>CM054060.1:362032603-364756519 GCA_028641055.1 Alopecurus myosuroides
AATAAAATACGAATAGAACTATCCTTGACAACAGGGGAGAACACATCATTATAATCCACTCCTGGAATCTGGCTGAAACCTTTGGCTACTAACCTTGCCTTAAACCTTGGAGGCTCTCTTGGAGATAACCCCACCTTTCTCTTGAAGATCCACTTACAACGGACGTCCTTCTTTTGTTTCGGCCCTAAGCCTCAGGCGACGGGCCTTGCGTAGCGGAGGCCGAACTGTCCTTTATCTTCATATGAATTTGGATCACCATAAAATAACAAACAAAACCCATAAGTCTTAGAAATCTGTCACGTACATGTTCAGAGAGGGGCCCTAGAGGCCCCAAACCATAAGGCGACGCTCCCCTGGCCGTGCTAGCTGGTGGTGTGGCCCCCCTGGCCGCCCATCGACGTTTTCTTTTCGCCTATTTAGACCTCTCCTCGGGTTAACCCTAAAGACCCGAGCCTTTTCCAGCAAAAAGATCTGCAACCGCCGTCATCGTCAACCCTAGTTCGGGAGAGTTTTGGAGCTCTCCACGGCACCCTGTCGGGAGGGGAATTCATCACTAGAGAGCTCTACACCATAGTGCCTACCACCGGAATGACGGGTGAGTAGTTCATCCTTGGACTATGGGCCCATACCAGTAGCTAGATGGTTGTTCTCTCCTCTTTATGCCTCATGTTTAGATCTTGTGAGCTGCCTAACATGATCAACATCATCTTATGGTAATGCTACATGTTGTGTTTGCTAGGATCCGATGAATATTGAATTCTATGTCCAATGACTATCAATCTATCATGTTCTTTCATGTTTATGTTATTTATGATCTTGCATACTCTCCGTTACTAGTAGATGCTCTGGCCAAGTTGATGCTTGTAACTCCAAGAGGGGTATTTATGCTAGATAGTGGGTTCATGCCTCACTTTCACTCACGCTCTAGTGACAGAAACGTTACAGGTGGGGAATGTGTTGTTGCCATTAGGGAGAAACCAATGTTGTTTACATTACACACTTTGCTTAATGAGATTATCTGTTGCTTGCAACTTAATACCGGAGGTTTGATTGGATGACGCTCCGAGAGTGGATTATTAGTCATAGATGCAGTTGGATAACGGTATATGAATCTTGTTGTCATGCCCGCATGAATCACATAGTAATCATCATGCCATGCATATGCACTACGGTGGAGCCTTTAAATTTGTCAATTGCCTAGCTGTAATTTGTTTACCCAACATGCTATCTATCTTTTATGGAGAGACACCACTAGTGAACTGTGGAACCTGGTCCATTTCTTTACACTGATAATACAACCACTGTTTTCCTACTAAAATTACTATTTTCCTACCGCCATCATTGTTCTCTTTTCATTACTGCAAACAAGTACTACTTTCCACACTATACGTCTAATCCTTTGTTTTCAGAAAAACTTGTGAGATTGACAACCTCACCGCTTAGTTAGGGGAAAGTAATTATATTGTGTTGTGTAGATTCCACGTTGCTGCTGAACCGGTAGTACGCCTTGCCAACATCAGCTGACAACAACCTTCGGAAGTGATTTATTTCTCCTACTGGTCGACTCAACCTTGGTTTCTTTCTGAGGGAAACTTGCTGCTGTGCTCTTCATACCTCCTCTTGGGGTTTCCCAACGAGCGTACAATTTACGGGCATCACTTAGAAGGAGGCTAATAACGCCCGTTTCTAACATTTAATTGTAGAAACGACTGGTAATATCGCCCTTCTCCAATTTCTATTAGAGAGGTTTTGATTGTTAATTGATTCTATTTTTGAAATCACACATTTTGCCACCAATTTATATGTTAGATTGTTATATAAATAACACATTATAAACATACAACCTAGAGAAACAAAAATAAAAAAGTTTTAACACATTATAAACATACAACCTAATAGTATTTACAAGACGTAGAAAAATATATGCACCGGTACTATACTACTATCCCCTAACTAGTACAAACAGTACTAGTAGTACTACGGTAGTAGCAAACTACTATTACTACTACTTGTCGTCGGAGATGAATACGATGGTGGCGGCGTGTGTCGTGGGGGTACCACGGCAGATACCATACTTGTTTGGTTAGTGCTTTATAGGGATATGAGCGGTAGTGGATTATTAGGGTTGACATGACTCGGGGTTCATGATTTACCCAGGTTCAGGGCCCTTCGGGAACGTAAAACCCTAGTTCATGCATGTCTTTTTTATTATGGCGAGTAAGATCTAGGTTACAATGATTCTTCGGTGTATTCACTCCTCTCTCTCTCTCTCTCTCTCTCTCTTCTTTATTGACGTGTCCTCGTTATGACCTCCTCCTAGACTTTCTATAGGAGGTCGGGTCTCACAAGTTCATACATGAATTGGATTCCTACTCAGACTGTTTCCTAATCTTCTTCTTGACCCACAAGCCAAGTCTTCCAAATCAGTTTGTATGCGCCTACAGTGATGGGCCTGGGTCTTGATACTTCCCGAGGCCTTCTAGAAGGCTCCTGTAGTTGAGTTGCACAGATGTCATAGAACATCTCGACGTCATAGAACATCTCGACGTCCTTGGAGGCAACCTCCTCCTGGTGGTTGGAGGGGTCCATCTCCATGTCCTTGTCAGAATCCTTGACAGTCTAGTCGGAGAAATCGTTGATGTCATTGCCGTCCTTGCCGTGGACATCCTGCAAGGAATCGAGGAAGGCGTGGTTCATCGCGATGAGGTACTTGTCCTAGCATCATCTCCCCGATGTGGGAACTGTAGATGCGCTCATTGGCGATCTGCCACTGACGTGGGAATGCCTAAAGGACCCCTCCCCCCCCCCCACACACATGATGAATATACCAGGTGTGGCTCAACTGAAGGAACCTTCCAAAAATCCCATTGGCGTATCAAGACACTGGCCCATCGACGGGTGTCCATATGAACCGACCAAGAAGATTTAACTTGCAGGTCAAGAAGGAAACTAGGAAACCGACTGTAAATAGGGTCCAAGTTGTACAAGCACTCATGAGATAGTCGACCTCCTATATAAAGGCCGGGAGGGAGGGAGTCTAGAGAGGGGACACAATCGAAGGGGAGTGAGCAGACCCCTAAAAAATAAAAATAAAACTCATGCATGTGGGGGGAGTGGGAATGCAACATTCCAAGGGTGCCAGGGGGGTCAAATTCTACTCCTTCTGAGAAGACCTAGACCAATAATACTCCTCATAATCAGAGAGCTGGAGATGCAGGGCATACATGGCGAACACATGATAAAGGAAAATATGGCAGGTCTGATATTGCTCAAGATTCCTCTGACTGTAGTGTGTCTTTTGGTACTAGAATGACTCCTTATCTTGGCAAAGCTGTAAGAGGAGGTGGGTTGAGTCTTAACTTGGAAGGGAAGGAACCAGTAGTGCTCCTGTAGGGCTTTGCTCTCAATCCTCTTAGCAAGCTCCTTTATATGATGTGCATGTGAAAGTTTTGCAGGCTATGGGGGGTGGAATAAACCAGATGGAAATTAATGGATAAGGAGGACAAGGCAAGCATAAGGAGAACACCGAAAGCTAGAATCCAATTTGAGGAATTTTCTCAATGATTTGGTAAATTCTGGGAGTGACAAGGCATTTATAATCGGGAGAGTTTATACTCATTTGTTGGGCCCCGTGGAAGAACAAGACACTAAAGGGGGAGATGAAGTTGATGATGAAGTGGCTCCAGTAGAGCAAGTTGATTATGGAACCAGTGAGTCTGAACAGAGTAATAGATCTGATATTGAGGAACATGCTTCACCTCCTACATGATTTGTTCTAGCTCTTGCTGCTCCTTCTCTTAGAAATGAAACAACTCCAGTAGTAACCCTCTTGATGGAGGGAAACCAGAGATAGAATCCACACATGAAGAGACTAGCTCATAGCCCGAGTACATGCCTATTAGTGAAAAAGGTAAGGAGAAAATGGTGGATGATGTTGACAAAGGTGCAAGGGGTGTCAGGATTAGCTCCTAGAATATAGAGGAGAAGAAGGGGGCTGATAAGATACTGCAGAAGGCAAAAAAAAGCAAACAGCTGAGAAGAACCTGGAAGGTACTAACTTAACATACCTTAACTCCTTTTCGGTTCTAGATGTAGATGCTATTCATGCTAGAGCTCTTGAAGTTGATATAGGACCTAGTAATTTTTCCCTCTAAGATGTTAATTGTCTTAGAGATCTAGAAATTGCTAGACATAATATTGCTAAGAAAGATAAGGAGACCGTTCAACAAAAATTAGAGGAAGATGGTAAAGTTTTGCTGCTTGAATGGATTAACGAGGGAGAAGACAATGATGGCTTTACTTGAGTTATATAAAAATCTCTAGAAAAAATGAGATCACCTTGGAAGATTGCCAGGTTTTTGGAGGGATTAATAAAGTTGCAGGTTCTAGAGGTGGACAAGCAGGATGTAGTGCTGCGTCGGTGAAAAATCACAATAATCACCATGTGTGTGATATTGTGAATGGACCCAGGGTGAGGGAAAAAACCCAAGATATCTATGAAAGGTGTTAGTTTAAATTGCATGGAAGTAGGGAAGAAAGGTATGAGTATTTATCTGTCAGATATGATCAAGAATTATAATTTAGATTCTGTGGGTACCCAAGAAACAATTCAAAAGGATTTTTCTCAGGCCTTCTTTGGGAAAATTTATTCTCTTGGATATGGTCTCGTTCTATTGGTAGAGCTGGTGGATTTTGGGAGGTGTTAGGTCTGATAGATTTGATATTTGTGAAGTAAAACTGGAGAGATTCTTGATTAAGATGACTACGATGGATAAGAAAATTCAACAGAAATGGAACTTGGTAGTGGTCTATGTAGCTTCCCAAGAAGAGGAGAAGGAAACTTTCCTAGCTGTCAGATGTGCAGTGTGTGAGATTACTCTCTACTTAGCTATGCTTGTGGGGGCGATTTAAATATACTCAGGTTTTCCTATGAAAAGAATAAACCCATGAGACCTAACAAGTGGACTGATATGTGAAATTACATGATCAACATGCATGACCTGAGAGAAATAGAAATGACATGTGGCCAATTTACCTGGTCAAATAGCCAAGCTGAGCCTACTTTGGAGAAACTAGATAGATTTCTAATGAATAAAAGTTGGGAGGCCCTGTTCCCACTATCAAATGTTCACAAATTTGTTAGAAAGGTGTCAGATCTAACCCTATTATCCTAAACACAATGGATATAAATGACACACAGAACAGAGAATTCAGATTCCAAAAAAGATGGTTAAAAGAGGATACTTTCCTGTCAAGAGTTGCTAAGTTCTGGGAGAAGAAGGTAACTGCTCAGGATAGCCTAGGTGTGGTACAAGAAAACTGAAAAAACGTGAAGAAATATCTGACGGGTTGGGTGGGGGGAAAATGTGTAAGGGGCCATATGATCAACGAAACATGAAGAATAATTGATGAAATTAAAAATTTAGAAGAAGATGAACATAAATGTCAGTTAAGCCCAGAAGACACTAAAATAAAGTACAAACTCGAACATTCCCTGATGAAGATACTAGAAGAAGAGGAGGAATACTGGAAGCAAAGAATCAAGTGAATAGTGGTTGTTACAGGGAGACAACAATACATAACTCTTTCATAGAGTTGCAAATGGGAGAAAGAGACAAACATTATTTTCTCTCTCAAGAAAGGCCAAAATTTAATACAAGGAACTCCAAAATTATTAGAACATGCCACTGATTTCTACAAAAATCTCTTTTGGCCTGATCAAACAACTGCAATTAGACAAAGAAATGTTGTGTGGAGTGAGGAGGAAAAAATATCCGAACAAGATAGAAGTGAGCTTGGTAAGGAATTTACTAAAGAAGAAGTTAACGGAGTAATAGATCAAATGGAGAAGAACAAGGCACCTGGTCCTGATGGCTTTCCAGATGAATTCTTCCAGTCATGTTGGTATATTATCAAATAAGACATGATGTAGATGTTCTAAGATTTTCATGCACACAAAATCAATTTAAGTAGGATCAACCTTGGCATTATTAGTTTGATTCCTAAAAGTGAGGATGCTGATAGAATTTAGGAATATAGGCTATATGTCTGTTGCATGTTCTATTTAAAATATTTACTAAGGTGTTGACAGCTAGAGTGGGACCTTTCATGAAGAAGATCATTAGCAATTTCCAGAATGCCTTTATTAGAGGGAGGTATATTACTGATGGTCAAAGTTAAAAAAAAATCAAGGTGTTGTTCTCAAGATTGATTTTAGAAAGCGTATGATAAAGTTAATTGGAATTTTCTGTTTGCCTGTTGTGAACAAAAAGGTTTCAATAGTGATTTGTTGATTTGATTAAAAAAGAAGTATCTGAGGGGACTCTGAGTGTTAAGGTCAATGATATAGTGGGACCATACTTTGGGAGCTTCAAAGGGGTCGGACAAGGAGATCCCTTCTTCCCTTTGATGTTCAATATGGCCTGTAATTGTCTGGCAAAAGTGATCCACATTGCACAATAGAAGAAACAAATCACTGGGGTGGCAGATCACCTAGTAGAGAATGGGCTGGCTATCCTCTAGTATGCAGATGCCGCGATTCTGTTTATCAAAGAGGACAAAGAAGCAGCCAAAAGCTTGAAAATCATTCTATATCTATTTGAACAAATGTCTGGTTTAAAGATAAAATTTGAAAAAAGTGAATTCATGACGGTTATGGAGGATGATGCTAAGGTCTTATATTATGCAGAACTCTTGAATTGTCAACATGGATCCTGGACAATTAGATACCTGGGGACCCTGTTTCTCCATAAAGAGCCATTGTAACAGAAATGGCCTTTGTTGAAGACAATATAACGAAGAGTATGGGTTGTTGGATGGGGGATACTATGTCAATTGGTGGGAGGGTTACTAAAATTAACTCTTGTTTAGATGTCAATGAGAATTATAAACAAATCAAATATTGAAGGGATAAATAAAGCCCTTAGAGCTTTTTTGCGGGCAGGGGGTTCTGGTTAAAAGGAATATCACTTGATCAAATGGCCTTGGTTTCCAAACCTAAGATCAAGGGAGGACTAGGGATAAAAAAAATCTATCATTATTCAACCGAGATCTGATGTGCAAGTGATGGTGGAAACTGGAATGTGAAGAAGGTCCCTGGCAAGAGTTCATGAGAAGAAAATACCTTGGGGAGGGAAGCCTACACACTACCAAACATACACAATCTGATTCTGCTTTATTTTCTGACATGCTGCATGTTAGAGATATCTATCTATGTGGAAAATGAACTTGTTTTCAGGGAAGATTCCTGGTGTGGCCATATATATATATATATATATATATATATATATATATATATATATATATATGTAACAAAAATACCCTGAGCTTTATCAGATATGTAATAAGAAGTTTTGCTCAGTTGCAGATACTGCTGGAAGAGGCTGGAGATTCACTTTCAGAAGATGGCTAGATGTCAGTTTACAGGGGCAATGGAGGGAAGTTCAAATCCTGATGATGGAGATGGCTCTTAATCATGAGGCTGATAGGCCTATATGGAAATGGATTAAGAATGTCAGGTTTACTGTTAAATCAATGTACACACATATTTGCAGCAGGGGTGTGGATAGATCCTTTATTCATCTGTGGAAAGCAAAAAATTCATTGAAAATCAAGATTTGGCTATGGTTGACTGGAATAATGCAATTGCAACAAAATAAAACATGCCAAGAAAAAATTGGGCTGGTAACTCAAAATGCCAATTCCGTGATGCTGAAGGGACAATAGGATACATTTTCTTTGAATTTCTAGCTGCAAAATTTGTGTGGAGCTCGATAGCTATAATAATTGGGGCCAGAAATAGGACCGGTTCTTTTTCTCAATTCTTTTGGTGGATACCACAGTTCATTTCTGTGAGCAGGAGTGTTCAAATTACATGTGTGTCTTCAGTGTGCTAGGCCATTTGGAAAATTCACAATAAGGCTTGTTTTGACAACAAACTGATAAACTCACTTGTGGAACAAATTTGCTATGCATGTGTCTTTATAAAATATTGGGCAGGCTTATATAACTAGCAGGATCAGATGCATCTTAGAGAAGGGGCAGATACTCTGCTGGAGCAAGCTATGAAATCTGAAAGGGGTGTATCTGGAGCTGCGAGGAGACATCAACTTCAGGGATGGCCATATACCGATCATGACGATGAAGATGACGAAGCTGACGATGGTGCTGAAGGAAGGCAAGACTAAATGTTGTACTGCAAGTGCTGGGAGGTTCATCCATCGCTGAAGAAGAGAGACGGCTGGCTAACTGTAAGTTGGGATCCTTCCCGTTTATCTATCTCGGGATGCCCATCTCAGATCGTAAACTCACCATCGAGCAGTGGAACTTCCTGGTTAACAAGTTAGCAACTAGAGTGGAGGTTTGGTTGGGAAGAATTCTATCCTCCGGAGGGAGGCTGATACTCTCTAATGCATGCCTAGAGGCACTCCCGTCCTTTACTATGGGTCTATTTCTTCTTCAGGACGGGCTGCCCGAGAAATTTGACGCGATACGCGCGCGCTTCTTCTGGGAGGTGACCGGAACGGCCTGCAAGTATCATATGATAAACTGGCCAGCAGTTTGTCGACCCGGTGAATGTGGCGGGCTGGGGCTCACCAACACGAAAACAATGAATAAAGCACTGATGCTTAAATGGGTTTGGCTGCTCTACCAAGAGAGGAACACGCTTTGGAAGCAACTCCTGCAAGGTCAAGTATCCAGAGGCGACTGATATCTTTGCTACTCGACCGCAAGGGGGCTCTCAGTTTTGGAGATGTCTCCACAAAATAAAACATCTCTTCAAATTGGGAACTAAGCATGTGGTGTGGAATGGGGAGAGGACTTTTTTTTTTGACAGATTGGTTGCATTGGGATGCACCACTCAAGGACAACTTCCCTATGTTGTTTGCCATTTGTGCGAATCCGAGTATCTCGGTGGCGGTGGCTCTCTCGGGCACAAGGGACGGTGTGGGGTTCCGCCGTACCTTCGACTTGGTGTGTCTTGACCAATGGAACAATCTAGTGGAGGAGATGGCCGCGGTTGACTTAGGGGAAACTGTTGTCTGCCTTCTAATTTTTTTTTTTGTTATCCTTGGGTAATGGAAATTCATACAAGGAAGGAAAATGGTATTTAGAGCAAAACAAGCACCCTGAGTGTGTCACCGGTACCATCCCATTGTGTTTCAGAGTGAAAACGTACGAGCCCATCCCAACTAAACCGCCTCTCGTCGGCCGTAATCCATTTCCTTTTCCCAATGAGTCACTTATAAATAGAGCCGCCTGTCGTCGTCTGCCGTAATCCCCAAGTTCCAAACAGAATCCATTTCCGTTTTCCTCGCCCCTCTGTCGGCCAGCCTGGCGTAACGGCCAGCAGCTCAACAACTCGGTGGCCATGGAGGCGGACGGAGGAGGCCAATGGCCGGAGGAGGACTACGGGCTAGCCATGTTGGTGTCGTCCTACGGAGAGGTGGCGTGGGTCCCTGCTCAGGCCCTGGCGCAGGACGACGTGTCGGCCGCGGTGGACGCGGCGGTGCGGCAGGACGCATGGGTTCCCGCGGAGGACGCGGCGCGGACGCGATGGATCCCCCCGCCGGGCATGCTCATCGTGGACGGAGACGACGGGATGGCCGTGGCGATACGGTACGGATGGATCCTCCACGCCGACGTGATCGTGGGGGACGAATGGGTTCGGGTCCAGGCCGCCGAGCCCCGGAACGGAATGGACGTCATGGCGGCGGTGCACGCCCTGTACCTGGCCTGCCTCCGCGTTCCGGCGCAAGAGGTCGCCCGCGGCCGCGCGGTATGCAGGCTGTGGGACGCCTTCTTCGCCGCCTCGGAGGACTTCCACCGCAGCCACCGCGACCACCGCCTCTGGACGCCCATGCCGCTCTTCTTCTTCGTACACCCGGACCGCGTCGGCTTCGACCTCCGCGCCGTCGACATCCGCGGCCGCGTGTCCCGCCCGGTCCTTCGCTTCATCCGGCGGACCCCCAGCAACGAGGTGATGAGGGTCCGCGGCTCCTGCGCCGGCATCCTCCTCCTCTCGTTCGGCGACGATCTCTACGCCTGCAACCCTTGCACGCGCCGATGGGCGGACCTCCCTTCGCTCCACATCGCCCACGACATCATCGCCTTCTACGAGACTGGCGAGGAAGACTTTAAGGTGCTTTTCCACAGCCACAAGCACCGCATCATACCTTACACGTACTGGATCTTCACGCTGGGCACGCCGGAGTTGGCGCCGCCGCCGAGGTGCATCGGTCGTCCGGGCCCCGCCGAGCTCGACCTTATGCTGGCCGACGGGGTTGCTTACTCTTACGAGATCCCGCCCGTCAACGTTCTGGATTCCCTGTACTGGCTGCCGCGGCCTGAGTCTGACCACCGCGACATACTCGTCTTCGACACCTACCCCGAGTCCTTCTCCATGATTCCTCCTCCAAGCATCCAAGTGGGCGGCCAAGACGTCCCCGTCGTGGGCTACCAGCTGTTTGAGATCGACTACCGCCTCGCCATGGCCGTCAAGTCCCCGGAAACTGCAAGCGTCGATGTCTGGGTCCGAAGGGACGAGCTCTGGAGCCACCGGTACCGCATCCCTCTGCCAGTGGACGCGATTGACCCGACCGGCAGCGTGTTCGCCGTAGCTTGGTGTGCTGCACGCGCGCCCTGCTGCAGTGCGACGCCCTGGGGGTTGTGCGACAGAGTTACCAGCTTGCCGACCACTTCACCCTCCTCTCCGGGCATACCATCGAAGAAAGCCTCCTTCTACATCCCACCATTCTTCCAGAGTTACCATACGATGATGCCGACGGCGACCCGCCTTTCTTCCAAAACCAATAGCTAGCATGCAGTCTCTGGTTTACAATCCTAGCTAGCTAGTGACTTTGATGAAAAGTGTAGCACCTCTAGCTCAAAAATTCAGTTTGTGGTTACTTTCTCAGGTTACTCTGAAAGATATATCTGTGTGTCTGTGATTACTTTCTCAGCTAACGGGAGTTGTCAGAATAAAGGAAAAATCCATAACGGTTCAAGCTCTATTTGGTATTGCTTCCCTATTTTTATCTGAAACTGGTGATGCTTGATGTTAGTCCAATAGTCTGTATTTTACTCGGCGAAAATCACAAAGATGAAATTCAGAGATGGGCTCACAGGCTCCAAAATTGACTTGTTGCTTTTGTACAATTAAATTTTGTGGTTACTTTCTCAGGTTACTCTGAAGGTATATTTGTGTGTTTGTGATTACTTTCTCAGCTTAGGGACTTTTGTGATCATCAAGTATGCTCCATTATTCTTAATTTGATACCAGTGAGATGCCTTCAATTGTGGTCTTGCAAATTGTATTCTCAAGCCATACCGGCCTAATTATGCTACTGCACCATCTTCTTCCCATAGTGCTCCACCTGACTCTGAATATTTGTGCTTCTGAACTTTCTGGAAATTTGTTGCGTTTCAGACTTGTCAGCTCGCTCCCCTGCGCGTCCACCCTCTCCCCCGCGCGTCTCCGGCGAGGGCTTGCCGCCGCCATGGCGGGCCTCCCCCTTTCCCCCTCCCCCTCCCCCTCCCCCTTCTCTGGCGACGCGTTGGGACCGCGGGGCCGCGACGACCGGTGGCGCGCTAGTCGCGACTCCGAGTCGGAGGGCTCACGCCGCTCCTACCGCGAGGCGCTGGAGGGTTCTCCGGCGAGGTGGGATGGGCTGCGCGAGGAGCCCTCGCTCTACCGCAAGGTCGCTGACGCGTTTGATGATTTGGAGGGCTCGGAGGACTCGGCGGGAGCGGAGGAGAGAGCGCCAGCGGATGCACCTCCGTTGGAACTGATGGCGGCGGAGCAGGCGCCATGGCAGCATCCCAAGCGCAAGCGCTCCAGAGGCCGCCGCGCCGGGAAACAGGTGGCGGAAAAATCTCGCCGGACTGCGCGTGAAGCCGGGAAATTCCGGGGGCTCTGTTTGCTCTGCGGGGAGGCCGGCCACCACGCCAGGGATTGTGAAGTGGGTCCGGTCTGCATAAGGTGCGGGGTGAAAGGCCACTGGTCGACGGAGTGCTCGGAGCCATGGCGGCCGTCGTCGCAGGAGCAGGGGAGCGCCGGCAATGGACCTCGTGCGGACGCGGTGGCTGTCGCCACGGCGCGCCCTCCCGCGCGCACGTTCGCCAGGCGTGCAGATGCCCCGGCTTCGTCAGGCGCTCGGGGCGCGTACCACGACCGCACGGTGCCAGCCCCTCCGCTCCGTGGCGCTCCGCCGGGGGCGGCCGCAGAGGTTGGTGACGAGCCCCGGCTCCGCCGTGCGCTGGAAACCACGGTTCTGCCCCTTGCGGCGGCCGCGGCTGCCCGGGACGCGCCTCGTAATGTCGGGAGGGAGCCTGCCCGCGTGACCTGCGTGTTCAACCGGACGCAGGCAGTGGACGACGCCGAGGAGGAGTTGCGGAACGCCGTCATAGCTATCGATGATGGCTCCCGCCGCAGTTTATCCAAGGCAAGGGTGATGGCGGCGATCTCCGATCTGCACGACTTCGCGCCTGGGACCTTCTTCGTCACCCCTCACCGCGACGGAAACTTCTTGGTTTTCTTCGATGAGCGGGCCGACCTCGAGCTGGCCATGGCGGAGCCCTATGTCCGAACCCCGACGGTGAGACTACGGCTGGTACCCTGGTCCCGACGCGCCTACGCGGCTGCGGGGGGCATGGTGCACCGGGCGGATGTTGCAATCACTGGAATCCCCGACAACTGCTGGGGCCTCGCCGCCGCGGAAGCTATCCTGTCGCCGGCGGCGTGGGTGGAAAGTATCCACCCCATCACGCGCTCGCGGCAAGACATGTCGGTCTACCGCCTGTCCGCGTGGTGTGTTGACCCCGCCGCAATTCCGAGAGCGGTGGACTTCCATGTCCCAGAGCCTGGCGCGCCGCCCTCGGCCGCAGAGCTGGCGGCGCCGTCCGATTCCATCTCGCCGCCGATGCTTCGTACCTCCGTGTATCCGATCTCGATCGCGGTGACTGGGACGACGGACTACAGTAGCCGGCCGGGGCGGGAGCTGGCGACGGTGGACGGCGCACGGCGTGATCCGCGGTCCTTCCCTCGCGACGCGGCGGCGGCGCCTGGCACCGGGAGGGGTGGAGACGGCGGTCACGGTGGTTCCACGCGTGGACCGGGTCAATCCAGCTCGCTTGGGTCGTGGCAGGCCCCACCCCCGGTGACGCACGTCCTGTCCTCTGGCGTGGTGGTGGGCCCTGCTACTGCACCCCCGCCTCAGTCGCGTTGCCAGCGCAAAAGGCTAAAAGAAAAAGCGCGGAGATTGGCTCGACGCGCAACAGAACCGGAAAAAGCATCCGCTCCTCCCGCCCGTTCTGACTCGAGGGGACCCACCGCAGCGGGCCAGCTGGTTGTTGGTTCGGTGTCAGGAGTTGGTGAGGGCTCGGGATCTGCGCTGGCCGTTAGCGCGCCACGGCTGCCTGCTGGCGCCCAGGATGGCTTGACCGAGAGGGTCAGTGCATGCTCCCGCTCTTCTGTCGCTTCTGAGGAGGAGCTGGGGCACGTGGCCCTTTCGTCGCCTATGGAAGATACGGAGAAGGAGCTGGAGCACGTGGCCCTATCGCCGCCTGCGGAAGATCCGATGGGAATTCGTCCTGTAGGGATACAGTTCGGCAGCTTCTGCCAGGAGACTGGCCCCCACCTTTCTTTGGGGTCTGGGCCGGAGGAGGTGGGCTGTGCGTTGATTCGATCCCCAACGTCCCCATCGCCCCCTCTCTCGGGCCGGGCCGTCTCTATCGCAGGTGGTGTATCCCCGGGTGCCGGGGCGGGGCCGGAGGCGGAGCTTGGTTCGCCCATCCTCCGCACCCCCTCCTCGGACTCCGTACCGCGCCCGGAGTCGGAGAGCTCCCCCTCGCCCATCTGGGCTGACCCGTCCCCGCCTCAGGAGTCTGTTCGTACTGATGAGCCAGTGCGCAACTCCCGCTTCGCCTCTCCCCCTGTGGCCTTCTCTCGTGGCGGCACACGGGGTCTGACGGCTGAGGTCCCTCGCACTTTGGGTGGGTTTTTGGCTGCGGCTAAGGCGCGCTCTGAGGCGGTCCTCCCCACCCCGCCGCTGCGGCGTCGCCTGCTAGACTTGGACTTTCAGCCTAGGCGCAGTGTGCGGATTGCCAAGCAGCCAAGTGGGCTCAACTCGGAGCAGAGGGCCCAGAGGGTGCTTATGCGCAAGCTCGGGTTGTTGGGCTGCGACGAGGCGCCTTCCTCAGAGACCCTTGACGCATTTCACAAGATGTTTGAAGTGCCGCTTGAGGACGACATGATCGAGGCTATAGGTGCTCTGTTCGGGTGGCCCATCGAGTCGGTCAGGGGAGGGTGCTCACCTTCTCGACCAGCGCCAGGCGGTCGCCTCGTCGAGGCTTGACCCCCTCGATGTCCTTCTCTCTCCTAGGGTGTCCATCTTTTCCTATGATGTACGAACCAAGGATTCTTGTACTTAACGCGCATGGCCTTAATGAGCGAGCGCGCAGGTTGAATATTCGAGCTTTAACAGTTTCTTCGGGTGCCTCCATTGTCTGTCTCCAGGAGACTAAACTTGCGAATGTCTCCCTCCCTATCATCGTGGAAACGCTTGGCGCAGATTTTGATGGGTTTTTCTGCTTGCCAGCGGCAGGCACGAGGGGAGGCATCATTGTGGCTTGGGTGGGCGCAAAGGTCCAACTGGACAACGCGCATGTGGATGTTAACTCGCTCACGGCTAGAGTCTCCCCCTTGGATGGGGGGCAACCCTGGTGGTTAACCAACGTGTATGGTCCCCAGGCGGACGCCGACAAGGTCGCCTTCCTACAGGAGCTGCGCAATGTGCGCTCCACTAGACCTGGCCCGTGGGCGATCTGCGGGGATTTCAACATGATCTACCGGGATGAGGACAAGAATAACGGTAACCTCAACAGAAGGATGATGGGTAGGATGCGCCGTTTCCTGCATGATTGCGCTCTCAAGGAGGCTTATCTCCAGGGACGCCGGTACACTTGGTCGAATGGGAGGGATACCCCGACCCTCGTCAGACTTGACAGGGTATTCTTCTCCACCGACTGGGAGGAGCTTTTTGAGGCTTACTCGCTCTCCTGCTTGCCCTCGGTCGTGGCAGATCACTGCCCCCTCCTGTTGGATTGCTCTCCTAGATTGGTCGGGGGGAAGCGCTTCCAATTCGAGCGCTTTTGGTTGAAACTTGAGGGCTTCCAAGAGGAGGTCCAGGCTGCCTGGGGGGTTATCGAGGGAGACCCTGACCCTTTCCGGCGCCTCCACTCCAAACTTAGGCGCACAGCGCGCCATTTGAGGAGCTGGAGCGACAAGAAGGTTGGTTGCATCAAACTGCAGCTCTTGCTAGCGCGGGAGGTTGTCCTCCGTTTTGACACGGCCATGGAATCGAGGCAGCTCTCGGCCATCGAACGCTCGTTGCGAGACAGGCTCAAGCAGGCCCACCTTGGGTTGGCTTCGCTGGAGCGCACCTTAGCCCGCCAACGAGCTAAGATCCGGTGGCTCGCCGAGGGGGGTGCGAACACGGCCTTCTTCCACCAGCATGCTTCCTACAGGAGCCAAAAGAACACGATTCGGAGTCTCCAGGTGGATGGGGTGGCGATCACGGGACACGAGGACATGGCCCAGGCCACCTTCCGCCACTTCGCGTCCCTGCTTGGCACCTCCGAAGCCCGGGCATTCTCCTTGGACCTAGGATTCTTGGGGTTGCAGGCGGAGGAGGACCTCTCGTGCCTGGAGGCTCCATTCACAGAGGCGGAGATCTGGGGGGTAGTAAGGCAGCTCCCTCCGGGTAGAGCGCCTGGACCAGATGGCTTCACAGCAGAGTTCCTCCAGGGCTGCTGGGGGATTATTAAGGACGACTTCATGAGTGCCTTCCATAAGTTCTTCACCATGTGTGGGCGAGGGTTCCAGGGCTTAAACCAAGCTCTCATGATACTCTTGCCTAAGCGCCCGGACGCGGCGGCTCTAGGGGACTTTCGGCCTATCAGCCTGATTCACATTTTCGCCAAATTGGTCACCAAAACCCTCTCTTTAAGGTTGGCCCCTATCCTTGGCAATCTGATCGAGAGGAACCAGAGCGCTTTCATTCGTAAGCGCTGCATCCATGACAATTTCATGTTGGTCCAACAATCGGCGAGGACGCTCCATAGGCTCAAGGAACCTAGGGTGATGCTGAAACTAGATATAGCCAAGGCATTTGATTCCGTCTCGTGGAGTCTGCTCTTCGAGGTGCTTCGGAAGCTGGGGTGTGGCACAAGATTCTGTGAATGGGTTGCCATCCTCCTCTCCACGGCAAGCTCCAGGGTGTTGCTAAATGGCGAGCCGGGTCCCCCTATTTGGCATCGGCGGGGTCTACGGCAGGGAGATCCCCTCTCGCCACAGCTCTTTGTCCTGATCATGGAATTGCTCAATAGGCTTTTGGCTAGGGCCGCGGAACTCGGAATTCTCCGTAAGTTGTCGCGCCAAGCCGCGGTAGCATCGGTTTCTCTTTACGCGGATGACGTGGTTCTTTTCTGCCACCCGGTTGGGGGGGAGCTGCAGGCGATCCGAGACATCCTTGCGCTCTTCGGGGAGGCCTCTGGGCTTCACACAAACTTCTCCAAGTGCTCGGTTTCGCCCATTAGTTGTAGCGCGGAGGTAGCTGAGGCGACAGCGGCTACCATGGGCTGCCAACTCGCTGAGTTTCCGGTCAAGTACCTAGGGATCCCCCTAGGCCTCCGTAGACTCTCTGGGGAGTCACTCCAGCCTCTTGTGGACCGATTGGCGGATAAGCTACCCACTTGGAAGGCGGCTATGATGCCTAAAGCAGGGAGGCTCGCGCTCATTAAGTCGGTTTTAGCAGCGATCCCTTTGCATCAATTGGTGGTTCTGAGCGCCAACAAGAAATTCCTTAAGAAGATGGAGAAGATCTTCCGCGGCTTCCTCTGGGCAGGCCGGGCCGAGGCCCGTGGAGGACATTGTCACGTTAACTGGTCTAGGGTATGTCGGCCATTGCACCTTGGGGGGCTTGGCATCCCAGATCTAGTTCGTACATCTGCCAGTCTCCGGTTGCGCTGGTTGTGGAGGTTGCGTACTGACCCGGATCGCCCTTGGCAAGGGCTGGATTTCCAGTTCTCCAAGTTGGAGCGCTCTATCTTTGATGCCTCAACGGAGATGGTGTTGGGAGACGGCTCCACGGCCCTCTTCTGGGTTGATAAGTGGATCGATGGCAAATCCCTTCAGGAGGTAGCGCCGGCCCTGGTCGCTTTGGTCCCGAAGAGGCGGCGGAAACGCAGGTCCGTCCGAGAGGCGCTTCTGGAGCGCAGGTGGATCTCGGACATCTCGGGGGCCATGAACCCTCTGGCCCTGTGGCAGTATGTGCAAACTTGGAGACTCTTGCAAAGGACTCTCCTATCTGAGCGGCTCAAGCTCTATTTGGTATTGCTTGCCTATTATTATCTGAAACTGGTTATGCTTGATGTTAGTCCAATAGTCTGTATTTTACTTGGGAAATTTTAGAGCCTATTCCATGTATCTTATAGCTATATGGTTATGAAGCTGAGAACTAGGCGCTGGCCTAGTGGTTGTTCTTTTTGTGTGGAGCCAACCCGTCCCGGGTTCGAGTCCCAGCTGTGCGCGCTCGATAAAAATTGAGTCCCAGCTGTGCGCGCTCGATAAAAATTGAGTCCCAGCTGTGCGCGCTCGATAAAAATTGAGTCCCAGCTGCGTGCGCTCGAATAAACCGGGTGTCTTATCTACCTAACAACGTATATCAAGGGAGGGATCATTCCCCCTTTGGTCATGTTTATATGGTTATGAAGCTTCTGGACTTACCATGGTGAATCTGCGGCTCCTGAGATTGTTGTCCTATCGTCTAGATGGAGACTCGTACTTCGGAAATTTCTATGCGTTGTGGCCTTCCAGACTTATCCGTAACTTGTGCTTGCCGTAGTGAATTTGTTGTGCTTGCCGTAGTGAATTTGTGACAGTTGGTAGTTGCATTTGCAGTAATTCCGACTGAAAGGTATATACAAGTGTTTTTTGATTATTTATTTGGATTATGGAATTTTGTCAACTGAGTGCTTGTGGCAGTCTCTCTGTTTAATTGGTAATTAACCTGTAGGAATTACTGCATTGTGGCTCATGCATACTCTAGATTCTATACCCATGCTTGTGAACTTTCTGCGCACTGTGAGTTTGTGGTCTTCCAGACTTGCGAAGCTTTCATCGTCTGACTGACACTGCTTGTGCTTGCCTTCAGAACTGATTTGTTCAATGTGTGGTCATGAATAGCATGTGATGGCAGACTTGTCTTGTGAGTACTGTCCGGTGTGATTGTCAGTCGAGTTTGCATGTGCCTGCAATCACGGCTGAAAAAAGAAAATAGAAGATGTGCTGAACCCTGAAATTCTTAACAGCCTACATGGATTTGCATTGAACATATGGTCTAAAGATATCCATTTGACAACAGCTGGACAGTCACGATGTCCCCCAAATAATGGGATTTAAATACTGCATATTTGATGGACTTTATTTAGGAGAACTGATCGACCATTGTTTTTGGATTCAGGACCTGAAGACGTATGCATTCCAAACAAATGAACTTCACCTGATACATGACCAAATAATTCGGATGATCTGTTGCTTTTTCTGTTTTCTTCTTGCAATGCCAAAAAATTACATCTCCTGAGCTCCAAAAGCAGTCACCTGTGTAAAAAAAGGGGGAATGGAATGTTTACCGCACCAGAAAACAATGGTCTTGAGGGCATTAAAAATTACACAAAAATTGTAACATGATTTCATCATGAATTCCTTTAATTCATATAATTGTTATTCCATTATTCATCTTTTTCGCCATTTCTTTTCTTTTGGTTAGCATTTTCTGTGCCGGTTAATCCTTGTAAATTCATAATGTAGACCGATAAAAAGGACTACTAAAAGAATCTCACCTGTTGTTTATGCTTGTAAATTCAGAGGTGGCTCTCTTACTAACCTTAGAGAGGCAGTATTGTATACAAAGAAGGCACAAGTCAAAAGCATGAACAGCCTGCTAGCAAGCATGCTTTGAGCATCTGTGGTCTGACCAAAGGGGAAAACAAGAAAATTTCAAAGCGAACGAAGAACAAAAATTGATCGGGCATATGTTGTCTGAAGCGTACACAAGAAGTTGGACAATGAAATGCTGAAAGTACAGAAGATAACAAACTCAGTCTAAAAAATGTTCAAAAGAAGCCCAGGACATGCATGGACAGAAATGCTTAGAAGTACCGAGAACATTATTTTCTGTGACCAATTTATACAGTCCCATCTTATCTTACAGTGACAGACAGGCACTCCGGCGGGCGTGGCAGACAACTAGTAAGATGAAACAGGCCATGTAGACCTTCAAGAAATTTAAGGTTCAATGCATTTCTCAATGTTTTCAACCATCATTGTCACTACCAAGTATCACGAGTAAAAATGCTGACAAGTCTGAAACGCAACAATTTTCAGAAAGTTCAGAAGCACATCATGCAGAATCAGATGGAGCACTACTGGAAGCAGATGCAAACAAAATTACGCCGGCCAGACCTGACATCAGTCGTCCACAATTGAAGGCATAGGCAACAAAGAATGGGATATACTTGATGACCACAAAACTCCCTAAACTCAGAAAGTAATCAGAAACACACCGATACACCATTCAGAGTAACCTGAGAAAGTAACGACAAGTTTTTGGTAATCGTATACTTGATGATCGAACACCAAGCACCCTTCTTCTTAAATTGGACAAAAACAACATGTCAATTTTGTGTGCTATACTTGGTAATCCCTAGTATACTTGATGATTGAACACCAAGCACCATCAAAGTCACAATCAGTAGCATCTGTTGGATGTAATACCTCTACCGTATGGGTATGGTATAGTATACCACCCCATACGGTAGGCCCACATGTAATGCCACGCTGGAGGCTTTTCCCAGTCCTTATAACACGTAACACGAAGCCCTCGCAAGGCTATCGTTTCCGCAAGGTTTGATATGGTATCAGAGCGAAGCTCTTCCTCGACCTAGCGCCGCCGCCAGACGATCCAATCTACACCCCGACAAACCACAACCAAAAACCACGAACAATCCCCTCCCGTCGCCATGTCGCTCGGCGCTTCATCATCGAGCGCATCTGCCACCGGACTGGGATCTCCTCCCTCCCAAAAACTGACGAGATCGAACTTCCTCTTTTGGAAAACTCTTGTCATGCCGCCTCTCCGTGGTGCTCAGGCCATCGGGCTTCTCGATGGGACGGACGCTGCGCCGGCGAAATCTCTGGAGGTTGAAGATGCAGAAAAGAAAACAACAACAACCCCCAATCCTGCCTACGCCGCATGGCTCTTGAGGGATCAGACGGTGCTCGGTTTTCTTGTGAATTCCCTGTCGCCGGAAATTCTTCCCCACGTTGTTGGGCTTGAAACATCTGCTGAGGTCTGGGCCACCCTCCTCGGCATGTTCTCTTCTCACTCTCGGACCCGGATCAACCATCTGAGGGGGGCACTGAACAATACCAAGAAAAGTGATATGACTACTGCGCAATTTTTTGCGAAGATGAAAGGCTTCTCATCCGAGCTCGCAGCTGCAGGCAAGCCGGTGGAAGAAGATGAGATGGTGGGCTATGTTCTGAACGGCCTTGACGCCAGCTACAATTCCTTGGTGTCCTCGGTCAATGCAAACCCTGGCACAACCCTTGATGATCTCTACGGCCAAATCTCAGCTCATGATCTCCGTCAAGATATGCTTTCAGATGCAGGCCAAGGGGGGTTCAGCTCCTCTGTGAACGCTGCTGCCAGGCGCCGTGGTGATCACGGACGCTCTCCAGAGCGCGGTGACCGCGGTCACCGCGGTGATCGCTATGCTCCAGAACGCCGAGACGGAGGAGGTCAGGGCCAGCGCCGTGAGCAGCGCGACCAGCCTCAGTACCGTGACCAGTACAGACGTGATGATGGTGATAGGCGCCGCGAGGACGGCTACCGTCGCCAAGATGCTGAAGCTCGTGATGGGCGCCGTGACAACCGTGATCCTCGTGATGGTCGCCGTGATGACGGTAACCGCCGTGATGATCGTGATGATGGATATCGCCGCCGTGATGATGGACAGAAACGCCGCAAGGGACGTGCTCCTACTCCCTACGTCGACGTTACCTGTCAGATATGCAAGATTCACGGGCACTCCGCGGGTGACTGTTGGTGGAGGCACAGAGATGATTCTGATGATGATGGACATGATCGTGATCGCGAAGAAAAGAAGGCCAATTATGTCTCCTATGGGATTGACACTAATTGGTATCCAGATACGGGGGCTACGGATCATGTCACAAGTGAATTAAGCAAGCTCACAACACATGAGAGATACCGAGGACGTGATCGTGTCTACACCGCCGACGGCAATGGTATGCAAATATGTCATATTGGTCATTCTACATTGTGCACCCCTACTAGTTATTTGCATCTAAACAACATCCTTCATATCCCTAGTTCATCTAAAAACCTTTTATCCGTACACAAACTTACTAGTGATAACAATGTCTTTCTTGAATTTCACCCCGATTTCTTTTTGATTAAGGATCAGGACACAAGACAAACTCTGTTTAAGGGTCCATGCTGTGGTGGTCTTTATCCTCTAGTGCCGTTTTCCACCAAGTCCTCCAAGCAAGCATTCGTCACAATAAAGCCGTCGTCTTCTACGTGGCATCGTCGCCTAGGGCATCCCTCCTCGTTTGTGGTGCAACAGATTCTTAGGAAAAATAAACTCTCATATAGTCCTGAAATAAATCCTTATGTTTGTGATTCTTGTCAGTTAGCCAAAAGTCATCAGTTGCCATATCCTATCTCCACTAGTGTGTCCACTGTTCCTTTGGAACAAGTGTTCTCCGATGTGTGGGGGCCAGCTCCTGTGTCTGTTGGCAAACATGCATACTATGTAAGCTTTATTGATGATTTCAGCAAGTTTACATGGATTTATTTGCTCAAGAATCGTTCTGAGGTTTATCAAGTCTTTCTTAACTTTCAGCAATTTGTTGAACGAAAGTTTAATACAAAGATTAAAACCATGCAAACTGATTGGGGAGGTGAATATGAAAAACTCAACAGTTTCTTCCAAAAAGTTGGCATATCACATCATGTATCCTGTCCTCATGCTCATCAACAAAATGGTTCTGCTGAACGAAAACACAGACATATTGTTGAAGTTGGTCTCTCTCTTCTTGCCAATGCATCTATGCCACTAAAATTCTGGGATGAAGCGTTCCTTACAGCCACTTTTCTCATTAATCTTCTTCCTAGTAAGGTGATACAATTTGACACTCCAGTAGAACGTTTACTTCATACTAAGCCAAACTATGAGTCTCTTCGCATTTTTGGTTGTGCTTGCTGGCCCAATTTGCGTCCCTACAACAAAAGAAAACTTTCTTTTCGATCCACACATTGTGTGTTTCTTGGCTATAGTTCACTTCACAAAGGAGTAAAATGTTTAGACCCCAAAACTGGACGTGTCTACATATCTAGAGATGTTGTTTTTGATGAGAGTGTTTTTCCCTTTGCTAGTATGAATCCTAATGCTGGCAAACGTCTACGGCAAGATATTCTGCTTCTACCTACATTGTCTCCATCTTCCACTACTAGGGATGCACATTTTAATGATCATATGCCATTGCCCATTATACCTGTTGTCACTAACACTACTCAGGAAAATGATGATACTACTAGTACCGCAGATGGAGACTCAAGTTCTGATTCAGCAGAAGAAAATTCCAATGCAAACGGTGAAGAAATGAGCTTGAACGGAGAAGAAAATGATCACATATCACATGCAGAAGAAGACAAGCAGGTTCTGAATCCGATGCTGATTCTGTCGCCTCGGATCCGCCCCACACCGATCCCGAGGAGAATCCTCCTCTGGATTCATCGCTGGCGGAGCAGCAGCCGACAGCGTCCACGCGCTCCTCTGCTGGTGCAGGGCCTGACAGCAGCGCGCATGCTGCCCCCCTCGTGGGCTCTCCTCCGCACCAGTTGCGGGTCTACACGCGTAGCCCTCGACGCCGGTCCTCTGTGCGCGCAGCTCCGCACCAACCGCGCTGCTCCACGCGTCCAGACTCGCCACCAGAAACGACAACACCTCCAGAAAAGACAACAACGCCACTCCCTGGATCCTCTGTGCCGATGCGCACTGCAGGTTCTTTTGTGCCGGGAGTAAAAACAAGGTTGATGAAAGGTATCCGCAATCCTCGTCTTTACAAAGATGGAACTATCCGGTATGGCCGTTATGGTTTTCTTGCTTGTACAGGTGAACCCCATACCCTTTCCGATGCTCTTGATGACACACGTTGGAGGCAAGCTATGCAAGAGGAATATGATGCATTGATGCAAAATAAAACGTGGCATTTGGTTCCTTTCAATGCTACCAAAAATGTCATAGACTGTAAGTGGGTATACAGAATAAAGAAGAATGCTGATGGCACTATTGACAGGTATAAAGCCAGACTTGTTGCCAAGGGTTTCAAGCAACGATTTGGCATAGACTATGAAGACACATTCAGTCCTGTTGTTAAAGCAGCTACTATTAGAACTGTTTTAGCTATCTTAGTTTCCAGAGGATGGAGTTTGCGGCAGCTAGATGTCAAGAACGCGTTCCTTCATGGTGTTCTGGAAGAGGAGGTTTATATGAAACAGCCCCCAGGCTTTGAAGATCCTCACACACCACATCACCTCTGCAAACTGGACAAAGCTTTATATGGTCTAAAACAAGCCCCAAGAGCATGGTTCTCCAGATTGAGCTCCAAATTGCATACCCTTGGTTTTACAGCCTCCAAAGCTGACACATCTCTATTCCTATATCAGAAGGCAGGTATTACCATCTATGTTTTGATATATGTTGATGACATCATAGTTACCAGCTCTTCTGATCATGCCATCTCCACTCTCCTTCAAGATCTAAATGCTGAGTTTGCTCTTAAGGATCTAGGTGATTTACATTTTTTCTTGGGTATTGAGGTAAAGAAAATTCCAGATGGGTTACTTTTGACACAAGAGAAATATGCACGTGATTTACTTCAGAAAATGGGCTTAGAACATTGTAAACCTGCACCCACACCTCTGTCATCTACTGAGCATCTCTCTCTTGCCGACGGGGAGCCACTAGGTACAGATGATTGCACACAATATCGTAGCATTGTTGGCGCTTTACAGTATCTTACTTTGACACGTCCAGACTTAGCTTACTCGGTTAACAAAGTCTGTCAATATCTGCATGCCCCAACAACTACTCATTGGACAGCCGTCAAGAGAATTATGAGATATGTCAAAGATACTGTTGGTATTGGTATAACTTTTCAGAGTTCACCATCTACTCTTTTAAGTGCTTTCTCAGATGCAGATTGGGCTGGATGTATTGATGATAGACGTTCCACTGGAGGGTTTGCTATCTTTGTTGGTCCAAACCTTGTGTCCTGGAATGCAAAGAAACAAGCTACAGTATCTCGTTCGAGTACAGAAGCAGAATACAAATCTCTTGCCAATGCTACAGCTGAATTGATATGGGTTGAGGCTCTTCTTCGTGAGCTTGGAGTTAAGCTACAAGAACGGCCCTGTTTATGGTGTGACAACTTGGGAGCAACGTATCTGTCTGCAAACCCTATCTTCCATGCACGTACTAAACACATTGAAATAGATTTTCATTTTGTTAGAGAGAGAGTGATTGAGAAGAAATTAGATATTAAGTTTATTTCCAATAAGGATCAAGTAGCTGATGGTTTTACCAAAGCCCTTCCTGTTAAGAATCTTCTAGAGTTTAGACGTAATCTAAATCTTCATAGAGGTTTAGATTAAGGGGGGCTGTTGGATGTAATACCTCTACCGTATGGGTATGGTATAGTATACCACCCCATACGGTAGGCCCACATGTAATGCCACGCTGGAGGCTTTTCCCAGTCCTTATAACACGTAACACGAAGCCCTCGCAAGGCTATCGTTTCCGCAAGGTTTGATAGCATCATCAGGTTGGTTCACTGGGATGCTAAAACAGAGCATGCTATTGGTTTTGGAGGTTTTGGAGACCAGCCGAGAGGAGCTTCACGGCCATGCTCTGCTGGTGAAGCCTTGGTCGCCTGCGGAGTCGCCCAGGTGGAAATTGCCAGAATTGCTGATGAGTTGTTGCTATGGGTGACTCGCCCGAAAAAACACAAAGATGAAATTCAGAGATGGGCTCACAAGTTCAGGCGCTAGCGCTACCAGAAGAACCTGACCTGCTGTTTATGCTTGTAAATTCAGAGCTTAGCCTTCATTATTATTCTTTTGTGGCTTTTCAATACAAATCTGTGAGATGTTTTTCAGAAACCTCATCTTAGCAGCTACATGTGGCTCTCTTACTAAGCTAGTTCTGCTCAAGAAGAACAGCCTTAGAGAGGCAGAATTGTATACAAAGAAGGCACAATTCAAAAGCATGATTCGCAAGTCATGCCTGATACTAATTTTCCAACATTTTGAAACTTTGAAAGCATCTTATAAACAAGATAATTTCAGTCATCACATAGTTATTATCACACATTTAATGACCAAGTCTGAAGGCGAACACAAGAAGTTGTACTCTCTCCGTTTTTATTTACTTTGCGTTCTGGGTTTAGTCAAAGTCAAACTTTGCTAAGTTTGACCAAATATTTAGGAAAAAATATCAACATCTACAATATAAACTCAATAGTGTAAGAATCTTCAGAAAGTATATTTTCATATTATATGTATTTGGTATTGTGGATGTTGATACTTTTTTCTATATTCTTGGTCAAACTTGATAAAATTTGACTTTGACTAAACCCAGAACGCAAAGTAAATAAAAACGGAGTGATATAATGAAATGCTGAAAGTTCAGAAGATCACAAACTCACAGTCTACACAAAATGTTCACAAGAAGTCCAAAACATGCATCGACCGCAATACTTAGAAGTAACGAGAACATTATTCTCTATTTATGACTAATATATACAGTCTCATCTTATCTTTTCTAATTCCCATATGGAGTTGCTATGTTGTGCAGGCCGCACAGACACGAGCGAAAGCCGTGTAATTAATGTGCTTCCTTTTTCAGCACCAGTCTCATATTATCTTACAAGCAAACAGAATGCAGACCTGCAAGAAATTTAAGGTTCAATGCATTTCTCAATGTTTTCAACCATTATTGTCACTACCAAGTATCACAAATAAAAAAATGCTGGCAAGTCTGAAACTGCAACAACGTTCAGAAAGTTCAGAAGCACATCGTGCAGAGTGAGATGGAGCACTAGTGGAAGCAGATGGAAACAAAGTTAGGCCGGCTACAATTGAAGGCATAGGTAACAAAGAATGGGGTAATACTTGATGACCACAAAATTCCCTAAACTCAGAAAGTAATCAGAAGCACACAGATATACCATTCTTCAGGTAACCTGAGAAAGTAACCACAAGTTTTTGGTAATCCCTAGTATACTTGATGATCGAGCACCACGCAGACTTCTTCTTGAACTGGACACAAACAACTCCACAAACAACAAGTCAATTTTTGGTGCTATACTTTCCATCAAAGTCACAATGAGTAGCATCACGAGGTTGGTTCGCTCACTGGGATGCTAAAATAGAGCATGCTATTGGTTGTGGAGGCTTGGGAGAATGGAGCGATGTAGAAGGAGGCTTTCTTGGATGGTGTGTGCGGCGAGGATGGCGAAGTTGCCAGGAAGCTGATATCTCGCGACCACAGTCCCCAGGGCGTCGCAGTGCAGCAGGATGCCCGGGCAGCACACCAAAAGATTTCGGTCCTGGGCCACGGCGAACAGGCTGACATCGTCATGGCTGATGCCGTTAAGGCTGATCTCACCCACCGGCAAACGGATGTGATACCGGAAGCTCCAGATCCCGGTGGTGTTGCTTCGGACCCAACCGTCGACTGCTGTACTCGACGGGAGTTTGACGGTCATGGCGAGGTGTTGGTCGATCTCAAAGAGCTGGCGGCCTCTGAGGGGGTAGTTCCGGTTGCGCAATCGGATGTTTGGAGGAGGAATCATGGAGAAGGTCTCGGCGGCGGTGTTGAACCTGAGTATGTTGCTGTTGCTCGTGTTGAGCCAGTGCAGGAAGTTGAGGAACAAGACGGGCGGGAAGTCGTGAGAATAAGCAACCTCCCCGCCGGCCAGCAGACCAATGCACCTCCCCGCCGACGGCGACGCTCCCAGTGTGTAGATCCAGTACGCGCAAGGAGACTGGCTGTCGTGGTACAGCACCTTGCACCGAAAACCTCCAAGGCCAGTAGTCGTGTAGAAGCCGACGATGTGGCGGGCGACGTGGAGCTTCGGGAGGCTCGCAAAGCGGCGCGTGCAAGGGTTGAAGGCGTAGAGCCAGACGCCGAAGGAGATGAGGAGGATGCCGGCGCAGGAGCCGTGAATGCTCACCTCCTCCCCTCCGTGGATGCGGTCCCGGTTGAAGCGAAGGACTGGGCGGGACACGCGGCCTTGGATGTCGACGGCGCGGAGGTTGAAGTTGGCGTGGTCCGGGTCTTGGAGGAGGAAGAGCGGCATTGGCGTCCGAGAGCTGTGGTCGTGGTGGCGGAGGCGGAAGTCCTCCGTGTCCAAGACGGCGCGCCACAGCCTGCAGATCCTTAGGCAGCGGGCCTCCTCTTGGGCCGGCAAGCGGAGGCAGGTCAGGTAGAGGGCGTTCGCCGCCGCCACGGTCCTGCCCTCAACCCATCCGTGCCGCAGAGCCACGGCCGCCGCGGCCTCGCCCTCAACCCATCCGTGCCGCAGAGCCACGACCAGCGCGTGGTGGTTCTCGACGGAGAGCATATCCAGCGAGGGGATCCACCCCGTCCGCGCCGCGACCTCGGCGGGAACCCACGCCTTTTGCCGCACCACCGCGGCTAGCGCGTCTCTCCAGCCGTTCTGCGCCACGGCCTGAGCGCGGGGACCCATGCCACCTGTCCGCGGGGGGACACCACCATGGCCACCTCGTAGTCGTCCGGCCCTTGGCCTCCTCCGTTCTCCTCCATGGCCACGGGCCACCGGGTTGTTGGGCTGCTGGGGTCGGCGCGGCCGTTACGACAGAGGGACGAGAGGAAAACGAAAATGGATTCTGTTTTCGAACTTGGGGATTACTGCTGCTGACGTCAGGCGGGTCTATTTATCAGTGACCCATTGGGATGGACCCACCAGAGAGGCGTCGTGTCAATTCTTTCGCATTCCAGAATGCACCGGTGGGACACGCATGCTTTTGTACAAGGAAAAAGAATACTGAACTACTAACACGGAACTGAAATGTACGTACAGCAGCTGTGAAACGCCATAGTAACTCCTTCCTAGAGCATCTCCACGCCCACCCATCGAATTTGTGTCTGCCATCCCTAATTGGACCCTTTTGGGGTTGTCGGGTCTGTGTCCGGTTATTTGATGGGCCGGTTCCGTAGCGGCAGCCTCCAATTCAGACCAGCTATCTAGTGGGCGTCGAAACAAACACTTGTGGGCGTAGACACAAGCTTTCATTTGAACTATTACATTTAAATTTAACTACGGCGGGAAATTTAGAACTATCCTAGACTTCCTCCTCCTCATCATCGTCGTCGTCGTCCTCCTCCTCCTCTTCGTCATCGACCGCCATGTTGGAGGGGTCAGCCCCGTCCTCGTTCTCGGCATTGAACGACGGAGAGCTTGGCGATGGGTTCGCCACCAGAGCGAGCCAGAGCCGCTCCGCCCTGCCTTGCACCCGCATCCGGTGCAACTGCGCCTGCTTCGAGCGCTGACGCGCGCGCGTCTCCATCCGCCGTCGCGCCCCGTCGTCCAGCGCCTTAGCTTCGCGGTACCGATGGAAGGCGTCGACGACGCGGGCGCGGTGCGCGTTATCCACGTCGCTCCGGGTTGCCTGCATCGCCTCTCGACTTGCCCGCGCGGCGTTCAACTCCTCGTGGGCCGCACGCTGGACAGCCATGAACGAGGCAGACTCGCCCTCCAACCGCGCGACGAGGGTCTGCTGCTCATTGGACGCCGTGTTGGCATTGAGCTGCTCGTAAACCTGGCGCTCAGCGTCGCTGAGGGCGCGAACATACTCCTCCCTCTCGGCGGTCCTAGGGATGCCCGAATAGCGGCAGCCTTGGCCGCTGTAACATCCCAGTGTTTGGGAGGTTATAAGGATCTAAATATAATATATGCATTTGCAAAGCATGCATCTAAAAATACAGAAAATTTTGGCGCGAAAGTTTAAACAAAGCAAAGTGACCAAAGTTTCACTTGACATGATGAAATAGGTCTAGTTCATCTAGTCAGGAGTACATTTGGAATGATCTTTATAACAAGTATCTTAAAAAACCAAATCATTTGGTTATACAAACCATAAGTTGGTTTTGACCAACACAAACTCTTAACAACCTTAACTACAAGTCTTTAAGTGACTTGGGATAATTTATTAGGTATCTACAACCCAAAGAAAGGGGAATATCCAAATCACATAAGTGATAATCATACTTCCATAAATGAGTAATACTCAATTGAACCATCTCATCAACAGAGATGTTATGTCCCATAAAAGAACAACCCACTAAGTTATCAATCATATACACAATATATTTATAAATCATCTCATAACTATCCGGTGAACTATCACAAGTAAATAACAAAGTTTAAATAGAACACAAGTGGTACATACAGGTGTTAACTCAAACCCACAAGTGAGAAATGACATAATAATTGTATTAATATATTTATCGAATATGTACATATCTCATCCACCACTGGTAGAAAATAGGCGTATAGTCCCGGTTCGCCAGGGCCAGTAGTCCCGGCCGCGCAACCGGGACTAGCTCGGCGCGACTAAAGAACCCCCCCCCTATAGTCGCGCCGCTTACGAACCGCGGCTAAAGGCCCGGCCACGTGGGCGGGTGGCGGAGCCGGGGGTGGGAGGACCTTTAGTCCCGGTTAGCCACATGAACCGGGACAAAACTTTATTTCGTTTATTTCCTTAATTTATTTTGATTTCTAATTGTTTTTCACACCAATTTTTCTCTCCTTTTTTTTCTCTCCCTTTTTTTCACTTTCTTTTTTTTCAGAATTTGTATTATTTGCTTAGTGTCTAACTACAATTATCTCTAGTCTAATTACTTACTCGTGGTCAAACTTCCCGCTCAGTCACCCATCCTCCCACTACTCTAGCACTAGCACGCTTAACTTCCGAGTTCCATCCCGTCCCGCATCCAAGTGTTTCGCACGCATGTATGTGATAGTAGTATCATATCAATCTTATTAACATGTTGGTCGATGCCACATTTCTTTATTGTTTGAATTTCAAATAAATCTTTTAATAAACAAAAGTAATGATGTAATTAATAATTTTGAATAAATAAATAAACATGAACTTTTTAATTTGTATTATTTCTAAAAATACTATTAATATATCAAAATATTCAGAAAATAAAACTAATTCATTTTTAAATCTTAAAAAATACATATAATATATCTAAAAATTAAGAAAAATAATACTAGTTCATTTTAAAATCTTAAAAATACAAATAATATATCAAAAAATTAAGAAAAATAATACTAATTCATTTTAAAATCTTAAAAATACAAATAATATATCAAAAAATTAAGAAAAATAATACTAATTCATTTTAAAATCTTAAAAATACAAAAAATATATCAAAAAATTCAGAAAATAAAACTAATTAATTACTTTATGTCTTAATCAATCTTGTGCAGTCATTTACTTGACTATACCTATTCATGGCTCCTTCCTTTTTAGATGCTACTATAGAATCTATTCATGATGCTACCGTAGATTTTCATTTTTAGATCATGGGTCTTAGTTCTAGTATTGACTAGATATATGTTTTCCTGGCTTGGATTAATTTTTGGTGAACAGATATATAGAAACTGTAGTTTTTCTGTTTTGTTTTCTTCATGTGTTTTTGTTTGTTTTTTTTTGAAATGTGTGTTTGACATAATATAGAAATAGTATAGCTAGGAATTAATATAGAAATAATATCCATTACACTTTGCAACACTTTGCAAATTTTTCCAAGTCATTTAACTTTGCAAAAATAGTTTTATGAACAACAAAAGACAAGTGAATAGAACACAACCATATCACATTCATAACATAGAGTCTTACGATCACACATAACACAAACATAAGTCTCACAATACAAGCTATGCTTCAAGAGCTACATACTAATTAAGATATCCATTACATACTAAGATATCCATTACATGCATATATCGAACGCATACATCTATAGCTCCGTCGAGTAGATGCGGAACAACTCGTACGAAACGTATGCATCTATGGCTGCATACTTGACGTTGGTCCAGTCCAGTGGGGTCTTCCCCCAATACCTATGATTCCTGGAGGGGAAACGAGACTTCATGGTATCGTAGCCCTCGTGGATGAAGGCAGTTGCCATGGGAGCCATCCCGGTCTTGGGCCCGTTCAAATCATCAAAATGGATAAGGTCCTGAAGATCAATGTAGCGATCTTCAGGTATCACAATACCCAAGCGCATCAACTTCTGACGGTCTTGCGTGATGTCAACGCTGCATAAGTCATACCCCTTGTTGACAAGAAAATCAACAAGTGCCGGAGAATGCTTTGAACTACTGCAACAACAAAAATTTGATACGTGTTAGATATGTTGCAACACATGTATTCTTCAGATGCAACAAACAAATCGAAGATGCAAGATTGTACGTGTGCGTTACCTTGACCATTGGAAGACCAATACGGCCTCCTTGAACGCAATCTGGATGACGGCAACATCCCGTTGATCCGCCGTATACTCGAGATCAAGCCCGAAGAACCGGTGTTCATCGGGAGAGGAGAAATAGAGTTCGGTCAAATGCGCAAGACAACCGGGGAGCCTCTCGCAATTGTTGGTGTAGCACACGTCCAGACTTTTGCCGCATGGTGTGGGCACTTCATATCTATTCCAAACTTCAGCCATGGTGCTTGGTGGAGGAAGATCAAAGAGAGAGGGAAGAGAAGAGAAGAGAGAATAAGAAACAAAGACTCGGGTGCGCACTGTAGCAATGGCGCCCTTCTGCCTCTCGCTCGCGAAATAAACCGCCGCGCGGGAGGCGAGCAGTTTGTATCTTTAGTCCCGGGTGGCCAGGACAACCGGGACTAAAGGCAGGGAGGCCAGCGGCCGGGAACCATTAGTCGCGGGTGGCAACGCCAACCAGAATTAAAGCCCTCCAGGCGCCTCCACGCGTTTCCCAACCCACGAGGCATGACCCTCGGTCGCGGGTCTCCTCGCGACCCGGGACTAAAACCCCTTTAGTCACGGGGCGCGAAGTTTGGGGACTAATGGGGGCGTATGGACGGCCTTTTTTCTACCAGTGCACCCTAAAAGAATTAGCTAAAAGAAGAATTAAATCTTCTTAAACTAATGTTAAACCTTGATCAGTACCTATGATCTTTCCAAACCTCTATGCCTGCATCATGAATACAAATCAACAACATGGCACCCTGAGTAACCAATTAACACCCATGATCAAAGTCATTAAGCTCAATCACTTTCACATGCTCATTGTTTCAATCATGTTATACAAGTGAGCATATGAAATCTCAACACATCAATGAACCATTCGATCAAATTACTATTAAGTCATCATTCCATAAGTATTCCACACCTCTACTCAAATTCAATAATTCCATAATTAAAGTATCTCTGGATACCACTAAGGAATAACAACAAGCTATAACTATATTAGAGGAAGTGAATTGAAAGCTAAGTAAAACCAATCATGAATGAGATAAGTATCTATCCTATGGGAAACAAAATGAGAAGCATATGGAAAGAGAATAAAAGCCTGAACTAAACCTTAATCTAGATCTTGATACTATGGCTAGACCACTATATCTTGTTTCCCAAACTTCTCTGAATCATTTTGCAAGAGAAGAAACCACAAGAAGGGATGAACTACCACAGGAAGATCTTCAAGAAGATTATTTAGAGTGTTCTAGAAGTGTTATTCCAATCTATCATAAGAGTACTTGGAAACTCTTATATATTGATCTGATCTTATTAACCTCTTGAAATAGTGTGATATTCCAAATGTTAGTGTTATATAGAAGTAGTTTGGTAACAAGACTAGCCACCTTGTTAACAAATCACTTCTGTATACTCAAACAACTGAGTGTCATACACAAACAAACATAAAATCATATAACCTAGTACATCTCAGCCAATTGTATATGATTAGTAATTTGGAGGCAAGTTTGGCCACTTGTTAACAAATTCTTCTTGTATGCATATGGCAACTGGATGTTATAAAAGAAACTCACATTCTTTTACAATCATCTAAGTAAAATCCTTGCTTGGAGTAATTGGATGTTTTCACCACAAGGGTGAGATAGTTGAAGATGGAGACCAAGAGATGAACCTACCTGCAATGGACAAAGGTGATAACAGAAGACTAGTGGAAACTAAAGAGAAGACCATCAAGCAACATAAGACCACAAGAAGCAACACTGTCTCGGTAAGGGATCATAAGAAATTATCCAGTGAATCATTAGGATTTATTAGAGAACCAATAACCTCTGTAAAGCTCATCAGAGATGAGGAACTCATAATGATATCTTTAATGGAAATAATTATCAAGTATGAAATGATAACCAACCATTGCATCCACATGTCTTGTGATATGTGGAGGTTAATGGAAACAAGCTTAACACCTTGTTTTCCAGATCAATCTCATCCATAAGACCAATGTATAATAACAAAAATTCATCCATACATAATCATACAATTGATTACATGTTATAAAATCAACAAAGGATAATATCCATAGTGGAACCTATGTGGAAAACAAACAAATGAGATTCCAAAGCCACACATGTTTCCATTTAAGCCAGTACTTAAAACAGCAACATAGCTTACAGATGATATAAGGAACTGTCCACCTGGCTTGATAAGAAACCTAAATATGAAAATAAAAAAGACACACAAAGGAAAATAAATATATTATTACCTAACACCCTTTGGTTTGACATGGAATACAATTCTCTATTAAGTGATTTTCATAACAGTGCATAGAAACATTACCAAGTAGTTTTACCAAATTATTTTCTATAAGAAATTGTATCAAAAAATGGTCCAATTATAACACACCACTTGGTGAACTATATGTGTGTTGTGTGAATGGAATACTCATGCCTAAAATAAACTTTAAGGCCATTTAATAAATTAATTGGAGTGAAAACAATAAAATCACTTAAAATTGAACACCCTAAGAGAAGATATATATATTCCTCAAATTCACCAAATCAAAATGTCGTGAGGTTGCAAATTTGATAAGGAATATAAAAATGATTTTTTAATAATTTTTAGGATTACAAATAAGCCCTGAAAACAATGTTTTATTCTCAGTTTCTTAACCAGAAGGACCTCTTTGTAAATTTCAGAAACTCTAGGGGGTTATCGAAATTTCGCGATTTCTTTTCCTTTCTTCTTCCTCTTCCGAAAGGCAGAGGAGAAGGTCATGTTGTCCTCCTCGCCGCTGCCACCTCCTCTCCGACCGCTTGCTGGGGAGGATAAGTACACCACGCCGACGCCGTGGTCCTCTTCTCCTCTCTCTCTCGCTCACTCTCTGTCTCTCTCTGTACCGAACTCAAACCACAACCCTAACCCTAGCTACTCACGGCCGCCGTCGAGCGCCGTCGTTTCCGGTCACCCCGAGAAGAATGGAGACCACCACTGAGTTCCTCGTCATCTGCTCCATCGACTCGAGCACACACAAGGGTGGGGATGGCCAGAAGCCCGAGAATCGTGCCGTCTTCCTCAACCACGGCCGATTTCCGACGCCGCCGTCGATTCAGACCTTCCTGAGCCACCCCAACCACTCCGTCGTCCTTCCCTAGCTCTGGTGAGCATCGTCGTTTCCTCGGTTCATTTCCCCGTGCATCCTAGCCCTCTGTCACCGAATCGCTGTCGCCGCCGCCGCGTTTTGCTCGCCGCCGACCATATCCGGTGACCATTTGGTCAAACGCTGCCACCGACAGACTCCCTGCCATCCCATCTACCTAGTGCAAGCAACCAATTACACCAATTCGAGCTTAATTGTCGAATTGCAGTTCAACAACAGAAATCCCCTCCTGTGGTGATGTCACCCTGCCGTCAGCATGACGTCAGGAGCATCATCCTTTTCTTTTTCTTTTTGTTAAATCGTACTCCCTTCGTTCCATAATATAAGATGTTTTAGGTATTATACATGTTGTCTAGATTCAAACTCAAATGAATGGACATATACACTAAAACATGTCTAGATACATGCGTGTATGTGTGGATGTAGAAAATGTCTAAAACATCTTACATTATGGAACGGAGGGAGTATATGACATGTGGGAATCACGTACTTCTTCTGTTGCGCCATTTCTTTGCAGAGAACATGCAAAGCGAGCTCGCAAGTTGAATTGCTGAGCCAACCACTTGGCTTGATGGAATCTGCTAAGTCACGCAAATAAATGAACCAATCTCCATAATCAATTATTTTCTTGTCGTTTCTTGCATCGTCAGACTTGCCTCCAAATGAACAGAGCTTATTGTAAAGATCAGTAGCGGGTTTAGACGTGACTGGCTTTTTCTCAACTTGAACAAATGGGGACTTCTGGGCAGCAACTGCCCTAACAACCCTTCTCTAATGAGCTTGCGGGATAGGGGTGTGACTCTTTGGTGCAGATGGGGGAGAGCTTGATACATTCTTCTGAATGATTTTGTCACTACTTGGTGTCCTGACATGTATTTCTAATGCAGAGTATATTTTGTCCAGGGAATCGCCGTTGTCCTCGTTGCTTGAAATCACAACAAGACATTCCACGTCCTGAGTGAGCTCCTTCTCAGATGGAACAACTTTGTCTGGTGGGGTGCCGAAACCAAGGTCGAATGAGGGGTAGCTGTCAATCATTTCTTGCCGTCTTCTCGGGTAATCACTTTCACTTCCTACTTCTGTGCTCACAAATTCCTTTTCGAGGTTCCTACTCATGCTGTTCTTTGATATGGATGGTGATGCCTGCCCAGCAAAGTTCGAACCACTGTTTGAGGGTTATTTTTTATAAATTCTATTAGTTGTAGCTTCAGCAGTACCAAAACGTGTTAGCCTCCGTTGGTTAGGGGAAATAGTTCCAGATGGAGCCACATCCACCTTGCACCTAGGTGACGTCCGTTTCACAGGCGACATCGATCTAGTAACCGGTCTCCTGCAGGTTGGAGAACTTTCAACTGTTTTCACAATGGAACAATCAACAGATGCGGCTTCTAATGCATTTCTAGGGCTTCTTCTTGGCTGACCAACCTGTGGTATCAAGTCTTCCTTTCTTTGGTCTGGCCAAGTAACTTTTTGGACAATTCTCCCTGGTGTCTTTCTTGTTGCTGATTTTAGCTCTTTGGAAGTGGTGGATTGAACTCCTACCTGTTCCCCAAATAAAGTAACAGAAATAGCAGGTGACAACCTTGAAGCAAGAGCATCAAACCCCACGCTGTCGGTGCTTAACTCGGAACCGTAAATCTGCAGTAACTTCGGTGGATCAGGTGCCAGTGCTGTGCCAGCTAAGACTTCTGCTGAATTTCCTTCTTTTTGTTGCAATGGGCTCATATCATCATGAGAAGATGCTGCCTGGGTAGTCCCCAACTCCATCTCCACATCCATGCATTCGTCGTTGCCAGCTAAGTTTGCGTCCTTGGGGGGAAGATTGGTGGTTTCTTCAGTTGATTTTGGTGGGCCAGCTTCCCGAGCTTCAGTTGGATCTGCCATCATCAATTTTGTAGAATCAATCCGAAGTCCTTCTGTCGGATATATATTGAATAGGGGTATATCAGATGGTAGTCAAAAGCGCCGGATTACCAGGGTGGCCCAACTGGTAGTGGGCTATGGTCCATTGGGCGACCCAGTAAGCTGACGCACAGAAGCCGGATTCTAGAAGGACCCGGATCACGGCCCACGTGATCTGGCTTGAAGGAGAAGGAGGATTCCTTACTTTCCAAGTTAATGGTTACCGTAGTCTTCTAGGTTTCCTACTCTATATGCCCTAACCCGGCTATTATATAAAGCCGGGCGGGAGATATGATAGATAGACACGAAGCTACAGGCTAACTCGCCGGGAAGTTGATCCTCAGCGAATAGCTAAACAGAACCTCACATTGTAATTGTATACACATGCTTTAGCCCTGATTAGTGAGATTGCAGGAGTAGGAACGCCGTATTATTACGACGTACCGAACCTGGGTAAATCCTGTGTCTTTGTCCTCAACGCAATCCCGTTTCCCCACGTCTTTACCCGTAGTCTCATGGCACCCCCGTCTATGAAAACTACTACGATGTCTCGACAGTTGGCGCCCACCGTGGGGCAAACGACGTCAGGCGTTAAGTTCCGATCTGGGATACACGGCGGGATCGGCAGTTCCATAACTGTCGGAAGCCTGGAGTTCGACGATGACGTTGGACGCTTCCTCGACAATGGATCCTACATACCGGTGCAAAATCATCTGGTAAGTGCCTGCGTGTTGCCGATCGGATCTGCTAATATCTTTATCGGACTAACTGCAGAGGCCATGGGGTTTTGCGGTGGAAGCAAGTTTATCCCACCCGCCCTATACCCAGTCGAGGATGACTACGATCCCGGATTTTGCTCAGATCGCCGACATAAAAGTGATACACACTTTATCGGTATGGTGCAATCCGAAGTCGCCAAAAACACGGATGGCGGAAATCCTGTGCAAGAGGCAGAAAACATCAAACCCACTACAGAGGTGGAAGATCCGACATCCGCCAATCCAGCGATGAACTCGGAAGCTGACTCTGTGCTAGCCGCCATTGAGGCGAGATTAGAGTCAGAAACCGGATAAGATGATTTTGATTCCGAAGACGAGGACGTGGACGCCTTCGAAAGAAAAGTTAAATCTTTTCAAGAGGGATTCCATGAAGTACTAATGGCGAAACCGGCTGAAAACACGGACGCCGGCAGTCAGGAAAGCCCTAAAACCCCTCCGCCAGAGGAAGAGAGAGAAGATGGAGAAACTTCTCCGATATTTCCCAACGCCAAGGAATTGACAGAGGATGAACCTGCTAAAAACCTCCCTCTTCCAAGAAAAAGAACAAGGCCGCTAAAAAACTCCAATACAAACTCCGGAAGAAGAAATTGGCTGATCCAGCTGATGAAATCCCGGAAGTAGGAGATGCAAGCGGAACAAAACTTGCGGAGAAGAAAACAAAAGAAATCCTTGTTCCGCCAATGACAGAGCAAGAAGAACAGGAATTGTTACAAACACCAGTGGGATTGCATGAACCCCCTGAAGTGCTAGAAGCTAGGAGACAAGCTCTCCAAAGGCAACAGCAACATCTATTCAGAATTCGTGAACACCTCCAAAAAACCCAGGATGACATCAAGCTCATGAAGGAAGAAATCGAGGAGTACGAGAAAAAGAATAGATCTGGCATTAAACCTACAAGGTTGCCCGGAATCGTAAGACCGAAAGTACTGCCGCCAAAGGAAAGGTTTCATAACCCATCTTGGCAAAAACAGGTAAACGGCAAAGATGCCAGAGGTGAACCAATATACAAAACCGCAGCAGAAAATGCGGAAGCAGCGTTTGCCATCCTCAACAATGACATGTACTCCAACGGTGAAAAACTCCAAGGGGTGTATGCTTTCCTAGGAAAAGCATTGCAACAACAACAGCGGGCCCAAGAGCGATAAGGGAAGTTGCACGACGACTCTGCCCTATGCAAAACAGCTACTTGCGCTGCTGGAGCACCTGGACCGGAAGAACCTGGAGATTCCGACAATTCAAAGGATAAGAAAGCGGATCCGAGAAAAGATAAGAAAAATCCCGACAACAGGGATGAAGCGTCTAGAACCGGATCTCATCTCCCGAAAGGTGGACGCAAACCCCACGGTCGGGAGGAAAAACACCGGAATGATGGCAAAGCAATGCCACCTCCGAGACACCCCGCTGAAAAAGCCGGAAGACATGATGTACCTCACAGGCGTGAGAGATCTCGGACACCTCCCAAGGATAAAGAAAGGCACAGGAGTAGAACTCCACCTCATCCAAAAGGGCGTGATCTTGAAAGAAATAGAAACGATCCCGGAAAAGCGCGTCCGCGCAACAATGGAAATGAAAGGAGTAGATCCCCTTCTGTCCATTCAGCCGGCAGGTATTCCGCACACATGGATTGGGCGGAAAAGGATGATCTATACTTTGGACCAAAGTGTTTCACTGATAGGATCCGAAGAATAACCCTGCATTCTGGCTTCGCCAAAGTCGGTCCAACGTACCAGAAATACACCGGCAGTACAAACCCGGATACCTGGCTCTCAGACTACTATACAGCCGTCCAGATTGACAATGGGACAGACCTGGAAGCTGTAAAGTTTCTTCCCCTAATGTTACTGGATGGAGCCAGAGATTGGATCAATGGATTGCCATCAAGAACTGTCGACAGCTGGGATGATATGGCTCGAGTATTTACTCAGCATTTCCGGGGAACTTATAAACGCCCGAACAACATCAACGAGCTGAACCGTTGCACCTAGTTTGAGGATGAACCATACGTGGATTTCATCTCCAGATGGACTGCAATGAAGAATAGTTGTTCTGGAGTAACTGACGTACAAGCAATGCATGCTTTCGTCAATGGCCTAAAACCCGGACTTGTACCGTTCATGGTCGGTTCCAAACAGCACAAAGACCTCGGATCTATGCTTACAACCGCCAATGAGCACGCTGCAGCCGAAGACGACATCAGAGCAAGAGGAGGCAATATCGATACACTGATACTGGCCAAGAAAAATCCTCGCCCTGAGAAAAAAGGAACTTCAGATGCAATAGCAAAACCCAAAGAAGTTAACATAGCCTTTGGAAGTGAAAAAGGGAACATATGGAAAGGACGCAGTTCAGAACCAATCAACTACACTAAAGAAGAGTGGGAGAAGATTAAGTCGGAACCCTGCGTCCACCATTCGCAATTCGGGAAACCCACCCAGACGAACGCACAATGCCGGCTGAATAAGCACATGAAAGGCAGTGCAGGATCCGGAAACAAGGGGAAGAGTTCCAAAAGGAAATTCTCTAAACAAAAGCCAGAAGCTGAGAAAGAAGACAGTGAATCGGACACTGACGAAAAAAATCCAGGAACAACAGTGGAAATGCGGACCCAAGTTTCCGAGAGTTGATGGAGAATGCGCCCTAACTTTCCTAGCAACTCGATCAGCAAAGGTGGCAAAAAGAACGCTTCGAGAAATAAACGCGGTTGTTCCGGCAACCCCGAAATTCTTGAAGTATTCGAACACACCAATCACATGGGACCAGTCTGATCATCCTGGAAATATCCCTGAACTCGGCACACAAGCTCTTATTGTAAGCCCTGTTGTCCAGAACACTAGGCTAAAAAGAGTGCTGATGGACGGAGGATCCAGCATCAACATAATGTACCTGGATACGTTGATACATCTGAAAATCTCCGAAACCCAGCTCAATCACAGCAACATACGCTTCCATGGCATTGTTCCCGGCAGGCAAGCACGATCCCTAGGAGAAATTTCCCTAGATGTCACTTTCGGAGAAAAAGATCACTTCCGTTAGGAAAAAGTATCCTTCGAGGTGGTGCCGTTTGAAAGCGTGTATCCCGCAATTCTCGGACGTCCAGCTTTCGCCAAATTTATGGCGAGATCATGTTATATTTATAACAAGCTGAAGATGCCAGGGCCGAAAGGAGGGGTAATCACCATAACTGGAGACTTCAAGCTGGCAAACAAGCTTGAAAAAGAAAACGCCCTTTGTGCTGAGAAGATCATAGCAAAGGAAGAGCTAAAGGAGCTGGCTAAGGAGGTATCGCCGACAGAAATGCCGGCAGGAAAAGAAACCCGGAAACCAGCAGATAGCTTCAAGGCATCCGAGAATACAAGACAGGTAATCCTAGATCCCAAAGATCCGACAAAATTTGTCGTAGTAGGAACTGGGATGACCGACAAATAGGAAGGCGAGCTCATCAAGTTCCTCCGTGAGAACTGGGATATTTTCGCCTGGTGTCCAGCTGACATGCCAGGCGTACCCAGGGAACTTGCTGAGCATCAACTCAAGGTAATTCCAGGCTCCAAACCCGTCAAACAAGGTCTCCGCCGATTTGACGGAAGAAGACGGAAGGCTATTGGCAAGAAAATTATCCGGCTTTTAGCACCACATTTCATCCAAGAAGTAATCCACACTGAATGGCCTGCAAATCCGGTATTAGTACCGAAGAAAGACACTACTGCTCTTAGAATGTGTATAGATTACACCGGCTTGAAAAAATTGTGTCCAAAAGATAGGTTCGCGTTACCGCGAATCGATCAAATAATAAACGCCACCGCAGGCTCTGAGCTTTTATGCTTTTTGGATGCTTATTCCGGGTATCACCAAATACGCATGAAAAAGGAAGATCAAATCAAGACTTCTTTTATAACCCCGTACGGGACGTACTATTACGTAACAATGCCATTTGGCCTGAAGAACGCAGGTGCAACTTACCAGCGTTGCATGCAACGTTGTTTGCATAGTCAGATTGGCAAAAATGTCCATGTTTACGTAGACGATATTGTTGTCGTAACCAAGGAAAAAGACACACTCCTTGAGGATTTGCGAGAAACTTTCGAAAACTTGCACACTTATAAGATGAAGTTAAATCCATCAAAGTGCGTATTCGGGGTTCCCTCAGGAAAACTTCTGGGTTTCATCGTTTCTCGCAGAGGAATAGAAGTTAACCCGGAAAAGATCAAAGCAATCTTGAACATCTCCAAACCCACGTGTGTGTGAAAGATGTCCAAAGATTGACGGGTTCCGCCGCTGCCGTCAGCAGATTTATTAGTCGGCTGGGGGATAAAGCCTTACCACTCTACAAGTTGCTGAAAAAATCCGACAAATTCGAGTGGACAGAAGAGGCCGATGCAGCGTTAACCCAGTTAAAGGAAACTTTGATGAAAGCTCCGATTTTGGCATCCCCAAAAGACGAAGAACCTATGCTATTGTACCTCACGGCTACAAACAGGGTTATTAGTGCGGTAATTGTTGTGGAACGGAAGAAAGACGAACAAAGCATACCAGATCAGCATCCGGTATATTACATAAGTGCAGTTTTCTCCGAGTCCAAGCAAAGGTACCCACACTACCAAAAACTGGCATATGGCGTATTTTTCGCATCTAGAAAGTTACGCCATTACTTCCAAGGACATTCCATAACAGTGGTATGTAAAGCACCACTAGGAGATATAATAAACAATGCGGAGGCAACTGGCCGAGTAGCCAAATGGGGCATCGAGCTAGCAGCCTTCGACATTAAGTATCAGCCAAGGACGGCAATAAAATCCCAGGTTCTGGCAGATTTTATCGCCGACTGGACGGAAGCAATGGAGAAAACACCAATGCCGGAGTCCGAGTACTGGATCATGCATTTTGACGGATCCAAGATGAAGGAGGGCGCTGGAGCTGGTGTAGTCTTAAAATCCCCTAAAGGAGACACAATGGAGTATGTATTACAAATACACTTCAATGCCAGCAATAACGTGGCAGAATACGAAGCTCTGCTTCATGGCTTGCATATTGCAAAAGAAATAGGGGTTAAACGCATTCTGTGCTATGGTGACTCGGATTTGGTACAACATCAGCTTAACCAAACCTGGGACGCAAAAAGCCCTATAATGGCCGAATATCGGAGAACGGTGGACGAGTTCGACATTTGTTTTTTCGGATTCGAAGTACTCCACGTTAAAAGGGAGGAAAATTGGAATGCGGATGCGTTAGCCCGCATGGGGTCAGAAAGGGTAAAAATCCTACCACCAGGTGTATTCGTCCAGCATTTGTACGAGCCATCCATAAAAGGTGGAGATATCGATTACCCCCTGGCTTCCGAGTCAATTGAAGTTATGCTCGTTAATCCGGACTGGAAAATTCCGTATTTAAACTTCTTAGTCAATCAGAAGTACCCGGAAGAAGCAGACGAAGTCTTGCAAAGGCAAATTCAGCGATGCAAAGGATACACGGTAATTGACAATTGCCTGTACAAACGCAGTACTTCCGGAATTTTTCTGCGGTGTATTTCACCAGAAGAAGGACGAGAAATCCTGCAAGAAATCCACGCCGGAGATTGCGGACATCATGCTCAATCAAAAAGCATAGTTAAAAAAGCATTCCGTGCCGGGTTTTTCTGGCTAACAGCCAAGACAGATGCTGAGCACATAGTCAACACATGTGCAGGGTGTCAATATTACGCCAAGCAGACTAATATGCCGGCCCAAGCGCTCAAAACTATCCCAATTACATGGCCGTTTGCGGTCTGGGGGCTAGATATGATGGGACCGTTCAAAACTGCGCGAGGCGGACTTACACATCTACTTGTAGCTGTGGATAAGTATACCAAATGGGTGGAGGCTAAACCCATCAAAAAGCTTGACGGTGTAACTGCCAGAAATTTCATCATTGACATAGTCATGAGATATGGCGTTCCACACAGCATAATAACCGACAACGGGACAAATTTCTCCATTGGAGAGTTGGCAAAATATTGCCGACAAACGGGAATTCGCCTAGATCTCACATCTGTGGCACACCCGCAATCCAATGGACAGGTTGAGAGAATGAATAGCTCAATCCTGCAAGGAATACGCCCAAGACTCGAATCTCCTCTTCATAGAGCAGCTGGAGCATGGGTAGAAGAGCTTTGGAGTATTCGAACGGGTCATAACAGGTCAACTGGGCAAACCCCGTTTTTCCTAGTTTATGGTGCGGAAGCTATCCTTCCAACGGACATAATCCATGATAGCCCAAGAGTGCGGGATTTCGACGACTCGGATGCCGAAGAAGCACGACAGGATGCCGTCGATCTCTTAGAAGAGGAACGAGATCTTGTGCTTTAAAGATCCGCCATTTACCAGCAAGGTTTACGACGTTACCATAGTCGGAAAATGAAGCATCGTTATTTTAAAGAAGGTGACTTAGTGCTGAGATTGGTGCAGCAAAGAAAGCACAAATTGGCCCCAGTATGGGAAGGACCATTTGTAATTAGCAAAGCTATGAAAATGGATCATATTATCTTGTAGATATTCGGGACACGGAAGACGATCCCGAGAAGCCGAATCGCAAAAGAAAGAGAAAGATAGATGATGAACTAGGAGAGACAAAGAGGCCTTGGAGCATCCAGCAGTTACGTCCCTTCTATACTTAGTTCAATTTCTATGTAAACATCTTTGAGATCATGAAATAAAGTTGTCGGAATTCTTATATCCATGTTTTTACAAGTTTATTATAGTACAAAGCATGATTCCACCTTATCTATTTCCCAATGATCTTACAAAATACTCAATGTTAACCCGAATTGTGCCTGCGTGCTCGGTGTTTAAAAACTGAATGATTTTCAGCCTGCTAACGGCTAAAGGAAACTCGGATTGTGCCTGCGTGCCCAAGTTTCAAAAAAATTCCTTACTTTTCTCTAAGTATTATCTGATTGTTTATGTGTTGGGTCACTGGAGCTAGTTAGTAAAAATGCCTTTAGTATGATCCATGTTTCCGAGTTTAAACTGATTGGTTATACCCAGTTACTTGGCATGATGATTCACAGTACTATTGAGCCATTTCAAACACTAAGGACAGTTAAAACATATAAGTCAGAGAACTTAGAAGGCAAAGGAATATTAAAACCCGAAAACCTTGCAAAGAATTTCATAATTAAAACTGCAAAAGGCGGAGTTCTTGTTTATACAAAAGGAATAGAAGCATTACAATATAAATTACATTGTAAAAGTGCAGTAATGCTCCTATTGTCTAGTTCCACCATCCAGGATCAGGACATCCCTTCAAGCATCCGAGTCTTCGTCGCTGCTGTCATTCTCGGGGGCTTCGGGGATCTCCTCTTCCGGATAGGTGATGGAGATGTTCACCATGGAGGCAATCTTGGTGGCGTGGCCTTTGATTTCATCAAAGATGGTGGTTCGCTGGTTTTCCGTGTATCCTTGAGGGATACCGGACGCCACGCGCCAAGATTTGGCACCAGGGTAGTGCATACGCATAAGGCCGAGAGCCATGCGTGCACCACCCCGTGCAGCGGAGCGTAAAGTGGACTCCCTGGATTCCGCCACCTCCAGGATAGCACCCGGAAGTTTATAAATTTCCGAGAATTCTATGGTACTTGTAGGGAAGAACTTGCTGATCAGTTGCATCCCAGCATTTCTGATCGCATTCCATACCTTCCCAAAGGCTCGGATTTTATCAATACGAGAAAGACCTGGATAATTTCCTGTTTTTTCGCAACAAGCCTCCAAAAAGGTTAGGCGACAAAACAGAGAAAGAAAGCAAGACATGGATGAATCGGTAAATGAAATAAAACTTACCGAGAACCTTGTCAATTTTGGAACATTCCTTTAGACGAAGGATTAAGATACTTTCCAAGTCTTGGATAGTGGACTTATCTTTTTCCGCCTGATCGAAAGCCTTGGATTGAGCAATTCCAAGGGCCAGATTACTGGCTTCCAGATCTTGTTGAACCTTCATAAGCTCCTTATGAAGGTCCAAATTCTCCTTGCGGAGACGTTCGGCATTGCCGGCATCTTCAGCTACTTCCTTGGCCTTAGCCAAAGCAACTGGAAAGCAAGGAAAAATTCCGAGTTTAGAAATATCTCGAGAAAGTACTTATGGATAATCCGGATGAAACAGCATAAAGCATACCTGTTGTTTCCGATAGCTGTAGCTGAGATGATGCCAGCTCATTATCCTTAAACTTAATAATAGATTGAAGGGTTTTCACCTCTTCATTCTTGACGTTAAGTTTATTAAAAATTTCCAAGTTTATCACATCAGCAGTATGCTGAAATGCGGAAATAAAAGCCAAACGCTTAAGTTAGATCAAGCGTAATAAAGAAGCATTAAGGGGAAAGTATGTTTCCAGCTTATTGCTTGGGGCTAGAGATATTACCTGGCTCATTTCCCGCAAGTCGGACAAAGTCTCGTTGAATTCTTTTGCATATTCAGAAAAAAGAATCCCAACGCGATGAAGGCCATCTTGTATGACCTGACGAGGTGAAAATACGAAATCGTTTCGGATAATCAGCCCGCCCTGTGGCCAAGGACGAATTAAAGGAGCAGGAGCGAAGAATTTCTTAGCTTCTGGACGGATATATCCGAGTTCATCAAATGGTTCTTCCTTTATCCGGATATTCCTGTCCAAATTGGGAATAGGTTCGCCCCCCCAGGCATGGCAAAAGGAGGTGAAGCTGCAGCAGAAGAAGGTTCTTTTTTCATAACAGCAGCTTTACGTTTCTTCAATTTCTTTGTCTTCAAAGGAGTTGGAGCGAGGCTGAAAAGAGAACATCCGAGAAATAAATATCTCGAAGAACTGGAGGGGAATAACGATTAAAAAAGCTCCAGTAGAATACCTGGATGTGGCGATGGGAATCCCGTCAATAGTTATCGTTTCCTCAAAGGTCACTTGCCTTTTACGTTTCCGGTCGCCGTGGAAGCTGGCATGTAATTCGTTAAGCTTGGCGTCGGAAGCAAGATCAGCTCCCTCAAGTTCGTCGAACTAGGGAAGTAGCAACTATGCGTTAAAAGTTAGACAAGGAGGTTATTCCGAGACAAACCCGAAGGCGAGGAAAATATACATACCTTGGGGGCTGGATTCTCCACGTGATATATTGCCAGACTTTCTGCGTATTGATTGCACGAGGCGACCAGCTGGTGGAGTCGCTTTATGAAATCCTTTTTGGTATAGGACTTGTCCGTCCCCCTCATACTATCTTCTGGCCCTTCATATTCGCAAAGGAGCCGAGAACGAAAGGAAAGAGGTTGAATGCGGCGTCCGAACCAACATAAAACAGTATCCTTTCCAGTTAAGGGAGGCTGAGAGGAAGTAAGCTTGGCGATACGCTGTTCTATCTTCATTAAGTTTTCCGGCAATGTCTGCATTGCTTCAACTGCCCAACTCTCTTGAGGGGAGGCGGCGGAATTAACGAATGGAGGAACCCCGTTTTCCTTACCAGGGAATGGGATGTCCTGATGGTAAAAGAAGGAACCCAGCCAAGATTTGACGGGTTCCGGTGTTTTTATCTTCGGATACCAATCTTCCCTAAACCTCCGAAGAGTGAAAGAAATAGTTCCGCAGATGGGAGGAATACCATCTGTGAGCTTATGCTTCACTTCAAAGAAATATCGCCAGGAATCTAGACTTGGTGCTATTCCTAAATACCCTTCAAAAATGGGCTTGGAAACTAGATAGATGAAGGATAGAATTGGGAGAAAGATTGTGTGGCTGAACGCCGTAATAGTTAAGGACATCCAAGAAAAAGGCGGAAGGCGGTAAACCCATACCTCTCGCAATGTGAGAGGTAAGGAGGACGCGTTCCCCGTTTTTTGGTGTGGGCTCGAGCTCACCTTCCGAGTTCCGCCATTTGCCTTTGATTATTAGCCCTTCCTTTTCCATTTGTGGAAGGAGGAAAGGAGGAATATTGCTCGGACTCCAGTTGCCGACAAATTCCGCTTCTTCGTCAGCTCCGGCGGCGGCGGACGCGGCAGCCTCTGCAGCGGCGAGCTTGTCGCCAACGAGCGTAATCTTCTCCTCCGCCGTCTCGGGAGCGAACGGCGGAGTAGGCGCGGAGCTCGAATCCACAAGATCCGCGGCGGCGGAAGCATTTCCCTCGTCCGCCGCGGCGCCCGCGGTCTTCACCGGCTCGCCGCCGGTGTGCGTTGGGAAATCCAACTGAGGGTCCATCGTGTTGATGATGTCCTCGATGTCCTGCGAGACGTTGCGGGCGGGCGAAGACGGCGGAGATGCCATTGGGTGGCGGTATAACTGTGCACGGTTAACCGAAAACCGAGAAACCTAACCGAAAAAACCGAAACCGAACCGAAATTATGGTTATTTTGGTTTCCGGTTAAGGTTACGGTTAGTAAAATAGCTAACCATATGCATGTGGTTAATACGGTTAATAACCGAAAACCGAATGGTTAACCATTAAAAAACCGGATGCCATTAACATGTACCTATTTGTTACTTTTATTAACTTTATAGGTTACTTGTAGCATGTGATTTGCTACTTGTATATACTTTCATTAACTTTTATGGGTTATTTGGTTAATTTTGATCATATGTGTATTAATTTTATAGTCTATTCCATTACTTTGTAATATATAGGCACCAAAAGAAATTGTCATTTTAAAATTCGCGTCAAGTTTGGTTAATTTGGTTATTACCGAAACCGAACCGAAATTAAATGGTTATTACCGAAACCGAACCGTATTCTCGTATAAAACCGTATTTACCGAAGTATTGAAACCGTACAAACTGAAAAACCGTATAAACCGAACCGAATTAACCAAATTAACCGAATGCCCAGCTATAGGTGGCGGTGTGCGTTCGGAAGTTGCTCTCTGCTCGGGAGCTTGGGCGCGGTAATGGCGTTGGAGTGAGAGCGGAAGGTTTACCGGGAGGACGAAGAAGGCTATTTATAGCAGGAAATCCGTCACGATACGTGCTAACGGCTCTTTTGACCGTTGGATGATCAACGCGTGTCGCTCGCCGAAAAATCCGGGAAATGAATCGACAGGGTGATTATGGTTATCTCCTCGTTTCCCGCGAGAATCTGTCAGAGATATGTTTCTGGGTTTTCGCTGAAAACCCAAACGTCCCTTACGTCAGCAGGATTAAAGTGCTGATGTAGGAGGTTCCTTCTCCACGAAGAATCGTGTGGGAAAAGCCGGATTTTTAGAATTCCGAGTTTTACGTTATCATCTATTTTCAAAGAAGAATAAGAAGAATCAAGACTGCTGGCCAATATTTCTCGGACGATATACATTTGGCGAAAGACGGCAAATCAGAGTTTTAATCCTTCTTGGGGGCTACTGTCGGATATATATTGAATAGGGGTATATCAGATGGTAGTCAAAAGCGCCGGATTACCAGGGTGGCCCAACTGGTAGTGGGCTATGATCCATTGGGCGGCCCAGTAAGCTGACGCACAGAAGCCGGATTCTAGAAGGACCCGGATCACGGCCCACGTGATCTGGCTTGGAGGAGAAGGCGGATTCCTTAGCTTCCAAGTTAATGGCTACCGTAGTCTTCTAGGTTTCCTACTCTGTATGCCCTAACCCGGCTATTATATAAAGCCGGACGGGAGATATGATAGATAGACACGAAGCTACAGGCTAACTCGCCGGGAAGTTGATCCTCAGCGAATAGCTAAACAGAACCTCACATTGTAATTGTATACATAGGCTTTAGCCCTGATTAGTGAGATTGCAGGAGTAGGAACGCCGTATTATTACGACGTACCGAACCTGGGTAAATCCTGTGTCTTTGTCCTCAACGCAATCCCGTTTCCCCACGTCTCTACCCGTAGTCTCATGGCACCCCCGTCTATGAAAACTACTACGATGTCTCGGCACCTTCATCGCTCAAAAGCCTATTGTTATCCAGCTGATCCTTTGATGAAGCAAGCAATTGATCTTCATTTTCTGTTATGTCTGCATTAGCATCCCCCACAAATGGTACTGAATCAGTTTTAGCTGCATCTGCTTCTGCTGTCACTGATTCTTCTGCCCCAGCTACATTTTCCGGCGTCGGGTTCTTATTCCGCCTTCTCTTCATGCCTCGTCTCCTGCCACTGGATTGTTGACCTTGCTCTTGATTCTGCACAACCTATGTATCCTTTTGATCACTGTTCGACAGGTTCTTGATGAACTGCACTAAACCATCCTCAAAAACAAGGCACATCTCCTTGAGAGGTTTTCTGAAACTTGCCACACGTTGTTCCATTGGTACAAATAAAAAAGTACAGTTAGGATATGCTATTCTAAAAAAGAGCCTAGTGCAAAGAAAGTGACAGGAAGAATTTGATCAACAAAAATATATGTTGTACCACTATACTTTTGCTCATGTGAAAAGATATACAGAAAGCTAAACAAAAATCATTCTAGCAATGTGAAAACTACGTATATGTCAACAGAAAAATCATCCTATTGATCCTACAAAAATTTGACGACATACTCCTAATAAATTACAAAAATCAGTATATCATAGTAAAAAGTACATATATGGCAACAAAAAAACATCCTTATGATTGTACAAAACAATGATGACAAACTCCTAATTGTTTTGGTCCTAGAAGAGTGACTACAAAATCCTAAACAAAAATTATTCTAGCAATGTGAAAACTACATATATGTCAACAAAAAAAATCATCCTATTGATCCTACAAAAATTTGATGACATACTCCTAATAAATTACAAAAATCAGTATATCATAGTAAAAACTACATATATGGCAACAGAAAAAACATCCTTATGATTGTACAAAACAATGATGACAAACTCCTAATAATTGTGGTCCTAAAATAGTGACTACAAAAACCCAACAAAAATCATTCTAGCAATGTGAAATCTACATATATGTCAACAGAAAAATCAACCTAATTATTCTACCAAAAAAATAAAAGATAAACTCCTAATAGTTTACAATGTAGGTTTGCTCCTAATAAAAAGGCATACAAAAGCATAGCAAAATCATTATAAAAGTGTGGAAACTACATAAAAGTCAACACAAAAAATCATCCTATTAGCAGAAAAAAATTCTACTGATACTAAGAGCCATATGGGCAAAAGACATGCCAAATGACATGTTAAACCTACGAGAAAATTAACTACAAGGACTTACAACTAGCGACAGCATACACTAGACCTATCAGACCACAACAAAATCCAAATATATGCTAGAAAACTATATAAAACCTAACAGAAGTACAACTACAATTACTATAAAACAGAAACCTTAAAACTACATATATATCAATGAAAAAAAATCATCGTGCCGATCCCTACACCAATGAGGAAAAACTCCTATTAGAATTGCAATATATGATTATTACCATGTGCCCTTTTTAAAACATCTACGTCAGCTAATGATAGTGAAAATGCATACCTCATCGCTAAGATCACAACAAGCATGTGATCTTATAAACGTGTCGAGAACCAACGGGGAAGTCGAGAACAAGGAAAACTTCCTGTAACATTGTTTTAGCTGGACAAGAAAAAGATAGTAGAGCCAAATAGGAAAGGAACATTTAGCAACTTTCTGGATATAACAAAAAAACAGTGTTGAGAACTAACAATGTGATGTGGATCAACTCACATTTAACTTGCCAAAAGAGCCATCGCTCTTGGTGTCCATGTCAACTACAAGACTAACCAGCTTGTTCGTCCAAACACAAATTCGGGTTTCGTCTTCAGGCACGAATACTTGATTTGTTTCCAAAGAATCGACATATCTAACCTGAGATAATAAATAAAATGTTGGGACTGAGTAAAGCACTAACTGAATGTATGTACCAATATTTTGAAAAAACACACCTAAGCTACAAAATGAAACGGGAGAAAGGCATGAAAGAGAAACTTACAATGAGGTATGTCATGCAAGCTTTGAACCAGTTTTTCCTCTCTTTAGCTCTAGCAGTCTGAATAAGGGTGTCAATTATGAACATCAGGGTGATTCCGCTCTGATTAACGTCGCAACGGAGCTTACCTCGCTGTTCGTGGGGCGAATTTGAAGCAAACGATGGGACGCGAGCTCCTCCGCCTCTTCTCCGCCTAGCTTTGATTGCTCTGAAATAGGCGCAGTCCGTCGCTCCACCGCCAAATCGACAACGCCAGCCCGATGCAGGAGCTCAGCCGACCGAGAAAATACAGCTATTGTGAGCTAGCGGCAGCAGCTCGTCGCCGGGTACATGGAAAAGTTGGACGGGGAATATGCTCCGCCCGTCCCTCCACCGATAAATCGCCGGCGTCAGCACGATGAAGGAGCTCCGCCGACCCGATTAGCTAAGCTATTGCGTGCTAGGGCGGCAGCTCGTCGCTGGGGGATGGGGAGGAAGATGGCTGGGAAGCGAGGACGGGGGACGGGGATGAGACACCGAGGAGATGGGAGAAGAAAGAGGAACGGGCACGAAAACCCAAATTTGAAGTGGGAGGCGTTTCTTTGTCGGGACGAAGACAGGGATTGTCTCCCTCACCACTGGCCGCACGATAGTCATCCGATGACGCGCGCGATGGAGCACTTTCTAAGGGCATTTACAGCGCAGGCGCTTAGCGCGGGCGCTTAGCACAAATCCCTGGCAGTTGGACACCAAATCCCAGGCGTTTTCTTCTGATCCTGGCCGAGCCCAGGAATAACTCTGGTGTCGACGCAACAAGTAGCGTCGGTCGCTAGTCCCTTTTTCCGTATGCGCGAAGACTCAAAAGCACTCAGTACAAGCGCCTGCACCTAGTCCTTTGCGCTAACGCTATTTTTTTTCCTAAGCGTCTGCGCATTGTACGTGCCCTAAGGCGAGACAGAGCGCACGCACGTAATAGACTTCTCGTTTTTATTACTGTTGATTATTTCGAAATTACTTCACTCTAGACCAACTTTTTTTTCCTGAGGTATTCACTCAGACCAACTATTAATTGATTTGTCCTCCGGCTGACATGTGGGGCCCACGTGTAAGAAGCGTGCTGGATTGTTCCGTATATATTTGCAAGTCAACCATAGTTTGGGGGGTTTTCTGCAAAGTTCCGTTGCCACCTAGGCATCCAAATGGCTTGCTCTGATTGGTTTTGGACCAATTTGCTCCAACTTAGCAAGTTCATGTACTAGTTAGTGCACTTTCATAAGTTCTTGTATGAAACAGTTCCCACCGGACGAGTTCGTGTACCCCTGTGCTAATACCTCCCCTTCAGTCGGTGTGCCGTGTCTCACATCACGCCAAAACGTTGAAGTAAAAAAAAAAAACAGAGGTCTTACATGTCAGGCTCGGGTTCTGGCCGATCCCGTTGCTGCGAGACAGCGAGCAGCAGAATTCACCGGCCCATAAAGACACAGCCACTGCCCTGAACCCCCGTGCCTGCCGCCGCCGCTGCATCCTCAACTCTGGCGGCGAGCAGTCGCGTCGCGGCAATGGCGGGGGCTGGGGCGGCTGCGCTCAGGACGTTCGTGAAGCAAGCCATCGCCGGCTCGCTGATCGGCCTCACCATCTCCGACCGGTTGTTCCAAATCGTCCGCATCGACGGACCCTCAATGCACCCCACCTTCGAGGACAGGGCAGGTACCCCCCCCTCCCTTCCCCAGTCCACCCCCAGAAACACCGGATTCGACCGATCTCTGATCTGACCGCCGGCGCGCGCCAGGTCAATATGCGCTGGTGAAGCGGTCCGGTTTCGCTCGGTACGACTTCTCCCGCGGCGACGTCGTCACATTCATGTAAGCCCATGATCTCCGACCCCGCCCCAGCCGCCGCGTCTGGAATGATGGCTGCGGGTGATACACGCAATGCAGGTGATTCTTGATGTCGCCTATTGCCTGTAGGTTGCCTGCGGACCACCGGAGGTCGGTGGTCCAGAGGCTCATCGGGTTGCCTGGCGACTGGATCAGTGTCCCGGAGACGGCGGAGATCCTGAAGATACCGGAGGGGCACTGCTGGGTGGAAGGGGACAATCGTAGTGAAAGCTGGGACTCGAGACATTATGGACCTGTAAGATATTCTACTTCCGACACAACTTTTTAAGGCGATGCGAGAGAAATGTCTGATGTTTTGAACTTAGAAATGTCTGTGCTTTTTTTAACTTAGAAATGTCTGCGCTGATACCAAATAACAATGCTGCTGCTTGCATTGCTGAATTGTCTGTGGCTTGTCTCGAGTGACAGATATGATTGATAGCTAGAGGCTGCAACATTATTGTGGTAAAATTAATCTAATAAAATTATTGCATTCTTGTGTTACATATTGTACTAGCTCCATTGAACAAGTGCCTAATCCAGCTAAGCAGAGTGACAGCTCGGACTTGTCTTGGTGCTTATTTTAATACTGCTAGGTGTCATGTTCATTTGGTCAGTGTCACCGTTGATGAACTACAGTCCATCCGCAGTTTGAAATTAGATAGAATCGAGAATGTTGATTTGTATTTTAATATTTTTGGGCAGGAAAGTTCCAGCATGTGAGCGCAACTTGTATTTGTGGCAGATGTTGAATCACAAAAATGGTTGATGGCTTGTGTTGCAAAACACTGGTGGCGAAATAGAACATGAAATATATTTTCTGTACTCCTCAATCCTCACCAGCAAATGGTGCATTTACTTTGAAAAAGTACCAGCATGCTAGGAATATTAGTTACAATTTTCAAGTAATGCTTTGTTTATCCTATCAATATTCCGCTGATCAATTATTCGAGGACCTAGTTAGAACAAGAAGTTGCCTACAAAAATTGGTAACTAGTTTTTATATCCTTGTAGCAGAGTTTTCCCAAACCAACTGGCGACACCAACCATACAATTGAACGCGTGTGAGTGACTTGTCTCTACACCGTAGGGAAATGAAGTTCCTCGTAGCATCTTATGTTTTCTCCTCTTATCTACAGGTTCCTCTTGGTCTGGTGCAGGGGAAGGTCACTCATGTGCTCTGGCCGCCTCACAAGATGGGCCAAGTCGAGAAAAGGATGCCAGAAGGAAGGGTCATGCCGCAGCGACACTTCTAGTCTCTCTTCCTTGGCTGCTAGACCCGCTGTATTGTTTTCCCACTGTAGTGCATGTAACATAAATGGCAGAATGCCCTCTCAGCTAATGAATGTAGAGTACGCGTTGATACTGACGTCGAGAATTCAGTTTCGAGCTGTATAGCGCCACCGGTTATGCCATGTCTGTAGGAAGAAACTAATTCGTTGTAAGGGAAGGAAAGCATCTGGTAGCAGCCTTGCTAGGGTAGCTGCATGGCGTTCTGGTTGGAACGGATGTCCATCTTTTAACTGCGAAGTTCCTCAATGCTGAATGCTAAAGAATATCAAGGAAAGTTGTTCTATAGCATGAAAGTTTCGGCAAACTGGGAAATGTTGACTGAATTTTGATTCTGGGAATGGATTCTCGCAAGGTACGTGTAACGCAAAAACCGAGCAAAAACTGAATATCATCTACAGCCTTGACGAGTTAGCCGTGCTACCTACAATTCCCTTCTCTGAATTTTGCAAGATCATAGAATCCAAAGCCAAAGGTATGTGCTCTTCTCTTTGCATGCGAGGGCGCCCGTCATCAGCTTCCTCTCACAAGCCGGCCTGCACGTCCAGCAAATCGAGTGATACATTAGTTTACATGTAAACATGTCCCGAAATAGTAATGACTAGAACTGATGGTGCATTTCCTCTGTTTTTAAACTGATTTATTAAGGTAGTAATGGACTATTACAGTGTAGTTCCCAGTAGGCTGCCTGTTGATTTAATTCATGTGGCGATTTGACTTTTAATCCTTAATCAGTACATACCACACGGCGGATCATTGTTTAGAGGAGTTCAGTCTTGGTGCAAGAAATGGTGGATGTAGAGATTCTTAATCTTAAGCCTGACGCCCTGACCGCTTTATTCTATGGCCTAGGAGCTCCTTTAGATTATAATGGTCCTTGGTAGCTTCATTTTAGTCTTACTTGGGTAGCTCCTCTGCATCCTCTTTTTGTTAGGAAACAGATATTTGATCAATACGTTGTCGTGATGTTGGTTTAGAAGATACTATGTTCCTTCCATCCTGAATATCTAGAGTTAAGGTGTATATATAGATCTCAGTGGAACATCCTCCAAGAAAATTTGGCCAGTGTCTCTCTTACTTTGTCCTTTGAATCTAACAGATGATTTTGTTCAGAGTAATTAAGTTCCCTATGGAATGTTTCATCTTTATATATTGCTGAACACTGATAATTTTTTCCCGCAAAAAAAAGGATACTGATGTTTTTATAAATAAGTAATACAAATAAATATAGTTTCCTCCAAAATTGGTTACTATAGTTTTTAAATTTTACATGGCCAGTTTTTAATACATAGTGAATTGTGATGTCATTTCGTTTATATGTTCTAGAGGACAATCCTAAGTTACCAATTTGGCAGACCCTATGCCAATTGCAGCCATAAGAGCACCAGGAATGGACCAGCTGAAGGACCAGCTGAATGCACCAGGAATTGTGGTTCTGCATATGATGAAGGAGCTGAAGCAGTCGAATATTTCTCCAACATTTTGGGAAGCCAAGTCGACTCATGCAGTACGAAGAAGGTGTGTATGCCTTGTGAGGTTTCTTAACCAAACAAATGACTCTTATACTTTATATATTTCCGATGAGATAATCTCTGCTACTTACAGAGAATGTATGTTTTCATATATTTGATAGTGACTGAAATCAGACCGACTACGCTCAAGGTTACATGGTCATGTTTACGGATGCCTTCCAGTTCTAGTTCCTGGTAGGCTCCGAGGAGCTCTGTTAGGTGTTTTAGGTTAGAAGGCTGTCTGCACATGTTGCTACACCCAAAATTCAAGTTCACAGTTTACTTGATTGCAGGACTCGCTGGATGGGCTAAGTGAGATTCTCAAAAAACGTGTACTAATGAATCGCTTGAATTTCAAATGAGCACCACATTGTGTTTCCTAAACTTGTCTAACGACATTTGTGTGTACTTTCTAAACATGAACTATGTAGGGAACAAGACATCGACCAGGCTGTCTGCACATGTTGCTACACCCAAAATTTCAAGTGAGCACCACATTGTGTTTCCTAAACTTCTCTAAAAACATGTGTGTGGACTTTCTAAACAGTACCTTGACATGCCTATTTGCTTACACTTCTTGACAAGGCACAGTATCTTGCATCACTCCCCACAAAAATATTTTCACCTTGGACTGACCCTTCAGTTTCCAGATTCCTAATATATATGTGGTTATCGAAGAAAAATAATTTCATTCCAGTCTATTCATTTCTCATTAAGACCATCAGAATAGTTTAGCCAGGCCTTACTTATCCCATCAACAGGATGAATCATATACAAAAGGTGCATGTGCTTCCAGCTTAATTGGAGCTTAACTCGGCCATTGGCGCAACAACCGGCCATCTAGTATCTTTAAACACATCGACATGCTACGCACGTCCAGTTGCAGTTGCCAACCGCCACTACCATTAGTCCATTATAATCCGAAGCGAAAGAGAGAGACACCCAGACATGAAAGAAGCAACACCTTGATTGCTCTCGAGCGGGCAGTCTAGCTAGAAATTGAGCTCGCCCTTTGTTTGTTACTACTAGCTCCGAGGTAATCGCACCGCCGGGTCGGCACTGCTAGCAGCAATGGCACGGGCACTGCTCGTCGTCGTGCTTGCCGCCGTTTTGGTCTTCCTCCCGCCGGCTGTGACCAGCAGCTGCGACGACGCGCTGCCGACCGAGCTCGCCGGCAACTACTCGGGGATGGCCTGCAGCCCCATGTGGAACGATTTCGTGCTCCGGGTAAGTGCCACCAATGCCCCCGTCAGTTCGATCCTGCCGGCCTCGAGCCAGTACCAGTAGGCGATCTTAGTTTTTCTCGCACTCTCACAGTACGCGCAGGACGGGGACAACGTGCTGCGGGTGGTGTTGTCGGCGATGTACAGCTCGGGTTGGGTGGGGATGGGCTTCTCCAAGGACGGCATGATGGAAGGCTCCAGCGCCATGATCGGATGGGTCGGCGAGAAGGGGCAATCCCACATGAAGCAGTTCGCCCTCAACGGCAAGGCGCCCTCGTTGGTCGTCGCCGACAAGGGGTCCCTCGTCTCCAAAAACGGCGACCATACCGTCGTCATCGTCAAGCAGGACAAGATCTACCTCGCATTCCAGCTTAGGTTCTCCACGCCGCTCAAGCAGCAGCAGGTGATCTTCGCCTTCGGCTCCACCATCCCTGTCAACAACCGTCTCGCCAAGCACGAGGACAAGACGTCCATGAACTTTAATTTCACCACCCGTGAGTCAGCTCCTTCGCTGCTGCAACCATCTAATGCCATATGTAACTATTCAATTCAGCACTCACGCGCACTAGTACGAAGCTTCGTACAGTAGAATGCATGTACGCCGGCATCCGGCATGAACAAGTGTCTAATTTGGTTGCAGGTGAGCAAGGGGGTGCGCGACTTGAGCCAGCGGTTCCAGCTGGCTCTCTGGACCTTCTATCCTGGTCTCCTCTTCCCCGCCACCGGCTATATCCTACCGCCATCGAATCGTCGTCTCGACGTCTCCTCCGCCGCCGAGGTTCCCGTGGTTCACACGGTGAGTCTCCTGTGTCGTCAGGACCACAAAATTGGAAGATAATTTTTTTTGTAAAAGAAAGCCTACTCGGGAGAGTTTTTTTTTTATTTTAAAAATCCCTATGTGGGAAATGAGCAATTCTGAAGACCACCAAACAATTTGTCACTTCCTTGTTTGTAGGCAACTCTTCCGGAGGATCCACCTCTCCGAATGATCTGAAAAGGATTCATGGGGCAGTCAACCTGGTCGCCTGGGGCGTCCTCCTGCCTATCGGGGCCATTGTCGCTCGATACTGCAGGGGTTCAGATCCTCTGTGGTTCAACCTTCATGTTTGTATCCAGTTCATGGGCTTCATCCTCGGCCTGGCCGGTGTTTTGGCTGGATTATCACTATACCGCAAGATCCAAGCAGACGTTCCTGCACACAGATGTATTGGCATACTTGTGCTTGTACTTGGTATCCTCCAGGTATATATGTGATTTCTGCTTGCAATAATCATGCCAGTTGCGGTGTTATACTTGCTATACTGCTTCGTGCTAACATGTCAATAGGGAAGCTAAGTTCGATTGCCATGGAAACTGTGAGCGATATAATTTCTGTTTTTTTTTTCAACTAAAGTAATTGTACAAGGACCTGAATGTAGGTGCAACTTTGCAGGTTCTAGCACTCTTTAAGCGGCCCAACAAAGACTCAAAATTCCGGAAATACTGGAACTGTTGTCACCACTGGGCAGGCAGGCTTGTGCTTTTCTTTGCAGCAATCAACATTGTCGTGGGAATCAAAGTTGGAGGTGCTGGTAATTACTGGAAGATTGGATACGGTGTCAACTTGGCCATCCTTCTTATCACCATTATAACCCTGGAATTCCTGGTGAGGAAAAGGTGGGAAAAAAAGGGCTATCCCACAACGACGTATTAAATTTGCTTGATTAGGTTCTTATTATGGGTGATGATGAAGGCCCTATTATTGTCATGTTTCTTTGCAATGCTATTGTTGTAACTTGTAAACATGTAGTGTTTCTGCATGATCTTTTACCAAAGATCTGCAAGATTAGTCTATGGACAATGAGTTTTGGATGTGTAAAGTGTCACATGTACCACTACCAATTTTTTTTTGGCATGATTCAAAGTGGTCGTAGTCGGTTCATGCTTTTGGACGTGTGCCTTTTTTGCATATAATGCTGCCTCTCTAAGGCCGTTTAGCTTGAACAGAACTACTACCTCTGTCCCAAAATATAATATGTTTTAGCAAGCTATTGTGGAACGAAAGGAGTAGTTAGTAAGAGGTCCAAATACATATAAATCATGCTAAAACTAGGGTTCACCGAAGAAAATAGTTACTGAAACATGTAGACGACACAGTAGATAAAAACTGAACTGATGATACAATCAGTTCTGCTTACAAGTTGTATATTCTTAGAATTAATCTTTTGTGGCAACAACATACTGAATATGTAAATGACTAAATGGTCTATTAGCAGAAGTTCTTTGGTACGTAACCTAGGAGGGAACGTACCATACATTAGGCCAACCCAATTGTGAAGAACAAACTTTCATCACAGATAATAGGAGAGAAGTTCCAGTGCTCATTTTGCTCCATACTATAGATAGTCTCCAATGTGGCTGTGTTGGGGTCATAGTAGCCCAATGACCAACCCGTGCTGAGCAAAATCCGTCCGTCCTTTGGGTCGATAGCCAACGGTGTGGTCTTCTCTGACCAATACTCCGGGTAGAACTTTGCGAGGTCGATACGATACTCCCTCAACCAGCTGGTCCCATTGTCGTCCTTCATCATCCATAGGTCAATCACGTTAATGCTCTGGTTCGAGCAAGCCACACAAAGCGCGCCTTTTAGACAGAGGATGGACATACGCCCGGCGGGATGGCCGCCACACTGTGGGCCCTTAAAAACCACGAATTCCTCTGACTGAACATTGAAGGCCACGACTTCACAATTCGGAGAAGCTTCTCCAAGAGGATTAGGCTCTACTAGCCAGCAGATTTTTCCATTGGCGTAGGCGGGTGCCGTGCTAGCCAATATCGGTCTAGGAGGAGGGTCTATCGGACGCCATTCCTGTTCTTCGACGTATCGGATTTGGCACTCAAGCTGGTACTCTAGTGTTGTCAAGTCCTTCTCTCTGTACCTGGCCAGCACTAGCACATGCTTGCTAGTCTCCGAGTTGTAGCCCAACCCGATACGACCAGCAAATGATTCGTCTTCATCATCTTCAAAATATATGTCCTCTCTGTAACCCATCATAGGATTGGAAACAAAACTCCCGACACGGCTGCTCCTAACACTGAGACCATGACAAGGCTGCGAACACGCAAGAGTAGGACCACCACATGCTGGTGCGTCGAGATCGATGAAGTACTGCAAATCGATGAATCCAACGACGGGGGGATTAATGATCATCTTGATCGTAGGGCTTATGTTTAGGTTTGCGTGGAGGACATGTGATTGTATAAAGCGGTCGGTCATGATCATGGCACGCCATTCTCTGCATACCAAGCTCAAGTCAGCGACCGAGCGCGCTGGCATCCACTTGAGGATGTGGAACCAAGCCTGCATGGCCGGCGATGCGAGGACCATCTCCTCCATCGTTCTTCCCACGGGGACGAGGCTCTCCTGGAATAATCCTAGCGATGGGTGATCGTGGTCAACAATATTGCTGTCTGTGATCGCGTCCGCGCTGAATAGGGTCTCAAGTGTGCCGCTATTAGCATCCACGGTGAACACCTTGGAGTCTCCTGTCCCGAACATGATCTTTTGGTGCCCGTCCTTGTCGCTCTCAAACATGTAGAGGGGAGCTATCCACTGGGTGTTCATCTCTGCAGTTTCCGTGCTCCAGCAGGCCGTCAGATCGATGCAGCAGAGCTGCTGCCACCGCCGCCGAGGCTCGCCATCTCCCTGCAGCATCCATATACGGTATACTCCTTCGCGGTCCCCGACAAATCCATGGCACACACATAGGCTCCCATGTAGCTCCACCATCTTGGATTTGGTGGAACGATGCTTACCTCTCCGAGGGCATCGGTTGCGTGTTTATAACGTAGGGAAAAGCCCCCATACGTGGCAGGATACAGAGAGGTACGGGTACGGGTGGAGTACTTACTCCATACCGTATACGTACAGTACATGAGGTTTAACAGCCCCCCTTAATCTAAACTTCGGAGAAGATTTAGATTACGTCTAAACTCACACAGACTAGTTACAGGAAGTGGCTTAGTAAAGCCATCAGCAACTTGATCCTTACTAGATATGAATCTAATAGCTAACTGTTTGCTTGCAACACGCTCTCGAACAAAGTGAAAATCTATCTCAATATGTTTTGTGCGGGCATGAAAGACATGATTTGCCGAAAGATATGTAGCTCCCAAGTTATCACACCATAGACATGGTGTTTGCTTCAATTTTACACCAAGTTCCTTCAAGAGTGCTTCAACCCAAATCACTTCAGTTGTGGCATTTGCAAGTGCTTTATATTCAGCCTCAGTACTTGATCTGGACACAGTGGGCTGTTTTCTAGAGTTCCAAGACACAAGGTTTGGACCAACAAAAATGGCAAAGCCCCCTGTAGATCGTCTATCATCTAGGCAACCAGCCCAGTCTGCATCTGAAAAAGCACTCAACAGGGTAGATGAGGATCTCTGAAAAGTAATACCCAATTTAACAGTGGCACTAACATATCTGAGTATGCGCTTGACTGCTGTCCAATGTGAGGTCATGGGAGCATGAAGATATTGGCATACTTTGTTAACAGAGAATGATAAGTCTGGGCGTGTCAATGTAAGATACTGAAGAGCACCAACTATACTGCGATACCTTGTGCAATCATCAGGATCCAATGGTTCCCCCTCGGTCAGAGTTAGCTTCTCTGTGGAAGATAAAGGAGTAGGCGCAGGCTTGCAGTCACGCAGGCCAACCTTGGACAGTAATTCAGAGGCATATTTTTCTTGTGTAAGGAGCAAACCATCTGGCATATGTTTAACTTCAAGACCAAGAAAGAAGTGTAAGTCACCCAGATCTTTAATAGCAAAATGAGTATTGAGATTATGCACTAAGACAGTGACTGCTGCATCAGAGGAACTAGCCACAATAATATCATCAACATAAATGAGCAGATAAATGGTGATACCAGACTTTTGATAGAGAAAAAGAGATGTATCAGCCTTTCTCTCTGCCCCGCTCCTCTCCTCTCTGTTTCTCTGAATCCCACCGACAACCACCCGATCGCCACCCCTCTGTAACTCCGGTGATCGCCGCCGTGGCGATGCACCATCCTCCTGGCTAGCAACGGGAACGGGTTCCCTGCTGTACCCTCTTCCACCTCGGCTTCTCCGCAGCGATGGGGAAGGTCTGTAGCGCCGCCGCCGTCCAGCTTTCGCCGCCGGTCGCCTCCTCCCCGAGCACCTGCTACTCTTCAGAGGGTGAGCTTCCCCTCTCTTCTCTGCCTCTCCCCTATCCTTCTCCTTTCGCACGCACCAGTCCCCCGCAGCACCCCCAGCACACGCACCGCGCGGACAGCAACCACACGCGAGCGCAGCAGCACCGCTGCAGCCGCCGCCGGCGGGCTCTGTCCCTCTATCGAACCAAACCTGCAGAAAATTCAGTTAACGCACCTACCTGAACCTTAACCCCCCACGACCCCCCTTCCTGTCACCAAATAGAGCAGCACCGCAGTGGCTAGCGCCCGCTGCGCGCACCCACGGGGTCGAGGGATCGAATCCCACCCCTCGCAAAAACCCCAATCTTTTCCCCTTTATTTTTCCAGGCCCAGCACAAACTTCTATTCACAGAACAGTCCTTGTTAGCTTTCTTCTAGGTCCTTGAAAATACTTTCTAAGTCCCTGGATACTAAATAAATGGCAGATTACACCCTAATCTTGGAAATTGCATAAATAATTCATTCCAACTCCAAATTCAACATTTTAAATATGTTTTCCACTCCAAATTAAATTCTCTACCTAAATATAAATTTTGTTTACTGTTTTGAATATCTTAAATTGGTGAAATATTTGAATCCTTGTTTAATTCATTTAATTTTGCAAAATTCATAACTTGGGCATAAAAATTCCAAATTCAACAAACCAAATATGTTTTCCATCCCATTTTTCATGTACTTTGCAAATATCAACTTTGTGTTCTGTTTTAAATAAATTAAATTGCTGAAAACAACTGTTTCTTAATTAATGCATTTAAAATTGCCAAATTAATAACTTGCTCATTTTAAATCCATTTTCAACAAATAAAATATGTTTCCATGCTAAATTGAACCACCTTTTCAAATATAAACTTTGTTTCATGTTTTGGATAATTAAATTTGGTTAAATAATTTAAACCTTGTTTAAATCATTTAATATTGTTAAATTCATAACTTGGTCAAATTAAATTCTTTTTGAACATATAAAATATGTTTTCAAACCACAAAAGTATAAACTTTTCAAATATGAATTTCATTTAATGTGTTGAACAAATAAAAAATTCAAATAAATTCATACTTGAATTAAATTCATTTAAATCTTGTTTAAAATTGTTTAATTCATAATTAATTCATTCTAATTCCTTTTTCAATAATTGAAACATGTATTCCAACTAAAATTTTGTGTTCTTTACAAATATGAACTTTGTTATCTATTTTGAACAATTAAAATTGGTGAAAACAACAAATGCTTGTGTAACACCTTTAAGAAACCAAAATTTCATAACTTAATAAATAAAATTCCAAACTTGGTAAACCTTATTTCAAATTGTTTCTATTGTTGTTTTCTTTTTGTTTTCCTCATCCATGCATCATGCTAATCCACTTTCACATGTTGGTTAGTTGTAGAACAATTATTCCAACCTTAGCTCATGGGCTTTCCATATGCAATCCAATTGCATATGGGTCCATTTAAACATGTTATCTTGTCAACTAGTTTATTTTGATGCATCAATTAAATGGTCATGCATCATCCCATGATTGTGCACTATGCCATGTTATTGATTGTTTGTCTCTCTGCGTTGTTTGTTTGCTTCTTCTCAAATAGACGACGACGTTGAGACAGACGATACTTACGACACCCCTTCTGAGGAGTTAGCTCAGTACCGGGCTGCTGAGTTTGCAGGCAAATATTCACTCACATGAACCATTGTGTTCCTTTCAACATTGGATACCGATACTTTCCGTTGTCTATTCTGCTAGCCTTATGAATCGTTGCTTCTGTTACGAACCTATCACATGTTATCATTTAACCCTGATATAGCCTCACCCCCACACCTATAACCCCTTTGCTTGTTGCCCGTGTCTTACTAGCATGCTTAGGGTTGTTTTCGCTCGAGTCTGTTACCCGTTACTTTCTGTTACTATATTCTATTATGTTCTGGGGCTCGATGTTAAAGCAATCAACCTGTTAATGCTTTGGTTAATAATAATTTGATGATAAGGCACCGGCAGGAGGCCCGGCGTGGTTTTGAGGCCTGCTAGTGTCGACCCTAATTAGGAAAAGGGTCTTGTCTACTGATCCATGATGAGCGCACTAACCGCATGTGGGAAGCGTGTATGGGCGCCCCCCTCAATTTGATTCGATTCGCATCTCGTCCAAATCGCCACACTTAGTTCGGGCTTTCCATTTGATGCACTCATATGCAGGTACGAACCCGAGGCCAGGGTGGAATTTTTGTAGTCGGCATTTAGGGCGGCGTGGTCTTAGAGTGCTATGAGGGTCCCCCTTTTCTTCGTGGGGACTCGATTAGCCGCGCACGCACAGCACGTTGTTCTTTGGGCTTGATGCGAAGAAGAGTTGAGTTGTGTTGAGTGCCCCGCTTGGTGGGAGGCATTCCATCTGGCGGGTTATTCTTACGTGTACGGCCAAATTGGTGCACCCCTGCAGGGATAAATCTTCTCGAGAAGCCGTGTTTTCCGCGGTTATGGATGACTTGGTGAAAGTACTGGCTAACAAGTACTCAGAACAAATTACACCTAACTAATGATAACTTGACTAGTAATAGTCTTATGGACTCAATAACTTGAACCTTCATTAATCCAACTGTGTGAGTTATCCTCGGATTGCTTCTTTGGATAAGGGGCGAGATCCAGGACGGGTTTGTTTGGAGTTAGTTATAGTTGGTTACGATACGCTATCTTATCTCCTTTCTGTTAGCCGGAAGTTGTAGTATGTTCTGTAGTTGGTTAGTGCAGCCAGCTGCCGCCTCTTTTGTATCACCCTTCCTTCCGTTGAACCCAAAGCATCTGTGCTTGGTGTTGACGGGTACACTTTGGTGAATTGTGAGTCTTGCTTGCCAGTACGTTTATGTACTGACCCCTTTGGGGCTGTGGTTTCCGCAGACTACGCTTACGAGGATCCCCATGATGGCTACTACGTGGAGTTTGACGAGGCCGCTGACGAGTAGATAGCGGACCTGGGCAGGAACCGAGGCTACGTGGATGGGCTCCGTTTTCCTTTCATTCCCGGCCTCTTAGGCCTATTTGGATTTGTCTGTACTCAGACCTTTTGAAAGCTTCCGCTGTGTTGTAATGATGATATGTTGGGACATGTGTCCTCTGGATGATTGTATTTGCTATCTCTGCTCTAGTGAGAGCTATTTGCAACTTATTTCTATTTATTTGTGTCTTAGAGATCTGTTGTGCTATTATCTTGTTAAACGCCGTTGACGTACCATGTGTGTATGGTATGAAGTACGTCAATGGTAGTATCCTGATTTCTATGGGATGGTTTACGTAGACGATGAACAGTAGGGGTTGGTTGTCACACATACGCGTGTTGGCCTACTCGTAAGAGATGCGGGTGCCGGTAAGCCCCGTAATCCAATCATCTATTGTTCAACGGAACTGCGAGTATCCTCTAGAAGTCCGGGTGCGACAAATGGTATCAGAGCCTGTCTGCCTGTAGGATCCCTTTTACTGGTCGCAGTTGAGTCTAGAAACTATTTTGTAGCTATATAGGAAAAATGAAACGTGAGAGTAGGAATTCTGTTCTTTTTCTTTCTTTCCCCACCCACCCTCCCTTTTCTGGTAAGGAAGTGCAACGTTGTTTTTCTCTTCTCATCTAAACTTTCAAGTTAGGATTTCACGTATCCTGGTTTCTCTGGGATAGTTATATATACTAGACCATAGGAATGGAGGTGGTTGTGACATGATTTATCATGTTGCCTACTCATGATTGAGAACGGAGGCGTGTAAGCCCCGGAAGCAGATCCTCTATTCCTTAAGCAGTAGATATTGATCCTTTAGAAGCCCGGATGGGTTTTTCCGTAGTACCTCAGGAGTGTTTTGATCTCGTGTTTTCCCGGTGTTGCTTCGATATCATGTTCTTCTCAACATCCTTTTCGTCCATTCAAACCTTGTTGTTGCTTCCCACTTCAGTTCTTCTACCGGCGTCTAATCAATAACTCTGTTCCACCCTTCTGGCCAGATAGTCTATTCTCCAAATGAATCAAGTTCTATTCAACTATACACCCTCGATACAAAACCTCTACCTCTACTCAAAAATGTTCCGGTGGTTTGCGAATTCTCTGACGTCTTTCTAGAAGAGTTGCCAGGAATGCCTATCGTCTTGAAATTCCAGAAAAACTATCCAAGGTGCACGATGTGTTTCACGTGTCACAGCTCAAGAGGATCTTCGCAAGAAGTATCCATACCTTTTCTTTTCTCAGTAGGAATCTCGGGGCGCGATTCCTTCGAGGGGGGGCGTTTTGTAACATCACAAGTATGAAAAACATCCATTAGAATGTTTGCTCTCTGTTATTTTATGTTTTGCATCATGACATCATGTTCATTGCATTTGTTTTGCTTTGTTTTCCAATTGTTTTCCTCTGTTTTCCTTTGTTTTCTATTTGAATTTCAAACCAAATTTCAAACCTTTTGTTTCATACTTGTGCTGTTACAATTTCCAAAATGAATATTCAAATCAAAACAATTATTTGTTTCCATTAAAGTTGTAATTTCAAAACTATTGTTTTGTTTCTATCAAAAATTCATCTAATACCAAACCATTTTCAAATTCAATTAATTCTCCAAACAGCAACCCTTTTGAAAATTATGAAAATGACAAAACACCTCCATAATTTGTTTCAAATAAGCTTAAGGGTTCAAACTATTTAAATGGTTCTTTTTAATAACTCATTTAATAGCAAATTTCATTCAAATTCAAACAAATGGCAAACATCAAATAATTTCAAATTTTTTGGAAAAAACAAAGGTTGCACAATGTTGCGGTTACCATAATTAAACTATACAAAATTTCCTAATTTTTCTAATAACTAAAACCCTTTCCTTTTCTCCCTTTCTCAAATCTGCAAAAAAAAATAGAAAGAAAAAATAAAAAACAAACCAGAGAGAGAGAGAGGGCAGGCCAGCCCAGTTGGGCCAGCCCACCTCTCCCCCTCGGCCTGGTAACCCCCACCCTCCTTCAACCTCGTACGGCTGCACATCCACTGCATCCACGTCATGGTGCAGAGAAGCAGACGGCCGGGAGCTCCTCCCCCTCCCCCTTAAAACCCTAGCTCGAGCCCGTGCCCTCTCCCCTCTGCCCTAACCTTCTTCCCCCTCCTCTCTCCCTCGCAGCGCCGCTCTCTTCCTTTCCCTCTGCCCCGCTCCTCTCCTCTCTGTTTCTCTGAATCCCACCGACAACCACCCGATCGCCACCCCTCTGTAACTCCGGTGATCGCCGCCGTGGCGATGCATCATCCTCCTGGCTAGCAACGGGAACGGGTTCCCTGCTGTACCCTCTTCCACCTCGGCTACTCCGCGGCGACGGGGAAGGTCTGTAGCGCCGCCGCCGTCCAGCTTTCGCCGCCGGTCGCCTCCTCCCCAAGCACCTGCTACTCTTCAGAGGGTGAGCTTCCCCTCTCTTCCCTGCCTCTCCCCTCTCCTTTTCCTTTCGCACGCACCAGTCGCCCGCAGCACCCCCAGCACACGCATCGCGCGGACAGCAACCACACGCGAGCGCAGCAGCACCGCTGCAGCTGCCGCCGGCGGGCTCTGTCCCTCTGTCGAACCAAACCTGCAGAAAATTCAGTTAACGCACCTACCTGAACCTTAACCCCCCACGACCCCCCTTCCTGTCACCAAACAGAGCAGCACCGCAGTGGCTAGCGCCCGCTGCGCGCACCCACGGGGTCGAGGGATCGAATCCCACCCCTCGCAAAAACCCCAATCTTTTCCCCTTTATTTTTCCAGGCCCAGCACAAACTTCTATTCACAGAACAGTCCTTGTTAGCTTTCTTCTAGGTCCTTGAAAATACTTTCTAAGTCCCTGGATACTAAATAAATGGCAGATTACACCCTAATCTTGGAAATTGCATAAATAATTCATTCCAACTCCAAATTCAACATTTTAAATATGTTTTCCACTCAAAATTAAATTCTCTACCTAAATATAAATTTTGTTTACTGTTTTGAATATCTTAAATTGGTGAAATATTTGAATCCTTGTTTAATTCATTTAATTTTGCAAAATTCATAACTTGGGCATAAAAATTCCAAATTCAACAAACCAAATATGTTTTCCATCCCATTTTTCATGTACTTTGCAAATATCAACTTTGTGTTCTGTTTTAAATAAATTAAATTGCTGAAAACAACTGTTTCTTAATTAATGCATTTAAAATTGCCAAATTAATAACTTGCTCATTTTAAATCCATTTTCAACAAATAAAATATGTTTCCATGCTAAATTGAACCACCTTTTCAAATATAAACTTTGTTTCATGTTTTGGATAATTAAATTTGGTTAAATAATTTAAACCTTGTTTAAATCATTTAATATTGTTAAATTCATAACTTGGTCAAATTAAATTCTTTTTGAACATATAAAATATGTTTTCAAACCAGAAAAGTATAAACTTTTCAAATATGAATTTCATTTAATGTGTTGAACAAATAAAAAATTCAAATAAATTCATACTTGAATTAAATTCATTTAAATCTTGTTTAAAATTGTTTAATTCATAATTAATTCATTCTAATTCCTTTTTCAATAATTGAAACATGTATTCCAACTAAAATTTTGTGTTCTTTCCAAATATGAACTTTGTTATCTATTTTGAACAATTAAAATTGGTGAAAACAACAAATGCTTGTGTAACACCTTTAAGAAACCAAAATTTCATAACTTAATAAATAAAATTCCAAACTTGGTAAACCTTATTTCAAATTGTTTCTATTGTTGTTTTCTTTTTGTTTTCCTCATCCATGCATCATGCTAATCCACTTTCACATGTTGGTTAGTTGTAGAACAATTATTCCAACCTTAGCTCATGGGCTTTCCATATGCAATCCAATTGCATATGGGTCCATTTAAACATGTTATCTTGTCAACTAGTTTATTTTGATGCATCAATTAAATGGTCATGCATCATCCCATGATTGTGCACTATGCCATGTTATTGATTGTTTGTCTCTCTGTGTTGTTTGTTTGCTTCTTCTCGAATAGACGACGACGTTGAGACAGACGATACTTACGACACCCCTTCTGAGGAGTTAGCTCAGTACCAGGCTGCTGAGTTTGCAGGCAAGTATTCACTCACATGAACCATTGTGTTCCTTTCAACATTGGATACCGATACTTTCCGTTGTCTATTCTGCTAGCCTTATGAATCGTTGCTTCTGTTACGAACCTATCACATGTTATCCTTTAACCCTGATATAGCCTCACCCCCACACCTATAACCCCTTTGCTTGTTGCACGTGTCTTACTAGCATGCTTAGGGTTGTTTTCGCTCGAGTCTGTTACCCGTTACTTTCTGTTACTATATTCTATTATGTTCTGGGGCTCGATGTTAAAGCAATCAACCTGTTAATGTGTAAGGACCCCAGACCGGCAGTCTGAAACCCTACGTATGCATACATTCACGATCCCAGAAAGATCAGTCGTGAACAACATACACAGTTGGCACACAGAAATACATCATCCATTACACGAATACATAAAGGTATTACACAAATGATCACATGATCAAGTTTAACACAACTGCCAAAAGGGCAGGCAATTTAACAAACACAGCGGAAGACAATTAAAACACAACGTAGTTGAGCCCAAGTCACGCCTTAACCTACATGCTGCTGACCCGGAGACGATCCTAGTTCGCAAAGCCGTCAACTCCGTACTTCTCTTCATAGATATCCTTCGGAGGCTCCTTCTCAAAGTCTGATAAGTAGATACCAGGGGCGAAACCATAATGAGTACATTTGAATGTACTCAGCAAGACATCCATCATGTCACTTACCAAACATGCAACTATGCTTATATGGTGGAATAGGTAGACTATAAATAGGGTTCACTACCAATGGTGTTCATATATGATGACACCACAGTTGCAGTCAGGTTAATCTGTATCTTCGTTGAAGAAGATACTTCAGAAGGAAAATAATATAGTTTTATTTCTCTTGTAGATATCACATGTACAAGAGGTTTTGTAAAGCTTTGTTAAAGAATATTTTCTCTTTGCAAAACTTCTTGGAATCAGTTTCCAGAATTCTTGCTTAGAGTAGAAAAGGTTTTCTTTGCAAAACATTTTGTTTTGTATAAAGACATCTGGCTTTTCATCATCGACGATACCTCCACGGTATAAGTTTTCATTCCTTTCCGAACTTCACAAGTTCAACACTTCCTTTCAAAAATTCCCTTTCAAAAACTTCCTTTTTGAAAACATTGACACAATGCTAGCTACATGGCCATTCAACTGTCCATATCCGAGGACGCGGCTTCTTCGAAAAAGTTGTACTCTGCAGAGGTGTACACATCCACCAGATCCAGTACACCTCCCGTGAACAATCACGGACTGTAACAACAGTATGTAAACATCAGGTATCTGATCATAACCATCCACTATGTTCAAGATAGAATATGCCTATCTCTCAGTTGAGTTTTACCACATCCCCGGCACCGAGCTAATCCCCGCCAAGCCAGGATGCCTGAACTGATGCATCCGGAGGGAAAATTAATCCCACACTTTATATGTCTCCACGACATTCGGTTCAGAGGATCGCATCCCCTATAGCACATTGAGATAGCACACACTAATAAGAACAAACTTCAAGTTAAGCCCCTTGCCCATGTTGGGGTAGGGTGGCAGTACGGTAAAGGTTGTCCGGCGAAGACTAGGTTATGTGTCATTTTTGAAAACACCACTTTCTCAAAAATGACCACTTCCACATTCCTCCGGAGAACAAGGATCCGCCTTTTCTCCGGGTTTTTCCGTAAAGCCTTTGTTTTGTAGAATCACAATTTTAGGGTGTCCACTTAGGGACTAGTATATTTGATGGTAATAAATACCATATGGTGGCTTATTGGCTTGGTATTACCAAGTTTAACTACTGGCATGATAGTAACCTATAATATAGTATAGTAGTAAATAGCCACATCAAAAGCAGTTTTGATAATCAAGTTTTTGTAAAACTTCAGAGGTAAAACATGCATGATAGATAATGATAAGTATTGTATCAGCAAGCATCAGGATGGCTTGCCTGGTATCTCCTTGTGTCCCTGGTTTTGGAGTGACTGGAACTTGAAACAGAGCTTCACGACACTTCCTTCCTCTTCGTTTTCTAACGTCGTAAAAGGAATAAAGGACACACATTCAGAACCAAACAAGGCAAGCAACCATACATAACAATACATACAGCAAGGAAACTAATAATAACCAATCACACAATTATTAATGGAGGCAAACAATCAAACAAACATACTTAGCAGAAATGCCATTTAATAAGACAACTTAAGGTTGGAGGAACATATCTCACAACCTTAATATCATGGATTCAGTGGGTGTGCCACTCTCATACCAAGATATTAATAAGCCCAAAATAAACTTAGTTTCACAAGGTTGAGTCTACTAAAAGTATATAAAACATGCACAATAATAAGCACGGCAATGGGTCTGTCAACCAAACCACAAAAAGAAAAAGGTAGCTAATCTGCTAAGCCTAAATTCACCTCAAGAATAAATAAGACACATGATTTGCAAAAGTTACTTTTACAAATCAGTGAGCCTACACAAGTGCAACAAGGTAATAGACTCATCGCAAAACACACAATTTCTCATAGTGAGAACAATAGAAACAATGACTAAAAAGGAGGAATCCTATAGACATGCTTCTACTAAGGGTTTTGCTATGCAAGCATGCATAACATGTAAAGTACTAAAATGCAAACAAGGAACCATGTTATCATAATGGGAATTGAAAACATGTCCTCATGCAAGGATACATAACTATCCACCAAACACAAGTTGGCAGGAAAAACAATTCAACACAAAAGCTGCTAAGGAATCTAGTGTTGGGTCGCGTATAGATAAACGAAAAACTTTTCCTACGCGGTACTCCCAAGATCTAGCCGAGGTAGAAGGCCACGAGTATTACCACTAGACGCGCAGGTGCGGATTATCGATGTAGCGCGTCTGGTCGGGGCAGTGCAGTCCCACGATCCGGTCCGGCCGATCCAATCCCTCGAACGTCGAAGTGCTGAACGTACAGCACCTCTGCCGGTATCCACACGTACGAGGAGGAGCTCCGACGGCGGACTGCTAGGTCCGGTGCGGCGGCTGGACTGAGTGGGGCTAGGGTTCCCAACGCATGGGAGAGTGGACTAACGTGCCCGCTGGGCAACCTGCGCCCCTCTTTATATAGCGTATGGTAATGGGCTTCACAACACTTGTGGCCCATTCCCTCCGTGAGTCCGACTCACTAACTCAGTCCATTTCCGGTTCAGGTCCAACCCAACCAATGCTTGCTCCCGCTCTTAAGTGTGCGACCCTGCAGGCTCATGGCGACATGGACACGATTGAAGTCCTACTCCCAATCGATCAATCGGTAGCGGCTCCTAGCAGAACGTGCCGACTCCCAAGTCCCATTGAGTCATGACGACATACCTTTCAATGCGATATTCATCTTAGTCCCTTTTGCCTCACGATATACCTTGTCGAGCTATAGGCGATTTATCGTCATCCCTTAAATAGCTCAACTCTCTTCTCGATCCGTGATATGTGATTCATCTGACTAACTCTTTAGTCAATAGACACAGTTAACACTTAACTGAGTCGCGCATGGCCATGCTTCCTGAATCATATCACTCGAGAGGGCCCAGAGAATATCTCTCCAATCGGAGGGGCAAAATCCCATCTTGATTATCCACATCACGCAGCTTGCTTCTCATTCGACCCGAACTCTGCCTTTATAGTTGCCTTGTCACAGAACAACGTTTGACAGAACCTAAGTCGGTGATCCACAACTCGGATTGTGCAACAACCTCAGGTCTAAGGATTACATTGATTGAGACTACAAATGACGACTTGATCGTTGCATCTCAATGTGGGTCAGTCCGACTTGCTAAACTCTTTATCCAAGTCCGTGAACGTTGGAATGGCATCACCATGCCCATGACAAGTGGAACTGTGTCATCAGCCAACACTTACATTAGTCTAGGGTGTGTGTCCAGCACAACCTAAATGACCAAGGACAATCTAGTATGAACAACATGAATACATGGTTCCACAATCGAATCACATATTCAATGACATGTATCAGATGTTCAAAACAAGGACAACTTAATAACTTTATGAATACAGTGGGAATTACATCATACATGATTGCCTCTAGGGCATATTCCCAACATCTAGTACTACTCAATCATGAAGAATCAATGGATGAATTTAAATCAAGTAATTGAAATACAACCAGAGGGTCCATGTCATAAAAACAGGAGTGAAAAACATCTATACTTGCTATAACAAAAATATCCCATTTAACAAAACAATTCATCAATTTGCAGGGCAACTCCTACATACTAGTGGTAATAAAAAGGGGCATTACTAGAGGAATCAAACAACACTCCAAAGATGGATTTTTCCTAGAAAGCCACACATTATTACAACCACTTACAAACAGAAGCATACCCATTTTTGTTTAGCACAAAAATTTCCAAAGCAAAAATACTAGGCACTCATTAGTTATGAAACTATATAAAAGAAACACATCTAGTGTGGGGGAAATAATGTTTTCACCAAAAATGCAATGAAACCAGTGGGTGTTCCACTATCATATCAAAGCATTAAGAGGTCACAAAGCCTCTGGTCATACTTGATAAAAATTAACAAAAGGCTAAACTAGCATCTAGTGCAATAACAATACTAGTAGAAAATAATGGGGTGCAAAAATAAGCAAGGTAATGCTACTCATGCTATTATTTTCACACAAGTGAAAACTCTAGGGTTCAAGTACTCATAAAAACATAACCAAAATTCTATTGGTCCTATGAACACAACACAAAAATATGTGGCTACACAACCACAAATGTTTATGTCAAAAATTCCACACATGAGGGAATTTTCCAGAACATTCTCATAGTCATGACAAAGCTACTCATGCTTTTCTACCAAATCAAATGCAAGCTAGCAGAGGTGATACTAACAAAATATAAGTATCAACATGGTACTGGATCTAATATCTCAACACAACAATCCAATTGCTTGCACACAAATTAATCAATCAAAAATTCTATGCAAATATTAACTAGAGAATAATCATATGTTAATAACAAAAATCCTATTTCTTCTCAACTCAAGTACACACAATCTAACATGCTAAAATAGCTAAGTAACACTTATAAAACAAGTTCACACCACTTATACATGCTAGAAAATAACATTGCAACACAAAAATATAATCACACCAATTAATTACCTAAAATGCCAAAATGGCAGAAACAGGTGAAACAAAGATCTGTCCACCAAATTTTATATGAGGCTCTAAAAATTAAACCAAGCTAGTTTTAGATAGACCTAAACATATACAAGACCATCCAGTTGAGTTTGCATCAAAATTCATTTTTAATAATTTTATAAAAATCACCAAAGTGCTCTCTGGTGTTTTACCAAATTGCATGCCATTTAAAACATACCATGAATTTGGAAGCAAGGTTAATTGCTCCTGTTAGGAAATTTCAAGGGCTTTCCAATTCAATTGACCTCACTGCATTCTGAGTTGTGAAATAAAAATGGTGCTCATTTTGGTGTTTCTGGTACCTGTTGCCAAACCAATTTTAATTTCAAAAATAATCATCCAAATGTAGATCTACAAATTGGAGATGGTTTAGATTTTGTTTATGTACCACTGTAAATTTTGGCTTGGTCAAATTAATCTTTTAGGTAGGATTTTAGAGCCAAAAGTAACCAGGCAACATTCTGTGGAAATAAAATTGGAAAAACTAGGGTTGTTGGGCCAGATCTACCATTTGGGCCGGCCAGATCCAATCCTCACCGCGAGGGAACCTAGCCGCCGAGGCTGACGCACGGGCCAGGCCGCCACGGTGGCATCCACGCGGGCCAGCTCGGCCCCACGGGCCAGTTTGAATGCACTGCGCGCGGTCAAGGGAGGCTGGCGTCACCACGACGCAGCCACGACGTCATCGCCGGCGGGAATGCTCCGGTGAGGCCAAAATCCGGCGAGTTCGGCCACCAACTTCGCGATTAAACGTCACCTACGCATTGTACTCGTTGCGGGGAAACACCGAGGCGCTGCCTCGTTTCCAGGGAACAAACGGAGGGCGGCGGCGATGGTGGCGCGGCGGCGGCCGGAGAGCTAAGACGGCGCGGCGTCGTTCAAGCGCGAGAGGGAGAGGGAAAAAGGGCGGGGACATTCGCGTGCTCACCCTAAACGTGCGTGGACGGTCGACGAGGTCGGAGAAGACTCGAAGCGGCGGCAATAGCTCGCCGGAGCTCGTCGGGGTCGGAGAAGAAAGGTGGACGGCGTGGCCTCCTCGAGCCCTTCCGGCTCGATTCCTTCGGCACCGAGGGCCTACTCGACGAGGCGGAGCTAATGGAGCTAGCGGCGACCGGCGGCGTGCTCCCTATCGGCCGAAACAACGATGAGCTGTGGGCTAGGGTTTCGGGTAGGGAAGAAAAAGCAGAGAGAGGAGCTCGAGTGGGGGGGGAGAGAGAGGGGGGCATGTGGGAGACAAGGCACATGGGGGGCCTCTTTATCCTCAAGGTTTGCTTCTAGTCGAAGCCATGGCTAGGGCACTGCTGCTACAGAGAGCCTAGGTTGAAGAAGGTGTGTGACTCAGCTTTCAAAATGGTCCCTGGCTATTTACAAATAAGTCCCTGTGTTCTCTGAAAAAGGATGTTTTCCCTAATCAAACAAAGTCAAAATTTGAAATCCTTTTGCCCAAAATTATTATTAGTTGTGATGCACAACATATGTGAAAATTGGCTCAATTAGATAAACTTCATAAATCAAAGTTGTTCAAATTTGAATTCTTACATAAATGGACATTGAATTTATTAACCAACTTAGGAGCTTCCAAAAATGATAATTTTTGGCACACATTCCTTATTTGATTTGTCACTTATGTGATAGAAAATTCAAGTCATTTAGAGTTACTTCATAGAACAAACTTGTTCAAATTTCTAAAAGGTGCTGTCTAGAAAAAAGGGGTTTTTGGCAACTTAATCAATTCAAAAACTTGTTCCCTTTTGGTTTTCATCCTTATTTATGATATAGAGCATGTGGTATTTATTTCATGGCATTTGGAAAAAGTTTGTAGAACAAACTTGTTCAAAATTCCAATTGTTGCTGTGGAGAAAAATCATGTTTTCAGGGCTTTAATGGATTCAAATTTTGGTCTCCTCTTGTGTGTGTTCCTTATTTGATATAAGGAAGCAATGGTATGAATTTCAAATCATTTGAAGAAAGTTTCCAATAGTAACTTGTTTTAGTTTTCTGTTTCTGGAAATATTGGAATTTCAATTTAATAAGGCACTTGGCTTTTCTTTAACAATGCTTTGCCAAAATATTTATGTGACTAGGGATAGCAAGTCAATGCTCTCCAATACTTTTGTTTTTAAGTTTGCAAGGTTGGAAAAACATTTGATAATATTTTGGTGAAGCATTTAAGAATGCCTCTTTTTCCTGATAATCTTTTAGTGAAATTTATTTAAGTGTTTCTTCTTTCTTAACTAAGGCCTTGGAATAATATTCAACAAGTATGGGATTCATAAGATGTTTTTGCAAAACTCTTTGATCAATATTTACTTTAGAAAATATTGTCAAAGTCATTGTAACAATATGTTGAATATTTTTAGATTACTGCTTTGCCATCTTTTTAAGTTTGCAAGTTTATAATAATTAGTTTGTTTAGTTTCACTCAAACAAACACAACCAAAGTTTATTTGTCAAGCAATTAGCAAAACAACTGTGTTATGTGGTATTCCAAAATTGGGATGTGACATAATGCTTTGGTTAATAATAATTTGATGATAAGGCACTGGCAGGAGGCCCGGCGTGGTTTTGAGGCCTGCTAGTGTCGACCCTAATTAGGAAAAGGGTCTTGTCTACTGATCCATGATGAGCGCACTAACCGCATGTGGGAAACGTGTATGGGCGCCCCCCTCAATTTGATTCGATTTGCATCTCGTCCAAATCGCCACACTTAGTTCGGGCTTTCCATTTGATGCACTCATATGCAGGTACGAACCCGAGGCCAGGGTGGAATTTTTGTAGTCGGCATTTAGGGCGGCGTGGTCTTAGAGTGCTATGAGGGTCCCCCTTTTCTTCGTGGGGGCTCGATTAGCCGCACACGCACATCACGTGGTTCTTTGGGCTTGATGCGAAGAAGAGTTGAGTTGTGTTGAGTGCCCCGCTTGGTGGGAGGCATTCCATCTGGCGGGTTATTCTTACGTGTACGGCCAAATTGGTGCACCCCTGCAGGGATAAATCTTCTCGAGAAGCCGTGTTTTCCGCGGTTATGGATGACTTGGTGAAAGTACTGGCTAACAAGTACTCAGAACAACTTACACCTAACTAATGATAACTTGACTAGTAATAGTCTTATGGACTCAATAACTTGAACCTTCATTAATCCAACTGTGTGAGTTATCCTCGGATTGCTTCTTTGGATAAGGGCCGAGATCCAGGACGGGTTTGTTTGGATTTAGTTATAGTTGGTTACGATACGCTATCTTATCTCCTTTCTGTTAGCCGGAAGTTGTAGTATGTTCTGTAGTTGGTTAGTGCAGCCAGTTGCCGCCTCTTTTGTATCACCCTTCCTTCCGTTGAACCCAAAGCATCTGTGCTTGGTGTTGACGGGTACACTTTGGTGAATTGTGAGTCTTGCTTGCCAGTACGTTTATGTACCGACCCCTTTGGGGCTGTGGTTTCCGCAGACTACGCTTACGAGGATCCCCGTGATGGCTACTACGTGGAGTTTGACGAGGCTGCTGACGAGTAGATAGCGGACCTGGGCAGGATCCGAGGCTACGTGGATGGGCTCCGTTTTCCTTTCATTCCCGGCCTCTTAGGCCTATTTGGATTTGTCTGTACTCAGACCTTTTGAAATCTTCCGCTGTGTTGTAATGATGATATGTTGGGACATGTGTCCTCTGGATGATTGTATTTGCTATCTCTGCTCTAGTGAGAGCTATTTGCAACTTATTTCTATTTATTTGTGTCTTAGAGATCTGTTGTGCTATCATCTTGTTAAACGCCGTTGACGTACCATGTGTGTATGGTATGAAGTACGTCAATGGTAGTATCCTGATTTCTATGGGATGGTTTACGTAGACGATGACCAGTAGGGGTTGGTTGTCACACATACGTGTGTTGGCCTACTCGTAAGAGATGCGGGTGCCGGTAAGCCCCGTAATCCAATCATCTACTGTTCAACGGAACTGCGAGTATCCTCTAGAAGTCCGGGTGCGACAGCTATGAGCCTGTTTGTGTTTGGACAGGGAACTCGGATGAGGTGAACTGTGCGACGCGGATGAATCTGACAAAACTGAACAAAATACGACACCTGCAGGTTGCAGATCGATACGAACAGATGGGAGGCGGCCGACGGCGACCTGACGCGGGCGGCGCGCGACCGTGCGGCTCGAAGGCCCGCACCAGAGCAAGGGGAAGGAGGAGGAGAGGCCCGAAGGCGGAGGCGCTCACCTGGAGGCTCGGAGAGGCACCGCGGTGGGGTTCAGAGGAGGCCCTCGACAGGTTTCTGAACCCGACGGCGGAGGGAGGAAGAAGGAGGTCGCTGCCGGCGGCGTGGTGCGTCTCCGAGCCCGGTTTTTCGTCGAGGAGGGAGCCCGAGGAGTGGCGTTTCCATTCCCGGCCTCCGGGGGTCGAGGCGACGACCACGGCGATGGCGCCATGGCCTCCAAGCTGCCGGCCATGGAGGCGTTGTTCCTCCGGTTCAGAACAGAGAGGAGGGAAAAACTAGAGGAGGAAGAAGAAGGGAGATGGCGGCGGGCAAGGAGGAAGAGGGAGAAGGGAGCTAGGGTTTCACGGGTGGCCTTGGGGGGGTAGGTATAGGGGAGGGGGAGCAGGTGGGAGAGGGGGTGCGGTGCGCTGCTGCCTTTTCCCTCCCGTGCGTGCGTCATGCCGAGGTGGAAGAAGCCACGGGTGGGCTGGTTGGTTGGGCCGTGGGTGGTAGGTGGGCCACTTTGGCATGCCTCCCCACTGGTGATTTTTATTCTTTTTCTTTCTTTTATTTTTTTTTGTAGCAAAGGGATAAGTGAGAAAGAAAAGGGTTTTATAAAAATTTTGAAAACAATTTTATTGCATTGAGCATATTGAATGCCCAAGTGCACCAAGTTTTGTTTTTCAAAATTTCAAGTATTTATTTGTTGTTTGAATTTGAATTTGGAATTCAAATTAGGGTTTTAATAAAAGGAATTTTATTAACCAAGCCAATTTTTAATTTCAATTCAATTTTTATGGAAACAATTTGATTTGAAAACAAAGGTGTATTGTTTGAAAATTTAAATTGGTTTGAATTTTTAAGTTGGTTTGCAAACAAGGTGCAATGCATAGGATGCATGATGCTATGCAAAAAGAAAAAAACCAAATCTAGTTGGGGGAAATCCCCCGGGTGTTACAAATTCTTCCAGTTATGTTGGTATATTATCAAATAAGACATGATGTAGATGTTCTAAGATTTTCATGCACACAAAATCAATTTAAGTAGGATCAACCTTGGCATTATTAGTTTGATTCCTAAAAGTGAGGATGTTGATAGAATTTAGAAATATAGGCCTATATGTCTGTTACATGTTCTATTTAAAATATTTACTAAGGTATTGACAGCTAGAGTGGGACCTTTCATGAAGAATATCTTTAGCAATTTCCAGAATGTCTTTATTAGAGGGAGGTATATTACTGATGGCCAAAGTTAAAAAAATCAAGGAGTTATTCTCAAGATTGATTTTAGAAAGCGTATGATAAAGTTAATTGGAATTTTCTGTTTGACTGTTGTGAACAAAAAGGTTTCAATAGTGATTTGTTGATTTGATTAAAAAAGAAGTATCTGAGGGGACTCTGAGTGTTAAGGTCAATGATGTAGTGGGACCATACTATGGGAGCTTCAAAGGGGTCGGACAAGGAGATCCCTTCTTCCCTTTGATGTTTAATATGGCCGGTAATTGTTTGGAAAAAGTGATCCACATTGCACAATAGAAGAAACAAATCACTGGGATGGCAGATCACCTGGTAGAGAATGGGCTGGCTATTCTCTAGTATGCAGATGTCGCGATTCTGTTTATCAAAGAGGACAAAGAAGCAGCCAAAAGCTTGAAAATCATTATATATATCTATTTGAACAAATGTCTGGTTTAAAGATAAAATTTGAAAAAAGTGAATTCATGACGGTTATGGAGGATGATGCTTAGGGCTTATATTATGCAGAACTCTTGAATTGTCAACATGGATCCTGGACAATTAGATACCTGGGGACCTGTTTCTCCATAAAGAGCCATTGTAACATAAATGGCCTTTGTTGAAGACAATATAACAAAGAGTATGGGCTATTGGATGGGGGATACTATGTCAATTGGTGGGAGGGTTACTAAAATTGACTCTTGTTTAGATGTCAATGAGAATTATAAACAAATCAAGTATTGAAGGGATAAATAAAGCCCTTAGAGCTTTTTTGCGGGCAGGGGGTTCTGGTTAAAAGGAATATCACTTGATCAAATGGCCTTGGTTTCAAACCTAAGATCAAGGGGGGACTAGGGATAAAAAAACTATCATTATTCAACCTAGATCTGATGTGCAAGTGATGGTGGAAACTGGAATGTGAAGAAGGTCCCTGGCAAGAGTTCATGAGAAGAAAATACCTTGGGGAGGGAAGCCTACACACTACCAAACATACACAATATGATTCTGCTTTATTTTCTGACATGCTGCATGTTAGAGATATCTATCTATGTGGAAAATGAACTTGTTTTCGGGAAGATTCCTGGTGTGGCCATATATATATATATATATATAACAAAAATACCCTGAGCTTTATCAGATATGTAATAAGCAGTTTTGCTCAGTTGCAGATGCTGCTGGGAGAGGCTGGAGATTCACTTTCAGAAGATGGCTAGATGTCAGTTACAGGGGCAATGGAGGGAAGTTCAAATCCTGATGATGGAGATGGCTCTTAATCATGAGGCTGATAGGCCTATATGGAAATGGATTAAGAATGGCAGGTTTACTGTTAAATCAATGTACACACATATTTGCAACAGGGGTGTGGATAGATCCTTTATTCATATGTGGAAAGCAAAAAATTCATTGAAAATCAAGATTTGGCTATGGTTGATTGGAATAATGCAATTGCAACAAAATAAAACATGTCAAGAAAAAATTGGGCTGGTAACTCAAAGTGCCAATTCCGTGATGCTGAAGGGACAATAGGACACATTTTCTTTGAATTTCTAGCTGCAAAATTTGTGTGGAGCTCGATAGCTATAATAATTTGGGCCACAAATAGGACCGGTTCTTTTTATCAATTCTTTTGGTATAAACCACAATTCATTTCTGTGAGCAGGAGTGTTCAAATTACATGTGTGTCTTCGGTGTGCTAGGCCATTTGGAAAATTCACAATAGGGCTTGTTTTGACAACAAACTGATAAACTCACATGTGGAACAAATTTGCTATGCATGTGTCTTTATAAAATATTAGGCGGGCTTATATAACTCGCAGGATCAGATGCATCTTAGAGAAGGGGCAGATACTCTGCTGGAGCAAGTATGAAATCTGAAAGGGATGTATCTGGAGCTGCGAGGAGACAACAACTTCAGGGATGGCCATATACCGATCATGACGATGAAGATGACGGAGCTGACGAGGGTGCTGAAGGAAGGCAAGACTAGATGTTGTACTGCAAGTGCTGGGAGGTTCATCCATCGCTGAAGAAGAGAGACGACTGGTTAACTGTAAGTTGGGATCCTTCCCGTTTATCTATCTCGGGATGCCCATCTCAGATCGTAAACTCACCATCGAGCAGTGGAACTTCCTGGTTAACAAGTTAGCAGCTAGAGTGGAGGTTTGGTTGGGAAGACTTCTATCCTCCGGGGGGAGGCTGATACTCTCTAATGCATGCCTAGAGGCACTCCCGTCCTTTACTATGGGTCTATTTCTTCTTCAGGATGGGCTGCACGAGAAATTTGACGCGATACGCGCTTCTTCTTCTGGGAGGTGACCGGAACGGCCTGCAAGTATCATATGATAAACTGGCCAGCAGTTTGTCGACCCGGTGAATGTGGCGGGCTGGGGCTCACCAACACGAAAACAATGAATAAAGCACCAATGCTTAAGTGGGTTTGGCTGCTCTACCAAGAGGGGAACACGCTTTGGAAGCAACTCCTGCAATGTCAAGTATCCAGAGGCGACTGATATCTTTGCTGCTCGGCCGCAAGGGGGCTCTCAATTTTGGAGATGTCTCCACAAAATAAAACATCTCTTCAAATTGGGAACTAAGCATGTGGTGCGGAATGGGGAGATGACTTTTTTTGGGACAGATTGGTTGCATTGGGATGCACCACTCAAGGACAGCTTCCCTATGTTGTTTGCCATCTGTGCGAATCCGAGTATCACGGTGGCGGTGGCTCTCTCGGGCACAAGGGACGGCGTGGGGTTCCGCCATACCTTCGACTTGGTGTGTCTTGACCAATGGAACAATCTAGTGGAGGAGATGGCCGCGGTTGCCTTAGGGGAAACTGCTGTCTGCCTTCTAAATAAATTTGTTTTGTTATCCTTGGGTAATGGAAATTAATACAAGGAAGGAAAATGGTGTCACCAGTACCATCCCATTGTGTTTCAGAGTAAAAACGTACGAGCCCATCCCAACTAAACCGCCTCTCGTCGGCCGTAATCCATTTCCTTTTCCCAATGAGTCACTTATAAATGGGCAGCGCTGAGCGTCCCCCGAGGGATCAAAACGCCCGATCCCCTGGGTCGCTAGCCGTCGGATGGAAACGAACCTGACCGTGTGATTAAAAAAAGGAACAGCCTGTATACAGCATACAACATGTGCAGTTGCCGAAAAGGAAAGTTCCCTTGCCCGCAGGATACAGCGCTCTGGCACACCTCGACGCTCATTCGACAAACAACGGGAGAAGCTCCGACGACGACCTCATCGAGTCACCGCCGTCCATGAGTGCCAGAACCATGGCAAGCAGCACCGCTGGCACCCAGTGCAGCATTCAACTCCGACCAGCAGCACCGCCATTGAGGAGCACCGCCGGTGGCCATGGAGAGCAGCGCCGCTCGCCGTGAGGAGCATCGCCGGTGGCCGTGGGGAGCATCTCCAGTGGCCGTGGTGAGCAGCGCCGCTCGCCGTGGGGAGCAACTCCGGTGACCGTGGGGAGCACCCAGCGGTGGCCGTGGGGAGCAGCGCCCCTCGCCGTGGGGAGCAATGGCTGTGGGGAGCAACGCCGGTACCCTTGGGAACCGTCACCAGTGGCCGCGGCGAGTAGCGCCGCTCGCCGTGGGGAGCACCGCCGCCCTCCGTGGGGAGCAACTCCGGTGGCCATGAGCAGCGCCGCTCGCCGTGGGGAGCAACTCCGGGAGCAGCGCCGACCGCTGTTCGGTAGCATCTCGACATGCCGTCCGTAGCATCCCCGGCGTGGTCGGGAGCATCGCCACGCGCCGTTGGTGTTGTTTTATGGTGATCCAAATTCATATGAAGATAAAGGAAAGTTCGGCCTTCGCTACGCGGAGGCCCGTCGCCGGAGGCTTAGGGCCGACCTAGTTAGGTCAGGACCGCCTTTATATACCTCTTGTAAGCCGCCGCACGGGATAAGCCACACATTGTAAATCCCGGCGCGATTGTAACCTACCCCGAAATAGTGAAGTATTGCTGGCTGGCGCCCGTGGTTTTTTCTCTTCCTCATTGGAAGGGTTTTCCACGTTAAAATCTCGTGTCCCCGTTGGTTTGATCTTGTTTAATTTCATCGTTGTTTTGCTATTGCTTGTAACAGTTGGGAGCATCCCCGGCGTGGTCGGGAGCATCGCCACGCGCCGTCAGGAGCATCTCCAGCGTGGTCGGGAGCATCGACACGCGCCGTCAGGAGCATCCCCGGCGTGGTCGGGAGCATCGCCACGCGCCGTCGGGAGCATCCCCAGCGTGGTCGGGAGCGTCGCCGCGCACCCTCGGTAGCATCGGCGAGTAGCCCGCCTGTAGCATCGTTTGACGCCATGGGGAGCATCGCCAAAGCCGTCGGGAGCATCGCCGGCCCCCCAAGGGAGCAACGCCGGTCGCCGCGCGCGCTGCGGCGGGGGTCCAACGACGGAGCCCATGCCAGCAGCAACGAGGAGGTGTCCTCCCGCCTGAGCACCTCCCGTGGTGGTCTCCATCTCCGGCGATGGCGGGGCGCCGGGACGCCGCGGCGACGGGGAGGAGGACGACCCCTGGTAGTCGTCACTGGCATGGCCTCCGGTGGGGATGTCGCGGAGAACGAGAAGACGGTGGGCTCGGGCTCGAGATTAGGACGCCTGAAGGAGCGGCCGGGCGCCATGCGTCGCGCCGGAGAAAATGGAGCAACGACCAGCACCGCATGGAGCTTCGCCCCTTATCCATGGCAGCACCGCCACCCTCCTTGGTAGCAGCGTGGACGGCCTCTAGTAGCCGTGTTGTCCACCACACCATCGCACGGTTCGCAGCAGCGCCGCTCGGAGCCTCACCGTCGACCATGGCCGAGGACGTAGCGCGGCAGCAGCAAAGAGTAGGAGAGGAGGGAGGAGGCGCGGCAGATAAGGGGAGGCGGCGCTGATGGCATGGCCACATCGTACAGAGCCATTGGAGGAAGGAAGACAAGGGAGAAGATGCGTGTGGAGGAGAAACGCCCAGGGAAGATAAGGTTGATGAGGTGGGGGCCCACTCTACGCTGGCTGGTACGTGGAGGGGCACGCGGCGTCGTGTGGAGGCGGGGGATCGAGTAGCGCCATCCCCCGGCTGATTACCAGCCTTTTCCCTTACTAGTATACGTGCATGTGCAATGCACGCCTCTAAATAACATCTAATCTGATCTCATGTTTAAATCCCAGTTGTCGTGCTTTTGCTCGTCGTATTTGTTTAGCCATATGATGAATTATACAATCCCTCACGCCGGTCCTCCCACCCATGCAAGTGTTGCGGTAATATCGATATCGCCTCCAAATATGGTAGTAAGGACATGTAATTTTTTTCTCTTTACATAACATCAACAGAGCGTCGAGAAATTTGTTATATGAGTCCATTTTTCTACTTCCTCATCACCTTCTAGTCTCAAACATCCATGATGCATTTTTTTTTTTGAGAATGACATCCATGATGCATGTGCCAAGACTAAAGACTCAAGGGTTCTAAACTCATGGGCCGCTCGGCCACAACATGCCAACAATCATCAAGCAGCAGTACACACAGGAGCTAATGTCTCAAGAACTTAAGATGCAACTTTAAATAACAGAATAACAGGGATCGAGTAGCGCCATCCCCCGGCTGATTACCAGCCTTTTCCCTTATAAATAGAGCCGCCTGTCCTCGTCTGCCGTAATCCCCAAGTTCCAAACAGAATCCATTTCCGTTTTCCTCGCGTAGAAGCCGACGATGTGGCGGGCGACGTGGAGCTTCTGGAGACTGGAGGCTCGCAAAGCGGCGCGTGCAAGGGTTGAAGGCGTAGAGCCAGACGCCGAAGGAGATGAGGAGGATGCCGGCGCAGGAGCCGTGAATGCTCACCTCCTCCCCTCCGTGGATGCGGTCCCGGTTGAAGCGAAGGACTGGGCGGGACACGCGGCCTTGGATGTCGACGGCACGGAGGTTGAAGTTGGCGTGGTCCGGGTCTTGGAGGAGGAAGAGCGGCATTGGCGTCCGAGAGCTGTGGTCGTGGTGGCGGAGGCGGAAGTCCTCCGTGTCCAAGACGGCGCGCCACAGCCTGCAGATCCTTAGGCAGCGGGCCACCTCTTGGGCCGGCAAGCGGAGGCAGGTCAGGTAGAGGGCGTTCGCCGCCGCCACGGTCCTGCCCTCAACCCATCCGTGCCGCAGAGCCACGCCCGCCGCGGGCTCGCCCTCAACCCATCCATGCCGCAGAGCCACGACCAGCGCGTGGTGGTTCTCGACGGAGAGCATATCCTGCGAGGGGATCCACCCCGTCCGCGCCGCGACCTCGGCGGGAACCCACGCCTTTTGCCGCACCACCGCGGCTAGCGCGTCTCTCCAGCCGTTCTGCGCCACGGCCTGAGCGGGGACCCATGCCACCTGTCCGCGGGGGGACACCACCATGGCCACCTCGTAGTCATCCGGCCCTTGGCCTCCTCCGTTCTCCTCCATGGCCACCGGGTTGTTGGGCTGCCGGGGTCGGCGCGGCCGTTACGACAGAGGGACGAGGAAAACGGAAATGGATTCTGTTTTGGAACTTGGGGATTACGGCTGCTGACGTCAGGCGGGTCTATTTATCAGTGACCCATTGGGATGGACCCACCAGAGAGGCGTCGTGTCAGAGCATCCACAGTGTATGCCAAATAGAGATGCCAAATAGCTAATTTGGCTTTTGGCATTGGTTTTGTACATTGTAGAGGTGCCAAATAGAGATGCCAAAGCCAAATAATTTGTAGTGGGAGCAACTACATGCGCCGATGCCAAACCTTTTATTCCAAATAAAATATGCATGTTCTGTTGCATGCAAGGAGAGAGAACGATGTGGTCCATGTGCAGCTGACGTAACTATTGGTTGATTAATCCTCTGTGGGTCCCGCTATGGCTTCATTTGGCTTTGGCAACGTTGTAGGTAAAAATAAGTTATGGCATCGTTGCTATATGTTATCTAGGTGGCACATTTGGCTTCCTACACACTGTGGATGCCCTCAATTCTTTCGCATTCCAGAATGCACCGGTGGGACACGCATGCTTTTGTACAAGGAAAAAGAATACTGAACTACTAACACGGAACTGAAATGTACGTACAGCAGCTGTGAAACGCCATAGTAACTCCTTCCTAGAGCATCTCCACGCCCACCCATCGAATTTGTGTCTGCCATCCCTAATTGGACCCCTTTGGGGTTGTCGGGTCTGTGTCCGGTTATTTGATGGCCCGGTTCCATAGCGGCAGCCTCCAATTCAGACCAGCTATCTAGTGGGCGTCGAAACAAACACTTGTGGGCGTAGACACAAGCTTTCATTTGAACTATTACATTTAAATTTAACTACGGCGGGAAATTTAGAACTATCCTAGACTTCCTCCTCCTCCTCATCGTCGTCGTCGTCCTCCTCCTCCTCTTCGTCATCGACCGCCATGTTGGAGGGGTCAGCCCCGTCCTCGTTCTCGGCATTGAACGACGGAGAGCTTGGCGATGGGTTCGCCACCAGAGCGAGCCAGAGCCGCTCCGCCCTGCCTTGCACCCGCATCCGGTGCAACTGCGCCTGTTTCGAGCGCTGACGCGCGCGCATCTCCATCCGCCGTCGCGCCCCGTCGTCCAGCGCCTTAGCTTCGCGGTACCGATGGAAGGCGTCGACGACGCGGGCACGGTGCGCGTTATCCACGTCGCTCCGGGTTGCCTGCATCGCCTCTCGGCTTGCCCGCGCGGCGTTCAACTCCTCGTGGGCCGCACGCTGGGCAGCCATGAACGAGGCAGACTCGCCCTCCAACCGCGCGACGAGGGTCTGCTGCTCATTGGACGCCGTGTTGGCATTGAGCTGCTCGTAAACCTGGAGCTCAGCGTCGCCGAGGGCGCGAACATACTCCTCCCTCTCGGCGGTCTCTAGGGATGCCCGAATAGCGGCAGCCCTGGCCGCTGTAACATCCCAGTGTTTGGGAGGTTATAAGGATCTAAATATAATACATGCATTTGCAAAGCATGCATCTAAAAATACGGAAAATTTTGGCGCGAAAGTTTAAACAAAGCAAAGTGACCAAAGTTTCACTTGACATGATGAAATAGGTCTAGTTCATCTAGTCAGGAGTACATTTGGAGTGATCTTTATAACAAGTATCTTAAGAAACCAAATCATTTGGTTATACAAACCATAAGTTTGTTTTGACCAACACAAACTCTCAACAACCTTAACTACAAGTCTTTAAGTGACTTGGGATAATTCATTAGGTATCTACAACCCAAAGAAAGGGGAATATCTAAATCACATAAGTGATAATCATACTTCCATAAATGAGTAATACTGAATTGAATCATCTCATCAACAGAGATGTTATGTCCCATAAAAGAACAACCCACTAAGTTATCAATCATATACACAATATATTTATAAATCATCTCATAACTATCCGGTGAACTATCACAAGTAAATAACAAAGTTTAAATAGAACACAAGTGGTACATACAGGTGTTAACTCAAACCCACAAGTGGGAAATGACATAATAATTGTATTAATATATTTATCGAATATGTACATATCTCATCCACCCTAAAAGAATTAGCTAAAAGAAGAATTAAATCTTCTTAAACTAATGTTAAACCTTGATCATTACCTATGATCTTTCCAAACCTCTATGCCTGCATCATGAATACAAATCAACAACATGGCACCCTGAGTAACCAATTAACACCCATGATCAAAGTCATTAAGCTCAATCACTTTCACATGCTCATTGTTTCAATCATGTTATACAAGTGAGCATATGAAATCTCAACACATCAATGAACCATTCGATCAAATTACTATTAAGTCATCATTCCATAAGTATTCCACACCTCTACTCAAATTCAATAGTTCCATAATTAAAGTATCTCTGGATACCACTAAGGAATAACAACAAGCTATAACTCTATTAGAGGAAGTGAATTGAAAGCTAAGTAAAACCAATCATGAATGAGATAAGTATCTATCCTATGGGAAACAAAATGAGAAGCATATGGAAAGAGAATAAAAGCCTGAACTAAATCTTAATCTAGATCTTGATACTATGGCTAGACCATTATATCTTGTTTCCCAAACTTCTCTGAATCATTTTGCAAGAGAAGAAACCACAAGAAGGGATGAACTACCACAGGAAGATCTTCAAGAAGATTATTTAGAGTGTTCTAGAAGTGTTATTCCAATCTATCATAAGAGTACTTGGAAACTCTTATATATTGATCTGATCTTATTAACCTCTTGAAATAGTGTGATATTCCAAATGTTAGTGTTATACAGAAGTAGTTTGGTAACAAGACTAGCCACCTTGTTAACAAATCACTTCTGTATACTCAAACAACTGAGTGTCATACACAAACAAACATAAAATCATATAACCTAGTACATCTCAGCCAATTGTATATGATTAGTAATTTGGAGGCAAGTTTGGCCACTTGTTAACAAATTCTTCTTGTATGCATATGGCAACTGGATGTTATAAAATAAACTCACATTCTTTTACAATCATCTAAGTAACATCCTTGCTTGGAGTAATTGGATGTTTTCACCACAAGGGTGAGATAGTTGAAGTTGGAGACCAAGAGATGAACCTACCTGCAATGGACAAAGGTGATAACAGAAGACTAGTGGAAACTAAAGAGAAGACCATCAAGCAACAGAAGACCACAAGAAGCAACACTGTCTCGGTAAGGGATCATAAGAAATTATCCAGTGAATCATTAGGATTTATTAGAGAACCAATAACCTCTGTAAAGCTCGTCAGAGATGAGGAACTCATAATGATATCTTTAATGGAAATAATTATCAAGTATGAAATGATAACCAACCATTGCATCCACATGTCTTGTGATATGTGGAGGTTAATGGAAACAAGCTTAACACCTTGTTTTCCAGATCAATCTCATCCATAAGACCAATGTATAATAACAAAAATTCATCCATACATAATCATACAATTGATTACATGTTATAAAATCAACAAAGGATAATATCCATAGTGGAACCTATGTGGAAAACAAACAAATGAGATTCCAAAGCCACACATGTTTCCATTTAAGCCAATACTTAAAACAACAACATAGCTTACAGATGATATAAGGAACTGTCCACCAGGCTTGATAAGAAACCTAAATATGAAAATAACAAAGACACACAAAGGAAAATAAATATATTATTACCTAACACCCTTTGGTTTGACATGGAATACAATTCTCTATTAAGTGATTTTCATAACAGTGCATAGAAACATTACCAAGTAGTGTTACCAAATTATTTTCTATAAGAAATTGTATCAAAAAATGGTCCAATTATAACACACCACTTGGTGAACTATATGTGTGTTGTGTGAATGGAATACTCATGCCTAAAATAAACTTTAAGGCCATTTAATAAATTAATTGGAGTGAAAACAATAAAATCACTTAAAATTGAACACCCTAAGAGAAGATATATATATTCCTCAAATTCACCAAATCAAAATGTCGTGAGGTTGCAAATTCGATAAGGAATATAAAAATGATTTTTTAATAATTTTTAGGATTACAAATAAGCCCTGAAAACAATGTTTTATTCTCAATTTCTTAACCAGAAGGACCTCTTTGTAAATTTCAGAAACTCTAGGGGGTTATCGAAATTTCACGATTTATTTTCCTTTCTTCTTCCTCTGCCAGAAGGCAGAGGAGAAGGTAGTGCTGTCCTCCTCGCCGCTGCCACCTCCTCTCCGACCGCTTGCTGGGGAGGATAAGTACACCACTCCAACGCCGTGGTCCTCTTCTCCTCTCTCTCTCGCTCACTCTCTATCTCTCTCTCTGTACCGAACTCAAACCACAACCCTAACCCTAGCTACTCACGGCCGCCGCCGAGCGCCGTTGTTTTCGGTCACCCCGAGAAGAACGGAGACCACCACTGAGTTCCTCGTCGTCCGCTCCATCGACTCGAGCACACACAAGGGTGGGGATGGCCAGAAGCCCGAGAATCGTGCCGTCTTCCTCAACCACGGCCGCCGGCCGATTTCCAACACCGCCGTCGATTCAGACCTTCCTGAGCCACCCCGACCACTCCGTCGTCCTTCCCTAGCTCTGGTGAGCATCGTCGTTTCCTCGGTTCGTTTCCCCGTGCATCCTAGCCCTCTGTCACCGAATCGCTGTCGCCGCCGCCGCGTTTTGCTCGCCGCCGACCATCTCCGGTGACCATTTGGTCAAACGCTGCCACCCACAGACTCCCTGCCATCCCATCTACCTAGTGCAAGCAACCAATTACACCAATTCGAGCTTAATTGTCGAATTGCAGTTCAACAACAGAAATCCCCTCCTGTGGTGATGTCACCCTGCCGTCAGCATGACGTTAGGAGCATCATCCTTTTATTTTTCTTTTTATTAAATCGTATATGACATGTGGGAATCACGTACTTCTTCTATTGCGCCATTTCTTTGCGGAGAACATGCAAAGCGAGCTCGCAAGTTGAATTGCTGAGCCAACCACTTGGCTTGATGGAATCTGCTAAGTCACGCAAATAAATGAACCAATCTCCATAATCAATTATTTTCTTGTCGTTTCTTGCATCGTCAGACTTGCCTCCAAATGAACATAGCTTATTGTAAAGATCAGTAGCGGGTTTAGACGTGACGGGCTTTTTCTCAACTTGAACAAATGGGGACTTCTGGGTAGCAACTGCCCTAACAACCCTTCTCTAATGAGCTTGCGGGATAGGGGTGTGACTCTATGGTGCAGATGAGGGAGAGCTTGATACATTATTCTGAATGATTTTGTCACTACTTGGTATCCTGACATGTATTTCTAATGCAGAGTATATTTTGTCCAGGGAATCGCCGCTGTCCTCGTTGCTTGAAATCACAACAGGACATTCCATGTCCTGAGTGAGCTCCTTCTCAGATGGAACAACTTTGTCTGGTGGGGTGCCGAAACCAAGGTCGAATGAGGGGTAGCTGTCTATCATTTCTTGCCGTCTTCTTGGGTAATCACTTTCACTTCCTACTTCTGTGCTCACAAATTCCTTTTCGAGGTTCCTACTCATGCTGTTCTTTGATATGGATGGTGATGCCTGCCCATCCAAGTTCGAACCACTGTTTGAGGGTTATTTTTCATAAATTCTATTAGTTGTAGCTTCAGTAGTACCAAAACGTGTTAGCCTCCGTTGGTTAGGGGAAATAGTTCCAGATGGAGCCACATCCACCTTGCACCTAGGTGACGTCCGTTTCACAGGCGACATCGATCTAGTAACCGGTCTCCTGCAGGTTGGAGAACTTTCAACTGTTTTCACAATGTAACAATCAACAGATGCGGCTTCTAATGCATTTCTAGGGCTTCTTCTTGGCTGACCAACCTGTGGTATCAAGTCTTCCTTTCTTTGGTCTGGCCAAGTAACTTTTTGGACAATTCTCCCTGGTGTCTTTCTTGTTGCTGATTTTAGCTCTTTGGAAGTGGTGGATTGAACTCCTACCTGTTCCCCAAATAAAGTAACAGAAATAGCAGGTGACAACCTTGAAGCAAGAGCATCAAACCCCACGCTGTCGGTGCTTAACTCGGAACCGTAAATCTGCAGTAACTTCGGTGGATCAGGTGCCAGTGCTGTGCCAGCTAAGACTTCTGCTGAATTTCCTTCTTTTTGTTGCAATGGGCTCATATCATCATGAGAAGATGCTGCCTGGGTAGTCCCTAACTCCATCTCCACATCCATGCATTGTTCGTTGCCAGCTAAGTTTGCGTCCTTGGGGGGAAGATTGGTGGTTTCTTCAGTTGATTTTGGTGGGCCAGCTTCCCGAGCTTCAGTTGGATCTGCCATCATCAATTTTGTAGAATCAATCCGAAGTCCTTCATCGCTCAAAAGCCTATTGTTATCCAGCTGATCCTTTGATGAAGCAAGCAATTGATCTTCATTTTCTGTTATGTCTGCATTAGCATCCCCCACAAATGGTACTGGATCAGTTTTAGCTGCATCTGCTTCTGCTGTCACTGATTCTTCTGCCCCAGCTACATTTTCCGGCGTCGGGTTCTTATTCCGCCTTCTCTTCATGCCTCGTCTCCTGCCACTGGATTGTTGACCTTGCTCTTGATTCTGCACAACCTATGTATCCTTTTGATCACTGTTCGACAGGTTCTTGATGAACTGCGCTAAACCATCCTCAAAAACAAGGCACATCTCCTTGAGAGGTTTTCTGAAACTTGCCACACGTTGTTCCATTGGTACAAATAAAAAAGTACAGTTAGGATATGCTATTCTAAAAAAGAGCCTAGTGCAAAGAAAGTGACAGGAAGAATTTGATCAACAAAAATATATGTTGTACCACTATACTTTTGCTCATGTGAAAATATATACAGAATCCTAAACAAAAATCATTCTAGCAATGTGAAAACTACGTATATGTCAACAGAAAAATCATCCTATTGATCCTACAAAAATTTGACGACATACTCCTAATAAATTACAAAAATCAGTATATCATAGTAAAAAGTACATATATGGCAACAAAAAAAACATCCTTATGATTGTACAAAACAATGATGACAAACTCCTAATTGTTTTGGTCCTAGAAGAGTGACTACAAAATCCTAAACAAAAATTATTCTAGCAATGTGAAAACTACATATATGTCAACAAAAAAATCATCCTATTGATCCTACAAAAATTTGATGACATACTCCTAATAAATTACAAAAATCAGTATATCATAGTAAAAACTACATATATGGCAACAGAAAAAACATCCTTATGATTGTACAAAACAATGATGACAAACTCCTAATAATTGTGGTCCTAAAACAGTGACTACAAAAACCCAACAAAAAACATTCTAGCAATGTGAAATCTACATATATGTCAACAGAAAAATCAACCTAATTATTCTACCAAAAAAAATAAAAGATAAATTCTTAATAATTTACAATGTAGGTTTGCTCCTAATAAAAAGGCATACAAAAGCATAGAAAAATCATTATAAAAGTGTGGAAACTACATAAAAGTCAACACAAAAAATCATCCTATTAGCAGAAAAAAATTCTACTCATACTAAGAGCCATATGGGAAAAAGACATGCCAAATGACATGTTAAACCTACGAGAAAATTAACTACAAGGACTTACAACTAGCGACAACATACACTAGACCTATCAGACCACAACAAAATCCAACTATATGCTAGAAAAATATATAAAACCTAGCAGAAGTACAACTACAATTACTATAAAACAGAAACCTTAAAACTACATATATATCAATGAAAAAAATCATCCTGCCGATCCCTACACCAATGAGGAAAAACTCCTATTAGAATTGCAATATATGATTATTACCATGTGCTCTTTTTAAAACATCTACGTCAGCTAATGATAGTGAAAATGCATACCTCATCGCTAAGATCACAACAAGCATGTGATCTTTTAAACGTGTCGAGAACCAACGGGGAAGTCGAGAACAAGGAAAACTTCCTGTAACATTGTTTTAGCTGGACAGAAAAAGATAGTAGAGCCAAATAGGAAAGGAACATTTAGCAACTTTCTGGATATAACAAAAAAACAGTGTTGAGAACTAACAATGTGATGTGGATCAACTCACATTTAACTTGCCAAAAGAGCCATCGCTCTTGGTGTCCATGTCAACTACAAGACTAACCAGCTTGTTCGTCCAAACACAAATTCGGGTTTCGTCTTCAGGCACGAATACTCGATTTGTTTCCAAAGAATCGACATATCTAACCTGAGATAAAAAATAAAATGTTGGGACTGAGTAAAGCACTAGCTGAATGTATGTACCAATATTTTGAAAAAACACACCTAAGCTACAAAATGAAACGGGAGAAAGGCAGGAAAGAGAAACTTACAATGAGGTATGTCATGCAAGCTTTGAACCAGTTTTTCCTCTCTTTAGCTCTAGCAGTCTGAATAAGGGTGTCAATTATGAACTTCGGCCAGTTTAAACTTCTGATAGCATTTGTGTTGATCAAAGAAGGATAACACCTTGGACTGACTGTAATTCCAGTGGTTGGAGCAAACATTGTACACACCAGGTATATCATGAACTTCCTCAGGAAAATCTGGTTTGCAGGATGTTGGGGTCCGAGCTCCTTCTCAACATGAGCAATTGTTGGTTGCTTCCCATCTTTGATGCCGAACATATCTAGCACTAAACTAGTGGCGTCGATGTCAAGGTCGTACGCTACTTGGGTATTACCCATTGGAACTCCCATCACATTGACAACAGACTCAGGGTTGACAGGGATGCTCCCTCTGTCTCCAAATTCCAACTGACAGGTGCCCGGGTTGAATGCTTTCATTAAAAACCTGCACAGTTCAGGGAACATTTTGGAGCACTTCATTGCCAAGATGTCTCCAAAACCAGACTCTGATATAATGTCCTTCTGCTTGAAAGTCATTGATTTGCAGAGTCGGACTATTCTCATTGGGGAGGACCAATTGAAGAGCTCTTTCTGAAAAGATTAAATATACACATGAGCTACTAAGCGCACTGGAAATCGTCACTACCGTGTGGAGACAATGAAAAGTGCTACAATGAGAAATAATGATTAATAAAGCACACATGCATTGTTTTTCTTGCAGGCCTTGGATGAACCCTCACCATGACAAGCTTGATCGTCTTCAGTATTGGGTGGGACTTCATCCTTCTGTTTAGATGAAACTCCTGTCTGAATTGGCTGATCATCTAGTACAGGATTCCCCGCGGCGATCTCCTCTTCAGTAACCTTAGCACTTGTTTTAAGTTGCAACTTCTGTTTGAATCTTTTGAATTTTGATGGACCAGGCTTCAAACTCTTTGGAGTCCGGGACGATTTCTATAAAATAAAACATATTAAACTTCAGCAAATCTTGAAGGTGTTCTGTGAGGAAGGAACTTGTAAAAATGCTTCGTACCTTAGCGGATATCGAAGGATTTACGGGAAGCATTTTTTTACTCTCTACAGAAACTTCCCTGCTACAAAAGCCCTGCTGGAAAAAGGGATAACAATGATTTAGCAGGAAAACATCTTGTAACTACTAACAAAAATTACATACTAAATTAGCATACCTACGTGCATTTCACAAAACAAACTTTACAACATGCATCTTACACAAAACAAATCATCCTATATATGCTTCAGCCTACAGATATGTTTGATTTAATTGTAAAAACTACATATACATAAACATGAAAAACATCCTAATTTCGTGGTGCAACAACCGAGGGAAAAACACCTAATACTTTGCAATGTAGTTTCGCACATGTTTAACTACAATTACAATGCAACTAAAAACATAAAAAATCGTGCCCCCTAATCTGGGTTAGAAAAAAATCTGAATATTGCATCCAATGTATACACACACATAACAAAGCTACAAGTATTAAAAACATATAAAATCATCCGGGTACGTGAAAAAACATCCAACACAACCAAAAAAACAGAGCATACGTACACCGTGGATATGAACAAGTTTGATATAGTTCACAGATCTAAGCTTATACAACGAAAATCAAGACATCACGCGACGATTACTTGCACACACACAATGGGGAGACTACTGTTTTTGAAGCAGATCGCACAGAAAAAACACAGACAAATCAGCATATCTCTTCAATAGACCCCGAGCAGAGTGAACATCAGGGTGATTCCGCTCTGATTAACGTCGCAACGGAGCTTACCTCGCTGTTCGTGGGGCGAATTTGAAGCAAACGATGGGACGCGAGCTCCTCCGCCTCTTCTCCGCCTAGCTTTGATTGCTCTGAAATAGGCGCAGTCCGTCGCTCCACCGCCAAATCGACAACGCCAGCCCGATGCAGGAGTTCAGCCGACCGAGAAAATACAGCTATTGTGAGCTAGCGGCAGCAGCTCGTCACCGGGTACATGGAAAAGTTGGACGGGGAATATGCTCCGCCCGTCCCTCCACCGATAAATCGCCGGCGTCAGCACGATGAAGGCGGCCGCCGACCCGATTAGCTAAGCTATTGCGTGCTAGGGCGGCAGCTCGTCGCTGGGGGATGGGGAGGAAGATGGCTGGGGAGCGAGGACGGGGGACGGGGATGAGACACCGAGGAGGTGGGAGAAGAAAGAGGAACGGGCACGAAAACCCAAATTTGAACTGGGAGGCGTTTCTTTGTCGGGACGAAGACAAGGATTGTCTCCCTCACCACTGGCCGCACGATAGTCATCCGATGACGCGCGCGATGGAGCACTTTCTAAGGGCATTTACAGCGCGGACGCTTAGCACAAATCCCTGGTAGTTGGACACCAAATCCCAGGCGTTTTCTTCTGATCCTGGCCGAGCCCAGGAATAACTCTGGTGTCGACGCAACAAGTAGCGTCGGTCGCTAGTCCCTTTTTCCGTATGCGCGAAGACTCAAAAGCACTCAGTACAAGCGTCTGCACCTAGTCCTTTGCGCTAACGCTATTTTTTTTCCTAAGCGTCTGCGCATTGTACGTGCCCTAAGGCGAGACAGAGCGCACGTACGTAATAGACTTCTCGTTTTTATTACTGTTGATTATTTCGAAATTACTTTACTCTAGACCAACTTTTTTTTCCTGAGGTATTCACTCAGACCAACTGTTAATTGATTTGTCCTCCGGCTGACATGTGGGGCCCACGTGTAAGAAGCGTGCTGGATTGTTCCGTATATATTTGCAAGTCAACCATAGTTTGGGGGGTTTTCTGCAAAGTTCCGTTGCCACCTAGGCATCCAAATGGCTTGCTCTGATTGGTTTTGGACCAATTTGCTCCAACTTAGCAAGTTCATGTACTAGTTAGTGCACTTTCATAAGTTCTTGTATGAAACAGTTCCCACCGGACGAGTTCGTGTACCCCTGTGCTAATACCTCCCCTTCAGTCGGTGTGCCGTGTCTCACATCACGCCAAAACGTTGAAGTAAAAAAAAAAAAAAAACAGAGGTCTTACATGTCAGGCTCGGGTTCTGGCCGATCCCGTTGCTGCGAGACAGCGAGCAGCAGAATTCACCGGCCCATAAAGACACAGCCACTGCCCTGAACCCCCGTGCCTGCCGCCGCCGCTGCATCCTCAACTCTGGCGGCGAGCAGTCGCGTCGCGGCAATGGCGGGGGCTGGGGCGGCTGCGCTCAGGACGTTCGTGAAGCAAGCCATCGCCGGCTCGCTGATCGGCCTCACCATCTCCGACCGGTTGTTCCAAATCGTCCGCATCGACGGACCCTCAATGCACCCCACCTTCGAGGACAGGGCAGGTACCCCCCCCCCTCCCTTCCCCAGTCCACCCCCAGAAACACCGGATTCGACCGATCTCTGATCTGACCGCCGGCGCGCGCCAGGTCAATATGCGCTGGTGAAGCGGTCCGGTTTCGCTCGGTACGACTTCTCCCGCGGCGACGTCGTCACATTCATGTAAGCCCATGATCTCCGACCCCGCCCCAGCCGCCGCGTCTGGAATGATGGCTGCGGGTGATACACGCAATGCAGGTGATTCTTGATGTCGCCTATTGCCTGTAGGTTGCCTGCGGACCACCGGAGGTCGGTGGTCCAGAGGCTCATCGGGTTGCCTGGCGACTGGATCAGTGTCCCGGAGACGGCGGAGATCCTGAAGATACCGGAGGGGCACTGCTGGGTGGAAGGGGACAATCGTAGTGAAAGCTGGGACTCGAGACATTATGGACCTGTAAGATATTCTACTTCCGACACAACTTTTTAAGGCGATGCGAGAGAAATGTCTGATGTTTTGAACTTAGAAATGTCTGTGCTTTTTTTAACTTAGAAATGTCTGCGCTGATACCAAATAACAATGCTGCTGCTTGCATTGCTGAATTGTCTGTGGCTTGTCTCGAGTGACAGATATGATTGATAGCGAGAGGCTGCAACATTATTGTGGTAAAATTAATCTAATAAAATTATTGCATTCTTGTGTTACATATTGTACTAGCTCCATTGAACAAGTGCCTAATCCAGCTAAGCAGAGTGACAGCTCGGACTTGTCTTGGTGCTTATTTTAATACTGCTAGGTGTCATGTTCATTTGGTCAGTGTCACCGTTGATGAACTACAGTCCATCCGCAGTTTGAAATTAGATAGAATCGAGAATGTTGATTTGTATTTTAATATTTTTGGGCAGGAAAGTTCCAGCATGTGAGCGCAACTTGTATTTGTGGCAGATGTTGAATCACAAAAATGGTTGATGGCTTGTGTTGCAAAACACTGGTGGCGAAATAGAACATGAAATATATTTTCTGTACTCCTCAATCCTCACCAGCAAATGGTGCATTTACTTTGAAAAAGTACCAGCATGCTAGGAATATTAGTTACAATTTTCAAGTAATGCTTTGTTTATCCTATCAATATTCCGCTGATCAATTATTCGAGGACCTAGTTAGAACAAGAAGTTGCCTACAAAAATTGGTAACTAGTTTTTATATCCTTGTAGCAGAGTTTTCCCAAACCAACTGGCGACACCAACCATACAATTGAACGCGTGTGAGTGACTTGTCTCTACACCGTAGGGAAATGAAGTTCCTCGTAGCATCTTATGTTTTCTCCTCTTATCTACAGGTTCCTCTTGGTCTGGTGCAGGGGAAGGTCACTCATGTGCTCTGGCCGCCTCACAAGATGGGCCAAGTCGAGAAAAGGATGCCAGAAGGAAGGGTCATGCCGCAGCGACACTTCTAGTCTCTCTTCCTTGGCTGCTAGACCCGCTGTATTGTTTTCCCACTGTAGTGCATGTAACATAAATGGCAGAATGCCCTCTCAGCTAATGAATGTAGAGTACGCGTTGATACTGACGTCGAGAATTCAGTTTCGAGCTGTATAGCGCCACCAGTTATGCCATGTCTGTAGGAAGAAAATAATTCGTTGTAAGGGAAGGAAAGCATCTGGTAGCAGCCTTGCTAGGGTAGCTGCATGGCGTTCTGGTTGGAACGGATGTCCATCTTTTAACTGCGAAGTTCCTCAATGCTGAATGCTAAAGAATATCAAGGAAAGTTGTTCTATAGCATGAAAGTTTCGGCAAACTGGGAAATGTTGACTGAATTTTGATTCTGGGAATGGATTCTCGCAAGGTACGTGTAACGCAAAAACCGAGCAAAAACTGAATATCATCTACAGCCTTGACGAGTTAGCCGTGCTACCTACAATTCCCTTCTCTGAATTTTGCAAGATCATAGAATCCAAAGCCAAAGGTATGTGCTCTTCTCTTTGCATGCGAGGGCGCCCGTCATCAGCTTCCTCTCACAAGCCGGCCTGCACGTCCAGCAAATCGAGTGATACATTAGTTTACATGTAAACATGTCCCGAAATAGTAATGACTAGAACTGATGGCGCATTTCCTCTGTTTTTAAACTGATTTATTAAGGTAGTAATGGACTATTACAGTGTAGTTCCCAGTAGGCTGCCTGTTGATTTAATTCATGTGGCGATTTGACTTTTAATCCTTAATCAGTACATACCACACGGCGGATCATTGTTTAGAGGAGTTCAGTCTTGGTGCAAGAAATGGTGGATGTAGAGATTCTTAATCTTAAGCCTGACGCCCTGACCGCTTTATTCTATGGCCTAGGAGCTCCTTTAGATTATAATGGTCCTTGGTAGCTTCATTTTAGTCTTACTTGGGTAGCTCCTCTGCATCCTCTTTTTGTTAGGAAACAGATATTTGATCAATACGTTGTCGTGATGTTGGTTTAGAAGATACTATGTTCCTTCCATCCTGAATATCTAGAGTTAAGGTGTATATATAGATCTCAGTGGAACATCCTCAAAGAAAATTTGGCCAGTGTCTCTCTTACTTTGTCCTTTGAATCTAACAGATGATTTTGTTCAGAGTAATTAAGTTCCCTATGGAATGTTTCATCTTTATATATTGCTGAACACTGATAATTTTTTCCCGCAAAAAAAAGGATACTGATGTTTTTATAAATAAGTAATACAAATAAATATAGTTTCCTCCAAAATTGGTTACTATAGTTTTTAAATTTTACATGGCCAGTTTTTAATACATAGTGAATTGTGATGTCATTTCGTTTATATGTTCCAGAGGACAATCCTAAGTTACCAATTTGGCAGACCCTATGCCAATTGCAGCCATAAGAGCACCAGGAATGGACCAGCTGAAGGACCAGCTGAATGCACCAGGAATTGTGGTTCTGCATATGATGAAGGAGCTGAAGCAGTCGAATATTTCTCCAACATTTTGGGAAGCCAAGTCGACTCATGCAGTACGAAGAAGGTGTTTATGCCTTGTGAGGTTTCTTAACCAAACAAATGACTCTTATACTTTATATATTTCCGATGAGATAATGTCTGCTACTTACAGAGAATGTATGTTTTCATATATTTGATAGTGACTGAAATCAGACCGACTACGCTCAAGGTTACATGGTCATGTTTACGGATGCCTTCCAGTTCTAGTTCCTGGTAGGCTCCGAGGAGCTCTGTTAGGTGTTTTAGGTTAGAAGGCTGTCTGCACATGTTGCTACACCCAAAATTCAAGTTCACAGTTTACTTGATTGCAGGACTCGCTGGATGGGCTAAGTGAGATTCTCAAAAAACGTGTACTAATGCATCGCTTGAATTTCAAATGAGCACCACATTGTGTTTCCTAAACTTGTCTAACGACATTTGTGTGTACTTTCTAAACATGAACTATGTAGGGAACAAGACATCGACCAGGCTGTCTGCACATGTTGCTACACCCAAAATTTCAAGTGAGCACCACATTGTGTTTCCTAAACTTCTCTAAAAACATGTGTGTGGACTTTCTAAACAGTACCTTGACATGCCTATTTGCTTACACTTCTTGACAAGGCACAGTATCTTGCATCACTCCCCACAAAAATATTTTCACCTTGGACTGACCCTTCAGTTTAGAAAATAATTTCATTCCAGTCTATTCATTTCTCATTAAGACCATCAGAATAGTTTAGCCAGGCCTTACTTATCCCATCAACAGGATGAATCATATACAAAAGGTGCATGTGCTTCCAGCTTAATTGGAGCTTAACTCGGCCATTGGCGCAACAACCGGCCATCTAGTATCTTTAAACACATCGACATGCTACACACGTCCAGTTGCAGTTGCCAACCGCCACTACCATTAGTCCATTATAATCCGAAGCGAAAGAGAGAGACACCCAGACATGAAAGAAGCAACACCTTGATTGCTCTCGAGCGGGCAGTCTAGCTAGAAATTGAGCTTGCCCTTTGTTTGTTACTACTAGCTCCGAGGTAATCGCACCGCCGGGTCGGCACTGCTAGCAGCAATGGCACGGGCACTGCTCGTCGTCGTGCTTGCCGCCGTTTTGGTCTTCCTCCCGCCGGCTGTGACCAGCAGCTGCGACGACGCGCTGCCGACCGAGCTCGCCGGCAACTACTCGGGGATGGCCTGCAGCCCCATGTGGAACGATTTCGTGCTCCGGGTAAGTGCCACCAATGCCCCCATCAGTTCGATCCTGCCGGCCTCGAGCCAGTACCAGTAGGCGATCTTAGTTTTTCTCGCACTCTCACAGTACGCGCAGGACGGGGACAACGTGCTGCGGGTGGTGTTGTCGGCGATGTACAGCTCGGGTTGGGTGGGGATGGGCTTCTCCAAGGACGGCATGATGGAAGGCTCCAGCGCCATGATCGGATGGGTCGGCGAGAAGGGGCAATCCCACATGAAGCAGTTCGCCCTCAACGGCAAGGTGCCCTCGTTGGTCGTCGCCGACAAGGGGTCCCTCGTCTCCAAAAACGGCGACCATACCGTCGTCATCGTCAAGCAGGACAAGATCTACCTCGCATTCCAGCTCAGGTTCTCCACGCCGCTCAAGCAGCAGCAGGTGATCTTCGCCTTCGGCTCCACCATCCCTGTCAACAACCGTCTCGCCAAGCACGAGGACAAGACGTCCATGAACTTTAATTTCACCACCCGTGAGTCAGCTCCTTCGCTGCTGCAACCATCTAATGCCATATGTAGCTATTCAATTCAGCACTCACACGCACTAGTACGAAGCTTCGTACAGTAGAATGCATGTACGCCGGCATCAGACATGAACAAGTGTCTAATTTGGTTGCAGGTGAGCAAGGGGGTGCGCGACTTGAGCCAGCGGTTCCAGCTGGCTCGCTGGACCTTCTATCCTGGTCTCCTCTTCCCCGCCACCGGCTATATCCCACCGCCATCGAATCGTCATCTCGACGTCTCCTCCGCCGCCGAGGTTCCCGTGGTTCACACGGTGAGTCTCCTGTGTCGTCAGGACCACAAAATTGGAAGATAATTTTTTTTGTAAAAGAAAGCCTACTCGGGAGAGTTTTTTTTTAAAAAAAATCCCTATGTGGGAAATGAGCAATTCTGAAGACCACCAAACAATTTGTCACTTCCTTGTTTGTAGGCAACTCTTCCGGAGGATCCACCTCTCCGAATGACCTGAAAAGGATTCATGGGGCAGTCAACCTGGTCGCCTGGGGCGTCCTCCTGCCTATCGGGGCCATTGTCGCTCGATACTGCAGGGGTTCAGATCCTCTGTGGTTCAACCTTCATGTTTGTATCCAGTTCATGGGCTTCATCCTCGGCCTGGCCGGTGTTTTGGCTGGATTATCACTATACCGCAAGATCCAAGCAGACGTTCCTGCACACAGATGTATTGGCATACTTGTGCTTGTACTTGGTATCCTCCAGGTATATATGTGATTTCTGCTTGCAATAATCATGCCAGTTGCGGTGTACCTCCGTAGGGGTGTCATATTGACTAAAGATAATCTTGTCAAGCGTAACTGGCATGGGAGTACAAAGTGTGTTTCATGTTGTAAGGATGAGACTATAACACACTTATTCTTCGAGTGCGGTTTTGCGCGTTCTATATGGTCAGCTATCCAAATGGCTTCGAATCTATATCCTCCAACATCCATTGCAAATATATTTGGCAATTGGTTGAATGGAATTGATAAAAGGTTTAAAACTATTTTTAGGGTAGGAGCGCTAGCCGTTATATGGTCGCTCTGGCTGTGTAGGAATGACAAGATTTTTAATGATAAAAGTTTCTCTCGTTTGCAGGTTCTATTCCGTTGCACAGGTATTCTCCGTTCGTGGTGCATATTACAACAGGTGGAGTATCGAGGCCTTTTTACGGAGGCGTGTGTACGGCTGGAAAAAGTGGCGAGGGATATTTTTATCCAACATGGGTGGCCGCTTGATCGTAGGATCGAGGCCACTTAGGCGACAGTTTGATTCATCTTTGATTGTAATCGGCATGTCGCCCCTTTGCTCTATGCTATCTTTTATTTTCTTTTTTCGGCCGTGTGCATCTTTGTTATGCAGAAGCCGGGTGTAATACTTAACTTTTAAGTAATAAAGCCCATTATCAAAAAAAAAAAAAAGTTACGGTGTTATACTTGCTATACTGCTTCGTGCTAACATGTCAATAGGGAAGCTAAGTTCGATTGCCATGGAAACTGTGAGCGATATAATTTCTGTTTTTTTTTTCAACTAAAGTAATTGTACAAGGACCTGAATGTAGGTGCAACTTTGCAGGTTCTAGCACTCTTTAAGCGGCCCAACAAAGACTCAAAATTCCGGAAATACTGGAACTGTTGTCACCACTGGGCAGGCAGGCTTGTGCTTTTCTTTGCAGCAATCAACATTGTCGTGGGAATCAAAGTTGGAGGTGCTGGTAATTACTGGAAGATCGGATACGGTGTCAACTTGGCCATCCTTCTTATCACCATTATAACCCTGGAATTCCTGGTGAGGAAAAGGTGGGAAAAAAAGGGCTATCCCACAACGGCGTATTAAATTTGCTTGATTAGATTCTTATTATGGGTGATGATGAAGGCCCTATTATTGTCATGTTTCTTTGCAATGCTATTGTTGTAACTTGTAAACATGTAGTGTTTCTGCATGATCTTTTACCAAAGATCTGCAAGATTAGTCTATGGACAATGAGTTTTGGATGTGTAAAGTGTCACATGTACCACTACCAATTTTTTTTTGGCATGATTCAAAGTGGTCGTAGTCGGTTCATGCTTTTGGACGTGTGCCTTTTTTGCATATAATGCTGCCTCTCTAAGGCCGTTTAGCTTGAACAGAACTACTACCTCTGTCCCAAAATATAATATGTTTTAGCAAGCTATTGTGGAACGAAAGGAGTAGTTAGTAAGAGGTCCAAATACATATAAATCATGCTAAAACTAGGGTTCACCGAAGAAAATAGTTACTGAAACATGTAGACGACACAGTAGATAAAAACTGAACTGATGATACAATCAGTTCTGCTTACAAGTTGTATATTCTTAGAATTAATCTTTTGTGGCAACAACATACTGAATATGTAAATGACTAAATGGTCTATTAGCAGAAGTTCTTTGGTACGTAACCTAGGAGGGAACGTACCATACATTAGGCCAACCCAATTGTGAAGAACAAACTTTCATCACAGATAATAGGAGAGAAGTTCCAGTGCTCATCTTGCTCCATACTATAGATAGTCTCCAATGTGGCTGTGTTGGGGTCATAGTAGCCCAATGACCAACCCGTGCTGAGCAAAATCCGTCCGTCCTTTGGGTCGATAGCCAACGGTGTGGTCTTCTCTGACCAATACTCCGGGTAGAACTTTGCGAGGTCGATACGATACTCCCTCAACCAGCTGGTCCCATTGTCGTCCTTCATCATCCATAGGTCAATCACGTTAATGCTCTGGTTCGAGCAAGCCACACAAAGCGCGCCTTTTAGACAGAGGATGGACATACGCCCGGCGGGATGGCCGCCACACTGTGGGCCCTTAAAAACCACGAATTCCTCTGACTGAACATTGAAGGCCACGACTTCACAATTCGGAGAAGCTTCTCCAAGAGGATTAGGCTCTACTAGCCAGCAGATTTTTCCATTGGCGTAGGCGGGTGCCGTGCTAGCCAATATCGGTCTAGGAGGAGGGTCTATCGGACGCCATTCCTGTTCTTCGACGTATCGGATTTGGCACTCAAGCTGGTACTCTAGTGTTGTCAAGTCCTTCTCTCTGTACCTGGCCAGCACTAGCACATGCTTGCTAGTCTCCGAGTTGTAGCCCAACCCGATACGACCAGCAAATGATTCGTCTTCATCATCTTCAAAATATATGTACTCTCTGTAACCCATCATAGGATTGGAAACAAAACTCCCGGCACGGCTGCTCCCAACACTGAGACCATGACAAGGCTGCGAACACGCAAGAGTAGGACCACCACATGCTGGCGAGTCGAGATCGATGAAGTACTGCAAATCGATGAATCCAACGACGGGGGGATTAATGATCATCTTGATCGTAGGGCTTTTGTTCAGGTTTGCGTGGAGGACATGGGATTGTATAAAGCGGTCGGTCATGATCATGGCACGCCATTCTCTGCATACCAAGCTCAAGTCAGCGACCGAGCGCGCTGGCATCCACTTGAGGATGTGGAACCAAGCCTGCATGGCCGGCGATGCGAGGACCATCTCCTCCATCGTTCTTCCCACGGGGACGAGGCTCTCCTGGAATAATCCTAGCGATGGGTGATCGTGGTCAACAATGTTGCTGTCTGTGATTGCGTCCGCGCTGAATAGGGTCTCCAGTGTGCCGCTATTAGCATCCACGGTGACCACCTTGGAGTCTCCTGTCCCGAACATGATCTTTTGGTGCCCGTCCTTGTCGCTCTCAAACATGTAGAGGGGAGCTATCCACTGGGTGTTCATCTCTGCAGTTTCCGTACTCCAGAAGGCCGTTAGATCGATGCAGCAGAGCTGCTGCCACCGCCGCCGTGGCTCGCCATCTCCCTGCAGCATCCATATACGGTATACTCCTTCGCAGTCGCCGACAAATCCATGGCACACACATAGGCTCCCATGTAGCTCCACCATATCAATCTCGACACCGTCGTCCTTGGGACGGGGCGGCGGGGGCCTAAGCAAACCGAAGCTCTCATTGCTGACGTGGAAAGTGATGACGTCATGGCCATCGCTGCAAAGGAAGTGCAAATACCCTCCAAGGAACACGCCTGGGTTGTTCTCGGACACGATGCACATGGGTGGAGGAGGCTGTTGGGCGGTAGGCCTCCAGTACGCCGGCCTGTCGAGGATGTAGACCTCGGAGCAGGGTGGATCGATATCGTTATAGCTGTCGCTGAATATACGGACCACCTTATACTCAAAGGTGGCCGAGCAGTAGCCCAGGCCGTAGGATACCTGGAAGAAAGACGGTGGCCAAGGCTGCGTCCCTGTATCACCCCGGCGAGTCATCTTCATCGGCGCTATGCTGTCAGGAAGAACCAAGCATGAACCGGTGCAAGGGTTGTATACCAGGTAGCTGTTGCTGCGGACGAGGAGGAGGCCACGCAGAGGGCTGGTGATAGGAGCCGGGTCGACCCAGAACTCCGTGGGCTTGGGCATGAGCTTCTTCGCCGGACCACCGGGCTGCCACACGTGAACGTACCCTTCTTCCCCGGATGTCACATCGTCCACTGGACAGATGAAAAGTCTGGGCTGGCCGCCCGACCTGGTGTTGGCTCGCCGGTGGTGGAGATCCACGAAGGTCGCGGACGGGAGCGTGGCGCGCCATGCGCGCGACACGCTGCAGAAGCGGCCGACCGACTTGGCCGGCAGGTAAGGGAGGATCTCCATCATGATTGTTTCCTCCGGCAACGTCATCCCCGGGGAGTCCTGGTTTTCGTTCGCCATATTGCTCATCAGCTGGCCGGCCGGTATGTGGGATGCGTTAATCGATCGATCTAATGACTGGTAGCAACGTGCACCGTCAAGTTTGCATTGTGCCGCAATTAATTGTTGTAAGAGGATAAGGATTCTAAACAATACGGCTGACATTACAACACTATGAAAACTGGGCTTTGCCGTGTCCTCGAATCTTTGCCGTGTGTCCTCTCGCGCAGAACACGGCAAAAACCACATTTGCCGTGTCACGTACACAAATCACACAGCAAAGAAACTGGACACAGCGAAAAACACAAAAACACACGGCAAAGAACTATACAGGGCAAATGCGATATAATACACATAGCAAAGAAAACTACACAACAAAAAAGTTAGAATACACATGACACATGCTACGGCAGTTATTTGCCGTGTACATAAAAAATACACACAACAGTGTACTAGGTTCTTTGCCGTGTATATATTTTAGAAATACACACGGCAAAGACATCATTTGCCGTGTGTATTTTTTATACACACGGCAAATGACCTATTTTAAATTATTTTTCATGTGTTTCTTCTCCATCATTTCTTTTTGACATATTTTATATCTGTTGTCAATATATATTGTAATTACTCGGACACATAATTCACAACCCCATAGCTAGCTAGGCATGTCATTCTCATGGTCCCTGCACGTCGACCACTTCAGAACTTTACTAAGTGATGTCAGTTCAGGGTTTCGCCGAAGCGGGGGCCTCGAAGAGTCGAAATCTCAATAAAACCTAGGTGATGTCATATCATATGTATACAAGTGTGGTGGGAAGTGTAGAGTACCAAGATTCTACACCGAGATGTGACTGGTTTCACCGTCATCACTTACCTGTAAGTTTCTGAATTTATATCTCAAAACTTCCACTTCGGACGAATCAGAGCGAATCTTGTGAATAGTTGTTGAGATACTTTTTTTTACATGTTCATAAGGCCTACCCTAGCACATCCAAGCAAAAAAAAAAAAAAAACCAGTGGTTACCCCCTTTTGACGCCAATCATTGGGGCAGGCAATAAGTTTGACTTTTCTCCAGCTGGTTCAAAGTTCCACTGAAACGGGTCTCCGGAGCATCGGGTGGTTCTATGTGCTGACATACCATACCTATACAATTATGGTGGGAGGTTTAAAGGGACAATATTCTATCCTGGGATGTGACCGGCTTCACCGGCACCACTTACTAACTAGTAAGTTTTTGCACTTATAACTCGAAATTCCAGCTTTAGACGAACTAGAGGTAACCTCGTGAATAGTTGGGGTAGAGTTTGGTTTTAAAGGTTCTTTTAACCCACTCTAACAAAACAAAGAAGAGTTCCACTAATCTACCCCCTCTCGACGCCGTTCATGGGGTAGACAATAAGTTTGACTTTTCACCAACTAGGTTCAGCGTTTCACCAAAACGGGTCTCTAGAGCGTTGAAATCCCGTCAAAACCTAGGTGGTGACATACCATATGTATACAAGTGTGGTGTGAGGTGTAGAGAGTCTAGATGCTACTCCGTGGTGTGGCCGGCTTCACAGACATCACTTACAAATTTGTAATTTTGTAGACTTATATCTCGAAACTTCAGCTTCAGACGAACTGCAGGTAATCTTGTGAATAGCTGGGGAATAATTTGGTTTTCCATGTTCCTATGACCTACCCTAACACAACCAAGTATAAAGTTACACTAGTCAACACCGGTCATGGGGGTAGACGATAAGTTTGACATTTCTCCACCTGGTTCAAGGTTTCTCCACAGTGGGTCTCCGGAGCGTCGGAATGGCACCAAAAACTAGGAGATGCAATATCATATGTATAGAAGTGTGGTGGAAAGTGTAGAGGAACAAGATGCTGCCCCGGGATGTGACCGGCTTCACGGGCATCACTTACTCACTAGTAAGTTTCTGGACTTATAGCTCGAAACTCTCACTTCGGACGAATCGGAGTGAATCTCGTGAATACTTCGGCATAATTTGGTTTTCCATGTTCCTATTGAAAGTGCATTTCGTTTTTCCCGGTGTTTTGTGTGTTAGTTAACAATACTAAGTACATTATTTATCGAGATGTTTAGTGTGCAGATGTTATACTTAACATCGGCATCGATCACCGAAAAAGATCGGTGAAGATAGGCCTAAGAGATTTGGGACAGAAGCCAACCGGATTATTCTAACCGGATTATTCTGGGAAACCGGATATTCCGGTTCGGGTAGTTTTGGTCCATATTCGGGACGGAGATGAGCCGGATTTTTGGTACCGGATTATTCATCTCAGACCGGATATTCCGATTGTGGAGATTTTGCTCGAAAAATGGCCAAGGACTGGAGATAAAACTGATAGAGACGAACCGAATTATTTCTACCGGATTATTCCGGAGGAGCCGGAATATCCGGTTCGGTTTCCTGCGCGGGACAGACATGAGCCAGATTATTTGTACCGGATTATTCAGAGGCAACCGGATATTCCGGTTGAAGTCAACTGATTTGAGCAGATCTGAAAATCGGATATTCCGGTCCAAACATGGACCGGATATCCCGGTACCTTTTTTCCTGCAAAACGGCTAGTTTTGAGGAGGGGGTATAAATACCCTTCCTCTTCCACCTTGATCTCTAGTTCTTCCCCTTGGCATTCAATAGCATTTAAGAGCCCACCAAATCCGCAATAACTCCCAATCTCTCCCACCAAACTCGAAGATCTTTGGTGGATTGAAGGAGAAGGCCCTGATCTACATCTTCACAGATCCGTTCTTCATTTCCCCCTCTCTAGCTTGAGGGATATAGCCTAGGGTTTCCTCTTGTGGAGAACCTAGGCATCTTGCTACTCTTTGGTGATTCAAGATTGTTGGGAGCCCCCAATTTGGTTGTGGGTGTGTGTGCCCCAAGTTGTTTGTAAAGGATTCGATTCCCGCCTCAAAGGGGATCAATAGTGGAAGGTGAACTAGGACTTTGTGGCGGGGTTCATCGGAGAATAGGGTGAGGCCTTTGTGGCGTTGAGTAGGCCTTGGTGGCGAGCTCACACCCTCCAACGAGACGTACTCCCTTAACAAGGAGGAACTCGGGATTACATCGTGTCTCCGCGTGCTTCATATCGGTTACCTCATTCCCTTACTCCCTTTACTTGTGCTTTCATTGTGATTTTTGTTATCCTTGTCATATAGGTAAGTTCACCTTAGTTGCATTATCTAGAGAATTTACCTTTGTGTCAAGCCTAAACTACAAGAAAAATTAAAATTGGTCGTAGCACCTATTCACCCCCCCTCTAGGTGCCCATACTATACTTTCAATAGGTATCAGAGCCTCGGCTCTTCTATCGGGCTTAACCGCCTAAGAGTTTAAGTATGGGTGAAGATTCGGATACCGAAGGTTCCGTGGCGAAAGTATCCATGGATGATCTCAATGAGTTGAAAAATTCATTGACCTCATCCATGGACACCAAAATTGATGAGTTGCGTCAAGTCTTGATGGAACTGTTCAAAGCCAAAGGACCGGAGGTCACCGACTCATCTCCTCCGGAAGTACCTCCGGAGGGCGCCAAGAAAGGGGTAGATGGTGATCCATCTAAAAATGCTTCCGCCGAAAACTCCACTAAGAAGGGTACGGAAGGAGAAGGAGAATTTCACTCCGTCCTCGGAAGTTATTCTCCCGATCCTCCCGTCCCACATCCTCATATAATCCTTAGGTGAGATCCACCTAAAATTGATGCTTTTTATTTTCGTGAATGACAATATTACATGGAGACTCACTTGAACTCTTCTTGTATAGAGCTTTGGAGGTTCACTCGTGATGGATACAAGCCTCATGACCCCAAGAACCTAACAAGAAGGGAAGCCGTAGATTGTCAACTCAACTACACCGCCTTGTCAAATCTTGAACTAGCCGTGGGTCCTAACCACATGCCGCATCTTCAAAAATATTCCACCGCTAAGGAAACATGGGACGCTCTTGTCGTCATGTTTGTGGGCAATGAGAGCATGCAAAGGAATAGATATGATGCCTTGACCAATGAGGCCGAAGGGTTCTATATGCATGATGGAGAGAACCATGAAGACATGTACCTAAGACTCAAGACTCTTGCCACCGCCTTCTCAAATGTTGGTGCCAAGTACATTGATGATGCTTGTATCAAGAGGAAGTACATGATTTTCCTAATGCCATTTGAGGGCGCGGACTTGAAGAGCATTCAAGGAAGACATGATTTCTCTTCCATGACCTCAACTCAAGTTATGCAAGAAATGTGCTCCTATAAAGTGCAAACCAAGAATGCTCTTGACAACCGTGCTAGGGCCATAGGAATGCACAAAGGGGCATCGGTTGCTTTGAAGGCCAGTTGTGTCAAGAGAGGTTGAGTATGAAGAAGAAGGCGATGAGGTGTTGCCTCCTTTGAAGGAACAAGAGTATGATCCCGTGATAAAGGATATCATTGCTCTCACCGTGCAAAAGTTTTGTAGGAATCCTCCCAAGGCCAAGAAATTTGTTGAGGAGAAGACCAAGTCTCGCTATGGCAATGATGGGGCTCAAAAAGTGAGGTCTTGCTTCAATTGTCAAGATAAGCACCACTTCATTGCGGAGTGTCCCTATGAAAATAGAGAACTCCATAGTGGCAAGCTCATTCGCAAGGACAAGTCCAAGGTCGAGTACAAGAAACCTCATTTCAAGAAGAAACCATTCAACAAGAAGTCTCCCACCAAGTTTGTGCTAGTGACTCAAGAGGAGTATGATTCCGGGAGTGATGAAGAGGAAGAAACCACAAGTGAAGTGGCCGCTCTAGCTATTGATTCTACTCCATCATCTTCATCTCTCTTTTAATCCCCCAATAAAAAGCATCCTCACCAAAATGCCAAGTGCTTCATGGCTGAGGCCTCGAAGGTATCACCTTCTACCAACTCTAAAACCCCAAGTGAACTAGAACATCTTGCTAGTCTTAGAGTAGAAGATGATATGCTCTCTTTGGAACGTTTTATGTCTAACATGCAAGGGGAGACCAAGAAGTACTTTGAACATCTCACGATCCAACTAGGAGAGGACCAAGAAGCTCTTGAGAAGAAAGGTGAGGTGGAAAGAAGGGATTCAGATGAAATTGCATCCCTCTCTATGACTCTTGAGGAAGAGCATGATGGTAGAGTTTCTCTAGAGGAGGAACTTGAATCTCTTGAATTAACGCATAATGAACTTGTTTCTAACATCACTAAGGAACGTGAACTTGCAATTGCTAAATATAAAAAGGCTAAAAAGGATAAGGTTGAGTTTGGTGTTGGTCATGGTAAACTAACCGAGGAGTTTGAAAAGCTAACCAAGGCTCACAAAGCTTTGGAGAGCCAACACTCATCCCTCAAAGAGTTGCATGAACAACTTCAAACTCAACTTAGTCAACTTAACAACCCTAGCAACTCTACTTCTTATTGTGATCATGCAAATATTATTGAGGAAAATGCTAGGTTGAAGGATGAGCTAGCAAGGATCAAGGGCAAAGGCCCTCAAGTTGAGGAGGTTGTGGTCTCTATCCCACAAGTGGTTGCTCCTAGTCCTCATGTGGTTGTTGCTAGAACCCAATTGAGTGCTCCAAGAACACAAGTGGGCAAGCAAGGTCTTGGCTATGTTGCCAAGAAGACGAACAGGGATAAGAAGAACAAGGATAAGAAGAACAAGAAGAAGGCCAACAATGGTGCTTCGAGTGGTATTGTCATTAGGGACAACACTACTCGTAGCACACCCGCACAAGCAAGCAATGTTGCTTCGAGTAGTAGTGTCATGAGGGACAACACTACTCGTAGCACCTCCACGGGAACTAACAATCCACATCATTTCTTATATGTTGATTATTATTGTGTTGTGCAAGCTAAATATGTTGGTCCTATTGAGGGTTACATTGAGTATACTATTTGGGTTCCAAGGACCCTTGTTGCTAACATGAAGGGACCCTCCTCGGGTCCTAACTCTAGTCAACGATCTCTTGCAGGACTATGCTTCCGGTGGAACTAAATGGATAATTGATAGTGGATGCACTAGCCATATGACCGGAAGCAAAGAACTTGTGACGGAATTGCGCCCAAATGACATACAAGCAACCGTCACTTATGGAGACTCTTCCTCGTCCAAGGTATCCGGGTTCGGCAAGGTTGTGATTGCTCCTGATATTACTATCGTGAATGACATGCTTGTCGAATCCCTTGGTTTCAATTTACTTTCCGTCCGCTCTCTTGGAAAGATGGGTTTCTCCGTCTTTTTTGATGAAGATTTTGTGGTCCTTTTGAGGAGCAAGAGTCTTGACGTTGCATACGTGGGACGTGTTGAAAATGAGTTGTTCGTGGTGGACTTTTCAAAGTCTACCAACTCTCAAACAATGTGTCTTGTCGGAAAGACGGACATGGGATGGTTGTGGCATCGCCGCTTATCCCATGTCAACATGAGAACTTTGCAAAGTCTTCACAAAGGTGGCCTTATTGTCGGACTAAAGGAAAATGTTTCTTTTTCAAAGGATCGCGTTTGTAGGTCGTGTGTTGAAGGGAAGATGCATGATATGGCGCACAAGGCCAAGACTATTATTTCATCAAAGAGGATCTTGGAGCTTCTACATGTTGATCTCTTTGGTGCCATGCCCGAGGCAAGTCTTGGAGGCAAGAATTATTGCTTGGTGATTGTCGATGACTATTCAAGATACACTTGGGTATATTTCTTAAAGTGCAAGAGTGATAATAAACAAACCATCATCGACTTCTCCAACCAAGTGCAACGTCAACACAATGTGCAAATCATGGCTATTAGGAGTGATAATGGTTCGGAGTTCAAGAACTACACTTTGAATGAATTCCTTAGTGAAGAGGGCATTCGTCATCAATACTCCGCCACTTACACTCCTCAACAAAATGGTCTTGCCGAAAGAAAGAATCGCACTCTCTTGGATATGGCAAGGACCATGTTTGCGGAGTACACTTCTCCCCAATATTTATGGGCCGAGGCAATATCCACCGAATGCCGCTCCTCCAACCGCCTCTACATCCGCAAGGGCTTGGACAAGACTCCGTATGAGAGCCTCACCGGCAACAAGCCCAACGTCTCCTACTTCTGTGTATTCGGTTATAAGTACTTTTATTTTATCAAGGGTGTTAGGTTGTCTAAATTTCAATCCAAAACTATTGAGGGTATATTTGTTGGTTACGGTGCCGAATCCCACACTTATAGAGTCTTTGACAAAGCCTCACAGAATGTCATAGAATCTTGTAGTGTGGGTTTCGAGGAAAATGATGGCTCCCAGGTGGCGTAATTTCATGTTTCTAATGTAGATGTTGAAATGCCTCAAGAAGCCATAGGAAGGAAGGGTGTGGTATTTTTCCGCCCCATTGAGGGACACCTTATGGCGAATCGAAAAGGACTATGCTCTACTCAAGTGGAGCCCTCCTCTACAATAGAAGAACAAGCCAAGGAGCCAAGTGTTGCACCGAACCAAGAACATGTTGAAGACCATCCTCTTATTGACCAAGTTACTACGCAATATGCAACCACTCATATTATTCATGCTAGTCAAGGTCAAGGCAAAGATCAACCATCCTCTCCTCAAGTTGAAGCTAGCGTTGAAGATATTATTGATGATGATGATGATCAAGGCCAAGTTGGTCAAGATGGGCACCCAAATGATCAAGATGATCAAGTGATCCCTCATCGCAATAATGAGGAGATCGAAGCCCGTCGTGCTAGAAGGATAAGAAGAGCTTTGAAGCATATTGATGCCCAAGACAACAAGGTCTTGGAAGATATTCAAGCTAGAAGATCCACAAGAAGGAAATTCGCACATTTTATTGAGCATCAAGATCACATATCTATGGTGGAACCAAAGAAAGTGTTTGAAGCTCTTGAGGACTCCGATTGGGTTGAAGCAATGCATGATGAGCTCAATAATTTTGAGTGCAACAAGGTTTGGAGATTAGTTGAGAAGCCCAAAGATTCCCACAATGTTATTGACACTAAGTGAATATCAAGAACAAGCAAGATGAGCATGGCATTTCCATAAGGAACAAGGAAAGATTGGTAGCTCAAGGTTACACTCAAGTTGAAGGCATTGACTTTGATGAAACCTATGCTCCCGTATCCCGCCTTGAGTCCATCCGTATCCTCCTTGCATATGCATCTTCGCATAATTTCAAATTGCAACAAATGGATGTAAAAAGTGTAAAAGAGGAGCTATATGTTAAGCAACCCCCAGGGTTCGAGAACCTCAACTTTCCTAATCATGTCTACAAGCTCGATAAGGCGCTCTACTGACTTAAACAAGCACCACGTGCGTGGTATGAGCACCTTAGAGAGTTGTTGGATGACCGTGGTTTTGAAGTTGGGAAGATCGACCCCACTCTCTTCACAAAGAGAGTAAAGGGACAACTCTTCTTATGACAACTCTATGTGGACGATATTATCTTTGGCTCAACTAACCAAGCTTTCAATAATGAGTTCTCTAAGCTTATGACTGACACGTTCGAGATGTCTATGATGGGGGAGCTTAAATTCTTCCTTGGCTTTGAGATCAAGCAATTGGCTCGTGGGACTTTCATTTCTCAAGCTAAGTATACCCAAGACATGATCAAGAGGTTTAACTTCCAAAATTCAAAGATCAAGCCATCTTTTATGCAAGTCAAGTGCCACCTATCACGTAACCCGAAGGGTAAAGATGTGGACCAAAAGTTGTATCGTTCTATGATTGGTTCTTTGCTTTACCTTTGTGCATCTAGGCCCGATATAGTTTTGAGTGTAGGTGTGTGTGCAAGGTATCAAGAGGCTTTTAAGGAAAGCCATTTAATGTTTGTCCATACGATCTTTGGGTATTTGGTTCATACCCCAAGGTTTGGTTTGTGGTACCCAAAGGGGGCACAATTTTCTCTCAAGGGCTACACGGATTCCGATTGGGCGGGTGATCAGATGATAGGAAGTCCACTTCCGGGGCTTGCCAATTTCTTGGTAGGTATTTGGTGAGTTGGTCTTCCAATAAGCAAAATTGGATCTCTCTCTCCACCGCCGAAGCCGAGTATGTAGCCGCCGCAAGTGCTTGCACCCAATTGCTATGGATGGGGCAAACTCTCAAGGAATATGAAGTTCATTTGGATAAGGTGCCTCTTTTATGTGACAATGAAAGTGCCATCAAGATCGCCTACAACCCCGTGCAACATACAAGAACGAAGCATATTGAGATTCGTAATCATTTCATCCGAGACCATGTGGCAAGAGGGGATATTGCTCTATATTATGTGCCCACCAAGGACAATATTGCGGATATCTTCACGAAGCCACTCGACGATGCAAGATTCATGTTCTTGAGGAATGAACTAAATGTCATTGATTCTAGGAGTTTGACTTGAGGATCTTGCACACACCCCTATAGATGAAACGTGTTTGGGTTTAGGTGTTGGCATGGACATAGGGGGAGTGTTATCCTAACACATTGGGTTCTCCCTCCCCCCATTATGCCCAAAGAAAACATTCATTCATTATCTCTCGTTTTCTAATGTTGAATTGTGAGCTTCAATGTTGAGAACTAGCAATGCACCCAAGATATATCTTCGCGGTTGCATACCATGATCTCTTACATGGTGGCTTAGGCCACCGACCTCTTATTTTTGAACAGTTGGATCTTAGTTGGGATTTATTTGATATTTCATTGCATTTCTTGTTTTTTCCCTTCTAAGTGTTCTTTCGAAGGAAAATCTCACTCAATTGGTCTTTTGTTTGTTTGATTCTTACTTTTGAGAGGGATAAGTACTACTTTCAGTTTGGTGTTTCTATCCTAAGCCATTTTACCTTAAAACCAACTTCATCTAGCACATGTGTCATTCCATTGAAACGAGGAAATTTCGAAACAGTAGGCAGCCGAAATTTTCGGTTCAGTTCTGAACCGGAATATCCGGTCTGGCGAACATCACTTATTCTGGACAGGCACGGGGAAGGGGCAGTTCGTTCCCTTTCTTCCCCAACTCCTCTCCTCCACCCCATACGCCGCCGCACTGAATCTTTGTAACATCCCAAGTATGAAAACTACCCCCTAGAATGTTTTGTTTCTTGTTTAATTCAAGTATTGCATCATGTCATCATTTTACTCTCTTGTTTGCATTTGTTTACTATGTGTTTGCAACTGTTTTTACTTGTTTTCATAATGAAACTCAAACAATTCCAAATGCTTTGTTTTCATACTTGCTCTGTTACACCCTTTTAAATAAAAATCTCAAATAAAAACAACCAATTTGCTTTCATATCATACCACATTGATCAACTAATAAACTGGTGCTTTTATTCCAATTAATTATTTTCCAACTTGGTTTCAAATTCAAATCAAACACAGCAACAGCACCCAATTTCAAATGATAAAAATTACCAAACAAATCAACTCATTTGTTCTATTTAATCAATAGGGTTCACCCTATTAAAATCCTTGTTTTCAATATTAATTCATTAATTAACAGATTATTCAAATTCCTATCAAAAACATTCAAACAGCACACCAATTTGAACTTATAAAAAAAAATAACCAAAACAAAGGTGCTCATCTGTTTCCATTTAGAATCATATGATCACCTTAATTAATTTTCTTGTCTTAAATATTTCAATCAATATCCAAACTAACTCAAATTTGGAAACCTATCCAAACAGCACAAAAAATACCAATGTTTTATTTTCCAAACTTGGCTTTGGGTTGTGTTTGACCTAAGTAGGCTACCCAAATTTTTCTGGAATTGTTGGCAAACCCCAAAGCATCTATTCCTTCCAATTTCGTTTTGCTACAAAAAAAACAGAGAAACAAAAAAAAAAATAGAAAGAAAAGCAAAGCAAGGAGGCAGCCCACCCCATCCTCTTTTTCCCCCCAAGCCCATTCTTTTTTCTGGCCCATACCCTTTCCCGTGGTCTTCTTCCTCGTACGGAAGCGACTGCTGTCGCTGTCAGTTCCTCACCACCACCCGATCGCTCCTCCTCCACCCGATGGCTCGCCGTACGCTCCCACTGCTCCATAAAACCGCGACAACCCTCCTTCTGCCGAAAACCCTAGGCCCTAGCTACCTTCCCCCATCGCCGCCATCTTCCATCTCCTCCAACTCCCTCTCCCTCTGAACATCTCTGCACCCACTGAACCTCCCATGGCCGGCCACTTGCCGCTAGTAGCGCCGCCGCCCTGGTCACCGTCGGACCGTGCCGAGGCCGGGAATGGAACGAGGGAGGTTCCCTCTCCGTCCTCGCTGCCTCAGCCGGCCCGGGGAGGCACCGGAGCGACGACGCCGACGAGATCACGCCGGCCACGACCTCCCTGTTCGCCCTCTGTCTGTCGCCGTCAGAGAACCACCTCTGTCTCCCGTCGCCGTCAGGAGTTGGACGCTGCGGGCTCGCCACGGCCACCTCGAGGAGCAACTGGTGATGGGAATGGAACCCCGGCGTTTTCCTCCACCTCCCCGTCCCCTCGCCGGTCGCTAGAAGCAACCGGAGTGACCACGCCGTCGCCGGGAACTTCCGCCCACCGCTGCACCTTGACAGACTCCGACGACGACCACCGAGGTGAGCAGCGCTACCTCTCCTGCTTCCCATCCCCTGTCCACACTCCACGACCTCCTGCACGCCTCCACACGGTGATCCTGCACGCACACGCACACATCGCGAGCTAGCTCGAGCCCGTCGATCGCCGGTACAGGTTCCTCGTCCAGGCGTTGTTTCTGAACCTCTGCTGCTGTCGGAACTTCAGTAACGACGCCTGCTGTGTTCCTGCGCTGTGAAGTCCAATTCTCCACACATCAGCACCCACTGCAACCCCTACCTGGAGCACACTCGCGTGTTCAGCACCCAACGCTGCCCACCGTCTGCATCCGCAGATCGCCACCGCGTTCGTGCCTGCTATCGATCGAGGAAGGTTTCCGTCCTTCAGTTTCGTCAGCGAGAGGCACCAGGCCGGTTCCTTTACCTGAAACTTACAGCAGCTGCACTCTGAACCAAACGTCAGCGATCGCGCACTGGTTTGGTTCCCTTGTGCGCAGCGAGCCGTCACGAGTTCGATTTCCGCCCAGGGCATTTAGCCCAACCATTTTTTGGTTTTCTTCCGCGCGCATGCAGGGCCCACTGGTCATGGACCTGACATGCCATCTCACCGCACCCACGCCCACGTGGACGCCACCTGGGCACGGGCCCGCGCCGCAGAGACCCAGGCTGGGTTGCCCTGGGTGTAAAACGCCCCAGGGGCCCCTCTGCTATTCTATCTCTTTCTTTTAGGCCCCTGTCTTTACAATTTGGTCCCCAGTTTTTAATTGTTAATAACTTTTATTTCCTAAATCCAAATAATAAAAATAAAATATGAATCCTGACCCAAATTTAATTATCTACCTATTCAAAGCATTTGTTTTCTGTTTTGCACAATTCAAATAGTTTCAAATTTCAAATTCAAACAATTCTTTTCCAATTTGGTTAATTCCATAATTAATTCATACTTAATTCAATTAACTCAAATAAAATATGTGTGCTGATCTAAATCAAATTATCTATCTTTTGGTATCATTTGTTTACTGTTTTGCAAATTCCAAATCAATTCAAATAATTCAAATGCAATTTGCTAAAATCTATAACTAATTCATTCTTAATCCAATAAATGCAAATAAAATATGTTTTCCATGCTATTTCAAATAACCTTTTCAAATATAATTTTTGTTTCCTGTTTTGAATAATTAAAATTGCCTAAACAATTTAACCCTTGTTTAATTCATTTAAAATTGCTAAAATCATAACTTGCTCAAATTAATTTATTTTTGAACATGTAAAATATGTTTTCAAACCAGAAACACATAACCTTTCCAAATATGAACTTGGTTTAATGTTTTGATCAAGTAAAATTCAATTAACATCCACACTTGAATTAATTCCAATTTAATTCTTGTTTAACTTGTTTATTTCCAAATTAAATCATGGTAATTCCTTTGCTAATTATTGAAACATATAAACCACCCAAAATGTTTTGCTCTTTTCAAATAATAACTTTGTCATTTGTTTTGAACAATCTAACTTGATGAAAACAACCAATTGTTTGTGTAACATCATTAAGTAACCAAAATTTCCAAACTTAATAAATAAATTCTTAACTTGTTAATTATCATTCCAATTGCATCTAATATTGTTACCTTATCGTTTTCATCATGCATGCATCATGCTAAGCAAACTCTCACATGGTAATGACTTGTAGATCATTTGTTTCCACTTAATTCATGGATCTTTTCCATATGCAATCCAATTGCATATGGGTCCATTTAAATTGTGTTATCATGTTAGCTAGTTTATTTTGATGCAACCATTAACCTGACATGCATCATCCCCATGATTGTGCACTATGCCATGATATTGATTGTCTACCTTTGCTGCATTGTCTGTTTGCTTCTTCTCGGATACACGACGACGTTGAGACCGACGATACTTACGACACCCCTTCTAAGGAGTTAGCTCAGTACCAGGCTACTGGGTTTGCAGGCAAGTTATCACTCACATGAACCACTCTGTTCCTTTCAACATTGGTTACCGATACTTTCCGTTGTCTATTCTGCTGGCCCTAGTATTAGTTGTTTCTGTTACGAACCTATCACATGAATCCCTTAACCCTGATATTGCCTCACCTCCACACCTATAACCATTGTTTGAGCCCGTGTCTTACTAGCATGCTTAGGGTTGTTTTGCTCGAGTCTGTTACCCGTTACTTTCTATTGCTATTTCTATTACGTTCTGGGGGCTCGATGTTTAATCAATCAACCATGCTAATGTTATTGTTAAATAATAATTTTGATGATAAGGCACCGGCAGGAGGCCCTGTGTGGTTTTGAGGCCTGCTAGTGTCGACCCTAATAGGAAAAGGGTCTTGTCTACTGATCCATGATGAGCGCACTAACCGCATGTGGGAAGCGAGTATGGGCGCCCCCCTCAATTTGATTCGATTCGCATCTCGTCCAAATCGCCTCATTTAGTTCGTGTTTTCATTTGCCGCATGCATGATTTTGCGAGCCCAGGCCAGGGTGGAACTTTTGTAGTCGGCATATAGGGGGACACGTTCTTAGAGTGCTATGAGGGTCCATTTTCTTCTGGGCTCGATTAGCCGTGCGCCCAAGGTGCTTTGGGCTTGATGCGGAAGAAGAGTTGAGTTGTGTTGAGTACCTCGCTTGGTGGGTTTGATCACCGTGTGGCGGGTTATTCATACGTGTACGGCCAAATTGGTGCAACCCTGCAGGGATAATCTTCTCGAGAAGCCGTGTTTTACGCGGTTATGGATTACTTGGTGAAAGTACTGGCTAACAAGTACTCAGGACAACGTAAACCTAATGATTAACAACCTTACACCCAATGATTAACAACTTGACTAGTAATAGGCTTATTGACACAATAATATGAACCATCATTAATTCAACTGTGTGAGTTATCCTCGGATTGCTTCTTTGGATAAGGGGCGAGGTCCAGGATGGGTTTGTTTGGTGGTTAGCTATAGTTGGTTACGATACACGATCTTATCTCCTTTCTGATAGCCGGAAGTGGTAGTAACTCTGTAGTTGGTTAGAGCAGCCAGTTGCAGCATCTTTTATATCCCCTTCCTTCCGTTGAACCCAAAGCATCTGTGCTTGGTGTTGACGGGTTACACTTTGGTGAACTGTGAGTCTTGCTTGCCAGTACGTTTATGTACTAACCCCTTTGGGGCTGTGGTTTCCGCAGACTACGTTTCCGAGGATCCCCATGGTGGCTACTACGTGGAGCATGACGAGACTGCTGACGAGTAGATAGCGGACCCGGGCAGGATCCGAGACTTCGTGGATGGGCTCCGTCTGTTCGTTTCCGGCCTCTTAGGCCTATTTGGTTCTTGTCTGTACTCAGACATGTTGAATGCTTCCGCTGAGATGTACTGATGAATTGTTGGGACAGGTGTCCTCTGAATGATTGTATTTGCTATCTCTGCTCTAATGAGAGCCATTTGCAACTTATTTCGATCTTTTGTGTCGTAGAGATCTGTTGTGTTATCATTTGTTCAACGCCGTTGACGTACCATGTGTGAATGATTTGAAGTACGTCAATGGAAGTGTCCTGATTTCTATGGGATAGTTTACATCGACGGTGGATAGTAGAGTTTGGTTGTCGCACATAAGTGTTGGCCTACTCGTAAGAGGATGCGGGGGCAGATAAGCCCCGTAATCCAAGCAGCTTCTATTCAGTTCGGCCCGATGAGTATCCCCTAGAAGTCCTGGTGCGACAAATGGTATCAGAGCCTGTCTGCCTGTAGGATCCCTTTTTACTGGTCGCAATTGAGTCTAGAAACTATTTTTGTAGCTATATAGGAAAAATGAAACGTGAGAGTAGGAATTCTGTTCTTTTTCTTCTTTCCCCACCCACCCTCCCTTTTCTGGTAAGGAAGTGCAACGTTGTTTTCCCTTCTCATCTAAACTTTCAAGTTAGGATTTCACGTATTCTGGGTTCAATAGGATGGTTATATCTACTAGACCATAGGAATGGAGGTGGTTGTGACATGATTTATCATGTTGCCTACTCACGATTGAGAATGGAGGCGTGTAAGCCCCGGAAGCAGATCCTCTATTCCTTAAGCAGTAGATATTGATCCTTTAGAAGCCCGGATGGGTTTTCCATAGTACCTCAGGAGTTTTGATCTCGTGTTTTCCCGATGTTGATATCCTGTTCTTCTCAACATCCTTTTCGTCCGTTGAAATCTTGTTGTTGTTTTCCACTTCAATCCTTCTACCGGCGTCTAATCAAAATTTCCCAAATATCAAGTCTATCTGGCCAGAAAGGTTGTTGTTGTTTCGAAAACTACCAGGCTATGAGAGCTGGCATTCCTATCACCCGGGGTTGTTTCGATGAAGTATTCCTGAATCACCACATTCCAGATAGTCTATTCTCTAAATGAATCAAGTTCCATCCAGATATATACACTCGATACAAAACCTCTACCTTTACTTAAAAATGTTCCGGTGGTTTGCAAATTCCCTGACGTCTATCCAAGGTGCACGATGTGTTTCACGTGTCACAGCTCAAGAGGATCTTCCCAAGAAGTATCCGGACCTTTTCTTTTCTCAGTAGGAATCTCGGGGCGCGATTCCTTCAAGGGGCGGCGTTTTGTAACATCCCAACTATGAAAACTACCCCCTAGAATGTTTTGTTTCTTGTTTAATTCAAGTATTGCATCATGTCATCATTTTACTCTCTTGTTTGCATTTGTTTACTATGTGTTTGCAACTGTTTTTATTTGTTTTCATAATGAAACTCAAACAATGCCAAATGCTTTGTTTTCATACTTGCTCTGTTACACCCTTTTAAATAAAAATCTCAAATAGAAACAACCAATTTGCTTTCATATCATACCACATTGATCAACTAATAAACTGGTGCTTTTATTCCAATTAATTATTTTCCAACTTGGTTTCAAATTCAAATCAAACACAGCAACATCACCCAATTTCAAATGATAAAAATTACCAAACAAATCAACTCATTTGTTCTATTTAATCAATAGGGTTCACCCTATTAAAATCCTTGTTTTCAATATTAATTCATTAATTAACAGATTATTCAAATTCCTATCAAAAACATTCAAACAGCACACCAATTTGAACTTATAAAAAAAAATAACCAAAACAAAGGTGCTCATCTGTTTCCATTTAGAATCATATGATCACCTTAATTAATTTTCTTGTCTTAAATATTTCAATCAATATCCAAACTAACTCAACTTTGGAAACCTATCCAAACAGCACCAAAAATACCAATGTTTTATTTTCCAAACTTGGCTTTGGGTTGTGTTTGACCTAAGTAGGCTACCCAAATTTTTCTGGAATTGTTGGCAAACCCCAAAGCATCTATTCCTTCCAATTTCGTTTTTCTACAAAAAAATAGAGAAACAAAAAAAAAATAGAAAGAAAAGCAAAGCAAGGAGGCAGCCCACCCCATCCTCTTTTTCCCCCCAAGCCCATTCTTTTTTCTGGCCCATACCCTTTCCCGTGGTCTTCTTCCTCGTACGGAAGCGACTGCTGTCGCTGTCAGTTCCTCACCACCACCCGATCGCTCCTCCTCCACCCGATGGCTCGCCGTACGCTCCCACTGCTCCATAAAACCGCGACAACCCTCCTTCTGCCGAAAACCCTAGGCCCTAGCTACCTTCCCCCATCGCCGCCATCTTCCATCTCCTCCAACTCCCTCTCCCTCTGAACATCTATGCACCCACTGAACCTCCCATGGCCGGCCACTTGCCGCTAGTAGCGCCGCCGCCCTGGTCACCGTCGGACCGTGCCGAGGCCGGGAATGGAACGAGGGAGGTTCCCTCTCCGTCCTCGCTGCCTCAGCCGGCCCGGGGAGGCACCGGAGCGACGACGCCGACGAGATCACGCCGGCCACGACCTCCCTGTTCGCCCTCTGTCTGTCGCCGTCAGAGAACCACCTCTGTCTCCCGTCGCCGTCAGGAGTTGGACGCTGTGGGCTCGCCACGGCCACCTCGAGGAGCAACTGGTGATGGGAATGGAACCCCGGCGTTTTCCTCCACCTCCCCGTCCCCTCGCCGGTCGCTGGAAGCAACCGGAGTGACCACGCTGTCGCCGGGAACTTCCGCCCGCCGCTGCACCTCGACAGACTCCGACGACGACCACCGAGGTGAGCAGCGCTACCTCTCCTGCTTCCCATCCCCTGTCCACACTCCACGACCTCCTGCACGCCTCCACACGGTGATCCTGCACGCACACGCACACATCGCGAGCTAGCTCAAGCCCGTCGATCGCCGCTACAGGTTCCTTGTCCAGGCGTTGTTTCTGAACCTCTGCTGCTGTCGGAACTTCAGTAACGACGCCTGTTGTGTTCCTGCGCTGTGAAGTCCAATTCTCCACACATCAGCACCCACTGCAACCCCTACCTGCAGCACACTCGCGTGTTCAGCACCCAACGCTGCCCACCGTCTGCATCCGCAGATCGCCACCGCGTTCGTGCCTGCTATCGATCGAGGAAGGTTTCCGTCCTTCAGTTTCGTCAGCGAGAGGCACCAGGCCGGTTCCTTTACCTGAAATTCACAGCAGCTGCACTCTGAACCAAACGTCAGCGATAGCGCACTGCTTTGGTTCCCTTGTGCGCAGCGAGCCGTCACGAGTTCGATTTCCGCCCAGGGCATTTAGCCCAACCATTTTTTGGTTTTCTTCCGCGCGCATGCAGGGCCCACTGGTCATGGACCTGACATGCCATCTCACCGCACCCACGCCCACGTGGACGCCACCTGGGCACGGGCCCGCGCCGCAGAGACCCAGGCTGGGTTGCCCTGGGTGTAAAACGCCCCAGGGGCCCCTCTGCTATTCTATCTCTTTCTTTTAGGCCCCTGTCTTTACAATTTGGTCCCCAGTTTTTAATTGTTAATAACTTTTATTTCCTAAATCCAAATAATAAAAATAAAATATGAATCCTGACCCAAATTTAATTATCTACCTATTCAAAGCATTTGTTTTCTGTTTTGCACAATTCAAATTGTTTCAAATTTCAAATTCAAACAATTCTTTTCCAATTTGGTTAATTCCATAATTAATTCATACTTAATTCAATTAACTCAAATAAAATATGTGTGCTGATCTAAATCAAATTATCTATCTTTTGGTATCATTTGTTTACTGTTTTGCAAATTCCAAATGCAATTCAAATTTGAATTCAAATAATTCAAATGCAATTTGCTAAAATCTATAACTAATTCATTCTTAATCCAATAAATGCAAATAAAATATGTTTTCCATGCTATTTCAAATAACCTTTTCAAATATGATTTTTGTTTCCTGTTTTGAATAATTAAAATTGCCTAAACAATTTAACCCTTGTTTAATTCATTTAAAATTGCTAAAATCATAACTTGCTCAAATTAATTTATTTTTGAACATGTAAAATATGTTTTCAAACCAGAAACACATAACCTTTCCAAATATGAACTTGGTTTAATGTTTTGATCAAATAAAATTCAATTAACATCCACACTTGAATTAATTACAATTTAATTCTTGTTTAACTTGTTTATTTCCAAATTAAATCATGGTAATTCCTTTGCTAATTATTGAAACATATAAACCACCCAAAATGTTTTGCTCTTTTCAAATAATAACTTTGTCATTTGTTTTGAACAATTTAACTTGATGAAAACAACCAATTGTTTGTGTAACATCATTAAGTAACCAAAATTTCCAAACTTAATAAATAAATTCTTAACTTGTTAATTATCATTCCAATTGCATCTAATATTGTTACCTTATCGTTTTCATCATGCATGCATCATGCTAAGCAAACTCTCACATGGTAATAACTTGTAGATCATTTGTTTCCACTTAATTCATGGATCTTTTCCATATGCAATCCAATTGCATATGGGTCCATTTAAATTGTGTTATCATGTTAGCTAGTTTATTTTGATGCAACCATTAACCTGACATGCATCATACCCATGATTGTGCACTATGCCATGATATTGATTGTCTACCTTTGCTGCATTGTCTGTTTGCTTCTTCTCGGATACACGACGACGTTGAGACCGACGATACTTACGACACCCCTTCTAAAGAGTTAGCTCAGTACCAGGCTACTGGGTTTGCAGGCAAGTTATCACTCACATGAACCACTGTGTTCCTTTCAACATTGGTTACCGATACTTTCCGTTGTCTATTCTGCTGGCCCTAGTATTAGTTGTTTCTGTTACGAACCTATCACATGAATCCCTTAACCCTGATATTGCCTCACCTCCACACCTATAATCATTGTTTAAGCCCGTGTCTTACTAGCATGCTTAGGGTTGTTTTGCTCGAGTCTGTTACCCGTTACTTTCTGTTACTATTTCTATTACGTTCTGGGGGCTCGATGTTTAATCAATCAACCATGCTAATGTTATTGTTAAATAATAATTTTGATGATAAGGCACCGGCAGGAGGCCCTGTGTGGTTTTGAGGCCTGCTAGTGTCGACCCTAATAGGAAAAGGGTCTTGTCTACTGATCCATGATGAGCGCACTAACCGCATGTGGGAAGCGAGTATGGGCGCCCCCCTCAATTTGATTCGATTCGCATCTCGTCCAAATCGCCTCATTTAGTTCGTGTTTTCCATTTGCCGCATGCATGATTTTGCGAGCCCAGGCCAGGGTGGAACTTTTGTAGTCGGCATATAGGGGGACACGTTCTTAGAGTGCTATGAGGGTCCATTTTCTTCTGGGCTCGATTAGCCGTGCGCCCAAGGTGCTTTGGGCTTGATGCGGAAGAAGAGTTGAGTTGTGTTGAGTACCTCGCTTGGTGGGTTTGATCCCCGTCTGGCGGGTTATTCATACGTGTACGGCCAAATTGGTGCAACCCTGCAGGGATAATCTTCTCGAGAAGCCGTGTTTTCCGCGGTTATGGATTACTTGGTGGAAGTACTGGCTAACAAGTACTCAGGACAACGTAAACCTAATGATTAACAACCTTACACCCAATGATTAACAACTTGACTAGTAATAGGCTTATTGACACAATAATATGAACCATCATTAATTCAATTGTGTGAGTTATCCTCGGATTGCTTCTTTGGATAAGGGGCGAGGTCCAGGATGGGTTTGTTTGGTGGTTAGCTATAGTTGGTTACGATACACGATCTTATCTCCTTTCTGATAGCCGGAAGTGGTAGTAACTCTGTAGTTGGTTAGAGCAGCCAGTTGCAGCATCTTTTATATCCCCTTCCTTCCGTTGAACCCAAAGCATCTGTGCTTGGTGTTGACGGGTTACACTTTGGTGAACTGTGAGTCTTGCTTGCCAGTACGTTTATGTACTGACCCCTTTGGGGCTGTGGTTTCCGCAGACTACGTTTCCGAGGATCCCCATGGTGGCTACTACGTGGAGCATGACGAGACTGCTGACGAGTAGATAGCGGACCCGGGCAGGATCCAAGACTTCGTGGATGGGCTCCGTCTGTTCGTTTCCGGCCTCTTAGGCCTATTTGGTTCTTGTCTGTACTCAGACATGTTGAATGCTTCCGCTGAGATGTACTGATGAATTGTTGGGACAGGTGTCCTCTGAATGATTGTATTTGCTATCTCTGCTCTAATGAGAGCCATTTGCAACTTATTTCGATCTTTTGTGTCGTAGAGATCTGTTGTGTTATCATTTGTTCAACGCCGTTGACGTACCATATGTGAATGGTTTGAAGTACGTCAATGGAAGTGTCCTGATTTCTATGGGATAGTTTACATCGACGGTGGATAGTAGAGTTTGGTTGTCGCACATAAGTGCTGGCCTACTCGTAAGAGGATGCGGGGGCAGATAAGCCCCGTAATCCAAGCAGCTACTATTCAGTTCGGCCCGATGAGTATCCCCTAGAAGTCCGGGTGCGACAATCTTGGCCTCCCGGGCCGTTTCCTCTGCGGGATCTTCGAGCTATTGCCGAGATCTTGTTCCCCTCGTCCTCGGGAGCGTTTCCATCGAAGTATCTTCATCCATGGACGCCGGTAAATTTCAATCTCGTTGAATCTTGGTGCCATAACCATACCACTCCATGGATTTGTGTTTTTGTTGATAATGCTTGGTAGAAATTTCTACCTAGTGTACCCTATGCATGCTAGATACAATAGTTTAGATTGACTTGTCACCGATCTAGTTTTGAAATCTAGATTAGAATCAATGTTGTGTTGTTTTCGCACTACCGGAATATCCGGTCCAGGTTTGAACCGGAATATCCGGGTGTACCGGGATATCCGGTTCAGTTCTGTACCGGAATATCCGGCTGAGTGCAGTACCGTTTGAAAACAGCCCATGTTTGATCCTTGCTAGAATTCTTCTTAGATCATTACTTGGAATCTTTTCTATTGTTTTTATGTATGTTTCATTCATTGCTTGACATATGTGCACACATCCCTATTGCTTTCTATCTATTGTCTCGTTCACATGTGGCTCTCGTGTTGAGAAGATGAGTACTCGCAAGCGCCCCTCGTACAAGGAGACTAGCGATGAGGATCCCGGTGATTCTCGTCCACCCGGAAAGCTACTCACAAGAAGGTTGTCTCCTCTAAGACCAAGAAGAAGAAAGATGCTCGGCCCAACTATAGGACCGATATTAGTGCTCCAGATTACATCGTGATGAGGCAGAAGGATTGGTACCTCACTTCACGGGACGGTTCTTGTGATGATGCTTGTTTCTGGTGTCTGGGGTAGTCTTACATCTATGCAGACATCTACTGTGACTTCAGGTTCCCTATCCGTGAGATGCTTCCATTTGAGTTTCATGTGATGAAGGACAGGGAAGAGTTTGCAGATGCAGCCAGTATTGTTGAGAGATTCGGTCTTGTGAAGCTCATGGAGACCCAGTGCACGTACAACACCGAGCTCCTCACTCAGTTCATGTCCACTTTGGCGTTCAGCAAAGACTCTCTTTGCATCCTTAAGTGGACGACCTAGACCACTCCATGTGAGATTCCTTTTGACAGATTGGCTCGTTTACGTACTGTTTCAGCACTTCTCCTATTGGTCACCGTGTGCATGATGTGGAGAGACCCCGGAGGGAGAGGTACTGTAACATCCCTGATTTTTGGAAAGTCAAAAAATCACTAAAAAATGAAACTTTTTTGTTTTCATGTTATGGAAGTCACCAAAAACCAATAAGAGGCAATAATAAAAGGAAACAATGCATAACTCAATGAAAATTGAAATTTAGAATCCACTATGCCTTTGTTCCTTAAACCCTAAAACCTTATTCAAAAATAAGTTTCTTTATATAAAGGGAATATCTTTTTATTAACAAACCTTTACCTAAAATATTTACAACTCCAATATTACTTTGAAGATGTTTTATGGAAACAAAAATCAAAGATTTATAACCCTTAATAAAGTCCTAAGTTTCAAAAATATTTGATGAGAATAAAATATTTTAATAATAACTTTTAGTTGTTATTCCAAGTTATAAACATAAAAGAGTGAATATAAAATGCTTCGCTTTGTATATAACATAAAATAAGACTTAGAAAACAATATTATGACTTGTGGGATTTTTTTCAAATTTTATTAAGCCACTTTTGTATTGATTTAATTTTCTATTTTAATAATGGAATTAAGTTACTATTAGTAATTAATTATAAAAAATGAATTGTGTTCAAATGTTTATAACAATGTTCTGAACAGAAAGATTTTTTTTTTACAAATTTTTAGAAATTAATTTGAGGTCAATTGGATTATTAAAACTAAAGATATTAAAAACAGGAAATAAAAGAAAAAGAAAAGAAAAAAATGTGATGACGTCACCTCGTCATCAACCTCCCTCCACCGTTTCTTCCTGGTTTCAATCCCATTGATTCGCGAATTTTAAGACACCAATTGATGTGGCGTTTCCTGCCCCTTAAATCCCTCCCATGCCTTGTCATTTCCCCTCTGCTACCATTAGATTTCATGCCCCCACCCTCTTGGATTTCCTCGCTGAAAAAACTCCTGCCCGCGGCCTATTTTCTTCGATTCCGGCGACCAGCCAGGTCCTCTCCTCAACTTTCTGTCCCTATCTCTTCCCCATGTCATGTGGCATCTCTGTGACCACTTGGTAGAATTTGTTTTGCAGCCAAATCGTCGCGCTGAGCTCACCGGAGTTCCTCACTGCATCCTCGTCGGGAGTCCACCGCGCCGCCAAATGGAGCTCCGCTGGAGAACTACGTCTACGCAAGAAAACTCGCGGTGACGCGCTGATCCTCCCCGTACCCTATCCCGGATCCGGGGCTCTCCGTATCGACGCCGCTATCCACCCGACGCCGCCGGAGACCGAACCACTCCGTCCGCGCGCAGGTGCTGTCCTGGGGAGCGCGAGCCCGCTCCATGGTCACCTTCTTCCTCGCCATGGTCTCCCGAGCCTCGTAGACTACTCCGATGAGCAAGAGGAGCACCAGAGTGCCATCTCCGGCGAGGTCCCGAGCAGCGCACCGCCGCCCCGACATTTTCCGGCCACCTCTCCGGCAGCTCGAGGTAAACCTAGCCCTCTAGCTGTTTGATCCAAATCGGACGCGTAATAGCCGAAGCGGTATGCTATCGTTGGATCTGGATCTGACGGCCCAGATCCAATGACTTATCCACGTCACCTACACAGTCAGCATGCCACGCAGCAGCCCAGTCAGCATCCATGTCCAACCATGAGCTTCCACGTGGCCAGCCCTTAGATTTAATCTTTCTCCCGCTGGAATTTATTGGCAGTTTTGTAGTTTAGTCCCTACAACTTGCAAACATCATAACTTTTTATCCATATGGTCAAATTTAGCAATCTTGTACTTTTTGGAATCAGCATAACATATAGAAACTTTTGGCACTGGACAAATTTAAAATTTGTTCAAATTCAAATATGCTTGTTTGATGAATTTTGGTATAATTCAAATTCTACAAATCCAAAATCTGCAAATAAAATATATTTGGAAACCTTAGGATGGGTAATTTCATATCCACTGTTCCAAAATAATTTTTGAACAAGTTAAATTGGAATTTAGAATTAAGTGGTATATTTTAGTATTTTGACATTGGTTTAATTCTATAAATAATTAGAATATGTTCCCTTAAGCAAAATTGCTCCTTTTGGTAACCTTGAACCAGAGACATCATTACCTAAACCTTTTGGAGAACCTTGAACAATTTGCTTGTAAGTTGGACCAAAAATCCATCTTAATGAACCACTAGTTGATCATGCCTTAGATTTTGTTTCTATTCTTTCTAGCATTGTTTGTTGTGGCCATATTGAATCCAAGACCAAGTCCCTAGTATGTAAACCATATAAGAGACCAAGTAGTGAACCTCAAAACTAGTACTATAGTTTTCTATCTACTCCTCCATCCCCCTATTCTTGCTTCAAGAATCCATCAAGTTAGCAAATGGAAAACAAGACTCAAGCAATAGAAGGCTCTTCACTTTCAACAAGGAGGATCAATGAAGAAATTTTGAAGAAAAGACTCCACCACTAGAACAACCCAAGGAAGTACAAGTGTGAAGAAATCCAGAAGAAAACATTTCCCTCTCTCTTTCTATCTTTCTTCCTATTTTCTTTCTCTTGACTTAGTGGTATTTTGTGCCCATCCCATACCCAAACCAAATTAGTGAAGTGAAATCCATGAAGAAATCTATCAAGATCAAGAGAAGAATCCATCCAAGGAAAAGACTACAATAGAATCATCAAGATGATCTTCGAGAAGACAAGAATGTGAAGACTTGGAGCCATCCACACAAGTTGAAGAATAACAAGTTGTTTTGTCCAGTCCTTGACCCAAATGGAAAGGACCAAGACTTTAACTTGTTATCTCCTTTGTTATGAAGTTAGTTGAACCTATACCTAGCCTAAACCAAAATGGAAGGACTAACTTAGATCGCTCAAATGTTTTGATGAAAACAACTAAGTGTTACACTTTGTATTGTGATACTTTAGTTAAAATAGTGAGATCACCTTGGTGAACTCTTGGTACTTCTTAGATAAATATGTTTCCAATAAAGTTGATCACTACAAACTCAAACTAGTCCATCCCAAGTAAACCCTTAGAATTTCCTTAAAAAGTATTGAACTCAAACCTTGACCTTGTCCTAGCCAACTTGGTTAAACCCCTTTGGATATGTTAGTTGCTCTGTATGTTTTCTACACTTGTATGTTTGTTTAATAGGATGCTTGTTTATTTTGTTATTGTGTTCTCAATGAATAGATTGTACGGAGAACAACGATCTTTTGTGAAGAGAATGTGATATCTTCACCAACTTCAACAAGGCAAGTAACATACCATCAATTACCCATTATTTTCTATATGCATTAGTTGATTTTGAGTAGTATGCATGATAGGAAATTTTACAAAGTTATATTATGCTATGCTATTATCCTAGTAGTGTGTAGCCATCCTTATACCTTGTTATTTTGATGCCTTGGTACTTATTAGATGCTTAGCCATGCTACAAAATTTGTTTTACTAGATGTTGAGGAAAAATTCTAAGTATAACTAATGAATGAACCACCTGAGTGGAAGTGGTAAGACTAGTTTATGTTGAGTGTTGCCTCAAGGCCCTTGTCTAAGGGTTATTCCACTTGAGGTTGTCACTTGCGGATGGCCACCCAGGAACAAAGAGATTACTATGTCCCTATAAATCTAGTAGCTTCCCGTGCAGCCTTTAGTCATATGGGCTCTATCTTGATCAACTAAGTTGAATAAACTCACTAGGCTTACAAGCAGATGTAGCATAATTATAGGTGGAACGGGTAAGCCAAACGGGGGTGGAATTTCTTCTGAAAGATATCGTCTCAATCTCCTCCTTTCCTTAATGCACTCAGGGTGTATAGGATGTTTGGGCTGATCTGAGTCTGAAGGTGAAAGTGCACAAACTCTGCAGAGTCAACAAACTAAGATCTTAGCCGTGTCCCCGGTTATGGACAACTATGAGCATCTGGACAAGGATTGATGGAAGAATCTCATCACCATTTTCAATAAGTAAAATTTTACCAAGTGAACATAGTTGTGGTGCTTGGATCTTAATCCAATGTTGCCACCCTTTTTAAAAGAAAAGTTTGTTTTACAAAAGTGATAGGAGAATACTGGCTTTATGCAAATTTAGCCAAAACTCTACTCAGCCAAATAAGCATTTAGTATTAGTCTTGCCATTTATATCCACCATAGTGTTACTTGCCAATACATTAAATTGTATTGACTCCCTTGTGGCTGCATATTCCATATTGCAGATGTTTCTGAACACGAGTGAGGATTTCGTTTAGGATCTCGAGACTATCGCCAACATGTTTTTCCTATGGCACATTAAGAAGATGGGATCAATGTTGTACTATGTCTTCTGTTGTATATCTTAGTTTTCTGCTAGTCTTCTAAGACTATGCAAGTTGTAATACTATTTTGTAAAGACTGGATCATGCGATGTAATAGAATTTTATGCATTTGCATGATATTTCATTTTGTACTGTGGTGCTAGCAATTGATCCAGGGACTAGCACAATAACACAGGCGTCCTTACATTATTTAAATGTAGGAACGCTACAAAATGGTATCAGAGCATTGTGTTGCCTGTAGGATTCGAGACCCTTAGGTTTGGAAGCCATTTTTTATCATGTTATTATCTCCTTAGAGTATTTTGGATCCTAGCGGCATAGTGAGATGAAGCGGCCCAGACAAGTTTACATGTCCACGGACACGAGATCGTTCCCTGATTGGCTTGCGGGTGCATTGTCCTTCTCACTATAGTGAATATCCAATTTGCAACAAGTTGTTAATAACCCATTGATCACCCTAGGATTGAAAACTTTCTATGTTAAAACTTTCTAGAAACAAGACAATCATCTTATTCTTTCTCATATCATCTCATCTATATTCACCTTCAAAATTTTCTAGATGACCTCCTCCTCGATACCATCAAGACAAAAATGTTGATGACCATACTATGAAGTGAAAGAAGTATTGTCACCACCTCAAGACCTACACTCAAGATTATTGAAGAACTTGAAGAAAGAAAAACATAGACTTCACAACAATCAAGAAACACCTCAAGTCATTGAGAGAAGAATCTGAAGAAAACTCAAGAATATATAGATGAGACCACCAATATAGTTACTTTGTTAGAACAACGTTAACGTTTTAGTGTATTGATCATGCCAATGAGTGTGGTATGACAATATTAGTTGTTTTCTAAAAACCTTGATGTTTGGTGTGATGAATGTGTTGCTATATGTTTGTTATGTGTTGTTTGCAAGATGAGTTTCCTTGATCTGATGTGTTGGGGTAGGAATTTCTTCAGTCTCTTTCTAATCTCTACTCATTCATGCTAAGCCAAACCAAAACCCATACCCATTTACCAACCATATTGGGCTACCATATGAAGTGCAACAACAAACCTTTCACCCAAGAATGTCATGACTAGTTCTCCATAGAGACACAAGCCATACAATTGAGGAATGTCACAGATATCAAGATCCCTTTGTGTGAAGGAACAATCACATCCATGATCCATGCCAACTACATCATGAGGAGCAGCAAGCCAATCAACGAGTGAAGAAACACAACTATCCAGTTTGTGTTACATAGGAGTTTTACACAACCCACTAGTTGAGAAATGATAGTAGTCTCAAGTTTGTCTTACAAATTGGAAACTTTCTGTTAGACAAGTGAGGTGACCTAGTGTTATTAAACAAGATTCATCAATCCAAGTACAAGGTAATGATTGAGTGCAACATGGATTGGCCCCCATGGTGAATACTCACATTATTTACTTTTGCTATGAGGAATGTTAAATCTGAGTGACATACCTATTAGAGAGACGACGATGTTAAACTTGAACCATAGAATGGTAGAATACAATAATGACCCTATGTTAGTGTTGCTGAAAGCGTACTATTTTCGGTAAGGATCAAGCCAACCTTGGAGCTATCTAGGAGAAGATTTTGCCTACCATGTGGGTTTCTTTAGAAAAAGCATGGTGTTTGCCTTCAAGGATGACAACAACAAGATGGAAGATTTTCCAAGAACATCAAAAGACCAAGTTGAGAGGAACCCAAAGACTTATGATTGATCCAAAGATTGACCCCTCAGTGTCAAAGGTAGTTGAACAGATCTATGTTGGTCTATAACTCTACCATGAAGGAAATTTTTACTCAAGCCAAGCTACACTCAGATATAATGAGATTAGACTACCAACAAAAGTTTCTTTTAAGGGTGGTAGCCCACCCAGTTGTTCTGGAACCCAGTTATCCAAACCTAATCTTTCTTTCTAGCCTTCCCAAATCTCGGGACGAGATTTCTTTTAAGGGTGGTAATCTGTAACATCCCTGATTTTTGGAAAGTCTAAAAATCACTAAAAGTTGAAACTTTTTGTTTTCATGTTATGGAAGTCACCAAAAATCAATAAGAGGAAATAATAAAAGGAACAATGCATAACTCAATGAAAATTGAAATTTAGAATCCACTATGCCTTTGTTCCTTAAACCCTAAAACCTTATTAAAAAATAAATTTCTTTATATAAAGGGAATATCTTTTTATTAACAAACCTTTACCTAAAATATTTACAACTCCAATATTACTTTGAAGATGTTTTATGGCAACAAAAATCAAAGATTTATAACCCTTAATAAAGTCCTAAGCTTCAAAAATATTTGATGAGAATAAAATATTTTAATAATAACTTTTAGTTGTTATTCCAAGTTATAAACATAAAGGAGTGAATATAAAATGCTTCACTTTGTATATAACATAAAATAAGATTTAGAAAACAATATTATGACTTGTGGGATTTTTTTCAAATTTTATTAAGCCACTTTTGTATTGATTTAATTTTCTATTTTAATAATGGAATTAAGTTACTATTAGTAATTAATTATATTTTAAAAAATATAAAAAAATGAAATGTCTTCAAATGTTTATAACAATGTTCTGAACAGAAAGATATTTTTTACAAATTTTTAAAATTAATTTGAGGTCAATTGGATTATTAAAACTAAAGATATTAAAAACAGGAAATAAAAGAAAAAGAAAAGAAAAAAATGTGATGACGTCATGATGACGTCACCTCGTCATCAACCTCCCTCTACCGTTTCTTCCCGGTTTCAATCCCATTGATTCGCGACTTTTAAGACACCAATTGATGTGGCGTTTCCTGCCCCTTAAATCCCTCCCATGCCTCGTCATTTCCCCTCTACTACCATTAGATTTCATGCCCCCACCCTCTCGGATTTCCTCGCTGAAAAAACTTCTGCCCGCGGCCCATTTTCTTCGATTCCGGCGACCAGCCAGGTCTTCTCCTCCACTTTCTGTCCCCATCTCTTCCCCATGTCATATGTGGCATCTCTGTGACCACCTGGGAGAATTTGTTTTGCAGCCAAATCGTCGCGCTGAGCTCACCGGAGTTCCTCACTGCATCCTCGTCGGGAGTCCACCGCGCCGCCAAATGGAGCTCCGCTGGAGAGCTACGTCTACGCAAGAAAACACGCGGTGACGCGCTGATCCTCCCCGTACCCTATCCCGGATCCGGGGCTCTCCGTATCGTCGCCGCTATCCACCCAACGCCGCCGGAGACCGAACCACTCCGTCCGTGCGCAGGTGCTGTCCTGGGGAGCCCGAGCCCGCTCCATGGTCACCTTCTTCCTCGCCATGGTCTCCCGAGCCTCGTAGACTACTCCGATGAGCGAGAGGAGCACCAGAGTGCCATCTCCGGCGAGGTCCCGAGCAGCGCACCGCCGCCCCGAAATTTTCCGGCCACCTCTCCGGCAGCTCGAGGTAAACCTAGCCCTCTAGCCGTTTGATCCAAATCGGACGCGTAGGATTAAATCTAGCCGAAGCGGTATGCTATCGTTAGATCTGGATCTGACGGCCCAGATCCAATGACTTATCCACGTCACCTATATAGTCAGCATGCCATGCAGCAGCCCAGTCAGCATCCCTATCAAACCAGGAGCTTCCACGTGGCCAGCCCTTAAATTTAATTTTTCTCCCGCTGGAATTTATTAGCAATTTTGCAGTTTAGTCCCTGCAACTTGCAAACATCATAACTTTTTATCCATAAGGTCAAATTTAGCAATCTATTACTTTTTGGAATCAGCACAACATATAGAAACTTTTGGCACTGGACAAATTTAAATTTTTTTCAAATTCAAATGTGCTTGTTTGATGAATTTTGGTATAATTCAAATTCTACAAATCCAAAATCTGCAAATAAAATATATTTGGAAACCTTAGGATGGGTAATTTCATATCCACTGTTCCAAAATAATTTTTGAACAAGTTAAATTGGAATTTAGAATTAAGTGGTATATTTTAGTATTTTTGACATAGGTTTAATTCTATAAATAATTAGAATATGTTCCCTTAAGCAAAATTGCTCCTTTTGGTAACCTTGAACCAGAGACATCAGTACCTAAACCTTTTGGAGAACCTTGAACCATTTCCTTGTAAGTTGGACCAAAAATCCATCTTAATGAACCACTAGTTGATCATGCCTTAGATTTTGTTTCTATTCTTTCTACCATTGTTTGTTGTGGCAATTTTGAATCCAAGACCAAGTCCCTAGTATGTAAACCATATAAGAGACCAAGTAGTGAACCTCAAACACTAGTACTATAGTTTTCTATCTACTCCTCCATCCCCTATTCTTGCTTCAAGAATCCATCAAGTTAGCAAATGGAAAACAAGACTCAAGGAATAGAAGGCTCTTCACTTTCAACAAGGAGGATCAATGAAGAAATTTTGAAGAAAAGACTCCACCACTAGAAGAAACTCAAGGCAGTACAAGTGTGAAGAAATCCAGAAGAAAACATCTCCCTCTCTCTTTCTATCTTTCTTCCTATTTTCTTTCTCTTGACTTAGTGGTATTTTGTGCCCATCCAATACCCAAACCAAATTAGTGAAGTGAAATACATGAAGAAATCTATCAAGATCAAGAGAAGAATCCATCCAAGGAAAAGACTACAATAGAAGCATGAAGATGATCTTGGAGAAGACAAGCATGTGAAGACACAAGTTGAAGAATAACAAGTTGTTTTGTCCAGCCCTTGACCCAAATGGAAAAGACCAAGACTTTAACTTGTTATCTCATTTGTTATGAAGTTAGTTGAACCTAGACCTAGCCTAAACCAAAATGGAAGGACTAACTTAGATCACTCAAATGTTTTGATGAAAACAACTAAGTGTTACACTTTGTATTGTGATACTTTAGTTAAAATAGTGAGATCACCTTGGTGAACTCTTCGTACTTCTTAGATAAATATGTTTCCAATAAAGTTGATCACTAAAAACTCAACCTAGTCCATCCCAAGTAAACCCTTGGAATTTCCTTAACAAGTATTGAACTCAAACCTTGACCTTAAATATGTTATATTATCCTATGCTATTATCCTAGTAGTGTGTAGCCATTCTTATACCTTGTTATTTTGATGCCTTGGTACTTATTAGATGCTTAGCCATGCTACAAAATTTGTTTTACTATATGTTGAGGAAAAATTCTAAGTATAACTAATGAATGAACCACTTGGGTTTAAGTGGTAAGACTAGTTTATGTTGAGTGTTGCCTCAGGGCCCTTGTCTAAGGGTTATTCCACTTGAGGTTGTCACTTGCGGATGGCCACCCAGGAACAAAGATATTACTATGTCCCTCTAAATTTAGTAGCTTCCCGTGCAGCCTTTAGTCATATGGGCTCTGGCTTGATCAACTAAGTTGAATGAACTGACTAGGATTACAAGCAGATGTAGCATAATTATAGGTGGAACGGGTAAGCCAAACGGTGGTGGAATTTCTTCTGAAAGATCTCGTCTCAATCTTCTCCTTTCCTTAATGCACTTAGGGTGTATAGGAAGTTTGGCCTGATTTGAGTCCGAAGGTGAAAGTGCACAAACTCTGTAGAGTCAACAAACTAAGATCTTAGCCGTGTCCTCGGTTATGGAAAACTATGAGCAGCTGGACAAGGATTGACGGAAGAATCTCATCACCATTTTCAATAAGTAAAATTTTACCAAGTGGACATAGTTGTGGTGCTTGGATCTTAATCCAATGTTTCCACCCTTTTGAAAAGAAAAGTTTGTTTTACAAAAGTGATAGGAGAAAGCTGGCTTTATGCAAACTTAGCCAAAACTCCACTCAGCCAAATAAGCATGTAGTATTTGTCTTTCCATTTATATCCACCATAGTGTTACTTGCCAATACATTAAATTGTATTGACTCCCTTGTGGCTGCATATTCCATATTGCAGATGTTTCTGAACACGAGTGAGGATTTCGTTTAGGATCTCGAGACTATCGCCAACATGTTTTGCCTGTGGCACATGAAGAAGATGGGCTCAATGTTGTACTATGTCTTCCGCTGTATATCTTAGTTTTTTGCTAGTCTTCTAAGACTATGCAAGTTATAATACTGTTTTGTAAAGACTGGATCATGCGATGTAATAGAATTTGATGCATTTGCATGATATTTCATTTTGTACTGTGGTGCTAGCAATTGATCCAGGGACTAGCACAATAACACAGGTGTACTTACATTATTTAAATGTGGGAACGCTACAGGTACATGGCAGAGTTGTATGCTCCAGGTTTTACAGTTGGGAAGCTGGAGGGACTTCTTCCTCTCTATGATCAGCTCGTGCGGATCTTCAGGTCCTTCTTGATGCCGAGTGGAGGTAACAATGATGCTCTCACCAGTCCTTTGTGCAATCTTCTTATGTTGGCTAAGCAGTGCATTGAGGATCAGGATCCTTCAAACTCTTATACTGTGGATGTCATGGACATTATCTATCATGAGTTGTACAATGCTATGATTGGTGGGAACACCATTCCCTATGGACCTTATATCATGATGCTGATCAAGAATGTGATGAAGAGGGATTTCTCTGAGTTACCCACGGTGCCTCACAAGGTCAAGAAGCTGTACATCAAGAGGAACAAGGCCGTACCTGCTGCTCCTGTTCCTCCATCTGAGGGTGGTACCTCTAAGGGGTGTGTGGCCTCTTCTAGTGCTCAGCCTGCTTCCACCACTCTACGCAATGTCAGGAAACTCTCCTGGTTTTAGCGCAATGCGCTGTGCATGAAGGTGGACATTCATAAAGAGCAGTACAAGGCCTACTGCAGGGACACTGCCATGTCCAGTACCCAGAGTCAGATTCTTCACCACATGAGTGGTGCTACTGGTGATCTGCCTGCTCCACTTGTTCCTCAGTCTTATACTCAGTGGTCTGCTGATGATCGCACTCCTTGGGAGCGCATTGAGGAGGCTCTCTGTACCACTTCTGCTTCTTCCAGGGCTCCTGCTGATGATGAGGATGATGAGGAGGATGAGGATACTGGCGATGATCTGGAGGAGGACGCGCATGGAGCTTCTGACGCTTCAGGAGAGTCGTCTGGGCATTCGGATGCTTAGACCTTTGTTGGGACGTTAGCACAGTTGTTTCTCTCCTTTTTGGTGTCTCGATGCCAAAGGAGGAGAAATAGCTTCTAGACTACGGGATTTGCATGGGTTCGGACACAAGCATATGCTTTTACCATTTCGTGAGAGCTTGAGTCCATTTAGTCTTATTTTCGTGAACCTTATTCGTTTTATTGTCTCGTTTAAAACTATGTGCTATTGTGTTGTGAGACTATGTCATCGGTTATCATGGATTATCTATTTGTTAGTGGTTATCTGGATTATCTATCTTATAATCTATTGTCGTGCTTGGATATTCTTGTTATCATCTCTATGCACAAGGTATATATTTCTCTCTTATTCTCAACATATTTGTGATATTGTTACTTTGGCATGTTTGCTACCTGTTGGAAATTGCTCTCCGTATATTATTGCACTTTTTTCATTTGAGGCAAACAAAAGATGTGCATATAGATAGGGGGAGACATATCCATTTTGTTTCAAACATGTTCTCGTCAAGATTCTATTGCAAATCTTAGTATTGTCATCTAACACCAAAAGGGGGAGACTGAAAATGCATTTCGTTTTTCCCGGTGTTTTGTGTGTTAGTTAACAATACGAAGTACATTATTTATCGAGGTGTTTAGTGTGCAGGTGTTATACTTAACATCGGCATCGATCACCGAAAAAGATCGGTGAAGATAGGCCTAAGAGATTTTGGACAGAAGCCAACCGGATTATTCTAGGCAACCGAATATTCTTGTTAGGGTAGTTTTGGTCCATATTCAGGACAGAGATGAGCCGGATTTTTGGTACCGTATTATTCATCTCAGACCGGATATTCCGGTTGTGGAGATTTTGCTCGAAAAACGTCTAAGGACTGGAGATAAAACTGACAGAGACGAACCAAATTATTTATACCAGATTATTCTGGAGGAGCCGGAATATCCGGTTCGGTTTCCTGCGCGGGACAGAGATGAGCCGGATTATTTGTACCGTATTATTCTAAGGCAACCGGATATTCCGGTTGAAGTCAACGGATTCGACCAGATCTGAAAACCGGATATTCCGGTACCTTTTTTCCTGCAAAACGGCTAGTTCTGAGGAGGGGGTATAAATACCCCTCCTATTCCACCTTGAGCTCTAGTTCTCCCCCTTGGCATTCAATAGCATTTAAGAGCTCACCAAATCCGCAAGAACTCCCAATTCCTCCCACCATACTCGAAGATCTTTGGAGGATTGAAGGAGAAGGCCCCGATCTACATCTTCATCGAGCCGTTCTTTATTTCCCCCTCTCTAGCTTGAGGGATCTAGCCTAGGGTTTCCTCTTGTGGAGAACCTAGGCATCTTGCTACTCTTTGGTGATTCAAGATTGTTCGTAGCCCCCAATTTGGTTGTGGGTGTGTGCCCCAAGTTGTTTGTAAAGGATTCGATTCCCGCCTCAAAGGGGATCAATAGTGGAAGGTGAACTAGGCCTTTGTAGCGGGGTTCATCGGAGAATAGGGTGAGGCCTTTGTGGCGTTGAGTAGGCCTTCTTGGCGAGCTCACACCCCTCCAACGAGACGTACTCCCTTAACAAGGAGGAACTCGGGATTACATCGTGTCTCCGCGTGCTTCATATCGGTTACCTCGTTCCCTTACTCCCTTTACTTGTGCTTGCATTGTGATTGACTTTATCGATGTCATATTGGTAAATTCACCTTAGTTGCATTATCTAAAGAATTTACCTTTGTGTCAAGCCTAAACTACAAGAAAAATTAAAATTGGTCATAGAACCTATTCATCCCCCAGGTGCCCATACTATACTTTCACCTATGTTCTACCCTAACATAACCAAGCAACAAGTTCCACTTGATCGAGCCGTTCATGGGGGTTGATGATAAGTTTGATATTTCTCTGTCTGGTTCAGGGTTTCACCGAAGCGGGTCTTTGGAGCGTCGGAATCCCACCAAAATCGATATGGTATCCTACAATATGTATATAAGTTTGTTGGGAGGTGTAGAGGGCCAAGATGCTACTCCGAGGTGTCGGTTTCACCGGCATCACATACTCACTAGTAAGTTTTTTTGACTTTTAGCTCGAAATTCCAGCTTTAGACAAACTGGTGGGAATCCTGTGAATAGTTGGGGTAAACTTTGGTTTTCCATGTTCCTCTGGCATACCCTAACATAAAAGCAAAAAATAATCACTTTTCTACCCGCTTTCGACACCAGTAATGGGGGGTGATGAGGGTAGACGATAAGGTTGACTTTTTTCCAGCTGGTTCAGGGTTTCAACGCAACGGTCTCTAGAGCATTATCATCCCACCAAAAACAAGGTGGTGCCATACCATATGTATAAAAGTGTGGCGGGAAGTGTAGAGGGGCAACTCACTAGTAAGTTTCTAGACTTATAGATCGAAACTCTACTTCAGATGCAGCAGAGAGAATCTCGTGAATAGTTGGGGTATAATTTGGTTTTCCATATTACTATGGCATTACACTAACACAACCAAAAAAAACTCCACTAGTCTACCCCTTTAGACGCCAATCAAGGCGGTAGACGATAAGTTTGACTTTTCTACAGTTGGTTCATAGTTTCACCGAAGTGGGTCTCCGGAGCGTCAGAATCCCACCGGCACATAGGTGGTACCATAACATATGTATACAACTATGGTGAGATGTGTAAAGGTCCAAGATTCTACTTCATGGTGTGAGCGAGTTCACATGAGATAATACTTAGGGAAGGTTATCGACCAACAAGGATACTCTCCCTACTTCAACCGCACCGGAGGGAATTTTGCGTTAACTAGGCCTCCAATATGTCTCGCCATGTTTCTGTGTCCTAACCTAAAAATATAAGCATAAAAGTCTACTGGTCGACCGATGTTCGGAGAAATTTTACGGGGTAAACTGCCGACCTCATGGTTTAGGGTATCGCCGGGGGCCGCGCTTTAAAGTGTCTAAATCAAATCGATGAGTTTTCATGTGGTGCTAGTTCTTGCTAAGTATTGAAATTAAAACACAATCTTTATGATTGCCTAAAGTTATAAATAAATTGGAAATTGAAAAAAACCCAGATCTTTGCCAAGTATATTTGTGAAACAGACAACAAAGATTTGTTTGCCGAGTACTTTATCGTAAACACACGGCAAACAGGAAGATCGATGAAATGGCATACCCACTTCTCTTTTTCTTTCATATTTATTCTTCTTTTATTCTCTTCTCTCTCCTTCTTGTATCCCCGCAAACGCACATCTGTTATTTTCTTTCTTCTTTCTCTTCCTTAGGGAATCTCCAGCCGTGCCGCCCCCCAGGGCCCAAAACGCCGCTGTTTTGGTGCCGGCGCGGCGCCAAATGGCGCTAATCTGGAACCTGGGGGGTCACGGTTCCAAGTCGCCCCCAGCCCAACCCTCGGCCCAAATTAATTCAAAAAGGTAGATTCGACGCAAATTTATAGATTTCGACGCAAATTTATAGATTTTGACAGAAATTTGACTAAAAACATTAAAAAAAACATAAAAGCCCTAAACTACGTCTCCTGCAGGCCGAGGCTCGCCACGATCGCCTGGCTGTAGTCGCAGTCGTTGTCGTCGTCGTCCGAGCCGTCGGCGTCCCACCTGCTCGTCCCTGCACCGGGGTCGCAGCAATGCGGGTTGCTCGGGCCTGCGCCGGCGTCACCCCACCTGCTCACCGCTAGGGGGCGTTGTCGGGGTCGAGGACGACTTAGGGCACCTCCTTCGGCTGCGGAGGGGGAGGGACGCGGCGGCGGGCCGCATTGGAAGTGGCTTCCTGCTCGCGCTGCGCCTTCCGCTGCTCCGCCTCGGCTAGGGGCCAGCGCTGGAGCTCTAGCTCCTCCTCGGTGCTGTCGCGCATGCTCCAGTCGGTGGCGACGTTGTCGGGGACCAGCTGGAGGGTGTTGCGCGAGAGCTCCTCCGCGGCCTTCATGTCGGGCCAGTCTTCGTCCTCCGCCACCTCCGTCTTTGGGCGCACAACACGCTCGAAGTCTGCGGCGGGTCGCTGGCGCGGCTCACCGATGCGCAGGGCGCCGCCGCTGCGCCTAGGGGCAGGGCGCCCGGAGTTGAGAAGGGGAGGGGTGAGAGAAAGAGATGCTGCGCTGGAGGAGGAGGAGGTGGAAGACGATGATCCGCCCATCCTCCGCGCTGCCCACGAGGGGTGCGGGCGGGGCGGCATCTGCAGCCGTGGCTCGTTGCCGGCGTCGATGTAGTCTAGCACCCACTCGAGCGTGCCGTGCTGGCCTCCCCACCACCGTTTGCGGCCGATGCCGTTGGTGCGGCCCTCGACAGGGCCGTTGTTGCCCTCGGCGGTGACGTCCGCGTCGTGGCGGTGTTGAAGCTCCTGCCACCAGAACGCGTCGTTGCCGTGCGGCCTCCAGTGCAGCCGCGCGGCCTCGTCCGGCGCCAGCCCTTGATGGACCTCGTCGATGGCCTGCCTGAACTCCGCATCGATGGAGGGGATTGGGGGCACGGGGATCCCACCGATGCTGAGTTGCCACCGTGGTTGCCCGCCGGCGGCGCTTGGGACGCGCATATCGGGAGGGCACGGATAGCCCGTCCGATACAGTGCCCAGGCCTCGTGCTTGCGGAGGTGGCGGCGGCTTCATCGTAGCTCGACATCTACGGCGAGGAGGAAAGAACGGGGAGAGCGTCAAGGAGAAAGAACGGGGAGAGCGGCGAGGAGGAAGAATGGGGAGAGCAGCGAGTGGCGAGGGGCCTTTTGTAGCCCTGGCGGGGCATTTGCTGCGCCACGTGCCGTCGCTGCCACCCGCCACGCCAGTACTCTGGCAGCCTTTGAACGGGCGCATGACTGGCCGCCCGCCACGCCATAAACGCCGGCAGCCTTTGACCGGCGTGGGAGCCGAAAAGAAGATCACGGGCGGGGGTTTCTGTTCCCGCGGTTTTCCCACGCGTCGCTGATAGTGCTGGCCCGCATGGGCTGCCCCGCCTTTTCGCCCCCCAAGCCGAACCCAGCGGGCTGGGTTTCGCCTGGGTGCCGCGGCGCGAAATAGCCCCGTTTCGGCGCTATTTGGGCTTCTAGGGGGCCGGCTGATACAAAAACGACGCTATTCGTCGCTTTCAGCGCTAAAAAGGCCGCTTGGGGGGCTCTGGGTGGTCGACTGGAGATGCCCTTGTCTCCACTGTATATCCGTCTTACCAGCTAGGGACAGAGCCCGGGACGAGCCACCGTCCACTGTGCCAAGGCCACGACTGCGCTACCGGCTTCAGGCTCGTCCCACGTGCACGCCGACGACCGTGCCGCCTTGGGATGTTGCACCCTCGCTGAGGCGCCCAACTTCCAGCCCGGCTGCCCCCTTCACCCGCTCTGTCCTCCGTCCAGAGCTTGGGAGCCCACTGCCGCCAGCCCATCCCACTCCGTCGTCTGTCCAGACCGCAACGACAGGACCAGAACGCGTCGCCGGCCAGGGCGTGTAGGCCACACCCGCGCTGCCGCCTCCAAGCTCGCCCCGCGTGTTAGCCGAGGGCAGCGCCACCATGTCGGGCGCTCGCGAGCTCCAACACCCTCCATGTGCTCAACCCTTGCGACGACAGTGAGACCCGCACCGACCACAGTGGATAGCACCGCTAGGGTAGAAGCCGCATATTTGTCACCGTCCATGGCATCGATCCTCGATCCCATGTCGACGACGGCGGACGTGCCACTCGCTCGACGCACAGACCACCGAGGCAAGCCGGGAGCCTTCTGTCGCCGCCCCCGCGCTGTCCTCCGCCGGTCACAGATTTTTTTATGACATCACCCTCTTTGCCATGTACTTAGAGATAACACACGGAAAACTACAGGTTCTTTGTCGTGTGCCTTGTGCCACACACGTCAATCTGATATGGATGTGCCGTTAGCTTCACCGTTGTCGTTAAATTCCTTTACTTTGCCGTGTAATAGGGAAAACACACGGCAAACGTCTTTAATGGGTGTTTTCAAACTACACACGGCAAAGAAACTTTGACGTCCCTCTATACACCGTGTCTACTTTGTTGTGTTCTGCAACCCCTTTGTTGTGTGTTTTGCACACACGGCAAACCCCAGTTTTCCCGTAGTGCATTACATGTTTGCTGCTACTACGCGCGTAGAATTAGAACTTTGTTCAATCATATAAATAGGGTTGTTTGTCGCCAATTTTTGGAATTTAGCTATACGATAGTGCGCTCGTCTTCCCTTCATCCGTTTTGGTTTTGCATGAATGATCCATACCTGCAATACGTACAAGATAACAGTTAGCAGAATGCTACTATTCTACAACAATTTTGACGTATTTGATGTGAAAAACTTGCACTTTCGACACTGAACTAGAAAGTTGTAGCTAAACCCTAAACCCTCTATTCGTTTCCAACACTTTCGACACTCTCTGATCATTACCAACACGGAGATGCGTAACATGTGTTGATGACAATATCGATGAAGCTTGATAAAGAGTCCCACGATTAAACACTGGTAGAAAAAAAAAGGCCTTCCATACGCCCACTTCAGTCCCCAAAATGTCCGAACCGTGACTAAAGGGGTCTTTAGTCACAGTTCGGGAGGCGACCCGCGACTGAAGGTCTTGAGTGGCGGTTGGGGTAGCGCGCAGAGAGATTTAGTCCCGGTTGGCCTGGCCACCCGCGACTAAAGGTCGGAACTGCTCGCCTCCCAGTCTTTAGTCCCGGTTGGCCTGGCCACCCGCGACTAAAGTTCCAAACTGCTCGCCTCCCGCGCGGTTCTAATTCGCGAGCGAGAGGCAGAAGGCCTCATTGCTACAATGCGCGCGCGGCTCTCTGTTCTTCTTCCTCTCTTCTTCTTCCTCCACCCATGGATTCTCCCGTTTTCATGGTTCTCCATGTGGCCACACCATGCGGCAAGAATCTCCACGTCGCCTATACCAACAGATGCGAGAGGCTCCCCTAAGCTCTTGACCGTTTGAGCAATCTCTATGAAGCCGATGAACACCACAAGTTCTTTGGGCTTGATCTCGAGTACACGGCCAATCAAAAGGATGTGGCCGTCATCCAGATTTCTTACAAGGAAACCGTTTTGGTCTTCCAATGGGCAAGGTACGCACACAATCTCTTGTAGGATAGTTGTTGCATTTTCGATTTGTTGTTGCATTGGAAGAATACACATGTTGCAACAATATCTAACATGTGTTCCATTTTTGTTGTTGCAGTAGTTCAAAGCAATGTCCATAACTTGTGGATTTTCTTGTCAACAAAGGTTTCGACTTTTGTAGCGTCGACATCACAAATGACCGGCAGAAGATGATGCGCACCTTGGGTATTGAGATACCTGAAGACCACTACATTGATCTTCAGGACTTGATCCATTTTGATGAGTTGTACGGGCACAAGACTGGGATGGCTCAGATGGCAACTGCCTTCATCCACCACGACTACAGAACCATGAAGACTTGTTTCCCCTCGAGGAATCACAAGTATTGGGGGAAGAACCCACTTGACCTGATCAATCTCGAGTATGCAGCAATAGATGCATATGTTGCGTTCGAGTTGTTCCGCATCTACTCTTCGGAGCTCGAGTAGATGTTGTTTGTGTACCGCATCTATGTACCGCTATGTTGCATTCGATATATGTAATGGATATATGTCCTATATTATTTCTATTAATTCCTATATTATTTCTATATGGAAAACAGAAGGTTACTTAAATGTCTCAAAACCTTGTGAGAGAAAAAGACTAATGAAATGGCTCAAATAAAATCACGGGTTAAAAAGGACATGATGCATTCATAAGGCTGGAAAATAGAGGAGATTTAGGAAAGGGGAAACAAAAGATTTCCTAAGATTAAGAGATATGACCACTTAATCAAGATGCATTCATAAGGACTGGAAAACAGTGAGATAGTTTTATTTTTCTGAATTTTTTGATATATTATTTGTATTTTTAAGATGGTAAAATGAATTAGTTTTATTTTTCTGAATTTTTTGATATATTATTTGTATTTTTAAGATGGTAAAATGAAATAGTTTATTTTTCTGAATTTTTTGATATATTATTTGTATTTTTAAGATTTTAAAATGAATTAGTTTTATTTTGTCTGAATATTTTGATATATTACTTGTATTTTTAAGATTTTAAAATGAATTAGTTTTAATTTTTTGAATATTTTGATATATTACTTGTATTTTTAAGATTTTAAAATGAATTAGTTTTATTTTTCTGAATATTTTGATATATTACTTGTATTTTTAAGATTTTAAAATGAATTAGTTTTATTTTTCTGAATATTTTTTAGAAATAATACAAATTAAAAAGTTAATGTTTATTTATTTATTCAAAATTATTAATTACATCATTACTTTTGTTTATTAAAAGATTTATTTGAAATTCAAACAATAAAGAAATGTGGCATCGACCAACATGTTAATAGGATTGATATGATACTAGTATCACATACATGCGTGCGAAACAGTTGGATGCGGGACGGAATGGAACTCAGAAGTTAAGCGTGCTAGTGCTAGAGCAGTGGGAGGATGGGTGACCGAGCGGGAAGTTTGACCACGAGTAAGTAATTTGACTAGAGATAATTGTAGTTAGACACAAAGCAAATAATAAAAATTCTGAAAAAAAGGGAGTGAAAAATTGGAGTGAAAAATAATTAGAAACCCAAATGAATTAAAGAAACAACGAAATAGCCTGTAGTCAAAGCAAATAATAATAATTCTGAAAAAAGGAGTGAAAGATTGGAGTGAAAAATAATTAGAAAGCCAAATGAATTAAAGAAACAACGAAATAGCCTGTAGTCCCGGTTTGTGTCACAAACCGGGACTAAAGGTCCTCCCGCCTCCGGCGCACGCCAGCTGCCCACGTGACGGGCCTTTAGTTGCGATTCGTAAGAGGCGCGACTAAAGGGGGGCCTTTAGTCGCGCATATTTAGTCTCGGTTGTACGACCGGGATTAATGGCCTTTGCGAACCGGGACTAAAAGCCTATTTTCTACCGGTGAAACCTAGAGGTGGGACTGTTTCCATCTCCCATTATCCAGCATTCTGGATCCAGTAGAGTGAGCATCTCACGTGTTACCTCTCTGAAAGCTGGCACATATACGCCCGTCAAAGTCCTATAGCGCATCTCCGTTCAGAACTAGGAACCACATGTGCACAATGAGGTGGAGAGAGCCCTAACACATGAGAGATAGAGAGAAAGAGATTTACAGGTTAAATCTGATCTACACAGAGAGGACACCTCAAAAAACCCATAGAGAGAGAGAGAGAGGTATATTTCTTAATTGTGTGTTCTCCATTGAGGGAGGGGTGGGAATATATAGCGCTTTCTTGGCACACCCCCCCCTTTTCCCATTCAGATTGGACTCCCCGTTGGGAGTCCTTTCCTTCCCATTTTCATCCTTTATTTCTTTCCTTCAGTTTTTGGCATACCATTCTACTACAAAAAATAAAACAAGGAAAGTTCTAGGAGGATCAATATGCCTCGTATATGTGCACTTGGGCCCATATGGCAGCCCCCAAAGTTTCGGTGCAGCCCTGGGGCATTTCTTCCCCCTCCGGCACCCCCCTTATTGGTTTTTCTCCGGAACTCTTCCAGAACCCTACATACTCTTTAGATAAAATTAACGAATCTCTCCACTGATGTCAAACACTTCATAAAATCCTGAGACATCTCATGCATGCCCATATAATCTCTCGGTATGTAATTGTATCACACCGAAACTATTTGAGTGATACACTCTCTCTACCACGAACCATCTAATGAACTGATTTTGATGTATTAAGTGTGTGACCCCTAAAATTTTGATAGCAAGTAGCCATGATCGGAAAACTCTTTTCCAAATCAATAATCAACATCAGGACCATGTATTTATATATTGAGATTCCTACAAGTTATACGAAGGAACTCTGCTGAAAGTGTTTCCCGTTACTGCACGATACCAATCAATACCCCGAGGCGAGATGAATGGCATGACCATGATTAAGCTCTGTAATCACCATGTCACATTATCCTCGGTATCCAGTTTGATTCCTTTTACTCGTTCCCGTGTTATAGTATCCCCATGACTTGTATTATGCCTTTGTCTATGCGGTCTTGTTAATGGATACTATTACACCGAGTGGATCCTGGATGTATCTCTCTATTTTCTATAGGAGTAAATCCTATTCTTGAAATATCATGGTGAACTACATACCTTCGGAATTACCCAATAATAGTCGTTTTGATCATGGTTCGATACTTGACAAGCAAGCTTTCTAGAATGCACCACTATATATTCTCATGGTCAAATGAAGAAAACAAGTTAACCATACTATGATGATACTATTTATAACAATGCTAAAACCATATCTCGCAGTTATTTGGTCACGTGCGGGAATTTAAAAGTTGTTGTCTTACGCAACACAGAGGATCTACTATGAAGGTACGAGCGAAGATTGATCCGATCGTTACCAACACGGAGAGGCGGAACATGTCTTGATGATGATATCGATGAAGCTTGATGAAGAATCCCACGGTTAAGACCAGCGGTGGGACCGTTGCCGTCTCCCCGCATCTAGCCTTTTGGATCCAGCGGAGTGAGGGTCTCACAGGTTACCACTCTGAGAGCTCGCACACATACGTCCGTCAAAGTCCCACAGAGATTCGTCATACAGAGCTATGAACCATAGGTGCACAAAGAGGTGGAGTGATCCCAACATATGGGATAGTGATAGAACAGATCTAATATGCAGGGAGAGGACACCTCAAAGCCCCGCAGAGAGATCTGTCTCAAGAAATTTTGTGTCTCCAATGAAGGAGGGGGTCGGTATATATAGTGGGGACTTTCCTTGGGGCCCAGGAAGGGCTGGCCGCACCCTTCCCAACATCCAATTCGGATTGTACTCCCTTAATTGGGAGTCCTTTCCCTTCCCACTAAAACTTTAATTTACCCTTTTCCTTTATTTTGGAAACCAAAATACAAATAAGGAAGTTACTCGGGAAGGTTCTACGAGCTTGTGTGTGACCATTGGGCATGACAGCCCATAAAATTGGGGTGCAGCCCTAGCGCATTTCTTCCCCTCTCGCACTCACCCCTCCCTTATCGGGATTTTCTCTGAAACTCTTCCGGAACCCTATATACCCTTTAAAAATAAAATCATTGACTCACTACAAGAGAACCGGTCTCTTGCAACGAAATCTGTAGCTACGGTTTTTTTCCGTTGCAATATAATCACAAATTACCACGACCTCTCAGGTTGTGGTGATAGGGCACTCGTATTTCCACGACTCATTTTGGTGGCGATAAATTGTCGTTCTGTTGCGGTAGAGGCCTCCTATTGCCACGATTTGTACTGCTGTTGGAATACAAGCGCGTTGTTGCGACATAGTATTTTCGTTGCGCGAGGCACTCCTTTTGTTGCCTTAGAGACATGGTATTCCAACGAAATAAACATTCGTGGTGATATTCAGTCATATATTGCAACATCTGTATTTGTGTTGCGGTAGTTACAAATATTGTTGCAAAAAAAAAGCTAACTATTGCAACCAAATTTTTCGTGCGGCAATACCATATGTTTTTCGCCTCAAATTTATCCTGCGGCAATACCTATTGTTTAATGCGACAATTTGGGTCGTATGGTAATAGGTTAAACGTAAAGCAACAATCACCGTACTGTTGCGAAAATGAACAAGTTATTTTGCAACGACCATTCATAGACTAGCTTAATGGGCCTCATGGGCCGTGCCCTTGATCACTGTTGCAATTTTCTTAGGACCACAATTCATTTTTGGTCCAGTATCTCAGTTTGGTGAGCACATTATTTTTTTTAAAATATTGTTTGCAACTGAATTTCTGCAGCACTTAGCATTTTACTAATGTTGCAACAAGCAGTACTTAATAATCAATCAAGAACTCATATAAGACGCAATTTCACTAGTACATTTATCATGGAAATTCAAAATTTCTAAACACTGGAACTTTGGAATCTTTAAACAAAAATTATGTTATTACACGATCTTTCATCTATGCATGTTCATGGCAAAACATTTAAGCCAAACAGTGCAGAGACAGCCTACACAAAGAATCCATGGTCATCATCCAATTCATCTTGTACCAAAGGAGCAACATGACCATCATTTATGTAAGCCTCATCATCATCAGTATCAGCATCATATTCGACTTGGTCTTCGTCAAAATCAGCAGGTCTTAAATTATTTATGACTGAAACATCAACGTTGGTTCCTTCATCATCATTTCTGCACCAACTAGTAATATCGTCAGGTAAAGTAAATTCTGGAACTGTAATTCCTGCATCGACGACATCCTGTACATCTGCATCACCATGTTCATCTCCTTCTGCAAGATCATCTAGGTCTGCACCATTTAAAACCGAAGGATCAAACAAATTGCGTGGATTCATTTTTATAGCACTTGCCCAATTAGGGCTCTTCACATCTCTCACATAGAAAACCTGTGCAGCTTGGATGCCTAGAATGTAAGGGTCTTCCGTGAATCGGTGTACACTAGTGTCAAGGTCAATAATTCCCTATTTGTCCCTCCTATACCCCTTACTATGATTTCTATTGGCAGGAGGCACGTCGAACCAGTCGCACTGCAATAGAACAACCTCCTTATCAGGAGGAAAGTCAAGAAATATGATTTTCTTTATCACCCCATAATAATCAGTACTGCCGGTGCTTCCTTGCGCGTTGACTACGACGCCACTATTTTGGATACTCAAGTCAAGCTCTATTTCGGTATTACAAAAGTAATATCCATTCAGTACTGTACGGTTGAACACACGAGCAATTTGATCAGGCCCTTTAGCTAGTGTATACAACAGACTGTTGACCTTCCCATCTTTATGGAGTTGTGTGATCTGTTTCATGGAATAGAATATGTGTGAGTGTACTATACACCATTGTTTTTTTATTACGAGAAACATTTATGAAAATGCTGAAGTACCTTACCCGTCTTTCGAACCAGCCAACAAAATCTTCCTTGTGTTTCTTTTTAGGATTAGGACAATTGTTCTTTTTGAGCTCGTCAATATGTTCCCTTCAAAAAGAAATGATATATGGTTACTTCATAACCAAAGTGTTAATGCATATCATGATATGAAACAAATACATAAGTTTCCTTACTGAATCCATGGCTCGGTTTCCTCGCAGTTTGTTATTATGTAGTGCCTCATTTGATTAAGAGCTTCCAAAGACAGTGATTCACGGGCAAAACCTTTCTTGGAGTAATCAACTGCACTCATTATGCTAATCCCTGTTGGTGCCTCATCTGTAGCTCCATCTGCATGGCGTTCGGACTGACTTATTTTTGTAGGCGAGCCTTTAACGAATCGACTGCAGAACGTCATGCACTCTTCAAGTATGTACCCCTCTGCAATTGAACCTTCTGGATGAGCCTTGTTACGTACATATCCCTTCAACGTACGCAGGTATCTCTCAACCGGATACATCCATCTATACTGTACAGGCCCTGCAAACCATGCTTCTCGAGCTAGATGAATTGGGAGATGCATCATAATATCAAAGAAAGCTGGTGGATATATCATCTCTAGCTGACATAGAATTACTGCAATTTGTTGGTCCAAATTCAACAAATCCTCATCCCTTAACTCCTTGGAGCATAAATCGGAAAAGAATTTACTGAGCTGAAGCAATGGGGTAAGGACATTCTCCGGCAGAAGCTTGCGCAACACAATAGGAAGAAGTTTCTGTAATATAACATGGCAGTCATGAGTTTTGAGTCCACTAAACTTGCACTGCTCGAGGACCACACATCGCTTAATGTGTGAAGCATAGCCATCAGGCATCCGTATGCTCTGCAGAAACCTGAGCAGCATTATCTTCTCTTCCTTTTTTAAAGCATACACGCCTTTCTTAAATTTGTACTTATCCTTACCGGCGGGCTTTGCGTGCTGATCCTCCCTAATTTTCAAAAACTCCAAATCTAGGCGAGCCTTCGTACCATCCTTTGTTTTCCCATCCATCTCAAGCAAAGTACCCAGAATGCTGTCACAAATGTTCTTCTCGATGTGCATAACATCCAAATTGTGCCTCACGAGCAAGTGCTGCCAATACGGGAGCTGGAAGAACACACTTTTCTTCCGCCAATTGTGCCAGGGATTCGTTTCCGGTCGCTTTCTCTTATTTGACCGCCCAAATGGTTCATGCTGAATGCTATCAAGCTCCTTTAGAACTTCAATGCCTGTAAGTGGCACCGGGGCGTCTCTATGGTCTGGCTTGTTGTTGAACATAACCTTGTTTCGACGCCATTTGTGTTGTTTCCGTAGAAAACTTCGGTGTCCCATGTAGCAATGCTTTCTACCATACCGGAGCCATAAAAAGTCTGTATGCTTGTGGCAGTAAGGGCATGCTAGCTTGCCTTTTGTGCTCCAACCACTCAGCATTGCGTAAGCCGGGTAGTCATTGATGGTCCACAACACGCATGCATACAACGTTAAATTTTGTTCAGTTGCAGCATCATATGCTTCAACACCATCCTCCCATAGAACTAACAGTTCATCAATCAAAGGCTGTAAGTACACATCAATGTTATTTCCTGCTGACTTTGGTCCTGGAATAATCATTGACATTATCCAGTTCTCTTGTTTCATACGCATCCATGGTGGCAAGTTATATGGGATCAGAATGACATGCCATGTAGTGTGTGATATACTCATGAGCCCAAAGGGGTTGAATCCATCTGAAGCAAGGCCAAGCCGAACACTGCGAGCATCTTTTGCGAATTCTTTCTGACTATATCTTTCATCAAGGCTTTTCCAGGCCTTCGAATCTGCAGGATGCCTCATTATGCCATCATATTTACGTCTCTCCTTATGCCATTTCATATCAGTTGACATATCTTCTGTCATGTACAGCCTTTGCAGTCTTTGAATGAGTGGGAAATACCATAGAACTTTCTGTGGCACTTGCTTCTTTGATTTACGGATCGCTGAATCAGCTTTGTCTACGGTTGGACTTGATTTCCATCGAGACGTATGACAGACAGGGCATTCTTGGGCATCAGCATGCTCATTACGGAATAGAACACAATCATTATAGCACGCGTGTATCTTCTTGTAATCCAGTCCAAACTCTCGAATGACCTTCCTTACTTGTGCGAGATTAGTAGGAATGCAGTGACCCTTTGGCAGCACCTCCGTGAACATCCGCAGCATTAAGTCACATGCTCTGTTGGTCATCCCAGACACGCACTTGATTTGGTAAAGCTTCACAATGAAAGATATCTTTGTGACCTCCTCACAACCTGGGTACAACGATGTTTTTCCCTCTTCCAATAGTTTGTAGAACGCCTTTGCAGATGCATTTGGCTCCTGTTTCATTCCATCACCGCTCGTGTCTCCTGCATTACTTCCCACTTTTGTGGCCCTTATCAGAGTATCGAGCATGTCACATATCCCTTCACCACCACCTGCATCGTCTTCATCATCAGAATCTTCAGACATGTTGTCCTCCTCGGGTTCACCATGGAATACCCATTTTTTGTAGGACGGATCCATCCCATTCTTAAGCAAGTGAATATGGATCTCCTTTTTAGTTTTCTGAGCATTATTCAGACATTTCGTACACGGGCAAAAGTTTCTTGCGTCTGGTTCAGCACCATCAAAACTAAGTTCCAAGAAACTCTCGATGCCACTTTGCCACACCACAGAATCTCTATCCTTCTCCATCCAGCTCTTGTCTTGTGACATTTTGCGTTATCTCCGTTTAGCCGGTCTTGTAAAAAAAAGGAGCAGCATTAGTTCACACAAAAGTATTTCGAAACAACAAATACATCAGAGAGACAGGCATACTGGTCTTTCAAGTCAGTAAGAATTGCAGGGGATTACATTAGACATTACTTCACAACACAGCGTTCGATTGAAACTAACACTTACACCTGAAACTGACATGGCTATGAAAATATAAAACCTAGTTCGTACCTGAATTCCTGACATTGCTATGAATATTAAACTAACACTTACAACTGAAACTATTAAAACAGACACGCATATGTGAACACAAGCAGCTAGTCTATCTGACAGCAATTGCAATCGCCATTAACTTCATCGAACCGGCAGGATGGAAACCAAGGATTTCATCAGTATTGGTACAAACCTTGTAATTGCGTCTGACGAGCGGCGGAAGCAGAGGTTGAGTACAAGTCGGCGGGGCAGCGTTGGCGGCAGTTCAATAGTTTACGCTAATCGAGTTCGGATGGCGGCGAGGTAATAGTGGCGGATTGATCGGTCGCGCAGGGCCGATACGGCAGCGAAGTCGCCTGAGAACGGATAGAGCGGCGTTATCGTGTGGGGGCAGGGCAGTTTGGAGGAGACCGGGCGGACAAACGTAGCCCTTTCGCTCGCCCAATGGCCCAACCGGAGTATGGGCCTATTAATTGTACAATTTGTCTTCACAGCCCATTTGCCTTGTGAACAATATGTTTTTCCCTTGGCAATAACGTTCAAGTATTATAAATGCTCTATTAAGTTTTACTAGTTTCATTTTATGATTCAATTAATTCATTTCGAAATGCATTGTTGTGTTAATATTCAACACTAGTCGGAAAAGCGCTGTTATTGGTGTGGTTTTTCTTCAGTTCTGGCATGAAACTCGTACGCCCCTGCTATCTAGGTGTCCACTGGCGTGTTTCTGGAATCGACACAGGTTATACTACATGATCATTGGCGTTGATGTCATAGTCCACATCACTATCCTATAGAAATCGGTAAATAAAAAGGGTATGTAATATTGACTAGAAGCGCACAAATGGTATTCAATTATGAGATAACATAACAAGCATTAAAAAAACCGCATAAACATTCAAAGATTCAACCAGATAGTACTCAACATTAACATGTAATCTAAAAGTTCGCATAAAGCTAGAACTCTCAGCTACAACCACGATACCTACTCATCATCTGACTGAATAATGACAACATGTGTATCCTCAGTAGGGAGCTATGGGAACATCATCTTCGGTGTCTTCAGCATCGTCAGGTCGATCGTAGAGGAAGTAGGTGGACACATCACCTTCATCGAGATAGAATGTCAATCTCCCTGTTGGATCCATCTCGTAGCGTTCCACAAGCTGGCCCCATTGCTGACCACTGAAGTATGTTTTTCCATCCTCATGTGTGACTACAACTTTGTGCTGGTGCTCTGGCACTCTCAAGCTCACCAAGTTCACCTCGAGAGTTCTAGGGTGGTCCCAAATTGCAACTTGAATATGCTCCAAAAAGTCACGCCTGAATCTGCAAGGTATGATCTGTAAAAAAAAAAGTACACATTTTTAGTACAAATTTATTGTCAGTTTTCAAAAAGTAGATTGACCGAAAGTATATACCAATCTGTTTTCAAACCCCTCTGGTAGAACAATGGTAAATTTCTTGTTCATGCACTCCTTGTAGCCACACTGTTCACATACATCCATTGCCTGCGGTGGTGCGTTCCATACACTGAATTCAGATACACATCTAACCATTTACCATTCAAAAACCAACTTAAATCTAACAATGTACATCTAATTTTGGTGGCTGAATAAACTTAAATCTAACAATAAAAATCCAATTTCTAAGTCGATCTACATCTAAAATCACAATAAGGGCTCCTTTGATTCATATGATAGGAAAAGTGTAGGGATAGGAAACTTGTAGGATTGGTATGGTATGGCCAAATGATTCCTATGAGAAGAGCATTTTCCTTTGATTGTGTGAAGGAATTTTTCCATGAGGTTGGACCTCATGTTCTTTTCCTATAGGATTTGTACTACAAGATTTCTACGGGAATATTTCCTATAGGATATGATCCTGTGAATCAAACAAGCAATATAGGAAAAATTCCTATAGGATCTAATCCTACAAAATTCCTATGGCATTCCTATGAATCAAAGAGGCCCTAATCATCTAACATATAACTCAATCTACATCTAAACCTAACAATGAAAGGTACGGCGGCCGGGGAAACTTACCTGCGGCGCGACGGCTGGACGGCGCGAGGACGACGGTGGCGGTTGCGGCGGTGTTTGTCGCGGCGTCGTTCCGCCGGGTGTCGGTGGGGGATCTGGGGGCGGAGAGGGCTAGCCGTGGCGGCGGTGGGGAATCGGGGGGTGGAGAGGGAGAGGACTCGAGTTCGTGTGTGTAGCAGTTGGTGTGCGTGTAGCAATCGATTAAATTAGAGTATAAACGGTTTTCCTCAAAATTTTCATCATGTCAACGTGCCTCCACATTTGATCTTTCGTAAATTGGTCCTTAATGATGAAGCCAATGATAAACCGTGCCCACCACATTTGATTCCCTCATCCTGGTTAATTGTTGTTGCACCGTGGTGTCGCATGCTGGTGGTCGGTTCGTCCGGTGGTTGCGAGGCACCTAGGCGACGGATCGTCAAGGATGGTGGTGAGGGTGTGTTTGGGAGAAATCCTTGTCGGAGTACCGATATTAGAGCGGTGTCGCCATCGGGTGGAATCCTCCCTTCATGAAGGGCATCGCGTCTACCCTGCATCCGCCGCCCCGATGTGCCCGGGGAAACCCTAGAAGCGCGACTATCCATGTTGAAGGTGTTGATTGGTATTTGACGTCCCGGTGCTAGCAGCTTGGTTGTAGTTTGTAGGTGGGCGCAGTGGTCGTTTCGTCGATCCACTTGCGTCTCCTTTTCTTTTCTTCTTTTGCGTTTATTGGTTGTCGCCTCAGCCGGCGTTGTATCAAAACTGTTGCACCGGGTGGTTGCTATATTAATATAGCGGTGATTCAGCCTATTTCGCCAGAGCATGGGGAGAATATCCTGTGATACTAGCCCTCTTGCATGCTACCATGGTACCGTTTCGAATAAATGAAGTTTTGGTGATTCAAAAAAATCTAGGAAAAATCACGAGTAGAGTTACTACAATGTGTAATAATTTTATGTCCAGATACGAAAATAATATTGACTAACCAAAAAGACAAATCCAAATGTGAATATATAGTGCATATTTGCTGATTTGTACTTTTTGTTTCTCAATGTGTAGGTCGAATTTGGACCTGGTTTTTTTTACATTATGTACACAAATTCTTTGGGAACATTAATAATTTTTTCCGGAATTTTATGAAACATCTATAGTTGATTTTTTAAAATGGTAGCATGGGAGAACAAGGGGCTAGTATCACTGGATATTTTTTCCATTGAGCATGTGTGGTTTGCACCGTTGTTTACATTTTTATGAGTCATAAAATCCAATATGGTAAAGCAAAAATGGTAAAGCTCAGCATAAAAAACAAAATGACATCATGAAAGTAGTAAAACTAAAAGAACATAACATTTAAATTGTGTGAGAATTCAACAATCTAATATAGAGTCTTAACACGGTTTTTATATTGTAGCAACGGGGCTGCATGCATATAGTTGCACACATAAACCATCAATATCACTGCATTCCTATTACAGACCAACTTCAGGGACATGGGTAGCAAACAAGTAGAGCCCTTCAGCGCACTGGTATAGCAATAACAGCATCTTGTCACCCTGTTTGAGATGACTTTCCTTCGCCATGAACTCTTTCCACCCGCTGACGCACAAGCGACCATCAAGATCAGAAATTGAATATGTCGATGTCACCTCAGTTCTCGGGTAGCAAACAATAGTGATTATACCATTTCTTGCCATATGTGCAGGAATCAGACGGCTTGGGATTTTCTGTTGCATGCAAAGACTTATAGTCAAGAAAAAAGCTATCGGGAAATAATCATGTTAAAAGAAAGGAAATTAAATAGAACAAGTGTACACGTATTACTTTGCGCATAAGAGAAGATGTGTTCTTAAAGATTTACCACGTGTTTATTGAAGTTCTCGCTGTTTGTCCAATTCAGAGTATGCAGCACCCCGACAACCAATTCTGCTTCCTCATACTCTCCAGCTCTGTGGAATAGAACAGTGTAATCCAAGTTTTCAACAGCGTCGATCACCGTCTCCATCATCCTCCAGTTAATCATGGTCCCATCAGTGCTAGAGAGTGAGTCAACAATGTGACGCCTCTCAGGGGACATGTGGTAGTATGCTGTAAAAATGTAATACGCCTGAAATTAGTGGATTACACATGCCGCAACCAAGTAATATATTAATGTTTATGTGCACAACATAATTTTTTTGTATTAAGTAAGAACTTACACGGATGGATGATTGGGTCATTTCCGGTTATGACCTCAGTTTGGCCTCTTTGTGTGTCGGTCTTGAAAACAAGCTCCATACCAACTTCAAGTTTGTAAACCCTACTAAATTCTTTCCAGTAATTTCCCTTCAGAAAGGTTATCCCGTCGATGTTGCTAAGCTCAACTATAAACGAGAATCCTTCCTTGGTAATCAGTGTGGCTTGAAAATTTCTGTCCTCCATAGGGAAAACAGCATGCATTCTTAAGAAATATTGTCTGATGTAGCAGGGGATCACCTAAATAAGAGCATGTATTTTATTAAATTATGAGCCAATAGTAAATTGGACTTACTAAAAGTAGATATATCCTACAAGAGTAGCTATTTGTACTTTTTCCTATAATTGTACATTGAAGCAATAGTCCTGTACTGCAAATAACTGAACATGCACTCATAGTTTCAGAATGGTACCCTTCAAGTATTGAAATTGCATGTAGGTAGTTCATAAAAAAAACACGTCCATAACTACTAGAGATCACAGTCCCAAAAAATTTGCTAGCTAGATCAGCTACGTATATTACATCAATGATTAACACATGACACAATGAGTACTAGCTAGGACCGGTAGATATGCTACGTATATTACATGTGAATAATCACGAAAAATCCAAATCCAATTTGTACATGAGTAGATTAGAATCCTTACCGTCTTCTCCTCAAATCCCTCTACAAGGGTTATGACGAAATAATCAGTCGTCATGTCATCACTGCCACACATCCCTAGTTTGTCAAAACAAACTGGACACTACGAGAAAAAACGAACAAAAACGATCAGATCTGGTGTGATAATCACGATCAAAGATGCAAAATGATGCGTAAGATCAAGTTGGCACGTCTTTGGTTGGCTTCATGATCGAAGTGGAGGGTGCGCCGGCCGGTAGACTAAAAATTCTAGGTCAAACTTGTGCGGAAGGGCAGGCGGCGGCGAACACGTGACGAGGGAGGCGTGTGAAGTCGGCGGTTTTCTGTGGGAGAATGATTACACGCACGCTGCCTTAGGTCAGGCCGTAGACTAGTTGTTTTGATGGGACAAATCGTGGGCCGCGCTCGCCATTGTGTAGGTTTAATAGATTAAAAATAGGCTTATTAGTTTAGGCCCACAAACAAGTGAGTACTATGGGACAAATCGTGGGTCGCGCTGGCCATTGTGTAGGTTTAGTAGGTCTATGTACACACACGGCACAGGTGCTTCCCAATTTTTTTCTATCGATTTCACACGGAAACCACTTCGAGTCTGCTCCGTACAGAATTAATATTAATACTCCCCTGTACTTCCATTCGTATTCACCACTGCATCTCTTCCAACCGCTGCACTCCAGTCTCTTCTTCTTCCATCCGCTCCCCTCTCTTCTTCTTCCAAGAATGGACGAACAGAAGTATTTCTGCCGCACGATTAAGGTCCCCATCCATGGCGAGGAAAGCATCGACGTCACGTACACCAACGACCCTGCCGAGGTGCAGCGTGTCGTAGACATGTACGAGCAGTGGATTGATAGCGGAGAAGAAAGGTTCATGGGGCTCGATTTCGAGTACACATCCCACAAGGTTGATATCGAGAAGAAGGTCGCCGTCCTTCAGGTTGCATTACGCTGCCACGTCCTGGTGTACCATCACTCCAGGTTAAAGTCATTTTTCCTCTTGTTTTCTGCAACTAGTACTCATCTGCTCCGCCGCCATGTTCTTGTGATTGCTATTTGGTTATTCCTGCTTCTTGTGATTGGTGTTACTACTACTTTTTTCCTCTTTTTTTGGGCAACTAGTACTCATCTAGATTTTCTGCAACTAGTACTCATCCAGACATGCATGCGTAACAGTTTTCTCACGCACTTTTTTTCGGATCGGAGGGAGTAGTACTTTTCTAAACTCTTGTTACTTGTGTACTTCAGTGGTGACTGGTGGCAATCTGCGACGCTGGCTGATCTTTTTCGTTTTGGCGGCGTCAAATTTGCAAGTGTTGACACCAACAACGACAAGAAAATGTTTGCGAGAACCTGGAATTTTTCTATTCCAAAAGAAAATTACGAGGATATCCAAGATTTATACTTTCATGTGTTCAAAGAAAAGAAAGTTGGAATGGCTACCATGGCAGCAAAATTTATTGATCCCGTCTACAAAAACATGAAGAAGAAGGATTACCGGTGGCACAGCTACTGAGACAACCAAATGCTAGACATGGAACACATCACCTATGCTGCAATTGATGGGTTCCTCTCCCTAGAGTTGTACCGTAAGCTCAAACCCATGAGTGACGCCAAGAAGGCCGAAGAGGGAGGCAGATCAAGGAGGGCGAGGGCGACCCACACTTGGCACTAGATCACCTGCTGCGGCGTAGTATATATGCTACTTTTGTTCTTTGTAATTAGAGTATATGTAAAATTATTCGAGTAGTATATATGCTACTTTTGAGCTATGGATTAATCTTGGTACTTTTGTTCATATTGCAAGTGCTATATCTAACTAGTAGTGCAAATTATGCTACGTGAAGTCTGGTTTGAACTCAATGACAACTCTCCCTCGCTGGCGGTGTTCGAGTAGTTCCCTCCTCGAGGCAGAACTAGTCCTGCCGCCATTCTCCTTTGGGTGGTTCGACGACTAGGGATGTGAAGATGGAGTTTGTTATTCCTAAGAGGCACCAGCATCTGTGGCGACGCGGCTCTGATCTTTGTTTAGGAAAGGCCTTCTCTTGTGTTTGGTTTTTGAGTCTGTGGGACAGTTCTCGGACTAGCCGGTGTGGAGTGGTGTAAGTGATAGTGTTGCTCACAACAAACTGTCAAGTTCATGTACTCAAACCACTATCTCCTATAAAAATCAGGTGCCAATTGCGTGCCCTCCAAAAAAGAAACAACTCTTTAACAATATTAATAAGCTCTGCTAAACGATAACATAAAAAGGACATAATGTTTCACATAGTGCATCATGCAGGAGTACTGGAAGCAACACATAGTTTAAACAAAAGAAACATTGTCTTCACAGGCACAACTTAGAAGATCTTGTGAACTGGGCCAGCTTCCATGGGATCAGGTATGAGTGGAATGAGTCTATTCACCTTACGGAAGGTGACTTGTTCTCCCTCCCACTCGTACCTCTTACCGTGACACCTTAGCACATCCTGTCTACGCATCTTGATGTAAAGATACGCGGAGTCTCCCTCTTCGTGAGACTGGACAATGCGCCAGTTGGTAGTACCCAACTTGCTAAGGAGTACACGCGAAACCATGAAAGACGATGGTCGCTGGTTCGGCTTTACCACAGCTTGAAGAACAAAGTCGGTGTGCACCCCCTTTTGCTCCTTTAGCTGAAGTATCACCAGATTGGAGACATGGACGTTGCAAGCTGATTTTTCATCAACATTTGGTGATGTTGGAGGTACTTCTTCAACATCTTCATCATCTTCTCCAGAGCCTCCATCCCCAGAACCATGACCATCTGACAAGGCCAGTCCGCCATCAGATGACTCTTCTTCAACTCTCGGCTCCTAAAATGCAATAAGCCAATATGTCAACTGAAAACTGAAGTTGCTCATTCGTTTTTAACTTTTATATCATTTATTGCCGAAGAATTCAAATGGATATGAAATGTACAACCTATACTAAACCTAGTATATCATAACCAAATCTGATAATTAGAATCCATGTAGGCATGCACGTTTAATTAACCTAAAAGCTACTGTGACCAATTATTACAAAATGAGATATGAAATTGCAGTTGAAATAATTTGAAGATTAACCCAAAAAAGGTTGTAACACCATAAATAGGAGAATCTAGGATGATAACACGCTACACAATTATTTCAACATTAGATATGAAGTTGCAGTTGTAATTATTACATGATGAGATATAAAATGGCATTTGAACTAATGTAAATAACACTTGAGAAATAAAACAATAAAATTAGAAAGCAAAATCGATCTACTCCCTCTTTCTTTGAACAAAAGACCACTATCAAAAATAAAATTTCTATGTATGCAAGACCGCTATCTCTTCCAAAGAGGAATTTATTTCGATTCTACCACATAGAATGGTGCTAAATGATGTCAATGTGCCATGCAACCATAGAGTAATATGCCCCAGTATTTCATAACAAAAACAGATAATTAAAATCTTGCGGATCAAATTACCCAAGCTATATTCATTGAATTTTAATTAAACAAAGTACAGAGAGTACAATTATTACAAAATGAGATATGAAATTGAAGTTGAAATAATGTGAAGATTACTGCAACCCAAAAAAAGTTTGTAACACCATAAATAGGAGAATCTAGGATGATAACACACTATACAATTATTTCAACATTAGATATGAAGTTGTAGTTGTAATTATTACATGATGAGATATAAAATGGCATTTGAACTAATGTAAATAACAGTTGAGAAATAACAGAATAATATTTGAAAGCAAAATCGCCCACTCTCTCTTTCTTTGAATACAAGGCCACTATCAAAAATACAATTTCTATGTATGCTAGACCGCTAACTCTTGCAATGAGGAATTTTTTTCGATTCTACCACATAGAATGGTGCTAATTGATGTCAATGTGCCATGCAACCATAGAGTAATATGCCCCAGTATTTCATAACAAAAACAGATACTCCCTCCGATCCATATTAATAGTCGCTAAATCGGATGTATATAGCACTAAAATATGTCTAGATACATCCGATTTAGCGACCATTAATATGGATCGGAGGGAGTAACTAAAATCTTGCGCATCAAATTACCCAAGCTATATTAATTGAATTTTATTAAAACATAGTACAGAGTGTACAATTATTAGAAAATGAGATATGAAATTGAAGTTGAAATAATGTGAAGATTATTGCAACCCAAAATAGGTTGTAACATCATAAATAGGAGAATCTAGGATGATAACACACTGTACAATTATTTGAACATTACATATGAAGTTGCAGTTGTAATTATTACATGATGAGATATACAATGGCATTTGAACTAATGTAAATAACAGGTGAGAAATAAAATTGCCTAGGCACACACGTGCATATATACCAGGTTGTGCTCCAATCCATCAAAAAATAAAAGAAATTTCCTAGGCACACATGTGCATGCAGTACCATCAGGTTGTGCTCCAATCCACCATAGAACAAAATAAATTTCCTAGGCACACACACGGTACCATCAGGTTGTGCTCCAATCCACCATAGAACAAAATAAATTTCCTAGGCACACACACGGTACCATCAGGTTGTGCTCCAATCCAGCCAAGAACAAAAAAGAGTAAAGTAGCAAACAGCACACATAGAGGTGTCTATCTTAGTTCTCTCAACTCACAGAAGTCACAACTCACAACCAAAATAAGTGGCAAACATGAACAACCACATAGTGCAAAGCAAAATCGATCTACTACCAGTCTGTGAATACAAGGGAATTATCAAAAATACATGGCAAGTTCACTAAAAATAGATCTACTACCTCAGTCGGCGCGGCAGTCGGCGCAGCGGGCGGCGCGGCGGTCAAAGCGTTGGTCAGCTTAGCGGAGATGGCCCCCCACATGGCGTATTCAGCTGATTGGTCATAGCTTTCGTCAATCTCCTTGTACGCAGCCTCGATGTCAGATGGCACGGCGGCGTGGGATGGGCCATCTTCTCCGTCCCCGCTCTTCGTCTTCTTCCGATCTATCTCCGAAGAGACATCACGGAGCGCCTCCTCCACCGGCGTGACCTCGCCGGAAGCAGCAGCCACTGTACCAGAGCTGGCCGCGGCTGGGACGACAGCAGAAGATGGCTCGCCGACGACGGACGCCACCTCATTACCTTCCTCGGCGTCGAAGCTTTCGCGTGATCTCTTCATGGCGGATGGGAAGGGCAGGGGAACCGTCGAGGGATTTGCGGTGGAAGTGGAGGGGAGGATGCGTTTTTTGGGGAAAAGTTGATGCAGAGACGGAGGAAGGAAGGAAGTGGATATGCGTCAAACCGTGTATTTATGGAGTTTCCCTTTTGCTCTCCCTCTGACGCAATGTGCACGCGTGAATCTAGGGTTTCTTTTTGTATAGTTGTTTTTCCATATTTTTTGCACAAAAATGGCTAAAATTGAAGACTAAAATGGCTTACATTCTCATCTCTGCTGTTTTCCAGGCATCCTAGGTGGAAGGGAACACTGTTCTGGACCGAAAGTGCCCGGAAACGGCTACGACATAAGATTGGTAGGCAACTTGAGAATGGAAGCGGCTTTTAGGTATCCCACACGTGCAATGTTGCTGAAATGAAGCGAGGTTCTTGGAATGCATCATGATTTCGACTTTGGGCATGGGAAACAACAAGTTGGCCAAGGAAATCCCCGTTTTCGGCCGTTCCTTCCGCTCTCGAAGGCAATATAAAACCAGATCTTGCATCGCCCACTCATGGGCAGGGGTAACAAGGTGCAGTGTTGCATGTGGAGTGAGTTGCTTGGAGTGGGTTGTAAGGATGCCCCAGGTGTCGAGGCTGGCATGCAAGAGCGAGAAGCGGCGAGAATCGTCCCGGTTAACGTCCGGTGCTTCGACGCCACCCAGCGCAACGGCGGCACCATACAAGTCCTGCAATGGGGTTCAAGCATTTTGTGTGGGCCCACATTGCCAAGTGTGGCTTACATTCTCATCTCTGTTGTTTTCCAGGCATCCTAGGTGGAAGGGAACACTTTTCTGGACCAAAAGTGCCCGGAAACGGCTACGACATAAGATTGGTAGGCAACTTGAGAATGGAAGCGGCTTTTTGAGATCCCACACGTGCAATGTTGCTGAAATGAAGCGAGGTTCTTGGAATGCATCATGATTTCGACTTTGGGCATGGGAAACAACAAGTTGGCCAAGGAAATCCCCGTTTTCGGCCGTTCCTTCCGCTTTCGAAGGCAATATAAAACCAGATCACGCATCGCCCACTCATGGGCAGGGGTAACAAGGTGCAGTGTTTCATGTGGAGTGAGTTGCTTGGAGTGGGTTGTAAGGATGTCCCAGGTGTCGAGGCTGGCATGCAAGAGCGAGAAGCGGCGAGAATCGTCCCGGTTAACGTCCGGTGCTTCGACGCCACCCAGCGCAACGGAGGCACCATACAAGTCCTGCAATGGGGTTCAAGCATTTTGTGTGGGCCCACATTGCCAAGTGTGGCTTACATTCTCATCTCTGCTGTTTTCCAGGCATCCTAGGTGGAAGGGAACACTGTTCTGGACCGAAAGTGCCCGGAAACGGCTACGACATAAGATTGGTAGGCAACTTGAGAATGGAAGCGGCTTTTAGAGATCCCACACGTGCAATGTTGCTGAAATGAAGCGAGGTTCTTGGAATGCATCATGATTTCGACTTTGGCCATGGGAAACAACAAGTTGGCCAAGGAAATCCCCGTTTTCGGCCGTTCCTTCCGCTTTCGAAGGCAATATAAAACCAGATCACGCATCGCCCACTCATGGGCAGGGGTAACAAGGTGCAGTGTTGCATGTGGAGTGAGTTGCTTGGAGTGGGTTGTAAGGATGCCCCAGGTGTCGAGGCTGGCATGCATCATGCCGTCTAGCTTTCTGTAAAACTATCGTCGAATCTATGAATTTGAGCCTATTTCAACGAGTTCGCGTTTTTTAATTAATTTTGAGTATTTCTGAACGCAATCACGAGCCAGAATGTAGATTAAAAGCGAAAAGAATGTTTGAATAATGTTGTATGATGCATGTTGAACTAAGTCATTCCAAAATTTTGGACAAATATGCTTCAAATGAGGTCTGAAGCTAGGGTAAATCACATATAACAGCATTGTGCGTTGGATTCATGTCATTTTGATATTTTTTGAATTATTTAAGCTCATTTGAAACCATCGCTCTATTCTCATGAGAAATGTGCTCCAAATGAGGTCTGAAGCTAGGGTAGACACCCCCGTTTGAAATTTCATGAAAAAATCGACCTTGCCAAAATTAACCAAATAAATTTGAGGAGCAACTATATCACATATAACAACATTGTGCGTTGGATTCATGTCAGTTTTATTTTTTTATGAATTATTTATGCTCATTTGCAACCATCGCTCGATTCTCGTGAGAAATGTGCTTCAAATGAGGTCCGAAGCAAGGGTAAATACCCCCGTTTATAATTTCATGAAAAATTCGACCTTGCCAAAATTAACCAAATAAATTTGAGGATCAACTATATCACATATAACAACATTGTGCGTTGGATCATGTCATTTTGAATTTTTTTGAATTATTTATGCTCATTTGCAACCATCGCTCAATTCTCGTGAGAAGTGTGCTTCAAATGAGGTCCGAAGATAGGGTAAACACCCCCGTTTATAATTTCATGAAAAATTCGACCTTGCCAAAATTATCCATAGAAATTTGAGGAGCAACTATATCACATATAACAACGTTGTGCGTTGGATTCATGTCATTTTGATTTGTTTTGAATTTTTTATGCTCATTTGCAACCATCGCTCAATTCTCGTGAGAAGTGTGCTTCAAATGAGGTCCGAAGATAGGGTAAACACCCCCGTTTATAATTTAATGAAAAATTCGACCTTGCCAAAATTATCCATAGAAATTTGAGGAGCAACTATATCACATATAACAACGTTGTGCGTTGGATTCATGTCATTTTGATTTGTTTTGATTTTTTTTATGCTCATTTGCAACCATCGCTCAATTCTCGTGAGAAATGTGCTTCAAATGAGGTCCGAAGCAAGGGTAAATACCCCCGTTTATAATTTCATGAAAAATTCGACCTTGCCAAAATTAACCAAATAAATTTGAGGATCAACTATAACACATATAACAACATTGTGCGTTGGATTCATGTCATTTTAAAATTTTTTGAATTATTTATGCTCATTTGCAACCATCGCTCAATTCTCGTGAGAAATGTGCTTCAAATGAGGTCCGAAGCTAGGGTAAATACCCCCATTTGTGCTTCAACATTTTTTGGCATATTTTCTAAATCAACCAAATGAATTTCCTAGACATCTATTCTACATGTATAGTGTAAATCTGAAGTTTCATTATGTTTTGAATAATTCTTCAATTTTTTATTTTTTATTTAAATAACATGGTTTAATAGAAAAATCATATGTAAAACTGATAAAAATCATCGCTGTAGTAAATCTGAAGTTTCATTATATTTTTTTATTTAAATAACATGGTTTATAATACTTAACAGCAAAGAAATCATATGTAGAACCATCGATCCCTGTGGACAACGTACCAACCAATCAGAGCGCAGAACGAACGTCTAGCGGATCGCTGTGGCTGCGAGCGCATCCGTCCGATGCACGATTCCTTCTAGAAGGCGTCGATCCAACAGCCCAGGTCGAATCTCTGTGTTTCCTTCTAGAAGCTTTTCGGGTGGTCAAACAGAGGGTTGACCAAGCTTGAAATGAGCATACATAATTCAAAAAAAAATCGAAAAAATATATTGCCGACGCACATAGTAGTGTTATGTCATATAGTAACGAGAAAAAAATATAAACCTGTCTTATAAAGAATGGAACGAAAAAGCCTTGTGTAACATGTGATATCTTGAACAGTCTAGTAGAGAGTTCAAGATAATGAGATGAGTTTCAAACCTTTGGAACTCAAATATGGTCAAAATCTCACCAAAGCTTCATTTTGGTGTGACTAAGAAAGATCCAAAGTTATTTTTTCATTTTGATGTTTTAAACTTGTTTTATTTACAATTTTCGATTAAAACCATTATTATTCAAAAGAAAATAAATAATACGAATATTCATCCAATAAATTTTCAGGCTTCGGAATTGCATTATATAGGTCTAATACAAGTCTAGGAAAAATATAAATATGATTTATAAACATTAGAACGAAAGCCATCACTAAAATGAGATTCCTCGAATACAGGAGTAGAGATTTCAAAGAATATGAGGTGGAAACATTGTGAATCTTCCGAAGAGGTGGGTTCTACCTTTTTGTTTTGTGTTCCTATGGGCTATCCTAGCACCACCAAGCAAATAGTTCCACATTGCTACCCCCTTTCGACGCCGTTACCGCGTGTTTCCGTATAAGTCCGATATTTCTCCAACGGGGCTAGGGTTTCACCGGGAGGGGGGCTACGGAGTGTCTGGATCCCAACAAGATCTAGGGGGTGCCATACCATGTTAGTATAGGTGTGTTGTGTGCTTTGGATGTCAAAGATTGATCTCCGGGGTGTGACCCGCTTCACCGGCATCCACTTCTCTCTCGTGAGCGCTTATAGGGTGAAACTCTTGTATCGGACCAAACATCGTGATTCTTCCGAAGAGGTGGGTTCTACCTTTTTGTTTTTTGTTCCTATGGGCTATCCTAGCACAACCAAGCAAATAGTTCCACATTGCTACACCCTTTCGACGCAGTTACCGCGTGTTTCCGTATAAGTCAGGTATTTCTCCAGCGGGGCTAGGGTTTCACCGGGAGGGGGGCTATCCTAGCACAACCAAGCAAATATCTCTAAAAATGTCGACATGGCCGAGTAGTGCAGACAGCACCCGTCTACACTATTGCACATGCCTTAAAAACAGAGGGAACCAGATCCTCTTACTTTGCCCACCTGATGTTCTCTGACTTTCTCCCATGACACGTGGGTCCGGTGTGTGATGGGCTCCATTTGTCAGTGACCTAAAGTCAGAGGATCGCGTTCCCGCACAGAGAAGCGCTCGTCTCAGCGTCTGCAGGCCGTTGCCGCCGTAGTTTGCATGCATGGACTCGATCTGCACCGTTCCTTACGATCAAACGATCGAAAATGAAGTGGTGCATGGACTGGGTGTTTTGTCTCAATGTAACGGCCACGTTCACCAGCCCGGTGCATGCACGCCTCGTTTTTTCAGAGTAAACAACGTGGCAGAAGAAGAAAATAGTTAACGTCGCGTCGCATTTGCAGCAGCCCTGCACGCCTTGTTTCAGAAACACGAGTCGCGTCGCATTTGCAGCGACGCAGCCCTCCACGCCTGGTTTCAGAAACACGAGTCGCGTCGCATTTGCAGCGACGCAGCCCTCCACGCCTAGTTTTCACAAGATACGCATCAATGCATATGCAGCTAGCGAGGACACTTTGGACTTTCTTCACTTCTTTAATACACGCATGCAACGTCGAATCACTTCGACTGACGAATGCACACGCGCTCGTACTCCGTGTCACTAGCTGTCCGGCCTACGCCTACGCCTATGCCTGTTCTACACCGCTTTGACCATGCATCGACTCTTCTACACTTCATCCAATGTGTTCACACAGTTTGCTTCATCTACCCAAATAAATTCACGCGTCTAATCGTGTCTTTAAATAGTCCTTCACTCGTCCTCCATATTCTCATCCCTCTCCAGCCCTTTGCCTCTCTCTCCCTTCAAGCCCTAACAATGTCTTCCTACTCACTCCCTTCAAGCCCGGAGTCGGTCTCCGACGAGGACAACCACCCCAAGGCTCGGCCTTGGTACGAGGCCGAGTGGCCCGAGGCGGAGTTGGACGTCCTGCCCATCGTGCTTCCCGTCGACGACTCTCCCAAACGGGAGCGATCGCCGACGCCGCCCTTCGTCCACCGCCCCGTCCCTTCCACCACCACCAAGACGTCGGACATCTCCCCCAAGACGAACCGCCGCCTCAAGAGACTGGAGCGGCTGGAGGCGAAGGAGTTGAAGGTGCAGGAGAAGAAGGCGAAGGAGGAGGCGAAGGCTTTCCGGGCCAGCATCAAGCGGTCCCGTGAGAGGCAGGAGGAGAGGGTGCGGGCGGAGAACCGCCACGCCCGGATCAACCAGGAGATGGAGATCCGGGCGGCGGAGTGGAGGAAGTAGGGCGGCGCCGGAGGGCGAGAAGGGCTCCCGCATGGATGCAGAGCGGGAGCAGTTAGGGCTAGCCCTTTTTATTTGAGTTAAATGTAATGTTTATTGGGCCCCACTGAATATATGTAAAGTGGGGCCAGTTATCCTTTCTAAGTATGTTTAATTATATATAAGCCCTATATATAAAGTTATGTTCTTATATTTGTCCAAATGTACCCACTGTTTAGAAGTTCTATCCTTTCTAATCATCGCTTTAAAATCTGCACATTGTAAACAAATTTTATATATAAGAGATGTGCTGCATTATGTTTTCTAAGATAACATAAAAATTTGAGTTGAGCACAGTATATATTTTATATTATTAATACGAATAATTTGATGGTTTAATAAATGGATAATGCGTAGTCTGCATGTAGTGATTAATAAATATAAATGGATAATGTCTACATGTTAACATTGGGCCTCATGTGACATTGGGCCGCAAGGAACGGTCAACAGGTGGGGCCCACATGCAGCGCCAACCGTCAACAGCTGGGGCACACAAACCGCGCCAACGCTCAACAGCTGGGGCCCATAGGTCGCGCCAACGGTTCTATGATGGGTCCCACAGGTCAGGATCCTAACGGGGGGCCGAAAGTAACGGTGGGAGCAGCGAAAGGAGTCCTTGCGCACTGACTAGGGGCAAAACTGAGGTCGATTCGGCGCTAGGGGTAAAACTGAGGTCGTGGTGCCAACTGAGGGCACCTTGTTAATTATCCCTTTCGACTTTGGGCATGGGAAACAACAAGTTGGCCAAGGAAATCCCCGTTTTCGGCCGTTCCTTCCGCTTTCGAAGGCAATATAAAACCAGATCACGCATCGCCCACTCATGGGCAGGGGTAACAAGGTGCAGTGTTGCATGTGGAGTGGGTTGTAAGGATGCCCCAGGTGTCGAGGCTGGCATGCAAGAGCGAGAAGCGGCGAGAATCGTCCCGGTTAACGTCCGGTGCTTCGACGCCACCCAGCGCAACGGAGGCACCATACAAGTCCTGCAATGGGGTTCAAGCATTTTGTGTGGGCCCACATTGCCAAGTGTGGCTTACATTCTCATCTCTGCTGTATTCCAGGCATCGTAGGTGGAAGGGAACAATGTTCTGGACCGAAAGTCCCCGGAAACGGCTACGACATAAGATTGGTAGGCAACTTAAGAATGGAAGCGGCTTTTTGAGATCCCACACGTGCAATGTTGCTGAAATGAAGCGAGGTTCTTGGAATGCATCATGATTTCGACTTTGGGCATGGGAAACAACAAGTTGGCCAAGGAAATCCCCGTTTTCGGCCGTTCCTTCTGCTTTCGAAGGCAATATAAAACCAGATCACGCATCGCCCACTCATGGGCAGGGGTAACAAGGTGTAGTGTTGCATGTGGAGTGAGTTGTTTGGAGTGGGTTGTAAGGATGCCCTAGGTGTGGAGGCTGGCATGCAAGAGCGAGAAGCGGCGAGAATCGTCCGGGTTAACGTCCGGTGCTTCGACGCCACCCAGCACAACGGAGGCACCATACAAGTCCTGCAATGGGGTTCAAGCATTTTGTGTGGGTCCACATTGCCAAGTGTGGCTTACATTCTCATCTCTGCTGTTTTCCAGGCATCCTAGGTGGAAGGGAACACTGTTCTGGACCGAAAGTGCCCGGAAACGGCTACGACATAAGATTGGTAGGAAACTTGAGAATGGAAGCGGCTTTTTGAGATCCCACACGTGCAATGTTGCTGAAATGAAGCGAGGTTCTTGGAATGCATCATGATTTCGACTTTGGGCATGGGAAACAACAAGTTGGCCAAGGAAATCCCCGTTTTCGGCCGTTCCTTCCGCTCTCGAAGGCAATATAAAACCAGATCACGCATCGCCCACTCATGGGCAGGGGTAACAAGGTGCAGTGTTGCATGTGGAGTGAGTTGCTTGGAGTGGGTTGTAAGGATGCCCCAGGTGTCCAGGCTGGCATGCAAGAGCGAGAAGCGGCGAGAATCGTCCCGGTTAACGTCCGGTGCTTCGACGCCACTCAGCGCAACGACGGCACCATACAAGTCCTGCAATGGGGTTCAAGCATTTTGTGTGGGCCCACATTGCCAAGTGTGGCTTACATTCTCATCTCTGCTGTTTTCCAGGCATCCTAGGTGGAAGTGAACACTGTTCTGGACCGAAAGTGCCCGGAAACGGCTACGACATAAGATTGGTAGGCAACTTGAGAATGGAAGCGGCTTTTAGAGATCCCACACGTGCAATGTTGCTGAAATGAAGCGAGGTTCTTGGAATGCATCATGATTTCGACTTTGGGCATGGGAAACAACAAGTTGGCCAAGGAAATCCCCGTTTTCGGCCGTTCCTTCCGCTCTCGAAGGCAATATAAAACCAGATCACGCATCGCCCACTCATGGGCAGGGGTAACAAGGTGCAGTGTTGCATGTGGAGTGAGTTGCTTGGAGTGGGTTGTAAGGATGCCCCAGGTGTGGAGGCTGGCATGCGAGAGCGAGAAGCGGCGAGAATCGTCCGGGTTAACGTCCGGTGCTTCGACGCCACCCAGCGCAACGGAAGCACCATACAAGTCCTGCAATGGGGTTCAAGCATTTTGTGTGGGCCCACATTGCCAAGTGTGGCTTACATTCTCATCTCTGCTGTATTCCAGGCATCGTAGGTGGAAGGGAACAATGTTCTGGACCGAAAGTCCCCGGAAACGGCTACGACATAAGATTGGTAGGCAACTTGAGAATGGAAGCGGCTTTTTGAGATCCCACACGTGCAATGTTGCTGAAATGAAGCGAGGTTCTTGGAATGCATCATGATTTCGACTTTGGGCATGGGAAACAACAAGTTGGCGAAGGAAATCCCCGTTTTCGGCCGTTCCTTCCGCTTTCGAAGGCAATATAAAACCAGATCACGCATCGCCCACTCATGGGCAGGGGTAACAAGGTGCAGTGTTGCATGTGGAGTGAGTTGCTTGGAGTGGGTTGTAAGGATGCCCCAGGTGTCGAGGCTGGCATGCAAGAGCGAGAAGCGGCGAGAATCGTCCCGGTTAACGTCCGGTGCTTCGACGCCACCCAGCGCAACGACGGCACCATACAAGTCCTGCAATGGGGTTCAAGCATTTTGTGTGGGCCCACATTGCCAAGTGTGGCTTACATTCTCATCTCTGCTGTTTTCCAGGCATCCTAGGTGGAAGGGAACACTGTTCTGGACCGAAAGTGCCCGGAAACGGCTACGACATAAGATTGGTAGGCAACTTGAGAATGGAAGCGGCTTTTTGAGATCCCACACATGCAATGTTGCTGAAATGAAGCGAGGTTCTTGGAATGCATCATGATTTCGACTTTGGGCATGGGAAACAACAAGTTGGCCAAGGAAATCCCCGTTTTCGGCCGTTCCTTCCGCTCTCGAAGGCAATATAAAACCAGATCTTGCATCGCCCACTCATGGGCAGGGGTAACAAGGTGCAGTGTTGCATGTGGAGTGAGTTGCTTGGAGTGGGTTGTAAGGATGCCCCAGGTGTCGAGGCTGGCATGCAAGAGCGAGAAGCGGCGAGAATCGGCCCGGTTAACGTCCGGTGCTTCGACGCCACCCAGCGCAACGGCGGCACCATACAAGTCCTGCAATGGGGTTCAAGCATTTTGTGTGGGCCCACATTGCCAGGTGTGGCTTACATTCTCATCTCTGTTGTTTTCCAGGCATCCTAGGTGGAAGGGAACACTGTTCTGGACCGAAAGTGCCCGGAAACGGCTACGACATAAGATTGGTAGGCAACTTGAGAATGGAAGCGGCTTTTTGAGATCCCACACGTGCAATGTTGCTGAAATGAAGCGAGGTTCTTGGAATGCATCATGATTTCGACTTTGGGCATGGGTTGGAAGCGGCGCGGTTATTACAAGCGGGCAATGCGGCTGTTTACCAAAATAATTGGGAATGGAATACTTTTGTACCAACATTTCTAAAATTGAACACACCATTGGTCTGACAGCCATTAATTACAAAAAAAAGTGCAAAACTTGTCTGGCAGCTCCATGGCGTGGAGTAGGACGAAGATCGTCAGTGGAGAAACAGAGGAGAAAGCAGGGGAGGGGAGGGGAGACGCTCGGTGGCACTTCAGATAGGAACCATAAAAATGGCAACTGCCCCGCGGAAATGTACCCACCATTTGTGGTAACAGACTTACAGGTGGGCCCAAGTATCATCTTCCACTCGTATTGTCACGTCAAGTTCACACTCCTCCTCTTTGTGTACCTACAGTTATTTGCTCCGAGAAAACCCTTATTCCGCAGTTCACCGACACCGTCGCCGCCGCCGCCGCCATCCATCTCTCGACCTCGCCGCCCCTCGATCAGCATCCCTCTCTGGGCCGCCGCATTCTCGCGACCGCCGTCGTCGCCTGTCTCTTCATCGCGCTGTAGATTGACCCACGGCATGTCGAATCACCACTGATCCATCGCGGGCGACACTCAGGTTAGAACTTCACCTCTTGTGGATGCATTGCAGAACGATTTAAGTTCAAACACTCATTTTCTATAAGGTAACTAGTGTCCTACTTGTCTAGACAGGAAAGAAATGTGAAATCTTGTGCTACATATAGATGGTAGCACGTATTTATGTTCGATGTCATTCATGATTGATTTGTCTTTTACACGTTTATGACTAAAGTAAATGGTACTTACATGCATCTGATTGAGATGTTGCACTATACCTTCATGTTAATTTTGATAGTTCCAGGTGCCTAATTGATGTTGGTAGCTGTTGTTGTGTGTGTGCCTTTTTCTAGGTAGGTAATTAGTGACGTTGAAAGTAAGACCTCTGGTACTCATACTGGCATATCTAGTACCAGTACCTACTTTTAGTAATTTCCCTTTTTACTATTCACAAGTACAGTTGACTTTACCCCTTTTTAGGTTCACTAGCTATTTTTAGTAATTTCCATTTTTAATCTTCAGCAGGACAATAGATGTGAGCCATTTTTTAGGACCAGTAGCTATTTCAATTAATTTGCTAAAGCAGTACAATTGATTGTCGGCACACCATTTCCTTGACATACTAGTAGATTTTCTTTTCTGAAGTTCCGTACTTCCATGAAATTCTTGAATGCATCTCAAATTTAAATTGCACCTGTGTATGAATGTCTCTGAACCATGATGCTGCTAGACTGCATTTAGTCCTAAATTTGTAGTGAACCTTCATGTTTCTTAACCTCTGCTGTTTTGGCACGTCTGCTAAATGTAACTGAAGTCATACTTTTTAGTACGATCTACAGGCGGGTTTGCATACGATGGACTACGAGTTCCTCGCTTACGTAGATGATGCTTCATCGGACAAACAGGTATTGTACTCATTTTACTTGTCATTTTAGTCAGATAGGTGGAATGATGTTCATGATTTTCTCTATCCTCTGCTGCAGTCACTGCCTAAGAAGTTCGCAGAGTTGCTAGGGGACCGTAAACCCCGTGCACTGAAGCTGCTTGAGGTCGGCCATCGGCGTAGCACCATGTGGGACGTTGATGTGTGGTTCGACAGCACTGGCCGCATGTTCCTCAAGCGCGGCTGGGAGTGTTTCGCCCGGACCTACAAACTGCAGAGAGGCTTTATTCTGATCTACAATTACGACGGCCGCAATGTCATCACAGTAAAGATGTTCGACCTAAGCAGTTGCCGCTTGCAATACAACGCGGCATTCAGTACGTGGACTGTATCACCAAAATGTTAATTCCCGATTATATATGTAGCCGGAAATTGATTTGCATTTCTATTATATGATGAACAGAGGGATCTGTTAAGATGGAGTTGGCAGACTTTGAGTTCTACTCCCTCGTAGTAGACGCTACATCGGACAAACTGGTACGCTTCATCGACCCACACCACCACTTCAGTTATTTAGTCTGACATAGTGTCTGAGCTATGATCCTGTAGCTAGTTAAATTTGTGAATCAAATTAAGGTCTAGTAGATGGGTTGTAGTAGCTCAATTGCTCTACGTGAATATGTTCACTCGATATGGTACATTTCAGCTCCCACTGAAAGTTCATCTTTTTGAATTAATGTGGCAAACACCCTCATTGCTCAACTAAGATTTAGTATAACTGATTACTAGGTACTACTTGTTTACATTTTTATAGTACTCATCCATCATCAAACAGTAAACTTATTTCTAGTAAGCACTCTTTTCTATCTATTTAACTTTCATATTGCTGCAGGTGCTGCCTAAGAAGTTTGTGGAGTTGCTGAAGGGCCGTGAACCACGTGAACTTAAGCTGCGTGAGGCAGACGATCCGAGTAGCAAGAACTGGGACATGGATGTGCTTTTCGATGAAGCTGGCCGCATTTTCCTCGGGCACGGCTGGGACCAACGCCCAATATTACTTCCTGCAGCGCGGCATGTTCCTCCTCTTCAGTTACGACGGCGACGCCTTGCTCACCGTCAAGGTGTTCAAGTTCGACATGTGCCGCAGGCACTACTTGTACGACCACGACGCTACTACAAGCAATGAAACTGACCCAGATCCCAGGACTGATGAGGAGTCCACGGATCAGCAGTCCATGGATGAGGATGACCCATTCGACTCTTCCATCATCTTCTCCCAGAGAGCTGATCTTGATGACGATGAGAAGGACCACGTTCGTGAGCTTCTACCCACAATAGATGAGTACATTGGAGTGCCATACGTGACTCGTTTGACGTGGACAAATGTGGCAAGATATGAGATGGTACGTAAGGTGCCAATGCTATTTATGTTTTTCAACACAATTTATGCTTACAACGTGTGCCTTACTATGACCTACTTCTTTTTGTATGTCATCCACACGCTCGAAATCCAGAAACTACCTCAGTCCATAGCGGACAGTGCTGGCATTCCGTCTTCAGGCCATGCTGGGCTATGCCTCGGATCATGAGAGGCGTTCACCACCGTTCCATACAACACGGACAGGGACGGCCGCATTATGTTTGGCAGGAATGCATGGCGGGAATTCCTTGAAGGCAAGCATTTATATGAAAAGCAAGCTATTCTCATTACACTTAGGAGCACCCGTAACCGCCACTTGGACGTGAAGATCGTGATGCGGGCGGTGTCGCCCTGGTTGTAGTACGTAGTCTGCCAACTTGGACATTCTCATCGGATCATGAACGTATGGATGTATGTAATTATCGTACTGCCATCAGCGATGTGCTTCAGTGGTTTGATCACCCAAACCTTCATCTGCAGTGAAGATTACTTGTCCTGTTTATATTTTCAGTGGCAATTTCAAGTTTGCAGAAATAAACAAGGCGGCGGCAGCTAATAAGTTGCATGAAATAATTGTTCAGTGACATTACATGACTCATGCGAGACTTCCACATGTTTTCAATCCTACGTTGTAAGCGCTAGGGAATAAATCCGATTAGTTTTCCCTCGATAGTTAAGAGCCTGACGCATTGAAACTCAATGCAAAATATGCCTTCTAGGTAGCCTGCGATTGCATGCATTGTTTAACTGCTCTATTAGCGCCTATATTGTCGACAAGGCGTTGTGGTTGCTCGAATACGATGTCCCACCAAAAAAAAATTAAATCCTCCCGCTAAAACGCCAAGTGTAGCGAAATTTTGTGTTCCCACCAAAAAATAAAAGCAATCACTTTAAATTTCCCGCTAAAGTGTATGTAGAAGTGCACGATGCCCCTCCTGTTTCGCCATAGCATAATCTATGGGCCACCTCTTTCGCCATTGCAGATTAGATCTCATCTCGCCCTCATCACGTTCAGAGCTCTACACATGTCGATGTCGCGATCGGACTCCATGGAACGCGAATCCTCTCAGGTTTTCCTGTCTAATCTGCTTCTCGTCCATCTCCGTGATCTCGCCGTCTCTTATATGGTCTCGATATTGGTTGTTATTCTCTGTTCTTCCTCTGGTTGAAGCGTTAATCCGTGTATGAACACCTAGTCGATCATATGTGTATCTGGTTTTCTATGTGAATAATGCCATGTAACTATTTTTTTTATTTCAGATCTCCTAACTCACTGATTATTTGGGTTCTCATTTTTTCCTTCTATCTAATTGTAGACGACCGAACCCATTTGGAAAGTTAGACTTTTCTATGAGGATGGTGATAAAAACAAAAAAGTTGTGGAAGCAGCCATGGAACCGGAGGAAATCTGCTATATGGAGTTCATCAATTTGATTGAAAACGTTGGCTTCAGTGGCGCGCGTGATTACCTGTACTGCAGGCTAAATAATGGCCCTGGCAAAGGAAAACTTGTTCCAATAGACCATGGTAGTGATTTGGAGCAATTGAAACGCATACACTCTAATGATAAGAAGATCTCCCTGTGTGTGTTTAGGGAGAAGGCCACGGCGGTTGATATTGCAACAATAGAGTCTCTGCTTGATGATGCAACTGGATCCACCAGAAAAAAGCGATAGATCACTATCACAGGTTATACTTTCATGCCAAATCTCCAACTCGCAACTCCTTCAATACAGACTTTAATAAATATTTTCCCCGGTAACTATTTTATGCATTCCTTACCTAATCCACAATTTTGATAAACATGTAGTTAGGGATGCAACCGAAGAGGAACAAGCTTCAAACGAAGAAGAAGATACGGATTACTAATTTGGGAATGGTACACAAGTTCATTAATTCTTAATCAGCTTTCTGAATTATGCACAATGCTAATGCTTTGTCCATTTATTGTTAACATTTTTAGTAATAAAGAAAGAATCTGTCTGCATGACAAGGGTTGAAAGTATACTACAATATAAAAAAAGTCAGGGAAAACGTAGACGTGGTAATTTATTTTTGACATTTAAGCTCTATCTAATATTTGTTTTAATGGATAAAATCTACGATTGCTGATTCAGTACAAATGTTAACCCTGAAACAGGAACTGAACCTAACACTGATGTGTCTGAAACTGACATGTGTTCCGTTGATGATTGGCCTTCCCATGCACGCTGCTATCGCCCGAAGCTACAACTACAAGAAGGTACTAGCTATTTTTTTACCGCTGTGTCCTAATTTCTTTCAATCAACTACAAAATAAATTGTTTCTTTGTGTGTGTTTTGGGATGTAGGTGATGACATACCGAAGAAGAAAGGGCGAGGTGTAGTGAAAGGTTTGAAAGCCAATAAGAAGCGTCATGCCAATGGAGCTGCAAAGCTAGGTGTTGATTTCTCTGAAACATTGGGTGGTCCAGTAGGAATGAACAACCGTTCATTCAAGGATGACGTGGTAATCACAATGAAAAGAAGGTTACCAATTATTGGAGTGAGGAGGTGGTCAGACATTCACCCTAACATCCATCGCATGATCGTCACAGATATGTTGGTGAGTACAACCTTTCTCACATGTGTTGTCTGCTTTTTTCGTCCATAATTAATGTACTACTACTAAACTAAGTCTATCTGTTTGTTCTACGCATTACAGGACAGATACGATATGCCAGATACAGACGAAACACACGAAAAAATTCTTAAAATTGCAAAAGAACGCTACAGAGGCTGGCGAGGAAACCTAAGCAGCACTTACAAGGCATACAAAACAGATGATGCCAGAAGGGCAGTTGTCCCAGAAGATTTACAAAAAGAAGAGTGGGAATGGTTGATCGAGTACTTTGGCACTGATCCGAAATTCCTGGTTATTTCTATACTACCTGTTTGTGAATTTTGTACTATCATCAAATGGCTTGTCTGACAAGTTTTTTTTTATAATTGAATGAGCAGGAACTCAGCCAAAAGAACAAGGATAACCGTACGCAGATGAAGACAAAACACAGAGTAGGATCAAAATCCTACTCTCAACACAGTTTTGAGAATGTATGGGCCTACTCACTATGCATGCGTCGGTGTTCACTTTGCTTTAATGTTTATAGTATCTAATTGTTGCACTACTTGCAGAGGGATTCGGAAACTGGAGAAGAGCCAGACTGTGTTGCTTTCTGGAGACTGACCCACACAAAGAATGAAACATGGACTACAGAAGAGTCCAAGGATGTTTACGTGAGTTAACTGACTTAGAAGCTACTCTAAACATATTTACTGTTCTCCATCTTGGATGTTTCTTCATCTGATTTGAGATTTTTTTTCGTAATCAGGAAACAGCATGTAAAGAGATTGAAAACAGATTAAAGGAAACTAGTGTTCCATTGTCAGCTGAACAAAGAATCAATATTTTCCAGAAAGCATATAAATCTACCGTTCAATGCAAGTCATCGCAGCCTCGTGGGTTCAGATACATGGCCCAGGTGCAAACTAGTTCTCAGCGGTCTAAGTTGCTGTTAGAGGAGCAAGCTCGGGCTACGGCAGAGACCCAAAAAGTTAACTCCCAGCTCACCACGAAGGTCACTACTTTAGAACAGAAGTTACTAGATGAACGTGCAAGCATGGAAGAGAAGATTAATGTAGAGCGGGCTGAGAGAGAAAATCTTGAGAAGAGATTAATGGAAGAGCTTGCTCAAAGGGAACAACTGATGGAGTCGGAGAGAAACTCAAGAAAAGAATTTGAAAATAACTTGGTTGCACAGTTTAACTCACGGTTCCAGGCAAAGTTTGACGAGCTCTCCGCACAGATGGAAAAGCAGAAGACGACTACACCTCAGGTGATGATAGTCATACAATTGCAAACTAGTAAGATTTAGTTGTTTACTTACGTTGCTAACCGTGCACTTTGTTTTTGCAGACGCCTAAGAAGTCGAACCAGCAACCATCACTTACCAACAGTCCTGCTCAGAAAATAGTTCCTCCGCACAGCACGATACAGAAAAGTCGAATGTATAAAGCACACAAGAACCAGGAATAACCAAATAGCAATCACAAGAACACTTGTAAGTCACAATCTTGTACAGTTTGGTACTAGTATATTCTGTTTTTGCTTCACCCACACTATAGCGTTGTTGCACCCACCCTATACTTGCTGCAGTTTATGTTTCACTATGGGTTGTGGCTTCGTTGAGTTACAACAACTGTTTTTGCTTCATCCACACACTATAGTCTGCTGGTTCTTATGTTTCAGCATGTGTTATTGCTGACTAGACTCACACTTTTTTTTTACAATTGATTGCAGGACGGCAATCAAACTTCTGATGGAAACAAATAGCTGCACTGGATATTTCAGTTTGATTTGATCTTGATTTGATCCATGTTGTACGAGAATTTCATTTGTATATATTAAAAATAGCTATGAGAATTATTATTTTGTGTAAATAAACATATTTTATGTACCGTTTTGAACATTTTAATTCAATGCCCGTATTATTTGTTTCCTTATTTTATTTTATTTTCTATAACGTGGCAATAGGTAGTTTACCACGATAATTGTAGTGTTGTGTGAAGCCTCAGTCGCCACAACAAAGTGTTTTGTTGAAATAGACTCTCACCACCATGAGGGAGACATCGTCGCAATAGATTTTCTCCACCAAACTAACTTTGTTGCGATAGTTCATTCACGCCACCAAACTATGTTCGTTGCAATAGAGAATTCCCATACTTCTCGCCACGAAACTAAAGTTTGTAGAAATAGAAAGGCACAACGAATAGTTGAAGTTGTCGCAGTTGTTTCTAGCTACTAAAATTTGTACGTTGAGAATAGTACATGTCGCCACGAAAATAAAATTTGTCGAAATACAATGACGCCACGAAAAGTTGTTATTGTCGCAGTTGTTTTTAGCAACATAAAATGTGGATGTTGCGAATACTACATCTCACCACGAAACTAAAATTTGTAGAAATAGAAAGGCGCAACGAATAGTTGAAGTTGTCGCAGTTGTTTCTAGCTACTAAAATTTGTACGTTGCGAATTGTACATGTAGCCACGAAAATAAAATTTGTCGAAATACAATGGCGCCACGAAAAGTTGTTATTGTCGCAGTTGCTTCTAGCAACATAAAATGTGGATGTTGCGAATACTACATCTCGCCACGAAACTAAAATTTGTAGAAATTGAATGGCGCCACGAATAGTTGAAATTGTCGCGATTGCTTATGGCTACTAATATGAAGGCCGTAGCGATTACTATTTCAAAATCATCTTACCACGATTGATTGTGTGTGGCAAAACGTTGTTCCCACGCGTATAATGTTTGTTGCCATAGTTTTTTGCCACACAATTGGACGTGGCAAATAAACTCGACTTTTGCAACGAAAGAACAAGCGCAATGGAACACTCGCCGTTGCCACATTGGTCACTCGCCACGTTTGGGTATTTGTTGCACTAGAGGTGTACCAACGAAATACGTACGTTGCGTTATGTGTGAGACGCGACGGAAAAGTGCGTGGCAATTGGCCTAGGAAATGGTTGCAACTGGATTCTTTTTTAGCGACGAATCTAAGTGCGCGGAGACAGGCTTCTACCACGGAGGTTTTCGCGACGCCTCCCAACGAAACCGATTTCGGTGCAACAAAACCCTATTGCGACGATAAGTCACTTTTTACAACGACTATTTTCGTTGCAATAGACCGATTCCGTTGTAGTGACTCTATCTAACAATGTCAGAAACACTTTTGAACATTCCAGGACATCTCATTCCCGCTCATAAATCTCTCTTAATGTAATTATATTACGTCGGAACTATCTGGATGATACCCGCTCTCTTTTCCTAACCATGATAAGGAAACTCCTTTCCTAATCAATAATAAACATCGGGACCGTGAACGTCCATATTGAATCCTACAAGTTATACGAAGGAACTCTGCTGAACCTGTTCATTATCATGTATGTTCCCATTACTTCACAATACCAATCAATACCTCAAGGTGAGATGAATGGCATAACCATGATTAAGCTCTATGGGGACCCCATAGTAGCAGTCTAAGACCTCAAGTATGCATACATTCCCGATCCCATGATCAGTCTGTCGTGAACAACATAGTTGAGTCGGCATTGCAGATTACATCATCCATTACATAACAAATACAAGGCTTACACAAATGGTCACATGACTCAGTCTTAAATAAATGTCACGCAAGATAGGAGCTACACTAAACAACATAAGTCCTCGAAATGCAATCGTAGTAAATCCCAAGTAATGCCTTGACTACCTACAGGCTACTGATGGGGAAACTTCCGTAGTTCGCATAACTGTCAACTACACCATCATCATCCAATTCCCCAGGGTGCTCCTCAAGTTGTGGCCAAGTAAATAGCCAGGGACAAAACCATTGTGAGTACATTTGATTGTACTCGCAAGACATCTCAAAAGAAAGCCAACAATATGCAGATATGATTAGAAGCTTGTGGTGAGTAAGTTATACATAGGCGTACTACCCATGATGGATGGAAGATCCAGCTTGCAAATTTTTTAACATTACTTTGCTGAAAAAGATAATTCAAAATATAGTTATTTTTTCCCTTGTAGATATCCCAGACAACAAGGTTTTGATAAAATAAAAAAAGTTAGAAGAAGAATATTTTTATTTGCAAAAATTCTTCCGCAAGAACATCTTTGTTCACTAAAAATCAGTACCTCCGCGATAATCTTTCCTAAAATTCAGTACCTCCGAGGTACTATTCCATTTCATAATACAAAACTCCTTTTCGAAAACATTGATACCATTCCAAAGCTGCATGGCCATTCTACTTCCCTTGACCGCCGATGCGGCTATTCAAATAGTTCTATCTCTGTAGAGGAGTGGACTTTACCCACAATAAACAGTGTCACTGCCAGGAATTTCTCCCGGATTGCCATACGACAATACACAAGTGTCGGGAATCTAATCGTGATCTTTCACTATGTTGATGCTAGTACGAAATCACCCCATTCGACTAGGTTGGTTCTTCCTGGCACTGTATGATCCAACCTTATCGATCCGGTTTCCCCTGAACTCATATCTCCAAGACGGGAGACCTAGCCGTTGCACCTGGTGGTAAGTGGATCCACATTATTTGTACGTAACTACCATCATATGTCGATCAGATCTAGGGCCACATCCACCCCTATATCAAATTAGGGAATCTTCATAAGCCCGGAAGTCCTATTTTACCCGGAACCAACCAGAAGACCGAAGAGGAGACGAAGAGGGGCATCAGGGGGCCCACACCATGGGGTGGCGCGCCCCCTGGCCGCACCAGAGGTGGTGTGGGGCCCTGGACCTCCACCGCCTCTGCCTTTTTGCCTATTTAATCCCCCGGATGGAAAACCGTAAATATATCGACCTTTTCCCCAAAATACATTCGTAGCTCCGCCGCCGCCACCGACAAGTTTCGTGGGACAGATCTCTGTTCTGGCACCCTGCCGGGACAGGGAAGTGCATCGGGAAGCCATGTCCTTTGACTCCACCGCCATCTCCATCGACGTTGTTGTCTCGTATGATGAGGAGGGAGTAGTTCTCCCCCGAGGCTGAGGGCTCTACCGGTAGCTATGTGGTTCATCTCTCTCTCCCATGGTGTGATCTTTATCTGATCATGAGCTTTGTACTCTAGTTGAATATGTAGATTGATCTTCATCTATTATGCTACTCAAGTGGTTTTGTTATCTCCGTAAACACTTTGATCACGGGGTAAAGGTAATAGTGTGTGCACCGTGTGGTTTAGCATGATATTTATATCTTGTGTCGGAAGATAAACCTATGAAATTTTGGTGTTTGCGTGGAACCATCTGGGTCCCATGGTGATAGCATGGGGGTTACTTGGTTGGGAAAGTTCTTACTCTGAGGAGTGCTGTGAAAGCCCTACGTAATGATTAGTGTTCGTTATTCGACCGGGGAGTGGTTCGGAGTAGCATAGTGAAGAAATGATATTTGTGCATTCAATTATGTTTTCATTGTTGAGAGTGTCCTCTAGTGAAAGTAGGATCCCTAGGCCTTATTTCCAGGCATTGGAACACCATTTTCCGCCTGTTCTGCTACATGTTTGCTTGCTTCCATATTTATTTTAGATTGTTATTATCACTTATAATCATCCATACTGCTTGTATTTTACTCTCTTTTCGCCGAACTAGCGCACCTATATACCTGACAAGTATACTGGGTGTGTTGGGGACACAAGAGACTTCTCATATCTTAATTGCAGGGTTGCTTGAGAGGGATATCTTTGACCTCTACCTCCATGAGTTCGATAAACCTTGGGTGATCCACTTAAGGGAAACTTGCTGCTGTTCTACAAACCTCTACACTTGGAGGCCCAACACTGTCTACAAGAACATAAGCGTGCGTAGGCATCAACCTCTTTTGTGGCGCCGTTGCCGGGGTGGTAAGGTAAAAGGTTCTCACATCCTCGGGTGTGAGTGCTCAAAATTATTTCCTTTAGATCCTGCAATTATATCTTTTTTTTTTAATTTTCACTAGTGAAGCTTAATGGAAAATAACAAAAATATGAGAGAGCTTTATAATCTTTATCTTGAGTTAGGACATGAAGTGTTTGAAGACAAAATTAAAAAACCTATGGAACTTTATTTGCATGCTAATAGAAATGTTATTAGTATTAATGCTATGAACACTATTATTTCTAATGTTATGGAAAAGTCTAAGCTTGGGGAAGCTAGTTTATATGAAAATGATATTTTTAGTCCCCCAAGTTTAGAGGAGGAAATTTTCTTTGATGATATTTTTCCTCCAATATATGATGATTATAATGATTATAGTATTCTAGTTACATCTGTTTACAATGATGAATATGATATTTCCAGTCCACCTACAATAGAGGAAAATATTAATTATGATTACAATATGCCTCCTATATTTAATGATTATGGTGATGAGAATAATAATGATAGATATTATGTTGAATTTTCTCCCACTGCTATTAATAAAAATGACTATGCTTATGTGGAGAGTATTAATTCTTTTATGCATGTAACTCATGATAACAATGTTTCATGTGATAGTTATATTGTTAATTTTATTCATGATGCTACTGAAAGTTATTATGAGAGAGGGAAACATAGTTTCATGCATCTCAACAATATCAAGGTTCCCCTCTTTTTGTTCAAAATTTTGAAGTTCCACTTATTTTGCTTTTCTATGCTTGCTGCTTTGTGTTTCCATGACTTGTTTTTCTACAAGATTATTTTTCATAGGAAGTGGGTTAGACTTAAATGTGTTATATATTTTCTCCTTGATTATCTTTTATTGTGCTTCAAATCTTATTCTTATGTGAGCATCTTTTAAAAATCATTATGCCTAGCTGAAAGGCGTTAAAGAAAAGCGCTACCGGGAGACAACCCGTTTTTTCTCCGTTTTCATTCAGGTTTCCTTTGTTTTATGTTGTGTGCTTTGCACCTGGGTGTTGTCTATTTACTTAGAAACCCCGATGTATCTTTTCTTTTGTGTTTTTATTGAGCCAGGTAAATCCTCTAGTGGAAAGTTGAGACTATATTTCGGATTTCTGCGGAGGAAACAAATTTCAGCTGTCCACTTTTAAATACGAACAAAATCACAGAAAATTCAAAATGACCTGAGATTTTTGTGCTTAATCCTGGGATATATAGGAAACTTTTCTTAGTTGAGCACTTTTTGATTTGAGCAACAGAATATTTTTGAAAAAAAAATCATCTTTACCTGCTATTCTGTTTTGATGAATTTCTGCCAATAATTGCATTTGCATCTTAATCTCTTTCTTTTTGTGTTCTTTTGAGAAAAAGAGTTTTAAAAGAAGTTCTGACAGTAGCTAATGTGTTTTTTAGTTCTAGTCTTGTGTTGAAACTGAACCATGTGAGTTTATTATTTCAATTGCACTAACGTTGCTAATGAAGATTGTGAGAATTTTGGTGTGAAGAAAGTTTTGAAGGGTCAAGAGAAGAGGATGATATGATGTGATCAAGAAGATTGAAAAGCCTAATATTGGGGATGCCCCGGTGGTACATCCCAGCAAATTCCAAGAAGACTCAAGCATCTAAGCTTGGGGATTCCCAAGGCATCCCCTTCATCGAATAATTATGAGGTCACTTCTAGTGAAACTATATTTTTATTCAATCACATCTTATGTGCTTTACTTGGAGCGTATTTTATTTTTGTTTTCAGTTTGTTTGGTTTTCTTTGCTGTAATAAATAGTAGGAACCTATCATACTTGTGTGGGAGATATACACGCTCCGTTTTCATTGCTTAGAACACTCTACTTTTCAGTCTTATTGTTCTGTGAGTGTTCACTTTTTGCTAGTATTGCGTTTAGCCTTTGTTTTCATGCATCTCTTATTCAGAGTTGTTAGTTTTAGTAAGTGTTATCTTAGTACTATCATGTTCTCTTTCTATATCATAATGAGTATTTTTGTTAAAACATATCTTGGATGGTGCTTGTTGGGAAAAGAAACTGCTACTTGATGTAGAATTTATAACAGTGCTAGTAGAAGCTTGTATAGACTGTGGCTAGAACTTTTTCATGCCATGCTAAATGTTATTTTAGTTTTAAAGCCTTGTGGTTATTGAGTAGCATGAATAGACTTAAATAGCTGAGAGCGTTTAATATGTCTTAAAATATTCATGAGTTGTTCTTGTCATAGTAAAGCATCAATATATGGTATTCTCTTTCGAATGTTTTATTTGGTTGACTTGGCGCATGATCACACCAATTTTATGACTACAAACCAGTCACGAATAGCCTCCATGACCACTTAGTTTTTGAACATGTGATACGGCTTATGCTTTAATTAATGATGCTTATGTCGCTATGCATGATTATGGCTCTTATGCTATCTTGATTTGTCGCTCCCAGGCTTTTGCTAGCCTCCACCTGTAGTGAGTATGGAATTATACTCGTGCATCCAAACTCCTTAAACCAAAATTTTCCCATTGTGTACACCGTACCTACCTACATGTGGTATTTAACTGCCACTCCAAGTAAATTGCTCATGTGTTACCTTTAAAACCTTCAAAATTATTCATGTTTTGTGTTCTTGTTTTTGCTCATGAGGACGTCAATAGAGAATCTTTATCTCACTTGTTGATTGGATTTCACACCCTGGACTAGTGGCTTTATCCGCTTATCCAAATGATAAAAGAGCTGGCAGCAGGGTGCCTAGCCCCAAATTAATACAAACAAATTTTCTCCACTATTTTTGCCCGTGATCATATCAGTCAAAGCATAATTGTGTAAACAAAAGAGAAAGAGGGATGACCTTCTACACCGGTTGTGTCCTTCACCATGGGAGTCTCTCTTGTGAATCGAGTTGGCTTGTGACATATTGTATTATCTGTTTACCATTCGTTGACACTAGCATACACCCCTCCTAAAATATAGATATTCTTCCACAAATGTCAAAAATTTAATACCTCTGTTTAATAAAATAAAAGGCTCTAGAACATGAGTGATCCCTGCTTCCCTCTGCGAAGGGCCTTTCTTTTAATTTTATGTTGAGTCTCCATCTTATAACTTTATGCACAGTTGAGAGAGCATTTTTGCCATTCTGAGTTCTGTGTGCATTTGTCCCATAAACATCAATAATTACTTCATGATGTGATATTATTTGATCTTAAATTATTTTTTCTAGTATTATTGATGAACTTTGAATGTGTCCTGGCATTTATGTTTTGTCCCACTCTTAAGGACTATTGAAATACCACTTTGCCATGCTTTCTCTATACCTGAAACAAACGTCTACCTTTCTTTGCATTATTATTCATGATCCTTTATTTGAGTTACTCTTCGTGATGCAAAGTAATTGCTATGCTTTATTATTAAAGTTTTATTTATCATGGCTGTGTTTAAACTTTTATGATCTCAGCGTGCATATGCTTTTACATTAGATTGAACAAGTTTATGTTAGTAGCATGTCACCTCAGAAATTGTTGTTTTATCGTTTACCTACTCGAGGACGAGTAGGAACTAAGCTTGGGGATGCTTGATACGTCATAAACGAATCCCTAATTTCTGATGTTCCATGCTGTTTTCATGTTATTTACCACATGTTTTCCTTACACTTTATGTCATTTTTACACGTTTTCCGAGACTAACCTATTGACAAGATGCCACAGAGCCAGTTCCCTGTTTTCTGCTGTTTTTAGTTTCAGATAAATTATTCTGGAAATATTCTCGGAATTGGGAAGTTCGAAACCCGGAAGTCCTATTTTCCCCGGAAGCATCCAAAAGACCGAAGAGGAGACGAAGAGGGGCATGAGGGGCCCACACCATGGGGTGGCGCGCCCCCCTTGGCCGCGCGAGGGGGTGGTGTGGGGCCCCTGGACCTCCACCGCCTCTGCCCTTTCACCTATTAATCCCCCCCAGATGGGAAACCCTATATATATCGACCTTTTCCGCAAAATACATCTGTAGCTCCGCCGCCGCCACCGACAAGTTTCGGGGGGACAGATCTCTGTTCTGGCACCCTGTCCGGACGGGGAATTGCCCCCGAAATATATCTCCTTTGACTCCACCGTCATATCCATCGTCGTTGCTGTCTCCTAAGATGAGGAGGGAGTAGTTCTCCCCCGAGGCTGAGGGATCTACCGGTAGCTATGTGGTTCATCTCTCTGTCCTATGGTGTGATCTTTATGTGATCATGAGCTTCGTACGCTAGTTGAATATGTAGATTGATCTTCATCTGTTATGCTACTCAAGTGTTTTTTTTATCTCCATAAAAACTTTGATCACGGGGTAAAGGTGATAGTGTGTGCACCGTATGGTTTAACATGATATTTATATCTTGTGTTGGAAGATGAACCTATGAAATTGTGGTGTTTGCGTGGAACCATCTGGGTCCTATGGTGATAGCATGGGGGTTACTTGGTTGGGAAAGTTCTTAGTCTGAGGAGTGATGTTAAAGCCCTACGCAATGATTAGTGTTTGTTATTCGACAGGAGAGTGGTTCTGAGTAGCATAGTGAAGAAATGAAACTTATACATTCAATTATGTTTTCATTGTTGAGAGTGTCCTCTAGTGAAAGTAGGAGCCCTAGGCCTTATTTCCAAGCATTGAAACATCGTTTTCCGCCTGTTCTGCTACATGTTTGCTTGCTGCCCTATTTATTTTAGATTTTTATTATCACTTATAATCATCCATACTGCTTGTATTTTACTCTCTCTTCGCCGAACTAGTGCACTTATATACCTAACAAGTATATTGGGTGTGTTGGGGACACAAGAGATTTCTTGTATCTTAATTGCAGGTTTGCTTGAGAGGCATATCTTTGACCTCTACCTCCATGAGTTCGATAAACCTTGGTTGATCCACTTAAGGGAAACTTTCTGTTGTTCTACAAACCTCTGCACTTCGAGGACCAACATTGTCTACAAGAATAGAAGCGTGCATAGACATCAAGCTCTTTTCTGGCGCCGTTGCCGGGGAGGTAAGGTAAAAGGTTCTCACATCCTCGGGTGTGAGTGCTCGAAGTTATTTCCTTTAGATCCTGCAATTATATCTTTTTGTTTTTTGTTTTTATTTTCACTAGTTAAGATTAATGGAAAACAACAAAAAAAGGAGAGAGCTTTATAATCTTTATCTTGGGTTAGGACATGAAGTGTTTGTAGAGAAAATTGAAAAACCTATGGAACTTTATTTGCATGCTAATAGAAATTTTATTAGTATGAATGCTTTGAACACTATTATTTCTAATGCTATGGAAAAGTCTAAGCATGGGGAAGCTAGTTTATATGAAAATGATATTTTTTGTCCCCCAAGTTTTGAGGAGGAAATTTTATTTGATGATACTTTGCCTCCAATATATGATGATTATAATGATTGTGGTATTCTAGTTCCACCTGTTTACAATGATGAATATGATATTTTCAGTCCACCTACGATAGAGGAAAATATTAATTATGATTACAATATGCCTCCTATATTTAATGATTATGCTGATGAGAATAATAATGATAGGTATTTTGTTAAATTTGCTCACACTGCTATTAATAAGAATGACTATACTTATGTGGAGAGTATTAATTCTTTTATGCATGTGGCTCATGATAAGAATGTTTCATGTGATAGTTATATTGTTAATTTTATTCATGACGCTACTGAAATTTATTATGAGAGAGGGAAACATAGTTTCATGCGTCTCAACAATATCAAGTTTCCCCTCTTTTTGTTGAAATTTTTGAAGTTGCACTTATTTTGCTTTCCTATGCTTGTTGCTTTGTGTTTTCATGACTTGTTTTTCTGCAAGATTATTTTTCATAGGAAGTGGGTTAGACTTAAATGTGTTTTATATTTTCTCCTTGATGCTCTCTTATTGTGCTTCAAATCTTATTCTTATGTGATCATCTTTTAAAAATCATTGTGCCTAGCTGAAAGGCGTTAAAGAAAAGAGCTACCGGGAGACAACCCGTTTTATTTCTCTGTTTTCATTAAGCTTTCCTTTGTTTTATTTTGTGTGCTTTGCACCTGGGTGTTTTTTATTTCCTTAGCAACCCCGATGTATCTTTTCTTTTTGTTTTCACTGAGCCAAGTAAAGCCTCTAGTGGAAAGTTGAGACTATATTTCGGATTTCCGCGCAGGAAACAGATTTCTGTTGTCCACTGTTAAATACGTATAAAATCACAGAAAATTCAAAATGACCTGAGATGGTTTGTGATTAATCCTGGGCTATATAGGAAACTTATCTAAGTTTACCACTTTTTGATTTGACCAACAGAAGATTTTCTAAAAAAAAATCATATTTACCTATTGTTCTGTTTTGACAGATTTCTGCCCATTATTGCATTTGCATCTTAATCTCTTTATTTTGGAGTTCTTTTGAGAAAAAGAGTTTTAAAATAAGTTGTGACAGTAGCTAATGTGTTTTTGAGTGCTAGTCTTGTGTTGAAACTGAACCATTTGAGTTTATTATTTCGATTGCACTAACGTTGCTAATGAAGATTGTGAGAATTTTGGTGTGAAGGAAGTTTTCAAGAGTCAAGAGAAGAGGATGATATGATGTGATCAAGAAGAGTGAAAAGCCTAAGCTTGGGGATTCCCCGGTGGTACACACCAGCAAATTCCAAGAATACTCAAGAATCTAAGCTTGGGGATGCCCAAGACATCCCCTTCTTCATCGACAAATTATCAAGTCACTACTAGTGAAACTATATTTTTATTGAGTCACATCTTATGTGCTTTACTTGGAGCCTCTTTTATATTTTTTTCAGTTTGTTTGGTTTTCTTTGATTTAATAAATTGTTGGAACCTATCATACTTGTGTGGGAGAGAGACATGCTCCATTTTCATTGCTTAGAACACTCTACTTTTCATTCTTATTGTTCTGTGAGTGTTCACTTTTTGCTAGTACTGCGTTTAGCCTTTGTTTTCATGCATCTCTTATTCAGAGTTGTTAGATTTATTAAGTGTTATGTGAGTACTCTCATGTTTTATTTTTGTATCCTAAAGAGTATTTTTGTTAAAACATATCTTGTATGGTGCTTGTTGGGAAAAGAAACTCCTACTTGATGTACAATTTATAACAGTGCTAGTAGAAGATTGTATAGACTGTGGCTAGAACTTTTTGATGCCATGCTAAATGTTATTTTAGTTTTAAAGCCTTGTGGTTATTGAGTAGCATGAATAGCCTTAAATAGTTGAGAGCGTTTAATACGTCTTGAAAGATTCATGAGTTGTTCTTGTCATAGTAAAGCATCAATATATGGTATTCTCTTTTGAATGTTTTATTTGCTTGACTTGGAGCATGCTCACACCATGTTTATGACTACAAACCAGTCACGAATAGCCTGCATGACCACTTAGTTTTTGAACTTATGATACCGCTTATGCTTTAATTAATGATTCTTATGTCGCTATGCCTGATTATGGCTCTTATGCTCTCTTGATTTGTCGCTCCCAGTCTTTTGCTAGCCTCCACCGGTACTGAGTATGGAATCCTACTCGTGCATCCAAACTCCTTAAACCAAAGTTTTCCCATTGTGTACACCATACCTACCTACATGTGGTATTTAACTGCCACTCCAAGTAAATTGCTCATGTGTTACCTTTCAAACCTTCAATATTATTCATGTTTTGTGTTCTTGTTTTTGCTCGTGAGGACGTCAATAGAGAATCTTTATCTCACTTGTTGATTGGAGTTCACACCCTGGACTAGTGGCTTTATCCGCTTATCCAAATGATAGAAGAGCTGGTAGCGGGGTGCTCAGCCCCAAATTAATACACACAAATTCTCTTAACTATTTTTGCCCCTGATCATATCGGTCAAAGCATAATTCTGTAAACAAAAGAGAAAGAGGGATGACCTTCTACACTAGTTGAGTCTTTCACCATGGGAGCCGCTCTTGTGAATCCAGTTGGCTTGTGACGTACTGTATTGTCTGTTTACCATTCGTTGACAGTAGCATACACCCCTACTAAAATATAGACATTCCTCCACAAAGGTCAAACTTTTAGTACCTCTGTTTAATAAAATAAAAATCTCTAGCACATGAATGATCCCTGCTTCCCTCTGCGAAGGGCCTTTGTTTTACTTTTATGTTGAATCTCCATCTTCTAACTTTATGAATACTTGAGAGAGCATTCTTGCCATTCTGAGTTCTATGTGCATTTGTCCCATAAACATCAATAATTACTTCATGATGTGATATTATTTGTTCTATTCTTCCTCATTTATGTTTTGTCCCAATCTTAAGGACTAGCGAAATACCACTTTGCCATACTTTCTCTATACCTGAAACAAACGTCTACCTTTCTTTGCATTATTATTCATGATCATTTATTTGAGTTACTCTTCGTGATGCAAAGTAATTGCTATGCTTTATTATTAAAGTTTTATTTATCATGCATCTGTTTAAACTTTTATGATCTCAGCGTGCATATACTTTTACATTAGATTGATCAAGTTTATGTTAGTAGCATGTCACCTCATAAATTATTGTTTTATCGGTTACCTACTCGAGGACGAGTAGGAACTAAGCTTGGGGATGCTTGATACGTCATAAACGTATCCCTAATTTTTGACGTTCCATGTGGTTTCATACATGTTTTCCTTACACTTTATGTAATTTTTACACGTTTTCTGGGACTAACCTATTGACAAGATGCCATAGAGCCAATTCCCTATTTTCTTATGTTTTTAGTTTCAGAAAAATTGTTCTGGAAATATTCTCGGAATTGGAAAGTTCGAAGCCCGGAAGTCCTATTTTCCCGGGAAGCATCCAGAATACCAAAGAGGACACGAAGAGGGGCATCAGGGGGCCCACACGCGGCCCCCCTTGGCCGCGCGAGGGGGTGGTGTGGGGCCCCTGGACCTCCACCGCCTCTGCCCTTTCGCCTATTTAATCCCCCCGCATGGAAAACCCTAAATATGTCGACCTTTTCCGCAAAATACATCCGTAGCTCGGCCGGCGCCACCGAAAAGTTTTGGAGGACCGATCTTTATTCTGGCACCCTTCCTGTAACACCCGGGAGTTTTTTTTTTTGCCCAATTAGAAGTTGATTGTTTTTTTTTTCTTTTCTTTTGGCATTGCATTGCATTGCATCATGCATGAAGTGCACTTGTTTGCAAACCAACTTAAAAATTCAAACCAATTAAAATTACAAACCAATTTTCCAAATTTCAAAATGCACCTTTGTTCTCAAATCAAATTGTTTTCAATAACATCTCAATTTGTTCCACCAAACTTGAATTTATAAGTAATTCAATTGTTCAAAGTTGAAATAAATCCATCAGTGTGAAATTCCCTCAAATTCTTTCCAATTTCAAAACAGTAACCAATATTCAAAATTTGGAGAAATAAAAGTTGTGCACCTCGGCCTTCTAAGTGCCAAGTGCACGGTTTTTATTTCATAACTTTTGATCATCTAAAACCCCCTCAATTCCTTTTCTTACACCTTCTACAAAAAAAAGGAACAGCCGGGGGAGGCAGGCCTGTTAAGGCCCACCTACAAGCCCAGCGACACCAGCCCACCTCCTCTTTGGTTTTGGCCCGGTACCCCCTCCTTCCACCTCCGTACAGGGAGCACGAGGCTGTCGCTGTCCACCTCCATGGACCCCTCCACCCACCTGCTCCCTTTCCCCTCTCCCTTATCTACCCCCCCAAGGGCACGCCCAAACCCTAGGCCTCCCCCTCCTTCCTCTCCTACAGCCGCCACCCTCTCCTTCTACTTCCTCTGTACCTTCCTCTGAATCGTTCGTGAACCGGAGCAAAGCCCTCCGTGGCCGCACCTTGCAGGCCATGGCGCCACCACCACGGACCTCCGCGAGCCGTCCTGTGTCCGGGAATGGAACCAGGAGGGTTCCATATCCGCGTTTGCTGAAGAATTCATGGCGGAAGAAATCCGTCGCCGTTTTCTCCCCGGCGAACAACTGTTGCCGTGACCGTCTCCGTCAGGCCGAGGACCTCCCTGAGCTGCCGCCTCGCCTCCGAGCTCCTCGAGGTGAGCCTCCACCTCCTGGACCTCTCCTTCTCCCCTCCCCTTGCTCTGGACGCGACGCCCTCGCGCGTCGCTCGCTGCTGTCGCGCCGCCGTGTCTGGATGTCGCCGGCTCCCGTTCCCCTTTTCCGGTCGCACATCTGTCGTGGACAGAAACTGAACATCTTCAGTTTCGTCAGAACCACTCCAGGCGGATCTACCTCATATCGTTTCAGATCCGTCTACTAACACCAAACGCAGCTTAGCTCACTGGCTAGCGTCCCGCTCTGCTCCCTGGGAGACCCAGGTTCGAAACCCACCGAACGCAGCACGCCCCCTTTTTCTCTATTTTCCACCGCGCGGGAGCCGGCCCCACTCGTCAATGGCCGTGGGTGCCACCTCGTCCTCCACCCGCGCCACGCTAGCGCCTGCGTGGCCAGGGCCCGCCTGTTTCCTGTGCGCACGGTGAGACTCGTTTCCAGATCCAGATCTGGATCTTTGTATCACGACTAAGTCCCTGGAAAATTACAGCAAGGTCCCTGAAGTTCAAATGCCCCTAACAAATTCATTTGAACTCCAATTTTGAAAATTAAAATATGTATTCCATTCCAAATTTCCTGTACTTTTCAAATATGCAATTTGTTCCCTGTTTTTCCTAATTAAAATTGGAGTAATAATTCAATACTTTAATTACACCTTTTAAATTGCAAAATTCATAACTTGGGCAATTCAAATCCAATTCCAACATGTAAAATATGGTTTCCATGCAAAATTGAACAAGCTTTCCAAATATAAACTTTGTTTTCTATTTTGAATAAATTAAATTGCTGAAAACAACTATTTCTTAATTAATGCATTTAAAATTGTCAATTTAATAACTTGCTCATCTAAAATCCAAATTCAACATATAAAATATGTTTTCCGACCAGAAAAATGCAAGGAATATTAACATGCCATTCATGCCTTTGTTTGAATATTCCATATTGCATTTTACTAGGGTTATGCATGTTCACCTAAATAACAAACATGGAATGTGTTGGGGTGCTCAATTAAATTGGTCCCTATTCCATTTAATTTGGTGTAGCTCATCTATTATTTGTTTTCCATGATAAACAACATTTAATATTGATGGTTAGATAAATAACTTGAACATTCTAAATTAATTGTTGGGACTCCGGTTCCACTTAAATTGGTTAAGTTGCATTCTCGCTTGTCATGCATATAAAATAGGATCATGCTGGATCTTTTGTCGTAGAAGTAATTGTTGCATCCGGTGTTTGTGCTAGTTTTTTGCTTCTTCGCGGATAGGACGCTGAGATGATGTGAGCAACGACAAGCTCTGCTACCTCTCCAAACTGGATTCCAGGCAAGTATACTCACTTTCTACCTATGGCTTCCTTTCATCACTTGTTACCGATTCTTCCTGTTGCCTTTATTCTAGCCTTATGATTCGATGCTTGTGTCTCGATCCTATCATATGTTTACCTTGCAACCATGATATAGCCTTCCTTCCACTTCCTATTACCTGTTGTTTGTTTACCTTGTTGGCCCTCGTGTCGTAGTGGCATGCTTAGTGTTGTTTGCGCTCTAGTCTTGTTGTCCGTCTTATCACCCGTTTAGTTTGATAGTTGGGTTTCAACTTAATCAACAACATGTTAATGCTTGGGGTAATAATAATTTGATTATAAGGCAACGGCAGGAGGCCCGGCGTGGTTTTGAGGCCTGCTAGTGTCGACCTGAATTAGGAAAAGGGTCTTGTCCTCCGATCCATGATGAGCGCGCTAACCGCATGTGGGAAGCGAGTATGGGCGCCCCCCCGCAACTTTGATTCGATTCGCATCTCGTCCAAATCGCCTCATTTAGTTCGGGTTTTCCATTTGCCGCATGCATATGCAGGTGCGAACCCTTGGCGCCAGGGTGGAACTTTTGTAGTCGGCATTTAGGGAGACACGTTCTTAGAGTGCTATGAGGGTCCCCTTTTCTTCGTGGGGCTTGATTAGTCGTGCACTCAATTGCACGGGGTTCTTTGGGCTTGATGCGAAGAAGAGTTGGGTTGTGTTGAGTGCCTCGCTTGGTGGAAGGGCCTTTCCATCTGGCGGGTCATTCTTACGTGTACGGCCAAATTGGTGCATCCCTGCAGGGTTAATCTTCTCGAGAAGCCGTGTTGTCCGCGGTTATGGATGACTTGGTGAAAGTGCTGGCTAACAAGTACTCAGACAACTTACACTTAACGATGATAACTTGACTAGTAATATAGATTACCTCCACCATAAAAATGAATGTCACCTTAATCAACCGTGTGAGTTTCCTTGGGTTGCTTCCTTAGTAGGGGGTAACATTGGATGGGTATTGTTTGGTGAGTAGTTGTAGTTGGTTCTGATACGCTACCTTCTCCCTTTCTTTTAGCCGGAAGTTGTAGCGCGTCTCTTTAGTTGTTAGTGCTGCCCACTGCCGCTTTGTTGCAATAATCCCTTCCTTTCCGTTGTACCCAAAGAATTTGTATCTTGTGATGATTGGTTACGCTGGTATCTTGTGAGTATGGTTTATCCACTTGCCAGTACTTAATAGTACTGACCCACGAATCCATTTCGTGGCTGCATATTCCACATTGCAGTCAACAGGTTTGAAGTCTGACGACGTTAGCTTGGGAATCCCTCCGGCTTGGCCTGGGCAGGGATTGGACGCCATCGGTTATCTTCAGGACTCTTAGTCCAATTTGTATATTGTCCGTAGTCGGACACTATGTTGCTTCTTCCGCTGTTATTTGAATCTTTGTATTATATCAGTTGTATCCTTGACTCGTTTGAGTCGTCTTGTATATCCCTCCTATGTTGTTGTTGTTGTGGATTATTCGTGAACTGTTGTAATGTTATCACAAGTGGCAACCTGAAATCGGTTATTATGCGGATTTGGGTGGAAATGCCGAAATCTGCATAGTGCCCGATCTTGGGGGCGTCACAAATGGTATCAGAGCATGGTTTCCGATTCCCAATGTTGTTTCGATACGAATGGTTATCGAAGTAACGGGTCCGCAAAGCCTGTAGGATAACGTAGCTAACGGTCGTGTTCTTAGAGTGTCAAAACTATTTGTGCAAAATCTGTTTTGGAAACCTCTCGATAGGATTCTTGTTTATTCATTTCCTCTATTCTATTTCTCCTCCTACCTTATTTGTTTTGGAGTCTCCCCTCTTGTCCATCTTCAAAGTTTTAGGATCCTACGTGGGTTGGACGTTTTCTGAGCCTTTAACCTAATAGGTTCGATCATCGGAAGGTTCCTGGTGGGAGAACATCGTCGTCACTCCGAGCAAGATTCTCTTGTTAGTGGTGTCGAGAAGCCCTTCTTAGTGGTGTCGAGGAGATCAACTAGAAGCATGAAGAATCGATAGTCGAACTTCTTCTCCCTCCCGGGTTAGGGGGTGGATTGCGGGGACGCAATCCCTTGTAGTGGTGTCGTCTGTAACACTCGGGGGATTTTTTTTCCCCAATAAGAAGTTGATTTTTTTTCTTCTGGCATTGCATTGCATTGCATCATGCATGAAGTGCACTTGTTTGCAAACCAACTTAAAAATTCAAACCAATTAAAATTTTAAAGCAATTTTCCAAATTTCAAAATGCACCTTTGTTCTCAAATCAAATTGTTTTCAATAACATCTCAATTTGTTCCACGAAACTTGAATTTATAAATAATTCAATTGTTCAAAGTTGAAATAAATCCATCAGTGTGAAATTCCCTCAAATTCTTTCCAATTTCAAAACAGTAACCAATATTCAAAATTTGGAGAAATAAAAGTTGTGCACCTCGGCCTTCTAAGTGCCAAGTGCACGGTTTTTATTTCATAACTTTTGATCATCTAAAACCCCCTCAATTCCTTTTCTTACACCTTCTACAAAAAAAGGAACAGCTGGGGGAGGCAGGCCTATTAAGGCCCACCTACAACCCCAGCGACACCAGCCCACCTCCTCTCTGGTTTTGGCCCGGTACCCCCTCCTTCCACCTCCGTACAGGGAGCACGAGGCTGTCGCTGTCCACCTCCATGGACCCCTCCACCCACCTCCTCCCTTTCCCCTCTCCCTTATCTACCCCCAAGGGCATGCCCAAACCCTAGGCCTCCCCCTCCTTCCTCTCCTACAGCCGCCACCCTCTCCTTCTACTTCCTTTGTACCTTCCTCTGAATCGTTTCTAAACCGGAGCAAAGCCCTCTGTGGCCGCACCTTGCAGGCCATGGCGCCACCACCACGGACCTCCGCGAGCCGTCCTGCGTCCGGGAATGGAACCAGGAGGGTTCCATCTCCGCGTTTGCTGAAGAAATCATGGCGGGAGGATGACTCCATCGGCCACGCCGTCGCCGTTTTCTCCCCGGCGAACAACTGTTGCCGTGACCGTCTCCGTCAGGCCGAGGACCTCCCTGAGCTGCCGCCTCGCCTCCGAGCTCCTCGAGGTGAGCCTCCACCTCCTGGACCTCTCCTTCTCCCCTCCCCTTGCTCTGGACGCGACGCCCTCGCGCGTCGCTCGCTGCTGTCGCGCCGCCGTGTCTGGATGTCGCCGGCTCCCGTTCCCCTTTTCCGGTCGCACATCTGTCGTGGACAGAAACTGAACATCTTCAGTTTCGTCAGAACCACTCCAGGAGGATCTACCTCATATCGTTTCAGATCCGTCTACTAACACCAAACGCAGCTTAGCTCACTGGCTAGCGTCCCGCTCTGCTCCCTGGGAGACCCAGGTTCGAAACCCACCGAACGCAGCACGCCCCCTTTTTCTCTATTTTCCACCGCGCGGGAGCCGGCCCCACTCGTCAATGGCCGTGGGTGCCACCTCGTCCTCCACCCGCGCCACGCTAGCGCCTGCGTGGCTAGGGCCCGCCTGTCAGCGGCACAGAATTCCTGTGCGCACGGTGAGACTCGTTTCTAGATCCAGATCTGGATCTTTGTATCACGACTAAGTCCCTGGAAAATTACAGCAAGGTCCCTGAAGTTCAAATGCCCCTAACAAATTCATTTGAACTCCAATTTTGAAAAGTAAAATATGTATTCCATTCCAAATTTCCTGTACTTTTCAAATATGCAATTTTTCCCCTGTTTTTCCTAATTAAAATTGGAGTCATAATTCAATACTTTAATTACACCTTTTAAATTGCAAAAATCATAACTTGGGCAATTCAAATCCAATTCCAACATGTAAAATATGGTTTCCATGCAAAATTGAACAAGCTTTCCAAATATAAACTTTGTTTTCTATTTTGAATAAATTAAATTGCTGAAAACAACTATTTCTTAATTAATGCATTCAAAATTGTCAATTTAATAACTTGCTCATCTAAAATCCAAATTCAACATATAAAATATGTTTTCCAACCAGAAAAATGCAAGGAATATTAACATGCTATCCATGCCTTTGTTTGCATATTCCATATTGCATTTTACTAGGGTTATGCATGTTCACCTAAATAACAAACATGGAATGTGTTGGGGTGCTCAATTAAATTGGTCCCTATTCCATTTAATTTGGTGTAGCTCATCTATTATTTGTTTTCCATGATAAACAACATTTAATATTGATGGTTAGATAAATAACTTGAACAGTCTAAATTAATTGTTGGGACTCCGGTTCCACTTAAATTGGTTAAGTTGCATTCTCGCTTGTCATGCATATAAAATAGGATCATGCTGGATCTTTTGCCGTAGAAGTAATTGTTGCATCCGGTGTTTGTTCTAGTTTGTTGCTTCTTCGCGGATAGGACGCTGAGATGATGTGAGCAACGACAAGCTCTGCTACCTCTCCAAACTGGATTCCAGGCAAGTATACTCACTTGCTACCTATGGCTGCCTTTCATCACTTGTTACCGATTCTTCCCGTTGCCTTTATTCTAGCCTTATGATTCGATGCTTGTGTCTCGATCCTATCATATGTTTACCTTGCAACAATGATATAGCCTTCCTTCCACTTCCTATTACCTGTTGTTTGTTTACCTTGTTGGCCCTCGTGTCGTAGTGGCATGCTTAGTGTTGTTTGCGCTCTAGTCTTGCTGTCCGTCTTATCACCCGTTTAGTTTGATAGTTGGGTTTCAACTTAATCAACAACATGTTAATGCTTGGGGTAATAATAATTTGATGATAAGGCACCGGCAGGAGGCCCGGCGTGGTTTTGAGGCCTGCTAGTGTCGACCTTAATTAGGAAAAGGGTCTTGTCCTCCGATCCATGATGAGCGCGCTAACCGCATGTGGGAAGCGAGTATGGGCGCCCCCCGCAACTTTGATTCGATTCGCATCTCGTCCAAATCGCCTCATTTAGTTCGGATTTTCCATTTGCCGCATGCATATGCAGGTGCGAACCCTTGGCGCCAGGGTGGAACTTTTTTAGTCGGCATTTAGGGAGACACGTTCTTAGAGTGCTATGAGGGTCCTCTTTTCTTCGTGGGGCTTGATTAGTCGTGCGCTCAATTGCACGGGGTTCTTTGGGCTTGATGCGAAGAAGAGTTGGGTTGTGTTGAGTGCCTCGCTTGGTGGAAGGGCCTTTCCATCTGGCGGGTCATTCTTACGTGTACGGCCAAATTGGTGCATCCCTGCAGGGTTAATCTTCTCGAGAAGCCGTGTTGTCCGCGGTTATGGATGACTTGGTGAAAGTGCTGGCTAACAAGTACTCAGACATCTTACACTTAACGATGATAACTTGACTAGTAATATAGATTACCTCCACCATAAAAATGAATGTCACCTTAATCAACCGTGTGAGTTTCCTTGGGTTGCTTCCTTAGTAGGGGGTAACATTGGATGGGTATTGTTTGGTGAGTAGTTGTAGTTGGTTCTGATACGCTATCTTATCCCTTTCTTTTAGCCAGAAGTTGTAGCGCGTCTCTTTAGTTGTTAGTGCTGCCCGCTGCCGCTTCGTTGCAATAATCCCTTCCTTTCCGTTGTACCCAAAGAATTTGTATCTTGTGATGATTGGTTACGCTGGTATCTTGTGAGTATGGTTTATCCACTTGCCAGTACTTAATAGTACTGACCCACGAATCCATTTCGTGGCTGCATATTCCACATTGCAGTCAACAAGTTTGAAGTCTGACGACGTTAGCTTGGGAATCCCTCCGGCTTGGCCTGGGCAGGGATTGGACGCCATCGGTTATCTTCAGGACTCTTAGTCCAATTTGTATCTTGTCCGTAGTCGGACACTATGTTGCTTCTTCCGATGTTATTTGGATCTTTGTATTGTATCAGTTGTATCCTTGACTTGTTTGAGTCGTCTTGTATATCCCTCCTATGTTGTTGTTGTGGATTATTCGTGAACTGTTGTAATGTTATCACAAGTGGCAACCTGAAATCGGTTATTATGCGGATTTGGGTGGAAATGCCGAAATCTGCATAGTGCCCGATCTTGGGGGCGTCACACTGCCGGAACGGGGAAGTGCCCTCGGAAGCCATCTCCTTCGACTCCACCGCCATCTCCATCGCCGTTGTTGTCTCCTATGATGAGGAGGGAGTAGTTCTCCCCCGAGGATGAGGGCTATACCGATAGCTATGTGGTTCATCTCTCTCTCCCATGGTGTGATCTTTATGTGATCATGAGCTTTGTACACTAGTTGAATATGTAGATTGATCTTCATATGTTATGCTACTCAAGTGGTTTTGTTATCTCCGTAAACACTTTACTCACAGGGTAAAGGTGATAGTGTGTGCACCGTGTGGTTTAGCATGATATTTATATCTTGTGTTGGAAGATGAACCTATGAAATTGTGGTGTTCGGATGAAAGCATCTAGGTCCCATGGTGATAGCATGGGGGTTACTTGGTTGGGAAAGTTCTTACTCTCAGGAGTGTTGTTAAAGCCCTACGCAATGATTAGTGTTTGTTATTTGACCGGAGAGTGGTTCGGAGTAGCATAGTGAAGAAATGATATTTATGCATTCAATTATGTTTTCATTGTTGAGAGTATCCTCTAGTGAAAGTAGGATCCCTAGGCCTTATTTCCAAGCATTGAACCACCGTTTTCCGCCTGTTCTGCTACATGTTTGCTTGCTGCCATATTTATTTTAGATTGTTATTATCACTTATAATCATCCATACTGCTTGTATTTTACTTTGCCTTTGCCGAATTAGTACACCTATATACCTGACAACTATATTGGGTGTGTTGGGGACACAAGAGACTTCTCGTATCTTAATTGCAGGGTTGCTTGAGAGGGATATCTTTGACCTCTACCTCCCTGAGTTCAATAAACCTTGGGTGATCCACTTAAGGGAAACTTGTTGTTATTCTACAAACCTCTGCACTTGGAGGCCCAACACTGTCTACAAGAATAGAAGCGTGCGTAGACATCAGGTACTTTGTGCCCAACTACTCGCTTAGAGGAAGGATGCAGGAGGAGATTGCCTAAGGCCCGCGATTTCCGCCGCCCCCTTCCTCCTCCGCCAAGACCGGCAATGAACCATTGACACCATCCTCGCCCTCGTCTTTCCTCGCCGTACTCTCCTATGCATACGAGGTGAGCCTAGCTCCCTCCGAGTGCCTGCAGTTTATTTTTTTGCCGCTGGAATCGCGGTCATCATTGACGCTCGTGACTGTCGCCGCAGTTTCTGCACGCTAGCGCACCATCAGTGAACAAAATCGAACGGTGCATCCACTATTAGATTCCCCTCTCAAGCGTGACGAACGAGCCCATGCGTGCACAATTCCGTGCGGAATCGTCGCCGGCGCCCACAGCCGTGCCCATCGCTGGCGTCATGGTGACGTCGGCATGAAGTTACCGTGGGGCCCCTATAAGGATTTTATTCATTTCAAAATTAATTAAAAAATATAAAAACTCTAACATGTGGTACCCCTTTATATAATTCCAGAAAATTAATTAAAATGGTAAATTGAATAGCTTTTATTCTGTAAATCAAAACATATATGAAAATGTTTGGAAAAATGAAATCTATTTGTTTATAACTTTTCAAATAAATTTGAACAAATTCAAATTTGAGAATTATTTGAGATATGAATAAATTCAATTAAATTTGTAAAATTCCTAATTAATACAAAGAAATTTAGAAAAATATAAACAAGATATCAAACTGATCGGGGAAATAAATTCTATCAACTAATTTTTTTTCCAAACATGTTTGAATAGTTTTAATTTGACACACTTTTAAAATACCCAAAATGCACTTCCTTTAAAGGAAGGAATTAAGTTCATTAAAATACCTCTTCTTATCCTATAACTCTAACAACATGTTCTACATGCTTAGGGCTCTTTTCCAATGCATCAAATTTTCAAGCATACATATTGTGAATTGTGCTGAAGTCGTGTATTGAACTATTGTTTACTTTTCGGTATTTTCTTTGTCGATAGGCCGTGATCCGGAGGTTGATCCAGCCTTCTACGACGACCGCAGCTCCACCTTCGAAGAGAAAGGCAATCACGACCTTATAGAAATACTCATGTTTTGATTTTTTTCAATTCTATTACTCATGCATGCGACTCAACTTAGTTTTGGGTCATAGTTAGGTTATCATATCCAATGGATCCCCTTTTTCTCTCCTTCATACATGTTTCACACCTAGTATGACTAGGGCTATTTTTATCGCTAGAACCTTGTGCGTTATATGCTTACCCATGCTTAGTGTTATGATCTTCTTCATCTGGTTGATGAATTGGGTCACAACTATAACTTATATGTTAATTTGGCGATGAGAGATGAGAATGTGAATTTAAATAAAGGCTTGGACGGGAGGCCACTTGGGAAGTGGTTGTTTGTCCTATACTTTCCGACCTTAGGAATTAAGGTCTCGCTGCGGAAGTCAAGACTGAGCATGCAAACACACGCAGGGCCTAACAAAGCGTGCTTGATCAAGTAACTTGTTTAGCCACATCCGTGAGTCACGTATTTTGGTTTTCCATTGAAGAAAACCTAGGGCTTGACCTGAATACAAGTTATGGATGTACACAGATCTTGATCCTGCATCACAGAACAGGTGCCGTCAAGAGGATGGCCAGCTCCCTTTTGACGGGGTGGCCATGTTTGGCTTGACTCATGGATAGGGTTAAGGAAGGTAAAGGTTGTGGTCAACCACCCTCTGCGGCTCTCTTAAAAAGAGTGTTACCGTGTGGTGTTAAGATTCGGCTGGGTACCCCTGCAGGGATAAATCTTTTTGAGAAGGCGTGTCCACGGTTACGGACAACTTGGTGAATGTGTTTGACCATGGATAAATTGAACGAGAGACTAAAAAATGTTGATAATGAATGAAGGGTGCCTCCTCGATGATGTCAAGAGGAGTGATCCTTTTAGCATGAGGTAGTTGAAAATGAGAAGGAATTGGTGGAATGAAATATGATGATCTCAGCAGTTCAGTACCTTCCTCGTCTATTTAGAAAATGCTCTATGATACTTGATATTTCCCCATCGATTTGGAAAATCAAAGTCGTTTTACGCAAAATAACCTAGAAGTCAAGTCTTGTGGAGTACCTTTTGTACTCAACCTTGCCTCATTGTTGTTTTGTTACAGACGAAGGTACCTCAGTTGAAAATGGTTTCTATGTTGAAGTTGACAGAAGTTTGGGGTTCCCAGATGGCATCCTGGAATCTTTAGTATGGGTTTGGCTATGTTTCTTACTTTCAGACTCTTGGTCCTTTTGCAATCTTGTTGTATAGCAAAATAATTTGATTTTATTGTTTGTTGTACTATTGGGATACATGACCAGTGTTGGTCGTGTGACTTCTGCGTGTAATGTCATACTCTAATAAGTCTAGTATAATGCAGTTTCATGTCTAGAGTACTTCTTTGATCGGTTGTTGGTTTTGAGCCCATCGTTATATAGTTTTGGATGCGTCTATTTTTGACTGTCGTAGTTGAGGGATTGTGGTCCGATGATCCATTCCGAGCATGTCTATCGATGTTTGCTCGGACTAGGATTGGTAGCCCCAGTAACCCTCGACATGTGTAGCACTTCTTGTGACACATAGAATATCCTATAGTTTTGGTCCATTCCGTCAGCTTCATAAGACTCATGGGTTCCTTGATATGCATACTTGGTTATGACTAGCATGGACATGAGGAGCACTAGTATAGATGTTTTCTAGCCTACTTGCCGATGATTATGGTCTATCTACCGTTGTGTGTTACAGCTGGGGATGGTAACCCCAAAGCCCTTGTGGGTCCATGACTAGTACCACATAACACTTATGTAGACCTTTGGATCCAGGGTCCGACAATCTACAACAAGCGTGGGGCTTCCATATGCGTTTCTTCCTCCCGAACAACTCAACCTAGCTGAAGCTTCATATTTTGCGTACCTTCTAATTTTAAAATGAATATTAGCGTCAAGTCATGCCTGATCCTAGCGACATCTTCTATACGGTGTCAAGTCGTATCTATTGCTTCTCGGTCGAAGGTGCTGCAAGAATGGCTGGAGGCATGACTTTATGGAACGTCATCGACTTCTAATTTCTTCACCAGCAACATCTGGTTAGCGATGAGTGCGGTGACCCAGCACACCACTACATGTGTAGTGCACAAGTCATTGACATGATACTCACAGAAGGAACTAACCGTGATATTACATCCATCAGAGTGGTACAACAGAAACATAGCAGGTCCAAGCAAAGCTATATGATACAAACTTCATTACAAAAACTCGAGAATCTCTTTGATGAATCAAAGAAGATCGCATGCAAAAGAAACATCAGAAGAAGCAATTCTAAGCTCCAAGGTAGAGAAGAACTATAGCTCAGAACCTATTCCACTACGGCTGATCACAGTCCTAATCTATGGTTTGTGAGAATATAAGTCCATGAATGGACTCCTCCTTCGAATTTATATCTTCTCCTCCATCGGTGTTGTTGATGACGATGCTCCACCGGCTAGATAGAGATGGCTTCACGATGCAGACCTCCCGTAAGGCTTCATCTCTAAGCAGGTGGTCAAACGGGGAAAATGATTAACGAGCATTACCTAACAAGTTCATTATACATGGTGGGTAGTTTGATGCACTAACTACAGCTTTCGACTCTAAAGATTCATAAGCTAATGCAAGATTTTGTAAATCTTTCCCCAACAGGTTGATTTTATTACTGAAAACTATGCCCGTCAAATCATCACAGGAGCTAGAACTTCATCGAGTTCCTTTCCTTTAGCGTTTCCAGCTCTTTTCCGAGACATGGGGATAACATGTCACATCATTTTACGCTCCGCAGAGGTGTGTTACTTTACTCATAGGCGATCAACACCATGTTGCAGAACTAGGTGTCTATTCCTGTCCACTCCCACTCAGGTGTGGGGCCTGGTTGTTGATTAAAACCAAACCATGCTTCTCCGCACAACACATGCCCACCCATTTCTTCCATGCAGGTTTAACCCCTAATTCTACCCCTCACGATAGATATCTAGGCACCCCGGGCAGACCATCATAGACCCCAGATTCCATGGAAATTAAGGGATCCCACCCATAAGCATGTAGTCTCGCAAGACCTAGAGCGTACGACTCTGGCAGCCCATTGACATGTGAACGGGAAAAGATCACAGCTTGTTTACTTGCCCCATACAAGACCCATGGTTAACGCAGTATTTATGGCACACTAAGATCTGACGGCATTTGTTGTTAAGTCCTAGCTAATACTTTCCCATGCATATGGAACCTTCCTTTGACCTATTCATCTTACCATGGTTCCATCCGCCCATCAAACAGAACACTACCACTCGCGTAGCCATTCAATTAGTCATATTATTATAAAAATAGGATCATGCATTATTCTGAGAATAAGGTAGTAATACGATAAGTTTTTGCAAATAGTTCTTTAGGGAATACAGCAGAGGATATGAGCAAGTGATGAACTTTCCTGAGATAGAAATAATAATAATAATCCATGGCCTTCGGGTTCGAGGGTTGCGTGGAAATTCCGAGATCTGAAAGATAGCAAAGTTGTCCCTGTAAGGACTACTGAAACACTGGAAAAATGATACATTCATAGTAATGATATGCATCGCGAAATACCCTGGAAAATACCTCATCTTACAAGTGTAGGCTATGTTTGATACGATATCTTGAACACATTGGTTTTAGGTGAATTGTGATTGTTTTATTACTTGTGGTGATGATGTGGTCACTTCTTTTAAACTTACATGTGTGCCACTTTTATTTATCAAATCAATAGTTATCATGTTAGGCAATCAGACAATATCATATGGAAAACAACTTTCAACAGATAACAAACAAGTTTTCTTCTAGTTTTGTTGGAAAGTGTAGAAATAAATAAAAAGAATTTAATTGGAAGTGAGTACATAATATAATGAAATCTATCATCTTGTAATCCAATAATGTTTGTCATGAGTATTAGGAAGTGTAAACTTATTAGGGTTCAATATTAAAGAAGATAGTGTGGTGATGCTTAGCCCTCGTTATATTGGAATCTTATAGACCTATACAAAAAAGGCTTTTCTAGACATAATGGGTTTGAAAATATCGTTATCTTTCATTTGGTGTATTATTTGAAAGTTTCTGAAAAGATTTGAATAGCTTATTAATTTCTCAATTTTAAATGAATTAAATGGCTACACAAATATTTATATTTTTAAACATGTTCAAATGACTTTCAAAACATCATAAATAAGTTGCATTTGTCTTTCTAATAATTTTGGTATATAACTTTTATTTTTCTGAATTATTGAATTTTTCATTATTTTTCTTAATTTTAAATGAATTCATTTGAATTCAAAAAAGTGTTCAAATTTAAATTTGATCAAACATTTTTTTAAAGTTGATAAACACTTATTTCTCCAAACATTTACATATTTTATTTATATTTTTCTCATGAACCAATTAAAATATATAGATTTAATAAGTTAATTGTTTTCTGCTATTTTTAAATTGACCGGTGGGATCCACCTGTAAATTTAATTCAAAAAGAAAATAAAATAAATAAAAAGAAAAAGAAAATCTCCTGACATCATGCCAACATGACGACATGGTGACGTCAGCGCAGAAGAGGAACCATTTGGTGGCGGCACCGCTCCGAATCGGTCATCGAAGTTGTGCCGGTGAGCACACCTGCGGCGGATGGTGACGGAGCAACGCGACCAGGACGAACCATAGGAAGGGGAGATGGTGGGGAACACCAAAGTTCTTAGCGGCTCACGATGGACGCGAGGACACGCTCGGCGATGAGAGGCGAGGTCTACAACGATGGCGGCATCGAAAAATTTACCGGCGGCCAGAGTTGAGGAAGGAGGTCCAATTCGTGGCGCATGGGTCATCTCCGCCATTGAGCAAGCTCGAGTCGAGGAAGAGGACTACGGAGAACCCTGATACGTCGAAAACGTATCTCCTTTTCCGAACACTTTTCCTATTGTTTTCCTCTAAACTTGTGTGTTTTGTATGCAACTAACACAGACTAACGCTGTTTTCAACAGAATTACCTTGGTATCTCGTTTTTGTGCAGAAAAATCAACTGTCGGGAAATTTCCCAGAAAAGACATGTTGTTCCTAAAACACCAGAAGACCCTGGTAGCCAGAAGGAGGCCAGGAGAAGAGCCACAAGGGGGCCACACCGACCCCTGGCGAGGCCCCCCTTGGTCGCGCCAGCACATGGTGTGGGCCACCCAGATCCCCCCTCGGTCTCCCCTTTCGACTAAAAATAGCCTTCAACCCTAAAACACGAGGGGGTTCGATAGTTTTCCAGAAAGAAGTCCGTAGATCCGCTGCCATCGCGAATCCTTTTTCGGGGTTGAGAAACTCCGTTCTGGCACCCCGCCGGGACGGGGAATTGGAGGAGATCATCGCCACCGTCATCACCAACGCCTCTCCATCGACCATCCACGTTTCCCCCATCCATGTGTGAGTAATTCCCCCGTTGTAGGCTGAAGAGGATGGTAGGGATTGGATGAGTTCGTTCATGTAATAATGTCGTGATTGTTAGGGTATAGTGCCTAGTATCTTCTATTAGTGCTATTAACATTGTTGCAACTTGTTATGCGTAATGCTTTCCACTTTGGGCCCGAGTGCCATGATCTCAGATCTGAACATGTTATTGAATCATGATGATAATTATTGTTTCTTGATCATACCTGCAAGTTATTTACACATATCGTTGTCCGGAGTCCGAGGCCCCGAAGTGACCGAAATTGTGACAACCGTAGGGGATGGTTGTGATGTGAGGATCACATGTGTTCACAGACTGTTAATGCTTTGTTTCGGTGTTCTATCAAAAGGAACAACTTAACTACCAGTAGTTTCCTTGAGGCCCCGCTGAAAACGGGCTGCTAGGACATAAGATGTTGTGCAAGTTCTCATTGCGACTATCTACGACTATTTATGGAACACATGCATATGGTTACTTAGTGCTTGGATGCTTTATCTTATTTATCTGCAATGCCCATGACTTGATCATTATATGAACTATCTTATCCATGCAACACCCGTTCATCTATCCCCATGCCTACAGTATTTATTCCTGTTGTTTACTTCAAACACTATTGCTGTTGTTTTCATATCATTGCTGCTGTTATTTTACTACTGCTGCTACTATAAAACTGGTACTACTGATAAACCACTACGAACAAGTCAACTTTCAGGTGCAGGTTAATTGGAAACTCACTTGTTAGGCCTCACAAATATTATTTGGTTCCCCTTGTGTCGAATCAATAAATTTGGGTTTTACTTCACTCGAAGACTGTTGCGGTCCCCTATACTTGTGGGTCATCAAGACTATTTTCTGGCGCTGTTGCCAGGGAGCATAGCTTTATTTGCGAGCTCACCGAAGAGTGCTATTATCTACTGCCAATAATTCATGATATGTAAGACTCGTGATGGAAAAGTTCCTATATTACCATCCACTACAAGAAGAGGTACAACTATGAACACCTCTGTTGCTCTTGATTCACCGTCTGTTATGAGTAAGCTGCTTAGACCACCACATACACATGCTACTTCTGCTGGATCTAAAAATACTTCTGATACTTTTGATGATGCTTCTACTGTGCTTGATGAGAGTGGTTCTCTCGGTCCTTTCTTAGATGCTACTATTGCTAAAGCTAAAAATATTGCAAACACTGAAACTCCTGATAAAAATCCTGTTACTCCTGCTTTTTCACCTGAGTTTAGAGAAAATCCTAGTGATGATTTTGATGATTCCTATATTGAACTTAGTGATGATCTTAATGAGAAAATACAATCTATGAGGGATGAAGATGTTGTTATACGTCTTATTGAAAGTCGCGCTGTTAAATATAAATTATCTCCTGATGCTAAGTTTGCCACTTCTCATATTAATATTAGTGATAAGGATTATGATTTCTCTCTTGATTTATCTTATATATCTATTGTTGAGAAGGAACCTTTTTGTGGTACTAAAAATGAAAGTGCTATGAAACATATGAATGAGCTCTCCTCTTTGACTAGTTTATTCTCTGATGATCTTAAGAAACGTAGCTACTTTGTTACAAAAATATTCCCTTTCTCATTAAAATATGAAGCTAAAACTTGGTTTAATAATTTGTCTCCACGATCTATTGATAGTCCTATTGGTTTGGTTAATGCTTTCTTTCAAAAAAAAATCCTGCTAGTGCTCAACATGCGTGTACAAAATTTATTTAATTTCAAGCAATTGGAAGAAGAGAAATTGCCTTTATATTGGGCAAGGTTCTGTTCTTTAGTTAGGGCTAGACCTGGGCATAAGCTACAAGACAATAAACTTCTTTATATATATTCTATAATGGACTAACTTTCGAATCAAGGACATACCTGGATAATTGTGCTGGTTGTGTTTTCAGGCGAAGAACTCCAGAAGAAGCTGAGGAATTAATGGCTAAAATAAGCCAAAATCTTGATGATTGGACTATGGTTGAACCTGAGCCGGCCCCTTCTTCAGTATCAACACCAACACCAACACCAACACCCAAGAGGAGGGGAATAATTGAATTAAATTATGAAGTGATGAGAGAAGCTAAGAAATCTCTTAAAGAGAGGGGTATTAAATCTGAAGATGTGAAGAATCTTCCACCTATAGAATAATTATGTAAGCCAATCCCTCACTCATCACCCATTGAGGTATACTCTCTCCAATATTTTGATAGTAGAGATATTCCCTATAGTAAACCTCCTGATCAATGTTTAGATGAATATGACAATTATGTTATTAAGCAAGACAATTTTAATATGAGAGTGCAAAATCACCTAATGGAAAACTATAAAGCTATTAATGATTTGCATGGTATTATAGAAAGAACCTCTAGTGATGTTGAAATGCTTGTTAAACATTTTCAAATGGTTCAAACTCAAATTGATCAACTTGCTAAAGTGCAAAAAGATTTGCTAGTTAATGCTTCTGGATAAAAACATGCTTATGAAATAAGCACTAGAAGTGGTATTGCTACAGAAGATCCTTTATATCCCGAGGGACATCCTAAAAGAATTGAACAAGTTTCTCAGAAAGCTAATAATGATGTTATTCATACTAAGAAGAAAATGAAGAAGAACCATAAAAGTGTTGTAGAATCCTATGAACTTGCTAAAGATCCTAATAGTATATCTATCTCTGATGCTGAAACTAAAAGTGGTAATGAAAATAATGATGCTTCTGATAAAGAAGAGATTGAAAGGGAACCTGAAAAGCAAACTAAAAATACAAAGTACACTAAGGAAGATTTTATTGCTAATAAACATGGTAATGAAAGAGAACCTTGGGTACAAAAACCAATGCCTTATCCTAATAAGAAACAAAAATCAAAAGAAGAAGAAAACTATAACAAGTTTTGTGAATGGATGAAAACCTTTGTTCTTGAAAATTCCTTTAACTGATGTTATTAAATTGCCTCCTTATGCAAAATATATGAAAGATATTGTTTCTAACAAAAGGAAGATTCCTAATGAGGAAATTTCCACTATGCTCGCTAATTACTCTTTTAATGGCAAGGTTCCTAAGAAACATGGAGATCCTGGTATACCAACTATTCGCTGTTATATTAAAAAAAATTATGTTAGAACTGCTTTGTGTGATCTAGCAGCTAGAGTTAGTGTCATGCCTTTTAATCTCTATAAAAGACTCCTCCTAGAAAAAATTGATACCAGCTAATATATCTTTGCAAATGGCTGATAAATCTACTACTATTCCTGTGGGTATATGTGAGGATTTTCCTGTTCAAGTTGCTAATAATTGTTTGATATTAACTAACTTTGTTGTGTTGGAAATGCCTGGAGATGATAATATGTCTATTATTCTTGGAAGACCTTTTATTAATACTGCCGGGGCTGTTATTGATTGCAATCAAGGAAAAGTTACTTTTAATGTTAATGATAAAGAGCACACTGTTTATTTTCCCAAGAAGATTGATAAGAAATATGGTCTAAATTCAATTGAAAATATTGATACCATCAAGATTGGATAATTTTATTGTCCCATTCCAGTACCACCAAAAGAATATGGAATTTTTATGATTGGCACTATGCCTATCAAGGTTGAGGTAATATAATTATTTAGTGATTAGCAAAGTTTTTCTTCATATGAAAATTATTCTGGTAACAAGACTTGATCACCCTTGTTAACAAAATGATTTTGAATGAAGAGGACAATGTTTTCACCTTCCCCATTATGTTTTCACCATGTTTACTTCTGTTATAACATTGCGACTTGAGTACAATAATGTTTTCCACCATCCTGATGCATGTTTTCCTGATATTTTCACTCTGATTTCTGAGGATATGCATGTTTTCACCATCCATACTTTTGTTTTCACCACTACCACCTGTGTTTTCTTTGGATATTCTTCCACTAGAGTATCATAGAACCTCAGTAGTGCTGGTTTTTGTTTTGTTTTCCACCTTTGCATGTAGCGTTCCCACATTTAAACAATGTAAGGACACATGTGTTATTGTGCTAGTCCCTGGATCAATTGCTAGCACCACAGTACAAAATGAAATATCATGCAAATGCATCAAATTCTATTACATCGCATGATCCAGTCTTACAAAATAGTATTACAACTCGCATAGTCTTAGAAGACTAGCAGAAAACAAAGAAATACAACAGAAAACATAGACAACATTGAGCCCATCTTCTTCATGTGCCACAGGCTAAACATGTTGGCGATAGTCTCGAGATCCTAAACGAAATCCTCACTCGTCTTCAAAAACATCTGCAATATGGAATATACAGCCACAAGGGAGTCAATACAATTTAATGTATTGCCAAGTAACACTATGGTGGATATAAATGGCAAGACTAATACTACATGCTTATTTGGCTGAGTGGAGTTTAGGCTAAGTTTGCATAAAGCCAGTTTTGTCCTATCTTTTGTAAAACAAACTTTTCTTTTCAAAGGGGTGGCAACATTGGATTAAGATCCAAGCACCACAATACTCTTCACTTGGTCAAAATTTTACTTATTGAAATTGGTGATGAGATTCTTCCGTCAATCCTTGTCCAGATGCTCATAGTTGTCATAAACCGGGGACACGGCTAAGATCTTAGTTTGTTGACTCTGCAGAGGTTGTGCACTTTCACCCTTTGTCTTCAATTAGCCCAAACATCCTATACACCCGAAGTGCATCATGGAAAGGAGAGAATTGAGACGAGATCTTTCAGAAGAAGAAATTCAACCCACCGGCAAGACCCGTTCCACCTATAATTATGCTACATCTGCTTGTCAAGCCTGGGTTGAACCCTCACAACTTAATTGATCAAGACAGAGCCCATATTGTCAAAAGGCTGCACGGGAAGCTACTAGATTTAGAGGGACATAGTAATATCTTTGTTCCTGGGTGGCCATCCACAAGTGACACCCTCAAGTGAAATAACCCTTAAACAAGGGCCCTGAGGAAACACTCAACATAATCCAATCACATCCAAAATCCACCCAGGTGTTTCATTGAATGTTATACTTAGAATTGTTCCTCAACATCTAATAAAACAATTTATAACATTGCATAGCATCTACTAAGTTCAAAGGATATCAAAATAACAAGGTATAAGGGATGGCTACACACCACTAGGATAATAGCATAGCATTATATAACTTAGTAAAATTTCCTAGCATGCATACTACTCAAAATCAACTAATGCATATAGAAAATAATGGGTAGTTGATGGTGTGTTACTTACCTTGTTGAAGTTGGTGAAGAATTCACACTCTTCCCAAAAGACCGTTGCTCTCCATACAATCTATTCATTGAAAACACAATAACAAAATAAACAAGAATCCTAGCAAACAAACATACAAGTGTAGAAAACATACAGAGCAACTAACATATCCAGAGGGGTTTAACCAAGTTGGCTAGGACAATGTCAAGGTTTTAGTTCAATACTTGTTAAGGGGTTTACAAGAGTTAACTAAGGATGTCTAGGTTGAGTTTGTAGTGATCAAACTTTATTGAAAACATATTTATCTAAGAAGTTCAAAGAGTTCACCAAGGTGATCTCACTATTTTAACTAAAGTAACACATACCAATGTGTAACACTTAGTCATTTTCATCAAAACATTTGAGTGATCTAAGTTAGTCCTTCCATTTTGGTTTAGGGTAGGTCTAGGTTCAACTAACTTCCTAACAAAGGATATAACAAGTTAAAGTCTTGGTCTTTTCCATTTGGGTCAAGGGCTGGATAAAAACAACTTGTTATTCTTCAACTTGTGTGGATGGCTCCAAGTCTTCACATGCTTGTCTTCTTGAAGATTATCTTCATGCTTATATTGTAGTCTTTTCCTTGGATGGATTCTTCTCTTTATCTTGATAGATTTCTTCATGGCTTTCACTTCACTAATTTGTTTTGGGTATGGGATGGGCACAAAATACCACTAAGTAAGAGAAAGAAAATAGGAAGAAAGATAGAAAGAGAGAGGGAGATGTTTTCTTCTGGACTTATTCACACTTGTACTTCCTTGAGTTGCTTCTAGTGGTGGAGTCTTTTCTTCAAAATTTCTTCATTGATCCTCCTTGTAGTTCTTCATGTTTCCACCAAGTTGAAAGTGAAGAGCCTTCTATTGCTTGAGTCTTGTTTACCATTTGCTAACTTGATGGATTCTTGAAGCAAGAATAGGGAGTGGAGGAGTAGATAGAATACTAGTGTTTGAGGTTTACTACTTGGTCTATTATATGGTTTACATACTAGGGACTTGGTATTGGATTCAATATGGCCACAACAAACAATGGTAGAAAGAATAGAAACACAATCTAAGGCATGATCAACTAGTGGTTCACTAAGACGGATTTTTGGTCCACCTTACAGGGAAATGGTTCAAGGTTGTCCAAAAGGTTTAGGTAATGATGTCTCTGGTTCAAGGTTACAAAAAATGAGCAATTTTTCTTAAGGGAACATATTCTAATTATTTATAGAATTAATTCTAAGCCAAAAATACTTAAATATACTACTTAATTCTAATTTCTAAACTAACTTGTTCAAAAATTATTTTGCAAAAGAGGATATGAAAGTACACATCCTAAGGTTTCCAAATATATTTTATTTGCAATTTTTGGATTTGTAGAATTTGAATTATGCCAAAATTCATCAAACAAGCATATTTAAATTTGAACCCATGTAAGTTTGTGAAATTTGAATTTGAATAGTGCTAAAATATTCTACAGATCCACGCGATTTCAAAAATTCTACAAATATTTGGGCTTATGGTTAAAAAGATATGATGTTTCTAAGTTCTAGGGACTATTCTGCAAATTACAATTTATTTTATATTCCGGAAGAAAAATAGAGATTGGGCTGCTATGCGCTGCACTGGGCGACATATAACAGTTGGGCTTGGGCCGTCTACGTGCTGCACCAAGCGACGGAAAATGGACTTAACGCGCGCTGGCTGGAAAGGCAATGTGGCGCGCTGTGATTCGCTGATACCTCTTCGTTTAAAAGATCTAATCTAGGCCCTCCATCGTGGATCTAACGGGAAGGGATGAAAGGGAGCTCACCGGGTGGTGGAACTTCGCCGAATGGAGGCAGACGGCGGCGCTGCGCACGGGTGAAGACGACGGCGACGTTCCGATTGTCCTCGGGCTCAACAGAGACGACGACGATGACCAGCGGAGCGCGTCGAACTCGTCGGTGATGACTACGGTGTCTCTGAGGCTCTCTGTTCACAGCGACGAGCGGACAGGGACGGCGAACACTCCGGTGAGCGTCGGGTATCGATGGCGTTGACGCTGGAGAAGGTTCTCGAGTACGGGGTTGTGTCCAGGGGCGGAGAGCGAGAAGGCGAACTCGATGAGGCCCTCGGGGACGTTTGTAGGGGCGTCCCGTGGTGGCGCGATGTGGATTCGAGGTGGGGCAACTCCGGCGAGCACGGAAGTGCACGGCGGCGACGAATCTGCGGTGGAAAAGGTGAGGTAAGGGGTCAGTGGTGAGCGCACGGCCACGGGGAAACTGGAGGACCACAGAGGGGCGGCGAAGGCTCACCGTGGTGGCCGGAAACAGCAAAAAACGGCGGCGGCCCGTACGGACTCCGGCGAGCGATTTATCCGGCCTTGTGGCTTGATTCACTTAGAATCCAGAGGGGAATTGCGGAGGGGGAAGAGGGCTATAAGGAGCAGGAAACGGATCTGCAATTGATGCATGGTAACGCCCGAATCAAGAGGATTAAATCCTCCTTTATTCGTAAGAAACGGATGCAGGGAGGTTGATGACGATGATGACGTCATCATGACATCATCCATTTTTTTCTTTTCTTTTATTTCCTGTTTTTAATATCTTTAGTTTTAATAATCTATTTGACCTCAAATTAATTTCTAAAAATTTGTAAAAATTATATCTTTATGTTTAGAACATGTTATAAACATTTGAACACATTTCGCTTTTTATATTTCTGAAAATATAATTAATTACTAATAGTACTTGATGTATATTTTTAAATTAGAAAAATAATAAAATGAGGTTTTAGATTAAATAAAATTTCAGAGTAATTAAAAATGTCACATACTATTTTTGAAACTCATTTTACCTTACTTTCATATTTTATAAATTTAACATTTCAGTGATTTACTAATAGTAACTTAATTCCATTTTTAGAATAGAAAATTAAATAAATATGAAAGTGGCTTAATAAAATTTGGAAAAAATCCCACAAGTCATAATATTGTTTTCTAAGTCTTATTTTATGTTATTTTCAAAGCAATGCATTTTATTTTCACGACTTTATGTTTAAAACTTGGAATAACAACTAAAAGTTATTATTAAAATATTCTATTCTCATCAAATAATTTTGAGGCTTAGGACTTTATTGAGGGTTATAAATCTTTGATTTTTGTTGCCATAAAACATCTTCAAAGTAATATTGGAGTTGTAAATATTTTAGGTAAAGGTTTGATAATAAAAAGATTTATCCTTCATATAAAGAAACTTATTTTTGAATAAGGTTTTTAGGGTTTAAGTAGCAAAGGAATAATGGATTCTTAATTTCAATATTCATTGATTTTGTATTGTTTCCTTTTTATTTCTTGCATCTCATTGGTTTTTTGGTGACTTGCATAACATGAAAACAAAAAGTTTCAATTTTTAGTGATTTTTGGAGTTTCCAAAAATCAGGGATGTTACATTGCACTTTTGTTTTCCAGCAATATTATTACTTATTAAAATTCTGATAAAGTTCGAAAAATAAAGTTTCTGAAAAAATTCAGAAAAATTATAATACATTTTTACGTTAAAAATGAGGCAGAAATCATCTGGGAGGCCCCATGGGGACCCACCAGTCAGGCACACCATAGGGTGGCGCGGCCAGCCCCCTAGTGGCGCCAGAACATGGTGTGGGGCTCCCATGGCCCTCCACTAACTCTCTCCCCCGCCAAAGTCTTCTCTCTCACCTCACAAATTGAAAACATTTCTTGGAACCCGTGTTCTTGCTGTCCTCCCTCTGGATTTTCAATCTCCTTCTTCATCCCATCATTTGTGCTGATATTTAGTGTGTTTGATCTCCGGTATGTGACTCCTCTGATGATCCAAGTAGAATTTTTTTTAGTAAAGTATTTCTTGAGTATTTTGGTACTGTAGGTGACATCTTATGTGAGTTTGCATGCTTGATTTGAGTATAAATAATTTATTTGTGATGTATGTTTAGCTCTCATATAAGTCCCTATGGTAGTCTCCACCTTATAGTTTCTTGAAATTAATTTTTGTGATGATTGTTGAAAAGTTTCAGAGATGGAGCACAATGCTTATCAACTAAACCATCATGAGTTGGAGGTGCATGAGGTCATGCTCGTGCACCACGAAGAGAGAGTGTTCCCATCAATCTATCTGTGTCAGCAATTTATGCGGATTACAGGAATTTTGTAGGACTTCAACACTCTTGTGCGGAATGCGGTCTTGGACCGTTTCATTGAGGATGAACCTATCCAACACGTGAAACTAACTATGTATGTGGTGCAGGATTTTTGTTTCAAGTGGTCCTCAACTAACCCAATTGTCCACTATAAAATTTACAATAAAGCTGTGAGTCTGCCTTTCAGTGTTTTCTGTGCAGCTATTAAGGTACCAGAGTGGGGTTCTTGTGAGAACATAAGTGGGAAGCCTAAACGACTGCTGGATCTATATGAAGAGATTTGCCAAGGAAGAAGCTTCATAGGGGAGTGTGGTAAAATTTGAGAAATCCAACTCCCTAGCATTCGATACTTTGCCTATTTTATTTCTAAATGTGTGTTAGCTAGAAAAACTGGCAGTAAGCTATCTGTTTATGATTTGGCGTTTATTGCAGTTGCCTTAAAATATGATAGGTCTTATAACTTGGGTGCTTTGATTGCTTACCATCTCTCACATAACAGTGAGAAGGGCGGAGTTTGTGGAGGCCTTATTGCCTCGCGCTTGCTAGCTTTGCATGGTTTGGAGCCACACCATCTAGATGTGGAGTTTCTTATAGAGAGGCTTAATCTTGTTTCCATGGTTCAACATAAGTTTCATTCTACCTATGCTCACTTGCACAACTTGTCCTTTGAAATAAATTTCTCCAAACAATCTAGGTGGAGGGTTATTAAAACTATTACGGGAGTACTTTTGCCTGCACACCCTTTGTTCGATCTTAATGGAAGGCAAGGATGGGAGCTTTCTAAGAGTGAGCTGGACACATACCTTGAGAATCTCCCCCAGCAAGGGGAGGACGCCGGAGAGGGGGACGATAGTGAATTCTTCCAGCCCTACGACACCACGGGAATTCCATATCAGCACCCCGGCTATGACTACGCACCTGCTGCATCATCTTCTTCTTATGCGCCTGAGTATGACCACACGAGGGATGACCCACCACAGTGGGGATACTTCACGCACCATGATTGATCTCCACTTAGGCCAAAAGCCTAAGCTTGGGGGGAGGTATACCGACATCACACTCATTTATATAACATGTTCTGTCGGTTCTTTGTATATCCATCTTTTCGTTTCTTTTGCTTCTTTTTGTTTCTTTTGCTTGTTTTTGTTTCTTTCATCTCTTTTGTTTTTATTGTTTTGTTTTCGCTTTCCAAAACACAAAAAGACCAAAAATATTTCTGTTTTTCTCTCTATTTGTTTCTTTAGTTGGTTTGATTATTCTTTAGTTGCATTCTAATATTCCAAAACCCAAAATATTTTGTTTTGTTTGTTTGCTTGTTCTCTTTTGCTCGTGCTTTGATTGAAAATCCCAAAAATATTTGTTGTTCTTCTCTTGTTTTGTAAAGTTTGGTGCTGAGTTCAACAGTCGTCCGTGATTCCATTGGATCTTGGTGTTCATTATATATTTTATTCAAGCCACAAGTGAAGAGCAATAATGACGATCTACGACAATTCAAGTGTGGTGAGAGGCTGGTATGAATTCTATTTGCTTTCATTTTTGTACATATATCCATCTGTGTGAGCATGCTTAGTTTGTTCGTATAAGATATATGTGACTTAATGGTTGCTTAATAGTTCGTGTTCTCTCATGTTTTGTTCCAATTTATTAATGGTAAATGACATGTCATATAAATATTTGTTCGCATTGTTCTATTCATAGAAGGGTATGACATTGTGGTAGCCTCCTCTGATTGTTTCATTTGAATCGACTTGGCACATGCTCACGCATGCTAAGACTGAAAAAAAAAGGTCAATAAGCCTCGATGATTTATTTTGCCTTAGAGTTCTAGTATCAATTTTATGCCTGAGTTAATTTTACTTTGTCGCAAACATGATTATGATAGTTGTTGCTCTCTTGATTGCCGCTCCCTGACTATTGCTAGCCTTCACCTGTACTGAGTATGGAATTCTACTCGTGCATACAACTCCCAAAAACCAAAGTTTCGCATAGTGTACACCATACCTACCTACATGTGGTATTTAACTGCCACTCCAAGTAAATTGCTCATGCGTTACCTTTAAAATCTTCAAAATTACTCATGTTTTGTGTTCTTGTTTTTTCTCATAAGGACGTCAATAGAGAATCTTTATCTCACTTGTTGATTGGATTTCACAAATTGGACTAGTGGCTTCATCCACTTATCCAAATGACAGAAGAGCTGGCAGCGGGGTGCCCAGCCCCAAATTAATACACACAAATTCTCTTCACTATTTCCCCCCTGATTTATCAGTCAAAGCATAATTGTGTAAACAAAAGAGAAAGAGGGATGACCTTCTACACCAGTTGTGTCCTTCACAATGGGAGCCGCTCTTGTGAATCCAGTTGTCTTGTGATGTACTGTATTTTCTGTTTACCATTCATTGACATCAGCATACACCTCTCTTAAAAATGTTTTCAATACCTCTGTTTAATAAAATAAAAGCTCTAGCACATGAGTAATCTCTGCTTCCTTCCGCGAAGGGCGTTTCTTTTACTTTTATGTCGACTCTCCGCCATATTCTTTCAGCACTTTCTTGAGAGCATAATTATCATTCTTAGTGTGATGTGTTTTTTCCAAAGCATGGTTGATTGTGGTATAATCTTGATACTTGCATCTTTGATATCTTTACTTCTAGTCTTCCCTTGAACTTCAGAGGTTCCCTGGCATTTATGTTTTGCCCCACACATAAGGGCAAGCGAGATACCACTTTATCAGATCCTATTATGAATACTTCAATCTTGAAAATAGTTATGCTTCATGTTGTTTATTATTAATATGTTGTTATCTATTCATGGTTTGCATAGCTATTAAGTGATAGTATCTCGCATGTATCTTATCATGAGCATAACTAAGTATCATACCATATAGTGTTTATATTTACATCATATGAAACAAATGTGTTCGTAAAAGTCTTTTATCGCACTCAGTTGTCACTGAATTGCTTGAGGACAAGCAATAAGCTAAGCTTGGGCGGAGTTGATACGTCGAAAACGTGTCTCCTTTTCCGAACACTTTTCCTATTGTTTTCCTCTAAAATTGTGTGTTTTGAATGCAAATAACATGGACTAACGCTGTTTTCAGCATAATTATCTTGGTGTCTCGTTTTTGTGCAGAAAAACAACTTTCGGGAAATTGCCCAGAAAAGGCCCCGTTGCTCCTAAAACACCAGAAGACCCCGGGAGCCAAAAGGAGGCCAGGAGAAGAGCCACAGGGGGGCACACCACCCCCTGGTGCCCCCCCCTTGGCCGTTCCAGCAAATGGTGTGGGCCACCCAGAGCCCCCCTCGGTCTCCCCTTTCGGCTACAAATAGCCTTCAACCCTAAAACACGAGGGGGGTCATAGTTTTCCAGAAAGAAGTTCGTAGCTCCGCCGCCATCGCGAATCCTTTTTCGGGGTTCAGAAACTCCATTCTAGCACACTGCCGGGACGGGGAATTGGAGGAGATCATCGCCACCGTCATCACCAACGCCTCTCCATCGACCATCCATGTTCCCCCATCCATGTGTGAGTAATTCCCCCGCAGTAGGTTGAAGGGGATGGTAGGCATTGGATGAATTTGTTCATGTAAGAATGTCATGATTGTTAGGGCATAGTGCCTAGTATCTTCTATTAGTGCTATTGACATTGTTGCAACTTGTTATGCTTAATGTTTGCCACTTTGGGCCCGAGAGCCATGATCTCATATCTGAACATGTTATTAAATTATGATTATGATTATTGTTTCTTGATCATACCTGCAAGTTATTTACACATATCGTTGTCTGAAACCCGAGGCCCCAAAGCGACAGAAATTGGGACAACCGGAGGGGATGGCTGTGATGTAAGGATCACATGTGTTCACTGAGTGTTAATGCTTTGCTCCGGTGTTCTATTAAAAGGAACACCTTAATTACCAGTATTTCCCTTGAGGCCCCGCTGAAAACGGGCTGGTAGGATAGAAGATGTTGTGCAAGTTCTCATTGCGAGCACGTACGACTATTTACGGAACACATGCCTATGGTTACTTAGTGCTTGGATGCTTTATCTTATTTATCTGCAATTCCCATGACTTGATCATTATATGAACTATCTTATCCATGCAACTCCCGTTCATCTATCCCCATTCCTACAATATTTAATCCCGTTGTTTACTTCAAACACTGCTGCTGCTGTTTTCATATTACTGCTGCTATTATTTCACTACTACTGCTACTATCAAACTGGTACTACTGATAAACCATTGCGAACAAGTCCACTTTCAAGTGCAGGTGAATTGACAACTCACTTGTTAAGGCTCACAAATATTCTTTGGCTCCCCTTGTGTCGAATCAATAAATTTTGGTTTCACTTCCCTCGAAGACTGTTGTGATCCCCTATACTTGTGGGTCATAAAACCCATAGGTGGTCTCCGAAAGGCACGGGGACGACTAGAGCATTGGCTACGAGTGACGATTGAGGAAGCTAGGGTTACGGTTTCGGGTCTGTGATGTGCGGAGAGAGAGAAAGTGCATGCGAGGAGGGAGAGAAGTGAGGTACAGAGGCTTCTCTCTTCTTATCCTCGACGAGGTGGCATGCAGGAGGTGGCGTGGGGCTTCGACACGGTGGCAGTCGAGGACGTTCTCTACCTTCTGGAGGGAGGTTGAAGAAAGAACGAAAATTAAATGGTTTCCTGGATAACCCCTAGAAGTTTTGCATAATTACTTTTAAGTCCGTCTGCTATTGAAAACTGATTAGAAAACATTATTTTCTGGGATTTTTTGTAAAAGGAAAAATAATAAAATAATTTTTGGAAACCTCATTAAATTTTCAACCTCTCCATGTTCTTCTTTGGTGAAATTGAACAAGATTTGAATTTCAAACTAGGGGTGCTCAAGTAAGTGTTTTTTGTCATTTTCTCTCAATTTAAATTTGCAAATGGATTTAAATTTATTTTAACCATGATTAACAAGAGTACACACAACAAACATATGATTCCTAATGTGGTGTGTTTTTCAGTTAACAAATCAGATACAAGTTATTAAGGAAATAATTTGTAAAACTACTTAGTAGTGCTTTTTATGAATTGGAGACTTGGTTATCAACTAGGGAATTTATTCTTAGACATGCCAAATGATTCTTATTAGGTAATGGACTTTTTTTCTTTTAATAGGGCTTTGTTATTTTCATATCTGAGGTTCTTATTAATTATGGTGGATATTTTCTTATATTGTGTGTAAGCCATGTTTGATATATTAAGTACTTGATCAAGTGGAGAACATGAGTGGCTTTGAAATCCTGTTTCTTTATTTTCCACTCGGGTTCCAAATATAGCTATTCCATGTTGGTTTTAGAACATGTAATCATTTGCATGTTATGTGTAGATGAATTTTTGTTATTATCTATTTGTATAATGTTATGAGAAGGATTTGATAATTGTTTCTACGAAAGATAGTATTATATGTTCTTCATCTCTGATAGGCTTGACAAGGCACAGAGGTTCTAAGTTCTCTAATATTAGCTAATGATTCACTGGATAATTTCTTATCCTCCCTTACTGAGTCAGTGTTTCTTCTTGTGGTCTTCTATTGCCTACAATATCCTTGTCTCTAGTTTCCACTAGTCTTCAGATACTGCCTTTGTCACTTGGAAGTAAGATCATCACTTGGATTCCAACCTCAACCGTCTCACCCTTGTGGTGAAGATAACCAATTACTCCAAGCAAAGATTTCTCTTGGATTATTATAAAGAAATGTAAGTGTATTTTAGCACATCAATTTTCTATATACATATAAGAAGAATCTGTGAACAAGTTTGCAAGGCTTTCCCCAAATTACTTTTCATATCCAAATGGTAGAGATGTACAAGGTTATTAAACCTTCTGTTTGTTTGTGTATGACACTCAATTGTTTGGGTACACAAAAGTGATCTGTTAAAAAGGTCTATAAACTTGTTACCAAACTACTTCTATACAACACTAACATTGGAATATCACACTATTTCAGGAGGAATTCATAATATCAGATCAAGATATAAGAGTTCCCAAATACTCTTATGATAGATTGGAATAGAACTTCTAGAACACTGTAAAGAATCTTCCTACTTCTTTCATTATGATTTATTTTACTTATATTTCAATTAAATTCCTCTAATAGAGGTTATAGCTTGTTGTTATTCATTAGTGGTATCTAACGATACTTTAGTTGTTGAATGGTGGATTTGGACAAGAATTGTGGAGTGCTTATGAATCATAAATTAAGGAATTATGGAGTGCTTATGAATGATAAATTAAGATAGTAAGTTGGTCAAATTGTCCCTTAATGTGTTGAGATCTCATATGCTCACTTGTATAAGATGGATGATATAATGAGCATATGAAAGTTATTGGTGTTAATGTTAAGTCAGAGTTGTTAGTTGGTTTCTCAAAGTGTCATGTTGTTACTTTATATTCTTCTATTTATTATTTTGAGATATGTACATATATATTCCATAAATATGTTATTAATAATAATTATGTCACTTCCCACCTGTGGGGTTTGAGTTAACACTTGTTTGTATCATTTTTGTCCTATTGAACCTTTGTTATTAACTTGTAAAGGCCTACTTAATAGTTGTGAGATGATTATAAAGATGTTGCGGGAATAGATTGATAACTTAAATAAGTCTTGTTTTAGAGGACACAATAACTCTACTGTTGAGGTTATTAAGTTATGTGTTACTAGTTTGTGAAAGCAAGATCATCAGTTATGTGGTTTGGATTCTCACCCTTCTTTGAGTTCTACATACCTTGATGAATACTCTCAAGTCACTTATAAACTTGTGGTTGAAGTAGTTGAAAGTTAGTGATGGTCATAACCAAAGATGGTTTGTGTAATCAGATGATTTGGTTCGTAAGACACATTCTATAATTAAAGATCACTCCAAATGCACTCTTGACCAGATGATCTAAACCTATTTCATGATGTCAAGTGAAACATTGGTCACTTTGCTTCGTTTAAACTTTCGCGCCAAAATTCCCGTATTTATATATGCATGCTTTGCAAATGCATATAATATATTTTGATCCTTATAACCTCCCAAACACTGGGATGTTACAATGAGTTATTGGCCAGCCATGTGATGATAGTAGAAAGCGTTAACATTGAGTTTGCACACTTTGGTGGAAATATTTCTGCCAATGTCGACGCGAGCCGACATCATTGATACATCTCCAACGTATCTATAATTTCTGATGCTACATGATCATATTATGCCAATTGCTACATGTTTTATCCCTTATTTATAGCATTTTTATACGTTTTCCGGCACTAACCTATTAACAAGATGCCAAGTGCCAGTTCCCTGTTTTCTATTGTTTTTGGTTTCAGAAAAGTTGTTCTGGCAACATTCTCGGAATTGGACCCCACAAAGCCCGAAGTGCCTATTTTCCCCGGAAGCATCCAGAACACCGAAGAGGAGTCGAAGACGGGCATCAGGGAGGCCACATCATAGGGTGGCATGGTCCCCCTGGCCGCTCCAGCTATGGGTGTAGGCCCCCTGGCCTCCACCGCATCTGCCCTTTCGCCTATTTATTCCCCCCGGATGGAAAACCCTAGACTCCTTATAAAAAATCCCCAAAAATTTCCGTAGCGGCCGTCGTCGTCAACCCTAGATCAGGGGGGTTCTGGAGCTGTCTCCCGGCACCCTGCCGGAGAGGAAATCATCACCGGAGGCTTCTACATCACCATGTCTGCCTCTGAAGTGATGCGTGAGTAGTTCAGCCCTGGACTACGGGTCCATAGCAGTAGCTAGATGGTTGTCTCCTCCTCATATGCCTCCATGTTTAGATCTCGTGAGCTGCCTATCATGATCGAGATTGATCTTATGTAATTCTATATGTTGTGTTTGCTGGGATCCGATGAATATTGAACTTATACCAAGTTGATTATAGTCTTTATTGCATATGTTATTTGTGATCTTGATTGCTTTCCGTTGCTAGTGGTTGCTCTGGCTAAGTAGTTGCTAGTAACTCCAAGAGGGAGTGTTTATGCTAGATAGTGGGTTCATGCCTCCTTTTCGCCTGTGCTCGAGTGACAGAAACGTGACAGGGGAGGATGTGATGTTGTCACTGGCACTACTAGGGGAAAGGTCATGCGTGACGCACCGTTATACCTTATCCGTGACGCACCATGGCGCCTCACGACTATCACGCCGCGCCTATTGAGTTAGCCGTGACGCACCTGCTCGGTGCGCCACGCCTATTGTTACCCGTGACGCACGGCCACGGTGCGCCACGGCTATGGTAGGTGTGCCACGCCTAACTTAAGGTGGTGCGTCACGCGTAACCTCACTGGTGCGCCGCGCCTATATGATGCCTCCACGACTAAGTTGCCTGGTGTGCCACGCATATTCGTTTATGTGCGTCACGACTATATTATGCTGTATTTTTTTTAAATACGCAGTATCGTATTTATACAGCTTAAATACAGAAGAATATAAGTAGATAAAATTGATCAAAACAGTTCTGTGACAAACAAATAATATATCATAGTTGATCATACTTCTTAGAATTCCCGATAGCTACATCAAACAGTTGATTATCAATACAAAGTGTTCATCAGAGCCAAATAGATACATCAGACAGTTTATCATCGGGACCGATTACATCGATCGATGCTTCATCATCGTTACAAGTGATCTATCTAGTCGCCGATAACCTAATCATCTAGCTAGGAACCATAGCATGACGAGCGAGGCGACGGCGACAAGAGTGGCGGCGAGGATCTTCATCCACTTGTTCTTCTTCTTCTTCTTCTTCTTCTGTTCCTCGAGATGGATGAACCACCTAGCTTCCGCCGCCACTCTTGCAAGGGTACCGAGCGATATCTATGAGAGAGCGAGATCAAGACACACATATACATACAACACATATGCATATCCCTCCAACAACTCACCAACTATAGATCTTGCCGACTCGAGACCGAGAGAGTGTGTGTGGCTATAGGGAGTGAGAAAGATGGAAGAGAAAGTGGTAAAGTTAGATGGGGGTGGAGAGAGGACTGTTTACTAGATTCCCCTCACATATATATATATATCAAATAAAATAGGTTAAACAAGTCTTAAATGGTGGGAAAATGGGGGAAATGGGGTGGTGAGGAGGTGGGGGCGACCAGATCTAAAATGGGGTGGAGATGTGGGGGGATGGGAGGTGGGAGGTGGTCCAAACCACTTAAATGGCTCCCAGGTATACCCGTGACGCACCGTGCTGTTCGTGCGTCACGGCTATGTGGGATAGGCGCGGCGCACGTGGGGATGGTGCGCCACGGCTATGGTTACTATACGTGGAACACGTAGCCGTGACGCACCATCCCCACGTGCGCCACGCCTAGTTTAAATAGTCGTGACGCACCGAGAGCACGGTGCGTCACCGGTATGACTGGGAGCCTCGCCACCACGGCCCCACACGTAGGCGTGGCGCGCACACAGTTTGGTGCGCCACGGGTAAGGAGATAGGCGTGACGCAGGGAGGGGTGCGCCGCAGCTTTTAGGCGTGACGCACCAAAGTTTAGGTGCGTCACGGGTATGGTCACTCCTATAACTGTTTTCCTAGTAGTGTAGGGAGAAAACAGCGGTGTGAGTGCCCGCGTGCACAAGCATTGCTTACATTACACACATTGTTTAATGCAGTTATCTTTTGCTTGCAACTTATTGTCTAAGGGGGTTCGGATGATAACCTGAGGGTGGATTATTAGTCATAGATGCAGATGGATTTCGGTCTATGTATTTTGTTGTAATGCCCTCACTAAATATCATAGTAGTCATCATGTTATAATATGCACTACGGTGCAACCTCTATTTGTCAATTGCCCAGCTATAATTTGTTCACCCAGCATGTTATCTTTATGGAGAGACACCACTAGTGAACCTATGAACCCCGGTCCATTTTCGACACTGTTAAACAAACCACGATAATTTCTGCTCTCTTTACTTACTGCAAGCATACATCATTTTCCGCACTATACGTCCAATCCTTGTTTTCAGCAAGACCGGTGAGATTGAGAACCTCACTGTACCGTTGGGACAAAGTATTTTGGTTGTGTTGTGTGAAGGTTTCACTTTGTTGCTGACACCGGTGAGGCGCCATCACCACGGTCAGTGGCATCAACCTTCCCGAGATCATGTTCCTCCTACTGGATTGATAACCTTGGTTCTTAACTGAGGGAAATTCTTGCCGCTTGCTCATCACACCCTCCTCTTGGGGTTTCCAACACCATCAAAGGGCATCAAGAATTTCTCGCGCCGTTGCCGGGGAGGAAGAAGTCTTCTAGCAAGGGGAGTCTATCACTCTCAACCTCTTTATTTTGTTTATTGTCTTGTTTTTATTTTTGTCTTGTTTTTCTTCTCTATATTAAAAATACAAAAAAAATAGTTTACTTTATAGTTGTTATTTGCTTGTTGTTATTTTTGCTCTTTCTGCTCTTAGTTTAATCTCTAATCATGATTCTACCCAAGTTTACCTTGAAAGACGTACCAATAGGTAGCCGTGATGTAATAGGAAAAGATAATATTGGAGAATTCTTTAATTATGTTAGTAAGCACGAAGAATTTGAGGATAGATCCTTAGCTGAACTTGCTCCAGATTATGAAACTGCTGCAGCATATCTAGTTCGTATGCTAGAAGCTAGGTTTGTTAACCTTAATACCATAATACAACAAATGTTCCTCAACCTTGAAAACATTAAGGATAGCGAAAAAAGAGAGTTTATCCTAGAAACTTTGTTTAAAGCATTTGGTGATGTTGCCATTGAGGCTAGAAAAGTTTTTAATCGATTGGAGATGTCAGGCTCATGTGTAGATGCTAATAGCACACCGGGTAAATCCAACGATAAGGAAATTAAAATACCAATACCCTTTTAATTGGTAGGAATGCATGAAACTCTAGAAAAGAATTTTGATTGGATTGTTCCGGCAAACCCATTTGATGAAAGTAGTGTGCCTAAAAGTACTGATAAAGGGACATCTAAAACTTCTATATATGAAATACCATTCATTGTTGAGGAGATTTCTAAGATTAATTTTGATGCTTCTTCGCTTGAAAATACTTGAGTTGCTCTTTATGCCTAACTGAAAGGCGTTAAAGAAGAGCGCTACCGGGAGACAACCCGTTTTATTTCCCTGTTTTCCTTCAGTTTTCCTTTGTTTTCTTTTGTGTGCTTTGCCCCTGGGTGTTGTCTATTTCCTTACCAACCCCGCTGTATATTTTCTTTTGTGTTTTTGTTGAGCCAAGTAAAGCCTCTAGTGGAAAGTTGAGACTATATTTCAGATTTCTGCGCACGAACCAGATTTCTACTATCCACTGTTAATTACGTAGAAAATCACAGAAAATTCAAAATGACCCGAGCTTTTTTTGCTTAATCCTAGGATATATACTCAACTTTTCTTAGTAAATGACTTTTTGATTTGAGCAACATAAGATTTTCTAAAAAATCGATCTCTGCCTGCTGTTCTGTTTTGACAAATTTCTGCCAATTATTGCATTTGCATCTTAATCTCTTTCTTTTGGTGTTATTTTGATAAAAAGAGTTTTTAAAGAAGTTGTGACAATAGCTAATTTGTTTTTGAGTGCTAGTCTTGTTTTGAAACTGAACCATGTGAATTTATTATTCCGATTGCACTAACGTTGCTAATGAAGATTGTGAGAATTTTGGTGTCAAGGAAGTTTTCAAGGGTCAAGAGAAGAGGATGATATGATGTGATCAAGAAGAGTGAAAATCCTAAGCTTGGGGATTCTCCGGTGGTACATCCCAGAAAATTCCAAGAAGACTCAAGCGTCTAAGCTTGGGGATTCCCAAGGCATCCCCTTCTTCATCAAAAAATTATCAGGTCACTTCTAGTGAAACTATATTTGTATTCGGTCACACCTTATGTGCTTTACTTGGAGCGTATTTTATTTGTGCTTTCAGTTTGTTTTTATTTTTACAATAAGCTTGGTTGGACCCCAGCATTCTTTTACTGGAGAGTGACACGCTCCGCTTTTTGATGAGAATACGTTGTATTCTTAATCTCTGTCTGGCTGCTGCATTTATTTAGCTCCTGTTTTGCATGCATCTATTATCAGAGCTGTTAGTTTTAGTAGTATTATACGAGTACTCTAATGTTTTCTTGCTGTATCATAAAAATTATTTTTGTTAAAACATATCTTGTATGGTGCTTGTTGGGAAAAGAAAACCGCTGCTTGATGTAGAATTTATAACAATACTAGTAGACGCTTGTATAGACTGTGGCTAGAACTTTTTCATGCCATGCTAAATGTTATTTTAGTTTTAAAGAGTTGTGGTTATTGAGTAGCATGAATAGCCTTAAATAGCTGAGAGCGTTTAATATGTCTTAAAAGATTCATGAGTTGTTCTTGTCATAGTAAAGCATCAATTTGTGGTATTCTCTTTCGAATGTTTTATTTAGTTGACTTGGCGCATGCTCACACCATGTTTATGACTACAAAATAGTCACGAATAGCCTCCATGACCACTTAGTTTTTGAACTTGCGATACCGCTTATTCTTTAATTAATGATGCTTATGTCGCTGTGCATGATTATGGCTCTTATGCTCTCTTAATTTGTCGCCCCCAGTCTTTTGCTAGCCTCCACCTGTACTGAGTATGGAATTATACTCGTGCATCCAAAATCCTTAAACCAAAGTTTTCCCATTGTGTACACCATACCTACCTACATGTGGTATTTAAGTACCACTCCAAGTAAATTGCTCATGTGTTACCTTTAAAACCTTCAAAATTACTCCTATTTTGTGTTCTTGTTTTTGCTCATGAGGACGCCAATAGAGAATTTTTATCTCAATTGTTGATTGGATTTCACACCCTGGACTAGTGGCTTCATCCTCTTATCCAAATAATAGAAGAGCTGGCAGCGGGTTGCCCAGCCCCAAATCTATACAAACAAATTCTCTTCACTCTTTTTGCCCCTGATTTATCAGTCAAAGAATAATTGTGTAAACAAAACAGAAAGAGGGATGACCTTCTACACCAGTTGCGTCCTTCACCATGGGAGCCGCTCTTGTGAATCCTTTGGCTTGTGACGTATTGTATTGTATGTTTACCATTCATTGATATTAACATACACCTCTCCTAAAATATAGACACTCCTCCACGGTATGTGATTGTTGGCAGGCACCCGAAGATTCCGTTAGCCATGGTTTGTCAAAGATGGATGGGAGGAGTGTCAAACTTTTAATACCTCTGTTTAATAAAATAAAAAGCTCTAGCACATGAGTGATCCCTGCTTCCCTCTACGAAGGGCCTTTGTTTTACTTTTATGTTGAGTCTCCATCTTAAAACTGTATGCACAATAGAGAGAGCAATTTTACCATTGTGAGTTCTGTGTGCATTTGTCCCATAAACATCAATAATTACTTCATGATGTGATATCATATGTTCTTAAATTATTTCTTCTAGTCTTCCTCATGAACTTTGAAAGTGTCCTGGCATTTATGTTTTGTCCCACTCTTAAGGACTAGCGAAATACCACGTTGCCATGCTTTCTCTATACCTGAAACAAATGTTTACCTTTCTTTGCATTATTATCCATGATCCTTTATTTAAGATACTCTTCATGATGCAAAGTGATTGCTATACTTTATAATAAAGTTCTATTAATCATGTTTGTGTTTGAAGTTCTATGATCTCAACGTACATATGCTTTTACATTATAATGATCAAGTTAATGATAGTAGCATGTCACCTCAGAAATTATTGTTTTATCGTTTACCTACTCGAGGACGGGTAGGAACTAAGCTTGGGGACGCTTGATACGTCTCCAACGTATCTATAATTTCTGATGCTGCATGATCATATTATGCCAATTCCTACATGTTTTCTCCCTTATTTATAGCATTTTGTACGTTTTCCGGGACTAACCTATTAACAAGTAGTGCCAGTTCCCTGTTTTCTGCTGTTTTTGGTTTCGGAAAAGTTGTTCTGGAAATATTCTCGGAATTGGACCCCACAAAGCCAGAAGTGCCTATTTTCCACGGAAGCATCCAGAACACCGAAGAGGAGTCGAAGACGGGCATCAGGGGGCACACCATAGGGTGGCGCGGTCTCCCTAGCCGCACCAGCTATGGGTGTGGGGACCCCTGGCCTCCACCGCCTGTTCCCTTTCGCCTATTTATCCCCCCGGATGGAAAACCCTAGATACCTGATAAAAAATCCCCGAAAAGTTCCGCAGCCGCCGTCGTCGTCAACCCTAGATCAGGGGGTTCTGGAGTTGTCTCTCGGCACCCTGCCGGAGAGGAAATTATCATCGGAGGCTTATACATCATCATGCCTGCCTCCGGAGTGATGCGTGAGTAGTTCATCACTAGACTACGGCTCCATAGCAGTAGCTAGATGGTTGTCTCCTCCTCATATGCCTCCATGTTTAGATCTCGTGAGCTGTCTATCATGATCGAGATTGATCTTATGTAATTCTATATGCTGTGTTTGTTGGGATCCGATGAATATTGAACTTATGCCAAGTTGAGTATAGTCTTTATTGCATATGTTATATGTGATCTTGCATGCTTTCCGTCGCTAGTGGTTTCTCTGGCCAAGTAGTTGCTAGTGACTCCAAGTGGGAGTATTTATGCTAGATAGTGGGCTCATGCCTCCTTTTTCTCCTGTGCTCGAGTGACAGAAACGTGACGGGGGAGGATGTGATGTTGCCACTAGGGAGAAAACAGCGGTGTGAGTGCCTGCGTGCACAAGCATTGCTTACATTACACACATTGTTTAATGCAGTTATCTGTTGCTTGCAACTTAATACCTAAGGGGGTTCGGATGATAACCTGAGGGTGGATTATTAGTCATAGATGCAGATGGATTTCGGTCTATGTATTTTGTTGTAATGCCCGCACTAAATATCATAGTAGTCATCATGTTATAATGTGCACTACGGTGCAACCTCTATTTGTCAATTGCCCAGCTGTAATTTGTTCACCCAACATGTTATTTTTATGGAGAGACACCACTAGTGAACCTATGAACCCCGGTCCATTTTCCACACTATTAAACAAACCACAACAATTTTCTGCTCTCTTTACTTACTGCAAGTATACATCATTTTCCATACTATACGTCTAATCTTTGTTTTTAGCAAGACCGGTGAGATTGACAACCTCACTGTACCGTTGGGACAAAGTATTTTGGTTGTGTTGTGTGCAGGTTCCACTTTCTTGCTGACACCGGTGAGGCGCCATCACCACCGTCAGTGGCATCAATCTTCCCGAGATCCTCTTCCTCCTACTGGATTGATAACCTTGGTTCTTAACTGAGGGAAATTCTTTCCACTTGCTCATCACACCCTCCTCTTGGGGTTTCCAACACCATCCAAGGGTATCAATCATGTCCTTGCTGAAGGTGGTGGTTCAAACCTCGCCTTTATGAATGAAAATCCCGAACTCGACCTTCGGTTGGACTGGACTCTTTATCATTGGCGCACGTGTGGTTCCTTTTAAAATGCTTTGCTTAGAGCTCTGTATTTTTTTATTTGCATATGATCTTTTAGTGTTGTCCTGGTGGAGATAATGTCGAGGCCTCGGGTTTGTTTCATTTTTATCTTATGAACTTTGCACTAAAATGACTATGTGCATCACTTCGATGCAGAAGCTGGAAACATTCCCCTTTTCAGAAGAAAGTTGTGTCGTTTTCAAAATTTTGATATGGAACCCGTAAGTACACAAAGATGAATTTTACCTCTGAATCAGTTGGGTAAAACTACAACATGGATACCATAACTACACATAGATGATGTTTGTTAGGATCTACAACACCCCATAATATAGCATGGATTTCCCAACGTACCCCATTATGAACTCTACTATCAGGTGATCCAATATAATCCTTAGAATAGACGTTTGGATGCTCCAAAATTAAAATCTACAACTAATGAATTTAAATGACTATAAAAGAAACTTCGTGTTGTTTAGTTCGTAGTTTGTGAAAGCTGCAGATGCAAGGCTGATTAAAGGCCTCTGCTCTGACATCTTCCCTGGAGGTGTCATTTTCTTGCAATATGCAGATGACACTATCCTCTTCTCTCAAAAAGACATTGCTCTGAACACTAACCTCAAATGGGTCCTGGTCTGTTTTGAGCAGGCTCTGGAATGAGAATCAACTATTCAAAAAGTGAACCCATACCTTTAGGCTTGACTGAGAGTGAGATCCCAATTTTTACTGATATTCTTGGATGTGTTGTTGGCAAATTCCCAATAAAATATCTAGGGATCCCTCTCCATTATGATAAGTTTAAGAGAGAGGATATACAACCTCTCATTGACAAAATCCTCAAGAGGATTGCTAGTTGGAGAGGGAAGCTCCTCTCCTATGCAGATAGGCTCACCCTTATTAAAGCTTGCTTAGCTAGCATCCCCATCTACTTAATGTCCTCCTTCAAATTTCCAAAATGGTCTCTAGAGCTAATTAAGAGTCAAATGGCCAATTGCCTATGGAATGACTTTGAAGGACATAGAAAACTGCACCTAGCTAACTCGAAACTCTTTTTTTTTAATAAAGGAGTATGGTGGCATGGGTGTTCCTGACCTTGCCAATGTCAATTTATGCCTTCTGGGCTCTTGGCTCAAAAGGTACATAACTGATGATGGCAAACTCTGGAAATCCATGGTTGATGCCAAATACAACACCTCAAAGCCAAATATCTTCTGTAGCAGAACCACGAGTGTATCTAGTTTCTGGAAAGGGGTTATGTGGACTATTAGAAGTATCAAATTTGGGTATAAGTGGAGTGTTTGGGATGGGAGCAAGATCAGGTTCTGGGAGGATACCGGTTTGGTGACTCCCGTCTAGCTGTCCAATTCTTTGATATCTATATTATCTGTCATGGGCAAAATAAAACAATCAAAGACATCATGGTCAATGGGCAGCTAAGACTCACTTTTAGGAGAAAATTTTCCCCTCTCCTAGAGCAAAAGTGGCATGACCTCCAAAACATTGCTGCTAGCATTCCCCTCACTGACAACATTGACTCATTGGTTTCGAAGTATGAATCTAAGGGCACCTACTCCACTTCTTCCCTTTATGCCATTATTAACTTTGGAGGTGTGGAACCTGTGTACATCCCCAGTGTGTGGGGCTTGCACATCCCCCCTAGGGTGCACATCTTCCTCTGACTTCTTGCCAATAACAAATTGATGACCAAAGATAACCTTAAAAAAGGCATTTGAACAAACCTTAAGACTGCATTTTCTGTACTGGCAGAGAGTCCATCTCTCACCTGTTTTTTGATTGTATTGTAGCTAAGCAGATCTGGCTCTTCATTTCTAATGCTTTTAATATTGATTTAGGGAAAAACTACTTGTCTATTGCTAGATTCTAGGTAGCTAACAAAAAACATGCAGTCCTCAACTCTGTCTGTTCTGCTGCTCTCCGGTCTATTTGGAAAACCAGGAATTATCTTATTTTCAATGGTCGCCCCTGGCTTAATATTCTCCAGGTGTTTCGTCTATTGCTGAGCTCGCTCAAGATGTGGAAGCTAATGTTTAAGGAGGAGATGCACGTGGAGATGGAGCGCTTTATCTCCCTACTCGCGATTCACCTGAGCTCCCCTTTGCTCCAGGAACCGGGGTGAAGATGGCCAGAAGACCTCCTCCCTTTTGTTTTTGTTATTTTCCCTGAACACAACTTTTTAGCGAGCTTGTATGGACCTTCGCTCGGCATGGTTTCGTTGAGCCTTATCAATGGAACCCGGGACGTCGTCCCTGTTAGTCTATAAAAAGAACTTGTATAACATGATGAGAACGGCTACCATTGGAAATCCATGCATGTTGAATCAGGCCGTAATTTCGCTCTGCCTCAGCAATTTCCACAAACAAATGAAATCATTCTTACAAAAATCCAATTTTAGCAGTTGCAGGGTTGATTTGTCTGTCCAGCAAGAATACGGCCAGATCCGATTTCAGGACGTCGCATCATCCTGGAGTACCAACTGCAAACAAGAGTGAACCCCAACAAACGTGAGCACAAAAGCATTACTTAAGTTTTATCTGATACTGGGATGTAAGACAGCGCAGAGCAGCTTCAAGGTATAGAATGTTTTCTTACACCAGTTGTTCTTGTGAATACTCTATGTGAAGATCACATCACTCATTCCAGGACTTGAGCCCGTGGATGGTGCACTGAGATGGTGCTGCATCACCATCCTCATAGATGATGTACATCAACTTTCCTTGGGCAGTACTGACCAACATTTCCCAATTAGCGGAAACTTTCATGCAACAGCTTTCCTTGACATTCATTAGTATCCAGTATTGTACTCTATTTTGCTACGTTCATCAGCTGAGAGGGCATTCTACATTCATGTTACATGAACAACAGTGGGAAAACAAAACTGCAGGCCAAGCGGTCGAGGAAGAGAGACTACAAGTATCGCTGCGGCATGACCCTTCCTTCTGGCATCCTTTTGTCGACTTGGCAGATCTTGTGAGGCGGCCAGACTATGTGTGTGACCCTCCCCTTCAACAGACCAAGAGGAACCTGCCGATAAGAAGAACAAAAACATATGATGTCCACTGCCAATACTATGGATTTCATCACAAATCATTTCGCTATGGTGTGGAGACAAGTCACAAACACATTCAATTAAATATGGTCGGTGTCACCAGATGGTTTGGATGAACTCTGCTACAATGTTATCAAAATTAGTATATCGTTCGATAGCCAACAGTTATGAGGCATTGATAAACCAATTTTTAGGCGTCTTCTTGTTCTAGCTAGGATACCGTATAACTGATCAGCAGAACATTGATACAAAAGATTACAGAATATACATATCATCACTTGCAAATTATAACTAATTGCCCTAGCATACTGGTACTTCTAAACCATAACTACAGGAAAAATAAATTCAGTATTCTTAAACCAAATGATATTCAGATTGTAGATTGACTGTAGTTCATCAACGGTCACAGTAACCTAATGAATACGACTAATGGCTGTATCAAAATTGGCTCCAAAACAACTGCGTGCTCCCACTCTGCTTAGCATTCATCTATTCGATTAGGCACTTGTTCAATGGAGCTAATGCAATATGTATAACATAAACGAGGAATAGAAGGATCTCTTTGTTAGTGTGCTCCGATTTATCATGAGCATACATGCCAAATGCATCTACTGACATTAGATGCCAATGCAACATAAAAGTGCACCTGAGATATTACAAAAATAACTCATAACAAAGCAGGGACATCATGTAGGCTCGGTTATATGTTTACTTTGAACCTTAATGGATGATACTAGTGTCTTCATTTGAATAAATTGGGCTAGCGCTTATGCCCTTTGATATAAAAACAAAGGAGCAACACACATTTAATGCCCAGTGCTAAACATGCAAGTAAGCGAACAGTAGATGGACTGCTTTACTTAAAACAAATCCAAGTAAGGAAATGCACCATTTTCTGGTATGAAATACACAACTATGTTCTCTGTTCTATTCTGCCATCAATATTTTTGCAACACAGGCCATCAATCCTTTTTCTGACTCAAAATCAGGCACAAATACAAGTTGCCCTAGCATGCTGGAGCTTTCTTAACCAAAAATAATATTACACAAATCAGTTTCTGGATTCTAACTAATTTCAAATTGCAGAAGGACTGTAGTTCATCAACGCTGACACTAACCAAATGTACCATAGCAGTATAAAAAACAACAGCACGACAAGCGCGAGCTGCCACTCTGCTTAGCTCGATTAAGCGCTTGTTCTATGGAGTCAGTGCAATCGTAAAATATAAACACAAGAATGCAAGGATGAGTAGGGGAAGAAGTGGAATGTCTTACAGGGCCATAATATCTTGAGTCCCAGCTGACACTGGCGTTGTCCCCTTCGACCCAGCAGTGCCCCTCAGGTATCTTCCGGATGGGATCCGCCGTCTCCGGGACGCTGATCCAGTCGCCGGGCAACCCGATCAGCCTCTTGACCACCGAGCTCCGGTGGTCCACCGGCGACCTACATACACATACCGGCAACAGCGGCATCAAGATCCAGCAGCACCTTTATCACCCCCAGCAGGCAGCGCACCAAATCCGCCCGGGCGGCGTGGGCGGAGAACACGGGCTTACACCAATATGACGACGTCGCCGCGGGAGAAGTCGTAGCGGGCGAGGCCGGACCGCTTCACCAGCGCGTATTCACCTGGCGCCCGACGGCGGTCAGATCAGAGGTAAATCGAATCCGGTGGGTCTGAGTGTGGACTGAGGGGGCGTACCTGCTCGGTCCTCAAAGGTGGGGTGCATGGAGGGGCCGTGGACTGGGGCGGTGAAGAAGTACCGGTCGGAGATGGTGAGACCGACCATGGAGCCGCCGATGACGTGCTTCGCGTACTGCCTGACCGCCGCCCATACCCTCGCCATGGCTGCGACGCGACTGCTCGCCGACAGAGGGGTGAGGACGCAGCGGCGGCGGCCGGCACGGCTGTCCCGGTCGAGGCCGGGGGTAATTGGGCCAGTGGATTCAGCTGTTCGCTGTCATGCAGCAACGGATGGGCCCGAGCCCATTATGTAAATACCTGTGTTTTAATTAGGGGCGTTCCGTTGATGGAGACCCTAGGGTTTGCTGCTACCTCTCCGGCGATCGGCGATTTCCGGGAAGAGGGAGTCCATTACCCCATGTACTGATTCGATTGCTCCTTCATCTGGGTGGGTTACTCGGGCTGACAAAGGGATCGACTAGTTCGGTCGCCCGGCCTTGGTAAACTCACACAATTAGGGTTTTAGATCGGATCGGTATGGCGGCGGAGCAGGAGAAGGATGGAGCGAACAGTTCGACGGATCGGGCGAGATCGGAGACAACCTTGGAGAGGTTGCTGAGGATTTTGAACATTAAGGGAGAAGACATCGAGGGACTGTTTGTGCCCAAGACCGAGGTCGAGTCCCTGAGGGAGGGGTCGAAGTGGCTGGCGGTCATGCGTCTGCTGACGACGAGGTCGTTCAGCGCGTCGTCTCTGAAGAAAACCGTGCACTTTTCATGGGCGCCGGCACAAGAGGTGTCCTTCCGTGATCTGGAGGACAACAAATTTCTTGTTCAAGAAAATTGCCTGGGAGATTGGAAGAGAATCACGGAACAAGGACCGTGGCTGTTTCAGGATCATGGTTTACTCATTGAGAAACATGATGGAAGCTGCAGCGGGGCATGAGTTGCTCTAAACAGGATTCATGTGTGGGTGCAGATCCACGACGTACCCGAACTATACAGGAAAAAACCACTGATCGCGGGGCTCTCATCAAGTATTGGTGAGGTTATCAGTGTGGACATGAATAACTTGGGTTCCGATCAAGGTGATTTTGGGCGTGGTAGAGTGTGGCTGGACGTGCGCAAAAGTCTTACTCGGTTTGTTTCTTTCAAACCAGAATGGGGAGTGCAAGTGATAATGAGGGTCAAGTATGAGAAGATCCCCATGTTCTTTGTTGTTTGCGGCCTCCTCGGCCATGAACAAGAGGAATATGGCACGGGAGAGCACTCTCCGAGAGTTGTGGCTTATGGGCTTTGGATGCTGGCTGATACACCATGGAACAAAGCTAGAATCCATGGTGCAGACTCAAACCGGGCGAATGGCCGTGAGAGATAACATACTGGTGCTGAGGCACCGAGAGGAAGGGGGTTTGGCCGTGTGGGGCGTGTAGGTGCTGGCCGAGGTCGCTTTGATGCTGGCCGTGGGAGGGGTGACTTGGGTGTAAATGAGAACCGAAAGCGCTCCTCCGCAGAGGGCAGCCTGGAGTGCATCCCAGCTAAAGGGACTTGTGATACGGTTAGCAATGTGGCTCCTCTTCAATTGGAGTGGAAATATCAAGGGACTGGGTTGATGGAGAAATCAAAGATGGCAAAGAAGCAGCTGGTGTACCCGGAAGAGAATGTGCAGAAGGCGTATGCTGCTCCTGTGGGCATTCCCCCGCCACCACCATCAGCTAGGGAGGTGAAACGCTCGAAGAAGCAAACAACTCCGAAGAAGAACAAGACCGTGACTGGTTTGGCGGCCTCCGATGTGGAGGACCGCCCGTCCCAATGAGTATTTTGAGCTCAAACTGCCGTGGTCTTGGCAGTGAGAGAACTCCGTCTTCTAGCGGAGAAACATGCCCCATCCTTGCTATGTGTGGTGGAAACCCGGCTACACAAAGTACGGGTGGAGTCTTTAGCTCGCTCGTTGGGTTTTGATAATTGTTTTGCTGTTAGTAATTTGGGCCGCAGTACCGGCATTGCTTTGTTTTGGAATAATTCAATAAAGGTTTAAGTGTTACCTTACTCCCAGTACCACCTTGACACTGTTGTTACAGAGGAGGGTGCGGATCCTTGGCGCCTCACGATTGTGTACGGTGAGGCCCAAGTACATGAGTGCCACAAGACGTGGGAAATGCTCAAATACATACGTTCGTCCAACGATCTTCCCTTGCTTTACATTGGATATTTCAATGAGGTACTCCACCATGAAGAACATGAAGGCGTTAACGAACGGAGCTGGAACCATATTGCTGGATTCAGAGAGATGGTTGATGTATGCAGACTTTGCGATCTGGGTTTCAGAGGTGTGTCGTCGACATTTGAGAAGAAGGCGGCAGGGGGTAGCTACTGTCGTGTATGTCTGGACCGCGCTTTAGGCTCCCCGACTTCGTGTGCCAGGTATCCCAAGTCGGAGCTGTAGCATCTGCCTGGGTATGCCACGTCGGATCACCTACCAATTTTGGTGCGGAGCACCCCAGCGCACATCGGCAAAGAGGGGTCAAGCGTCCATTTAGATATGAGGTCATGTGGGAAAAGCATGAGGATTTTGCGAGTAAACTGGCTGAGACATGGAGTTCGACAAGCCGGAGCGAGAATGCGGAGGAGCTGAAACAGAAGCTCAATGATGTTTTGGAAAGCCTAGCGAACCAGGGCATAGAAACGTTTGGTAGTGTGAGATTATAGATTAGAACCTTGCAGAACGAGCTGGCTACCCTCCGGAGCTATCCTGCAAGATTGGAGCCGTCCTATGCCGAGTTAAAAGTGGTAGATCACCTTGAAGAAGTTCTCCACCGTGAAGAAATTATGTGGAGGCAGCGGTCACGGATACAATGGCTCTCTGAAGAAGATAAGAACACTCGTTTCTTCCATCTAAGAGCAAGTCAGCGTAAGAGGAAAAATAGGGTGAATGAGTTAACAAAACCTGATGGCACTGTTACGTCAAACAAGTGTGAGATGGGCAGTGTGAGCAATGCGTTCTACCATCAGTTGTACACGTCTGAAGGTGTTTCGGGCATGGGAGAGGTACTGGATTGTGTACCGACTAGAGTCACTTTGGAGATGAATCACTTTCTAGATGCTCCGTTTGCAGAGGCGGAGATCAAGAAAGCACTCTTCTACCCGACGAAAGCACCAGGACCGGATGGCTTCCAGGCGCAGTTTTTCCAACGCAACTAGGAGTTGTGTGGAGCGGAGGTGGCGGGAGCGGTCCTTCGGATATTAGGGGGACAGGATAGCCCGGAGATCATCAATAATACGTTCATTGTGCTTATACCGAAAGTGGCTAGCCCAACAGAGCTGGGGCAGTTTCGCCCGATTAGTCTGTGTAATGTGATATACAAAATAGCTTCAAAGGTAGTGGCGAACAGATTGAAAGTTATTCTACCCGACATAATTTCAGAGGAGCAGTCCGCTTTTGTCCCGGGGAGGTTGATTACGGACAATATTATAACGGCATATGAGTGTCTACATTTCATGAAGCGCACGAAGGCAAAGAAGCATCGCTGTTGAAACTAGATATGCGCAAGGCTTATGACCGTGTGGAGTGGCAATATCTGGAAGCCATTATGTTGAAGTTGGGCTTCAGTAGACCGTGGGTGACACTGATGATGCGGCTAGTGTCCACTGTTTCCTTTTCAGTATTGCTTAATGGTGTACCGTAAGAGGAGTTTCGACCTTCTAGGGGAATTCGTCAAGGGGACCCTATCTCACCGTATTTGTTTTTGTTGGCAGCAAAGGGCCTTTCGTGCCTTTTAAACTCTCAAGTTCAATCATCGACGCTTCATGGAATGAAGGTGGCCAACACAGCCCCGGCAGTGAACCGCCTCCTTTTTGCAGATGATAACATGTTGTTTTCGAAGCAAGTACGAGGGAAGCTCTGGAGGTGAAGGAGGTTTTGGTGAAATATTGCAAGGCTTCGGGGCAGCAAATAAATATGGACAAGTCTTCTATCTTCTTCAGCAAAGGGTGTCCACAAGTGACTAGGGAGGCAATCAAAACTGAGCTCATGGTTCAGCGGGAAACCCTCAATGAGAAGTACCTTGGGATGCCTTTGCGATGTGGGAAGATCCAAGAGTGGGGAATTTAAGTACCTAAAGGGAAGGGTGTGGAAGAAAGTGCTAGGCTGGATGGAACAATTTCTCTCTGTGGGAGGGAAAGAAATTCTGATCAAAACCGTGGCCCAAGCAGTTCCGACATTTTCTATGTCCTGCTTAAAACTACCAAGAGGACTTTGTGAGCATATGAACTCAATGTTACGGAAATTCTGGTGGGGTAGCAAAGAGGGGCAACGAAGGACCTGTTGGGTTTCATGGGATCAAATCATACAGCCTAAATATGAGGGAGGGCCGGGCTTTCGAAATATTGAGTTGTTCAACTTGCCTCTACTAGCTCGCCAAGCGTGGCGTGTTCTTCAAGAACCGACAACGTTAAGCGCCCGAGTATTGAAGGTTGTTTACTTCCCAGCCACAGATCTACTAGGGGCGGAACTAGGTTCTAATCCTTCTCAGGTGTGGCATGCTATAGTGGAAGGAAGAGATGCGTTGAATCTGGGTTTGGTCAGGAGAATTGGAGATGGAAAGACTACGGATGCATGGACTCAGAGCTGGCTGCCCCGAGATGAACGTCGGCTCCCTGTCGCTCGTTGGAAGGAGGGTGCTCCACGTTTAGTCAGTAGCTTCATTGACGCGACGGGGGTTGTATGGAAGAGGGAGAAACTCGATGAATACTTCTTTCTAATGGATTCTGAGGTAATACGAGGGATACCTCTCAGTACCAGAAATCAAGAGGATTTTTGGGCATGGCATTTCGGAAAAACGGGGGTGTTCTCCGTCAGATCGGCATACAAGCTTCTGGTATACACAAGGAAGACGAGGGAGAATTGGCTGGATAGCCGCGCTGCATACTCGAGTAGTGCTGATGAAGGAAAGATGTGGTCCAAGCTCTAGAAGTGCAGCGTACCCTCAAAGATTACGCGTCTTCCTATGGAGGCTGGCTCTCTGTTCCCTTCCGACGGGTGATGTCCGCCACTATAGGAGAATGGCAGAGTCGAATGCATGCTCCATCTGTGGGCGAGTAGACTCCTGGAGACACTCGCTAGTTGAATGCACCATGGCAAGGTGTGTTTGGTCCTTGGCGGATCCGGTGGTGGTTGAGCACCTCAGCTTGACTAACGAACCATCTGCAAAACTGTGGCTCTTCTCTATGATGCAGTATTTGAACCACGAGGAGTTCACCCGTATGGCGGTGACTCTCTTGGCTATATGGCATTCCCGACGGAAGATGATCCACGAGGATGTCCATTAAAGCCCCCTAGCGACCCACCTCTTTGTTGAATCGTTTCTGCATGAGCTTGGCCTGTCCCAACTGAAGCGAGCAAGTATGGTACAAGGAAATGAAAGAGGATCGCTGCCCCCCAAAGTGGATTGCACCTCCTGGGGGATCCTTCAAGTTTAATGCAGATGGCGCAGTTGCCAAGACAGACAGACGAGGAGCGGCGGGCGTGGTTTGTAGGGCGGAGGATGGATAGTACTTGGGAGCATTTGTAATGGTGTTTGTTTGGAGGCACTAGCATGCAGAGAAGCCCTAGCACTCGCCATGGACCTGCATGTTGGTAAGCTAGTCGTTGCCACGGATTGCCTTGAGGTAGTGAAGGCTCTGCAAGGAGACAATCTGGGAGTTTATAACCACATCTTGAAGGAGATCAAGACGATGGTGAGAGACCGAAGCGGAGTTCAGTTTCAACATGAGAAACGAGCTTTCAACTTTGAAGCAGATAGAATGGCGCGTTGGGGCACTACGCTCCCAGTAGGGCGTCATATCTGGCTTGGTACCCCTCCTGCGGGGCTGAATATTCCTGTAAATATCTTACTTTGATATAATGGGTAGTGTACGTCTCAAAAACAAAATTAGGGGCGTAAGTGGGCAAACCCTAGGTAGGCCACTTATGTTCACTTAAGTATAGGTAGTTCAAATTTTGATAATTGATGTAAAAAAATTAAACTATCTATACTTAAATGGACATAAGTGGGTGTTTCAATTATAAAAGTCCCAGGTTTTGAAGACCCACCGGATTAAGCATATTGTACTTTCAATTATCAAAATCCTAGGCCCATGTGGCTCAAATCTCATTAGGTTGCTGCTTAGGCCCGAAGGTACCCGTGGATACACCAACGTTACCGCCCACCGATACTACCGGTGGAATCCGCCCTGGCCTCCACAAAGTGCCAACAGAACCTCGTTTTAGCGGAGCCACCACCTATAGCCCGTCGAAGGGGAGGAGGTACCGGTACAAACACCGGAGGTTCCGCCCAGCAGTACTACCAATGTCCTCCGCTGGTTTCACCGGTACTACCGGTGGTTTCACCTGTACTACCGTCGCCTTGAGAAACTGCTTCACGGACTTGGTCTTTCGAGCTCTTTTTCTTTGGAAAATTGTCGCGATGCCCCTGAGGATATTATGGGGAATACCGGGCACTTTGCGAGTGGAACAAATATACCCTGCATATACTTAAAACAATCATTAGTCCCTAAGTTGCATTTTCATCATATATGAAAACGGAAGATGATCTTTCATTCTCCCCTTTATTGGTAATTGATGATAACACAACCATTTGCAACACTAGGTCTAAACAACATGGACGGAGCTCCCCCTAGAGATATGCTCCCTTCATGACGAATGGACCGAGCAAGATAGATATGATAGAAAGGAAGCAAACTTGCTCACAAACATAATAGTGAACTACACAAATACGATAAATTTAAAGCATCAAGGTTCACATGTCTTACACCATGCATGTGGAGTCTTCATAGTTAGGATCATGGATGGAGGTGCCATAAGCCTACTGGTCGAATCGTGGGTGGAAACGTAGAAGTACTAGAAACGAGGACACGATTTACTCAGGTTCGGTACGATGCAACTAGGAGACGTTCCTACTCGTGCAATCTCACTAAATCAGGAGTAAATTGTGAGTTCCTAACTCGGCGAGGATGAACTTCCCGGCGAGTAGGCGTTTTGTCTTGAATCTTTTTTCATTGAAAAATTATAATGCCAAACTTGGATTTTTTTGAAATCCGACATTTCTTCCATGAATCTTCGCAGAGAAGGAACATGTGACGTAAGAGATGAAATTGTGCTTACGTCACAAAAGTTTGGTTTCAGTCAAAAGTCTGAAACCATATCTCTGACAGATTTTGCACGAGAAACGAGGAGATAGACATTATCACCCCGTCTACTTGTATCTCGGATTTATCGGCATGACACGCGTCAATCATCCAACGGCTAAAATAGCTGTTGGGACGAATCTCGGCGAAAACGGCTATAAATAGCCTGCCTCGAGCCCTCCGGTCCTTCTTCTTCCTCACTTCCTCCTCGAGCACTCTAGAGCATAGCGCATCGGCGATTTCGAGAGAGAGAGAGAGAAGAGACCGAGCGAACCTCACCGAAACTCACCATCGGCGTCCGGAGCTCCGTTCCACGGTTGCGCCGCCTAAAAATGGCATCCAATAGCCCATCGCGTTTGCCCGAGACCCAGGTCGACCCCGAGCAGGCGGCGGAGACTCTCTCTTCGTCTGCTCCACTGGTTCCTTCGAGCACCTCCACGGGCGCGCCGGGGACTCCCGCGAGCGCATCGGTGGGCGAAGACCCTGGCTCCACGACCGGAAGCATGCCGCCGCCATCCTCCGCCCCTCCTCCTCCTCCTGTCTCTGAATCATGAGACGAGGAATCCTCTGCCCGTGGCGGCAAAACCACGGTGGCCTTCGCGACCACCAGAGGCGAGGAAGAAGGAAGCGGGGAATTCGGCAATTGGAGTCAGTGCAATATTGCACTGGCTCTGATGTAGATTTTGGAAAATGACGGATTTATCGCCAAGGATAAATGGTGAATTGACGAGGAGGACATGGATCCCTCGCCGAAGGACGGAGAAAGAGTCGTCCTCGCCTCCCATGTTCTGAGAGGTATGGGTTCCCCACCTTCCGCCTTTTTCCTCCAAGTTCTGAACCATTATGGGGTTCAACCCCAGAATTTCCTCCCAATTCCATCCTCTATATCGTCGGGTTTCAGGCTCTCTTTGAGGGATACTTAGGCATAGAACCTAGGCTTAGTTTTTTCAATACTGCTTCAACGTGAAGCAAAAGACCACTGACGGTGTTCTCCCCACCTATGGGGCCATCTCCTTTAACCTACATAGGTTCAGGGAAGTTTGGTTTCCGACAATCAAAACATCTAAATCCGTCAAATTCTGGAAGGGTTCATTCTTTTATCATCTGGATGCTTCGTTTTGTAGAAAGGAGACGGGAATTCCACCTTTCGATAATTCCGCCGCCACTCGTGGATATAACTGGGCGTTGGTCGTAGTCTAGGTTCTCCCTCTGGACCTGCTGCAGATTAACAGGCGGAACTCGAAACTCGCCGTCTCTTCTCCTCCCTTGACCGGCATGGACACAGTCCTTTGCTCGCTCGGAAGGAGGATTCAACCTCTTGCTTTTCACGACAACGTTTTCTCTGTGAGTACACGGGGCCGGACGACACGATGAGGGTAACAAAGACAGCTATGTCCAAAAGGAGTTCAAAAAACACGTCAATCACTTGGTGGCTACTCGTGAATAATACGAGGAAAGCCTGCCAATGTTTAACGCCAAAAATCCTCCTCCCAAGGTATGCTTTTTCCTATTGTCTTTTGGGAAGGTTTTCGTACTTTTCCTTTCATGAATGTGTTTCTTAATAACTTATCGAATTTTTTTTTGGCAGCTTGAGACTCTCATATAGGATCAACTCGTCTCTATGGCAGAGGAGGCAGAACTGAAAGCCCTCTTTTCTACGGCTGGTGGATGCAAACGGAAGAAGATTCATGCGTCCTCCGATGTAATTTATCTTGACGGGGTTGTCGTCGCCACTTCTAGGTAAAAACTCGAACTTTTCCTTACATACTTTGTCTTTTTTCTTCACAAGCCCTTTTCTCGGATTTTACTCCCGAGTTTTCTTTCTTTTCAGCCTTTCTCCCGTTCCTTGGAAGGGAAAAGGCCGGAAGAAACACAAAGTTGCTGCTCTTAGGGGGCCTAAGCCTTCCCCTGCTACTGCCCCGGACACACCAGCGGCAGGTGGTGAAGGACACTTGGCTCATCAAGAAGAATCCGAGTTCCCCATCCCAAGCAAGCCCAGCCAGCCTGATGCGCCTACTACGGACGCACGAGAAAGGGCGGCAAATTTAGAAGAAGGAGGGCCTTCTCTCGTCCAGCAAATCTAGGATATTTCTCGTTTTGACGAGAAGTTTAAGGTAAAGTTGGATGCTTGCTTTGATGAAAACGACTTTATGCATCCATGGGCAAAGAATACATTTGCCCGAGCCACCTTGATTCATCGTTGGCCAAAAAGCGGATTAGTTGTGCGGAATAATCACACTTTCCCGCCTCGGCAGGTTATTCAAGACGGAATCCACCGTATAGGGATTTATTTCTTAGAATACTCCAAGGAGTTCACCGAGATTCTCACTGGGCTCCAAAGCATTAGCCAGGTATATATCTAGCCCCCAAGTATTAAGATAGAAGCATTCTTTTTTGTTTTAATACTTTTCATGTTTGCCTGCTTTTTGTCTTCAACAAGCCTTTTCCTTTGTATGCTTTCAGGAAACTGCCGAGAACATTAACGTGGAAGTTTTTGATAAACTTACCATAAAGAACCAAGAGGTCAAATCTCTCTTTCATATTTTGAATGATAAAGACTCGGAAATTTCCAAGATTCAAAACCAACTCAAGGAGAATGCGTGTAAGCGTCTTATTCTTTCCTTATGTTTGATTTTGATCTTGCGAATTTTCCATTAAGTACTTTTCACGTTAACCTTTTGTCGTCTTTTCTGTTTAGCCTCATTGGCTAAAGCTCAACAAGTTGCTGCAGATGCTGGGAATGCCGAGAACATCCGCAAAGAGAATTTGGAGCTTCCCAAAATCAATGTCAAGCTTGATACGTTGAAAATGTATCTCCTTTTCCGAACACTTTTCTTATTGTTTTCCTCTAAACTTGTGTGTTTTGGATACAACTAACACAGAGTAACGCTGTTTTCAGCAGAATTACCTTGGTGTCTTGTTTTTGTGCAGAAAAATCAACTTTCGGGAAAATGCCGAGAAAAGAGCCCATTGGTGTTTTCACCCCGGAAGACCCCGGGAGCCATAAGGGGGCCAGGAGAGAAGCCACAGGATGGCCACACCCCCTGGCGCGGGTCCCCCTGGCCGCGCCTGAAAGTAAAGTATGGGCACCTAGAGGGGGGGGTGAATAGATGCTATGACCAATTTTAATTTTCTTTTGATTTAGGCTTGACACAAAGGTAAATTCTCTATATAATGCAACTACGATGAATTTGCCTATATGACAAGGATAATGATAAACACAATGCAAGCGATAAGTAAAGGGAGTGAGGGAACGAGGTAACCAAAGTGAAGCACAAGGAGACACGGTGTATTCCCGAGTTCCTCCTTGTTAGGGGAGTATGTCTCGTTGGAGGGGTGTGAGCTCGCCACGAATGCCTACTCAACGCCACAAAGGCCTCGCCCTATTATCCGATGAACTCCGCCACAAAGGCCTAGTTCACCCTCCACTATTGAACTCTTTTGAGGCGGGGATCGAGTACTTTACAAACAACTTGGGGCACACACCTACAACCAAATTGGGGGCTCCCAACTCTTCTTAAATCACCAACAAGAACAAGATGCCTAGGTTCTCCACAAGAGGAACCCTAGGCTAGATCCCTCTAGCTAGAGAGGGGGAAATGAAGAACGAGTCGGTGAAGATGTAGATCCGGGTCTTCTCCTCCAATCCTCCAAGTATCAACGAGTTTGGGTGGAGGGATTGGGAGAGATCTAGCTTTTGGAGGCTCAATAAATGCTGGTCTTAAATGCTGGAACGAGCAACCCTTTGGAGAAGAAGGGGATGGGGTATTTATAGCCCCATCCCAAAACTAGCCGTTTTGACCCTTTTCGTGCCTGGCGGTAGTACCGCTGGAGCCAGCGGTACTACCGCTACCTGTGTATCCGGGCGGTACTAGAGAGCCCCAGACGTTGGGCGCAGGCGGTACTGCCACTGAAGTACCGTGGGACTCCATCAGCGGTACTACCGCGAGTGCGCCACGGTACTACCGCTGGCCACCCACTTTGAATAAATTCAAAGTGGCTGGCGGTAGTACCGAGCCACTACCGCTCTAGTACCGTGGGATACAGTGGGCAAAAACCTAGCCAGCGGTAGAAGGGCCAGTACTGGGGGCGGTACTACCGCTTCCTGGAGGGAGCGGTACTACCGCCAGCCTTTACAGGTACTACCGCTGAGCAAGGATTTGCTCAAGATTAAAAAGAATCCAGCGGTACTACCGAGCCACTACCGCTTTAGTACCGCTGGAGGCAGTATGGAATTTCCTCCTGGCAGTACTTCTGGCGGTACTGGGCGTGGTACTACCTCCCTGTGTAGAGCGGTACTACCGCTGCCATGCCCGGTACAACCGCTGGACCAAGATAATCTTGTTGTCTTTGTCTTGGAATTCTCTTAATATTTTTGGCGTCTAGTTGATTTAACCTGAAATACTTGACGCACCGTTAGAAGCTTAGTGGTGTTGTTATCAACTCCAAAACCTAAGAGAGATCAAAGATGCAAAATGCACTTTCAGCGCCAGCATAGGGTGTGCCCCCCCAGAGCCCCCCTCAGACTCCCCTTTCGACTAAAAGTAGCCTCCAACCCTAAAACCCGAGGGGGTTCGTCATATTCCACAGAAACATAACAGAGGGCCGCCGCCATCCCAAACCTCGATTCGGGGATCAGAAGTTCCTGTTCTGACACCCTATCGGGACGGGGAATTGGAGGAGATCATCGCCACCGTCATCACCAACGCATCTCCATCGACCATCCATGTTCCCCCATCCATGTGTGAGTAATAACCCGCTGTAGGCTGAAGGGGATGGTAGGGATTGGATGAGATCATTCATGTAATAATGTCGTGATTGTTAGTGCATAGTGCCTAGTATCCTCTATTAGTGGTATTGACATTGTTGCAACTTCTTATGCTTAATGCTTGCCACTTTGGGCCCGAGTGCCATGATCTCAGATCTGAACATGTTATTGAATCATGATGATAATTATTGTTTCTTGATCATACCTGCTAGTTGTTTACACATATCGTTGTCCGGACCCGAGGCCCCGAAGTGACATAAATTGGGACAATCGGAGGGGATGGATGTGATGTGAGGATCACATGTGTTCACGGAGTGTTAATGCTTTGCTCGGTGTTCTATTAAAAGGAACACCTTAATTACCAGTAGTTACCTTGAGGCCCCGCTGACACGGGCTGGTAGGAAAAAAGATGTTGTGCAAGTTCTCATTGCGAGCACGTACGACTATGTACGGAACACGTGCCTATGGTTACTTAGTACTTGGATGCTTTATCTTATTTATCTGCAATGCCCGTGACATGATCATTATTTGAACTTTCTTATCCATGCAACTCCCGTTCATCCATCCATATGCCTACAGTATTTAATCCTAATGTTTACTTCAAACATCACTGCTGCTGTTTTCATACTACTGTTGTTGTTATTTCACTACTGCTACTTCTATAAAACTGTTACTACTAATAAACCACTACAAACTATTCAAATTTAAGGTGCAAGTGAATTGACAACTCACTTGTTAAGGCTCACAAATATTCTTTGGCTCCCCTTGTGTCGAATCAATAAATTTGGGTTTTACTTCCCTCGAAGACTGTTGCGATCCCCTATACTTGTGGGTCATCAAAGCTTCATAAAGACTTGGAGGAAAGCCAGTTGGCTTTGCTCTTATCTGAGTCTCGGGCTTCGTCTCAAGTCGATAAAGATAAGAGGACCATCCAGGATCTAGAATATGTTCTTTATGTCCGGCTTGAAGAAGTCGCTGAGATGGATAAACTTCTTGGTAAGTTTTTCTAAACTTTTACCAGGTTTTCTTTCGTTTTACCGAATGCATTCTTTTTTTGCTTCTTAATTTCTATCTCATACTTATTCTTCTGTTTTTTTGTACCAGCAGGAAATCCTCTAATCTCTCGATTGACCGCATCCGGGCTTTCGGGACTTTCGCCACTGAATGGATAGTATGGGCACCTACAGCGGGGGTGAATAGGTGCTACGACCAATTTTAATTTTTCATCAAGATTAGGCTCGACACAAATGTAAATTATCTAGATAATGCAACTAAGGTGAATTTACCTATATGACGAGAACAACAATAAATACAATACAAGTAAGGTAAAGGAAAGGGAACGAGATAACCAAAGTCGGAAGCACGCGGAGACACGATGTATTCCCGAGTTCCTCCTTGTTAGGGGAGTACGTCTCGTTGGAAGGGTGTGAGTTTCGCCACAAAGGCCTACTCAACGCCACAAAGGCCTCACCCTATTCTCCGATGAACCCCACCACCAAGGCCTAGTCCACCTTCCACTATTGATCCCATTTGAGGCGGGAATCGAATCCTTTACAAACAAGTTTGGGGCACACACCCACAACCAAATTGGGGGCTCCCAACAATCACAAGAATCACCAAGAGAGACAAGATGTCTAGGTTCACCACAAGAGGAAACCCTAGACTAGCTTCCCTCAAGCAAATGAGGGGGGAAATGAAATCCGGTTCGTGAAGACATAGATCGGGGCCTTCTCCTTCAATCCTCTGAAGATCAACACTTTTGGGTGGAAGGATTGGGAGATCTAGCAAGGTGGGTGAGCTCTAGCAATGGTGGGATGTATTTTGGACGAGCTAGATGGAGGTAGGTGGAGGAGAGGGGGTACATATACCCCTCATAACTTTTAGAGCTGTTGGAGACATTTCTGTCAAAGTCACGCCGGAGACTCTGGTCTTACATTTTTGCCAGGCTTCATACCGGAGACTCCGGACAGAATCTGGTAAGTCTCCGGTGTGGCTGCAGTGGGAGACACCACACCATCCAGCTTCAGTTTCTTCTTGGTAGCAACCAGTTCGGAGACTCCAGTGTTACCATTGCTCGAGTCTTGAATCCTTTGCGTAGAGACTGTCTAAGGATGAGAGTGTAGCACAAGTGCAAGTAGGTACAGAGACTCCGGTCTGTCTCTAGCAAATCTCCGGACAGAGTCCAACGGGTGACACCATGAGTACAGTGTGGTTCCTTTAGCAAAACATACCCACACCAGAGACTCCGCTGTTTCTCCGGTAAGTCTCCGGAGTGATTACAACAGGTGACACCAGGCACTCAGCACAGATTTGATCCTCAAAAAAGCTTCATACCGGAGACTCCGGCCTGGAATGGAATTCCAGCAGAAGTTCCACAATTGAGCTTTCTCCCTTTTTGAAACTCATTACCACCATAACAAATATGATTACTAGACCCTGAAAAACATCAACACACTTGAGGATACGCGTGTTGTTAACAAACATCTAAAACAAGACGATTTAAGTGCGTTTGCACTTTCAATCGCCCCCTTCTTGGTGTTTTTTGACAACACACATATTTAAAATGAATATCACAGCTGGGCTATGTTTGTAAAAAAAATAGACGGGTGATACGTCATAAACGTATCCTTAATTTCTGATGTTCCATGTTGTTTTCTTATTGTTTCCCACATGTTTTCTATACACTTTATGTCATTTTTATCGACTTTCCGGACTAACCTATTAACAAGATGCCACAGAGCTAGTTCCCTGTTTTCTGATGTTTTTAGTTTCAGAAAAGTTGTTTTGGAAATATTCCCGGAATTGGAAATTCCAAGCCCGGAAGTCTTAGAATTCCCGAAGGTTCCACGGAGTCCCGAAGAGACCCGGAGGGGGCCACAAGGGGCCCACACCATAGGGAGGTGTGCCCATGTCCACGCCATGGGGTGGTGTGGGCCCTCATGCCTCCACCGCCTTTGCCCTTTCGCCTATTTATCCCCCCCCTGAGACGTAAAACCTAATAATATACCACTTTGTCCCGAAAAACACCCGAGGCCGCAGTCATCGTCATCCCGAGATCGGGAGGGTTCTGGAGCTCTCCCCGATACCATGCCGGGAGGGGAATTCATCACCGGAGGGGTCTACACCACCATGCCCTCTCCGAAGTGATGCGTGAGTAGTTCATCCTTGGACTACGGGTCCATAGCAGTAGCTAGATGGTTTTTCTCTCCACCTTGTGCCTCATGTTTAGATCTTGTGAGCTGCCTCACATGATCGAGATCATCTTTATGTAATGCTACATGTTGTTTTTTCTGGGATTCGATGGTTTTTGAATCCTATGTCTTCTGATTATCAATCTATCATGTTATCTTTATGCTTATGTTATTTATGATCTTGCATGCTCTCCGTTGTTAGTAGATGCTCTGGCCAAGTAGATGCTAGTTACTCCAAGAGGGAATATTTATGCTCGATAGTGGGTTCATGCCTCCTTTGCATCTGTGCTCGAGTGACTAGAACGTGGCGGATGTAGGATGTGTTGTTGCCATTAGGGAGAAAACAACAATGCTTTGTCTAAGGATGGTTTTATTGTTTACATTACACACTTTGCTTAATGCAATTATCTGTTTCTTGCAACTTAATAACCATGTTTGTTCGGATGATATTCAGATGGTGGATTTTTAGTAATAGATGCAGCTGGATGACGGTCTATGTATTTTGTTGTTATGCCCGCATGAATCACATAGTAATATTTATGTCTTGCATATGCACTACGGTGCAGCCTTCATTTCTGTCAATTGCCTAGCTGTAATTTGTTCACCACACATGTTATTTATCTTTAACGGAGATACACCACTACTGAACTGCGGACCCCGGTCCATTTTTCCTCATATTGATAATACAACCACTGTTTCCACTTCTCTCATAGTGCTTCTATTGTTTTGCCCACCATATGTTTAACCTCTTTGTGTTCAGCAAAACCGGTGAGATTGACAACTGCACTGATTCGTTGGGGCAAAGTGATTTGGTTGTGTTGTGTAGGTTCCACGTTGCTTCTGAACCGGTAGTGCACCCTGCTATCTCAGCTGCATCAACCTTCTGAAGTTACTCCTTCCTCCTACTGGTCGATTCAACCTTGGTTTCTTTCTGAGGGAAACTTTCTACTGTGCTCTTCATACCTTCCTCTTGGGGTCCACACGCATCAAGCATTTTTCTGGCGCCATAGCTGGGGAGGAAGAGAATTTCTCCAAGGGGGTCTCTCATTTCCAATCTCTTTACTTTGTTATTGTTTTTCTTAGTTTATTTTATTTAATCTTGTTTGCTTCTCTCTTTTTAAAACACAAAAAATTAGTTCTTATTCTAGTTGTTATTTTTACTTTATCATGCTTGCTATAAATGGTTGATGTCTTTGAAACTAGATCTTATTGGAAAGATGGGTTCATGGAAGATCAACAAAAAAATTAGAAGGAACATTTCTTGTCACAAAAAGGGAAACACTTATGGGAACAAATTAATAAATTGCATGACTATGCTAGAAACTTGTGCTATACTTATAATGTTACTTATTGCTTTTATAAATCTCGTTGCTGTAGGAGGTATAAACACCTCCCTTTTGAATGTGAGTATAATGATAACGTTACCATATCTTCTTATGTTAAGGGAAATTATAAATTTTATGATGTGGAACAAATTGAAGAATTTATTGCTGGGAAGGGTGCATTCGAAATTGCCTATTTGCTTGAAAGTATTGATGATGCACCTTATAAATATGAGATTTATGCTATACTTGAATATTGCTTTGATAATTACGAGGATTGTAATTACTACATAATGGAATATCTTAATAGATGCTCTCCCCCACAAGAACCTATGGAAGAAAAATTACTGAATCTGGAAGCTCATTGGATTAAAAGGAGGAGGAGAGTGATGATCAAGATGAGGAAGAATGGAACCCATGTCTACCTCCAAATGAGAGTAACACTTTAACTCATAATTGTGATGATCCTACTGATTCTTTTGAAATATCCCTTTCTGATGAAGTTGATACTTGTTATACTTGTGACCTTGGTACTACTATGAATGAAACTTTTTAGAATGATATTGCTACTGTTATTTATGACAATCCATGCTACTTTGATAAATCCTATGAGAATCCTCTATTTATTCGACCTATTGATATGCATGATAATGAGGAAGTTTGCTTAGCAAATTTATATGATAATGCTCTAGATGATGGTCCTATGTTACTTGATGTTATAAATTATAATGCTACTGAAAATAGGATTTCTATAATGTGTCATATACCTTTTATGAGTGATAAATCATCTTGTTTTGATATTGCTAAAAGTGGGAACAAAGAGGAGCTGATTTTAAATTTTTTTTCCCACTATTTTGGAGCTTGATATGAATTGGGTGCTTTTAGACCATGACAAACATGATTTGTGTTATAATTATGTTGTTGAGTTTGTTCATGATGCTACTGGAAATTATTATGAGAGAGGAAAATATGGTTGTAGGAATTTTCATGTTACTAAAACACCTATATTTTTGTTGAAAGTTTTGAATTTGCTCTTGTTCTACCTTCCCATGATTTCCGGTTTGAGTTTGTTTAATTTATGTCTTTACAAGATTCCTAGCCTGTTTTTCAATGTAGAGGGTTACTCTGGGTGAGTCATGCTCAAGGTCAGTGGGAAACATGGCCTCAGCTCTATATACCAGGAAGAATGGTGTGTATCCGGTTGATCGGTTAGGGGTAGTCCTTAGACTCCACAATACTGCCGTCAATTCGTCTAGCCAACAACCAGGGGTTCATTGTCATGGCTCAATTAGCCTTGGCTTTATCCCGGACAGGACAATGCCATTTTCCCTTTCAACTTGCCCATTCGAGGCCGGATGCGCGACCGACGCAACGTCTAGCCGGATCCGCTTCACCTTGCAGAATCTTGGAAATGCTCTCTCAGCAAAGTTTGTTCCATTATCTGTGATGATGCTATGCGAGTACCCGTATCTCAGAATGATATCCTTCAGAAAGCTCACAGTTGTGTTTCCATCACACTTCCTGATAGGATTTACTTCAATCCACTTGGTGAACTTATCAACCATGACCAAGATATGAGTCATGTTGCCAAAGGGTCTACCATATCCGGACACCAACCATCAAATGGCCAAGTAATGGGGATGGTCTTCAATTCGGATGCTGGTGTGTGTATCTTGCTTGCAAATATTTGGCACCCGTTGCACTTTCTCACTAGATCTTCTGCTTGACGCAGGGCAGTGAGCCAAAAGAATCCATGCCGAAAAGCCTTGTTGACTAGAGCCCGAGAAGAGGCATGGTGCCCGTATTCTCCTTTGTGTATCTCCCTTAGGATCTCTTCTCCTTCTTCTGGCTCAACACAGCGTTGGAGCACACTAGTAGGACTTCTCTTGTGTAATTCCTTGTTGATGATGGTGTATGCCTTGGATCTACTCTGTATTTGCCTGGCTGTGACCTCGTCACTTGGCAAGGTGCCATCCATCAAGAAAGACAATATGGGCAGAGCCCAGCTCGGAGTGGGCCGGATAGGAAACACTGGTTCATCTACCTCCATTGGATCGGCCACCATCACTTGCTCCGAGTTGGAGACGAGTCCCCGAGTCCCCGAGTATTGAGAAATTATCCCCTCAATGAAGGCGACAGTCCCCGAGTTGCAGACGGCAGGCCCCGGGTTGGAGACGGCGGTCCCCGGGTTCTCCTTTGCCCATTCCCAGTCAATTTCCATGGGAACAGCATCTGATCTCGGCAGAGATGAAATGAATATGGACTCCGAGTTGGGCGATGGCTTGATTGATGGCTTTCTCAAATGCTCCAAGGCAATCCTAGGTGGGATAAACTGCCTACAAGATCCCAACTTGGACAGGGTATCAGCTGCATCATTCTCAGCTCGGTGTATGTGATGGAACTCACACCCATCAAAGAACCCGGTCATGTTTTTCACCAGAAACTGGTAGGACGCCGTGTTGGCATCCAAGGCATCCCAGTTTCCCGAAACTTGCTGAACCACTAAGTCTGAATCTCCATAGCATACAATACGCCGGACTCCAATCTCCTTGGATACCCTCAAGCCATGTACCAGTGCCTCGTACTCTGCTACATTATTGGATGCCGAGAAGTGGATCTGCATCACATATTTGAGCTGATCTCGCTTGGGTGAAGTGAGCACCACGCGAGCACCGAGCCCTTCTTTTACTTTGGAGCCATCAAAATGCATCTTCCAGAAATTGGTTTCCGGCAAGGGAGGCTCATACTGCATCTCGGCCCAATCCACTAAGAAATCCGCCAGGGTCTGAGACTTGATTGCTTCTCTTCTCGCGTACAAAGGGGTGTGCGCGGCTAGTTCAATTGCCCATTTGGCTACCCGACCGCTTGCATCCTTGTTGCCCATGATCTCGAGATGGGAGCAGTACTCACCACTGTGATGGGATGCTCTTGGAAATAGTGCTTGAGCTTCTTGGCACCCAGGTACACACCATATGTCATCTTCTGGTAGTGCGGGTAGTTTTGCTTGGAGCTCGACAACACCTCACTGAGATAATACACCGGCCGCTGCACGGTTTCGCCTTCCTCTTCTCTTTCCACTACCACCACCACACTGACTATCCGGTTGGTAGCTGCGATGTAAAGCAGCACTGGATCCTTGGGCAGAGGGCTCGCCAAGATGGGAGCGCTACCCAGCATGGTCTTGAGTTCTTTCATTTGAAGGCCACATCATATTGTGGTGTCCAGACAAACTTGTCACTTTTCTTCATGAGCTGATAGAGAGGCAAAGGCCTTCTCACCCATCCTTCCCAGGAAGCGGCTAAGGGATGCCAGGCACCCGGTAAATTTCTGCACATCATTCAGTGATCTCGGCAAACACATGCTCTCTATAGCTTTTATCTTTGAAGGATTGGCCTCAATGCCCCGACTGGATACCAAGAATCCGAGTAACTTGCCAGCCGGGACGCCAAATGTGCACTTGGTTGGATTCAATTTCATCCGGTATTTGCGCAAGCGGGCAAATGTTTCCTTAATATCGCTCAGCAGAGTGTGTTTTTCTTTTGTTTTGATGACAATTTCATCTACATACACCTACACATTCTTGCCTATTTGGTCATGCAAATTTTTTTGCATGCACCGCTGATAAGTAGCCCCAGCATTTCTCAACCCGAAACACATAACATGATATCAATAAGCCCCGTATGGGGTAATGAAAGCAGTCTTTATTTGATCAGCCGGGTTAAGAGGGATTTGGTGAAAACCAGAGTAGGCATCAATGAAAGACAAAAGTTCGCACCCGGCAGTGGAATCGATCACCTGATCTATGCGAGGTAGCGGGAACGGGTCCTTGGGGCAGGCCTTGTTCAAGTCGGTGTAGTCCATGCACATGCACCATGCCACCGCGACCTTGGGGTCCTCCTTCTTCTCAGTGGTGCGACTGCTTGTCATCCGGCTCAGTGGTGAACACCATGTAGCTCTCATGATGCTCCTGGTACTGGTTCCGGTCTCCACCACCATCGTTGTCGTTGTTATTGTTGCCATTGTTGTTGCCATTGTTGTTGTTGTTGTTGTTGTTCCGGTTGTTGTTGCGGGTGTAGTAGTTGCGGTTGTCTCCCTGAGCCACTTGATTCACATTATCCCTCCTCGGGTTCTCGGTCGGCTTGGGAGGAGCTGCCCGAACAGGCTGCACATTGGAACCCGCAAGCGGAAGAGGAGGAGGAGGGGGCAATTGGCCAAATCCTTCACTCTTGATGCGATCCCACCAGCTGCACTGCCGGGTAGTGTGGTTGGCTGGCCTACTCGGATGCCGAGTATGGAAACTTCAAGGCCCATCTTTCATGTTCTCAACAATAAATCTCTGAGCGGCATCTCCGGCTTCTTGGGCATCATTACCCTGCTAGGGAGCATTGTACTGCTTCTTGAAGTTCTGGCCCTGATTCTGGTTCTGTACGTATTGGGCTCCATCAGTTTTTTGCCTTATTCTGGTTTTGCACGTATTGGAAACTGCAAGGCCCATCTTTCATGTTCTCAAAGATAAATCTCTGAGCGGCATCTCCGGCTTCCTGGGCAGCATTACCCTCCTAGGGAGCATTGTACTGCTTCTTGAAGTTCTGGCCCTGATTCTGGTTCTGCACGTATTGGGCTCCAGAAGTTCCGGCAGCTGCAGTATCCTGGTTCACAACATTCACTTGCTCCGAGCCATACCGAGTATCAGGGCGATCATCTCGGCGCTTGTTGCAGAAGTCTTGGCGGTCAATGCGCCTGTTGCCATCATGTTTTCTTCTTCTCGGCTCGAAGGAATCGAGCAGAGGCTGAGTAGGGTCACCGAGTGCATACATATCAGCTATCTTGATTGTCTCGGCGAGCGTACTCGGCATCTTCCTCTGCAGCTTTTGCCACAACATGCTGCCATGCCTGCAGCCTTCAGCAAACCAGGCAATCGCCTGTGACTCGTTCACACCCTCGCAGGTGTTCCTCAGGGTGCTCCACCGAGTAAGATAATCGCGGTCAGTCTCCTCTTCTCGTTGCTTGCATGCCGAGAGCTGCTGCGGTCTATTCGGCCTCTTGTAGGTGCTGGTGAAGTTGCTGATGAAGGCCTCCGAGAAGTCGAGCCAGCAGTTGATACTGTCTCGTGGCAAGTTGTTGAGCCAGATCCGGGCAGGGCCCTCCAGAATCTAGGGCACGTATCTCACATCCCATCTTCTGTTACCGCCAGCAATGTGCATGGCGGTGACGTAGTCATTCAGCCAGTCATTCGGCTTGGTGCTCCCATCATAAGAATTTGTCCCTCTGGCCAACTGGAACTTGGGTACAGCACGTTCCCCCATAATCCTGAAACCAAAGCAGCTTGGAGCGGGTGGGACTCTTGCTTCTATCTGCTCAGACCGATGAATACGGTCCAGCTTGTATCTTGCGTCACTAGGCTCCAGCACTCTGCCACCGAGGCAGTCAGTAACATCTCTTGGATCTGCGTTTCTGGCTTGCTCCATCGCCGAGTACCCGTCATCATAGCGGTCCTACTGCACCGGACCGGGTTGAGCAACCGGGTTGGCAGCCTGGTGCCAAGATGGACCATCTCGGTTTCCTCCTTGTCCCTCACGACGAGCTTTGGTGGCTTGATAGCCAGCTTCTGCAGCATTGTGTTTTTGGCTGGTCTGCCGCTCTACAGCGGGCTGTTTTCCGGTGACAGCCGGGTCGTACACCTGCATCTATTTATTTCTCTCAGAGTTCACACTTTGGGCCCTCTCACTGTCGGGAAGTGGCGATGAGGCCTGATCCACGGATCTTGCCCCATGCGAGTGAACAACATGGGATGCACCGTCTCCCGGGTTGGCCTGTCGGAAAGCCTCATTCTGCCTGCCAGCCTCTAGAACTAGCTCATTAAGCCGCTCCTGCTGCCTAGCGCGAGCGTCGCCAGTGAGATGTGGCAACTCGGCCGCGACTGCCTCTGCAGCCCTAAGTTTTTTGGCAGGGGAGCTATATTTTGGCCTACCAACAGTGTTCAAACTAGCTGATCGACTAGCAGCCCTACCATCTCTAGCTAGCGCCCAAGTTGCGGCGAATAGTCCCTAACTTGCTAGGGTGCCTAGAAACAGGAGTAAAGCAATGCGCCCTATTGTATTCGTTTTGATCTAGGTTAAGCTCAAGCCTAACCTTTTCCAACTCCTGGGCCTCCAAGAGTAGAGCATGGCGCTGTTGCTCGAGCTAGGCCCTCACCACAGCGGGATCCACGTCCGTGGCAAGAGGCATGCCCAACTGCTCGGTGGCGCCAACACGAGCAGACGATATCGCAGTAGACGTGGAAGGATCCACGTAGCCCGGCTGGTTCCGGGGCATGTCGTAGGGCTTGTGGCCCCCTGCGAGCAGCCGGCTCCTCAATGACTTCAAGCGCAGCGGGCGTGCCTTTCCCGGCATTGATAGCCAGGCCCGCCATCATCACCTCCACGCTGCCCACAGAGCAGCCGGCCGGCTTCCTGCGGACAGCGAGCACAGCGGGAGGATCATCAGCGACGAGCACCTCCTCCGGGAACTCGCGGATGACGATGGTGGCGACGTACACCAAATGCGCGTCGAAGGAGAGGACGGAGCCGCCTGCAGACATGAGCCTACCGCCGAAATCGCCGGCGTTGTCGGTGACGAAGTCGAAGGAGCCGAATCTGTGGACAAGGCCACAAATCACGCACTACCCCGATGGAGAAACTGGTCCCGCCCGAATATGCACCCCAGACAGCGCCGCTGCTGGCCCAACGGTGGGCGCCAACTGTCGTGGAGTGCTAAAGACAGATGCCATGGGATGGCTAAAGATTGGGGCCGATGGACGCTGTAGGTATTCAGGGAGGGATCGCACGCCTAGTAGGCGCGCTCAGGAACACTGCAAACAATACAATCTACCCAGGTTCGGGGCCCTCGTGTGGAGGTAACACCCCTACTCCTGCCTTTCTCTCTGTATATAGCTCAACCGAGTAGCGAAGGTACAAACTCTACTCTCAGCCGAGTAGCCTGCTGCAAGCTCTCTCTCTCTCTCTGTGGTACTAAGACTCGCAATAAATGCGCTCGGATCCAACATCCCTCGCGCACGAGGGGGCTGGCCATCTTATATACTGGTAGCCAGCGAGTAAACTACACTTAAAAGTGTTGGGAATATGCCCTAGAGGCAATCATGTATGATGTAATTCCCACTGTATTCATAAAGTTATTAAGTTGTCCTTGTTTTGAACATCTGATATATGTCATTGAATACGTGATTCGATTGTGAACTATATATTCATGTTGTTCATACTAGATTGTTCTTGGTCATTTAGGTTGTGCTGGACACACACTCTAGACTAATGTAAGTGTTGGCTGATGACACGGTTCCACTTGTCATGGGCATGGTGATGCCATTCCAACGTTCACGGACTTGGCTAAAGAGTTTAGCAAGTCGGACTGACCCACATTGAGATGCAACGATCAAGTCGTCATTTGCATGTCTCAATCAATGTAATCCTTAGACCTGAGGTTGTCGCACAATCCGAGTTGTGGATTACCGACTTAGGTTCTGTCAAACGTTGTTCTGTGACAAGGCAACTATAAAGGCAGAGTTCGGGTCGAATGAGAAGCAAGCTGCGTGATGTGGATAATCAAGATGGGATTTTGCCCCTCCGAATGGAGAGATATTCTCTGGGCCCTCTCGAGTGATATGATTCAGGAAGCATGGCCATGCGCGACTCAGTTAAGTGTTAACTGTGTCGGTTGACTAAGAGTTAGTCAAATGAATCACATGTCATAGATCGAGAAGAGAGTCGAGCTATTTAAGGGATGACGATAAATCGCCTATAGTTCGACAAGGTATATCGTGAGGCAAAAGGGACTAAGATGAATATCACATTGAAAGGTATGTCGTAATGACTCAATGGGACTTGGGAGTCGGCACGTTCTGCTAGGAGCCGCTACCGATTGATCGATTGTGAGTAGGACTCCAATCGTGTCCAAGTCGCCATGAGCCTGCAGGGTCGCACACTTAAGAGCGGGAGCAAGTATTGGTTGGGTTGGACCCGAACCGGAAATGGACTAATTTTGTGAGTCGGACTCACAGAGGGAATGGGCCACAAGTGTTGTGAAGCCTATTACCATTCGCTATATAAAGAGGGGGCGCAGGTTGCCCAGTGGGCACGTTAGTCCACTCTCCCATGCGTTGGGAACCCTAGCTCCACTCAGTCCAGCCGCCGCACCGGACCTAGCAGTCCGCCGTCGGAGCTCCTCCTTGTACGTGTGGATACCGGCAGAGGTGCTGTACGTTCAGCACTTCGACACTCGAGGGATTGGATCGGCCGGACCGGATCGTGGGACTGCACTGCCCCGACGCGCTGCATCGATAATCCGCACATGCGCGTCTAGTGGTAATACTCGTGGCCTTCTACCTCGGCTAGATCTTGGAAGCATCGCGTAGGAAAAGTTTTTGTTTATCTCTACGCGTTCCAACAAAAAGTACACGATGTGACAACACCACTATGACAACGGCGCACGCCTCCGTGTTCCCACTGACGCCGTTGCCGAAAGTCGCCGCGCCATCCGGCTGACAGGTCTTGTACACCCTGTCAGCCTCTCAGAGTAGTTCACTGACATGTCCTGTCCCCCCTGTCAGTGACAGGACTTGACATATGCCTACCCGTACTGTTCCTACGTCTCTCCACGGATAATCAGACGCCTAGTAAGTTGAACAACACGCCGGTATGGCTCCGTGATACGCGGGATCTTCTCCAACGGCACCATTGACTTTGTGCCCGAATAGAAACAACTCCCCATCTACCCGATCACCCGAGCTCTACTCGGTTGATCCAAATCGATACTCCTATTCTTCTCTTGGCCTTCAGTACTTCTTAACGAGTCGCGTCTACGGGATACCGGGGTAGCCGCCTACCCGGCAAATCATACTTTGCACACTGTTTACCACCAGTCTTACCCCTACCTGGGGGTAGCCCCCCGACACTTCCACCACGGAAATCATTGCTTCCGCTATCAAACCGATAAAAACATTAGCGGATCCAATCGGTAGGGCGCAGGTACTTACCAGATGATTTCGTGCCGACATATAGGATCCGTTGTCGAGGAAGCGTCCGAGTCCGTCGTCGAATTCCAGGCTTCCGACAGTGATCCTGCTGCCGATTCCACCGAGTATCTCCGGTCGAAACATAACTCCCGATGCCGCTGGCTCCATGGTGGGCGCCAACTGTCGAGACTTTGTAGTTAGGATCATGGACGGGGGTGCCATAAGCCTACTAGAAGAACCGTGGGTGGAAACGTCAGAGTACTAGAAATGAGGACACGATTTACCCAGTTTCGGTATGTCGCAACTAAGGCGGCCTTCCTACTCCTGCAATCTCACTAAAATCGGGGTTAAAGCCTAAACTATACAGACTACAATTGTGAGTATGGTTTTGCTAACTCGGCGAGGATGGACTTCCCGGCGAGTTGGCTTCTATCTGACTTGAGATCTATCTATCCTTTTGCTCCCGTCCAGCTTTATATAGATAGCCGGACTAGGGCTTACAGGAAAGAAACCTAGAGGGCTACAGAAAGTAACTAACTTGGAAAGTAAGGCATCCGACTTCTTCTCCCAGCCGAACCACGATTGGGCCGTGGTCCGGGTTTTTCTAGAATCCGGCTTCCTGCGCGTCAGCTTACTTGGCCGCCCAATGGAGTTTGTTCCATTACCTACAGGACACCCTCGTAATCCGGCATTCGGCCAATGCCGGATATACCCCTAATTGGCATATATCCGACATATGTAGTATTATGTACTTCTAGTCTCAATTATTTAAAAATGGTATAAAATGTAAAAATATTCAATATAAATATGGGAATGTCATTTATTTTAGCTAGCTATGGTCTCACATCACCGCTTAAAAAACGAATGTTAATTGAGCGCTTCCAACTAACCCAATTCTGCTATGTGTAGTCAAAGGTTCCGTGCATAAATTTTCCAAAAATGAATGTTTGTTCACATTTATTTTACCCAAACATCGGTGCTATAAATATTGTTCCTAACCGAATGTGAAATGTACTCGCGCATAAGCGCGCTTCAGCGTGCGTCTATTTTCGGCTATGCTTCTATCGATCGTAACATCCTTATTTTGCGCTTTGCCTTAATGCGACCGAAGTGTCATTTATTATGCTGGATCGGGCTAGCTCGACAAAAAAAATATTGAAATGATTACTTAAGTTTGCTATCACTTTAGGACATACGTTAAATAAACTTATAAAATCATCTATTTTTCTATGCTAACACGAAAATAAGTTCATGAAGACCTGCAGCAACATGCCATGAGAAAAGAAGCTTTTAAGTTGAAATGTGCGACATATAAACATCATATCATTAATTGTAATCGATCATAGTCCATCATGAAATCTAACTATTGTTGTAATAATAATCATGCATACTACTATACAAAGATATGGCATGCAATTTGGATCTGTTTTGTATCCATAAGATTTTTTTTAAAAAAAAATCTCCCATAACGGTGAGAGAAGACTTGGACTGCCACTTCATTTTATATAAGTTGTCACCCTTGTTTATTTATTATTTCCGCAAAATACAATATGTATGGTTTTATACTAAGGGACAAATGGAGTTTCTTGCAACAAATATGAAGTTGGCAATCTGGAAAACAGAAGAAGAACAAAATCATTGATGAATATTAGCTGAATTCAGAAGACTGGACTTTGGTCCCATTAGTTTGACAAAAGCCATAGGAACAACCTATGTTAGATAGAAGGCACTAAACATGATATTATTTTTGAAGAAAACTTCTTAACCTTGTACAGAACCGTCGCATGTAATAAGCACTGATGATTTAATGATTCTACGGTTTTTAATGACACGTTGATATCTATGAAGTACGTACAAAATAGAATACAACCATAGGCTATGTTTTTAACTAGTTGGTCTATCATGCCTATTATAGGAAAGTAGTCTCAGATCAATTTTGCTACATTGTTTGGAGTACAACTATAGTATCATGGAAAAATAACACCATGGCCACCCTAGACTTTCATAGTTTTTAATTACTCGTCACAGGAAAATAAAAGGCTCAATTATTGGTGCATCACTGGTCAAAATGGCAACGGAGACGGGGATCACCGGGGGAGACACCCACGTCCCAGCCCCCATACCCGCTAATACCCATTGATACTTCATAAACGTATCCATAATTTCTGATGTTCCATGTTGTTTTGATGCTATTGCTACATGTTTTCTATACACGTTATGCCATTTTTATCAATTTTCTGAGACTAACCTGTTGACAAGATGCCATATAGCCAGTTCCTGTTTTCTCCTGTTTTTTATTTCCGAAAAGTTGTTCCATAAATATTCTCGAAATTTGACAATTCGAAAACAGAGGGTCTTAGAAATCTGTCGCGAACACGGAGTCCGGAGGGGACCCGGAAGGGGGCCACAGAGACGCCACACCATAGGGAGGCGCGCCCCCAGGCCACCCCCGACGTTGCCATCGCTCCTATATATTCTCCTCCTCGGGTTAACCCTAAACAACCGAGCCTTTTCCATATGGAAAAGCTCATAGCACAATATAGCATATCTGGAGGGTCCACGCTAAGTTTTAACACTTTTTCTTTTTAGTGCGGTATTCACGAAATAGCATGATTTATCAGGCTAAAATGGCGTAAAGTTATAGAGCGCAATTATTTTTATAGCCTAGCGGGCCAAATGCCCGAGTTTCGCACCTTAGTAAGAAGAAAATTTTGCTTCTATGTTTTTCGCGGCGATGAAAAACAATCATGAAGATGACATCGCTAGGTTAATAATTATGAGTAAGTAATTTATATTGTGTTAATTCCCCGTGAGATGTTGATGTTAGGATCTAACCAACTAGTGATTATGTGGTTAACATGTATTGTCCTAACATTTTTGGACTATATCATTTATTCCTATCCATATCCTTCAATTTTTTAGATATATTTGACAGTGTTTTTAAAACGTTATTTTGATATAGCACGCTATAATCAAGATATAGCGTGCATAGCATCTGGAGGAGGCTGCCGCTATTTCTCGTAGCACGTTATTTTTTAACTTGCTTTTCCACCAAAAACATCCACAGTCGCCGTCATCGTCAACCCTAGTCCGGGAGGAGGAATCATTACCGGAGGGCTCTACACCACCATGCCCGCCTCCGGAATGAAGCGGGAGTAGTTCATCCTTGGACTACGGGTCCATAGAAGTAGCTAGATGGTTGCCCTCCCCTCTTTATGCCTCATGTTTAGATCTAATGATCTGCCCTACATGATCAAGATCATCTTATTATAATGCTACATGTTGTGTTTGCTGGGATCCGTTGAATATAGAATACTATGTCCAATGGTTATCAATCTATCATGTTTTATTCATGTGTATGTTATTTATGATCTTGCATGCTCTCCGTTATTAGTAGATTCTCTGGACAAGTAGATGCTAGTGACCCCAAGAGGGAGTATTTATGCTCTATAATGGGTTCATGCCTCCCTTTCATCTATGCTCGAGTGACAGAAACGTGATGGATGGGGGATGTGATGTTGCCATTAGGGAGAAAACAACGATGTTTACATTGTTTACATTACACACTTTGCTTAATGCGATTATCTGTTGCTTGTACCTTAATACCCAAGGTTTGCTCGGATGACATTCTGAGGGTGGATTATTAGTCATAGATGCAGTTGGATAACGGTCTATGAACCTTGTTGTAATTCCCGCATAAATCACATAGTAATCATAATGTCATGCATGTGCACTTCGGTGCAGCTTTAATATCTGTCAATTGCCCAGCTGTAATTTTTTTACCCTAGTGTTATATATCTTTATGGAGAGATGCCACTAGTGAACTATGGACACGGTCCATTTTTCTCATACTGATAATACAACCACTGCAATAATTGTTTTCATACTCCTACTACTACTGTTTCCTACTATTTTCCTAATGTTTTCCACACCATATGTTTAACCTCTTTGTTTTCGGCAAAATCGGTGAGATTGACAAGCTCACTTCTTCTTTGGGGCAAAGTGATTTGATTGTGTTTTGTAGGTTCCACGTTACTGCTGAACCGGTAGTGTGCCCTGCCAATATCAGTTGCATCAACCTTCGGAAGTGATTTCTTTCTCCTACTGGTCGATTCAACATTGGTTTCTTTCTGAGGGAAAACTTCCTGCTGCACTCTTCACACCTTACACTTGGGGTCTCCCAACAAGTGCAAGCCATGTACCATCAAGCTTTTCTGGCGTCGTTTCCGGGGATAAAGAGGATTTCTGCGAGGGGAGTCTCTCATTTCCAATCTCTTTAGTTTGTTTTTGTTTTGCTTAGTTTGTTTATTTTTTCTTGTTTGCTTCTCTATATCAAAAACACAAAAACAATTAGTTGCTATTTAAAGTTACCTTTATGTCTAGTCATGTATTGCTTTTTACTTGCTTTATCATGCTTGCTATCAATTGTTGATTTCTTTGAAACTATATCTTATTGGCAAGGTGGGTCCACAGAAGATCAACAAAAATATTATAAGGAACACTGTTTGTCACAAAAGGGAAACACTTATGGAAGAAAATTAATAAATTGTATATCATTGCTAGAAACTTGTGCTCTACTTATAATGTTATTTATTGCTTTGGTAAATCTTGTTGCTGTATGAGGTATAAACACCTCCCTTTTCAATGTAAGTATAATGATAATGTTACCATATCTTCTTATGTTAAGGGAAATTATGACTTTTATGATGTAGAACAAATTGAAGAATTATTTCTTGGAAGGGTGCACTCAAAACTTCTTATTTGCTTGAAAATATTGATGACACACCCTATAAATATGAGACTTATGCTATACTTGAATATTTCTTTGATAATTACAGGGATTGTAATTACTACATAATTAAATATCTTAATAGATGCTCTCCTCCAAAGGAGGAGACTAATGCTTTGCAAGAGCCTATGGAAGAAGGAATTGTTTGATCTAGAAGCTCATTTGATAAAAAGAGGAGGAGAGTGATGATCAAGAGGAGGAAGAATGCAGTAGCTACCCATGTCTACCTACCAATGAGAGTAACTCTTTAGCTCATACCTTATTTTATTGCCCTCCATGCTTATCAAAGGAGGATGAGGGTTATAGTGATAATTGTGATGATCCTATTGATTCTTTTGAAATGTCCCTTTTTGATGAAATTGATACTTGCTATACTTGTGACCTTGATACTACTATGAATGAAATTTGTGAGAATGATATTGCTATTGTTATTTATGATAATCCTCTATTTATTCTAACTATTGATATGCGTGATAATGAGGAAGTTTGTTTAGAAACTTTATATGATATGTTCTAGATGATGGTCCTATGTTACTTGATGTTATAAATTATAATGCTACCGAAAATATGATTTTTATAATGTGTCCCATACCGTTTAAGAGTGGCGAATCATCTTGTTTTTCTATTGCTAAAAGTGGGAAAGAAGAGGTCTTTAATTTTAATTTTAATTTTGATCCCACTATTTTTGAGCTTGATATGAATTGTGTGCATTTAGACCATGAAAAACATGCTTTATGTGATAATTATGTTTTCGAGTTTGTTCATGATGCTACTGAAAATTATTATGAGAGAGGAAAATATGGTTTTAGGAATTTTCATGTTACTAAAACACCTCTCCTTTTGTTGAAAGTTTTGAAATATCTCTTGTTCTACCTTCCCATGATTTCTAGTTTGAGCTTATTTAATTTATTTATTTATAAGATTCCTATGCATAGGAAGTGGCTTACACTTAAATTAGTTTTATACTTTATTTTTGATGCTCTGTTTTTCTTAATTTATATTTTTTGTGAGCATCTTCTTGCTTTCTATGCCTAGATGAAAGGCTTTAAAGAAAAGCACTTCTTGGGAGATAACCCATGTTTTCATTTTTGCATTGTTTTTCTCTGTTTTATTTTAGTCAAGGTGTTATTTAATTATGTAGAAACTCATTTTTTATCTTTATTTTCATGTATTAGTTGTGTCAAGTAAAGTCTCTAGCGAAAGTTGGTGTAAGATTTGGATTTCTGCGCAGGAAACAGATTTCTTCTGTCCACCGTAAATTCCATGTAAAATCACATAAAGATCAAAATGATTTGAAAAACTTTGTGCTCATTCCTTAGCTAATTCCAAAACTTTTTCTTGCTTTGCATTTTTCGATTTGAGCAACGTAAGTGCCCCGAAAAAATTCGTCTTTACAGACTGTTCTGGTTTTGACAGATTTTGCCTTTTTACTTGCATTCTCTCTTTTACCATGTCGAGTGGATTTCTTTGCTTCACGAAACATCAGTGGCTATAGATAATGTTTAAAAGTATTAATAAATCTTATGTACATACAGAACATGTGAATTTTTGATTGTGCACTAACCCTCTAATGCGAATTACTTTGAGTGTGGTGTGAAGGAAGTTTTCTAGGGTCAAGAGAGGGTGATACAATGTGATCAAGAAGAGTGTAAAAACAAAGTTTGGGGATTCCCCCGTGCTTCATCCCAGAAAATCTTAAGAAGACTCAAGCATCTAAGCTTGGGGATGTGCAAGGCATCCCCTTCTTCATCAGCAATTTATCAAGTCACTTCTAGTGAAACTATATTTTTATTCGGGCACATCATATGCATTTTACTTGGAGCGTGTGTTTATTTTTTTGTTTTACTTGCTGCAATAAATATAGTTGTAACCCAACATTCCGGTGTGGGAGAGAGACATGCTCCGCTTTTTCATATGAATACTCGTTATGCTCGTATTCTTAGTTTTTCTTCTAGCTGATGCAATCCTTTTAGCTCATGTTTTTCTTGCATCTATTATTCAGATATGTTAGTTATAGTAGATTAGTATTAGTACTCTATTGTTTTATTGTATATCATTTGGAGAGTTTGTGTTAAAATATTTATTGAATGGTACTTGATGGAAATAGAAAATGCTACATGTGGTAGATGGTATAACGGAAGAAACTTGCATATTCTTGTAGATCACAAAACTGTTTTCACTTGATTATTTGTTGTTGATTTGAGATATTAATATGCTTAACGGAAAACTTTCTGGTTTAGTAGAGTAAAAAAAAATTAATGGTTGGTCTAAAAGCTTGAAACCGTGTCACACTCAAATAACCAGTTGGTGGGATAATGGTATATATCTTTTTTATTTTGTTGATAGTAATTGCGATGGCTTTTTGTTATGCGCTACGGTCGGGGTAGCCAACGGTGACTTGTCACTGCCATGAACCCTCTTGGAGTGATTTTCATTATGCCTTGTAAGATCATGATTTTAAATGTAATCTTTTAACTTGTGAGTTCTATGTTACAGTTTTCTGCCACTTCCACCATCCATATTTTCTAGCCTCTTCCGTACTCTGCATTGCTCATTATCACATTGAGAGTTGGTGCAAACTTTGCCAGTGCACCCAAACCCCGTGGGAGAACTTTGTTCTTCTACACATAAGCCAAAAATTGTCTTCCAAAAAACAGCCACCATACCTACCTACCATGGAATTTCCATAGACAGTCCGAGATATATTTCCATACAACATCCATCCTCATTATGTTACTTGATGTCATGATTTATTGTTATTTGGCATACTACTACACTAGCAGGAGGATTTAGTTTTATTTACATTAGAGATATTTCAGTTTGAGCTATGAGTACTAAAACTGTGATGATTCATTGTAAAATAGAGTGTTGACCCTGCTAGTGAGGTTATAAATCAAACCCCCCCCCCTGTGACGCCCCGAGATCGGGCACTATGCAGATTTCAGCATTCCGCCAAAATCCACATAATATCCGATTCCAGGTTGCCACGTCTGATAACATTACAACAGTTCACGAATAATCCACAACCACAGAAAAGATATATACAAGAGGACTCAAACGAGTCAAGGATACAACTGATACAATACAAAGATCCAAATAACAGCGGAAGAAAACAACATAGCGTCCGACTACGGACAAGATACAAATTGGACTAAGAGTCCTGAAGATAACCGAGAGCGTCCAATCCCTGCCCAGGCCAAGCCGGAGGGATTCCCAAGCTAACGTCGTCAGAACTTCAAACCTGTTGACTGCAATGTTGAATATGCAGCCACGAAAAAGATTCGTGGGTCAGTATGGTTAAGTACTGGCAAGTGGATAACCCATACTCACAAGATACCGGCGTAGCCAGTCATCACAAGATACAAATACTTTGGGTTCAACGGAAACGAAGGGATTATTGCAAATAAGCGGCAGCGGTTGCACTAACCAACTACAGAGACTCACTACAACATCCGGCTAACAGAAAGAAGATAAGATAGCGCATCGTAACCAACTACAACTAACCACCAAACAAACCCATCCAATGTTACCCCCTACTAAGGAAGCAACCCAAGGATAACTCACACTGTTGGATTAATGATGGATCAAGTTATTGTGTCAATAAGACTATTAGTCAAAATTAGCATTAGTTAGGTGTAAGTTGTTCTGAGTACTTGTTAGCCAGTACTTTCACCAAGTCGTCACATAACCGCGGACAACACGGCTTCTCGAGAAGATTCATCCCTGCAGGGTGTGCTCCAGTACCCGTACACACTCAAGCCACCAACTAAAACTCAGGTTGGCTCGACACGACTCGAACCATCTCTACAACCCATCCTAGGAGCCACGGAGCTATAAGGTCCCAGCCACGCAGCCGAATACTCAGCGCAGGTGTGCAAAACTCCCGCAGGACACAACACCCCGGCACTACAGGCCTCGTCCTATATGCATCATCATCATCATCATCATCAGTAACCAAGGGGGGCCAACCCATTATGCAAAGGAGCAAATGGAACACCCGAACTAAGTGTGGCTCTTCGGACAAGCTGCAGATCGGGTCTAAGTCGGGGGGGTCCCATACTACCTCCCGGATGCGGTGAGCACGCTCATCATGGATCAGTAGACAAGACTCTTTTCCTAGTTTCGACACCAGCCGGCTCCAAAACCCTAACCCGGGCCTCCTGCCGGTGCCTTATCATCAAATTATTATTACCCTAGACATTAACATGTTGATTGAATTGAAACCCAACTATCAACTAAACAGGTGATACGACAAAGGATAACAAGACTCGAGCACAAACAAATCTAAGCATGCAACTACGACACGAGGGCCAACAAGGTAAACAAGCAACAGTTAATAGGAAGTGGAAGGAAAGGCTATATCATGGCTGCAAGGTAACATATGATAGGATCGAGACACAAGCATCGAGTCATAGGGCTAGAATAAGAACAACGGAAAGAATCTGTAACAAGTGATGAAAGGCAGCCATTTGGCAGCAAGTGAGTATACTTGCCTGAGATTCCAGCAAGTAGAGGTACATCCACAGAACTTGTCGTTGCTCACATCATCTCAACGTCCTATCCGGGAAGAAGCAACGAACCTCGAACAAACACCGGATGCAACAATTACTACTACGGCAAAAGATCCAGCATGATCAAGATATGGATGCATGACAAGTTTAAAGATGCATCAAGATAAACTAGTTGACATGGTAACATAACATAATTAAATGGACCCACATGCAATTTGGATTGCATATGGAAAGCCCATGAATTAAGGTTGAAATAATTGTTTTACAACTAATCATCATGTGTAAGTGATTTAGCATGATGCATGGATGAGGAAAACAACAAAATAACAACAATAGAACCAATTGGAAATAAGGTTTACCCATTTTGGAATTCACTTATTAAGTTTTTGGAATTTTGGTTAATTAAAGGTGTCACACAAGCATTTGGTTGTTTTCACCCATTTTAATTGTTCAAAATAGATAAAAAAATTCATATTTGGAAAATACACAAAATTTTAGGTGGAATACATGTTTCACTTGTTGAATTTGGATTTAAAATGAGCAAGTTATTAATTTGGCAATTTTAATTGCATTAAATAAGAAACAGTTGTTTTCAGCAATTTAAATTATTCAAAACAGCAAACAAAGTTGATATTTGCAAATTTCTTGAAAAATGGGATGGAAAACATATTTTACATGTTGGAATTGGATTTGAATTGCCCAAGTTATGAATGTTGCAATTTAAAAGGGTTTAATTAAAGCATTGGATTATTGCACCACTTTTAATTAGGGAAAACAATAAACAATTTGCATTGAAAAGGTTGAAAACATGTAGCAAATGTTTCATTGAACATTTAGAGCTATCAAACATAATTTTTGGGTTATTATTGAATTTATTATGCAATTTTCCATAAATAGTCTTATTCTGCCCTTTTTAGTAAACAGAGGAAAACATGTTCAAAATTAATTCAATTGTGTCCAAATAAAATACCAATGTGTAGAGTTTGTTAAGACAAATTTTTAGAGCCCAAGTTTTCTTAATTTGGATGAGCAGAACTAAAGTTATGAAATTCCAAAGTTTCCAATTTTTATTGCATTTTCAGTAATTAATTATTTAGTGCAAAAATTAATACAGAAACATGTTGCAAACTTGACATTAACAGAAAGGGCTCAAGATTATGAATCCACAGGATTTTGAATCATTCAAATTGGAGTAATATTCAATTTTATATGGATTTTAGAAGTAATGCCTCAGATCTCTGTTTCTGAAATTCGGCCAGAAAAAGAAAAAACAGAGAAAAAAAAGGTGTGGCTTGGGGGGATCGAACCCAGGACCTGGGTATTGCGCGCAAGGGATGCTAGCCAGTGCGCTACTGCTGTATTTGTTGAGGGTACAGAGGAGAATGATTTTTGAGGTGGCTTTCGGGCTGCTAACTGAACCAAGTGCAGTTTTCTGAATCTTGTCGAGGACAAAGATGGCGGACAGACGACGACTGCTACGACCTGCAGCAGCGCTCGATGGCGGAAGTCCTCCATGCGATGGTGGGTCACAGAGCAAGGGGGAGGGGGAAGAAGCCCTAGGGCGAGAGGGGGGCCTCACCTCGGGTCGCTGTGGAGCGCACAGAGTCGAGGGAGAGGCGCAGGGCGAGCGGCAGTTGGCGAGCTGCAAGGTCGGCGGCGATGGAGGCGCGCGGGGGGGGGGGGTCCCCAGGGCGTCTCCGGCCCGGGCGAGGCGACGAGGAGGGAGGCCGGGCCCTCGGGGTTCCATTCCCGGCCCTTGGAGGAGGGAACCACGACCCCAGCGGCCACCTTGGAAGCTCCAACAATCAGCCATGGTGGCAAAGTTCAGAAAGTTCAGAAATTTGCAGCGAGAGGGAAGAGGAGGTGGAGCGAGGGGAAGTGGGTGGCGGCGGCGCTAGGGAGGAAGAGGGAGGAGGGGGGCGGCCTAGGGTTTGGAAGGAGGGGTAGATAAGGGGCAGGGCACATGGGGGGATCGGTGGGGTGACAGTGACGGGTTCGTCCTCTCCTATGTACGGACAGAGGTAGGCGATGAGGTGCGTGGTCTGGATGCTGTGGGCTGAGGGGGAATGGGCTGGGGGTTGGGCTTTCTCCCTCAGCTCACCTCTTCCTTTTTTTTGTAAGAGATAAAGAGAGAGAGAGAAAAAAGAAAAGGATGGGGATGGTTGGTGTTTGCAAATTTGTAATTTTATGGAATTTCCAAAACAACAAGGTTCCAAGGTTATATTAACATTATTTCCCAAAAATGTGAATTGGCCAAAAGGTTTAAAGTGGCTAGTTGAATTTTAAATAGGATTCATAAAGATTTGGTTTTTAAACAAATTTTATTCCATTAACTCAAACAATTATGGAAGCTCATTGAATTTAATTTGTTTGCAAGAATTGATTTTTTTAAACCCACATGTGAAACAAACCAAGCATGGATTTGATTTGAATTTGAATTTGCCATTAGGGTTTTAACAAAAGGGAAAATTTTATTAACAAGCAATTTGATTAAAACAACTTCAAACTATTGAAAAACAAGTTGTGGTATTTAGTTTGCAATTTTCAATTTGGAAACTGTGGACAATGTTTGAAAGTTTAATTTGGTTTGAATTTTTGAGTTAATTAGGAAAACATGGTGCAATGCATATGATGCATGTGATGCAATGCAAAAAGAAAATAAACAACTTTCTACTCAGGGTAACACCCCAGGTGTTACAGACGACACCACTAACAAGGGATTGCACCCTCGCAATCCACCTGCTAACCCGGGAGGGGAAAGAAGCTCGACTATCGATTCTTCATGCTTCCAGTTGATTCTCCTTGACACCGCTAACAAGGGATTCTTGCTCGGAGTGATGACGATGTTCTTCCTCCAGGAATCTTCCGATGATCGAACCTATTAGGTTAAAGGCTCAGAAAACGTCCACCCACGTAGGATCCTAACACTTTGAAAGATAGACAAGGGAAGAGACTCCAAAACAAATAAGATGGGAGGGGAATAGAATAGAGATAAGGAGAAAACAAGAATCCTATTGAGATGTTTTCCAAAATAGTTTAGCAGAAATACTTTTTGACATTCTAGAAACAACGTCCGTTAGCTAGGTTATCCTACAGGCTTTGCGGACCCGTTGCTTCGATAACCATTCGTATCGAAACAATATTCGGGAATCGGAACCAAGGCTCTGATACCATTTGTGACGCCCCGAGATCGGGCACTATGCAGATTTCAGCATTCCGCCAAAATCCACATAATATCCGATTCCAGGTTGCCACGTCTGATAACATTACAACAGTTCACGAATAATCCACAACCACAGAAAAGATATATACAAGAGGACTCAAACGAGTCAAGGATACAACTCATACAATACAAAGATCCAAATAACAGCGAAAGAAAACAACATAGCGTCCGACTACGGACAAGATACAAATTGGACTAAGAGTCCTGAAGATAACCGAGAGCGTCCAATCCCTGCCCAGGCCAAGCCGGAGGGATTCCCAAGCTAACGTCGTCAGAACTTCAAACCTGTTGACTGCAATGTTGAATATGCAGCCACGAAAAAGATTCGTGGGTCAGTACGGTTAAGTACTGGCAAGTGGATAACCCATACTCACAAGATACCGGCGTAGCCAGTCATCACAAGATACAAATACTTTGGGTTCAACGGAAAGAAAGGGATTATTGCAAATAAGCGGCAGCGGTTGCACTAACCAACTACAGAGACTCACTACAACATCCGGCTAACAGAAAGAAGATAAGATAGCGCATCGTAACCAACTACAACTAACCACCAAACAAACCCATCCAATGTTACCCCCTACTAAGGAAGCAACCCAAGGATAACTCACACTGTTGGATTAATGATGGATCAAGTTATTGTGTCAATAAGACTATTACTAGTCAAAATTAGCATTAGTTAGGTGTAAGTTGTTCTGAGTACTTGTTAGCCAGTACTTTCACCAAGTCGTCACATAACCGCGGACAACACGGCTTCTCGAGAAGATTCATCCCTACAGGGTGTGCTCCAGTACCCGTACACACTCAAGCCACCAACTAAAACTCAGGTTGGCTCGACACGACTCGAACCATCTCTACAACCCATCCTAGGAGCCACGGAGCTATAAGGTCCCAGCCACGCAGCCGAATACTCAGCACAGGTGTGCAAAACTCCCGCAGGACACAACACCCCGGCACTACAGGCCTCGTCCTATATGCATCATCATCATCATCATCAGTAACCAAGGGGGGCCAACCCATTATGCAAAGGAGCAAATGGAACACCCGAACTAAGTGTGGCTCTTCGGACAAGCTGCAGATCGGGTCTAAGTCGAGGGGGGTCCCATACTACCTCCCGGATGCGGTGAGCATGCTCATCATGGATCAGTAGACAAGTCTCTTTTCCTAGTTTCGACACCAGCCGGCTCCAAAACCCTAACCCGGGCCTCCTGCCGGTGCCTTATCATCAAATTATTATTACCCCAGACATTAACATGTTGTTGATTGAATTGAAACCCAACTATCAACTAAACAGGTGATACGACAAAGGATAACAAGACTCGAGCACAAACAAATCTAAGCATGCAACTACGACACGAGGGCCAACAAGGTAAACAAGCAACAGTTAATAGGAAGTGGAAGGAAAGGCTATATCATGGCTGCAAGGTAACATATGATAGGATCGAGACACAAGCATCGAGTCATAGGGCTAGAATAAGAACAACGGAAAGAATCTGTAACAAGTGATGAAAGGCAGCCATTTGGCAGCAAGTGAGTATACTTGCCTGAGATTCCAGCAAGTAGAGGTACATCCACAGAACTTGTCGTTGCTCACATCATCTCAACGTCCTATCCGGGAAGAAGCAACGAACCTCGAACAAACACCGGATGCAACAATTACTACTACGGCAAAAGATCCAGCATGATCAAGATATGGATGCATGACAAGTTTAAAGATGCATCAAGATAAACTAGTTGACATGGTAACATAACATAATTAAATGGACCCACATGCAATTTGGATTGCATATGGAAAGCCCATGAATTAAGGGTGAAATAATTGTTTTACAACTAATCATCATGTGTAATTGATTTAGCATGATGCATGGATGAGGAAAACAACAAAATAACAACAATAGAACCAATTGGAAATAAGGTTTACCCATTTTGGAATTCACTTATTAAGTTTTTGGAATTTTGGTTAATTAAAGGTGTCACACAAGCATTTGGTTGTTTTCACCCATTTTAATTGTTCAAAATAGATAACAAAATTCATATTTGGAAAATACACAAAATTTTAGGTGGAATACATGTTTCACTTGTTGAATTTGGATTTAAAATGAGCAAGTTATTAATTTGGCAATTTTAATTGCATTAAATAAGAAACAGTTGTTTTCAGCAATTTAAATTATTCAAAACAGCAAACAAAGTTGATATTTGCAAAGTTCGTGAAAAATGGATGGAAAACATATTTTACATGTTGGAATTGGATTTGAATTGCCCAAGTTATGAATGTTGCAATTTAAAAGGGTTTAATTAAAGCATTGGATTATTGCACCACTTTTAATTAGGGAAAACAATAAGCAATTTGCATTGAAAAGGTTGAAAACATGTAGCAAATGTTTCATTGAACATTTAGAGCTATCAAACATAATTTTTGGGTTATTATTGAATTTATTATGCAATTTTCCATAAATAGTCTTATTCTGCCCTTTTTAGTAAACAGAGGAAAACATGTTCAAAATTAATTCAATTGTGTCCAAATAAAATACCAATGTGTAGAGTTTGTTAATACAAATTTTTAGAGCCCAAGTTTGCTTAATTTGGATGAGCAGAACTAAAGTTATGAAATTCCAAAGTTTCCAATTTTTATTGCATTTTCAGTAATTAATTATTTAGTGCAAAAATTAATACAGAAACATGTTGCAAACTTTACATTAACAGAAAGGGCTCAAGATTATGAATCCACAGGATTTTGAATCATTCAAATTGGAGTAATATTCAATTTTATATGGATTTTAGAAGTAATGCCTCAGATCTCTGTTTCTGAAATTCGGCCAGAAAAAGAAAAAACAGAGAAAAAAAAGGTGTGGCTTGGGGGGATCGAACCCAGGACCTGGGTATTGCGCACAAGGGATGCTAGCCAGTGCGCTACTGCTGTATTTGTTGAGGGTACAGAGGAGAATGATTTTTGAGGTGGCTTTCGGGCTGCTAACTGAACCAAGTGCAGTTTTCTGAATCTTGTCGAGGACAAAGATGGCGGACAGACGACGACTGCTACGACCTGCAGCAGCGCTCGATGGCGGAAGTCCTCCACGCGATGGTGGGTCACAGAGCAAGGGGGGAGGGGGAAGAAGCCCTAGGGCGAGAGGGGGGCCTCACCTCGGGTCGCTGTGGAGCGCACAGAGTCGAGGGAGAGGCGCAGGGCGAGCGGCAGTTGGCGAGTTGCAAGGTCGGCAGCGATGGAGGCGCGGGGGGGGGGGGGGTCCCCAGGGCGTCTCCGGCCCGGGCGAGGCGACGAGGAGGGAGGCCGGGCCCTCGGGGTTCCATTCCCGGCCCTTGGAGGAGGGAACCACGACCCCAGCGGCCACCTTGGAAGCTCCAACAATCAGCCATGGTGGCAAAGTTCAGAAAGTTCAGAAATTTGCAGCGAGAGGGAAGAGGAGGTGGAGCGAGGGGAAGTGGGTGGCGGCGGCGCTAGGGAGGAAGAGGGAGGAGGGGGCGGCCTAGGGTTTGGAAGGAGGGGTAGATAAGGGGCAGGGCACATGGGGGGATCGGTGGGGTGACAGTGACGGGTTCGTCCTCTCCTCTGTACGGACAGAGGTAGGCGATGAGGTGCGTGGGCTGGATGCTGTGGGCTGAGGGGGAATGGGCTGGGGGTTGGGCTTTCTCCCTCAGCTCACCTCTTCCTTTTTTTTGTAAGAGATAAAGAGAGAGAAAAAAGAAAAGGATGGGGATGGTTGGTGTTTGCAAATTTGTAATTTTATGGAATTTCCAAAACAACAAGGTTCCAAGGTTATATTAACATTATTTCCCAAAAATGTGAATTGGCCAAAAGGTTTAAAGTGGCTAGTTGAATTTTAAATAGGATTCATAAAGATTTGTTTTTTAAACAAATTTTATTCCATTAACTCAAACAATTATGGAAGCTCATTGAATTTAATTTTTTTTGCAAGAATTGATTTTTTTAAACCCACATGTGAAACAAACCAAGCATGGATTTGATTTGAATTTGAATTTGCCATTAGGGTTTTAACAAAAGTTAAAATTTTATTAATAAGCAATTTGATTAAAACAACTTCAAACTATTGAAAAACAAGTTGTGGTATTTAGTTTGCAATTTTCAATTTGGAAATTGTGGACAATGTTTGAAAGTTTAATTTGGTTTGAATTTTTTAGTTAATTAGGAAAACATGGTGCAATGAATATGATGCATGTGATGCAATGCAAAAAGATAACAAACAACTTTCTACTCAGGGTAACACCCCAGGTGTTACACCCCCCAAAATGGCAAAAGAGGAGGGGGCAGAATTACTATGATTTATTCCACACTTGTGCTTTGTTAGCACCAATACTTTAGTTTGGATAGAGTTTTCATATTATGACTTGCATAACTATGTGGGGAATTTTATGTTATAGAACTTGGCTTGTATATTCCAACGATGAGCCTCCTCAAAAGTGCTCTAGGTCTTCGTGAGCAAGCAAGTTGGATGCACCCCCACTAGTTCCATTGGAGAGATTTTCATACACTTATAGCTCTATGTGCATCCGTTGTGTGGCAATGACTACTCCTTGCATAACTTAGATTATAAGACTTCGTCTTGTCTAATGATCACTTTCAGCTGTGTGAGACTTTCTTCCATTGACCTTGTCCAAACCCCCCCCCATAATGTTTTTTCCCATAACATCCTGGTGTCGGTAACCAATACAGAACACTTGCTTGTTTTGATTGCACAAACATCTTAATGATTTTCCTACGTGTATATTGTTATTGCTTTACTTGATCCTAACATGAGTTGTTGTGAGAGTTTGATGCCTTGGATGATCATATTGTCGTTTTTGAAGCTTAAATCATCTTTAATAAACCATTGCACGGTTGATTGTCTTTAAGTATTGATTCATTGAAAAGCTTTACTTTGTTATTCTTAATGGTTTATACATTATTCCATTTGATATCAACTGTAAACCACATCATTTGTTTATTTGATCCTAGTTTACATGCTTTACATTACTATGATGATCAAGTTTATGTTGGTAGCATGTCACCTCAATTTGTTTTTTGTTTTTATTGTTTAACACTTGAGGACGAGTAGGAACTAAGCTTGGGGATGTTGATACGTCATAAACGTATCCATAATTTCTGATGTTCCATGTTGTTTTCATGCTATATGCTACATGTTTGCTACACACTTTATGCCATTTTTACCGATTTTCTGAGACTAACCTATTGACCAGATGCCACAGAGCCAGTTCCTGTTTTTTGCTGTTTTTTTATTTCAGAAAAGTTGTTCTGGAAATATTCTAGGAATTGGATGATCGGAACACAGGGCGTCTTAGAAATCTGTCGCGGACAAGGAGTCTGGAGGGCTCTACACCCAGGGGTGGTGTGGGGCCCCTGACCACCCAAGGACGTTGCCCTTGCGCCCATATATTCTCCTCCTCGGGTTAACCCTAAACAACTGAGCCTTTTCCACCAAAAACATCTGCAGCCGCCGTCATCGTCAACCCTAGTTCGGGAGGGGAATTCATCACCGGAGGGCTCTATACCACCATGCCCACCTCCAGAATGATGCGTGAGTATTTCATCCTTGTACTACGGGTCCATAGCAATAGCTAGATGGTTGTTCTCTCCTCATTAGATCTTGTGAGCTGCCCTACATGATCAAGATCATCTTATTGTAATGCTACATGTTGTGTTTGCTGGGGATCCGATGAATATTGAATGTTATGTCCAATGATTATCAATCTATCATGTTTTATTCATGTGTATGTTATTTATGAACCTGCATGCTCTCCGTTATTAGTAGATGCTCTAGCCAAGTAGATGCTAGTGACTCCAAGTGATAGTATTTATGATCGACAGTGGGTTCCTGCCTCCCTTTCATCTGTGCTCGAGTGACAGAAACGTGACAGATGGGAGATGTGATGTTGCCATTAGGGAGAAAACAACGATGTTTATACATTGTTTACATTACACACTTTGCTTATTGTGATTATCTATTGCTTGCAACTTAATACCCAAGGTTTGCTCGGATGACATTCTGAGGGTGGATTACTAGTCATAGATGCAGTTGGATAACTGTCTATGAATCTTGTTGTAATGCCTGCATGAATCACATAGGAATCATCATGCCATGCATGTGCACTACGATACAGCTTTAATATCTGTCAATTTCCCGGTTTAATTTTTTTACCCAACATGTTATCTATCTTTAAGGATATATGTCACTAGTGGAATGTGGACCCAGTCCATTTTTCTCATACTGATAATACAACCACTGCAATCACTGTTTTCATATTGCTACTACTGTTTTCCACACCCTACGTTTTAACCTCTTTGTTTTCAGCAAAACCGGTGAGATTGACAACCCCACTACTTCTTCGGGGCATAGTTATTTGATTGTGTTGTGTAGGTTCCATGTTGCTGCTGAATCAGTAGTGCGCCCTACCAATCTCAGGTGTATCAACATTCGGAAGTGATTTATTTCTCCTACTGGTCAAGTCAACCTTGGTTTCTTTCCGAGGGAAAACTTGTTGTTGCACTCTTCACACCTTACACTTGGGGTCTCCCAACGAGTGCAAGCCCTGCACCATCAAGCTTCCTCGCCATCCACGGAGACCCGATCCCCATGGGGTTATCCATGGATACCAAACAATAGCTAAACATCAGGAAATAGCAGCACGAATTAGAATTATTTTTGACATATTCTTTCATCTATTTTTTGACACTATAGCAGCACAAACAACAATGATTTTGACAGATACAATTATCCATTACATGACGATAAACAACAGCAAAGTAGCATCACAAACCACAATAATTTTGATAGATTAAATCATCCCAAGTCTGAGCACATAATTGATAGAATAAAGAAGTCTCAACATTGACAAACGATAATATTTAGTAAAAATACAAGCTAAAAGTTCAATCCTCGGACATGGTAATCAAAATGAATGGAATGAAGACTTGAAGAGCCCATCCCTCGATCTTCTCGGTCTTCCATTTTCTTCATTCTTGATTTCATGGAGGCATACAACAAGCCTAATGATTATTGCAAGTGGAGAGTTCATCATCGTGATCATGACAATAGTACAACATAATTTATAAAGTTGCAAGTGAAATCAGTAGAGAGTAGATGACAGTTGAGAATGTGAGTTTCCATTGGTTTGTCCTAATTGTCAAGACAAGTTTGAAACTCCGTAGAAAGTGATGAAATGTTCTCACCTAAAATTTTCAAAGAATAGTGTAAGCAACAAATAGTGGTGTAACAACAACAACAAACAACCAAGTAAAATAGGAGGAAAATAGCAACATTTGCATTGTTCTTACCTACCATGCAACATTAGACCAAGCCTGGATAGACATTATAGCTTCAACCATCTTTAGTGCAAGCCTACTGCGGTGAGGCATGAGGATTCCACAACTTGTAGAGAATGCATATTCTGATGCTACTGTTGTGACCGGAATAGGCAATATTTCATGAGAAATAAGTGGTAGAGTGGGTTATTTTATCCCTCCAAAGTTTCACTAATTGATGATATCAAAATCATGTGTTCTTGGCAAAGGTGGCTCTTCTAAATACAAGTCTACCTCTGTATGAACCAACAAAGATGAATTGGCGCCACTACAACAAGGGATACTACCTAGGAGATGGCATCTATATAGAAGATGGTCAATATCTATGAAGACTATCTCAAACCTTGTGCTAGGAAGTAAGCAATCTTGGTTTGCACGGTGTTAGGAAGTTTGCAGGATGTATGTTGAGCGGGCATTTTGTGTGCTCCAAACTCGATTTTTTGTTGGCTGGTATCCTGCTTTGACCGGGTCGAAATCTCAGATGTAGGAGGTGATGAATTGCGGTGTGATCTTGCACAACATGATCATCGATATCGAGCGGGACGAGTCAGTGGTTGACACTAAACCATATTTCATGAAGAGACCTCTTGTAGTTGTTAATCACCAGGTGTCGGTAGTATGGGCTGCCTTCCTCACTATATGGCGGGAGAGCCGAGACCCACGTGTGCATCAAGAAGTGCAGAATGATGTGGTGGAGCACCTATGGAGGGTCAGGGGAAACACCTAGTTCGATGTGTTCTAATTTGTACTCGAAACTTGTTAAACTATGAGCTTGATTCATTGAACTTTTTGATTTGTATGACAAATTGCGTGATAAAAATTATGTTGTGTCAAATCTATGCCGAATTTATGTCAAAATTAATAAAGAAAAATCATGATGTGTCAAATGTATGTCAAATTTTTGCCAAACTTAGACCAAAACTCTGGTGGGTGGTGGGCGAATTTTGGAAACACGGCAAAATTCTTCTGGTGCACCCCAAGCAGCGTTATTTTTCACGTAAAAATGTCCTTCAAAAGAGCAGAGGGGGCGTGCGGTTTGAGATACGCATGGCCGGACCATGGGAGTACTACGCTGCAAGATATGCCTATACCTGACGCAAATTTGTGCCACCCTAGCGGAGCTCTTTTCTCTCTCTTCTAAATAGTAGTTTGAAGCTTAAAAGTAATATATGAAGTGCCCGAATACATACATATGTTCTGTATATATACAAATTTTTAGTAGAAAAGTGTCATATATATATATATATATATATATATATATATATATATATATATATATACTGCCTCGTTTTAGATCAACACGGGGGCATCTGTCCTTGTTTTCAGAAAACATGTGTAAGTATAAAAAAAATCTGGAAAAACGTTGCAGATATATATATCCATGTCCTAAACACGCGCAACGTTTTTATGAAAAATGGCTTTTTATTTGGTCCATATAAAAAATATAGAATTAGGGAAAAACTATACAGTGACGGCTGTACGCTACAGCCATCTCGCTCGCACGCCGCTCGCGCGTGGGCGTGTGGCGGGCCTGGAGGTGGTCTTGGGCACGCGTGGCAGGCCTGGTAGCCCACCTCCACGGCCCATTCGCATGTGGGCTATTTTTTTCACACCCGCGAATTCTAAAAAAAACTACCAGGTTGCGTGGACAAAGCGCTACAGTTCGTAGTTGTGTAATATGGACAAAGTACTATAACTTTTTATGTGCCAAAGATATATGGAGTTTGTTCTAATGTTACATACGTGCTCGTGTGAGGTTGGATGAGTTAGATACAAATGTTGGATATGTAGTTAAACAAAATAAATTGCCAACCATGTTTTTCAGCATGTTACATGAAAACATGTGTATTGCTACATGCGTGTGTTAAAAATGCATCACGCGGTGACATGTCTATTCAAATTGCTATACCGAATTTGAGATTTTGTTACATACGTAATTGGTTCGTGCTACATAGATATGTGCAAAGTGTTACATGGTTTCTGCTGCATGTCCATGCATTTTTTACATAATCAGCAATTTTTGCTACACATGCTACATGCGTACAGAAAAAATGTTTTCGTCGAATTTTTTTGCTACATAGATCGGAACGCATATTTCTGAAACAGGTTTGCTACATGCGAAATGTTACATAAGTGTTAAGAAAAATGTTGTACTCTAACAGTTTTTGCTACACACATCCGACGCATGGGAGTGGGACAAATAAGTTAGATCGGACGGTCCAGAAAGCGGTTGTAGGGGTCTTTCCCTACTACCGACACACGCCTAGCGTATGCCATAAAAATATGTCTAATGAAAAGTTTCTTTTTAGGCTTCGTTCGTTTAATCTCAACCCCACCAGGATTTTCGCCAAAACCTCGTGGATCAACCAGATTCCTCTAACCGGGAATTTACCCTCGTCAGCTGTCTACAGCCCATTCGGTTATACCCGCCCGAGATCCAACTCCTGTCCAATTGTAACATCCCAAGTATGAAAATCTCCCCCTAGATGTTTGTTTCTTGTTTTATTTTTGTTTTGCATCATGTCATCGTATCTATTGCCTTTTGTTTGCATTTGTTTTCATTGTTTTCCAATTGTAATTTCAAACCAAATTCAAATCATTATTGCTCATACTTGTTATGTTACTTTGTGTCAAATAAAAACTACAAACAAACAAACAAATTGTTCCCCTAAAACTTGGTTTCAAAAACTTTAAATTGGTTAAGTGGCATTTATTTCTTTTTATACCTTAATTGCTCAACTCATTTAATTTATGTCCAAACAATACCATCAATTAAATAGTTGGAAATCAAAAGGTTATTTTAATGTGTGGTTACAAAAATGAATCATTAAAAATTTGTCCTAAAAAATTGCTAACCCTAAAACCATCTCTTCTTTCTCCCTTTTCCAAAGCTGCAAAAAAAAGAGAAATAAACAAAAAGAAAAAAAGGGGGGGGGGGGAAGAGAGCAGCCAGCCCACTTTGGGCTAGCCCAACTGTCCCTGGCCCGTAAACCCCCCACCACGTTGTCTTCTAGCTCCGTACAGGTACGAACTCCATCCATGGTGGCCACGTGGGGATACAGAGGAGAGAACGGTGATCGATGCCCCCCTCCTCATCCATATATCCCTGCCTCGATCTCCCCTTCCTAACCCTAATCTCCTCCTCCTTCTTCCTCCCTCGAGCGCCTCCATCTCCTCCCTCTTTTCTCTCTCTCTCGCTCCTCTCTGTTCCTCCCCGAGAAACATCACCGCCGCCTCTCTCCGGCGAGGCGCCGCCGCCACGGTGCCCGCCCGACCGCGCTAGGGCCGGGAACGGAACCGGCGCGGCGTCCTCTACCGCGTCGTGCCCTCCATCTCCCTCGACGACCGTCGGAGCGCCGCCGCCATCCTCTGTTTGCCGCCACCGTCGCCATCGACCGTGCCTCGTCCACCTCTCTGCAGCGAGGTAACCACCGCCTCCGCACCCCTTCCCCGCTCCCTCCCCGTCTCGCACGGGCCCACGGCCACCCGGCCGCCCCCGCCCGCCGGCAGCCGCACTCTCCGGCCACCCGCGGCAACCCACCGCGGGCAGCGCGAGCAGGCCGCCGATCGCCGGCCGCTCCCTGTCGAACGCTTCCTGTACCTGCACGCACGAGAGAAGTTCAGTTCAGTTAAAATTTTAACTGACGGAAAAAACGCACCTTAACCTCCTTTGCTGCCTGTACCTGACAAGCATCCGATCCCAGCGCAGTTGGCAGAGCCCATGCGAGCGCTCCCCCAGATCCCTGGTTCGAATCCCAGGGGAGGCATTTGCCTCCCCATTTTTTTCCTCTGCGCACCCCCCCGCGGGACCCGCATGTCAGCGACACTTTACGCCACGTCACCCACTAGCCTTTCCACCTGGGCGCCACGAAGGCCTGGCCCCACTGTCAGTGGCTGGGTATGCTCACTGCGTGGTGCAAATTGCTTTTCTGCACGTTTTCCTTTATTTTAAGTCCAGTTTTTATTACAGAATAGTCCCTAGAATCGAAACCCTAATAACTTTTAATTCACAAACCCAAATAATAAAAATAAAATATGTACGCTGCTCTAAATTAAATTGTCTATCTATCTATAGCATTTGTTTTCTGTTTTGAGTTTTCAAAATGCAATTCAAATTTGAATTCAAATAATTCAATTGCAATTTGCTAAAATCCATAACTAATTCATTATTAATCCAAATCATGCAAATAAAATATGTTTTCCATACCATTTTGAACCACCAATTCAAATATAAATTTTGTTTCATGATTTGAATAATTAAAATTGCTTAAATAATTTAATCCTTGTTTAATTCATTTAAATTTGATAAAATCATAACTTGCTCAAATTAAATTATTTTTGAACATGCAAAATATGTTTTCAACCTAGAAAAGTATAAACTTTTCAAATATGAATTTTGTTATTTGTTTTGCACAATTTAAATTGGTGAAAACAACAACTATTTTGTGTAATCCCTTTAAGGAACCAAAAATCCCCTAAATTAATAAATAACCTTCTAAATTGGTAAACCCTATTTTAAATTGGTTCTATTGTTGTTATCTTGTTGTTTTCCTCATCCATGCATCATACTAATTCACCTTCATCTGTTGATTAGTTGGAAAACAAATAATCTAACCCAAAATTCATGGGCTTTTCATATGCAACTCAAAATTGCATATGTGTCCATTTAATTTGTGTGACCATGTCAACTAGTTTATTTTGATGCACCTATTAACATGACATGCATCATCCCCATGATTGTGCACTATGCCATGATATTGATTGTCTACCCTTTCTGCATTGTCTGTTTGCTTCTTCTCGGTTAGACGACGACGTTGAGACCGACGATCCTTACGACACCCCTTCAGAGGTTTTAGCTCAGTACCAGGCTACTGAGTTTGCAGGCAAGTTATCACTCACATGAACCACTGTGTTCCTTTCAACATTGGTTACCGATACTTTCCGTTGTTCTTTTCTGCTAGCCTTAGTAGTAGTTGTTTCTGTTACGAACCTATCACATGAATCCCTTAACCTTGATATTGCCTCACCTTCACTCCTATCACCCCTTTGGTTGAGCCAGTGTCTTACTAGCATGCTTAGGTTGCTTTGCTCGAGTCTGTTACCCGTTACTTCCTGTTGTTACTACTATTATGTTCTGGGGGCTCGATGTTAATCAATCAACCTGTTATTAATAATATGCTGATAAGGCACCGGCAGGAGGCCCTTTGTGGTTTTGAGGCCTGCTAGTGTCGACCCTAATAGGAAAAGGGTCTTGTCTACTGATCCATGATGAGCGTGCTCACCGCATCCGGGTGGTGGTATGGAACCCCCCTCGACTTTGACCTGATCCGCAGTTTGTCCGAAGAGCCACACTTAGTTCGGGAGTTCCATTTGCGCATAAGCATGAATGGGTCGCTCCCATGGTTACTATTGATGATGATGATGCATATAGGGCGAGGCCTGTGGTGCCGGGGGGTGTGGTTTTCACCCCTGCGCTTAGGTTAGGTCGGACTGGCCGGGACCTTATAGCTCCGTGGCTCCTAGGACAGGTTGTAGAGATGGTTCGAGTCGTGTCGAGTCCACCTGAGTTTTAGTTGGTGGCTCGAGTGTGTACGGGTACTGGAGCACACCCTGCAGGGATAAATCTTCTCGAGAAGCCGTGTTGTCCGCGGTTATGTGACGACTTGGTGAAAGTACTGGCTAACAAGTACTCAGAACAACTTACACCTAACTAATGTTAACTTGACTAGTAATAGACTTATTGACACAACAACTTGATCCATTATTCATTAATCCAACTGTGTGAGTTATCCTCGGGTTGCTTCTTTGATGGTCAACAACAGTTGGTTACGTTACGCTATCTTATCTCCTTTCTGTTAGCTGGAAGTGGTAGTGTTTCTGTAGTTGGTTAGCGTAGCCAGTTGCAGCATCTTTTATAACCCCTTTCTTCTGTTGAACCCAAGGCATCTGTGCTTGGTGTTGACGGGTTACACTTTGGTGAACTGTGAGTCTTGCTTGCCAGTACGTTTATGTACTGACCCCTTTGGGGCTGTGGTTTACGCAGACGACGTTTCCGAGGATCCCCATGGAGGCTACTACGTGGAGTACGACGACGCTGTTGACGAGTAGATAGCGGACCCGGGCAGGATCCGAGACTTCGTGGATGGGCTCCGTTTTCCTTTCATTACCGGCCTCTTAGGCTTATTTGGATTTGTCTGTACTCAGACCCTTTGTTTGCTTCCGCTGATGTAATGAATGCTATGTTGGGACATGTGTCCTCTGGATGATTGTATTTGCTATTCTCTGCCTTAGTGAAGGCCATTTGCAACCTTATTTCAATCTTTTGTGTCTTATAGATATGTTGTGGTATCATTCCGTTTAACGCTGTTGACGTACCATGTGTGATTGGTATGAAGTACGTCGACAGTAGTGCCTATGGTCTCTAGTGGATAGTTTACATCGACGGTGGAATAGCAGGGCTTGTGTTGTCGCGCATAAGCGCAGGCCTACCAGGAAGCTGGGATGTGGGAGCAGTTATGCCCCATAATCCAAGCATCTGCTATCCAGTTCGGCCCGATGAGTATCCCCTAGAAACCAGGGTGCGACAAATGGTATCAGAGCCTGTCTGCCTGTAGGATCCCTTTTACTGGTCGCAGTTGAGTCTAGAAACTATTTTGTAGCTATATAGGAAAAATGAAACGTGAGAGTAGGAATTCTGCCATTTTATTTCTTTCCCCACCCACCCTCCCTTTTCTGGTAAGGAAGTGCAACGTTGTTTTTCTCTTCTCATCTAAACTTTCAAGTTAGGATTTCACGTGTTCTGGGTTCTTCCGTAGTACCTCAGGTGTTTGTGGTCTCCTGTTTCCCAGTTGTTGCTTTGACATCGTCCTTCACAAATCTTCTCTTTCGTGGTTAACCTCCATCCGTTTTGTTCCGGAGATTTTTTCTTCTTCAACACCGCACCCGTGTGGTACTCGAACCATTTATGGTGAACGTTGAGGGTAGTATATGTTTGCTCCATGCTACCTTCTTACCGTCTGAAGTAATTCTTTTAAGCACTTATATTGGATTTTGTTATCCGGTTAGTGTGTTAACCTTGGTATCCTCTTCAGGATGGAAAGTGGTGACGAAGAACCCACACTGCCACCTGAGATGGGGAAAGTGTTGTCTCAGATGACACAAGTTATAAAGCAGATGCAGCAGAACCAAGACCTTGGGAGTAATGGCAACGCCCGCGTGTCTATTCGGGAGTTCCTTGAGCTCAACCCGCGCACGTTTGATACCGCCTCCGAGCCATTGGATGCTGATGACTGGCTCCGTGAAATGAACCGTACTTTTGTGGTAGCTCATGTGGCTGACGAGGACCGTGTTCCTTACGTGACCTACCTTCTCCGTGGACAATCTATGTCTTGGTGGGAGAATTTCCAAGAAATGAGAGGTCCTAGTGTGGCAATCACATGGGAGGATTTCAAGGAAGCCTTCGTGCGCCATCACATTCCCGATGGGCTCATGGAGAAAATGCGTGAGGAATTCTATTCTTTCACACAAGGCAGTCTGGACGTTCTCGAATACCAAAGAGAGTTCAATCGTCTGGCTCGCTACGCCGGAGATGAAATCTCCACGGAAGCGAGAAAGATGGCAAAGTTCCGCAGGGGTCTCAACCCGGAACTCAAGTATGCTCTCACCAACGTCAAGGCCAAGAATTTTGAGGACCTCGTCAACATCGCTCTAAATGAAGAGCATGGGCGCAAGTTGGTTGAGGAATCTCGTAAGCACTCTCGTGAACAGGCTAATCTCTCGAAAGCTATCATGCCTCCACAAAAACGGAGAGTTTGGGTTCCATATACCACTCCAACACCGCCCATTTGCTTGCCAAGCCCGGCAGGAATTCATCCCCGCCCTCCCACCCCAGTGGTATCTTCAGGAGGTGCTCCATCTCAGCCAGGTCCAACAACTCCTCGTTCTATTGTTACATGCTACAAGTGTGGACAGTCGGGCCACTATTCCGATAAGTGTCCGCAAAGGCACCTCTTTCCACCTCCACCTCGCCACAGGTCGAACCCGACAAGAATACGTGGTCCTCCGTTGGGTTGCTACAACAGCAACGACTTTGGCGTGAGAACCGTTAAGGTGAACCATGTCAAGGCCCAGGGAGCAGAAGAATCTCCAGAGGTTGTAATGGGCACACTTCTTGTGAACTCGTGTCGTGCTAAAGTCTTGTTCGATTCTGGTGCTTCACACTCTTTCATCTCTCAATGCTTTGCAAACACCAGTGGAATCAACTTCGAACAGTTGTCTATCCCTCTCCTAGTGAAATCACCGGGATCTAGCTGGCAAAGCAATAAAGTTAGCCAGAACATCGAGATCACAATTGGAAACCTTCCATTCCAGGCATCTCTGATAGCTCTCCACTCTTCAGATATTGATGTCATTCTGGGGATGGATTGGCTAGTAGCCAACAAAGCAGTCATTGATTGTCCTGCTAAGTCTGTCAAAATCACACACCCTTCTGGCCAGATAGTCTACTTCCATGCTGAAAATCCAGTTGCTCAACTCTACACTCTCAATGCAAATCCTCTACCATCTATTGAAACTATTCCGGTGGTTTGTGAATTCCCTGATGTCTTTCCAGAAGAATTGCCAGGAATGCCTCCTGACAGAGCAGTTGAGTTCGTGATCGAACTTGAACCAGGCACTGCTCCAATCTCTAAGCATCCATACAAGATAGCTCCTCCTGAACTGAAGTTGTTGAAGGAGCAAATCGATATGTACATGGAGAAAGGTTACATTCAACCTAGCTCCTCGGCTTGGGGATGCCCAACTCTGTTCGTTGCGAAGAAGGATCAAACAAAGAGACTCGTGGTTGACTATCGTCCTCTCAACGAGAAAACAATCAAGAACAAATATCCAATTCCTCGTATCGATGATATTTTTGATCAACTTGCTGGAGCCTCAATATTCTCCAAGCTGGACTTGAGGATGGGTTACCATCAAATAATGATCAGAAAGGAAGATATTCCAAAAACAGCTTTCACCACTCGCTACGGTCTATATGAATACACCGTCATGTCCTTTGGTCTCACCAATGCACCGGCGACATTCTCTAGACTCATGAATTCTGTCTTCCATGAATACCTCGACAAGTTCGTTGTGGTATATCTTGATGATATTCTTGTCTACTCAAAATCCGAGGAAGAGCATGGAGAACATCTTCGTCTCACTCTCATGAAACTTCGCGAGCATCGTCTGTATGCCAAGTTCTCCAAATGTGAGTTCTGGATTCCAGAAGTTGCTTATCTTGGTCATGTCATCTCTGCCAAGGGCATAGCCATTGATCCAGAAAAGGTTAAGGCAATTGTTGATTGGAAACCTCCTAAGACGGTGAAGCAAGTCAGAAGTTTTCTTGGTTTGGCTAGCTATTGCCGTCGTTTCGTCCAAAACTTCTCCAAAATTGCCAAACCTCTCACTGATCTCACAAAGAAGGACAAGAAGTTCGTTTGGTCTCCACAATGTGATGAAAGTTTCAACCTACTCAAGACTAAACTCACTTCTACACCAGTTCTGGTTGGCCCAGATACTACCAAACCTTTCCAGATATTCTGTGATGCTTCCCTCCAAGGTCTAGGTGCAGTTCTTATGCAAGAACGTCAAGTTGTGGCTTATGCTTCAGTCAGTTGAACCCACATGAGCAAAACTATCCCACTCATGATCTTGAACTTGCAGCAGTTGTGTTTGCCCTCAAGAAATGGAGACAATACTTGTTGGGTAACAAAACTGAAATCTTTTCCGATCATAAGAGTCTGAAATACATCTTCACTCAGCCAGATCTAAACCTCAGGCAAAGGAGATGGATTGAAATGATCAAAGACTTCGATCTTACCATTTCTTACACTCCAGGCAAGGCTAATGTTATGGCCGGTGCTCTCAGTCGCAAGTCGTATTGCAATAATCTCATGATCATGGAAAGCCAGCCTCCTCTTCATGAAGAATTCCAGAAGCTGAACCTTGGTCTTGTTCCTCAAGGATACCTTGCAAGCTTGACAGCCAGTCCAACTCTCGAGGACAAGATTCGTTCTGAACAACTTCGTGATGCTGAGATCAAGAAGATCGCAAATAACATCAAAGCAGGCAATGTGAAGTATGAGTGCTTCTCAATTGATGACAAGGGAACTGTGTTCTTCGAAGGACGCATTGCGGTTCCTCAAGTTCAAAGTCTCAAAGATGTTATTCTCAAGGAGGCTCATGAAACTCCTCTCTCCATACATCCTGGAAGTACAAAGATGTACCAGGATCTCAAGACGTTGTATTGGTGGTCTGGCATGAAACGTGAAATTGCTCAATACGTTTCTGAATGCGACGTTTGTCAACGTGTTAAGGCAGTTCATCAGAAAACAGCCGGTCTTCTCCAACCTCTGAAAATTCCTGAGTGGAAGTGGGACATGATTGAAATGGACTTCGTTACTGGTTTTCCAAGGTCCAAGAAGGGCAACGATGCAATCTTCGTTGTTATTGATCGTCTCACTAAAGTAGCTCACTTCTTTGCTGTCAAAGAAACAATCTCAGCTAGCCAGTTAGCAGAACTCTACACAACAAGGATTGTTCCTCTTCATGGTGTTCCATTGGAAATAAGCTCAGACCGTGGAAGCATATTCACTTCTCATTTCTGGAAGAGTTTTCAAGAAGCATTGGGCACCAAACTTCTGTTCAGCACGGCTTATCATCCTCAGTCTCAAGGGCAAGTCGAAAGAGTCAATCAGATTCTAGAGGATATGCTCAGAGCATGTGGTCTCTCCTTTGGCATGAAATGGGAGGATTGCCTTCCATATGCTGAATTCTCCTACAACAACAGCTTCCAGGCAAGCCTAGGCATGGCACCGTTTGAAGCACTCTATGGCCGCAGATGCAGGAGTCCAATCAATTGGTCTGGAGCTGGTGAACGTTCACTCTTAGGCCCTGACATTGTTAAGGAAGCCGAAGAGAAAGTTCGAATCATTCGTGACAATCTCAAGATTGCTCAGTCTCGTCAGAAAAGCTACTATGACAGCAAGCACAGGGATATGATTTATGCACCTGGTGACAAGGCATATCTCCGTGTAACTCCCCTCAGAGGCACTCATCGTTTTGGTGTTAAAGGAAAGCTGGCACCAAGATACATTGGTCCCTTCAACATTCTCTCAAGGCGTGCGGAAAATGCTTATCGTCTTGAACTTCCAGAAAAACTATCCAAGGTGCACGATGTGTTTCACGTGTCACAGCTCAAGAAGTGCTTCAAAGATCCAGATCGTGCAGTTGATCATGATTCCATCGAACTGCAAGATGATCTATCTTATGAAGAGCACCCTGTTCGTATTCTCGATGAGACCGAGCGTAAGACTCGCAACAAGAGCACCAAGTTCTTGAAAGTGCAATGGTCGCATCATTCCGATAAAGAGGCAACGTGGGAGACCGAAGTGGATCTTCGCAAGAAGTATCCGGACCTTTTCTCTTCTCAGTAGGAATCTCGGGGCGCGATTCCTTCAAGGGGGGGCGTTTTGTAACATCCCAAGTATGAAAATCTCCCCCTAGATGTTTGTTTCTTGTTTTATTTTTGTTTTGCATCATGTCATCATATCTATTGCCTTTTGTTTGCATTTGTTTTCATTGTTTTCCAATTGTAATTTCAAACCAAATTCAAATCATTATTGCTCATACTTGTTATGTTACTTTGTGTCAAATAAAAACTACAAACAAACAAACAAATTGTTCCCCTAAAACTTGGTTTCAAAAACTTTAAATTGGTTAAGTGGCATTTATTTCTTTTTATACCTTAATTGCTCAACTCATTTAATTTATGTCCAAACAATACCATCAATTAAATAGTTGGAAAACAAAAGGTTATTTTAATGTGTGGTTACAAAAATGAATCATTAAAAATTTGTCCTAAAAATTTGCTAACCCTAAAACCATCTCTTCTTTCTCCCTTTTCCAAAGCTGCAAAAAAAAGAGCAATAAACAAAAAGAAAAAAAGGGGGGGGGGAAGAGAGCAGCCAGCCCACTTTGGGCTAGCCCAACTGTCCCTGGCCCGTAACCCCCCCACCACGTTGTCTTCTAGCTCCGTACAGGTACGAACTCCATCCATGGTGGCCACGTGGGGATACAGAGGAGAGAACGGTGATCGATGCCCCCCTCCTCATCCATATATCCCTGCCTCGATCTCCCCTTCCTAACCCTAATCTCCTCCTCCTTCTTCCTCCCTCGAGCGCCTCCATCTCCTCCCTCTTTTCTCTCTCTCTCGCTCCTCTCTGTTCCTCCCCGAGAAACATCACCGCCGCCTCTCTCCGGCGAGGCGCCGCCGCCACGGTGCCCGCCCGGCCGCGCTAGGGCCGGGAACGGAACCGGCGCGGCGTCCTCTACCGCGTCGTGCCCTCCATCTCCCTCGACGACCGTCGGAGCGCCGCCGCCATCCTCTGTTTGCCGCCACCGTCGCCATCGACCGTGCCTCGTCCACCTCTCTGCAGCGAGGTAACCACCGCCTCCGCACCCCTTCCCCGCTCCCTCTCCGTCTCGCACGGGCCCACGGCCACCCGGCCGCCCGCGCCCGCCGGTAGCCGCACTCTCCGGCCACCCGCGGCAGCCCACCGCGGGCAGCGCGAGCAGGCCGCCGATCGCCGGCCGCTCCCTGTCGAACTCTTCCTGTACCTGCACGCACGAGAGAAGTTCAGTTCAGTTAAAATTTTAACTGACGGAAAAAACGCACCTTAACCTCCTTTGCTGCCTGTACCTGACAAGCATCCGATCCCAGCGCAGTTGGCAGAGCCCATGCGAGCGCTCCCCCAGATCCCTGGTTCGAATCCCAGGGGAGGCATTTGCCTCCCCATTTTTTTCCTCTGCGCGCACCCCCCCGCGGGACCCGCATGTCAGCGACACTTTAGGCCACGTCACCCTCTAGCCTTTCCACCTGGGCGCCACGCAGGCCTGGCCCCACTGTCAGTGGCTGGGTATGCTCACTGCGTGGTGCAAATTGCTTTTCCGCACGTTTTCCTTTATTTTAAGTCCAGTTTTTATTACAGAATAGTCCCTAGAATCGAAACCCTAATAACTTTTAATTCACAAACCCAAATAATAAAAATAAAATATGTACGCTGCTCTAAATTAAATTGTCTATCTATCTATAGCATTTGTTTTCTGTTTTGAGTTTTCAAAATGCAATTCAAATTTGAATTCAAATAATTCAATTGCAATTTGCAAAAATCCATAACTAATTCATTATTAATCCAAATCATGCAAATAAAATATGTTTTCCATACCATTTTGAACCACCAATTCAAATATAAATTTTGTTTCATGATTTGAATAATTAAAATTGCTTAAATAATTTAATCCTTGTTTAATTCATTTAAATTTGATAAAATCATAACTTGCTCAAATTAAATTATTTTTGAACATGCAAAACATGTTTTCAACCTAGAAAAGTATAAACTTTTCAAATATGAATTTTGTTATTTGTTTTGCACAATTTAAATTGGTGAAAACAACAACTATTTTGTGTAATCCCTTTAAGGAACCAAAAATCCCCTAAATTAATAAATAACTTTCTAAATTGGTAAACCCTATTTTAAATTGGTTCTATTGTTGTTATCTTGTTGTTTTCCTCATCCATGCATCATACTAATTCACCTTCATCTGTTGATTAGTTGGAAAACAAATAATCTAACCCAAAATTCATGGGCTTTTCATATGCAACTCAAAATTGCATATGTGTCCATTTAATTTGTGTGACCATGTCAACTAGTTTATTTTGATGCACCTATTAACATGACATGCATCATCCCCATGATTGTGCACTATGCCATGATATTGATTGTCTACCCTTTCTGCATTGCCTGTTTGCTTCTTCTCGGTTAGACGACGACGTTGAGACCGACGATCCTTATGACACCCCTTCAGAGGTTTTAGCTCAGTACCAGGCTACTGAGTTTGCAGGCAAGTTATCACTCACATGAACCACTGTGTTCCTTTCAACATTGGTTACCGATACTTTCCGTTGTTCTTTTCTGCTAGCCTTAGTAGTAGTTGTTTCTGTTACGAACCTATCACATGAATCCCTTAACCTTGATATTGCCTCACCTTCACTCCTATCACCCCTTTGGTTGAGCCAGTGTCTTACTAGCATGCTTAGGTTGCTTTGCTCGAGTCTGTTACCCGTTACTTTCTGTTGTTACTACTATTATGTTCTGGGGGCTCGATGTTAATCAATCAACCTGTTATTAATAATATGCTGATAAGGCACCGACAGGAGGCCTTTGTGGTTTTGAGGCCTGCTAGTGTCGACCCTAATAGGAAAAGAGTCTTGTCTACTGATCCATGATGAGCGTGCTCGCCGCATCCGGGTGGTGGTATGGAACCCCCCTCGACTTTGACCTGATCTGCAGTTTGTCCGAAGAGCCACACTTAGTTCGGGAGTTCCATTTGCGCATAAGCATGAATGGGTCGCTCCCATGGTTACTATTGATGATGATGATGCATATAGGGCGAGGCCTGTGGTGCCGGGGGGTGTGGTTTTCACCCCTGCGCTTAGGTTAGGTCGGACTGGCCGGGACCTTATAGCTCCGTGGCTCCTAGGACAGGTTGTAGAGATGGTTCGAGTCGTGTCGAGTCCACCTGAGTTTTAGTTGGTGGCTCGAGTGTGTACGGGTACTGGAGCACACCCTGCAGGGATAAATCTTCTCGAGAAGCCGTGTTGTCCGCGGTTATGTGACGACTTGGTGAAAGTACTGGCTAACAAGTACTCAGAACAACTTACACCTAACTAATGTTAACTTGACTAGTAATAGACTTATTGACACAACAACTTGATCCATTATTCATTAATCCAACTGTGTGAGTTATCCTCGGGTTGCTTCTTTGGATAAGGGGCGAGATCCAGGATGGGTTTGTTTGATGGTCAACAACAGTTGGTTACGTTACGCTATCTTATCTCCTTTCTGTTAGCTGGAAGTGGTAGTGTTTCTGTAGTTGGTTAGCGCAGCCAGTTGCAGCATCTTTTATAACCCCTTTCTTCCGTTGAACCCAAGGCATCTGTGCTTGGTGTTGACGGGTTACACTTTGGTGAACTGTGAGTCTTGCTTGTCAGTACGTTTATGTACTGACCCCTTTGGGGCTGTGGTTTACGCAGACGACGTTTCCGAGGATCCCCATGGAGGCTACTACGTGGAGTACGACGACGCTGTTGACGAGTAGATAGCGGACCCGGGCAGGATCCGAGACTTCGTGGATGGGCTCCGTTTTCCTTTCATTACCGGCCTCTTAGGCCTATTTGGATTTGTCCGTACTCAGACCCTTTGTTTGCTTCCGCTGATGTAATGAATGCTATGTTGGGACATGTGTCCTCTGGATGATTGTATTTGCTATTCTCTGCCTTAGTGAAGGCCATTTGCAACCTTATTTCAATCTTTTGTGTCTTAGAGATATGTTGTGGTATCATTCCGTTTAACGCTGTTGACGTACCATGTGTGATTGGTATGAAGTACGTCGACAGTAGTGCCTATGGTCTCTAGTGGATAGTTTACATCGACGGTGGAATAGCAGGGCTTGTGTTGTCGCGCATAAGCGCAGGCCTACCAGGAAGCTGGGATGTGGGAGCAGTTATGCCCCATAATCCAAGCATCTGCTATCCAGTTCGGCCCGATGAGTATTCCCTAGAAACCAGGGTGCGACACCAATCCCGTCCAATCGACCGGTGAAATAAACATCTCCTCTCTATCAATCCCAAAGAGTTATGATCTCTCCTCTCTCTCTCTTCCTCGATCCAATCTCAGGCGGCTGTATAGGCAGCGTCAGCTTGAGAACCAGAGGTCATAACTATTTCTCTCGCGCGCGTGCATACTCCCCTCTCCGTGAGGCAGCGGCCTAGAGGACACATCGTCGGAGCAATGATCTGGCCGGAGTCAACGACAGCCGGCAGGAGCTTGGAGACGACATGGAGATGAGCGAGCTCGGTGGAGACCATGAGGCTCCATCTCCGGCTTTCATGCAGCTTCACACTGGTAAGTCTCCTCCTCCTCTTCCTTCCCGTCTTCTCTCACCCATTTTGTGGGGTTCTTGTTCCTTGGATCTTTGGTAGAGAAAAAGAAAAAAATCACTCCATCAAGGAAGTTCTTGTTTGTGCTTTCTCTTGCTCCTGATTGATATGCAAGTGCAATACAGAGGTAGATCGGTTCTTTTCAATATTTTTATTAAATTCGGTTACTGTAATTTTCGATACATATTTGAGTTTTTGTGTGGCACAGTCAAAATTAGATATAACCCAGATAAATTGAGAAAACAATTGCAAATCCTATGGATATTCATATGTATGTGAGTACAATTACTTCAGTCAGACATGAACAATTTTCACATTTACAAAAGAGACAGCAAGTTTGCAAAAGAGACAACAAGTTGGGCGTCCTAGTTTCTTGCTTGCATACATCAGCTATATGGTTTCTATACTTTTTCTGGCTTCTTGTGCATTTCTTAAGTAAAACCAGTACCATATCTTTGAGAGATATTACCTCATGTAGGATCATGTAACACTGGTAGAAAAAAGGCCTTCCATACGCCCCCTTCAGTCCCCAAAATGTCCGAACCGTTACTAAAGGGGTCTTTAGTCGCGGTTTGGGAGGCGACCCGCGACTGAAGGTCTTGAGTGGCGGTTGGGGTAGCGCGCGGAGGGATTTAGTCCCGGTTGGCCTGGCCACCCGCGACTAAAGGTCGGAACTGATCGCCTCCCTGTCTTTAGTCCCGGTTGGCCTGGCCACCCGCGACTAAAGTTCCAAACTGCTCGCCTCCCGCGCGGTTTTATTTCGCGAGCGAGAGGCAGAAGGCCATTGCTACAGTGCGCGCGTGGGCTCTCTGTTCTTCTTCCTCTCTTCTCTTCTTCCTCTCTTCTTCCTCCACCCACCACCCATGGATTCTCCCGTTTGGAACGTTCTCTGTGTGCCCACACCATGCGGCAAGAATCTCCACGTGGCCTATACCAATAGATGCGAGAGGCTCCCCGAAGCTCTTAACCATTTGAGAAATCTATATGAAGCCGATGAACACCACAAGTTCTTCGGGCTTGATCTAGAGTATACGGCCAATCAGAAGGATGTGGCCGTCATCCAGATTGCCTACAAGGAGACCGTTTTGGTCTTCCAATGGGCAAGGTACGCACACGTACAATCTCTTGTAGGATAGTTGTTGCATTTTCGATTTGTTGTTGCATTGGAAGAATACACGTGTTGCAACAATATCCAATACATGTTCCATTTTTGTTGTTGTAGTAGTTCAAAGCAATCTCCAGAACTTGTTGATTTTATTGTCAACAAGGGTTACGACTTCTGTAGCGTCGACATCACAAATGACCGGCAGAAGTTGATGCGCACGTTGGGTATTGAGATACCTGAAGATCACTACATTGATCTTCAGGACTTGATCCATTTTGATGAGCTGTACGGGCACAAGACCGGGATGGCTCAGATGGCAACTGCCTTCATCCACCACGACTACAAAACCATGAAGACTTGTTTCCCCTCGAGGAATCACATGTATTGGCGGAAGAACCCACTTGACCGGATCAATCTCGAGTATGCAGCAATAGATGCATACGTTGCCTTTGAGTTGTTCCGCATCTACTCTTCGGAGCTCGAGTAGATGTTGTTTGTGTACCGCATCTATGTACCGCTATGTTGCGTTTGATATATGTAATGGATATATGTCTTTCTATTAATTCCTATATTATTTCTATATTAATTCCTAGCTATATTATTTCTATATTATGTAATGGATATATGTACCGCTATGTTATGTAATGGCTCAAATAAAATCACGGGTTAAACATAGCACAAAATTTACTAAAGCAATCACACAAAGATCTAGCTCACACACAATTCCAAAATAATAAAACTAGAAAGTAACAAATGCTAGTTCCATTTTTATTTGGGTTTCCAATCATGCACACACTTTCTAAGGTAGATGTTCTGCAAGCAAACAACCTAATATCAAGTCCTAACACTCTATACAAGCTAGGAAACAAGATAAGATCGAACACACATTTCAAAACAAACAAAAACACATCAAGAAAACAAAACAGAAAAACTACTGTTTCTATATCTGTTCACCAAAAATAAATCTAGAGCTCCAAAAATTAATCTAAGCGAGGAAAACATAGATCTAGTCAATACCAAACTCATCCAGTTGGATTTACTTCAAAATTCATTTTTGAACTCATTCTAAAAATCATAGAAGAGCCTACTGGTATTTTATTAAAAAGGATGGTATTTTCATTTGGTTGCTGACCTTGATGTGAGGCTAAGTGCTATGGATAGATATTTTCAATATCTATCCAGAACATTTTAGTTTGTCCATTTTGGTTATGTATTTTAAAAGTTAGGTTCAAATCATTCTCACAGATAGACATTGCCAAAACAGTTCTTGTGTCCAAAATAATAGTCCAAACTTGGATCTTCAAATTTTATATGGTTTAGATTTCATATGGTTTGGTTCATGAATTTTATCAGATTTTATTTTGCATTTAGGAAAGGGGAAAATGAATTAGTTTTATTTTTCTGAATTTTTTGATATATTATTTGTATTTTAAGATTTAAAAATGAATTAGTTTTATTTTCCTGAATATTTTGATAAATTATTTGTATTTTTAAGATTTTAAAATGAATTAGTTTTATTTTTCTGAATATTTTTTAGAAATAATACAAATTAAAAAGTTAATGTTTATTTATTCAAAATTATTAATTACATCATTACTTTTGTTTATTAAAAGATTTATTTGAAATTCAGACAATAAAGAAATGTGGCATCGACCAACATGTTAATAGGATTGATATGATACTAGTATCACATACATGTGTGCGAAACACTTGGATGCGGGACGGGATGGAACTCGGAAGTTAAGCGTGCTAGTGCTAGAGTAGTGAGAGGATGGGTGACCGAGCGGGAAGTTTGACCACGAGTAAGTAATTTGACTAGATATAATTGTAGTTAGACACTAAGCAAATAATTAAAATTCTGGAAAAAAGGGAGTGAAAAATTGGAGTGAAAAATAATTAGAAACCCAAATGAATTAAAGAAATAACGAAATAGCCTGTAGTCCCGGTTCGTGTCAAAAACCGGGACTAAAGGTCCTCCCGTCTCCGGCGCACGCCAGCTTCCCACGTGACGGGCCTTTAGTTGCGGTTCGTAAGAGGCGCGACTAAAGGGGGGGCTTTAGTCGCGCATATTTAGTTCCGGTTGCACGGCCGGGATTAATGGCCTTTGCGAACCGGGACTAAAGGCCTATTTTCTACCGGTGTAACGCACCGATTAAGTAAAATTCAGAAAATTGCGAGTGCTATTAAATTATTATTTTTCTTTGTGTAGCCTGAAACCATGCATATATTTTATGTGAGATCTGTTAGAATAGTTTTGTTTTCGCAATCCGAAACCATACCTTTATTTTGTATGAATCTTGTTTAGTGTGTAATTTGGAACCAGCAATGCCAATGCCATCATTTTATGTTATCTAATTATATACTCCCTCTGTATCAAAATGTAAGATGTTTAATATTTACTAGACAACATGTATCTTAACACTAAACACTAAAACATGTCTAGATACATGTTGTATAGAAAACGCTAAAACATCTTATATTGTGATACGGAAGGAGTATGCCACTAAACCTATTCAGTTTATGGTCATGGATAGTAAGAAGGAATAGCTACTTGCATTTTGAGGTAGTTCTTTTGAAGTTTTTTCCTTCATATAAATTGCCATTTACCAAGGTGTTTATTATGCATTTGTTTTGTAGTTTTCTTTCTTGCTAGCTATACAAAGGATTATTGCCTTCTATAACTCAGAACTTGGTTCTCATGTTATGTATAACGGCGGCTGACACTAGTTACCAGAGGCATCAGTGGCGCGACACCTTCCCCACCTCACCCCTGGAGGTGCAAGCTCGGAGGACCTTGGGGAACTACATCGGCTCGCTTTTGGAGTTGACACTACAGGAATGCGTCCATATGCCGACAGCCAAAAGCCATCGACATAGACTAAAATGTCGTTGGCATATGGTCGTCAGCGTAACAGGGTGTCGGCATAGGCAAAACTACCGTCGGTGTACTAAAAGACGTGGGCGTAGGCTATGCCTATGGCAAAGCCGTCGGCCTAGCTCTCCCTACGCCGACGGAAAATCCGTCGGCACACTATTTTCAAAATAATTTAATATTTTTTCAAATTTTTAATTCTATTCCGACTTTTTGCACTTAGCCACATACTTAATCTCTGATTACACAATTAATCTGGTCAACTTACTTATCTTAGTCAAAGGTCCCATTCGGGTACCCATCCTGAAATTCTTCTAGGCCAAACACGTTTAACTTTTGAGTTCTTTCCAAACTAGTTTCCAAATGAGATGTTAGAACTTACTCTATTATTATCATATCAATCATATTAATCCGTGTTGCATGATGTTAATTTTTTTATTTAATTTAAAAATATTGAATAAATAACAATGAATATATAATAATCTTTTTTGAATAAATAACAATACAATGTTAGCAATTACTTTTTTAATTAATTAATTAATATGGAATAATTCATATCTTTAAATCCGTAAATCGAAATTTGACAAATAAAATGTCTAAGTCGATTAGAAAAATTAGAGGATTCAAATATGACATTCATATCATAGAAACATCGGTAGTTTTAGAAAATTTGAGGTCTTTCGATGAATAGTCATGGTAGCCATTTTGACAGTTTTTTTAAATCAATAAAATGAAAAACCCTAAAAAACAATTCCTATGGTATATAGGCATTTTATGTGTACTAGTGCTATGAAAATTTATAAACTTGATTTTTGAATTTTTTTAATAAAAATCTTCACAAAAATGCCTATCATGTATAAACTTCTATAAGTTTCAAGCTAAATGACCAAGTTGTGGCAATCACCACAACATAGTTTGTGATAAAGTTCTCATATTCGACAAATAGGTGAATCTTGGTATATGAAATCAATATAATATTTTGCATCATGTATAAGAATTTACTAAGTGGGGTGTTTACTTTATGGTATATGGTCACCCAACCAAATTAGGTGTCGAAACTAGGGTATATGAAGAAAACAGGCCAAACTTGAGCACCAAATGACCAAAGCATGCTGGAATGTGCCAAGATATGGCAAAGTGGAGCACAATGTTATTATGGCCACCTGGAATACAACTGTTATATTAAAAAAAAATGTGTTCATAGAAATGAGCTATCTTCTACGAAGATTCTTGTCTTTCGGGCCAAATGAGGGTGTTATGGCCAAATCTATGTCATAGTTTCTTAAAATATACCCATATTTTACACAAACATGTATCTTGAAAGAACGGACAATGTCGATGAAGAATTTTTCATTTTCATTGCGCAAAAAAACCATTTTACATTTTTCCGAGTGTGAAAAATGGATTTTTTTTTGTGAAGCACCAACCACAAATATGTTGCAAAACTTCGAAACTATTTTAAAAAAAAATACTAGACCATGTTATATGCTAAAATAACCAAATTTTTGCCTCTGAAAAGGTTTCCATCCACCTCTTTTAAAAAACACAAGTTTCTGTCAATACACTAGGAAACGGTATTGAACTACAGCTGCCTCGTAGTTTCCTCATTATTTTTGGAAAAAATCTTTTTAGGTATAAATCTACCTATTTAATCATAGATACACCAAGATTTTCTCAGTATTCAACCCTAGCTACGAACGGTCAAGCCTGTCGTCTTGAGTTTTTTTTTAAAATTGGCATAGATAATTCAAACAAATTCAAAAAATAATAATCAAAATGACGTAAGACATTCGCATGGTGTCATTATATATGTCTTAGTATCCACAAAAAATAATAAACTTGGAATATAAATTTAAAAGGTGTTCACATAAGTGAGCTATCTTCTACGAAGATTCTTGGCTTTCGGGCCAAATGACGAGTGTTATGGCCACATCCATGACATAGTTTGTTCATATTGGTCCATATTATAGACAAATAGGCATCTTGGAAGCATAGACAATGTTGACGAAGAAATGTTTTCTTTTCATTGCACAAAAAACAATTTTCTATTTTCCCAGTGTGAAAAATGGGTTTTTTGTGAAGCACCAACCACAAATATGTTGCAAAACTTGAGAACTAATTTTTAAAAAATACCATACCATGTTATATGCACAAATAACCAAATTGTTGCCTCTGAAAAGGTTTCCATCCATCTCTTTTGGAAAACACAATTTTCTGCCGATTCAGGTGAAAACAGGTCAAATTTGAACTACAGGAGCCTCGTAGTTTGCTCATGATTTGTAGCAAAATTATTTTTAGAGACAAAACTACCTATTTCATCATAGATACACCAAAATGTTCTAAATATTCAAAGCCTAACTATGAACGGTCATACCCGCCGTCTTGACTTTTTTTCTGAAATCGGCATAGAAAATTCCGATAAATTCAAAAAAATAATGATGGTGAAACCACTAACATCCGGAGTGGAATATTGGACATATACAACCCAAAACACACTTGTACACATATGGTATGGTACCACCTAGATTTTCGTTGGATTCCAACGTCCCAGATCCCTCTTCGACGAAACCGTTAACCCATTATTGTTAGTTCCATTCTTACTCATGAATTTATTTTAATAATGTAGTTTGAACAATATGCATGATAATGTAGATCTGTTTCTCCTTTTTGCTACGAGTTAAAGAACGACGAAATCCGAGTTCGAATGGAAAAGTTATGTTCAAAACGGTGATTGAGTAAAAAAAATAGAGTTTACCTCTCTGGGTCAATGTTGATGGCACCGACAAATTACCGTTGGCGTAGATTTTGGGTGTCGGCACCTACGTCGATTCCTGTAGTGTGACTTGGAGTCTGGAGGTACAGCAGCGTGCATGAATGCTTGGTAGAGTTCTAAACTGTGAGTGATTAGAGGCTGTTGTGAGCCTGTGGTTTTTCGCTAAGATCTAACATACGAATGATTTGCTATGACATTAACAACTATTTCTTGGCTCTGTAGAGTCTGGAGTAGAGCTACTACTACACTTGACATTTGTCCGGAGTATATCTTTTTCCTAGAGGGCAGTTAGTGATGATGCTAAGCATCTGAAGTGATTTTGATGCATATAACCGTATGATGACAGGTTGAACGACAGTAGATGCCACACATTTGTTGCCTAAAACAAACCATGTGATGATTCAATGTGAGATAAGCCTTACTCTTTCTCTTATTCATTTTTGTAATGCAAGCGATTTGGAGAAATCTCATCTGTGCAGCTACTTCTAGCATCTTTGGTATGCCTGGAGCTTGTACTCTGAAGTCTCAACTAGTATGAAGTTGCTCTGCTGGACATGGAGCGATGCTACTTCCAGTTACTAATGTTGCTCTGCTTTTCTGACCTCACAAATCTTCGGTCAATCAATATTGTATCTGTCGATGTCTTGGCACCATAGATTTCTGAGCTTGTACTGTACAATATTTATATTCATCTAGTATCAGAGTTAAGTAACCCAATTCCATGGTGAGCTCGTAGCTGACCAAGGTGGTGTTGAGCTGGTACATGCACCAGAATGCATGCAAGGTGTCCGAGCAAGACATGCGGTTCCTGTCGTTCTAGAGTGACGTGCTGGTGATGAAGAAGGTGCCCACCAAGGAGCTATACCTCAACCTCCAGTCGTCGGACACCTGGGTGGAAGAGTACCCGTGGATGGACGGGGGCCGAACACGGCATGTTGTACTACTTCGGCTAGATCACGCTGAAGGCGCCGACGTCGTCTGCCCTCCTGGAGCAGGAGTCGGCGAGGATCTCCATGTCGTTCCCGGCCAAGGGCGGCGTCGGCACGCATCACGCCCCGACCTGACAATTAGGTACTTCCATCACGCCATGCACTGCAATTACACTGTCAACAAGTACACCGCTTTGAAGAACGCCTTCGTTGTCCTCGCCACGGTGGCGGCGGCTGGCCATGATATTGATATGTTTTAACTTGTTTAGATGGATATTGATATATATGATTAGCCAATAGAATGTCATCTTATTATGAAAAGGTTGTGAGTTATGTGAGATTGATATTAGTACATGCATATTGGTCAAAATTAGATGTACAAGCGTCCTTTGTGGTTTCAACCGTGGCATGTGGGGATTAACCAAACAACTAAACTTCCTGTGGGGATTGGTGGAATTGACCAGAGAGAATTATTGGGGTTTGGTGAACATGCATGCGGGGATCACCCAATGCACTCAGACTAGTTACAATGGGGAGTATCATATACTAGTATTATGCACATGATATTAGTCTATGTTACTACTTCCACAATGGGTAGTAACATGTTTGTGTGATATCATATAGTGATGCATTTATTGTGATATAGACTCATCTTGTCTCGTAATGTGTTATGTTACGATATCTACCTATGATACCATCATCACCCCTCTCCTCATTAATTGCACCGCCACGTTAGATTTTTGCCAACATGGCATGTATGATACTACCTATGATACCTCCATTGTGGCTAGTATCAGGGATTGATTCCGTGTAGGGATCGGTACCATTGAAACCGAACGAAGCCTTAGCAAACAAATTTGTCTCTTTTGTGTAGCAAAATAAAGAGTTTTTTTTTCACAAAATCTTGGGCCGCTTATATTTTTTCAAGATGTATACGTAAAATTTTGTTCAGAATTTTTTAGATATTTAAAATCACATTTAAAATTCATTTTTAGAATATGGGGTGGATTCCCCATGTTCAGATCATCCTCTCTCAGAACGAGAGGAGATATCAGTGTACAAAGCACTCTAGACTACATCCCCTTTGCGAGTACGAAACATGACACGACCCACTTATGCCACCCTCACGCCCGCAGTCACGCGTTTTAAAATGAAAACTAAGTCGGTCACCACTCACCGCCATATTTCATTTTTCTGCCGGACTGGGATCACGTGTTTCCTCTGGCATCTCAGCCATCCAATCATCATTCAAGGGATCGCAGCGATCCAAAATTTGAACTAAAAATTCAAACATTTTTTTAAAACTGAAAAACTACAGTAAGTTGTATATGGTCCTTTATGTATCCTGGTAAGATTTCGTGTCATTTGGATCACTCGTGTATGAGTTAATAGCTTTGAGAATTGGATGGGAGATGCGATGGAGCATGTTGAACCACTCCGAGCTAATTGCACCGGAGGTACACAAACTTGTCAGGTCGGTGCAGTTTAGTACATAAACTTGCAACAAACGGTTAAGTGGTACAAAAACTTGTGATATGGGTGCAAACTGGTACAAAATCGTTATGAGCTGACATGTGGGGTTGCTATTTTTGTAAAAGGACCCGTTATAAATTTCGTATCGCGAACGACAACCTACTCTCCACCTCTGTTCCTCCATCCGCCACCGCCTCTGCTGCCTTGTGGGAGGTGAATTCGATCCTCGTAAAACGATTCCCAAGGTACTGGAACAAATTGTTCAGTCATCCCACTACGTATCAGTTGTAAGTGACCAGTGAGGATCGGGCCATGAGACGGTGGCCTCCATTGTTGCATCTAAGGAGAAAGCGGCTACAAGGTCCATAGCCTCGTCGTGAAGGTTGGCACGCCGCGGTAGCTCCTCCCACCGGTTGCTCTAGACGTCACGTGTGAAGCCGTTGTCGCTCGCCTCGCCGGATTTGTCACCGACCATGATGGTGGCCACCATGGAGGCCGGCTGCTTCGTTGTGAATGCCACCACTGCCAACACTGTGGCCGCCGCCGAGCACGCCGTCGCGATACTCGCTGCCGTAGCACACGATGTCTCCCAGGCCGACCGTCGTTGAAAAATCGTACGCCATTGTTTCTCCCAAAAAATGTTGTGCATAAGGGTATCGAACTTGGCAGGGAACGGTGCTTTGATCTCGCACCGGTTACGTGTTTATATAAGGCAGTATGATGCCAGCGAGATTACAGAGAGGATTAAGGGGTTCGAACCTATCCATCCTAACCATCTCATTTGGAGGTTTGGATTTACAAGAGTTTGTTAAAGTCTAACATCCCCCCTTAATCAAAACTTGTACAAGTTTAGATTACGTTTAAAATCTTCTAACTCTCTATAAGGTAGTGGTTTGGTAAATCCATCTGCAACTTGGTCTTTGGTAGAAATGAATCAAATATCCAGCAGATTCTGAGCAACCCTTTCTCTGAAAAAATGAAAATCAATTTCAATGTGTTTTGTCCTTGCATGAAAAACAGGGTTAGCAGATAAATAAGTAGCTCCCATGTTGTCACACCATAAACATGGTTTTTCACTGAGGATAATACACAGCTCTTTAAGAAGTGTTTCAACCCATATAACTTCAGCTGTGGCATTTGCTAATGATTTATATTCAGCCTCTGTACTTGATCTTGAAACAGTTGCTTGTTTTCTGGAACTCCATGATATAAGGTTTGGCCCAAAAAATATAGCAAAGCCACCAGTGGATCTTCTGTCATCCACACATCCTGCCCAATCAGCATCTGAAAATGCACTTATAAGAGTAGAAGTAGATCTCCTGAAAGTAAGTCCAAGGGCAAGAGAACTCTGTATATAGCGCAATATTCTTTTCACAGCAGTCCAATGTACTATAGTAGGAGCATGAAGAAATTGACAGACTTTGTTTACTGAGAACGAAATATCAGGTCTTGTGAGTGTTAGATATTGCAATCCACCAACTATGCTTCTATATCTAGTAATATCATCCTGTCCAAGAGGTTCTCCTTCATGAACAGACAGTGTTTCTGTGGCAGAAAGTGGTGTATTGGAAGGTTTGCAGTCTCTCATTCCAACTTTTGCTAGTAATTCCAAAGCATATTTTTCTTGGGTAAGAATCAATCCATCATTATTTTTCCTTACTTCAATACCCAAGAAATAACTAAGTTCTCCAAGATCTTTAATAGCAAAATGTTTATTTAAATCATCTACCAAAGTGCTAATTGCTTGATTTGATGAACTGGTGACAATAATATCATCCACATAGACAAGAACAAACACTGTGATACCTGACTGAGTGTAAATAAATAGAGATGTGTCTCCTTGTAAAGGTTTGAAACCCAATTGCTGAAGTTTGGTGCTCAAACGTGCATACCATGCTCTCGGGGACTGTTTGAGACCATATAATGCTTTGTCAAGCTTACAGACATGATGAGGATGATTTGCATCTTCATACCCAGGAGGTTGTTTCATGTACACTTCCTCTTCCAGAACGCCATGCAAAAACGCATTCTTGACATCGAGTTGCCTGATTATCCAGTTCCTGGAAACAGATATAGCGAGAACAAGACGAATAGTAGCAGCTTTAACAACTGGACTAAATGTGTCCTCATAATCAATGCCATATCGTTGCTTAAACCCCTTTGTAACTAACCGGGCTTTATAGCGATCAATAGAACCATCATCATTTTTTTAATCCTATAAACCAATTTGCAGTCAATAATATTGGTGTTACCATGATGTGGAGGGACTAAATGCCATGTGTGATTTTTCTGAAGTGCAGTATATTCTTCATCCATAGCCTTGCGCCAGTCGGGGTTGTCAAGTGCCTCATGTAATGTGTTTGGTTCTCCTGTAACACACAAAAAATTATAGCGAACACAGCCATCCTTAAAAAATTTGGGATTAGTGATGCCTTTTTGTAACCGTGTACTCCTGGCAGGTGGAGCTGCAGGATCCAGCGCCACAGAAGATCCGGGCACCTGGGACAGCACCTGGTCAGTGCCGAGCTGCTCCCTGGCGCGGCGAACCGAGTGCTGACGCGTGGCGGGCAGGCTGTCCTCAGCCTGGGTGCTGGTCCCCTCCGTCTGGCGCGCAGAGGGCGCAGACCGACCGGATGGAGAGGGCGGGGGTGTCGTGGCGCTGCGTGTTTGGCGCGGGTGCGCGTCGGTTGATGAAGTCGAGGTGGGTGTCGGGGATGCTGTCGATGACGCGTTCGGGGACGCGTGCGAAGATGCCGCGTGGTCAGGCGACGCAGGCCCCCAATCATTGGAGGCGGGATCAGCTCCGGGATCTGCCCCGTGATCGACTCCGGGATCGGAGCTGGATTCCGAATCCGCCTCGAGGCTGGCGCTGGTGCTGTCGTTTTCCGACGGCTCGCTAGGAGCGAATTCTTCACCGTTTTCTTCCGGATTTTCACCAAACGCTTCCAGATTTCCTGCAGTATTTTGTGGCACACTAATAACAGGCATTTGTGAGGTATGGTTAGTCACAGGTTCATCATCATTCGCACCCCTAAAATGTGGAAACAAGTGCTCGGGAAGAAGGAGTATTTCTTGTTTGAGAAGAGCTCCCGCGTTTGGATGAAGGGAAGCAAATGGAAAAATATCTTCATCAAACACAACATCCCTAGAAATGTAAACACGTCCAGTGGTAATGTCTAGACATTTTACTCCTTTATGTTTTGGACTATACCCGAGGAAAGCACATTGCTTGGATCTATAGGCTAATTTTCGATTGTTGTAGGGGCGTAGGTTTGGCCAACATGCACAACCAAACACTCTAAGAGATAGGTAATTGGGTGTGACTCCAAGAAGTTTTTCTGATGGAATCATGTTGCTAATAACTTTACTTGGCATGAGATTAATGAGGTATGTAGCAGTAAGGAATGCCTCATCCCAAAATTTTAGAGGCATGGATGAATTTGCTAGGAGTGCAAGACCAATCTCAACTATATGACGGTGTTTTCTCTCAGCGGAGCCATTTTGCTGATGAGCATAAGGACATGAAACATGATGTGATATGCCAAGTTTTTGAAAAAAGGGGTTTAATTTCTCATATTCTCCTCCCCAATCTGTCTGCATAGTAATAATTTTCCTATCAAATTTGCGCTCAACAAAGTTCATGAAATTTTGGAATACATCAAAGACATCAGATTTCTTTTTGAGTAAGTATATCCATGTGAATTTGCTAAAATCATCAATGAAGCTAACATAATAATTATGACGTCCTACAGAAGTGGTAGCAGGACCCCAAACATCAGAGAAAATTTGCTGTAAGGGAAACATGGATACACTTGTGGAAACAGGATATGGTAATTGATGACTTTTGGCTCTTTGACATGAATCACAAATAGTTTCAAAACTAGAATCTTTGGAATAAGGGAGGCTAAATTTATTCAAGACAAATTGAACTACTGATTTATTTGGATGTCCTAGGCGACTATGCCACCTTGAAGAGGTGGGCTTGGTGATGGTGTTGACTTGCTTGACCTTGGATGATGAGGAGATGATAGGATAGAGGCCACCTTCACATTGTCCTCTAAGAAGAATTTCCCTCGTGGCCCGGTCCTTAATAAGAAAATACCAAGGATGAAATTCAAGAAAAACATCATTGTCAAGGGTGAGTTTATGAACTGAAAGCAAGTTTTTAGTCGCACTAGGAACATGGAGTATATTGTTGAGTTGAAGATTTGAGCTAGGGGTTTGAATAAATGAATTGCCAATGTGACTAATCTCCATACCTTCACCATTAGCGGTGTGAATTTTGTCGTTGCCGCGATAATTTTCACGAGTCATGAGCTTCTCCAAGTTGGCGGTGATGTGGTCTGTTGCCCCCGTGTCGGGGTACCAATTTGTGTCTACGCCGTAGGCATAAGCAGCATTGGCACCCCTGTTCTGATCACCCCTGGCTTGATCTCGATCACGGTGTCCTCCACGATCATTGCTCTCTTCATAGCGCCACCAGCATTCTCCCGCCGGGTGGCCGTGCTTCTTGCATATCTGGCAATCGACGTCTTGATATGGTGTGGGGACACGGCCACCAGGACCACGCCCTCGTCCGCCGCGGTGACCACCGAAACCGCCGCGGTGACCACCTCCTTCGGCACGGTCATAGAACTGACCGCGCCTGGCACCGTCGTCAGCCCGATCATAGACGCGGCCTCGGGGCTCCTCGCGTCCATCACGGTCACGGTGGTCGTTGTAGTTGCCGCGGGTGTAGTTGCCGCGAGTGTTGTAGCCGGTGTTGGTGTTGGTGTAGCCGGGGGTGTAGTTGCCGCGGTGATCACGTCGCGCGACGTTGGCCGAGGACTCGAAAGATTTGCCTCCGGAGAGACGCATCTGGCGCATATCATATGCGGACATCATTGAGTGAAGCTCACTCACGGAGCAAGAAGCCATGACGTTGACGGAGGAGACGAGGGAGGTATAGTCGTCGTCGAGCCCATTGAGGATGAACTCAACCAGTTCGTCCTCGTCCACCGTGCGTCCGGCCGCCACAAGTTCAGTGGCAAAGCCCCGCATCTTGCCGATGTATTGATCCGCCGTCATCGTGCCTTTCTTGGTGTTGGCGAGTTCTCCGCGAAGATGGGCCACGTTCGCCTTGGAGCGTGACGAAAACAGGGAGGTGATCAGCGCCCAGACCTCCGCGGCGTGCTCCAATCCCACGGTTTGAGCAAGAATCTCAACCGAGAGAGAGTTCAGCAAGTAGCTGAGAACTTGCTGATCCTTCTGGATCCAAGTGTCGTAGGCGGGGTTTGGCAGCTTGGTCTCTTTGTCACCGTCGCGGGTGACGATGAACTCCTCCGGCACCGGCTCCTTTCCTTCCAGAAGCCCGATCACCCGCGCGCCTCGCAGGGTGGGCATGACTTGCGCTTTCCAGAGAAGATGGTTGGTGCGCTTCAGCTTTTCCGCCGGTGGGTTTCCTAGGGGCTGCGGGGTGGTATTGGATGACGCCATGAGATCTAGGTTTCTTGGGTATTGGGTGTTCTTGGGTGTTTGGGTATGGATCGGCCGGTGTTTGGGGTAATCGATGGGTTCTTGGAGATTGGTTGTGCTTGGGTTTGGAGGTAGATCGGCTGGTGTTTGTAGATCGGCTGGTGTTTGGGGTATTGGGTGTGCTGGGTGTTCGTCGATCAAACGATCCGAGATCGGTAGATTGGTTTTTGCTTTGGGTGTTTCGCTCGATGTCACGGAAGGGAAATAGGCTCTGATACCATATAGAATTGTTGCACTAGCCAATTATTCCAAAAGTCCGAACTGATGGAAAGGGGCTAGGCGTGTATTTATATTTCAACAATATAGAATTGTTGCACTAGCCAATTATCCCAAAAGTCCGAACTGATGGAAAGAGGCTAGGCGTGTATTTATATTTCAACACTCCCCCTCACGTCTAGGCTATTTTAGTCCTTAGCGTGGGATTGGTGCATGCCGCAGAATATTTTTTCTTTTGTTTTTAATACTGCGTGAGCAGGGTCTCGAACTCGAGACCTCGTGGCTCTGATACCATATCGAACTTGGCAGGGAACGGAGAGGATTAAGGGGTTCGAACCTATCCATCCTAACCATCTCATTTGGAGTTTTGGATTTACAAGAGTTTGTTAAAGTCTAACAAAGGGATGAGGTGGGGCATACTCGTCGGAGCAAATTGCTCCATCCCAAAATGTTACGATGCTTTCTGCTCGACGCACGCACACTGTAGACTAAATTGATGTAAGTGGGTCTTTATCTGATTCTAAATTTTCAATATGGACGTATTGATATGTGATGTTCTGGGCTATTAATTTTCAGTAAAGAATCTATTAAGCTGACACTATCATTCTACGCGCACTATGCTGAATTGGTAACATCGGAATTCAAGACTAAGCTGCTGTATAGATCCGAGTCACTGTGAGCATGAGCAAAGTCATCATCAACATGGCAAATTAATATGGAAACGTTTCATTGTTTAGTGTTAAAAGCCCATGGCGTTGGACAATCCCGCTCCTGATCTCCGCTATGAAGTGCTCCCTCCGCTCCGTATTGAAATGTACTATGTTTTTGCATGTTGCTAAATAAAGTTTTAGTGTAGAATATATATGAATCTACACACTAAATATGATACTACCTATCTAGAAACGGTACTACTCCCTCCATCATAGTTTGCAACGCGCACGCAGTTTAAGAAAAAAAATTGACCATTAAATTTGGTCAACAAAATATAAATTATTTGTCACAAAAATTATATCACTAGATTTAAGTTAAAATGAAGGTTTTAATAATACAGTTTTTGTGATATAAAATTTTAGTTTTTTTTTTACTAAATTAATAGTCAAAGTATGTTCTTAAACTGGAGTACCTGAGTGCCCTGTAAACTGCGGCGGAGCCGCGGAGGGAGTACCTCTTATCTACTCGCATGCAGCGAGAAGTCTGCCGCTTGGAGTCATTATTTCCACGTACTCCCTCCGTTCAACTATAGATGACTTCCACTTATCGAGATATGGATGTATCTAGACATATTTTAGTGTCTAGATACATCCATATATAGATAAATGCAAGTCATGTATTGTTGAACGGAGGGAGTATTAATTAAGCGCAGACGCTTACCCGCGTCGACTCTAAAAAATGGCTGGAATAAAGGCAAAACGGCCGGTATTTATTTCCCTAGCGCCTGGCCTAGCGTTCGTGTTGTACCTGCCCTTATGTTCCTAACGAAAAAGTTACTGTACAAAGGGTCCAACCTGCATACGTGCACGACCTAATACGACCTAGTTTCTAGGGTTCTGGCTCCTCTGGCGGCGTTCTCGTCTCCGGGGTGAGATCTTTCTCGTTTCCGATACAGAGGCAGGTTTCGACTCCTACTAGGAGAGGGTCAACAGGGTTCTTCCCCTACTTAGCCTGATTGCTCTCGTTGGAGCTTTTAGGGTTTAGGCTCCTGGGTAGAGTGCTTCACGCGAGGAACAAATCCGATGGCTTCCATCGGGGAAGGCAGTGGTGCGCAGAAGAGCGGAGGCGACGATGCTCTGGCCAGAGCCATGCAAAACCTCGAGTTGAGAGAGGGCGAACTGGATGATGTCTTCATCGGTGTTGAAGATCTGAAGGAACTTCAAAAGCAATCTCGATGGCTCGCAGTTGCAAAGGTGAATACGATAAAAACCAGTGTCAGCTACGGCGGTTTTTGATACTCTGAGAGGAATCTAGGGCTTAGCGCATGATCCAGAGATGCGAGAGGTGGATGATAATTTGTTCACGTTCAAATTCTTTTGTCTTGGTGACTGGAATAAGGTTATGCATCAGGGGCCGTGGCTGTTTAAGAAATTGGTGGTTCTGATTGCGGATAACGATGGCTTGAGTAACCCGAAGGAAGTGAAGTTAGAGCGCACAAACGTTTGGGCACAGATCCACTCAATTCCTGAATTGTACCGAGTAGAGAGGGTTGTAGACGCACTGGCAAGGAGAGTTGGCAAAGTGCAGAGTGTAGAGATGAAACCAACTCGGTACTTTGAAGGGGATTCTGTGCGGGTTAGAGTTAGTATTGATGTGAGATCGCCCTTGATTCGCTTTGTTGCGTTGAATGTGGGTGGTAAGAGGGAACTGCTACTCGTGAAATATGAGAAAATAGGGTATTTCTGTGATGTTTGCGGTGTGATGGGTCACGACATGGAGGAATGCGGTGATGGTGTGCATGATCAGTCAACAGTACAGTATGGGAAGTGGTTATTTGCAAAAAGGAGAGTTCAAAGCAGCCAATTTATCCTTAGAGGAGGATTTACACGAAGGATGGGTGCACGTGGTAGGGGAAGGGAAAATTATTCCTATGGACGCAAACACAATTCAGGAGATATGGATGCAGATGATCAGGAGTTCAGTGACACGGCTTCAAGCCCACTCAAAAAGATAGATGATGATGTGACTGAACTAGAAAAAACAAAGGACATGGAATTAATTCCGACTGTGAGCAATAAACTAGTGTTTACTGATAATTTGGATGGGATGGATAAAACAGGTATGGTCACGGATGGTGCCTCAGTTAATGATTTGGTACCCCCGCTTCCTCCTCAATATTTAACGTAGAGAACCTCAAAGAAGGCAAAGAAAAGTGGACAAGATAGTGATTCAGCATCAAGCGATAGTAGATCGGCGGCTCCCTTCGAGGAAGACCGCCGGGTGCAATGAATATTCTCAGTTTGAACTGTCGGGGCGGCGGGCGGCTCGAGACAGTTCAGGAAGTCTGCAGCTTGATTCAGCTGCATAGCCCCAGTTTGGTTTTTCTCTCGGAAACCAAACTGCCAGAGACGAGAGCAAAAGACTTGAGATTTTGGTTTGGTTTTCAGTATGCGTTCGTAGTCAAATGTAAAGGTTTGAGTGGAGCGTTGGCCCTCTACTGGAATGACGAGTCTGTGGTGAGCCTCAAGTCCTTCAGCAGATCTCACATTGATGCTTTAATCCAGAACACCCGGTTAGGATCAGTGGAATGGAGATTCACGGGCTTCTACGGGGAGTCAGTGAGAGCTAGGAGGAAGAGAAGTTGGGAACTTCTGGAGTTTCTGAGAAGTGAATTCGACAAACCGTGGTTGTGCGTGGGGGATTTTAATGAAGTTTTGCACGAAAGGGAACAATTTGGAGGTAAATTGAGACAAGAGTGGATGTTTGAGGGCTTTCGAGATGCAGTGGATATCTGCCGCTTCACAGACCTGGGATATTCGGGTCTTCCATACACATGGAATAACAGACAACGGGGTGCAATAAATATAAAGGTGCGACTTGATAGGGGCCTGGCGGATGACTTATTTATGGGTGTGTTCGGTAACTCTAAGGTATCTCATTATTAGACTACAGAATCTGATCATTGTGCTTTGGTAATTTCGGTGGAGGTCTCCTTAAATGATAACATAAAGTCAGGGCCTAGGCCTTTCCGTTTTGAGAATGCGTGGGTTAGGCATGAAAATTATAATTCAGTAGTAGAATCAGCTTGGATTCCCACCATGGGAGACTTGGCCGAAGTGTCAGATGCCCTAGGTGGAATCAGTAGAAGGATAAAAACATGGAGTTGCACGGAGTTTGGGGACGTTCAAAGGCAACTGAAAAATATGAGAGCAATACTTGAAGACGTCCGATCTCGTTCGCTGTGGGATGGTCCTTCAAAAGCTGAGAAGGTTTTAATGAATAGGATATCCGAATTATTGGTGAGAGAGGAAATTATTGCAAAGAAATGGTCTCGCGTTCGGTGGTTAAGAGAGGGGGACTGTAATACCTCTTTCTTTCATGCAAAAGCAAAGGAGAGAGGGAGGCAAAATAGAATTAAATCATTGTGTTTGGATGATGGGTCTGTGGTCTCGAAGCAGAACGATCTAGAAAGAGAAGCAGCGAGATTCTATAAAACCCTATTTGCTTTGGATGGGGCTGTTAACACGGAACTTGATGTTGAAGTTTTGGAGAGAAAAGTGGATCAGGAGATGAATGAATCACTTACTAAACCATCTCTAATATGGAAGTGGAACAAGCCTTATTTATGATGCACCCAAATAAATCCCCGGGGCCTGACGGTCTTACTGCGGGGTTTTATATTCGTCACTGGAACATCCTCAAACAATTTGTTACTAATGCCATTAAAAGGTTTTTTGAAACAGGTATGATGAATGCGGAGGTGAACAAAACAGTACTGGTTCTTACCCCGAAAGTGGCTGATGCGAAATCTCTCACCCAATTCAGACCATTTCCCTCTGCAATGTGTTGTATAAAATTGCCTCAAAGGTCATGGCAATGCGCCTTAGACCGATATTGGAGGAGATTATATCAGAAGAATAGAGCGCGTTTGTTCCTGGAAGATTAATAACGGACAATGTACTCACTGTGTATGAGTGTATTCATTATCTCAAACGGAAAAAAGGGAAGATGCGTGATTGTGCTATCAAATTGGATATGGCGAAGGCTTATGACCGTGTGGAGTGGACCTATCTTAGGAGAATTATGGAGAAGCTGGGATTTTCTAGCATTTGGATTGATAGAGTGATGGCTTGTGTGGAAACAACCTCGTTTTCAGTGAGAGTAAATGGTGTTGTTTCGGAAAACTTCACCCCTTCTAGGGGTATAAGACAGGGAGACCCCATAAGCCCATACTTGTTTCTTATTTGTTCTGAGGGTTTAACTTATTTTCTTAAAAATCTTGGTACAAGTTACTTGGCAAGAGGCTTGAGAGTGGGAGTTCACGCACCTTGGATCTCTCATTTGTTATTTGCTGACGACTGTCTTATCTTCACTCAAGCAAGTTTGGCTGGGGCTCATAGGATCAATGAGGTCCTTGAGATATACCATGTGGGTTCGGGGAAAATGGTCAATAAAACAAAGTCTGCTATTTTCTTTAGCGCCAATTGTACCGACGAGATGAAACAGTTGATGCATGCGACAATTAGTATTTCTAATGAAGCCCTCATGGAGAAATATCTTGGTCTCCCTACTGCTGTAGGTCGGTCATCGGATGCAATATTTGAAGGTATTATTACTAAGATCAAGAGGTTAGTTAATGGTTGGGTTCCTCAGCATCTCAATAGTGCTGGGAGGGAAGTATTGATCAAGGCAATCTACCAAGCTATTCCCACTTATTCTATGAGCTGCTTCAAATTGTCTAAAAAACTTCTGAAGAAGATAACATCCATTATTGTCCGCTTCTGGTGGGGTGGAGATGAGAAGAGACGCAAAATGCATTGGTGCAAGTGGAAGGATGTGGCTGTCCCCAAATGTGATGGTGGGATGGGTTTTAGAGATCTATCTCTTTTCAATCAAGCCATGCTGGCAAAACAAGGGTGGAGATTACTTACAAACCCTAATTCACTTTGTGCGAGGGTCCTTAAAGGCAAATATTACCATGACAGCGAATTCATGTCAGCTACTAGGAAGAAAAATTCTTCCACTACGTGGAGAGCTATTTTACATGGAAGAGATGCATTGACTAGGCCTTATAAAGAGAGTTGGAGATGGATCCTCGATTAACATGTGGAATGATCCTTGGATCCCTGATAATTTTAATAGAAAACCTCTAAGAAGAGAGGTTGACAGTGTTGTCACTATGGTCGATGAGCTCCTCGATCCCTCAACTAATACTTGGATTGAGGAGAAAGTTCGTTTGAATTTTATGCATGCGGATGCAGAGGCAGTTCTGCGTATCCCTGTCGGTATGTTTATGGATGATTTTTGGGCATGGCAACCCGAGAGGCTCGGTTATTTTTCGGTGAGGTCTGTTTATAAGTCTCTTTTACATCAAGAACAGGGCAATGCAGTTGGTTCTTCGTCTGGGAAAGATATTCCAGTTTGGAAGAAACTTTGGAAATTACCTGTTCCTCCTAAAGTTCGGAATTTTTGGTGGAGAGTTATGAAAAACTATATACCCACGAAGAACATCTTACTTCAACGTCATATAGAAAAGGTGGGATTCTGCGAGGAGTGTGGACAAACAGAAACTATTTATCACTCCCTCTTTAAGTGTACATGGGCGAGGAACTTTTGGTCCGAACTGAGACTAGTAACTAATGTTAAAGTTCCTAAGCTATATCCAGATAGTTGGGCTCTAGACCTGATCGACAATGCACATGTTGCCATTCCCAATAGTGCGACTATATTATGCGGGGCTTGAGTTGTTTGGTCGGAGAGGAATGCCAGGAAGCATGGAGAATCAACTAGGACTGTTTCTCAGTCTGTCAAGTGGACATGCGATATCACTAATGACCTTATTATTTCAGGCAAAAAGGCTTTGGCGCCTAGAAGGAAGGACGACGTGCGCTGGATCCCTCCTGATCCTGGTTCGCTGAAGTTGAACGTGGATGTGGCCTTCTCAATTGATGACCACCAGGGTGGTACTGGTGTTGTCCTTAGGGATTGTCATGGGCGACTCATCGCTGCTCAAGCTATCTGGTACGAGTCGGAAGCATCGGCACTGATCATGGAGGCCTACACAGTGAGGGATGGTCTCATTTTCGCTTTGGATCGAGGGATTCAGAGGGTCATATTGGAGTCTGACTCACAGCAAATTACTCAAATGTGGCCAGCTTCAAATTTTAAGAGGTCTATTGTTGCGGCTATCTTATCAGAAGTTAGCGAGCTCTCAGGAAATTTAGAGTCCTTCAAGTTAGATTTTGTGCCTAGGACTGCTAACAGTGCAGCTCATCTGTGTGCAAAACAGTGTAGTCCTGTTAGGAAGAGATGGCTCTGGGTTAATTATATCTCTACCTTTCTTGATGAATGTATCAGTAAGGATTGTAAGCCCGACTAAACTTTTTCTGGTTAGCACGCGCTCTTTTTCTTAACAGGGTAGCTAAGTGGACTGAAAGATTTTTAATGAAGCGGTGTAAAACAGAATATTGTGGTTGTCTCGATACCCAATAGGGTCGGACGGTTGCATATATATATGGATGTATAAGTTACAACAAAGCCCTAGATATACAAGGTATATACAGTCTAATACTCTCCCTCAATCTTAACCGTTCTCTGAATTCAGAAGGTTAAGATTGTGTCTACAGCCCTCAAACTGAGGTTGAGATAACGGCTTTGTAAATATATCGGCAAGCTGATCCTTTGAAGGAATAAACTTGATCTGCAACTGCTTCTGAGAGACACGTTCTCTGACAAAGTGATAATCTACCTCGATGTGTTTCGTTCGGGCATGAAAGACAGGATTTGATGACAAATATGTAGCACCGATGTTATCACACCAAAGAACAGGTGGCTGATCTTGAGAAACTCCCAACTCTCGAAGCAAAGACTGAACCCAAATAAGCTCAGCTGTGGCATTGGCAACTGCTTTGTACTCAGCTTCAGTACTACTACGAGACACTGTAGCTTGCTTACGAGCACTCCAGGCGATCAGATTAGGACCATGAAACACTGCATATCCCCCCGTGGATCGCCGATCATCCGGACTCCCTGCCCAATCAGCATCTGAAAAAGCTGAGAGAACACCAGAAGACGTAGGCCGAATGAGCATGCCAAAAGACAGAGTGTACTGAACATAACGCAGGATGCGTTTAACCGCAGTCATGTGCAAATCTCGAGGAGCATGGAGATACTGACAGACACGGTTGACAGCATATGAGATATCCGGACGTGTGATCGTCAAATACTGCAAACCACCAACAATACTGCGGTACTCAGTAGCATCATCCGCAGACAGAAGAACACCAGCAAATGCAGACAGTTTGTCAGTAGCAGACATGGGAATGTGAGCAGGTTTGCACTGAAGCATACCAGCGCGTCGCAGCAAATCCTGGGAATACTTCTTCTGAGAGAGAAGCAAGCCAGCATCCGAGTGAGAGACCTCCAGTCCAAGAAAGAAATGAAGACGACCAAGATCTTTAACAGCAAAATCACCACTCAGAGCAGAGACCAACCTATCAGCAGCAGGAACAGAAGAGCTAACCAGGATGATATCGTCCACATAGACCAGCAGATACATAGTGACAGTAGGACGCTGCAGCAGAAACAATGATGTATCGGCCGTGGATGGAATAAAGCCATGAGCACGGAGAGCAGTGCCAAGTCGTGCATGCCACGCACGAGGTGCCTGTTTCAGGCCATAGAGTGCCTTGACCAGACGACACAGATGCTGAGGACGAGCTGGATCAACAAAACCAGGAGGTTGGCGCATATATACCTCCTCCTCAAGAACACCATGAAGAAAGGCATTCTGAACATCAAGCTGACGAAGAGACCACCCTCTAGTGACAGCTAGCGAGAGCAACAGGCGAATAGTGGTGGGCTTCACCACAGGACTGAAAGTATCCTCATAATCAAGCCCATGACGTTGCTTAAAACCACGAGCAACCAGACGAGCCTTGTATCTCTCAATAGAACCATCTGCATGTCGTTTGACCTTAAAGACCCACTTGGAGTCAATAATATTGACACCAGACTTTGGAGGAACAAGGCGCCATGTATCATTTTTCAGCAGAGCTTGATATTCCTGTTCCATCGCAGATCGCCAATGTGGAATACTCATAGCAGCCTGAAAGTGGCGAGGTTCGGCAGTAGGGTCAGACTGAGAATAGGCCATACATGCCGCAATCCACGCAACTGTACCATCAGTGCGACTCAGCGGCTTATGAATACCACTCTTACTGCGTGTATGAGGACGGCGAACAACAGGTGCAGTAGGTGCAGACGACGATGGCGAGTCTTGGGGCGGAACAGAGACAGTAGGTGGTGTCGCAGAGGCAGCCAGCCCACGAGCAGAACCACGGGCGCGCGGTAGCGACCGCGCGGGCGACCGTGATGGTGACGAGCCAGGAGATGGCGGCCCAGCTGGAGAGGGCGGGCCAGGAGATGCCAGCCCGGGCGAAGTCGCGGCTGGTGACGCGGTGGGCGAGCGTGGCGATGACGTCGGAGCCCAATCCGCGTCGGGCTGGTGCGCAGCCACGCGTAGGGGAGCAGGCGGCCCTGCATGGGACATGCAGGGGGCGACGACGCCGTGATCGACGTCCAGACCGGGGGCTGCAGCAGGTGCAGCGCTGGATGACACAGCAGTGTCATCAACAGGGGCATCATCCAAGAGTTGTAGTCGGGCTCCTCTACCAGTTCCTGCACCATGGTTAGACAACAAAAACGGCGAGTGTGCAGCATCTACAAATTGATCAGGCAATAAAGGAGATGAATGCAATGATGGTGTAGATGGAGTCACAGGAGATGGTAGAGCTGAAAAAGGGAAAACATGCTCATCAAAGATGACATCACGTGAGATATACACACGATTAGTCGGAACGTGGAGACATTTATACCCTTTGTGCACAGAACTATACCCGAGGAAGACACATTTTTTAGACCGATACTCAAGCTTGCGACTGTTATAGGGACGGAGGTGGGGCCAACATGCACAACCGAACACTTTAAGAAAAGTGTAGTCCGGGGTCTCATGAAGTAAGAGTTCTAGTGGGGTCTTCATATGAAGAAGTCGAGACGGAAGCCTGTTAATAAGAAAACAAGCAGTGGTGAAAGCATCACTCCAGAAACGAAACGGAACCGAAGCATGAGCTAGCAAAGTTAATCCTGTTTCGACAATGTGACGGTGCTTACGTTCGGCAGAACCATTTTGCTGATGTGTATGTGGACACGACACACGATGAGAAATCCCAAATTTTTCAAAGAAGGAGCTTAGATTGCGGTACTCACCCCCCCAATCCGACTGAACATGAATGATTTTGCGATTGAGAAGACGCTCAACATGAGTTTGGAACTTTAAAAACACATCAAACACATCAGACTTGCGTTTAAGAAGATAAATCCAAGTAAACCGACTGTAAGCATCAATAAAACTGACATAATATTCATGACCACTAACAGAAATTTGAGCAGGACCCCAAACATCAGAAAACACAAGCTCTAGTGGAGTTTTGACTACATGAGTGGACACAGAAAACGGTAACTGGTGGCTTTTGCCTTGTTGACACGCATCACAAACTGCAGTATCATTATTACTAGAAAGCGAGGGAAGCTCATGGCGATGAAGAACATGACGAACAATGGGTAACGCCGGATGACCAAGGCGAGAGTGCCACTGTGACGGGGACACACGAACACCACTGAAGACTTGAGACACAGCTGGAGAGACAGGAGATGACACATCAAGCGCGTAGAGGCCATTGCAGCACCGACCGCTAAGCAGTACGTCCCGTGTGACTCGATCCTTAATGAAAAAATGAGAGCGATGAAATTCACAAAACACATTATTGTCTCTAGTGAGTCTAGGAACAGATAGCAAATTACGTGTAACAGAAGGGACGCACAAGATATGTCGAAGATGCAATGGTGTAGAAATATGATTGGAAAGAAGAGATGCCTGACCAACATGAGAGATGTGCATACCTGCCCCGTTTGCCGTATGAACCTTGTCGTGGCCCTGATAGGTCTCGCGAACAGTGAGCTTGTTCAGCTCATTCGTCACATGATCCGTAGCACCAGTGTCCATGTACCAGGTGGGATCAACAGAATATGACTGTGTTTGCCCTTGCTGCGCCATATGAACTTGGCGCTCATTGCCTTTGCCATTATTGCCGAGGCCCAGGAATTCAGTCTTGAAACGGCGGTGGCAGCGAGATGAAACATGGCCAGGGAGACCACAAGTCTGACAGGGCTGTGCAGCGCCACATGCAACACAACAGCCACGTGGGCGACCATCCTGGATGATCACGGAGGAGCGCGAGGTTGGCGGCGAAGTAGTTGCCGCGGCAGGTTTGCCCCCCCCAGGGGACGACGCAGGGGAAGGGGCACGAGAAGCTCCTTTGCCACGGTATGCTCCGTGGACGGAGGAGCCGTCAGGCAGTACGTCGGAACGGCGAGCAGAGAGCCGTTGCTCCGTTCCAAGAAGGCGAGCATAGAGCTCCTGTGGGCGAATAGGAACCTCCCGTTCCTTGATCACTTCCACGAGAGAGTCGTAGTCTCCGTCGAGACCATTAAGAATATAGCCAGCAAACTCAGCATCACGAAGGGGCTCGCCAATAGCAGCGAGCGTGTCAGCGAGGCCTTTAACAATGTTAAAGTAGGCAGTGATGGTCTTGTTCTCCTTCCTGGTTTCACCGAGCTTGTTGCGGATAGCCATGGACTGAGCCGTGGATTGCGAAGAGAAGCTCGAGCCCAAGATGTCCCACGCTTCACGAGACGTAGCCGCAAACAGCACCAGACCCGCGACACCCTCTCCAAGAGAGGACTGAATCGCGGAAAGAATGGCTTGGTCTTGCGCCACCCACGGGCGATACTGCGGATGGTACGGCGGAGGACACGGGAGGGAGCCATCAACAAAACCTTCGATGTAGTGACTACGAAGAAGGGGGAGGATCTGCGCACGCCAGTAGAGATAGTTGTCCGGTTTCAATTGCACCGGAAGCTGATGAGCGAAGTAGAACGGCGGCGACGGGATCAGCTCAAGTGGAGACGGCGGCGGTACATAGGCCGCAGCATGGGCCATATCCGGATGCGACGGCGCCTGATACGAAGGGTAGCCCGGCGGCGCCGATGGAGACGGCGGCGGGACGGGCATCCGTGGGGCATCGTACGTAGGGTAGCCCAGGGCGGAGTAGGCCGCATACGGCGGCGGCCGAACAGGAGCAACACCCGAGACGGGGCCACCAGCAGCAACCGGGCCATACACGGGCGCAGTAGAGACTCCAGGCGGCGGCGCGGTGGAGAGAAGCGATCCCGAGAACATGGGACCGGCCGATCTTGTAAGGAGGGAGCCGCCGGGGACATCCGACGCCTGGAACGGAGCGGTTCCTCCCTGAAGAAGGTGCTGGAGGAACGGCGAGACCGGCGTGGTCCAAGGCCCGTGATAGGCAGCCGAGGGAGATGCAACTGTGGTCGGCGGCGCGGAGAAGAGAGCAGCCGCCGTGGTGGAGTTGAACGATGCGGCGGCGTCGGCGGCCAGCATCAAGGCAGTATCGGCAGCGGCCGCGGCGGCGGAGGAAGCCGGCGGCGGCGGCGGCGGTGCGGAAGCCATTAGGGTTTAGGGACGCGAGGGCTCTGATACCATGTAAAACAGAATATTGTGGTTGTCTCGATACCCAATAGGGTCGGACGGTTGCATATATATATGGATGTATAAGTTACAACAAAGCCCTAGATATACAAGGTATATACAGTCTAATAAGCGGCTAGTTATGTTTAATTTAAATAAAAAGGGGTCCGACCTGCGACCTGCATTGAACACGCCCAGGCGGGCGGCTCCTTCCCAGGAAGCTTCCTCGGACAAGGACGACTAACGGAACGTCACGTCAGACCCCTCGCCTGCTCACATCAACGCTCGCTGACATACGTGCGCGCGCGTTCCCTCCCCGTCGTGCATCCCGTGCTCAGCTCACCGTACCCCACTAGCGGTGACTGCTGCCTGGTGGCCGTCCATCCAAATATCTCCCCCACCCCGCGCAGCTTCCGGGAAGCTTCTCGCCGTCCCCGAGATGGGGTCGGCCGCCGAACGTCGTCATCCTCGATCCCGCCGTCCCAACCTTCTCCAGTTCTCCTCCTTTTCCCATTCGCTTTATACAACCAGCGCTGTTCCCGTCCACGCGCGCCGATGGCAACACACAAAAACAGTAGCAGCAGCAGCAATTCTTGTGCGCTCCCGGTCCCGGCGGCAGACACCCGATCGCTCGGAGTCGCGGCACCCATGGAGGAGGACGCCGGCGGCGGAGCGTACGAGGACCTGCTGCCGGTGATGGCGGGCCGGCTGGGCACCGCGGGCCTGCTGGAGGAGCTGCGGGCGGGGTTCCGGGTGCTGGCGGACCCGGCGCGGGGCGCGATCACCGCGGAGAGCCTGCGCCGGAGCGCCGGAAGCGTGCTGGGCGTGGACGGGATGACGGCCGAGGAGGCGGCGGCGATGGTGCGCGAGGGCGACCACGACGGCGACGGCGCGCTCAGCGAGCGGGAGTTCTGCGTGCTCATGGTGCGGCTCAGCCCCGGGATCATGGACGATGCCGAGGGCTGGCTCGAGGACGCCATCGCGGAAGAGCTGCTGCCGATGCCCCGCTCCCCGGCCCCGTCGTCGCCGGCCGCGTGATCACTCAGTTGGTTAATTACATAGCTGCACGTACGTCGGTCGACGTGTGAGTTGGGGTTACGAAACTGTTCTAGTGTTCGTAGTAGTACATGGTACTGTTAATAAAGTAACATGTGACATGTTGGTTTGTTAACATTGGTGCATGGACTTCTACGCCCTTTCGTTCATGCTACACCTAACTCGTGGTAACAATTTCACCTTTCGTTCTTGTTTCTTCTACTACTTCACTCTGTAGCCGTAGGATGCGAAGGTGGCTTGGAACCTGCCCATTTCTCGAAACCTCGCGCCATATTGTTTAGGGTATCTCCGGCCGTGTCGTCCCTAGAGGGTCCAAAACGCCGTCGTTTTAGCGCCGCCGCGGCGCCAAACGGCGCTAATCTAATCTGAAATCTGGGGGGCAGGGTTCCCAATCGTCCCCCAGCCAACAGTAGACCCAAATTAATTCAAAAACTAAATTCCACGCAATTTTATTAATTCGACGCAAGTTCATAAAGTTCGACAGGAATTTAACTAAAAACAGTAAACTAGGCGCAAATTCTCTACGGCTACTGCATGCCAAGGCTCGCCGCGATCGCCTGGCTGTAGTCCCCGTTGTCGTCGTCGTCCGAGCCGCCGGCATCCCGCCTGCTCGTTCCTTCGCCGGGATCGTGGTAGTGCGGGTTGCTCGGCCCTGCGCCGGCGTCGCACCACTCGTTGTCCTCCTCCAGCTCCGTCTTCGGGCGGACGACGCGCTCGAAGTCCGCATCGTGTCGCTGGCGCGGCTCGCCTATGCGTAGGGCACCGCCGTTGCGCCTGGGGGCAGGAGCCCCAAAGTTTAGAATGGGAGGGGTGAGGGAGAGGGACTGGGCACCGGAGGAGCTCGAGGTGGCCGACGACGACCCACCCATCTGTCGCGGTGCCCACGAGGGGTGTGGGCGGGGCGGCATCTGCAGCCGGGGCTCGTTGCCGGCGTCGATGTAGTCCAGCACCCACTCGAGGGTGCGGTGATGGCCTCCCCACCACCGCTTGCGGCCCGTGTTGTTGGCGTGGCCCTCGACAGGGCCATTGTTTCCCTCGGCGGTGAGGTCCGCGTCATGGCGGCGCTGGAGTTCTGCCACCAGAACGCGTCCTGGCCGTGCGGCCTCCAGCGAAGCCGCGCGGCCTCGTCTGCCGGCAGTCCTTGACGGACTTCGCCGATGGCCTGCCGGAACTCAGCGTCGGTGGAGGGGATTGGGGGCACGGGGACCCCGCCGACGCTGAGGTGCGAGCGCGGTTTCCCACCGGCGGCGCTCGGGAGGAGCATGTCGGGCGGGCACGGATAGCCCGCCCGATACAGAGCCCAGGCTTCGTTCCTGCGGAGGTGGCGGCGGCGCTAGCCGTTGGCGGTGGCGGCATCGTCGTAGCTCGACATGTCGGGGAGAAAGAACGGGGGAGGGAGAGCGCCGAGGAGGAAGGACGGGGAGAGCGGCGAGGAGGAAGAATGGGGAGAGCGGCGAGGGGTTTTTTGTAGCCTGGCGAGCATTTACTACGCCGTGTCCCCTCGCTGCCGCCCGCCACGCCATTACTCCGGCAGCCTTCGAACGGGCGCATGCACTGGCGGCCGCCACGCCATAAACGCCGGCAGTCTTTGACCGACGCGGGAGCCGAGAAGAAGATCACGGGGCGGGGGTTTCTGTTCCCGCGGTTTTCCGACGCGTCACTGACAGAACTGGCCCGCGTGGGCTGCATCGCATTTTCGCCCCCCCAAGCCGAACCCAGCGGGCTGGGTTTCGCCTGGGTGCCGCGGCGCGAATTGGCGCCGTTTCGGCGCTATTTGGGCTTCTGGGGGGCTGGCTGGTGCGAAAACGACGATTTTTGCCGCTTTCATCGCTAAAAAGGTCGCCTGGGAGGGCTCTGGGGGGCGACTGGAGATGCCCTTAGAAAGTATAATTGTGCCCCCTTCTTTCTTTTGTAATCAAATTGGGAGTCCTTACATGGAAAGTTGGTATGAAACGCGCCGATTACTTCTTTATTAACACAAATTATACAGAACCTTGGACTTACAAACATTCTAGTCGTCGCATAATGGATTGAGCACGAATGCATGATCAATAAAACTGCCTTGCCTTTGTTATCCTTGTGTGGCTCTTTTTTATCCGACAGTCATCCGCTACATGGTCGGGCTTCCCAGTCGAGTAAACCCAACTCTGGGACTCATTTGGTCCATGCGTGTATTCTTTGTTCACTTTATGATATAAAAGTATAGAGATTATATGTTGTCGAGTTAAAATAATTGTAGCACCATAATTTTACAACCCAACTAAAACAAACAAATTAGTTGTTTGAACAAATAAGTACTCGCTCCGTCTCAAATCAACTGTCACAAAGATAGACAAAAGTGGACGTATCTAATATTAAATTATGTCTAGATACATCCATTTTTGTCTATCTTTGTGACACTTAATTTGAGACGGGGAGTAGCATAATTTAGTATAACCAAATCAAATAGAATTGTTTGAAATTTGGCAATTAAAGGTTGTTTCCCATGTGAATCCCACATGTGTTCTACCAAATCATTTTGAAGTTGCATGTGAACGTTCTGATCACACATTTTTTTCTACTGAAACTGGACGGACTGTTCAAAAGTTTCCGTCCCATGGTGTGGCTCAACCAATTAACCAGGAAATTGGTCAAATACATCCTCATTGTGCTCATCCTCGACAATCATGTTGTGCATGATCATACAAGTAGTCATCACCTCCCACATAGTGTTGAGACTCCATGTACTATCAGGATGACGAACAATAGCCCAGCGAGATTGGAGCACACCAAACCCACGCTCATATCCTTCCTACAGGCTAGCACACTTCTGTTCTTGGGAGAACTAGGCTTCTTTCCACCCTCAGGGTTGGGGATGGTATTCACAAATGTCGACCATTGGGGATAGATACCATCCGCTAGATAGTATCATTTGTCATAAGGGGTGCCATTGATCACATAGTTCACCTTTGACGCATTGCTCTCGGAGAGCCTTGCAAACATCAGTGACCGCTGGAGCACATTGATGTCGTTGTGGGTGCCGGCCATGCCAAAGAACGAGTGCTAAATCCAGATATCTTGGGATGCCACCGCTTCAAGAACGACACTGCACTCCCCGGAGTGTCGCTTGATATGTTTTTGCCAAGCAAAGGGACAGTTTTTCCACTCCATCTATACTTCCAAGCATGCTAAGGAATCCTCTTTGCCCCTTAATGGACACAAGCCGGGTTGTGTCTTCAACAGTCCGCTGCCTCAAGTGCTCCTCCCCCAAACACCACAATCACATCTTTGCAGAATTTGTACATCGAGTTCAGGCAGTTCGACTCAATCATGCGCATGTACTCATCAACAAGATCTCCAACAAGCCTATGCGCAAGCATTCGAATAGCTACAATGAATTTTTTATACGAGGAGAAGCCAAACTTACTGAGGGCATCGGGCTTGCATCGGAAGTAATCATCACGACCCATCACGCCCAATCGGATGCGGTTGAACACATGTCTCGCCAACTGGAACCATCATCGGAAAACATGAGCAGGGAAGATTGGCCTTGTGCGGTGAAATTAATCATTGTAGAGTTGGTGGCCCGCTTCTCTATTCTGATCCAACAGCGATGAACGGCCATCATGCTTGTGTTTTATTGCTAGAATTATATCTATCATGCTTGTGTTTAAAGTACTATGATCTCAGCTACATTATTGATGATCAAGTTTATGTTGGCAGCATGTCACCTCAGAAATTATGTGTTTTTATCATTTACCTACTCGAGGACGAGTAGGAACTAAGCTTGGGGATGTTGTTACATCATAAACGTATCCTTAATTTCTGATTTTCCATGTTGTTTTTATGTTATTTCCTACATGTTTGCTATACACTCTATGTCATTTCTATCGATTTCTGGGACTAACCTATTGACAAGATGCCACAGAGCCAGTTCTCTGTTTCTGCTGTTTTTAGTTTCAGAAAAATTGTTCTGGAAATATTCTCAAAATTGGAAAATTTGAAGCCCGGAAGTCTTAGAATACCCGAAGGTTCCACGGAGTCCCGAAGAGGCCTGGAGGGGGCACACCATAGGGCGGCGCGCCCCCTGGCCGCGCCTGGGGGTGGTGTGGGCCCCTCGGGCGCCCACCGCCATCGCCCTTTCATCTATTTATTCCCCCCGACATATCAATCCTAAAATATACTACTTTTTCCCGAGAAACACCCGAGGCAGCCGTCATCGTCATCCCGAGATCGGGGTGGTTCTGGAGCTCTCGCTGGCACCCTGCCGGGGGAAAATTCATCACCGGAGGGGTCTACACCACTATGCCCTCCTCCGCAGTAATGTGTGACTAGTTCATTCCTGGACTACAAGTCCATAGCAGTAGCTAGATGGTTGTCTCCTCCACTTTATGACTCATGTTTAGATCTCGTGAGCCGCCTCACATGATCAAGATCATGTTTATGTAATGCTACATGTTGTATTTGCTGGGATCCGATGAATGTTGAATGCTATTTATCTTTCATGGAGAGACACCACTAGTGAACTTTGGACCCCGGTCTATTTTCTCATACTGATAATACACACACTACTTCCACTGTTTTCACACTGCTGCTACTGTTTTCATACTGTTCTCGTATTGTTTTCCACACCATACGTTTAACCTATTTGTGTTCAGCAAAACCGGTGAGATTGACAACCTCACTGCTTCGTTGGGGCAAAGTGATTTGATTGTGCTGTGTAGGTTCCACGTTGCTGCTGAATCGGTAGTGCGCCCTACCATCTCAGCTGGACTAGCCTTCTGAAGTTACTCCTTCCTCCTACTGGTCGATTCAACCTTGGTTTCTTTCTGAGGGAAACTTGCTACTGTGCTTTTCATACCTTCCTCTTGGTGTCTCCCAACGAACGTGTGTTACACGCGCATCAAGGTCACTCTGTTCAAATGCAGACTCCTCCTCATTCTCCACTTGCATTGCTTCTCCATCTATTTGTTGTCGTATTGTTGGTGCTGGTGGAACTACTTACAGAGGCCCCATAGGACTGATAACTTTAGGTAGTGCAATCTCTGGAAAGTTAACCACATCATCAAAGTAATATTAAATGACCGATTTCGCTTAACCAATGGAATCTCTTCATCATCAGATGACTGAACAACAGGTGAAACATATGATTTGATGGTCTTATCATGATCAAGAAACAACTCCTCAAAATGGTTGCCATTAGTAACATGTGACAGGATCCCCTTTTTAAAATCTCTCTAAGGCCATTCTTGTATATAGTAAGTCCAGGAACACACCAATAAACCCTCCCCTCACATTCATACCCAAGATCCTCAATCAAACTCTATGACAAATGGATTTCAATTGTATTTGACACACTAATCAAACTAGACACTTGAACCTTGACTGTACCCCCATATTTGCCACTCCCAAGAAAAAACCACCACGATAAACAATCATAGAGAAATAGTTACTCTGGTTATCTACATCAGAGAAAAACAAGATTCTATAATCATTGCATTCAACCAACTAAGGCTATTTTGCTTGCATTACATAGCTTTAAACATGAATCTTCGAACCAATAATGCCTCATACAGTTGTTACAACTCATATCGCTGCACAATATTCATAAAAAACCAAAATTTGACAAAACATTACATCGATGCACAATATTCAGATAAGTTTAGAGCCCAGCTTAATTGAGTTAACATACCCTCCATAAATCATCAACGCCCTCATATGTACAACATGCATGTTTCATTCACTGGATTTTAGATGATTCCCCATTTGTACAGCTAACGAATCGCAGCAGAAACCATACAAAAATCCCCCAAAATCTAAACCCTACTAAACCCCGACTCTTCTTCCGAAACCTAACTAAACTGCCAAAAAAACTGAAATTGCAACATGAACACGCAGCACCCACGTCGCGGAGTAGAGGAAGCTTCAACGGCTGAGCCCACACCGCCTATCGAGAGCCGAGAAAGAAGAGAGAGAGAGAGAAAGAGAGAGAGAGAGAGAGCAAGCCGAGCGGAACTAACCGTATAGAGATGGCAAAGCTTCCTCCAACCGCCGCTCTGGAGCTAGCCTTCTCCGAACATGTGTCCACACCGGTGGCAGCGGGTCCAATTCTTCTGCCGCCGACTTGTCTCCGCCTCCGATCACCCACCGCCCTCTCCTCTCTGCAACAAAGACGATCACCTCGACAGCATCGAGGGGTGCGGAGTGTTAAATGCCCAGGTGCATGTACGGTCGAAAGCGGGGTGTAGATAGAAAAACACCACCCCTCTGATGATTTTGCAAATACCCCACCCGCCACCTCCACCTGTGCGCGTAAGTGTCTCGTGAGCGACATGTTGTCCAGTCAAACAACTCCCAAGTGGCAGCATACATAGAATACCGGGTACAAATACCTCCACAGTGACCCGAGTGAACCCCTTTCTCAACCTCAGGGACCGTATTTTAAATATTATAAAGATCAATGACCAAAGTGAGCCCAGCGCTCAACTTTAGTGACCATGAGTGAATTTTTCTCTAAGCAATACTCCGGAACATTTGGTTGGCTCGGGATCACGAGAGATGTTTGAGAGAAACCAAGTAGCAACATATAAACATAGGGCCGGTATATGGGCTGGTTCGGCCCATCCCTACCCTGTCAGCGATCCATTTCCCCATTAAACCGCCCCTCGAGTCTCGAATCTCAGCTAAATACCAAACCCGCCTGGCCTCGTCGGCCGAAATCCCCAAATTCCAGATCGAAATCCATTTCCGTTTTCGTCTTCCCTCTGTCGGCCAGCCTGGCGTAACGGCCGCCACGCCCCAGCCCAACAACCCGGTGGCCATGGAGGCGGACGGAGGAGGCCACGGGCTGGAGGTGGACGACGGGCTAGCAATGGTGGTGTCCTTCCTCGGACTGGTGGCGTGGGTCCCCGCTCAAGCCGTGGAGCAGAACGACGGGAGAGACGCGCTGCTCGCGGCGGTGGTGCAGAACGCGTGGGTCCCCGCCGAGGCCGCGGCACGGACGGGGTGGGTCCCCGCGCCGGGCATGCTCGTCGTGGAGGGAGACTACGCGCGGGCCGTGGCGCTGCGGCACGGATGGATCCGCCGCTCCATGCCCGTGGCCTTGGAGGTCGGATGGGCTCAGGGCCAGGTCGCGGCACCGGCGGCGACCGCCCTGTACCTGGCCTCCCTCTACTTGCCGGCCCAAGAGGTCGCCCGCTGCCGCGTGGTCTGCAGGCTGTGGCGCGACATTACCGCCACGGAGGTCTTCCACCGCCGCCACCGCGACCACCGCTCCCGGGCACCCATGCCGCTCTTCTTCTTCGCCGACCAGGACTTCGTCGGCTTCACCCTCCACGCCATCGAAATCCGCGACGGCGTGTCCCGCCCACTCCTTCGCTACAACCGGCCCTCCGACCACAAGGTGCCGAGGATCTGGGGCTCCTGCGCCGGCATCCTCCTCATCTCCTTCCACGACATGCTTTACGCCTGCAACCCTTGCACGCGCCGCTGGACGTACCTCCCGCCGCTCCACGTCGCCCACGACATCATCGGCTTCTACGCGACTACTGGCCGCGGAGATTTTCAGTGCAAGGTGCTGTACCACGACCGCGAGGAGTCTGCTTGCGCGTACTGGATCTTCACAATGGGCACGGCCACGGCGCCATCGGAGCGGAGGTGCATTGGTCGTCCTGGCCCCGTCGAGCTCGACCTTGTGCTCGCCGGCGGGATTGCTGATTCTTACAAGCTCCCGCCCGTCTTGTTCCTCGACTGCCTGCACTGGCTGCCGAAGCGTTCCCAGGACAACAGCGACATACTCATGTTCGACACGATCGCCGAGACCTTCTCCATGATTCCTCCTCCAAGCATCCAAGTGGGCGGCCAGGACGTCCCTGTCATGGGCCACCAGCTGCTTGAGATCGACCAACACCTCGCCATGACAGTCGAATCCCTGGAAACAGCAATTGCAAGTGTAGATGTTTGGGTCCGAAGCAACATCACCCAGCTCTGGAGCCGCCGGTACTGCATCCGTTTGCCGGTGGATACGGTCCTTAACGGCAACATCATTTACGATTTCTTCGTGGTAGCCCAGGACCGAAATGATCTTGTGGCTTGCCTGCCCATCCTGCTGCAGTGCGACGCCCTGGGGGATCTGGTCCAGAGTTACCAGCTCGCTGACCACTACACCCTCCTCTCCGGACACACCATCGAAGAAAGCCTCCTTCTACATCCCTCCGTTCTCCTGATGCGGGACAGAGAATATGCTGTCGACGGTGAACCGCCTTTCTTCCAAAACCAATAGCACCTTCTGGTTTATCATCCGAGTGAACCAACCTGATGGTCAGACTCTTAGTGGATGAAGCTACTTTCTGAACTTGTAGGGGGTGATGCTATTGATTGTGTCTTTGATGCAAAGTATAGCACCTATAGCTCAAAAATTGACTTGTTGCTTTTGTCTGATTCAAGAAGGGTGCTTGGTGTTCGATCGTCAAGTATACTAGGGATGAGCAAAAGCTTGTGGTTACTTTCTTAGGTAACTCTGAAAGGTACATCTATGTGTTTGTGATTACTTTCTCAGCTTAGAGAATTTTATTAACTGAGCACTTGTGGTTACCTCTCCATTTAGTTGGTAGTTGAAGGGTGTTTACCTATGAGATGCCTCCAATTGTGGATGAATAATATCTGGTCTCACAAATTTTAATCTCAAGTCATGCTGGCCTAATTCTGCTAGTGCTCCACCTGCTTCTCACAGTGCTCCATCTGACTCTGAATCCTGTGCTTCTTAACTTCTTGAATATCGTGTCGTGTCAGACTTGTCAGCATTTTTATTTGTGATGCTTGGTTGTTGAATTTCCGATAATGATGGTTCAAACAATTGGAATGTGTTGAACATTAAATTGCTTGAAGGCCTGCATGGCCAGTTTCATCTTACTATTTGTCTGACACACCCACCTGTGTGCCTGTTTGTCACTGCGTGTTTGTTACTCCCTCCAGTCCGAAATAAGTGTCGCTAGGTAAGCTAATATCTGTGCATGTTTGGTTACTTCCCTCCGACACTTAAATCGGATCGGAGGGAGTAGATAAGATAATACTGTATAAATTTGTCTCAAATTTGAGAATAATGTATTATATATTTGTTCTTGTTATTTCTAAGCACTGTGGTCATGCATGTTCTACGTTAAACCATGCTTCTGAACATTTTGCAAATTATGAATTTGTTCGTTATCTGCTAGACTTTCAGCATTTCATTATCCTACTGCTTGTGTTCGCCTTCACAACTTGTAATAGAATGTGTGATCGTAACTATTTGGTGATAGAATCCTCTTGTTTATAGGATGCTTTCAAAGTGTTGTACAAATAGTATGACCAACGCTTCAGAAAATTTACAAGTGCCTGCAATCATACTATCACACTTTGAATAATCATGTCATCTATTTGTCTTAAGCAATTAGGATGCCTTAAATAGCATGATCAATTTTTCTTTCTATCTCTGTAGCATGCTGGCTAGTAGGCGTGTGATGCTTTTGACTTGTGCCTTTTTCTATATATAATGCTGCCTGACTTCCTCTCCAAGGCTGTTCGGCTTGAACAGAACTAGTTCGTTAGAGAGCCACAAATAGGTGCTAAGATAAGGTTTCTGAAAAATGTTTCACAGTTTTGTATTGAAAAACCAAGCTGTATGTGATGAAATGATCTGATGTCACTAAAAGCCAAGCTATTGTAGAAAAAACAATCTGTTATTATTATCATAACTCATACATGAATGATAACCCAGTAGTTTATATTTCTCATGAAACTGTGTTATTTACTTTATCTAGTCTAAATTGGGAATCAGTAAATCAGGTGGCTGTATCTGGATTTAACTTAGTTGCTTGCCTTTACCAATTTTGACCCGAAAACTCGATGCTACTTTCATCAAGCTCTTGATGCTATTTTTGTGTTAACTATGTTAGTATCTTAACCGGAGTTTTCAGAATAAAGGCAAAAACCATAACGCTTCGACCGCTATTTGGTATCGCTTTCCTATTTTTATCTGACACAGGTGCTGCTTGATGTTATTCCGTATTTTTCTTACGATTTCCTACAGCCTATTCCATCTATCTTGTAGCTATATGGTTATGAAGCTTCTGGACGACCTCGATATCTTGTAACGAACATATATAATTCATAGTTGAAGAATCATCATATATTACGGGTCTGTTGAAGTTTTTTCAAATAGTATCCAACTGTTACTCTTCAGCTATTTCTTTGAAGTTCAAAATACATATCCAGTCATGCCGCGCAAATTATACTACTGATCGGCTTGCCATGGTGAAATTGCGGCTCCTGAGATTGTTGTCCTATCATCGAGATATAGGCTCGTACAGTACTTCTGAACTTTCTGTCCATTGTGGTCTTCCAGACTAGTCAGCATTCCACTATCTTATTTCTTGTGCTTGCCGTAGTGAATGTGTGTGATTGTCTTCACAACTGGTGGCAATTGGTACAGTAGTTGAACTTGTGGTAATTCCAACCGAAGGTGTATTTGTGCTTACTTATTTGGGTTATGAAATTTTGTGAATTGAGTGTTTGTGGTTCTCTCTCCATTAAATTGGTAGGTAAACTATAGGAATAACTCTGTCTCCTTGATTACATGCTTATGAGATGCTGTCAAGTGTGGATGAATAATATCAGGCCTGACAAGTTTTCAAGTGCATCTAATGATTGTTGAAAAAAGTGGAGAAAATGTGTTAAACCTTGAAAAAAGTTCATATTTCTGTTTTGCTTCCATGCCCTGATGCAGTGATGCCCACTTGTGTCTGAGCATTGTGTGGTTCATGCATGTTCTAGATGAATACCCATGCTTCTGATCTTTGTGTACATTGTGACTGTGATCTTCCAGACCTGTCACCATTTAGAAAACATAGGTACGTCTTGAGGGAATTTAAAATTATAATTTTTTTTTTTTGAGTTTTTCACCGGAAAGAGCAAAGCTCTCACCTGAATATACCATTGATCAAAAAGAGGGGATGGTTCCCCGTTGTGTTACATGAGATAGAGGGGAAGGGGGAGATTTTTACAAGGTTTGGTTCGTCAGACTGAATTCCTTTGATTCATATACTTGTTTAATTGCTGGACACGAGCTTATAATACAATTGTGTTTAGAAAAGTGCCATCTGACAGGGCGTGTACACAAAAGACTTCCGTACATAATCAAGATCTGAAAACAGTAATTTACCCAAATCCTGCAGTTTTGCTCCATTCAAATGATAGGCCACTCCTCTATTGGATGATACGTGCAAGAACACAATCTCTTTGCTAGGATGGAACCCAAGAAAAGTAATATCTTCACTGGAGTCATTGTCAACCACATCTTTACCGTCGATGATATTATCATCGTCGGAATCCCACTCAAATTGCAGTGGCACTTCGCAGTGCCGCTCATCTTCTTCATAGTATGATGTAGAGCCGCGATCCTCATCTGGTATATAATAACGGCAACTGCCTTCATTCTCGCTGTACTCTCCATCGTAGACAGAATCATGTGATCCCTCTGATTCATCTACAAAATTCTCATGTACCTGGCAAGTGAAATCATCATCATGGAAATTGTTTTCGTCCTCGTTGTAGTTTTGTTCATCGTAAACTTCATCTGCAGATTTCTCCTGTACCTGGCAAGTGAAATCATCATCATGGAAATTGTTTTCGTCATCCTTGTAGTTTTCTGCAGAATCGTGTGATCTCTCTGACTGATTATGTACGAATTTCTCCTGTGTGTACTGGTAGGTGAAATCATATAGCATCCAAGGCCCATGAATCTGGCTGCCGTATTCGCATCGTGCTAGCAGGGATCCAACGTCCACCTGATGCTTCAACACCCACTCCATCTGGTCATTAAGAAACCACGTCTGGCAGTCGGCGTCTATCATGTATCAACGCGCAGCAAACCTCCTTCTTGGACCTCCCCAAATGAAGCACAGGGTATTCGTCGGCTTCGATGCCGATCGACGGCGGCTTGATCACTTGGTACTTGCCGCTTGACACTGATATTCTGGTAAAGAAATTACCACCACAGGACACGTAAGTGCTCCATCCCAGTAGACGGACTGGGGCATTGTGCCTACTCCATAGTACATCGTGTCCTCTTCTTGTAGCAACCGCATGTCGCCGACGGTCCCGGCGCTCTCGCCTTCGCGGAGGAAGGTCCTCTCGTCCCACTGCCATGTCTTCGAGGAGAAGACGCGCAGGGAGAACCGCCAAGGCGGCCACTCCGCCGTGTCCGCGATAAACACGGCATCGGCGTAGCTTACCGTAGGAACCGTGGGGATCAAGAACACCTCATAGTGCCGTGACACGGTGGGGTCGAACGCGAGGTGCTCGGAGAAGAGCTCAGGTGAGATCTCCGGCCAAGGCGGGGGCGGGGGAAGGCGCGCCCACTGCCGGGTCGCCGGGTTAGCCACGACGCTGCCCGGGAACGCAAGGATGCCGTTGCAGTGGCTGCGGGCTCCGGCGACAAGCTGGTAGACATGCTCATTAGGCAGGTACTCGAGCTTGCCGGGGATTGGTGGGCCCTGCTGTGGGGCGGGCGAAGAACTCGAACCCGAGGGTGGCGCTGAGGAGGAGGAACATACCGGCGACCTTGGATGGGAGCAGGCTCAGGCGCAGCGAGTCACGGCCGTTGACGAGGTCGCGCCATGCCTTGCAGACGCACCGGCACGCGGCGAGGCTCTGCGGCGGGAGGCGGCCGAGCACGTCCGCGAGCACGTCGTCCGGCAGAAGGTACATGGTCACGATCGCTCCGTAACTCCCTGGCGGCCTACACACCGAGAAATTTATAAGCGAAGGAAGGCAATGTGTAATCGGAGAAGAGGATTCGAATCGGATTGGATACGTCCCGCCGAAGGGAGCAGCGGTTTAGATTTCCTTTAGATTAGGAAAGTAGGGAGTTTAGGAGAGAGAGACTTCAATGGGGGACAAAAGAGAGTTGAGGCTTCGAACGACATCCTCGATCCCGCCTTCCGAATTAAGCATCCTTTTGTTTTCAATTCGTCCTATTACCTTTTCTCTTCGAACGTGATGCATAGATAAAGTTTTTTTTAAAAAAAACTTATTGACAAAAGAGTTAAATGTACAAGTCCGCCATACAACTCGACCTAAACCTATCCGGGAGAGAAATTGGCGGAGGCGACCTAAACCTCGCCGCTCGCCGCGATTAGGGCCAAAGTGCTTCCTTGGTCGTCTCAGGATTAGCGCGAAGAGATCCGATGGCTATCTCCTGATGGGCTTCCCATTTAGCCATCTGTCCTTCCGGAAAAGGGCAACGTCCCGTATCCAACAACCATTTAGGTGGAGTCGTCATTCTTTAGAGAATTGCATGTCAAGCCCGCACGAGAGGCACAAGGAGTCACTACGTATCCTCCACAACCAGTGCACCCTCAAGCTGATGGACAGCATGCCAAGTCCGGAATCTCTAGTCCACCAAATCGCAGCAGACGACACACTCTCGATCAGTTAACATGACAGTGGTCACCATTGGCGTTGAGCCAGCCCGCCGAGAGGAACCCGTGCAAAATCTTGTTCACCTCTTTCAACACATTTTTTTGTTAAGTCTCGGCTATGAGTTGGTGCATCAGAATAGCCTCGAGCACCTCATGGACAAACGCAAGATGGCCTTCCATCGACATCATGGAGGCTTTCATGCCAACGGTTTATTAGCAATCCGATCCACCATGGGCTGAAAGCCTCACATGGGAGTCGCCTCGTTGATATCTTCCATCCGTATCTACGAATGTAGTATATAAATTTTTTTCCTAGTGACCTTAGTTTTACCGAAACAAGAAGTAGGTGAGATGAAGAAATTCTAAAAAGTCTATGAAAGCTTTAATTAATTTTAGTCTACCGGACCAACTTGTTCTATAAAATGAGATTGTATAAGATGGATTAAAATATGTCAGGGCTATCACTAGCAGCGCGGTACTAAGGGCATCTCCAACATTGTACATGTCATCGTAAGATAGTATGCCAACTCAGCTAAAATCCTACATGGCATAGTAATAATGAGGTGAGAGAATATGAGTTGTATGATATGCAACCAACAAGGTAGCACGTATGCCAAGATACTTTTTTCTTTGGTCCCACTAAATTGGCTATATGATTGGAGAGATTGTACTAGTTTACCAACAACTCTACCAACAAACCATTGAGTTAGTTGTTTGATACATTGTTGGTTGATGAGTTGGCCTGCTATCATACAAGTGTATCTTACGACCCATTAAAGATGCCCTAACATGGGATAAATAAGATACAATGTAAAATGTTAGTGATAATTCAGCTATATGATATACGCTAAAAGAAAAGTTGAATCCTACCACGATCGACACCTATGGTAAAGCCTTTTTTTCGTGGTCAAAGACTTTTCTCCAAACGGGGTACCGTGGAGCAAACCGCATGGTTGACTCTCCCACCACGGACATCCCATATCATGGAAGATGGGTGCACATCAACCACAGGAAACCCATCGTGGCAGATGCATATAGCTGGAGACCCCGAATGGATTAATAGTGACTAACTTAATCTTATGACGTCATCCTGTTACATGACGTGTCATCGCCGAAACGGAACATGTGACATGGCTGGTCCGTGGTAGTTGTTCTAACCCATCAGGAGCCCATTTAGAGGGTTAGAGGACCAGCCCAATAAGGGGTGGTGGGTCGGACCATTCATGATTAACGGACGACCCATCGGGGAGTAGAGGCCAGCCCATTACATTTAGCGGGCAAACCCATTTAGAATTAGCGGACCGGTTCATTTAGGATTAGCGGGCTGGCCCGTTCATAACTGCTAAGCCGCCCATTTAGGAAATGACTTAAAGCTAGAAAGATGGAAGAAAATACAGGAAATACTATTATCTTGGGAGAAGGATCGCCGACATGGAACATTGGCATGTTCTCGCTGTATCTCCGGTGCACGAAGATGAGAAAGTTGAATGCTCATTTCTCTTGCTTTGATGCCCTCAATTGATATTAATTGGAGTTTAATATCTCACTCATAGATATTTGCTTCAACGGACATCTCTTGGAATTGACATGGTTCATTTGATGTCTATTGGGATCTCAATATTTTACCTCCTTGATGCATTTTATTTAGTATCCCCAAGTGATAAGTATTTCCGTTGGTATTTTATTTTTACATGGTATATTTTCTAACTGGTATCTTATCAATCATGAGTTGATTTTGTTTTGTTCCAATTGGTATCTCCTTTCATGAGTTGATGTGGATATTTGATATAATTTGGACAACCTTTATGTCGTGTCATGCCTTTGTGTGCATATCTTGGTTTACTAGGTGTTTTGTCCAAATTACATCGCTTTTAGTTCGTGAAAGTGATTGCATGCATAATTACTAATGTATATGTTATGGCATGTTTATGTTCCTTGATCCAATATTTAGATAGAATAATATCCATCAGTCCTAAATCGGCTAAGATGTTCATGAAATTCAATTTCATATCTATACGCCCATGTTCATGTAGATTGTGTCCTATATATTGTAGTTTGTCTAACTAGTTTGTACCCAATGAGTTTAGGGACCATTTTTGTACTTAAATATGTTTTAGGTACATTTGAGATGCATTGGGTGCTTTCCTCATTCGCAAAGAAGGGTTTATCACTACATGCTTATTGGAGTCAAGCTATGATCATGGATGAATTCTTATCTAGTACAACATCACCAATGCTACCTCGGTAACAAGTATCTACCTCATGCATATATCTAACATTTCAACCTTTTGTAGGTTGTATCATGGCATGAAACATATTTACTCCTTGTGATACTTATTGCTTTTATCAAAACGTCCCAACTATCTCTTTTTCCCTTATTTATGTTTGTGATGTCTTTGATGTGTTTTTGTTGGAAGTTCATTCATATCCTTTAAGATAAAACTTAAAGCTATGTGCTATGCTTTCAAGCAAAGATCTTATTGTCGTATTTATGTCTTTAAATTGAATATCTCGCTCTTTCTCTTTGTAACTATATTGTGTGTACATGTTTCTTTATGCATGTACATCATAATGATTGTCGTCTATTGAGAAACTTATACACATGATAAGAATTACATGTATTATTGGTATTCTAATGGTTCGGTGTCCATCCTTTTATTGGTAACTTATCTTATGGCTCAACCACCTCTTGCTCCAAGTGATATGCCTTGTTTTCTTTTATGCTCAAAGGCAATGTGGCAGGAGGCCCCATTGGGCGGCCTACTAGGCCGACGCGCAGGAGGAGGAGTCCAGACGAAGGCCCAAAGCACGTACGGGTTAAGTGAGAAGTCGGATGCCGTAGATTCTAGGTCAATGAACTTGCACTTGCTTTGAGTTTTGAACAACAATGGGGGAGTTATGATTTCATTTTTGTGCACTTAGCGTTCAAAATGCAATAATTGTATTATAAGCTCGTGTCGTTCAACAATATGAATTATAGGAATTCATGATGCAATCATTGTTACAATTTTCTGTAATTATTATCTGCATTGTAATTTCTAAATGCCCTCAAGACCTCATTACAAAGGTAACTACTTTCGGGGCTCAAGAGATGTAATTTATGGCATTGCGAAAAGAAAACGGAAAAAGGAAAAAAATCGGCCAGGTTATTTGGTTAAGTCTGAGGTGAAGTTCTTTTGTTCGGAATGCATACACCTCAAGTCCGGAATCCAAAAAAAATGGTGATCAGTTATCCTAGAAAAAATGTCCATCAGATGTTCCATTATTGCCAAATGGATATCTTCAAACCGTGTGCTGAACACATATCCAAGTAGGCTGTAAGAATATTCTAGGGTTGAGCACATCTTCTATCTTCTTTTTCAGCAGTGATTGCACAAACTTGCGAACTTTACAGGAAATCATATCTGATATTATTCATCCACACAGCTGATGGTAAGGGCATGAAAATAACTCATATTGGTCATTCCACATTGCATACCCCACATGATGATTTGTTGCATCTCAAAAACATACTACATGTCCCTAGTGCTTCTAAAAATCTATTATCAGTTCACAAACTCTCTCGTGACAATGACATATTTTTTGAGTTTCACCCCTCTTTCTTTTTGATAAAGGATCAGGCCACCAGAAGAGTTCTCCTTGAGGGTCCATGTCGTGGTGGTCTCTACCCTCTAGAACCAGTATCTCCAGGATTTCAGAAGCATGTTTTTGCCACAATAAAGCCATCTTCATCCACATGGCATAGTCGGTTAGGACATCCATCGTCTTTTCTAGTTCAACATATCATTAGAAAGAACAATCTTTTGCATTCTCCAGTTATAAATCCCTATGTGTGTGATTCATGTCAGTTAGCTAAAAGTCATCAGTTACCATACCCCATATCCACTAGTGTCTCCACTGCTCCTTTGGAGCAAATATTTTCTGATGTTTGGGGTCCTGCCCCCGAGTCTGTGGGTAGACATTCATACTATGTAAGTTTTATTGATGACTATAGCAAATTTACGTGGATTTATTTGCTTAAGAAACGCTCCGAAGTTTATCAAGTGTTTCTCAATTTTCAGCAACTTGTTGAAAGAAAATTCTCTCGCAAAATCATTACCATGCAAAATGATTGGGGTGGTGAGTATGAAAAACTCAATAGTTTCTTTCGCAAAGTGGGAATTTCCCATCATGTTTCTTGCCCTCATGCTCACCAACAGAATGGCTCCGCTGAACGTAAGCATAGGCACATAGTTGAGGTTGGACTAGCTTTGCTTGCTAATGCATCCATGCCATTAAAGTATTGGGATGAAGCATTCCTTACTGCCACATTTCTCATAAATCTACTTCCTACTAAAGTCCTAGATTTTGATACACCCACACAACGTCTCCTTCAAGTTGCTCCAAACTATGATGCCCTACGTGTATTTGGTTGTGCTTGTTGGCCCAACCTTCGTCCCTATAATAAACGCAAACTTTCCTTTCGTTCTAAAAGATGCGTTTTCCTAGGCTATAGCCCTCTCCACAAAGGAGTTAAATGCCTTGATGTTTCCACAGGGAGAGTTTACATATCTCGAGATGTTATTTTTGATGAGCAAGTGTTTCCTTTTACATCCATGCATCCTAATGCCGGTGCTCGTCTCAAACAAGACATTTTGTTATTGCCATCATCTCTCCCACTCACATCATCTAATAATGGGGATGCTAATGCTAATGACCATATGCATGTTATTGTGCCTATTACTGATGCTCTACAGGATTTGGAGCCCACAGAAGAAAATCCCATCGAAAATGGTGAAGAAATGGCCTCGGAAACGCATTCTGCATCCTCCACAGAAAATGACGAAACAGAGACAGAAAACTCACCTGGGGGCGATCCCAATGATGATTGGGAATCCACCTCGGATCGCGCGGCGTCCGATCCCGAGGGCGATGCGCCTGGCGCAGATTCCCCTGCTGGCGCCAGCGCTGACGGCGACGCTGACGGCGAGCGGTCCCCGCGCGACCCCGCCCAGTCTCCGCGCGACACGTCGCGCTCCTCTCCCGCGCGGGCCTCCTCCGAGCCGATAGCCGCACAGGGATCTGCTCCAGGATCCGCTGTGCCCGGTGCTGGTGTGGTCTCCGGTGCATCCGAGTCTGCGCCAGGGACGGGATCCGGTGTGCTGCAGCCCCGTGCTGCCTCCGGTGTGCCACTGGATCCTCCCGTACGTGTTTATGTGCGCCGTCCACGACAACCACCGCGTGCCACGTCTCCACAGCTTGGTGTTCGCACCAGACTTATGAAAGGTATAAAAAACCCGCGTATATACAAAGATGGATGTGTACGATATGGTTTGCTTGCATCTACAGGTGAACCAAACACTCTGGCTGAGGCCCTAGCAGATGAAAATTGGAGAAAAGCTATGGAAGAAGAGTTTGATGCCTTGACACAAAACAAAACTTGGCACCTCGTTCCTCCAGGGTCTCACAAGAATATTATTGACTGTAAGTGGGTATACCGTATCAAGAGACGTTCAGATGGTACAATTGACAGGTATAAGGCACGTCTTGTTGCCAAAGGTTTCAAACAACGTTATGGTATAGATTATGAGGACACTTTTAGTCCTGTTGTTAAAGCTGCAACTATAAGAACTGTTCTAGCTATTTCAGTCTCTCGAGGTTGGAGTTTGCGGCAGCTAGATGTCAAGAACGCGTTTCTTCATGGTGTTCTGGAAGAGGAGGTTTATTTGAAACAACCACCTGGGTTTGAAAATCCTAATAATCCTCATTATATATGCAGATTGGACAAAGCCTTATATGGACTGAAACAGGCACCTAGGGCCTGGTTCTCTAGACTCAGTTCTCAGTTGCATGCATTTGGTTTTTCTGCATCAAAGGCTGATACATCTCTGTTTCTTTACAACAAGTCCAATATCACTATATTTGTCCTGATTTATGTTGATGACATTATAGTTACCAGTTCTTCTGATGAAGCCATTACAGCTCTTCTAAAAGATCTCAGCAGCACATTTGCCATTAAAGATTTGGGTGATTTACATTTCTTTCTTGGTATTGAGGTTTCAAAGATTACTAATGGTTTGCTCTTAACACAAGAAAAGTATGCAACAGATTTGCTTGCGAGAGTAGGCATGACTCAGTGTAAACCTGCACCCACACCTCTGTCTTCATCTGAGCAGTTATCATTGACAGATGGATCACCTCTTGGCCCTCAGGATTGTACTCAATACAGAAGCATTGTTGGAGCCTTACAATATCTTACTCTCACTCGTCCAGACTTGGCCTTCTCAGTAAATAAGATTTGTCAGTTTCTTCATGCTCCTACTACAGTACATTGGACAGCTGCTAAACGTATACTGAGATACATTGCAGGTACTCTAAAGATTGGTATCACATTCACACAATCATCCTCAACACTGCTTAGTGCTTTTTCAGATGCTGATTGGGCAGGGTGTTTAGATGATCGTCGCTCTACAGGAGGTTTTGCTATATTTTATGGGCCAAATTTGGTTTCTTGGAGTGCACGGAAACAAGCAACAGTCTCTCGTTCCAGTACAGAAGCTGAGTATAAAGCACTTGCTAATGCCACTGCAGAACTTATATGGGTTGAAGCACTTCTTGGAGAATTGGGTGTTGCATTAAGAGAGGTACCTCGTTTGTGGTGTGATAACCTAGGGGCTACTTATCTTTCTGCTAACCCAGTCTTTCATGCCCGTACAAAGCATATTGAGATCGATTTTCACTTTGTTCGAGAACGTGTTGCTGCTAAAAGATTAGCTATACAGTTTGTATCTAGTAAAGATCAAGTGGCTGATGGCTTCACCAAAGCACTTCCCATTAGAAACTTGTATGAGTTTAGACGTAATCTAAATCTTTTTCAAAGTTTAGATTAAGGGGGAGTGTTAAACATAATGTACCTGTACGTGTACGTATGGTGTAGTACACCACCGTACACGTACAAACCTTTGTACGCCACGTGAGGGGGCTGTGCCCTCACCTATATAACACGAACCCGAGCCCTGAAAGGGGTATCGTTTCCGCCTACCTTTGACAGGCGCCTCATAATTAAGCATGTAACCAAGGAAACACAGTAATCCCTAAACTACCAATCAAACTGAAAGACAACCACAAGCACTCGGTTAACAAGATTTCATAACCCAAATAAGTAACCACAAAAACTTGGATACACCTTTAAGTTAGAACTACCACAAATTGAACTACCAATTTCCAGTGAGTTGTGTGCCAGGGCTGCTGATTGAAGAAATCAGGGTTTTTGTTGCTGCTTAAATTCATACCCGAAATCAAGATGGACTGCCTGTGATCTGTATATTTTTTGGTAATGAAGATCAACCTATATATTGACTACGGCAAGCACAAGCAATAAGATAGCGAAATGCTGACAATGCATAGAAAGTTCAGAAGACAGAGCCTCTGTTTTGATGACCCGACAACAATCTCAGGAGCTGCAACCTCACCGTGACAAGCCGATCAGTACTAGCATAATTAGGGCTGCATTTTTCAATATATAACCATGTCCTAAATAATATCACAAGCACATATAGCTGAAGATTATCTGTATTAGACGCCCTTTTTCTACTAGGACAAGCCTGTGTAACCATGTCCCAAGTATGATTAAAGACCATATGATCTGATACACCATTGAAAACCTCAACACACCTGTATTATATGATGATTCTTCAATTATGAATTCTATATAGAGCAGTATTATATATGTGAGTCAAATATCGGATGGGAAAAGCCAAGCCGGTTTCCATGGACCGTCCCTGGCTGCCACAATCTCTGATGGCAATGGCTCCACCGTCCTGTCTCTCACATTGTACACAACACAGTCTAGAAGATCATCCTCAGGCTTCCTCTCCCTTATAGGAAGCAGATAGTTACCACGCACAGTCATAAAATAGACGCAGTCTTGTTGGGCTCCACTTTGCGCGGGCAGTGATCCGGAGCATTCTTGGCTGACGAAGAGCGCACCTCCCATCAATGTATCCACTCTGCTCCAACGGCCCAGCTGGCCGCCGACCATGTCGGCCGCCTCCCAGACCTCGAAGCGCGTCTGCACAGGCGTTCGCCTGCCATTCGTCAAGGATGAGGGTAAGTCCATATCGATCTGCCGTTCCACCATTAGCAACCGATCGCCGGCAGCGACAAGGTAGAAGAAGAACAAGCGTCTTTCTCCGATGGCATTCGGCCGGAGCGGGTGCTCGGCTGGTATGCATCGGACTGATCCGACAAAGTTTTGCTCATCGTTGATGTCCAAGAGATGGAGCTCCGGTTTTTGGCCACGGCCGTGTTTTTGGGCGAGCACAAAAAGCTTCCCTTGGAAGAGTGCGATGTCGACGACGGCGCATATATCGAATAGCACGGCGAGCGTGATGGGCCCCGGCCTCCCGGTCTCACCTGGCCGAAGATGGCGACGAAAGATATAGAGCTTGCCTTTGATCTCAAAGGCGACAGCGTGGTCGGAGAGTACCACCTTCTGGATCCCGATTCCCGACAGGGCTGTAGCTAGCGACGTTGATCTTCAGAACGGTGGTCTTCCCGGAGAAGGGGTTCACCAAGAAGCAGCGGCCGTCGAGGTGACCCAGAAAGAGCGTGCTCCCAGTGGAGACACGGGCCACGATTTCGTTGTCGGAGAGGTGCCATGGCAGGCGGTGAAGAGCGCCGTCGGGGAGGGTGAGGAAGGTGTGGTCGCGGAGGACGATCCGCGGGAACGGCGGCAGGCGCGGAGCGGAGCGCCACGGGCGGCAGATAGCGCGTAGGCGGACGCGGTCGGCTTGGGAGGGCAGGCGCAAGAGCACGACGACCAGCAGCTCCGGCGGGAGTTCCGACCACGGCGCGGTGTCGCCCGGTGAAGCGCGTCGGAACAGACGGCGCCAGAGCAGCAGCAAACCCTTCACCGCCGCCTCCCTGATTGTCGAGCCGACCAGCCAAAGAAGCAGGGCCGCCATGGCCCCGTCTATTGTGGCGCCGAGCATCGCCGCAACAATACAGCCGCGTATTTCGCGCCGGTTCAGATCCCTTCCAACTCCCCGCGGCGGCGGACGGTGAAATGGTGGGGATCGTGCCCGATCAGATGAGACGGCAAAAGCTCCGTTCAGCTCATGGATTTATTGGTGCGGAGAAGCCTCTAACTCTGCTCATACTTTTTTTTTTTTGACTTGACTGGCAGTCTCTGCTTTATCTTTACTTGGAAGTAGCACGCCATGTTGGACTTGACTAGCCGTCTGTGTTGTCAGATTCCGCCATTCGCGTTGGTGATATTTAGAGGCTCTGAGATTGAAAAGGGCCATATCAAATGCCTTTTTTTTCTTCAAAAAAACTTAGTTATTTTTTTGTGTTTCTCGGAGTTTTGATAAATAAGCCAAACTAAATGGCGCTTTCTGAGATGAGCCTGTGAGCAACATACAAATTACGTTTTGGAAAAAGGGACAATTTTGGCTGAAATTTTTTTAGGAGCCATTAGTGGCTAAAAGTTTCTTAAAGGTCATTTAGAACAAAAGGTAGTGTCTTTTGATAGAATATGTGTCTCTCATATATTAGGTAGTTCCTGGTAATTGGAATAGATAGACTTAACCAATTTGTGTTATAATTGTATTGTAATTGTTCTCTCGTGTCTACTATATATATGAGCATACACACCTTGGAGCGTGCACTGTTGTCTCCACAAAACCAATCTATGTTGATTTGACTTGACAGTAGCACACGATGTTGAATTTACTACACTAGTAGAAAACAGGGCATTGAGCCAAGCACATCGGAACCGGATTGGATATAAACCGGTTCTAAAGGCCTGTCCACCACTGGGCTCCCTCCCTGCAGCAAATGGCCGCAAGGCCTTTAGCACCGGTTTGTACAAACCGGTTCTAAAGGTTTTCTCATTTTTTGCAGCAACTACGGGGCCCGCTGTCAGACCCTTTAGCACCGGTTTGTAACACAAACCGGTCCTAAAGTCCTCCCCTATATTCCACCCCGAGCTAGCTCAGCTCCATTTTTCCAGCTCGAGCTCAACTCCATTTTTGCTCTCTCCTTCCTCTTGTGAGCTCTAATCCATCCCCATTTTTCTCCACCATTTGTCAAGATTGTTGGTACCCATCGGTTCTACGGTTAGCATCAACATTCCCTCTTCCGGCATTGCAAGTTTTGCAAGTTTTCTTGCTCATTTCATTTTTTGTGTGCTAGCTAGGTGTTTGATGAAATGCCTAAGCTAGAGAGAGTTCATCATTTTTTATGTATACAATTTGAGCTCAAATTTAATTATGATTTGTGGTTTTTTTTAGTGTCGCGCGCCTTGTCCCCTTCCTCACCGCCGTCGATCGCCCCGTCACCGACACAACCTTGGTGAGCCTATTGTTTTTATTTACCAAAACAAATTTTGATTTGTATGATTTACATATTTACTTGTATATAATTTTCTTATTGTGTAAGATTTTTTTATATATATAGCGCCATGGTTTTGATATCCGTCCCCGTTGGCCCTCGTCCAGTCTATGATTCGGATGTGGTATATTATCTTTTATAACTACATATTTTCATTTCCTGATTATATGACAATTAATTACGCCGACCAACTTGACATAGATATTTTTATCTAGGAGGTAGTGGAACCGGAAATGCCAATCGACCCTATTGTTGAGAAGTTACACTTAGTTGAACAAGAAAATGTTGGCTTGAAAGAAAGATTGAAAAAAACTGAAGAAAGGTTGGAAAAAACTGAAAGAGAGAAGATGACCTTGGAAAAGGTTCTTGCCGGTGTCGTCGATGGTCACAAGAGCGAGATGGACGCAATGCGCCTGAAGATTAGAAATATTAGAAAATATGCAATTAGTAAAGAGGCTTGGTATCATTATGCCATCGGGCCAATTGTTACCTTTGTTGCGATTTTGATCGCATTTGTTTTTGTTTTTAAATGCATTAATTAGAGAGAGTTTTTATGGATGGTTTCAGTGTGTATTTTTATGAGAACTATATATGTATGGTCACTACGCTACTTTGGTTTTAACGTGTGATGAACTTTTTGTATTAATTAATTAATTTAGTCATGATGATTTAGAATAATGGTTGTTGATAAATTCATATAATGCAGATGAACCGGCAATGGACGTACAGTGATCGATGTCGTCCCAAATTCCTTAATGGCATGCATAGTTTTCTCAATGTGGCTGAGAAAAACAGGCAGAATGGATTTATTTTTTGTCCATGTAAAAAATGCCAGAATAAGAGGAATTTCCCTAACTCAAGAACCATACACACCCACCTGTTGCAAGAAGGCTTCATGCCCAGTTATTTTTGTTGGACCAAGCACGGAGAAAGAGGGGTTGTAATGGAAGACAATGAAGAAGAAGAGGATAATGATAATTATCCTATGTTCGGTGAACACGGTGATACTGAAATGGGGGAAGACGAGCCTGAACTTGAGGACATTGTTGATGAGTCTGATGATGATCTTCGTCAGGTCATTCGTGAAGAACAGATAAACTGCGCAAGTGAAAACGAGAGGTTGAAGTTGGAGCGCGTGTTAGAAGACCACAAAAAAATGTTGTACCCAAATTGCGAAGATGGCCAGAAAAAGCTGGGCACCACCCTGGAATTGTTGCAATGGAAGGCAGAGAATGGAGTATCTGACAAGGGATTTGAAAAGCTGCTGAAAATAATGAAGAAGATGCTTCCAAGAGATAACGTGCTGCCCTGCAGTACATACGAAGCAAAGAAGGTTGTCTGCCCTCTACGATTGGAAGTGCATAAGATACATGCATGCATCAATGACTGCATCCTCTACCGCGGTCAGCACGAGAATTTAAATGCCTGCCCGGTATGCGGTGCATTTCGGTATAAGATCAGGCGAGATGACCCTGGTGATGTTGAGGGCGACGATCGCCCCAGGAAGAGGGTTCCTGCCAAGGTGATGTGGCATGCTCCTATAATACCACAGTTGAAACGTTTGTTCCGAAACAAAGAGCATGCCAAGTTGCTGCGATGACACAAAGAAGACCGTAAGGAAGACGATATGCTGAGACACCCCGCTGATGTGTCGCAGTGGAGAAACATCGACAATAAGTACGAGGACTTTGCACGTGACGCAAGAAACTTAACGTTTGGTCTAAGTACAGATGGCCTGAATCCGTTTGGGGAGCAGAGTAGCAGTCATAGCACCTGTCCAGTGACTCTATGTATCTATAACCTTCCTCCTTGGTTATGCATGAGGCGTAAGTTCATTATGATGCCAGTGCTTATCCCAGGCCCGTCGCAACCTGGCAACAACATTGATGTGTACCTGAGGCCACTGGTTGATGAACTTTTAGAGTTGTGGGCTGACGAAGGTGTACGTGTGTGGGACGAGTACAAACAAGAGGAATTTGACCTACGAGGGTTGCTGTTTGTAACCATCAATGATTGGCCCGCTCTTAGTAACATCTCAGGACAGTCAAACAAGGGATACAGCGCATGCACACACTGTTTAGGCGAGACTGAAAGTATACATATAGGCAAGAATGTGTACCCGGGGCATCATCGATTTCTTCCAGACAGGCATCCCGTAAGAAAGAAAGGAAAGCATTTCAAAGGCGAGGCAGATACACTAAGGAAGCCAACCCTCCCTAAAGGTACTGATATATATGACATGGTCAAAGATATAAAAGTAATCTTTGGTAAGGGTCCTGGCGCACAATCTGTGCCGAATGACGCCGACAACCACGTAGCCATGTGGAAGAAGAAATCTATATTCTGGGAACTACCCTATTGGAAATTCCTAGAGGTTCGCTCTGCGATCGACGTGATACATGTGACGAAAAATATTTGCGTGAACCTGCTAAACTTATTGGGCGTGCATGGGAAGAAGTCGAGAAATACACCAAAAGCACGGCTGCACCACCAATGTATGCACGAACGAGACGACCTGATGAATCCAGAGAATTTCAAAGGTCCTGCCAGCTACGCTCTTACCAAGGAAGAGAAGGAGATCTTTTTCCAAGTCCTGAGCAGTATCAAGGTCCCGTCTGGCTACTCGTCGAACATAAAAGGAATACTAAACCTGGAAGAGAAAAAGTTCCAAAACCTAAAGTCTCATGACTGCCACGTGATCATGACCCAGTTACTTCCGATTGCATTGAGGGGGCTTCTGCCAGAAAACGTGCGAGTACCCATTGTGAAGCTATGTGCATTCCTCAACGCAATTTCTCAGAAGGCAATCGATCCAGCAACTCTACCAAGTTTACAGAAGGACGTGGTCCAATGTCTTGTCAGCTTCGAGTTGGTGTTCCCACCAACCTTCTTCAATATTATGACGCACCTCATAGTTCACCTAGTCCAAGAGATTTCCGTTCTCGGTCCTGTATTCTTACACAATATGTTCCCCTTTGAGAGGTTGATGGGAGTCTTGAAGAATTATGTTAAAAACCGTGCTAGGCCAGAAGGAAGCATGGTCAAGGGCTATGGAACAGAGGAGGTCATTGAGTTTTGTGTTGACTTTATTCCTGACCTGAACCCGATCGGTGTTCCTCAGTCGCGCCATGAGGGGAGACTGCATGGAAAAGGCACGCTAGGAAAGAAATCAACATGTATGGACGATCAATCTTTCACTCAAGCACACTACACAGTTCTAGTTAATTCCAGCTTGGCGGCTCCATATATCCAGGAACACAAGGATATTTTACGCTCAGAATACCCGGAGCAACATGAAGATTTCATTGCTAAAGAACACGCGAAGACTTTCGGCGGTTGGTTGCAAAGACGTCTCATTAATGACAACATTGTTGAAGATGAGCTATACTTGTTGGCCAAGCAACCATCTTTGACAGTATTGACCTTTAAAGGGTACGAGATAAATGGTAACATATTTTACACGGCATACCAAGATAAAAAGAGCACCAACCAAAACAGTGGCGTCCGGTTTGATGCAAAAGACGACAACGGGCAAAGGGTCACATACTATGGTTACATAGAGCAGATATGGGAACTTGACTACGGACCTTCCTTTAAGGTCCCTTTGTTCTGGTGCAAATGGTTCAACCTGTCAGGCGCGAAGGTAGACCCGAAGTACGGAATGACAACAGTGGATCAGAAGAATCTTGTTTACGGCAATGATCAATTCGTCCTAGCCAATGATTTGGCTCGGGTTTTCTATGTGAAGGACATGTCTAGCAGACCGAGAAAAAGAAAAGATAAGGAAGCGAATACATCAGACGATGAGCCAAGGCGCCACATAGTTCTTTCAGGGAAAAGAAACATCGTGGGAGTCGAGGACAAGACAGACATGTCAGAAGATTACAATAAATTTGATGAAATTCCTCCCTTCAAAGTCAAAGATGATCCAAGCATTCAGTTAAATGATGAAGATGTTCCATGGTTACGGCGCAATCAGAAGAAAGGCAAGAAGAAAAATAGAAACGGGTCATCTCTTTAGTCCCGGTCGGGGACACCAACCGGGACTAAATGGGTTAGGGTTTCGTTTGGACCAATCAGATAGAATCACACGGATCGTGTGTTTCTTTCAAGCGCTTGTGAGTCGTTGGATCCGGGGTGTGTTTCTTTCGAGCTATTGTGAGCCGTTCGATCAGGGCTACGGTGTGTTTCTTTCGAGCTGTTGTGAGCCGTTGGATGAGGGTGTTTCTTAACCGTTGGATCAAAACCCTAGCTCAACACTTTGTGAGCCAGAGGACCCTATATATAGCCCACCTTCATACACCGGTCAGTTCATCGAGCAAATACAAAACATCCGGATTCGCCATCATACGTCCTGCCGTGCATTCGGTATGCATATATGCACCAAGTAGACACGGTGGGGCTGTATGATGGCGATACCGTTTGTTTTATTCTACACCCCCTTTAAGGTTTGATACATCATATATTCAGTTCATCGAGCAAATACAAAAACATCCGGATTCTCCATCGTACGTCCTGCCGTGCATTTGGTATGCATATATGCACCCAGTAGCCACGGTAGGGCTGTACGATGGCGATACCGATTGTTTTGTTCTACACCCTCCCTTTAAGGTTTGATACATCATATATTCAGTTCATCGAGCAAATACAAAACATCCGGATTCGCCATCATACGTCTTGCCGTGCATTTGGTATGCATATATGCACCCAGTAGCCACGGTAGTGCTGTATGATGGCGATACCGATTGTTTTGTTCTACACCCCCCCTTTAAGGTTTGATACATCATATATTCAGTTCATCGAGAAAATACAAAACATCCGGATTCGCCATCATACGTCCTGCCGTGCATTTGGTATGCATATATGCACCCAGTAGCCACGGTAGGGCTGTACGATGGCGATACCGATTGTTTTGTTCTACACCCTCCCTTTAAGGTTTGATACATCATATATTCAGTTCATCGAGCAAATACAAAACATCCGGATTCGCCATCATACGTCCTGCCGTGCATTTGGTATGCATATATGCACCTAGTAGCCACGGTAGGGCTGTATGATGGTGTCGAATCTCTGACTCTACAAATCCCTTAGGTGACCCTATCGGGTTTCGACTAGGAGAATTCATGAGCGCTGGTGGAATCGTCGGCTAGACAGGGGGCGAGATTTACCCAGGTTCGGGGCCCTCGTAGAGGTAAAACCCTTACTCCTGCCTCTTGTCGATCTGTATTGATGGAAAGATCGGTTACAATGGTGGTGCTCGAATCGAGAGTAAGGTCTCGAGTTCAAGATTTTGATGGTGAGGTGTTGCTTTCCCTCTCCCGGGGGGCTCTCCTGGCCTTATATAGATGGCCAGGTCTCGAATCCTACCCGGAGAGGACTCGAACTCTAACTAGGTCGGTTACATGTTTCCTAATTTAACCCGCAAGTTAGTGCGGGTGGGCTTCACGTGGGCCTTCTGGAGTACTCCAAGGGCTCCTCTTCTTGGGCCTTTAACCTTGGGCCTGAGAGGGGGTGTCCTTATTCGCAGGGTCCAGGATCCATATCTTCGTCAGTAGCCCCCGAGCGTTTGCTCGAGTGGGATTTTTCCAGTCGAGTAGACGGTCAAACCTTTCTTGATCTTCCTTTCTTATGGATAACCAGCTTGGTTGTTTCCTGTTTAAAGGGTGTGTTCCCTGTGCAACGAGTCTTCATGCTCGAGTGTCGAGCAGCATAGGTGCCTGTTTTTGCGGCTTTTATCGCAGAAGGATGTGGCACAGTAGCTTGGCTCTCCCGAAAGATCAGGGCCAATTAATTGCGACTAGGGCAAAAATATTCCTGGCCTACACAGATTCGAGACCTCCGACTCGAACCCGGTAAGGTGATTGTTGCGACTGAGCCGTTGTGGACTTATCGAGTCGAACTTAACCTATGGGGGTACCTGGCACGTCCGCTAGGATTTTTCTTCGTGTTATTGACACGGAATCATACCGGAGGACGCAGCTTTCGAGTGCGATTCCAGGCCCTTAAGAGAGATCTTTTTGGGTCTTACCTTCATATTCGAAGAATATGGCATCCGGATGTGCCTAGTCGGCTGAACAATCCAGGTTTTTATGATGTAAAAATATCATGTGTGAGAAGAGGTAGGTTCTGCCTACCCGAGTGATTTTTTGAGCTTTATACGAAAGAATTTTCGTGCTGAGGGAAGTTATGCCCATATGAAAGAGTTTTCAACTTTGGAATGTCATGCCCGTACGAAAGAGTTTTCGTGTATAGGGTATTTCTCTCTTGTTTTAAAGAGGTTTTGCTCCATGATTTGTTCACAAAAGGATCGCCTTTATTCGAAGGAATTTCGTACGAAGCTGTTTTCGTGTTTGAATTTTCCACTCGAAGATTCTTGAGTTTGATGATGCGTGCCATGACGTCATGGCACACTTTTCTCCTCCCGATGGGACGTGACGGAGTGGTAGCAGATGGGCTGGCCCACCCAGTCAGCTTTTTGACCGGGAAACGAGACGCCGCTCCCGGTTTTTACGCGAACGGTGCAGTAAATACGCACGATCTTCTGTTAAGATCGTGGCACGGAACAACATTCACCGTCTCTTCGTTTCATCTTCACACGTGGTGGCTGCGATAAGCGCCACGTAGCGCATCGAATGGCTGGGACAGATCCGCTCCGTGTATAAGTACGGGACTTAGCGCTGCGGTAAAACTTTCCCAGCCTTTGTCTTCAATCCATCTCCTTCCTCGCGCCCATATTCTTCCTCGTGCTCAAGCTCGCGCTGTCAACCATGGCTGGAGGCAAAAGACGTGGCGCTGCCACTTCCGCATCCGGTGAAGTCTCCGCGCAACCTGCGCCCCGAGCTGGCGACTGGTGTTCGCCCAACACCACCGCGGAGAGCATCAAAGAGATGCAGCGGGAGGGGCTGCTGCCGGCGGAAGCTGAGAAGCGGGTGCGCCTCGGGAAGAAAGAAGAGGTACCAAACCCGCAGTCGAACGAGCGCGTGGTCTTCACGGACCACGTGTATCGGGGTCTCTCCTTCCCTCTCCATCCTTTCCTAGTCGGGTTGCTGTATGTCTATGGCATACAGCTTCACGATCTTCCTCCGAACACGGTGCAGCACATATCGTGCTTCATCGTGTTCTGCGAATGCTTCCTTGGCATTCGCCCACATTGGGCGCTCTGGAAGGCCCTCTTCAAAGTTCGGATCTTCCGCGAGAAATCGCGGGTAGACTCCGAGCCTGGCGAGCCGCTACGCACAGGTGGCTTCGGGATCCAAGCGCGACTGGAGAGCAGCTACTTTAGTATGCACTTCATCGACTCCGCCCAAGGCTGGCGGAAAAAATGGTTTTACGTCATCGACAACAGCTCGGGTGGGATCGTAGAATTCCACCCGTTCGCTGTTTTGAAGAGGCGAAAGTCCTGGGCGCACAAGCTGTCAGCCGAAGAAACTCAGGTCGTTACACCCCTACTCGCAAGGGTGTCCGCTCTCCGGGATCAAACTGCTGGAGTTGTGCTCAACGGGATGCACCTGGCGAGTATTTTTCTGAAGCGCAGGATCCAACCTCTGCAGCAAAGGCCTTCCACCATGTGTGAATACCAAGGCTCTGAGGATCCTAGCCGAGTGAGCCGCGAGGAGCTTTCGAACGTTGAGTTCGAGAAGAAAATCGCGGCTATCACTAGCTTGAAGGTGGGAGAGAAGTTCCCCGACTGTACAGTCGAAGCCTTCGACGCTTCGAAACTTCCACCAGCCGCGGTTAGTTTACCCTTCTTGTCTTCTATTATTTTCTTCCTTGTTCTGAGCTTTAGTCGATTGAATTTTTTCTTGCCTCCTTCTGCCTTCTTTGTAGAATCTAGCAGTGGCGAATTGCTACCCGCCAGTTGCGGGAGAGGACGCCTCGGAGTTATTGGCGAGTCACCTGGACGGTTTAGCCGATACCAGTGTCGCCGATGCTTCTTCAAGCTCCAAGGACGATTCTTCGGATGGTGCAGAGGGCTCGAATGGCGGCCTCCATCACCACAAACGTCGTCGGGTGGATGATAACGAGGCTACTTCCAAGGATAACTCCTTGGAAGAATCGCCTGGGAAGGCTCCTATCTCCGCGACTCCACTTCGCTCACTCGCCCCTTCCCCTTCATTCCCAGTAATCGCACCCGCTTGGAACGCGGATTTGCTGGATGAAGATGAAGACGATGAGTAAGTTCTTCTCCTCGTTCTTAGTCAAACTTTTTTCTTTGCACCTATGTTGATGTTTATTTGTTGCAGTCTGCAAACCATCAGTCCTCGCAGGTACGCTTCTTCCGTTCCTCCCGAAAAGAGGAATAGAGCAGGAGCTGCGGGTGATACTCCCACTGCTGGCACCGTCCAGAGTTCTCCCAGCGCAGCCCCCCATGCGGCGACTGTGGACCGTGAGGCTCCTAGTTTTGCCGCCAGGACTTCAGCTTCGAAAGAGGTGACGGACAGCTCCGCAGATCCCCTCTCCCGTGCCACGGGCCGGGTAAACTTTGCCATTTGTCATGATATTTTTATCGGGTGCACGACAGTGCTCCCGATGGGAGTAGCCCCCGAGGCTGTAGTCGATCGCGTGCGGTCGGCTATAGGCTCAAAGTCTTGTCTTTTTCTTCTTCTTGATTTTATCGGGTGCTCGGCAGTGCTCCCGATGGGAGTAGCCCCCGAGGCTGTAGTCGATTGAATTTAATCGGGTACAGGCTCCAGTTTATATCTTCTAATTCTTCTACCTCTGTACTTTTGTAGTCGCTTGTTGACTCTCTTGCGGCAATTGGCCGCCGAGTTGTTCTTGCCGACTCGGAATGTGAGTCGCTTCGATCAGACCGCAGTCGACTCTGCACCGAGAACGAGCTTCTTAAGAGTAAGTCTTATCTTCTTTTCTTGTTCTTATTCTTTCCTTAATTCTTGATTTCTGAGAAGTGTCACTGTGCAGCTCGACTCGAATTTTCGGAGTCCGAGAAGGGCAGTCTCTCTGAGCGGGTAACCACTCAGGAGGCTGATCTGGCGGCCATCCGACAAGAACTGGAGACCTCCCGCATGCGATCGGAGGATCTTGAAAGGCAACTCGCGGATGCGCGGAAAGCTCTAAAGGATCAAGAGGATGCTGGAAATAAGTCCGATGCTGACCTTGTCACGTTCCTCCGTCCCCTTGCTGAGCGTCTCGCGGGTAAGTGATTTTAAGCTCTCGCGATTTCATCTTTTATCCCGCTGAAGTTGCCAAGTCTTGACATTCTTTTATTTTGCAGGTCTTCTGGATGTTCCTCTGGAGATCCCTGGGATCCAACGGGTAGACGTGCTAACCGACACTCTTGCTCAACTCAAGAGGCACGCCGAAGGAGTTTGCTCCTTGATTGGCGATGCCACTCACGTGTTGACGCAACTGCACGGTCGCTTCCTCGCCAACGCTGCACCTCCATCTGCGCTAGACGACTTGCTGAAAATCTTTTCGAAGAGCAATCTCTTGGATGCCTACGCGGTCGCCCAGTCGGAGTCTGGCGCAAAGACTGCGATCCAGTTCGCGCTGGCGCACGGAGTCACCGGTTTGGAGGAAGCCTACTCGGCTCTTCCAGTCGACCCCTCCACGGGCAAAAAGGTACGGCTCTCTCGTTTTGGCGAGCAAGCCGCCATCCTTGCTCGGAAGCTGTCTGAGCTATTTGCTCGACTCACAGGAGGGGCGACTGCCGCTAGCGGGAGCACCACTGTAGCTTCGTAGTTTTGTGTTTCTTTTTCGTCTTGAATGTAATGAACCTTGGGATGTATTCCCGTATTATCTTTAATCGAAATGTTCGCCTGGAAATTACTGCTTGTAGTTTTTGTATTCTCTCCCGATGGGAGTAGCCCCCGAGCACTCGTCAAATGTGCGACTGGAGATACTTTGAATAGGGCGTCTTACTTCTTTCCTTGTACTCTTCCAGGCTACTAGGTTTGTCGCAGAACCCTCAGGTGGACTTGCTGCCCGAGCTGATCCACTTGTTGCCGCTGTCGGGACTTTGGCGGGTCTCCGTGATCGTGTAGCCGATGGTGAACGCAAGCTGAAAGGGTTGCGTGGGGTAGCTGATGTGGCGAAGTCCAAGCAAAAACTGGCGACTGAACGCGAACAGTTTGTGATGGACTAGCTGGCTTCCCTTGCTAGGGAACTATTGTGTAAGTAATACAGCCCCCAGGTCTTCTTTGTCTTGTTTCCTTATCTGATCACGCATATTTTTCTTCAGTTATTAAACCGGATGATAGGGAGGAAAAACAGTGGGTAGAAAACCACATTCTTCAAGAAGCTGGCAGCTCAAGGCCTCATGCGAATAATTTTTGGTCTGATCGCAGCCGAGGTTTTGTGTTAGCTACTTTGAAGTTTCGTGTCTCCCAGGTAAGAGTTCTCGTGAGTTCTTTTCACGAGGTCTTGATCGCGATAAACGCTGCATTCTACCCGCTTGAAAGGGGTCCTGAAGATTGGAGGTATCTCCTTGGGCTCTTCGGGCAAGAGGGAGAAATTCGCGAGTGCGTGCGCAACCAGATGACTTGCGGCGCGGTGGTGGCTCTCTCCTTTGTCCGAATATGGCATCCTGAAGTAAATTTTAACTCCGTAGCTAGGCTCCCAGATGGCCCAATCGATGATATTTCTCCGCATTACGATGCTGTTCGTCCTGCAGCGGAGAAAATCATTCGACTGGCCTCTGAGGAAGTAGATAGAGTGTTGGCGACTGAGAATGCTTATCGCCATGATTGATTGTTGAATGTGTACATTCTGTGATGCTGTATAGCTTGTAAAAACTGTTTATAAGGTGTGTAACCTTGTGTGTATAAATTTTCTTGTGATGCTTAGTTGTAGGCTTAGCCCCCGTGTGTTTATGGGGTGTGTACCTGTAACTATTTAGCTTGTAAGAAGAGATAATCTTCGAGTAAATATAGTTGAGAAACCATGTATTTTATTTCTATGACTGAGAAGTCATGTATTCGGGCTACAAGAGTGGCTAGTATAGCCTTATTTGTTGTGATAATAAGTAAACCTGGGGATAAAATTTGCGGAGGTGTGCGATATTCCAAGGATTAGAATAGATTCCTCCAGTCGATGGATTCTTCAGCCTGTAGGCTCCGCCTGGGATGACTTCGTGTATGATGAAGGGTCCTTCCCAGGGTGGCTCGAGCTTGTGTCCTTCCTTCTGCTTGAGCCGCAGCACTAGATCTCCAACCGCGAATGCTCTGTGGCGTATGCGGCGACTGTGATAGTTTCGCAGTGATTGCTGATATACTGCGGATCTTGCGAGCGCGATGTCACGCATCTCGTCGAGTGCATCCATATCTTCCGCGAGTGCCTTGTTGGAGGTTTCTTCGCTGTAAGCCACAACTCATGGGGCGCTGAATCTAACATCCTCGGGAAGGACTGCTTCTGCCCCGTATACCATGAAAAATGGTGTGTATTTTGTGGATCGGTTTGGAGTTGTGCGGAGGCTCCATAGTACGGAGGGTAGCTCTTCTGCCCAATGTCCTGCGGCGGGGTGTAGACGATCGAGTAGGCGTTTCTTGATACCAGCCGAAACTAAGCCGTTGGATCTTTCGACTTGACCGTTCGTTTACGGGTGGGCAACTGAAGCAAACTTGAAGTTGATGCCCTTTTCCTCGCAGAACTGTGGCGTTTCCTTTGCTGTGAAGTTTGTACCATTGTCTGTAATGATGTCGTGTGGCACACCAAATCTGCATACAATGGAGTCGAGGAACTTGACGGCGCACTGGGCTCTAGCCGAAGTTACTGGCATGGCCTCGATCCATTTGGTGAACTTGTCGACTGCGACCAGCAAGTGTGTATACCCACCCGGCGTGGACTTGCGTAGTGGTCCAACCATGTCCAGCCCCCATTGTGCGAAGGGCCAGGCAATGGGTATCATGTGCAATTCCGTAGCAGGTGCATGTGGTCTTGGTGCGAATCGCTGACAAGCATCGCATCGTTCGACCAGGTCCTTTGCGTCGGTAGCTGCTGTTAGCCAGTAGAATCCTGCTCGGAAAGCCTTTCCCATGATTGTTTTCCAGCTAGCATGATGTCCACAGTCTCCTTGGTGGATGTCCTGGAGTAATTCTTTGCCATCTTCGGGTGCGATGCAGCGCTGAAGTATACCCGAGATGCTTTGCTTGTATAATTCTCCGTTGACTACCCGAAAGGATTTGCTGCGTCTCATTATTTGTCGAGCCTCGCGTGGATCGGCCGGGAGCTGTCTGTTGGTCAGGTAGTCGAGATATTTCTGCGTCCAGACTGGTTCGACCAGAAAAACCTGTCGTGATATATTATGGGTAAGCTCGATAATGGAGACTTGCAGGCTGACCTCTGTTTCTGGCGCTGTGGGTGTTCCTGCAGCTTTCTTGACTTTGACCGATCGCTTGATCATCCGTTCGAAATATATTCCTGGTGGTATGGGTGTATTTGTGGAACCCATGTTTGCTAGCCTATCTGCTTCTTCATTGCTTGATCTTGCAATGTGCTTCAGCTCGCACCCTTTGAAACTTCCTTCGAGTAGATTGTACATGTCGCGATACGCGGCCATGTTTTCAGCAATTGCATCACATTCTTTCATTGTCTGCTGCACAATGAGATTGGAGCCGCCGTAAATCATTAATCGAGTAGCTCCACAGACAACTGCCATCTTCATCCCATGCAACAGGGCTTCACATTCTGCGTCGTTGTTCGATGCTGGATCATCTGGTGGAAAGTCCAATCGTAGGACGTATTGCAGCTTGTCTCCCTGAGGCGATATGAGGACAATTCCAGCTCCTGCTCCTTCGTTTCTTTTGGACCCGTCAAAGTACATTATCCAATTGCTCGTGTACTCAGGTGGTCCGGGCGTTTGTAGTTCTGTCCATTCGCTTAGGAATTCCACGAGTACCTGAGATTTAACTGCGTTGCGCCCTGCATAAGTGATGTCCCAGGCTCCCAACTCGATGCTCCATTTGGCTATTCTTCCGGATGCCATGGGGTTGTTCATGATTGTCCCGAGTGACGCATCATTAACCACTGTGATGGCGTGTTCCTGGAAGTAGTGCTTGAGCTTTCGGGCTGTAAGAACAACTCCATATGCAAGTTTCTGGTAATGAGGATATCGTTGCTTGCATGGCGAGAGTACTTCGCTAATGTAATAGATTGGTCGCTGAACTCCGTACGCTTTGCCCTCCTCAGGTCGTTCGACTACGATTGCTGTGGTGATGACCTGGTTTGTGGCGGCTAGGTACAAGTAGAGTGGCTCCCTTTCTTGCGGCGTTGCAAGAACTCGCCTACTTTGCAACGATCGCTTTAAGTCTGCGAATGCTTGCTTAGCTTCTGGTGTCCACTCGAATTTGTCTGTCTTCTTCAGCAGCTTGTAGAAGGGTAACGCTTGCTCTCCCAATCGTGCGATGAACCTGCTCAGGGCGGCCAGTCGCCCTGCAAGCTGTTGGACTCCGCTTAGATTAGTTGGCTCCTTCATTGTCAAGATTGCTTGTATTTTCTCTGGGTTGGCTTCGATGCCTCTGGCGGATACCAGGTACCCGATAAGTTTCCCTGCTGGAACGCCGAAGACGCATTTTGTCGGATTGAGCTTGATCCTGTATGCGTTGAGGGCATCGAATGTTTCTCTAATATCCTCGAGGAGTGTGCTCTCAACTCGAGTCTTGATGACTATGTCGTCAACGTACACTTGTACGTTCTTGCCAATGAGCTTGGCGAGGCATTTTTGCATGCAGCGCTGGTATGTTGCGCCTGCGTTCTTGAGCCCGAAGGGCATTGTCGTGTAGCAGCAGACACCGTGAGGTGTGATGAATGCTGTCTTTTCTTCGTCTTCTCTTTTCATCCGGATCTGATTATATCCCGAATAGGCGTCCAGGAAAGAGAGGCGTTGGCAGCCTGCCGTAGAGTCCAGGATCTGGTCGATTCTCGGGAGGGGAAAGTTGTCCTTGGGGCAGTGCTTGTTTAACGACGTGTAGTCGATGCATACCCGAAGGATGTCCGTGTTCTTTTTGGGGACCAGCACCGGGTTTGCTAACCAAGTGGATATCTTGATCTCCCTGATGAATTTTGCTGCTAGCAATCTGTTTACTTCTTCTCCAAGTGCCTTCTGCTTGGGTTCTGAAAATCTTCGAGTAGTTTGTTTGATGGGTTTGGCATTTGGAAAGACTTCGAGTGAGTGCTCGGCAAACTCCCTGGGTATTCCTGGCATATCTGATGGCTGCCAGGCGAAAATTTCCCAGTACTAACGAAGGAGTTCGACGAGCGCGCTTTCCTATGCTTGCGGAAGGGTGGTGGAAACCAGCGCCGTCTTCGCAGAATCTGTCGGGTGCACTTGATGCTTTCGAGTTTCACTGTTAGCGCTGAACTCCAGTTCAGGCGCGTTTTTCTTCGTGAGGGGCATCACGGAGTGATCCGTGGTTTTTGCCAGCTCTTGAAGTTCTTCTTGCATCCCGAAAGATTTTGCGATCTCATTGAATTCAATGTCGCATTTGTTGGATTTCTGAAAGTCTCCGTCGATGGTGATTACGCCATGTTCTCCAGGTAATTTGAGCTTCAGGTAGGCGTAATGCGGTACTGCCATGAATCTGGCGAATGTTGTTCGACCAAGAATGGCGTGGTACTGCGAAGGCCAATCGACAACTTCGAAGTCGAGGAATTCTCTTCTGTAGTTGCTCTTGGTGCCCAGCACAACTTCTAGGTTGATTGTTCCGAGTGGACGGATTGCCTTTCCTGGAACTATCCCGTGGAAGGATGTTTCTGATTCCTGGAGGCCGTCCAAGTTCCTGTTCATCCGACGGAGTATATCCGCGTAGATAATGTTGATGCCACTGCCACCATCCATGAATACAAGGGCCAAGTCATAGTTGCCAATTTGTGCTTGGATGACGAGCGCGGCGTGTCCTGGTCGATAGACTCGTGGCGGGTGGTCCTTCATCGAGAATGTTATTGGTTGGTCCGCCATCTTCGAGTATTCTGTTTTTGTTGGCGGTGTCTGCACGGCCATGCACAATTGCCTTGTGTTAGTCTTTTGAGCTCTACGGGATGGACATACCTTCTGGATCATCGCGAGTTGCCCTGCTGGATTCGGGTACGCGTTGGCTCCGGAGTTTTGTGCTGGTGGTGCAGGTAGCGCAGCTAATGCCATGTTTGGATTTGCTGGTGGAGGTGGGGGTTGTGGCGGCTGGAATCCTTGGTGACCTCCTCCTGGAAGCGGTGGGTAATTTTGCGTGTTTGCAGATCTTTTCCTGGCGAGTGCTTCTGAGATATCAATAAACTTTCGGCAATCCTTAAGGAGGTGCATTGCCTTAGTTTTGCCCGTGCGTGTATCTGTAAATAGATGTAGCGAGCAGTATCCATCGAGGTCTTCCTCGGGTGATTTTTCTTCAGCCTTTGGTCTCCACTCGCGATTCCCATGGCGACCGGAGTCGTGGCTTCGTGTGAATTCCGCTGCGACCAACTCCTCTCTCTCCTCGTGATCGTAATATTTTCTCCTCTTCCTTCGGCCATGACGGTCTTCATCATGCGCAGGTGATGATGCCCTCTCATTGCGCACCGCATCTTCTCCGTTAGCCCATTTTTCGGCTATGTTCATCAGCTCCCCAATAGTCTTGGGTGCGGCTCTGCCCAGTTCTTCTCTGAAAGTCGTTCTTCGGGCGCCTTTTGCGAAGGCTTCAATCGCTACTTCTTCCGAGATGGTTCCTGCGGTATTCCTGAGCGTAGTCCATCGCTGGATGTACTCGCGGGTGGATTCGCCACTTTTCTGCTTGCATGCTCGTAGTTCTTCAATGGTGGCCGGCCTCTTGTAAGTCGACTGGAAATTTTTGCAGAAATCGCGGTGCAAATCATCCCACGATGCGTAGCAGGATTTTGGTCGTCTCTCCAGCCAACTGCGAGCCGCGCCGGTGAGATGCAAATTGAGGTATTGCATAACCGTGTTTTTATTCCCACGTTGGCATTTTACTGCCGTGAGGTAATCGCTTAGCCAATGAGAGGGCTCGAGTGAGCCGTCGTACTTCGTTAGTTCCGTGCTAAGCTTGAATCTTTTGGGTAGGGGCGCCTCGCGGATACTGCGGGCAAAGCAGAGAGCGACGCAGGTTTCGTCATCCGAGGAGCCAGACGAAGAGCGCTCGCGATATCGCGAAGCCCTCGCCTTATCCACCCTTTTTTGAGCGAGATCTGATCGCGCGTCGTACTCTGGCCGGTCGCGGTCAGTATCCTTCCTTGGCTCCTTGCTTCGCTTTCGCGAGCGGCTGCTATGATGCCGCGAGCTCTTGTCTCTCGGAATGCCTTCGCTGCTACTTCGACTGTCATCACGGCGCCGTGCTTCTTTTCCTCGACCACGACGTGGTGACCTGTCCCTTCTTGGCGAAGAACTCCTACGTTTGCGGGATGCTTCCCTATCCTTGTCCTTCTCCTTCTCCTGTTCCTTCTCCAGCTGCTCTGCGGCCTTCTTTCGATCATAAGCGGCGAGCCTTGCGGCCGCCAGCCCTAATCCCTTGTGCACTTGTTTATACTGTTCCGCTCGAGGATCGCTTTCCGTCGGTTGGTTCATCTGCATGTAAGTTGCTGCGGCTAGAACCGCGGCAGCAGGAGTTTGCGGGTAGATATTGCCATCGTCATCGACTCGCATGAGAGAAGGAGTGATCGATCAGCTGGTTCCGGCTAGGGAATCATTGTTCCTAGATGTAGATGCGTGTCCCTTCCTCGCGGGTCGGGTTCCAACCGAGGGCGTTATGGACAGCCCGGCTCGCCTTTGGCTCGACTCGTCCGCCGCTCTTCTTTGGCGGGCCAGATCTATCCGAGCGTCTTTGATAGTCGTGGCTGCTCTCACTAGGAGATAGTGGTAGGCAACCATGTCTTCGTATGAGGCCCCGGATGCGGGTGGCTTGCTCGTTCGCATAGCTTCCTTTGCTCGGTTCCAGGATTCCCGTGAGACACCGATTATGTTGCGCTCTGCCGCGCTGTGCTCTGTTTCCGAGGCTTGTTCCGATCCTGCCATGCAGACTTGAGCCAGTCGAGGCTCGTGCGTCCTAGGCGTAGGTCGGGAGTTTATTTGAATTCTTGATGGTTCCTCTGTCGAGAGGGTATGATAGTCGTTGGTGTTGAAGCGGATGGACTCGCCGCTTTTCTCTAGATGACGGCGTGAGTCGACAGCTCCTGATTCAGTTTCCGATTCATCTGAGAAGTGGAGGATTCCGTCCCTGTTGGTCACGAATTTTAGGCTCCCGAACGTCATGGTGACGCTTTTCTCCAGATCCTCGAATACCGGACGCGATTCCGGCGAGTGAGGTGTGACTACGACAGATCCGATCCGTATAGGATTGTTCGGAGCCGTAGTCGATGGTTTCCAACGAGAGTGAGTTGTCGATGAAGCCGAAGTTGCCGGTGATCCAGCGCCCGTCGTCCCCACGGTCGGCGCCAATTGTCGAATCTCTGACTCTACAAATCCCTTAGGTGACCCTATCGGGTTTCGACTAGGAGAATTCATGAGCGCTGGTGGAATCGTCGGCTAGACAGGGGGCGAGATTTACCCAGGTTCGGGGCCCTCGTAGAGGTAAAACCCTTACTCCTGCCTCTTGTCGATCTGTATTGATGGAAAGATCGGTTACAATGGTGGTGCTCGAATCGAGAGTAAGGTCTCGAGTTCAAGATTTCGATGGTGAGGTGTTGCTTTCCCTCTCCCGGGGGGCTCTTGTAACACCTGGGGTGTTACCCTAATAGGAAGTGTTTGTTTTCTTTCTGCTTGCATCACATGCATCACATGAGCATTGCATTCTGTTTTTCAAAACAACTCAAAATTCAAACACAATTGAAACTTCCCCACATGTTCAAACTTCCCAATTTCAAAATTTCAAACTAAACCACTCAATTGTTTTTCAATGGTTGAAGTTGTTTTAATCAAATTGCCTGTTAATAAAATTTTCCCCCTTTGTTAAAAAAAAACCCTAATGGCAAATTAAAAAAAATCCAAATCAAATCAATCTTATTTGTCATATTTCAATATGGGTTTAAATATTAAAATTTTGCAGACCAATCAAATTCAATAATGTTTGTATAATTGATTGAACTTATTAAATACAATTTGTTTATTTCCAAAAACTCCAACCCAAACACTATTTGAGAATCACCTAGCAATTTAATATCACCTTAATAATTAAAGTTGTTGAAAGTAATTTTAAACTACCTTGTTGTTGTTGTTTTGCAAATTACTAAAATTTAATTATCAAATCAAAATCCCAAACTCTATTGGAAAAATTCAACTAAAAACTTTAAATCAAATTAAACTTTTAAAATTGTGAAATAATGTTAACTTATGCTTTAATTGTTGTTTTGGAAAATTAATACAAACAATTCCTAAAAGAAAAACCCCCAAATCCTATCCTTTCTCTCTCTCCCTCTTGATCTCTTGCAAAAAAAAAGAAAGGAAAAAAAATCCAAAGAGGAGGAGACAGGCCACCCCTTACCTTTTCTTTCCCTAGCCCATTTCTTTTCTTCCCCAAGCCCTTTACTTTCTGGCCCAGTACCCCCCCTCCTTCCTTGTCGTCTTCCCCCTCGATGATGGCGTCACCTGTACGATCGCAGTCACCACCGTCGATCACCTCCCTCCCCTCCTGTGATGCCTGCCGTACCATCTCTCGCTCCCAATAAAACCACGCCTTCCCTCTGCCCTAGCATAGCCTAGACCCCCCTCCATCTCCCATCGCCGCCACCGCTACTCTCTCGTCCACCTCCTCTCTGCCTATGTATCTGAACCACCAACGCTGCCTCCCCGTCAGTCCACCGCCATGTCCCACCTCGTGCTAGCCAGATGCCTCCAGGAGCCCCACGGAGAGGACTTCTTCGTCCACGCAGGAGGAGGGAGCCGGGATCGACCACAGCGACCAGTATGGCCATGTTCTCCCGCCGATGGCCAACCTCCCTCGCCGGAATTCCTCGCCTCTATCCTTCCTCGAGCCTGAACGTCTACTCCAGCACCACCAGGGTGAGTTCCCGATTCCGTTTTTCCCCTTCCTACGATCGTTCCCTCATCGTACCCCTCAATTGCTGTCCGTGTCACCATGGTTGGGACAGTACGAGCTCGTGCCTGAATCTTTCCTTCGGTGTCTTGTGCACAACGCCGGCCCGCACCGTACCGAGTCCCACAAGCCCACACGCGTCACCGTGCAACGCCCAGCTGCACCTGCTCCTCCCCCCCTTGGTCTGCGCACGTGAGGAACAACAACGCAGCTGCGGTGGTTGCGTTGCTCCTCTCTGTAACCTGACGAAGTTCAGTCTTCTGAATCCAACATTCAGTTAACCTCGCATGTTAACCTTTCCTTGTTTGCGTACCTGTTGCTAACACCAAACTACACAGCAGCGCAGTTGGTTCAGTTCCGTGCGCGCGAGCAACACATCCAGGGTTTGAATCCCAGGGGCGCACACCCCCACCTTTTTTGCGATTTCTTCCGCGCGCGGAGCCAGGTCCCACCTTTCGGTGACCGCTGTGGCTTGGTCAGCGCACACCCATGCCCAGTCGACGCCACTTGGCGCTGGGCCCGTCTGTCAGCCGCACTGGCTAACGGCCGAGCGGTGCAAAACGTTCCAGATCCAAATTCCTGCACGTTTCTTCACAACAAGTCCCTGGTTCTTTCAAAACAGTCCCTGAAAAATCACAAAACAGTCCCTGAAACTTCCAACAGCTATAAAAATTGCAAATTAACTCCAAATTGCACAAATTTTATATGTATCCCAAACAAAATTTCATGAACTTTTCAAATATGCCATTTGTTTTCTGTTTTGAATTTTCAAAATGCAATTCAAATTTGAATTCAAATAATTCAATTGTAATTTGCAACAATTCATAAATAATTCATACTAATTCCAAATAAGGCAAATAAAATATGATTTCCATACCATTTTGAATAACCTTTTCAAATATAAATTTTGTTTCATGGTTTGAATAATTTAAATTTCCTAAATAATTTAATACTTGTTTAATTCATTTAAATTTTGCTAAAATCATAACTTACTCAAAATAAAATATTTCTGAACATGCAAAATATGTTTTCAAACCATCAAGGTCTAAACTTTTCAAATATGAATTTGAATTTATGTTTTGAACAAATAAACTTCAAATAATATTCAAACTTGAATTAAATCCAATTAAAACTTGTTTAATCCTGATTAAGTCATAATTAAATCATTGTAACTCCTTTTTCAATAATTGAAACATGTAATCCACCTAAAATTTTGTGTTCTAATCAAATATGAACTTTGTTAGCTGTTTTGAACAATTTAACTTGATGAAAACAACCAAATGCTTGTGTGACACCTTTAAGTAACCAAAATTCCCAAAACTTAATAAGTGAATTTCAAAATGGGTAAACCTTATTTCCAATTGGTTCTATTGTTGTTATTTTGTTGTTTTCCTCATCCATGCATCATACTAAACCACTTTCACCTGATGATTAGTTGTAAAACAATTGTTTCAACCATAATTCATGGGCTTTTCATATGCAACTCAAATTGCATATGGGTCCATTTAAACCTGTTTATCATGTCAACTAGTTTATTCTGATGCATCTTTAACTTGCCATGCATCCATATCTAGATCATGCTGGATCTTTTGCCGTAGTAGTAATTGTTGCATCCGGTGTTTGTTCGAGGTTCATTGCTTCTTCCCGGATAGGACGTTGAGATGATGTGAGCAACGACAAGTTCTGCTACCTTGCGGGATCTCAGGCAAGTATACTCACTTGCTGCCAAATGGCTGCCTTTCATCACTTGTTACCGATTCTTTCCGTTGTTCTTATTCTAGCCTGTTGATACGATGCTTGTGTCTCGATCCTATCATATTGTTTACCTTGCAGCCATGATATAGCCTTTCCTTCCACTTCCTATTAACAGTTGATTGTTTACCTCGTTGGCCTTCGTGTCGTAGCTGCATGCTTAGGGTTGCTTTTGCTCGAGTCTGTTGTCGGTTACTTCTTTTACTATTATTATTGTTCTGGGGGCTCGATGTTAAACAATGAATCATGCTAATGTTATTGTTAATAATAATTTGATGATAAGGCACCGGCAGGAGGCCCCTTGTGGTTTTGAGGCCTGCTAGTGTCGACCCTAATAGGAAAAGGGTCTTGTCTACTGATCCATGATGAGCGCACTAACCGCATGTGGGAAGCGAGTATGGGCGCCCCTTCAATTTGACTCGATTCGCATCTCGTCCAAATCGCCACACTTAGTTCGGGCTTTCCATTTGATGCATGCATATGCAGGTGCGAACCCGAGGCCAGGGTGGAACTTTTGTAGTCGGCATTTAGGGCGGCGTGGTCTTCCAGTGCTATGAGGGTCCCCCTTTTCTTCGTGGGGGCTCGATTAGCCGCGCACGCACAGCACGTGGTGCTTTGGGCTTGATGCGAAGAAGAGTTGAGTTGTGTTGAGTACCTCGCTTGGTGGGTTGATCCCCCGTCTGGCGGGTTATTCTTAGGTTAACGACCAAATTGGTGCAACCCTGCAGGGATAATCTTCTCGAGAAGCCGTGTTTTCCGCGGTTATGGATTACTTGGTGAAAGTACTGGCTAACAAGTACTCAGGACAACTTAAACCTAATGATTAACAACCTTACACCCAATGATTAACAACTTGACTAGTAATAGGCTTATTGACACAATAATCTGAACCATCTTTAATTCAACTGCGTGAGTTATCCTCGGATTGCTTCTTTGGATAAAGGGGCGAGATCCAGGATGGGTTTGTTTGAAGTTATCTTTCAGTTGGTTACAATACTCTATCTTATCTTCTTTCTGTTAGCCGGAAGTTGTAGTATCTCTCTGTAGTTGGTTAGTGCAGCCGCTGCCGCTTCTTTGCAATAATCCCTTCCTTCCCATTGTACCCAAAGTATTTGTATCTTGTGATGACTGGTTATGCCGGTATCTTGTGAGTATGGGTTTATCCACTTGCCAGTACTTAACCGTACTGACCCACGAATCCTTTTTCGTGGCTGCATATTCAATATTGCAGTCAACAGGTTTGAAGTCTGACGACGTTAGCTTGGGAACCCCTCCGGCTTGGCCTGGGCAGGGATTGGACGCTCTCGGTTATCTTCAGGACTCTTAGTCCAATTTGTATCTTGTCCGTAGCCGGACGTTTGTTTCTTCCGCTGTTATTTGGATCTTTGTATTGTATCAGTTGTATCCTTGGCTCGTTCGAGTCGTCTTGTATCTATCTGTTTCTGTTGTAATTGTGGAATATTCGTGAACTATTGTAATGTTATCATAATTGGCAACCTGGGATCGGTTATTATGCGGATTTGGCGGAAATGCTGAAATCTGCATAGTGCCCGATCTCGGGGCGTCACAAATGGTATTAGAGCCTTGGTTCCGATTCCCGAGATTGTTCCGATACGAATGGTTATCGAAGCAACGGGTCCGCAACGCCTGTAGGTTAACCTAGGTAACGGTCGTTGTTTCTAGAGTGTCAAAAACTATTTCTGCTAAACTATTTTGGAAAACATCTCAATAGGATTCTTGTTTTTCTCCTTATCCCTATTCTATTTCCCCTCCCATCTCATTTGTTTTGGAGTCTCCCCCCTCGTCTATCTTTCAAAGTATTAGGATCCTACGTGGGTGGACGTTTTCTGAGCCCTTAACCTAATAGGTTCGATCATCGGAAGGTTCCTGGTGGAAGAACATCGTCGTCACTCCGAGCAAGAATCCCTTGTTAGTGGTGTCGAGAAGCCCTTGTTAGTGGTGTCGAGGAGATCAACTGGAAGCACGAAGAATCGATAGTCGAACTTCTTTCCCCTCCCGGGTTAGCAGGTGGATTGCGAGGGCGCAATCCCTTGTTAGTGGTGTCGTCTGTAACACCTGGGGTGTTACCCTAATAGGAAGTGTTTGTTTTCTTTCTGCTTGCATCACATGCATCACATGAGCATTGCATTCTGTTTTTCAAAACAACTCAAAATTCAAACACAATTAAAACTTCCCCACATGTTCAAACTTCCCAATTTCAAAATTTCAAACTAAACCACTCAATTGTTTTTCAATGGTTGAAGTTGTTTTAATCAAATTGCCTGTTAATAAAATTTTCCCCCTTTGTTAAAAAAAAACCTAATGGCAAATTCAAAAAAATCCAAATCAAATCAATCTTATTTGTCATATTTCAATATGGGTTTAAATATTAAAATTTTGCAAACCAATCAAATTCAATAATGTTTGTATAATTGATTGAACTTATTAAATACAATTTGTTTATTTCCAAAAACTCCAACCCAAACACTATTTGAGAATCACCTAGCAATTTAATATCACCTTAATAATTAAAGTTGTTGAAAGTAATTTTAAACTACCTTGTTGTTGTTGTTTTGCAAATTACTAAAATTTAATTATCAAATCAAAATCCCAAACTCTATTGGAAAAATTCAACTAAAAACTTTAAATCAAATTAAACTTTTAAAATTGTGAAATAATGTTAACTTATGCTTTAATTGTTGTTTTGGAAAATTAATACAAACAATTCCTAAAAGAAAAACCCCCAAATCCTATCCTTTCTCTCTCTCCCTCTTGATCTCTTGCAAAAAAAAAAAAGAAAGGAAAAAAAATCCAAAGAGGAGGAGACAGGCCACTCCTTACCTTTTCTTTCCCTAGCCCATTTCTTTTCTTCCCCAAGCCCTTTACTTTCTGGCCCAGTACCCCCCCTCCTTCCTTGTCGTCTTCCCCCTCGATGATGGCGTCACCTGTACGATCGCAGTCACCACCGTCGATCACCTCCCTCCCCTCCTGCGATGCCTGCCGTACCATCTCTCGCTCCCAATAAAACCACGCCTTCCCTCTGCCCTAGCCTAGCCTAGACCCCCCTCCATCTCCCATCGCCGCCACCGCTACTCTCTCGTCCACCTCCTCTCTGCCTATGTATCTGAACCACCAACGCTGCCTCCCCGTCAGTCCACCGCCATGTCCCACCTCGTGCTAGCCAGATGCCTCCAGGAGCCCCGCGGAGAGGACTTCTTCGTCCACGCAGGAGGAGGCAGCCGGGATCGACCACAGCGACCAGTATGGCCATGTTCTCCCGCCGATGACCAACCTCCCTCGCCGGAATTCCTCGCCTCTATCCTTCCTCGAGCCTGAACGTCTACTCCAGCACCACCAGGGTGAGTTCCCGATTCCGTTTTTCCCCTTCCTACGATCGTTCCCTCATCGTACCCCTCAATTGCTGTCCGTGTCACCATGGTTGGGACAGTACGAGCTCGTGCCTGAATCTTTCCTTCGGTGTCTTGTGCACAACGCCGGCCCGCACCGTACCGAGTCCCACAAGCCCACACGCGTCACCGTGCAACGCCCAGCTGCACCTGCTCCTCCCCCCTTGGTCTGCGCACGTGAGGAACAACAACGCAGCTGCGGTGGTTGCGTTGCTCCTCTCTGTAACCTGACGAAGTTCAGTCTTCTGAATCCAACATTCAGTTAACCTCGCATGTTAACCTTTCCTTGTTTGCGTACCTGTTGCTAACACCAAACTACACAGCAGCGCAGTTGGTTCAGTTCCGTGCGCGCGAGCAACACATCCAGGGTTCGAATCCCAGGGGCGCACACCCCCACCTTTTTTGCGATTTCTTCCGCGCGCGGAGCCAGGTCCCACCTTTCGGTGACCGCTGTGGCTTGGTCAGCGCACACCCATGCCCAGTCGACGCCACTTGGCGCTGGGCCCGTCTGTCAGCCGCACTGGCTAACAGCCGAGCGGTGAAAAACGTTCCAGATCCAAATTCCTGCACGTTTCTTCACAACAAGTCCCTGGTTCTTTCAAAAACGTCCCTGAAAAATCACAAAACAGTCCCTGAAACTTCCAACAGCTATAAAAATTGCAAATTAACTCCAAATTGCACAAATTTTATATGTATCCCAAACAAAATTTCATGAACTTTTCAAATATGCCATTTGTTTTCTGTTTTGAATTTTCAAAATGCAATTCAAATTTGAATTCAAATAATTCAATTGTAATTTGCAACAATTCATAAATAATTCATACTAATTCCAAATAAGGCAAATAAAATATGATTTCCATACCATTTTGAATAACCTTTTCAAATATAAATTTTGTTTCATGGTTTGAATAATTTAAATTGCCTAAATAATTTAATACTTGTTTAATTCATTTAAATTTTGCTAAAATCATAACTTACTCAAAATAAAATATTTCTGAACATGCAAAATATGTTTTCAAACAATCAAGGTCTAAACTTTTCAAATATGAATTTGAATTTATGTTTTGAACAAATAAAATTCAAATAATATTCAAACTTTAATTAAATCCAATTAAAACTTGTTTAATCCTGATTAAGTCATAATTAAATCATTGTAACTCCTTTTTCAATAATTGAAACATGTAATCCACCTAAAATTTTGTGTTCTAATCAAATATGAACTTTGTTAGCTGTTTTGAACAATTTAACTTGATGAAAACAACCAAATGCTTGTGTGACACCTTTAAGTAACCAAAATTCCCAAAACTTAATAAGTGAATTTCAAAATGGGTAAACCTTATTTCCAATTGGTTCTATTGTTGTTATTTTGTTGTTTTCCTCATCCATGCATCATACTAAACCACTTTCACCTGATGATTAGTTGGAAAACAATTGTTTCAACCATAATTCATGGGCTTTTCATATGCAACTCAAATTGCATATGGGTCCATTTAAACCTGTTTATCATGTCAACTAGTTTATTCTGATGCATCTTTAACTTGCCATGCATCCATATCTAGATCATGCTGGATCTTTTGCCGTAGTAGTAATTGTTGCATCCGGTGTTTGTTCGAGGTTCATTGCTTCTTCCCGGATAGGACGTTGAGATGATGTGAGCAACGACAAGTTCTGCTACCTTGCGGGATCTCAGGCAAGTATACTCACTTGCTGCCAAATGGCTGCCTTTCATCACTTGTTACCGATTCTTTCCGTTGTTCTTATTCTAGCCTGTTGATACGATGCTTGTGTCTCGATCCTATCATATTGTTTACCTTGCAGCCATGATATAGCCTTTCCTTCCACTTCCTATTAACAGTTGATTGTTTACCTCATTGGCCTTCGTGTCGTAGCTGCATGCTTAGGGTTGCTTTTGCTCGAGTCTGTTGTCGGTTACTTCTTTTACTATTATTATTGTTCTGGGGGCTCGATGTTAAACAATGAATCATGCTAATGTTATTGTTAATAATAATTTGATGATAAGGCACCGGCAGGAGGCCCCTTGTGGTTTTGAGGCCTGCTAGTGTCGACCCTAATAGGAAAAGGGTCTTGTCTACTGATCCATGATGAGCGCACTAACCGCATGTGGGAAGCGAGTATGGGCGCCCCCTTCAATTTGACTCGATTCGCATCTCGTCCAAATCGCCACACTTAGTTCGGGCTTTCCATTTGATGCATGCATATGCAGGTGCGAACCCGAGGCCAGGGTGGAACTTTTGTAGTCGGAATTTAGGGCGGCGTGGTCTTCCAGTGCTATGAGGGTCCCCCTTTTCTTCGTGGGGGCTCGATTAGCCGCGCACGCACAACACGTGGTGCTTTGGGCTTGATGCGAAGAAGAGTTGAGTTGTGTTGAGTACCTCGCTTGGTGGGTTGATCCCCCGTCTGGCGCGTTATTCTTACGTGTACGGCCAAATTGGTGCAACCCTGCAGGGATAATCTTCTCGAGAAGCCGTGTTTTCCGCGGTTATGGATTACTTGGTGAAAGTACTGGCTAACAAGTACTCAGGACAACTTAAACCTAATGATTAACAACCTTACACCCAATGATTAACAACTTGACTAGTAATAGGCTTATTGACACAATAATCTGTACCATCATTAATTCAACTGCGTGAGTTATCCTCGGATTGCTTCTTTGTATAAAGGGGCGAGATCCAGGATGGGTTTGTTTGAAGTTATCTTTCAGTAGGTTACAATACTCGATCTTATCTTCTTTCTGTTAGCCGGAAGTTGTAGTATCTCTCTGTAGTTGGTTAGTGCAGCCGCTGCCGCTTCTTTGCAATAATCCCTTCCTTCCCGTTGTACCCAAAGTATTTGTATCTTGTGATGACTGGTTACGCCGGTATCTTGTGAGTATGGGTTTATCCACTTGCCAGTACTTAACCGTACTGACCCACGAATCCTTTTTCGTGGCTGCATATTCAATATTGCAGTCAACAGGTTTGAAGTCTGACGACGTTAGCTTGGGAACCCCTCCGGCTTGGCCTGGGCAGGGATTGGACGCTCTCGGTTATCTTCAGGACTCTTAGTCCAATTTGTATCTTGTCCGTAGCCGGACGTTTGTTTCTTCCGCTGTTATTTGGATCTTTGTATTGTATCAGTTGTATCCTTGGCTCGTTCGAGTCGTCTTGTATCTATCTGTTTCTGTTGTAATTGTGGAATATTCGTGAACTATTGTAATGTTATCATAATTGGCAACCTGGAATCGGTTATTATGCGGATTTGGCGGAAATGCTGAAATCTGCATAGTGCCCGATCTCGGGGCGTCACAGCTCTCCTGGCCTTATATAGATGGCCAGGTCTCGAATCCTACCCGGAGAGGACTCGAACTCTAACTAGGTCGGTTACATGTTTCCTATCTTAACCCGCAAGTTAGTGCGGGTGGGCTTCACGTGGGCCTTCTGGAGTACTCCAAGGGCTCCTCTTCTTGGGCCTTTAACCTTGGGACTGAGAGGGGGTTTCCTTATTCGCAGGGTCCAGGATCCATATCTTCGTCAGATGGCGATACCGATTGTTTTGTTCTACACCCCCTTTAAGGTTTGATACATCATATATTCAGTTCATCGAGCAAATACAAAACATCCGGATTCGCCATCATACGTCCTGCCGTGCATTTGGTATGCATATATGCACCCGTAGCCACGGTAGGGCTGTACGATGGCGATACCGATTGTTTTGTTCTACACCCCCCTTTAAGGTTTGATACATCATATATTCAGTTCATCGAGCAAATACAAAACATCCAGATTCGCCATCATACATCCTGCCGTGCATTTGGTATGCATATATGCACCCAGTAGCCACGGTAGGGATGTATGATGGCGATACCGATTGTTTTGTTCTACACCCCCCTTTAAGGTTTGATACATCATATATTCAGTTCATCGAGCAAATACAAAACATCCGGATTCGCCATCATACGTCCTGTCGTGCATTTGGTATGCATATATGCACCCAGTAGACACGGTGGGGCTGTATGATGGCGATACCGTTTGTTTTGTTCTACACCCCCCCTTTAAGGTTTGCCCCAAAACGAGATAATATAATTCACATGATCCATTCAACAAAGTTTGGTACAATAAATTATTACACATCAATTCTTCCTTTGTGTCCCCGCTTTCTTACGATTTGGCCGTATCCATGGAGCATCCTCATCATTTAACTTAATGCTTTATTGTTTTAAATGATATTTAGACAATTTTTACACAAAACATGAGAAAATATAAATATGTTGTTATAATATTTGATTTTACAATTTTTTGAGTCTACTTTGATTTTATAAATAAATGTAAAAGAAAACAGAAAAGGGAAACAAAAAATAAAAATAAAAGAAGAAAAATAAAATAAGAACCATGAAAAAGAAAAAGGAAACAAAAAAATATCTTTATATTTTCAAATTAGTTTGATATCTTATTTTTATTTTTTTATTGTTTTAAATGACATTTAGACAATTTTTACACAAAATATGAGAAAATATAAATATGTTGTTATAATATTTGATTTTACAATTTTTGAGTCTACTTTGATTTTATAAATAAATATAAAAGAAAACAGAAAAGGGAAACAAAAAAGAAAAATAAAAGAAGAAAAATAAAAGAAGAAACAGGAAAAAGAAAAAGGAAACAAAAAAAATTCTTTATATTTTCAAATTAGTTTGATAAATACCTTATTTTTTATTTTTTTATTGTTTTAAAAGACATTTAGACAATTTTTACACAAAATATGAGAAAATATAAATATGTTTTTATAAATATTTGATTTTACAATTTTTTGAGTCTACTTTAATTTTATAAATAAATGTAAAAGAAAACAGAAAAGGGAAACAAAAAAGAAAAATAAAAGAAGAAACAGGAAAAACAAAAAGGAAACAGAAAAAAGAAAAAAAGAAAAAGTGCCCCCTATACAGGCCTTTAGGACCGGTTTGCGTTAACAACCGGTGCGAAAGGGTCTTTAGCACCGGTTGTTAACGCAAACCGGTGCTAAAGGTCTGTACAGGGGACGCGCAGTCTGAACGTGGCCCCGGCTTTGGACCTTTAGTACCGGTTGTTGTTAACAACCGGTGCTAAAAAGTCTTTAGCACCGGTTGTTAACAACAACCGGTACTAAAGGCCTGTACAGGGGGTCTTCTCTCTGTCAGTTCTTAGCGAAATTTTTCAGTTTCCCTTTTCTTCGCGCGTCTTCTTCCTCCCGGGCGAAGCCCTGCCTCGTCGTACGCCTCCTCGTCGCCGTCGCCTCCTCGCCGCCGTCGCCTCCTCGCCGCCGTCGCCCCGCCGCGCGCCCTCGACGCCGCTTCGTCGCCGCCACCCTCTGCCCCCGACGACGTCCGCCTCGCCCGCGCCCCCGACGCGACGCCGCCGCCCCGACGCCACGCTGCCGCCCGACGCCGCGCGCCTCTCTCTGCCCCGACGCCACGCCCACGCCGCCGCCGCCCGACGCCGCCTCCCTCTGCCCGACGCCGCCAGGTCCCTCTGCCCCGACGCCGCCAGCTCCCTCTGTGACGTAGGCGTGACGTCGCAGAGGCAGAGGCAGAGGTGAGTTTTTTTTTCTATTTGTAAATTAGATTTATAATTAGAATTAGAATTTATAGTAATTAGAGTAATTATAATTTGCTAGTATTTTTCTATTTCTATTTGTTTTCATCGGACACTTAGCTAGAATTTTGTATTATAATTAGAGTAATTATAATTAGCAAGTAATTATAATTAGCTAGAATTAGAGTAATTATTATAATTAGAGTAATTATAATTAGCTAGTAATTATAATAAGCTAGAATTAGAGTAATTATTATAATTAGAGTAATTATAATTAGCTAGTAATTATAATTAGCTAGAATTTTGTAGTAATTATAATTAGATTAATTATAATTAGCTAGTAATTATAATTAGCTAGAAAAATATACTAGCTAGAATTAGAATTAGAAAAATATTTGGACATATAAATTTAAAATATATTAGCTAGAATTATAATTTTCAGTAATTATCATTAGCTAGACTTAGAGAATTTTTTCTGTTTAAATTTAAAATATACTAGCTAGAAAAATATTTGGACATATAAATTTAAAATATATTAGCTAGAATTAGAATTTTTAGTAATTATAATTAGCTATACTTAGAGAATTTTTTCTGTTTAAATTTAAAATATACTAGCTAGAAAAATATTTGGACATATAAATTTAAAATATATTAGCTAGAATTAGAATTTTTAGTAATTATAATTAGCTAGACTTAGAGAATTTTTTCTGTTGAATTTTAAAATATCCTAGCTAGAAAAATATTTGGACATATAAATTTAAAATATATTAGCTAGAATTAGAATTTTTAGTAATTATAATTAGCTAGACTTAGAGAATTTTTTCTGTTTAAATTTAAAATAATTTCGCTAAGTGTCCGATGAAATAATTTTGCTAAGTGTCCGATGAAATAATTTCGCTAAGTGTCTGATGAAATAATTTCGCTAAGTGTCCGATGAAATAATTTTGCTAAGTGTCCGATGAAATCATTTCGCTAAGTGTCCGATGAAATAATTTCGCTAAGTGTCCGATGAAATAATTTCGCTAAGTGTTCTTCATTTTATAAATTTTACTAGCAGGTGTTGAGCTATGGATCCCCAAGAACTTGAACATGATCCGCACGCCGATCAGCTCGCGGGAATGGGTGAGGCGGAGAAGGAAAGATACATGTGCCAGATGATTTTTGAAGATGCAACGTCCATATATCATGATCACGACGGTGGACATGACTTTAGCAATCAATTTTTGAACGACTCCGGTGACGGAGCTGAGAATATAGAAGATATAGTAGATGATGACGACGACAACGTCGAGGATGCAGAAGTGCCCTCCAGAACAAACTCTGCCAATGTATATCTGAAGTCACTGTTGACGCAACAATTAATTTGTATTGCAATTACTAATGAATCATTATTTTCCGTTTAGGCGCCCTCCGGAACAGCTAGCGCAAGTACTGAGACAAAGTCGAAACGAGGCCCGGCCGCAAGGTTGAAAGATACCGCAAGGTTCTCGATCGATACAGTTGCTGCTGATGGCAAACCACTGGAGCCCCCAGAAACTTATGCAAATTCGTAAATCAGTGCGGAGTTGTTGTAAGAGACCTGGTCCCGATCAACTTAATAGAATGGAATAAGCCGAAGACCGGCGCCAACGTTGGAGCTACTTATGTCGATGAATGATTGAAAAGAGTGCTTTGCGACACGGTCTGGCTAAATTTCAGCGTAGCGGAAGATAAGAAGAAGAAAGTCGAGGAGTGGGATTTGAAGAAGATGGCCACACAATTCCAGAGGTGGAATAAAGACTTGTGGAAGAAATATAAGGACGAATATCCAGTTTTCACTGGGCACCTAGTGAAGATAAGAGACGCTTGGCCTGATTTTCAGGCGTACAAGAAATCGGGTGTCTTTGCATCCCGGTCAGCCACAAATAAGGAGAATGCGAAGAAGAAGAAATATCACCATATTTTGGGGTCAGGTGGCGACGCTATGAAGATGCGCTTCTGAAAAGAGGTATCATTCCACAGACACATGACTGGCCCGATAGGTCCAAGTTCTGGTTGTTCGCGCATGGGGCAACGTTGGACGCTGAGACTGGGATGATTGTTGCGGAGGGACCATGGTCGGAAAAAATAACAAAGGTCGTAGCAGAACTAGAGAAGGCAATAGAAGCTGTTCGAAAAGGAACTTTTGTTCCCGATAGAGAGAACGACGAGCTGACGAAGGCACTCGGGAACCCCGAAAAGTGGGGACGAACACGAGGCTTTGGAGCCACTACCCCGTGGAGCCAAGGGTTTCCAGCGGACCTTGGCACTTACAGAAGCCGTGGTAGAAGCAAGAAGAAGGCGCTGGAACGGATATCGACATTAGAAGAAAAGGTGGCGTTTCTCTTGAAGAAAGGGGGACACCACACTGAAGAGGAGGTAGAACATCCTGCACCTGACGCTGATCAGCAGCAAATAGAAGACGATCCTGTAGCAGATGCCGTCCCATCTCAGCATAGAAGCAGTGTGGGTTCCATGCAGCTGCAGCTAGAAGACGGTCGTGCACTCGAACCGTCGGCGCCTCACTATATCACGGAGAAGACAAACTGTGAGATACATATGCCAATGGGGAACATATCCTTCACGGTGGCGTCAGGCTATGCTTTACCGAATCAACCTGGAGCAACCTACCATGGTGGTCAGATTCCAGCATCCCATGCTCGTGTCGGGTTGTCAACAATTACGCCGGGATGCCATTCAATTGAGCTTCATATTCCTGGAGGTGAAGGCGAGAGGACACTGGGAGAAATGGAGCTTGGTATCATGTTGTGGAATAAGAAACACACCGTGTTTCCTAACGCGGCGCCAAGGCCACCGACTCCTCCAGGTACAAATGCACCACCTCCAACAATTACTGAATGTTGCACCACATGTAAGCCTATTTTTAATAGTTTTTTCACTTTCGTACAGAGAATGCACGACCTCCAAGTCCACCCCCCAACGCACCTCCAAGTCCACCCCACAATGAAGATTGGGAGCCCGAGGCCAAGAGTCCATCGCCCGTGCACTCCCGTGAGCCGACGGATGCGCCCACTACGGGTACGGCAAAGCGGAAGCTGCAGTTCAGAAGAAACGGGACTCCTCCCAAGAAGAGAAAAAGTAAACCCAAGAAAGTTAAAACTCTCCCGAAGTTACCAGGTCTGATGACTCCGGAGGAAATAGACGAGGTCGTGAAAGCCAAAATCAAAGCATGGTTCGCACGGTTTCCCCTGAAGCCCCCTCCAGACGTCTGGAAGGAAACTCTGAAGAACATACCAAAGTGGCAAATTGAGCGCACCATCGACAACTTATATTATCCTGCACCGCCGCCACCGTCGCCCCTTTCAGACTATGAACGGTACATTGAAAAGATGCACACCGCACAGATGAAGCAGGCGGAGCAGACGAAATGCGGGAAACAACTTCCCCAGCTCGGACAACAAGAAGCACGGTCAATTGCCCCGCTCAAGGTCTTATCTGACCAGGCTTCAGTGTCCGGTCCACGCATGGGCGACGTAGGTTACGCTATTGCTGATGTGGTATATAAATATAAGCCCGAGCACCCTCTGGTCGAAAATCCTACTGCTCTAACAACCCAACTATGGAATTTACATGTTTGGTACTTGGAGGCCGCAAGGCAAAAGAGAGACTGTATCATGGCGGCAGTTCAGGATCAACACTACTTCAGAGAGTACGGTGTGGAGCTTGGGTTCGATGACTTTTTCCAGATGTACAATCAACATGCCCTCGACAAATCTATCCTTAGCTGCTACTGTTTGTAAGTGATTTATTTGTGTAATTTAATTATTTAGTTAAGCTCTCGTTCATTGCCCGTATAATTATCACTCACGACATTCTTTTTGTACGCTACTATGCAGAATGAAGATTCGTGAATGCAGCCTGGCAGGAATCTGGGAATTTGGGTTCATTGACCCGTATTCGTTTCATCAAGACACAATAGAAAAGTTCAACAAGGATACACCGGATGATTTGCTAAGGCTTTTGAAGCGACAAAGTACCAAAAAAGAAATACTTTGGCCCTACGGATGCAAGTGAGTGTTACTGTCTTGTAGACATTCCATTTTGCTTACCTGATGTTAAGTGTAATTGATGAGTATGCATGACTGCGTGTGTACATGTGCGCATGTCCCACTTCATATTGTTCATCATTAGAATCTATCAAGGACAGGTTGAAGTCTAGGACTCGTTAACCTGGGACGCTGACACATGGAAGAGCGCGCGTCTGATGATTCAAAGGTATATATATCGGCCTCTTTCGTTCATCGGCCTCTTTTTCGTTCATTTCCTGATATCAAGTAAGTAATAATTAACTCTTGTATTCATTTTTCTTTTGTCGACCAGGGTTTGACAAATGTTCATCAAGGAAGAACCCGGTACATGGGCAGACAAGCTCCACTTTCAGATTAACAAAGTAAGTAGTACTACGTACCCTGGTTTCAATACCATTACCATTCTCTTGATTATTAATAATTTGACTGAATTATGTTCTCGTATATAGAGCGTCCCGCAACAACCACATGGCACTGATTATTGTGGATACTACGTTTGTGAGTACATTCACAGGATTATCAATGAGAAATCCCGTACTTCCAGAAATCTAGAGGTACGTAACCGGATCTTCACAACTTTATTTATGTTGCCATCAATTATGTTTAGTTTTGTTCATAACTTAATTTTTTTCATCTACTTCTTTTAAAGATGCAACGAAAGCGGGCGATGCTCAAACCAATCCAACGTTGCAAGGTAGTTGCAGAGGAATTGGCAGGATTTCTCCTCACGCAAGTCATAGATGAAGGCGGAGAATTTTTCCATCCTATGAACTATAGACAGCTCCTTTCTCTATGCAAGTATACAGCTATTGGAAACGAACTTCAGATTATGTAATGCTCGGTCGATTACTTCGTGTTACATGTATATATATATGTACTTTTATTTGGTGCATCAACATTTAACCGCAAACACGGAATCGGAAACACTTAACCTCAAACACGGAATCGGTGTTTCCGGACACGTATTTCCGATTACGTGTTTCCGATTTCGTGTTCGTAAAAAACGAAACACGGACACACGGAATCGGAAAGACGTAAACGGAAACACGTAAACGGAAATCCTGAAAATACGGAACACGCCCTAAACCCTAAACCCTAAATACGGAATCGGAAACCCTGAAAAGAAAAAGGAAAAAAAAGCATTAGGACCGGTTGGTGTTACCAACCGGTTCTAAAGGTCCTCCGCCTGCGCGCACTCTTCGGCGCCCACGTGGAGGCCTTTAGCACCGGTTTGTGACAGACCGGTTCTAAGGGGGGGGGGGGGGGAGGGGGGCTTTAGTCCCGGATACGTAGCACCGGATGTGTATCCGGGTCCAAAGGCCCTTACAAACCGGTGCTAATACCCCTTTCTCCACCAGTGCTAGCACTTTGTTTTATCTTTGATAGGGTACGTGTCTCTGACGTATTAGACCAAACACACTGTGGTGCCGGTTCAAAGGCAAAAAGCCTGCTTGCATCGCTTAGCAAAATTGAGCTGAAGTGTTGCATGCATAGGTGTGGGGCCCAAATGCAATATTAATAGTCCGATTTATATGCCTTTCCTTGTTCCGTCTCTCATGGTTTCTCTTTGGATGGCCCAGCGGTCAGCTTTAAAGCGATTCATAAAGTTGAATCGCTTTTCTTGTCGGGCGATATGAATCGATGCTCTGCACTGTGTGGAACCGATTCTTTGAGCGCTTCGAACCGCTTATTTGCAACGCTGTGGCTGGTCTTAGCTACTCTTAGTTTCCTGGTAATATAAAACAGATAGATTCTGTGTTGATTTGACTTGACAGTAGCACACCATGTTGACTTGACTAGCACTCTGTGTTGTCATTGAGCATATTTTATTATAAACGACACTTAATCAAAATTTAAGTTAAAACTGACCCTCAAAAATTTTTCAGCCAAGTCTTGCCCTTCTAGAAGAACATCACACCAGATGGCTTTATCACAATCTGTGACGCTCTAAAAATGGTGAGAAAATACCATTGACTTTGGCTTATAAGATACTGAGAAACGTAAAAAAGGCCAAGTTCTTTGAAAAAAATTCATTTAATATGGCATTTGGTTCCGAGAGCCTTTGAAAATTTTAAATTCCGCCATTCGCCTCGGTGATTTTTAGAGACTCTAAGATTGAAAAAAGCCATATTAAATGGTAAATGCCTTCCAAAATACTTGACCCTTTTTGTGTTTCTCGGAGTTTGATAAATAAGCCAAACTAAATGGTGCTTTCTAAGATTCTGAGAGCCTGTAAGCAACTCATAACGCCAATGTAGATGGCGTTTTCAGAAAGGGGACATGTTTGGCTGGAATTTTTTTTACGAGCCACCAGTGGCTAAATTTTATTAAGGGGCCATTTAGAACATAAGATATTGTGTTTGATAGAATACATATCTCTCACATATTAGGTAGTTTCCCGTTAATATGTGATGTCTACGTACGGTTCTATTCTTGTAAACAGTGTTGGGCCTCCAAGTGTATAGATTTGTAGAACAGCAACAAGTTTCCCTTAAGTGGATCACCAAAGGTTTATCGAACTCAGAGAGGTAGAGGTCAAAGATATCCCTCTCAAGCAACCCTGCAATTACGATACAAGAAGTCTTTTGTGTCGCCAACACACCTAATACAATTGTCAGTTTTATAGGTGCATTAATTGGGCAAAGAGATAGTGAAATACAAGTAATATGGATAATTATAAGTGATAATAGCAATTTGAAATAAAAATGGAAGGAAACAAACATGTAGCATAACTGATTATAAATGGTGTTTCAATGCTTAGAAACACGGCCTAAGATCATACTTTCACTAGTAGACACTCTCAACAATAATAACATAATTGAATACATAAATATCATCTCTTCACTATGCTATTCCGAACCACTCTCCGGTTGTATAACAAACACCAATCAATGCGTAGGGCTATGAAAGCACACCTTAAAGTTGTATTCCCCACCAGGTAACCCCACAATGTCACCATGAGCCCTAGATGGTTCCAGAAAAACACCACAATTTCATAGGGTCATCCAACACAAAATATATAAATCATGATAAGTCACACACGGTGCACACAGTGTCACTTTTACACCGTGGAACAAAGGTGTCTCCGGAGATCACACTAACAAAACCACTAGATTAGCATAACAGATGAAGAGTAGCATCTACTTATGCAACTAGATTACAAAGCTCATGACCACATAAAGATCCCACCATGGCAGAGAGAGATGAAACACATAGCTACCGGTAGAGCCCTCAGCCTCGGGAGAGAACTACTCCCTCCTCATCATGGGAGTCAGCAACGGCGATGAAGATGGCGGTGGAGTCGATGGAGATGGCTCCGGGGGAAATCCCCCATCCCGGCAGGGTGTCGGAACATAGAGTTCTGTCCCCCGAAACTTGTCTCCGATGGCGGCCGAGCTACGAAACTTTTCGTGGATGGAGGTAGGATGATTTAGGGTTTTTTGCTTCGGGGGAGGGGGGATAAATAGGCGCAAGGGCGATGTCGGTGGGCGCCCGAGGGGCCCACGACATGTGGTGGCGCGGGAAGGGGGGCCACCAGGTGGTGTGGCCACCTCATTGCCCCCTCGGGGTCTCCTTTCGACTCCTTTGACGTGCCAGGGAAAATAGGACACTGTGATTTTGTTTCATCCAATTCCGAGAATATTTCCAGAACAACTTTTCTGAAATAAAAAATAGAAGAAAACGGGAACTGACACTGTGGCATCTTGTCAATAGGTTAGTCCAGAAAACATCCGGAAAATGAAGGAAAACATGTAAAAACATAAAGGTATTGGATAGAAAACAAGCATGGAGCATGAAACATTATAAATACATTTGAGATGTATCAAGCATCCCCAAGCTTAACTCCTGCTCATCCTCGAGTAGGTAAGTGATAACAAAATAATTTTTAAGGTGACATGCATCCAACACAATCTTGATCAACGTTATGTAAAAGTATTGCAAGCTGAGATCAAAGTACTCTAAACATAGGCATGATAGATATAATTCTATCAATGAAACTTATCAACCATGTTGCAACATGCACAGTAACACAAACAAAAGATCATGAATAATAATGCACTTGAAAGTTATACGTTTGTTTCGAGCATAAAGAAAACATAGCAAACTGGTATTCCGCTTGTCCTTAAAAGTGAGAGAAAAACATAAATACCAGGACAACTTCAAAGTTCAAGTGGTGACTAGAAATAAACAATTTGAGAACAAGTAATGACATATCATCAATCAATCAATAAAAATCTTTGATTATGATGCACATTATACTCAGAATGACAACTATGCTCTCTTAATTTTGCATAAAGTTAGAAGATGAAGACTCAACATAAAAGTAAAAGAAAGGCCCTTCATAGAGGGAAGCAGGGATTACTCATGTGCTAGAGCTTTTTATTTGATTAGACAGAGATATTGAAAACAATTTTGAGTGAAATGTATGTCTATGTCAACGAATGGTAAATAAACAATACATTACGTCACAAGTTAACTAGACTTTACAAGAGCGGCTCCCATTGAAGGACGTTCTTTCTACTAGGGTTAGTAGATCATCCCTCTTCTCTTTTGTTTACAAAATTATCCTTTAACTGATAAATCAGGGGCAAAAAGAGTGAAGAGAATTTATAGTAGCCAAGTTTGGGGCTAGGCACGCCGTTGCCAGCTCTTCTATCAATTTGGATAAGAAGATGTACCACTAGTCCAGGTGTGTAAAGTCCGATTAACAAGTGAGATAAAGATTCTATACTTACGTCCTCATGAGTCAAAACAAGAACATAAAACGGGTATAATTTTGAAGGTTTTAAAGGTAGCACATGAGAAATTTACTTTAAAGTGGCGGTTAAATACCACATATAGGTAGGTGATACATCTCAAACGTATCTATAATTTTTGATGCTCCATGCATGTTTTCTATCTAATACCTTTATGTTTTCACATGTTTTCCTTCGTTTTCCGGATGTTTTCTGGACTAACCTATTGACAAGATGCCACATAGCTAGTCCATGTTTTCTGCTGTTTTTGGATTCAGAAAAGTTGTTCTGGAAATATTCTCCGAATTGGACGAAACAAAATCCCAGGACCTTAGAATTCTGTCACGTACATGGAGTCCGGAGGAGACCCGGAGGGGGATCTGAGTGGGCCACACCACCTGGTGGCGCCCCCCTCTAGCCGCGCTACCACATGATGTGGGCCCCTCGGGAGCCCACCGACAATCGCCCTTTCGCCTATTTATACCCCCTGAGACATAAACCCTAAAATATCCAGCCTCCATCCAATAAAAGTTTCGTAGCTCCGCTGCCATTGCCGAAAAGTTTCGTGGGACAAAAATCTCTGTCCGGCACCCTGCCAGGATAGGGAAGTGCCCCCGGAGCCATCTCCATAGACTACATCGCCATCTTCATCGCCGTTGCTTACTCCCACGTTGACGGGAGAGTAGTTCTCCCTCGGGGCTGAGGGCTCTACCAGCAGCTATGTGTCTCATCTCTCCCTCCCATGGTGTGATCTTTATGTGATCATGAGCTTTGTAATCTAGTTGAATAAGTAGATGTTAATCTTCATCTATTATGCTACTCAAGTGGTTTTATTATGAGATCTCCGTAGACACTTTGATCACGGTGTAAAGGTGAGAGTGTGTGCACCGTGTGAATGATTTATATATCTTGTGTTTGATGACCCTATGAAATTATGGTGTTTGTCTCAAACCATCTGGGGCTCATAGTGACAGTATGAGGTTACCTAGATGGGGAAATTCAACTCTAAGGAGTGCTTTTATAGCCCTACGCAATGATTGGTGTTCGTTATCCTACCGAGAGTGGTTCGTAGCAGCATAGTGAAGAGATGATATTTATGCATTCAATTATGTTATTATTGTTGAGAGTGTCTACAAGTGAAAGTATGATCCCTAGGCCTTGTTTCTAACCATTGAAATAACATTTACAATCAGTTCTGCTACATGTTTGCTTGATGCCATTTTTGTTTCAGATTGCTACTATCACTTATAATCATCCATATTACTTGTATTTCACTATCTCTTCGCCGAACTAGTGCACCTATACAACTGACAATTTTATTAGGTGTGTTGGGGACAGAAGAGACTTCTTGTATCGTAATTGCAGGGTTGCTTGAGAGGGGTATCTTTGACCTCTACCTCCCATAGTCGATAAACTTTGGGTGATCCACTTAAGGGAAACTTGCTGTTGTTCTAGAAATCACTGCACTTGGAGGCCCAACACTATCTACAATAATAGAATCGTGCGTAGATATCAGTAGGTATGTGATACATCATAAACATATCCCTAATTTCATATGCTCCATGATCATATTATACAAATTTCTACATATTTTCTCCCTTATTTATAGCGTTTTTATACGTTTTCCAGGAGTACCTATTAACAAGATGCCAAGTGCCAGTTCCTTGTTTTCTTCTGTTTTTGGTTTCAGAAAAGTTGTTCTGGAAACATTATCGGAATTGGACCCCACAAAGCCCGAAGTGCCTATTCCCCCCGGAAGCATCCAGAACATCGAAGAGGAGTTGAAGAGGGCCGACAGGGAGGCCACACCATGGGTTGGCGCGGGTCCCCCTGGCAGCGCCAGCTATGGGTGTGGGGGCCCCCTGTCCTCCACCGCCTCTGCACTTTCGCCTATTTATTCCCCCAGGATGGAAAAACCTAGGCACCAGATAAAAAATCCGGAAACAGTTCCGCAGCCACCATCGTCGTTAAGCCTAGACTAGGAGGGTTCTGGAGCTGTTTTCCGGCACCCTGCCGGAGAGGAAGTCATCACCGGAGGCTTCTACATCACCATGCCTGCCTCTGGAGTGATGCATGAGTAGTTCATCCCTGGACTATGGGTCCATAGCAGTAGCTAGATGGTTGTCTCCTCCTCATACGACTCCATGTTTAGATCTCGTGAGCTGCATATCATGATCGAGATTGATCTTATGTAATTCTATATGATGTGTTTGCTGGGATGCGATGAATATTGACCTTATGCCAAGTTGATTATAGTCTTTATTGCATATGTTATTTGTGATCTTGCATACTTTTCGTTGCTAGTGGTTGCTCTGGCCAAGTAGTTGCTAGTGACTCCAAGAGGGAGTATTTATGCTTGATAGTGGGTTCATGCCTCCTCGTTGCCTTGCTCGAGTGATAGAAACATCAAGGGGGAGGATGTGATGTTGCCATTAGGGAGAAAACAGCGGTGATAGTACCCGCGTGTATAATCATTGCTTACATTACACACATTGCTTAATGCGATTATCTGTTGCTTGCAACTTAGTACCTAAGGGGGTTCGGATGATAACCTGAGGGTGGATTATTAGTCATAGGTGCAGCTGGATTTCTGTCTATGTATTTTGTTGTAATGCCCGCACTAAATATAATAGTAGTCATCATGTTACAATCTGCACTACGGTGCAACCTCTATTTGTCAATCGCCCTGTTGAAATTTGTTCACCCAGCATGTTATCTTTATGGAGAGATACCACTAGTGAACCTTTGAACCCCGGTCCATTTTACACACTGTTAAAAAAACCACAACAATTCCCTGCTCTCTTTACTTACTGCAAGCATACACTGTTTTCCACACTATACGTCTAATCTTTGTTTTCAGCAAGACCGGTGAGATTGACAACCTCATTGTACCGTTGGGGCAAAGTATGTTGGTTGTGTTGTGTGCAGGTTCCACGTTGTTGCTTACACCGTTGAAGCGCCAGCACCACCGTCAGTGGCATCAACCTTCCGAAGATCTTCTTTCTCCTACTGGATTGATAACCCTAGTTCTTAACTAAGGGGAAAACTCCTACCGATGTGCTCATCACACCATCCCCTTGGGGTTCCCAACAAAGCGCATCAAGGATTTTTCTGGCGCCGTTGCCAGGGATCTCAAAGCCATCAAGAAGCAAGCACTCCCTCGTCAACTCTAGCACCAGGATTTTTCTGGCCATTGCCGGGGAGAAGGAAGTCTTCTGGAAAGGGGAGTCTCTCACTCTCAACGTATTTATTTTGTTTATTGTCTTGTTTTTTATTTTTGTCTTGTTTTTCTTCTCTATATCAAGAACACAAAAAAATAGTTTACTTTGTAATTGTTATTTATTTGCTTGCTTTTATGTCTAGTTTTGTTTTCTGTCACTATGTCACCGGAAGAAACAATCTTCACTTTCAAGCAAGAGAGTGAGGAGAGTTTCAAGGAAGCTTGGTCTAGGATTCTTGATTCCTATAGTAAAACTGAACCCATGATGACCTTGAATTTATTTCTTAGTACTTTTTACTTTGGTCTTGTTCTTTGCTACAGATATGCTTTAGACTCTGCAGTAGGACGAGACTTCCTACGTAGTGATGGGGATCGATCTCTTAATGACATAAAAAATTGATTGCAACTTCTAGCTCAACTAGTAAATTTGATTCATCCCTTGTGAGTTTTCAGGCTAGATTAAATACTCTTGAAACAAATATATAAGGTTTAAAAGAAGCCTATAACCAGATTCGTGCTCGTTATGATTATGTGCCTATAAACTATGAACCTTCAATGTGGATCCCTACAGTAAAAGTAGTTATAAATGATGAAACTTTTTATGCTCATTGCGATATTATGACTGAATTTTGTCTCATGCGTAGAAAAATCTACGAGTCTTTGAATCTTTGGAAACTTTCTGAAGGGGGAGAAGAAATACCCCTTATCAATAATACGACTATTTTGCCCATTGGGATAGCTAAGGGAGTGTTTACAAAAATCATGGGAAGTACCGTAACCACTGATTATCTTGTTATTGAATGTGTAGGAGGAGGAAGAATTACGCTTGGAATGTCCTTGCTGAAACTCCTGGGGGCAGTAACAGATGTGGGGAATGGTACATTAAAATTTACCTTCACACAATGTAAACACACATGACCAAAACCCAAGAAGAAGGGTAAGAGGAGTAAAAAGGACTTATTGGTATTGATTTTCATGCTTCTTCACTTGAATATTGAGTTGATCTTTTAGGCCTAGCTGAAAGGCGTTAAAGAAAAGCGCTACCGGGAGACAACCTGTTTTATTTGTCTGTTTCATTATGTTTTTCCTTGTTTTCTTTGGTGTGCTTTGCACCTGGGTGTTTTATATTTCCTTATAAACCCCGCTGTATCTTTTCTTTTGTGTTTTTTTTTAGCCAAGTAAAGCCTCTAGTGGAAAGTTGACACTATATTTCGGATTTCTGCGCAGGGAACAGATTTCTGCTATCCACTGTTAATTACGTATAAAATCACAGAAATATCAAAATTACCTGCACTTTTTTGTGCTTAATCCTGGGCTATATACGCAAATTTTCTTAATTGACAACTCTTTGATTTGAGCAACCGAAGATTTTCTAAAAAATCGATCTCTGTCTGTTGTTCTGTTTTGATAGATTTCTGCCATTTATTGCATTTGCATCTTAATCTCTTTATTTTGTTGTTATTTTGAGACAAAGAGTTTTAAAAGAAGTCGTGACAGTAACTAATGTGTTTTTTATTTCTAGTCTTGTGTTGAAACTGAACCATGCGAGTTTATTATTTCGATTGCACTAACGTTGCTAATGAAGATTGTGAGAATTTTGGTGTGAAGGAAGTTTTAAAGGGTCAAGAGAAGAGGATGATACGATGTGATCAAGAAGAGTGAAAATCCGAAGCTTGGGGATGTCTCGGTGGTAGCTCCCAGCAAATTCCAAGAAGACTCAAGCGTGTAAGCTTGGGGATTCCCAAGGCATCCCCTTCTTCATGAATAAATTATCAGGTCACTTCTAGTGAAACTATATTTTTATTCGGTCACACCTTTTGTGCTTTACTTGGAGGGTATTTTATTTTTGTTTTCAGTTTGCTTTCAGTTTGTTTTTACTTTCATCATAAAGCTTTGTTGGACACCAGCATTCTTTCATTGGAGAGTGACACGCTCCGCTTTTTCATGAGAATACGTTGTATTCTTAGTCTCTGTTTGGCTGCTGCATTTATTTAGCTCCTTTTTTGCATGCATCTCTTATCAGAGCTGTTAGTTTTAGTACTATTATTTGATTACTCTCATTTTTTGCTTGCTTTATCATAAAGAGTATTTTTTGTTAAAACATATCTTGTATGGTGCTTGTTGGGAAAAGTAAACTGCTGCTTGATATAGAATTTACAACAACACTAGTAGAAGCTTGTATAGACTGTGGCTAGAACTTTTTCATGCCATTCTAAATGTTATTTTAGTTTTAAAGCCTTGTGGTTATTGAGTAGCATGAATAGCCTTAAATAGCTGAGAGTGTTTAATATGTTTTGAAAGATTCATGAGTTGTTCTTGTCATAGTAAAGCATCAATATATGGTATTCTCTTTCGAATGTTTTATTTGGTTGACTTGGCGCATGCTCACACCATGTTTATGACTACAAACCAGTCACGAATAGCCTCCATGACCATTTAGTCTTTGAACTTGTGATACCGCTTATGCTTTAATTAATGATGCTTATGTCGCTATGCATGATTATGGCTCTTATGCTCTCTTGATTTGTCGCTCCCAGTCTTTTGCTAGCCTCCACCTGTACTGAGTATGGAATTATACTCGTGCATCCAAACTCCTTAAACCAAAGTTTTCCCATTGTGTACACCATACCTACCTACATGTGGTATTTAACTACCACTCCAAGTCAATTGCTCATGTGTTACCATTAAAACCTTCAAAATTACTCATGTTTTGTGTTCTTGTTTTTGCTCATGAGGACGTCAATAGAGAATCTTTATCTCACTTGTTGATTGGATTTCACACCCTGGACTAGTGGCTTCATCCTCTTAATCAAATGATAGAAGAGCTTGCAGCGGGGTGCCCATCCCCAGATTAATACAAACAAATTCTCTTCACTATTTTTGCCCCTGATCATATCAGTCAAAGCATAATTCTGTAAAAAAAGAGGGATGACCTTCTATACCAGTTGCGTCCTTCACCATGGGAGACTCTCTTGTGAATCTGGTTGGTTTGTGACGTATTGTATTGTCTGTTTACCATTCGTTGACACTAGCATACACCCCTCCTAAAATATAGACATTCCTCCACAAATGTCAAACTTTTAATACCTTTGTTTAATAAAATAAAAAGCTCTAGCACATGAGTGATCTCCGCTTCCCTCTGCGAAGGGCCTTTCTTTTACTTTTATGTTGAGTCTCCATCTTCTAACTTTATGCACGGTTGAGAGAGCATTTTTGCCATTCTGAGTTATATGTGCATTTGTCCCATAAACATCAATAATTACTTCATGATGTGATATTATTTGTTCTTAAATTATTTGTTCTAGTCTTCCTCTTCAACTTTGAAAGTGTGTTGGCATTTATGTTTTGTCCCACTCTTAAGGACTAGCGAAATACCACTTTGCCATGCTTTCCCTATACTTGAAACAAACGTTTATCTTTCTTTGCATTATTATCCATGATCCTTTATTTAAGACACTCTTCGTGATGCAAAGTGATTGCTATGCATTATTATTAAAGTTATATTTATCATGTTTATGTTTGAAGCTTTATGATCTCAGCATACATATGCTTTTACATTTAATGATCAAGATTATGATAGTAGCATGTCACCTCAGAAATTATTGTTTTATCGTTTACCTACTCGAGGACGAGTAGGAACTAAGCTTGAGGATGCTTGATACGTCATAAACATATCCCTAATTTTTTATGCTCCATGATCATATTATGCCAATTGCTACATGTTTTCTCCCTTATTTATAGCACTTTTATACGTTTTCCGGGACTAACCTATTAACAAGATGCCAAGTGCCAGTTCCCTGTTTTCTGCTGTTTTTGGTTTCAGAAAAGTTGTTATAGAAACATTCTCGGAATTGGACCCCACAAAGCCCGAAGTGCCTATTTTCCCCGGAAGCATCCAGAACACCGAAGAGGAGTCGAGGAGGGGCAACAGGGGGGCCACACCATGGGCTGGCGCGGGTCCCCTGGCCGCGCCAGCTATGGGTGTGGGCCCCCCTGGTCTCCACCGCCTCTGCCCTTCGCCTATTTATTCCCCCCGGATGGAAAACCGTAGGCACCTGATCAAAAATCCCAAAAATTCCGCAGCCGTCGTCGTCGTCAACCCTAGATCAGGAGGGTTCTAGAGCTGTTTTCCGGCACCCTACCGGAGAGGAAATCATCACTGGAGGCTTCTACATCACCATGCCTGCCTCCAGAGTGATGCGTGAGTAGTTCATCCCTGGACTACGGGTCCATAGCAGTAGCTAGATGGTTGTCTCCTCCTTATATGCCTCCATGTTTAGATCTCGTGAGCTGGCTATCATGATCGAGATTGATCTTATGTAATTCTATATGATGTGTTTGCTGGGATCCGATGAATATTGACCTTATGCCAAGTTGATTATAGTCTTTATTGCATATGTTATTTGTGATCTTGCATGCTTTCCGTTGCTAGTGGTTGCTCTGGCCAAGTAGTTGCTAGTGACTCCAAGAGGGAGTATTTATGCTTGATAGTGGGTTCATGCCTCCTCGTTGCCTTGCTCGAGTGACAGAAACGTGAAGGGGGAGAATGTGTTGTTGCCATTAGGGAGAAAACAACGGTGAGAGTACCCGCGTGTATAATCATTGCTTACATTACACACACTGCTTAATGCGATTATCTGTTGCTTGCAACTTAATACCTAACAAGGTTCAGATGATAATCTGAGGGTGGATTATTAGTCATAGATGCAGTTGGATTTGGGTCTATGTATTCTGTTGTAATGCCCGCACTAAATATCATAGTAGTCTTCATGTTATAATGTGCACTACGGTGCAACCTCTATTTGTCAATTGCCCAGCTGTAATTTGTTCACCCAGCATGTTATCTTTATGGAGAGACACCACTAGTGAACCTATGAACCCGGTCCATTTTCCACACTGTTAAACAAACCACAACAATTCCCTGCTCTCTTTACTTACTGCAAGCATACACTGTTTTCCACACTATACGTCTAATCTTTGTTTTCAACAAGACTCGTGAGATTGACAACCTCACTGTACCGCTGGGGCAAAGTATTTTAGTTGTGTTGTGTGCAGATTCCACGTTGTTGCTGACACCGGTGAAGCGCCAGCACCACCGTCAGTGGCATCAACCTTCCGAAGATCCTCTTTCTCCTACTGGATTGATAACCCTGGTTCTTAACTAAGGGGAAAACTCCTACCGATGTGCTCATCACACCCTCCTCTTGGGGTTCCCAACAAAGCACATCAGTATGGTGGACACATTTGGCAAACTTTGGTCTTTGGTAGTTGTATGCACGAGTAGAGCTCATACTCAGTACAGGTGAAGGCTAGCAAGAGACTGGGAGCGACAGATTAAGAGAGCAATAATGGCCATAATCATGCATTGCGACAAAAACATTATTAATCAAAGCATAAATGGTATTACAAGTCAAATACTAAATGACCATATAGGCTAGAGGTGACTGGTTTGTAGTCATAACATGGTGTAAGCATGGGCCAAGTTAACCAAATAAAGCATTCGAAGGAGAATACAACAATATTATGCTTTGATATGATAAAAACAACTAATGATTTCTTTCAATGGCACATTAAGCACTCTCAGATATTTGAGACAAGTCATGATACATCAATAACTACTAATCACATGATTAAAATAACATCTAACATGACATGATAAAGTCTAAAGCACAGTCTAAACAAGCTTTCCATTGCACCACTATAAGCATGACTTTACTCTTCTCCAACACCAATCAACTTGTTTGAAACAATTGTCAAAGATAATATTCAACAAAGACCAGAGAGCTAATCATATAAAACTGAAACAAACCAACAAGTTCTAAACAAATACGAGTGGAAAATAAGAGCTAAACGCAATACTAGCAATAAGATTGAAAACTAAAGTGTTCTAACCAATGAAAACGAAGCATGTCTCTCTCCAAAAAAAATATGACAGGTGATGCGCGTGTAACACACGTTCGTTGGGAGACCCCAAGAGGAAGGTATGAAGAGCACAACAGTAAGTTTCCCTCAGAAAGAAACCAAGGTTGAATCGACCAGTTCAGCAACAACATGGAACCTACACAACACAATCAATTCACTTTGCCCCAACGAAGCAGTGAGGTTGTCAATCTCACCGGTTTTGCTGAACACAAAGAGGTTAAACGTATGGGGTGGAAAATAGTATGAGAACAGTATGAAAACAGCAGTGGAAGCAGCGTGTGTATCAGTATGAGAAAATGGATCGGGGTCCATAGTTAACTAGAGGTGTCACTCCATAAAAGATAGCTAACATGCGTGGTGAACAAATTATAGCTGGGCAATTGATAGATAAAGAAACATGCATGACATAAACATTACTATGAGATTCATGCGGGAATTACAACAAAATACATAGATCGTCATCCAACTGCTGTCTATGACTAATAATCCACCCTCGAATATGATCCGAACAAACGTTGGGTATTAAGTTGCAAGCAACAGATTATCGCAGTAAAACAAAGTATGTAATGTAAACAAAGTCAACATCGTTGTTTTCTCCCTAATGGCAACAACACATCCTCCATCTGTCACGTTTCTGTCACTCGAGAACAGTGATGTCTACGCACGCTTCTATTCTTATAGACAATGTTGGGCCCCCAAGTGCAGAGGTTTGTTGAACTGCAGCAGGTTTCCCTTAAATGGATTACCCAAGGTTTATCGAACACAGGGAGGAAGAGGTCAAAGGTATCCCTCTCAAGCAACCCTGCAATTACGATACAAGAAGTCTCTTGTGTCCCCAACACACCTAATACAATTGTCAGTTGTATAGGTGCACTAGTTTGGCGAAGAGAGAGTAAAATGCAAGTAATATGAATGATAATAAGTGATAATAGCAATCTGAAATAAAAATGGCAGCAAGCAAACATGTAGCAGAACAGATTGTAAACAGTATTTCAATGCCTTGAAACAAGGCCTAGAGATCCTACTTTCACTAGTGGACACTCTCAACAATGATAACATAATTGAATGCATAAATATATGTCTTCACTATGCTACTCCGAACCACTCTCTGGTCGAATAACAAACACCAATTCATTGCGCAAAATCGCATTCCCATGTCTAGTTAACCCCACGCTGTCACTATGAGCGCCCTAGAAGGTACTAGACAAACACCACAATTTCATAGGGTCATCCAACACAAGATATAAATACCCCGCTAAACCTCACAATGCACACACTGTCACCTTTACACCATGATCAAAGTGTCTACGGAGATCTTATAACAAAACCACTTGAGTAGCATAACAGATGAAGAGTAACATCTACTTATTCAACTAGATTACAAACCTCACGATCACATAAAGATCACACCATGGGAGAGATAGATGAAACATATAGCTACCAGTAGAGCCCTCAGCCCCGGGGGAGAACTGATCCCTCCTCATCATAGGAGACATCAACGGCGATGAAGATGGCGGTGGAGTCGATGGAGGTGGCTCCGGGGGCACTTCCCCGTCCCGGCACGGTGCCGGAACAGAGATTTCTGTCCCCCGAAACTCGTCGGCGGCGGCGGAGCTATGGAACTTTTCGTGGAAGGGGGGCGATCTATCTCGGGTTTATGCCTCGGGGGGCATATATCGGCAAAAGGGCGATGTCGGGGGGTGGCCAGGAGGCCCACACCACCTGGTGGCGTGACCAGAGGGGTCCGCGCCACCCTATGGCGTGGCCATCCTGTGGCCCCCCTCCGGGTCTCTTCGGGACTCCGTGGACCCTTCGGGAATTCTAAGACTTCTGGGCTTCGAATTTTCCAATTCCGAGAATATTTCCAGAATAACTTTTCTTAAACTAAAAACAACAGAAAACAGAAACTAGCTCTGTGGCATCTTGTCAATAGGTTAGTCCCAGAAAAAATCGATAAAAGGGGCATAAAGTATAAAGGAAACATGTATCATATAACATGAAAGCAACATGGAACATCATAAATTAAGGATATGTTTATGACGTATCAACATCCCTAAGCTTGGTTCCTACTCGTCCTCGAGTAGGTAAACGAGAAAACAAATAATTTCTGAGGTGACATGCTACCAACATAAACTTGATCATCATAGTAATGTAAAGCATGTAAACTAGGATCAAATGAATAAATGATGTGGTTTATAGTTGATATCAAAGAGTAATGTATAAACCATTCGGAATAACAAAATAAAACCTTTCAATGAATCAATAATAAAGGACAATCCACTGTGAAAAGTATATTAGAGATGATTTAAGCTTGAAGAACAACAATATAATCATCAAAGGCATCAAACTCTCACAACAACTCATGTTAGGATCAAGTCAAGTGACAACAATATGCACATAGGAAAATCATTCAAAAAATGTGCACTTGAAACAAGCAAGCATTATGTATTGGTTCCTGGCACCAGGATTTTATGGATAAAAGAACATTATGGGGGAGGGGGTTGGATGGTCAATGGAAGAAAGTCACACAGCTGAAAGTGATCATTAGACAAGATTAAGTATTATAATTGAAGTTACGCAAGGATTAGTGATTGCCACAAAACGGATGCACATCGAGCTATAAGTGTATGAAAGCTCTCCAATAGAACTAGTGGGGGTGCATCCAACCTTCTTGCTCACGAAGACCTAGAGCTCTTTTGAGGAGGCTCATCATTGGAATATACAAGCCAAGTTCTATAATGTAAGTTCCCCACATAGTTATGCAAGTCATAATATGAAAACTCTCTCCAAACTTAAGTAATGATGCTAATCAAAGCACAAGTAAGGAATAAATTATAGTAATGTTGCCCCCTCTATCTTTATTATCTCTCTTTTGCCTCTTTCTTTCTTTTTCTTTTGGGCTTTTTCTCTTTATTTTTTTATTTTTTTGATATATAACCTCACTGGTAGAGGCATCACTCTATTTTACAATGAATCACCACACTTTGAGTACTCATAACTCAAACTGAAATATATCTGATGAATAAAACTAAATTCTCCTGCCATTGTAGCAGTATGCAAAATAACAATGCATGACAAGTAACTTAATGATGATGGATATTGTATGGCAATATATCTCGGAATGGCTATGGAAATGCCATGGTAGGTAGGTATGGTGGCTGTTTTGAGGAAGATAATTTTTGTCTTATGTGTAGAAGAACAAAGTTCTCCCACGGAGTTTGGATGTATTGGTGAAGTTTTCACCAACTCTCAATGTGATAATGAACAATGCGCAGTACCAAAGAGGCTAGCAAATATGGATTTTGGAATTGCCAGAAAACCGCAACATAGAACTCACAAGTTAAAAGATTTCAAATAAAATCATGATATCACAAGGCATAATGAAAATCGCTCCAAGAGGGTCAGTGGAAGTGACAAGTCACTATTAGCTACCCCGACCGTAGCCCGTAACAAAAAGCCATTACGATTGCTATGAGCAAAGGAAGTCATATACCATTATCCAATCGACTGGTTATTTGTGTGTGGCACAGTTTCAAACTTCTAGACCAACCATTAATTGTTTTTACTCTACTAAACCAGCAAGTTTACCATTAAGAAAATTAATATCTCAAAACAACAGAAAATAATCAAGTGAAACAGTTTAATGATCTAGAAGAACATGCAAGCTTTTTAGTTATACCATCTACCACACGTAGCATTTTCTACCAAACAGAAAACAACAAAAACTCTCCAAGAGATGCAGCAATGAAACAAGAGAGTACTAACACAACTCTACTAAAACTAACATCTCTAAATAAGAGATGCAAGAAAACAAGGGTTAAACGCGGTACTAGCAAAAAAGCTTACACTCATAGAACAATAAGAATGAAAACTAGAGTGTTCTAAGCAATGAAAACGGAGCATGTCTCTCTCCAAAACAAGTATGATAGGATGCAACAATAAACTACAGAAAAGAAAACTAAAGAAACTGAAAGCAAAAATAACTGATGCCCCAAGTCAAATTTATATGATGTGATCGAATAAAAATATAGTTTCCCTAGAAGTGACCTGATAAATTGTTGATGAAAAAGGAGATGCCTTGGGCATCCCCAAGCTTAGATGCTTGAGTATTCTTATAATTTTTGCAAGGGGGCATCCCCAATCTTTGACCTTGCACTCTTCTTGATCACATATATCAACCTCTTCTCTTGACCCTTGAAAACTTCCTTCACACAACACTCAAAGAGTAATTCGCATTAGAGGGTTAGTGCAACAATAAAAAAATCCATGGGTTCTGTATGGGAAAAAGTGCTACTGATACTTTTAAACATTAGCTACAGCCTTCTGATGTTTCCTGAAGCAAAGAAATCCACTTGACATCGTAAAACAGAAAATGCAAGAAAAATGGCATAATCTGTCAAAACCAGAACAGTGTGTAAAGAAGAATTTTTTCGGGGCACTTACGTTACTCAGATAAAAAACTTAAAGAATTAAAAAGTTCCGGAATTATCTGAGGAATAAGCATAATAAATTTCATGCCATTCTGATTTTCCTGTGAATAATACAATTTTTACGGTGGACAGCAGAAATCTGTTTCCTGCGCAGAAATCTAAAACTAACTCCAACTCTCGTCAGAAACTTTATTTGGCACTACTAAAATATGAAAATTAATATACAAAGGAGTTTCTACATAAGTATACAACCCCTTGACTCAAAGAAAACAGATAAAAACAAAGAAAAAATAAAACCATGCGTTATCTCCCAAGAAGTGCTTTTCTTTAAAGCCTTTTCAGCTAGGCATGATAATTTGAGAAGATGCTCACATGAGAAATATGAATTGAAGAAAAAGAGAGCATCAAAAAGAAAATGTAAAACAAATTTAAGTGTAATCCACTTCCTATGAAAAATAATCTTGTAGAAAGACAAGGCAATAAAGTACAAAGTGGCTAGCATAGGAAGACAAAATGAGTGCAACTTCAGAAATTTCAACATAAAGAGGGGAAACTTGATATTGTTAAGATGCATAAAATTGTGTTTCCCTCTCTCATAATAACTTTCAATAGCATCATTAATAAAATTAACAATATAACTATCACATAAAACATTCTTATCATGATCCACATGCATAAAAGAATTAATACTCTCCATATAAGCATAGTCATTCTTATTAATAGCAGTGGGAGAAAATTCAACAAAAAAGCTATCATTAACTCATCACCATAATCATCAAATATAGGAGGCATATTATAATCATAATTAACTTTCTCCTCAGTAGTAGTTGTACTGAAAAATATCATATTCATCATTGTAATCATCATAAAGAACTCCAACATGGTAGACAAGTTGTATATTAGGGAGATGGTTTTAGGTAATCCCTCCATAACTATGAAATGTTTCATAAGAATAAGCCTATGTTATAGCATATTTTATAATAGTTATCAAAGACTGGAGGCATAGTATCATCATAAGAAATATCATCATTTTTACTAGAAAGAGATGTATCAAGCATATAATCATCAGTAGCAAAAGGATTTTCAAACACATCATCCACAAGCTCATATCTTTCTATATCCACAAGGCCAAGTCTCTATTCTCTCCCTCATGTTGGCGTTGGAGGGCTCTCTTTTCTGCTGATTTGGATCTGACGTTTAATCCCATCTACGTGGGATTTATTCTTTTGGATCCGAAAGACAAGAAGATTCAACTTGTTGATCAAGCAGGTTTTGTGATTGATCAACGTTTCCTCAAGGTACGTGAAAATGTTCACCCGGGATCTGAGATCTATTTTGCATGTCATCGTGCCAAGGTTCAGGATCACTTGGTTCCGCGTAATGATTCTTTATGGGATCATTCTAATGTTATTGTCCCATTATTTGTCCCGGTGTTGGAGCGGAATCCAATTGACCCTTCTGTGGGTTTGGTTCATGCTGCTAGGGTTTTAGACCTGGAGTTTTCTCGAGGGCTAGCATTAGCTAAAGAAGTCCGACTTCTTTTCGGATCGGATGTTCATGCCACTAAGGATTTCGGTGCTTTCAAAATGGTGGTTTCTTTTGGTCGTGCTTCTTTTAAGATTGATGAAGACACTGTTGCATTGGCTCTCGAGGCAGCTATTGGTGGTTATTGTGGTTCACTCAATTTCAAATGCCTCCATGATCGGGTTTTCTCTTTTGAGGTATCCTCCAAGGAGGTTGGTTTTCATATCCTGAGAATTAAATGGTTTAAATGCTTTCACTTCAAGTGTTATTTTCACCTTTGGAGTTTTGGAGGGCCTAACTGGATTTCTGAATTAAAGAAGTGGAATGATGACCAGGATAAAGAGTGGACTTTGGTCTCGAGGAAAAAAAAGGTATTTAATAACAGGTATTTATCACGGAATCAAACATTTATTCATAAACCTATTATTGATCAGACCAAGGTGTCAGTTTTTCCTTCCACGGATGTTGAGGTTAAGGATTTTGATTCTGGTATGCCTGCTATCAAATTTGGTTCTTTTGAGCCAGGTTTTTCTGTTGCTATAGCTGTCAAGGAACCTCCCCCTGCGGCCGCTGCTACTGTTTCCTGTACCGCCGATGATAGTTTTGCTAAATTAATAGATAAGATGGCGGACCAGGTGTGGCCCTGTTCTAACTGTCTCTCAGCTAAACATGCAATAGAAAACTGTACGGGCTTAATGCAACTCTCCGATGGGTAGTTAAATTGACGGCAGTCAGAAACAAGGAGTCCCCTCCCCCTGTTCTAACCCCTGCCTCTGCTACTGTTTGACGAAAACCCTCGCGGGAGTCTCCGATTGAATCGGAACCACCATTGTCGATGGCAAACTTCCCTTGCGATCCCACCAGGTTCCTCCCGGCGGGGATGCATATCCTGGAACCTTGGGCGGCTAAGGAATGCCCTGCTCGAGTCTACATCACCTCCTCGATGGCCCCTATCAGACGCCATGAATCTTGGGCTATCACTCAGCGTGTTCCTCGGCCACCTGTTGAGGAGATTGATGACGTCCTGCAACAGATTGTTGATCACATATTCCATGAGCATCACCTTCAGGTAATCTCCTTCTCGGACAGTGCGGTGGGAGTTGGATTGTTTCGCCTGGAAGATTAGGTGGCCAAAGATATCTTGGTCAGCTCGGTTCCGTTTCTATTAGAAGGTGGTAGAATGCTTTCTTTCGTTAGGCATGATGAGGGGGAAAACTTGCGGGCTACTGTTTACACTAGGACTGGGTCGATACTGATTCTGAACTTACATATGGATTACCGCACTGATGATTTCCTTCGTGAGTTGGTATCCAAATTTGGGAAACTGAGGTCCTGGTGGCGAGAGGATGCTTCTCCTTGTCGCACTCTGCTTTAAGTCTGTTATGGAGGAGCAGCTGATATTACAAGATCAGTTGTTATTCGTGAAGTGCAGAGATACGGGGGACATGTTGTCTCCTGGACTTGTCCTGTTTATATTCTGGACAATGATGCAGCAGATAATCTGCCCGGGGATGAGTCCCCTATTCCTGACGATGGCAACCCTCACCCAGTTTTCGGCGCACCTGCTGCTCCTGTTTAAGATGCCTGGGTGCCACCGGTTGTCCCTGAACAACAACAAGAAGGGTGGGGCAATTGGAATTTAGAGGCACAGGGGGAGAATGATGAACAAGGAGGCCCTGCTGATCAGCCACTAGAACCTGAACAAGTAAAGTCATCTGTATCTATTCAGGTTTTAGTTGCGACTGTTTTTTCGATGAATGTTGTCAGGGCGGAAGGTCTTGATCAGTTTATTGAGCTGCAGCAGCAAGTGGAGCAGAATCAACTGGCCATTGTTCCTTTTGTTCCACCAGTGCAGGTGGATGCTGTAGTGCAGGAGGATGAGGTGCAGATTATGAGAGTTCTTCTGCCTGACCCTGTTGTGGAGTGGTCCAGATATTTTCAGGAGCACAAAGCCAGGTTCATCTTCGACAGGAGGTTCGAATTTCTGTCCTCCCTGCTCCCTTTGGAGCTCCCAGCTTTTCCTGCTCCTTTGCTGTTGGAGGATCAACCGGCTACCCCTGTGCCCTCTGCTTCCAAGAAGAGGGCGCGCAAAGCTGCAACTCCTCTGGTCATTGAGGACCGTCGTGTCACAAGGAGTTTAGCTAAGAATGCAGGCTTCAGGGTTCTGCCTGGATCTGACAAGCCTGAACCACGCAAGAAAGCTAAGTCCTCACGTCCTCAGGCTACTGCTGATGGTGTGCCACCCATCACGCCTGTTGCCGTTCTGAGGAGAGCAGGAAAAATGCTTCAAATTGATGATTCTGAGCTCACTGTAGAGAAGCTTGAAGCTGCTCCGAAGAAGCCCACCAGCCCATCAAGTTCATATGATTAGTGGGCCTTATTCATTTTTGGGGCCTTGTTGGCTCCTGGAGTGTGTCTTGGACCTTGTTAGTATATATTGTTTTCTATCCTGGAATTATCATGTATTGATATATGGTCAAGGTTGCTACTATCTGGTTTTACTTTCTGTTGGTCATTTATGTTGGCCAACATGGTTTTTTATTATTATCAGTATTTAATGGATAGTACATCTTCAATGCATCTGAATTGGATTGTTTTTTACTGGAATGTTAGAGGTCTAAATGATAAATCTAAAAGAGAGGCTGTTTATAATAAAATTGAGGAAAGCCATGCCTCTGTGATATGCCTCCAAGAAACTAAATGCCAGGATTTTGATCATTCTTTTATTAGGTCATTTTGTCCTAAGAGGTTTGATCAATTTGTTTTTCTCTCCTTCTGTTGGAGCTTCTGGGGTTTTAATTGTGCTTTGGAATAGTTCAATCTTCAATGGAGAATTATTGGAAGTGCATCACTCTGCCATTCATTTAAAATTCACCTCAGTTCATAATTCTGTCACTTGGTTTCTTGTGAATGTCTATGGTCCTTGCAAGGGAGTGGAAAGAGATGAGTTTGTCAATTGGTTATAGAACCTTTCCATCCCTTTACATCAAAATTGGTTGCTTCTTGGGGATTTCAATTTTATTAGATCCTTGGATAATAGAAATAAGCCAGGGGCAGATCTAAATGATAAATTCATTTTCAATGATGTCATCAGCCATTTGGGTTTATTGGAACTACCTGTCAAGGGTAGAAAATATACCTGGTCTAATATGCAGAAGGATCCTTTGTTTGTTCAGCTTGATTGGTTTTTTACATCCTCTCAATGGACCTTGGATTTTCCTAACACCTTGGTAATGCCCATGTCCAAGATCACTTCTGATCACTTGCCTTGCACTATCAAAATTGGAACAAACATTCCAAAGGCACACATTTTTAGATTTGAAAATCACTGGATAAATCAGCCTGGTTTTTTGGACCTCGTGACCAGAATTTGGAATACCCCTGTCATGGCCAAATCTATCACCACCAAAATCACAGCTAAAATGAAAAACCTTAGATATGCACTAAAGGATTGGGGAAGGAATCTCTCTCAATTGAAGTTACTTATTGAGATGAGTAGTAAGGTCATTATGCTTTTTGATCAGCTGGAAGATGAGAGATATCTAAGTATCCCCGAGTTCAATTTTAGACTGATTGTTAAGGATCATACAAAGAAATTATTATCTTTGCAGTCTGAATATTGGAAACAGAGGTGCACAATTCGTTGGGCTAAGCTCTCTGGTGAAAATACTAAATATTTTCATGCTCGAGCCATTGAGAGGTTTAGACAAAATGCAATTCCCTCCATTTCGGATGCGTCAGGGAATATTTTGGTGGATCACCAGGGAAAGCTGCTGCATTTTGGTCCTGTTTCAAAAACTGAATGGGTGTCTTTTGCCCACCTACTGTTAATATCGATTTATCTCAGTTCTTGCCCGTGGTTGATGGCTTAGAGGATCTTGCAAATCCTTTTTCTGTTGAGGATGTGGAGGGTGTGGTAAAACATATCAAACCTGCTCGTGCTCCTGGTCCTGATGGTTTCACTGGTCTATTCATTAAGCATTGTTGGAGTATCATAAAAGATGATTTTATCAAACTTTGCAATGAATTCCACAGTGCTAGGATCTCTTTGGAAAGTATTAATGGTTCTTTTATTACTCTCATTCCAAAGTCACGTTCTCCTGAGACTGGGAATGACTTTAGACCTATCTCCCTTACCAATACATGTCTGAAGTTTATCACTAAGATTCTGGCTAATGGATTCCAAGATAAATTTTTTGGCTGCATCCATGATAATCAATATGGTTTCATTAAATCCAGAACAATTCAAGATTGCCTAGCATGGTGTTTTGAATACATTTTCCAGTGTAAACATTCTAAACAGAAAGTGGTGGTTTTCAAGATTGATTTTTAGAAAGATTTTGATACCATTGAGCATAGTGCCATCCTTCAGATTTTGAGTTCTAAAGGGTTCTCTCCTTTAGTCATCAAATGGGTGAAGGAAATTCTCTCTTCAGGTTACTCTCCTGTTCTTTTAAATGGAGTTCCTGGTAAACCTTTTGTTTGCAGAAGAGGGGTCAGGCAGGGTGACCCTTTGTCACCTATTCTATATGTTCTGGGTGGAGATTTGCTGCAAAGTATTGTTAATTTGGCTCTCAGGGAGGGAAGACTTCGCTTACCAGTTCCTATTGGAGGGGATTATCCTATTATTCAGTATGCTGATGATACTTTAGTGATCTTACCTGCTGATCCTGATCAATTATTGGTGTTTAAGAATCTGCTCAAACTTTATGCTCAGATCACGGGATTAAATGTGAATTTCAACAAGTCATCAATGATACCAATAAATTTATCTCAGCAGGAAACTATTGATTTGGCTAATGTTTTGGATTCTAAGGTGGCTTCTATGCCATTTACCTATCTAGGCTTGCCTATGGGCACCACTAAACCATCTATTAAGGATTTTTCTCCACTCATTGACAGAGTTGAGAGGAGACTTTCTGCAACAGTATCTTTTCTCTCATATGGGGACAGCTTGGTGCTTGTGAACTCAGTTCTTTCCTCTTTGCCCACATATTATATGTGCACATTAGTGATACCTAAAGGTGGCATTGATATTATTAATAAAGCAAGGAGGAGATGTTTATGGAGAAAAGACAAAAACAAGAAAAGAGTAAACTCTTTGGATGCTTGGGGTATGGTGTGTAAGACAAAAGGTAAAGGTGGTTTAGGGGTCATTAATCTACAGATCCAAAACATGGCTTTGTTGCTCCAATTTCTAGAAAAAAATTACAACTCTGTGGATATTCCTTGGGTTAATATGGTCAAGAATGCATACTACTTTCAGTCGGTTCCTCATGCAGTCACCTCTTGTGGATCCTTCTGGTGGAAAGGTATTATGCAATTAGCTGATACTTGGTGTTCATTCTCTTCTTGCACAGTGGGGAATGGATACTCTGCTCTATTTTGGAAAGATTCATGGCTGGGACATGCCCTGTCACTGAAATTTCCAAGATTGTTCTCATTTGCTAATGATCAGTTGGCCTCAATGAGACATTTGAAAATGATGACTGATCTTTCAGATGCTTTTCATTTGCCTCTTTCAAATGAAGCTTTCCAAGAATTTGTTGATCTTCAAGGTACCTTGGGAAATGTTCAGGTGAATAATAATAAGGATGTTTGGTCCTGTAATTTTAATAAAGGGGTATACACATCCAGTAAATTCTATCAGTTACAGTTTTCTCAGTTGACTGATGATAAACCAGCCAAGTGGATCTGGAAATCCAAATGCATGTCAAAGCATAATTTTTTTGCATGGCTGATCCTAAATGATAGGATCAATACCAAGTACATGATTAAGAGAAGGAACTGGAAGATTGAGGGGACTGAGTATTGTGTCCTTTGTAGAAATCTTTGTCTTGAGGATTGGACTCATTTGTTCTTCCAGTGTGTTTTCAGCTCAAGGATTTGGAACTACCTGCAAATTTCCTGGAGTGATAACACAATTTTTACTAATCTTTCCATTGCTAAAAAGAATTTCAAAGGTCCTTGTTTCACTGAGATAGTGATTCTTGCCTGTTGGAACATCTGGAAACAGAGGAATGGAGTTATCTTGAAGTCTGAAAGGCATTCCTTTAAGGGCTGGAAAGTTGGATTCATTTTAGACCTCCTTTTGCTTAAGCATAGGTTGAGTGCTTCTTTGGCTGCGGATTTATCATCATGGATTAACACCTTACCTTAGTTTGTGATACACTATCTTAGTCTATCCTTCTATGTACATTTGTAAACATTTGTAAACTCTTTTGATGGAAATAAAAGGGATGTGGGGGACTCCCCTGCAGTAGAAAATGTTTCAAAAAAAACATGGATGGTACTAAAATTACAGCAATTATCATCATTTTTATGATTGGTACCAAAGAGATTAACAATATCAAAAGTAGTGTGTTTCTCCCAATCATGATCGCGTTCATAAATAACAGGCATAGGAAAATCATCGAGTTCAGACTCATCAAAAACTATAATAGGAGCTACATGCTTAGGGGGAGATACCATTACCTCTCTCCTTTTACTCATCTTCTTCTTTTTCTTCTTCTTCTTCTTCTTTTTCTTTATCTCCATAAGAGGGAGAGGCTTGAAAGGAAGCTTCTCCACATACCCTTTGTCGTTATTCCAACCTTTGTTATTGGTTTGAATTGTTTCAAGAAGATCCCATTTAGCTTCAACCTTCTTACTTGAGAAAGAACCCTCTGAACATGCATCTAGATAATCTCTGTAATGTCCTGAAAGCCTTGCATAAAAATTAGTAATAATTATTTCCTTAGGATGATCATGGCTAGGACATTTGAGTATTAAAATTTTCAGTCTTCCCCAATCTTGAGCAATGCTTTCTCCATCACGAGGCCAAAAATTATAAATGTAATTCCTATCTAAATACAGTTCATGACAAGAATAAAATTTCGAATAAAATAGAGATTCAAGCTCCTTCAACTCAAAATGATGAGGATCATCTAGTAGCTCATACCACTCCCTTGCTTCGTCCTTAAGTGACAAAGAGAATAACCTCCTCTTAACTTTGTCCACTGCAATACCTGCACACTTGAACAACCCGCATAATTCATGTATAAAGAGTAAATGATCACGAGGATGGACAGTTCCATCTCCAAAATTGCAGTTATTCGGGACACGTCAACAATTTTCATAGGTATTTTAAAAGGAACACTTTCAGCAGGAGGACTTAAAAAATCACAAGCATCATTAGATTTATCAGATATGGGAAATAAAGTATCATCAGAGCAAATTTTGTCCTCTAGAGCTGCGGAATTAAAAAGTTTAGAAAAACTAGCTTCCCCAAGCTTAGACTTTACCATAGTATTAGAAATAATGGTATCCAAATAATTAATGCTAATAACGTTGCTACTAGAATTCAAATAAATCTCTCTCATATATTTTTGTTTTCCATTAAGACTAACTACTAAAAATAAAAACAAGCAACAAGTGAAAACAAGCCTAACTAGTGAAAAAAACAAGAAACAAAAATATATAATTGCAGAATCTAAAGGAAATAACTTTTAGCACTCACACCCGAGGATGTGAGAACCTTTTACCTTACCTCCCCGACAACGGCGCTAGAAAAGAGCTTGATGTCTACGCACGCTTCTATTCTTGTAGACAGTGTTGGACCTCCAAGTGTAGAGGTTTGTAGAACACCAGCAAGTTTCCCTTAAGTGGATTACTCAAGGTTTATCGAACTCAGGGAGGAAGAGCTCAAAGGTATCCCACTCAAGCAACCCTGCAATTACGATACAAGAAGTCTCTTGTGTCCCCAATACACCTAATACAATTGTCAGTTGTATAGGTGCACTAGTTCGGCGAAGAGAGAGTAAAATACAAGTTATATTGTAACATCCCTGATTTCTGGAAAGTCCAAAAATCACTAAAAATTAAAACAAGATGGAAGATTACTAAAGAATCAAAAGACCAAGTTGGGAGGAACCCAAAGACTTTTGGTTGACCCAAGGAGTGACCCCTTAGTGTCAAAGGTAGTTCAACATACCTATGTTGGTCTACAGCTCTACCACGAAGGAAATTTTTTACTCAAGCCAATCTCAAATCAATCTACACTTCAATCAAATGAAAATAGACTACCCACAAAAGTTTCTTTTAAGGGTGGTAGCCCACCCAGTTTTTCTGGAACCCAGTCACCCAGACCTATCTTTCTTTCTATCCTTCCCAAATCTAGGGACAAGATTTCTTTTAAGGGTGGTAGTCTGTAACATCCCTGATTTTTGGAAAGTCCAAAAATCACTATAAATTGAAAATTTTGCTTTCATGTTATGAAAGTCATCGAAAACCAAATAAAATTCAAACACAAGGTAAACATTAATTGTTTTTACAATGCTATTGAAATATATAATCAAAATACCTCTATTTTCTAAAAAACCTAAATCCTCAAAACAAGTAACTATCCAAAGAAACTATTTTTATTTCTATTTGCAAACCTTGAAAATATAAATTGGTTTCTATAAAGAAGTTGTGTTCCATTTTGTTTTCTCTAAATATTATACCAAGTATTTAACCATAAAGTGTTTATATAAGTTATTTTTGTTTATGAAAACAAGTAAAGAACCATGGAAAACAATATTGGCATTTTTAACTCTCCTCTAAATAATATTAAACCCCATTTCAAAGTATCATTTATTTTCTAAATAGAAAAGCACATAGTTACTATTTGTGATTGCTCATATGTTGAAATTATTTTAAAAGGTCCTAGAAAATAATAATTTGAATCATAGGAACATTTTCTAAGATCATCTAAATCATATTTCTATAATTAAGCCTCCTTTTCTATTAAGTAACTATTCATGTTTTCATCATATTTTAAAGTTATAAAATATGAAAACACTTTGAATGGGTTTTGGAAAATAGTATTTGATTATTATAAAGATACTGAAAGTTTCTTTGACAAATATTTATATTTTATAACTTTCTAAATTAAAAATAAAAAATAAACATGATAAAAAGTTTAAAAAATGATATGGGATTAAATATATTAATATTACAGAAATTTAGAAATTTATTTGACCTTATTTGGATAAAGAAAGCAGAAGTTATTAAATAAATAAGAAAACATGAATTAAAATGAAAAGGAAAAAGGGAACCAGCGAGGCTCAACCCACTTTCCTGTTTTCTTATTCCCCGGACACGCAGCAACAGAACCTAGCGGGCCAGCCCAGCACTCCAGCCCGCTCCCCTCCCCCTCTCAGAACTCACCGACATGTGGGACCGCACGCTGACGTCAGCGATGACGTCACCGTCTTCAAGCCCTGGAAACGGACGAACTACCGTTTCTTCTCCGTTTAATTTCGCGAGTTTAAGGCCCTCCCTGTTATAGCCCTGCACCCCGTATTTGTTTCCACTCCTATTCCCCCTCGTTTCGTGCCCGAGGGCTGAAGAAATTCCTCGCTGGAGCCGCACGGGACCGCCGCCATTCAACCTCGATCCCGGCCATCGTAGCACGTCTCCGCCACCCCTCTATGTCTCTTTTTCCTCCCCGTGCCCTTGCGCGCATTTTGACACCTCTTCCCGTTTGCATGGTGCAGCGTAACGACAAGGGAGAGCTCGCCGGAGAAGCGACTTCATCGGCCGTTTTCGTGGACGCCATCGACACCCTTCGAATCGTCGTGCTCTGTTGAGTCCCGTGGTGCTCTCCGTTGAGCTTGCGGACCCCCGGATCTTCATCGTCGTCCAAGTCCGAGCCCGGCGCCGCCGTCTCGACATTTTCCGGTGAAAATTCAGGCGGAGGTAACCTCGACCTTCCCAGCATCGTCAGATCTAGATCCAACGGGCATGATTAGATCACTTACTGAAGGGGTACGAGCACATAGAAATTAGCCACGTTTGTGCCCTGTCAGCGCCCAGTCATAGGCCCGTCAGCAGCCACGTCAGCCCCTCTATTTTCCTGTTTTCCCGAATAGAAATAATTGGCATTTTGCAGATTAGCCCCTAGAACTTTGAATCATCATAACTTTTTAACCACTTGGCCAAATTTGATAAACTTAGACTTTTTGAAATCCCCACAATGGGTAGAATCTATTAGGACTGTTCAAATGCAAATTTGACAAACTTAAATTGGATCAAATTTAAATATGCTTATTTGATGAATTTTGGCATAATTCAAATTATACAAATCCAAAAATTGCGAATAAAATATTTTTGGAAACATTAGGATGAGTACTTTCACAATCTCTGTCCCAAAATAATTTTTGATCAAAATTAAATTCAATTTAGAATTAAGTTCCCTATTTGAGTATTTTTGACATAGATTTAATTATATAAATAATTAGAAAATGATCCCTTAAGAAAAATTGCTCCATTTGGTAACCTTGAACCAGAGAAATCAGTACCTAAACCTTTTGAACAAACTTGAACCATTTCCATGTAAGTTGGACCAAAAATCCATCTTAGTGAACCACTAGTTGATCATACCTTAGATTTTGTTTCTATTCTTTCTACCATTGTTTGTTGTGACCAAAAATCCATCTTAGTAAACCCTTGGAATTTCCTTAATAAGTATTGAACTCAAACCTTGACTTTGTCCTAGCCAACTTGGTTAAACCCCTTTGGATATGTTAGTTGCTCTGTATGTTTTCTACACTTTTATGTTTATTTGCTAGGATTCTTGTTTATTTTGTTATTGTGTTTTCCATGAATAGATTGTACGGAGAGCAACGATCTTTTGTGAAGAGAGAGTGTGATATCTTTACCAACTTTAACAAGGCAAGTAACACACCATCAACTACCCATTATTTTATATATGCATTAGTTGATTTTTGAATAGTATGCATGATAAGAAATTTTACTAAGTCATATTATGCAATGCTATTATCCTAGTAGTATGTAGCCATCCCTTATACCTTGTTATTTTGATAGCCTTAGAACTTAGTAGATGCTATGCAATATTACGGATTATTTTACCAGATGTTGAGGAAAAATTCTAAGTATAACATTCAATGAAACACCTGGGTGGATTTTGGATGTGATTGGATTATGTTGAGTGTTTCCTCAGGGCCCTTGTTTAAGGGTTATTGCACTTGAGGTTGTCACTTGTGGATGGCCACCCAGGAACAAAGAGATTAATAAGTCACTGTAAGTCTAGTAGCTTACCGTGCAGCCTTTTGACATATGGGCTCTCTCTTGATCAACTAAGTTTGAGAGTTCAGCCTAGGCTTGACTAGCAGATGTAGCAAAATTATAGGTGGAACGGTCTTGCCTGTGGGTTTGGACTTCTTCTTCTGAAAGATCTCATCACAGTTCTCTCCTTTCCATGATGCACTCCGGGTGTATAGGATGTTTGGGCTAATTGAAGACAAAGGGTGAAAGTGCACAACCTCTGCAGAGTTAGAAACTAAGATCTTAGTCGTGTTCCCGGTTATGGACAACTATGAGCAGCTAGACAAGGATTGACGGAAGAATCTCATGACCAATTTCAATAAGTAAAATTTTGACCAAGTGAACAATATTATGGTGCTTGGATTTTAATCCAATGTGGCCATCCTTTGAAAAGAAAAGTTGTTTTACAAAAGTGATAGGAGAAAACTGGCTTTATGCAAACTTAGCCTAAAACTCCACTCAGCCAAATAAGCATGTAGTATTAGTCTTGCCATTTATATCCACCATAGTGTTACTTGCCAATACATTAAATTGTATTGACTCCCTCGTGGCTGCATATTCCATATTGCAGATGTTTCTGAAGATGAGTGAGGATTTCTTTTAGGATCTCGAGACTATCGCCAACATGTTTTTCCTGTGGCACATGAAGAATATGGGCTCAATGTTGTACTATGTCTTCCGCTGTATATCTTTGTTTACTGCTAGTCTTTTAAGACTATGCAAGTTGTAATACTATTTTGTAAAGACTGGATCATGCGATGTAATAGAATTTGATGCATTTGCATGATATTTCAACTCTCCGATGGGTAGTTAAATCGACGGCAGTCAGAAACAAGGAGTCCCCTCCCCCTCCTGCGCGAGGGACGTTGCCCCAGATCGCATTTATTGCAAGAGCTAGTACTAGAGCGAGAGAGAGCAGCTGAGTGGCTACTCGGCTGAGAGGCAAACTTGTACTGTGGCTACTCGGAGGTTATACATACAGAGAGATAGGCAGGAGTAGGGGTGTTACCTCCACACGAGGGCCCCGAACCTGGGTAGTTCTTGTTGTTTGCAGTGTTTCTTGAGCGTGGCTACTCGCCGTGCGATCCCTCCCCGGATACCTACAGCGTCCATCAGCCCCAAACTTTAGCCATCCCATGGCATCTGTCTTTACCTCACCACGACAGTTGGCTCCCACCGTGGGGCCAGCAGCGGTGCTGGCTGGGGTGCATATTCGGACGAGACCGATTTCTGCTTCGGGGGAGCGCGTGGTGTGTGGCCTTGTCCACATATTCGGCTCCTTCGACTTCGTCACCGACAACGCCGGCGATTTCGGCGGCAGGCCCATGCCTGCAGGCGGCTCGGTGCTCTCCTTCGGTGCGCACCTGGTCTACGTCGCCACTACCATCATCCGCGAGTTCCCGGAGGGGGTGCTCGTCGCGGATGATCCACCTGCTGTACTCGGTGCCCGCGGGAAGCCAACTGGCTCCTCTGCGGACAGCGTGGAGGTGATGATGACGGGACCGGCTATCGATGCCGGGAAAGGCGCGGTCGCTACCGCGGGAGCCATCGAGGAAACAGCTAGTGCGAGGGGCCACAAGCCCTACGAGATGCCCCAGAACATTCCGGGTTACGTGCCTCCATCCACGTCTTCGGCTATACCCGCTGCTCGCGGAGACGCCACCGTGCAGCTGGGCATGCCACGACCCAACGAGGCGGAACTCGCCGCCTTGAGGGCACAACTCGAGTAGCAGCGTCAGGCACTACTCGTCGAGTCCCACGAGCTGGAAAAGGTTAGGCTTGAGCTTAACCTAGACCAAAATGAGTACAACCGAGCGCATGGTTTTACTCCAGTTTCTAGGCTGCCTAGCAAGCTAGGTGTTATTCTTCGCAACTTAGGTGACGAGTTAGCCAGAGATGGTAGGGCTGTTAGCCAATCTGCTAGTTTGAACACTGCTACTAGGCCAAAATACAGCTCCCCTGCCAAAACGCTTAGGGCCGCAGAGGCAGTTGCTGCCGAGTTGCCGCATCTCACTGGTGATGCTCGCGCGGGCAGCAGGATAGGCTCAATGAGCTAGTTCTAGAAGATGGCAGGCAGAACGAGGAGTTCCGGAAAGCCAATCCGGGTGCTGGCACTTCCCATGTTGTTCATTCGCATGGGATGAGATCTATGGATCAGGCATCATCGCCGCTTCCCGGCGGTGATAGGGCCCAGAGCGTGACCTCTGGGAGACACAAACAGATGCAGGTGTACGACCCGGCTGTCGCTGCAAAACAGCATGCTGTAGAGCGGCAGCCCGGCCATAAACACAACTCTGCAAGAGCAGGCTATCAATCCACTAAAGCTCACAGCAGGAGGCCAGGAGGAAGCCGAGAGGGCGCATCTCGGCATCATGCTGCCCAGCCAGTTCAGCAAAGGGTGCAGCCGCAAGTAGTTGTGGTAGCAGCCAATCCGGTTGTGCAACCCGCAGCTGTGCAGCAGGACCGCTACAACGACGGGTACTCGGCGATGGAGCAAGCCGGGTACGCAGACCCAAGGGACGTCACTGACCGCATCGGTGACCGGATGCTGGAGCCCACTGATGCAAGGTACAAGCTGGACCGGATCAACCGGTCTGCGCAGCTCGAGACGAAAGGGACACCCGGCCCAGAATGCTTTGGCCGTCGCATCATGGAGGAGCCCTCCGTGAACAAGTTTCAGCTGGCTAGAGGGACCAAGTGCTATGATGGCAGCACCAAGCCAGAAGACTGGTTAAGTGACTATGTTACCGCTTTGCACATTGTAGGCGGCAACCGGAGATGGGTTGTGCGGTACGTTCCGCAGATGCTGGAGGGCCCTGCTCGGACTTGGCTCAACAACTTGCCCAGAGACAACATCAATTGCTGGCTGGACTTCTCGGAAGCTTTCATCAGCAACTTACCAGCATGTACAAGAGGCCGAATAGGACGCAACAGCTCTCGGCTTGCAAGCAACGAGAAGAGGAGACAGACCGAGAGTACCTTACTCGGTGGAGCACTTTGAGGAACACCTGTGAAGGTGTGAATGAGGCCCAGGCCATTACCTGGTTTGCTCAGGGCTGCAGGCACGGCAGCATGCTATGGTAGAAGCTGCAGCGAGAGATGCCGAGTATGCTTGCCAAGACGATCAAGATTGCAGATATGTATGCACTCGGCGACCCTACTCAGCCTCTACTCGACTCTCCTGAGCCCAGAAGAAGAAATCAAGTTGGCGGCAGGCGCCAAGACCGACAAGATTTCCGACACAAGCGCAGAGATGACCGGCTGGATACTCGGTATAGTCCTGAACAAGTGAATGTTGTGAACCATAACACTGTATCTGCTGGGAGTAGCCAAAGGCAAAAAACTGCTGGAGCCCCGTATGGGCAAAACCAGAACTAGGGCCAAGGCTTCAAGAAGCAATACCCTCCTCCTCAGCAGGTTACCAGCAACCCGGATTCTGGAGATGCTGCGAGGTTCATCTTTGAGACCATGAAGGATGGACCGTGTAGCTTCCATACTCGGCATCCGAGTAGGCCAGCCAACCACACTACCCGGCAGTGCAGCTGGTGGGACCGTATCAAGAGTGAAGGCTTTGGTCAGCTGCCCCCTCCTCCTCCTCTGCCGCTTTCTGGATCCAATGTGCAGCCTATCCGGGAAGCTGCTCCCAGGCCTGCAGAGAATCCGAAAAGGGAGAATGTGAACCAAGTGGCCCATGGAGTCAACCGCAACAACAATCGCAACTTCTACACCCGCAACAACAACAGGAACAACAACAACAACAACAACAACAACAACAACAACAACAACCATGGCAACAATGGCAACGACAATGATGGTGGCGCAGACCGCAACCAGTACCAGGAGCACCACGAGAGCTACATGATCTTCACCACCGAACCAGACGACAAGCAGTCGCAGCGCAGGCGCGCAATGGAGGTAAACGCCGTGATCCCGGCAGTACCCCACTATTTGCATTGGTGTGACCAAGATATCACATGGTCCAAGGAGGATCACCCAAGGGTGATGCCCAATCCGGGTACCTATGCATTGGTGGTGGACCCTACCTTCCTGGGCACCAAGAAGAATGTCAAGTTCAGCAAAGTGCTGATAGATAACGGCAGCAACATCAACATCATGTACAAAGACACACTGGAGAAGCTCGGCCTCGCCGAGAACATGCTGCTACCCAGCAGGACCACTTTCCATGGCATTGTGCCGGGAGTATCTTGTGCTCCAATCGGCCCCATCTGGATAGATGTGTTATTCGGTACCAGGGAGAACTGTCGCACCGAGTGCCTGCAGTTCGAAGTTGTTGATCTTCAGAGCCCCTACCATGCTCTACTCGGTAGGCCTGCCCTCACCAAGTTCATGGCCTCAACCCATGCAGCCTACCTGAAGATGAAGCTACCTGGTCCCAATGGCGTCATCACCATATCGGGTGATTACAAGCGTTCTATGGAGTGTGCCTCTGCTGGATCTTTGCTAGCGGAGTCACTGGTCATTGCTGCCGAGAAGAAGAAGATACATGAGGTAGTGGCTATGGCCCAAGCAGCGCAAGTTGGGGCACCTGGAATGCCGAGTTCCCAGTACGGAACTGCTTTCCAGGTGTCCCAGGAGACAAAGAAGGTCCAGGTTGATCCTGAGTTCCCAGACCGTGTTGCCATCATTGGTGCCGGGTTGGATGCGAAATAGGAAAGCAAGCTTATCCACTTCCTCCGTGAGAATCGGGATGTCTTTGCATGGTCCAATGTGGACTTGCCGGGTGTCCCGAGGGAGTTGGTTGAGCACTCGCTACACGTACGCCCAGACGCCAAGCCGATTAAGCAGGCAATGTGCCGCTTTGCGGCAGAGCGAAGGAAGGCTATCGGTGATCAGATCACCAAGTTGCTCATAAGCGGATTTATCATGGAGGTACTACATCCGGATTGTCTGGCCAATCTGTTCATGGTTGAGTAGAAGAAGGAGGACCCCAAGGCCGAGATTGCGTGTCGCATGTGCGTGGACTACACCGACCTGAACAAGGCCTGCCCCCAAGGACCCATTCCCGCTACCCCGCATAGATCAGGTGATCGATTCCACTGCCGGTTGCGAGCTTTTGTCTTTCATTGATGCCTACTCTGGTTTCCATCAGATATCTCTCAACCCGAATGATCAAATAAAAACTACCTTTATTACCCCGTACGGGGCTTATTGCTATCGTGTTATGTGCTTTGGGTTGCAGAATGCTGGGGCTACCTATCAGATATGCATGAAAAAAATGCTTGCATGATCAAATTGGCAAGAATGTGCAGGTGTACGTAGATGACATTGTCATCAAAACGAATAAAACACATACTCTGCTTAGTGATATTGAGGAAACTTTTGCCAACTTACGCAAGTACCGGATGAAGTTGAATCCGACTAAATGCACCTTTGGCGTCCCGGCTGGCAAGCTACTCGGTTTCTTGGTGTCTAGCCAGGGCATTGAGGCCAATCCTTCAAAGATAAAATCTATAGAGAGCATGTCTTTGCCGAGATCATTGAAGGATGTGCAGAAGTTTACCGGGTAATTGGCTTCTCTGAGCTGCTTCCTGGGCAAAATGGGCGAGAAGGCCTTGCCTCTCTATCAGCTGATGAAAAAGAGTGACAAGTTTGTATGGACACCGCAAGCTGATGTGGCATTCAAGGAGCTGAAGACCATGCTGGGTAGCGCTCCCATCTTGGCTAGTCTGCTACCCAAAGAGCCAATGTTGCTCTACATTGCGGCTACCAACCGGGTAGTGAGCGTGGTGATTGTGGTGGAGAGAGAAGAGGAAGGAAAGACTGTGCAACGGCCAGTATACTAGCTCAGCGAGGTGCTATCCAACTCCAAGCAAAACTACCCGCACTACCAGAAGATGACATACGGCGTGTACCTGGGTGTCAAGAAGCTGAAGCACTATTTTCAAGAGCAACCCATCACAGTTGTGAGTTCCGCTCCCATCTCGGACATTATGGGCAACAAGGATGCTAGTGGCAGAGTAGCCAAGTGGGCAATCGAGCTAGCCGCGTACGCTCCCCTGTACGCGAGAAGAGAAGCCATCCAGTCACAGATCCTGGTAGATTTTCTGGTGGATTGGGCTGAGGTGCAATATGAGCGTCCTTTGCTGGAAACCAATTTCTGGAAGACGCACTTTGATTGCTCCAAGGTGAAGGAAGGGCTGGGTGCTGGCGTAGTGCTTACGTCACCCAAGCATGAACAACTCAAGTATGTGCTGCAAATACACTTCAAGGCGTCTAACAATGTGGCCGAGTATGAGGCAGTGGTGCACGGCATGAGAGTAGCCAAGGAGGTTGGGGTGCAATGTATCGTCTTCTATGGCGACTCGGATTTGGTGGTGCAGCAAGTATCCGGCACTTGGGATGCCCTGGATGCCAACATGGCCTCCTACCGGTTTCTGGTGCAAACCATGACTGGCTTCTTCGATGGCTGTGAGTTTCATCACATACACAGAGCAGATAATGATGCAGCGGATACCTTGTCCAAGTTGGGATCTTCTCGGCAGTTTATCCCGCCTGGGATTGCCTTGGAGCATTTGAGAAAGACATCTATCAAGCCCTACCCCAACTCGGAGTCCATCTTCATTCCATTACTACCGGATTCAGAAGCTGTTCCCATGGAGATTGATTGGGAGGCTGCCAAACAGAACCCGGGGACTGCCGTCTCCAACTCGGGGACTGGCGCCTGCAATCCGGGGACTGCCCCTCTTAACTGAGGACTATCGCATTAATCGAGGGGGTCATTTCCGAGTACTCGGGGACTCGGGGCCTCGCCCTCAACTCGGAGCAAGTAATGGTGGCAAATCCAATGGAGATCGATGAACCAGTGTTCCCTGTTCGGCCCACGCCGGGTTGGGCTGTGCCCATCTTGTCCTTTCTGATGGACGGCACTCTGCCGAGTGACGAGGTCACAGCCCGACAGATACAAAGAAGATCCAAGGTTTACACAATCATCAACAAGGAGCTACACAAAAGGAGTCCAACTGGCGTACTGCAACGCTGTGTTGAGCCAGAAGAAGGGGAAGAAATTCTCAGAGAGATACATCAAGGAGAATGCGGGCATCACGCCTCTTCTCGGGCTCTAGTCAAGAAGGCTTTTCGGCATGGTTTCTTTTGGCTCACGGCCCTGAGGCAAGCTGAAGAGATAGTGAGAGAGTGCAATGGGTGTCAAAGGTTTGCAAGCAAGATCCACATGCCAGCTTCCGAGTTGAAGACCATTCCTATCACTTGGCCGTTTGTTGTTTGGTGCTTGGACATGGTAGGCCCATTCAAACCGGCTAAAGGCAATATGACTCACATCTTAGTCATGGTGGATAAGTTCACCAAGTGGATTGAGGTGAAGCCTATTCGGAAATGTGATGGAGCCACTGCTGTGAGTTTCCTGAAGGATGTTATCCTGAGATACGGCTACCCGCACAACATCATCACTGACAATGGCACCAACTTTGCTGAGTGGGCCTTTGCAAGATTCTGTAAGGAGAAGCGCATCCGACAAGATGTTGCATCAGTCGCGCATCCTGCTTCCAATGGGCAAGTTGAGAGAGAAAATGGCATGGTGCTATCCGGCATAAAGCCAAGGCTGATTGAGCCATTACAGCGAACCCCTGGTTGTTGGCTGGACGAGTTGCCTGTGGTGTTGTGGAGTCTAAGGACTACCCCTAACCGATCAACCGGATACACACCATTCTTCCTGGTATATGGAGCTGAGGCCGTGTTGCCCACTGACCTAGAGCATGACTCACCAAGGGTAACACTCTATACTGAAAAAGAGGCCCGAGATGCTCGAGAAAATGACGTTGACCTGCTAGAGTAAGCAAGAGAGTTAACTCTGTCACGTTCCGCCATATATCAGCAAAGCCTGAGGCGTTATCACAGCCGGAAAGTGAACCCAAGGGTTTTCCGAGAAGGAGACTTGGTCCTAAGGCTCATGCAACGCACAGCCGGGATGCACAAGCTATCCTTTCCGTGGGAAGGGCCCTTCATTGTGAGCAAGGCCTTGCACAATGATGCATACTATCTAGTTGACGCATAGGCATCCCAGAAGAACGGACCGGATAGAGCAGGAGAGGAATCCAAGCGCCCCTGGAATGTAGCTCTACTCCGCTGTTTTTATTCATGATCAAACTTTGTATGTATCTCTTCAACCGAGTTAAAATTCTAGTCGGCACTCCGAATTCAAACTCGGGGACTGCCCTTGTCCAATTTGCTCCGTGTCTTTCTACTCTATTTTTTACTTTGTCTACTCGGTTGAGTCACTTAGAATTTCATAAGCACATATAGTAATGTGTTTAAACCCAAGGGCCAACTCTTTGACTTTGCTGTTGTCCGCGACCCGGCTTCATGGCGAGCAAGAGAACAGGCCAAACGTCAATGAACACACGAAAAATTTCTAAGGAAAGGAAACGTGTCGCAACCGAGTAGAGTGTTCTTTACTGTTTTCTCTTTTTTTTGGCTAAGTGGTGGGAATGTTACCATGCATTTTTCTAAGTGGCTAAGTATTTGAAACTCAAACTTTGAAATCTTGTGACTCGACTACCAAAAAAGCCACAAGTGGCAGGTAAGAGCTAAGACAAAGATAATGAGTGGATAAAAAACGCAACTCGGGGACTTGCATATTAACGCAACCCGGCATTAAGCCAGAGTTGCTAAGTGTTGAACAAATAAAAAACTGAGTACCAAAGAACATAATAGTATCGATTACATATGCACCCGGCATCCCGGGGATTTGATAAGTGTTTAGAGATGAAGCATGCCGGAATTACACAGGAGTAGAAGCAGTGTTGTCCGCATCAGTGTTGGTAGGCACAGTCGACTCGGAGGCAGTAGCTGTGGAAGTTGCTGTAGCCGCGGAGATGGGATCCGTTGCAGAGTTGGAGGATGGAGCAGATTGAGTGCTGGGTAGTGGGTAGACGCCGGATGGTGCAGCCCCAGTCGCACCCAACTCAGGAGCTAGGTCTTGGATCACCATCTCGGTGGTGATGGTGGCCTCCTGCGCGGTGGGCTGCGGCTGCTCGGCCTCCGAGTTGGCTGCCAACTCAGAGTCCTCCGCGTTGCCATGCTGCTCGGTCCTCTCAGTCTCCGTGGCCTCTTCTTGCTCGGATCCCTCCTCTTCGGCACCCTCCTCAAACTCGGCCAGGTCCTCGTCAGCAATGCTGTCATCGTCTTCATCATCATCTTCACCGACATCCGTATCAGGCTCGGTGGGACCATCGATAAAGACGCTGGTGTCGGCGTAAGAGGCGAGCTCATAGGCCACCGCCTTTCGGCGAGTAACGCAGTCAGGATCCTTGGTCCACTTGGAGTTGTTGCGGCGCGTTCCAATCCTGTCGAGATCCAGGTTCTCGTACCAGGACAGGACGAAGTGCAGCAGTTCGTCAGCTCCTGCCCGAGCCGCAGAGGCACGCCACTTCTTGAGCTCCACCTTGACCTCATCCAGGTGCTCGGCAATCTCGCGGAAGGTTTCCGAAACGTACCTTTCAGGCCAAAATAGTTTGTGCAGTTTGAATCCAGTGGACACCATGGAGGTGCCCAGGCCCTTGAGGGAGCGGATTTGCATCTTGATGTTGAGGAGATGGTCGTTGATGATGGATGTGTTGTCAATGTTTAGACCAGATGCGGCCCTGGCCTATCTTGCCTTGTCCAGAGCAGGCACACCAGTGGAGCAAAGTTCCGGGAAGATGTCTGCATAAGGAACTAAGTTGAATCAGAAACAGAGACCGAGAAGAAGTGAAACCGGGTAGAAGAAGACAGAGAAGAGAAAACCAAGCCAAATATAGGGTAGAGGCAACTCACATTCCATGTCTACCAGCAGGGCTCCCAGCTTGACCTTCCGGTCCTCTGCTTCCTGGTGATGCTTGTCCTGCAGACGCGCGAGTCATTTATTTGAACCTCCAGGGCTCGGTTCCTTTCCTTGAGCACTTGGATCTCCAGCTCGAGTGCCCACTTCTCGGCATTGGCTGTCCTCTCAAACTCCTGCTTCTCGTTGACGTGGTTGATGGCGGTTTGGAGTGCGGCTTGGAGATCAAGCTGGAGCTTCTCGTATTCCGCCCTTTCGACGGTGCGCTCTTGCTCTAGCTCTGTTTCTCGGGTTTGCAACTGCTGCTGTACCTCAGCAGGCGTGAGGCAGTGCAAGTGTTGCTCCCGGAAATTTTTATACTCTTCTACAAGAAGAACATCACTATCAGCAGAATAACCAAGTGAGAAGATGTAAATGCAGAGAAGAAAGAGGGAGGCTCACCTTCCAGAGTAGAGATTTTACTCTGGGCAGAGGCAGCGAAAACTTCGCAGTCTCGGTGCCTATCCACTAGATCCTTGAGCTTGCCTGCAGACAAGACAGCAATGAAGCAAAAAGCAAAAAACGGGCGTAAATACAAAACGCACAAACCAAGATGCTAAAGGCTTACCTTTGATCTCAAAGAGCTGGAGAGTACGGTCCAGGGCATGCTGCTCCATAGCATCTTTGTCCTTCTTGACGGCCTCCAGAGCTTGATTCCACTCTCTGGCTTGGCAGTGGTTCCAGAGAAGTTGCTGGAAAATCTTTGTCCTCTTCTGGACGCTATCCTGCAGAGAAGAAGGGAAGACTATAAGTACTGGAAGATTTGGCCCGAGTAAATGTCAACTCGGTTGAGTCTTCACCTACTCGGCCCGAATCTCGGGGACTGGGGGAATGACTAAGAGAAAAAAGAGAAGAGAAAGAAGAAACTTGCAACTCGAAAAATGCAAAAAGGAGAAGAGACACTTACCACGTAGCTTTGCTCGATGTCCTCGATGTTTTTGCGGAGGACGAACAGCTTCCCGGCTAAAGTGCTGCAAGGGCTGGCCACCGTCATGCCAACGGGGCCAATGTCGGCCTTGTTCCAGTCTGTCCGGTAGTGGTCGAGCTTGCCCAACTCGGTACCGTTCCAGCTGGTGTTGCCGTGCACCTTGCTGTCCCAGGCCTTCTTGATATGGCCAACTCGGTCCAAGATGGCTGCAAGGCCTTCTTCAGGAAGCGCCTCCTCGTCTTCACCACGGGAAGCGAGTTCCTTGATGACCAAGGAACCCTTCTTCCCCTTGGACTTGGAGGCTTCCGCGGCTTTGCGCTCTTTGAGAGCGGCCAGTCGTTGTTCCTCCTTGGACAGCTGGATTTGGTGGCGTTGCTGCATCTCCGTCCAGTATTCGGGATACTTTCGCTGTCCGCTGGCGCTGGCACCAGCACTTTACTTCTCGACGGGGCCAAAGGTGACCCCGGAGGAAGCCGGGTTGACGCTTGAAGAGGGCGGCATCCTGTATTGGGTGAGCGTCTGCTGGGTGCTCTTGACCAGCTTCCCGGACTGCCCATCTTGCGGCTTGGGGGTTGTGGCACCTGCCCAGCCTCTGAGGCAGCACGCTTTGGCTGTTGCCGGGTTGCCTCAGCTCCCGACTTGGTAGTCTTCTTGACGCTTGGCGTGGGGGTTGGCCGAGGAGGCAGAGTTGGCTGAGGAGGTCGTGGCGCTTGATGAACTTGAGGAGGTGCTTGCTGAGTTGGTGGAGGAACTGGTGCGCGGGGTGGAGTCGCCTGCTGAGTTGGCGGCACAAGTGGCCGGCTACTCGGTGCAGCGTCCGGCTGCACTTGGTCTTGGCGGACTGGTCCACCACATCGTCTCCTACCCGCTGCTCCGCAGCGGGATCAAGCCTTGCGGCGACATTGTCTTCTACCCGCGGCTCGGCCGTGGGGTCATGTTGATCTGCAGCGTTGGTCTCTGGCTCCTACTCGGTGGTGGCATCTGGCCGCTCCAGGGCGGCGTCTTTTTGCTGCTGCTCGGCAGCGTGTTCAGTATTCTCCTCGGCTGATGCAGCCGGAGGAGTTGTCGGTTTCTCGGAGTCGTCGGTGGCCTAGGCAGTTGGCTGCACATCAGGCGGCGACTGCTCGGAAGTGAGGTCTACTTCAATCCTGGCGCCATCGTTCTCGGCGCCAGTGTCTTGTTCTTCATTAACTGGGGAGGGCGCACGCGCCCTGTCCCGCGTCTCTTGGTTTTCTTCATCATCCAAGAGCTCGGCGGTCTGCTCTCGGGGCGGGGCTGTTCGCTGCTGAGGAGTTGGTGCGGTGGTGGCGTCAGCGTCAAGAGCCGCGCTAGAAGGAATAATAGGGTCAGAAAGAAAGCAGAAAAGGGACAAGAGAAAAGCACAACAGAGAAGCAGGGGATACTCGGAGAACACTTACCTGTCGCTGGTGGGGGCTTTCCTCTTGCGGGAAGCAATGGCTTTGTTCGCGGGCTTCTTCTTGGTCCTATTGGGAGGAGGTGCTTGGGCACCGCTGCCAATCTTCTTCCGGGTATTGGGAGCGTCCACGGATAGCGGATTGTCAACCAAGGGTTCCTCCCCGTCATCCAAATCAGGTTCCTCTGCAGAGAAGAAGGGGGAATTCAGAACAAGCAAGAGAGAAGAGAATCAAAGCATGCTACTAGTAAGTGGAAAGGTGAACCGAGTCACCTTCTTCGTCTTCGGACCAATCCCGAATAGAGGCATCAGCTCGGGACTTGCCAGGATGATTGGCGTGAGGGATACACAAGGTATCTTGGGTGTCGTAGGCGGTCTTGTCGTCCTCAGTTCTGTCATCGTGCCAGTTGGCCTCGAAGATTTCACTGTCCTCTTCTCTCTGGCGATTGATGTGCTGATCGGTGCAAGCAGACACAGTGAGTTGAGTTCTCGGATAAGTGTCTCTACTCGGGATAGCGTGCAAACACAAAGCATATTAAGCTAAGTATTTCTACTCGGGATAGCGTGCAAACACAAAGCATATTAAGCTAAGTGTTTCTACTCGGGACAGCATGCAAACACAAATCATACGCAATAGAACACTAACCTGGACGATGGGTTTGGTGCGGCTATACGGCACGAAGCCGTATGCCCAATTCTCGGTGAGCGTAATCTGCATGATAGACCTGGCCCAAATGGCCACCTCAGCCTTGCTGAGCTTGAAGGTTGTCGTCCTGGTACAATCCCGAGGACCTCCCATGTGGCACATCTTGTGTGCTCGGTCCTGGAGCGGGAGTACCCGGCGCGAGATCCAGCAGGCGATTGGGTCGTCCCGAAGAAGCCCTTCTGACACCAACTCAGTGAAGCGCTTCTCGACCTGGACGACGTCTGGCATAGTCTTCTTTGGATCATATCCCCAGTTCTGCCCGGTGGGCAGCGCATTCAGAAACTTAGGGACCCCTATCCGGTCTTCGATGGGCTTTCCCTTCTCGGCGGGAACATTCTTCACGTAGAGGAAGCCGCGCTGCCACTTGCGCACGGTATCCAGACCGAGTACTCTCGGGTGGTGTCCGGTGCGGCGCTGCAACATCATCGCGCTACCCGTCTGGGTCATCGCGCGAGGGGCTTCAGTGTTGCCAGGATCGGGAACACTTTGCTTGCGGAGGTAGAAGTATTTCGCCCAGGTGTGGACCGTCGGGTAGACGCCAAGAAAAGCTTCACACACGGTAGCGTGTGTGGAGAGCATAACGACGACGTTTGGTGGGAGATGGTGCGGCTGGAGGCCTAAATGGCAAAGGAAATCGGAAAGAAACTTAGAGATGGGCAGGCCAAAGCCGCGTTTGAAATGGGAGAGGAATACCACGTACTCGTCCATTCCGGGCACCGGGACGAGCTCGGTGCCGGGAGGCCGGCAGGCAACGCCGGGAGGGACTCGGCGGTTATTCACCAGCCATTGACAGTCCTCGGCGGTGACGTCCGAGCCCTCCCAGCCGGCTCGGGCGGGAACCGTCTCGTCTCCGTGCGCCATGGAACTGAGATTGATGATTGGAGAGGAAGAGCTCGTCGGAGTTGAGGGCGAGGATTGTGGTGATGGCGCGCCGAGATTCTTGCTCTCAGCTCTCATGGTGGGAGCGCGGTGAGTACTCGCAGTGGCGATGTGCTCGACGGCGGTGACTGAGGAGATGGGAGCGCGAGATTGGAAAGGAAGCAGGAAAGATAAAAGGTAGGCGCCGCGGGGGTATTTATCTCTCCCCGCGGGCTGCAGTTACTACTGGATCAATCGTGGGCATTGATCTTGTGGCGTGGGTTAACTGCCCGTTAGAAACGCACACAACGTGAAACACGCGCGTAACGGGCGCAGGTAATCTCACGTCCCAGATCGTGGGCTCTCGAGTACACGTTCGATGTGACCTAACGGGCTATGGGCCCTAGGCGCAGAGACTGGCGCGTGGCCTGCAGCAGCACCGAGGCGTCGCGGTCACTGGTGCATGGCACGTGTCCCGCAGCGACACGAGAGGATGGATTTGGTCTGATCCGGCGGGTTCGTGTTCAAAATTTCACTAAGTCAAGTTACTCGGCAGCATAGTAGAGAAAGTGCTCTACTCGGCTACAAGGAAGTTTCTCTCGTAATCACAGTTGGAGTGGTTCGAGTGGGAGGTTGTAACATCCCTGATTTTTGGAAAGTGCAAAAATCACAAAAATTTAAAACTTTTTGTTTTCATGTTATGCAAGTCACCAAAAACCAAATAAGATGCAAGAAACAAAAGGAAACAATACATATTTCAATGTAATTGGAATAAAGAATCCAAATTTCCTTCATTACATAAACCCTAAAGCCCCTTTCAAAATAGATATTTTACCATAAAGAAAAATATTTCTTCTGAGCAAACCTCCTAACAAACAATGATTTTAACTCAATTACCATATTGAAAATGTTTATGATATTTAAAAACTAGAGAATTACTATCTCTAATATTTTCTTCATGTCTCCAAAAATATTTCATACGAATAAAATTATTTATGTTGCTACTCAAATATTATAGCAAGTATTACACCATAGAATGTTTTCCATAAATGTTTTCTTTATAAAAATCAGATGAAATAATTAGGGAAAACAAATAATAATCCCTTGATAATTATTTATCCACTCTCCTATCTAGTTATTATCTATATTTAAAAATGGCATAAAGGTTTTATTAAGTGATTTGCTAATATGTTAAAAATATAAAAATATTTTAATGGGTTGAAATTTCTTTGAGAAATAATAATTGACCTAAAGAATGCATCTGAGATTTTATAAAACCCATTTTCCATTTATATACAGTTTCTATTTAAAAATTAGTATTAATTACTATTAGTATATCTTTTATAATTACAAAATAATAAAAGTTGAAATGTGTTCAAAGTTGACCAAAAATGTTATTAGTTGATCAACATTTCTAATACAAAACCATAGAAATTGGTTTGAGGCAAACTGGATTTCTAAAACAAATATTATGTGTTTTTAGAAAACAGAATAAAAAAAGTAAAAAAAAGTGGAAGGAATCTCGCCAGCAGCCTGGCCCAACCCAAACCCCTCCCCACCCGTCTCTGTCTCGCCCCCGAGCGGCACACAAGGCCCATCGCCCAACAAACGAGCCCAACAGAAACAAGAAGCAGCCCGCTCCAGCATCTTCCTCTCTCTCTGCGGCTGACAAGCGGGGCCCATGATGATGTCATTGACGACGTCACCCTGTCTTCAATCTCCAGCCGGAAGAAACGGCCGAATAGACTACCAATTTATTCCGTTGATTGCTCTAATTTAAGGCCCTTAAACCGTGCCCGATCCCTCCCCTGTTAAAGACCCCTCTCTCCGCTCTCTTTCCCCTCTGTTCCCTCTCCAAATCCCGCACCCACACCACCGTGATTCGTCGTCGGAGTCCGCGGCAGCCGCCGTCATATTTCTCCATCTCCGGTCGCCACGGTGAGCCTCTGCCACCCTCCTCTGGACCATTCGACTCCCCGAGCCCGTGCGCACCTGTGTGAGCTTCCCCATTTGTTTTACGCCGCAGGAGCTCCACCGCCTAGCACATCCGAAGCCGCCGGCGCCCGCACAACTTCGTCGGTGCCTCACCTCCGTCCGAAGAAGCGAGGGAGAGCGCCATCGCCACCATCCTCTCCGACGTGTCGCGATGAGCGTCACCGTGGTCTTCCCCGAGCCCAAGAACCACCGGAACATCGCCGACATGAAGATCCCGAGCGCCTGCACCACCGCGCCGCCATTCTCCGGCGGGAACTCCCGGTGAGCCCCCTTTCCCTCTCTCAGCTGTTAAATCTGATGCACGGTCCAGATTAGATCATAGCCGAAGGGGTACGGCGCCGTTGGATCAGAATCGAACGGCCCAGATTCGGCCAATTGACCACGTCAGTAGCGCGTTAAGTAGTCTATTCGTCGCCCAGCGCATCTCGTAGCAGGCCCAAGCCCAGTTCCTACCCATCGCACTGCGCGACAGATAAGCTGTTTTCGGCCCACCAGTCTCTGGTTTTATTTCCAAATAAAAATAGAATTGTAAATTTGCAGATTAGTCCCTAGAACTTAGAAACGTCATATCTTTTTAACCATAAGGCCAAATTTAGCAAACTTAGACTTTTTGAAATCCCCTGGATCTGTAGAATCTTTTAGCACTATTCAAATTTAAATTTGACAAAGTTAAATTGGTTCAAATTAGAATATGCTTGTTTGATGAATTTTGGCATAATTCAAATTCGACAAATCCAAAAATTGCAAATAAAATATATTTGGAAACCTTAGGATGTTTACTTTCATACCCTCTGTTCAAAAATAATTTTTGAACAAATTAGTTTAGAAATTAGAATTAAGTAGTATATTTAAGTATTTTTGGCATAGAATTAATTCTGTAAATAATTAGAATATGTTCCCTTAAGAAAAATTGCTCCTTTTGGTAACCTTGAACCAGAGACATCAGTACCTAAACCTTTTGGACAACCTTGAACCATTTCCTTGTATGTTGGACCAAAAATCCATCTTAGTGAACCACTAGTTGATCATGCCTTAGATTTTGTTTCTATTCTTTCAACCATTGTTTGTTGTGGCCATTTTGAATCCAAGACCAAGTACCTAGTATGTAAACCATATAAGAGACCAAGTAGTGAATGTCAAACACTAGTATATAGTTTTCTAACTACTCCTACATCCCCCTATTCTTGCTTCAAGTATCCATCAAGTTAGCAAATGGAAAACAAGACTCAACCAATAGAAGGCTCTTCACTTTCAACTTGGTGGCATCATGAAGAGCTAAAAGGAAGGATCAATGAAGAAATTTTGAAGAAAAGACTCCACCACTAGAACAAACTCAAGGAAGTACAAGTGTGAAGAAATCCAGAAGAAAACATCTCCCTCTCTCTTTATATCTTTCTTCCTATTTTCTTTCTCTTGACTTAGTGGTATTTTGTGCCCATCCTATACCCAAACAAAATTAGTGAAGTGAAATCCATGAAGAAATCTATCAAGATCAAGAGAAGAATCCATCCAAGGAAAAGACTACAATAGAAGCATGAAGATGAACTTCAAGAAGACAAGCATGTGAAGACTTGGAGCCATCCATACAAGTTGAAGATTTAGAAAGTTGTTTTTGTCCAGCCCTTGACCCAAACGGAAAAGACCAAGACTTTAACTTGTTATATACTTTGTTGTGAATTTAGTTAAAACTTGTCCTAGCCAACTTGGTCCAACTCCTTTATTATGTTATTTGCTATGTTTGCTTTCTCCACTTATGTGTTTGATTGCTAGGATGCTTGTTTATTTTGTTATTGTGTTTTCAATGAATAGACTGTACGGAGAGCAACGATCTTTTGTGAAGAGAGTGTGAATATCTTCACCAACTTCAACAAGGCAAGTAACACACCATCAACTACCTATTATTTTTATATGCATTATAGAGTTTTGAGTAGTATGCATGATAGGAAATTTTACTAAGTTATAGTATGCTATGCTAATATCCCAAGTAGTGCGTAGCCATCCTTCTATATCCTTCTAGTATAGAAGACATTGAACTTAGTGGAATTTCTATGCTCTTCAAATGATTTATTTGGATGTTAAGGATAAAACTACCAAGTTTAATGAATCACCTGGGTGGAAGTGGTAAGACTGGTTTATGTTGAGTGTTTTGTCAGGGCCCTTATCTAAGGGTTATTCCACTTGAGGTTGTCACTTGAGGATGGCCACCCAGGAACAAAGAGATTACCATGTCCCTCTATGTTTAGTAGCTTCCCGTGCAGCATTTGGTCATATGGGCTCTGTCTTGATCAACTAAGTCGAATGAACTCACCAGGGCTTGACTAGCAGATGTAGGGGGGTATAGGTTGGAACGGGTCAAGCCTGACGGTGGTGGAATTTCTTCTGAAAGATCTCGTCTCAATCTTCTCCTTTCCTTAATGCACTCAGGGTGTATAGGATGTTTGGGATGATTTGAGTCTAAAGGTGAAAGTGCACAAACTCTGCAGAGTCAACAAACTAAGATCTTAGCCGTTGAAAGTGCATGGTGCCCCATATGTGGTTTTGGTAATTACTGACAATCCCTATGGACTAATGTTTGCATTGAGTTATCCTTGTAGTTCTTGTTCATAGGAAATAATGGAGTTCATGTGTTGAACTCTATTAGCTTCCTTGATGGCCATTGTTATATTCAAGGATTTATATGAAGAATTGTCATGGTTTGAGTTGAGGTTATTGCTAGTGTGTCTTGAAGAAAAGTATTATGTTATCCTTCATGGTTATCTTCAAGACATCATCATTTGAAGTGAGAAGAAAAGATACAAGGTTGATCAAGCTAGTGATCAACACACAAAGCTACACGATGTACCAAGTGGGATTGTGTATCTCATGGTATGGTAAGCAATTGCCAATATAGCTTTGTGATCTAACCCATATATGTGTGTGTGGCATCTCTATGTGTGGTTAGGTATCTTTCCACGGGAATGAACAAAAAGGAAGATTTCATATTGCCCATGATCTATGTCATCGTCAAGCGGTGTTCATCACCTAGCTTGACGTGGAAACTCAAGTGAAGCATCTAGAAGAAATCCTATGCTTGAATCTTGCCACCCATATGGAGATTATGGTCAAGTGAAGATGGTCATGTGAGAAGCTCTATAATATTAGCTTATGGGGGAGCAACTCACAATCTTCACGAAGCGAAGCGCAATCAAGAAAGGTGGTCCAATTTGAGGTGATTAAGATCGTCATCATCTAGCTCAATTGGATTGCGCAAGGCAAAGATATGACTTAGATAGGGTTTCTATTTTACCGGTCTCATTATGCTAGTTGGGAGACCGGATTATAGGATAGATAACCGTACTATCAAGAGGGGCTCTTGAATGCATATCTTGATCGTATCTATCGTAGAGAGCTCAAACCTTTGCATACTTGGCATCATCCTTCTTGGTTCTTATTTGGGTTTTCTCCATGTAAGGTTTTAGAGCTTGTCATGTTCTTCATGTCAAGCTCAAGTTCATCAAAAATGGATTTCGTATGAAAAACTTATCGCATTTTTGTTGTTGGAGGTTTCTACCGGTTGTCCTTTATTGACAGGCCAAACCTTTCATCATTTGGTTTTATATTCCCATTTGGACTATGATGTTTCTCTGCATATTTTTGTAGTGCTCGTAGTTGCGATTTCAACGAGCCCAAGAACATCGAAAACGGAGTCCGGATGCAAAAGTTACGACCGTTTTCGTATAGGGTGTTCTGCAGTTTTTTCCACCAGCGGAGGCTCCGGTGGTAGCTCCGCCGGAAACCCCTTCGGGTTGATGTTGGCGGAACCTCCGGTGAAACCACCGGAGGCTCCGGTGGTTGGGGCATTTTTTCAGCCATTTTGATGTCCTAACTCATCCGGGGGGCGGAGGTTCCGGTGGTTTCACCGGAGGTTCCGCCCCTGCGCGAATTTTCCTCCAACGGTTGGATATTTGGGTGACCTATTTAAGGGGCCTTCTTCCCCAATGGTTCCCCAACCTTTTGGGCAAGTTTGACCTCCATTGTTGACCTCCAAAAGATTGCTATCTCTCAATCCCTCCAATGATTCTTGCTTCCACTTGAGGGAAAAGAGAGAGGAGATCTAGATCTACCACTTTACCAATCAATCCCTCCTCTTTGTGAGGGGAATCTATTGGATCTAGATCTAGGGATTCATTTGTTGTTTTCCTTGTTCTTCCTCCTTCCTCCCTCCATAGCATTAGTTGCTTTGGTGGGATTTGGGAGAGAAGTTCTTGACCACTTTGTGTGTTCTTGCCATTGCATTAGGTGCATCGGTTTGAGTTCCCCACGAGATTCGTGAAAGAGAAGTTCGTGAGCTTGTTACTCTTGGGTGCTTGGTCACCAGAGAGATTGTTCCTCTTGGGTGTATTGAGCACCCTAGACGGTTAGTGATTGGGGCTTCCACCTTGTTGCAAGAAGCTTCGTTGAGAGCCTCCAATTGAGTTGTGGAGATAGCCTCAACCTCGTGTAAGGTTTGGTCAACGCCTTCAAGTCGACCTCATAGTGGAAACGAGCATCTCCCTCACCGGAGAAGCTCAAGGAGAATAAGGTGTGCACATCCGTGCTATTGAGGAGCGCCTAGGTGGCTCCCCACCTCTCCAACGAAGACGTACTTCCCTTGGGAAGGAACTTCGGTAATCACACCGGTGTCTCCTTGTGCTTCGGTTATCTCTATACTCTAGCTCGTTACTTATGCATTTACCTTTGTGATAGCCATCGTGCTTGAAGTCATCTATCTTGCTATCTCATAGTTGTATATCATGCCTAGCATAAGTTGTTGGTGCACATAGGTAAACCTAGCTTGCATAGGTTTTGTGCTTGATAAATTAAACGCTAGTTTTATTCCGCATTTACTCAAGCCTAAACCGTAATTATTTTAAAGCGCCTATTCACCCCCCCTCTAGGCGGCATCCTTATACTTTCAATTGGTATCAGAGCCAGGGCTCTCATTGTTAGGCTTCACCGCCTTGAGAGTAATGATGTCGCTTAGTGAATTAGTGCAAGATCCCACGTTTCATTTCGATGGCACAAACTATGATATTTGGAAATTTCGCATGCTCATTTATTTCCGGGTCATGGACCCACAAATGGAGCAAATTGTAGAGATGGGTTTTTCTCCTCCAAAGGATCCTCAAAATCCAACTTTAGAGGAAGAGAAAAACTTATCTCTTGATGCTCTTGCTATTAATGCGTTTTTCCTTCTTGTGAGCCTTGTAGTTATTAAGCCACTTTTTCCTATTCGGAATGCTCATGAATTATGGACAAAGCTTCAAGATAAATATGGAGTGTCCAATATTATTGTGGATGATTGCTCTCCCTCCATCTCCGGTCGTGATGAGTTCTCAACTTCTTCTACTTCACCAACATGTGGTAAGCCACAAACTAATGAGATGGTGAGTAGTGATAGGCTTTGCAATAATGATAGTGAGATTATTATTGATGATCCTTCATCTCTATCTTATTGCAATGTCTCATATTTGGACTTAAACACAACTAGCACAAAAAATGTTTTACATGCTTGTGTTGATAGTCTTTGCATATCATGTCGTCATTGCTTGACTAAATCTCATGATGATATGCTTTCTTTATCTTGTTCCCATGATAAAAATGATTGTGTTTCCTCTAGTATTTGTATGGCTAACAATTTAAAGGAAACTCAACTCTCTATGGAACAAGATGTGGACTTGAGTGGTGCCTCAAGTAATGATTCATCATTATCTACCACATTTTGCCTTATGGCCAAGGATTCAAAGGTATCTTCCACTTTGAACCCCAATATATATTATGATGATAGTAGTGATGATGATGTTGGTAAGGAAGATGATGATGAGTCTAAGAAATTACGCTTATGGTTCGCAAGCCTTGTTGGTGAGACCAAAGAAAATGTGAATGCTCTCCTAGAACAACTTGATGAGGCTAACTCTCTTGTAGATGAAAAGGAGGATATCATCGTGACTTTCGAAAGTCATAGTGGTAGTCATTATATCAAGGACAAAGAGCTTGAAAAGGCTTTTGAGAAAGAGCGGTCCCTTAGATCTTCTCTTGAAGAGAAACTATATAGTCTAGAAGAAACATATGCTATTAGCGTTTCTAAGCTTAGAAGGGACAATGAGTTATCTCTTTCTCTTGCGAATGAAATCAAAGCTAAAAATGTTGATGCTTGTGCTACTAACTCTATTTCTTGTGAAGAATCCACATTAAAGGAGAATGTTGAGCTACGGGCTCAACTTGAGTTGCTAACTAGTAATTATGGGAAATTGGAAGAAACTCATGAAAAGCTCTCAAGCTCTCATAAGGATCTTCTAGTCTCCCATGAGAGTCTAAAATTAGCTCATAAGGCTATGTTAACTAAGGTAACATCTTGTGAGCCTCATGTGGACAAAGGCACAATATCTACTCTAAATGCTATATTGCCTTGTGCTAGTCCTAGTAATTCATCCTCTCATAATGTTCCCACATCTTATGATGAATTGCTTTCCTTACCTTGTTGCTCTAATAATGATGCATCTACTTCCTCTAGCTCTTGTGTTGATACTAACCATGTAGAGGAAATCAAAGAGCTCAAGGCCCAAGTCACTTCATTGGAGAAAGACTTGGAGAAGTGTCATAAAGGGAAGTCCACACTTGATAATATGTTGAGTGTCCAAAAATCCCCCAATGACAAGAGAGGACTTGGATTCATTTCCAATCACAAGAACAAGTCCAAGGTCGACAAGAAGAAGGGCCATGAACAAGTCAAGAATTTGGCGAATATTGTTTGCTTCAAGTGCAAGGTTGAAGGGCATCATGTTAGATCATGCCCTATGAAGAAGAAGAAACTTAGCGAGAAGCAACAAGGGAAGCGGCCACAAGTTCAACCTCAATCTCAACTTCAAGTTGAAGAAAGGCCTCTTCCTATGAATACTCAAGCTAATGCTTCTCAAGTTGAGAAATCAACTAAGAAGAATGGAAGGAGTCGTTGTTGCTACTTATGTCGTGAAAAGGGCCATCTTGCTTCTTCATGCACTAATGGTACATTATCCAACCCTATCATAATTGATGATGTGTATTCCATTCGGAAGGATGATGTGGGCAATGTGTTTGCCAAATATGTTGGTACTCAAAGTGGTGTCAAGAAAAGAACCATTTGGGTTGCCAAGCCTATTGTGACTAACCTCTTAGGACCCAACTTGGTTGGGGACCAACAAGCTCAAACTTGATCAATAGGTGTTATCGGAGGGCATTGGAGACTTGGCTATATCATGAAGAATTAAGGGATCTTCATCACATATATTTTCCTTAAGCCAAGTCATTTGGATTATCACGTCTCTATCTCATATTCCATGCTCCTTCTTGCGGTAACTTGTATTTATTACATTATATATATACATTGAAAGTTGCTTGCCCCTTTGCATATATTGGTTTTGTACCTTGCTTGTATTTTGTATATTTTGTGCTTACTACTTACTTATCCTTGAGTAATCTAGTATGTGTTTGTCGGTTCGCACAAAATGTATGTATGAGTTTGCTTTGAGCCTAATTGCATCTTGTGTGTATCTTATTTGGATCTTTTGAGTGATTAATGGACTATCCCATTTTGGGAGAGTAATATGCCTTTGGCACTTCACAATCCCAAAATGTGTGTACATGAGGAATACCACATAGTGTTGATATTTCAATATTATCTAGTCTCTATGTGGTATCTCATACTCATGAGAAATTCAAATTCTAATGTCTATTAATTATCTCAAGTTGGTTTTTGTTTGCCTCTTGCCAAGAAGATACGGATTATCACATTATGGGGGAGTAATATGTTTGTGCATATTACAAGCCTAAAGAATGTGAACATTTAAGGTTTTGCCACGTAGAATTGATATTGTTAATTATCTTATTCCTATGTGGCATGTGTGCTCAAAAAAGTTCCAATTTTCTTAAATGATTTTATTTGCTCATCTTTTGGTATCTTATTCGTGAGAGAGTTTCTTGGTGCGGTTTTCCACAAATTAGCACTAGAATTTACCTTCTCGGGAACCGGTTGCTTCTTGATATATTAATCATTTCTTTGCATGATCATTCGACTATTGAAGCCACCAAGAATCTCTATTTAAGTATGGTGTTTTCATTCCTATCTTTTACCACATACTTATGTTTTGTGAATATGATTGTGAACAAATATACCACCGAGAAATATCTCCATACATCTCTTGTCTTTGAGAAGTTATAATAATTTGTGGTAAGTTTATTGATCATATTTACTTTGTCCATTGCTCTAAAATTGCCTTGTTTCTTGCCAAGGATTTGTTTGGTTCAAACTCCTTTGTGCCTTCCTTACTCTACTCAAAATTTGTTTTATGCTTTATTGAGTTAGGAAAATCAATGATCCCATTCGTGTGCACTCTTATTCAAAGTCATACTTCTTTGTGTTTCATTTCTTGGGGAAGCTATCCTACATTGAGTAGAACACAATTCTTTAATTGGTATTGCATCTTATTGCTTTTCTTGAGCTTGACTAGTGTTTGAACAATATATATGGAGAGTAATGATTCCATTGTGTGCATCTTGTATTCAAATGCAATATCATAATTAATGCACTTTTATTGGAAGAACTATCCTATATGTGTTTGAACACTTGTTGTCTTGAAATTGGTATTTTATCCCAATGACTTGTCTCTTTGGAAGACGAACATTTTTCGTCTTGGTACTTTGTGTGCCATCATGAAAAGGGTAGAGGGTTTGTTTATTCGTTGATGTTGTTTTTGTTATCTTCTCTATTTGATTTCCTAAATCATGTGTTGATTTGGGGTTTTGATATAACTTGGACACTTTGTTTGATTTTATCTCTTGTGAGTGCCTTCTTTGTTTTAATTGGTATTTTGTCCAATTTGTATCTTGTTTGGTTCTTGAAAGTTTTGTGCATGTATATTTACTATGTATATTCTTTGACATGCTTACTTTCGTTGATCCAATATATAGGATAAACTCCATCAAATCCTAAATGGCTAAGATGCGCATAAAATTCAAATTCATATTAATATGCATATATTTATGTGGAGTTTGTCTTATGTATTGTAGTTGTTCTAACTACTTTGGACCCAATAAGTTTGGGAACCATTTTGTACTTGATTTTTGTTTTTAGGTACAATAGAGATACATTGGTTGCTTGCTCCATTCATAAGGAAGGAGTTCTCACCATCATATCATAGGAGTCAAGCTACGATGATTATCAAACTCGCATCCTCTTCATCACCAATGCCGTCTCGGTAACAAGTATCTATTCCATGCATACATTTTTAGCTTTCAATCTTGTGTAGGTTGCATCTTGACATGAATTCCACTTGTTGCATTCCATTTGGCTCTTGCAAATGTCTTATCAAAAACATATTTATTGCAACTATGAGTAAGCCGGGATGATTACATACTAAGGGGATATTTATAATCAATTTCATGATTCACCAATCCCAAGTATATTAATCTAGTAACTTCTACTTTAAGTCTCTCATATGCAATATTTATGAATTCTCAAAAACCATTTGAATCTTTTGTGATATGCGTTACCTTTCTCGAAGCATTCCAACTATCACTTTTCCCTTGTGATGTTTGTGATGCTTTGATGAGTTTATTGTTTGTCCATCTATATCCCCTTAATATTAAACTAAACCTAGTGCTTTGCTTTCAAACAAAAATCTTATTGGTATATTTATGAACCTATCTTGGATATCATGTTCTTTACCCTTGTACCTATTTTTGTGTGTGCATATTTCTTTATGGATATATATCTTTGTGATTGGTGTCCACTTAGAAACTTATACACACGAGAATAGTTACATCTTTAATTGATATTCTATTTCTTTAGTGACCATGTTTTATTGCTTTATATTACTTGGTGGTTCCTAAAAGGCACAAGCTTTTCTTTTTCTTTTGGTATTCCTTTGGAATCTTATAAAGCTTGTGGACATATGTGTTTTATCATTTGTTGGTTTGTGTGTATGGGAAAGACATGATATGCACTATGTGACTCATATATTTAAAGACTATGATGAAGCATTTCTCATCCTATTAGTCTCCTACAAATGTCCTTCCTTGTCACACTCATCTCTTTCGGTTGAGTAAATCTTTACTTGTCGCTTCTTGATCTTAATTGCTCAACTCTTGTTTGTTTGCAAGTTGGTTTGCTACATTTCCTATCTATTCTCTTGCTCTTGTTTGTGTTCAAAATTATCTAGAAGGGAGTGATGATTCCATGTTGTGCACATTATATAGTAATTCAAATCTAACATTGTGCATGTACCTTGGGGAGTTCCCTCTTGATTTTCTAGAACACTTGGTTGATCTTATCATAATATTGATTTTGGTCAATCGTTTTTTTTGGATCCTTTGGTTGGTTGCTTCTTTATGAAAGTATCCTTCAATTTGACTTTACTTGTAAATCTTTGGATCCTCAATATAGTTTGATCTCCCTCCATCTATTCCTAGTTGGATACATGCTCTTGATTTCACTCATATCATGAGGAATGCATACACTATGGGGGAGCTCGTATTATATTTGCCTTCTAATCTTTTTTCCCATCTTGGAAATGTATGCCAATGGGGGAGAAGTTTAGAGGGTTTAAGGGAATTTGGTTCTATGCTTTAGTTTCGTTCTTAACCATTTGCCTTCCATGCTATTGAATCCTTGCTCTTTGTTTTGCATGGTTGCTTAATTCATCATATAAACCCTCGTAAAAAGGGATTGTCATCAATTACCAAAATGGGGGAGATTGAAAGTGCATGGTGCCCCATATGTGGTTTTGGTAATTACTGACAATCCCTATGGACTAATGTTTGCATTGAGTTATCCTTGTAGTTCTTGTTCATAGGAAATAATGGAGTTCATGTGTTGAACTCTATTAGCTTCCTTGATGGCCATTGTTATATTCAAGGATTTATATGAATAATTGTCATGGTTTGAGTTGAGGTTATTGCTAGTGTGTCTTGAAGAAAAGTATTATGTTATCCTTCATGGTTATCTTCAAGACATCATCATTTGAAGTGAGAAGAAAAGATACAAGGTTGATCAAGCTAGTGATCAACACACAAAGCTACACGATGTACCAAGTGGGATTGTGTATCTCATGGTATGGTAAGCAATTGCCAATATAGCTTTGTGATCTAACCCATATATGTGTGTGTGGCATCTCTATGTGTGGTTAGGTATCTTTCCATGGGAATGAGCAAAAAGGAAGATTTCATATTGCCCATGATCTATGTCATCGTCAAGCGGTGTTCATCACCTAGCTTGACGTGGAAACTCAAGTGAAGCATCTAGAAGAAATCCTATGCTTGAATCTTTCCACCCATATGGAGATTATGGTCAAGTGAAGATGGTCATGTGAGAAGCTCTATAATATTAGCTTATGTGGGAGCAACTCACAATCTTCACGAAGCGAAGCGCAATCAAGAAAGGTGGTCCAACTTGAGGTGATTAAGATCGTCATCATCTAGCTCAATTGGATTGCGCAAGGCAAAGATATGACTTAGATAGGGTTTCTATTTTACCGGTCTCATTATGCTAGTTGGGAGACCGGATTATAGGATAGATAACCGTACTATCAAGAGGGGCTCTTGAATGCATATCTTGATCGTATCTATCGTAGAGAGCTCAAACCTTTGCATATTTGGCATCATCCTTATTGGTTCTTATTTGGGTTTTCTCCATGTAAGGTTTTAGAGCTTGTCATGTTCTTCATGTCAAGCTCAAGTTCATCAAAAATGGATTTCGTATGAAAAACTGATCGCATTTTTGTTGTTGGAGGTTTCTACCGGTTGTCCTTTATTGACAGGCCAAACCTTTCATCATTTGGTTTTATATTCCCATTTGGACTATGATGTTTCTCTGCATATTCTTGTAGTGCTCGTCGTTGCGATTTCAACGTGCCCAAGAACATCGAAAACGGAGTCCGGATGCAAAAGTTACGACCGTTTTCGTATAGGGTGTTCTGCAGTTTTTTCCACCAGCGGAGGCTCCGGTGGTAGCTCCGCCGGAAACCCCTTCGGGTTGATGTTGGCGGAACCTCCGGTGAAACCACCGGAGGCTCCGGTGGTTGGGGCATTTTTTCAGCCATTTTGATGTCCTAACTCATCCGGGGGGCGGAGGTTCCGGTGGTTTCACCGGAGGTTCCGCCCCTGCGCGAATTTTCCTCCAACGGTTGGATATTTGGGTGACCTATTTAAGGGGCCTTCTTCCCCAATGGTTCCCCAACCTTTTGGGCAAGTTTGACCTCCATTGTTGACCTCCAAAAGATCGCTATCTCTCAATCCCTCCAATGATTCTTGCTTCCACTTGAGGGAAAAGAGAGAGGAGATCTAGATCTACCACTTCACCAATCAATCCCTCCTCTTTGTGAGGGGAATCTATTGGATCTAGATCTAGGGATTCATTTGTTGTTTTCCTTGTTCTTCCTCCTTCCTCCCTCCATAGCATTAGTTGCTTTGGTGGGATTTGGGAGAGAAGTTCTTGACCACTTTGTGTGTTCTTGCCATTGCATTAGGTGCATCGGTTTGAGTTCCCCACGAGATTCGTGAAAGAGAAGTTCGTGAGCTTGTTACTCTTGGGTGCTTGGTCACCGGAGAGATTGTTCCTCTTGGGTGTATTGAGCACCCTAGACGGTTAGTGATTGGGGCTTCCACCTTGTTGCAAGAAGCTTCGTTGAGAGCCTCCAATTGAGTTGTGGAGATAGCATCAACCTCGTGTAAGGTTTGGTCAACGCCTTCAAGTCGACCTCATAGTGGAAACGAGCATCTCCCTCACCGGAGAAGCTCAAGGAGAATAAGGTGTGCACATCCGTGCTATTGAGGAGCGCCTAGGTGGCTCCCCACCTCTCCAACGAAGACGTACTTCCCTTGGGAAGGAACTTCGGTAATCACACCGGTGTCTCCTTGTGCTTCGGTTATCTCTATACTCTAGCTCGTTACTTATGCATTTACCTTTGTGATAGCCATCGTGCTTGAAGTCATCTATCTTGCTATCTCATAGTTGTATATCATGCCTAGCATAAGTTGTTGGTGCACATAGGTAAACCTAGCTTGCATAGGTTTTGTGCTTGATAAATTAAACGCTAGTTTTATTCCGCATTTACTCAAGCCTAAACCGTAATTATTTTAAAGCGCCTATTCACCCCCCTCTAGGCGGCATCCTTATACTTTCAGCCGTGTCCCTGGTCATGGACAATTTGAGCAGCTGGACAAGGAATGACGGAAGAATCTCATCATGCCAACTTCATAATAAAATTTTGATGGGTGAACAAGGGTAGGAGTTTACCCTGATTTCTATCAGAGGTACTCCTTAATTTAGTTAAGGTTCACTGGTTTCTATCAGTGATACCTGTTATAGATGAAATTGTTTTATGATAAAAGATAGGAGAAAACAGGCTTTATGCAAACTTAGCCAAAACTCCACTCAGCCAAATAACCATGTAGTGTTAGTCTTGCCATCTATATCCATCATAGTGTTACTTGCCAATACATTAAATTGTATTGACTCCCTTGTGGCTGCATATTCCATATTGCAGTTGATTCTGCAGACGAGTGAGGATTTCGTTTAGGATCTCGAGACTATCGCCAACATGTTTTGCCTGTGGCACATGAAGAAGATGGACTCAATGTTGTACGATGTCTTCCGCTGTATTTCTTTGTTTTCTGCTAGTCCTCTAAGACTATGCAAGTTGTAATCCTATTTTGTAAAGACTGGATCATGCAATGTAATAGAATTTGATGCATCTGCATGATATTTCATTTTGTACTGTGGTGCTAGCAATTGATCCAGGGAATAGCACAATAACACATGTGTCCTTACATTATTTAAATGTGGGAACGCTACAGAGGTTATAAGTCCGGGTTGAGGCGCAACTCGATCTTATTTCTTCGTGAAGACGAATTTGGTTTAAGCTGGCAGGGCCCTGCGAACAAGTTTGCTGGACTCTACCAGCTTCGGGGACTAATGTCGGGGGGTTACCCCTGAGTAGGGGCAAGGCAGGTGATAAAATGAAGGTCAGGATGCTATTTACCGGGTAGGCGGCTACCCGGATACTTGCTATCCGATAGTCACTATTCGGTGATATGTATCGAAGACCAGGAGAAGATATTGAGGAAGATTATATTCGTCCGTGTAGCGGTCAGATGGTCCGAGTAGATGGGCTGCAATCCTACTCGGGCAAGAAGTCAATGGATCCGTTCTGACAGAGATCCCCCGTATCCCGCAGCCAAACCGGCGTGCGGTTCAACTTACGGAGTACATGATTATCCGCGCAACGACGTGGCTACAGAGAGGTAGGTGCCTGTCAAGTCCTGTCACTGACAGAGGGGACATGACAGGATGGGGGCCTAAATTGTGAGGATGACAGGGTGGACAGGTCCTGTCAGTCGTACGACGCTGCGACTTCTCGCGCGAGATCCCGGAAGCGTCCTCTGCGTCACAGTAGGCATGTCCCATCAGTTGTACCTTATAGTCTTTGTTTATTCGGCTAGGCACCAGTATATAAGGTGCCCTGCCCCCTCCTGCGCGAGGGACGTTGCCCCAGATCGCATTTATTGCAAGAGCTAGTACTAGCGCGAGAGAGAGCAGCAGAGTGGCTACTCGGCTGAGAGGCAAACTTGTAGTGTGGCTACTCGGAGGTTATACATACAGAGAGATAGGAAGGAGTAGGGGTGTTACCTCCACACGAGGGCCCCGAACCTGGGTAGTTCTTGTTGTTTGCAGTGTTTCTTGAGCATGGCTACTCGCCATGCGATCCCTCTCCGGATACCTACAGCGTCCATCGGCCCCAAACTTTAGCCATCCCATGGCATCTGTCTTTACCTCACCACGACAAAAATGGTATCAGAGCATTGTGTGCCCGTAGAATTCGAGACCCTTAGGTTTGGAAGATATTTTTATCATGTTATTATCTCGTTAGAGTATTTTGGATCCTAGCGGCATAGTGAGATGAAGCGGCCCGGACAACTTTACGTGTCCATGGACACGAGACCGTTCCTGATTGGCTTGCGGGTGCATTGCCGTTCTCACTATAGTGAATATCAAATTTGAAACAAGTTGATAATAACCCATCGATCACCCTAGGACTGAAAACTTTCTATGTTCAAACTGTCTAGAAACAAAACAATCATCTTAATTCTTCTCATATCAACTCATCTATTATTCACCTTCAAAATTTTCTAGATGACCTCCCTCTTCAATACCCTCAAGACAAGAAGGTTTATGATCATACCAAGAAGTGCAGGAAGTATTTTCACCATATGAAGACCTACACTCAAGATTATTGAAGAACTTGAAGAAAGACTTATTCTTCACAACAATCAAGAACACCTCAATCATCGAGACACTGAGAGAAGAATCTGAAGAAAAAATACAAGAATATATAGATGAGACCACCAATCTAGTTACTTTGTTAGAACAACGTTAATGTGTTAGTGTATTGAATCATACCAATGAGTGTGGTATGACAATATTAGTATGTTTTCTAAAACCTTGATGTTTGGTGTGATGAATTTCTTGCTATATGTTTGTTATGTGTTGTTTGCAAGATGAGTTCCTTGATATGATGTGTTGGGGTAGGAATTTCTTTAATCTCTTTCTAATCTATACTCATTCATGCTAAGCCAAACCAAAACCCATACCCATTCACCAATCACAGTGATCTACCATATGAAGTGCAACATCAAACATTACACCTGAGAATGTTATGACTAGTTCCCTATAGAGACACCGGCCATCCAGTTGAGGAATATCATAGATCTCAAGATCTTGTTATTTTGTGTGAAGGAACAATCGTATCCATGATCAATGCCAACTACATCATAAGGAGCAGCAAGACAATCAACAAGTGAAGAAAGAAAAGTGAACCCCAAGAAGCATGAGTTATGAAGATTTCAGAGCCAACTACACCAAGAGAAGAAGCAATGAACAAACACAACTATCCAGCTTGTGTTACATAAGAGTTTTGCGCAACCAAATAGTCTGGGAAAACGATAGTTTAGCTCAGGTTTGTCTTACAGATTGGTAAATTTCTGTGAGACAAGTGAGGTGACCTAGTGTTATTATACGAGATTCACCAATCTAAGTACAAGGTAATGATTGAGTGAAACATGGATTGGCCCCCATGATGACTAGTCACATTGTTCAGTCTTGCTATGAGGAATGGTAAGTCTAAGTGACATACCTATTAGAGAGAAGACCATGTTAAACCTAAACCATAGAATGGTAGAATTATATAATGACCCTATGTTAGTGTTGCTGAAAACGTACTATTTTCAGTGAGGATCATGACAACCTTGGAGGTATCAAGCATTGTAAGATATTGGCTACCATGAGAGTTTCGTTATAAATAGCATGATGTTTGCCTTCAAGGATGAACAACAAGATGGAAGATTACTGAAGAATCAAAAGACCAAGTTGAGAGGAACCCAAAGACTTTTGGTTGACCCAAGGAGTGACCCCCTAGTGTCAATGGTAGTTCAACATACCTATGTTGGTCTACAGCTCTACCACGAAGGAAAATTTTTACTCAAGACAATCTCAAATCAATCTACACTACAATCAAATGAAAATAGACTACCCACAAAAGTTTCTTTTAAGGGTGGTAGCCCACCCAGTTGTTCTGGAACCCAGTCACCCAGACCTATCTTTCTTTCTATCCTTCCCAAATCTCGGGACGAGATTTCTTTTAAGGGTAGTAGTCTGTAACATCCCTGATTTTTGGGAAGTCCAAAAATCACTAAAAATTGAAAATTTTGATTTCATGTTATGAAAGTCATCAAAAACCAAATAAAATTCAAACACAAGGTAAACATTAATTGTTTTTACAATGCTATTGAAATTGATAATCAAAATACCTCTATTTTCTAAAAATCTAAATCCTCAAAACAAGTAACTATCCAAATAAACTATTTTTATTTCTGTTTGCAAACCTTGAAAATATAAATTGGTTTCTATAAAGAAGTTGTGTTCCATTTTGTTTTCTCCAAATATTATAACAAGTATTTAACCATAAATTGTTTATATAAGTTATTTTTGTATATGAAAACAAGTAAAGAACCATGGAAAACAATATTGGCATTTTTAACTCTCCTCTAAATAATATTAAACCCCATTTCAAAGTATCATTTATTTTCTAAATAAAAAAGCACATAGTTACTATTTGTGATTGCTCATATGTTGAAATTATTTTAAAAGGTCCTAGAAAATAATAATTTGAATCATAGGAACATTTTCTAAGATCATCTAAATCAAATTTCTATAATTAAGCCTCTTTTCTATTAAGTAACTATTCATGTTTTCATCATATTTTAAAGTTATAAAATATGAAAACACTTTGAATGGGTTTTGGGAAATAGTATTTGATCGGTTATAAAGCTACTGAAAGTTTCTTTGACAAATACTTATATTTTATAACTTTCTAAATTAAAAATCACATTAATCTCTATTAAGGAATGATTTCATTTTTTTCAAAAATTCAAAAATAAACATGATAAAAAGTTTTAAAAAATGATATGGGATCAAATATATTAATATTACAGAAATTTAGAAATTTATTTGACCTTATTTGGATAAAGAAAACAGAAGTTATTAAATAAATAAGAAAACATGAATTAAAATGAAAAGGAAAAAAAAGGGAACCAGCGAGACTCAACCCACTTTCTAGTTTTCTTATTCCCCGGACACGCAGCAACAGAACCTAGCGGGCCAGCCCAGCACTCCAGCCCGCTCCCCTCCCCCTCTCAGAACTCACCGACAGGTGGGACCGCACGCTGACGTCAGCGATGACGTCACCGTCTTCAAGCCCTGCAAATGGACGAACTACCGTTTCTTCTCCGTTTAATTTCGCGAGTTTAAGGCGATTAATCATAGAGCCGTTTCCTCCCTGTTATAGCCCTGCGCCTCGTATTTGTTTCCACTCCTATTCCCCCTCATTTCGTGCCCGAGGGCTGAAGAAATTCCTCGCCGGAGCCGCACGGGACCGCCGCCGTTCAACCTCGATCCCGGCCATCGGAGCACGTCTCCGCCACCCCTCTCTGTCTCTTTTTCTCCCCGTTCCCTTGTGCGCATTTTGACACCTCTTCCCGTTTGCATGGTGCAGCGTAACGACAAGGGAGAGCTCGCCGGAGAAGCGACTTCATCGACCGTCTCGGGTGTCCATCGCACGATCGGGAGAAGCCATCTTCGTGGACGCCGTCGACACCCTTCAAATCGTCGTGCTTCGTTGAGCCCCGTGGTTCTCTCCATTGAGCTCGCGGACCCCCCGGATCTTCATCGCCATCCATGTCCGAGCCTGGCGCCGCTGTCTCGACATTTTCCGGCGAAAATTCCGGCGGAGGTAACCTCGACCTCCCCAGCACCGTCAGATCTAGATCCAAGGGGCAGGATTAGATCACTTACTGAAGGGGTACGAGCCAATAGAAATTAGCCACGTTTGTGCCCTGTCAGCGCCCAGTCATAGGCCCGTCAGCAGCCACCTCAGCCCCTCTATTTTCCTGTTTTCCCGAATAGAAATAATTGGCATTTTGCAGATTAGCCCCTAGAACTTTGAATCATCATAACTTTTTAACAACTTGGCCAAATTTGATAAACTTGGACTTTTTGAAATCCCAACAATGGGTAGAATCTATTAGGACTTTTCAAATGAAAATTTGACAAACTTAAATTGGATCAAATTTAAATATGCTTATTTGATCAATTTTGGCATAATTCAAATTATACAAATCCAAAAATTGCGAATAAAATATTTTTGGAAACATTAGGATGAGTACTTTCACACCCTCTGTCCCAAAATAATTTTTGATCAAAATAAAATTCAATTTAGAATTAAGTTGTCTATTTGAGTATTTTTTACATAGATTTAATTATATAAATAATTAGAAAATGATCTCTTAAGAAAAATTGCTCCATTTGGTAACCTTGAACCAGAGAAATCAGTACCTAAACTTTTTGGACAACCTTGAACCATTTACTTGTAAGTTGGACCAAATATCCCTCTTAGTGAACCACTAGTTGATCATACCTTAGATTTTGTTTCTATTCTTTCTACCATTGTTTGTTGTGGCCATTTTGAATCAAAGACGAAGTCCCTAGTATGTAAACCATATAAGAGACCAAGTAGTGAACCTCAAACACTAGTACTATAGTTTTCTATATACTCTCCATCCCCCTATTCTTGCTTCAAGAATCCATCAAGTTAGCAAATGGAAAACAAGACTCAAGCAATAGAAGGCTCTTCACCTTTAACTTGGTGGAAACATGAAGAGCTACAAGGAGGATCAATGAAGATATTTTGAAGAAAAGACTCCACCACTAGAAGCAACTGAAGGAAGTACAAGTGTGAAGAAATCTAGAAGAAAACATCTCCCTCTCTCTTTCTATCTCTCTTCTTATTTTCTTTCTCTTGACTTAGTGGTATTTTGTGCCCATCCCATACCCAAACCAAATTAGTGAAGTGAAAGCCATGAAGAAATCTATCAAGATCAAGAGAAGAATCCATCCAAGGAAAATACTACAATAGAAGCATGAAGATAATCTTCAAGAAGACAAGCATGTGAAGACTTGGAGCCATCCACACAAGTTGAAGAATAACAAGTTGTTTTTGTCCAGCCCTTGACCCAAATGGAAAAGACCAAGGCTTTAACTTGTTATATCCTTTGTTATGAAGTTAGTTGAACCTAGAACTAGCCTAAACCAAAATGTAAGGACTAACTTAGATCACTCAAATGTTTTGATGAAAATGACTATGTGTTACACATGGTTATGTGTTACTTTAGTTGAAATAGTGAGATCACCTTGGTGAACTCTTGAAACTTCTTAGATAAATATGTTTCCAATAAATTTGATCACTACAAACTCAACCTAGTCCATCCCAAGTGAACCCTTGGAATTTCCTTAATAAGTATTGAACTCAAACCTTGACTTTGTCCTAGCCAACTTGGTTAAACCCCTTTGGATATGTTAGTTGCTCTGTATGTTTTATACACTTGTATGTTTGTTTGCTAGGATGCTTGTTTATTTTGTTATTGTGTTTTCCATGAATAGATTGTACGGAGAGAAACGATCTTTTGTGAAGAGAGAGTGTGATATCTTCACCAACTTCAAAAAGGCAAGTAACACACCATCAACTACCCATTATTTTATATATGCATTAGTTGATTTTTGAGTAGTATGCATGATAGGAAATTTTACTAAGTTATATTATGCTATGCTATTATCCTAGTAGTGTGTATCCATCCCTTATACCTTGTTATTTTGATATCCTTAGAACTTAGTAGATGCTATGCAATATTACGGATTGTTTTACCAGATGTTGAGGAAAAATTCTAAGTATAACATTCGATGAAACACCTGGGTGGATTTTGGATGTGATTGGATTATGTTGAGTGTTTCCTCAAGGCCCTTGTTTAAGGGTTATTTCACTTGAGGTTGTCATTTGTGGATGGCCACCCAGGAACAAAGAGATTAATAAGTCCCTCTAAGTCTAGTAGCTTACCGTGCAACCTTTTGACATATGGGCTCTGTCTTGATCAACTAAGTTTGAGAGTTCAGCCCAGGCTTGACTAGCAGATGTAGCAAAATTATATGTGGAACGGTCTTGCCGGTGGGTTTGGACTTCTTCTTCTGAAAGATCTCGTCACAATTCTCTTCTTTCCATGATGCACTACGGGTGTATAGGATGTTTGGGTTAATTGAAGACAAAGGGTGAAAGTGCACAACCTCTGCAGAGTTAGAAACTAAGATCTTAGCCGTGTCCCCGGTTATGGACAACTATGAGCAGCTGGACAAGGATTGACGGAAGAATCTCATCACCAATTTCAATAAGTAAAATTTTGACCAAGTGAACAATATTATGGTGCTTGGATTTTAATCCAATGTCGCCACCCTTTGAAAAGAAAAGTTGTTTTACAAAAGTGATAGGAGAAAACTGGCTTTACGCAAACTTAGCCTAAAACTCCACTCAGCCAAATAAGCATGTAGTATTAGTCTTGCCATTTATATCCACCATAGTGTTACTTGCCAATACATTAAATGGTATTGACTCCCTCGTGGTTGCATATTCCATATTGCAGATGTTTCTGAAGACGCGTGAGGATTTCGTTTAGGATCTCGAGACTATCGCCAACATGTTTTGCCTGTGGCACATGAAGAAGATGGGCTCAATGTTGTACTATATCTTCCGCTGTATATCTTTGTTTACTGCTAGTCTTCTAAGACTATGCAAGTTGTAATACTATTTTGTAAAGACTGGATCATGCGATGTAATAGAATTTGATGCATTTGCATGATATTTCATTTTGTACTGTGGTGCTAGCAATTGATCCAGGGACTAGCACAATAACACAGGTGTCCTTACATTATTTAAATGTGGGAACGCTACAGATATGGATGATAATAAGTGATAATAGAAATCTGAAATAAAAATTGCAGCAAGCAAACATGTAGTAGAACAGGTTGTAAACGGTATTTCAATGCTTGGAAACAAGGCCTAGGGATCCTACTTTCACTAGTGGACACTCCAAACAATGATAACATAATTGAATTCATAAATATCTCTCTTCACTATGCTACTCTCAACCACTCTTCGGTCGAATAACAAACACCAATTCATTGCGTAGGGCTGCAAACATCACTCCTCAAAGTCGCATTCCCATGTCTAGTTAACCCCGACGTTGTCACTATGAGTGCCCTAGAAGGTACTAGAAAAAACACCACAATTTCATAGGGTCCTCCAACACAAGATATAAATATCATGCTAAACCACATAGTGCACACACTGTCACCTTTACACCGTGATCAAAGTGTCTACAGAGATCTTATAACAAAACCACTTGAGTAGCGTAACAGATGAAGAGTAACATCTACTTATTCAACTAGATTACAAAGCTCACGTTCACATAAAGATCACACCATGGGAGAGAAGGATGAAACACATAGCTACCTGTAGATCCCTCAGCCCCGGTTGAGAACTACTCCCTCCTCATCATAGGAGACAACAACGGCGATGAAGATGGCGGTAGAGTCGATGGAGGTGGCTCCGGGGGCACTTCCCCGTCCCGACAGGGTGCCGGAACAGATATTTATGTCCCCCGAAACTTGTCGGCGGTGGCGGCGGAGCTATGGAACTTTTCATGGAAGGGGGCCGATCTATCTAGGGTTTATGCCTCAGGGGCCATATATAGGCGAATGGGCAATTCCGGGGGGTGGCGAGGGAGCCCACACCACCTGGTGGCGCGGCTAGGGGGCCCACGCCACCATATGGTGTGGGTATGCTGTAGCCCCCCTCCAGGTCTCTTCGGGACTCCGTGGACCCTCCGGGAATTCTAAGACTTCTAGGCTTCAAATTTTCCAATTCCGAGAATATTTCCAGAACAACTTTTCTGAAACTAAAAAACAGCAGAAAACATGAGTTGGTTCTGTGGCATCTTGTCAATAGGTTAGTCCTAGAAAATCAATAAAAGGGCATAAAGTATAAAGGAAAAAATGTAGCATATAGCATGAAAGCAATATGGAACATCTTAAATTAAGGATACGTTTATGACGTATCACACAGATGCAAAGGAGGCATGAAACCACTATCGAGCATAAATGCTCCCTCTTGGAGTCACTAGCATCTACTTGGCTAGAGCATCTACTAACAACGGAGAGCATGCAAGATTATAAATAACATCCACATGAAGACAACATGATAGATTGATAATCAAAAGACATAACATTCAATAATCATCGAATCCCAGCAAACACAACATGTAGCATTACAATAAGATGATCTCGATCATGTGAGGCAGCTCACGAGATCCAAATAGGTGGCATAAAGAGGAGAGGACAACCATCTAGCTATTGCTATGGACCCGTAGTCCAAGGATGAACTACTCACGCATCACTCCTGAGGCGGGCATGGTGGTGTAGACCCCTCCGGTGATGATTTTCCCTCCCGGCAGGGTGCCGAGGAGAACTCAAGAACCCTCCCGATCTCGGGTTGACGATGACGGCGGCCTCGGGTGTGTTTCATGGAAAGGTGGTATCTTTTTATGGTTAACTATCTGAGGGGAATATATAGGTGAAAGGGCGATGTCGGTGGATGCCCGAGGGGCCCACACCACCCTGAGGCGCGGCCAGGGGCGCCTCCCTATGGTGTGGGCCCCCTCTGGGCCTCTTCGGGACTCCGTGGAACCTTCGGGAATTCTAAGACTTCCGGGCTTCGAATCGTCCAATTCCGAGAATTTTTCCAGAACAACTTTTCTGAAACTAAAAACAACAGAAAACATGAACTGGCTCTGTGGCATCTTGTAAATAGGTTAGTCCCAGCCAATCGATAAAAAGGCATAAAGTGTAAAGGAAACATGTAGCATATGACATGAAAACAACATGGAACATCAGAAATTATGGATATGTTTATGACGTATCAACATCCCCAAGCTTAGTTCCGACTCGTCCTCGAGTAGGTAAACGATAAAACAAATAATTTCTGAGATGACATGCTACCAACATAAACTTGATCATCTAAATTGTAAAATCATATGTACGCTGAGATCATAATACTTAAAACATAGGCATGATATACATAATTTTAACAATGAAACTTAGCAATCCCCTTGCATCATGAAAAGTAACACAAATAAAAGATCATTAATAATAATGAACTTGAAAGTTATACGTTGGTTTCGAGCGTAAAGAAAACATAGCAAAGTGATATTTGCTTGTCCTTAAGAGTGGGGCAAAACATAAATGCCAGGACACCTTCAAAGTTCAAGTGGATGACTAGAACAAATAATTTGAGAGAAAATAATAACACATCATGAATTAATTAATAATAGTTTCTGGGAGAAATGCACATTAAACTCAGAATGGCAACTATGCTCTCTCAGCTGTGCATAAAGTTAGAAGCTGGAGACTCAACATAAAACTAAAAGAAAGGCCCTTCACAGAGGGAAGCATGGATTAACTCATGTGCTATAGCTTTTTTTATTTTATTAAACATTTTTTAGAGAGGTGTATGCTTATGTCAATGAATGGTAAACAGAAAATATAGTACGTCACAAGCCAACTAGACTTCACAAGAGTGGCTCCCATTGAAGGACACAACTAGGTCAGAAGGTCATCCCTCTTTCTCTTTTGTTTACATAAATATGCTTTGACTGATAAATCAGGGGGAAAATAGTGAAGAGAATTTAATAGTAACCAATTTGGGGTCTGGGCACTCCGCTGCCAGCTCTTCTATCATTTGGATAAGAGGATGCAGCCACTAGTCCAGGTGTGTAAAGTCCAATCAACAATTGAGATAAATAATATCTATTTACGTCCTCATGAGCTAAAACAGGTGCACAAAACAGGAATAATTTTGAATGTTTTAAAGGTAGCACATGAGAAATTTACTTGGCACAAAACAGGGGCAGTTAGATACCACATGTAGGTAGGTATGGTGGACACATTTGGCAAACTTTGGTTTTTGGGAGTTGGATGCACGAGTAGAGCTCATACTCAGTACAGGTGGAGGCTAGCAAAAGACTAGGAGCGACAAATCAAGCGAGCAATAATGGCCATAAATATGCATGGAGACAAAAACATTAGTAATCAAAGCATAAAGGGTATTACAAGTCAAAAAAATAAATTATCATAGAGGCTATAAGTGACTGGTTTGTACTCATAAACATGGTGTAAGCATGCGCCAAGTCAACAAAATAAAGCATTGAAAGGAGAACAGTACAAATGTATACTTCAGTGTGGTAAAAACAACTCATGATTCTTTCAATGGCACATTAAGAGCTCTCATATATTTGAGACAAGTCACGCTAAAATAACAACTACCAAGCATAAAATTAAAATAACATCTAGCATGACATTAAAAAGTCTAGCCACAGTCTATACAAGCTTCTATTTGCACCGTTATAAGCACGAAAATTGTACTACTGCTTTCCGACACCAATCATTTTATACTAAAAAAAACTCTCCAAGAGATATAGCAATGAAGCAACATAGTACTAACAAAACTCTACTAGAACTAACAGCTCTGAATAAGAGATGCATGGAAAAAGGAGCTAAAAGGATTTGCATCAGCTAGAAGAAAAACTAAGAATATGAGCATAACGATTATTCAAATGAAAACGCGGAGTGTGTCTCTCTCCCACACAAAGAATGTTGGGTTCCAGAAATATTATTGCAGCAAGGAAAACAAAGAAAAGCAAAAGAAAACAAAAGAAGGGGATGGCTTGGGCATTCCCAAGCTTAGATGCTTGATTCTTCTTAGAATTTGCTGGGATGAACCGCGGGGGCATCCCCAAGATTTGTCCTTGCACTCTTCTTGATCACATTATATCACCCTCTTCTCTTTACCCTTGAAAACTTAGTTCACACCACACTCAATGTAATTCGCATTAGAGGGTTAGTTCACAATCAAAAATTCACATGTTCTGCATGGACACAAGTATTATTGATACTTTTTAAACATTAGCTATAGCCACTGATGTTTGGTGAAGCAAATAAATCCACTCGACATAGTAAAAGAGAGAATGCAAGTAAAAAGGAAAAATTTGTCAAAACCAGAACAATCTGTAAGGACGAATTTTTTTGGGGCACTTGCGTTTCTCAAATCGAAAAACGTAAAAAATTAAAAAGTTTCGGAATTAGCTGAGGAATAAGCAATCATGTCATTTTGATCTTTTTGTGAATTATGCGATTTTTTAGGTGGACAGAAGAAATCTGTTTCCTACAGAGAAATCCAAAACCAATTCCATCTTTCGCTAGAAACTTTACATGGCACAACTAATACATGAAAATAAATATACAAAGGGGTTTCTACAGAAGCTTACAACACCTTGACTCGAAGAAAACAGAGAAGAAAAAACATGGTTTATCTCCCAAGAAGTGCTTTTCTTTAACGCCTTTTAGCTAGGCCGAGAAAAATAGAACCAAGTGCTTTCAAGTGAAGAAGATGCTCACATAAGAAATATGAATTAATATAAAGGAGAGCTTCAAGAAGCAAGTTTAAAAAAAATAAGTCTAACCCACTTCCTATGCATCGGAATCTTTTAAAGAAATAAATCAAAGAAGCTCAAACTAGAGATCGTGGGAAGGTAGAACAAAATAAATTTCAAAACTTTCAACAAAAAGAGAGGTGTTTTAGTAACACAAAAATTCCTACAACCAAATTTTCCTCTCTCATAATAATTTTCAGTAACATCATGAACAAACTCAGCAACATAATTATCTCATAAAGCATGTTTGTCATGGTCTAAAAGCACACAATTCATATCAAGCTCAAAAACAGTGGGATCAAAATTTAAAACCAGCTCCTCTTTTTTTCACTTTTAGCAATAGAAAAACAAGATAATTGGTAACTCTTAAAAGGTATAGGACACATTATATCAATCTTATTTTTGGTAGAATTATAATTTATAACATCAAGTAACATAGGACCATCATCCAGAGCATTATCATATAAATTTTCTAAACAAACTTCCTCGTTATCATGCATATCAATAGTTGGAATAAATAGAGGATTATCATAGGATTTATCAAAGTAGCATGGATTATCATAAATAATAGGAGCAATATTATTCTCACAAGTATCATTCATAGTAGTATCAAGGTCACAAGTATATCAAGTATCAATTTCATCAAAAAGGGACATTTCAAAAGAATCAATAGGATCATCACAATTATCAATATAACACTCATCTTCCTTTGGTAAGCATGGAGGGTAGTCAACTAATGTATGAGTTAAAGAGTTACTCGCATTGGAATGTAGAAATGGGTAGCTACTCCATTCTTTCTCCTCTTGATTATCACTCTCCTCCTCGCTTTCATCCAATGAGCTTCCAATTTCAACAATTTCTTCTTCCATAGGTTCCTGCAATGCATTAGTATCCTCCTTTGGGGGAGAGCATCTATTAAAATATTTAATTATGTAGCAATTACAATCCTTGTAGTTATAAAATCAATATTCAAGTATATCATAAATATCGTATTTATAAGGTGCATCATCAATACTTTCAAGCAAATAGGCATTTTCGAATGCACCCTTCCAAGCAATAAATTCCTCAATTTGTTCCACATCATAAAAGTCATAATTTCCCTTAACATAAGAAGATATGGTAACATTATCATTATACTCACATTGAAAAGGGAGGTGTTTATACCTCCTATAGCAACAAGATTTATCGTAGAAATAAGTAACATTATAAGTAAAGCACAAGTTTTTAGCATAGTTATGCAATTTATTAATTTGCTCTCATAAGTGTATCCCTTTTTGTGACAAGCGGTGTTCCTTATAATATTTTTGTTGTTCATCCGTGAATCCACCTTGCCAATAAGATCTTGTTTCAAAGATATAAAACATTGATAGCAAGCATGATAAACCAAGTAACAAGCAAAACAATAACAAAGTAAAAATGATTGGAGGCGAGAGACTCCCCTTGTAGAAATCCTCTTTCACCTCAGCAACGGCGCCAAAAGAGATCTTGATGCGCGTGTACCGCACATTTGTTGGGAGACCCCAAGAGGAAGGTATGAAGAGCATTGTAGAAAGTTTCTCTCGGAAACAAAACCAAGGTTGAATCGACCATTAGGAGAAAGAAATCATTTCCGAAGGTTGATGCAGCTGATGTGGCAGGGCGCACTACCGGTTCAGAAGCAACATGGAACCTACATAACACAATCAAATCACTTTGCCCCAACAAAGTACTGAGGTTGTCAATCTCACCAGTTTTGCTGAAAACAAAGAGGTTAAACTTATGGTGTGGAAAACAATACTTGTTTGCAGTAGATGAAAAGAGAGTAGTGATGGCAGTAGGAAAACAATGGTACCAGTATGAAAACAATGATTGCAGTGGTTGTATTATCAGTATGAGGAAAATGGACCGGGGTCCATGATATCCCACAAGTATAGTAGATCGTGTGTAGCGTTTTCGATAAGTAAGAGTGTCGAACCCAACGAGGAGCTAAAGGTAGGATATGTATTCATTCAAGTTCTATCAACCACTGATACAACTCTACGCACACTAAACGTTTTCAATATCTAGGAAATAAAACTAGAGTGACAATACGGGTAAAACAAGATAGTTTTGAAGGATAATAAATACATGAAAGTAAAGTTAGTTGCTGCAGAAATAAAGTATACTAAATGACTATAAACTAACAGTAACATGAGTGTGGAGAAGTGGTGGAAAGTGTGATGGATTTCTCCATGATCAAATAGTCAAATACAAGGTTGATATTCCTCTTTTATGTGGGAGAGGCAAAGCTAACAAGCTCTCACTATCCAATGATTGCAAGTACTTATGATTGGAACTCTATCAAACATCCGTAACTACTAGAAGATACATCAAGGTAAAAATACCCAACCATAGCATTAAGATCAAAAGGTCCTTTTTATCCCATATGCTTTAATCACTAATTGGGGCTCATGTTTCTGTCACTCAAGCAGCCCTCCCTCTAGCTTTATCCACATACTACAAACCCTATGATGTGATCCATGCGCGCATAAACATATGATGGAACCATAGGACTGTCACAAATTCAATATATAGCTCAAACCATCCATAGAGATTCAACAATCAATCATATGACAAAAGGGATCTACACAAACATAACATAGATGCAATAGATCATCTGTAAATTATTTATAACGTCAAACACCATGTTTACATAGGGCGGTACAGAGGTGTGTGGGAGGATGAACAACTATATACAAGGAGGAATTGGCGATGGATATGGCGGTGAACACGGTGGAGAGGATGGAGAAGGGGCAGCACGTGAGGTGCAGGGCGTCGTAGGGGGCTCCTCCTGCGCCGGACGGCCATCATGGGGGAGCGCCGCCCCTTAGTCCCCTTCCTCCATGGCTTCTTGTTGCTATAGATAATCTCTCCCCCATGGAGATGAGGCCATGGGGGAGGCGAAATTCGTTGCTTTTGGTGGCTGCCCAAGAATTAGGGTTTTCCTCTCCTTATATGTGATGGGACAATGCTCCCTGGCCCTCCGATGGATGGCCCCTTGATCCAAGGGCTCTTGGGAACCTATAGAACCTTCCTAGGGACCCTTATCAGCCCTAATCAGGCTCCAAACTCGTGTCTTGACCTAATCCATCAAATATGGTAAGAGTTGGACTTAATTACATCATTGATTCCCGTAATCCCGTAATCAGATATTTGTCCTCCAGTAAAACGGGTCCACATGTCGCATACGAACTCGGATTGGGCTGTTCTTGGGCTTACATGAAATCTACGAAAATGGACAACAACTTTGTAGGCAATTTGATCTTCAATTGACATTTTCTTCGGGGGTAAAACTAACGATTTCTAAAAACTATTGGTGGACAGATTTTAGGAAAGTAAGAGTCCTTCTCCAACAAGTCTTCTTTTGTGTTTTCTTGTTAATTCCTACACATTAGAGTGTAAAACAAGAACTTGTGCACTTTGCAACCATTAGTAGGTTATTCAAATAAATATTATAAAACCATAGTAAATACATAGGACAGTTGATAGAAAACAAGCATGGAGCATAAAAAATTATAGATACGTTTGAGACGTATCAGCATCCCCAAGCTTAACTCATGCTCGTCCTCGAGTAGGTAAGTGATAACAAAATAATTTTTGAGGTGACATGCAGACAAAACAAACTTGATCAACATTATTGTAAAAGCATTGCAAGCTGAGGTCAAAGTACTCTAAACATAGGCATGATAGATATAATTCCGGCAATGTAACTTAGCAACTATGTTGCAACATGGAAAGTAACACAAATAAAAGATCATGAATAATAATGCACTTGAAAGTTATACATTTGTTTCGAGCATAAAGTAAACATAGCAAAGTGATATTTCTCTTATCCTTAAGAGTTGGGAAAAACATAAATGCCATGACACCATCAAAGTTCAAGTCGGTGACTAGAATAGATAGTTTGAGAGCAAGTAATAACACACGATGAATCAATTAATATATTTTTTTGGGATAGATGCACATTAAACTCAGAATGGAAACTACGCTCTCTTAACTGTGCATAAAGTTAGAAGATGAAGACTCAACATAAAAGTAAAATAAAGGCCCTTCACGGAGGGAAGCAGGGATTAACTCATTTCCTAGAGCTTTTGATCTTATTAAAACAGAGGTATTGAAAACAATTTTTTAGAGAGGTGTATGCTTATGTAAACGAATGACAATAGAGTTGTTGTCATCTTCCATACTAAACAAGTTGGGAGGGTTCCGAATTATTTATATTAAGCATGTATAGCAGGCTCTCCTTACCACCTTGCTTTCACAAACCATGGCTAACCGAATCCTCAGGTGCCTGCCAACAATCTCATACCATGGAGGAGTGCCTATTTATTTGTTTAGCTTTTTTATGTTATAATGGTCTTACCATCTCTTTGCAAAATTAATGATGAGCAGATGAAACATGCAAGTCAGGGCACTTAAATACTATGGAAGACAACAAACCCAACTACTACTTCCTCATGAGCTAAAACAGGGGTACAAAACAGGAATAATTTTGAAAGTTAAAAGGTAGCACATGAGAAATTTACTTGGAGTGTAGGTTAAATACCACATGTAGGTAGATATAGTGGACACATTTGGCAAACTTTGGTTTTTGGGAGTTGGATGCACGAGTAGAGCTCATACTCAGTACAGGTAGAGGCTAGCAAGAGACTGGGAGCGACAAATTAAGAGAGCAATAATGGCCATAATCATGCATAGCGACAAAAATATTATTAATCAAAGAATAAATGGTATTACAAGTCAAAAACTAAATAATCATATAACCTATAAGTGACTGGTTTATAGTCATAAACGTGGTAGCATGTGCCAAGTCAACCAAATAAAGCATTCGAAGAAGAACACCACAATTTATGATTCAATGTGATAAAAACAACTCATGATTCTTTCAATGGCACATTAAGAACTCTCGGCTATTTGAGAAAAGTCACTCTACAATAATAACTACAAAGCATAGAATTAAAATAACATCCAACATGACATGATAAAGTCTAGCCACAGTCTAAACAAGCTTCTATTTGTACCGTTATAAGCATGAAATAGTTTACTCTTCGCCAACACCAATTAACTTGTTTGAAACAACTCTCATAGATAATATTCATCAAAGACCAGAGAGATAATCATATATAACTGAAGCAAACTAACAAGCTCTGCACAAAATACGAGTGGAAAACAAGGGCTAAATGCAGTACTAGCAAAAAGTGAACACTCACAGAACAGTAAGAATGAAAACTAGAGTGTTCTAAGCAATCAAAACAGAGCATGTCTCTCTCCACACAAGAATGATAGGTTCCAACTAAGTTTATTTCAGCAAGTAAAATAAAATAAAACAAAAGAAAACAAACAGACACTCCAAGTAAAGTTCATATGATGTGACCGAATAAAAATATAGTTACACTAGAAGTGACCTGATAAATTGTTGATGAAGAAGGGTATGCCTTGGCATCCCCAAGCTTAGACGCTTGAGTATTCTTAGAATTTTCTGGGATGAACCACGGGGACATCCCCAAGCTTTGGCTTTAAACACTTCTTGATCACATTATATCACCCTCTTCTCTTGACCCTTGAGAACTTCCTTCACACCACACTCAAAGTAATTCGCAATAGAGGGTTAGTACACAATAAAATAAATCATGTGTTCTGCATGGGAAAAACTGTTATTAATACTTTTAAACATTAGCTACATACACTGATGATTCGTGAAGCATAGAAATCCACTCGACATAGTAAAAGAGAGAATGCAAGTAAAAAGGCAGAATCTGCCAAAACCAGAACAATCTGTAATGACAAAAAAATTCGGGGCACTTAAGTTGCTCAAATAGAAAAATGTAAAGAACGAAAAAGTTTTGGAATTAGCTGAGGAATCAGCAAAAAGAATTGTAGGGAAGTTTGATATTTCTGTGAATGATGAGATTTTATACGGTAGACAGCAAAAATATGTTTCCTGCGCAGAAATCTAAAACTAACACCAACCTTCGCTAGAAACTTTTCTTGGCACAACTAATACATGAAAATAAAGATAAAAAGGAGTTTCTACAGAAGTATACAACACCTTGACTCAAATAAAACACAGAAAAACAATGCAAAAAATAAAAGCATGGGTTATCTCCCAAGAAGTGATTTTCTTTAACGCCTTTTAGCTAAGCATGGAAAAAGAGGGGATGCCTTGGGCATCCCCAAGCTTTGATGATTGAATATTCTTAAATACTTAATTGAGCTGCACTTGGGAGTCCCCAAGATTGAGCTTTTATCTTCTCATTCATCTCGTATCACCATCTCCATTGGATCTTAAATACTACATTCACATAAAACTTGACAAAACGCCATTAGTAGTGTTACTACTCATTAAATAAAATACACTCATGTTCAAGCATTGACAAGTTTCATAATATTTAATCAGCATTAGCCACTGTATATACTAAGGTGTTCATGACTTGCATTGTCTATCGAAAAACTAATGAAATTAATAACACCAAGTACAATATTGAATAAACTAAGAAATCTGTCAAAACTGAACAGTCTGTAAAGATGACACTCAACGAGATAGTTAGGTATCTCAAATCTAAAAACTCAAAGCTAATGAAAGACAGATCATAATCTCAGGTTTATGCACAAACAATTTTAGATCAAAATACTATTTTGAGATTTATCACAATTTTTTATAATGAAGCACAGGAATTCTGTCTAAACAGAATCAGTCAGTAAAGATCGAATTATTAGACCTATCTACGTACCTCAAATCAGAAAAATTTATTCTAATGAAAGAAATATAATCATCGTTACTTTTCACTCAAGAAATTTCAGATCAATTCACGTGCTGGTGATTTTAAACATTTTATACGGTGAAGCACAGAAAATCTGTTTATGAACAGCAAAGCAAAACTATCAACTTCCAAGTAACAGAAACTACAATTATCAATTTACTTTTATGGTACAGAGGAATATGTACAATATATAATATATACACAATATATACAAGTATTTAACTGAAAGGCTTCCATGGAAAGATTTGTTTTGGTTTCATAGGCATGAACACAGGTGTTCAAGGTCGACCCCCACTTAACCATTACTCCTCTTTCCAATCACTTTCCTTTTTAAAATTTTTTTTAGAAAACAAGTACAAATTTTTTTTTTTGTAATTTGTGTTCCCTATCCATAACTAAAGATAAAACTACTTAGAGACAAAGCAAACAAGTCCACACAAAAACATTCGCCCCACGATATTGCTCCCTGGCAACGGCGCCAGAAAAGGTCTTGATATCCCACAAGTATAGGGGGTCGTGTGTAGCCTTTCGAGAAGTAAGAATGTCGAACCCAACGAGGAGCTAAAGGTAGGATAAGTATTCTCTCAAGTTCTATCAACCACTGATACACTCTACGCACACTAAACAATACAGGTAAACAAGATAGTTATGCAGGATAATAAATACATGAAAGTAAATTTAGTTGCTGCAACAATAAAGTATACTAAATGACTATAAACTAACAGTAACATGAGTGTGGAAAAGTGGTGGAAAGTGTGATGGATTTGTCCATGATCAAATAGTCAAATACAAGGTTGATATTCCTATTTTATGTGGGAGAGGCAAAGCTAACAAGCTCTCACTATCCAATGATTGCAAGTACTTATGATTGTAACTCTAGCAAACAGCCGTAATTACTAGAAGATAAATTAAGATAAAAATACCCAACCATAACATTAAGATCAAAAGGTACTCTTTATCCCATATGCTTTAATCACTAGATTGGGGATCATGTTTCTATCACTCAAGCAGCCCTCCCTCTATCTTTCTCCATGTACTACAAACCCTAGCATGTGATCCATGCGCGCATAAACATATGATGGAACCATAGGACTGTAACAAATTCAATATATTGCTCAAACCATCCATAGAGATTCAACAATCAATCATATGACAAAAGGGATCTACACAAACATGACATAGATGCAATAGATCATCTGCAAATAATTTATAACGTCAAACACCATGTAACAATCCACAAGATCCAGAACATCCTTCGTGAACAACCACGAACTTTCTCTGACAGTATGCAAACACCAGATAACTGGTCCTAATCTTCCACAATGTTCAAGCTAGTAGATGACTATCTCTTCAATTGGGTTTTTTCTCCCCGGCATCCGGTCCCACACCGCCATGAAAGGAGATCCAACTGCTGCGGCCGGAGGGAAAATTAATCCCACACTTTGCATGCCTCGTGTTTCATAACTTGGCGACATTTCAGTTCAGGGGATCCCATCAATTATAGCAATTTTACATAGAGCACACACTAAGGAGAACAAGCTTCTAGCCAAGCCTCTTGCCCATGTTGCGGTAGAGTGGCAGTACGTTAAGGTTGTCCGGCGAAGACTAGGTTATGTGTTATTTTCGAAAACACCTTTTCCCAAAAATGATCACCTCACAATTCTCCCGTGGACAAGGACCCACCTTTCAACTGGGTTTTCCATAAAGCCTTTGTTTTGCAAAAATCACATTTTAAGGTTATCCGCTTAGGGACTTCATGTTATTTTATTTCTGGGTGGTAAATATACCATATGGTGGCTATGGCTTGGTAACACCAAGTTCTGACTACTGGCAAGATAATAATTTATGTAGTATTAGAAGTAGTAATAGCCATAAAAATTAATTTTGTTAATCAAATTTTTGAAAAACTTCAGAAGTACAAACATGCACGGTAGATAATTATAAGTGTAGTAGCGCAAGCATCAGGATGGCTTGCCTTGAAACTCCTTGGGTCCCTGGCTTTGAAGTAGCTCGAACTTGACACACAACTCTAGGAGTCCTTCTTGTTCTTCGTTTTCTAACGTCATAAAAATAATAAAGTACACACTCTCAGAACCAACGAAGGCAAACAATAATAAAAAGCAACACATATAGCGAGCAAACTTATACTAAAGCAATCACTCAAATTTTTATCGAGAAAACTACCAAACAAACACACATGGAATAAATGTTATTACTAGAGTGCTTATGGTTTTTGAAACATACCTCGCAACCTAATTGTCATGGGTTTAGTGGGTGTACCACTGTCATACCGATACATTGATGAAGCTAAAATAGCCTTTGGTCACAAGGGTGAGACTACTAACGTAATAACAAGAATAAAAAAATAATACCCGTGCTAGTGGGTATTAACAACAACGCATGCAAGCATCAACTAGATGAGTTTCCCACTAACCCAATGAATATAAAACTAAAATAAAACAATTCACAACAATAGCACAGGTACAATACTCATGCTAAAGTAACCACTCAGAATATTTAAAATAACAAAGAAAACCGCAGATAAACAAGGTAGCTACTGACTATGCTTAGATCCACACAGAGACTAAAGAAGCACTCAATCACAAAAGTAACTAAGCAAACCAGTGGCTCAAATACTTGTAACAAACCCTAAGGACCACTATAGAACACACAAATCACAAGAGAAGAATATTGCTAGAAATATGATAATAGCAGGGTTTCACTAGTAGCATGCTAGTAAGCAAGATTACTACACAAGCATGACTAAGAAGTAGTGTATTTCACAACCAATACCAACTTGCAACTAAAAGAGTCATGCCAATATAACAGGAGTGAAAACATGCTAATTATGTTAGGCTAAACATACACTCATACAAAATAGGAAAGCAACAACAATAGGGCAACTCATAAATTCTAGGGGCACCACTAATACATTAATAGTGATGCCATCAACACTACAAGGATTAATTTTCCCTAACAATAAACACATTCTTATGAGCACCCAACAGCGAATACATACACCCTACACATGCTAGTAGGTAATTACACTAAAACTAGTTCTATAAGAACAGCTACTCCCACAATAACAACATGAATCATCCAAGCCTAATTAACCATGCTTTTCTAACAACCAAGGAACAGGCATCAAAGGTGACATGTTATAAAATCAGTAGCTATGTACTCTACTCATGCTCAAACAATACTTTAAAATTATGCCACTCCAAGGAATTTTATCCACAAATAATTCCTCAATACTAGGGACTATTCCTATTAGTGCAAACAACTCTTAAACTAATCAAATGCAATACCAAACCCTTCCTAGCATGATATTCACAAGGGAACACCACATCACAGAGAGTATGACATCTACACATGCTAGGAGTCATAAACCTAGCACTGAAACACTTCAACAAGAGTTGAGTAGAACAATACTCAATTTTCTTTGGCAGAACATACTAAGAAGACATAAAGTGAAAAGGCTACTAGCAAGTATGTTTATGGTAGGGAAAATTATATCCCTAACCAAAATTCAATGGAATAAGTGGGTGCTCCACTAACATACCAAGGCATTAAGAGGTCACAATGCCTCTGGTCATATTTGAGAGAAATCAAATCACACTAAACAAGTAATAAAAAACACTACTCGTGCTAGTGATACTCATAGGAATTTATTTAACACAACAATACTACTCATGCTCTTCTATAAATAAAAATACAAGCTAGCAGAGGTAACATACTAAAAATATCAGTACCAAAGTGGTACTGGTTCCACCATATCAATCACAAAATTTAAGCCACAAAACCTATAGTTAAAATACTACACTTTCTAATACTCAAGAAAATCTAGAAAACAACTATGCCCAACATATTTATTCCAAGAATCACCCAATATACTAAGCCTCTTCCAACATGATAGTTATGTAAGAAAACACCAAGATATCTAAAGTAACACATTAAATCATGCTAGAAAACATAACTCTAGTACTAAAGTATTTAATACAAAATATTTACACAAGAATAAGTAATAACAGAAAAGTGCAAAATCTAGTTATGTACACCAAAATTAATCTACAGCTCTAAAAATTACACCAAGCTAGGATCAGGTAGTGCTAAGAATACACAAGGTCATCAAATTGCATATACACCAAAAATCATCACCAGACAACCTACAAAAATCCTAGAAGTGCTCTCTTGTCATTGACCAAAATGCATGGCATTTTATCTAGGAAGATTATTTGCAAGCAAGGCTAAATGCTATTGTTAGGTATCACGTAGGGATATCCAAAACAGTTGGTTTTGCATTTTTAGGGTTCTTATTTTAAAGTTAGGATAAGAATGGTGAAACAGATTGGTTTTGCAAGAATAAACATTATCACAAAATAAAGTCAAAAAGTAAATCTACTACTTGGATATGGTTAGGAATATTCTAGGGTACATGCATGATTTTTGGTTTGGACAGATTTGCAATTTTCCTATTTTCCCAGGGAAAAAGCTAGGGTGCACTTTCTGTCTAAATTTAAAAGAATAAAAACACAGAGAGAACAATCGGCGCGGGCCAGGTCTGCTAGGGGCACGGCCCAACTATGGCGAACAAGGCCCGTGGGCACACGCGCCCACGCTGCGGGGCGTAGAAAAGCGCAGGTTCAAAGGGCACCGTTGATCTGCGGATCAACGGCCCCGGTTCATATCCTTCCTCACCTCTCTCTCTCTCTCTCTCTCTCTCTCTCTCTCTTTATCTCTCGGAATCGGATCGAGGACGGCGACATGAAAACGCTCACCTAGGGGCAATGAGGGGCAGTGGCGCGGGTCGTCGAGGATGCAGGGGGTCGTGGCAGAGCCGGGCGCGAGCAGCAACAGCGGCAACGGCCACCGCAGCTCTGGCGCGGCGAGCTCCCGTTGCGGCAATGTTGATGGCGGCGGTGCTCCTGCAAGCGCACAGTCACAAGAGGATGTCAGGGATGTTTGTGCGGGTCCAGGGAGGGATGCTACGCATGAATGGTGGCGAATGGGTGGCTCGATTGCCGACTACCTCGAAACAGAGGTCACGGTGGCCAGCAGCGTTTTCTTCTCTACGTCGCTCATGGAGAGCAACCCGGGAATAGTGTGCGTGCAAGCCATGCGGTGGAGTGGCATGGGGTTGCTGGCAAGGTGGGGAGTGGGGCAGGGTTTATAGCCGCTGGGCACGGGCGGTGCTCTCAGCATGGCCCCGGGCGGCTCGTGCCGACGTGCAACGGTGGCTAGAGGCTTAGGGTGGGCATGCACTGGTGTTGGGCGGTGAGGATAGGTGAGCATGACGGCAGCATGGCCACAGTAGCGCGGAGACAGGACGCGCACTGTGTGTTCCCCTCCTCTCACTCGGTTCCGTCTTCTGACTCATCTCTCTCTCTCTCTCTCTCTCTGATCGCCCACAAATGGCATCCAAGGCACCTAATGCAAGAGGCAGCATAGGGGAGTAGATAGTACATGGACCCTTCCCCCAATTCAAACAAATTCACAACCATTTGATCAATCAAACTTCTGTCCAAAACTAGATTCAGAAAAATTCAGAAAACGACTTAACTGAATTTTTGCTAAGTGTTGAAACAGACAAAAACATCCAAAAGTTTAGGCATGTTTAAAATAGCAAAAGAATTACAATTGTGAAATTTTAAGTTGGACATTGTTAAGCATGCTATGAATATCCAGAAACACATTTTTTATATTTTTTTGAAAATGTGTAAGGCTATGAAAACAAGTGGGAAAAAGAGCATCTTTCTGTTTTTCTCTGTTTTCAAAATACTCTGGTTTTCTCCGTTATTTTCTTGTCAAAAAAAGCATGCCACTATATGTTTTCTAACTTCATTATTCAAAACAACTTTATGGATTTTAAGTCCACACACCGGAGAATAATTACAAGCCAAGAAAACACAAAATTGGATATTCTAACTAGTTGAAAACAAGAGCTAAAAATAGGTGTTTGGCTAGTTTTTTAGGGAAAACTCTAATAGAATTTTTAAAGAAAACTATCCATATTTTCAAATTCCATTTTTTTTCTTGGATCAAACAAAGTCAAATAATGTTGTCAAGTTGAAAACAAGCATGATCCAAGTCTTGGGTAAAAATCCCTTAGGGTAACATATGGAAAACAAGAGAGAACACATTTATCACTCAGGGAAAACATTAGAGTTTGTTCAAAAGAAAATGATTCTTGCAAATCTTAGATGATTTTCAACACACAAACTTGTTCATCCAAGCAAAACATCATTCAAAAAAAGTTTTTGTTGGCCCAAAAAATTGGGTTCAACTGACACTACACATAGGCAGAAATTGGGGTGTGCCAGGGCGGTATAGAGGTGTGTGGGAGGATAAACCACTGTATACAAGGAGGAATTAGTGATGGATATGGCGGTGAAGACGGTGGATAGGATGGATAAGGGGCAGCACGTGAGGTGCAGGGCGGCACCGGCGGCCGGCGGCAGCGCAGGGGGCTCCTCCTGCGCCGGCCGGCCATCATGGGGGAGCGGAGCCCCTTAGACCCCTTCCTCTATGGCTTCTTGGTGCTGTAGATGAGCCCTCCCCCATGGAGATGAGGCCATGGGGAGGCAACATTCGTGGCTTTTGGTGGCTGCCCAAGAATTATGGTTTTCCTCTCCTTATGGATGGCCCCTAGATCCAAGGGCTCTTGGGCACCTCTAGAACCTTCCTAGGGACCCTTCTAAGCCCTAATAAGGCCCCCAAAGTCGTATCTTGGCCGAATCCATCAAATATGGTAAGAGTTGGACTCAATAACAGCACCGATTCCCGTAATCTGGTATTTTTCCTCCAGTAAAATGGGTCCACATGCCGCATAACAACTCAGATTGGGTTGTTCTTGGGCTTAAATGAATGCTATGGAAATGGCCAACAACTTTGTAGCAAATTTGATATTCAATTGACGTGGTCTTCGGGGGTCAAACTAACGATCTCTAAAAGCTATTGGTGGACAGATTTCAGGAAAGTCAGAGTCCTCTCCAACAAGTCTTCTTTTGTGTTTTCTTGTTGATTCCTACACATCAGAGTGTAAACCAACAACTTGTGCACTTTGCAACCATTAGTAGGTTAGTCCAATAATAAATAATATAAAACCCTGGTAAATACATAGGACAATTGGTAGAAAACAAGCATGGAGCATAAACAATTACAGATACGTTTGAGACGTATCAGACCACAGTTCACTAGAGGTGTCTCTCCCTAAACAGATAGATAACACGCCGAGTAAAAAAATTACAGTTGGGCAATTGACATATGTAAAGAATGCACCGTAGTGCATATGCATGACATGATAATTACCATGTGATTCATGCGGGCATTACAACAAGATACATAGAACGTCATCCAACTACATCTATGACTAATATATAATCCACCCTCAGAATGTCATCCGAGCAAACCTTGGGTATTAAGTTGCAAGCAACAGATAATCGCAGTAAGCAAAGTGTGTAATGTAAACAATGTAAACATTGTTGTTTTCTCCCTAGTGGAAACAGCACATCCCCCACCCATTTGAGTTTCTGTCACTCGAGTGTGAGTGAAAGGGAGGCATGAAGCCACTATCGAGCATAAATTCTCCCTCTTGGAGTTACTAGCATCTACTTGGCCAGAGCATCTACTAAGAACAGAGAGAATGCATGATCAGAAATAACATACACATGAAAAGAGCATAATAGCTTGATAATCATTGGACATGGAATTCAATATTCATCGGATCCCAGCAAACACAATATGTAGCATTACAATAAGATGATCTTTATAATGTTAGGCAGCTCACAAGATCTAAACATGAGGCATAAAGAGGATAAAACAACCATCTAGCTATCTCTATGGACCCGTAGTCCAAGGATGAACTACTCACGCATCATTCCGGAGGCGGGCATGGTGGTGTAGAGCTCTCCGGTGATGATTCCCCCTCCCGACAGGGTGCTGGGGAGAGCTATAGAACCCTCCTAGTCTTGGGTTGACGATGACGGCGGCTGCGGATGTTTTTTGTGGAAAATGCTATGGTATTTAGGGTTAACCCTTCGAGGAGAATATATAGGCGACAGGGCACGTTAGTGGGTGAGAAGGGGGGCCACACCACCCCTGGGCGTGGCCAGGGGCGCGCCCACCCATGGTGTGGGGCCCCTGTGGCGCCCTTCCGGGTCCCCTCTGAACTCCATGTGCGCGACGACTTTCTAAGACTTTCGGGCTTCAAATCATCCAATTCCGGGAATATTTCCAGAACAAATTTTCTGAAACTAAAAACAGCAGAAAACAAGAACTAGATCTGTGATATCTCGCCAATAGGTTAGTCCTAGGAAATCGATAAAAAGGCATAAAGTGTACAGGAAACATGTAGCATATGAAATAAAATCAACATGGAACATCAAAAATTATGGATACATTTATGACGTATCATCTACGCACTCTTCTATTCTTATAGACGGTGTTGAAGAACAGCAGCAAGTTTCCCTTAAGTGGGTCACCCAAGGTTTATCGAACTCAGGGAGGAAGAGGTCAAAGGTATCCCTCTCAAGCAACCCTGCAATTACGATACAAGAACTCTCTTGTGTCCCCAACACACCTAATACAACTATCAGTTGTATAGGTGCACTAGTTCGGTGAAGAGATAGTGAAATACAAGTAATATGGATGATAATAAGTAGTATTTCAATCTGAAATAAAAAATGCCAGCAAGGAAACATGTAGTAGAACTTGTTGTAAATGATGTTTCAATGATTCGAAACAAGGCCCAGGGGTCATACTTTCACTAGTGGACACTCTCAACAATAATAACATAATTGAATGCATAAATATCTCTCTTCACTACGCTACTCCGAACCAATCTCCGGTCGGATAACAAACACCAATCATTGTGTAGGGACGCAAAAATCACTCCGTAGAGATCACATTTCCCCATCTAGGTAACCCCCATGCTATCACCATGAGACCTAGATGGTTCCAAACAAACACCATAATTTCATAGGGTCATCCAACACAAAATATAAATATCATGCTAAACCACACGCTGCACACACTGTCTCCATTACACCATGATCAAAGTGTCTACGGAGATCTCCTAACAAAACCACTTGAGTAGCATGACAGATGAAGAGTAACATCTATAACGTGTTCTAGGATCAGGTTTCCCGGAAGACGTAGCCATCTCTCTAGGGTAAACCGCGGGGAAGGCAAACATGGGGGAGCGCTTTGCGGCAAAGACACAGACTTTACCCAGGTTCAGGTTAGCTGGAGGGGCTCCCTACTTCCTGCAAAATCAACTATCACGGCGATGCCGAACAGAGATGACAATTACCTAGGGAAGATTAGTTGTATGACTCGAATATGCCTTAGTGTTTTTTCCGTTCGGCTTTATATAGGCAGCCGGATCGGGGCATAGAGGAACACAAACCGTCTATAACCTAAACCCTAAAAATCTATGATCATCCAATCCCTAAGGGTGCAGATGGGCTTCAAGGCCGCCAATCCGTATGCAGTCCTGCGCTTTGTTCCTTATGGGCCATAGTCTTTGGGCCTTCCCTTCAGGTCCGGCTTCTGGCTGCCGGTAGATACCCCTTTCCGAATATCTCCGACACTAGACCCCAGGAAGGTTAAGGAGACTTATTTTCGACGTTGAGTTTCCAGCAAGGCTTGAATGACGGAAATTGAATACTGAGTCTTCCCCCTTATTCATTGTAGAACTTGAACAAAATCCGGCATTCAGAATAAAGAGGGACCTTCCTCGTGAAGTTTCCCTTTGTGCTGGCGTTCCCACCCCCAATGGAGAGAAACAGCCAGAGCGAAATTATTGGGGAACTTAACGTTTGTGGAAACGGCAACTCATGATGGCTCTGTCAATTTAGGCGCATTAATCAAGGGGGTTTCTGGCCACAATGGTCATAAGCATGACACACGGTCAAATCGTGCCACGCGGCGCGCATCTAGGAACACGAACGTTAGGGCCAACGATAGTCGTCTGTGGCTATATAAACCCTCACGACCGCCCCCTTTTCCTCTTCTTGCTCACTTGCTTCCTTCATTCCTTCTCCCTCGAGCTCGAGCTTTCCTCGTCGTACTGCAAGCACACAACGATCAAAACTTCCAAGAGAAAAACCCTAGCATCCCCTTTGAGCACGATGGAGCCCGGAGATGCCCATTCCGGCAGCGACACAAGCAAAGTGGAGGACATTTCCTATCTGGCGGTCGCGGCGGATTCAGGCGCGGTTCATCCCTCTCCTCCCGCATCTCCCACGGCGTACCCGATTCCTGGAAATGCCTCCGGCTCCGTCTCTGCGCCCTCTGCTTCTACGGCCGGGAAGGGGGAGGCCAAGGTAGCGAATGACGCCGCTCCGACGGAAACCGACACCGGCGGCAAGGACGATGACGAAGCCGGGGAAAAAAGTGCCCCCGGGTACTGGATCCCCTGTTCCGTGACAACGGCGGACCTCCAGCGCTACGAGGATGCTGGATTCATTCTACGGAAGAAGTGGCAGAGCACGGAAGGTGATTCGAAGCTGCGTCCATGGGAAGGCGAACGCGTGGTTCTGCTCTCCCACGTCCAGCACGGGTTAGGCTTTCCCTCCTTCGCATTATTTCTTTCTCTCCTTGAGCACAATGGCGTTCAACCTCATAATTTGACGTCGAATGCCATATTGTATGTTTCCGCCTTTCAAGCCCTTTTTGAGGGTTATCTGGGAATAGCCCCTAATCTAGATTTCTTCAAATACTGCTTCTATGTGAGGAGAGAGCCAGATGGCGAAAGTGGGTTGAAGGTTTGTGATACGATTAACCTTAACCTTCACCCGAAGAGGGAGCTTTGGTTCCCCAAAGTTCCCAAATCCGAATCTATGAAGCATTGGACATCCACGTTCTTTTACGTGCAAGACGTGCCCTTCCTAAAGAAAACCACGGGGCTTCCGCCGTTCTTCAAAAGTGTTTCAGCCCCCAAAGATAGCTGGAAGGAGGACGCCGTTCGAACGCTTCCGACAAATTTGGAGAAAATAAAACGGTGGATAACTAGGCTCACAACAGCGGAGCCCAAACTTACTGGTGCAGATACAGTTCTGTGCTGGTTTGTTCAAAGGATTCATCCTCTCGCGCATTGGGAAGGCAAGCTCATGTGCGAGTACGCTGGGACGTCGGATCCCCTGCGATGCACACCATTCTCGATTGAGTTGTCGGATATGAAGTCATCCGTCAACCTCCTTATCAGCGTCCATGGCCAGTACAATGAGGGGGTGGCCATGTATACAGAGGGGAATCTGCCACTCGTCGTAAGTTCTCCTTATCTTTTACATTTTCCTTTTTTTTCAACCTTTAATCGCGATCTTAACATGCGTTTGTCGATTTTTCTTGCAGTTTGCCGATCTCCTGGATGAACACATCTCCTCTCTAGGGGATTTGGTGGCAACAAAGAAACGGAAGGAGATAGCGTCTTCCGACGTCCAGGAGCCCTCCAGGGAAACGCGCTAGCGATCGCGCATTGTCCCAGAAGGCGCCCAGATCATAAACCTAGAAGGAGCCAACGTTGGCTCTTCCAAGTAAGTTCTCATATTTTTTGCTTCCAGCTTTGATTTTTTTGCCTTTTGATTTTCTTTCATTTTCTCTTTCTTCCCCTTTTTGGCATATCTCTTCTTTTCCTCTTTCCTAGGCTTCAGCCTATTTCTCTGAAAAGGCCGAAGAAGGTTTTTGGCCGAAAGAACAAGGTCACAGAGCATGTTCCTGTCATCTTGGAACACGGCCCCTATGTGGACCCACTGGAGGCAGAGCCCAGCCAGCAGGAGGCCTCCATCGAGGAGGAGTTGGAAAGGGCGGGGGCATCCGGGACGAGCCCTACTCATCAGAGTGCAAGAACGACGGGTCGTCTGCTTCTAGGACTCTTCCACGTCCCAGGGTTAAGGAGGATATTTTTTATGAGGATAATCGCGTCATCCCGGGGTATGAGCACCTTCTCGTGCCTGCCCCGCTTTCATTATCCAGCAAGGTGCCAGCCAGCTCCTACATCTACAGGGATGGCTTCACTTTCCGTCGAAAGGAGGTGATGGACGAGGGATTTGGCTTCATGGAAAGCCAGTTACAACGCTATAGCAAGGATTTCCTTGAAGTGTTGGGGCGATTCCATCATATTCCATCTTCGAGCTTATTTGTCAAATACTTACTCATACTAGCTTAAGGGTGTTAATGTTTCTTTGTTTTTGTGTCCTAGAAGACGACGGAGTAGGTAAATTCGGAAGTGTTTTCTGCTTTGACGGAAAGCAACAAGAAGATGCAAAAGACGGTCGAACTGGTGAAGAATAAGAACCAGGAACATTACGCTCTTTGGAAGGAGATGGAAAACAACAAACGTTAGTTCTCCATTCTTTCTTTTCTGAGTTTTTCTTTTTTGTCTTTCGGCTTTGTCTTGAAAATCCAAGCTCTGCCATTCGGATTTTACTCTGCTTCCGAGTTTTTCCTTATCTCCTCTCTTTTTTCAGCCATTATTGACTCTGCAAAAGAGGCTATCGCCAGTGCTAGCAATGCACAAGGACTGCGCGATGAGAACCTTCACCTTGCAAAGGACTTGGAGAAATCAACCAGGGATCTTGCAATTTGCAAGAAATCTCTTCGCGAGGTGGAAGGCAAAATGGCGGAACAAGTGTCCCAAGCTTCCGGGACCTCCAGAAGAAACTAGGGGATGCCCTGGATGATCTCAGGATCCTTCACACTCAGTTGCTAGGTGAGCTTATTATCAAAACATCACTTTCGCGCTTTGCATTTTCTGCCTTTTGCTGTTTTTCTCTGACAGCAAGCTTTTATTTTAGTCTCAGAAGAAGAGGACAAGACGAAATATCCGGGCATTCTCTGAATACCTTGTGGGTATCCGAGCAGCCGAGGAACGGTTCATGGCCAAGTTCCTCTCCGGCAAAGACCTGGAGCGTGTGACGGAGCTCCCAGATGCCCTGGATGTTGCCGTTGAGGCGCAGGATGGCCTTCTGCATTCGGCTGCTTGTGGTGGGGCGAAGATGGCACTTGGCCTTCTTTGCTGCCATTACGTGGACGCCGAATGCTAGCCCTTGGCCACCGGCGTCCCAGGCTACCTCTCTTCTCAGTGCGTGAGTTGTTCGACTCCGTCAAGGGATACTCCACGAAGATTGCATGGATGGTGTCTATTGGAACGTTCTTCCTGGAAGAGTAAGTTCCCAAGACACCGGAAGACACTGGCGCATTCGACGAAGACGACAACGACAATGATAGCCAGGAGTAGGCCCTTCAAGGCAAAGATAGAAATTTTTGCATTATCTTGTAAATTAAGTACTTTTGTAATGCCAAATCTATTTTTGGCTATCTTTTGCAAAGATGAATGCAAGGTTTTAGTCTTTTTATCGTCCAAAATTTCTTTAGTATTTTTTACCGTACTGCTTTTTGCGAATGCTTGCTTCCGGCTTTTCGAGTTCTCTAGCAATGATGGTTTTTAGTTTTTCGGCATTGGGCAATCGTTAAGGCCGGAATCATCGCACCGGGCAATAGGGTAAATACCAATCTGTCCAAACCTGGAAACGCGAGCCGTTCCTTAGGGCCCATAATGCTTAATTGACAATCCAACACATTTTTGCATTCATACAAAAAATCTTAAAGCCGAACAAGAAAACTTAAGCATTGAGCCGTTTAGGCAAAAGAGATATCATATATGTAATCACGAGCACGCGGGAAAAATTCTTCTTAACATTGATATGTATATGAAAAATTGGGGTTATTGGGAAATAAAGAGAATTGAGGTTCATGCACAAACATCAAGTTGGCGAAAAAATTCATCTATTTTATTTCATGATCACAAATGGTGTTTACAAGAGGATTTTGACTAAGAATAAAATGGATGTAACTGTCCAGATGTCTTTTCCTTTTGCAATCTTTTTATGTATCCCGGATATCTATCAGGTAATACGATCCATACTGCATAGCCTTTATAATGACAAATGGTCCTTCCCAAACAGGGGCTAGCTTGTGCTTATTTTAGTGTACCAACCTTCGCACTAAATCTGCTTCCCGGATTTTCCCTTGCGGTTGTGGTATCTTCGCAGGTTTTGTTGGTAGATGGCAGATTTCTATAGCACGTTTTCTCTTTCCTCTTCTAGGATATCTAAAGCGTTCTGACGCGCTTCCTCTGCATCTTCTTCCACGTAAGCTTGTACTCGTAGGGAATCATGCAGGATGTCGGTAGGTAAAACTGCTTCTGCTCCATATACTAAGAAAAACGACATTTGGCCTTTTGATCTGTTTGGCGTTGTTCTTATGTTCCATAAGACAGATGTCAGCTTCTCTACCCATGCCCCGGCTGCTCTATGCAGGGGCGCTTCTAGCCTTGGCTTAATGCCTTGAATGATGGAGTTGTTCCTTTGCTCTGCTTGTCTATTTGATTGTAGATGCGGGACAGAGGCTAAATCTAGCTGGATTCCATCACCTTCATAGTACTTGGCTAATTCACCTACGGAAAAGTTTGTTCCATTGTCCGTGATGATGTTGTGCGGGACGCCGAATCGCATGACTATGTCAATCACAAAAAATTTGGTTGTTACCCCATCCAACTTTTTGATGGGTTTTTCTTCTAACCACTTGGTGTATTTATCCATCGCTACTAGGAGGTGTGTTAGTACTCATCTTGCTATCTTGAATGGATCCATCATGTCCAACCCCCAGATCGCGAATGGACAGGTTATTGGTACGGTTTTTAGGGCTTGGGCTGGCATGTTCGTCTGTTTGGCAAACAATTGGCATCCCAGACAGCGTTTCACCACGTCTTCTGCGTACGCCTTAGCAGTAAACCAGAAGTATCCTAGACGGAAAGCTTTGTGCACCAGGCTTTTGGAATGGGCATGGTGTCCACAGTCTCCTCCATGTATTTCTTCAATGATTTCTCTTCCTTCTTCCAGGTTGATGCATCGGATGAATACGCCGGATAGGCTTCTGTTGTGCAATTTTCCGCCGATGACGCAATATCCCTTGCAACGCCGAACGAGTTGTCTTTGCTCAACTTCCATACTGCCATCCGGGAATTTCTTATTTATTAAGAATTCCGTGTATGGCTTTGTCCAATCTAGGGTTACGGTGATGATGGCCACTGATGATGATATCAATGGGTAGTCAACGTCTCCAACTTTGATGGATGGTGCTCTTAAGTGTTCCAGGAAGATGTCAGGGGTAGTTCCTTGCGTGGAGAACCCATTCTTGCCAGGGCATCCGCGGCCCAATGTTCTTCACGCTTGATATGCCTGACCTCAACCCCGAGGAAACAAATGGCGAATTCGTCCACCGTTCTTCTATAGTCTGTCGTTATTGGGCTTTTGGCATCCCATGTTTGGTCCAATTGGTGCTGAACCAAAGACGAATCATCGTAACATAGCACCCTTTGGGCGCCAATGTCTTTTGCTATGTGCAAGCCATGTAGGAGAGCTTCGTATTCCGCCACGTTATTCGAGGCATTAAATGTATTTGTAGCACGTAGCTCATAGTTCCCCCCGTTGGGGATTTGACGACCACTCTAGCCCCCGAGCCCTTAAAGTGTAAGATCCAACAGGGGGTTCGAGGATGGTTGTTGTGTCCACACCTTTCGTCCAGAGTGTGACAAAATCTGTCAATGCCTGGGATTTTATCGTTGTCCGGGGTTGGTAGTTTATGTCAAACGCTGCTAGCTCAATTGCCCATTTGGCTACTCTACCTATAGCATCTACGTTATTGACTATATCCCTTAGTGGTGCTTTACTAACCACACTTATAGTGTGGCCTTGGAAATAATGATGGAGTTTCCTTGATGCGAGGAATACACCATATAGTAATTTCTGGTAATGGGGGTACCTTTGCTTTGATTCTGAAAAGACATTGCTTATAAAGTACACCGGATGCTGCTCCGAGATTTTTTTTCGTCTTTTCTTCTTTCCACCACTATGTCCTCACTTATTACTCTACTAGTTGATGCTAGATAGAGCAACATAGGTTCGCCTTCTTGCGGGGCTGTCAAAACTGGCGCCTCTCCATCGGGGTTTTCTTGAGCTGTCCTAAGGAAGCGTCTGCTTCCGGCGTCCAAACGAACTTGTCGGACTTTTTGAGTAACTTGTATAGAACACTTTGTCGCCTAGCCTGCTTATCAAACAGCTAATGGCGGCTGCTGAGCCTGTTAATCTCTGGACATCTTTTAGGCATGTTGGCCGTTTGATATCCAGGATGGCTTTTATCTTTTCTTGATTTACTTCAATGACTCTGTGCAAGACAATGAATCCTAGAAGTTTTCCTGCGGGAACGCCGAAAACGCACTTTAGCGGATTCAGCTTCATGTTGTACTTGCGCAAACTGTTAAAAGTTTCGCGTAAATCATCATGGAGCGTAGCTTTTTCCTTGGTTATTACCGCAATGTCGTCTACATACGCGTGGACGTTTCGTCCTATCTACTTATGCAATCATTTTTGCATGCAACGCTGGTATGTTGACCCGGCGTTCTTCAAGAAAAATTGCATGGTGATGTAACAGTAAGTACCGTACGATGTTATGAAAGACGTTTTAATTTGGTCTGTCTTTCGCATCTGAATTTGATGGTAACCAGAGTATGCATCCAAAAAGCATAAGAGCTCGAACCCAGCTATTGCATCTATTATTTGATCGATCCTTCGCAAAACAAAAGGATCTTTGGGACACGGTTTATTTAACACTATATAATGTATACACATTCTTAATTCTACTGTGTTTTTTTCAGGACTAACACTGGATTTGCGGACCAATCCGTGTGTATGACTTCACAGATAAACTTGGCTGCTAAAAGCCAAAGAATCTCTTTGCCAATGCCTTTGCGTCTTGGCGGATCAAAACGGCAGAGGCTTTGCTTCACGGCCTTGGAACCCGCCTTCACCTTTAGGGAATGCTCGGCTAGTTCCCGGGGTACGCCTGGCATATCTTGTGGATGCCAAGCGAAAATGTTCCCGTTCTCGCAGAGGAACTGCACGAGCTCGCTCTCCTATTTGAGGTCAAGGTTAGCCCCAATGGTGACCAGCTTCTCAGGGTCGTTGGAGTTTAGCCTGGCTTTCTTTGTGTTTTGGGCGCTAAAGGATTCCTTCGTCTCCCACGTTGCCTCTTTGCCTGCGGTTATTTCCCCGTCCTTCGTCTCCTTTTCCATCTCACGCAGCTCTTCCTTGGCGATGGTTGTTTCTGCGCAAACGGCGTTCGCCATTTCGCATTCTTTTGCGAATCTGAAATCTCCACTAACAGTGTTGACTTTGCCATTTGGGCCAGGCATTTTCATCTTGTTGTAGACGTCGCATGGGGTGCCATGAATTTGCCGACCATCGGACACCTAAGGATGTCATGATAGACGCTTTGGAAGGGTACCACCTCGAACGAGATTTTTTCCATCCGGGAGTGGTTTTTATCTCCAAAGGTGACATCCAGTAAGATTCCTCCCATGATTCAGCTTTTCTTCCAGGGACTATGCCGTGGAACTTCACATTAGGAAAGTTAGAGCTTCTCCAATGTACCAAGGTACAAGAGATTAATGCTGGCGTCGCCGTCTAGGACTTTGTGGAGCCTAGCATTTTCCACGATTGGGCTTACTACCAATGTGTGTGCCCCGGGGTCCGGGATGTTTGGTGGGTTGTCCCTGTGATCCCACGTAATGGCTGTTTCAGCGTACTTCGGGAATCTGGGGCTGGATGGCATAATGTCGTTGATTTCTCTCCACGCCACTTTCATCTTTCTGGCTGATGGAGTTGCCAAGAAAGTGTGGTTTATGCTTTCCTGCACCTTGGGGAACTTAGGTTCTCCCTTTCTTTTTTGTTCCTGGATTCGTTCATCCGTGTCAGAGGCGCTATCAGTTTCTCCAGCTTTGGGCTTGGGCTTTGGGTTATACTTCCTCTTAAAAAATTTCCCCTTGTACCCGTTGTCCGAGTCTCTCTTAAATTCAGCATTCAGGCGGCACTGCTGGTTGGAGTGCGTAGGCATTCCAAACCTTGAATGGTGGAGGCATGGTCCCGCCCTCACCTTGTCCCATTCCATCTTCCTGATGTCCTCGTTGAAGTAAGGTTCTTTGGCCTTTCCCTTCCACCTTCCGCCATTAGACGATCCACCTTTGCCTAACGCGGCATTCACCTCTCTCTTTGGCGGGTCCTGGGTGGGATTGCGTTCATCTTTTGGCTGCCTTTGACTTTTGATTTATTGGTCGAACTTTCCTCCATTCATATCATCAGTTGTTGCATGCTTGTTCGCAGTTGTCAGCATGGATCCGAGATCCGGATGATGAGTGGAAGTGATCATAAATTTGACCAAGCCACTTCTCAGCCATTGACGAATGTGTGCATTGCTTGGAGATCACTTACCCCCTCGCAGTTGTTCTTCAATGCGGTCCATCGTGAGATGTAACTAACATCGGATTCATTGTCATACTGGACGCGGTTTTGGAGCTCATTGATGCTCTTGGGGCATTTGTACGTACCCCCAAAGTGCTGGGTGAACACCCGATCTATGTTCTCCCAACTATTGATAGATTTGTGGGGAAGCCTTTCTATCTAGGTTCTTGCACCTTGGATTAACATCAAAGGCAAGAAACATACCGGTTCCAGGTTGGTGACACCATTTATTCTAACCGCCGTGTGGTAGTCTCGCAACCAAGTATTTGGGCTAGTAGATCCATAATATCGTTCATGGGTTGCTCTTACTTTGGCAAACCCCACGTGCAACTCCAGATGGCGAATGGTGTCACCAAAGCACTTAGGGCCTAGGTAGTGTGCATCCTTTGGGGCCCTGATGGCATCCAGTACGCCACGTGCATCAAATTGCACGAATCTTGAGTGGTGCGAGGCACTGTTTCTCGAGTGCTCACGCCTAGGCTCGGCTTCCACCTTTTCGTTGGGCTTGTGGTGCGACCTAGGGGGTGTACGCTCCCTGTTCTTTCCCCTATTGCGCATGGTGAACAAGAACACTCGTGTTTTTGTCGTCCCGCCGATCTTCCGCGTCCGCCATTGGGGTTTGCTGAGGGTGGCAAGTAATTCTAATCCCTTGCGGTCCAGGTTTCGTGAGGAATGGCCTCCTTACGAGGGGCTGAGTATTTCTCGCCTTTTTTCTCGTGCTTTCCATGATTGGAGCATGTCTTTGATGCTTCATCCTACTTAGGCATTTTACCCTTTTCTTTTGAGGCTTTGGCGGAGCTTGGGGGTGGAACAGTCACCGTATGGGTCCTGCAGAGTTGGGAGTTCTCTAACAGCTTCCCGGATCATGTTTCAACGTTTTGCTGCTGGGTTAAAGCCTGGCGCAACAGTACATTTCCGTACTTGATTTTGTCTTCCGGCAAGTAGCGGTTATCATTCATGATCTCATAAGCCGCTGCTGCATTTACTGCTGGGGTCCCAAACACGACTTCTCCTTTGGAGTCTTTTCGTGTGGATTCTTTTCTCCAATTGACGGCTGCTACCCTTTGGAGGATCGGGTCATCGTCATCAGCTGTTATTTTGACAGCTTTGGATCGAACGACGGGACGCTTGACGCGCCTTTCATATTCTTCCACGGCGTTTTCTGCTTCCTCAATCGCCTCTTGCATGTTTTTCAATTCTCTATGCTTGTGTTCGAGGTAATCAGTCTGTTTTGCCAACAGTTGTCTTCTAGCTTCCAGGAACTGCGGGGTTCTCGTCGTATTCGTCGCTTATCTCCACATGTGGTGGGGTTTTTTCTTCCCATCATCGTGTTTCGTGCCACTAGGCCCGTCAATGTCGAATGGCTTATCCTGGAGATCCAGCCTCCTGGGAACTGCCGTTGCTGTCCGTTTTGGCGGATCTGGCTTTCTTGGTTGGGGTGGTGGCAATTTGTACTTCGCCTTCTCAAATAACGATTCCTCATAGGGCGGTTTTCGGCCTTTGCCATTAGGCAATTCGGGCCGGCTTTTTGAGGGCTTTTACCTCCGTAAGAAGCACTTGTTCTTCCTCCGATGTTGGCTTTGTTTAATCTGTCATATAGACACTATAGGATACTCCAGTGGCCCTGCGCACTTTTTCGGCAAAGCCATTGCCGTCTTCATCAGAATCAGTTCCGGCTTCTGTATCCACCTTGCCTTCAATGGAGGCCAAGATGGATTCGAGCTCTGAGTTTTCCTTGGGAGGCTCAGCACCATACCAATAAACATAGATCTTTTTTTTTTGCTAATGTAGATTGATTTTCAAATCTACATGAGTTGGGTGCGTTTATGTTACCTTTCGTCGTTGGGTGGGCGGTGGGAGCAAGAAACCTGCTTCCGTCGCGGAATCCCATTGCCTCCGCCGTTAGGCCGATGAAGATATTGGCGGTGCCGATCGGGACGACGTACCAACAGATGATGTGGTCCCGAGCGGGTGTTACCGTGCTATTGTTGACGAAGTAGCTGCCGCCTGGTCCCGGGATGGCGCTGCCGATGGTAATCGTGCTGCCAATGCCGCCCAGGAGTCCTGCCTTGAAGATCACCCCGGACGTAGCTCGCCCCACGGTTGGCGCCAAATAACGTGTTCTAGGATCAGGTTTCCAGGAAGGGGTAGCCATTTCTCTAGGGTAAACCGCAGGGAAGGCAAAGGTGGGGGAGCGCTTTGGGGATAAGACACGGAGTTTACCCAGGTTCAGGTTAGCCGGAGGGGCTCCCTACTTCTGGCAAAATCAACTATCATGGCGAGGCCGAACAGAGATTACAATTACCTAGGGAAGATTAGTTGTATGACTCGAATCTGCCTTAGGGTTTCTCCCGTCCGGCTTTATATAGGCAACCGGATTGGGGCATACAGGAACACAAACCGTCTATAAGCTAAACCCTAACAATCTACGATCATCCAATCCCTAAGGGTGCGGATGGGATTCAAGGCCGCCAATCCAGATACAGTCCTGCGCTTCGTGCCCTATGGGCCTAAGTCTTTGGGCCTGCCCTTCAGGTCCGGCTTCTGGATGCCGGTAGATACCCCTTTCCAAATATCTCCGACAATCTACATATTCAACTAGATTACAAAGCTCATGATCACATAAAGTTCCCACCATGGGAGAGAGAGATGAAACACATAGCTACCGGTAGAGCCCTCAGCCCCAGGGGAGAACTGCTCCCTCCTCTTCATGGGAGACAACAACGGCGATGAAGATGGTGGTGGATTCGATGGATATGGCTCCGGGGACACCTCCCCGTCCTGGCAGGGTGCCAGAACAAAGTTTTCTGTCCCCCGAAACTTTTCGGCAGCGGCGGAGGAGCTACGGAACTTTTCGTGGATGGAGGCCGATTGATTTATGGTTTATGCCTCGGGGGACTTTATAGACAAAAGGGCGATGGCGATGGGCGCCCGAGGGGCCCAGACCACCTGCAGGCGCGACCAGGGGAACCCGCGCCCACCCATGGCGTCGTGGCTCCAGGGCACCCCTCCGGATCTCCTTTGGACTACGTTGACGTGTCGGGAATTCTAAGACTTTTTGTATTTTGTTTCTTCCAATTCCGAGAATATTTCCATAACAACTTTTCTGAAAAAAAAAAACATGAACTGGCTCTGTGGCATCTTGTCAATAGGTCAGTCCATGAAAACGTCCGGAAAATGAAGGAAAACATGTGAAAACATAAAGGTATTGGATAGAAAATAAGCACGGAGCATCAAAAATTGTAGATATGTTTGAGACGTATTAAGCATCCCCAATATTAACTCATGCTCGTTCTCGAGTAGGTAAGTGATAACAAAATAATTTTTGAGGTGACATGCTACCAACATAAACTTGATTATCGGAATTTTAAAAGCATATGCAAGATGAGATCATAGTACTTTAAACACATGCATGGTGGATATAATTCTAATAATGAAACTTAGAAATCACTTTGCAGCATGAAAAGTAACACAAAGAAAAATCATGAATAATAATGCACTTGAAAGTTATAGTTTGTTTTGAGCATAAAGAAAACATAACAAAGTGATATTTCGCTTGTCCTTAAGAGTGGGGAAAAACATAAATGCCAGGAAACCTTCAAAGTTCAAGTGGGTGACTAGAATAGATAATTTGAGAGCAAGTAATAACACATCATGAATCAATCAATAATAATCTTTGGGACTGATACACATTAAAATCAGAATGGCAACTACGCTCTCTCAACTGTGTTTAAAGTTAGAAGATGGAGACTCAACATAAAAGTAAAAGAAAGGCCCTTCGCATAGGGAAGCAGGGATTAACTCATGTGCTAGAGATTTTATTTTATGAAACAGAGGTATCGGAAAAAAAATGTAGAGAGGTGTATTCTTATGTAAACGAATGGTAAACAGACAATACAGTACGTCACAAGCCAACTGGACTTCACAAGAGCGTCTCCCATTGAAGGACGCTACTGGTGTAGTAGACCATCCATCTTCTCTTTTGTTTACACAATTATGCTTTGACTGGTAAATTAGGGGCAAAATAGTGAAGAGAATTTTCTAGTAACCAATTTTGGGGTTGGGCACCCCGCTGCCAGCTCTTCTATTATTTTGGATAAGTGGATGTGCCACTAGTCCAGGTGTGTAAAGTCCAATCAACAAGTGACATAAATATTCTCTATTTGTGTCCTCATGAGCTAAAACAGGGGCACAAAAAAGGAATAATTTTGAATGTTTTAAAGGTATCACATGAGAAATTTACTTGGAGTGGCGGTTATATACCGCATGTAGGTAGGAATGGTGGACACATGTGGCAAACTTTGGTTTTTTTGGAGTTGGATGCACGAGTAGAGCTCATACTCAGTACATGTGGAGGCTAGCAAAAGACTGGGAGCGACAAATCAAGAGAGCAATAATGGTCATAATCATGCATAGCAACAAAAACATTATTAATCAAAGCATAAATGGTATTACAAGTCAAAAACTAAATGATCATAGAGGCTATAGGTGACTGGTTTGTCAGTCATAAACTGTGTGTAAGCATGCGCCAAGTCAACCAAATAATGCATTCCAAGGAGAACAGTACAAATGTATGCTTCAATGTGATAAAAACAACTCATGATTCTTTCAATGGCACATTGAAAACTCTCATATATTTGAGACAAGTCATGCTACAATGATAACTACTAAGCATAGAATTATAATAACATCCAACATGATATGAAAAAGTCTAGCCACAGTCTATACAAGCTTCTTTTTGCACCGTTATAAGTACGAAACTTGTACCACTACTTTCCAACACCAATCTTTTTATACTAAACAAAAACTCTCCAAGAGATATAGCAATGAAACAAGAGATTACTAATAATACTCTACTAGAACTAACAGCTCTAAATAAGAGATGCATGAAAAATAGGAGCTAAAAGGATTTGCAGCAGCTAGAAGAAAAACTAAGAATACGAGCATGATAGAAAACGAGTATTCGTATGAAAAAGTGAAGCGTGTATCTCTCCCACACTAGAATTCTGGGTTCCAACTATGTTTATTGCAGCAAGGAAAAAAAACAAAAAAAACAAAACAAAAACAGACGCTCCAAGTAAAGTGCATACGATGTGACCAAATAAAAATATAGTTTCACTAGAAGTGACCTGATAAGTTGCTGATGAAGAAGGGGGTGTCTTGGGCATCCCAAAGATTATATGCTTTAGTCTTCTTGGAATTTGATGGGATGAACTACGGGGGCATCCCCAAGCATTGGTTTTTCACTCTTCTTGATCACATTATATCACCCTCTTGTCTTGACCCTTGAAAACTTCCTTCACACCAAACTCAAAGTAATTCTCATTAGAGGGTTAGTACACAATCAAAATCTCACATGTTCTCCTTGGACACAAGAATTATTAATATTTTTTAAACATCAGGTATAACCACTAATGTTTTGTGGAGCAAAGAAATCCACTCAACATAGTAAAAGAGAGAATGCAAGTAAAAAGGCACAATCTGTCAAAACCAGAACAGTATGTAAAGTCAAAAAAACTTCGGGGTACTTATGTTGCTCAAATCAAAAAACATAAAACTAGAAAAAGTTTCGGAAATAGCTGAGGATTAAGCACAAAAAATTCAATTCATTTTGATCTTTCTGTGATTTTATATGAATTTCAAGTGGACAACAGAAATCTGTTTCCTGTGCAGAAATCTAAATCTAACTTCAACTTTTCACTAGAGACTTCACTTGGCACAACAAATGCGAGAAAATAAAGATACAAAGGAGTTTCTACAGAAGTAAACAACACCCAGACTCAAATAATACAGAAGAAAAGATTGCAAAAATAAAAACATGGGTTATCTCCAAGAAGTGCTTTTCTTTAAAGCCTTTTAGTTAGGCATGATAATTTGACAAAGTTGCTCACATAAGAATAAGAGTTAAAAACTAAAAGAGAGCGTCAATAAGCATATATAAAACATATTTCTACCTAACTCTCTTCCTATTCATAGGAGCATTGTAATAAAACAAATCAATGAAGCACAAAGCTAGCATAGGAAGGAAAAACAAGTGCAACTTCAAAACTTTTAACATAAAGAGAGGAGACTTAATATTATTGAGATATATGAAACCGTGTCTTCCTCTTTCATAATGACTGGTGGGTTTTAAAGAAACCAACATATAGAAGCAACACAAGAGAAAGCTCAAAACTTTCATCATAAAGAGAGGAAATGTTATAACATGAAGATTTCCATAACCATGTTTTCCTCTCTCAAAATAATTCTTAGTGGCATCATGAATAAACTCAACAATATAGCTATAAAATAAAGCATTTTTATCATGATCAAGCATAAAATTACTATCTTTACTCTCCACATAAGTAAGAACTTTCTCATTAGTAATAGTGGGAGTAAAACTATCACATCCATCATTGCAATCATCATAAATTTAACGAATAGTATAATCACAATGAACTTCATCCTGAATAGTAGATGGGACGAAAATAGCATGTTCATCATTGTAATCATCATATATAGGAGGCATATCATAACCACAATAAAAAAAAATCCTCAATAGTAGGTGGAACTAGAATACCACAATCATTATAATCATCATATATTGGAAGAAAAGTATCATCATAGAAAATTTCCTCCTCAAACATGGGGGACAAAATAAATCATTTTTATAAAAACTAGCTTCCCCAAGCTTAGACTTTTCCCTAGCATTAGAAATAATGGTGTGCAAAGAATTAATGCTAATAACATTGCTATCACTATTATGCAAAGAAAATTCCATGGGTTTTTTAATTTTCTCTTCAAACACTTCATGTCCTAACTCAAGATAAATATTATAAAGATCTCTCATATTTTTGTTGTTTTCCATTAGGCCTAAAGATATAAACAAGGAACAAGTAGAAATAAGCCTATCTAGTGAAAACAAGAAACAAAAAGATATAATTACAGAGTCTAAAGGAAACAACTTCAAGCACTTAGAGAGGACGTGAGTAAATTTTACCTTACCTCCCCGGTACCGGCGCCAGAAAAGTGCTTTATTTCTACGCACGCTTCTATTCTTGTAGACAATGTTGGGCCTCCAAGTACAGAGGTTTGTAGAACAGCAGCAAGTTTCCCTTAAGTCGATCACCCAAGGTTTATCTAACTTAGAGAGGAAGAGGTCAAAGGTATTCCTCTCAAGCAACCCTGCAATTACGATACAAGAAGTCTCTTGTGTCCCCAACACACCTAATACAATTTTTAGTTGTATAGGTGCACTAGTTCGGTGAAGAGATAGTGAAATAAAAGTAATATGGATGATTGTAAGTAGTAATTGCAATCTGAAATAAAAAATGGCAGCAAGCAAACATGTAGTAGAACTTGTTATAAACGATGTTCTAGTGCTTGGAAACAAGGCCTAGGGACCATACTTTCACTAGTGGACACTCTTAACAATAATAACATAATTGGATGCATAAATATCTCTTTTCACTACGCTACTCCGAACCAATCTTCGGTCGGATAACAAACACCAATCATTGCGAAGGGCTGCAAAAAGCACTCCTTAGAGTTTGCATTTCCCATCTAGGTAACACCCATGCTAAAAAGACCTAGATGGTTCCAAAAAAACACCACAATTCCATAGCATGCTAAACCACACAGTGCTCACACTGTCACCAAGTGTCGACGCAGATCTCGTAACAAAACCACTTGAGTAGCATGACAGATGAAGAGTAACATCTACTTATTCGGCTAGATTACAAAGCTCATGATCACATAAAGATCACACCATGGGAGAGAGATGAAACACATAGCTATCGGTAGAGCCCTCAGCCCCGGGAGAGAACTACTCCCTTCTCATCATGGGAGATAGCAATGGCAATGAAGATGGCGGTGGAGTCGATGGAGATGGCTCCGGGGGCACTTCCTCGTCCCGGTAGGGTGCCGGAACAGAGATTTCTGTCCCCCGAAACGGGTTGCCGGCGGCGGCGGAGCTACAGAAATTTCTGTGGAGGGAGGCGGATTGGTTTAGAGTTTATGCCTCGGGGGGTCTTTGTAGGCGAAAGGGCGATGGCGGTGGGCGCCCGAGCGGCCCACACCACCTGCAGGCGCGGCCAGGGGGACCCACGCCGACCCATGGTGTGGTGGCTCCAGGGCATCCCTCCGGGTCTCCTTTGGACTACGTTGAAGTGTTGGGAATTCTTTTGGCTTTTGTTTCGTCCAATTCCGAGAATATTTCCAGAACACTTTTTGAAATAAAAAACAGCAGAAAACAGGAACCGGCTCTATGGCATCTTGTCAATAGGTTAGTCCATGAAAACATCTAGAAAACGAAGGAAAACATGTGAAAACATAATGGTATTGGATAGGAAACAAGCATGGAGCATCGAAAAATATAGATACGTTTGAGACGTATCAGAGAGGTGTGAGTCACAATTACTCCAAGAGCCCATTGCCTCGCCTTATTCTCCTCGTGCCTCCACCAATGCAGAGTGCCACGATCCACTAAGGACCTTTGAGGGCGGTCACCGATCCGGTACAAGGTTGGGGAAATCTCCACAACTCAATTGGAGGCTCCCAACAATATCCCACCAGCTACCAAAACTCCGAGATAGCAACAAGGCCTCAAAAGCTTCCAAAGCTCCAAGGCAACAATCAACCGTCTAGGGAACTCCAAGTACCCAAGAGCACAAGCTCAAGGGCACTCCAAGAACCCAAGAGTAACAAGATTCTCAACCTTTCACTCGAACGAATCCTCGTAGAAAACTCAAACCGATGAAACCAATCCAATGGCAAGAAAACAAGAAGTGCTCAAATCCTTTACTCTCAAATCCCACCAAAGCAACAAATGATATGGGGGAGAAGAGAGGAAGAGCAAAGAAGAACTCAACAAATGAATCTCCAAGATCTAGATCCCAAAGGCTTCCCCTCACTAAGAGGAGAGATGGATTAGTAGAAAGATAGATCTAGATCTCCTCTCTCTTTCCCTCTAATTGGAGGCAAGAATCATGGAGGAATAGAGAGAAAGCAAACTCCAAAAGATAAACAATGGTGGGGTAAAACTTTCTTAAAAGGCGGGGAACCATTGGGGAAGAAGACCCCTTATATAGGCCCCCAAAATCAGCCCGTTGAGGGCATTCTGAGCATCCCCGGCCTCCAGGTTGGCCAGGCTTGCCTACAGGCCAATCACCTAACAGAACTGCCCCGCCTGGAGCTCGCCTGGCCGGCCTTCCTGTTTCCAGAAAAACACCTTCACTAAAAGCGCGATATCTTTTGCATCCGGACTCCGTTTTTTATGATCTTGGGCTCGTTGAAATTGCAAGAAAGATAAATACAAGATTATGAAAAGAAACATCATAGTACAACATTGGAGGATAAAACCAAATGATGAAAGGTTTGACCTCTCTATAAAGGAACAATCGGTAAAACCTCCAATATAAAAAATGCAATGAGTTTTTCATGTGAAACCCATTTTTGATGAATCTGAGCTTGTATTGAAGAACATGAAAAGACTAAAACCATACATGAGAGAACACAAATAAGAACCAAGAAATATGATGCCAAGTATGCAAAGGTTTGAGCTCTCTCCGAATGGTGCGATCAAGTTTCTAATATGAGAGCCCCTCTTGATAGTACGGTTATCTATCCTATAAGCCGGTCTCCCAATTATGCTACAAGACCGGTAAAATAGAAAACCTATCAAGATAAATACCTTTTCCTTGAGCATTCCACTTTAGCTAGATGATGAAGACCTTGACCTCCTCAAGATGGAACATCTTTCTTGTTTTCACTTTGCTCGGTGAAGAAACATAGATTTCTCCACCATACGCCACTATGGGAGAGGCTCTTTTAAGTCCATATTCACTTGGAAATTATCTCCAAAAGAGTGGCAAGGTTCAATCATGTGATCTCTTCGATATTCTCCCCTTGAACTTCCACTTCTCGACTTTTGATGACGATCACCATTTGGCGTGATCCACCATGGGATATATGAAATCTTCGTTTTGATGCAACCCCATGGAAAGATACCTAACCTTGTATATATATATACCACATACACATATCATGGGTTAGTTCACAAAGATAATTGCACAATTACTTACCATACCATGAACCCATATGGTACATCTCCTAGCTTTGTGAGTTGATCTACTTTAATCATATCTCAGCACTTTGCCTTGATCAACCTTGTATCTTTTCTTATCTCTTAATTATAATGATGTCTTGAAGGTAAACATGAATGTTCACACAACATTATTATTCAAGACATACTTGCAATATGCTCAACTCTCTCATGACCAAACAACGGGTATTCACATGAAAAGCACCTTGGTCACCCCTGATCATCTAGAATCCAACACATGGACATCAAGCATTACCTATGGAAAAACTCTACAAGTATAATTCAATTCAACTATTTGTCCATAGTGATTGTCATTGATTACCAAAACCACACATGGGGGCACCATGTTCTTTCAGAGGTGGCGGAAGACGAGCTCCTGAAGGCCCTGTCCAACTCGGCCACAGTGTACGTCGAGGGGGATCTCCTGTCCACAGAAAAGGTTGAGGAGGAATTCAAGGAACTCGTTGACGATCTTTGGGACTAGCAGTTGCGCTAGTTTAGTGAGGCGGACTTCTCCCTCGTCTTCCCGTATGCAGGGAGTCTGCGCATTACCATTAGCGGTGGAGGTCTTCGGCTCCCTTTCTCCAAGGCATGGGCGCATCGTCGTGGAAGAGTCCATGGACGAGAACGCTACGGAGGTTCTTGTGGAGCACTGGGTGAAGCTTCACTGTGTTCCACCGCCTTATCGTAGCGTCAACAGGCTGCAGGTGGGCGCCAGACCAGTGGGTCGGCTAATGGCTGTCGATGAGGCCTCTTTTAACGATCCTACGACACAATCCACATGCAGTTTGGGTGTAAAGTGGGTGCGAAGATGGTTGAGTCCTTTATGTCTCTATGTCAATGGTCAAGGATTCAAAGTCAGGGTGGAGGTGGAAAAGAAAGAACGTAGGGGCGGCTCGTCCCGTTGATGACCCACAAGTATCGGGGACCGCAACAGTCTTCGAGGGAAGTAAAACCCAGATTTATTAATTCGACACAAGGGGAGCCAAAGAATATTTATAAGTCTTAATAGATATTGTCAGTTCGCTGCACCTGGAAATAGACTTGCTCGCAACAGTTTATCAGTAGAACAGTTTATAGCAGTAGCAGTAGTGAAATAATAGCAGGAATGAAATAAAGACAACATCAGTAATTGTAGTAGACAGCATGATTAAAATACTATAGGCATAGGGACGGACGAACGGGCGTTGCATGGATAATATAATTCATATAATAATGAAAACATGAGCGATTGCAGAAAAATAATGATAAAGCATCCAAGTACTAGGTAACTATAGGCATGTGTTTCGTATTTAGTCGTACGTGCTTGCAATGAGAAACTTGCACAACATCTTCTGTTTTACCATCCTGTTTGCAGGGAGCGTTCAAGGGAAACTACTGGTAATTAAGGTGCTCCTTTTAATAAAGCACCGGAGAAAAGCATTAACACTCCGTGAACACATGTGATCCTCACATTACAGCTATCCCATCTGGTTATCCCAATTTCTGTCATTTTGGGACTCGGGTTCCGGACAACGATATGTGTATACAATTTGCAGGTAAGATAAAAAACAATAATTATCCTCATTAATCAATAACATGTTCAGATCTGAAATCATGGCACTCGAGCCCTAGTGACAAGCGTTAAGCATAACAAGTTGCAACAACGATAGATAGCACTAACAACGGATACTAGGAACCATGCCCTAACAATCTGGCAATTATTACATGAACGATCTCATCCAATCCCTACCATCTCTCTCAGCCTACAACGGGGATTACTCACACATGGATGGGGGAATAATGGATGGTTGATGGAGAGGTGGTGGTGATGACGATGGCGATGATCTCCTCCGAATCCCCGTCCCGGCAGGGTGCTGGAACAGTAACTTCTGATCCCCCAATTGAGTTTCGAGGCGAACGGTGGCGCTCGTGTGTGTTTCTCTAGAATATGACGAACCCCTCGATGTTTTTAGGTTAAGGAGCATAAGTAGTCGAAAGAGGGGCCCGAGGGGGTGGCCGAGGCGGCCACACACACCATGGCGTGGCCTAGGGGGCGCCGCCAGGTGGTGTGGGCCCCTCGTGGCCCCTCTCCGTCTCGTCTTCTGGCTCTGGGAGTCTTCGGGTAAAATAGAGACTTTCCAATCTTTTCCGGGCATTTTCCTAAAAGTTGAATTTCTGCACAAAAACGAGACACTAGGGCAATTCAGCTGAAAACAACGTTAGTCCGTGTTAGTTATATCCAAAACTCGCAAGTTTAGAGGAAAACAACAACAAAAATGTTTGGGAAAGTAGATATGTTTTGGACGTATCACCCCTCCACCCCCTCCGGCTAGAAGCGACAAGGACCCGCAAGAGGATGACGACAAGTCGTCGAACGAAGACAAGGACGAGTGGCACGGGAAGCGGGGTCGTCGTGCTCCTTGTCCAGTGGCTCCTAATTAGCCATCGGGTGGGAAGACCGCGGGCGGCCACAAGGCTACTCTGGTACGGCCTTCCTCGCCTATGCTCAAGGTTGCGTCAGCTCCTCCAGTGATGAACCAGTACGGCTCCTTCCTTGCTCTCAGGCAAGATCCTCCATCCCCTGCTGCTAAGCTGCCAGTGTCTGCCCAGGACTCCCGGGTGTCGTCTGATACGTCGAAAACGTATCTCATTTTCCGAATGCTTTTGCTATTGTTTGGAGAATGACTTTCCCACACGTCCAAGAGCTATCTGAACCATCCATTGTTGTTGGGATATGAGCCAACTACTGACTGCTATGGCCCCGACCCGAATACTTTATTACGGATTTTAAAATCTGCTCGATTACACTCCATTTTTAAACAAAAAGGCATGTACCTCATCTTTTATGCCAAAAATACCCTTTGGGCAAGGTGCGAAGTAGAGACAAGGCTCTAGGCCAGGATATTTTCCTTTTCTCCCAGGTCTCTAACTATCTGCTCGTTTTAGCGAAAAACAAATCTATGTACGTATTAAGAAAAAAATGTTGTATGGACCGAAAAAATCTGGGTCATTTGGTCTTAACCAGCATTAACGATGATTCTTTATTGTTGTGCATTAATCAATTTACTAGCTAGTTTTCCTTAGAATTTGTGTTAATGCATTACGAGCTATTTTTGGATCTTGCATTAACACTTTTTTCCTTTGATTTTCTATTTATGCATTGCATTTTTTATTTTATTTTATGTTAGTACATTGCACATTTCTTTGATTTTCTTTTTTCTATTTACAAGGAGCAACAGATCTGAAACATGAATTAACAGGAAACTGATGCTCAACCAAGATTTTAGGCACAAAACCAATCAAGATTCATCTCATGGACAGGAAAGCACAAACAAAAAAGGAACATGTTTTTACAAGAATTTTAGGCTCCAACCCTACAGCCCAGATTCTTACAATAATTTGTACACTTACATACTAACTGCATATCCCGTACATGTAACAGTTTTTTTTTGAATTTTCCATACTCCATTAACCAACTGGCCTAGCAACATCGCTAGCCACCACACCCTCAACATCATTCGGTACATCATCTGGCCAAAGTAGACCAGAACCAACATCACCACTAGCACCTAGCGCCGCCATAGCATGCGCTACCTTATTACAGTTGCGTCTACAGAAAATAAAGGATACAAAGTTGAAGTTCAGACGCGCCATGATTTGGGCATCCCGCACCAGAACCCCAACAGGCGAACGATCATACTCTTGTTTGTTCAGTAGATTCACTAGCACTTGGCAATCGGATTCAACCACCACTTGGGTCATGCCCCAGATCATCGCGGCTGTTAGCCCCTGAATACATGCTTCCGCTTCAGTATGGATCGCGTTCCGCGGGAACGCCAATTGTCCAGCACCCGAGCCTGCCACTGCCCCGTTATTATCTCTGATGACGAAACCCCAGCCTCCCTTCTTCGGTTTCCTCCGAGAAAGCCCCATCAATATTGATTTTCAGCGTATCACTCACTGGCCTCTTCCATTGATCCGTGACTTGGTTGCGGCCTTCAGTCCCTTGCTGTTTTGTTAAATATTGTATGAATTCATCCACCCATCTTCTAGTCATAATAGCCACCCCAGTAATTGATCGAGCGGTTTCATTTGCATTCTGTTTGTTCCTGGTACTCCACCACTGCCACAATAATGCAATAGTTTTCAGACGCACTTGTGTCTCTAAACTGAAAATCCTCATCAGCATATCTTGTGCATTCAGATAGTCACATAGCTTCAATCGAATTTCCTCCAAGTCGAACTCTCTCCATAATAGCTTGACTTGTTTGCAATGAAGGAATAAGTGGCCACCATCCTCATCTAACCTGTTACACATAGGACATACTGTTTCAGTTTCCATGCCCCTTCTTATATAGTTCAGTCTCCATGGAAGGCTCTGATGAGCAAGTCTCCAAAGGAAGTGTTTGGTCTTTGGAGCACATGCTTGAGACCATAATAACTTCCAGTCAAAATCTTTTGGTGTGTTACCAGCCCCTGACGACGAAGCCTCATCTGCTTGTTGGGGTTTTTTCCGTGCAAGCATTTTGTACGCCGAGCGCACAGAGAACAGACCATTTGCATCCTCGCTTTCGTGTCGAAGAGGCATCGAGAGGATGGCCTCGGCATCCTCCATTCTGAATATATCTCAGACTAACTGTTCATCCCACTGACATGTTTCTGGGATGATCAACTCGGCCACCCGAGATAGCAGGCATTGTCTTCTAGATGTTATCACTGTGCGGGGTCCCTCTCTTTGCAACCACGGATCCTCCCAAATGCTTACATCCTCTCCGTTCCCAATACGCCATACCACTCCTTGCTTTACCACCTGTATACCTTTCATGATACTCCTCCAGGTGTAAGACATATTCCTCGTACTAACGGCCTCCAGAATGGTTTTGTTTGGGAAGTACTTTGCTTGAAGCACACGGGCGCAAAGAGACTCGGGGTTCATAAGAAACCTCCACGCCTGTCGTGCCAACATAGCAAGATTAAATAGATGAAGATCACGGAACCCGAGCCCGCCTTCTTTCTTCGGTCTAGACATCTTGTCCCAACTGATCTAATGCATCTTCCTTTCCTCTTTCTGTTGAGCCCACCAGAAACGATTAATCATTGAACTAATTTGGCCACAAGACTCTTAGTGATATCAAAACATGACATAGAAAAGGTAGGGATAGCCTGTGCACATGCTTTAATGAGCACATCTTTAGCCGCTCGTGACAGTAGTCTCTCATCCCAGCCTTGGATCTTGGCCCAAATTCTCCCTTTTAAATATGCAAATGTGTCTGTTCGTGATCTGCCCACATAGGCTGGTAAACCCAAGTACCTTTCATTCCTTGCTTCTACTCGGATATTCAGAACTTCCTTCATCCTTCGTTTCACCCCATTTGGGGTATTTGGACTAAACATGGCCGCTGACTTGGAGTAATTAACTGTTTGCCCCGAGCAATTCTCATACAGATCTAACACATTTCGCAGATGGGTTGCATTCTCTTCTGACGCTTTTAGAAGAACCAACGAATCATCTGCAAACAAAAGGTGATTAAAACTCAGGGCTGCTGCACACACTTTTACTCCGTGTAATCTACCATCCTCCTACGCCTTGTTCAGCAAGCATGAGAAGGCCTCTCCACAAATTAAGAACAGATAGGGATCTCCCTGTCTAAGTCCCCGCTGCGGCCAAATAATATCCGAATATGAATCATTCACTTTAATTCTGTAACTGACTGAGGAGACACAAAGCATAATTCTCCTAATCCATTCTTCACCGAAACCCAGCTTTCTCATCATCTTCTCCAAAAAATGCCACTCAACTCTATCATAAGCCTTGCTCATATCCAATTTCACCGCTGCAAATCCCTCTTTTCCCCTCCTCTTGTTCTGTATAAAATGAGTGCATTCCTACGCAAGTAGAATATTATCCGTGATAAGCCTACCCGGGACAAATGCACTTTGATTCGGTGATATGATCTCCGGGAGAATGGTTTTTAGTCTGTTGGCCAACACTTTAGAGATCAACTTGTAGACAACATTACACAAGCTAATCGGTCGCAGCTCCTTCATGCTAACCGGGTTTGTAACCTTTGGAATTAGAACAACACACGTCTCATTCCATCCCTCGGGCATGTCCCCTCCATTAAGTACCTTGAGTACCTCTACTGTGATGTCATCCCCCACCACACTCCAATACTTTTTGTAGAACAAAGATGGTATACCATCAAGACCCGGGGCTTTGAGGTCCCCTATGCTCTCCAGGGCCTCTCTGACCTCCTTCTCCTCAAAATCCTTCATGAGGGCTTCGTTCATGGCCGATGTGACACAAGGACCAATCTGGTCCATAAGCTCATATGTTCTCGTACCTGCAGTAGAGGAGAAAAGGTTTATAAAATAATTAGTAGCTAACTCCTCTAACTCCTTCTCCTCTTTCACCTCCACTCCATCCTCCCCCTTCAGCATTTTAATTCGATTCTTCTTCTTCCTCCCCGTAGCTACCGCATGGAAGAATTTCGTGTTGCGGTCCCCTTCTTTTAACCACGTCACATGAGCCCTCTGTTTCCAATAGATGTTCTTTTGATCCTCCAATCTTCCCAGCTTAAAACGTAGGACAGCCTCCTTGCGCACATTGGTCTCTGTAATCTCCCCCTTCCGACACCTCTCCAGCTCCTTCTTTAGGATTTGGATACGGTTATCCAGCTCCCCTAGTACCTCCCTACTCCAACTAACTAGATCACCCAAAACTCCCTCCAGCCCTCCTTTCACCGATTTCCCCTCCTCCTTGACAGCCACCTCCCACGCCCTCCTCACCCGCTCTTCACATTCCTCCTCCTCCACCCACCTTGCTTCGAATCTAGGAACCACCCCTCCCCCTCTCCCCTCCTACATCTCTCCACACCATGTGTATCAATGATGATCGGGCAGTGGTCGGAGTGACGGGGCTCCACATGAGTTACAGTAAACAGTGGGAATTTAGCACGCCACGCTGGACACGCCACCGCACGATCCAGTCTCTCACGAATGTATCGTTTTGCATCATGGTGGTGGTTCCTCCAAGTGAACACATCCCCCTTAAATCCGAGGTCCATCAGATTGCGATCCTCCAAAGCCATCCGAAACCGATCCATGCAACACTGTGACCGTGGCACTCCTCCTTCTTTCTCCCACTCGTAAAGGATTGCATTGAAGTCCCCCGCGCACATCCATGGCCTGTCACTATGGTTTCTGAGAATTCTCAAAAGCTTCCACGATTTCTCTCTCTCATGTGATTTTGGTTCACCATAAAAACCCGTAAATCTCCATTGATATCCATCCTCCTCTGTAATCTCCACATCTATATGGTACTTAGATGGCATTCCAATGAGATTTACATTGATTCCCTCCTTCCAAAACAGCACCAATCCGCCACTCTGCCCCACACTATCTTTGACTAGCATATTTGGCATGCTCAATTTGCACCGAATCCACTCCAACTTCTTCTTATCCATCTTAGTCTCCGAAATAAACAATACATCGGGGTCCTCCACCTTTTGAAGATCCAGAAGGCCCTCAACGGCCGGGCCATTCCCCAAACCCCGGTCGTTCCAAGCTCCAAGTCTCATTGGGACGCGCAGGGCTGAGATGGCAGCCCCACGATCATTTTTTGTGTTGCAATCTCTCCCTCCACCTCCACTTTACTATTCTTTTGCATCTGATCCAACTCCATAGCTTCTCCTTCCCCCTCAAAACCTCTCTTCTTACTTTCTGTTCTCGCAGCTGTTTTCCGTTTGTACCGGTACTCTACCGGTATCTCTGTGGCGTTTGAATTTTTTCCTATACACTTCAGCCCCTTTTCCTTCACGTTGGCCATCCATCAGTGCTTCCCCCTTCCGATCGACGTCCAACTCCCCCTGCATGGCATCCTCCTTCTCCTCCAATCCCCTTCCTCCGCCCGGCCCCACTGCATGCAAGCTCTTCCCCTCCTTTGGATCACTCCGGTACACCACCCCATCCTCTTTCTCCTTCCCTTTGTCTCCACCCTCCAGCCTCGGCTTTCGGGTCACTTCTCCACTGCTCCCCCGTGTCCCGACCGTGCCATCAATATTCTTTAGTGGGCTGGTGACCTCGGTATCTTCCCCATTGCTTTTTTGTCAATGCTTTTTCTTGTCTGTCCTTCCTCCAACTATCACTGTCGCTTCCAGACCTACCCCCTCCCCTAGTGAAACTGTACCTCCTACTACTTCCACTCCCCTGGCCATCACTCCCTGCTCTTCCACTCTCCCAACCACCTCTATTCTGATCACCTCCTCCCCTCGGTACGTAGGCCCTAAGCCAGCTTCCATATTGGGCTTGCTCTCCTCTGGCCAACGTGTTCTTGCAGTCCCGATCAATATGGGTGAGTGATCCACAGATGTAGCAGAAGTCTGGGAGAAATTCATATTCAAACCTGCACCACCTACTCTGCCTTCCTGCTCCCATGTCCAATGTAAAGCCCCTCCTAATTGGTTCTACGATACAGATGCGCACTTTGATACGTAAGAACTTTCCAATCGCCATACCATTCTCCCCCACGTCTGCATCCATGAAAATTCCCACTTCTTCGCCTATGAGCTCTCAAGTTTCACGGTTCATCCCCCCATCGGTAGGTCAAACACCCGTATCCAAATCGGGATGGAATTGAACCTGTACTCGCTTAAGGTTTTGTTCGGGTCGAACTCTTCGAATACCAACAGAGATTTTGCAAAGCACCATGGACCCTCCACCATCGCCTTCTTCTTGCCCGACTCTTGGTGGAAGGTGAACAAGAATATGTTCTCTCCAAGATCCTTCACTTCCAGTCCTTTCAATGGGCATAAGATCCTACCCAATGCCACCTCCATTGCCCCAGCCATGGCCAGTTTCTCTGCCATCAATTTCGCTATGGCCTGACTCTCCACCTCTCCCACCTTCTTCCCGTCAGTCCAACCAATCTTCACTCCCCTCTTCTCCCTCTCCGACAGCTTCAGCCCTTTCATGAGATCTGCGACCTTCTCCATTGCTCTTCTTAGCCTCCGATCTAGACGAACCGTGTTTTACGACCGTGCCCTAGATCAAGACACGGAAGGCTTATTGTGTGGAAGACGGGTTTAGTTGAGGGATGGAAGAGGGGACCTATCGCTAGGGAGACCTTGCCGACGGGAGAACCAGAGACAACTCCGGTGCGGATCCCGACAAGGCCGGATCACGATGCCGGCGGCTAGTCACGGAAACCTAGATGCGATCACCCTGGAATCGCGAGAGGAAAGGACCAACCGTCACCCCCTAGAGATGAGACTAGTCATCTACACTAATATAAAAAGAGCGAGAAGGTCGGATCCGAACAATCTCAACCATTCATGCACACAGATCCAACGCTCAATGTTTGTCCAATGATGAGTTGTCTGTTCCGTTAAATATGGTAGTAATAATCGTAATTAAGGATAATTGAATCCTAGCACGGTCCGTTTTAGGCTTGTCCCAATGGGGGTTTCTTAGCGCGGGTTCATAGACGTTTTGCTTATGTGGCATACTACTTAATGATGAGAGAGAGTGAGGTTGTATCTTAGCTAAGATACAACATTGGCACGCTATCATATGTAAAAATGGTTAATAGCCCAATCACATGCATGAATGAGCACCAAATCATTAAATTTAGAGACACCCGCTAAGGCTAGTCACAATGGAGAGTAACATACACTAGTAACATACACGTTTTTCTAGGCTATGTTACTACCTCCATAGTGGGGAGTCACATATATGTAGTGTCATATTAATTAGGCTATAGACTCATTGTGTATTGAAATATGTGATGTTACGGTAACATAGCTAGTTACCACCCTCATCTATCTCCTCAATAAATATGTGCCACATCATCTTTTTTGCCTACGTGGCACTGATGTTACTAGCGATGTTACTCCGACTGTGACCAGCCTAAGAAACAATGCATTGGACTATTAGTCTCTTAAATTATTAATGCACCTATGATAACGTGATAAAAAACTATGCATTGGGACAGGCCTCAGTTTATTTTTTTTTTGAAACTTTAAACCTCTTATATTAAGCAAGCAAGCCGCCTCATTAAAAACCTTCCAGTCCCCTCAGGTACCCTGGTAAGGAAAAGAGTGCGTAAAAAACTTGTTGCCACAATCATAACAAGGATACATCGTTAGCTAGAGTGCTTACAAGAAAATCAGGTGGATCATCCTGCCAAGAAACTGACAGGAACCCCTCTACATTACTAGCTAATAAATGGGCTGCACCATTTGCTTCTCTGTGGCAATGTGAGAAAATAACCGTGGAGAAATTGCGACATAACATGACACACTCCTCATAAATCGCCACAGATGGACCAAGGTGATTTCCTCCATTGATCATTACCTCTATTACTTCCAAGCAATCAGAATTTACTTCAAGTCTGTTGCATCCCAATTGTCCCGCCAAAAGAAGGCCATCACGAAGAGCATAAGCTTCTGCAGTAGCTGGGTCAGAAACATAAGGTAATCCTCGACAGAAAGCCGCCAAGAACACCCCTCTATCATCACGAAGAATAGCACCCGAGCTCCCCGTGCCTGTGTCCAAAGAAAAACCCGCATCAACATTTAATTTTACAAAGTTTTCTCTCGGTTTAAGCCAACCCGCCCTCGGTATTTGGGGATTCTTCTTCTTCGCCTTAGAAAAATTAAGGGCAAGCGCCGTTATTGCATGCGCTGATCTCACGGTAGATTGCACCGTTTCCCCCTTCGTAGCTCGGCGCCGCTCCCACCATATATACCAAATAGCTACAGCAACTAGTTCATTGTGGCCCACCTCAGTAATTAGCAGAGTTGTAGCATTGGTATCACGAAGTAGAGCTTCCAAGGCAGATTCGCCTTCAACCTCAACGTCACAGACTTGATTGATAATATCCAGTACTCCAAGATGATTCCATATCTCCTGCACTCTCGGGCATTTGAAAAATGTGTGCCTTATACTCTCGCACGCAGTCAAGCATAAGGTGCAATCAGAACTAGGCCGCATATGTCGATTGGCCAGGACTCCATTACACGGAATAGCGCCATATAGAGATCTCCAATAATGGATTTTTACCTTCGCAGGTACACTGAGAGACCACAACGTTTTCCATATGGGAAGTGACGAAGAAGTGCCGTAATCTCCAGTTCTTCTTAGCTTGATATCGTGCTGATGCTCCCACTCGAGATGATAACAAGATTTAACCGAGAACGTCCCGGATTTTGTATAGTGCCACCCAACGAAATCATCAAGCCTGCCAATTGCCAGGGGTATATGCAATATCCTCTGAGCATCGATTGGCCAAAAGATTTCATTAATCAAGTCCTCATCCCAAACTCCATTCTCCGCGTCAATCAATTCCGAAACATGAGTTAAAACAATGTTACCCCTTCTCATCGTAATCCTCCTGTTCGGACTTGAGGGGATCCAAGGATCCTCCCAAATTCTAGTACTCGAGCCATCTCCAATTCTCCAAATATGTCCTCTTTTAAATGTTTGAATACCAGCCCATATGCTCTGCCATGTGAAAGAACTCCCCTTCTTCAAAGGGCAATTAATAATATCTCCCGTAGGATAGTATTTAGCTTTTAACACTTGTGCACACAGAGAATCTGGACATGATAACAATCTCCAACATTGTTTAGCAAGAATTGCTAGATTAAAGCTTTGGAGGTCTCTAAAACCCATACCTCCCTTCCTCTTAGGAACACACATTTTCCATCACGCAAACCAATGCATATGTTTCTTCTGATCATCATCTCCCCACCAGAACTGAGACATTGCAGTGATTATCCCTTTAATGATCTGTTTAGGTAGCTTGAATACAGACATCGCATAAGCAGGAATAGCTTGAATGACGGCCTTAAGCAAAACTTCCTTACCACCGAAAGATAATTTCTTCTCTTTCCAACCACTAAGAATTTTACAAACTCTCTCAATAAGGTGTTTGAAACAGTCAGCCCTGTCGACACCAACCATAGGTGGGAGACCGAGATATCTATCGGTCATTGCCTCAGTCATGATATTTAAAATAGAGCAAACCTCCACTCTGGTATCAATATACGTGTTAGGGCTAAAGAAAATGCTCGATTTCGCATCACTCACCAATTGTCCAGAAGCAGAACAGTAATCCGACAGGGCACGTCTCAAAGAGGATGCATTTCCAACATCCGCTCTCATTAAGATTAGAGAGTCATCCGCAAATAACAAATGAGAGATTGTCGGGGCCATCCTGCACACTTTCACTCCCATAATATTCCCCAAACTCTCCTCATATTTCAATAAACTGGTGAGTCCTTCAGCACATAGCAGAAACAGGTAAGGTGATAGAGGGTCTCCCTGACGGAGACCCCTAGTGGGACAAACATAATCAGAGAAATCATTATTGAGTCGAATTTTGTACTTTACTGAAGAGACGCAAGCCATTACCAGATTAAGCCACTCACAATCAAAACCCAGTCGTAAAAGAATACCTCTGAGAAAACTCCACTCAACCCTGTCGTAAGCCTTGTGCATGTCCAATTTCACAGCACAGAAACCCTGTCTTCCCTCTCTCTTATTCTTCAGATAATGGTATGATTCATAGGCCACCAATATATTGTCAGTAATTAAGCGTCCAGGTATGAACGCACTTTGGGTAGGAGAGATGATATCAGGTAACAGTAATTTCAGTCTACTTGCAATGAGTTTCGAGATCACCTTGTAGACAACATTGCAAAGGCTAATTGGACGGAACTGAGTAATGTGCTCTGGCTTATCAACTTTAGGAATCAAAACGATAGTAGTATCATTCCACCCCTCCGGAATTACCTTTGAATTTACCGCCGCAAGGACCTCATCAGTGAGATCCTCTCCAATAATATGCCAAAATCTTTTGTAGAAAACCGCGTGTAACCCATCAGGCCCCGGGGCTTTTAGATCACCTATGTTAAACATTGCTTTCTTGACCTCCTCTCTAGTAAATGGAGCCACCAGAGCCAGGTTCATCTCATGCGAAACAGATGGCATAACTTTCTGTATAGTCTCCACATCAGGAACCGAAACACCTGCAGTAAATAGGTCATGAAAGTAGTCTCTTGTATGCGACATCATGCGATCAGGTTCATCAATCACAGTACCCCCGTCCTCCTTTAGAATAGAAATATGATTTCTTTTTCTCCTGGTCGAAGCAAACCTGTGAAAAAATGCTGTATTTTGGTCACCGTGTTGCAACCAATTCACCCGACCTCGCTGTACCCAATATAGTTCCTCTTGCTCCAATAGATTTTCCATCTTAAGATGTACTTCCATTTGTTTTGCTGTTGCCTCGTCAGACAGAGGACCAGACAGTATGTCATTTAGTTCTTTCTGAAGTTCGCGTAATCTCCTTCTAGGCCCCTTAAGTACCTCTTTATCCCATGCGTGTAGTGACTCATGTACGAACTTCGTGTGTGAGCTAACTGGTTCCGAGGCATGTAGCTGTTTTGCCCTCTCCCAAGCAGTCTGTATAATTACTTCAACATCTTGCTCACAGAGCCATCTGGCTTCGAAACGGGGTGGACTCGGTGTTCGGCTTTGGTTGACTGGACCCATATCCGTATTGAGCAAAATCGGCCGGTGGTCAGATTTTCCATACTCCTCATTAACCAAAGCAGCCGCAAGGAACATGTCAGCCCACCTTCTATCACAGACCCCTCTGTCTAAACGTTCTCGAATTTTGCCTCTTCTCCACGTATAAACATCACCCGAAAATCCCATATCCTCTAAATTGCAATCATTGATCGTGTCTCTGAAAGCCTGCATCAGACGTTGGGGTCTCACAGCACCCCCCTCCTTCTCGCGGGAATACATTATTTCATTGAAATCTCCCGCTAATAGCCACGGCAAATCCATAGCGGCGTGCAACGATCTAATATACTCCCAAGTGAGATATTTATTTTCACTACTAGGTTCACCATACAAGCCAGTTAGACGCCATCCCATCTCATTGTGCTCGTTGATCCTCAGGTCAATGTAATTGTTGGTGATCTCAAAAGATGTTACCTCAATTTCTCTGTTCCAAAACATGACGTCACTTTCCGAAACCAGCATGTTATCAAACTTCAATCTAGAACGAAGGTTTTCTGCCTTAGCTTTACACAGATGAGCTTCAGACAGGAAAAGCACATCCGGATGTAACCGCCCTGGAGCTCCAGGAGCGCACGAACTGCCGAGGACTTACGCATTCCCCGACAGTTCCAGAATATGATTATCATTGCTCCCGGCGGCACCCCTCGAAGGAGCCCGCCGATTCTGAATTTGAGTTTGCTATCGAGTTTTTACTTCCACTTTTCTGTCTCTTTGCCTTCTCCTTGATATTATCCACTCTCTCAAGTTGATCATTTGAGCCTTGGATATCCTCTCCATCTCTTTTGTGAGTAATTAGCATAGTATCATTAGGCTCACCAACCCGCAGGTTCTGTTTAACAGACATGAAATTCAGAGATCGTTTGGTCTGTTTGCCGATGTCCGACATGACAATGTCAGTAGCCTTTATCGGACTGGATGCAGTATCAGTAAGATCATCATGTCTTTTGGAGTCCCCTACGAAATTATGTTCAGGGTGCTGTCTCCAATCATGAACTACCGGAGCCATTCTTCCCCTACCGCCAAACTCACGGCCACCTCTACGTCCTCCACCTGATCCCATGCTCCTGCCCCCTCCGAAATTCCTTCTTCCATGCCATGTTATAGGGTCCGCCTTCAAGAAGTCACCCCACTTTAACATGGAGATATCATGTTCCCCGGTACCACATTCTAGAGAGACATGGCCCAACATACCACATACCCCACAGAATTTGGGAAATTTCTCGAACTGAATTTTGTAGAATTCTCGTTGTCCACCTCTAGAGATTGAGACAAATCTTGCCAAAGGAACCCTTGTATCAATACGAACCTTAGCTCTCACAAAATCACCCATCCCATACAATGCAGTCTCCACCTTCGAAACCTTACCAATTTTCTTTTCCACCAGGTTTTTGATTAGAGCATTGGATCGGTATCCCTCAGGTAGCTTATGGATTTGCACCCACGCTTCAAAGAAGTTCAAATCTACTGATCCCGGAGAGCACAAACCATCGTATGGTTCTATGGATACGGCGTTTTGCCTAAATAACCATGGCCCTTGTTCAGACACTCTGAGCCACTAGTGGAAACAGGGCCTTTTGTCCCGGGTCGTAAGGGCCATTTGTCCCGGTTGCGCAACCGGGATGGGCTAGCCGGGACAAATGGCCCTCCCCATTGGTCCCGGTTGTGCCAGGACCCGGGATGGTAAGGCTGGCCCATGTGGCGACTCTGGGCCAGGGACCGCGAGGGAGTTCGTCCCGGTTCGTTTTAGGGACCGGGATGGATGCCTTCTTAAAAAAAGAATAAAGTCCGCCCATTTTCCCTGCCGCGGCAGGTTTTTTTTGTTCGTTTTTTTTTCTCCTGCCTCGCAATCGCCAACCGGCCTCCCCTTCCCCAACCGCTCCAGGCCCACGTCTTTAATTAAGCCCACTGACACATTTTTTAGTCAGAAAGGCCCACTGGCCCGCGTCTTTTATTATGGACAGTCAACGGTTCGAAGGGCCCACTAGCCCGCGTCTGTTATTATGGCCAGTCAACAGGGGCCACTGGCCAGCGGCCTGGTGGCTGGTTCGCCTGGTCCCTTAAACTAAGACCGAAGGACGGTCAAAGGGCCGCTGTCCGCCTCGTCTTCCCGCCCCGCCTCGGCTTCCCGCGCCCCACTCCCCACGCGCCACGCCTCGGCTCCCCGCATTCATGGCCGCCTGCAACCGCCGCCACGTTCAGGCCGCCGGTTGGCATGCCAGCCCACCCGGGTCCTTTTTAAAGGCCCCCCGCCGCCCGTACAACCCACCCACCCCGGACGCGTCCCTGGCAAAGCAACCATAGCCGCCACCATGTCCCGTTGGTTCTCGAACTCCGGCAAGCGCCCAAGGAACAACGACGGAGGCTCGTCGAGCGGCGCCGGCCGCATCCCACCCCCGCCGACGGAGGCCTTCGGCTACGGCCCTGGAGGTGTCCGCCTCGGCGGGGCGCCGCGCGTCCCCGCGCCACCTCCGGCGGCCCGCCCGCCGCCCCGCGCCGCGCCCCCGGGCAAGCGGTTCCGCCGGTACGTCCGGGTGGACGAGGCGGAGTGGCACTGGAACAATGCCACTCCGGTGTTCTACTCCGACGTGCACCTCCCGGACGGCTGGCACCTGAACCCCCAGCGGATCCCAGTGCCGCCGGCCCCGACCGGCGCGGCGCTGCTCGAGGAGATCGACCGCCGGCGCGAGCTCCTGCCGGCCCCCGTCCGCAGGGAGCGGATGTACGCGCGCGGCTCCCCCTACTGGGCCGCCTGGCTCGAGCAGGAGCACGAGCAGCGCCGCCGCTCCTTCATCCCCGCCCCCCTCGAGGCCAACGTGGACGACTACCCCCCGCCAGCGCCCGGCCGGGAGAGGGAGCTATGGCTCCTCGTGGACGAGCCGGAGGACTTCTCCGGGGAGGAGGACCCCGAGCTCCGGGCCGCCATGGAGAAGGCCTGCGAGGCCTCCCGCCGCTCCCTCATCGACGACGAGATCAAGAGGTGGGAGCGTGTCGTGGCCGCCGCCGCCGCCGACGCCGCCGCCATGCCGCCGCCGCCGCCACCCCCTAACGAGCCTGCCATCCCCTGGTGGCAGGCGATGAACGCCGAGCTGGAGGCGTCCGAGGACATGCCGGAGCCGCAGCCGCTCCCACCAGGCCTGGAGTATGGCATGACCTGGGCCTGGACCGGCGGCGTTTGGGCGCCGGGGTCGCCGGAGCAGGAGGAGGAGCTGCCCCCGCCGCCGCCGCTGCCGCAGGAGGTGCTGCCCCCGCCGCCGCCGTACGCGCCCCCGATGCCCCCGATGTCTCCAGCCCCGGCGAGCCCGGCCCAGCCGCCTGCCCACCTGTGGCAGCCACCCGCCTATGTAAGCCTCTCCGACGACGAGGACGACTAGATCGGCGCCGGCCGCCTGTGGCCGCGCCGCCGCCCCCCCTATTCTATATAGACAACGCCCCTAGCTACCCCCCCAAGAAACGGACGGCCGCCTGTGGCCGCGCCGCCGCCCCTTATGCAAGTACGGCCGGCCGCCTGTGGCCGCGCCGCCCCTATGTAAGCAAGGCCCCTGGCCTTATTTTAATATAAGTTGTGTTCCCCTAATCTACTGTGTCCCTAGTCCATCCCCGCCGGCGGAACGCCGGCGGATCTGTCCACTCGTTCCCGCCGCCGGCAGGGCTTCGCCCAGCCATATCCACTCGTACCCGCCCCTGGGGTGTCCGCTCGGCCTGGAGAGAGGGCCGCGCTTTTTATACACTTGGGCCTTTAGTCCCGGCCCGTGCCACCAACCGGGACTAGAGCCCCTTTGGTCCCGGTTGGTACCACGGCCCGGGACCAAAAACAAATTTCGAATTTCGGTGGCACCCCTGCGCGCCCAAAATTTTTTAGCGCCAAAATTTGAAAAGTGTTAAGTTTGCACATTAACAACTTTTATATACTTCCAAATTTGACAAAAATTCCAACATGAAAAATGCTAGAATTTGCAAAACTAATTTAAATCCATTTTTCGTTTAACTAAATAATTATTCTAACTATTGAAACTATTAATTATTTTTTTCATTTGTATATAATTTGAATATAAATTATGGAAGTTATGGATGTAGCCTCTTTCTTGAGCAGCTGCACAGAAGTGCTTAGAATCCACAAACTCCGGCTCTGTGTCATACAAATTTCTGGAAATTTCCACCCATACACTTTTTGGAGCTAGGGCCTCATTTTCATAGTAGAAGTAGGGTGGCTTGTTCATCCTCTAGAGTCGATGTCAGTCCTGGCTGCTTGTCCATCCTCTAGAGTCTGCTCTGCTCTGCTCTACTGCTCCTTGCGGCTCAGGTTGGTAACGGTCCATGTTTGCGTATGCTTTGTAATCTTTTGGCCGGAAGCACCTAGCAATATCTTTTAAACCTTGTTTCTCTCCATATGCTATTTGTACTTCTCATCGGCCCTAATGTTTCTCTACCTGATTCTACTTCTCCTCTGCCTAGTTTACAGATGTTTGCTCTTTTCTGTAGATGTTTCTACACTGTAAAATGGGCATGTCCTGCGAAACATGCAGACAAGGCGCTGAGCACCACTACTGGGACATCTTGGACGATCAAGGCAAAGGTTTTTTCAAGATTATGCAATTATATCATTAGTGAGAGACTTCACGTCGGCAATCTCAATTAAAGTGCCAGTTTGTGTCTGATCCCACCAACCCCTCAGAATCCTCCTATTAACTTCACCTATCTCAACTGAAATCACTGTCTTCATGTGGATGCCAAGCCTGTGCAAAGCTATCTCTCCTCCTCCAATGCCTCAAATTAATATGGTGTGCCTGCAATATGTGCGCGGAATATATCGCTTGTTCTATACCGTGTGTCAACAGATACTACATCTTAAAAGTAGTTATAATCCTGCAATATCTGTCAGGATGTTATCCGTACTATCACTTCGAAATGTATTCGGACATGGGTCATAGTTGTCAGCTATTTACCGGTCAATACAAAATACTAATCAAACAGAACTATATGATCATGTATTCCACGCTTATTATTACACATCACCAACATACGGAGGAGAGAGAAACAGAAAAGTGGGATGGTGGAACAATAATGCTTGCCAGCTTTTCTTCGTGTCCCTTGCTTATGATCGCTTCGGCCGTAACCATGGAGCATCTTCATTATTTAACGGGATGGTGGGGTCAGATTTCACTGTGAAGGGTGGAATTTCAACAAACTTATTATAATCTTATGACATGTCTGTCGTGTCCTCGATTCCCACGATGTTTCTTTTCCCTGAGAGAACTATGTGACGCTTCGGCTCATCGTATGATGAAATTGTTCCCTTATTTTTTCTTTTCTTCGGTCTGGAAGACATGTCCTTCACATAGAAGACCTGAGCCACATCATTGGCTAGAACGAATGGTTCGTCATTGTAACCAATACAGTTGAGATCCACTGTTGTCATTCCATAAAGCGGGTCTACTTTTACCCCTTCTCCATTCAGGTTGACCCATTTGCACTTGAACAAAGGGACCTTAAAAGAAGGTCCATAGTCAAGTTCCCATATCTCCTCTATGTAACCATAGTATGTGTTAGTTTTTCCATTCTCGTTTGTTGTATCAAAGCGGACACCACTGTTTTGGTTGGTGCTCTTCTTATCTTGGGAGCTCGTGTAAAATGTATTTCCATTTATCTCGTACCCTTGAAAACTCCCAATAGTCGAAGATGGTGACCCTGCCAACATGTATAGCTGATCTTCAACAGTGGTGTCATTTATAAGACATGTTTGCAACCAACTTCCGAAAGTCTCCATGTGTTCGCGTTTAATCCATGAGTCATCCTTCCCCGGGTTTGCAGACCGTACAATATTCTTGTGTTCCTCGACATACGTAGCCATGAACAAAGAATTTTGTAGAACTATGTAGTGTGCTTTGGTCAAAGAATGCTCGTCCCTAGGTATCATTGTTTTCTTTCCCAGCGTTCCTTTTCCCCTCAGTCTCCCCTCATGCCGCGATTCAGGAACACCAATTGTCTTAAGGTCAGGAATAAAGTCAACACAGAACCCAATGACCTCCTCTGTTCCATAGCCCTTCGAGATGCTTCCTTCTGGCCTAGCACGGTTATGAACATATTTCTTCAAGACTCCCATGAACCTCTCAAAGGGGAACATATTGTGTAGAAAGACCGGACCGAGAATATGAATCTCTTCACATAGGTGAACAAGGAGATGAGTCATAATGTTGAAGAAGGATGGTGGGAACACCAACTCAAAACTAACAAGACACTGGACCACATCCCTCTGTAATCTTGTCAGAATTTCTGGATCGATTACCTTCTGAGATATTGCGTTCATGAATGCACATAGCTTCACAATGGGTACTCGAACATTTTCCGGTAGAAGCCCCCTCAATGCAATCGGAAGCAATTGCGTCATAATCACGTGGCAGTCATGAGACTTCAGGTTTTGGAATTTTTTCTCTGCCATGTTTATTATCCCCTTTATATTCGACGAGAAGCCAGACGGAACCTTGATACTGTAAAGGACTTCAAAGAATATTTCCTTCTCTGCTTTAGTAAGAGCGTAGCTGCTTAAGGAATGGCGCCCTGTATCTGTGTGCTTGTTGCTTGGGTCTTTCATACGTTGCTGGTCCTCCCGTGCTTCAGGCGTATCTTTTGACTTCCCATACACGCCCAGGAAGCATAGCAGATTGACACATAGATTCTTTGTCATGTGCATCACGTCGATCGAAGACCGGACATCTAAAACTTTCCAATAGGGTAGCTCCCAAAATATAGATTTCTTCTTCCACATGGGTGCCCGCTTATCAGGGCCGTACGGAACTGGTTGGCTGCCAGCAGCCTTACCAAAGATTACTTCTAGGTCCTTGACCATATCGAATATATCATTACCACTACGGAGCTCAGGCTTCTTTCGGTTATCTGCCTCACCTCTGAAATGCTTCCCTCCTTTTTCCCTTAAGGGATGCTTGATCGGAAGAAATCTACGATGCCCCAGGTATACAACCTTTTTACATTTATCCAAAAAAACACTGTCAGTCTTATCTAAACAGTGTGTGCATGCATTGTATCCCTTGTTTGTATGACAGGAAATGTTACTAAGAGCTGGCCAATCATTGATGGTCACGAAAAGCAACGCCCGTAGGTCAAATGGCTTTTGTTCGTTCTCATCCCACACACGTACACCTGGTTTGCCCCACAGTTCTAAGAGTTCTTCCACTAATGGCCTTAGATACACATCAATGTCGTTGCCAGGTTGCCTCGGGCCTTGGATGAGAACTGGCATCATAATAAACTTGCGCTTCATGCACAACCAAGGAGGAAGGTTGTACATACATAGAGTTACAGGCCAAGTGCTATGACTGGAGCTCTGCTCCCCAAAAGGATTAAAGCCATCTGTACTTAGACCAAACCATAAGTTTCTCGCCTCTCCTGCAAAGTCTGGAAAGTCTCTCTCGATCTTTCTCCACTGCGATCCATCGGCGGGGTGCCTCAACTTTCCATCTTTCTTACGGTCTTCTTTGTGCCATCGCAACAACCTAGCATGCTCTTTGTTTCTAAACAGACGTTTCAGCCGTGGTATTATAGGAGCATACCACATCACCTTAGCAGGAACCCTCTTACGGGGGGGCTCGCCGTCAACATCACCAGGATCATCTGCTCTGATCTTATACCGCAGTGCAGTGCATATCGGACATTCATCCAAATTCTCGTACTTCTCACCGCGGAAGAGAATGCAGTCATTAATGCATGCATGTATCTTCTGCACATCTAATCCTAGAGGGCAGAGAGCTTTCTTTGCTTCGTACGTACTCTCAGGCAATTCGTTATCCTTTGGAAGTTTTGGCTTCATTAGTTGAAGTAAAGTCTCAAATGCCTTGTCAGTCACACCGTTTTGTGCCTTCCATTTCAGCAACTCCAGTGTGGTACCGAGCTTTGTGCTACCATCTTCGCAATTTGGGTATAACAATTTTTTGTGATCCTGTAACATGTTGTCCAGTTTCAACCTCTCCAATCTATTTTCACAGTCTTCCCTTGCATCAGCAATAACTCGGCCAAGATCATCATCGGGCTCTTCTGATGCATGTTCTTGATCACCTCCTTCTTCTGCATTCTCTTCCATTGCAGTATCGTCGTATTCAGGGAACAAAGGATCTTCTTCTTCTTCTTCATCGTCTTCCATCACAACCCCTCTTTCTCCATGCTTGGTCCAGCAATTATAGCTGGGCATGAAACCTCTCCGAAGTAGATGGCCGTGAAGGATTCTTTCGGAAGAATGTTCTCTGACGTTCCGACAATCAACACATGGGCAACACATGAAGCCATTATCTTTGTTCGCCTGAGCTACAGCAAGAAATGCATTCAGGCCTGCCATATACTCGGAGGTGCGTCGGTCACCGTACATCCATCGCTGCCGTGCATCCATCTGCATCATATAATTAAGTTTATCAAAATACATATTAATACAGAGATAACCACAGTACATCGACAAATAATACTTTTTTATGTATCAGTTACAGATGAAAAAGATAATTTGTTAACCTCGGTCGAAGAAACCATTTTCAGTGAGCTTGTGTGCGTCTCGGGAATTTCGTCGAACACCTCGTGTGCATAGTAAAAAAAAAAACAGCAACACCACACTCTCTCACACCTCCAAGCAAAAAAAAAAGATGGAAGGAGGGGGGGCTGGGGCAGTATATATAGGGGAAGGGGGCATTGGTCCCGGTTCGTGGACTGAACCGGGACAACAGGTCATGCGCGTGCCACGTGGCCTGTGGCTAGGCATTGGTCCCGGTCCGTGGCACGAGCCGGGACCGATATGCCCCCCACGAACCGGGACCAATGCGCCCAGGCGATTCCTGTTGCCCCGGGCGCACGAACCGGGACCAATGCAGGGCATTTGTCCCGGATTTGGTTGCAACCGGGACAGCAGCCCCCCGGCCCCCTGGACGAGAGGGGTTGTTTCCACTAGTGAGCCAATCTCCAAGGCAATGACACTGTATTGAGAACAGATTCCACTCTAATGGCCTCATCTTTATCTCCTTCGCCGGGCTCCAGGCGCTGATCATGTGCTGTTCAAAAGTCTGCGGACTAAACATGTTTGTGGTATGCACCCGGGCCAAAGCCATCCACTTCACCCCTTCGATCGGTGCGTCTTCTTGCTCTTCAAAGATCAAATCATCCACCTCATCCTCCTCAAATCCCAGTCTTCCTAGCAGTTCGTCGATATCCTCATCCTTCCTACTCCCCGATCCGCTTCCCATCGAGGAACCAGGGGCCGTCGCCATCGCTGAAAGAGAATCGCCAAGCGAGAGAACCCGGACAGAAACCCTAGCGCGCGTGGCTGTATGATCCCACGTGCAATCAGCGCAGAGAATAACTCCCGATGATGGATCAGAACCGGAGAAGAAACCAAAACCGAACCCTAGTCGCCTAGGTCAGGAAACCCTAGTCGCCTAGGTCTCTCGATAGCTGTTAACCTTAGTTTATCCTATTGGGACAGGCCTCAGTTTCAATCCTGGGACTAGGGATGTAAATGGTACGGATAATTTCCGCTCCGAATCCGCATTCGAAACCGTTTTTAAGGATATGGTATGCAATAATAGGAATCCGCCGGATACGGACGAGGATATGGATTTTGGTCGAGCGGATATCCGACGGATATGGTAGCGGATATGGTATTGCTATTATCCGACGGATACGGATTATCCGCACTTATTCGCGGATTATCCGGCCTTATAAATTAGGATAATCCGACTAACATTGCACTATCATACTAAATATATATTTAATCCATTGACCCATAGAACAAATCACCCGCTTGTAAATTAGTATGACCTATACTCAACAACTTGACGCAATTTACAAATTGCTTCCGGCGAAAACCCCTCAAGAGGTGAGCCATTATTTATCTCTATAGAAGTTCCAATTGCTAGATGCAAATTCATATTGGAAATCATCAATCACTTTGTGACACTTTTAAGTACTATTTAATTACTATCTTTGTTTTGGTGTAATTTTGAACGCTTGGCTGCTCTCAAGTGTAAATTTTTGCATGGTGACATTATGTCTCTTTGTACGTATTTATCCGATAAGGTTTACCCGTTTCCGGTCCGAATCCGCTCCGTTTCCGATCCGAATCCGCAGTCCGATATTATCCGCATCCGCATCCGTATCCGATCAATATCCGATCCGCTCCGCATCCGACAAAAAAATATGGTAAAGGATATGGAGAGAGCATTATCCGATCCGATCCGATCCGTTTACATCCCTACCTGGGACGTACGCCGTGGTCTGTTTTGTGCCGGATCCTCCGGCCAGATCAGCCCATCTCCTTTCCTATCCTGCATGACCGTCCGCCTTTATAGAAAATGGAAGTCATTAAATTACCGATCCTCCGGTCGGATTAAGAAAATGGCCGATCCGTTATTAAGCTAGATGGATTTTTTTAGAGGATTAAAAGAAGACTCGATCTGTTATTAAGCTACTTGAAGGGAGTTTTATTTAGAGAAAACGGAAGTAATTAGAAAAGGCCCAATAAAGGGTTTGCTCTATCTACTGTGACAGTAGTGACAATAAACAAATTTTGCATCCTGGTGTTCCTCCCAACTCTGCATGATCCAGGTAACTCCACCACCAGGTCATGTGCCGCCAAAGCTTAATCCGCAGAACCGCGGTGCCGCGTATGAAACTTTTTGAGCAAGTCTCTGCGCATAGCTGAGCGGAAAGCAATTGCATCTGTAGTCAATCTAGGTGACCCTTGATTTTCATATGAAAGTGCAACACTCTCTCTCCCATCTTTCCGTTCATGTTCTTGAGCTGATGAAGTGATTTGTTTTAACCGTGCTGGTCTTTGTTAGGTCCATGTTGGAAAAAAGGGAGTACAGAACTTGGAATAATGTACAAGGTCTAAATGATTAGCAATAAAGGTTAATTTCTTATCCAAAATACTGTATATTCGTTGTTCATGTCTGCATTTCCTCAACTAATTTTTTTAATCTGTTGAATCATGTAAACATTGTCTCCGCGCATTTCTATGAACTCATTTCTAAGCTATATTTGGGTGACAACCTATATGAATGGACATTGTATTTGTCCAGCCCATGATACCAGCTTCTTCATTTGTAAATGTATTCTTTAAATAATCTTATATCACTGGTAGAAAATAGGCCTACAGTCCCGGTTCGCCAGGACCATTAATCCCGTCCGGGCAACCGGGACTAGCTATGCGCGACTAAATGCCCCCCCCCTATAGTCCCGCCACTTACGGACCGGGACTAAAACCCCGTCCACGTGGGCGCTAGGGGTCCGTTGCGGCGGAGGACCTTTAGTCCCGGTTCTTGTGGTTAACCGGGACTGAAAACCTGCGCAGGTTTAGGGTTTTAGGCCCCCTAAACCTGTTTCCTTTTTAATTTGTTTTGTTTTAATTTCAGTACACATGTACATGCATATATATATATATGAAATATCAAACAAGGAGAATTCAATAGGAATATATAATATATATTCAATATCGGGTGACCATATATACAACCTCGAACAAGTTTCCATATTACACAATTAAGATGGACGAGCATACACAAATTCGCACAAGTTTCAAAGTACTTAGGGCTTATACATGCGGATAAAAGTCATCGTCGGTGGACGCATGGAACTCTCCTTTCTTCTGGATGACATGCCTAAGGAAAAATCCTGCTATTTCCTCTTGAATTGGTCGGAAGCGAGCTTCTGGAGTAAGCGCCCTCCGCAAGTTATTGAGACCCTTCCGCGTTTCCTCGTCCTTCTTCCTCTCAGATATTTCTTTCCGTATGTTCTCACAGACATAGTATCCACATAGACCGGTCCCCGGTGGCTGCTTATCCACACCTTTGACCACATTTTTAAATCGTAGCGCATCTTTGAATTCACCGACATGTTGAAGTGAGAGCCGTCTCCAAACTCTACAATGCAAATAAAATTAAATGAACAAGGGAGTTATTAGCTTAGAAAATGAACAAAAGAGATCGATCGATATAGAGCGCAAATGATTGAAAAAAAATTACTTTTGCATCATTTTTCTCATGTTGACCCAAAGATCTGTATTTGAATTCATAGAGTCAATGATCAAAACTAAGGACTTGTGAAGATCAATTTTTAGCAGAATCCAGTGGTACCTGCGGACACATTAGATGCAGAGTCATGCATAATTTATCGATTGGACATACCATGCATGGAGTAAACAAAAGAGAATGGGAACATGAGAGAAACACTCACCCAAAATGGTAAGGAAATAGAATATATCTTTTGGATTCATGCTTTTTAAAAAAATTGTACAAGTCTTTCTCCACGTCTATGGGGTGACGTTCTAACATAGTTCCATTAATGATTTATGGGTCAATGAACCCAACATCATAGATGAGTCTTACTTTGCATTCCCAAATCTTCAATCTGCATAATAGCGTACGGAACAATATAGTTAGGACAATATATATATATATATATATATATATATATATATATATATATATATATATATATATATATATATAGTGTGCATGGCTGTGCATGGCTCCTACAACCATACATTTTGTATGGGTTTTCTTCTTTTGCATTGCAGGCTTGTTGTGATGATTTATTATCGCTATTGATTGCAAATATAAGTCAATATTTATCATACGAGGTTGGTTCCCTAATAGGAACTAGCAACAAAGGAAAGGACGTTAAGTAGAGCCATGACAGGGTGACTTTGGAGCACTTAATTTTACGTGTGATATGATTTTGTTGAGTAGAACTAGCCGATAATTATAATTGTGTGCCACGTTCAGTGTTGCAAATAATTATAATTTTAGTTCCATATTTTAAATATGTCGTTACGGTGCCATAGGTATGTGTAATCTTGAAGAACTTAGAAATAAAAAAAATTCCTACGTAAAGTTGTTGTTCCTTGTATTTTCTGTGTCAAGTTTGAAGCAAAAAAAAAAAGCCTATGTGATGCTACTCAACAGTTCCAAACCTCAATTTTGATAACTGCCACACCAAAAAGCCTGTTTGATGGAAATCATCATTTAATAATGTTTTCTTGCTTTATTGAATGACATGATTTCAAATATTATTACAAGTTTTTTGTTTTGACAAAATTATTTCGTATGTACATGAGTGGCTTGTTGTGTGGTTATATGATGTATGATTGATGCCATTGTGAAATATTCTTACGTGTGACCAGACTATTCAAAATCATGTGAAGGAAAATCTCGACAAGTAGTCTACGTGGAGTTTACAATAACTTTGTGTCTGTCCTTGCCCTGATAAATCAAGAATAAAGTTTGAGTACCATATATGATATCCTCAACAACATTCGAAATGTTTGATTTCCCGATGTCATGGTGGTATCACGGCAGATGCCATAGGATGGCTAATGTTGGGGCCGATGGACGCTGGGGGTACCCGGGGAGGGATCGCACGGCGAGTAGCCGCGCGTAAGTAACACTGCAAACAACAAGATCTACCCAGGTTCAGGGCCCTCGTGTGGAGGTAACACCCCTACTCCTGCCTCTATCTCTATAAGTGTGATCTCCGAGTAGCCACAGTACAATGTGTGTCTCTTGGCCGAGTAGCCACTCGGCTGTTCTCTCTAGCTCTAGTGTTGGCTCTAGCAATAAATGCGAAGTGAAGCAACGTCCCTCGCGCAGGACGGGGCAGGGCACCTTATATACTGGTGCCCAGCCGAATAAACAAAGACTAAAAGGTACAGTGATGTGACATGACCACTGTGACGCAAGCACGCTTTAGGGATCTCGCGCTGAGAAGCCGCCGCGCCGTAGGGCTGATAGACCCTGTCCACTCTGTCAGCCTCACAGCATAGACCCAATCATATCATGTCCCCTCTGTACTTGACAAGACAAGACGGCTGCCTAACTCTCTGTCACCGCCCGCGTCACGGATGATCACGAACCTAGCAAGTTGAACCGCACGCTGGTACGGACGCAGGATACGCGGGATCTTCGTCAGAACGGCTCCATTGACTTCTGGTCCGAGTAGGCTTGCTGTCCATCTACTCGGACCACAACTTCTTTACTCGGACGAATATAACTTCCTCGATACCTTCTCCTGGCCTTCAGTGATATGCCCGGATAGAACCTACCGGGTAGCAAGTACCCGAGTAGCCGTCTACCCGGTCAACAGCACTTTGACCTTCACTTTAGCACTTGCCTTACCCCTACTCGGGGGTAACCCCCCCCCCCCCCCCGACATTAGTCCCCGAAGCTGGTAGAGTCCAATGAACTTGTTCGTTGGGCCCTGCCAGCTTAAAATAGAACTTGTCTTCATAACTGAGAGAGGCCGAGTTGCATCTCAACTTGGCCTTGTATCTCTTACTTGAATCTCTTCACTTCTGAATAGAACACTCTTTCTTCTTTGCTGCCGAGTAAAATGACTTAGCGAAATTCTGCACGCGATCTCGCTGGATCAGACCAAATCCAACTTCCCGTGTCACTGTGGGGCACGTGGCACGCACAGAGACCGCGACGCCTCGGTGCAACCGCAGGCCACGCGCCAGCCTCTGCGCGTAGGGCCCACGGCCCGTTAGGTCATGTCAACCGTACTCGAGAGCCCACGATCCGGACATGGGATTAACTGCGCCCGTTACGCGCGCGTTTTGCGCTCGGTGCGTTTCTAACAGTCGATTAACCCATGCCGCACGATCATTGCCCACGATCAATGCCACGATCAATCCACCAGTAACTGCAACTCGCGAGGGAGAGATAAATACCCTCGCGCCGGTCACTTCCCCTCTTTCCTGTTCTTCCCAATCTCACGCCTCCTCGTCTCTCCGCCGCCGTCGAGCACACCGCCACCGCAAGCACTCGCTGCGCCGCTGCTCCACGCACTGCGATAGAGAGAGAGAAGCGCATCTGCGCAACTTCGTTGAGTTCTTCATCTCCCACGAACACCTCCGCCTCCATGGCGCCTGGAGATCCTGCTGTTTCCGCCCAAGCCGGCTGGGAAGGCTCGGACATGACGGCGGAGGACTGCCAGTGGCTCGTCAACACGCGCCGCATTCCTCCCGGCGTCGTTTGCCAGCATCCCAGCGACGAGATCGTCCCGGAACCTAAAGAAGGTGAATATGTCGTCTTCTTATCACACTTCAAGCGTGGCTTCGGCCTCCCCATCTCTGATTTCTTTTCTAACTTCCTCCGCCACTTTGCCGTCCAACCTCATCATCTTCCACCCAACGCAATCGTCATGATCTCCACACACGCCACCGTGTGTGAAGCATTCCTGGGTGTGTACCCCACCATCCACACATGGGCCAGATATTTCTACCTCCGCAGACAAAACGTTCCGAATCCCGGCAATACCTCTGGCCCTCGCGCGATGACCAAGACTGGTAGCGCAATGATGCTCCAACGACGCACTGGTCACCACCCGAGAGTGAAAGGACTGGACACCGTGCGCAAATGGCAGCGCGGGTTCCTCTACGTCAAGAACGTACCCGCCGAGGAGGGAAAAGCCGTCGAAGACCGGATAGGGCTCCCTCCGTTCGTCAACGATCTGCCCACCGGGCAGAAGTGGGGCTACGACCCGAAAAAGACTGTGCCAGACGTTGTCTCGGTCGAGAAGCGCCTGGCCGAGCTGGTGAAAGCGGGGATGATCCAGGATGACCCCATCGCCTGTTGGATCTCGCGCCGAGTACTCCCGCTTCAGCATCGTGTGCACAAGATGTGCTACATGGGAGGCGCTCGGGACTGTACTCGGACGACAACGTTCGAGCTGAGCAAGGCGGATGTGGCCATCTGGGCCAGGTCCAGCATGCAGACATCGCTCAACGAGAACTGGGCGTACGGCTTCGAGCCGTATAGCCGCTCCAAGCCCATCGAACAGGTTAGTGTTTTGTGCTTTGTGTTTGCACTCTGATACCGAATAGAATTCCTTAGCTTAATATGCTTTGTGTTTGCATGCTATCCCGAGTAGAACTCCTTAGCTTAATATGCTTTGTGTTTGCATGCTATCCCGAGTAGAACTCCTTAGCTGAGAACTCAACTCTCTGTGCTTTCTGTTTGTACCAACAGCACATCCCACGCCAGCGAGAAGAAGACAATGAGCTCCTTACTGCCAAATGTACCAAGGACCGAGACGACGATGACGAGACTGCCTATGACACCCAGGATACCTTATGTATCCCCAATGCCATTCAACCCGGTAAGTCTCGAGCAGGTCCCTCTATTCGGGATTGGTCCGAAGACGAAGAAGGTGACTGAGTTCACCTCTCTGCTCACTTATTGACATCCTTTGATTCCCTTCTCTGTTTATGAATTTCCTTCTTCCTCTACTCTGCGGAGGAGCCTGATCTGGACGACGAGGAGGAACCTATGGAAGTTGATCCTCTGTCCATGGTGGCTCCCAACACTCGGAAGAGGGTTGGCAGTGATGCCCAGGAACCCCCCCCCCCCCAAGAAAGCCAAGAAGAAAGCCGCTGCCAAGGCCGGTGCTTCCCGCAAGAGGAAAGCCCCCACCAGCCAAGGGTAAGTGATTCCTCCGAGTAAAACTTTGACTTGTTGCCGCTTCCTGTTGCGCTTTTTCCTTATTCCTCTTTCTGATTCCTCTTTGAACTTCTTTCTTCTAGTGCCCCTCTCGATGCTGAAGCTGCTGCGGCCCCAACTCGCTCCAAGAAGAAAGCACCTGTGCCCCCCCGAGCAGCTCGTAAATCTCTCGGATGAAGATGAAGACCAGGATCAGCAGGATAGGACGCGTGCGCCCTCCCCTGTTGAGGAAGAAAGAGATCTCGGCGCTGAGAACACTGGCGCCGGTGAAGACACCGATCCCATCCTCGAGCAGCAGCAACCTGATGCGCAGCAAGCTGCCCAGGATGCTGCCCATGACGAGATGCCGGCATCTCCCCCAGCTGCATCAGCTGGGGAAAATACTGAAGACGCTGCCGAGCAGCAAGACAATGCCGCCCTGGAGCGGCCAGACGCCACCCCCAAGCAGCAGCAAGACACCAATTCTGCTGCACAAGATGATCTCGCGGCCGGGCCGCGGGTAGAAGACATTACTGTTACCAGGCCAGATCCCGCTGCAGAGCAGCGGGTAGAAGAAGATGTGGTGGAGCTCACCCGCCAGGACCAAGTGCGGCTAGACGCTGCACCGGGTAGCCGGCCTCCTGTGCCGCCAACCCAACAGGTGACTCCACCCAGCGCACCAATTCCTCCGCCAACTCAAACAACACCATCACCTCCGCCAACTCAGTCTACTCTCCAAGTGCCGCCACCTCCAACTGCTTCTCGGCCAGACGCTACTCCAAGCACCAGGAAAATCATTAAGTCTGGAGCCGAGCCTACCCGGCTGCAGCCAAAGCGCAACGCTTCGCAAGCCCGGCAGCAGATGCCGCCCCCCAAGCCGCAGGGCAAGCCATCCGGGAAGCAGGTCAAGAACACAGGGCTGGCGCTTTCCGCGCCCACATCCAGCACCAATCCGGCTGCCTCTGGGGTTACTGGCCCCGTCGAGAAGCAGAGTGCTGGCACCGGCGGCAGCACGCGACACACCTTCCCCGAATACATGATGACTTTGTCTCAGCGCCACTAGATCTCATTGTCCAAGGGAGAGAAGCGACTGGCTGCTCTCAAGGAAGGCCAGGCTGTGGGAACCACCAAATCCAAGGGGAAGAAGGCAGCTACTCCCGAGCTCTTCTCGCATGGCGAAAAAGATGAAGAGGTGGAGGAGGAAGGCCTTACTGCCATCTTGGACCGAGTAGGCTATGTGGACAAGGCCTGGAACAACAAGGCACATGGCAACCCCACCTGGGAAGGTCTTGAGCTAGGCCTGATCGACAACTACCGCACAGACGGGAACAAGGCTGATGCTGGCCAGGTTGCCATGACGATTGCCAGTCCTGCCTGCACTCTTGCCGGAAAGCTGTTCGTGATGCGCAAGAACATCGAGGACATCGAGCAGACATACGCGGTAAGTGTTTCTGCTCCTTCTTGCATTTCCGAGTTGCTGGCTTCTTATTTCTCTTCTCTTTTTCTCTTTTCCTCTTAGTCATTCCCCCAGTCCCCAAGATTCGGGCCGAGTAGATGAAGACTCAACCGAGTTGACATCTACTCGGGCCAAATCTTCCAAAATACTTACACTTTTTCTCTTCTTCTCTGTAGGATAGCGTCCAGAAGAGGACCAAAGTGTTCCGTCGGCTACTCTGGAACCATCACCTCGCCAAAGACCGTATCCAGGCTCTTGAAGCCGACAAGAAAGATAGAGAGGTGTTGGAGCAGATGACCTTGGACCGCACTATGCAAATCTCTGAAGTTGAAGGTAAGCTTTCAGCATTTCGGTTTGTGCATTTTGTGTTTACGCCCGTGTTTGCTTTTCGCTTCATTGTTGTTTTCTATGCAGGCAAGCTCAAGGACTTGATGGACAGGCACCGGGACTGCGAAGTCTTTGCTGCCTCTTCGCAAAGCAAGATCCGTACTCTGGAAGGTGAGTCTCCCTCCTTCTTCTCTGCACTTGTGTTTTTTTACTCATCTGTTTACTCTGCTGACCATGTTGCTCTTCTCGCAGAAGAGTATAAGAACTTCCGGGAGCAACACTTGAACTGTCTTATGCCTGCCGAGGTGCAGCAACAGTTGCAAACCCGAGAAGCAGAGATCGAGAAAGAGCGCACCGCCGAGAGGGCGGAGTATGAGAAGCTGCAGCTCGACTTGAAGGCCGCCCTCGAGACTGCCGTCAACCAAGCTACTGAGAAACAAGAGATTGAGAAGACCACCAAGGCCAAGCAGCAGACGCTCGAGATGGAGATCTCGATGCTGAAGGAACATAACTGGCTGCTCGTTATTCAGATCTCGGAGTCGTGCCGCATCCAGGACAGGCATATATCAAACGAGGCCGACTGGAAGATCAAGCTGGGAGCCCTGCTGGTGGACCTAGAACGTGAGTTCCCTTTACTCTGCACTTGGCTTGGTTTTCTCTACTCTGCCTTCTTCTACCCGGTTTTGCTTCTTCTCAGTTTTTGTTTCTGACTCTTACTAGTTCCTTTCTAGACATCTTCCCGGAACTTCGCTCCGCTGGTGTGCCAGCTATAAACAAAGGAAGGCAACTCAGAGCTGCAGCTGGTCTGCCTATTGACGACACTTCTACCATCAACGACCATATCCTCAACATCAAGACGCATATCCGCTCCCTCAAGGGACTGGGCACCTCCATGGTGTCCACTGGATTCAAACTCCACAAGCTGTTCTGGCCGGATCAGGATGTGCCAGAAACCTTCAGCGAGATCGCCGAGCACCTGGATGGAGTGAAGGCTGAGCTGAAGAAGTGGCGCGCCTCAGCAGCTCGGGCAGAAGCTGACGAGTTGCTACACTTCATCATCAGTTGGTATGAGAATCCAGATCTCAACAGGATCCTCACGATCCGTGAAGACTCCAAGTGGACCAAGGACATCGACTGCATCACTCGCCGAAAGGCGGTATCTTACGAGATCGCCTCCTATGCCGACACCGGCTCCTACATTGATGGCCTCCCCGAGCCGGACACAGAACCTGAAGAGGAGGATGATGAGGACGATGAAGATGACGATGCCGAGTCTGAGGATGAAGCCGCCAAGAGAGCATCCGAGAAGGGGAAGGCCAAGGTGATTGAGGGGACCGAGCAGCTGGTCAACAAGGAGGAATCCGAGTTGGCCACCAACGCAGAGGCCGAGCAGTCGCAACCCATCGCTCAGGAGGCCACCATCACAACCGAGATGGTGATCGAGGAGGTAGCTCCCGAGCTGGGCGCGACTGGTGCTGCGCCAACTGGTGTCACCTCGATGCCCAGGACCCAGTCTGCCGCGTCCACCTCTGCAACGGATCCCATCTCGGTCGCCACAGCCACCTCCGAGCCAACTGCCTCTGCCAATGCCGATGCGGACAACGCCAACTCTGCAGTTGTGTAATTCCTGCAAGCTTTTACCTCAAACTTTTATCAGATCCCCAGGATGCCGGGTGCATATGTAATCGAAACAGTTATGTCTTGTTGCTACTCAGTTTTATTTAAGTTTATGTTTTAGCAACTCTGGCTCAATGCCGGGTTGCGTTTCTATGCAAGTCCCCGAGTTGCATTTTTTATCCACTCTCTCTTTTGGTCTTAGCTCTTACCTGCAACTTGTTGCTTTTTTGGTAGTCGAGTCACAAGATTTCAAAGTTTGAGTTTCAAATACTTAGCCACTTAGAAAAATCATAGTAACGCCGCCCACCACTTAGCCAAAAAAGAAAGAAAACAGTAAAGAGCACTCTACTCGGTTGGCACACGTTTTCTTTCCTTAGCAGTTTTTCGTGTGTTCATTGACCCTTGGCTTGTTCTCTGGCTTGCCATGAAGCCGGGTTGCGGACAGCAGCAGAGTCGCAGAGTTGGCCCGTGGGTTTAAACACACTACTATATATTCTTTTGAAATTCTAAGTGGTTCAACCGAGTAAACCAAGTAAAACAGAGTAGAAACACATGGAGCAATTTGGACAAGGGCAGTCCCCGAGTTTGAATTCGGAGTGCCGACTAGAATTTAACTCAGGTGAGGAAATACATACATAGTTTTCTCATGAATGAAAACGTCGAAGTAGAGCTACATTCCAGGGGCGCTTAGATTCCTCTCCGGCTTTATCCGGCCTGTTCTTCTGAGGTGGATGTGCCTCAACTAGATAATAGGCATCATTGTGCAAAGCTTTGCTCACAATGAAAGGCCCTTCCCACGGAGGGGAAAGTTTGTGCATCCCGGCCGTGCGTTGCACGAGCCTAAGGACCATGTCTCCTTCTCGGAAAACCCTTGGGTTCACTTTTCGGCTGTGATAACGCCTCAAGTTTTGCTGATAAACAGCTGAACGTGACAGAGTCAACTCTCTTGCTTCTTCTAGCAGGTCAACGTCATTTTCTCGAGCTTCTATAGCCTCTGCCTCAGCGTAGAGGGTTACTCGGGGCGAGTCATTCTCTAGGTCAGTGGGAACACGGCCTCAGCTCCATATACCAGGAAGAATGGTGTGTATCCGGTTGATCGGTTAGGGGTAGTCTTTAGACTCCACAACACCGCCGGCAACTCGTCGAGCCAACAACCAGGGGTTCGCTGTAATGGCTCAATCAGCCTTGGCTTTATGCCGGATAGTACCATGCCATTTGCTCTCTCAACTTGCCCATTGGAGGTCGGATGCGCAACAGACGCAACATCTAGCCGGATCCGCTTCTCTCTGCAAAATCTTGCGAAAGCACCTTCAGCAAAGTTTGTGTCATTATCAGTGATGATGCTGTGAGGGTAGCCATATCTCAGGATCACATCCTTCAGGAAACTCACAGTTGTGGCTCCATCACACTTCCGAATAGGCTTGACCTCAATCCACTTGGTGAATTTGTCAACCATGACCAGGATGTGAGTCATGTTGCCTCTAGCCAGCTTGAAAGGGCCTACCATGTCCAAACACCAAACTGCAAATGGCCAAGTAATGGGAATGGTCTTCAACTCGGAAGCTGGCATATGAATCTTACTTGCAAATCTCTGGCACCCGTTGCACTTTCTCACAATATCTTCATCTTGCTTCAAGGCAGTGAGCCAAAAGAACCCATGCCGAAAAGCCTTGTTGACTAGAGCCCGAGAAGAGGCGTGATGCCCGCATTCCCCCTGATGTATCTCCACCATAATTTCTTCTCCCTCTTCTGGCTCCACACAGCGTTGCAGCACACCAGTGGGACTCCTTCTGTGCAGTGCCTTTTTGAAAATAGTGGAGCCCTTGGATCTTCTCTGTATCTGCCTGGCCGTAACCTCATCGCTCGGCAATGTGCCATCCGTTAGAAAGGATAATATGGGCAGAGCCCAACTCAGTGTCTCCCGGATGGGAAACACTGGTTCGTCCATTTCCATTGGATCAGTGTCGGATATATACTGAATAGGGGTATAGAAGATGGTAGACGAAGAGCCGGACTACCAGGGTGGCCTACGTGGTAATGGGCTTAGGTCCATTGGGCGGCCCAGTAGTCCGACGCGCAGAAGCCGGATTCTAGAAGAACCCGGATCACGGCCCACGTGATCTGGCTTGGAGGAGAAGACAGATTCCTTGCTTTCCAAGTTACAAGTTAACGTAGTCTTCTAGGTTTCCTATTCTGTAAGCCCTAATCCGGCTATTATATAAAGCCGGACGGGAGATAGATTAAACAAGCACAAGTTAGACACAAGTTCAAGCTCTACGCAACTCGCCGAGAAGCTCATCCTCGCCGAGAAGCTAGATCTACACCCTCACATTGTAACCCTGATAAACGGGCTTTAGTCCCAATTAGTGAGAAGTGCAGGAGTAGGTACGCCGTACTGTCGCGACGTACCGAACCTGGGTAAAATCCCGTGTTCTGTGTTACTACGCTATCCCGTTACCCCACGTCTCTACCGTAGTCTCATGGCACCCCCGTCTATGAAAACTACTACGATGTCTCGACAGTTGGCGCCCACCGTGGGGCAAACGACGTCAGGCGTAAAATTCCGGTCTGGGATACTCGGCGGAATTGGAAGATCGATCACTGTCGGAAGCCTGGAGTTCGACGACGATGTCGGGCGCTTCCTCGACAATGGATCCTACATACCGGCGCAAAACCACCTGGTAAGTGCCTGCGTGTTACCGATCGGATCTGCTAACATCTTTATCGGACTAACTGCAGAGGCAATGGGGTTTTGCGGTGGAAGCAAATTTATCCCACCCGCCCTATACCCAGTCGAAGACGACTATGATGCCGGATTCTGCTCAGATCGCCGACAAAAAAGTGATACACACTTTATCGGCATGGTGCAATCCGAAATCGCTGAAAACACGGATGACGGAAATCCCGTGCAAGAGGCAGATAACAACCTACCTGTCATAGAGACGGAAGAACAAATACCCGTCACAGAGACGGAAGATCCGACATCCGTCAACCAGACGATGAACTCGGAAGCAGAGTCCGTGCTTGCCGCCATTGAGGCGAGGTTGGAGTCGGAAACCGGATCTGATAACTTCGACTCCGAAGACGAAGACGAGGATGCCTTCGTAAGAAAGGTTAAGTCCTTTCAAGAGGGATTCCATGAAGTGCTAATGGCAAAACCAGCTGATACAACGGGTGCCGACAGCCAGGAAAGCCCTAAAACCCCTCCGCCGGTGGAAGAGAGAGAAGACGGAGAAACTTCTCCGATATTCCCCAATGTTAAGGAGATGACAGAAGATGAGCCTGTCAAAAAACCTCCCTCTTCCAAGAAAAAGCACCGTGCTTCTAAAAAACTCCAATACAAACTCCGGAAGAAAAAATCAGCCGATCTCGCTGATGAAAACCCGGAAGTAGGAGACATTAGCGGCACAAAGCCAGCGGAAAAGAAATCTAAGGAAATCACTGCTCCGCCAATGACGGAACAGGAAGAGCAAGAGCTATTACAAACACCAGTGGGACCAGATGAACCCCCTGAGATGCTGGAAGCCAGGAGACAAGCTTTCCAACGGCAACAGCAACATCTGCTTAGATCTCGGCAACATCTCCAACAAACCCATAATGACATCAAAGTCATGAAGGAAGAAATAGAGGAGTACGAGAGAAAGCATAGATCCGCGTTAAAACCTACTAGGTTACCCGGAATCGCAAAACCGGAAGAACTGCCGCCAAAAGAAAGGTTTTATAACCCATCTTGGCAAAAGCAGTTAAACGGCAAAGATGCCAAGGGCGAACCAATATACAAAACCGCAGCGGAAAACGCGGAAGCAGCGTTCGCCATCCTAAACAACGACCTGTACTCCAACGGGGAAAAACTCCAAGGGGTGTATGCTTTCTTAGGAAAAGCATTACAGCAGCAACAGCGAGGCCAAGAACGATCAGGGAGGCTGCATGATAATTCCGCTCTCTGTAAAACAGCTACTTGCGCTGCTGGAGCACCTGGACCGGAAGAACCCGGAGATTCGGATAAAAAGGAGGATCCGAGAAAAGACAGGAAAAACCCAGACAACCGGGACGCAACGTCTAGAATCGGACCTCATCTCCCGAAAGATGGACATAAACCACACGATCGGGAAAACAAACACCGGAATGACGGCAAAATAATGCCACCTCCGAGAAACCCAGCTGAAAAAGCTGGAAGATATGATATACCTCACAGACGTGAAAGATCCCGGACACCTCCTAAGGATAAGGAAAGGCATAGAAGCAGAACTCCGCCTAAAGGACGTGAATACGGAAGAGATAGAGATAACCTCGGAAAAGCGCGTCCGCGCAACAATGGAAAAGAAAGGAGCAGATCCCCTTCTGTCCATTCAGCCGGGAGATATTCTGCACACATTGATAGAGCAGAAAAGGGTGATCTATACTTTGGTCCTAAGTGTTTTACTGACAGGATCCGAAGGATAACCCTGCATTCTGGCTTCGCCAAAGTTGGTCCAACCTACCAAAAATATACCGGCAGTACAAACCCGGATACCTGGCTCTCAGATTATTATACAGCCGTCCAAATCAACAATGGGACAGACCTGGAAGCTGTCAAGTTTCTTCCCCTAATGTTGCTAGACGGAGCGAGAGATTGGATTAATGGTTTACCATCAAGAACTGTAGACAGTTGGGATGATATGGCTAGAGTATTCACTCAGCATTTTCGGGGAACATACAAACGCCCAAATAGCATCAACCAGCTGAACCGTTGCACCCAATTTGAGGACGAACCATACGTGGATTTCATCTCCAGATGGACTGCAATGAAGAATAGTTGCTCTGGAGTAACTGACGTACAAGCAATGCATGCTTTCGTCAACGGCCTAAAACCCGGACTCGTACCGTTCATGGTTGGTTCTAAACAGCACAAAGATCTCGGATCTATGCTTACAACCGCTAATGAGCATGCTGCAGCCGAAGATGATATCAGAGCAAGAGGAGGCAATATTGAGTCACTAATACTCGCCAAGAAAACCCCTCGTTCTGACAAAAAAGGAACTCCAGAGTCAACGACAAAGCCCAAGGAGGTCAACATAGCCTTTGGAGGAGAAAAGGTGAATAAGTGGAAAGGCCGCAGTCCAGATCCAATCAATTACACTCCCGAAGAATGGGAGAGAATTAAGTCGGAACCCTGTGTCCACCACTCGCAATTTGGGAAACCAACCCACACAAACGCGCAATGCCGGCTAAACAAGCATATGAAAGGCAATGCAGGATCCGGAAATAAGGGGAAGGGTTCCAAAAGGAAACCTGCCAAACAAAAGCCAGAAGCTGAAAAAGAAGACAGTGAATCGGACACTGATGACAAAATCCAGGAACAACAGCGAAAAGGCGAACCCAAATTTCCGAGAGTTGACGGAGAAGCAATGCTAACTTTCTTAGCAACCCCGTCAGCAAAGGTGGCCAAAAGAACACATCGAGAAATAAACGAGGTCGTTCCGGCAACCCCGAAATTCTTGAAGTACTCCAACACACCGATAATCTGGGATCAGTCTGATCATCCCGGAAATATCCCTGAACCCGGCACACAAGCTCTTGTTGTCAGCCCTATTGTTCAAAACACTAGGCTAAGAAGAGTGCTGATGGATGGAGGATCCAGCATCAATATAATGTATCTGGATACACTGAAGCACTTGAAGATCTCCGAGTCCCAGCTCAACTACAGCAATATACGCTTCCATGGCATTGTTCCTGGCAGGCAAGCACGATCCCTAGGAGAAATTTCCCTAGATGTCACCTTCGGAGATAAAGATCACTTCCGGCAGGAAAAAGTATCCTTCGAAGTAGTGCCGTTCGAAAGCGTGTATCACGCAATACTCGGACGTCCAGCTTTCGCCAAATTCATGGCAAGATCCTGTTATATCTATAACAAGCTGAAAATGCCAGGACCCAAAGGAGGAGTAATCACCATAGCCGGTGATTTCAAGCTGGCAAACGAGTTGGAGAAAGAAAACGCCCTTTGCGCTCAGAGAGATAGCAAAGGAGGAACTGAAGGAATTAGCCAAGGAGGTATCGCCGAAAGAAATGCCGGCAGGAAAAGAAACTCGGAAGCCAACAGATAGTTTCAAGGCGTCCGAGAACACAAGACAGGTAATCCTAGATCCCAAAGATCCGACAAAATTTGTCGTCGTAGGGACTGGGATGACCGACAAATAGGAAGGCGAGCTCATCAAGTTCCTCCGTCAGAACTGGGATATTTTTGCCTGGTGTCCAGCTGACATGCCAGGCATACCCAGGGAACTTGCTGAGCACCAACTCAAGGTTATTCCCGGATCAAAACCCGTCAAACAAGGTCTCCGTCGTTTTGACGGAAGAAGACGGAAGGCTATTGGCAAGGAAATTATCCGGCTTTTAGCAGCGGATTTCATCAAGGAAGTAATCCATACTGATTGGTCCGCAAATCCGGTCCTAGTACCGAAGAAAGACACCACTGCTCTTAGAATGTGTATAGATTACACAGGATTGAACAAGTTGTGTCCGAAAGATAGGTTCGCGTTACCGCGAATCGATCAAATAATAGATGCCACTGCAGGCTCCGAGCTTTTATGCTTTTTGGATGCATACTCTGGGTACCACCAAATACGCATGAAAAAGGAAGATCAAATTAAGACTTCTTTTATAACCCCGTATGGGACGTACTATTACATAACCATGCCTTTTGGCCTGAAGAACGCAGGTGCAACCTACCAGCGTTGCATGCAACGTTGTTTGCATAGTCAAATTGGCAGAAACGTTCATGTTTATGTGGACGATATCGCTATCGTAACCAAGGAAAAAGATACACTCCTTGAGGATTTGCGAGAAACTTTCGAAAACTTACGCACTTACAAGATGAAGTTGAATCCATCTAAGTGCGTATTCGGGGTTCCCTCAGGAAAACTTCTGGGTTTCATTGTTTCCCACAGAGGAATAGAAGTTAACCCGGAAAAGATCAAGGCAATCTTGAACATCTCAAAACCTACATGTGTAAAAGATGTCCAAAGATTGACGGGTTCCGCTGCAGCCGTCAGCAGATTTATCAGTTGGCTGGGGGCTAAAACCTTACCACTCTACAAGCTGCTGAAAAAATTCGACAAAGTCAAGTGGATTGCGGAAGCCTGGGAACGTCTAGAGAGTTATGTACCTTTCCGTACTTAGTTCAATTCTATGTAAACATCTTTTGAGATCATGAAATAAAGTTGTCGGAATACTGTCATCCATATCCTTTATAAGTGCAAGGTGTTTCCGCCTCATTTATTTCCCAATGATCTTACAAATTGCTCAACGTTAACCCGAATTGTGCTTGCGTACTCGGCGTTACAAAACTGAATGATTTTTCAGCCTGTTAACGGCTAAGGGAAACTTGAATTGCCTGTGTGCCCGAGTTTTCACTTAAAACTTTCCTTGGTTTCTCTAAGTCTTATCTGATTGTGTGTGTGTTGGGTTACTGGAACTAGTTAGTAAAAATGCCTTTAGCATGGTCCATGTTTCCGAGTTTCAAAAAACTGCTTGGTTCGTCCCCAGTTACTCGGCATGAAGATTCATATTGCTATTTGAGCCATTTCAAACACTAAGGACAGTTAAAACATACACACCAGAGAACTTAGAAGATAAAGGAATGATAAAACCCAAAAAACTTGCAAAGAATTTCATAATTTAAACTGCAATAGACGGAAGTTTCATTCATACAAAAGAAGCATTACATTTTGGATTACATTAAAAGAACAGTAATGCTCCTATTGTCTATTTTTTCTATCCAGGTTCCAGGTAACCCTTCAAGCATCTGACTCCTCCTCGCTGCTTTCGTCTTCGGGGATTGGAGGGATCTCCGCTTCTGGATAGTTGACGGAGATATTTACCATGGAGGCAATCTGGGTGGCGTGGCCTTTGACTTCACCAAAGATGGTGTTTCGCTGCATATCCGTGTATCCTTGAGGGACACCGGACGCCACGCGCCAGGATTTAGCACTAGGGTAGTGCATGCGCATGAGGCCAAGAGCCATGCGCGCACCACCCCGTGCAGCGGAGCGAAGGAGAGATTCCTTAGACTCCGCCACCTCCATGATGGCACCCGGAAGTTTTTCAACCTCCGAGCACTCCCCAGATTTTTCGGGAAGAAATTTGTCTACCAGCTGCGTTGCAGCAGCCTTCATCAAAGTCCATGTCTCCCCGAAAGCTCGGATGCCTGCAACCCGTGTGCCATCTGGGGTATCTCCTGGTTTTTCCAATAACACACCCAAAAGGGTTAGACGGAAAAACAGAGAAAAGTAAAACATGGAAAGATGATAAATGAGTCAGAAATTTACCGATGAGCTTGTCGATCTCGGAAACTTCCTCCAGGCGAAGGTTTAGAGCGTCGGTCAAATCCTGAATGGTGGATTTGTCCTTCTCCGCCTGCTCGGAAGCCTTGGAATTAGAAACTCCAAGGGCCAGATTACTGGCTTCCAAGTCTTGTTGTGCTTTCACAAGGTTCTTGTGAAGCTCAACATTCTCCTTGCGGAGAATTTCGGCATTGCCAGAATCTTCTGCTGCTTGTTTAGCCTGAGCTAATGCAGCTGAAAAGCAAGGGAAAATCCGAGTTAGCCAGCTCCTCGGAAAAAACTTAGGCAAATAATTGAATCGGAAATTTCAGAAGGAAAATATTTACCTTGTGTTTCCGACAATGTGAGCTTAGCTGATTCCAGCTCTGCTTCCCTTTCTTCAAGAATAGAGAGAAGACTTCTAACTTCTTTATTCTTGATGGTAAGCTTCTTGAAAACTTCCCTGTTAATGGCTTCGGAGGTTTGCTGAAACATAGCAAGGAGAAGAATGAGTACAAAAAGCATCAAAGCAAAAAGCACGCATTTTAATTAATGCTTGGGGGCTAGAGTTATATACCTGGCTCATGCGCTGCAAACCTGCCAAGTTTTCTTGGAACTCTTTCGCGTATTCTGTGAAGAGATTCCCGGCTGCGTCCAAGCCGTCATTGATAGCTTTGAAATCCTTGTCAAAGGTGGGAATTTCCTCGTCGAAAGTCCGAGGTAATTTTCCCACCTCTGGAGCCGCCCTTTCCCTCGTGTCCGTGTCGGACACAATGGGCTGGCTGGGCTCTGGGGGCTTGGTGGTGGGGGTTGCAGTAGGCTCTTCCGCCATTGTGCTTGGCGTGTCCGGGGCGACGGCGGGAGAAGGTTGGCTGCCTCGGCTGGAAGAAACCTTGTGTTTCTTCAGCTTCTTCGGCTTCAGGGTGGAAGGTGGCAGGCTAAAAACATAAAAACCCGGAAAAGGTTAAAACACCGGAGATGGATGAAAAAAGTTCCCATAAAAGAAAAATCCAGAAGAAAATAACCTGGAAGTGGCGACGGGGATTCCGTCAAGATCGATAATTTCTTCCGAGGAAGTTATCTTCTTGCGCTTGCGTCCACCGGTAGCGGCGGTACGCAGCGCGTCCAGCTCAGCCTCGGATACCAAGTCCGAATCTGAAAGATCCGCGAACTGTCGGACAAGCAAGACCAAAATCAGAAGCCAGGAAATCCGAGAAAAAATAGAACTGTACCCAAATGACTGAAAAATTACCTTGGGAACCGGATTTTCGGCCGTGTACATTGGCCGACTCTCTGTGTATTGGTTGCGTGATGCGACCAACTGGTTGATGCGCCGCCTAAGTTCCTTTGCGGGCCAATCTTTGGCGGATGTCCGCATTGGATCCTTAACTCCCGTGTAGTCGCACAGGAGACGGCCGCTGTGGTTGGCTAGTGGCTGGATCCGCCTAATCAGCCAGCATAGAACCGTGTCCATGCCAGTTAGAGGCGGATCCATGGAGGTGAGCTTGGCGATGCGCCGCTTGATCTTTAGTAGATCTGGCGGCAGAACTTGGACGGCTTCTGTTCCCCAGTTATCCTGGGGAACGGCGGCAGAATTCACAAAAAGTGGAACCCCGACGGCCTTTTTAGGAAAAGGCACGTCGGGATGATAAAAGAAAGAACCCGTCCAAAATTTGACGGATTCTGAGGTTTTGATCTTGGGGAACCAATCCTCTCGGAATCTCCGAAGAGTGAAGGATATGGTCCCGCAAGTTGGGAGTGCGCCCTCCGAAGAGTTCCGCTTAACTCCAAAGCAGTACATCCAGAAGTCTAACCTAGGTTCTAGCCCTAAGTAGCCTTCAAACAAGGCTTGAAAGCCGGCCATGTATAGAATGGAATTGGGGGGAAGATTGTGGGGCTGGATGTTATAATGAGAAAGAACTTGGAGGAAGAAAGAAGAAGGCGGGAGCCCCATACCTCGTAAGAGGTGGGAAGTGAGAATTACCCGTTCGCCGTTCTGCGGCGTTGGCTCGGTCTCTTCCTCCGGAAGCCGCCATTTCTTCTTGAGAACCAGGCCCTCCTTTTCCAAGTTTGGAAGGAGAGCCGGGGGAATACTGCAGGCACTCCAGTTGCCTGCAGATTCCGCTTCCTCGTCCGCTCCGGCGGCGGCGGCGGCGGCGAGTTCGTCGTCGAGGAGCTCGATCTTTTCCTCCGCCGTTTCAGGTGCAAACGGCGGGGTTGTCGCGGCGCTCGATGTCGCAATGTCCGCGGCAGCGGAAGTGTTTTCTCCGCCCGCCGCGGAAGCCGTAGTCTTCTCCGGCTCGCCGCCGGTGTGCTTCTGCGATCCCGGCTGTGGATCCAGATCGCTGACGAGCTCGTCGATGGCGGCGCGGGTCTGCGACGACGGCGAGGAAGCCATCTTTTGGTGGCGCGTTTCGGTGCGTTTGGATGCTAAGTGCGCCTGGAACAAGTGCTTTGCTCTCGAGCTCGCGTTTGCGTCAATGGTGTGGGCAGTGAGGGAGTGAGGAAAGTTTCCGATGAGGACAATGATGGCTATTTATAGCCAGAAATCCGTTTAGATACGTGCCAACGGCTCTTTCGACCGTTGGATGCTCGACGCGTGTCGCTCGCCGGAAACTACGGGAAATATAACGACAGGGGAATGATGGCTATCTCCTCGTTTCCCGTGAGAATCTGTCAGAGATACGTTGCAGGGTTTCCCGCGTGAAACCAAGCGTCGCCTGCGTCAGCATGATTAAAGCGCTGACGTTAGAAGTTCCTTTTCCGCGAAGGATCGCGAGAAGAAAAGCCGGATTTTCATGGTTCCGAGTTTTATGTTACCATCTCCTTCAAACGGAAAGTAGAAAGAATCAAGACTGCTGAATCAAGATTTCCCGGACAAAATGTATTTGACGAAAGACGGAGAATCAGAGTTTTGATCCTTCCTGGGGGCTACTGTCGGATATATACTGAATAGGGGTATAGAAGATGGTAGACGAAGAGCCGGACTACCAGGGTGGCCTACGTGGTAATGGGCTTAGGTCCATTGGGCGGCCCAGTAGTCCGACGCGCAGAAGCCGGATTCTAGAAGAACCCGGATCACGGCCCACGTGATCTGGCTTGGAGGAGAAGACAGATTCCTTGCTTTCCAAGTTACAAGTTAACGTAGTCTTCTAGGTTTCCTATTCTGTAAGCCCTAATCCGGCTATTATATAAAGCCGGACGAGAGATAGATTAAACAAGCACAAGTTAGACACAAGTTCAAGCTCTACGCAACTCGCCGAGAAGCTCATCCTCGCCGAGAAGCTAGATCTACACCCTCACATTGTAACCCTGATAAACGGGCTTTAGTCCCAATTAGTGAGAAGTGCAGGAGTAGGTACGCCGTACTGTCGCGACGTACCGAACCTGGGTAAAATCCCGTGTTCTGTGTTACTACGCTATCCCGTTACCCCACGTCTCTACCGTAGTCTCATGGCACCCCCGTCTATGAAAACTACTACGATGTATCGACAATCAGCTACGTTGCTTCTGAGTTGAGGGCGAGGCCCCGAGTCCCCGAGTACTCGGAAATGACCCCCTCGATGAATGCGACAGTCCCCGAGTCGAATGGAGAAGTCCCCGGGTTGCAGGCGCCAGTCCCCGGGTTGGAGACGGCAGTCCCCGGGTTCTCTTTTGTAGCTTTCCAATCAATCTCCATGGGAACAGCTTCTTCTCCTGGCAGGGATGGAACAAAGATAGACTCCGAGTTGGGGGATGGCTTTCTCAGATGCTCCAAGGCAATCCCAGCCGGGATAAACTGCAGAGAAGACCCCAACTTGGACAGAGTATCTGCTGCATCGTTCTCAGCTCGGTGTATATGATGGAATTCACACCCTTCGAAGAAACCAGTCATGGTTTGCACCAGAAACCGATAAGAAGCCATGTTGGGATCCAGGGCATCCCAGGTGTCGGATACTTGCTGTACCACTAGATCCGAGTCGCCATAGCAGACGATACGCTGCACCCCAATCTCCTTGGCTACTCTCAAGCCATGCACCACTGCCTCATACTCGGCCACATTGTTAGACGCCTTGAAGTGAATCTGCAGCACGTACTTGAGTTGATCTCGCTTGGGTGATGTAAGCACTACGCCAGCACCAAGGCCTTCCTTTACTTTGGAGCCATCAAAATGCATCTTCCAGAAATTGGTTTCCGGCGTGGGAGGCTCATACTGCATTTCAGCCCAATCCACTAAGAAATCTGCGAGAATTTGCGACTTGATGGCTTCTCTTCTCGCGTACAAGGGAGTGTATGGGGCTAGCTCGATTGCCCACTTGGATATTCTGCCACTTGCATCCTTGTTGCCCATGATGTCCGAGATGGGAGCGGAACTCACCACCGTGATGGGATGCTCTTGGAAATAGTGCTTCAGCTTCTTGGCACCCAGGTACACACCATAGGTCATCTTCTGGTAGTGCGGGTAGTTCTGCTTGGAGTTGGATAGCACCTCACTAAGATAATACACTGGCCGCCGCACAGTTTTGCCTTCCTCTTCTCGTTCCACCACAATCACCACACTGACTACCCGGTTGGTAGCAGCAATGTAAAGCAGCATTGGCTCTTTGGGTAGCGGACTTGCCAGGATGGGAGCGCTACCCAGCATGGCCTTCAGCTCCTTGAATGCCACATCAGCTTGTGGTGTCCAAGCAAACTTGTCGCTCTTTTTCATCAATTGATAGAGAGGCAAAGCCTTCTCGCCCATTCTGCCCAGGAAGCGGCTCAGAGAAGCCAGACATCCGGTAAACTTCTGCACATCCTTCAGGGATCTCGGCAAAGACATGCTCTCTATAGCTTTTATCTTTGAAGGATTGGCCTCAATGCCCCGGCTAGAAACCAAGAAGCCGAGTAACTTGCCATCCGGGACGCCAAAGGTGCAGTTAGTCGGATTCAACTTCATCCTATACTTGCGCAAGTTGGCAAAAGTTTCCTCAATGTCACTAAGCAGAGTATGTGTTTTATTCGTTTTGATGACAATGTCATCTACGTACACCTGCACATTCTTTCCAATTTGATCATGCAAGCATTTCTGCATGCATCTCTGATAGGTTGCCCCAGCATTCCGCAACCCAAAGCACATGACACGATAGCAATAAGCCCCGTACGGGGTAATAAAGGCAGTCTTTATTTGATCATCCGGGGTTGAGAGCTATCTAATGAAAACCAGAGTAGGCATCTATGAAAGACAAAAGCTCACAACCAGCAGTGGAATCGATCACCTGATCTATGCGGGGTAGAGGGAATGGATCCTTGGGGCAGGCCTTGTTCAGGTCGGTGTAGTCCACGCACATGCGCCATGCGGTGTTGGCCTTGGGGTCCTCCTTCTTCTTTTCAACCATAACCGGGTTGGCTAGCCAGTCCTGATGCAACCATAACCGGGTTGGCTAGCCAGTCCGGATGCAATATCTGATCACCGATAGCTTTCCTCCTCTCATCACCAAAGCGGCACATAGCCTGCCTGACTGGCTTGGCATCAGGACGCACATGTAGCGAGTGCTCAACCAACTCCCTCGGGACACCCGGCAGATCCTCATTGGACCATGCAAAGACGTCCCGATTCTCACGGAGGAAGTGGATGAGCTCGCATTCCTATTCCTCTCCCAACCCGGCGCCAATGATGGCAACATGGTCTGGGAACTCAGGGTCGACCTGGACCTTCTTTGTCTCCTGGGACGCCTGGGAAGCAGTTCCATACTGGGAACTCGGCATACCAGGCGCACCACCTTGCACCGCTTGTGCCATACCCACCACATCATACATCTTCTTCTTCTCGGCCGCAATGACCATGGATTCCGCCAGCTGAGAACTAGCAGAAGCACACTCCAATTAACGCTTGTAGTCACCCGAGATGGTGATAAATCCATTGGGACCAGGTATCTTCATCTTCAGGTAAGCAGCATGGGTTGAAGCCATGAATTTGGTGAGGGCAGGCCTACCGAGTAGAGCATGGTAGGGGCTCTGAAGATCAACAACCTCGAAATGGATGCACTCGGTGCGGCAGTTCTCCCTGGTGCCGAATAGGACATCTATCCAGATGCGGCCGATTGGAGCACAAGATACTCCCGGCACAATTCCGTGGAATGTGGTCCTGCTAGGTAGCAGCATGTTCTCGGCAAGGCCGAGCTTGTCCAGTGTATCCCGGTACATGATGTTGATGCTGCTGCCGTTATCAATCAGCACTTTGCTAAAACTGACATTCTTATGAGTTCCCAAGAAAGTGGGATCCAGCACCAGTGCATATGTACCCGGATTAGGCATCACCTTGGGGTGATCAGCCTTGGACCAAGTAATCTCTTGCTCACACCAAAGCAGGTAGTGGGGCACAGCCGGGATCACTGCATTCACCTCCATCGCTCGCCTGCGCTGCGACTGCTTGTCGCCTGGCTTGGTGGTGAAGATCATGTAACTCCCATGGTGTTCCTGGTACTGATTGCAGTCTCCACCATCATTGTTGCCGTTGTTGTTGTTTTTCCTATTGTTGTTGTTGTTGAAGTTGCGGTTGCGGTTGTTGTTGTTATTGTTGTTGCGGTTGCCGTTGTTTCGGTTGTTATAGTTACGGTTGGCTCCCTAAGCCACTTGGTTCACGTTCTCCCTTCTCGGATTCCCTGTAGGCCTGGGAGCAGCTGCCCGTATAGGCTGCACGTTGGCTCCCGAGAGTGGCATAGGAGGAGGAGGGGGTAGCTGACCAGCATCTTCATTCTTGATCTGGTCCCACCAACTGCACTGCCGGGTAGTGTGGTTGGCTGGCCTACTCGGATGCCGAGTATGGAAGCTGCATGGCCCAACCTTCATGTTCTCAAAGATGAAAATCGGCTCCGGGTTGCCGCTACCCTGCGGGGGAGCATTGTATGGCTTTTTGATGCCTTGGCCCTGATTCTGGTTTTGCCCGTATCGGGTTCCAGCAGTTTTTTGCCTTTGGCTACTCCCAGCAGCCGTGGTCACAACATTCACCTCCTCGGGATCATACCGAGTATCTAAGCGGTCACCTCTGTGCTTGTTGCTTAATTCATTGCGCCTGTTGCCATCCTGGTGCTTCCTTCTCGGCTCAGGAGAATCGAGCAGAGGCTGAGTAGGGTCACCGAGTGCATACATATCTGCAATCTTGATTGTCTCGGCGAGCGTACTCGGCATCTCTCTCTGCAGTTTCTGCCACAACATGTTGCCATGCCTACAGCCCTGAGCAAACCAGGTAATGGCATGGGCCTCATTGACACCTTCACAGGTGTTCCTCAAAGTGCTCCACCGAGTAAGATACTCTCGGCGAGTCTCCTCTTCTCGCTGCTTGCAAGCGGAAAACTGCTGCGGCATATTCGGCCTCTTGTATGTGCTGGTGAAGTTGCTGATGAAGGCTTCCGAGAAGTCCAACCAGCAGTTGATACTGTCCTTGGGCAGGTTGTTCAGCCAAGTCCGAGCAGGGCCCTCTAGCATCTGCGGAACATACCGCACAGCCCATCTCCGGTTGCCGACTGCAATGTGCACGGCGGTAACGTAGTTACTTAACCAGTCTTCCGGCTTGGTGCTGCCGTCATAGCACTTTGTCCCTCTAGCCGGCTGAAAATGGTTCACCGACGACTCCTCCATGATGCGGCAGCCAAAGCATTCTGGGTCGGGTGGCCCATTCGTCTCGAGTTGCACAGACCGGTTGATCCGGTCCAGCTTGTACCTTGCATCAGTGGACTCCAGCATCCGGTCACCGAGGCGGTCAGTGACGTCTCTTGGATCTGCATATCCGGCTAGCCCCATCGCCGAGTAGCCGTCGTTGTACCGGTCTTGCTGCACCGCTGCGAGTTGCACAGCCGGGTTGGCTGCGACCGCAACTGCCTGCGACTGCACAACGGCATGCGGCTGCGCAGCGGCTCGCGGCTGCACCCTCTGTTGAGTAGGCTGAGTAGCATGGCGCCGAGATGTGCCTGCTCGGTTTCCTCCTTGCTCCTTGCTGTGAGCTTTAGTGGCTTGATAGCCTGCTCCTGTAGAGTTGTGTTTCTGACCGGGCTGCCGCGGCACAGCGTGCTGTTTTGCGGCGACAGCCGGGTTGTACACATGCATCTGTTTGTTTCTTCCAGAGTTCACGCTCTGGTCTCTATCCCCACCGGGAAGCGGTGATGACGCCTAATCCTGAGATCTCATCCCATGCGAGTGAACAACATGGGAAGCGCCAGCACCCGGATTGGCTTTCCGGAACTCCTCGTTCTGCCTGCCAGCCTCTAGCACTAGCTCGTTGAGTCTATCCTGCTGCCTAGCGCGTGCGTCGCCAGTGAGATGCGGAAACTCAGCAGCCACTGCCTCTGCAACCCTAAGAGTTTTGGCGGGGGTGTTGTACTTGGGCCTACCAACAGTGGTCAAACTAGCAGATTGGCTAGCAGCCCTACCATCTCTAGCTAGCTCAGCGCCTAACTTGCGACGGGTAACGCCTATCTTGCTAGGCAGCCTAGGAACAGGAGTAAAGCCATGCGCTATGTTGTACTCGTTTTGAGATGAGTTAAGCTCAAGCCTAACCTTCTCCAGCTCCTGGGACTCCGCGAGTAGCGCTAGACGATACTGCTTGAGTTGCGCCTTCATGGCGGCGAGTTCCACCTAGTTGGGTTGCGGCATGCCCAACTGCACAGTGGCTTCACCACGAGCAGCCGGTATAGCCGTAGACGTGGAAGGAGGCATGTTCTGGGCCATCTCGTAGGGCTTGTGGACCCTAGGACCCGCACGTTCCTCGATGACGCCAGCGGCAGCGGCCGCGCCTTTCCGGGCATCGATAGTCGGGCCCGTCATCATCACCTCCACGCTGTCCGCAGAGCAGCCAGTTGGCTTCCCGCGGGCAGCGAGTACAGCAGGAGGATCTTCCGCGATGAGCACTACCTCCGGGAACTCGCGGATGACGGTGGTGGCGACATAGACTAGGTGCGTGCCGAAGGAGAGCACCGAGCCGCCTGCAGGCATGGGCCTGCCGCCGAAATCTCCGGTGTTGTCGGTGACGAAGTCGAAGGAGCCGAATATGTGGACAAGGCCACAGACCACGCGCTCCCTTGAAGCTGAAATCGGTCCCGTCCGAATGTGAACCCCATCCAGTGCCGCTGCTGGCCCCACGGTGGGCGCCAACTGTCGTGGTGGTATCACGGTAGATGCCATAGGATGGCTAATGTTGGGGCCGATGGACGCTGGGGGTACCCGGGGAGGGATCGCACGGCGAGTAGCCGCGCCTAAGTAACACTGCAAACAACAAGATCTACCCAGGTTCAGGGCCCTCGTATGGAGGTAACACCCCTACTTCTGCCTCTATCTCTATAAGTGTGATCTCCGAGTAGCCACAGTACAATGTGTGTCTCTTGGCCGAGTAGCCACTCGGTTGTTCTCTCTAGCTCTGGTGTTGGCTCTAGCAATAAATGCGAAGTGAAGCAACATCCCTCGCGCAGGAGGGGGCAGGGCACCTTATATACTGGTGCCCAGCCGAATAAACAAAGACTAGAACGTACAGTGATGTGACATGACCACTGTGACGCAAGCACGCTTCCGGGATCTCGCGCTGAGAAGCCGCCGCGCCGTACGGCTAACAGACCATATCCACTCTGTCAGCCTCACAGCATAGACCCCAATCATCTCCTGTCCCCTCTGTACTTGACAAGACAAGACGGCTGCCTAACTCTCTGTCACCTCCCGCGTCACGGATGATCACGAACCTAGTAAGTTGAACTGCACGCCGGTACGGACGCAGGATACGCGGGATCCTCGTCAGAACGGCTCCATTGACTTCTGGTCCGAGTAGGCTTGCTGCCCATATACTCGGACCACAACTTCTTTACTCGGACGAATATAACTTCCTCGATACCTTCTCCTGTCTTTCAGTGATATGCCTGGATAGAACCTACCGGGTAGCAAGTACCCGAGTAGCCGTCTACCCGGTCAACAACATTTTGACCTTCACTTTAGCACTTGCCTTACCCCTACTCGGGGGTAACCCCCCGACACCCGAGATAAATTTTTGAATCTCCCCACTAGGTTTGTGCCCTGAAAGAAGAGGGCTTAACTTGGTTGTTTGAACTATACAGCTTATGCAAAAACAATTTTTCATTTGCAGATGAATAATGTGGTAGCTTATTTTCTGAAAATTCCAGAAAATTTATATTCACATTGTTACGCTTAATTTGGTATTTTGGTTAACACGTGCATTGCATGTGCACAATTACGAGTGCATCATAAAAGTAGCAGTGCTCTGCTCGTACCTGTATCACCAGACTTGAAGAAAAATAATTCCCAGGTCCAAAACAAATGACCAGGAACTATGGTAAGAAACTACAGCAAGAAAAAAAATGCCTCAATACAAAACTGCGCGTGGTGTGGTGGATGCCGATCTGAAGGAGGGGGTGGAGCTCCAGTTTTGTCACGCCCTGGATGTCAATCTAGAGGAGGGGTCGAGGTGAGTACCCTCCCTCCACGGACCCGACAGTCAAGGAAATGGTCGGCTTCTGGTTGACCCTTGGCTGCCGGAGCTCGTGGTTGGAGCTTGGATGCGGCGCCCCCATGGCCGGACCCGCCATGGACGCGGCCCCCTCCAAGCCTCCATGGATGTGACCTCCATCCTCGCTGTCGCCGCCTCCCTCCCCGCGCATGGATGTGGCTCCCTCCAAAGCCGCCATGGACGCACCCTCGAGCTGGTCGCCTGTGAGTCCTCCATCTCCCACCACGCGCAGGTCACCGTTGCGGCCTCCCTCCGAGCGCGCAGGTCGCCGACGCATCGTCCATCGCAGCGTGCAGTAGCGGGAGGGGTGCAGGTGGTAGGAGATAAGCCCGAGGCTGCTTTTTTGGGATGGGAGGCGGCGACCGGGACGGAGGGTGGTGGAGCCCTGGAGGTGAGACACAACAGAGCGCCACCGCCACCTCGAAACTCAATTCGCGGATCAGAAGTTCCTGTTCTGGCGCCCTGCCGGGACGGGGATTCCAAGGAGATCATGGCCATCGTCACCGCCACCACTTCTACATCAACCATCCATGATTCCCCCGTCCATGCGTGAGTAAACACTGTTGTAGGCTGAGAGGGATGGAAGGGATTGGATGAGATCGATCATGTAATAATGACAGATTGTTAGGGAATAGTACCTAGTATCCATTGTTAGTGTTTTCTACCGTTGTTGCAACTTGTTATGATTAATGCTTGTCACTAGGGTTCGAATGTCATGATCTCAGATCTGAACATGTTATTGTTTCATGAGTATAATTATGTTTTTGATCATATCTGCAAGTTGTTTACAAATGTCATTGTCCGGAACCCGAGGCCCCAAAGTTACAGAAATTGGGACATCCGGAGGGGATGGCTGTGATGTGAGGATCATGTGTGTTCACGGAGTGTTAATGTTTTGCTCCGGTGCTTTATTAAAAGGAGAAACTTCATTACCAGTATTTTCCCTTGAGGCCCCGCTGGAAACGGGCTAGTAGGACAAAAGATGTTGTGCAAGTTTCTCATTGCGAGCACGTATGACTATATTGGAACACATGGCTATGGTTTGCCTAGAACTTGGATGTTTTATTTTTATTTATCTGCAATGCCCATGTTATTATTATTATATGAACTATCATATCCATGCAACGCCCGTTCATCCATTCCCTATGCCTACGGTACGTTCATCCTGCTGTTTTCCGCGACTGCTATTGTTGTTACTATTTTATTCCTGCTGTTATTTTACTACTACTGCTGCTATAAAACTGGTACCACTGATAAATTGTTGCGAGCAAGTCTACTTTCAGGTGCAGCTGAATTGACAACTCAGTTGTTAAGGCTTATAAATATTCTTTGACTCCACTTGTGTCGAATCAATAAATTTAGGTTTTACTTCCCTCGAAGACTGTTGCGATCCCTTATACTTGTGGGTCATCAACACTATTTTATGGCGCCATTGGCGGGGAGCATAGCTTTATTTATTTGCTCCCTTGGATGTGATATTGTTCGCTGCAAGACTTTCATCATGGGAAAGACTCGTGATGGAAAAGTTCATGTATTACCATCCACTACAATGAGAGGTACAACTCTGAACACCTGTGTTGCTCTTGATTCACCATCTGTTATGAGTAAGCTTCTTACACCACCACATGCTACACACACTCTTTCTTCTGCTAAGTCTGAAAATGCTTCTGATACGTTTGATGATGCTTCTATGGTGCTTGATGATACTGGTTCACTAGGTCCTTTACTAGATGCTACAATTGCTAAATCCAAACAAATTGAAAGTGTTGAAATCCTTGTTGAAAATATTGGTACACCTCTTAATTCACCTGAGTCTATTGATGATCTTGATGAAACCTATATTGAACTTAATAATGAATTTATTAAGGAAGCTCAAGCCACTACTGGTGCAAGTGCTCTTAATAGTCTTCTTGCAAGACATGTTGTTAAACATAAATCTTCTCTTGATGCTAAGTTTTCTACATCTCCCATACACATTAAATATAAGGAATATGATTTCTCTCTAGATTTATCTTATATATCTATTGTTTAGAAGGAACCTTTTTGTGGTACTGAAAGTAAAAGTGCTATGGAACATATGAATGAGCTTTCATCTTTGAGTAGTTTATTTTCTGATGATACTAAGTTGCGTACTTATTTTGTTACCAGGATCTCCAATACTTTGATAATAGAGATATCCCCTACTCTAAACCATCTGATCAATCCTTAGATGAATTTGATAATTATGTTGTTAAGCAAGACAACTTTAATATGAGAGTGCAAAATCATCTAATGGAAAACTCTGGAGCTATTGATAATTTGCATGGCATTATTGTGAGAACCTCTAATGATGTTAAAATGCTTGTTAAACATTTTTTCAAACTCAAATTGATCAACTCACTAAAGTGCACAAAGATATGATAGCTAATGCTTCTAGAGAAAAACATGTTTGTGAAATAATTACTAGAAGTGGTGTTTCTACTCAGGACCCCTTGTATCATGAAGAACATCCTAAAAGAATTGAACAAGATTCTCAGCAACCTAAAAAAAATAGTTCTTCTTCCAAGAAAAAGAACAAGAGACATAAAACTGTTGTAAGCTCTCTTGAACCTGCTAAAGATCCTAATAGTATATCTATTTCTGATGCTGAAACTGAAAGTGGTAATGATAAAAGTGATACTTATGATAAAGAAGAAACCGTAGCTGAACCTGAAAAGCAAACTAAAACTGCAAAGTATACTAAGGAGGATTTCATTGCTAATAAACATGGTAATGAAAGAGAGCCTTGGGTACAAAATGCAATGCCTTTCCCTAATAAGAAACATAAATCAAAGGAAGAAGAACATTATAATAAATTCTGTGAGTGGATGAAACCTTTTCTTTTTTGCAAATTCCTTTGAGTGATGCTATTAAACTGCCTCCTTATTCTAAATATATGAAAGATATTGTCTCTAACAAAAGGAAGGTTCCTAATGAAGAAAATTTCCACTATGCTTGCTAATTACTCTTTCAATGGCAAGGTTCTAAAGAAGCTTGGAGATCCTGGTATTCCTACTATCCATTATTCTATTAAAAATAATTATGTTAGAACTGCTTTATGTGACTTGGGAGCAGGAGTTAGTGTTATGCCTTTTTCTCTATATAAGAGGATCTCTATAGAAAAATTGATACACAATGATATATCTTTACAAATGTCGGATAAATCTACTGCTATCCCTGTTGGTATATGTGAGAATGTTCATGTTCAAGTGACTACTAATTGTTTCATATTAACTAACTTTGTTGTGTTGGAAATGCCCCAAGATGATAATATGTCTACTATTCTTGGGAGACCTTTTCTTAACAATGCAGGGGCTGTTATTGATTGCAATCAAGGCAAAGTAACTTTTAATGTTAATTATAAAGCGCACACAGTTTATTTTCCCAAGAAGATTGATAGGACATATGGTCTAAATTCAATTGAAAATATTGAGACCATTAAGATTGGAGAATTCTATTGTCCCATTCCAATACCACCAAAAGAATAGGAAATTATTATGAGTGGGATAATGTCTATAAAGGTTGTGGTAACATAATTATTTAGTGATAAGCAAATTTTTGCTTCATATAAAAATTGTTCTGGTAACAAGACTTGATCAACCTTGTTAATAAAAGTGATTTTTAATAAAGAGAACAATGTTTTCACCATGTTTTCACCTTCCCCATTATGTTTTCACCATGTTATCACATTGCTACCTTAGTACAATTATGTTTTCCATCATCCATAGTCATGGTTTCATCAAGTTTTCATCTTGATTATTGTGGTTATGCATGTTTTCACCATCCATATTTTTGTTTTCACCACTTCCACCTTTGTTTTCTTTGGTTATTTGCATATTGGAGTCTCATAGAACTTCTGAAGTTCTGGTTTTGGTTTTATTTACACTTTTCCACATTTTTTTATGGTTTTTAATTAATTATTAAATTATGAAAATACCTCGAAAATAAAGTTACTCGAAAAATTATAATAAATTTTTACGTCAAAAAATGAGGCAGAGAGGCACCTGGTAGACCCCAGGGGGACCCGCCAGTCAGGCACACCACAGGGTGGCGCGTCCGGCCCCTGGTGGCACCAGCACATGGTGTGGGCCCCTAGCCCCCACTTACTCTTTCTCCCCTGCCAAAGATTCCCTTCTATCACTCCAAACTCAAAATATTTCCTAGAACCCAAGTTCTTGCTATTCTTCCTCAAGATTTTTTCGATCTCTTTGCTCCGCTCACCTTTATTGCTGAAATTTGGTGCATTTTCTCTCTGGTATCTGACTCCTCCGATTGTCCAAGTAGAATTTTATTTGGTGGAGTATTTCTTCAATATTTTGGTACTGTGGGTGACAGCTTATGTGAGTTTGCATGGTTGATTTAAGTTGAAATAATATAGTTTTGATGCATGTTTAGCTCTCCTATAAGTCTCTATAGTAGTTTCCACCTTATAGTTGCTTGAAACCAATTTTTGTAATGCTTGCTTAAAAATTTCAAATGTGGAGCATAATGTGTGTCAACTTAACCAGCATGAGTTGGAATTACATGAGGTCATGCATGTACACAGTGAAGAAAGAGTATTTCCATCAATCTATCCATGCTAGGAATTCATGTGTGCTACGGGAATTCTGCAGGATTTCTATAGTCTTGTGCAAAATGCAGGATTGGATCGTTTCATTGAGGATGAACCTACCCAACATATTAAACTAACCATGTCTGTGGTGAAGGATTTTTTCTTTAGTTGGTCCTTTCCTTACCCTATGGTCCATTACAAAATTTATAATAAAGTTGTAGACTTGCCTTTCAATGATTTTTGTGCAGCTATCAATGTGCCACAATGGGGATCATGTGGGAAAATAAGAGGGAAGCCCAAGCCACTGCTGGATTTATATGAGGAGATTTGCCAAGGTAGAAGCTTCACAGGGGAGAGTGGTAAAATTCGAGAAATTCAACTCCCATCCATTCAATACTTTGCTTATTTTATTTCCAAATGTGATCTTGCTAGAAAAACTGCCAACAAGCTATATGTTTATGATCTAGCTTTTATATCAGCTGCTTTAAGACATGATAGGTCTTATAACTTTGGTGCTTTAATTTCTTTCCGTCTCTCACTTAACCGTGAGAAGGGAGGAATTTGTGGAGTTCTTATTGCCTCTCGTCTGCTAGCTTTGCATGGTATGGAGCCACATCCTTTAGACCTTCAGTTTCCTGTAGAGAGGCTGGACCTTATTTCCATGATTCAACATAAGTTTCTCTCCATCTATGCTAAACTGAAAATTTTATCTTATGGAATAACTTTCTCCAAACAATCAAGGTGGAGAGTGACTAAATCTGATAGAGTAGTACTTTTGCCTGCACCTCTTTTGGTTAACCTTAATGGCAGGCAAAGTCACTTTCGGAGCGTGAGCTGGATGCATACATTGAGCAGCACCCCCAGCATGTAGAGGATGTTGGAGAGGGGGGCGATAGTGATTACGTCCAGCCTCCGACACTGCGGGGTTTCCATACCAGCACCCCAGTTATGATTATGCGCCTGCTGCTTCATCTTCTTCATGGGCGCCAGAGTACGACCATGCTAGGGACAACTCACCACATTGGTGATACTTCCTTCGCCGTGATTGATCTCCACTTAGGCCAAAAACCTAAGCTTGGGGGTAGGTATACCGACATCGCAATCATCTATATATCATGTTTCTGTCGGTTCTCTCTATATCCATGTTTTCGTTTCTTTCGTTTGTTTTCTTTTCTTTCGCTTCTTTCGTTTCTCTTTGTTTTTATTGTTTTGTTCTTGCTTTCCAAAACACAAAAGGACAAAAAATATTTCGTTGTTTATCTTTATTTGTTTCTTTAGTTTCTTTTGTTGGTTTGCTTTCTTTCTCGTTTCGCTTTAATATTCTAAAATCCAAAAATATTTTGTTTTGTTTACTTGTTTCTTTCTGTTTTTGTTTTAATTCCAAAACCCAAAAATATTGTTGTTCTTCTTTGGTTTTGTAAAGTTTGTTGCAGAGTTCATCGGTCTTCCGTGCCTTCATTGGAGCTTGGTTATCATTCTATATTATTCAATCGACACGAGTGAAGAGCAACAATGAAGATTTACGACAATTCAAGTTGTGGTGAGAGGCTGGTATGAAATCTATTTGTTTTATATTTGTACATATACTTATCCATGTGGACATGCTTAGTTTGTTCGTGTAAGATGTATGTTATTTAATTGATGCTTATTAGTTCGTGCTCTCACATGTTTTAGTTCCAACTTATTAATATTAGATAGAATGTCGTACAAATGTTTGCTTGCATTGTTTTATTCATAGAAGGGTATGACATTGTGGTATCCCCCTCTGATTGTTTCTCTTGAATCGACTTGGCACATGACTGAAAACAAAAACTCAATTAAGCCTCGATGATTTATTTTGTCTCAGAGTATTTGTATCACTTTTATGCCCCTGTTAATTTTGTTTTGTCGCAAGCATGATTATGACAGTTGTTGCTCTCTTGATTGTCGCTCCACGTCTATTGCTAGCCTTCACCTGTATTGAGTATGAGCTCTACTCGTGCATCCAACTCCCAAAAACCAAAGTTTTCCAAATGTGTCCACCATACCTACCTATATGTGGTATTTAACTGCGACTCCAAGTAAATTTCTCATGTGCTTGATACGTCTCAAACGTATCTATAATTTCTGATGCTCCATGATGATATTATGCCAATTGCTACATGTTTTCTCCCTTCTTTAGCATTTTTACACGTTTTCTGGGACTAACCTATTAACAAGATACCAAGTGTCAGTTCCCTGTTTTCTGATGTTTTTTTATTTCAGAAAAGTTGTTCTGGAAATATTCTCGGAATTTGGACCCCACAAATCCCGAAGTTCCTATTTTCCCCGGAAGCATCCAGAAGACTGAAGAGGAGTCGAAGACGGGCACCAGGGGGGCCACACCATGGGGTGGCGCCCCCACCCTTGGCCATGCCAGGGGTGGTGTGGGGCCACCAGGGCTCCACCGCCTTTTCCCTTTCGCCTATTTATACTCCCCCGAGGGAAAACCCTAAACAGATCGACCTTTTCCACAAAATACATCCGTAGCTCCGCAGCCGCCACCGACATTTCGTGGGACGGATCTCTGTTCTGGCACCCTGCCGGGACGGGGAAGTGCCCCCAGAACCATCTCATCGACTCCACCGCCATCTCCATCGCCGTTGTTGTCTCCTATGATGACGGGGGAGTAGTTCTCTCCCGAGGCTGAGGGCTCTACCGGTAGCTATGTGGTTCATCTCTCTCTCCCATGGTGTATTATATATGTGATCATGAGCTTTGTAATCTATTTGAATTCGTAGATGTTACTCTACATCTTTTGCTACTCAAGTGCTTTATTAATATGAACTTTGGAGTCACCTTGTATCGCGGTATGAAGGTGACGGTGTGCACATCATGTGTGTCTCCTCTATGAATTGTGGTGTTTGTTTAGTACTAATTTAGGGCGCTCATAGTGACAGTGTGGGGTGCTCTAGAGAGGGAATATATACTTTAAGGAATGCTTTTTGCAGCCCTACGCAATGATTAGGGTTCATTATCTGTTATGAGATCTCTGTAAACGCTTTGATCACGGTGTAAAGGTGATAGTGTGTGCACCGTGTGGTTTAGCGTTATATTTATATTTATATTTTGTGTTGGATAACCCTGTGAAATTGTGGTGTTTGCGTGGAATCATATGGGTCCCATGGTGATAGCATGGGAGTTACTTGGTTGGGAAAGTGCTTACTCTGAGGAGTGTTGTTAAAGCCCTACGCATGGATTGGTGTTGTTATTCGACCGGAGAATGATTAAGAGTGGCATAGTGTGAGAAGATATCTAGTTATTCATTTATGTGATCATTGTTGAGAGTGTCCTCTGGTGAAAGTACGCGCCCTAGGCCTTATTTCCAAGCATTGAAACACCGTTTTCCGCCTGTTCTGCTACATGTTTGCTTGCTGCCATTTTTATTTCAGATTGCTATTATCACTTATTATCATCCATATTACTTGCATTTTACTCTCTCTTTGCCGTACTAGTGCACCTATACAACTGACAATTGTATTAGGTGTGTTGGGGACACAAGAGACTTCTTGTATCTTGATTGCAGGGTTGCTTGAGAGGGATATCTTTGACCTCTACCTCCCCGAGTTCGATAAACCTTGGGTGATCCACTTAAGGGAAACTTTCTTCTATTCTACAAACCTCTGCATTTGGAGGCCCAACACTGTCTTCAAGAATAGAAGCATGCGTAGACATCAGTGCTACCATTAAAAGCTTAAAAAATTATTCATGTTTTGCGCCCCTGTTTTAGCTCATGAGGACGTAAATAGAAAATCTTTACCTCACTTGTTGATTGGATTTTACACCCTGGACTAGTGGCTTCATACGCTTATCCAAATGATAGAAGAGCTGGCAGCGGGGTGCCCAACCCCAAAATTGGTTAGTATAAATTCTTTTCACTATTTTTTCCCCCGATTTATCAGTCAAAGCATAATTGTGTAAACAAAAGAGAATGAGGGATGACCTTCTACCCAGATGCATCCTTCTATGGGAGCCACTCTTGTGAAGTCTAGTTGTCTTGTGACATACTGTATTGTCTGTTTACCATTCGTTGACATAAGCATACACCTCTCCTAAAAAAATGTTTTCAATACCTCTGTTTATCAAATAAAAAGCTCTAGCACATGAGTTTATCCCTGCTTCCCTCTGCGAAGGGCCTTTCTTTTACTTTTATGCTGAGTCTTCACCTTCTCACTTTATACACCTTCTTGAGAGCATGGCTTTCATTCTTAGTGTAATGTGCTTCTTGCAGAACACGGTTGATTGGGGTATAACTTTGATGATTGTATCTTTGATATCTTTATTTCTATTCTTCATTTTGAACTTCAGAGGTGCCTTGTCATTTATGTTTTGCTCCATTATTAAGAGCAAGCGAGTACACTATATCATACCCTATTATGAGCATTGTAATCCTACAGATGACTTTTATCATATATTTCATGTTGTTTATTATTAGTTTGTTGGTATCTCTTTATTGTTTGCATAACTGCTAGATGACTTTTATCTTGCATACATCTTATTATGAATTTCCTACGCACTTGATCATATAGTGAATATATTTACCTCTTATGAAACAAATGTGTTCGTAAAAGTTCTTTTATCGCACTCAGCTGAATTGACTGAGGACAATCAATAAGCTAAACTTGGGGGGAGTTGATACGTCCAAACCGTATCTCCTTTTCCGAACACTTTTTATATTGTTTGCCTCTAAACTTGTGAGTTTTAGATACAACTAACACTTACTACCGTTGTTTTCAGTAGAATTACCTTGGTGTCTTGTTTTTGTGCAGAAAAATCAACTTCCGGGAAAAGGCCCAGAAAATATCCCAAAGACCTTAAAACACCCGAAGACCCCTGGATCCAGAAGGAGACCCAGAGGGGGCAAGGAGGGGGCCACACCACCCCTGGGCGCGCCCCACCCCTAGGTCGCGCCACCTGGTGGTGTGGGGCCCCCTAGGAACCCCCTCGGGCTCCCCTTTCGACTACATATCCCCCGTAACCCTAAAACAACAGAGGGTTCGTTATATTCCATAGGAACACAACATAGCGCCGCCGCCACCTCAAAACTCAATTCGGGGACCATAAGTTCCTGTTCTGGCGCCCTGCCGGGACGGGGATTCGTTGGAGATCATCGCCATCGTCACCGCCACCACTTCTCCATCAACCATCCATGATTACTCCCGTCCATGTGTGAGTAAACACCGCTGTAGGCTGAGAGGGATGGAAGGGATTGGATGAGATCGATCATGTAACAATGCCACATTGTTAGGGCATAGTGTCTAGAATCCATTGTTAGTGTTTTCTACCGTTGTTGCAACTTGTTATGCTTAATGCTTGTCACTAGGGACCGAGTGCCATGATCTCAGATCTGAACATGTTATTGTTTCATGAGTATAATTATATTTCTTGATCATATATGCAAGTTGTTTACACATGTCATTGCCCGGAACCCGAGGCCCCAAAGTGACAGAAATTGGGACAACCGGAGGGGATGGCTGCGATGTGAGGATCACGTGTGTTCACAGAGTGTTAATGCTTTGCTCCAGTGTTTTATTAAAAGGATCACCTTAATTACCAGTAGTTTCCCTTAAGGCCCCGCTGCAAACGGGCTGGTAGGACAAAAGATGTTGTGCAAGTTTCTCATTGCAAGCACGTATGACTATATTGGAACACATGCCTATGGTTTGCCCAGAACTTGGATGCTTTATTATTATCTATCTGCAATGCCCATGTTATTATTATTATATGAAATATCTTATCCATGCAACACCCTTCATCCATTCTCTATGCCTACGGTATTTTCATCCTGCTATTTTCCGCGATTGCTACTGATGTTGCTATTTTATTCCTTCTGTTATTTTACTACTACTGCTTCTATAAAACTGCCACCACTGATAAATTGTTGCGAGCAAGTCTACTTTCAGGTGCAGCTGAATTGACAACTCAGTTTTTAAGGATTATAAATATTCTTTGGCTTCCCTTGTGCTGAATCAATAAATTTGGGTTTTACTTTCCTCGAGGACTGTTGCGACCCCCTTATACTTGGGGGTCATCATCGTCCCAAGTGATATAACTCTTGGTGAGTGACCACCCCGGCCTCTCCTTCTGCTACTCTCGACTCTACCGATGTCTGCTCCTCAACTATGCCCAAGTCTCTGCCGCTCACGTCGAACAGTTGGGAGTCCAACCCGTCAGAGATGCGCGCCCGCGAATGCAGAAGAAAATCTAACGCTGACCACCCGGCTAGGACTTTCGACGCCTCACTGCTCCAGCTGCTTCAGCCAGACTTCTCTAGGGACTCTACAGGGCTGAAGGGTGTGGTGGCGGCTCTTTATGCGTCTGTCTTGCAGGGGCTTCGCTCGAAGGCGGTCCCGGTCTCTTCCTCCCGCAAGAGTGTCCGTGGGACGGGCACCTCCAACATGCCTGTGCTGGACCGTGCGATCCTCCGTGCCCCCCTGCTAGATGATGCCGGTACGCCCCTTCTCACTGACTTTGCTCTTTTCCCATCGCTCTTCGATGCTCATCTACTACAAGTTGCTGCCGATTGTGGGGTGGACCTTACCGTGGGAGAGGGCTCCCCTATGGAAACTCTTTCAATCATGAGTGTCATGGAACTTGCTCAAGCCGAGCTGGCTAGGGCTCGCGCCGAGATTGCCAGGAAAGACGAGGAGGCAAAGGCCAAGGCTGCTAGTGACAAGGAGACCTTGGACATGGGGCCGCCGCGGTTGGGTCCGTTGCAGATTCTACCTTAGTTGACTTCCCCATTGTCTCAGTCCCTTTGGGTCTTCCTGTGTCCCAATCTGAGCCCTCGACCTTCAAGTCGATTCTGCGGGATTGGATGATGAGGAATGGGCCTTCCTCTATCACCTGGAGGAGCAACTCCTTCAGCTCTAACATTTAGAAGAGGAGTATTGGAGGCAACGCAGAAGGTCCCGGTGGACCCTCTTGGGAGATCCCTAACACCGCTTATTTTCACGCCGATGCCAATGGTAAACGTAGGAAATGTGAGATCACCCCTCTCTCCTTGGCCAACAGGGTCATCTTCCGAAATCTGGCTCTTCAGGAGCAAATTTAAGACTTTTACTAAGAACTGCTCGGTTCTTCCAAACCCAGGAACTGCGGGCTTGTCCCCAACCTATAGGAGGGGTCCCATCAGGTCTCGGAGGACGACAACCTCTCTCTTATCTAAACCTTCTCGGAGATGGAGCTCGAGGTCATTGTTAGTAAGATGAAATCGGATACTGCCTCGGGGCCGGATGGGTTCCCCGTGCCTTTCTTTAAGAAGTTCTGAAGCTTAACGAAGCACGTCGTTCTCCACATCCCCAATGATTTCATTCTAGGGACAATTGACATCGAGAGACTAAACTTCGGGGTTGTCTCTCTCATTCCAAAAGTCTCGGGTGAGAACAACATTGCCCAATTCAAACCCATAGCATTGATCAATGTTATCTTCAAGATCGTCACTAAAGCTTTCGCCTCCAGACTAGACCCGATTACCAACAAAGTGATTAGTCCAAACCAAACTGCTTTCATCAAGGGTAGATTTATCCTCGACGGTGCCTTAGCCCTCCATGAGATCGTACATGAACTGAAGAGGAAGAACCTAGGGCGAATTCTTGTGAAGCTAGATTTCGAAAAGGCCTACGATAGTGTTAACTAGGAGTTTCTTCTAGGGGGGATTCTTGTGAACCTAGGGGCTTAGATGCGGTCTACATCCACAGGATCTCCCAATTAGTTTCAGGAGGCCAAACTGCCATATCAATTAACGGAGAAATGGGTCCTTTCTTCCGTAATAAAAGGGGAGTCCGTCAAGGGGACCCGCTCTCCCCCTATTGTTCAATTTCGTGGCCGAGGGGTTCTTAGACATCCTCTCTAATGCTAGTGTTGCGGGTCACATTCAGGGTGTGGTCCCGCACTTGTTCCCGGGGGTATCTCACATCTTTAGTATGTGGATGATACAATCATTCTGATCCAACACGACGAGTTGGCGATTGACAATCTCAAATTCCTGCTAGGTTGCTTCGAGAACATGTCTGGCCTTAAAATCAACTATCACAAAAGTAAGGTGCTGGTGATTGGTCAACCCCTGGAGTCCCGGCTTAGGGTAGCTAACCAACTCAACTGCAAGATGGGTCACTTCCCTTTCTCCTACCTTGCACTCCCTTTTGCGGGCAAGAAACTTACGGCTGGCCAATGGGATTTCCTGGTGCAAAAGCTCGCATATAGAGTGAAACCCTGGGTGGGTAGATTCCTCTCCTTGGGTGGATGCCTCATTCTCTCAAACTCGTGCCTCGCTAGCCTCCCTCTCTATGTTATGGGACTTTTCCTTCTGCAAGACGGTGTTCGTGTGCAAATGGACTTTCACAGGGCCAGATTTTTTTGGGAAGGGGCGGGCCTAGATCACAAATACCACATGGTGCATTGGCCGGAGGTTTGCCGGCTGAAAGAGAGTGGGGGTTTGGGGATCCTTCACTCTAAGCGCATGACCGAAGCGCTATTAGTTAAGTGGATCTGGAATCTATACCAGGTGGATGACTCCATCTGGGCCATATTGGTTAGAGATAAATACTCCCTTGAGGGGGACATCTTCTCCAGCGCGAGCCGGGGCGGCTCACAATTCTGGAAAGGCCTTCATAAGGTTAAGCACCAATTCAAGTTAGGCGCTAAATTCTCCGTGCGGAACGGACGCTGCTCCCTCTTCTGGCCTGTTTGGTGGACCGGAGAGGGCCCCTCTGCCGAAGATTTCCGCTTCTTTTTAACATGTTCGATAATCAGAATATTTCAGTAGCCGACGCGGTGTATGGTGGGTGCCACTTTCGTAGAACGTTGTACCGAGCTGGGGTTGCGCAATGGACCCTGCTCCAGGAAATCCTTATCTCCACTAGCCTCGTCCAGGGCCACGACAACGTTTCTTGGCATTTGGACCCCCTCGGGGAAGTTCTTCGTTAACTCGCTATACGATAAGCTTTCTCGCGGGACCCCTGTCCTGCACTTTAGAGACCTTTGGAAGGCCAATGTCCCTTTGAAGATTAAAGTGTTCTCGTGGCAGCTGATACATGATCGATTGCAACTTAAGGCTAAACACGGGCCTTCTGACGGAAAATGCGCTGTGTGGCTTGGGCGAGAATACGTCCCATATTTTCTTTAGATGCTCGTTAGCTAGGTTTGGGTGGAGTGTGCTGTGACAGGCCCTTGGGAGGACTGGAGCCCGGGCTGCTTCACACAGTTCCACTCTCTTCTCTCGAGCTTGTCGGGACAATCCCGTAGACTGACGTGGGTGCTCTTTCTGGCCCAATCCTGGGCTCTTTGGAACATCAGGAATAAATTCGCCATTGAACATAAAACGATTAAACACCCTGCTGATTTGATCTTCAAAACGCTGGTTTTCTTGCAGCTATGGCTCCCCGCGCTGAAGAATAAGGACCAAGGCGGTGCTAGGGTGTTGATTGGCGAGCCGAAGAATCTCCATGCCCCGCCCCTAGTCCTCACAGTGCTATGCTTGGATGTTGCTGCCTTTCTCGCTTTACTTTCTTTAGTTGGCTAAGTTGTATGCCACAACATGTTATGTTTATTTGGGGAAGCCGTATGCCGCAGCAATCCGTAACCGTATGTTGTGAAGTCGGGCAATAAAGGCATTTTATCTAAAAAAAACATATGTTTGTTCCTTATTTTCTTAAGATTTTTTGAAGTTGAATTTGGAAAATAGAGAGGTGCAGACTGCACCGTGCAGTGAGCTCGGGAGTCAATACTCTGCTCTAAAAGGCTTCTGCTGACCGGGTAGCCCACCGCCACTCGCCGTCCTCCTCTCCTTTCTTCGACTCTCTTCGCCACCGCTTCTCCCCCCTCTCCGGCTGGGCTCCTCCCCTTTCCTCTCCCCCGAGGTCCATGCCCACTGGAGCACAGCGCACCCGCGACCGTGACTGGGAGTACGGGCCCTACTAGTTGCGGCATGGCGAAGCCGACGCCGGTAGCCACGGCAGAGGAGGCGGCCGCGCTCCGGCGACGGCTCCGGCGGCTGGTGGCGGCCGTCACGGCTGGAGGCGCGGAAGGGGACGCCTTTGACGAAGCCGAGTCGGCGCTCGCGGCTCTCAGGGAAGCCGAACTGGGCGTCCATAAGGATGCTGCTCGTGGTGGGGAGAGGACAGCCTCGGTGCCGGGGCAGTTCCTCTGCCCCATCTCGTCCCTGATCATGAGGGACCCTGTCGTCGTCGCGTCCGGCCTGGTAATTTTCCTGCCCCGCGGTTTCCGTTAATTCAGGGTCGAATTCAACGCCGCCCGTTGGTGGTCAATATCGGTTCCTCATCTGGTGTAGGGTTATTAATTCAGTCATTCGCCGTCCATGAACTCGCCGTGTCCTCAATGAGGAACCAAGCGCGTGAACTAGTAACTGCTATTCGACTTTTGTAAGCGACTGAGATATAGATTTCGTGCTCTCTCTTTCTCCCCCGTGGTGCCCATTTTGCAGTGTACCTGCTGTTCTTGTGTAATCTCTGCTGCGTCTCTCTACCTTTGTCCTAGCCTTTGTGAATTCTAGGTGCTTCCAGGATGCTTCGGTTGTCATGTGGATCTCTCTTCCGGTTCATACATACACGTCAGTACTCAAAATTTTATTCCATTATTCAGGAAAATACCAAAATAGGTCAATTTAGTCTCCTGAACAATATTATTGTTCTGCCAACATCATTTTCGTGCGGTCCCATATTTGGCACTGTATTGATGATTGATAGGTTTCAACAAGATTCTCTCCCTCCTTTCTTTGGTTCATGATCTTGACATCTGTAAATGCATTTCATACCGTTTTGTTTGGTATGGGTTGGAACAAGCATTCACAAATCAATCAGTATGCTGCACAGGCATCCTCATGTTTGCTTGATTGAAAAATTATTTAGCGTGTGAATATGTCCGATAGCTAATGTTTTCTTCACGGCTGCAATGTCATATAAATTTCTCTTGAATATTCATTTTGTGTGTTCTATTTGAGGGCTGAGAGCACATTATCTATTTGTTTTGTATTTTTTCAATGTGCAAGCTTGAGATAACTATTATATTGTCCTCTCCCTGCAGACATATGATCGCCGTTTTATTCAAGAATGGTTGAGTGCTGGGAACCGGACTTGCCCACAGACTCAGCAAGTCCTCTCGAATACAAATGTTATCCCAAACCACCTTGTTAGAAGCATGATCTCACAGTGGTGCACAGAGAATGGGGTCACTCTTCCACCACTTGAAAACCAAGAGGAGGATCTTGTTAAAAACAACGAGCGGAAGGCATGCAGTGAAATCTTTGGAAGGATCTCATCCCCATCAAACGTATCTGACCAGAGGCAAGCAATTAAGGATCTCCGCCTTCTGACAAAGCGCAACAGCTCATTTCGAGCAGTCATTGGAGAAAATCCCAATTCCATCGCACAAATGATTTCAGTTGTCACCAGCTCAGAATTAGAAAACAGTGCAGAAGTTCTTGAGGATACAGTGACTACAATTCTCAATCTTTCAATCCATGAGAGCAATAAGAAGATTATTGGAGATGACCCAGCGGCAATCCCATTCCTCATGAGGGTCTTACAGTCAGGAACAATGGATGCTCGCGGGAATGCTGCGGCTGCCATCTTCAGTTTGTCGGCTCTTGACACCAACAAGTCAAAGATTGGCGAGTCAGGTGCAATAGGGCCTTTGGTTGATCTTCTTGAACAAGGCAGCATGATAGCAAAGAAGGATGCAGCATCAGCTATTTTTAACCTTTGCATGTTGCATGAGAATAAACCAAGAGCTGCAAAGAGCGGAGTCATCGATGTGACACTCAAGGCCATCAGCGGCGAGTCACTTATTGACGAATCCATGGCTATCCTCGCCCTGCTATCAAGTGACCGTGAAACAGTGGAGGAGATCGGTGAGACTGGTGGTGTGCCTTGCATGCTCCGCATTATAAGGGAGGAGGATCAATGCAAGCGTAACAAAGAGAACGCTGTAGCGGTTCTGTTCTCGATCTGTATGTATGACCGTACCAAGCTTAGGGAGGTTTCGGAGGACGAGAATCTGAACAGGTCGCTGGCTTGGCTCACACATAATGGCACTGCACGGGCGCGTCGGAAGGCTGCTGGGATCCTCGACAAGCTGAAGAGGATCATGCACGCTACTCATTACTCCTGTTAGCGCTGGGTGGCAGACATGTACTTAGGACAATAAGAGGGGAATGTTCATTTGTTGTACATATTGAGCTGTCGTATATAATATACTCTTGGTTTCGGTATATAAAGGTTACAGTTCCAGAGTAAGCAATGGAGGTGGACTAGGTGTGGTGTCTTTCAGCTATTTCCTATTGATCTGAAATTCACAGTTCGTGTTTCTGCAGAGCTTTGCCATCTGATCCCGATGGCAGTGGCACATTTGGTGCTACAAATTTTGCTCAACTCTGATTGATTTTACTTCTATGTGACCAGTGAATGTTTTCTGTGAAAGAAACTTCCCATTCTGGTTACAATGATGAACTGCGACTGCATTTTCACATTTCAACTTTCATGTCAGTATACTAATTTATAAGACTAGATGATATCCTGCATTGCTGCCGGATATTTTGTTAAAAAAGGTTATTATTGATAAAGAGGAAATGTAAAAATGAAAAATCATTATTAAATTATTGTGCCGACCGTTTATACTATTTTGTTGCAATAGCAAGACATATTTCTGAAAATCATTTCTAGTGTTAAAAGATATATTATCTCAGGAGAAACTGTAGTACCACTATGTAATAGAACTGTGCCAATGAACATTTACACATTGTGAAAAATAAACCCTCAAGGCCTCAAATAAGTTACAAATGATCGTTTCATCATTATAATTTATTGGATGCACATGTGAAATAAACCAATCCTTGCAAATAAGTAGCTACATAATAAAAATTTCTCCCTTGAGAATATGTAATTCTAGGCAATATTACCGACCTCATAATGTACAAACAAAGGCATGCCAATGATAGATAGAACAGATAGACACCTCCATGTGCGGTGGAGGGTAATCCACAAAAGAAATACTGAAATCAAATCAATGGATAGCTTAAGAAAAAACAAAAAGTCGTGAACAAGATCATAACTACTGTAGGAAAGATGTATAATAATGGTTATGGATGTGTACAATACCATACGGAAAATCGAGAATTGTCCACTGAGGGCGTCCAGATCTCCGGAGGCCGGTTCTGCTCTCGCGCGTTCAACAACAATAAGCCAATTTACAGAACCCAAATCCCTGATTTTATTTTCTTTCATAACTTATTAGATAGGACATAATTCAAATAAAACAAAATGTCTCATGAAACAAATGTGATAAAACCTTATATATAATTTATTATAACACCAAATGAAATTCTCATAGAGCATTGATGTGTCTCTAATGATACATGTATTGTATAATAGTGAAATTTAAGTTATTATATGAGCCATGTTTAATATTGTAATTACAAATATTAAAATTTCATATTTGCATGTTGAAGGTTGTATCACCAAGACAGCCTAATTTATATTTGGTGACATGATAATATGAAGAAATTGTAAAAACAATTAATATAAATGTGTGATGGTAAGTTGTTTTAACTAGGTGATGATGGTGCGTTTGGAGACGTCAACGACGGAACTTTGCGCTACCCGGTTTCACTCTGTGTTCGTGTCGCTGCTGGTCACCCTGCTTGTACTCTTCATCGATGTCTGCTTCTACCTCCTCTAGGAGCGTATCATCGCCATGACGACCTCAAGGACTCTTTCTCGACCTCTGCATCATCACTTGTGCTTCCAGGCCTCAACGCCGACGTCGTCAAGTTCTACAACCCAACATGTACCACCGGGCGGAAGGTTGGTGGTGGTGAGGAATTTTGGAAATATACCCTAGAGCCAATAATAATTTTATTATTTTATTTCTATGTTTATGATTATGTTTATATTTTATATTCCATTGTAATAATTCTTGAATATGAAATTTAAAGAAAAATTAGTTACATGTGTGGAATAATAAACACAGACCTTTGATATAGCTAGTGCATTACTGATGGTCTTGTTTTCCTATCCATGGACATACATAAAATGGTACGAGGATGCCAATAGTTATGAGAGCACATTGTTTTTTTTGTAATTGTGTTGGGCAGACTTCGTTGATATACTATGCAATACATCATCAATACATTGTCAGTAATTCCTCATCATATGTGTTCACATTGAATAATCATCCCTAGACGGCTAGACCACGAGAGTATCGTAGTATCATGAGATCGTATGGTTACTTCGCGGATGCCAAATGGGGAGAAGCCCCATCTTCTGCACACAGTTTTTTTCATTGCAAAATTTAGAAAGATTACAAATAAACAAACCCGAGGCCGCATGCCTCACGACATACACTTCACCAGAATACCACTAGCCCTATGGTAAAAGAGAAAATACACAAGTTCTAGGCAAAGCCTTCAAGAAGGAAAAGACGCACGGGCGCCGTTGATGACGAGTCCGACCTAAAGTCGATCCTGGATTGTCATCCCCAAAGACAAGATTCGAGCCATCACGTCCAGCAAGGAAACGACGCAACGCGCGTAAACATTGCCAAAAATATTTCCACCGAAGTGTGCCACCTCCAAGTTGAATCATCTACCATCATCACCACATGTCCCGATGTCCGGCCACACATCGCTGACCAGATGCCGCCGGAGGAGAAACTGAAAGTCGTTGACGTCCCATACCGCCACGCAACCGGCCGTTGTCGCACCACTTTCGAACGAACAACAACAGGCATGACTTGACACCGCGGAGGAGACGTCGTGTGTGGCACCTGCCAGGATCAGGCATAACATGACACCTCTGATGAGATGCCACATCGCCACCGCCGGCTAGGCATGACTTTGCAACTCCCCCGAACTTGTCATGCGTAGCACCTGCTGCGTCTAATCGAACCAAATCGTGCATTCGAGGGGACGTCCCATACCGCCACCGGCCCCAAAACTCCGCAGTCGAAGCAGAGGACGTCCCATTGCCGCCATCGACCGTGACACACGTAGCTGGAGACCATCACCACTACGAAGATCCAACCATCACGTCATCCACATGACCACGGAGGCCTCCACCGTCGAAGAAATCGGGTCGCCGCCCATCGCCATACTCCTGCGGTATCATGAGCGCTGCAGCGAGCAGATTGCGGCCAAAACGCCGCCGCTAGACCGGTTGCAGGCAACCACACTGCCGTAGCAGCGACTGTCGGCCACCACCTCCCCACCGCAAGCCATTCCAGATCCCGCTCAATAGACCTGATGGCCCGAAGAAACTAGGCCGCCATGCCCTCGGCGCCGTCACCACTTGTCCCTCCAACCAGTGCAACCTCCAAAAACGATGCCCTCGATAGGGCTACGATGCGCAAACATTGTCATCGGTCGATCCCAAAAAAGATCTGAGGTTTCCGCCGGAGTTGCGTCGGATCGGGATGCGTGGACATACCAAACCTAACCGGAGGTTCACCATGAACATGCCACCTCCACTCGCCTGGCACCACCGCCACACGCCGTCGTAGCCGTGAGAAGATCCCCCGCCACGGCCGCCGGCTGCATGGACTTTGTCCGGCAACGTCCTCCGACAACGGAGCGGAGCTGAAGAGGAGAAGAGAGCGGCCTAAGATTGGCGGCGGCCGCCGCTCCCGAGTCGCCCTGGCTATGGCAAGGCGGGGCTCTTTTCTGTTTTGGTGTCTAACTGGGTACTAATAAAAGTGTCTTTTGGATATACGGGAAAATATATCGTGGTGCTAGACATGTCAAGAGTAGGATTTTCTCTTCCGCGATGGAGAGATACACTATGGTTCGACTTGGTACGAGGATATCTAGCATCGCGTAGCCAATAGTCACAGTCACATTATTAGGGTTCTATTCAGATGCACAAGTATTCTCCGTTTGTGGTCCATATTACAGCGGGGGGGGGGGGGGGGGGAGTTTCGAGGCCTTTTTACGGAGGCGTGTACACGGCTGGAGCAGGTGGCGAGGGATATTTTTATCCCACATGGATGGCCGCCTGATCTTCGGATAGCATCTCCATAGCTTCGACAGTCTACGTCTGCTGGATATGTTTAGACTTGTCGTCCTTTTTCTTTTCAGTTTGGATTTCGGCTGTGTGCATTTTATGATGCAGAGTCCGGGTGTAATGCTTAAATCTTTTAAGTAATAAAATCCATTTATAAAAAAAAATAGTCACAGTCACATAGAAATACGCTTACAGTAAAAAAGCACATGCCATGTCAGAAGGGTAACAAGTTATATAGTGATCAAGAAGTTGATCACAAAGTTCCGTAACCTTGCGAAGAAAATCGGAAGTGTATTTTAGAATGCTATTGGTTTGAATGATAAAAATCCGCATAGTTATGTGGGAATCAATATGAATATCCAGATCGTCCTACCGATTGTTGATCGGAAGTTGTTCCGGGCATGCCCACATATACTAGAACCGACAATGTGTCACACACATGGTTTAGCAACATATATGAACACAACTAGGATATACTCCCTCTGTCCTTGAATAAGTGTGCCTCTAGAATTGATCTTAGTCAAACTTTTTATATTTTGACCAACTTTATACAAAATAATATATGATATAAAAGTCATATATTATGAAAGTATATTTTAAAACGGATCTAACGATACCAATTTAGTATCATAAATGTTGTTATGTTTACCAATAAAGTTGGTCAAATTTTAAAACAATTGAACTTATTTGAGGATGGAGGGACTAGATAATGAGAGATAGTGTTACTTTAGTTAATGTTGGGGAAAAATTAGGAGGTCCCGGATGGTCTCGGAGATGTCTTGAAAGGTACTGAAAGGTTCTAAAATGTCGTAGAAGGTTACAGGCATGTTAGAATGGTTTGAAATATGAACAAGTCGATTACACATTACTTTTCTTGGGGGTGGGGGGATTTTCCAAGGAGGCCGCGACCTAATTGGTGAAGAGTTGGAGTCCCACAGGGATCTTTCCCGTAGTAAATAGGAGAGGGACTCCTCCCCTTGTCTGTTGGCTGGCCCTTGGGCTCCACTCCTAAATAATGCACTAGTGGAGAACGGGGCTTTTGCTCACTGGCAAGCACCCCTTTCGCCCTTGCTCGGCCACCACCCGGTGCAAAAGACTGCAGAGGCCGGGACGGGGCGAGCAGGGCGCGTGGTGGGGGGTCATTTGCCTCGGTTGGTGGCTCCAACCGGGTCAAAAGGCCCTCAACGAGAAGGGCCCGTGCAGACACGTGGTGGTGGGGGTCTTTTGCCCCGGTTGGAGCCACCAACCGGAGCAAATGACCCCCCCACTATATAAACCCTGCCAGCTCTCTCCTCTCCTCATGCCACTCACTTTGGAGGACATATTCTAGTTATGTGGTGCGTGCTCACTTGTTTTCCCTCCTATGCACAAGAGGTGTTCGATGAAATGCCCGGGAGAATAACGCTATCTCAGCTCGCAGAAAACAAACACGATTTAATTTGTCCGAGCCACACTTAATTAAATAACCTTTCTCGTCCTTCTTTCCTCCTCGATCGAAGTACCAACTTTAACCTTTCATCTGTCGATGTGACATTGGTCATTTCTCTATTCACGGTGTTCTGTAACAGTTCTTAATTAATAATCATATAATGCAGATGAACCGGCAATGGATGTACGCTGATCGATGCTCTGCCGCGCTCATGAAATGTGTGGGTTATTTTCTCGAGGTGTCCCAGGCAAACAAGCGGAATAGTTTTATGTGTTGTCCATGTGCTGTATGTCATTCACTTCCACCAGTTTCAATCTGGTTTCATGCCCGACTATAATTTTTGGACCAAGCACGGAGAAAAAGGGGTTATGATGGAAGACAACAAACAAGAAGAGAATGGTGACAACTATCATGACATGTTCCCTGAATATGGTGCCGGTACTGGAATGGAAGTGGAAGCAGAAGTCCGGGCACTAGATGAGCCCATCGATGATCTTGGCCGGGCTATTACGGATACAAAGACAAAAAGAGATATTGAAAAGGTGAGGGTGAAGTTCAACCAGATGTTAAAGGATCACAAAACATTGTTGTACCCAACTTGCGAAGACGGGCAGAAAAAGCTGGGCATCACACTGGAATTGCTCCAATGGAAGGCCGAGAACGGTGTGACTGGCAGCGGATTTACAAAGTTGCTGCAAATAGTGAAGAAGCGGCTTCATAGAAACAATGAATTGCCCGACAGTACATACCAAGCAAAGAATCTTGTATGCCCCGTAGGATTAGACGTGGAGAAGATACATGCCTGCATTAATGACTGTATCCTCTACCGCGGTGAGAAGTACGAGAATTTGGAACAATGCCCGGTGTGCACTGCATTGCGGTATAAGATCAGACCAGACGACCATGGCGATGTTGAGTGTGAGCGCCCCAGGAAGAGGCTTCCTGCAAAGGTGATGTGGTATGCTCCTATAATACCACGGTTGAAACGTTTGTTCAGAAACAAAGAGCATGCCAAACTTTTGCAATGGTACATGGATGATCGTAAGAAAGATGAGATGTTGAGACACCCCGTTGATGGGTCATAGTGGAGAAAAATCGAGAGAAAGTTCCCACGCTTTGCAGGTGACGCAAGGAACTTATGGTTTGGTCTAAGTACAGATGGCATGAATCCATTTAGTGAGCAGAGCTACAACCATAGAACCTGGCCTGTAACTCTATGTATCTATAACCTTCCTCCTTGGTTGTGCATGAACAGGAAGTTGATTATGATGCCAGTGTTGATCCAAGGCCCGAGACAACCGGGCAACGACATTGATGTGTACCTAAGGCCATTAGTAGATGAACTTTTACAGTTGTGGCGTGAAGAAGGTGTACCTGTGTGGGACGAGCACGGACAAAAATAATTTAACCTACGAGCGTTGTTGTTCGTAACTATCAACGATTGGCCTGCTCTTAGTAACATTTGTGGATATACAAACAAGGGATACAATGCATGCACACACTGTTTATATGAGACCGAAAGTGTATATCTGGATAAATGCAAGAAGGTTGTGTACCTCGGGTATCGTCATTTCCTTCCGCCCAAGCACCCCTTAAGAAAAGCTCACAAACATTTCAATTGTGAGGCAGATACCCGAGAGACGCCTATCCTCCGACCTGGTGATGATGTATTTGATATGGTGAAGAATTTGAAAGTAATCTTCCGGGCAGAGAAGTTGTTCCGAATGACGCTAACGGACACGCACCCATGTGTAAGAAGAAATCTATATTTTTGGAACTACCCTATTGGAAAATCCTAGATGTCCGCTCTGCGATCGACGTGATGCCCCTGACGAAGAATCTCCGCGTGAATCTGCTAGGCTTCTTTGGCTTGTATGGGAAGTCAAAAGATACATCTGAAGCACGGCAGGACCAACAACACACGAAAGGACGAGACGGCAAGAATCCTGAGCGGTTTCAAGGTGGTCCTGCCAGCTACGCTCTTACCAAGGAAGAGAAGGAAATCTTTTTTGAAGCACTAAGTAGTATCAAGGTACCGTCTGGCTTCTCGTCGAATATAAAGGGAATAATAAATGTGGTGGAGAAAAAATTCCAAAACCTGAAGTCTCATGACTGCCACGTGTTGATGACACAATTGCTTCCGATTGCGTTGATGGGATTCTACCAGGAAATGTTTGACTACCCATTGTGAAGTTATGCGCATTCCTCAATGCAATTTCTCAGAAGGTAATCTCCAGAAAGTCTATCAGCGTTACAGACAGATGTGATCCAATGTCTTGTCAGCTTCGAGTTGGTGTACCCACCATCCTTCTTCAATATTATGACACACCTCCTGGTGCACCTAGTCAAAGAGATTACCATTTCTCGGTCCTGTGTTTCTACACAATATGTTCCCCTTTGAGAGGTTCATGAGAGTCTTAAAGAAATATGTTCACAACCGTGCTAGGCGGCCAGAAGGAAGCATCTCCAAGGGTTATGGAACATAGGAGGCAATTGAGTTTGGTGTTGACTTTCTTCCAGACCTTAAGTCGATTGGTGTTCCCGAATCGCGGCATGAGGGGAGAATGAGTGGAAAAGGCACGCTAGGAAGGAAAGCAAAGATATTAATGGACGAACATTCTTTCACTAAAGCACACTACACAGTTCTACAAATGTCCACCTTGGTGACTCCTTATATCCAGGAACACAAGAATATTATACGGTTCAAAAACCCGGGGCTGTCTGAATCCATGATTAATGATGAACACATGGATAGTTTCAGCGCCTGCTTGCAGACAGAACTCATGAATAACAACATTTTTGGAGATCAGCTCTACTTGTTGGCCAGGTCACCATCTTCGACTGTACTGACTTTCCAAGGGTACGGGATAAATGGGAATACATTTTACACGATCGCACAAGATAAAAAGAGAACCAACCAGAATAGTGGTGTCCGTTTCGATGCAACCGGATACAATGGGACGAAGGACACATATTATGGTTACATAGAGGAGACATGGGAACTTGACTATGGACTTAATTTTAAGGTACCTCTATTTCGGTGCCAATGGGTCAAGATGACATGAGTAAAAGTAGACCAGCAGTACGGAATGACAACAGTGGATCTCAACAATCTTGGGTACAGAAACGAACCATTCGTCCTAACCAAAGATGTGGCTCAAGTTTTCTATGTGAAGGACATGTCTACCCAACCGAGGAAAAGAAAAAATAGGAATGCTAGTACATCATGCGGTGAGCCGAAGCGGCACATAGTTCTTTCAGGGAAAAGAAACATTGTGGGAGTGGAGGACAAGACAGACATGTCAGAAGATTATAATAACTTTGAAGAAATTCCGCCCTTCAGAGTGAAAACTGACCCAAGCATCGCGTTAAATAATGAAGATGCTCCATGGCTACGACAGAAAAATAAACAATGGCGGCACTAGTTGGCGATAACGTATTAAACCTTCATTGTTCATGTAATATTGCTAGACTATTCTGTAATAGTGTATCAAACATTGCAGATTATCCATATCATGTGTGAAAACATGGCAAATCTCTTCCTCTTCTTAAACCATTCATAAATTAGGTTTTTTTTAATGTTTGAAAATTTAAAAAGTGTTGCTAGTTTAAATAGTTAGAATAATAATTTCATAAAAGAGAAAATGTATTTGAAATGTTTATGCAATTTTAAACACTTCTCATATAGAAAGTTTCTCCAAATTCTAAATCATTCATGAACTAGGTTTTTTTAAAATGTTTAAAAATTCAAAAATTATTACTAGTTTAAATAGTTGGAATAATTATTTTATAAAACAGAAAATGTATTTGGAATGTTTACGCAATTTTAAATAAATTTCATATTAAAAGTTTCTCCAAATTCAAAACCATTTGAAATGTATTTGAAAAAGTATTTTAAATAGTATTTGAAACGTGGCAGTGAAAAAATTTGACGGCGAAAAAAAACTGAAATTTTGGGCCTTTTGCCCCGGTTGGTAACATGAACCGGGGCAAAAGGGGGGAGGTGCGCAGGCGCACGATCGCTCGACTCCACCCCATTTTGGCCCGGTTCGTGTTACCAACCGGGGCAAAAGGCCCCCACCTATATAACCCCGGGCGGTTGCTCCGCCCGGGGCAAACCCGCATTTCTTCTAAGTCCTGGAGGCGCCGAAATCCAGAGCAGACGCCGTGAGACTACCCGATTTCGCCGCCGCCGGGATCATCGCGGCCCTCCTCCGCCCGCTCCCGGCCATGCCCGCGCCCTCCTCCCGCGCCCGTGACCGTGCCTCCGCCCGCTCCCCTCCTCCTCGCCGCCGGCCCTCCTCGCTCCTCCGCACCGGCCTCTCCTCGCCGCTGCGCCCTCCTCCTCGCCGTCGTGCCCTCCTCCTCGGGGTGAGGTCGCCCCACCTCGCCGATGTGGCCTCATATCCATGCAGTACAGTACAATTTTTTTGTTAAATAGTTTAATTCTATTGTTAGTTTAGTATTAATTAGTGTTAGTTAATTAGTTCACTTAGAGATTTAGTTTTTAGACTTAGAGATTTAGTTAGTTCACTTACAAAATTTAGGATTTGAACTTAGAAAAAATTTAGGTTTGAGACTTAGAGATTTTTCTTTTTAGGTTTTTGGACTTAAAGAGAATTTTAGTTTTAGACTTAGAGATGTTTATGCAATTGTATGCTATTAGCTATTAGCTATATTTTGATTAGATTTTATGCAATTGTTGCGAGTTGATGAAATTGATGCTATTAGTTATTGCGACTATGACAAACTTATTATGTTATACATTTTTGTAGCCATGGCGAGAGCTCCCCGACGCAGTTCGCGTGCAACCGGTGGGCGCGGCGTCGTCCCCGTCAAAAAAATCACAACCGTACAACGTGGTGGACGTCCACGTGGATCGCGTGCATCGCGTGGACATGGTGGTGGCGCCGTAGCCATCAAGGAGGAGGAAGCGGCACCTCCTGCTCGTGGACGTGGACGCAGAGCACGGGGAGCAGCACGCGCTGCACGGGGGGCAACACGCGGTGCACGGCGCGGCGCTGTTGCTGCGGCGGCGGCGGCAGAGGAGGAGGAGGAGGATGAGGAGGATGACGGTCTCCGACTACCGGAGTTCTACGTCCACCTGTTCCATCCACTGCGGAACAGGCTTCGTCAGCCACAAAAGATATCAGAGATCCTCCTCGAGTGCGAGTGGCCCTTTAGTTTCAGCCTCCAGTTGGAGGGCTGCCACAACGGGCTCGTGCACGTGTTCCTGCAGCGACGTAACGATGGCCTCTAACTGCGCCATGGGTGGGGGAAGTTCGCGCGCATGTACAACCTAAATGCGGGCAACATTCTCACATTCAGGTACATCAACGACGACACGGAGGACAACGTACTGGAGGTGAAGATCTTCGACGGCACCTTAGTCCGCCCCCGTTGCTGCCAGGATAGCTCGTCTGACAGCAGCTCCGCTTCCGAGGCTGGCGAGTCTAACTCCGGCGACTCTAGCTCGGGCAAGGCTTCCTTCGACGCAGAGCCGTAGTATGTTTGTGTCGCTCTATGCTTATGTCGCTTTATGTATATGTCGTACTATGTTTGTGTCGTACTATGTTTAATTATGTCATTGTGTCGAACAATATTTGTATTCGTGGCAGACTATATGTTTATGTTATTGTTCGTTTTCATCTGTGTTTTTGTTCGATAATTTTTCATCTTTCTTACTATAAATGTTTAGTGCAGAGAACAGGAAAACAGAAAAGAAAATAGAATTTCTAATCTACCGCCGAGATCAGAAAAACAGGAAAAAAATAGAACCGTTTACCCAGGTTGGTGTTACCAACCGGGGTAAAAGGGTGTCGGCCTGCTCGCTGAGCAGAGGCCACGTGTGCACCCCTTTTACCCCGGTTGGTAAGCCCACCGTGATGACATAAGGGGGCCTTTAGCCCGGGCTTGACAAACCCGGTTGAGAAGCCGGGACATAAGACCCTTCCTAATCGGGGCTAATTCCCTGTTCTCCCCTAGTGATGGGACGCAAAACGCAAAGGTTAGTGCACCGCTAAGGGCAGCCATACCCATTGGTCCCAAACGCATTAACGAGGACATTGCAGAAGCGCATGCACTGGCTATTTAAAATAGGGTTATTTAACACGGTGTCCTCAGTTGGCACCACGACCTCAGTTTTACCCCTAGCGCCGAATCGACCTCAGTTTTGCCCCTAGTCAGTGCGCAAGGACTCCTTTCGCTGCTCCCACAGTTACTTTCTGCCCCCGTTAGGATCCTGACCTGTGGGACCCATCATAGAACCGTTGGCGCTGCCTGTGGGCCCCAGCTGTTGAGCGTTGGCGCGGCTTGTGTGCCCCAGCTGTTGATGGTTGGCGCTGCATGTGGGCCCCACCTGTTGACCGTTGCTTGCGGCCCAATGTCAAATAAGGCCCAATGTCAACATGCAGACTACACATTATCAATTTATATTTATTAATCACTACATGCAGACTACACATTATCCATAAACCATCAAATTATTCGTATTAATAATATTAAATATATACTGTGATCAACTCAAATTTGTATATTTTCTTAGAAAACATAATGCATTACATCTCTTATATATAAATTTTGTTTACAATGTGCAGATTTTATAGCGATAATTAGAAAGGATAAAACTTCTAAACAGTGGGTACATTTGAACAAATAGAAGAACATAACTTTATATATAATTAAACATAGTTAGAAAGGATAACTGGCCCCACTTTCCATATATTCAGTGGGGCCCGAGAAACATTACATTTAACTAAAAAAAAGGCCTAGCCCTAACTGCTCCCGCTCTGCATGCGGGAGCCCTTCCCGCCCTCCGGCGCCGCCCTACTTCCTCCACTCCGCCGCCCGGATCTCCATCTTCTGCTTAATCCGGGCGCGGCGGTTCTCCGCCCGCATCGTCTCCTCCTGCCTCTCAATTGACCGCTTGATGCTGGCCCGGAAAGCCTTCGCCTCCTCCTTCGCCTCCTTCTTCTCTTGCGCCTTCAACTCCTTCTTCTCCAGCCGCTCCAGTCTCTTGAGGCGGCGGTTCGTCTTGGGGGAGATGTCCAACTCTTGGTGGCGGTGGAAGGGACGGGGCAGTGGACGAAGGGAGGCGTCGGCGATCGCTCCCGTTTGGGAGAGTCGCCGGGAAACTCGATGGGCATGACGTCCGACTCCTCCGGCGGCCACTCGGCCTCGTACCAAGGCCGAGCCTTGGGGTGGTTGTCCTCGTCGGAGACCGACTCCGGGCTTGAAGGGAGAGAGTAGGAAGACATTGTTCGTCGATTGAAGGGAGAGAAGGACAAAGCGCTGCAGAGGGATGAGAAGATGGAGGACGAGTGAAACGGTCTATTTAAAGACACGAATAGACGTGAATTAAATCGGGTAGATGAAGCAAACAGTGTGAAAACGTTGGATGCAGTGTAGAAGAGTCGATGCATGGTCAAAGCGGTGTAGAACAGCCGTAGGCGTAGGCGTAGGACAACTAGTGATACGGAGTACGAGCGCGTGTGCATTAGTCAGTCGAAGTGATTCCACGTTGCACGCGTGTATTAAAGAGGTGAAGAGAAGAAAGTCCAAAGTCTCACGCCAAATCCTGCCTCGCTGCATATGCATTGATGCGTATCTTCTGAAAACGAGGCGTGGAGGGCTGCATCGCTGCAAATACGACGCGACTCGTGTTTCTGAAACGAGGCGTGCAGGGCTGCTGCAAATGCGACGCGACGTTAACTATTTTCTTCTTCTGCCACGTTGTTTACTCTGAAAAAACGAGGCGTGCATGCACCGGGCTGGTGAAGGGGGCCCAACTAGACAGTTTCCGTTGTTGCATGCAGTTACATTGAGACAAAACACCCAGTCCATGCACCGCTTCATTTTCGATCGTTTGATCGTAAGGAACGGTGCAGATCGAGTCCATGCATGCAAACTACGGCGGCAACGGCCTACAGACGCTGAGACGAGCGCTTCTCTTTGCGGGAACGCGATCCTCTGACTTTAGGTCACTGACAAATGGAGCCCATCACACACCGGACCCATGTGTCATGGGAGAAAGTCAGAAAATATAAGGTGGGCAAAGTAAGAGGATCTGGTTCCCTCTGTTTTTAGGGCATGTACAATAGTGTAGATGGGTGCTGTCTGCACTACTCGGCCATGTCATTTCTAGACATTTTTAGAGATAGTTGGTACAGTGCGGTGACCCCCTAGCTTTTGTTGGGATCCAGACACTCCGTAGCCCCCCTCCCGGTAAAACCCTAGCCCCGCTGGAGAAATACCTGACTTATACGGAAACACGCGGTAACTACGTCGAAAGGGGGTAGCAATGTGGAACTATTTGCTTGTTTGTGCTAGGATAACCCATAGGAACACAAAACAAAAAGGTAGAACCCACCTCTTTGGAAGATTCACGATGTTTGGTCTAATACAGGAGTTTCACCCTATAAGCGCTCACGAGATAGAAGTGGATGCCTGTGAAGCGGGTCACACCCCGGAGAGCAATATTTGACATCCAAAGCACACAACACACCTATACTAACATAGTATGGCACCCCCTAGCTTGTGTTGGGATCCAGACACTCTGTAGCCCCCCTCCCGGTGAAACCCTAGCCCCGCTGGAGAAATACCTGACTTATACGGAAACACGCGGTAACTGCGTCGAAAGGGGGTAGCAATGTGGAACTATTTGCTTGGTTGTGCTAGGATAGCCCATAGGAACACAAAACAAAAGGTTAGAACCCACCTCTTCGTAAGATTCACGATGTTTGGTCCGATACAGGAGTTTCACCCTATAAGCGCTCACGAGAGAGAAGTGGATGCCGGTGAAGCGGGTCACACCCCGGAGAGCAATCTTTGACATCCAAAGCACACAACACACCTATACTAACATAGTATGGCACCCCCTAGCTTGTGTTGGGATCCAGACACTCTGTAGCCCCCCTCCCGGTGAAACCCTAGCCCCGCTGGAGAAATACCTGACTTATACGGAAACACGTGGTAACTGCGTCGAAAGGGGGTAGCAATGTGGAACTATTTGCTTGGTTGTGCTAGGATAGCCCATAGGAACACAAAACAAAAATTTAGAACCCACCTCTTCGTAAGATTCACGATGTTTGGTCCGATACAGGAGTTTCACCCTATAAGCGCTCACGAGAGAGAAGTGGATGTCGGTGAAGCGGGTCACACCCCGGAGAGCAATCTTTGACATCCAAAGCACACAACACACCTATACTAACATGGTATGGCACCCCCTAGCTTGTGTTGGGATCCAGACACTCCGTAGACCCCTCCCGGTGAACCCTAGCCCCGCTAGAGAAATACCGGACTTACACGGAAACACGCGGAAACGACGTCGAAAGGGGGTAGCAATGTGGAACTATTTGCCTGGTTGTGCTAGGATAGCCCGTAGGAACACAAAACAAAAAGGTAGAACCCACCTCTTCGGAAGATTCGGGATGTTTGGTCAGATACAGGAGTTTCACACTGTAAGCGCTCACGAGAGAGAAATGGATGCCGGTGAAGCGGGTCACACCCCGGAGAGCAATTTTTGACATCCAAAACACACAACACACCTATACTAACATGCTATGGCACCCCCTAGCTTGTGTTGGGATCCAGACGCTCTGTAGCCCCCCTCCCGGTGAAACCCTACCCGCTGGAGAAATACCGGACTTATACGGAAACACGCGGTAACGGCGTCGAAAGGGGGTAGCAATGTGGAACTATTTGCTTGGTTGTGCTAGGATAGCCCATAGGAACACAAAACAAAAAGTTAGAACCCACCTCTTCGGAAGATTCACAATGTTTCCACCTCATATTCTTTGAAATATCAACTACTATATTCGAGGAATCACATTTTAGTGAAGGCTTTCGTTCTAATGTTTATAAATCCTATTTATATTTTTCCTAGACTTGTATTAGACCTATATAATGCAATTCCGAAGCCTGAAAATTTATTGGATGAATATTCGTATTATTTATTTTCTTTTGAATAATAATGGTTTTAATCGAAAATCGTAAATAAAACAAGTTTAAAATATCAAAATAAAAAAATAACTTTGGATCTTTCTTAGTCACACCAAAATGAAGCTTTGGTGAGATTTTGACCTTATTTGAGCTCCAAAGGTTTGAAACTCATCTCATTTTCTTGAACTCTCTACTAGTCTGTTCAAGATATCACATATTAGACAAGGCTTTTTCGTTCCATTCTTTATAAGACAGGTTTATATTTTTTTCTCGTTACTATATGACATAACACTACTATGTGCGTCGGCTTTATATTTTTTCGATTTTTTTTAATTATGTATGCTCATTTCAAGCTTGGTCAACCCTCTGTTTGACCAGCCGAAAAGCTTCTAGAAGGAAACCCAGAGATTCGACCTGGGCTGTTGGATCGACGCCTTCTAGAAGGAATCGTGCATCGGACGGATGCGCTCGCAGCCACAGCGATCCGCGAGACGCTCGTTCTGAGCTCTGATTGGTTGGTCCGTTGGCCACAGGGATCGATGGTTTCTAACTGTTCTACATATGATTTTTTTGCTGTTAAGTATTAAACCATGTTATTTAAATAAAAAAATATAAAAAATCGAAGAATTATTCAAAACATAATGAAACTTCAGATTTACTACAGCGATGATTTTTATCAGTTTTACATATGATTTTTCTATTAAACCATGTTATTTAAATAAAAAATAGAAAATAAAAGAATTATTCAAAACATAATGAAACTTCAGATTTACACTATACATGTAGAATAGATGTCTAGGAAATTCATTTGGTTGATTTAGAAAATATGCCAAAAAATGTTGAAGCACAAATGGGGGTATTTACCCTAGCTTCGGACCTCATTTGAAGCACATTTCTCACGAGAATAGAGCGATGGTTGCAAATGAGCATAAATAACTCAAAACAAATCAAAATGACATGAATCCAATGCACAACGTTGTTATATGTGATATAGTTGCTCCTCAAATTTCTTTGGATAATTTTGGCAAGGTCGAATTTTTCATGAAATTGTAAACGGGGGTATTTACCATAACTTCGGACCTCATTTGAAGCACATTTCTCACGAGAATAGAGCGATGGTTGCAAATGAGCATAAATAATTCAAAAAAATTCAAAATGACATGAATCCAACGCACAATGTTGTTATATGTGATATAGTTGCTCCTCAAATTTATTTGGATAATTTTGGCAAGGTCGAATTTTTCATGAAATTATAAACGGTGGTGTTTACCCTGACCTCATTTGAAACACATTTCTCGCGAGAATAGAGCGATGGTTTTAAATGAGCATAAATAATTCAAGAAAAAATAAAACTGACATGAATCCAACGCACAATGTTGTTATGTGATATAGTTTCTCCTCAAATTTATTTGGATAATTTTGGCAAGTTTGATTTTTTCATGAAATTTCAAACGGGGTTGTCTACCCTAACTTCAGACCTCATTTGGAGCACATTTCTCATGAGAATAGAGCGATGGTTGCAAATGAGCATAAATAATTCAAAAAATATCAAAATGACATGAATCCAACGCACAATGTTGTTTTATGTGATATAGCTGCTCCTCAAATTGATTTTGCTCGGATAATTTTGACAAGGTCGAATTTTTCATGAAATTCCAAACGGGGGTATTTACCCTAGCTTCAGACCTCATTTGAAGCACATTTCTCATGAGAATAGAGCGATGGTTTCAAATAAGCATAAATAATTCAAAAAACTAAATCAAAATGACATGAATCCAACGCACAATGTTGTTATATGTGATATAGTTGCTACTCAAATTTATTTGGATAATTTTGGCAAGGTCGAATCTTTCATGAAATTTCAAATGGGGGTGTCTACTCTAGCTTCAGACCTCATTTGAAGCACATTTGCCTAAAATTTTGGAATGACTTGGTTCAACATCATACAACATTACAAACATTCTTTTCGCTTTTAATCCACATTCTGAATCGTGATTTTGTTCAGAAATACTCAAAATTAATTAAAAAACGGCGAACACGTTGAAATAGGTGCAAATTCATAGATTCGACGATAGTTTTACAGAAAGATGGCATAATTTAACTAAAAACATTGAAAACACTTAAAAAAACTATGGTTGGCCGAGGCTCGCCGCGATCACCTGGCCTAGTCGTCGCCCTCCTCCTAGACATTGTCCTCTTCCTCGTCGTCCTCATCGCTGTCGTCGTAGGCCAGCATGTTGGAGGGCCCCACCTCGTGGTCGTTCTTGGCGAAGGGCGATGGGTTCGCCACCGTAGCGAGCCAGGCCGCTCCGCTCTGCCTTGGATCCGCAGCCGGTGCAGCTGCGCCTGCTCGGAGGGATGGCGGCGGTCCCGCCTCTCGCTCTGCAGGGCAGCCTTGCGCCGGTCGCTCTCGTACAGCGCGACGAGCGTCTGCTGCTCATCCGACGCCGCGGTTGAGGTGAGCTGCCGGTAGATCTGGCGCTCCGCCTCCTCCCTCTGGTGGGTCTCCAGGGATGCACGAACAGCGGCAGCCTCGGCCGCTGCTGCCGCCTCCTCGAGCCAAGAGCGGACCTGGTGGAACGCCTCCTCGTTCCGTCATGTTTGGAACGAGTAGAAGGCCGCGTGCTGCTCGGGCCAGATAGGCTGCCTCCTCCTGTGCCTCCTCCAGCGTTGCGCCTCCTGCGGCGGCTCCTGCTCGGGCGCCGCCTCCTCCTACGGCTGCTGCTGCTCGGGCACCTCCTCCTGCGGCGGCTGCTGCTCGGGCACCGCCTCGTCCGGCGCCGGCTGCTCGTTCTCCTCGCTGTCACTGTGGCCCCGCGTCGCGGCCGTGGGTCGGCAGTACAACGGCGAGTTGCGCCATGCACGGTGTGATGCCTCGGGGTGTCTGGTGAAGTGCGGCGAGGGCGATGAGAGTGAGTGCGGTGAGGGCGAGGAGATGAACGGCGAGAATGGGGAGAGCGGCGAGCGGCGAGGGGCCTTTTGTAGCCCTGGCGGGTCATTTACTGCGCCGCGCGTGCCGTTACTCCAGCAGACTTTGACCGACCCGAGGGCCCGCGGTTTTCCCACGTGTCGCTGACAGCTCTGGCCCTCGTCGGCTTCCCCGTCTTTTCGCCTCCCAAGCCGAACCCAGCGGTGGTGGTGGTGCCGCAGGTGCTCGTGGCGCAGCAGGGGGTGGTGCGGCGGTGGCGGCGGCGAGAGCGGCAGCGCACGACGGTGGTGGCGGGAAACTCGGGTGTGGACTATTCAGCATAGTCAACTAATTGCGCGGTCCCACCTGTAATCTCCGGATGGTTTCAGCGAACTTGGCAGTCCCACCCAGACCCACTTCGCGAAACGGAGTCTGACTCCTCGGTCCCACTTCGCGAAACGGAGTCGACTCCAAACTTACCGTTCCGGCCTCTCCATAGTAGTTGCGCACGGATTAGGGGCAAAACTGAGCACCATTCGGCGCTAGGGGTAAAACTGAGTAGTAATGGACAGCTGTGGGCAATTCAATAAAAAGCCCTTTAAAATAAATATAAAAATGAGCCTTTTTTATTGAAGAGTGTTCGGTGAACCGAGCTCGAGCCTAGTTTGAAGCTAGTTGGCCGAGCTTGAACCAAAATTTCAGCTCGTGGGGTTTATTGAGCTCGGGCTGAATAAGACTATATTCGCTCGAGTTCGGCACGTTTTATGCCCCTAAGCTTGATCCAACCCACTATGCAAAACACGATGTCTATCCTAATGCACTATATCACAGTAGATTTTTAGAGGCACAAATAGTTGCCATAAAAAAAATCTGAAATGTGCTTGAAAAATGTTTAATGGCGTTTTGAAAAGTGTCCTATAGTATAGGGTAGGAAAAAAACATCTAAGACCCATTTAACAAGTGTATTTTAAAATGATTTTTTGTCGTGATGGTCTCACGGCAGATGCCATAGGATGCCTAAAGATGTGGGGACGATGGACGCTGGAGGCGCTCGGGGAGGGATCACGCAGCGAGTAGCCGCGTGAGTATGAAACTAGCACTGCAAACAACAGGATCTACCCAGGTTCAGGGCCCTCGTGTGGAGGTAAAACCCCTACTCCTGCCTTTCTCTCTTTTTATTTGTGTCTCACCGATTAGCCACAGTACAAATTTTAGCTTACAACCGAGTAGCCATCCTTCTCTCTGAGCAACTGTAGCCCTTAGTCGTGTCGTCCTCCCTCGCGCAGGAGGAGGCAGGGCACCTTATATACTGGTGCCCAGCCGGATACAGCCAAGATGTCGACATAGTGTGCACACTGCACACTTCCAGCTTCCCGCTGACAGCTTTGGCTTCCAAGTTTGTCTCCGTGTGGAAAGTCGTTGTGCAAAACCAAGAAGCTGATCTGTTATCACTGACACTGTCACGGGGTGGGCCCCCTAACCTGCGACGCCCTGCTGACACCCTGGCGCGGATAAGCACACGCTCTGCAGATGAACAGTGCCCCAGTACGGACCCAGGATACGCGGGATCCTGTGTCAGAACGGCTCCTTTGACTTTTGGCCCGAGTAGGAGACCGCCATTTCTACTCGGACCACTTCCTCTACTCGGAGGAGAATAACTTCCTTGATTCTTCCTCCTGTCCATCGGTGTGTACGGCCGGGTAGCAGTCGACCGGGTAGCGATTACCGGGTAGCCAGCTACTCTGCCAAACGTTTCTTCTGATCTTGCCCTTAGCACTTTCCTTTACCCTACTCGGGGGTAACCCCCCGACATTAGTCCCCGAAGCTGATAGAGTCCTGCGAACTCGTTCACTGGGCTCCGCCAGCTTAAAACCAATCTTGCCTTTGAACCTTAGGTTGCCGAGTAGAACCCCCGAGTAGCCCCCAATTCTGGCTCGGGTCTCTTCTCTTCCGAATAGGACTATTTCTCTTCTCTGTCGCCGAGTAGAATGACTTCGCGGAATTCCTGGAGAGAATCTCGGCGTGGCAGACCAAATCCACCTTTCCGCACTGCAACTGGGCACGTGTCACGCTCTCGTACCCCCGACGCCTCGGTGCCCGGGATATGGCAGGCCACGCGCCCATCACTGCGCCCTGGGCCCACCGGCCCGTTAGGTCACATCAAGTGCAGTTATTCACCCACGATCTTGACGTGGGATCGATTGCGGCCGTTACGCGCGCAGACTGCGCTGTGTGCGTTTCTAACTGGCCCACACCCCACGTCGCACGATTTCCGCGCACAAACTGATCCCACTAACTCCATCAGTAACGGCTACCCGAGGGGAGGGATAAATACCCCCTCGGTAACTCCTTCCTCACCTTCCTGCTCTCATTCGCCTCCCGCCTCTCTGCCTCTGGGCCGCCACAGAGCGCTCCGTCGTTGCACATCTCACCGCGCCGCTGCTCCCTGCGACGCCGGAAGGCTAGCGATTTCCACCAAATCTCTCACGAATCCACCGAATCTCCTCTTCTCGATGGCCCACGACAACGACGCCCGCGCCGGGTGGGCTGGATCCGAGGTCACGGCAGACGATTGCCAGTGGCTGGTGAATACCCGCCGGGTTCCCGCCGGCGTGCGCTGCAGGCCTTCGAACGGCGAGCTCGTCCCTACTCCGGAGGCGGACGAGTTCGTCGTGTTCCTCGCTCACTTCAAGCGAGGATTCGGGCTTCCCGTCTCCGACTTCTTCCGCTCCTTCCTCAACCACTTCGGCCTTCAACCGCATCATCTGCCTCCGAACGCCATCGTGATGCTCGCATACCACGCCGTGGTGTGCGAGGCGTTCTTGGGTGTGCGCCCCACGGTGCACACCTGGGCGCGCTACTTCTTCTTCAGGAAGCAGAGCGTGCCCAAGCCGGGTAGCACGGAGAGCACCCGTAGCATGACCAAGACCGGCAGCGCCATGATGCTGCAGCGCGGCGGGACCAACCACCCATGCATCAAGGGCCTTGACTCCGTGCGCAAGTGGCAGCGGTCGTTCTTCTACCTGAAGAACGTTGCTGTTGAAGAGGGAGCGCCAATTGTGGATCGGATCCACCTCCCCAAGTGGACGAACACGGCGCCCACCCACCAGAATTGGGGATTCAAGCCTGCACTGGAAGGCGACTTCAAGCAGATCAACCAGCGCCTTGCCCAGCTGAAGGATTTGGGGCTGAAGAGCGACGACCCCATCGCCTGCTGGATTTCCAGGCGAGTGCTCCCGCTGCAGCGCCGTGCGCACCTCATGTGCTACATGGGTGGCAACAGAGATTGCACGAGAACCACCGCGTTCGAGTTGAGCAACGCGGACGTGGCCGTCTGGGCGCGCTCTATCATGAGCACTGGCCTCACCGACAACTGGCAATACGGCTTCGTGCCGTATAGCCGTACGAAGCCCATCGGACAGGTTAGTACTTTTATGCTCCATCTTTGCAGTACGATACCGAGTAGACGGCCTTCCAGCTTAGCATACTTAGTATTCGCATGCTGTGCCGAGTAGAACTCCCGCTAGTGTCCACTAGGCTTCATGTGCTTCGTGTTTGCACGCCATGTCGAGTAGAGCACTTGCTAGTATCTGTTAGGCCTTATGTGCTTTGTGTGTGCACGCCATGCCGAGTAGAACATTTACTCAAATATGCTTTGTGTTTGCATCCCGTTCCGGGTAGAGTTCCTTGTATTACTCAACTGATTTGTGCTGCTTGCTTGTATTTTCAGCACCTTGACCGCCAGCTCACTGAGAACGAGGAGCTCCTTGAGGCCAACTGGGACCCAGACCGGACAGAGGACGACGAGACCGCCTACGACACCCAGGACACCCTCTGTGTCCCTCATGCCGAACAGCATGGTAAGCACCATGTCGATGCTTCCATTCGGGATTGGTCCGAGGACGATGAAGAAGGTGACTGAGCTCGCCTCTGCTGCTACGGGTAGCGCTGTTTCTTCTTCCTTTCCGCTTCTCAGTCGTTGCTTCTCTATTCTGTAGACGATGCTGATGCTGATGAGGACGAGGAGGACGTCCTTGGCGTCAACCCGGTTGCGGTGGCCGCTCCTACCACTCGTAAGAGGACGGGTAGCGGTGCTCAAGAGCCCCCCGCCAAGAAGCCGAAAGCCGAGAAGAAGAAGAAGCAAGTTTCAGGCCGAAGGCTACCCCATTACCGCAAAGGGTAAGTAGTTTCCCTCTGGTTTACATCTTGTCAATGCTTCCTGGTGTTCTTCTTTCCTTCCCCTTTTCTGAACTTCTTTTTCTCTTCAGCGCTCCCTTGGACGCTGATGCTGCTGCTGCGCCCGCCAAATCCAAGAAGAAAACACCCGTCGACCCCGAGTCGCTCATCAATCTTGATGAGAGCGAGGAGGAACCAGCCGACGAGCTAGGACGCGTGAGTCCTCTCCCGCGAAGGAAGAAGAAGAAGACACCAACGCCCAGGACGCGGGGGCTGGTGCTCAGGACATGGATACGGAGCAGCAGGCCCGCGCAGAACCAGATGCGCAGGATGCTGCTCAAGACGAGACCCCGCCTTCTCTCCCAGCTGCCGCAGCTGGGGAGAAAATCGACCAAGACGCCGAGTACCAAGACCATGCTGCCCTTGAGCAGCATGAGGAGAACCAGGAGCAACCGGAAGCAGAGGCTACGGTCCAAGATGACCCCGCGGTGCAGCCGCGGGTAGAAGGGCAAGAAGATGCCCAACTGGATCCCCCTGCCGGGCAGCGGGTTGACGCAACTGTGGTGGAGCAGAACCCGCCGAGCCAAGCGCAGCCAGACGCTGCGCCGGGTAGCCAGCCTCCAGTGCCGCCTACCCCGCAGGCTGCTCCACCCACTGCACCAAGCCCTCCACCAGCGAAGAAAGCCAAGACCGCAGCCAGCCCTCCAGCCAAGCAGAACATCAAGGAAACTGCTTCCGATGCTGCCGACAAGAAGGATGGTGCCGCGAAGAAAACCATCCATCCTGACGCCCCCGTGTGCAAGAATCCATCGCGCACCGCTACACAAGATCTGGCCAGGATGCCGCCGCCAAAATTACCCGTGGCGCCTGCCGCAAAAGCCGGGCAGCTCACCATCGGCGCTTCTGGCAGTTCCGCTGGCGCAGGCGCTTCAGGCAGTTCCGCTGGCGCAGGCGCAGGATCAAGCGCCCAGGATCCACCCGGCTATCTGCCCTATATGGTGCAGACGGCCCAGCAGTACGGCATCAAGCTCACCGCGGGCGAGAAGAAGGCCGCGCTTACAAAGGGCAGGCAGGCCACGGCTGTGGATGCCAAGTTGCCGGACAAGAAGAAGAAGGCCCTCTCGATCTTCTCGCGCGAGGTCCAAGAAACTGAGGTGCAGTCTGCGGGGCTCGAGCAGATAATCGACCGGGTGGGCTTCATCGACGCGGTGTGGGACAGCGACCTCCTTGGCAACAAAACCTGGAATGGCTTGACCTTGGGCCCGCTGGACCATTGGCGCATCGACTGGAATAAGGCGGACATGGGCTACACTCCCATGACTATCTTGTCCGCCACCAGCACGCTGGCCGCGAAACTGTTCGTCCACCGCAAAGCTGCAGAAGACCTCGAGCAAACCTACGCTGTAAGTTGTGTTTGCTTTTTCCGAGTTGCGGTTTCTTGTTCCGAGTTGCGATTTTCCTTCTTCTAAAGCTGCAGAAGACCTCGAGCAAACCTATGTTATAAGTTGTGTTTGCTTTTTCCGAGTTGCGGTTTCTTGTTCCGAGTTGCGATTTTCCTTCTTCTCCTACTCTTCTCTTTCTCCGTAACCACCATCCAGTCCCCGAGATTCGGGCCGAGTAGATGTGTACTCAACCGAGTTGCCGTCTTCTCGGGCCAAATCTTCAAAACCATGTCTAACTCCTTTTCTTTCTTCTTCTCAGAATAGCCTCTTGAAGAGGACAACCCTCTACCGGCGTCTTCTCTGGAACCACTCCATCGCCAAGAGGCGCCTTGAGGCCCTGGAAGCGGAGCGCAAGACCGATGCTGAAACGGAGAAAGCAGCCCTGGATCGTGCCCTCCAAATTTCAGCACTCGAGAGTAAGCTTCTAGCTATTCGGTTAATGCGTTTTTTGTTTACGCCCGTATGTGCTCTTTGCTCTAACTCCTTCTACTCTGCAGGCAAACTTGAGACGCTGACAGATGAACATAAACACTGCCACGTCTTCATTGAGTCTGCTGAGAGCAAAATTAAGGAACTTGAAGGTGAGTTGCCGTCTTCTTGGTTATTTTACTTCTCTCTCTTGGCTACCCTGCTTACTATGCCGCTTCTGTCCGCAGAAGAGTACAAGAAGTTCCGCGAGGAGCATCTTGACTGTCTGAAACCTGCCGAATTGAAACAGCAGATTGCGGACCTAGAGGTAGAGTTCAAGAGTAGACATCTCACCGAGATGGAACCGCTGCAAGTCAAACTGAAGACCGCCCTCCAGGACGCCCTAGACCTGACTGCCGAGAAGAACAAGATGGAGGCAGCCTTCAAGGCCAAGCAGCGGGCCCTCGAGTTGGAGAATGAGTTGCTGAAGAAGAGCAACATGGACCTCATGAGCCAGCTGGCCGAGTTCCGCAAGGTTGAAGAGAAGCACATTGCTGACGAGGAGTCGTGGAAGAGGAAGCTGCAATCGCTACTCTGCGACCTGAACAGTAAGTTCTCGCTCCTCTGCGCCTTCCTGTTTCCTTCTTCCTCTTTGTGACTTGATTTGTATCTCTTCTCTGCCTCTGCCTCTGTTTCTAATCCTTTCTGATGGCATTTCCAGAAATCTTCCCCGACCTCTGCTCGGCTTCCAAGCCTGCCTTGTCTAAGGCACAAGAACTCCGATCCGAGAAGGGACTGTCGATGGACACCAAGGATTCGATTGAAGATAGCTTCACAAATCTGCAGGGGCAAGTTCAGCGTCTTAGGGGCTTGGGCACTGATTTGGCATCCACGGCCTTCAAGCTGCATGCGTTGTTCTGGCCCCAAGAACCTTTGCCAAGAACCATCCGCGCGCTCGCCGAGAAGCTGAACGGTGTCAAAGCCGAGTTGAAGAAATGGCGAGCATCCGGAGCTCGGGCAGGCGCCGACATGCTTCTACTCTTCATCTGCAGCTGGTATGAGAATCTCAATCTCAACACCATCCTCGAGATGCGCCAGGACTCAAAGTGGGAGAAGGATCCCGAGTGTGTGACTCGCCGCCAGGCAGTCGCATATGAGATCGCCTCCTACGTGGATACCGCGCGCTTCATCGAAGGCCTCACCGAGCCTGATACGGACGCGGAAGGTGATGATGAGGATGAAGACGAGGAAACCGAGTCGGATGACTTGGCTTGCTTCGAGAACACAGGTGCCGAGAAGGGCAAGGGCAAGGCTGCCGCGGGTAGCGACGAGGAAGCCGAGAGCCAGGATGCCACCATCATTGCCGATTTGGCTACCCAGGGTGCGACTCCCGAGCTGGGCTCGTCCTCTGGTGCGGCACTCGACGACACGGCGCAACCCCGCTCTCAGTCCAAAGCCTCTACATCCGCTACGGACCCCATCTCGGTGGCCACCGCCACCTCAGATCAAGCTGCTGCCAACCCCGAAGCAGACGCCGCCCAAGCGAACTTGGAGAATACCGCGACCTCGGACTAGTTACTGTGACGCCCCGAGATCGGGCACTATGCAGATTTCAGCATTTCCGCCAAAATCCACATAATAACCGATTCCAGGTTGCCACTTGTGATAACATTACAACAGTTCACGAATAATCCACAACAACAACAGTGGAGGTATATACAAGACGACTCAAACGAGTCAAGGATACAACTGATACAATACAAAGATCGAAATGACAGCAGAAGAAACAACATAGTGTCCGACTACGGACAAGATACAAATTGGACTAAGAGTCCTAAAGATAACCGATGGCGTCCAATCCGTGCCTAGGCCAAGCCGGAGGGATTCCCAAGCTAACGTCATCAGACTTCAAACCTGTTGACTGCAATGTGGAATATGCAGCCAAAAAATGGATTCGTGGGTCAATACTATTATTTACTGGCAAGTGGATAAACCATACTCACAAGTTACCAGCGTAACCAATCATCACAAGATACAAATACTTTGGGTACAACGGAAAGAAAAGGGGTAGTGCAAAGAAGCGGCAGCGGGCAGCAACAACAACTAGAGAGAGACACTACAACTCCCGGCTATTAGAGAGGGATAAGAGAGCGCGACAAAACCAACTATAACTACTCACCAAACAATACCCATCCAGTGTTACCCCCTACTAAGGAAGCAACCCAAGGAAACTCACACTGTTGATTAAGGTGACATTCATTTTTATGGTGGAGGTAATCTATATTACTAGTCAAGTTATCATCGTTAAGTGTAAGTTGTCTGAGTACTTGTTAGCCAGCACTTTCACCAAGTCATCCATAACCGTGGACAACACGGCTTCTCGAGAAGATTAACCCTGCAGGGATGCACCAATTTGGCCGTACACGTAAGAATGACCCGCCAGATGGAAATGCACTTCCACCAAGCGAGGCACTCAACACAACCCAACTCTTCTTCGCATCAAGCCCAAAGAACCACATGTTGTGCGTGCTCGGCTAATCGAGCCCCCACGAAGAAAAGGGGGACCCTCATAGCACTCTAAGACCACGCCGCCCTAAATGCCGACTACAAGAGGTCCACCCTGGCGCCAAGGGTTCGCACCTGCATATGCATGCATCAAATGGAAAGCCCGAACTAAGTGTGGCGATTTGGACGAGATGCGAATCGAATCAGAATTGCGGGGGGCGCCCATACACGCTTCCCACATGCGGTTAGTGCGCTCATCATGGATCGGAGGACAAGACCCTTTTCCTAATTAAGGTCGACACTAGCAGGCCTCAAAACCACGCCGGGCCTCCTGCCGGTGCCTTATCATCAAATTATTATTATCCCAAACATTAACATGTTGTTTATTAAGTTGAAACCCAACTATCAAACTAAACAGGTGATAAGAAGGACAACAAAACTTGAGCGCAAACAACACTAAGCATGCAACTACGACACGAGGGCCAACAAGGTAAACAAACAACAGTTAATAGGAAGTGGAAGGAAGTCTATATCATGGTTGCAAGGTAAACATATGATAGGATCGAGACACAAGCATCGAATCATAAGGCTAGCATAAAGACAACGGAAAGAATTGGTAACAAGTGAGGAAAGGCAACATGGGTAGCAAGTGAGTATACTTGCCTGAGATCCAGCAAGTAGAGGTACATCCGTAGAACTTGTCGGTGCTCACATCATCTCGACGTCCTATCCGTGAAGAAGCAAAGAGCTAACAGAAACACCGGATGCAACAATTACTACTACGGTAAAAGATCCAGCATGATCCTAATTTATATGCATGACATGCGGGATGCAACGCAAAATTACAACTTAGACAATTTAATCGGACCCGGAGTCCGGACAAATAATTATGGTTTAAGTTGTTTATCTAACCATCATATTAAATGTTGATTAACATGCAAAACAGTTAGTAGGTGAGCTAAACAATATTAAATGGAATAGGGCAATATTTATTAATACCCCAACACATTCCATATGTTGTTATTTAGTTGACATGCATAACACAGGCTAAAATGCACAATACAAGATGCAAACATGAGCATGGATGGCATATTAATATTCCTTGCATTTTTCTGATCAAAATAGACATAAAGTTTGCATTATTTGGATTAGTAAAACAAAAGTTATAACCATTTGAAGTTTTGGGTGTTTTCTGTAAAAACTGGGACGAGTTCGTGATAAAAACAGAGAGTGGAAGGGCTCCGGTGCAAAATGGAAAAAGGCCAGGGGCCTCGGTGCAAATTCTTCAGATCCAGATCTGGATCTAGGTTTTTCCACCGAGGGCGGAGCCAGCCACTGTGGCTGGCAGATGGGGCCAGCCATAGTGGCGTTGGCGTGGCGCCAAGTGGCGCGTGGGTGTGCCTGCGTGGCCTCCAGTGCCTATGACAGGTGGGGCCCGCGTGCGCGCGTGGCAAAGTGGAAAAACGGGGTGGTTTTATTCCGCGTGAAGGAGGACTCGAACCAGGGACCTCCTGGGTGCGGATCGGTGCCCTTGCCACTGGGCTAGCTACGGCTGTGCGTTGGATATCAGATCCGCTTATAGATGATTGAACTGGTCGACGTTAACTGAACTTCCGAACAGCAAAGTTTCAGAGAGCACAACGGGTACAAAACGATGACGACGACCTACTGCAGCGGACGACGCTCGATGGAGCCACTCCCAGAGCAAGGGGGGAAGGGGAAACGAGTCCCAGAGGGTTCCTCACCGTGGGGAAGGCTGTGGGCGGCCGGAGATGGTCGGAGTCGCACCGAATCGTCGAGGAAGCGGTGCTGACGGCACAAGAGAGAGAGGAGGAAGACGACCATGTCGGCAGCGTCCTAGGCAGCCGCGGCCCCCGTTCTTCCGCGTAGCAGACGACAATGGCAAGACGGTTCCATTCCGGCTGGCCCCTTGGCTCGACGGAGACCATGGCGGTGGGGCGTTTGCGAGGTCCACCGGTGTTACTCCATGGGTGCCGAAAATTCGGATACGTACACCAAGAGACAGAGAGAAACGCGAACCAAGGGAGAGGTAGAGTGGCGGCGCGAGGGGAGATGGGAAGGGGAGAGGCTAGGGTTTGGGGATCCTCTCCCGGGTAGATAAGAAGGAGGGGGAGGAGGGGACCATGGAGGGTTGGTCCGTGGTGGTTTCACGCTCTCCTCGTGCTCCTGTACGGAGAAGAAAGCGACAGGAAGCATCGAGGCAGGCCAGACTTGGGCTGCAACTTTGTGGGTTGTGGATGGCCTGGCTTGGCTGGGCCATTGGCCTGGCCAGCCAAAACGTTTTTTTTTCTTCTTTCATTTTATTATTTTCAGAAAACAAAAGAAAGGTTTGGGAAACAAAATAAGAGAGAGCTCACACCAAAAATAATTATTGAACATTTGCGATTAAAATTTTATTAAGAAGTTATATGTGATCCAATGAGATGCAATGCAATGCAATGCATGATGCGAAAAATAAAAACAAACAAAACTAATTGGGGAAAATCCCCGGGCGTTACAGTTACCTCCTGAAATACTCATGCTTTGAAACATTCATCAGATCCCCGGGATGCCGGGTGCAAATGTATCAAACAATTTATCTTCCCGTTGCTACTCAGTTTTTATTCCACTTGAAGTTGTATACTTAGTAATTTGAGCAGCTCTGGCTCGATGCCGGGTTGCGTTATCATGCGAGTCCCCGAGTTGCATTTCTCATTCACTCCTCCTTTTTATCTCATCTCTTACCCGCAACTTGTTGCTTTTTTGGTATTCGAGTCACAAGAGTTCAAAGTTGGAGTTTCAAATACTTAGCCACTTGGAAACAGTCATAGTAACGCTACCCACCACATAGCCGAAAATAGGTTAACAAAAAACAGTAAAAAAAAACACTCTACTCGGTTGCCACACGCGTCCTTCCCTTTGCAGTTTTTCATGTGTTAATTGACTCTTTGGCTTGTTCTCTGGCTTGCCATGAAGCCGGGTTGCGGACAGCAGCAGAGTCGCAGAGTGTCCGGTGAGTGTAAACACATTACTTGGTATGCTTTTGAAATTCTAAGCATAGCAACCGAGTAGACAAAGATACAGCAGAATAGAAACACTTAGAACAACTTTGGACGAGGGCAGTCCCCGAGTTCAATTTCAGATTGCAGAGTAGGGGTTTAACTCGGATAAGAGAGTACATACACATTTTTGCTCATGAATGAAAGCGACGAACTAGAGCTACATTCCAGGGGCGTTTAGATTCCTCCCCAGCTTTATCCGGCATGTTCTTCTACGATGGTTGCGCATCTACAAGGTAGTACACATCATTGTGTAGAGCCTTGCTCACAATGAACGGCCCTTCCCACGGAGGGGATAGCTTGTGCATCCCGGCTGTGCGCTGCACGAGCCTAAGGACCATGTCTCCTTCTCGGAAAACCCTTGGGTTCACTTTTCGGCTATGATAACGCCTCAGGTTTTGCTGGTAAACAGCTGAACGTGACAGAGTGAGCTCTCTTGCTTCTTCTAGCAGGTCAACGTCATCTTCTCGAGCTTATCTTGCCTCCGCCTCAGTGTAGAGGGTTACTCGGGGGGAGTCATGCTCTAAGTCGATTGGCAACACGGCCTCAGCCCCGTAAACCAAGAAGAATGGCGTGTAGCGGGTTGACCGGTTAGGGGTAGTCCTTAGACTCCACAACACCGCTGGCAACTCGTCTAGCCAACACCCTGGTGTTTTCAGCAGCGGCTCAATCAGCCTTGGCTTTATGCCTGCAAGCACCATGCCATTTGCTCTTTCCACCTGCCCATTGGATGCGGGGTGCGCGACAGACGCGACATCTAGTCGGATATGCTTATCTCTGCAGAATCTCACCATGGCTCCCTCAGCAAAATTTGTGCCGTTATCCGTGATGATGCTGTGCGGGTAGCCGTATCTTAGGATCACATCCTTCAGGAAACTCACAGCAGTAGCTCCATCACACTTCCGAATAGGCTTCACTTCAATCCACTTGGTGAATTTATCAACCATGACCAAGATGTGTGTCATGTTGCCTCTAGCCGGTTTGAAGGGACCAACCATATCCAGACACCAAACAGCAAATGGCCAAGTGATGGGAATTGTTTTCAACTCGGAAGCAGGCATGTGGATCTTACTTGCGAATCTCTGGCAGCCATTGCATTTCCTCACGATATCTTCAGCCTGCTTCAAAGCAGTGAGCCAGAAGAAGCCATGCCGAAAAGCCTTCTTGACTAGAGCCCGAGAAGAGGCGTGATGCCCGCATTCCCCTTGATGTATTTCCACCAGAATCTCTTCTCCTTCTTCCGGTTCCACACAGCGTTGCAGCACGCCAGTGGGACTTCTCTTATGCAGCACTTCTCTGAAGATGGTGTAGCCCTTGGATCTTCTCTGAATCTGCCTTGCAGTAACCTCATCATCTGGGAGGGTGCCGTCCTTAAGAAAGGATAATATGGGCATGGCCCAACTCGGCGTCTCCCGCGCGGGAAACACTGGTTCGTCCACTTCCATCGGAACAACCACCACTGCATCTTTTTCTGGGTTGGGATTGACTCTCTGCAGCCCCGAACGGTTTGCAAGGACTTCTTCAAGGAATGCGACAGTCCCCGAGCTAAGAGGGGCAGTCCCCGGGTAAGGAGGAGCAGTCCCCGAGTAGGGAGGGGCAGTTCCCGGGTTGCAGGCGCCAGTCCCCGGGATGGAGACGGCAGTCCCCGGGTCTTCTTTTGCACCTTCCCAGTCAATCTCCATTGGAACTGCTTCTTCAGCAGGCAGAGAAGGAACGAAGATGGACTCCGAGTTGGGGGATGGCTTGATGGACGGCTTTCTCAAATGCTCCAAGGCAATCCCAGCCGGGATGTACTGCCGAGAAGACCCCAACTTGGACAGCTCATCAGCTGCCTCGTTCTCTGCTCGGTGGATGTGTTGGAACTCGCAGCCTTCAAAGAATCCCGTCATGGTTTGGACCAGGAAGCGGTATGACGCCATGTTGGCATCCAGAGCGTCCCAAGTGCCAGAGACTTGCTGCACAACCAGATCCGAGTCGCCATAGCATATGATGCGCTGCACACCAACTTCCTTTGCTACCTTCAAGCCATGTACCACAGCCTCGTACTCTGCAACATTGTTAGATGCCTTGAAGTGGATTTGCAGCACGTATTTGAGTTGATCTCGCTTGGGTGACGTAAGCACCACGCCAGCACCAAGGCCTTCCTTCATTTTGGAGCCATCAAAGTGCATCTTCCAGTAGTTGGATACCGGAGTGGGAGGCTCATACTGCACCTCAGCCCAATCCACAAGAAATTCTGCCAGAATCTGAGACTTGATGGCTTCTCTTCTTGCATACGCGGGAGCGTACGTGGCCAGCTCGATTGCCCACTTGGCTACTCTTCCACTTGCTTCCTTGTTGCCCATGATATCCGAGATGGGAGCTAAGCTCACCACTGTCATGGGATGTTCTTGGAAATAGTGCTTCAGCTTCTTGGCGCCCAGGTACACACCGTAAGTCATCTTCTGGTAGTGGGGGTAGTTCTGTTTGGAGCTGGACAGCACCTCACTGAGATAATATACTGGCCGCTGCACACTTTTGCCTTCCTCTTCTCGCTCCACCACAATCACCACGCTGACTACCCGATTGGTAGCGGCAATATATAGCAGCATTGGCTCCTTGGGTAGCGGGCTAGCCAAGATGGGAGCGCTACCCAGCATTGCTTTTAGCTCCTTGAATGCCACATCCGCTTGCGGTGTCCAGACGAATTTGTCGCTTTTCTTCATCAACTGATACAAAGGCAGGGCCTTCTCGCCCATTCTGCCCAAGAAACGACTCAGAGATGCCAAGCAACCAGTGAATTTTTGCAATCCTTCAGGGATCTCGGCAACAACATGCTCTCAATAGCTTTTATCTTTGAAGGATTGGCCTCAATGCCCCGACTGGATACCAAGAAGCCGAGTAGCTTGCTAGCCGGGACGCCAAATGTGCATTTACTCGGGTTCAGCTTCATCTTATACTTGCGCAAGTTAGCCAAAGTTTCCTCAAGGTCGCTAAGCAGAGTATGTTTTTTATTCATTTTGATGACAATGTCATCTACGTACACCTGCACATTCTTGCGAAGTTGATCATGCAAGCATTTCTGCATGCATCTTTGATAAGTGGCACCCGCATTCCGCAATCCGAAACACATGACACGATAGCAATAAGCCCCGTACGGGGTAATGAAGGCAGTCTTTATTTGATCAGCAGGGTTGAGAGCTATCTGGTGAAAGCCAGAGTAGGCATCTATGAAAGATAACAGCTCACAACCAGCAGTGGAATCGATCACCTGATCGATGCGAGGTAGCGGAAAAGGATCCTTGGGGCAGGCCTTGTTCAAGTCGGTGTAGTCGCCGCACATGAGCCACGCGGTAGCGGCTTTGGGGTCCTCCTTCTTCTTCTCGACCATGACCGGGTTGGCTAGCCAATCCGGATGCAGCACCTCCATGATGAAATTGCTTATCAGCAGCTTGGTGATCTGATCACCAATGGCCTTCCTTCTCTCATCTCCGAAACGGCGCATAGCCTGCTTCACTGGTTTGGCATCAGAACGCACATGTAGCGAGTGCTCAACCAATTCCCTCGGGACACCTGGCATATCCTCATTGGACCAGGCGAAGACGTCCCGATTCTCACGGAGGAAGTGGATGAGCTCGCTTTCCTATTTCTCTCCCAACCCGGAACCAATGACGGCAACGCGGTCGGGGAACTCAGGGTCGACCTGGATCTTCTTCGTCTCCTGGGATGCCTGAAACGCCGTCCCGTGCTGGGAACTCGGCATGCCAGGCGCACCAGCTTGTGCGGATTGCGCCATAGCCACCACCTCGTACATCTTCTTCTTCTCGACAGCAATCACCATGGACTCCGCCAACTGAGAACCAGCAGAGGCACACTCCATAGACTTCTTGTAATCACTAGAGATGGTGATCACGCCATTGGGACCAGGGATCTTCATCTTTAGATATGCAGTATGAGTAGAGGCCATGAACTTGCTCAGAGCAGGCCTGCCGAGTAGGGCGTGGTAGGGGCTCTGGTGATCAACCACTTCGAACTGCAGGCTCTCTGTGCGGCAGTTCTCCCTGGTGCCGAATAGCACGTCTATCCATACTCGGCCAATCGGATTGCACGAGACTCCTGGCACAATGCCATGGAAAGTGGTCTTGCTGGGTAGCAGCATGTTCTCGGCCATACCGAGCTTCTCAAACGTGTCTCTGTACACGATGTTGATGCTGCTGCCGTTGTCAATCAGTACCTTGCTGAACCTCACGTTCTCCTCAGGACCCAAGAAGGTGGGATCCAGCACCAAGGCGTAGCTACCCGGGTTGGGCATCACCTTAGGATGATCCACTCTGGACCACGTGATCTCTTGGTTGCACCAGTGCATGTAGTGAGGAACATCAGGGATCACAACATTGACCTCCATGGCACGCCTGTGCTGGGACTTCTTGTCGACGGGCTCAGAGGTGAAGATCATGTAGCTCTCGTGATGCTCCTGGTACCGGTTGCGGTCTCCACCACTATTGTTGCCGTTGTTGTTGTTACCCTGGTTGTTGTTGTTGTTGTTGATGCCTCTGTTGTTGTTGCGGGTGTAGTAGTAGTAGTTGTTGTTGTTGTTGCGGTAGCCATCGTTGTTGAAGTAGCGGTTGGCTCCCAAAGCCACCTGGTTCACATTCTCTCTTCTCGGAAAAGCTGGAGGCCGAGCAGCGGGTGCACGAGCAGGCTGCACTGCGGCATTCGCAGCTGGCAGAGGAGGAGGAGGAGGCAGGCCCTCATTCTTGATTTCTTCCCACCAACTACACTGTTGAGTAGTGTGGTTGGCGGGCCTTGCGGGATGCCGAGTATGGAAGCTGCAGGGGCCATCCTTCATGTCCTTGAAGACGAAGTTTGGTGCTGGACCCGAGTTGCCGCTACCCTGCTGGAAAGCGATGTATGGCTTCTTGCTGCCTTGGCCCTGATTCTAGTTCTGCCCGTACTGGGCTCCAGCAGTTTTTGGCCTATGGCTACTCCCAGCTCCGGTTGCCACAGCATTCACTTCCTCAGGATCGTAGCGGGTATCAATCCGGTCACCTCTGCGCTTGTTGTGGAACTCATTGCGCTTGCTGGTTTTGATGTTGTAGTTCCTTCTCGGCTCAGCAGCATCAAGAAGAGGCTGAGTTGGGTCGCCGAGTGCGTACTGATCCGCAATCCGGATGGTCTCTGCGAGAGTACTTGGCATCTCTCTCTGCAGCCTTTGCCACAACATGCTGCCATGCCTGCAACCCTGCGCAAACCAAGTGATGGCCTGGGCCTCATTCACACCCTCACAAGTGTTCCTCAGAGTACTCCACCGAGTGAGATACTCTCGGTCCGTCTCCTCTTCCCGCTGCCTGCAAGCGGATAGCTGCTGCGGCCTATTCGACCTCCGGTAGGTGCTGGTGAAGTTGCTGACAAAAGCCTCCGCGAAGTCAAGCCAGCAGTTGATGCTGTGCTTTGGCAGGTTGTTGAGCCAAGTTCTTGCTGGTCCCTCAAGCATCTGCGGGATGTATCGCACGGCCCATCTCCGGTTGCCGCCTGCAATGTGCACGGCTGTGACATAGCCATTGAGCCAATCTTCCGGCTTGGTGGTGTCGTCATAGAACTTTGTCCCCCTAGCGAGCTGGAACTGCTTCACGGATGGCTCCGTCATGATGCGGGGGCCAAAGCACTCTGGGCCGGGCGGCCCCTTGCTCTCGAGTTGCGCCGATAAGCTGATTCGGTCCAGCTTGTGCCTGGCATCACTGGGCTCCAGCGCGCGCTCACCTACGCGATCCAGGATATCATAGCCAGCCAACCCCATAGCCGAGTAGCCATCGTCATATCTGTCCACCTGCACGACTGCAGGCTGCTCCACCTGGTTGGCGGCTGGCGCGGCCGCGCGCGGTTGCTGTCTCTGCCGAGTAGGCTGAGCAACTGGATGCTGAGAAGGGCCTGGGCGCTCTCCATCTCGGGCCTGGCTGTGAGCTCTGTGGGCTTGATAGCCTGCTCCTCCAGTGTTGTGTTTTTGACCGGACTGTCGCGGCACAGCGTGCTGTTTCGCGGCGACAGCCGGGTCGTACACCTGCATCTGCCTGTCTCTGCCGGAATGCCCGCTTCGCTCCCTCTCACGACTGGGATGCGGTGATGAGGCCTGATCGTTAGATCTAGCCGCATGCGAGTGCACCACCTGAGAAGCTCCAGCACCCGGGTTGGCTTTCCGGAACTCCTCGTTCTGCCTAGCGGCCTCTACCACTAGCTCATTGAGCCTCTCCTGCTGCCTAACGCGCACGTCTCCAGCGAGATGCGGCAACTCAGCAGCTACAGCTTCAGCAGCTCTAAGGGTTTTGGCGGGGGTGTTGTATTTGGGTCTGGTGGTGGCGGTGTTTTGGCTAGCGGCTTGGCCAGCAGTTTCGCCAACTGCTGCCATCTCGGTGCCTAGGTTGCGGCGCGTAGCACCTGCCTTGGAAGGCCTCCTCACGACGGGCGTAAAGCCGTGAGCTCGGTTGTACTCATTCTGGTCCAGGTTCAGCTCAAGCCTAACCTTATCCAGCTCCGCCTGCTCGGCGAGCAGCTCCTGGCGCTGCCGGTCGAGCTGCGCCCGCATGGTCATGAGCTCGAGCTCGGTGGGAGGCGGCATGCCCACTCGCACGGCGGATGCTGGTATCGTCGATGTCGTGGAAGGAGGGATGTAGCCCGGGATGTTGTGAGGCGCGTCATAGGGCTTGTGCGTTCTCCCGCCAGCACTCGTGCCATCAAGATCCTCGATGACTCCCGCGGCGGCAGCCACGCCCTTCCCGGCATCAGCAGCAGGACCGGTCATCATCACCTCCACGCGGTCCACAGAACGGCCAGTTGGCTTTCCGCGGGCAGCGATAACAGCAGGGGGATCCTCCGCGACATGCACCTGCTCGGGGTACTCGCGGTCGATGACGGTGGCGACGTAGACGAGGTGCGAGCCGAAGGAGAGCACCGAGCCGCCCTCCGGCATGGCCCTGCCGCCGAAATCGCCGGCGTTGTCGGTGACGAAGTCGAAGGAGCCGAATCTATGGACGAGGCCACAGACCACGCGCTCTCTAGTAGCAGAAATCGATCCCGTCCGAACGGAAACTCCAGCCAGCGCCGCTGGTTGCCCCACGGTGGGCGCCAACTGTCGTGGTGGTGTCACAGCAAATGCCATAGGATGGCTAAAGATGTGGGGACGATGGACGCTGGAGGCGCTCGGGGAGGGATCACGCAGCGAGTAGCCGCGTGAGTATGAAACTAGCACTGCAAACAACAGGATCTACCCAGGTTCAGGGCCCTCGTGTGGAGGTAAAACCCCTACTCCTGCCTTTCTCTCTTTTTATTTGTCTCACCGAGTAGCCACAGTACAAGTTTTAGCTTACAACCGAGTAGCCATCCTTCTCTCTGAGCAACTGTAGCCCTTAGTCGTGTCGTCCTCCCTCGCGCAGGAGGAGGCAGGGCACCTTATATACTGGTGCCCAGCCGGATACAGCCAAGATGTCGACATAGTGTGCACACTGCACACTTCCAGCTTCCCGCTGACAGCTTTGGCTTCCAAGTTTGTCTCCGTGTGGAAAGTCGTTGTGCAAAACCAAGAAGCTGATCTGTTATCACTGACACTGTCACGGGGTGGGCCCCCCTAACCTGCGACGCCCTGCTGACACCCTGGCACGGATAAGCACGCGCTCTGCAGATGAACAGTGCCTAGTACGGACCCAGGATACGCGGGATCTTGTGCCAGAACGGCTCCTTTGACTTCTGGCCCGAGTAGGAGACCGCCATTTCTACTCGGACCACTTCCTCTACTCGGAGGAGAATAACTTCCTTGATTCTTCCTCCTGGCCATCAGTGTGTACGGCCGGGTAGCAGTCGACCGGGTAGCGATTACCGGGTAGCCAGCTACTCTGCCAAACGTTTCTTCTGATCTTGCCCTTAGCACTTGTCTTTACCCTACTCGGGGGGTAACCCCCGACATTTTTTCAGGCACTTTTAGGACGTGCCTTCAAAGATAAAAAAAAATTAGGCACCCTTCTATATTATTTTACATTATGATTGGATGCACTGTTGAGCAATTCCTACAAATATTTTTGAGACATTTTCGTGAAGTGCCTCAAACTCAAAAATTTATCCTAGTTACTTTTTAAATGCCTCAAAAGAGAATTTAAGGCACCCTTTTCAAATGCCATAAAAATAATTTAAGGCAATTTCTTAAGCGCCTTTGAAAACAGTTAAAAGTGATAGTAAAAAATCCCGAAACAAGTGGAGTCGTCCGAAAAGGAACATTAACAACACTCAGAATTGGACTCAAACATTAGTACTACCTCCGGTCCATTAAAACTGTCGCTGGAATATAGCGTGAGCAGTACAAGTAGCATGCACATCCTCCGATAATTTTTTCGGATTGGAGGGAGTACATTAATCAGTACCGAAGCATTCAGTCCCGTAATCACAAGTAAAACCATGTTATCTTGTTTCGAAAGCTGAGCAAAACAGTAGCGACTAGACCCAGAATACTACTACTAGGCCACTGTGGGAGGGTGCAGAGTCAGAGCCACACGACCAAAAGGCTCGCTCTTGTACTTCTGAGATTGCTCTTTCTGAATCCAATACGTAATTTTCATGAATTAATGTCAGTTCAACCAAGTTCTTCAGGCAGAGCCACACAGAGACATCCAACTCTTCTAGTCTTCATTAAAAGAACAGAAGATATTGATTGGGATGTTGCTGTCCTAGATCCTAGTACTAACGTCCAGTCTTTCCCTGTTGTCGGCATCGTTAAGTCCTTATACTATATAACTCTATAAGCTTACTTGTTTCAAAAAAAAAAAAAAAAAACTCTATAAACTTTGTTCCCTATTGACCATGTGCCATGATCTGTGCGCCAGATTTAAGATTATAAATATCAAACAATGCAGAAGCATTTGGCAATCCATGATTTGTGCACCAAATTTAAGATTATAAATATCAAACCATGCACAAGCATTTGGCAATCCATATATGATTCATGTCCACATGCATAATGCGATGAAACCACTATTATAGTGGAAATAGAACGTCAACAAGATAGACACTAGAACGTTAAACATCACATCTTAGCTAGGCGCAGCACAGTGAGTGCAGCGGCCACCAATACGAGGAATCAGATGGAGAGTTGATTCTTCAAGTATGTTACAGTCCTCTAGGGTGCGATGGTTCTCCATGTGTTGCCCATCATAGTTGAGTCTCTGCTGGTCCACGAGAAGGCCTTCCTCGGCCCGGATCTTGACCTTCACATCGTAGATGGTATCTGTGCTGTGAACCACAAGAGGTACGATCCTGCCAGTCAATGTTTTGACGCGGATTAGCATCCTCCTTCTCATGCGGCGCAGATCAAGGCGGAGAGTGGATCCATCTTCGATGTCGTAATCAGCAAGAGTGCATCCATCTTTCAGCAGCTCACCGCCGAACAGAAGGCACAGCTGATCGTAAATTTTGGCCTTGACGACGTAGATGGTGTTCGATGGATCCACCTTTTGGGTGATCTTTCTGTCAGCATTATACATGTTCTTGACGAAGATCTCCATCTGCTGAGCAGGAGCACCAAACATCACAACCCAGATTGATCACACATTATTGTAGACGAGTAAAAAAAATCTTGTTTACCATACAAGAAGTCGGGAACTAACATAGATCAGATCAGAATGACTAACTGGTCTGATTTTGATGTCAAAGACTGGGTGTTCATCCTTCCCGTGATAGTACGGTCTGAGCTAGAAACACGTATTTGCTTAATTTTTTAGTGCAACATATATTGGATTATGCTGTAACTTATATACAATCGAATAGTAGGTGGATTGATCAAACTAACTTTGCGTCTTTATCAAAAAAACTAACTTTGCGTCAGATCAAAGTGCACGTACCTTGAAGCTCGGGGCGAGACGATGGACGCAGCCGGAGGACCAGTATTCTTGCTCTGTATGGAGAATGGTGAGGGTTGGGAGACTGGGGGTAGGCGAATGTGGCGACTCCGCTGCCAATTTATAGCAGCACTTTTGCTCTCTCTCTCTTCAAAGTTGAGCTGCGGAATTGAATGTACGCGACTCTTCGGTTTGCTCTAGTTCAAACTCTTCGGTTTCACTGCTCCGTCTGTGTGCATTTGCGACCATGCATATTCTTGCGTGATACAACCAACATAAATATAGAGGCGTCGCTGCCAGGGGGCGGCACAGTCGAAACCCTAGCCGTCGCCGCCCCCACACCCTTCCTCCCCATCCACCCGTCGCCGCCGGAGGAAGCCACCGGGGGCACAACCCTCCGCGTGGTGGACGGCGGCCGGCGGGTCCTCGCCTCCTCAGCACAAACGCGGCGGGAGGCATCCGGCCAGATGCGTTGGTCGGTTCTAAACGGCTTGCGCGGACGGCGGAGCATGGACACCGGGGCGGCGGCCCTGGCTCTTCTGGCGGCGGCTAGTGCCTGGGTCTGCGTGGGCAGCCGGCGCTGGCCGGGTCGGTGGCGCCGCCGATGGGATCTGGGGTGCCTCGACCATGGTGCGGCGCCGTCATTGGCTTGGCTCCCGGGCGGCACGGCCTCCTCTGTCTTCGACGGCGGGAGGCGGTGGTGCTAGGGACCGTCGGCGGAAGCGCGGAACCTCCCGCAAATTCCCTGCTGAGAGTCGTTTCGTGGCGTCGGGGCGGCGAGACATCAGATTAAAGAAGATGGTCCTTGGGTTTCCCATCGTGCGAAGGTGAAGATCCTGGTGTAGGTTCTCTTTATCAAGCCGGGGTGTCGACCTGAAAGGCTCCACCGGCGAACTCCCATGGGCGACGCCTGGAGATTGCTGGATCGGTGGAATTCGGTCACAATGCTCAGTCATCCAAGGTGAGATTGGAAGACTAGCAACGGTGTTCGGAGTCTTTGCATCGATGGGGAACTGGCTTGGAGTTACAAGATTCGTTGCAGCCGTATGTAAGAGGAGGCGACAATATGCGTGAAGTCCAAAGTCCTACCTTTCAGGGTGAAACCCCAAGGTCTGGCCTTAATTGGTTGTGCCTGGCACTGGTCTTCGTGGAGCCGTTGTTTTGAGAGCGAGGGTTATCTTCAGGGTGAAAACCCAAGATCTGACCTTAATTGGTTGTGCCTGGCACCGTTCTTCTTGGAGAAATTGTTTTCGAAGAGATAGACATTAGTTGTTGTTTAGGTGGTGGTTGTGCGGATACCGCGAGGATTGTAACTCTGTAGCGGAACTTTTCTTTTTTATTTCTTTTTTTTATTATCTTTCGGCTGTGTGCATCCATTACGTTGTTGCAGAGGCCGGATGTAATTTATATCTCCGCGATATTAATATATTTCCCTTTATAAAAAAAACATCAATATAGAAATCACACTCCGGTGGTGGACCGCGTCAGGCCACCTTGCTTACATTTTCCTTTCCGTCCTGCTAAATCATGGGGTGTTCGGTTGTCGGCTGGTTTCTGTGTTGATCTTGTAACCTTGTGCATTGGACTATTCAGTTCTCACACATGACTCGTGGTAACACTTTCAACCTTCGTTCTTTGTTTCTTCTGTTTTCCTCGGCAGCCGTAGTAGCACGCCAAGTTGGTTTGGAACCTGCCCAGTTTCCCACCATTCCACCATATTGTCTAGACAACAATCTTGTTCACTTCATCTGACATTCCTTCTGTATTCAAATTTGGAGTCGTTGCAAACTTTGTTTGAAACTCACCGGCTTGTTTCTTGAACTTCACCATATTTATGGTCAAAATAAAACATGCTCCATTCATTCTTCATTAACATGAATTATATTTCGTACTAGACCTTGGAATTACAATCACTGTAGCTGTATGATAATGGATGCAGGGCCGGGCCGCACAGGGTCCATTAATGGGCTAACCAAAACCGTCCCAAAACACTGGTAGAAAATAGGGTTGTAGTCCCGGTTCGGCAGGGCCTGTAGTCCCGACCCAGCAACCGGGACTAGCAATGCGCGACTAAAACCCCACTCTATAGTCGCGACAGACTGCGAACCGGGACTAAAGGCCCGTCCACGTGGGCGGGTGGCGGAGCCGGGAGGCGGAGGACATTTAGTCCCGGTTGGCCACATGAACCGGGACTAGATTTATTTCGTAATTTTTTTAATTCATTTGGTTTCTAATTATTTTTCACTCCCTTTTTTTTTCAGACTTTGTATTATTTGCTTAGTGTCTAACTACAATTATCTCTAGTCAAATTACTTACTCATGGTCAAACTTCCCGCTCGGTCACCCATCCTCTACTCTAGCACTAGCACGCTTAACTTCCGAGTTCCATCCCGTCTCGCATCCAAGTGTTTTGCACGCATGTATGTGATACTAGTATCATATCAATCCTATTAACATGAGACTCGATGCCACATTTCTTTTGTTTTCTGAATTTCAAATAAATCTTTTAATAAACAAAAGTAATGATGTAATTAATTATTTTGAATAAATAAATAAACTTTAACTTTTAATTTGTATTATTTCTAAAAATACAAATAATATATCAAAAAATTAAGAAAAATAGAACTAATTCATTTTAAAATCTTAATAATACAAATAATATATCAAAAAATTAAGAAAAATAGAACTAATTCATTTTAAAATCTTAATAATACAAATAATATATCAAAAAATTAAGAAAAATAGAACTAATTCGTTTTAAAATCTTAATAATACAAATAATATATCAAAAAATGAAGAACAATAATACTAATTCATTTTAAAATCTTAATAATACAAATAATATATCAAAAAATGAAGAACAATAATACTAATTCATTTTAAAATCTTAATAATACAAATAATATATCAAAAAATGAAGAACAATAATACTAATTCATTTTAAAATCTTAATAATACAAATAATATATCAAAAAATGAAGAACAATAATACTAATTCATTTTAAAATCTTAATAATACAAATAATATATCTTGATTTTCTGTAGTTTGATATATAGAATCTGTAGTTTTTCTGTTTTGTTTTCTTGATGTGTTCTTGTTTTTGCTTGTTTTGAAACGTGTGTTTGACAAAAGACAAGTGATAAGAAAAGACAAGTGACAACAAAAGATATCCATTACATAAGTCTCACAATACGGAACATTTACATAACAAAAGATATCCATTACATATATATACTAAGATAACCCATTACATGCATATATACATCTATGGCTCCGTCGAGTAGATGCGGAACAACTCGTAGGAGACAAATGCATCTATGGCCGCATACTTGACGTTCGTCAAGTCCACTGGGGTCTTCTCCCAATAACGGTGATTCTTCGAGGGGAAATCGGACTTCATCCTTTCGTAGCCCTCGTGGATCAAGGCAGTTGCCATGAAAGCCATCCCGGTCTTTGGCCCGTTCAAATGGATAAGATTCTGAAGATCAATGTAGTGATCTTCAGGTATCCTAATACCCAACCGCATCAACTTCGGACGGTCTTGCGTGATGTCAACGCTGCAAAAGTCAAACCCCCTGTTGACAAGAAAATCAACAAGGGCCGGACAATACTTTGAACTACTGCAACAACAAAAAATTGATATGTGTTAGATATGTTGCAACACATGTATGATCACATGCAACAAAAAAATCGAAGATGATGCAATACGTGTGCGTTATACCTTGACCATTGGAAGATCAGCACGGACTCCTTGAATGCAATCTGGATGACGGCAACATCCCTCTGATTCGCCGTGTACTCCAGATCAAGCCCGAAGAACCGGTGTTCATCGGGAGAGGCGTCATAGAGATCGGTCAAATAACCAAGAGCACCGGGCAGCCGCTCACAACTGTTGGTGTAGCACACATCGAGAGTCTTGCCGCATGGTGTGGGACCATTGTATTCTTCCCAAACTTCAGCCATGGTGTGTGCTTGGTGAAGATCGATCGAGAGATGAGGAGGAAGACAGAGTTACAGAGAGGAAGAGAAACGGAACTCCGAGACGCGCGCTGTGGAATGGCGCCCTTCTGCCTCGCTCGCGAAATAAAAACCGCCTTGCGAGAGGCGAGAAGTTTGATCTTTAGTCCCGGGCGGCCACGCCAACCGGGACTAAAGGACCAATAGTCCCGGGCGGCCACGCCAACTAGAATTAATGCCCTCCACGCGCCTCAACGCGCTTCCCAACCCGCGACGTATGACCTTCTGTCCCGGGTCTCCTCCCGACCCGGGACTAAAGACTCATCAGTCACGGGGCGCGACGTTTGGGGACTGATGGGGGCGTATGGAAGGCCTTTTTTCTACTAGTGAAAGTGAACCTATCGTAGGCGAGCCGAGCGCTCGCGCTCGCTTTAAGCGAAGCATAGGGGAACCCGAACAAAGTGAAAAGGAGGTCGTACTTTAGAGTGGAGCATGGGCAGCCGTGGGCCTCTCGCTCAGGATCCTGGGCCTATAGCTCACGAGTCATCACGAAGAAAGCAAACATCCAACCCGAGGGCTCCCCCTAAAAAAATCCATGGAAGGCTCCTAGCAATCGAAACAGTCCCGCCCCTACCGCAGGACTTCTGCGTTACGACTTCTGGTCCCGATTTGCGACCAGGCAACACACCAATGGAACCGACCCCATAGAAAATCAATCGTATATTTGCATCTAGCGCCGACGACAATTCCTCTTCTATTTTTTTATTGGCTGATTGGAAAAACGGAACACGTATAGTGTTGGCGAGTCATCGTTTCTAATTATACTCCGGTTGACTCCTAATTTAATTTTGAAATTCTGATTAACTTTTCTCAGGGATCACTATAGAACTGAACAATAATAAGGTTACAAGAATTTTTTTGTTTCTCATTTACCTCATAAATATTGCTCTCATTGAATTATGATAGTTTGAAATCTTCTTGTAGTAATCTTGAGGTTGCCCTTACAAAAACATAAAATCTAATATTGATACCAATGATCTATTTGTTGAGATGATGTTTTTATAAAAATCATGCCAAAATAAAATATTGGCCATGTTGATGTTCTTAAGTTTCTAAAGCGGCATGATACTTTTCTCAATGCAAATATTGCATATAGCTAGAGTTATGTCGACCATTCATGTCCAGATTGCATTGGTGGAGCAAAGATTTCTTAAATTGAAACTATTGAAGTCCTAATATCCATGTATACTACAATGACACAACAAAGACTCAATGATTTGGCCACAATATCACTTGGGAGCAAAGTGTTTGGAAAGATTTATTATGCGAATATCTTCAAAGAACTTAATAAAAATGACAATGTCGAATAAACATTATAAAATTTAGAGTTAAATAGGTATGATTCTTAATGTATTCAATTTTTATGTAAAATACTATTCCATATACATTAGAATTAAAAAAATTCATTATTTTATTTTTGTGTCAGATAGGGCCCGTTTTATAATTTCGCACAGGGCCCCGGATTTTGCTGCTCCAGCCCTGAATGGATGGAGGCATGGAGCACACATTTATATATGATAGAGTACATGCCAAATAGCAAAGACAAGAGTGTAACTCGAGAATAAACCTTTTAACGCCTTACAAAATCCGGAATATACTCTATAAACCTCAATTAAGATATTCATTCTTTTACATTGAGAGACATCCTTACAAGCTCTTCAAGTATATTGTATAGTATGTGTGCACCAATTATTATTAATATTAATGTCATTTTCTTTTCTTTTATGTCTTATTTAGATTACAAAGAATTTTGATAATAAATGTCTCATAAATAATTTGAGAAAATAGCATAATTTTATTTTAATAGAAATATAATTTAACTCTATAATAGTTGTGTTTGAAATGATACATGTTTACATTATATAATAGTGAAATTTAAGTTATTATATTACACATGTTTAATATTGTTCTACCTAATAGTAAAAGTATTCATATGTGTATGTTGAAGGTTATTTCACCAAGCCAACCTAGTTTATGTTTGGTGACAAATGAAATGAAAAATTGTAAGAAAAAAATTAGTATAAATGTGTGATAGCGAAGCACCACAATAATGATATGTAGAAGCTGATATCGCAGAAGAGAAAGGCAGATGAAGAAGCGAGTGCACTCCCAATGGGATGGATGAAATATTGAGCCGATTATCAAAGACAGCTAAATAAGCCACCTCCACGTAGACCCGACACGTGTGGCGCACGTGACCACGAAATGTGTGACAAAAACAAACAACAGACCAACGCAACAAAGCGATGCCACGGTAGCATTGCCTCACAAGCTAAAACACAAAGATGACTGAGTGTCAACATGTAGGAGCAGAAAAAACAATCAAGGAGCCGAGCAACCACAAAACTTCCCAATTTTAGGGAGCTTAGTACTCCTTGAACATTTCTGTTACTAAAATAGTTATGTTTTTCAACATACAAATAGATTTCAAACTCAATGGTAGCATTGTATCTAGAAAATTGGCATGCAACACGATAACATTATGCCACCGAAATGAAGAACCAGATAGAGAGTTGATTCTTCAAGTATGTTACAGTCCTCTAGGGTGCGATGGTTCTCCAGGTATTCCCCATCATAGTTGAGTCTCTGCTGGTCCACGGGAATGCCTTCCTCGGCCCGGATCTTGGCCTTCACATCGTGGATGGTATCTGTGATGTGAACCACAAGAGGTACGGTCTTGCCAGTCAATCTATTGACACGGATTAGCATCCTCCTTCTCATACGGCGCAGATCAAGGCGGAGAGTGGATCCATCTTGGATGTCGTAATCAGCAAGAGTACATCCATCCTCCAGCAGCGCTCACCGCCGAAAAGAAGGTACATCTGATCGTAAATTTTGGCCTTGACTACGTAGATGGTGTCCGATGGATCGACCTTTACGGTGATCTTTCTGTCAACATTATACTTGTTCATGACGAAGATCTCCATCTGTTTTTCATGAATGTCAGTTCAACCAAGTTCTTCAGGCAAAGCCACATAGACACATCCAATTCTTCTAGTCTTGATTAATAGAACAGAAGATATTGATTGGGATGTTGATGTCCTAGATCCTAGTACTAACGTCCCGTCTTTCCCTGTTGGCGTCGTTAGGTCCTTCTACTACATAACTCTATAAGGCTGGTCACAATGGGGAGTAACATAAGGTAGTAACATACATATTTTTCTAGACTAAGTTACTACCTCCACAGTGGGTGGTAACATAGGGTGGTAACATAGAGTGTTTCATTTATTACTTTGTAGGATCTATAACACTACTTCAACTTTGTGATCTATATGTGGCATGTATATCAATATAAGAAATTTGTTTGCCGCGCCTGTGCATAAATATCAGAATTCATGAGCATAGTACAACTCCATTTAAATGTATTGTCGAAGAAATCATAACAATAATCTAGGACAGACTAGGCACAAGATCAGGTCAGAAGCTAAATACTCTAAAGCTACAAAGCATGCATGCAGCTAGCCTTCTCAGCCCTAAAGTCCTAAGCTGAAAGTCCTAAGCTACAAACTATGGTTCAGAATTCGGATTTGCAGGGAGTGTAAAATTAGACTTGCTGAAGATTGATTTACAAACAAAAAACTGTACCATGTATTCTACGATGGGATGGCAGAGGAGCTTTCCGTTCCCGGGGGTACAGGTGCGCCGATGTCATGGGGTTGGACGAGCTCGTCGGGGCGCCAGGGTAGATGAGCGGCTGCGGCGAGGGATTGGCGTGGGAGCTTACCTGCGCCGGCCAACTGTTGCGGCGGCAAGGTAGCCGACGACCGCCCCGGCGCCGTCTCCTTGTGGGTTCGAGATTTGGGCATTATTCTGATGGCCCCTGAATGACGCCGCCGGCCGGAGCCGCCGCTGCCCAGCGAGAAGGCAACCAGACCGAGGTAGGTAGAGGTGGCAAGGAGATGGAGATCAGCTCGACGGAGATAGCTGAGCAGAGCAAGGTAGGTGGAGGCGTAGTTTGGGGAGACGATTCCGTAGCCGCAAGGGATCAATTTTGGTATTAAAAAGTATGCATGCCGCGCGATGTTACGGTAACCAAATAGGTTACTCCAATTCTCTCTCTCCTCATTAACTCACCGCCACGTAGGAAAATTCGCTGAGCTGGACTTGAAGTTACTAGTGAAGTTACCTGCATTGGGGCCAGCCTAAGCTTACTTGTTTCAAAAAAAAAACTCTATAAGACTAGTCATAGTGGGGAGTATCATACACGAGTATCATGCATATGATACTAGTATATGATACTACCTCTATAGTGCATAGTATCTTATAGTAGTATCATAATCTTATCCTATTTATTATTTTGTAGAATCTCAATGCAAATATGTGTACAAGATTTACATGCAATTAAATTTTCTAGTTTTACGTGTCATGATACGGTATCTATCTATGAGAAAATGCTTCACATACGATGTTTCTCGTCCGATAAACGTACGACGGTTCCATCGTACACTAGCGATGCTCGTGGTTCCTAATTAAGACTGCCCCATGACCCACAGTCCAGCCCAAGCCCAAAACCCATATTAGAGTGTTCCGTAACCCCTCAAAACTAGTCCTTTCTTTAATCGAAACATCTTCACGTACGAGACGCCGCCTCCTCTTCTCTCCAAAGCAGGACGTCTCATCTTCTTCACGATATCTTCCCTGTCGATCACGATCTCTTCCCTGTTGATCTGCTCCACTGCAAAGAAGTTCGATCATAGGGGAAAACAGTCAAAACCAACCAGATAGGATATATTGCATTATTGAGATCAAATCTGTACCATATCATATTCTTTAGGAGTTCTTTGCCGCTGATTGCAGATCCGTATGATTCACATGCAATCTGCACCACTACTTAGAAGATTGATTAGAGGGTTAAACATCCAGTATGCATCCGTTGCACTAATCTTTACCATATCATCCTGAAACTTGTTCCCTTCTAATTACCGTTTGTTTTTTTCTTTTTACGGTGTTACGGCAGATTTATGCATATTAATATGTTAATATTTAATTTGTAGGCTCACGACACATCTTTGATCTTTAGGCCGTTAATGGAGTCAAATTTAACTTTGGATGAAGGGACAGAGCAGAGCCTGGTATTTCACGAGGATGATGATGTTTTCATTGCGGAGGACATTGGGGATTCTTTGGATTTCCAGCAAGAACCGATCATGATGTTGGAACCTAAAAAGGGCCTCATGTTTGATAGTGAGGATGATGCTGTAAGGTTCTATAAAGGTTATTCAAAACGGAAGGGCTTTGGTGTAGTAAGAAGAACCGCTAGACAGGGTGCAGACAACAAGCTTACTTATTTTACTCTTGCTTGTAGTAGACAAGGGAAGGCTCAATACTCATCAAATAACTCATTCAAACCAAATCCATCGACAAGGATGCAATGTCCAGCTAAGAGTAATTTCTCTCGCCGTGGAGAAAAGTTTTGCATTACTTCTGTTACGATTGACCACAATCATCTTATAAGTCCAAGCAAAGCAAGATTTCTGAGGTGTCATAAGAAACTGGACTTGCATGCCAAAAGAACACTAGAATTGAATGATCAAGCAGGAATTCGTATGAACAAGAATTTTGGTTCTCTTTTTACTGAAGCTGGTGGCTATGATAAACTTGAGTTTGGAGAAAAGGAGTGTAGGAACTATTTGCAAGAGACGAGAAGGTTGAAGCTTGGTGCTGGAGATGCAAATGCTGTTTATCAATATTTTCTCCGTATGCAGTCAAAAGATCCAGAATTTTTTCATGTTATGGATGTGGACGAGGATGGACGGCTGAGAAATGTCTTTTGGGCAGATGCAAGAAGTAGAGCTACATATGAATCTTTTTTTGATGTCATCACATTTGACACCACATACTTGACAAACAAGTATAAGATGCCATTTGCTCCTTTTGTTGGCGTAAATCATCATGGTGAATCAGTTCTATTAGGTTGTGGTCTTTTGTCTAATGAAGATACTGATACTTTTGTCTGGTTATTCAAATCTTGGTTATGTTGTATGTCAAACAACCCACCAAATGCTATAATAACAGACCAGTGCAAAGAAATGCAGAATGCAATTGAAGAAGTTTTCCCACGGGCTCGTCATAGATGGTGTATATGGCACATAATGAAGAAGATACCCGGAAAGCTGAGTGGGTATGAAAAGTATGAGAATATTAAATATACACTGTCAAATGCGTTCTATGATTCCTTGACCAGACATGACTTTGACGAAGCTTGGATACATATGGTCGAGAAATATGATCTTCATGACAATGAATGTCTTAGTGGATTATACGACAATAAAAATCTATGGGCACCAGCATATGTAAAAGATACTTTTTGGGCGGGAATGTCTTCAACACAAAGGAGTGAGAGTGTGAATGCTTTCTTTGATGGCTATGTCCATGCTAGAACAACTCTCAAGCAATTTGTGGAGCAGTATGAAAATGCATTACGAGACAAGGTAGAGAAAGAAAACAAGGCTGATTCTAAGTCATTCCAAGAGGTAATTCCATGTATTACTCACTATGACTTTGAGAAGCAATTTCAGGCCGCCTATACCAATGCAAAGTTTAAAGAGTTTCAAGATCAGTTGAGAGGCAAAATATATTGCTATCCAACATTGCTGGAGAAAGAAGGGTCACATTTTACCTTTAAAGTTAGAGAGGACCGCAAGATTTTTTATGAAGGAGAGGATGGAGATATCAAAGAGAAATGGGTTATTTCAGATTTCACTGTCTTATTCAACCAAGGGGAATGTGATGTGCAGTGTGTTTGCAGATTATTTGAATTTCGAGGCATCTTGTGTAGCCACATCCTTTCTGTGCTTGCTCTCATGGAGATAGCAGAAGTACCTTCTAGGTATATATTGCATCGATGGAGAAAGGATTTTAAGCGCAGACACACCTTTATAAAATGCTCGTACGATGCTATGCTTAATACACCAGTTGTGCAACGCTATGATAATTTGTGCAAGCGTTCCCGTGAAGTGGCAGAAAATGGGGCTGAGTCTGATGCATTACATGACTTGGTCATCGATGGCCTTAATGATTTACAAATTAAGATTGACACCTACCGTGCAAGCCATATAATTCAGGGGGATGATCCTACTTCGAAACATGAAGATACAATGTTAAACAAATAGAAAGTTGTACATAGCCCGGTCCATGTTCGCAGTGTAGGTCGTCCTCCCTCGAAGAGAAAGGAATCTAAAGTAGATCAAGTGGTAAAAAGATTAAGAGCGAAGAAGCATCAGGTACCAAAAAGTACAAATGGTGTGTCAAGTCAAAAAGGAAGAAAGGTATCTAAATTTATAGTATTTTCTAAGGAACTTACCCCCTCTTATAACTTGCTGAAGTGTTATCTGCCTTATTACAGAAAGGTAGCAGCAAACCAAAACATGGGCAACAAATTAATCCTATGCCTTCACAACAAACAGAGGTAAATTTTCATTCAACTATAGTTAATACATCATTTCAGCCTATTTTCCTTTGACACGAGGTTTTTTTGTTCAGGGAAATATATATTGTGAAGGGCATGATGTTGGAAGTGCTTATTTCTTTCCAAATAAGTTTCAGGTACTTAGTTTGAGCGGTGGTGATTTTATAATACATAGTACATAATTAATATATGTGCCAATCAAGAGCTGCTAATTATTCCAGGAACTCCAAACAAGTGAACCCACTACATCAATTCATATCAATTCCTACATTGACATTCTCCAGGTGCTACACTCGTAATTTCAATTATATGTCTAAAATTATTTGGCAATGGCTAATTGGTGTTTTTTTGAACTTTATTAAAGGGAAACAAAGATGTCATGGATTTGCTGGATGCTAATTTGAATGCATGAAGGAAATGTACTCTGCAGTACTTCTTAAGAAATTGAACAATTTTGTTTATCGCCCTAGATGCGAGTGTTTATCTTGGTCATTGTAACCATTCTTCAACGTTGTGTGTCGCTATGTTCTGTATGACCAAAATATTTTCTGAAATATCATATTCATGCAGTAACTTTATACTGATGGATCAAATATGTTTACATTGTCCATTACAATATATAACACAGCCACAGTATACTACCTAAATTTAGACAGAGAATGGACTACTTCTAAGCATGCTGCCTTGGTCAAGATAAATGTGGTCTTAGGCACTAAATTTCCTACAGGGAGCTTATAAAAAATTTCTACTCACCTCTGCCATTGAAGCTTGCAATCCCCACATTGCAAAAAAAGAAGAAGCTTGCAATCCCCAGCTATGTCGAGCCATCAAGCTAGTTGGCTTCTTCCCTGGAGCCAGGCAGCTAGGGGCCTCTCCCTCTCTCCATATATGCATCACCTCCTCCTCTTATTTTACCACAAGAGAAGCGACGCCCCACCCAGCATCCGAGCGGGAGCACGCCATGACTTGCGCATCCGGCAAGCTCAACTACAGAGCAACCTTGCCTCGGGCGCTACCTCAATCGCTGGGATTGTCGTTGCTATTACCTCAAGCTTGTGCTTTTACCAATCACATCTCCTATGAATCCATCTCCTATGGATCTGATTTTGCTGAAATTTTTTAGATAGCAGCGGTAGCAGCTAGAGGACTCCGTCCATTGCCTGAGCAAAGGGATAAGGAAAGCTTGCTTTGTAGATAAAAAAACAGAGTAATTTTCTATTTAAGAGGTGGGGCCTACCAGGACAGAAGAGGGAGTACGATCCAACCAGGCCCAAACCCAAACCCATTGCGCGTACAAAGCCGTTTTCGCCTCCGTCGCTCCGTGTGTTGTAGTTCGCTGCCACGTAGCATCGGACGTTTATCGTACAAGAAACGTCGTACGTGTAGCAGCGCCGCTATCTATGTTACTCTAACCATCTCTCTCCTCATTAATTACCTGCCACATCACTTTTTTTGTGGGTCCAAGTTGCATGATACCACCGCTATGGCTAGTCTAAGCTTTGTTCCCTATTGACCATGTGCCATGATATGTGCGCCACATTTAAGATTATAAATATCAAACAATGCAGAAGCATTTGGCAATCAATGATTTGTGCGCCAAATTTAAGATTATAAATATCAAACCATGCACAAGCATTTGGCAATCCATGATTCATGTTCACATGCATAATGCGATGAAACCACTATTATAGTGCAAATAGAACGTCAACAAGATAGACACTAGAACGTTAAACATCACATCTTAGCTAGGCGCAGCACAGTGAGTGCATCGGCCACCGATACGAGGAATCAGATGGAGAGTTGATTCTTCAAGTATGTTACAGTCCTCTAGGGTGCGATGGTTCTCCATGTGTTGCCCATCATAGTTGAGTCTCTGCTGGTCCACGAGAAGGCCTTCCTCGGCCCGGATCTTGACCTTCACATCGTAGATGGTATCTGTGCTGTGAACCACAAGAGGTACGATCCTGCCAGTCAATGTTTTGACGTGGATTAGCATCCTCCTTCTCATGCGGCGCAGATCAAGGCGGAGAGTGGATCCATCTTCGATGTCGTAATCAGCAAGAGTACATCCATCTTTCAGGAGCTCACCCCCGAACAGAAGGCACCGCTGATCGTAAATTTTGGCCTTGACGACCTAGATGGTGTCCGATGGATCGACCTTTACGTTGATCTTTCTGTCAACATTATACATGTTCTTGACGAAGATCTCCATCTGTTGAGCAAGACCACCAAACATCACAACCCAGATTGAATCACACGTTATTGTAGACGAGTTACAAAAATCTTGTTTACCATACAAGAAGTCGGGAGCTAACATAGATCAGATCAGAATGACTAACTGGTGTGATTTTGATGTCAAAGACTGGGTGTTCATCCTTCCTGTGATAGTATGGTCTGAGCTAGGAACACGTATTTGCTTAATTTTTTAGTGCAACATATATTGGCTTATGCTGTAACTGATATACAATCGAATAGTAGGTGGATTGATCAAACTACCTTTGCGTCAGATCAAAGTGCACGTACCTTGAAGCTCGGGGCGAGACGATGGACGCAGCCGGACGACCAGTGCTCTTGCTCTATAGGGGAACTAGAAGGATACCCCGCGCGTTGCTGCGGGGATCGCTTTAAAATCTGCACTATATTGTAAACAAAATTTATAAGAGATGTGATAAATTATGTTTTCTAAGATAATATACAAATTTTAGTTGATCATAGTATATATTTTATATTATTAATATGAATAATTTGATGATTTAATCAATGGATAATGTGTAGTTTGCATGTGGTGATTAATAAATATAAGTGGACATGACATGGACAATTGATTGGTTAGAAAAATGGATGATGTGGATAGTTTGCATGTTGAGATAGAAAAATCATCAATGCATGTTAGTGGGTTTTTGCTTTATAAGAAGTATAGATGTGGCGATTCCGCTGCCAATTTATAGCAGCACTTTTGCTCTCTCTCTTCAAAGTAGAGCTGCGGAATTGAATGTACGCGACTCTTCGGTTTGCTCTAGTTCAAACTCTTCGGTTTCACTGCTCCGTCTGTTTGCATTTGCGACCATGCATATTCTTGCGTGATACAACCAACATCAATAGAGAAATCACACTCCGGTGGTGGACCGCGTCAGGCCACCTTGCTTACATTTTCCTTTCCGTCCTGGTAAATCATGGGGTGTTCGGTTGTCGGCTTGTTTCTGTGTTGATTTTTTAACCTTGTGCATGGACTATTCAGTTCTCACACATGACTCGTGGTAACACTTTCAGCCTTCGTTCTTTGTTTCTTCTGTTTTCCTCGGCAGCCGTAGTAGCACGCCAAGTTGGTTTGGAACCTACCCAGTTTCCCACCATTCCACCATATTGTCCAGACAGCAATCTTCTTCACTTTATCCGTCATTCCTTCTGTATTCAAATTTGGAGTCGTTGCAAAGTTTGTTTGAAACTCAGCAGCTTCTTTCTTGAACTTCACGATATTTCTGGTCCAAATAAAACATGCTCCATTCATTCTTCATTAACATGAATTATATTTCGTACTAGACCTTGGAATTACAATCATTGTAGCTATATGATAATGGATGCATGGCCGGGCCGCACAGGGCCCAGAAAATTTGGGGGCCCAAAATTTTATATAGGTTGTATATCTATCACCGGGCGTTGGTCAAGCAAAGCGCAATCACTATATATCGCTCATTGCGAGCCCTATAAGGACTCGCTCACGTTCGAATGTAAATCGGCCGGCCCATTAAACTGTAAATTATCAGAAAAGAAGAAAGGAAGAAAGGAAGAGAAAGCGGATGGGGGCTCGAACATGGGACCTCCGTCACCTCGGGTAAGAGGGCAACCACTGTGTTACAGCACAAGTTCGTGATTAGGTTGCCTTTTCTAACTTTTTATTCTCTCGTTTTTTCCATTTTCTTTTATATTTCCATTTTATTTCATCCTTTTCTGTTTTATTATTTGTTGTTAGTTTTATTTTCTTTTTATTCGAAAATATTTGTTTTGAAATCTGTTCTAATTAAAAAAGGTTCAAATTCAAAAATGGTTTGAATTTTAAAAAAATCAAACGGAAAAAACATTCGGTTTTGAAATTTGTTCATTTAAAAAAATTACAAATTCTTCAGATTTTGAAAATCGTTCATATGTGAAAAAAAATTATCTTAAAAATTTGTTTATTTTTAAATTTTGCTTAGATTTAAAAATCGTTAATATTTGAAAATGGTTTATTTAAAAAATTTGTTTACTTTTGAAATTTGTTCAGATTCTAAAATCGTTCATATTTGAAAAAAATTCACTTTTTAGAATTATTAAGATTCAAATTTACTCATTTTAGATAATGGTTCATATTTAGAAAAATAGTTTGAAATTAGAAAAATGAGACATAATCGAGAAAAATAAAAAAATAAATAGCATTTAAGAAAAAAATATTACTTGTTAATGGGGTTACAAAAGCCGGCCCAAAAGTGGACCGATCGTGGGAGCGAAACGTCGGGAACCCTAACAAAGCGAAAAGGATGTCGTACTTTAGAGTCGAGCATGGGCAGCCGTGGGCCTCTCGCTCAGCATCTTGGGACTATAGCTCACGAGTCATCACGAAGAAAGCAAACATCCAACCCGAGGGCTCCCCCTAAAAAACCCATGGAAGGCTCCTAGCAATCGGAACAGTCCCGCCCCTACCGCATGACTTATGTGTTACGACTTCTGATCCCGATTTGCGACCAGGCAACACACCATTAGAACCGACCCCATAGAAAATCAATCGTATATTTGCATCTAGTGTCGGCAACAGTTCCTCTTCTATTTTTTTTATTGGCTGATTGGAAAAACGGAACACGTATAGTGTTGGCGAGTCATCGTTTCTAATTATACTCCGTGTGACTCCTAATTTTGAAATTCTTATTAACTTTTCTCAAGGATCATTATAGAATTGAACAATAATAAGGTTACAAGAATTTTTTTTTGTTTCTCATTTACCTCATTAATATTCCTCTCATTGAATTATGATAGTTTGAAATCTTCTTGTGGTAATCTTGAGGCTGCCCTTACAAAAAACATAAAATCTAATATTGATGCCAATGATCTATTTGTTTAGATGATGTTTTTATAAAAATGATGCCAAAATAAAATATTGGCCATGTTGATGTTCTTAAGTTTGTAAAGCGGCATGATTATTTTCTCAATGCAAGTATTGCATATAGCTAGAGTCATGTCGACCATTCATGTCAAGATTGCATTGGTGGAGCAAAGATTTTTTAAATTGAAACTATTGAAGTCCTAATATCCATGCATACTACAATGATACAACGAAGACTCAATGATTTGGCCACAATATCACTTGGGAGCAAAGTGTTTGGAAAGATTTATTATGCGAATATCTTCAAAGAACTTAATAAAAATGACAATGTTCAAATAAAAATTATACAATTTGGAGTTAAATAGGTATGATTCTTAATGTATTCAATTTTTATGTAAAATATTATTCCATATACATTAGAACTAGAATTTTTTTTGTGAGATAGGGCCCATTTTATAATTTCGCACAGGGCGCCGGATTTTGCTGGCCCAGCCCTGAAAGGATGGAGGCATGGAGCACACATTTATATATGATAAAGTACATGCCAAATAGCAAAGACAAGAGTGTAACTCGAGAATAAACCTTTTAACGCCTTACAAAATCCGGAATATACTCTATAAATCTCAATTAAGATATTTATTCTTTTACATTGAGAGACATCCTTACAAGCTCTTGAAGTATATTGTATAGTATGTGTGCGACAATTTTTATTAATATTAATGTCATTTTCTTTTCTTTTGTGTCTTATTTAGATTACAAATAATTTTGATAATAAATGTCTCATAAATAATTTGAGAAAATAGCATAATTTTATTTTAATAGAAATATAATTTAACTGTATAACAGTTGTGTTTGAAATGATACATGTTTATATTATATAATAGTGAAATTTAAGTTATTATATTACACATGTTTAATATTGTTCTGCCTAATAGTAAAAGTATTCATATGTGTATGTTGAAGGTTATTTCACCAAGCCAACCTAGTTTATGTTTGGTGACAAATTAAATGAAAAAATGTAAGAAACATTAGTATAAATGTGTGATGGGGAAGCACCACAATAATGATATGTAGACGCTGATATCGCAGAAGAGCAAGGCAGATGAAGAAGCGAGTGCACTCCCAACGGGATGGATGAAATATTGAGCCGATTATCAAAGGCAGTTAAATAAACCACCTCCACTTAGACCCGACATGTGTGGCGCACGTTACCACGAAATGTGTGATAAAAACAAACAACAGACCAACGCACCAAAGCGACGCCACGACAGCATTGCCTCACAAGCTAAAACACGAAGATGACAGAGTGTCGACATGTAGGAGCAGAAAAAACAATCAAGGAGCCGAGCAACCACAAAACTTCCCATTTTTAGGGAGCTTAGTGCTCCTTGAACATTTCTGTTACTAAAATAGTTATGTTTTTCAACCTACAAATAGATTTCAAACTCAATGGTAGCATTGTATCTAGAAAATTGGCATGCAACACGATAACATTATGTTGGAGACTAAAGGATTAATAATACATGAACACAACAAGAAAAAACAGAACCTTCCCCGCACCTACTAATACTTTTGGAGTACCCAACGCCACCTTTATAGTCACCATGTTACGATGTCACGTTTGATGTCATATAAGCACTCTTCCGGTGTTAGTGATTGAGATGATCTCATGGTCTAAGGATTAGAGTTACTTTGTATGTGTTTGATATAACAATGTAAACTTAATGACTTTATTGCATTGCTATACTTACTATGGGTGTGTGTTCATCACACCATTCTCCTAATGATGTGATCCCTTCATTGACAACATCCAATGTTCATGATTAGGAAACCTTAATTATCTGTCAATGTTCATGATTAGGAACTTTTGTTATTTTATTAGCATGTATTAACATTTCTGGTTAACACAATTCTAGCATGAGAAATAAACATTTATCATAAACATGGAATAAGATAATAACCACTTTATTATTGCCTCTAGGGCATATTCCCTTCACTTTTAGCATTGATTCATTTATTGTTCCTGCTTTCGCGTTCCATAGAGTTTAGCCATTATTCGTTTTGTGTCAACTATAAATTTTACGTTTTGTTCATTTGATCCTAATTTGCATTCTTTATATTACTACTTGATTAAGGTTGTGTTGGTAGCATGTAACCTCAAAAATTACTTTGTTATCACTTACCTACTCGAGGTAGAGCAAGAGTTAAGCTTGGGGATGTTGATACGTCTCAAACTTATCTATAATTATTTATGCTTCATGCTCGTTTTCTTTATGTTATTGCATGTTTTCTACATGTTTTACTTCGTTTTACGGATGAATTCATGAACTAACCTATTAACAAGATACCGAGAGCCTGTTTCTATTTTCTGCTGTTTTTGTATTTCAGGAAAGCTTTGAAGAAAATATTCGCCAAATGTCTTGAAAATTTACGGGATTTATTTTTTGCCCGGAACAAAGAGAGAGTCCAAAGGAGAGTCGGAGAGGAGCCAGTGGGCCACCACATTTTAGAACATAACATGTCATCATATTTAAATAGAGGAATTAATGAACTATATAAAAAAAATCATTGAAGCATCGAAATAATGAATAGGATTAACTCTTTTAGAGATTGAAATCCAAAATGTATAAAAAAATGCCAAAGGAATCGTAAATATTAAGGAGACTAGGTAGAGTCAATGAATACGTCATTGACATGGGATTATATTTCAGGCTAACTAAACTTGTCCACATCTTAGGTTATCACCAAGGTAACAATATATTATGCCACTGTGGAGGGGCGAGCAAAAAGTGCTCTACCATGGCCACTGTAAAATGCATCGAGGCGGGGGCGCCAAGTGCTTTATCATGGGAACCTACGGAGGTTCTTCCATGGGAACCGATGGCGCCTCCCCCTGAACATACTATCATAGTCAATAGTGGCTCCCCAACCACTGCAGATACCCCAAAACTTGTAGAACCTCAAAATTTCACCCTATACTCTCATGCGAGCGAACATTGTTTTCGTTCTGGCCAACAGTTATATGAAAGCGTGCCAAAAGTGAGAAAACACTTTGTTCTACCGTGTACGCATTTTGGTAAGTATCGTAGAGGTGGAATTTAAAGAAGGGCAACGCCCATACATACTTGTCGGGGGTAGTGGTGGTAGGACCAGCTGGGTCCTCGTGTTATAGTCCACTCGAGTCACTTCGGCACGAGGACGATTCCACATAATATGTTCAGGTAGAGTGGTGGTGGTGTGGACCAGATGGGTCCACAAGCCTATCGTTCGCGAGAGTTTCTTGGACTCAACTGAGGACGATTTCCACTTTCGATGTTTGATACGTCATAAACGTATCCATAATTTCTGATGTTCCATGTTGTTTTCATGCTATAACCTACATGTTTGCTATACACTTTATGCCATTTTTATCAATTTTCTGGGACTAATCTGTTGACAAGATGCCACAGAGTCAGTTCATGTTTTCTGCTTTTTTTAGTTTCAAAAAACTTGCATTGGAAATATTCTCAGATTTGGACGATTCGAAGCCCATAGGTCTTAGAAATCTATCGCGCACACGGAGTCCGGAGGGGACCCGAAGGGGGCCACAGGGTCCCCACACCATAGGGCAGCGCGGCCCCTGGCCGCGCTGAGGGGTGGTGTGGGCCCCCTGTCAGCCCACCGACATTGCCCTCTTGCCTATTTATTCCTCTCGGGAGGTTTACCCTAAAAACATAAGCCTTTTCCACGAAAAACACCCGAGGCCGCTAATACGTCTCCAACGTATCTATAATTTCTGATGTTCCATGTTGATATTATGCCAATTGCTACATGTTTTATCCCTTCTTTATAGCATTTTTACACGTTTTCCGGGACTAACCTATTGACAAGATGCCAAGTGATAGTTCCCTGTTTTCTACTGTTTTTTATTTCAGAAAAGTTGTTCTGGAAATAATCTCGGAATTGGACCCCACGAATCCCGAAGTTCCTATTTTTCCCGGAAGCAACGAGAAGTCCGAAGAGGATTCGAAGACGGGCACCAGGGGTCTCACCATAGCCAGGCGACCCCCCTTGGTCGCGCCTCGGGGTGGTGTGGCCACCCTGGTGGCCCACCGGCGCCGCCCTTTCGCCTATTTATTCCCCTCGGAAGGAAAACCCTAGGCACCTGATCAAAAATACCCGAAAAGTTCTCTAGCTGCCGTCGTCGTCAACCCTAGATCAGGGGGGGTTCTGAAGCTATCTCCCGGCACCCTGCCGGAAAGGAGATCATCACCGGAGGCTTCTTCATCACCATGGTTGCCTCCGGAGTGATGCGTGAGTAGTTCATCCTTGGACTATGGGTCCATAGCAGTAGCTAGATGGTTGTCTTCTCCTCCTATACCTCAATGTTTAGATCTCGTGAGCTGCCTAAGAGGATCAAGATTGTTCTTATGTAATTCTATGTGATGTGTTTGCTGGGATCCGATGAATATTGAAGTTATGCCAAGTTGATTATATTCTTTATAGCATATGTTATTTGTGATCTTGCATGCCTTCCGTTGCTAGTGGTTGCTCTAGCCAAGTAGTTGCTAGTGACTCCAAGAGGGGTATTTATGCTCGATAGTTGGGTTCATGCCTCCTTTTTGCCTATGCTCGAGTGAGAGAAATGTGACGGGGGAGGATGTGATGTTCCCACTAGGGAGAAAACAGCGGTGTGAGTGCCCGCGTGCACAATCATTGCTTACATTACACACATTGCTTAATGCGATTATCTGTTGCTTGCAACTTAATACCTAAGGGGGTTCGGATGATAACCTGAGGGTGGATTATTAGTCATAGATGCAGTTGGATTACGGTCTATGTATATTGTTGTAATGCCCGCACTAAATATCATAGTAGTCATCATGTCATGAATGTGCACTACGGTGTCTATTTGTCAATTGTCCAGCTGTAATTTGTTCACCCAGCATGCTATCTTTTATGGAGAGATACCACTAGTGAACCTATGAACTCCGGTCCATTTTTCTACGATGTTAAACAAACCATTACAATTCCTTGCTTTCTTTACTGACTGCAACCATACACCATTTTCCACACTATACGTATAATCTTTGTTTTCAGCAAGACCGGTGAGATTGACAACCTTACTGTACCGTTGGGACAAAGTATTTTGGTTGTGTTGTGTGCAGGTTCCGCGTTGTTGTTGACACCGGTGAGGCTCCATCGCCACCTCCAGTGGCATCAACCTTCCGAAGATCCTCTTTCTCCTACTGGATTTATAATCTTGGTTCTTAACTGAGGGAAATTCTTACCGCTGCACTCATCACACCCTCCTCTTGGGGTTCCCAACACGCCATCCATAGCAACAAGAATTCCTGGCACCATCAAGGCGTAGCAAAGAATTTCTGGCGCCGTTGTCGGGGACTTAAAATTCATCATCATCAAGAAGTCTCCCCGTCAAGGCACCATCAAGTCGTAGCAGCCGCCGTCATCGTCAACCCTAGTTCGGGAGGGCTCTGGAGCTCTCCCCGGCAGCCTGCCGGGAGAGAAATTCATCACCGGAGGGCTCTACACCACCATGCCGGCCTCCGGAATGATGTGTGAGTAGCTCATCATTGGACTACAGGTCCATAGAAGTAGCTAGATGTTTGTGCTCTCCTATTTATGCCTCATGTTTAGACCTTGTGAGCTTCCCTACATGATTAAGATCATCTTACTGTAATGCCACATGTTGTGTTTGCTGGGATCCGATGAATATTGAATGCTATGTCTCGTGATTATCAATCTAGCATGTTATTTTCATGTGTATGTTATTTATGAGCTTGCATTCTCTTCGTTATTAGTAGATGCTATGGCCAAGTATATGCTAGTAACTCCAAGAGGGAGTATTTATGCTCGTGATGACCCACAAGTATAGGGGATCGCAACAGTCTTCGAGGGAAGCAAAACCAAAATTTATTGATTCGACAAAAGAGGAGCCAAAGAATATTTATTAGCCTTAACAACTGAGTTGCCAATTCAGCTGCACCTGAAAGTAGACTTGCTCAGAACAATTTATCAGTGGTAACAGTAGTAGTAAAATAACAGCAGGAGTAAAATATTAACAACAGTAGCAATCGCGGAAAACAACAAGATGGGAGTAATGTAGGCATAGAGCGAATGGATGGACGGGCGTTGCATGGATAACATTGGTCATGTAATAATAATAACGTGGGCATTGCAGATAATAATAAAAAATCATCCAAGTTCTAGGTTAAGCATGGGCATCTGTTCCAATATAGTCGTATGTGCTCGCAATGAGAAACTTGCACAACATCTTTTGTCCTACCAGCCCGTGGCCGCGGGGCCTTTAGGGAAACTACTGGTAATTAAGGTTCTCCTTTTAATAAAACACCAGAGCAAAGCATTAGCACTCCGTGAACACATGTGATCCTCACATCACAGCCATCCCCTCCGGTTGTCCCAATTTTTGTCACTTTGGGGCCTCGGGTTCCGAACAACAATATGTGTAAACAACTTGCAGGTATGATCAAGAAACATAATTATACTCATGAACAATAACATGTTCACATCTAAAATCATGGCACTCGGGCCCTGGTGATAAGCATTAAGCATAACAAGTTGCAACAACGGTAGAAAACACTAATAACTGATAGTAGACACTATTCCCTAACAATCTGGCATTATTACATGATCAATATCATCCAATCTCTTCCGTCCCTCTCAGCCTACAGCGGGGTTTACTCACACATAGACGGGGGAATCATGGATGGTTGATTGAGAAGTAGTGGCGGTGTCGATGGTGATGATCTCCTTCGAATCCCCGTCCCGGCAGGGTACCAGAACAGGAACTTCTGATCCCCGAATTGTTTTTTGGGGTGGCGGCCACACTCTGTTGTGTTTCTATGGAATATTATGAACCCCCTCGCATTTTAGGTTTATGGGGCATAAGTAGTCGAAAGGGGAGCCCGAGGGGGTGCCTGGGGGTCCCACACCACCAGGCGGCGCGGCCTAGGGGGCGCCCAGGGATGGTTTGTCCCCCTCCAGATCTCCTTCTGGCTCTCGGGGTCTTCTGGTGATATAAGCCCAATGGGGTGTTTTTTGGGCATTTTCCGAAAAGTTGATTTTTCTGCATAAAAACGAGACACCAAAGTAATTCTGCTAAAAACATCGTTAGTCTGTGTTAGTGGTATCCAAAACACAAAAATTCAGAGGGAAACCATAAGAAAAGTGTTCGGAAAAGGAGATATGTTTGGCAAACAGCGTTAGTCCGTGTTAGTGGTATCCAAAACATGAAGTATATCAATCTGCACGATTGCAATGCTCATAATAGGGTATGGTAAGGTGTACTCGCTTGCCCTTAATAGTGGAGCAAAACATAAATGCTAGGGAACCTCTGAAGTTCAAATGAAGATTAGAAATAAAGATGTCAAAGATAAAAGCATCAAAGTTATACCACAATTAACTGTGTTCTGGGATAAGCACAATACACTAAGAATAACAGACATGCTCTCAAGAAGGTGCATAAAGTGAGAAGGTGAAGACTCAACATAAAAGTAAAAGAAAGACCCTTCGCAGAGGGAAGCATGGATCACTCATGTGCTAGAGCTTTTATTTTATTAAACAGAGGTATAAAATGTTTTTTAGAGAGGTGTATGCTTATGTCAACAAATGGCAAACAGAAAATACAGTACGTCACAAGCCAACTAGACTTTACAAGAGCGGATTCCATTTCAAGGACGTAGCTGGTGTAGAAGGTCGTCCTTGTTTCTCTTTTGTTTACACAATTATGCTTTGACTAATAAATTAGGGGCTAAAATAGTGAAGAGAATTTTTTGTATTAATTTGGGGCTGGGCGCCCCGCTTCCAGCTCTTCTATCAATTGGATAAGCGGATGCAGCCACTAGTCCAGGGTATGAAATCTAATCAACAAGTGAGATAAAGATTCTCTATTTACATCCTCATGAGCTAAAATACGGGCACAAACAGGAATAATTTTTAGAAGGTTTTAAAGGTAGAACATGAGAAATTTACTTGGAGTGGCGGTTAATTACCACATATATAGGTAGGTGTGGTGGACACATTTGGCATACTTTGTTTCTTTGGGAATTGGATTGCACGAGTAGAGCTCATACTCAGTACATGTGAAGGCTAGCAAGAGACGGGGAGCGACAATCAAGAGAGCAACAACTATCATAATCATGCTTGCGACAAAACAAAATTAACAGGGGAATAAAAGTGATATAAATATTCTGAGGAAAAATAAATCATCGAGGCTTAATTGAATTTTTTTCAGTCTTATGCATGCGTGAGCATGTGCCAAGTCGTTTCAAGCGAAACAAACAAATGGAGATACCACAATGTCATACCCTTCTATGAATAAAACAAAGCAAGCAAACATTTATACGACATGCTATCTTATATTAATAAGTTGGAACTAAACATGAGAGAGCATGAACTACTCAGCATCAATTAAGTGACATATACCTTACACGAACAAACTAAGCGTGTTCACATGGACGAGTACATGTACAAAAATAAAACAAATAGAGTTCATATCAGCCTCTCACCACAACTTGAGTTGTCGTAAATTATCATTACTGCTCTTCACTCGTGTGGATTGATATAGAATGATAACCAAACTCCAACGGAGACATGGAAGTCCAGTAAACTCTGCAATAAACTTTACAAAACCAAAGAAGAACAACAAATATTTTTGGGTTTTCGAATTTAAAACAAGAACAGAAGAAACAAACAAACAAAGCAAAATGTTTTTGGATTTTTGAATATTAAACCGAAACGAGAAAGTAAAGAAAACCAACAAATGAAACTAAAGAAACGAATAAAGGGAAACAAAAGAAATATTTTTCATCTTTTTTTTGTTTTGGCAAGAAAGAACAAAACAGCAAAAACAGAAGAAACAAAAGAAGCGAAAGAAAGCAAAAATACAAACGAAAGAAACAAAAATCTGGATAGACAAGGAACCGACGCAAAATGATATAAAGATGAGTGTGATGTCGGTGTACCTCCCCCCAAGCTTAGGCTTTTAGCATAAGTGGAGATCAATCACGGCGCGAGAAATATCCCCACTCTGGCGGGTCGTCTCTAGAACGGTCGTACCCGGGCGCCCATGAAGAAGATGAAGCGGCTGGCGCATAATCATAGTCGGGGTGCTTAAGGAAACCCTGCAGTGTCAGAAGGCTCGAAGAAATCACTATTGTCCCCCTCTCATGCGTCTTCAATGTGATGGGGTTGCCTCGATGTGTGCATCCAGCTCACCCTCTAAAAGTGACCATCTTTGCCTACTATCAAGGTTAAGCAAAAGAGGTGCAGGCAAAAGTACTACTCGTCAGATTTATTCACTCTCCAGCTTGACTGTTTGGAGAAAGTTATCACATAAGATAAATTGCGCAGGTTAGCATGAGTAGAGAGGAACTTATGTTGGATCATAGAAATAAGGTCCAGCCTCTCTAAAGGAAACTGAAGATCTAGAGGATGTGGCTTTAAACCATGAAAAGCTAGCAAACGGGAGGCAGTAAGACCCCCACAAATTCCGCCCTTTTCATGGTTAAGTGAGAGACGGTAAGCAATTAAGTCACCAAAGTTATAAGACCTATCTCGTTTTAAAGCAGCTGAAAGAAAAGCTAGATTGTAAACAGACAGTTTATTGGTAGTTTTCCTAGCTAGCACACATTTGGAAATAAAATAAGCAAAGTATCGAATGCCGGGGAGTTGAATTTATCATATTTTACCATTCTCCTCTGTGAAGATTCTTCCTTGGCAAATCTCCTCAGATAATTGCAACAGTGGTTTAGGCTACCATCTTATCTTCTCACATGAACCCCATTGTGGTACCTTGATAGCTGCACAAAAATCGCTGAAAGGCAAGTCTACAGCTTTGTTATAAAATTTTTTAGTGGACCATAGGGTTAGTTGAGGACCATCTACAGTGAAAATCTTGCACCAAGTCCATGGTTAGTTTAATGTATTAGGTAGGTTCACCCTCAAGGAAATATTCCAACTCTCCATTATGCACAAGAGTGTAAAAATCCTGCAGAATTCCCGTAATACGCATGAATTCCTGGCATGGATAGATTGATGGAAACACTTTTTCTTCATGGTGCACAGGCATGACCTCATCCAACTCCAACTCATGTTATTTTAGTTGATGTACAGTATGCTCCATCTCTGAATTTTTTTAACAATCATCACAAAAATTGATTTCAAGCAACTATAAGGTGGAAACTACTATAGAGACTTATAGGAAAGCTAAATATGCATCAAAAATATATTATTTCAACTTGAATCAGGCATGCAAACTCACATAAGGTGTCACCTATAGTACCAAAATATTCAAGAAATACTCTACCAAATAAAATTCTACTTGGATCATCGTAGGAGTCACATACCGGAGATCAAATACATCAAATTTCAGCACAAATGATGGGTTGAGGAAGGAGATCGAAAATCCATAGAACAGCAAGAACACGGGTTCCACGAAATTTTTTCAGATTGGTAGGTGAGAGAGAGGACTTTGGCCGTGGAGAGAGTTAGTGGAGGGCCAGGGGGCCCACACCATGCCCAGGCACCACCAGAGGCAGGTCGCGCCAGCCCATGGTGAGCCTGATTGGTGGGTCCCTCTAGGGTCTCCCAGGTGGCTCTCTGCCTCATTTTTAACGTAAAATTTTATTATAATTTTTCTAGAGTTTTTCGAGAAACTTTATTTTCGAGGTTTTTCCAGAATTTAATAATTAATTATAAACCTGGAAAACAATTATGGAAGGGTGGAAAACAAAACCAAAACTAGAACTACAGAGGTTCTAAAACATTCTAATGTGTAAATACCCAATGAAAACAAAGGTGGAACTGGTGAAAACAAAATTATGGGTGGTGAAAACAAACATAACAAGGTGAAAACAAAAGAAATCACTGTGAAAACAAAAGTATGGATGGTGAAAACAAGGGTATGGATGATGGAAACATGATTGTACTAAAGTGGAAAGGTGATAACAGAAGTAAACATTGTGAAAACATAATGGGGAAAGTGAAAACATTGTCCTCTTTATCCAAAATCACTTTGTTAACAAGGTTGATCAAGTCTTGTTACCTATATAATTTTTATATGAAGAAAAACTTTGCTCAACACTAAATAATTATGTTACCTCAACCTTGATAGACATAGTCCCAGTCATAATAATTTCATATTATTTTGGTGGCATTGGAATGGGACAATAAAATTCTCCAATTTTGATGGTCTCAATATTTTCAATTGAATTTAGATCATATTTTCTATCAATCTTCTTGAAAAAATAAACAGTGTGAATCTTTATCATTAACATTAGAAGTTACTTTTCCTTGGTTGCAATCAATAACATCCCCTACAGTGTTAAGAAGAGGTCTCCCAAGAATAATAGACATATTATCATCTTCAGGCATTTCCAACACAACAAAGTCAGTTAATATCAAACAGCTAGAAAAAACTTGAACATGAACATTCTCACATATACCAACAGGAATAGCAGTAGATTTATCAACCATTTATAAAGATATATCAGTAGGTATTAATTTTTCCAAAGAGAGTCTCTTATAAAGAGAGAAAGGCTTAACACTAACTCGAGCTCCCAAATCACATAAAGCAATTCTAACATAAATTGTTTTAATGGAACAAGGAATAGTTGAAATACTAGGGTCTCCAAGCTTCTTTGGAACCTTACCATTAAAAGATTAATCAGCAAGCGTAGTGGAAATTTCCTCATTAGGAAACTTTCTTTTGTTTGCGACAATATCTTCCATATAATTTTAATAAGGAGGCAGTTTAATAGCATCAGTCAAAGGAATTTGCAAAAATAAAGGTTTCATCCACTCACATAATTTATTATAATGTTCTTCTTCCTTATATGTGTGTTTCTTATTAGGAAAAGGATTTGATTTTTGTACCCAAGGCTCTCTTCCTTTACAATGTTTATTGGCAATGAAATCCTCCTAAGTATACTTCATAGTTTTAGTTTGCTTTTCAGGTTCAGCCACAGTTTCTTCTTTATCATAAGCATCACTTTTATCATTACAACTTTCAGTTTCAGCATCAGAAATAGACATACTATTAGGATCTTTAGCACGTTCAGGAGATTCTACAACAGTTTTATGTATCTTCTTCTTTTTCTTAGAAGGAGAACTATTGTTTTTAGGTTTCTAGGAATCTTGTTCAATTCTTTTAGGGTGTCCTTTAGGATACAAGGGATCTTTACTAGAGATACCACTTCTAGTAATTATTTCACAAACATGTTTCTCTCTAGAAGCGTTAGCTAGCATATCCTTTTGCACTTTAGTAAGTTGATCAATTTGAGTTTGAACCATATGAAAATGTTGAACAAGTATTTTAACATCATTAGAGATTCTCTCAATATTACCATGCAAATTATCAATAGCTCTAGAGGTTTCCATAAGATGATTTTGCACTCTCATATTAAAATTATCTTGCTTAACAACATAGTTATCAAATTCATCTAAGAATTTATCAGGTGTTTTAGAGTAGGGAATATCTCTGTTATCAAATTATTGGAGAAAGTGTACCTCAATTGTTGATGGATGAGGAATAGGCTTACATAATTATTCTATAGGAGGTAAATTCTTCACATCTTCGGATTTAATACCCCTCTCTTAAAGAGATTTCTTGGCTTCGTTCATAACATCATCATTTAATTCAATCAGCCCTCTCTTCTTGGGTGTTGGTATTGGTATTGGCTCTGGTGTAGATGTAGGCTCGGGTATATTTCGATCATCATTATTTTTGGCTATTTTAGCCATTAATTCCTCATGTTCTTCTGGAGTTCTCTTCCTGAAAACACAACCAGCACAACTATCCAAGTATGTCCTAGATTCAACAGTTATTACATTAGAAAGTATATCTAGGAGCTCATTTTTAGGTAGTGGATAACCAGGGAAAGCTCTTAATAAAGAACAAAACCTTGTCCAAGATTCAGGTAATTTTTCTCCTTTTATTTTCCCAAAGTTAAAGATCTCTTCCACACCAGCATGTTGAGCTCTAGCGGGAAAATATTTTTGAAAGAAAGCATTAATTAATCCATAGGACTAGTAATAGATCCATGTGACATATTGTTAAACCAAGTTTTAGCTTCATCTTTTAATGAGAAAGGAAAAATCTTGATAACAAAATAAGTACGCAGCTTAGTATCATCAGAAAAAAAAACTACTCATAGATGAAAGCTCATTTATGTGTTCCATAGCACTTTTTTTTTAGTTCCACAGAAAGGTTCCTTCTCAATAAGAGATATGTAAGATAAATCTAGAGAGAAATCATAATCCGCGTCTCTAATGTGTATGGGAGATGTATCAAATTTAGCATCAAGAGAAGATTTATATTTAACAGCATGTCTTGCAAGAAGACTCTTAAGAGAACTTGCACCAGTAGTAGCTTGATCCTCTTCAATAAAGTCATCATTAAGTTCAATATAAGTTTCATCAAGATCATCAATAAACTCTGTTGAATTAACGGGTGTACCAATATTTTCAACAGGAATTTCAGCATTTTCAATTTGTTTGGATTTAGTAATAGTAGCATCTAGGAAAAGTCCTAGTGAACCAGTATCATCAAGCACAGTAGAAGCATCATAAAAAGTATCAGAAGCATTTTAAGACTCGGCAAAAGCAACAGTGTGTGTAGCATGTGGTGGTGTAAGAAGCTTACTCATAACAGACGGTGAATCAAGAGCAACAGAGGTGTTCAGAGTTGTACCTCTCCTTGTAGTGGATGGTAATGTAGGAACTCTTCCATCACGAGTCTTCCCCATGAAGAAAGGCTTGCAGCGAACAATATCACATTCAAGTGAGCAAATAAATAAAGCTATGTTCCCCGGCAACGGCGCCAGAAAATAGTCTTGACGACCGACAAGTATAGGGGATCGCAACAGTATTCGAGGGAAGTAAAAGCCCAATTTATTGATTCGACACAAGGGGAGCCAAAGAATATTTATTAGCCCTAACAACTGAGTTGTCAATTCAGCTGCACCTGAAAGTAGACTTGCTCGCAACAATTTATCAGTGGTAACAATTTTATGGTAGCAGTAGTAGTAAAATAACAGCAAGAGTAAAATAATAATAACAGTAGCAATCGCGGAAAACGGCAAGATGGGAGTACCGTAGGTATAGAGGGAATGTATGGATGGACGAGCGTTGCGTGGATAACATTGGTCATGTAATAATAGTAACATGGGCATTGTAGATAATAATAATGAAGCATCCAAGTTCTAGGTTAACCATAGGCATGTGTTCCAATATAGTCGTACGTGCTCGCACTAAGAAACTTGCACAACAACTTTTGTTCTACCAACCCGTGGCAGCGGGGATTCTAGGAAAACTATTGATAATTAAGGTGCTCCTTTTAATAAAGCACCGGAGCAAAGCATTAACACTCTGTGAACACATGTGATCCTCATATCACAGTCATCCCCTCCGGTTGTCCCAATTTCTGTCATTGGGGCCTCAGGTTCGGGACAACGATACATGTAAACAACTTGCAGGTACGATCAAGAAACATAATTATACTCATGAAACAATAAAATGTTCAAATCTGAAATCATGGCACTCGGGCCCTAGTGACGAGCATTAAGCATAACAAGTTGCCACGGGCATTATTACATGACCAATCTCATCCAATCTCTTCCATCCCTCTCAGCCTACAGCGGGGTTTACTCACACATGGATGGGGGAATCATGGATGGTTGATGGAGAAGTAGTGGCGGTGTCGATGGCGATGATCTCCTTTGAATCCCCGTCCCAGCAGGGTGCCAAAACAGGAACTTCTGATCCCCGAATTGAGTTTCGGGGTGGCGGCGGCGCTCTGTTGTGTTTCTGCGGAATATGACAAACCCCCCTCGCATTTTAGGTTGAAGGCAATATGTAGTCAAAAGGGGAGTCCGAGGGGGTGCCTGGGTGGCCCACACCACCAGGTGGCGCGGCCTAGGGGGCGTCGGGGGTGGTTTGGCCACCTCCGGGCCCCTATCCGGGTCTCCTTCTGGCTCCCGGGGTCTTCTGGTGTTTTAGGGCCAATGGGGTCTTTTTTGGGCAATTTCCCGAAATTTGATTTTTCTGCACAAAAACGAGACACCAAGGTAATTCTGCTGAAAACAGCGTTAGTCCGTGTTAGTGGTATCCAAAACTCACAAGTTTAGAGGAAAACAATAAGAGAAGTGTTCGGAAAAGGAGATACATTTTCGCGTTTTAGGTTTATGGGGCATAAGTAGTCGAAAGGGGAGCCCGAGTGGGTGCCTGGGGGTCCCACACCACGAATTGGCGTGGCCTAGGGGGAGCGCCCAGGGGTGGTTTGGCCCCCCCTCCTAGCCCCCCTCCGGGTCTCCTTCTGGCTCCCAGGGTCTTCTCGTGATATAAGCCCAATGGGGTCTTTTCTGGGCATTTTCTCGAAAGTTGATTTTTCTGCATAAAAACGAGACACCAAAGTAATTCTGCTGAAAACAGCGTTAGTCCGTGTTAGTGGTATCCAAAACTCACAAGTTTAGAGGGAAACCATAAGAAAAGTTTTCGGAAAAGGAGATACGTTTTGGACGTATCAGCTCGATAGTGGGTTCATGCCTCCTTTGCATCTATGGTCGAGTGACAGACACTTAATGAGTGGGGGATGTGTTGTTTCCGCTAGGGAGAAAACAACGATGTTTACATTGTTTACATTACACACTTTTCTTAATGCAATTATTTGTTGCTTGCAACTTAATACCCAAGGTTTGATGAATCACATTCTGAGGGTGGATTATAAGTCATAGATGCAGTAGGATAACAGTCTCTGTATTTTGTTGTAATGCCCGCATGAATCACATAGTAATCATCATGTCATGCATATGCACTATGGTGCAGCCTTTATATCTGTCAATAGCTCGGCTGTAATTTGTTTACCACACATGTTATCCTTTATGGAGAGACACCACTAGTGATCTGTGGACCCCGGTCTATTTTCCTCATACTGATAATACAACCACTGCATCACTATTTTCACACTGCTACCACTGTTTTCATATTGTTTTCCTACTGTTTACCACACCATACGTTTAACCTCTTTGTTTTTAGCAAAACTGCTGAGATTGACAACCTCACTGCTTTGTTGGGGAAAGTGATTTGATTGTGTTATGTAGGTTCCACGTTGCTTCTGAACAGGTAGTGCACTCTGCCATGTCAGCTGCATCAACCATCGAAAGTGTTTTCTTTCTTCTACTGGTGGATTCAACTTTGGTTTCTTTCTGAGGGAAACTGCTACTATGCTCTTCATACCTTCCTCTTGGGTTTTCCCAATGAGTGCAAGACTTGCACCATCAAGCTTTTTCTGGCAACGTTACCGGGGAGAAAGAGGATTTCTACAAGGGGAGTCTCTCACTTCCAATCTCTTTACTTTGTTTTAGTTTTTCTTAGTTTATTTTATTTTGTCTTGTTTGCTTCTCCATATCGAAAACACACAAAAAAAGAGTTCTTATTCTAGTTTTTATTTTTGCTTTATCATGCTTGCTATAAATATTTGATGTCTTTGAAGCTAGATCTTATTGGCAAGATGGGTTCACGGAAGAACAACAAAAATATTATAAGGAATACTGCTTGTCACAAAAAGGGATAGACTTATGGGAGAAAATTAATAGATTGCATAACTATGCTAAAAACTTGTGCTCTAATTATAATGTAACTTATTGCTTTGATAAATCTTGTTGCTTTAGGAGGTATAAACACCTCCCCTTTCAATGTGAGTGTAATGATAATGATACCATACCATGTCTTCTTATGTTAAGGGAAATTATGAACTATGTGATGTGGAACAAATAGAAGAATTTATTGCTTGGAATGGTGAATTCGATATTTCTTATTTGTTTTAAAATAATGATGATGTGATTTCTACGCACGCTTCTATTCTTGTAAACCGTGTTGGTCCTCCAAGTGCAGAGGTTTGTAGAACAACGGCAAGTTTCCCTTAAGTGGATCACCCAAGGTTTATCAAACTCAGGGAGGAAGAGGTCAAAGATATCCCTCTCAAGCAACCCTGCAATTACGATACAAGAAGTCTCTTGTGTCCCCAACACACCCAATACAATTTTCAGTTGTATAGGTGCACTAGTTTGGCGAACAGATAGTGAAATACAAGTAATATGGATGGTTATAAGTGATAATAACAAACTGAAATAAAAATGGCAGCAAGCAAACATGTAGCAGAACTGGTTTAAAATGCTGTTTCAATGCCTAGAAACAAGGCCTATGGATCATACTTTCACTATTAAACACTCTCAACAATAATAACATAATTGAATGCATAAATATGTCTCTTCACTACCCTACTCCGAACCAATCTCCGGTCGAATAAAAAACACCAATCATTGTGTAGGGTTGTAAAAGCACTCCTTAGAGTTTGCATTTCCCCATCTAGGTAACCCCCACGCTATCACCATGAGACATAGATGGTTCCAAAAAAATACCACAATTTCATAGGGTCATCCAACACAAAATATAAATAACATGCTAAACCACACGGTGCACACACTTCCACCTTTACACGGTGATCAAAATGTCTACGGAGATCTCATAACAAAACCACTTGATTGGCATAACAGATGAAGAGTAACATTTACTTATTCAAATAGATTACAAAGCTCATGATCACATAAAGATCACACCATGGGAGAGAGAGATTAAACACATAGCTAACGATAGAGCTCTCAGCCTCGGGGGAGATCTACTCCCTCTTAATCATAGGATACAACAACTGCGATGAAGATGGCGGTGGAGCCGATGGAGATGGTTCCGGGGGCACTTCCCCATCCCAGCAGTGTGCCAGAACAGGGATTTATGTCCCGCTAAACTTTTCGGCAGCAACGACGGAGCTATGGAACTTTTCATGGAAGGGGGCGATATATTTAGGGTTTATGCATCGGGGGATATAAATAGGCGAAAGGACGATGGCGGTGTGCTCCTGAGGGGCCCACACCACGTCCAGGCGCGGCCACGGGGCCGCCAGGGCCCCCCTCCGGGTCTCCTTTGAACTTCCTTGACGTGTCAGGAATTCTAAGACTGTTGGCTTTTGTTTCGTTCAATTCCAAGAATATTTCTAGAACAACTTTTTTTAAAACCAAAAACAACAGAGAACAGGAACCGGCGCTGTGGCATCTTGTCAATAGGTTAGTCCATGAAAACGTTCGGAAAACAAAGGAAAAAATGTGAAAACATGAAGGTATTGGATAGAAAACAAGGATGGAGCATCGAAAATTATAGATATGTTTGAGACGTATCATGATGCACCTAATAAATTTGAGACTTATGATGTACTTGAATTTTGCTTTGATAATTACAAGGAAGGAAATGGATATATTCTTAAATATCTTTATAAATTCTCTCAACCAAAGGAAGATACTAATGCCTTACAGGAACCTATGGAAGAAGAAATTGCTGAATCTGGAACCTTATTGGATGAAAAAAGAAGAGGAGAGTGATGATCAAGAGGAGGAGGAATGGAGCTACTCATGTCTACCTCCCAATGATAGTAACTCTTTCACTCATACCTTGTTTTACGATAATCCATGCTACTTTGATAAATCCTATGATAATCCTCCATTTCTTTCAACTATTGATATGCATGATAATGAGGAAGTTTGCTTAGAAAAATTATATGATAATACTCTAGATGATGGTCATATGTTACTTGATGCTATAAATTATAATGCTAATGATAATATGATTGCTATAATATGTCTTATACCTTTTAATAATTACTAATCATCTTGTTTTCCTATTGCTAAAAGTGGGAAAGAAGAGGTCTTCATTTTAAATTTCGATCCCACTATTTTTGAGCTTGATATGAATTGTGTGCTTTTAGACCATGACAAACATGGTTTATGTGATAATTATGTTGTTGAGTTTTTTCATGATGCTACTGAAAATTATTACAAGAGAGGAAAATATGGTTGTAGAAATTTTCATGTTACGAAAACACCTCTCTTTTGTTAATAGTTTTGAAATTGCTCTTGTTCTACCTTCCCATGATTTCTAGTTTGAGATTTTTTAATTTATTTCCTTACAAGATTCCTATTCATAGGAAAGGGTTAGACTTAAATTTGTTCTATACTTACTTCTTGATGCTCTCTTTTGCGTAATTCATATTTCTTATGTGAGCATCTTCTTGCTTTTTGTGCCTAGCTGAAAGGCGTTAAAGAAAAGAACTTCTTGGGAGATAACCCATGGTTTTATTTTTGCATTTCTTTTATATGTTTTCTTTGATTCAAGGTGTTGTATACTTCTGTATAAACTCCTTTGTATCTTTATTTTCATGTATTAGTTGTGCCAAGTAGAGTTTCTAGCGAAAGTTGGTGCTAGTTTTGGATTTCTGCGCAGGAAACAGATTTCTGTTGTCCACCATGAAAAATAGTATAATTCACAGAAAGATCAAAATGACCTGAAACTTTTTGTGCTTATTCCTCAGCTAATTTCGAAACTTTTTAGTTCTTTATGTTTTTCGATTTGAGCAACTTAAGTGCCCCAAAAAATCATCGTTACAAACTGCTCTGATTTTAGCAGATTCTGCCTTATTACTTGGATTGTCTCTTTTACTATGTAGAGTGAATTTCTTTGCTTCATGAAACATCAGTAGTTGTAGCTAGTGTTTAAAAGTATTAATAACGCTTGTGCCTATGCAGAACATGTGAATTTTTGATTGTGCACTAACCCTCTAATGTGAATTAGTTTGAGTGTGGTGTGAAGTAAGTTTTCAAGGGTCAAGAGAAGAGGCTGATATAATGTGATCAAGAAGAGTGCAAAGCCAAAGCTTGGGGATGCCCCCGTGGTTCATCCCAGAAAATTCTAAGAAGACTCAAGCGTCTAAGCTTGGGGATGCCCAAGGCATCCTCTTCTTCAACAACAATTTATCAGGCCACTTCTAGTGAAACTATTTTTTTATTCGGTCACATCATATGAATTTTACTTGGAGCGTCTGTTTGTTTTTGTTTTGTTTTCATTTATGAAATTAATATTTCTAGAACACAACATTCTTATGTTGGAGAGAGACACGCTCCTCTTTTTCATATGTATACTCGTTATGCTCGTATTCTTAGTTTTCTTCTAGCTACTGCAATCCCTTTTGGCTCTTGTTTTCCATGCATCTCAGAGATGTTAGTTTTAGTAGAGTTATGTTAGTACTCTATTGTTTCATTGATATATAATTTGGAGAGTTTGTGTTTAAATATATATCGAATGGTGCTTGATGGAAATAGAAAATGCTACATGTGGTAGATGGTGTAACGGAAAAAACTTTCATATTCTTGTATATCACTAAACGGTTTCACTTTATTATTTTGAGATATTAATATGATTAATGGTAAACTTTCTGGTTTAGTAGAGTAAAAACAATTAATGGTTGGTCTAAAATCTTGAAGTTGTGCCACACTCAAATAACCAGTTGATGAGATAATGGTATATGACTTCCTTGGATGATAGCAATCCTGATGGATTTTTGTTACGCGCTACGGCCAGGATAGCTAACACTAACTTGTCACTGCCACGGACCCTCTTGGAGTGATTTTTATTATTCCTTGTAAGTTCATGATTTTATTTGTAATCTTTTAACTTGTGAGTTATATGTTACGGTTTTCTGGCACTTCCACCATCCATATTTGCTAGCCTCTTTGATACTGTGCATTGCTCATTCTCACATTGAGAGTTGATGCAAACTTCGCCAGTGCATCCAAACCCCGTGGGAGAACTTTGTTCTTCTACACATAAGCAAAAAAGTATCTTACTCAAAACAGCCACCATACCTACCTATCATGGAATTTCCATAGTCATTCCGAGATATATTATGTTACTTGATGTCATGCTTCATTGTTATTTTGCATACTGCTACACTGGCAGGAGCATTTAGTTTTATATACATCAGAGATATTTCAGTTTGATTTATGAGTACTAAAAGTGTGATGATTCATTGTAAAATAGAGTGTTGCCCCTACCAGTGAGGTTATAAATCAAAAAAATTAAAAAGAAAGAAAAATCCCGAAAAGGGGCAAAAGGAAGAGGGGCATCATTACTATCATTTATTCCACACTTGTGCTTTGTTAGCACCAATACTTCAGTTCGGAGAGAGTTTTCATATTATGACTTGCATAACTATGTGGGGAACTTTACGTTATAGAACTTGGCATGTATATTCTAATGATGAGCCTCCTCAGAAGTGCTCTAGGTTTTCGTGAGCAAGAAAGTTGGATGCACCCCCACTAGTTCCATTGGAGAGCTTTCATACACTTATAGCTCTATGTGCATCCGGTGTGTGGCAATCACTACTCCTTGCATAACTTCGATTATAAGACTTCCTCTTTTCTAATGATCACTTTCAGTTGTGTGAGATTTTCTTCCATTGACCTTCCAAACCCCCCCCCCCCATAATGTTCTTTTAGCCATAACATCCTGGTGCCAGGGACCAATACCGAACGCTTGCTTGTTTTGAGTTCACAAATATCTTAATGATTTTCCTACGTGCATATTGTTATTGCTTGACTTGATCCTAATAGGAATTGTTGTCAGAGTTTGAAGCCTTGGATGATTATATTGTTGTTCTTAAAGCTTAAGTCATCTTTAATAAACCATTGCACGGTTGATTGTCTTTTAGTATTGATTCATTGAAAAGTTTTAATTTGTTATTCTTAATGGTTTATACATTATTCTATTTGATAGCAACTATAAACCACAATCTTTATTCATTTGATCCTAGTTTACATGATTTACATTACTATGATGATCAAGTTTATATTGCTAGCATGTCACCTCACAAATTATTTATTTGTTTTTGTCGTTTACCTACTCGAGGACGAGTACGAACTAAGGTTGGGGATGTTGATATGTCATAAACATATCCATAATTTCTGATGTTCCATGTTGTTTTCATGCTATATGCTACATGTTTGCTATACACTTTATGCCATTTTTATTGATTTTATGGGACTAACCTATTGACAAGATGTCACAGAGGCAGTTCTTGTTTTCTGTTGTTTTTAGTTTCACGGAAGTTGTTCTAGAAATATTCTCGGAATTGGACGATTCGAAACCCGGAGGTCTTAGAAATATGTCGCGCACACAGAGTCCGGAGGGGGGCCATAGAGGCCCCAAACCATAGGGCGGCGTCCCCCCCTTGGCCACGCCCAGGGGTGGTGTGGGCCCAGTGGCCGCCCACCGACGTTGCCCTCTCGCCTATTTATTCCTCTCGGGAGGTTAACCATAAAACCAGAAACCTTTTCCACGAAAAAACACCCGAGGCCGCCGTCATCGTCAACCCTAGTTTGGGAGAATTCTGGAGCTCTCCCCGGCACCCTGTCGGGAGGAAACTCATCACCGGAGAGCTCTACACCACCATGACCGCCTCCGGAATGATGCATGAGTAGTTCATCCTTGGACTAAGGGTCCATAGGAGTATATAGATGGTTGTTCTCTCCTCTTTATGCCTCATGTTTAGATCTTGTGAGCTTCCCTTCATGATCAAGACCATCTTATTGCAATGCTACATGTTGTGTTTGTTGGGATCCGATGAATATTGAATATTATGCCTCGTGATTATCAATCCATCATGTTCTTTTCATGTGTATGTCATTTATGATCTTGCATACTCTCTGTTGTTAGTAGATGCTCTCGCCAAGTAGATGCTAGTAAATCCAAGAATGGGTATTTATGCTCGATAGTGGGTTCATGCCTCCTTTGCATCTGTGCTCGAGTGACAGAAACGTAATGGGTGGGGTATGTGTTGTTGCCACTAGGGAGAAAACAACGATGTTTACATTAGACACTTTGCTTAATGCAATTATATGTTGCTTGCAACTTAATACCCAAGGTTTTCTCGGATGACATTCTGAGGGTGGATTACTAGTAATAGATGCCGTTGGATAACGGTCTATGTATTTTGTTATAATGCCCGCATGAATCACATAATAATTATCATGTCATGCATATGCACTACGGTGCAGCCTTTATATCTGCCAATCGGCAAGCTTTAATTTTTTTACCACACATGATATCTATCTTTTATGGAGAAACACCACTAGTGAATTGTTGAACCCGGTCCATTTTCCTCATATTGATAATAAAACCATTGTCATCACTTTTTTCACACTGTTACTACTGTTTTCATATTGTTTTTTAATTGTCTTCCACACCATACGTTTAACCTCTTTGTTTTCAGCAAAACCGGTGAGATTTACAACCTCACTACTTCGTTGGGGCAAAGTGATTTGATTGTGTTACGTAGGTTCCACGTTGCTTCTGAACCTGTAGTGCGTCCTGCCACATCAGCTGCATCAACCTTCGAAAGTGTTTTATTTGTCCTATTGGTCGATTCAACCTTGGTTTCTTTCTAAAGGAAACTACTACTGTGCTCTTCATACCTTCCTCTTGAGGTTTCCTAATGAGTGCAAGACCTGCACCATCAATGTTCAAGTAGGAAAGTAGCTCGTGACAGACTGGCTTGGTGATCTCCCGGTGATGATTCCGTCCATCAACAATATATTTTTTCAAGATTATAACTGGTAATCCGGTTACATCGGGTAATTTGATTACATCAGGTAATCTAATGCATATTCCGATGATGATACAAATTTATTCATTAACATGATGTTCCATTATTTAAAACATGCTAACAATTATTTTCGAGTAATTAAAAGTAATTAATTAATTAATTCTAGCAATGAAAACATGTGTTACGAGCATGATAATGACGGAAAACATGTTAAGCACATGAAAAACGTGAAAAATTAGCCCTAAAAATGACTTTCCGAGATTATTTCAAGGCTAAACATGCAATTTTAGCAAAAAAAAATCCATGGGCTGAAAAAACGAGCTGAAACCCAACCGCTGCCACCAATCACTTATTATTATTATTAGGTGACCATGTTAATGGACCATATTCATCCTAATAGATAGTTTCTATTTTTATTGATTTACTGAAAACATAATTCCATAACTTCGCATACCCATTAGGAAAATCCTGGCTCCGCGGTTGTTTGCCTCGAGTTCGGGTGGAGCTCGCGACGGCAGCGGAGTGTTGAGAGAGGCAGCATACTCCGTCGTGGTGCCTATCAGTGTCGTGTCACAGGCGGGGCGGTACACAGTTGCGATCACCATCATTGTGACGCAAAAAACCATGCGAGTACGGGGAAACCATGACACGTTTAGCAGAACCATGTCGGCGCAAGCGCGGTCATCTGGACCTTGAGCTTGTATGAAAGTACGATGATGGCGCCATGTAGTATGGGGCTCTACATGTGGCGTGGTGGCTCAGCCGACCTAGGCAACACATAACAAGCGGATCTACAGCAGCCGACGACGTAGTTTAGGCCGACACCAAAAAATGACTCGGATGTCAATTATAATCGTCCGTTCATTTGGAACCGAGACGACAAGTGACACAACTGGTGCATCGCGGTGGTACCATGATCATCTGGATCACATTCGTGTACCGACTCCCTACTGTGTAGTCAACAAGTACCCCATAGATTCGAGAACACCAACATTGGTCGGCGACAACGAGTCACCTCGGTTCTCGGGAGGAAAATCCACACCGTAGGTATGAAGACTAATCCGGATAAAATAAATTACAATAACGGAATAGTAAATAGATGGGGGCGCGTATCTCACAATTGCATGGCCAGCGGGGCACTAGTACAAAAGTAGTGTGAAGTTTGCAAGAAAAACAATTTTGTTCTGATCGACTGCCATCAGGGCATCTAGTAGATCTGAACGACATGTGCACATCAGGTGCGCCGCGGCGGTAAGATGATCATCAGGATCACGACTTGTACCGTCTCCCTACAATGTGTTCATTAGATCCGCTCATCTTGTGAGATCCATCGAGTTAATCAGCGACATCTGCTAAGATCTCGCAAGGGGAATTTACATGTATGTGTAAAATAATCCATCAAAGAAAATTTGGAGCTCAAAAATGGGATCGGGACAAGGAGGGAAACCATTTTCGAGAGTAGATCTGGATCATACCTCTGCGATGAACGACAAAGCCCGCTCGATGTAGGCTCGGGGCAGATTTGTTGCTGGAGCAGGCATGCTGACAACGTGTTCCACGACCGTTGACGGCGAATCCGGTCAAAGGGCATGGAGCGAGATTGTAGTCGAACTAGTCGTGCACGCGGCACAATCACAGATGCGAAAATTAACAGGACATAGAGAAATAGAGTCGGGAGCTGAATGAAATAACACTTTTTGATAGACGGGAGAGGGAGAGGCTGGTGTTTCATTTCATTCGTTGACCCGGAAGGTCATACAGCTTCATAATCAGAAGCGTAGGAAGCACTGACGATGGATGGTCTAAGACTAGAGCGGGAACAAATCAGAGGTGGGGGCTATGACTAAAACCCCCATGGATTTCTATCAGTTGAACCAATGCCAGCTGACCATGTGAAAGAAATAGATTCAATTGACGGTCACAGAACCACCACGGGATAGTCCGTGATACAAGATCGGGATCCGGATTCATATCCCTCAAGCACTAGTGGAAGACCTTTCAGAGGAAAAGGTTGGTTGGGAGCGGGAGGAAGTCAATTACAGAAAGAGTAGAGACGGATACGGGGACTATAGCTCCGACCATGTCAGCTATGATGCTTTCGCAGCTGCGAGATCCTTATTAATGAATTGTATGTCTCTCTTCATACAATATATGAGTATATATATAGGGGAGAGGGGTAAATAGGAGGACCAAAACCTAAAGGGAAACTCACCCCCAAGAAAGGCTGGGCCCGACCACGCACGGGAAGGTTTCCAATAGAACCAACCACGTGACAAAGCACCATTGACCGAAACCACACCTTTTCCCCTAAAACCGCACTTTTTTAGGGGTGTAAAACCACGCATATGACACGATCTTCTGACAATGTTTTGTTGGATCCAGAGTCTCCGAAGACAATCGGCTCGTGTGTGTGCGCGCGTGACATGCTGCGCTGCGCGGGCAACGGGCTCAGAGCATGGAGCAACGTGTCCCTCCCACGCACCATTCGTGCCTTTCGAACCTCGACGGGTGCGATTAGGGAAAGGCCGACCTCTCCTAACCTTGTGAGAGAGAAAGGAGATGGCGTGCATGTGTGCAAGTGTCACCACCACAGAATTTTGGTGGGTTTTCCCTTTCCCACCGGACGGAGGGCGAGATGGGTGACACGTATTTATTTTTTAGATCCGTTTTTTCAAAAGAAATATCTCCTGAACTGTAAGTCGGAATTATAAACCGTTTTCATATTTGAGCTCCTCGCGTCGAGATATTCAAAACTAAATCCCATGTTGATAGGTTTCGAGAAACTTTTTTTCGGACTTTGTACACCCTGTTGTTTATACTTTATACTTTCGGTAGCACGCGCGCGTGTACATCATGTACACCATGTATATCCAGTAGCACGATGCTCGGCTTCGCCTCGATATTTTTTTACTGCTCGGCTTCGCCTCGATAACCATTTATAAAGATCTTAAAGGGGTACATAGCTCGTTGTGCACATTGGTCGAAGCGTGCATTGGTCGTAGTGCGTACTACGGCTTGGCGTTGTCTCGTACTACCGCTCGGCTTCGCCTCGAACAAAACGCCTACGGCGTTTCATCTTAAATGTGCACACGTATTGTATCTTAAAAGTATAAAAAAAATAGTTACTAAAAGTATACAAACGTTGTTTCTAAAAATATATGTGTTGTATGTGGAAGTATAAAAAAATTGATACTAAAAGTATACAAACGTTGTTCTGAAAGTATACATGTTATATGTGAAAGTATAAAAAATGCTACTGAAAATATACAAAAACTGTTCTGGAAAGTATACGCACGGTGTACCTGAGTATACATCCGCTCGGGTGTACACATCCGCCTGGACGTACATCCGCCTGGGTGTACGCCGGCCCTTCACTGGGTGTACACCCGTCTGGGTGTACGTCAGCACTTCACTGGGTGTACGAGCGCGTGGGTGTACAACCACCTGGGCGTACACCCGTTGTGCACGTGGGTGTACGTCATCACTGCACTTGTGGCGTACTTCGGTCACTGCACATGGACGTACATCTATGTGTAACTGGGCTGGGTGTAAAAAAAAATTCAAACCTATCAATATATGATCTAGTTTTAAAGAACTCGACGCGAGGATATCGAATATGAAAATGGTTCGTAATACCGAAATACGGTTCTCGAGATATTTTGTTTTAAAAAAAAAAAGATCACGAAATAAATGTATTCTCACATCTCCACCCGTTAGGCTAGCCCCAGTGGGGGTAACTTCGCTAGTAACATCGATGCCACGTAGGACAAAAAGATGATGTGGTAAGTATTTAATAAGGAGAGAGAGTGTTGTGGTAAATTAGCTAGTTACCGTAACATCACATATCCCAAGACATTGTGAGTCTATAAGCTAATTAATAGGGCTTGCATGACACCACATGTTGGTTACTACCCATTGTGGAGGTGGTAACATAGCCTAGGATAACGTGTATGTTACTAGTCTATGTTACTCCCCATTGTGACTAGCCTTAGTGGGTGGGAACGAGAAAATCCCACCAAAACTTTTTCGTGCTGCCACTTGTCACACATGCAAGCACTCGTGGGGGCGTCGCGAGAAAGGAGAAAACGACACTTGGTGCGTGAAGAAGACACGAGAAGTAAAAAACGGTTTATAATTCCGTGATTTCGAACCTCGACGCGGTCGGCCGAGAAGAGCCATGATGGGCACAGAACACTACGAAACAAAACCATCGTTCTCAGCCCGGCTCAGCCAAAAGCGCTTGCCTTGCCCGTGCGCGTGCACGCAGCACGCCACGTCCCTCCCTCTGTCACCTCTCACTCCATCCAAGCTCACACACACTGCCCGTGCTCGCGAGAACACACCAGCTCGTTCGCTCGTTCAGCTCCGTTCGTTCCCTTATCTCCACACACCTCTCTCCAACCCCATCACCACCCACGCTCTCCCTCACCGATCGCGCGCGCGCGGGAAAGAAGAAGAGGACACGCGCGGCACGAACGTACACCAACCCCATGGCCGCGCCGATGGCCTCGCCGCTCGTCGCCCGCGCCAGCCTCCTACGCGTCTCCTGCTCCGCCTCCACCTCCAAGAACCTCAAACAGTCTCCACCTCCGCAGCACCAGCAAGTGCCGCGGCCGTCCTCCGCTCCTCTGCCGACGGCGCTCGTGGCGGCGGCGGCGCCCCTGCTGCTGGCGGCCCTCCCGCCGCCGGACGCGCTGGCGGTGGGCGGCGAGCTGGGCATCCTGGAGGGGACGACGGTCGCCCTGCTGCACCCGGCCATCATGGGCGGCCTCTTCGCCTACACGCTCTGGGCGGGCTACCTCGGCTGGCAGTGGCGCCGCGTGCGCACCGTCCAGGACGAGATCACCGAGCTCAAGAAGCAGCTCAAACCGGCCGCCGTCGCCGTCGGCGCCGGGGACTCCGCCTCTCCCCCTCCGCCCGCCGCCAAGTCGCCCACCCAGATCAAGATCGACGAGCTCACCGAGGTAACCAATCAACATTTCATCATCTTCGAGCTCGTTCCGACATGCTGCTAGCCATGGCAACAAACTGCGCGTGTCTGATTGATGTGCTCTGCCCCGGCGACATGAATGCAGGAGCGGAAGAAGCTGGTGAAGGGGTCGTACAAGGACAGGCACTTCAACGCGGGGTCCATCCTGCTGGGGCTGGGCGTCACGGAGTCCGTCGGCGGCGCGCTCAACACCTGGCTCCGCACGGGGAAGCTCTTCCCGGGCCCGCACCTCTTCGCCGGCGCCGCCATCACCGTGCTCTGGGCGGCCGCCGCGGCGCTGGTGCCCGCGATGCAGAAGGGGAACGAGACGGCCAGGAGCCTGCACATCGCGCTCAACACCATCAACGTCCTCCTCTTCGTCTGGCAGATCCCCACGGGGCTCGAGATCGTCGGCAAGGTCTTCGAGTTCACCAAATGGCCATGAGCGAGCTCGCGCGCATGGGTTCCGCGCGCTTAGGCAGGCTTTCGTTCGTCCGCGGCTAGCAGGCTTGTTTGCTTCGTGTGTCTCTCCGTTCATAACATCATTCGCCGACTTGTAAGTCCAAAGTTTTGGTGTCACCGCTTATAAATAACAAAAATCGCAAACGGTTCTCTCGGGATTTTGCTTTGGATATCCATGCTCCAGCATGCTGATCTGACTCGTCTTTGGAGCTTGCACGATTGCCCTCCTCCGTCATCCATCCTTGATAAGAAGTTCATCGTGCTTTCTTGGGATGTAGATGAAGCCTTGAGCCATGGTGTCTAACAATGGGCGAGGGGCGCGGTAGCGCGGAGAATGTGCATTGTGCTTTCTCGGGATGTGCAATGTTCTCAGGGTAGGATTTCATGATTTTGGTGTGGGTGACAATGATGAACGTGTACGAATTAACATGGTGAAAACGAAAAAGGATTTGAGTAAACGACATATATCTAAAATTTGAAAATTATGTTGATGCTGCCATGAACACTAATATGCAAAATTTCCAGGCAGGATCTTATCTATACAATTGAACTCTTCGTTTTTACCACACACTAAAGTAAAAAATATCACTCCCGTATCGAAACGTAAGATGTTTTACTGTTTACTAGACAAAACATAGCTAGACATGTTTTGGTGAAAGATACACATTAATCTACACACTAAAACATGTCCAGATACATGTTGTCTAGAAAATGGTTGATATGAAGGGAGTACTATTTAAAACAATTTGGCCCGAACCTTTATTTAATACCACGTACAATATTGTACAACAAATCCCCTTGATCAGATAGAAAATCAGCAAAATTTGTTGAAACATTGAATTATGCTTATGTGGAAAACACCTGTTTGTATGCAACAAATGCCTATTGATTGCGACAAAACACTCTTACCCGTGTTGCAACATAAAAACTAAACGCTTGCAGCATATGCAGTCAACAACAAAGGAACGGATTTAGAACACGAGAAAACCCCCTTCAAACATACACAAGGGATAATTGCGACATGTTACCCATGGGTACACATGAAAAATCATTCACACCTGCAGCATGTAGAAACACTCTTCACATGCGGCAATGCATAAACTAGGGGCAGTGTACATGTGAAGATCTAAGGGGTTAGCTCACAAGAGAAATACTTACATAGGTTCAAGCCTCGAGAGACACACCGAAAAGACCCTACCCATGTATGAGCTACATATTGCGATGTATGTATCGGTCGTGTATTTAATTATGTCTTTCGGTGCTCGTATCCCTCTTTACCGGTTACAAACTAGTACTACATGTTTTTTGTTTGAGAAACCTAGTACTGCTAGCTCATATGATCATTTTTTTTATAAAGAGTATATATAAATATCATGAAGATACCAATTACACCCAGTCTCTGCAACAACGCAATGCCCTAATGGCATGATAGATTCACACCGACAACAAAAAGGGAATAAAAAGCTAAAAACAAAAGTCTCGCTACAGTGTTGTAGTCCTTGCAGTAGCAGCACAACCACCACCAAGACAACATTTGATGTCCAAGTTCTCCAAAAGCAGCGCCTCCATGAAGGAAACGATTCACTAGCCCCGTCATCGCCCGATCATAGATCTTGGGTTTTCACCCCAGAGATAATCCCTGCTCTAAACAACAATGTCTTCAACAAGGCCATTGCCAGGCACAACCAATTAAGGCCAGACGTTGGATTTTCACCCTGAAAGGTAAGACCTTGAACTTCATATGTGTTGTCTCCCCCCACTTATTTACCGCTGCTACGAATCCTGAAACTCCATGCAACTTCATGTTTGCAAAAACTTAGCCGAAGGCCTATGGGAAGCTACCCATACTATGAATAACGTGGAGGTAATCTTGGAGTTACTTGAAGATGTGCCACTCGGGCGAAGATCTCGTGGAGCGAGTTTGCCAGACCATGTCTCACATGGCGCTCGTGGTGGCAAGTTCAACTACACATTAGACGATATAGTGGGTGTCAGAGAGGGGCTTGCGTGGCCAAGGGGGGCGCGCCGCCTCGTGGTGTGGGCCCCTGGTGGGCCCCCTCCTGGTCTCCTCATGGCCGGCTTCCTCTTCTGGACTTCTAAGACTTCTTGGATGCCCCCTTCCTCTTCTGATCTTCTAAAATAGGGTATCTTTATGGTGCTTGATATGTCATAAACGTATCCGTAATTTCTGATGTTCCATGTTGTTTTCATGCCATATGCTACATGTTTCCCTTACACTTTATGCCATTTTTATAGATTTTCTGGGACTAACCTATTAACAAGATGCCACAGAGCCAGTTACTGTTTTCAACTATTTTTAGTTTCCGAAAAGTTGTTCTGGAAATGTTCTCGGAAATGGACGATTCAAAAGCCAAAAGTCTTAGAATTCCCGGAGGGTCACGGAAGTCCAAAGGAGACCCGGAGGGGGCCCTGGAGCCCCCACACCAAGCCAGGGCGGGGGTGGTCCCCTGGCCACGCCTCAGGGTGGTGTGGGCCCCTCGGGCGCCCACCGCCATCGCCCTTTTGCCTATATATGCCCCCCCCCCCGATGCATAAACTCTAGGGGGGTCCGCCCCTTTCCACGAATAGTTTCGTAGCTCCGCCGATGCCGCCGACACATTTCGGGGGATAGAAATCTCTGCCCCGGCACCCCGCCGGGACGGGGAATTGCCCCCGGAACCATCTCCATCGAATGCACCGCCATCTTCATCACCGGCGTTGTCTCCTATGATGAGGGGGGAGTAGTTCTCCCCGGGGCTGAGGGCTCTACCGGTAGCTATGTGTTTCATATCTCTCTCCAATGATTTGATCTTTATGTGATCATGAGCTTTGTAATCTAGTTGAATAAGTAGATGTTACTCTTCATCTGTTATGCTACTGAAGTGGTTTGTTATGAGATCTTCGTAGACACTTTGATCACGGTGTAAAGGTGACAATGTGTGCATCGTGTGGTTAGCATGACATTTATACGTTCTGTTGTATGACCCTATGAAATTGTGGCATTTGTTTAGTACTAATTTGGGGCACTCATAGTGACAACATGGGATGCCCTAGATAGGGAATACAAACTTGAGGAGTGATGTTACAGCCCTACGCATGGATTGGTGTTTGTTATTAGACCGGAGAGTGGTTCAAAGTAGCATAGTGAAGAGATAATATTTATGCATTCAATTATGTTATTATTGTTGAGAGTGTCCACTAGTGAAAGTAGGATCCCTATGCCTTGTTTCTAAGCATTGAAACACCATTTACAATCCGTTCTGCTACATGTTTGCTTGCTGCCATTTTTATTTCAGATTGCTATTATCACTTATAATAAACCATACTACTTGTATTTTACTCTCTCTCTTCGCCGAACTAGTGCACCTATACAACTGAGAATTGTATTAGGTGTGTTGGGGACACAAGAGACTTCTTGTATCGTGATTGCAGGGTTTCTTGAGAGGGATACCTTTGACATCTACCTCCCTGAGTTCTATAAACCTTGGGTGATCCACTTAAGGGAAACTTACTGTTGTTCTACAAACCACTGCACTTAGAGGCCCAATACTGTCTACAAGAATAGAAGTGTGCGTAGACATCAAGCTATTTTCTGGTGTCGTTGCCGGGGAGGTAAAGGTAAAAGGTACTCACATCCTCGGGTGTGAGTGCTCGAAGTTATTTCCTTTAGATTTTGCAATTATATCTTTTTGTTTCTTATTTTTATTTTCACTAGTTAGTCTTAATGGAAAACAACAAAAATATGAGAGAGTTTTATAATATTTATCTTGAGTTAGGACATGAAGTGTTTGAAGAGAAAATTAAAGAACCTATGGAACTTTATTTGCATAATAGTATCAATGTTATTAGTATGAATTCTTTGAACACCATTATTGCTAATGCTATGGAAAAAACTAAGCTTTGGGAAGCTAGGTTTGATGAATATGATATTTTTAGTCCCCCAAGTTTTGAGGAGGAAATTTTATTTGATGATACTTTGCCTCCAATATATGATGATTACAATGATGTATATGTTATTTTCAGTCCACCTACTATTGAGGAGAAAGTTAATTGTAATTACAATATGCCTCCTATATTTGATGATTATGGTGATGAGAATAATAATCATAGCTATTTTGTTGAATTTTCTCCTACCACTATTAATAATAATGACTATGCTTATGTGGAGAGTAATAATCCTTTTATGCATGTGGCTCATGATAAGAATGTTTTATGTGATAGTTATATTGTTAATTTCATTCATGATTCTACTGGAAGTTATTATGAGAGAGGGAAACATGGTTTTATGTATCTCAATAATATTAAGTTTCCCCTCCTTGTGTTGAAATTTCTGAAGTTGCACTTATTTTTTTCTTCCTATGCTAGCCACTGTCTGCTTTATTGACTCGTTTTTTTAGAAGATTCTTTTTCATAGGAAGTGGGTTAGACTTAAATTTGTTTTACATTTGATTCTTGATGCTCTCTTTTGCTTCAATTAATATTTCTTATGTGAGGATTTTCTCAAATTATCATGCCTAGCTAAAAGACTTTAAAGAAAAGCACTTCTTGGGAGATAACCCATGTTTTTATTTCTGTGCATAGTTTTCTCTGTTTTCTTTGAGTCAAGAGGTTGTATACTTATGTAGATATCCCTTTGTATCTTTATTTTCATGTATTAGTTGTGCCAAGTAAAGTTTCTAGCGAAAGTTGGACTTGGTTTTGGATTTCTGCGCAGGAAACAGATTTCTGTTGTCCACCGTAAAACATCGTATAATTCACAGAAAGATCGAAATGACCTGAAACTTTTGTGCTTATTTCTAAGCTAATTCTGAAATTTTTTAGTTAATTAAGTTTTTTCATTTGAGCAACTTAAGTGCCCCGAAAAAAATTCTTCATTACAATCTGTTCTGGTTTTGGCAGATTCTGCCATTTTTTCTTGCATTTGCTCTTTTACGATGTCAAGTGGATTTCTTTGGTTCACGAAACATCAGTGGATGTAGATAATGTTTAAAAGTATCAATAGAACTTGTTACCATGCATAACCCATGAATTTTTTATTGTTTCACTAACCCTCTAATGCGAATTACTTTTCGAGTGTGGTGTTCAGGAAGTTTTCAAGGGTCAAGAGAACAAGGTGATATAATGTGATCAAGAAGAGTGCAAGGTCAAAGCTTGGGGATGCCCATGTGGTTCATCCCAGCAAATTCTAAGAAGACTCAAGCGTCTAAGCTTGGGGATTCCCAAGTCATCCCCTTCTTCATCAAGAAATTATCAGGTCACTTCTAGTGAAACTATATTTTTATTCGATCACATCATATGAAATTTACTTGGAGCGTCTTTTATTTTCCGTTCTGTTTTATTTTATTTTCTTTTGTTTCCTTGCTGCAATAAACATCACTGGAACCTAGAATTCTTGTTTGGGAGAGAGACACGCTCCACTTTTTGATTTGAATACTCGTTATGCTCGTATTCTTAGTTTTTCTTCTAGTTACTTCAATCCTTTTAGCTCCTTTTGTTTTCATGCATCTCTTATTAAGAGATGTTAGTTTTAATTGAGTTATGTGAGTACTCTCTTGTTTACTTGTTGTATTATTTAGAAAGTTTTTGTTAAAACATATTTTGTATGGTGCTTGTTGGGAAAAGAAATTTCTGCATGTGGTATAATTTATAACGATGCAAATAGAAACTTGTATAGACTGTGGCTAGACTTTTTCATGGCATGCTAGATGTTATTTTAATTCTAAAGCCTAGTGATTATTTTTGTAGCATGATTTGTCTCAAATAGTTGAGAGTTTTTAATGTGCCATTGAAAGAATCATGAGTTGTTCTTGTCATATTGAAGCATAAATTTGTGGTGCTCTCCTTTGAATGTTTTATCTGGTTGACTTGGCGCATGCTTACACCATGTTTATGAATACAAACCAGTCATTTACAGCCTCTATGGTCATTCAGTTTTTGAACTTGTAGTACCACTTATGCTTTGATGAATGATGTTTTTGTCGTTATGCATGATTATGGCCATTATTGCTCTCTTGATTTGTCGCTCCCAGTCTTTGCTAGCCTCCACCTGTACTGAGTATGATCTCTACTCGTGCATACAACTCCCAAAAACCAAAGTATGCCAAATGTGTCCATCATACCTACCTACATGTGGTATTTAACCACCACACCAAAGTAAATTGCTCATGTGTTACCTTTAAAACTTTCAAAATTACTCATGTTTTGTGCTCCTATTTTAACTCACGAGGACGTAAATAGAGAATATTTATATCACTTGTTGATTGGACTTTCACACCCTGTACTAGTGGATTAATCCGCTTATCCAATTGATAGAAGAGCTGGCAGCGGGGTGCCTAGCCCCAAATTAATGCAAACAAATTCTCTTCACTATTTTTGCCCCTGATTTATCAGTCAAATCATAATTGTGTAAATAAAAGAGAAAGAGGGATGACCTTCTACACAGTTGCATCCTTCTATGGGAGCTGCTCTTGTGAAGTCTAGTTGGCTTGTGATGTCGAGACATCGAAGTAGTTTTCATAGACGGGGGTGCCATGAGACTACGGTAGAGACGTGGGGTAACGGGATAGCGTAGTAACTCAGAACACAGGATTTTACCCAGGTTCGGTACGTCGCGACAGTACGACGTGCCTACTCCTGCACTTCTCACTAATTGGGACTAAAGCCCGTAAACAGGGTTAAAATGTGAGGGTTTTAGATCTAAACCACTTGGCGAGGATGAGCTTCTCGGCGAGTTGGTGAAGAGCTTCTCTGTTTGTTCGTTGTTTTGTTTATCTCCCGTCCGGCTTTATATAATAGCCGGATTAGGGCTTACAGAATAGGAAACCTAGAAATCTACGGTAACTTGTAACTTGGAAAGCAAGGAATCCGTCTTCTCCTCCAAGCCAGATCACATGGGCTGTGATCCGGGTTCTTCTAGAATCCGGCTTCTGCGCGTCGGATTACTGGGCCGCCTAATGGACCTAAGCCCACTACCACTTAGGCCACCCTGGTAATCCGGTACTTGGCCTACCATCTCCTATACCCCTATTTGGTATATATCCGACAGTAGCCCCCAAGAAGGATCAAAACTCTGATTCTCCGCTATTCGCCAAATGTTCTTTGTCCGAGAAATATTGATTCAGCAGTCTTGATTCTTCTTATTCTTCATTTGAAAAAGATGGTGGCATGAAACTCGGAATCCTGAAAATCCGGCTTTTCTCTCACGATCCTTCGTGAAGAAGAAACTTCCTACGTCAGCGCACTCAACCATGCTGACGTAAGCGGCGTTTGAGATTTACTCGGAAAAACTCAGAAACATATCTCTGACAGATTCGCACGGGAAACGAGGAGATAATCATCATTACTCCGTCGTTTCATTTCCCGGATTTTCCGGCGAGCGACACGCGGCAAACATCCAACGGTCAAAATAGCCGTTGGCACGCATCTAAACGGTTTTCCGGCTATAAATAGCCGTCCTCGTCCTCAACGAAAACTTTCCACTCTCCCCACTGCCCACGCCATTGACGCGAACGAGCTCGAGAGCAAAGCACCGTCCCAGGCGCACTTAGCATCCAAGCATGCCGGAACGCAACGCGCCACCACGAGATGGCCTCCTCGCCGTCCTCGCCGACCCGCGCCGCCATCAACGAGCTCATCAGCGATTTAGATCCGCAACTGGGATCGCCCAAGCACACCGGCGACGAGCCGGAGAAGACCACGGCCTCCGCGGCGGGTGACGCAAATTCTTCCGCCGCCGCGGACGTTGCGGGATCGAGCTCCGCAGCCTCCCCGCCGTTTGCTCCAGAAACGGCGGAGGAGAAGATCCTGTTTCAAGTCAACGAACACACTGCTACTGAAGAAGCAGAATTTGTCGGCGACTGGAATCCGAGTAACTCTTCCCTTATCCTCCTCCGACAAATGTCAAAAGAGGGATTAATAGTTAAAGGCAAATGGCGAAAGTCAGATGGTGAGCTCGAGCCCAGACCAAAAGACGGAGAGTGTGTCCTCCTTACATCTCACATTACGCGAGGTATGGGTTTACCTCCTTCTGCCTTTTTCATAGACATCCTTAACTATTACGGCGTCCAACCGCATAACCTCTCTCCAAATTCCATCCTCTATCTAGCTAGCTTCCAAGCCCTTTTTGAGGGATATCTCGGCATAACTCCTAGTCTAGATTTTTGGCGATACTGTTTTGAAGTAAAACATAACATCTCAGAAGGTATTTCCCCTATCTGTGGAACCATATCTTTCATTCTTCGGAAAAATAGAGAGGATTGGTTCCCGAGAATACAAATGCCAGAATCCACCAAATCCTGGCTGGGTTCTTTCTTTTATCATCAGGACATCCCATTCCCTGGCAAGGAAATCGGGGTTCCTTCATTCGTTAATTCCGCCGCCATTCCTCGAGGGAGTTGGACAGTTGAAGCAGTTGAGACATTGCCGGAAAATTTAATGAAGATAAAGCGCCGTATTGCCAAGCTTACTTCTTCCAAACCTTCCTTAACTGGGAAAGACACTGTTTTATGCTGGTTTGGACGTCGCATTCAACCCCTTTCATTTCGTTCCCGGCTTCTTTGCGAATACCAAGGGCCAGAAGATAGCATGAGGGGAACAGATAAAGCCTATACCAAGAAAGATTTTATAAAGCGACTTCATCAGCTGGTTGCCTCCAGCGCCCAAATCGAAGAAAACCTAGCCATTTATCACGTGGAAAATCGAGTTCCTAAGGTATTTATACTTTCCTTGTTTCCGAGTTTTTCTCAGATTAACTTGTATCTCCGCCTTTTGATCATGTTGTGAATTCTTTCCTAGTTCAACGAACTCGGAGGAAATGATCTTGCTTCCGATGCTGAACTCAGCGAAATACATGCTAGGTTTTACAACAACCGGAAGCGCAAAAGGCAGGTGACTTTCGAGAAAATGGTAACTGTTGACGGAATTCCTGTCGCCACCTCCAGGTATCTTACCGGGATTTTTCTAGTTACCATCCTCCTTCAGTTCTTCGAGATTTTTAACTCTCAGATATTCTTCTTTCAGTCTTGCCCCAACTCCTTTGAAAACAAAGAAGCTGAAGAAACATAAAGCTGCTATCAAAGAAGAATCTTCTTCCGCAGCCATGGGCCCGAGGAATAGAACGGAAGCACAGACAGGTGAAAATCTCCGGACCTCTGCTGGAAACGAACCCGTCTCCAATTTGGACAGTAACATCCGGATAAAAGAAGAACCGTTCGACGATCTCGGATATATTCGTCCGGAGGCTAAAAAGTTCTTCGCTCCTGCCCCTCTAATTTGTCCTTGGCCACAGGGCGGATTAGTGGTTCGCAATGATATTGTATTTAACCCTCGCCAGGTCTTACAAGATGGCCTTCATCACGTTTGGATTCTTTTTGCTGAATATGCCAAAGAATTCAACGAGAACTTGGCCGACTTGCGAGAAATGAGCCAGGTGATACCTCTAGCCCCCAAGCATTAAGTTGAAAATCTGAATTCTTCTTAATGTTTCATCATATGCTTGTTCATACTTAAGCATTTTGGCTTTCATTTCCGTATTCAGCATTCCGCAGATGCCATAAACTTGAAGTTTTTAAGAAGCTTAATCTCAAAAGTAGAGAAGTAAAAACCCTTCAATCTATGATTGAGTTGAAAAGCAACGAGCTGGCGTCATCTCAGCTACAATTGTCTAAAACAACAGGTATGTATTCTCTGCAGTTTTTATCCGGATAACATTTGTCCCGAATTTTCATAAGCTCGAAATGTTTTTGTGTCCCCTAGCTGCTTTAGCAAAAGCCAACAAAATAGCCAAGGACGCTAGCAATGTATCTCGGCTCCGTGCAGAAAACTCGAGCCTTCGCAAGGAACTTACAAAAGTTGAAAAAGACCTGGAAGCCAGTAATCTGGCCCTTGGGATTGCTCAATCCCAGGCTTCTTTGCAAGCGGCGGAAAATAAATCTATTATCCATGATTTTGAAAGTATGCTATTCCCGCGCATGAAAGAAGGCACCGAAATTGACAAGGTTCTTGGTAAGTTAGTTCCTTTTACCAATTTCTCCATGTCTTACTTTCTTTTATTTTGTGGCCTAAACTTGTTTCTGCCATCAAAACAGGGAATATTCCAGGCATTTCTCGGATTGAGAAAATCCGAGCTTTTGGAGAAGTATGGAACGCGATCAGAAATGCAGGAATGCAATTGATTAATAAATTCCTTCCCGCAAGTACTATAGATTTCTCGGAAGTTTACAAACTCCCGGGTGCCATCATGGAAGTTGCGGGATCAAAGGAATTCATCCTACGCTCCGCTGCACGAGGTGGTGCGCGTATGGCACTAGGCCTTATGCGCCTGCACTATCCTGATGCGAAATCTTGGCGCGTGGCCTCTGGTGTCCCTCAAGGGTATACAGAGGATCAGCGAACCGCCATCTTTGATGAAGTCAAAGGCCACGCCACCAAGATTGCTTCCATGGTTAACATTTCTATCACTTATCCAGAAGAAGAGGTTCCCGCAGTCCCCGAAGATGAAAGCAGCGAGGAAGACTCGGATGCTTGAAGGACTGCCTTTAACCTGGATGATGGATTTGTATAATAGGAGCGCTATTTACACTGTAATTCATACTGTAACGCTTCTATTTCATTTGTCGAAACAAGAACTCCGCCTTTTGCAGCTTTGAATTATGAAATTCCTAGCAAGTTTGTCGGGTTGAATTGCTCCCTTATCTACTAAGTTCTCTGGCATATGTGTTTTGACTGTCTTTAGTGTTTTAAATGACTCGATAGCATTATGATCGTCATGACGAGTAACTGGGTATAACCAATCAGTTAGAACTCGAAAACATGGACCATACTAAAGGCATTTTTACTAACCAGATCCAGTGACCCAACATATATTCGATCAGGTAATGCTTAAAGATTTGTAAGGAACTTTCTTGAAACTTGGGCACGCAGGCACAATCCGAGTTTCCTTGAGCCATTAACAGGCTGAAATCATTCAGTTTTTTAACACCGAGCACGCAGGCACAATTCGGGTTAACATTGAGTATTTTGTAAGATCATTGGGAAATAGAAAAGGTGGAAACATGCTTTTACTATAATGAACTTGTAAAAAACATGGATATCAGAATTCCAATGACTTTATTTCATGATCTCAAAAGATGTTTACATAGATATTGAACTAAGTATAGAAGGGACGTAACTGCTGGATGCTCCAAGGTCTCTTTGTCTCTCCTAGCTCATCATCTATCTTTCTCTTTCTTTTGCGATTCGGTTTCTCGGGATCGTCTTCTGTATCTCGAATGTCAACAAGATAGTATGATCCATTTTTCATGGCTTTACTTATGACAAATGGCCCTTCCCATACTGGGGCTAATTTGTGCTTCCTTTGCTGCACCAACGTCAGCACTAGGTCACCTTCTTTAAAAGAACGATGCCTGATTTTCCGACTATGGTAACGTCTCAAACCCTGCTGGTAAATGGCGGACCTTTGAAGCACAAGCTCTCGTTCCTCTTCTAGGAGATCAACGGCATTCTGTCGTGCCTCTTCGGCGTCTAATTCGTCAAAATCTTGCACTCTTGGGCTATCATGGATCATATCTGTTGGGAGAATAGCTTCCGCGCCGTAAACTAGGAAAAACGGGGTTTGCCCAGTTGACCTATTTGGCGTCGTTCTTATACTCCAAATCACGGAAGGCAACTCTTCTACCCATGCTCCGGCCGCTCTGTGAAGAGTAGTTTCGAGTCTTGGGCGTATTCCTTGCAGGATTGAGCTATTCATTCGCTCAACCTGTCCATTGGATTGCGGGTGTGCCACAGATGCTAGATCTAGGCGAATTCCCGTTTGTCGGCAATATCTTGCCAACTCTCCGATGGAGAAATTTGTCCCGTTGTCGGTTATTATGCTGTGTGGCACACCGTATCTCATCACCAAGTCGATGATGAAATTTCTAGCAGTTGCACCATCCAGCTTTTTGATGGGTTTGGCCTCCACCCATTTGGTGTACTTATCCACTGCTACTAGCAAATGAGTAAGTCCGCCTCTTGCGGTTTTGAATGGTCCCATCATATCTAGCCCCCAGACCGCAAACGGCCACGTAATGGGGATAGTTTTAAGTGCTTGGGCTGGCAAATTGGTCTGCTTAGCGTAATATTGACATCCGGCACATGTATTAACTGTATGCTCGGCATCTGTCTTGGCTGTTAGCCAGAAAAAACCCACGCGGAATGCTTTTTTGACTATGCTTTTTGATTGAGCATGATGTCCGCAATCACCGGCGTGGATTTCCTCCAGTATTTCTCTTCCTTCTTCTGGTGAGATGCACCGCTGAAAAATTCCAGAAATACTGCGTTTATATAGGCAGCCGTCAATTACTGTGTATCCTTTGCATCGACGCTTTATTTGTCTTTGCAAGACTTCGTCTGCTCCTTCCGGGTACTTCTGATTGACTAAGAAGTTTAAGTACGGAATTGTCCAGTCCGGTTTAACGATCATGACTTCAATCGATTCAGACGCCAGAGGGTAATCAACGTCTCCACCTTTTATGGATGGCTCATGTAAGTGCTGAACGAATACTCCTGGCGGTAAGGTTTTTACCCTTTCTGATCCCATGCGGGCTAGCGCATCCGCGTTCCAGTTTTCCTCCCTTTTGATGTGAAGGACCTCAAATCCAAAGAAACAGATGGCGAACTCGTCTACCGTTCTCCGATATTCGGCCATTATAGGGCTTTTTGCGTCCCAGGTTTGGTTGAGCTGATGCTGCACCAAATCCGAGTCGCCATAGCACAGGATGCGCTTCACTCCTATTTCTTTTGCGATATGCAAGCCATGAAGCAAAGCTTCGTATTCTGCCACGTTATTACTGGCGTTGAAGTGTATTTGCAACACGTACTCCATTGTGTATCCCTTAGGAGATTTTAAGACTACGCCAGCCCCAGCTCCTTCCTTCATCTTGGATCCGTCAAAGTGCATGATCCAGTACTCGGACTCCGGCATTGGTGTTTTTTCCATTGCTTCTGTCCAGTCGGCAACAAAATCTGCCAAAACCTGGGATTTTATGGCCGTCCCTGGCTGGTACTTAATGTCGAAGGCTGCCAGCTCAATGCCCCATTTGGCTACTCGGCCGGTTGCCTCTGTATTGTTTATGATGTCTCCTAGTGGTGCTTTACTAACCACTGTTATGGAATGCCCTTGGAAGTAATGGCGTAGTTTTCTAGATGCGAAAAATACACCATACGCCAGTTTCTGGTAGTGTGGGTACCTTTGTTTTGACTCGAAAAAAACTTCGCTTATGTAATATACCGGATGTTGGTCTGGTATGCTTTGTTCTTCCTTTAACCGTTCCACAACGATTACCGCACTAATAACCCGATTTGTAGCCGTAAGGTACAATAACATGGGCTCTTCGTCTTTTGGGGATGCCAAAATCGGAGCTTTCATCAAGGTTTCCTTCAACTGAGTCAGCGCCGCATCGGCCTCTTCTGTCCATTCGAACTTGTCGGATTTTTTCAGCAGCTTGTATAGTGGTAATGCTTTATCCCCCAGCCGACTAATAAATCTGCTAACGGCAGCTGCGGAACCCGTCAATCTTTGGACATCTTTGACGCAGGTAGGTTTTGTGATGTTCAAGATTGCCTTGATCTTTTTCGGGTTAACTTCTATTCCTCTGTGAGAAACGATGAAACCCAGAAGTTTTCCCGAGGGAACCCCGAATACGCACTTAGATGGATTCAACTTCATCTTGTAGGTGCGTAAGTTTTCGAAAGTTTCTCGCAAATCCTCAAGGAGTGTATCTTTTTCCTTGGTTACGACAGCAATATCGTCCACATAAACATGGACATTTTTTCCAATCTGACTATGCAAACAACGTTGCATGCAACGCTGGTAGGTTGCACCTGCGTTCTTCAGGCCAAACGGCATGGTTACGTAATAATACGTCCCGTATGGGGTTATGAAAGAAGTCTTAATTTGATCTTCCTTTTTCATGCGTATTTGGTGGTACCCGGAGTATGCATCCAAAAAGCACAAAAGCTCAGAGCCTGCTGTGGCGTCTATTATTTGATCGATTCGTGGTAATGCGAACCTATCTTTCGGACACAATTTGTTCAAGCCTGTGTAATCTATACACATTCTAAGAGCAGTAGTGTCTTTCTTCGGTACTAATACCAGATTTGCGGACCAGTCAGTATGGATTACTTCCTTGATGAAATCCGCTGCTAAAAGCCGGATAATTTCCTTGCCAATAGCCTTCCGTCTTCTTCTGTCAAATCGACGGAGACCTTGTTTGACGGGTTTTGATCCAGGAATAACCTTAAGTTGGTGCTCAGCAAGTTCCCTGGGTACACCTGGCATGTCCGCTGGACACCAGGCAAAAATATCCCAGTTCTCACGGAGGAACTCGATGAGCTCGCCTTCCTATTTGTCAGTCATTCCCGTCCCTACGACGACAAATTTTGTCGGATCTTTGGGATCTAGGATTACCTGTCTTGTATTCTCGGATGCCTTGAAGCTGTCCATTGGCTTCCGAGTTTCTTTTCCTGCCGGCATTTCTGACGGCGATACCTCCTTGGCTAATTCCTTCGGTTCTTCCTTTGCTATAACTCTCTGAGCGCAAAGGGCGTTTTCTTTCTCCAACTCATTTGCCAGCTTAAAATCACCAGCTATAGTGATTACTCCTCCCTTGGGTCCTGGCATCTTCAGCTTGTTATAAATATAACACGATCTTGCCATGAATTTGGCAAAAGCTGGACGTCCGAGTATTGCGTGATACACGCTTTCGAACGGCACTACTTCGAAGGATACTTTTTCCTGCCGGAAGCGATCTTTATCTCTGAAGGTGACATCTAGGGAAATTTCTCCTAGGGATCGTGCTTGCCTGCCAGGGACGATACCATGGAAGCGTATATTGCTGTAGTTGAGTTGAGACTCGGAAATCTTCAGGTGCTTCAGTGTATCCAGGTACATTATGTCAATGCTGGATCCTCCATCCATCAGCACTCTTCTTAGCCTAGTATTTTGAACAATAGGGCTTACAACAAGAGCTTGTGTGCCGGGTTCAGGGATATTTCCGGGATGATCAGACTGATCCCAGACTATCGGTGTGTTGGAATACTTCAAGAATTTCGGGGTTGCCGGAACAACCGCGTTTATTTCTCGAAGTGTTCTTTTTGCCACCTTTGCTGATTGGGTTGCTAAGAAAGTTAGCATTGCTTCTCCATCAACTCTCGGAAACTTGGGTTCGCCTTTACGCTGTTGTTCCTGGATTTTTTCGTCAGTGTCCGATCCACTGTCTTCTTTGTCAGCTTCTGGCTTTTGTTTGGCGGGTTTCCTTTTGGAACCCTTCCCTTTATTTCCGGATCCTGCACTGCCTTTCATATGCTTATTTAGACGGCATTGCGCGTTTGTATGGGTGGGCTTCCCAAATTGCGAGTGGTGAACGCAAGGTTCCGACTTAATCCTTTCCCACTCTTCTGGAGTGTAATTGATTGGATCTGGGTTGCGTCCTTTCCACTTGTTTCCCTTTTATCCTCCAAAGGCTATGTTCACCTCTTTGGGCTTCGTCGTTGTTTCTGGAGTGGCTTTTTTCTCAGAACGAGGGGTTTTCTTGGCGAGTATCAATGATTCAATATTGCCTCCTCTTGCTCTGATGTCATCCTCGGCTGCGGCATGCTCATTGGCGGTTGTAAGCATGGATCCGAGATCCTTGTGCTTTTTGGAACCGACCATGAACGGTACAAGTCCGGGTTTTAGGCCATTGACGAAAGCATGCATTGCTTGTACGTCAGTTACTCCAGAGCAACTATTCTTCATTGCTGTCCATCTGGAGATGAAATCCACGTATGGTTCATCCTCGAATTGCGTGCAACGGTTTAGCTGGTTGATGCTATTTAGGCGCTTGTATGTTCCCCGGAAATGCTGAGTGAATACTCTAGCCATATCGTCCCAGCTGTCGACCGTTCGTGACGGTAATCCATTGATCCAATCTCTGGCTCCGTCCAGCAACATTAGGGGAAGAAACTTGACAGCTTCCAAGTCTGTCCCATTGTTGATCTGGACGGCTGTATAGTAATCCGAGAGCCAGATATCCGGGTTTGTGCTGCCAGTGTATTTCTGGTATGTTGGACCGACCTTGGCAAAGCCAGAATGCAGCGTTATTCTTCGGATCCTGTCAGTAAAACACTTAGGACCAAAGTATAGATCATCCTTTTCTGCTCTGTCAATGTGTGCAGAATATCTTCCGGCTGAATGGACAGAAGGGGATCTGCTCCTTTCTCTTCCATTGTTGCGCGAACGCGCTTTTCCGGGGTTGTTTCTATCTCTTCCGTGATCACGCCCTTTTGGATTAGGCGGAGTTCTACTCATGTGCCTTTCTTTGTCCTTAGGCGGTGTCCGGGATCTCTCACGCCTATGAGGTGTATCGTGTCTTCCAGCTTTCTCAGCTGGGTTTCTCGGAGGTGGCATTATTTTGCCGTCTTTCCGGTGTTTGTCTTCCCGATCATGGGGTTTATACCCATCTTTCGGGAGATGGGATCCGGTCCTAGACGCTGCATCCCGGTTGTCGGGGTTTTTCTTGTCTTTTCTCGGATCCTCTTTTTTATCTTTTGAGTTGTCTGAATCCCCGGGTTCTTCCGGTCCGGGTGCTCCAGCAGCGCAAGTAGCTGTCTTGCATAGGGCGGAATTATCATGCAGCCTCCCTGATCGCTCTTGAGCGCGCTGTTGTTGTTGCAATGCTTTTCCTAGGAAAGCATACACCCCTTGGAGTTTTTCCCCGTTGGAATACAGATCGCTATTAAGAATCGCGAACGCAGCTTCCGCGTTTTCTGCTGCGGTCTTGTATATTGGTTCGCCCTTGGCATCTTTGCCGTTTACCTGCTTTTGCCAAGACGGGTTATGGAACCTTTCTTTTGGCGGCAGTTCTTCCGGTCTTGCGATTCCGGGTAACCTAGTAGGTTTTAACGCGGATCTATTCTTTCTCTCGTACTCCTCTATTTCTTCCTTCATGACCTTGATGTCATTATGGGTTTGTTGGAGATGTTGCCGAGATCTGAGTAGATGTTGCTGTTGCCGTTGGAAAGCTTGTCTCCTGGCTTCCAGCATCTCAGGGGGTTCATCTGGTCCCACTGGTGTTTGCAATAGCTCTTGCTCTTCCTGTTCCGTCATTGGCGGAGCAGTGATTTCCTTAGATTTCTTCTCCGCAGGCTTTGTTCCGCTAACATCTCCAACTTCCAGGTTTTCATCAGCAAGATCAGCTGATTTTTTCTTCCGGATTTTGTATTGGAGTTTTTTAGAAGCACGATGCTTTTTCTTGGAAGAGGGAGGTTTTTTGACAGGCTCATCTTCTGTCATCTCCTTGACACTGGGGAATATCGGAGAAGTTTCTCCGTCTTCTCTCTCTTCCACTGGCGGAGGGGTTTTAGGGCTTTCCTGGCTGCCGGCGTCCGTGGTATCAGCCGGTTTCGCCATTAAGACTTCATGGAATCCCTCTTGGAAGGATTTAACCTTTCTTACGAAGGCGTCCTCATCTTCGTCTTCGGAGTCGAAGTTATCCGATCCGGTTTCCGACTCCAATCTCGCCTCAATGGCGGCAAGCACGGATTCTGCTTCCGAGTTCATCGTCTAGTTGACAAATGTCGGATCTTCCGTCTCTGTGACGGGTGTTTTATCCTCCGTCTCCATGACGGGAACGTTGTTGTCTGCCTCTTGCACGGGATTTCCGTCATCCGTGTTCTCGGCGATTTCGGATTGCACCATGCCGATGAAGTGTGTATCACTTTGTCGGCGATCTGAGCAGAATCCGGCATCATAGTCATCTTCGACTGGGTATAGGGCGGGTGGGATAAATTTGCTTCCACCGCAAAACCCCATTGCTTCTGCAGTTAGCCCGATAAAGATGTTAGCAGATCCTATCGGTAACACGCAGGCACTTACCAGGTGGTTTTGCGCCGGTATGTAGGATCCGTTGTCGAGGAAGCGCCCGACGTCGTTGTCGAATTCCAAGCTTCCGACAGTGATTGATCTTCCGATTCCGCCAAGTATCCCAGATCGGAATCTTACGCCTGACGTCGTTTGCCCCACGGTGGGCGCCAACTGTCGAGACATCGAAGTAGTTTTCATAGACGGGGGTGCCATGAGACTACGGTAGAGACGTGGGGTAACGAGATAGCGTAGTAACTCAGAACACAGGATTTTACCCAGGTTCGGTACGTCGCGACAGTACGACGTGCCTACTCCTGCACTTCTCACTAATTGGGACTAAAGCCCGTAAACAGGGTTACAATGTGAGGGTTTTAGATCTAAACCACTTGGCGAGGATGAGCTTCTCGGCGAGTTGGTGAAGAGCTTCTCTGTTTGTTCGTTGTTTTGTTTATCTCCCGTCCGGCTTTATATAATAGCCGGATTAGGGCTTACAGAATAGGAAACCTATAAATCTATGGTAACTTGTAACTTGGAAAGCAAGGAATCCGTCTTCTCCTCCAAGCCAGATCACATGGGCTGTGATCCGGGTTCTTCTAGAATCCGGCTTCTGCGCGTCGGATTACTGGGCCGCCTAATGGACCTAAGCCCACTACCACTTAGGCCACCCTGGTAATCCGGTACTTGTCCTACCATCTTCTATACCCCTATTTGGTATATATCCGACATGTGACGTACTGTATTTTCTGTTACCATTCGTTGACATAAGCATACACCTCTCTAAAAAAATGTTTTCAATACCTCTATTTAATAAAATAAAAAAAAATTGTAGCACATGAGTGATCCCTGCTTCCCTCTGCGAAGTGCCTTTCTTTTACTTTTATGTTGAGTCTCCATCTTCTAACTTTATGCACAGTTGAGAGAGCATAGTTGCCATTCTGAGTTTAATGTGCATTTCTCCCAGAAACATTATTAATTGATTCATGATGTTTTATTATTTGTTTTCAATTTATTTGTTCTAGTCTTCCTCTTGAACTTTGAAGGTATCCTGGAATTTATGTTTTTCCCTACTCTTAAGGACAAGCGAAATATCACTTTTCTATGTTTTCTCTATGCTTGAAACAAACGTATAGCTTTCAAGCTCATCATTATTCATGATCTTTTATTTATGTTACTTTTGATGATCTTTTATTCATGATCTTTTATTTATGTTACTTCCGAGAAAAGTTATTCTCGGAATTGGATGATTCAAAAGCCAAAAGTCTTAGAATTCCCGAAGGGTCAAGGAAGTTCAAAGGAGAACCGGAGGGGGAGCCTGGAGCCCCCACATCATGCCTGGGTGAGGGTGGCCCCCTAGCCGCGCCTGGGGTTGTGTGGGCCCCTCGGGCGCCCACCGCCATCGCCCTTTCTCCTAAATATGCCCCCAATGAATAAACCCTAGGGGGATTGGCCCCTTTCCACGAAAAGTTCCGTAGCTCCGCCGTCGCCGCGGACACGTTTCGGGGGACAGAAATCTCTGTTACGGCACCCTGCCGGGACGGGGAACTGCCCCCGGAACCATCTCCATCGACTCCACCGCCATCTTCATCGATGTTGTTGTCTCCTATGATGAGGAGGGAGTAGTTATCCCCCGGGTCTGAGGACTCTACTGTAGCGTTCCCACATTTAATTAATATAAGAACATCTGTGTTAGTGTGCTAGTCCCTGGATCAATTGCTAGCACCACGGTACAAAATGAAATATCATGCAAATGTATCAAATTCTATTACATCGCATGATCCAGTCTTTACAAAATAGAACTATAACTTGCAGAAAACAAAGTATTACTGCGGAAACATAGAACAACATTGAGACCATCTTCTTCATGTGCTACAGGCAAAACATGTTGGCGATAGTCTCGAGATCTTAACAAAATCCTCACTCGTCTTCAGAATCATCTACAGGATGGGAATATGCAGCCACAAGGGGGTCAATACAATTTAATGTATTGGCAAGTAACACTATGGTGGATATAAATGGAAAAAATAATACTACATGCTTATTTGGCTGAGTAGAGTTTTGGCTAAGTTTGCATAAAGAAAATTTTCTCCTATCCCTTTTGTAAAACAACTTTTCTTTTCAAGGGGTGGCATCATTGGACTGAAATCCAAGCACAACAAATACTATTCACTTGGTCAAAATTTTACTTACTGAAATTGGTGATGTGATTCTTCCGTCCATCCTTGTCCAGCTGCTCATAGTTGTCCATTTGGGTCAATAGTTGGGCAGAAACAACTTATTATTCTTCATCTAGTGTGGATTGCTCCAAGTCTTCACATGCTTGTCATCTTGAAGATTATCTTAATTCTTCTATTGTAGACTTGTTCCTTGGATGGATTCTTCTCTTGGTCTTGATAGGTTATTCATGGCTTTCACTTCACTAATTGGTTTGGGTATGGGATGGGCACAGAATACCACTAATTCAAGTAGGTGAGAAAAAAATAAGAAATATAGAAAGAAAGAGAAAGATATATTCTTCTTCATTTCTTCATAGATTTTCTCTTCCTTGAGTTGATTATAATTGTGGAGTCCCAAGTCTTTTCTTCAAAGACTTCTTCATTGATCTTCCTAATAGCTCTTCATGTTTCCACCAAGTTGATAATGAAGTTTCCTTCATGTGCTTGAGTCTTGATCTCCATTTTGCTGACTTGGTGAATTCTTGAAGCAAGAATGGGGGAGTGGAGGGGTAGATAGAAAAGACTAGGGTACTAGTGTTTAAGGTTCACTACTTGGTACTATATGTGATTGACACATTCTGTGAATTCTTGAAGCAAGAATGGGGGAGTGGAGGGGTAGATAGAAAATACTAGGGTACTAGTGTTTAAGGTTCACTACTTGGTACTATATGTGATTGACACATTCTAAGGACTTGGCTTGGCTCCAAATAGCCATAACATCAAAGAATAGATGATGGAAACAATTTCTATGACATGGTGAAAATGGATGTATCACTATGTTGGGTTTTTGGTAAAAAACACATGGTCATGGTCCAAGGGTGTCCAAAATGGTTAGTCACTAATGCCTCTGGTTCAAGGTTACCAAATGGAGCAATTTTGGTTAAGGAACCATAATCTAATTATTTATGGAATTAAAACTATGTAAAAAATACTCAAATATACCAATTAGTTCTAAATTCAAATTTAATTTGATAAAAAATTATTTTGGGACAGAAGGTATGATAGTACACATCCTAAGGTTTCCAAAAATATTTTATTTGCAATTTTTGATTTGTAGAATTTGAATTATGCCAAAATTCATCAAACAAGCATATTTAAATTTGAACCAATTTAAGTTTGTCAAATTTGAATTTTAATAGTTCTACAAGATTCTACACATTATGGGGATTTAAAAAAGTCCAAGTTTATCAAATTTGTCCAAGTGGTTAAAAAGTTATGATGGTTCAAAGTTCTAGGGGCTAAACTGCAAAATTACAATTCTATTTTCTATTCGGAATTAAATCCAGAGATAGGCTGGGCCGAAAACGGCTATCTTCGCACAGTGTGATATTTAGGGACTGGGCTTGGGCCGGTTTCACGCTGCGCCGAGCGACCAATAAATTACTTAACGCGCAGGCTGACTGTGATGCTGGCAGAGCGATGACTGGGCGCTGACAAGGCGGACACGTGGCCTGCTTCTATTTGGCATACCGGTTCATTTTAAGTGAATCTATCGTGGCCGTATGATGCGGATCGGACGGTGGGGGTGCTAGGTTTAATACCTCGACGGCGGGGTCACCGGAAAATGTCGGGCCGGTGGCGTCCTACTCGAAATTTCGCCGGAGACAACACCGCGGTGATCCTCTTGCTCAACGGTGACGATGAACCGACACGGGAGATCATCCCGGACTCGATGGAGATGACGACGCATGCTCGGACCTCCTGGAACAACGGCGTGACGTAGACGGTACAGCGACGAGCTCCGGTGAGCCTGGAATGGATGTCGTGGCCGTTCCTGTGCGATGGAAAACGAGGAAAAGGATCAGGGGGACGCGCGTGAAAGATGGGGAGGCTAGGGACCAAGAATGGGCGGCGGGAACTCATGGTGGCGGCCGGAATCTGCAAGAGACGACGGCAGCAGTGCGGTGCTCCGATGAGAAATAACTGTGGCCTCGGGGCGTCGTTGAGAGGGAGAGGAGAGGGGAAAGAGGGAGGCCGAGGAGTGCTTTCACGAGGAGCAGACGAGGCATCAATTGGTGGTCTTAATGGAGAGTAAAACGTCCGGCGGTTTCCTTGTTTGTTGAAGACGATGGTGACGTCATTGATGACGTCATCAATGTTTTTTTTTAAATCCCGTTTTCTTATTTCATTAATAAATTATGTTTTCTCTATCCAATTAAGGTCAAATAAATTTCTAAATTTCTGTAATATTAATATCTTTCAACCCATATCATTTTTGTAAACTTTTCAATATGTTTTTATTTTTGAATTTGGAATTTTAAATAATTGCCTAATAGTTGCTTAATGTTGTTTCCAAAATAATAAAATAATAAAATGTAAACTTAGTAAAATAAAATTTTAGTGACATTCTATTAGTGGAATATTATTTTTGAAGATCTTTACCACTTATTTCCATATTTTATATTTTTAAAATAATTAATGCCATTTAAAATAGAAAAACTAATAATCATTAAAGTGGCTTAATAAAATTTAGAATAAAACCACAAGTCTTAATATTGTTTTCAAAGCCCTATTTTATGTTATTTTCAAAGCATTGCATTTTATTTCCCCACCTTTATGATTAGAACTTGGAATAACAACTAAAAGTTATTATAAAAATATTTTATTCTCATCAAATATTTTTTAGTCTTAGAACTTTATTAAGGTTTATAAATCTTTGATTTTTGTTGCCATAAACTATTTTCAATGTAATATTGGAGTTGCAAATAGTTTAGGTAAAGAAGTTTGCTAATAAGAAAATATTCCCTTTATATAAAGAACTTATTTTTTAATAAGGTTTTAGGGTTTAAGGAACAGAGGCATAACTAGATTTCCAATTCCAATAAACTTGGTATAGGACCTAATATTTCATTTGTGTTTGAGTTTTATTTGCTTTTGGTGACTTGTATTGACATGAAAACAAAAGTTTCAAATTTTTGTGATTTTTGAGTTTTCCAAAAATCAGGGATGTTACATCTACCAATAGCTATGTGTTTCATCTCTCTCTCCCGTGATGTGATCTTTATGTGGTCATGATCTTCGTAATCTAGTTGAATAAGTAGTTGTTAATCCACATCTGTTATGCTACTCAAGTGGTTTGTTATGAGATCTCCGTAGACACTTTGATCACGGTGTAAAGGTGACAGTGTGTGCACCGTGTGGTTTAGTATGATATTTATATCTTGTGTTGGATGACCCTATGAAATTTTGGCGTTTGTTTAGTACTAATTTGGGGCGCTCATAGTGACAACGTGGGGTGCCCTAGAGAGGGAATACAGACTTGAGGAGTGTTGTTACAACCCTAAGCATGGATTGGTGTTTTTTATTCAACCGGAGAGTGGTTCGGAGTAGCATAGTGAAGAGATGATATTTATGCATTCAATTATGTTATTATTGTTGAGAGTGTCCACTAGTGAAAGTAGGATCCCTAGGCCTTGTTTCTAAGCATTGAAACACCATTTACAATCAGTTCTCCTACATGTTTGTTTGCTGCCATTTTTATTTCAGATTGCTATTATCACTTATAATCAACCATACTACTTGTATTTTACTCTCTCTTTTCCGAACTAGTGCACCTATACAACTAAAAAAAATTATTAGGTGTGTTGGGGACACAAGAGACTTCTTGTATCGTGATTGCGGGGTTGCTTGAGAGGGATACCTTTGAACTGTACCTCCCTGAGTTCGATAAACCTTGGGTGATCCACTTAAGGGAAACTTGTTGTTGTTCTACAAACCTCTAGACTTGGAGGCCCAACATTTTCTACAAGAATAGAAGCGTGCGTAGACATCAGTGCCTTTTCCATCAGATTTCTGGTCCCGGTGTTTATTCTCCAATAATTATTAAACATGCAAAATATGATGAAATAACATAAGTAATGCATCATAATATGAAATATATCGATGAATAACAGAAAATAACAATATAAAATAGTGATGGAAAATGGACGTATCAGATCTCAACATCTCTTGGAGAAGAGTACCAGTCCTTCTGACGAATAAGAGTGTACTCAGGAACAGTCAAATCATTCTTGTAATTCTCCCTAGAGGCCTTGCCCTTTTTCTTGGGGGAAGACTTTTTCACAACCCCAGACTTTTGCTTAACAATTGTCTTCCTCGGGGGCATAATAGAACCAACATCTTCATCACTTGATTCAAGACAATTGACCCGCTTGCGAGAACCCGACTGAGAGTCAACAGTGGAGCCACCTGTGAAAATATAATAATAGAAGGATAGCATATAGATGAGCACACACAAGTCATGGCAAAGGAATCATACTAGGAACATTATAGAAACATCCACAAATCAATCTCGAAAAAGTCCTAGCCAAATCACGAAAGTTCTGAAATCTAGAAACGGGGACAAAACCAAGCCGGAATTTCCAGTTCAGTATTGAACCGGTTAATTCGGTTCCACGAAAACTGAACTATGGTGATTTCAAATCTAGGTCTAAAACTAGATCGGTCCAAGTGGAGGCTAACCTATTGTATCGAGTATGCATAGGAAGATCCTAGGAACCTCTACCACCAAACATCTACAAAAAATAACCAATCTCCAACAAGGAACATGGATGAACACCCAAGATTGAAAAGAGAGGGAGTTACCCGTGTCCATGGAGCAAAGTGCTTGGATTATAAGGTTCTCGAGCAGGAGGAGCACGGGATCCAGCCAAAAACCTCAAGGATTCAGTGGAGGAAGTCACCGGGAGGGAAATGGTTTGTGGAGGTGGCAACAATGGTGGAGAAGGAGGTTGGGGGTAAATAAGGAGCAGCAAAACTTCCCCTCACCCAGCACTATCGTATATGGAGATTTTTTCAGCTAGATATTCGGTTCATACTTGAACCAGATATTCCGTTCCAACCGGAAATTCTGGTTCAGATTTGAACCGGATATTCCGGCTGGCTCCAGAACCGAACTTCCTAGTTCCAAAGACAAAAACTTGTGTGCTAGATAGAATTTTGGCTTTGGGTAATAAGGCTTAGGATCAGAATGCCAAACTGAAAAATGTTACTTCTCCCTCTCACTTGCAAGATTCAAATGTGAAAAGCCAAGTTAGAGAGAGTTTCCCATACAAACTCTTATCTAGAAAAAGAGATAAAACAAAGAGATCCAAATAACAACCAACTAAGTTCCAACTCTTCGCAACAAAGAGGTTTGTGACCTAAGCCACCATGTAAGAGATTATGGTATGACACCGCTGATACGTCATAAACGTATCCTTAATTTCTGATATTCCATGTTGTTTTAATGTTATTTGCTACATGTTTGCTATACACTTTATGTCATTTTTATCGATTTCTGGGACTAACCTATTGACAAGATGCCACAGAGCCAGTTCCCTATTTTCTGTTGTTTTTAGTTTCAGAAAAGTTGTTCTGGAAATATTCCCGGAATTGGAAAATTCGAAACCCGGAAGTCTTAGAAATCCCGAAGGTTCCACGAAGTCCCGAAGAGGCCCGAAGAGGGGCCACAGGGGGGGCACACCATAGGGCGGCGCACCCCCTGGCCGCGCCTAGGGGTGGTGTAGGCCCCTCGGGCGTCCACCGCCATCGCACTTTCTCCTATTTATTGCCCCCAATACGTCAACCCTAAATATATACCACTTCTTCCCGATAAACACTCGAGACCGCCGTCATCGTCAACCCGAGATTGGGAGGGTTCTAGAGCTCACCCCGGCACCCTGTCGGGAGGGAAATTCATCACCGGATGGGTCTACACCACCATGCCCGCCTCCGGAGTGATGCGTGAGTAGTTCATCCCTGGACTACGGGTCCATAGCAGTAGCTACCTCATGTTGGAACGCGTAGAGATAAACAAAAACTTTTTCCTACGCGGTACTTCCAAGATCTAGCCGAGGTAGAAGGCCACGATGATTACCACTAGACGCGCGGTTGCGGATTATCGATGAAGCGCGTCGGGGCAGTCCAGTCCCACGATCCGATCCGGCCGATCCAATCCCGCGAACGGAAGTGCTGAACGTACACCACCTCTGCCGGTATCCACACGTACGAGGAGGAGCTCCGACGGCGGACTGCTAGGTCCGGTGCGACGGTTGGACTGAGTGGGGCTAGGGTTCCCAACGCATGGGGGTAAAAACGTGCCCCCTGGGCAACCTGCGCCCCTCTTTATATAGCGAATGGTAGTGGGCTTCACAACACTTGTGGCCCATTCCCTCTGTGAGTCCGACTCACAAACTCAGTCCATTTCCGGTTCGGTTCCAACCCAACCAATACATTTGCTCCCGCTCTTAAGTGTGCGACCCTCAGGCTCATGGCGACTTGGACACGATTGGAGTCCAACTCCTAATCGATCAATCGGTAGCGGCTCCTAACAGAACGTGCCGACTCCCAAGTCCCATTGAGTCATGACGACATACCTTTCGATGTGATATTCATCTTAGTCCCTTTTGCCTCACGATATACCTTGTCGAACTATAGGCGATTTATCGTCATCCCTTAAATAGTTCGACTCTCTTCTCGATCCATGATATGTGATTCATCTGACTAACTCTTAGTCAACAGACACAGTTAACAGTTAACTGAGTCGCGCATGGCCATGCTTCCTGAATCATATCACTCGAGAGGGCCCAGAGAATATCTCTCCATTCGGAGGGGCAAAATCCCATCTTGATTATCCACATCACGCAGTTTGTTTCTCATTCGACCTGAACTCTGCCTTTATAACTGTCTTGTCACAGAGCAACGTTTAACAAGACCTAAGTCGGTGATCCACAACTCGGATTGTGCGACAACCTCAGGTCTAAGGATTACATTGATTGAGACATGAAAAATGACGACTTGCTCGTTGCATCTCAATGTGGGTCAATCCGACTTGCTAAACTCTTTAGCCAAGTCCGTGATCGTTGGAATGGCATCACCATGCCCATGACAAGTGGAACCGTGTCATCAGCCAACACTCACATTAGTCTAGGGTGTGTGTCCAGCACAACCTAAATGACCAAGGACAATCTAGTATGAACAACATGAATACATAGTTCCACAATTGAATCACATATTCAATGACATGTATCAGATGTTCAAAACAAGGACAACTTAATAACTTTATGAATACATTGGGAATTACATCATACATGATTGCCTCTAGGGCATATTCCCAACACCTCACATGACCGAGATCATCTTATTGTAATGCTACATGTTGTGTTTCCCGGGATCCGATGAATGATGAATGCTATGTCTTCTGATTATCAATCTATCATGTTATCTTCATGCTTATGCTATTTATGATCTTGCATGCTCTCCGTTATTAGTAGATGCTCTGGCCAAGTAGATGCTAGTGACTCCAAGAGGGAGTATTTATGCTCTATAGTGGGTTCATGACTCCTTTGCATCTGTGCTCGAGTGATAGAAATTTGACGGATGGAGGATGTGTTGTTGCCATTAGGGAGAAAACAACAGTGTTTACTTTGTTTACATTACATACTTTTCTTACTGCGATTATCTATTGCTTGCAACTTAATACCCAACGTTTGTTCGGATGATATTGGGCAGGTAGATTATTAGTCATAGATGTAGTTGGATGACAGCCTATGTATTTTGTTGTAATGCCTGCATGAATCACATAGTAATCTTTATGTCTTGCATATGCACTACGGTGCGGACTTCATTTCTATCAATTGACCAGCTCTAATTTGTTCACCACACATATTATTTATTTTCTATGGAGAGACACCACTAGTGAACTGTGGACCCCGTTCCATTTTCTCATACTGATAATACAACCACTGCAATTACTGTTTTCACAATACTACCACTGTTTTCTTACTGTTGTCATACTGTTTTCCACACCATACATTTAACCTCTTTGTGTTCAGCAAAACCGGTGAGATTGACAACCTCACTGCTTCGTTGGGGCAAAGTGATTTGATTGCGTTATGTAGGTTCCACGTTGTTGCTGAACTTGTAGTGCGCCCTACCATCTCAACTGCATCAACATTCTGAAGTTACTCCTTCCTCCTACTGGTCGATTCAACCTTGGTTTCTTTCTAAGGGAAAACTGATGCTGTGCTCATGATACCTTTCTCTTGGGGTCTCCCAACGAGTGCAAGATTTGCACCATCAAGCTATTTTTCTAGCGCCGTTGCTGGGGAGGAAGAGAATTTCTGCAAGGCTAGTCTCTCACTTCCAATATGTTTACTTTGTTATTATTTTGCTTGTTACTTGCTTTATCATGTCTACTCTCAATGGTTCATTTCTTTAAAACTATATCTTATTGGCAAGGTGGGTTCACGGATGAACAACAAAAATATTGTAAGGAACACCGCTTGTCACAAAAAAGGGATACACTTACGGGAGAAAATTAATAAATTGCATAACTATGCTAAAACTTGTGCTCTACTTATAATGTTACTTATTGCTTTGATAAATCTTGTTGCTGTAGGAGGTACAAACACCTCCCTTTTCAATGTGAGTATAATGATGATGTTACCATATCTTCTTATGTTATGGGAAATTATGACTTTGATGATGCGGAACAAATTGAGAAATTTATTGTTTGGAAGGGTGCATTCGAAATTGCCTATTTGCTTGAAAGTATTGATGATGCACCTTATAAATATGAGATTTATGCTATACTTGAATATTGCTTTGATAATTAAAAGGATTGTAATTACTACATACTTAAATATCTTAATAGATGATCTCCCCCAAAGGAGAAGACTATTGCCTTGCAGGACCCTATGGAAGAAGAAATTGCTGAATCTGGAAGCTCATTGGATGAAAAAAAGGAGGAGAGTGATGATCAAGAGGAGGAAGAATGGAGCTACCCATGTCTACCTCCAAATGAGAGTAACTCTTTAACTCATAGTTGTGATGGTCCTATTGATTCTTTTGAACTATCCCTTTTTTATGAGATTGATACTTTCTATACTTGTGACCTTGATACTACTATGAATGAAACTTGTGATAATGATATTGCTACTGTGATTTATGATAATCCATGCTACTTTGATAAATCCTATGATAATCCTCTATTTATTCTAACTATTGATTTGCATGATAATGAGGAAGTTTGTTTACAAAATTTATATGATAATGCTCTAGATGATGGTCCTATGTTACTTGATGTTATAAATTATAATGCTACCGAAAATATGATTGCTATAATGTGTCCTATACCTTTTAAGAGTAACCAATCATCTGGTTTTGCTATTGCTAAAAGTGGGAAAGAAGAGGTCTTTATTTTTAATTTTGATCCCACTATTTTTGAGCTTGATAAGAATTATGTGCTTTTAGACCATGACAAACATGCTTTATATGATAACTAGTAAATTGGCCTGTGCGTTGCTACGGGCAGAGTGCGTAAAACTTTGTAGTTTTAATTGCAGTCCAAGTTAGCCCATTTACTCCTAGGAGTAGCATTTTTTAGCGAAGAATATAAAATAATAGAAATGCATCAATCACAACATCCACATAAAAAATATATAATAGTTAAACCCGTTTGTAAGAATTACCGAAAGACGTCAGTAATGTGAGCTAAAATTTGGTCATCAAGTAAGCTACTAAAATTCGGTCCTGCCAGGTCAAAACTCATGACTCTTTGCAACATCAAGCAACATGATATTATTATGTAATTGGGGATTTCTTCAACGATTCAGGAGACCAATAACGTAAGGCTTATATGTCATCCAGAAATTTGCTCAAATCTGGTCCAGCGAGTTCAAGTGGTAAGGACCTCCTTGTAGACTATGTTCATCGTGGTCGTTGCTAACGACTCGGTTCGTTTTCTCTTTTTTGAATTATTGGTCTTATCCTTTCCATTGATCTTAATGGCGAGGATCTTGATATTACTTTTCACGGTGGCTCTGGACAATGCGACGTACAATTGAACGTGAGAGAATACTGCTTCCTCTTGAATCTAAACGGGAACATGTCATTATCATACGGACAGAGAGGTATCCTAGGAAGGAACACCCTCTGCCCAATGTGCTGTCCCACCATGATCTCCGCATCGATTGCGTTCCTCTCGAAACCGCGTATCACAAGCCTGGTGCCGTTACACAAGAGTATAACGGGGCAGTTTATCTTTAGTTTAAGCGCGTGTGGGGGCATCCCAGTAGGAGTCAGGGAGTTAAGAAACTCTTGAGCATAGTAGCCATGCGGATCGTCCTCCGCACTATCAAAGCTATGGTAGATCATCTCGTCGCCCTAAAAACGCTCAATCATGCGCGTGTTTATTCCATCGATATTGTCGTTCTTTGTGGAGAGGATTGCTCGAGACGTCATGTAGTCTGGATTTTAAATGTTTTGGTCGATTAGCTTCTCTATGTCAGTCGCGTCGCCCGTAGATGGCATGCAAATATCTTCCGGAAGCTGGATGTTTCCTTCCTCGTCAGTTTCCTCGGTGCCGTTACCTATCCTTAGCAGGTAATCCGCAAACCATTGGTCGCTTTGCGCCCGCATGTTCTTTATGAGCCTTAGTTGGCGCATGCCCTTCCATAGTTTTGAACTCCGGAGGCTCGCGTTGATTATTTGACCTCATGACTCTTTCCTCACTACCGGAAGCACCTGCCTGAAGTCCCCTCCGAACACGACGGTCTTTCCTCCGAAAGGTCGGTCCGGGATTTCCATGACGTCATGCATGCTTTTGTCCAACGTTTCAACCGCATGTCGTTTTGTCATGGTGGCCTCGTCCCATAGTATGAGCTTATCCTTCTCGAGGATCTTGGCTGTCCGACTTTGCTTAGTGAAGCGGCATGATGTCCTTTCTTCAAGGTTAAGTGGGATCTTGAACCTCGAGTGAGGTGTCCTGCCTCCAGGCATGATTGAAGCGGCGACACCAGACGTCGTTGTAGCCACCGCGATATTTCCATGTCCACAAACCGTAGCGAGCATTGCCCTATAAAAATAGGTCTTCCCAGTGCCTACTGGACCATCAACAAAGAATACACCCCATTTTCCACTATCAACTGCCTCTAGTATCTCGTCATAGGCAAGCCTCTGCTCGATGTTTAGTAAGTCCGCCAGAGAAGTGTCTTCGTTGTCAAACTTGATGTTGGTTTCCTCAATTATCTCCCTAAACTCGCCTCCGGTGGTGTCATACGTCTCGTCAATGTGTGGAAGATGGAATGATTTTATGTCTTTGCCCATGGATTGTAGCATGCCCCTGATATCAAGTAACACCATTTTCTCCACCGCTCTTTGACACGTGTTGTTCCTCCGGTAGTCGTCAGACATGGCCTCAAGGTGTCGATTCCAAAGACCACGCACGTCGCGAGGCTCGCAGAATACTAATATTGTTGCCAATAGCCTCCTAAGTGAGGCTGGCATGGCGAACTGCTCCGACTCAGTAAGACACTCGTCAAGCGTGTTGTCGGCCTCGATTAGACCCTTCCTTTCTGCAGCCTCGCGAAAGGTATCACATAGCACACCATCCACAGTTTTTAGGTCTTCGAACATCGTCGAGCCGGGTACGTGGTTTAGAAGCACCCTAAGAAGGTATCGCTCCCTCTCGGCAGGATTGGCTGTCACGATTTGGCCTACTTGGTGATCTATTTTCCTTTTCTTCCAATACTTGTATGGTTGCCATGTGAACCTTCCTGGAAAATCCCGATAGAGAATATCTCGAGCCCACTCGTGCTTTTGGTTAGACACAAAATACTCTGTTAGCATGGATGTGTGCTCCTGGGCAGCGATGTCGTTCAGGTTGTCTCCCCCTTTGAGCATGACACTTTGCATATTTGGGAGATGAAGCGATAGCTGTAGTACAGACGGGTGACACTCACATAATTTGAAGCCGAATATCCTCCACATGGTTTCAGGTGGAGTAATCCACCTTGCGTCAATGTATCTCTTGATCTCGTCTATGTTACCATCGGCGTCAGGCTTGTCGATGTTGAAAGAAGTCGGATCGTGGCGCTTTATATAGGTACTTGACTGCCTTTATGCTGGAGCACACCTCCACATTGATGTGGCGGTTGAACATCCGCAAGAGGTAAGGGTTATAAGGCACAACCCATCTATTGTCGAGCGACGCACCACGAACCTTCGCCGAGCGGCCGTCCTTCCGTCTCCGGTAAATGGGGTATGCGTCTTTCCCTTGTATGGTGGTCTCGTTGAACGCCCGTGGGTACCTACACTTGCACGACCCATCTTGCATGCACACATTGTCTCGCTTTAGAACACCGCATGGGTCGTGCATCGTATGCTTCACGACCATGGCGTAAAGCTCTGGCACACCGAGCTTATATTCGGAATCCATAATCAACAGAAAATGTGCATGCGGGAGACCCCTTTTCTGGAACTCGACCACGTAGACGTACGCCTTCACAACGCCCAGGATGTGTTTCTTGGTCAGTATGTCTTTCATCATCTCTAGCTTGGCCTTAAAGACTCGGGCCACAATATCTGGCCGGTCCTGCGGGGTTTGGCCTGGAAGCAGGGCATCACGTATCTCTTGCCAATTTGGGTTACATGTCATAGTCAGAAAGATGTCAGGCTTGCCGTATGTCTGTACTAATGCCATGGCATCCATATGCCTCCGCTTCATGTCTTGAAGGTACCCCTGGAAATTCCAGGGTAGAACAATACGTGTACCAACAGAGCTTGGCCGAGTCTCTCCGGATGTAATGCTATCGATGCCTTTATATAGATCAACACGTATCTCTGGCTGGTGCTTCCTGAACTAATTCAACCTGCAGCCCTCTATTTTTATGTACATGTCCACCTCCCATTGTTGTAACAGTCGTCATCCATGCAGTATGGGGTTGAATATAGCAGGACGCGTCTGTAGACGGTAACAGTAGTAGTCCCTAACGGAGACGCATAAACTGCCACCGCCCTTTGTGACAGAGAAAGAAGGTTATGCAACAAACGATAAGGATAGACAAATAAATGCAGAAGTATCAGAGATAACCGAACCTGGATCGTGTTCACGCTCCGCTCTTGGTAGTTGCGCAAGGTTCCAAGACTTATTACGTTTAGGTATATTCGGATGCCAGCCGAGTTCCCCCTTTGGGAAGAAGAGCGGGTAGGAGAGAGGGTCATAGCATCCTTGTGTGTCATGTATACTATATCTCTCGTTGTTGTTACCATAGAGGGTAATAAAGCGCATAAATCTCTTTTCAGGGTTGTTGCCCTCGACCCATATTGCAGCCACCTCAAATGACATTGGTGTGTTGTATCTTCATTGATCTAACTTCTTGTCTGTGTTAAGGTCTATACGGTAGTCCTCAAGGTTATCCTTATGGACACCCAAACTCCTAAACTGCTTGGAGTAGGGGTTTTCTCTCGTTATATCCACAACCTTACGGGCAACCTCTTGGTCTAGTTCCTTGGTGGCTTCCTTGCAATGGATCAGGTTTGTATCGTTGTCGTAGACGTATAGTTGTAGATGTTCCGGTCGAGAGCCTGATCCGAACAAATGCACTTTATGGTACAACGAGCCTTGCGCTTGGAATGTGTATACCCTAGATCTCATATTTGTGCAGTCATTGTCGAGATTGACGCCGAGGGTTGTGAATGAGAAGTGGCCGCTGAAGAATCGTATGCTCTCCCAAAAATGTCGACATTCCGCATTGGTGCAAGTCCATAGGCTCATCAGCTCCGGGTTAGTCTCTGGTTCAGCCAACTCGATTTGTCCGCCTCGACAGCAAAAACAGGGGGTCTTATGGTCAAACTTCTTGGCATGACAGTGATTGTAGTCGGGGACTTGCTCTAGTATGTGTGTGCTATTTGGAACGTTTGAGTACACAAAGTCGAAAGGATCAATATCACCCTTGCCGGATGAGTCCATCGGTGTATTGAGGTCCACGTCATCATCATTGAAACCTAAATGCATAGGAAGTCAAATCATTATGTTCATATTTAACTCGCAAACAAGAGGGATAAAAGAGAGAGACGATTGAAAGGCCAACATAATTACCTTCACGGGCATACATGTTACACTCGTTGTCCATGATGTCATCGGGTATGGTGTTCTCGTCCATGATACCACTAAGGATGGCCTCCATGTCGCCTACAACACTCTCGATTTGGTAAGTATTATGCATTAATGCGCCATGACATAAATAATAAAGGGATTATAGACAATATGTTACCAATGGGTCTGATGGTATATTGTGGCATGCTCGTTGAAAGTGAGGCAATTCCCTCTCCGGCCGGTGATCCATATGTGCTTGATGCTAGGTTTATCGTATGTAAAGTTGATGCATTTGGGCACGACATCGCGATTGACTGAGCGCACGGAGTGTTCCTCTTAGCCGCAGCGTTTGCGTTGCGCTGAGCTAGCAGTTTTGTCTTCTCCTCTTCAGATTTGTTTTGCCTATATGTATGTCATCGTGCCTTTCTTCTACGGATATGTTTTTCAATTTAGCTCTTCGCTGGATGTTCCTTTTATCTTGCGTTTTATTCTGCCAAGATGTTCTTCTATGTGCATTAATATTCTCCTTTTGCTCGTCTGTCAAATTATTTTGCCGAGCTCTATCACGTTCACGTCTTGTTTGATTTTTGTCTTCTGAAGTGCTTAGAATTGATTGCTTTTGCTCCGCCATTACCAGAGACTTTTTCCGATCGGGAGGTGTCACTGCGAAGGGCCTTTGCTCTTCTGAAGCGTTTACTTAGAAACCTCGGACCTGGACGATCTATTACGCAGCCCTCCAATGTGTATATATACACGTTGAACAAGGAGGTAGAATCGGAATTATTGGGAGTGTAATCGGACCCGATCAGGGCTCCGTACACGGAAAGGATCCTTTTCCTTTTTCCGTAATTCTTGGACCTCAATCCTGACTCGTAGAGGGGTAAGCTTCTGACTCGATCAGGACTCAGAGAAAGGTAGCGTTCCTCTCACCTACTGTCTCTCCGTAATCCTAGCGACAGTGCGACACACACACTGAACGACGCAGAACTTGGGTCGAACAGGACCTCGAGGTCGACGCTGGACCTACGGAGCATCTAGGACGGGGATGGCGGAAGTCCGCCGCGGCGCAAGGGATACGGACGTCGACGGCGAGCTGCAGGGACGAGGCCGAGGGCTGCACACACATGGGGAGGCGCCCCTGATGGTGAGTCGCGGCCATGGACCAGGAGTTGTCGCGCGCGGGACGGAGCTCCAGGGGCGAGCCACACACATGGGGAGGCGCTCCTGATGGTGTGGAGGAGCAGGTCGACGGGGATGGCGGAGCTCCGTGGCAGCGCAAGGGAGGCGGACGTTGATGGTGGGCCGCGGCCAGCTAGGACGGGGATGGCGGAGGTCCGCCGCAGCGCAAGGGAGGCGGACGTCGACAGCGGGCCGCGGCCAGCTAGGACAGGGATGGCGGAGGTCCGCCGCGGCGCAAGGGAGGCGGACGTCCACGGCGGGAGGAGGACCCGCACCACCTCCTGCATCTTGGCCGGCGGCCGGCGATCTGCGTCCCCGTAGGTATTCCAGATGACCGGCGGTGTCATGCGTCACGAACTGCATCCCAGACGGCCGTCGCCTACCCCCGCCCCCATCTGCATCCTGGACGGCTGCCGGCGTTCCGCACCTCCTCGTGCATCCGCGATGGCCTGGTCACCAACGCTAGCTCCGCGGAGGCGGCATTACCCTGCCGGCGTCAACGGGGTGGCAGGAACAGGGCACCTCCGCGGTGTTCCGGGCTGTCGCGTAGATGCTGGGGCAGCATCGACTTCCGTGGGGTCGGACTGGTAGGAGGGCAGCGGGGCGGGCCGCAGCGTCGACCTTCGTGGAGTCGGAGTGGCAGGAGGGCGTCGGAGCGGGCCGCCGCGCACTCTGCAGCCAAGCCGGGGAAGAAATTGGGGATTCATCCCATTTGATAGCTTTGCACTTCAGCCCCTGTACGTGGTATCTTCTTCTTTAATAGGCTTAGTTGGGGTTGCGGGTTGTTTTTCTGTTTATGAGGGAGTAAATTGTAAAAGTACCAGGACGTACGACGACCACTGCAGGCCTATTATATAGTAGAGATTATGTTGTTGAGTTTGTTCATGATACTACTGAAAATTATTATGAGAGCGAAAAATATGGTTGTACGAATTTTCATGTTACTAAAACACCTTTTTTTTTTGTTGAAAGTTTTAAAATTGCTCTTGTTCTACCTTCCCATGATTTCTAGTTTGAGATTCTTAAATTTATTTATTTGCAAGATTCCTATGCATAGGAAGTGGGTTAGACTTAAATTTGTTTTATACTTTCTTCTTCATTCTCTCTTTTGCTTAATTCATATTTCTTATGTGAGCATCTTCTTACTTTCTATGCCTAGCTGAAAGGCGTTAAAGAAAAGCACTTCTTGGGAGATAACCCATGGTTTTATTTTTTGCTTTGTTTTTCTATGTTTTCTTTGAGTCAAGGGGTTGTATACTTATGTAGAAACTCCTTTGTATCTTTATTTTCATGTATTAGTTGTGCCAAATAAAGTTTCTAACGAAGCTTGGAGTTGGTTTTGGATTTCTGCGCAGGAAACATATTTCTACTGTCCACTGGAAAAAAATCGTGTACAATCCAGAAAGATCATAATGACCTGAAATTATTTGTGTTTATTCCTCAGCTAATTACGAAATTTTTTGTTCTTTAATTTTTTTGATATGAGCAACGTAAGTGGCCCAAAAAAAATCGTCTTTACATACTGTTCTGTTTTTTGGCAGATTCTGCCATTTTTCTTGCATTTGCTATTTTACGATGTCAAACGGATTTCTTTGCTTCACGCAACATTAGTGGCTGTAGTTAATGTTTAAAAGTGTCAATAGCACTTGTGTCCATACAGAACCCATGTATTTTTCATTGTTGCACTAACCCTTTAATGCGAATTACTATTTGAGTGTGGTGTGAAGAAAGTTTTCAAGGGTCAAGAGAAGAGGGTGATATAATGTGATCAAGAAGAGTGCAAGGTCAAAGCTTGGGGATGCCCCGTGGTTCATCCCAGCAAATTATAAGAAGACTCAAGCATCTATGCTTGGGGATGACCAAGGCCTCCTCTTCTTCATCAACAATTTATCAGGTCACTTCTAGTGAAACTATATTTTTATTCGGTCACATCATATGAAATTTACTTAGAGCGTATGTTTGTTTTTCTTTGTTTTATTTTGTTTTCCTTGATGCAACAAACATTATTGGAACCTAGCATAATTGTTTCGGAGAGATACACGCTTCGCTTTTTCATTTAAATACACGTTATGCTCGTATTCTTAGTTTTTCTTCTAGCTGCTGCAAAATTCTTGTTTAGCTCTTGTTTTCGTGAATTTTTCCTCTTATTCAGAGATGTTAGTTTTAGTAGAGTTATGTGAGTACTCTCATGCTTTCTTGCTGTATCATTTAGAGAGTTTTTTGTTAAAACATACTTTGTATAGTGCTTGTTGGGAAAAGAAACTGTTGCATGTGGTAGAATTTATAACAATGCACATGTATAGACTGTGGCTAGACTTTTTCATGTCATGCTAGATTTTATTTTAATTCTAAAACCTAGTGGTTATTTTTTTAGCATGATTTGTCTCAAATAGTTGATAGTGTTTAATGTGCCATTGAAAGAATCATGAGTTGTTCTTGTCATATTGAAACATAAATTTGTGGTGTTCTCCTTTGAATGTTTTATTTGCTTGACTTGGCGCATTCTTACACCATGTTTATGACTACAAACCATTCACTTATAACCTCTATGATCATTTAGTTTTTGAACTTCTAATACCACTTATGCTTTGATTAATGATGTTTTTGTCGTTATGCATGATTATGGCATTTATGCTCTATTGATTTGTCGCTCCCAGTCTTTTGCTAGACTCCACTTGTACTGAGCATGAGCTCTACTCATGCATCCAACTCCCAAAAACCAAAGTATGCCAAATGTGTCCACCATACCTACCTACATGTGTTACTTAACCGCCACTCCAAACTAAATTGCTCATGTGTTACCTTTAAAACTTTCAAAATTACTCATGTTTTGTGTTCCTGTTTTAGCTCATGAGGACGTAAATACAAAATCTTTATCTCACTTGTTGATTGGATTTCACACCCTGGACTAGTGGCTTCATCCTCTTATCCAATTGATAGAAGATCTGGCAGCGGGGTGCCAAGCCCCAAATTAATACAAACAAATTCTCTTCACTATTTTTGCCCCTGATTTATCAGTCAAAGCATAATTGTGTAAAAAGGAGAAATAGGGATGACCTTCTACACCAGTTGTGTCCTTCAATGGGACCCGCTCTTGTAAAGTCTAGTTGGCTTGTGACGTACTTCAATTTCTGTTTACCATTCGTTGACATAAACATACACTTCTCTAAACACTAGACACTCCTCCATGGTATGTGATTGTTGGCAGGCACCCGAGGATTCGGTTAGCCATGGTTTGTGTAAGAAGGTTGGGAGGAGTGTCAAACATTTTATACCTCTGTTTAATAAAATAAAAATCTCTAGCACATGAGTGATCCATGCTTCCCTCTGCGAATGGTCTTTCTTTTACTTTTATGTTGAATCTCCATCTTCTAACTTTATGCACAGTTGAGAGAGCATAGTTTCCATTCTAAGTTTAATGTGCATTTGTCCCAGAAACATTATTAGTTGCTTCACGATGTGTTATTACTTGCTCTCAAATTAGTTGTTCTAGTCTTCCTCTTAAACTTTGAAGGTGTCCTGACATTTATGTTTTGCCCCACTCTTAAGGACAAGCGAAATATCACTTTGCTATGTTTTCTCTATACTTGAAACAAACGTATAACTCCCAATGCATTATTATTTATGATCTTTTATTTGTGTTACTTATCATGATGCAAAGTGATTGCTATGTTTTATTGCTAGAATTATATCTATCATGCTTGTGTTTAAAGTACTACGATCTCAGCTTACATATGTTTTTACAGTATTGATAATCAAGTTTGTGTTGGTAGCATGTCACATAAGAAATTATATGTTTTTATCGTTCACCTACTCGAGGACGAGTAGGAACTAAGCTTGAGGATGTTGATACGTCATAAACGTATCCTTAATTTCTGATGTTCCATGTTGTTTTCATGTTATTTGTTACATGTTCGCTATACACTTTATGTAATCTTTATCGATTTTCGGGACTAACGTATTGACAGGATGCCATAGAGCCAGTTCCCTGTTTTCTGCTGTTTCTAGTTTCAGAAAAGTTGTTCTGGAAATATTATCGGAATTGGAAAATTCGAAACCCGGAAGTCTTAGAAATCCCGAAGGTTCCACGGAGTCTTGAAGAGGCCCGGAGAGGGGCCACAGGGGGGCACACCATAGGGTGGCGCCCCCTGGCCGCACCTGGGGGTTGTGTGGGCCCCTCGGGCGTCCACCGTCATCGCCCTTTCGCCTATTTATTCCCCCGATAGGTCAACCCTAAATATGTACCACTTCTCCCGAGAAACACCCGAGGCCGCCGTTATCGTCAACCCGAGATCGAGAGGGTTCTGGAGCTCTCCCCGGCACCGTGCCGGGAGGGAAATTCATCACCAGAGGGGTCTACACCACCATGCCTGCCTCCGGAGTGATGCGTGAGTAGTTCATCCCTAGACTACGGGTCCATAGCAGTAGCTAGATGGTCGTACTATCCACTTTATGCCTCGTGTTTAGATCTTGTGAGCTGCCTCACACGATCGAGATCATCTTATTGTAATGCTACATGTTGTGTTTGCTGGGATCCAATGAATGTTGAATGCTATGTCTTCTAATTATCAATCTATCATGTTATCTTCATGATTATGTTATTTATGAACTTGCATGCTCTCCGTTATTAGTAGATGCTCTGGCCAAATATATTCTAGTGACTCCAAGAGGGAGTATTTATGCTCGATAGTGGGTTCATGCCTCCTTTGCATCTGTGCTCGAGTGACAGAAACGTGACAGATGGAGGATCTGATGTTGCCATTAGGGAGAAAACAACGGTGTTTACTTTGTTTACATTACACACTTTGCTTACTGCGATTATCTGTTGCTTGCAACTTAATACCCATCGTTTGTTCGGATGATATTCCAAAGGTGGATAATTAGTCATAGATGCATTTGGATGACGGTCTATGTATTTTGTTGTAATGCCCGCATGAATCACATAGTAATATTTATGTCTTGCATATGCACTACGGTGCAGCCTTCATTTCTATGAGTTACCCAGCTGTAATTTGTTCACCACACATGTTATTTATTTTCTATGGAGAGACGCCACTAGTGAACTATGGACCCCGGTCCATTTTATCATACTGATAATACAACCACTGCAATTACTGTTTTCACAATACTACCACTGTTTTCTTACTGTTTTCCACACCATACGTTTAACCTCTTTGTGTTCAGCAAAACCGGTGAGATTAACAACCTCACTGCTTCGTTGGGACAAAGTGATTTGATTGTGTTGTGTAGGTTCCATGTTGCTGCTGAACCGGTTGTGCGCCCTACCATCTCAAATGCATCAACCTTCTAAAGTTACTCCTTCCTCCTACTGGTCGATTCAACCTTGGTTTCTTTCTGAGGGAAAATTGTTGTTGTGCTCATCATACCTTCCTGTTGGGGTCTCCCAACGAGTGCAAGATCTGCACCATCAACCGCGAAGATGTATCTTGGGTGCATTGTCAATTCTCTACATTTTAGTTCACAATTCAACATTAGAAAAAGAGAGATATAAATGGATTTTTTGCTTTGGGCATAATGGGGGGGGAGGAAGAACCCAATGTGTTAGGATAACACCCCCTATGTCCATGCCTACACCTAAACCCAAACACATAGTCAACTATAGGCATGTGTGCAAGATGCTCAAGTAAAGCTACTTGAATCGATGATAGCTCATTCCTCAAAAACATGAATCTTGAATCATCTAGAGGCTTTGTGAATATGTTCGTGAGATTATCCTTAGTTGGGACATAGGCTAGCTCAATATCACCTCTTTCCTCATGATCCCGGATGAAATTATGACGAATCTCAATATTCTTCGTCCTTGTGTGTTGCACGGTGTTGTAGGCGATCTTGATGGCACTCTCATTGTCACATAAGAGCGGAACCTTATCCAAATGAACATCATTTTCTTTGAGGGTTTGCCTCATCCATAGCAATTGGGTGCAAGCACTAGCGGCCGCCACATACTCGGCTTCAGCGGTGGAGAGAGATATACAATTTTGCTTCTTAGCAGGACAACTCACCAAAGACCTACCAAGGAATTGGCAAGCCTCGGAATTTGATTTCCTATCATCTTCATCACCGGACCAATCTGAGTCCGTGTACCCCTTGAGAGAAAATTGTGCCCCCTTTGGGTACCACAAACCAAATCTTGAGGTATGAACCAAATACCGAAATATCCTATGGACCGCCATCAAATGGCTTTCCTTAGGATCCTCTTGATACCTTGCACACACTCCTACACTCAACACAATATCGGACCTAGATGCACGAAGTTAAATCAAAGAACCAATCATAGAACAATACAACTTTTGGTCCACATCTTTACCGTCCGGATTAAGCTTGAGATGACATTTGACTTGCATTGGAGAGACCTTCTCTTTAGCACTTTGGAAGTTAAACCTCTTGAGCATGTCTTGGGTATACTTGGCTTGAGAGATGAAAGTCCCACAAGCCAATTGCTTGATCTCAAAACCAAGGAAGAATTTGAGCTTTCCCATCATAGACATCTCGAACCTGTCAGTCATAAGCTTGGAGAATTCATCATTGAAAGTTTTGTTAGTTGAGCCAAATATGATATCATCCACATAGAGTTGCCATATGAAAAGCTCACCTTTTACAATTTTTGTGAAAAGGGTGGGATCGATTTTCCCAACTTCAAACCCACGGTCTTGCAACAACTCTCTAATGTGCTCATACCACGCATGTGGTGCTTGTGTAAGTCCATAGAGCCCCTATCGAGCTTGTAGACATGGTTAGGGAGGTTGGGGTTCTCAAACCCCGGGGGTTGCTTAACATATACCTCCTCTTTCAATGGACCATTTATAAAATTGCTTTTTACATCCATTTGTTGCAATTTAAAGTTACGCAAAGATGCATAAGCAAGGAGGATACGGATGGACTCAAGGCGAGAAACATGAGCATATGTTTCATCAAAGTCAGTTCCTTTCACTTGAGTGTAACCTTGAGCCACCAATTTTGCATTGTTCCTTATGACAATTCCATGCTTATCTTGCTTGTTCTTGAAAATCCACTTGGTGCCAATAACATTGTGGCAATCTTTAGTCTTCTCAACTAGCTTCCAAACTTTATTACGCTCAAAGCTATTGAGCTCATCATGCATAGCTTCCAACCAATCCGAATCCTCAAGAGACTCAAACACTTTCTTTGGTTCCACTATGGATATGTGAGCTTGATGCTCACTAAAGCTTTCCAATTGTGATCTTATGGGATTTCTTGCTTGAAATCACTCAACAACTTATCATCGGAGGCATCAATTTACTTCAAGGCTCTTCAAATTCTTGCGGCACGAAGGTTTTTTGTATCTCCCCATTATTGCAAGGATGAATCACTTGATCATCTTGATCATTTGGGTCCCCATCTTTATCGGAATGTTGGCCTTGATCATTATCTTGACTTTCTTCAACAAGAGGTTAAGAAGATGAAGAAGGTTGATCTTGGCCTTGACCTTGGCTAGCTTGAACGATAGGAGTGCTTGAATCTTGCATAGCTACTTGGTCAAAAAGAGGAGGGTCATGAACTTGTTCTTGGGTCGGTGCATCACTTGCTCCCTTGGCATGTTCTTCTATTGTAGATGAGGGCTCCACTTGAGTAGAGCATAGTTCTTCTCGATCTGCCACAAGGTGTACCTCAATGGGGCGGAAAAATCCCACGCCCATTCTTCCCATGGCTTATTGAGGCATTTCACCATCTACATTAGAAACATGAAATTGTGCCACTTGGGAGCCATCATTTTCTTTAAAAACCACACTACAAGATTCTATGACAATATGTGAGGTCTTGTCAAAGACTCTATAAGTGTGGGATTTGGCACCGTAATCAACAAATGTACCCTCAATAGATTTAGATTGGAATTTAGACAAACGAACACCTTTTACCAAATAGAAACACTTACAACCGTAGACACGGAAGTAGGAGATATTTGGTTTGTTGTCAGTGAGAATATCATATGGATTCTTCATTAAGATCTTGCGAATGCAGAGCCGGTTAGAGGAGTGGCAAGACGTAGAAATGGCTTCGGCCATAGATATTGGGGAGAAGTATACTCCGCCAACATGGTCCTATCCATATCCAAGAGAGTCCGGTTCTTCCTTTCGGCTACACCATTTTGTTGAGGGGTATATGCAGCGGAATATTGATGACGAATACCCTCTCCACTAAGAAATTTATTAAGGGTGTAGTTCTTGAACTCGGAGCCATTGTCACTCCTAATAGACATTATGGGAACATTGTGTTAACATTGAACTAGGTTGGAGAAGTCGATGATGGCTTGTTGGGTCTCACTCTTCAACTTTAAGAAATAAACCCAAGTATATATTGAATAATCATCAACAATAACCAAGCAATACTTCTTGCCTCCAAGACTTGCCTCGGGCACGGAACCAAAGAGATAACATGGAGAAGCTCCAAGATCCTCTTTCATGAGATAATGGTATTGATTTTATGGTAGGCATCATGCATCTTTCCTTCAACACAAGCCCTACAAACACGATCTTTGAAAAAAAATCTTTAGTCCGAAGATGAGGCCACCTTTGTGAAGACTTTGCAAAGTTCTCATGTTGACATGGGATAGGCGGCGATGCCACAACCATCCCTCGTCCGCCTTTCTGAAAAGACACATCGCTTGAGTGCTGGTTGTAAGGTCCCCTAGAACCACTGTTCAAGGACACCTCCGATATGCATACATTCACGATCCCAGATCACACCAGTCGTGAACAACATATCAAGTTGGAATACATATACATTATCCATTACACGATTACACAAAGACTTACAAAAGAGACATGGTCAAATGACCAAGTCTACACAACTGCCACGCAGGAAAAACACACAACACACACTACGGAAGACAAAACACACACAACGTAGTAGAGCCCAGGTCACGCCTTAACCTACAGGGTTCTGACCCGGAGACGATCCTAGTTTGCAGAGCCATCAGCGCAGTACTCCTCCTTGTAGAACTTCTCATGAGGCTCCTCCTCGAAGTCTGGCAAGTAAATACCAGGGACAAAACTAATATGAGTGCGTTTGAATGTACTCAGCAAGACACCCATCATGTAGCTTACAGAATGCAAGTATGCTTATATGGTGGAGTAGGTAGGCTATACATAGGGTTCACTATCCATGATATATGAAGGATATATCATAGTTGATTTTGAAAATATATGTATCTTTGTTGAAGAAGAAACTTCAAAAGAAAATAATATAGTTTTCTTTCTATTGTAGATATTGCATGTCCAAGAGTTTTTGTAAAACTTTATTTTAGAAAAGAAAGTTTTTTCTTTGCAAAACTTCTTGTAAACCAACTTCCGGCTTTTTTGCATCCGGACATCATTGGTACCATGTTCCTCCTTTCAATACATCACAAGTTCAAATCCTTTTCCAAAACTCCCTTTTGAAAACATTGACACAATGTACATTCAACTGTCAATATCTGAGGACACAACTATTCAGAATAGTTTGACTCTGCAGAGGTGTGCACATTCCAAAAGATCCAGTACATCCATCGTGAACAACCACGGACTGTATCAACAGCATGTAAACATCAGATAACTGATCCTAACCATCCACTATGTTAAATCTAGGATATGACTATCTCTTCAGTTGGGTATAATCTCCCCAGCACCAGGTCTCACCCCGCCACGGCAGGAGACCCAACTGTCGCACCCGGGGGGTAACTTAATCCCTCACTATGTACGCCTTCATGACTTGGCGGCATTTTGGTTCGAGGGAAGTCACGTCCCTTATAGCAAATTGAGATAGAGCACACACTAACAAGAACAAGTTTCAAATTAAGCCCCGTGCTCATGTTGAGGTAGAGTGGAAGTACGATAAAGGTTGTCCGGCGAAGAATAGGTTATGTGTCATTTTTTGTAAAACACCTTCTTCCAAAAAATGACCACTTCAACATTCCTTCGGTGGATAAGGCTTCGCCTTTCCACCGGGTTTTCCATAAAGCCTTTGTTTTGCAAAAACCATATTTTTAAAGTGTCCACTTAGGGACTTATACTGTTGGGTTGTAATAAATACCATATGGTGGCTATGGGCTTGGTAACACCAAGTTTCAACTACTGGCATAACAATAATAATATAATATTAATAGTAGTAATAGTCACTCAAAAAAATAGTTTTGGAAATCAAAGTTTTGTAAACCTTTTAGAAGTAAAACATGCATGATAGATAATGATAAGTGTAGTAGCAAGCATCAGGATGGCTTGCCTTAAAACTCTTTGTGTCCCTGGCCTTGAAGTAGCTTGAACTTGACACACAACCATACAACTCCTTCTTCTTCTTATTCGTTTTCTAACACCGTAAAAGAAATAAAGACACACACTCAGAACCAAAAGGAAAACGATAGAACAAGGCAACACATACAACAAGCAAACTTATACTAGCGTCAAACACTAAAAAATTAATCGAGAAAACTTCCTCACAAACACTCAGGGTACAAAACTATCACTAGAAATACATATGGTTGAGAAACCATATTCTAAATCCTAAATCTCATAGGTGGAGTGGGTGTACTGCTCTCATACCAAGGTATTTAAGAAGCTAAAAATTAGCTTGTGGTCACAAGGGTGAGACTGCTAAACTAATGTCAATCAATAAAAGCAATACCCATGGCAGTGGGTATTAACAACAACACAAGCAAGCATCACCAAAATAGTTCACCACTAGCTCAAAGCATAGATAACAAGATACTACTAAACGCAACCATACCACTAGTACAATACTCATGCTAAAATAATTAATCAGACAAATTCAAACAACAAGCAAAACACAGATGAGCAAGCAAGTTACTAGCTATGCTCATATCTACACAAAGACTAAAGAATCACTCAATCATAAATATAATCAACACACTAGTGTCTCAGTCAATTGTAACAAGTCATAACACACACTCTGAAACACAATCATCACAAGTAATAAGGCTAGAAACTAGCATAATAACAGGAGTTCACTAATAGCATACTAGTATGAAAGAAACTACTACACAAGCATGCTATGAGAATAATGTTCTCTACAACACATAACAACTAGAAACTCAAGAGTCAAGTCATAATAACAGAAGTGAAAACATACTAAACATGCTAAGACAATCGTACACTCATAAAATAGGAAGACAACAATGCTATAGCAACTCATAACATCTAGTGGTGACACTAATACAGTACTAGAGAAGCAAACAACACTACAAGGATGCATAATCCCATACAAGCAATACATGAATATAAATACCCACTAACAACACAAACACCTTACACATTCTAGTAAGAAAATAAGCTAAAATAAATCTATGAAAACAATTACTTAGCAAGAATCAACAAAGTCTAATAAAACATGCTTTTCTACCAACCAAAAAACAAACATCAAAGTGACATGCTATACAACCAGTAGATATGCACTCAATACATGATCAATCAAACATCTTATAAAATCAAAACACTCAAGGGAAAATCTATCCTCACAATTTACCAATACTAGGAAAATATTTCTATTTGCCAACAATACTAAAAAATAATCAAAAAAAAAGTCAAGCACTTCTTAACATGATATTCTCAAGGGAACATTATGTCAACAAATGTACCTCAACTAAACATACTAGGAGTCACAAATAAATACTAAAAACTTCAATCAATCAAGTAGATCAATAATCTATTTTCCTTAGTGGAAAGTACTAAACACACATATAAGAATTATATGCTACTAACAAACAAGTGCATGGTAGGGGATTTGTATCCCTAACCAAAAATGCAATGGAACCAGTGGGTTATGGGCCCACTAATATACCAAAGCATTAATAGGTCACAAAGCCTCTGGTCTCAATAATCTACCCAAACAATCATTCCACCACTACTTATACTAAGGAAAACAATAAAGTGAAACAAACAAACAATTGCTACACATGCTTTTCTATAAAATAAAGTGCAAGCTAACAGAGATGATACCATCACAAAATCAGTACCAAAATGGTACTGGATCCAACATAACCACATCAAAAACCTAGGTATCAAACATAACAAAGCTAGCTCACAAACTCTATTCAATAAAAATACTAGAAAAACAAAAGAGACTATTTCTATTTCTATTTGTTTTCCAAACATGCACACACTTCCTATAATACTAGTATTGCAAGAAAACAACTTAATAACATAGAGAAACTCATCTACACATGCTAGGAAACAAGTTTCTAACAATCACACATTTATTTACAAACAAACACACAAGATTTAATAAAAACAGAAAAGGTGTTGTATCTAGAAATGCACACCAAAAATAATCTAGATCTCTAACAATAAATCCAAGCTAGGATTACATAGATCTAGTCACACACAAACTCATCCATTTGGATTCAAATCTTAAACTCTTTATAAAAATCCTAGAAATGCCTACTGGCATTTTACCAAAAATGGATGGCATTTCCATTTGATAACTCTCCTTGATGCAAGGTCAAGTCCTACTGATAGATCTATCCAAGGGCTACTCAAAAAAATTTGACTGGACCAATTTTGACACATACACAAAAAGTTATGCACCAAATGGTTAAACAGATAGTCTGTGGCATTTTATTTTCCAAGGCAAAAATAAACAAGAAATCATGGATATACCACTTGGGGGTGGTTAAGAAAACACTAATCTACTTCCATGAATTTTTGTAGAATTTTATTTCCACAAATCCTATTTTTAACAAGCCTAAAGTAATAAAAAAAATTTCCGTAAAATATAAATAAAAGGAAAACAAAGGGCAGCGCGGGCTGGCTTCCTAACGGACGCGCGGCCCAACTAAGAGCCAAAGTGGCCCAGCGCAGCTGGGTGCGGGAAAGTGGCCGACTCAACAGGAGCCGTTGATCCACGGATCAACGCTCCCGGGCGTTTCTTCTTCCTCACCCCTTCTTCTCTCTCTCACCGAACGACGGGGAAACGATGGCGTCCGTGGGCTCACCGTGGGGCGACGGTGAGGGGCGGCGTGGTGTCGAGGAGGTAGCTGGGGCTCGAGGCTGTCGAGGGGCATGGAGAATGTCGGTTAATGCGGCTTCAAACGGCGGCAACAAGCGGTGCGTCCACGGTGGCAAGGTTGATGACGACGCTCGCCCTGCAAGCAAACGACCACGGGACAATGTCAGTGCGGTGCTACGAGCTACGGGAAACTCGACGGAGGCGAAAGAAATGGGTGGGAGGGGCTGGTTAGGACTGCACCACCTCGGGCGGCTCTTGGTGGCCGACGGCGGCGTTTTACGGTCGCGGCGCTCACAGGGGCTCTCGGGCTCGATTCCTTTGGGCCTAGGTGAGTGAGGGGGAGTGTGGGAGCATGGTGGCGATAAGGTGGGGTGGGTGGTGCTATGTACGCGCGGCGCCAAGCTCGTGGACATGGGGGCGCTCTCGGGATGTCGAGTTTTGGCACGAGGACGTGCTCCCCGTCGCATCCAGGACGTGCAGAAGATGGGCAAGGTGTCCGGGGGCTAAGGGTGGTCGGGGTCAAGCTACTGGCCGGCGTTTGAGGGATGGGAAGGCCACCGCATGGCCACAGTGGCCATGAACTGTGCTCCCATGCCATGCCACTCTATTCTCTTCCTCCTCTTTTCCTCTCATGTGTTCTCTCTCCCTTGACCTTCTAGAAGCCAACAAGAGGCATCCTATGCTAGTCCGCACTATGGTCAACACAAATGGCAAAGTGGATTTTAAAAACTTGAACCAAAACCAAAAGAAACAACTGTCAAAATTTTGTAAAATAACTTTTTATGAAAATTCAGTTAGCAAAGACTTAGAAAAATTTCTAAGTGTTGGAAACAGATAAAAACTCCAAAAAGTCCAGCTTGTTTTCAAGGGTCAAATGGAAACCAAATTTTATTTTCAAAGTTGGATATTGTTAAACATGTTTTAAAATTTCAGAAAAATCTTTTGAAAACAAATTTGGAATAGTGGAAGGCTATGAAAACAAAATAAAAAAGGGTTACTTTCTGTTTTTCTCTGTTTTCTAAAAATGCATTTTTCTGCCTTATCTTCCTTCCACAAAAACAACATGAAAAAGATTGTTTTTCTTATTCCAAAATCCAAACCAATATTATTCATTTGTAGTACATATGTCAAGGAACAAATACAAGTCAAGAAAACACAAAATGGAATATTATAGCCTAGTGAAAACAAGTGTGGAAAACAGGTACTTGGCTATATTTTCAAGGAATCGTTTCAATAGAAAACTTAGAAGAAAACTTTCATAAATCATTTTGTATTTTTGTTTTATTGGATCCAACAAGGTTAAAAGTTCAAATCAAGATGCAAACAAGCATGATCCAGGTCTTGGAATAAAAATCACTCAAGTCACATCAGGGAAAACATCAGGGGAAAATATATAGAAGTGTTTTCAGGAAAATTTTGTATTGGTTTTAAAATTAAACAAATCTTGCATTGAATATATGACCATTTTCATATATACATGTTGGTTAAAACAAACATGTTGTTAGAAAAAAATTGTTGGCCCTCATTTTTGTCTCCTTGAACTACAGTACAAGGTTCCAAAAACTAGGGTGTGACACTGGTAGACTCCGAAAAGTCTACCACATACAACTCATTTTAGACATGTCCCACGTATTCGACGTCTAGAGTCTTTCTCCACAAAAGGACCACGATGTCAGGTTCAAAGAAGATGGAGAAACCCATTTTTCCTAAAGCACGAACTGAAAGTAAATTGAAACCAAGGGATTCGATAAGCATGACATCAACGATAGTGATGTCAGGAGGAACAACCACATTGACAAACCCCGTTACCTTAGACTTGGACTTATCTCCATAAGTGACGGTTGCTTGATTTATATTTGGTTGCAACTCTGTCACAAGCTCTTTGCTTCTGGTCATATGACTTGTACATTCAATGTCAATTATCCATTTATACCCACATGAAGTATAGTCCTCTGAGGCCTTAGCCATGAAGAACTTGGCGGTGGATTGAGAAAGATTCTCATTGGGGGATTCAAAGAGTGATGGATATGATGATGATGATGCAATAGCAATAGCGGCCACTTCACTTGTCGTTTCTTCATCTTCATCATCATCGGAATCATACTCTTCTTAAGTCACTAGCACAAACCTTGAAAGTGGTTTCTTGTTGAAATGTTTCATCTTGAAGAGAGGTTTCCTGTGAGAGATCTTTGACCTATCCTTGGGGATAAGTTTCCCTCCACGACTTTCTCTATTCTCAAACGGACACTTGGCAACAAAATGATGCTTTTCATGACAATTGTAACAAGCCCGCACTTTTTGAGTCCCTTCCTTCCATAGCTTGGCTTGGTCTTCTCCTCAACATATACCTTGGCCTTGGGAGGATTATTCCAAAACCTTTGCACGGCAAGAGCAGCGAAGTCCTTAAGCACGGGATCATACTCTTGATCTTTCATTGGGGCCAAGTCTTCAATATATTCAAATTCTTCTTGATGGTCCACCATCTTGGTCATGACCTTTGCCTTCAAATAAATGGATGCTCCTTTGTGCATTCCAATAGCACGAGCACGAGTGTCGAGAGCATTCTTTGTTTGAACTTGGAAAGAGCACATCTCTTACATCACCTCTGTTGAGGTCATGAGGTGAAAGTTGTGTCTTCCTTGAAGGATCTTCAAGTCCATGGCCTCAAAAGGCATGAGGGCACAAACGTACTTTCTCTTGATCCAAGCATCATCTATATGAGTGGCACCAAGACCACTAAAGGTGGGGGCAAGGGTCTTGAGTCTCTGGTACATGTCCTCATGGTTCTCACCATCATGCATATAGAACCCTCTGGCCTCATTGCTCAAGGTATCGTACCTATTCCTCTTCATGCTTTCATTGCCCTCAAACATGGAGATAACAACATCCCATGTTTCTTTGGATGTGGAGTATTGTTGAAGGTGAGGCATGTGGTTTGGACCCACGGCTTGTTGAATCATCGACAAGGCGGTGTAGTTGAGTAGGAAATCGACCACTTCTCTTCTTGTCAAGTTCTTGGGGTTATGAGGCTTGTATCCATCTTGAACAACCCTCCAAAGTTAAATACAAGAAGAGTTCAAGTGAGTTTTCATGTAATATTGCCATTGACTAAAAGTATGTGCATCAATTTTAGGAGGTTAGCCTCTTGGGTTAATATGAGGATGTGGGATAGGAGGATCGGGAGAGTACCGTCCTTCTACATTGTGGTAATCTTCCTTCCCATCCTTTCCCTTAGAAGTGTTGTCCTTAGAGGAATGAGATTCATTTTTAGTTTCTCCACCCTTATCCTCATCTTCCTTATTCTCCATAATTTCTTCCAAAGGAATAGAAGATGAAGATTCTGGACCCTTGTCTTTCAAGAGTTGCATCATTAAATCACGTAACTCCGTCATTTTTTACATCCATGGATGAGGTCAAGGAATCTTTCATTTCCTTGAGATCATCCATAGTGAATTGTGCCGCGGGCTCGGCAGATTCTCCTTCGTTGATCATACTAGAGCTCTTAGGTAGTTAAACCCAAAAAGAGCTGAGTCTCTGATACCAATTGAACGGATAGTATGGACACCTAGAGAGTGGGGGGGGTGAATAGGTGCTATGAACAATTTTAATTCTTTTTCAATTTAGGCTTGACACAAAGGTAAATTCTCTAGATATGCAACTATGGCGAATTACCTATATGACAAGAGCAACAATACACAAGATACAAACACAAAGTAAATGAGAGGGAGCGAGGTAACCAATAACTGAATCACGCGGAGGTAAGGATGTAATCCCAAGTTCCTCCTTTTGAGGAGAGTACGTCTCGTTGGAGGGGTGTGAGTTTCGCCACAAATGCCTACTCAACGCCACAAAGGCCTCACCCTATTCTCCGATGAACCTAGCCACAAAGGCCTAGTTCACCTTCCACTATTGATTCCCTTTGAGGCAGAAGTCAAGTCCTTTACAATGAGCTTGAGGCACACACCCCCAACCGAACTGGGGGCTCGCAAGAATCACCAACAATCTTGCTTCAATCAACAAGTAAGCATCAATGGAGTCTAGGTTTTCCACAAAGAAACCCTAGACTCAAATCCCTCAAGTGAATTAGAGGGAAATGAAGAACAACTTGGTGAAAATCTAGATCGGGACCTTCTCCTCTAATCCTCAAAAGATCAACAAGTTTGCGGGAGGGATTGGGAGAAATTATTCTTTTGGTAAGATCTAGAAATGGATCTTGAGAGCTTGGACGAACTGGAGCTCTTGGAGAAGAAGGAGGGTATAAATAACCCTCCACCAAATGTGATTGTTGGAGTGTAGGAAATAGCTGGATTATCCGGTTCAAACTTGAAACGGATATTCCGGTGCCGTTGACCAAAACCGGAATTTCCGATTCCTGGAAATATCCAGTACCAAAAATCCGGTTGGCTTATGTCCCGGAACACTTCAGGGACTTAGCCAAATTTCGAGCACTTCTCCAAAATTGGATAATCCGGTTGCCTAGAAATTTTCGGTTCACCGCTGTCGCGAAAAATCTTGGTCCTTAACCTTCTCCGCGCTTTGGAGGAAACCGGATAATTCGATTTGCCTGAAATTTCCGGCCACCTCGAGTGCCAGAGAGATAGAATTCCTTAGAAGCTTTCATTGTGCTTTCCAAAACCGGATAATCCGGTTTGCCCAGTAATTTCCGGTTGGAAATTACCGGCTACCTTCTGAAACTTGCAACATCTAATCTATCTTCACACAATTTAGTTTTTGATGCAAAGGATGAATTTAACGACCTGCACCACTTAACACCTGATCAAATGTATTGCTAATATTGTTAACTAACACACAAAACACGAGGGGTCATGAAATGCTCTTTCAGTAAGTGTAATCGGTAAGGATTTTTTTTACTCTAAGTGTTGTTTTTATTTCTGTCTGTTATTTCACTTCATTATGGATTCCCCTACTATTGTTTGGATGTTTGGGAATGGTTCCTCAACCACTCGTGAGGTAGAGAGAAGTTCCTCGCCTACTGAAATTGTGCATTTTGAAATACCTATTGAAATTGTTGATTGTGTTATGGATAACCGTTATATTGGAGATGGAACTATCAATCCTGATATTCACCTGCTTTATATTAAAGAATTATGTGAGCTGTTTAAGATTGCATGTGTGCCAAGATAATTAATCATGAGGAAATTATTTTCTATATCACTGAAGATTGGAGCATGGTAATGGTATAGGCTATTGGATGATTCACATTTGTTGGATTGGAAGGAGCCATCTCTCTCTCTTTTCCTTTAAATTTTAACCTCTTCATGAAATACATTAAGATAGGAATTATATCTATAATTTTTTGGCCTCGTGACGGAGAAAGTATTGCTCAAGCTTGGGGTAGATTGAAGACATTAATGCTTAAATTCCCCAAGCATAAGCTTCCCAAGGAGATTATCATTAATACTTTTTATGCAAGGCTTTCACTTCATGAGAAGGATCTTCTTGATGCTTCTTCTAATGGTTCCTTCACGAATAAGAAGATCGATGATAAATGAGACCTTATTGAAAGAATTCAGTGTAATACTGAAGATTGGGAGATGGATAAAGGTAAAGAATCAGGTATAAATTATGAATATGATTACATTAAGTCTTTTGTAGGAACTGAAAAATTATAATAAGCTTAGTGCTAAATATGGACTTGATTCTCAATTAATTGTTGATCTTTGCAAAACTTTTGCCTCCCATGTTAGTATTCCTAAGGAGAAGTGGGACAAGTATCATGATCCTTATAATCATGATACTAAAGAGAAGCAATTCTCTAATGGTGAGATACTTGTTAATGATGTTGATCCTATTTTACCTGTTGTTCACTTTGAGAAACCACATTTTCATGTTAGAACTAAAGAACATTCTTTTGTTAAGAGCATTGTGAAGAAAATTGATACGAAAAGTGTTGAATCTGAAGATCAGGTAAGTGTGGAACCTCAAATGGCTATGGTTAAAGACCTTGTTACTAAAAACATTGATGATCTTTATTTTTGTGAGGATGTATCTAATCTTGTATCACCAAATAAGCATGCCAAACCCAACGTTGGAAAACCTGTTGTTTCTGTCAAGATAGGTGATCAAATATTACGCGCTTTGCGATTTGGGATCAAGTGCAAGTGCTATTATGGAGGATCTCTCTAATTGTTTTGGATGCTTGATTGGCTCCTTCCCTTTTCCCTATTTGGGGCTGCCTTTAGGGACTACCAGACCAAAGATCCAGGATCTTATGCCTCTGGTTTCCAAATTGGGGAGAAGATTGGCTACCAGCTCTTCCTTCATGTCTCAAGGTGCTAGACTCCAGCTTATTAATTTAGCCTTGTCCTCTATGCCTCTCCATTTTCTTTGTTCATTGCAACTGCCCCTGGCATTGCAAAGCAACTGGATATGATTTTGAGGCAATGTCTTTGGAGGAAAAACAAGGATTCGGTTGGTAAGTCTATGGCTGCTTGGGAGCTTGTCTGTCTTCCTAAAAAATGTGGAGGCCTTGGTGTGGTAGACTTTTAGAAAAAAAATGCAGCTTTATTGATCAAGTTTTTGGATAAATTTTATAACAAAAAGGTTGTGCCTTGGATTCACTTGATTTGGCCTGCATATTACTCTGATACACTGCCTCATGTCGATAACCTTCAAGGTTCTTTCTGGTGGCGTGATGTGCTGAAGCTAGTGGATAATTTTCGAGCGGCCTCGATGGTGTCTCTTGGTGATGGAGCTACCTTTCTATTTTGGCTTGACAAATGGGAGGTTGGGGGATCCTCTATCCCCTTTTGTCATAATTTTCCATGTCTCTTTTCATATGCCAAGAACAAGGAGATTTCTGCACGTTCTGTTTTTCAAACTAGTGATGTCATGGACCTTTTCCATCTGCCCATCTCGAGGAAGGCAGAGGATGAGAGACTGAGCATGCTGAATATTCGGGAGATTTCTCCTCCTTCTGATGAGCCTGATGTTTGGACCTATAAGTGGGGTGCCAGTTCTACCTCCGCTCAGTTTTATAAAGCAATCCATGCCCATATTTCTGTGCCCCATGTGTTTCACTGAATATGGAAGTCGTCTTGCACTATGAAGTTTAAAGTATTTGCTTGGCTTTTACTGGGGGATCGACTTAATATACAGGATCTTCTCAAGAGGAGGTTGATGACTCCCAGGTGCAGGAGATCAATTGTAGTATCTTTTGATAAGTATTTGAGTGTCGGACCCACGAGGAGCTGAAGGTAAGCTATCTATTCTCTAAAGCCCTATAACCCTCTTATATGGCTGTTTATGCAAAGCAATAAGTTTGACTAAAAGGAACTAACTAATTAAAAGCAAGTGACGTGGAGTGTGGTTTTTCTAGTAACTAGTGAAGCAAGTTTAAAATGCAAGTAATCCTAGAGCAAGTTTCTAAAGCAAGTTTCTAAGCAAGTTTCACAAGTAGCAAGCAACAAATATCTCAAGTATCTCAAGGGAGCAAGTGTTCTAGCAATAGGTGTTTTGTTCCTGTGGTTGTCACAATTAGTGAAGCACATGTTTTAGTCTTAGTTGTTTCTTCTAGGAAGGAGCCATGAATAGGTATAGTCAAGTAAATGATCTACAACCCCTTATGATGGATCATGTGGCCAAGTAAATGAGTGCACAAGATTGATTAAGACATAAAGTCCCACCATAGCCTTACGTTATAAGGTCCCCTATATATATCCCCCAATAACTTAACTTTGTGGCTCGGTCTCAGGTTACTGTCACTCCCAAGTCACCACCACTCCATTATGCTACCGGTGATCACCTTACATGCATTCCCCAACATATGTGTGCACTCATATATTGTACATAAAGACAATCATAGAAGATAACAAACTTGTATGCAACCAATCAACGAACTATTTCACCATTGCCAAGAACAATTCACTACTCAAACATAGACGGGGAGACACAATACATCAAGGTAATATAGTATTGCATCATACATCGTGTTTGCCAAGAGATTACAGTGGAGAGATGGAGCTGATCTTGCTGTAGATGTTGATGATGAACACGCCGGAGGGGGGGTGGAGCCCTCCGGGGGTGATCCTGGCGGCGTTTCCCCCCTCCGATCTTCTCCGGCGGCAGCCTTCTGTCTCTCTGTTTTGTGGTTTTGTCTCTCGGCGCCGCCTCCTTATCTAAAAGGCCAGGGGACCCTTTATATAGTCGTTTTTAGGTCACGAGACACTCGGGAGAAGAAAGATCGACGGCATCGGAGCCACGGGGGCAAAAAGGGGGCCCCACACGCGGCCAGGGAATCTGGCCGCGTGGAGGGTCCTCTTTTCCACCTGGTTGGCCTTTTGGCCCTCTACTTTTGCCCATGGTCTTCGTCTCGAAAATTCTGAATCGTGCTCTTTGGCCTTGCCCTTTTTGGAGTCCCGAAGCTCCCGGAAAGTCTGAAACACTAAAAAGTACGTTTTCTGGAAAAACAGGGTTAGAACCAAAAGAAGGGGGATTGTTCAGAAAATCCCCCAAATCATTATAAAACATGAATATAAGTTGCTAATATGTAGGAAAAACAAGTAATAACATGCAAAGTTCATGTATGCATTTTACATGCATCAACATCCCCAAGCTTAACCCATACTCGTCCTCGAGTATGAAGGTGATAAAACTAACATGGACTTTGCATTTTAAAACAATCATGGAATATCAAAGAAGATTATTCATGCTACATATAATCAAATGATTCATAATGTAGATGAGTAGCAACATACAATTCATGTTATAAGAAATATCAAATATGCAAGCAAAGATGCTTCATGAAAATTCACAAAGTGTATAATGAAATAAAAGCACTATGGACCAAATGCATACACAAAATGAAAAATAAAATCCTATATTTGTCAAATAATAACATAATGGAAAATAGAAAATATGGTGGACACCTTGGAGAAAATTGAGTAGAGGTAAAACATGATCAAGTCTTATTTAGCCTCTAAATTATTCAACTAAAATTACTAATTGAAATGTGGCATCCATTGGTCTAAGACTCTCATTGCCCCTTTATCACTAGCATCTTAAATTGTGAATGTTGAAGTAATATGATTGACAAGGTGTTGGTTGAATGCCTCATGCCCCGTGAGTGTGAAAACCTACTCCATGATTACTCAACTTAAGATTCCTAATAAGCTTTGTACAATCATAATAAGTATTAATGACATCATAGAGAACCGCAAAGAGGTACCTATTGCCCCATGACATGGAAACCAGCCCATGTCACAATGACAAGATGAACAAACGGAGTAGACTCATCATCCTTTTTTATTTCATTCACTATATGCATAGCTTCTTATTTTATTGTAGGATGTGTTTGTAGAGTCCACTCTACCTGTAAGTAACTTTCCACCATGATCAAGCATGGCTTGGGTTAGCGTCCCAATGCGTTTCTCTAGTCATAAATATACTTACTCATCAAAACTTACTATTCCTCTATTTCATTTCGGCATGGCAGTAATCCAAAAACAAAAGTACAGGATATCAACCAAATGTAAATTTTTGTGCAATGTTGAAAGCTTTCCAGTGATACACGTTTATAGCTAGCTCCCAACCAAACACTTTTCAAACGCAAAACTTTTAGCTCCCGTTATTGGGTCATGTTTATTAAGTGCAATGAAAAGTAAAGGTGTGCATTCAAAAGTTCATGAGAGTCCTATCCCAAATTCAGCTCATGACAATTAATAAAGTGAATATCTTAACTTAGAACATAAATAACACTATAACATGGTGAACATACTCGGAATAGTTCTGAAGCTAATAGGTAGATATGGTGGACTCACTGGAAATACTTGGCTAAAGGGTGTTGGAAACAAGTTTATACTTGTTGGAATTTTTACTTTTTTGGCTAGCAAGAGGGAGATAGTTGACCAGCTACTATGCATGCATTAGTGTCCATAGAACTACTCATTTCATGACAAACTCAGTAAACTAACAATTAACATAAAAAACATGAATAAGAGATAGCTCATGACAACACTATTGCAAATTTCTACACCTAAAACGGCATATAAATCATGCAACTACAAGCAGCTTTTATAATCAACTAAAGCATCCCTTTCCCAATAAATATAACAGAATCCAACTTACTTCAACCCATTATTCTAGTATCTGATTCTCATAAAGATAATTGTGGTGGTGGTCTCACAAATAAACTAAAAAAAAACAAAACTAGACGCTTCAAGTTTCTGCGATAAATGCTTTGCTTAGAAAAACAGAAAGTAGACGTGTGCTAACCAAAAGAGTGTTGGTCCAGAGGGGTGTTCACCACATCCCCAAGCTTGTGGTTTTCACCACTCTTGGATCTCTCTTGGCGCAGCTCCTCTATTCCCTGTGAAAAAACTTTACAAAACATGTTTCTCCCATTCTTTTTCTGTGGGGTGAGATTAGCAAGGACAAACAAAATGTATGCATGCTGCGCAAAATTCCAAAACAAATGCTCCAGAAGATAGACAATAAGGTTCATAATGTTGTATGTTCACTATCTAGCTCGAAAAGATCAAGGAAATTCAAGTCCCAAACCCAAAGAGTGCATCCAACAAAAGAAGGCAAAATCTATCCAGAAAAGCAATAGCAGAAAAACGAACATTTTCCCTAAGCTAGACTCATCAAAAAATTAATCCAATTTTTTTGCTTACAGAGTCCAAAAATTTAAAGAACATACTAAAAAATTAGCTCAATCCGACTTACAGATAAAAAATGAAAAATCATACGGTGAGCAGAATAATGCTGAAACAGAAATTCCAAGCACTAGGATAGCAACTTTTAAATCCAAATGGGTGAAACTTGACACTTTATTGAAAACTCCAGAAACTAAACTAAAGACTAAGTCTCTTGTTACATCAAGATTACACTAGGAAAAAACAACTAAGAACAACCGGGTTGCCTCCCGTAAAGCGCTTTATTGATAGCCGTATAGCTAGGCTTTTCTTACTTAACATCATGATGGTTGGAGTGAGGTGGCTCGGCATCCCCAAGCTTGGATTCTTGTACTTATTTGATACATGTAGGGTGATCCCATGGGTACATCCCCAAGCTTGATTGGTTGTCCCTCTTGATCTTTGTTCATCTCACTCAACTCTTCCTCCTCAAAAATTCTTCTTACACAAATCTCAACATAAAACTTGATTAGAGGGGTTAGTGCCTCCATAAATAAAATCCACATAGGTACAGAAAAGACACATCATGAGTTTATTCTAAATATTAACTACTGGTACTACAGTTTTGCATTGCTCCTTGATCAAAAGAACCACACAAAACACAAGTAATGAGAGCAATGCAAAATAAAGACATAATCTGCCAAAAACTGAACAGCCCGTAAAGAGTGAATTTTTAGAGGCACTTAAGTTGCTCAAATCAGAAAACTTAAAAATAATAAAATATGTAATGATAACTAAATATTGTTGTCGTTAATTACCAGGCCAAAATTCCACTTCTGTGATTTTAAACATTTTTCGCAGTGAAGTTCAGGAATCTGTTTTCTGGACAGCTAATTACTATTGTTTAATCCTATCTCTCATATAAGATTATTCTTGCCATTTATGATGAGAAATAAGACAGAAATGTGATGTTAAAGTAGTGAACTAATATTTTTATTGTTTTTAGCTTTGGAAAAAGTTTTAATGATAGAGACTTTGCAATGGTTTCATTGGCATGAACAACACATGTTCAAGGTCGACCCCAACTTCTCCATTACTCATCCTTCTCATTTACTTTCCCAAAATTTTTATAAAATGAAAATCTTAAACTAAATGATACATAACAGTAGGTAAAGGTATTTTACATGTTGAAAAGACATAAATGTGTGCTCAAACCGAATAGGAAATTAAAGCATAAGGAACACACCAAAAAATAATTAAACAATTTATTTTTAAGTCTAACCCCTTTCCTATGCATTGGCATTTTGTAATGAAACAAATAAAAGAAGCACATAATAGCAAGCATCGAAAGGTAGATCAAGTGCAACTTCAATACTTTCAGCATAAAGAGGGGAAACTTAATATTGTTGAAATATGTGTAACCATGTTTCCCTCTCTCATAATAATTTTCAGTAGCATCATGAATAGATTCAACAATATGAATATCACATAAAACATTCTTATCATGAGCCACATGCATAAAAGAATCACTACTCTCCACATAAGTAAAATCCTCATTAGTGATAGTGGGAGTTAAACATTCATAATTTTCATTGCAATCATCATATATAGGAGGCATAGTATCATCAAAGTGAATTTTCTCCTCCAAGCTTGGAGAACTAGAAATATCATGCTCATCAAAACCAACTTCCCCAAGCTTAAAACTTTCCATAGAATCAACAAGTATATCATTTTTATCCTCAATAGTAGGGAGACTAAAAATATCATATTCATCAAGACAAACTTCCCCAAGCTCAAGGTTTTCCTTAGCAATAAAGGTGTTCAAAGAATTAGTACTACCACAAATATGATTGTTGTGCAAATAATTTTTCAATTTCTCCTCAAACACTTCATGTCCTAATTCAAGGTAGATATTATACAGTTCTAAAATTGTTTGGTTGTTTTCCATTTTATAATTTTTTGTGTTTTAGGTTTACATGTTAGTATGCAATGCAAACAAGAATAAAAGCTTAGCACAACGCTCCCCGGCAACGGCGCCAGAAAAGTGCTTGATGACTCCCAAGTGCAGGAGATCAATTGTAGTACCTTTCGATAAGTATTTGAGTGTCGAACCCACGAGGAGCTGAAGGAAAGCTATCTATTCTCTAAAGCCCTATAACCCTCTTATATGGCTGTTTATGCAAAGCAATAAGTTTGACTAAAAGGAACTAACTAATTAAAAGCAAGTGACGTGGAGTGTGGTTTGTCTAGTAACTAGTGAAGCAAGTTTAAAATGCAAGTAATCCTAGAGCAAGTTTCTAAGCAAGTTTCATAAGTAGCAAGCAGCAAATATCTCAAGTATCTCAAGGGAGCAAGTGTTCTAGCAATAGGTGTTTCGTTCGTGTGGTTGTCACAATTAGTGAAGCACATGTTTTAGTCTTAGTTGTTTCTTCTAGGAAGGAGCCATGAATAGGTATAGTCAAGTAAATGATCTACAACCCCTTATGATGGATCATGTGGCCAAGTAAATGAGTGCACAAGATTGATTAAGACATAAAGTCCCACCATAGCCTTACGTTCTAAGGTCCCCTATATATATCCCCCAATAACTTAACTTTGTGGCTCGGTCTCAGGTTACTGTCACTCCCAAGTCACCACCACTCCATTATGCTACCGGTGATCACCTTACATGCATTCCCCAACATATGCGTGCACTCATATATTGTACATAAAGACAATCATAGAAGATAACAAACTTGTATGCAACCAATCAACGAACTATTTCACCATTGCCAAGAACAATTCACTACTCAAACATAGACGGGGAGACACAATACATCAAGGGAATATAGTATTGCATCATACATCGTGTTTGCCAATAGATTACAGTGGAGAGATGGAGCTGATATTGCTGTAGATGTTGATGATGAACACGCCGGAGGGGGTGGAGCCCTCCGGGGGTGATCCCGGCGGTGTTTCCCCCCTCCGATCTTCTCCGGCGGCAGCCTTCTGTCTCTCTGTTTCGTGGTTTCATCTCTTGGCGCCGCCTCCTTCTCGAAAAGGCCAGGGGACCCTTTATATAGTCGTTTTTAGGTCACGAGACACTCGGTAGAAGAAAGATCGACGGCATCGGAGCCACGAGGGCAAAAAGGGGGCCCCACAGCGGCCAGGGAATCTGGCCGCGTGGAGGGTCCTCTTTTCCACCTGGTTGGCCTTTTGTCCCTCTACTTTTGCCCATGGTCTTCATCTCGAAAATTCTGAACCGTGCTCTTTGGCCTTGCCCTTTTTGGAGTCCCGAAGCTGCCGGAAAGTCTGAAACACTAAAAAGTACGTTTTCTGGAAAAACAGGGTTAGAACCAAAAGAAGGGGGATTGTTCAGAAAATCCCCCAAATCATTATAAAACATGAATATAAGTTGCTAATATGTAGTAAAAACAAGTAATAACATGCAAAGTTCATGTATGCATTTTACATCCATCAGAGGCATTGGATTTTTTTCTAATTGCACGAATTGTGTTCTCTGTCCTACAACTTCTTATGAGGATAGAAATCACTTGTTTTTCACTTGCAACTTTAGTCAAAGGGTTTGGGATTACCTCCAGTTTGAGTGGCTAGACACTAGAGATGACATACAAGCAGCTGTTTTTCATGCTAGGAGATCTTTTGGTCATATTTTCTTCATGGAGGTGTTGGTGTTGGCTTGCTGGCACATTTGGACTCGAAGGAATGATGCCATTTTTAGGCATGAGAGACCCTCTTTTGCTAAGTGGAAGGGGGATTTATACATGATGTACTTCTATTAAGGCATAGGTGTAAATAAGTAGCCAAGAAGGATTTTCTGGCTTGGGTTAAGGCTTTGTCTTACGTTTTGAGGTTTCACCCTCTTGGCGGCCTTTGTATAGTGCTTGTGTACATTTTTTTTTCTCTTGTAAGTTTTCTCTTTCAATAAAGGTGGGTTGATGTGGGGCTTTTGCCTCACAGTCTTAAGGTTTAAAAGAAAGTGCAAATGCTATTCCTTTTTTTATCTCTATCAAGAAGTCACGAATGAGATTACTCCGTGTGAGATTGAAGATGTTGATGCTACTATTTTTCTCGCTAATAAAAAAATATTTCTCCAGTGGGTGTTGTTCGAGATGTTGAAGTTCTCTGTGGTAAGATAAAATACCCTACCGATTTTCTAATACTTGGTTCATTTGAAGAGAAAACTTGTCCTGTTATATTTGGTAGACCTTTCCTTAATACTTGTGGTGTTGTTATTGATTTTAAGAAGGAGAAAGTGCCCGTCAAGTTTGGTAGTGATCATTATGATTTTAATTTTAGTAAGTTTGCTAGAAAACATCATGATAAAGAATTGCCTAATGAAGATTTGGCTATTGAAAGAATTGCTTCTATTGTTGTACATCCTGATGATCCTTTGCAGTAATTTATGGAAGACCACCAGATTGACATATTTATGCAGGAAAGAAATGAATTGGAGGATATTTTACTTGATCAACCTCCTATAATCAAATAAAATTTGCGAGTGGAATCTTTGGGGGGAGCCTCCACCACCTAAAGGAGATCCAATGTTTGAGCTTAAAGTTCTTTCAGACACGAAATATGCTTATTTAGATTAAAAATAATCATATTCTTATCAATTCTAATCTTTGAGATCATGAAGAAGAACGATTATTGGAAATACTCCGGAAACACCGTAAGACTATTGGTTATACTTTGGATGGTCTTAAAGGCATTAGTCTTGTTCTATTTCATCATATAATTAATCTTGAACCTGATGCAAAGCATGTGTTTGATCATCAATGCCGGTTAAATCCCAAGATGAAAGAAGGTGTGAGAAGTGAAATATTAAAACTTCTTAAAGTAGGTATTATTTATCCTATTGCTTATAGTATATGGGTTAGTCATGTCCATTGTGTTCCCACAAAAGGAGGTATAACTGTTGTCCCTAATGATAAGAATGAGCTTATTCCTCAAAGAACTATAGTTGGTTATAGAATGTGCATCGATTTTAGAAAGTTGAATAAGGCTACTAAGAAAGATCATTATCCTTTACCTTTTATTGATCAAATGTTAGAAAGATTGTCTAAAAATACTCACTTCTACTATCTAGATGGGTATTCTGATTTCTCTCAAATTCATATTAGGAAACATGACCAAGAGAAAACCATTTTCAGTTGTCCTTTTCGTATTTATGCTTATATAGACATATGTCTTTTGGTTTATGTAATGCACCAGCCAATTTTCAAATATGCATGTGTGCTATTTTTCATGGTTTTTGTGAGAATATTGTGGAAGTCTTCATAGACAATTTCTCCGCCTATGAAACTTCTTTTGACAATTGATGCATGGTTTCATCTTCCAAAACAACTCTCTCACAATTATGTTGATCATTCCCGCGGTTTCAACATCCAAAGAACACCGACGGGGGATTAACAAGCGGTTTACGTATGAACATGATCGGATTTTTCTTTTGTATTGGTTGAAGACACGTACTGGGACCAAACATTTATCTTTAGTTCCGGTTGATATCATCCACCGAGACTAAAGGTGGGCCCGTGGCCGTAGCCTGCCGCACCCTTTGTCTCGGTGGATGATACCAACCGGACTAACTGTCCCGTATGAACTGGGACTAAAGCATGTCTGTGCCATCTGCGCTCCTAGCCGCTGGAACCGGGACTAATGCTCAATTAGTCCCGACTCCAAACCCGGCCAGGACTAAAGGGGAATCCTGAACCGGACCGAATCCATGTTTTTTACTAGTGCAAAATCATTAAAAAAAAATCCTATAAAACAGCCCGTACAAATACAACTCTAGAAAGGATCTTATGACCATCATGGAAGTTCACACCGTCTCCTGAGCTCTATGGTCCTGCTCGAATGAATTTTTTTGTAAAATATCTCAATAAATTCTGAAACAAATTGATGAAGAACAAATATACATGAGTTTTAGATACATGCCAAGTTTCATGGTGGAATAATATTTGTGATGCTCTGGAAAAAAAGTCGCCAAAATAGGATTGTTTACAGCTTCTGATTTTATTTTTTCACACTGAGCATCGTACATGTCATTTCATAACATATTTAGAACACTTGTGTATGTTCATCACTAATCTTTTCAGAACTGTTTAAATTATTTTACTATTTTTTCCATAGTTTGTGACCAGACAGGAGCATAACCATCCAGAATACAGTATTTTTTTTAGATAACATGCATCCACATGCCCTACTTTAAATTAATAAAGCACAAAGTTCACAGTTGAGAATGAAAACAAGATCACAACAGCTGAGGCCTACAGCTTAGCCAAAATAGAAAGGTAAAACGATAAGCAGCTAGGGGCCGGCTCCCCACAAGACACCGGAATGCATACGGTCAAGTGCTAGGAGGCGCAGTGAGATGGCGGTAGATGTCCTTAAGCCCAGACCATCACCAGAAGCTGGTGGTTTCTTGCGCCTTTGAGAGATTTGCCCAAACCTGCAGAAACAACATCATTTTGAAGAGAACGTCAGCCGGACGCTTGGGGACAATATCTTCAATAGATAGCTTATTACGAATCAGCCATAGAGACCAGCACAAATCAGAAAACAACACCCAACTGATCTTCTTTTGTTGGCCCAGCAAGGATTGGTGGATCGCAAAGAATTGGGGAAAGTTAGCTGGGCACCAAGCACTGCCCACAAGGCTTCTAATGGCACTCCATCCCAGTTTGGCTAACGAACAGGAGAAGAAGATATGGGAGGCATCCTCGGCCTCCCCACAAAGGGCACACGAGCCACTCGTCGACCCCTTCCTCACAAACAACGTCGCACGTGCCGGAAGACGGTTTAGGGAAAGCTGCCAGGTGAATTTTTTTATTTTTAGCGCGAGTTTGGCGGACCAAATGTCCGTACTATGGTTGTGGTACATGGAAGGTACCGAGAACCTACCCGAAGGTTCAAGAGCCCACTTAACCTCATTCAACCCCTCTTGCATGTAGCACTCAGCTAACTCGGCCGAGATCGCAACCCATTGGGAAGAATAGGCCTGATCAAAGGTACATCTAAAACGGAGACCTTCCACCTCGAAGGCCTCCACCACTAAGATATAAGGTTTGTCGCAGATGTCAAAGAGGCGAGGGTAACGGTCTTTAAGGGGGCCCTCGCCCACCCACCAATATGTCCAAAAGAAGGCGCGGGCTCCATTTTTAACCACGTGTCTAGCCCCCAGCTTAAACAAATGTTTAGTTTTGTGCGGCCCTTGCCAGAATTGCGACCCCCCCGGGGTAAAGATGCAAAGATATTGTCAGCTTCGGAGTATTTGGCACAAAAGATTTTGTGCCAAATGGAAGAGTACTCTTGGAAAAGATTCTAGATCCACTTTAGGAGGAGGGCCTTGTTCATTGTCTTATTATTGGTCAGACCAAGTCCCTCGCACTCCTTAGGGGACGACAAACGGCAGGCGAGTTGACCATATGGAACTTCCTCTTGGGGCCCGATCCCTCCCAAAAGAATCGACCCCTAATTGAGTCGAACTTTGCATATACCCCATCCTGCAGGAGGAACAACGCCATGGCAAAGGTGGGTAGCACGTCTAAGCAGGCGTTGGACAGAATGAGTCTTCCCCCCTGAAGAGAGAATTTTGCCCATCCAGACCTCTACTATCGAGGACAGTTTATTCACAAGATAGTTCCATTGTTCCACCGTCAATTTTCTATCGGAGATTGGGAGGCCGAGATAGAAGAACGGGAAGGACCCAAGCTTGGAGTTTAGCATGTTGGCCACTCGTTTTTGTTCATGAGCATGCCTGTCCAGCACAAACGTCTCTCTCTTGTGGAAGTTGATTTTTAGCCCAGACATGTTTTCGAAGCACAACAGAAGGAATTTTAAGTTGGCGATATCCAGGTCCTGGATCAGAATAAGGGTATCGTCCGCGTACTGTAAGTGAGTAATTCCCCCCGGAATTAAGTGTGGGACTACCCCTTTAATATGGCCAGCCTCGGCCGCCGCCAAGAGCATAGCCGAAAGCGCCTCGACGACAAAGTTAAACAAAATTGGCGAGAGGGGGTCCCCTTGACGCACACCTCGCTTGTTTCTAAAGTACGGCCCGACTTCACCGTTAATAGAAATCGTAGTCTGACCACCCGAGATCGGTTGCTCAATTCTGTGGATATACCCGGCATCAAAGCCTTTTCGGCGAAGGACCTCAATCAGGAAGGACCGGTTTACCCTGTGGTAGGCTTTTTCAAAATCTAGCTTCAGGAGAAACCCCCAAGGTTCTTAACCCTCAGCTCATGAACAACCTCCAGCAAGTCCGTCAAGGATAAATCTCCCTTTGAGGAAGGCGGTCTGGTTGGAGCTGATCACCCTGTTGGCGATAGGGTCCGGTCTGGAGGTATATGATTTGGAGATAATTTTGAAGATTACGTCGATCAGGGCGATGGGTCTGAATTGGGAGATAAGGTCTGCCTCGGGCACCTTCGGGATCAAAGATAACACTCCAAAACTCAACTGCGAGATGTCAATCCTAGCCAGGAAAAACTCGTTGAGGATGTGGAGGACGCCCAATTTATACATCGGCTAGCAGTTTTTAAAGAAGGCCACCAGAAACCCATCCGGTCCAGGTGCAATGTTTGTTTTCATTTCCGAGACCATGGCCTCCAATTCAGCTTCAGAGAAGGTACACATCAAGGAGTCGTTTTCCGCACCCGAAACCTGCGCACTATCAGACCAGGTGTCCCGAGCCAGGCCCAAGTGTCGCGGCACCTCGGATCCGAGCAATTCGCGGTAAAACCCATAGATATGGTCTTGTATGTGGTGAGGATCGCTTATCGGACCCTCCGGCGACTGTAGAGATGAAATTGGGCACTTCCTACGTCGACCATTGGCGACATCGTGGAAGTAGGCGGTGATAGCATCGCCTTGCAGCGCCCAATGCACCCTACCCCGCTGCCTCCAATACTCTTTCTCCAACGAGTAAATATTGAGTAGCTGGTCCTCTAGGTGATACAGTAAGACCCATTCTTCCTCCTCCAACCCCTCGGAGTCCGTCTTATATAGAGTCTAACTCAGCGATTTGGGCAAGCAACACTGCTTTGCGGGCTCTGGCATCCCGGCCTATGTTACAGCTTCATCCACGGAGGTATTGTCTCAACCCACCCGACATATGTTTCCACCGGTCCACAATGTCGCGCCCCTTGGCGGCCCGACATAAGTCTGGTCCATTGATTCTGAAGCAGGGCGGGGAAGGAATCAATCTCAAACTAAGAGCATGTCTAACAGACCCCCTAAATGGCCCAAACCCGTATAATAACCGCTGATATACGGGTTTGGGCTCTACCCGGCCATCTAGCAGACCCCCTAAATGGACCACCCCCGACGAATTTTTACAAGTTTCGGTAGGGGGCGGCCCGTCGACCCCTACATGTGTGGGTCGGGAGGAGATGTAGAGGGCCAACCCCTCACCTTTTCCCCAACTACGCGCGAACCTCCCAACTGCCGCCGCCGCCGCCGGAACTCCGCCTCCTCGCCCTCCCCGGCCACCGCGTCGCCAGATCTCGCCGCCATGGACTCCTCACAAACCCCTCCGACCACCGACGACGCGTCACCCATGTCTGAGGTGGTGAATACTGCCACCGTCGACGTCGTGGGTGGTCAGACGACCTCCGCCGATGTCGCGGCCATCATCTCCGCCACCATGCCGATGAAGAGGAAGAGGATCCCGAAGCTCTTCTTCGACACACCGCCGGGTCCTGCGGTAGCGACGGCGGCGGCGACCACTACTGCTCCCGCCAAAGGGGGCCGGGTGAAGTCATTCGCGACGAGGGGGCGGCCGCCAAAGGTGAAGAAGGCCGCGACGCCTGCAGCGGACGTTCCGCCCACGCAGGTGCTCGGCGAGGTTCCGTCGCCGGCCGTTCCGCCTGCTCCCACGCAGGTGCCCACGCCGCCGCCGGCTGGTGCCCGCGAGGTGCTCGACGAAGTGCCCACGCCGGCCGTTGCGACATCCTACATGGACATGCTCAATGATTCTGCGGTGGATTTGGATGCGGGCATTGGTGCGTTCGACGACGAGTACGCTGACTATGCCGAGGATGAAGAGGCCGACGAAGAGGTGGACGACGACGTGGTTGAGGTGGACGCGGCTGCTGCGCGGCGGAGCAAACCGGGGAAGCAGCCCAACTACACCGAGATTGAAGATGTCACATTGGTCCGTGCGTGGGGCAAAGTGTCCATGGATGCTGCCACCGGCACCGATCAAACCGGCAAGCGCTATTGGCAACGCATTGAGGATCTTTACCACAAGCTCAAGCCTCGCACGAAGAGTTTGGCGGATCGATCCTACCGCTCCCTTGAAGGCCGGTGGAACACGATCAAGCCAGCTTGTTCTCGTTGGAGCGCTGCCATGGACCAAGTGGCGGATAATCCACCAAGTGGATGTGTGGCATCGGACTACGTAAGTTTTGTAACAGATTTCTTGTGCAAACTATGTGTTCTTGTGTAAACATCACACTACATTGTTGTTGTGCAGCCCAAGTATGCTCAATTGCGGTACAAAGACATGGCCGCCTCCAAGAACAAGGAATTTCAGTTTGAGCATTGCTTCAACTTGCTCCAACACCTTCCCAAGTGGAAGTTGAGGGGCGAAGAACCAAAGTGCAAAAAGAAGGCAATGCTCAACATGGATGATGAAGAGGAAGACATGAGTGGTCGCAACGTAGGCAAGCCCGAGGGCACCAAGAAGGCGAAGGAGAGGCAGAGGCTAGAAGCCGAGGCAGCTAGCTTCAAGGACAAGATGGATCAGCACATTAGGGCAAAGGAGGAAATAGCATTCAAGACATTGGAGACCAAGGTCCTCATCACCGAGAAGAAAAAGGAGGTCAAGCTTGCCAAGGTGGCTGCAAAAAGAGAGGAGGCTATGCGCAAGGCCGAGTTGGATGCCCAGATGTTGGCTCTCAAACAAACCAAAGCCATGAAGGAGCTCTTGGCCGAGGAGAAGGAGATCATGATGATGAACACCAAGGACATGGACGACGATCAGCTGCTGTGGTGGAAAGAGAGCAAGGCCGAGATCATGGCGAGGAAGTTGCAGGCGCGTCAAGCTCGCGAGGCAACCAACCTTGGTGCTTCAACTTCGGTGAGTGGTGGTGCCGACGGTGGGCTTCGAGATTGATGTGGATCGCGTTGGTGGTGGCAGTACTTTTGGAAACCTCTATGCCTAGAACATGACCTATGAACTTGTTGATCTATTTGTGATGTAAAACTATGGATTATGCATCGCATATCTTGAATCTGCCATGTTTGATATGCTTGTGTATGTGACGCCCCGAGATCTGGCACTATGCAGATTTCAGCATTCCCGCCAAATCCGCATAATAACCGATTCCAGGTTGCCACTTATGATAACATTACAACAGTTCACGAATATTCCACAATTACAACAGAAACAGATAGATACAAGATGACTCAAACGGGTCAAGGATACAGCTGATACAATACAAAGATCCAAATAACAGCGGAAGAAACAACATAGCGTCCGACTACGGACAAGATACAAATTGGACTAAGAGTCCTGAAGATAACCGAGAGCGTCCAATCCCTGCCCAGGCCAAGCCGGAGGGATTCCCAAGCTAACGTCGTCAGACTTCAAACCTGCTGACTGCAATATTGAATATGCAGCCACGAAAGAGATTCGTGGGTCAGTACGGTTAAGTACTGGCAAGGGGGATAAAACCCATACTCACAAGATACCGGCGTAGCCAGTCATCACAAGATACAAATACTTTGGGATCAACGGAAAGGAAAGGGTTATTGCAAATAAGCGGCAGCGAGCTGCACTAACCAACTACAGAAACACTACAACTTCCGGCTAACAGAAAGAAGATAAGATAGCGTATCGTAACCAACTACAACTACTCACCAAACAAACCCATCCAATGTCACCCCCTACTAAGGAAGCAACCCAAGGATAACTCACACGGTTGGATTAATGATGTTCAACTTATTGTGTCAATAAGACTATTACTAGTCAAGTTATTATCATTAGGTGTAAGTTGTCTGAGTACTTGTTAGCCAGTACTTTCACCAAGTAATCCATAACCGCGGAAAACACGGCTTCTCGAGAAGATTTATCCCTGCAGGGTGTGCTCCAGTACCCGTACACACTCAAGCCACCAACTAAAACTCAGGTTGGCTTGACACGACCCAAACCATCTCTACAACCCATCCTAGGAGCCACGGAGCTATAAGGTCCCAGCCACGCAGCCGAATACTCAGCGCAGGTGTGCAAAACTCCCGCAGGACACAACACCCCGGCACTACAGGCCTCGCCCTATATGCATCATCATCATCATAACCAGTAACCATGGGGGCGCCTCCCATTATGCAAGGAGCAAATGGAACACCCGAACTAAGTGTGGCTCTTCGGACAAGCTGCAGATCAGATCTAAGTCAAGGGGGTCCCATACTACCACCCGGATGCGGTGAGCACGCTCATCATGGATCAGTAGACAAGACTCTTTTCCTAGTTTCGACACTAGCAGGCTCCAAAACCCTAACCCGAGCCTCCTGCCGGTGCCTTATCATCAAATTATTATTACCCAGAACAATAACAAGTTGTTGGTTGAATGGAAACCCAACTATCAACTAAACAGGTGATAGAACAAAAGGACAACAAGACTCGAGCGCAAACAACACTAAGCATGCAACTACGACACGGGGGCCAACAATGGTAAACAAGCAACAGTTAATAGGAAGTGGAAGGAAAAGGCTATATCATGGCTGCAAGGTAAACATACAATAGGATCGAGACACAAGCATCGTATCAACAGGCTAGAATAAGAACAACGGAAAGAATCGGTAACAAGTGATGAAAGGCAGCCATATGGCAGCAAGTGAGTATACTTGCCTGAGATCCCGCAAGGTAGCAGAACTTGTCGTTGCTCACATCACCTCAACGTCCTATCCGGGAAGAAGCAACGAACCTCGAACAAACACCGGATGCAACAATTACTACTACGGCAAAAGATCCAGCATGATTCCTATTTTATATGCATGACATGGCAAGATGCAACAGGGGAAACAACTTAAGCAATTTAATCGGAACCGGAGTCCGGAGAAATAGGAATTGGTTCAAGTTGTTTAGCTAACCATCAAGTTAAATGTTGTTTAGCATGGAAAACGATAAGGTAGATGAGTTAGGCAATTTAAATGGAAGGGGGCAACAGCTGGAAATAATTAGCCCACACATTCCATATGTTGTCACATAGATGAACATGCATAACAAGATCTAAAATGCACAAGATAAGATGCAAACAGAGTTATGGATGGCATGAGCATGTTAAGGGCATGAAACTGATTGGAAAACATATTTTATTTGTTTGATTTGGAATTGAAAGGAATTGGTTATGAATTTTGTAAATTTAAATTGCATTAAATAAGAGGTGAAACAATTATTCAAATTAATTGTTGTAAACCAGAAAACAAAGTTGTTATTCAAGTGTGGCATGTGATTTTGGATGAAAAACATGTTTGGAGTATTTAATTTGGAGCAACCATTTGAAAGTTATTAATTATGCCATTTAATTTATCATTTTTTAAGGATTATTAAATAACATTAATTTTAATTGCCCAATTTGCAAAACAAAGTTGATAAACAGAAAGTACATTGAATTTGGACTGAAAAACATATTTTATTTGTTTTATTTGAATTAAGTATGAATTAATTATAGAATTAACCAAATTGGAAAAGAATTGTTTGAATTTGAAATTTGGAACAATTTGAAATGTGCAAAACAGAAAACAAATGTTATATTTGAAAAGTTCATGGAATTTTGATTGGGATACATATAAAATTTGTGTTATTTGGATTTGTGGTTTGAAAATTATGAGCATTTGAATTTTTAGGTTTTATTTGCAAAAGACCAGGGACGTGGTTGTGAGGGTAAAACAGCAGAGAGGGGCTCCGGTGTAAAAAAAGGAAGGCCAGGGGCCTAGGTGCGAACCGCCAGATCCAGATCTGGATCTGGGGTCGTTTCTCAGCGGGGGTGACCCCAGCCGCTGCCGCTGACGCGCGGGCCCGAGGGCCACGCGGCGCTGACTGGCGCGGTTGCGTGCTGAGACGGCCTTTCAGGGAGAGTGACAGATGGGCCCCGCCCAGTGCGGAAAATTTCGCAAAAAGTTGGAGCATTGTGCTCCAACTGGGGTTCGAACCCGCGTCGGCCTGGGAGAGAATCGGGCGCGCGGCCACTGGGGTACTCGTCTGTTGGTGTCTGGCTTCGTAGCGCAACGTAGGTGAGGTGTGGTTTTGGGTGTCTAACTGAACTTGCGAACACCAGCTCGAACACTTCGTCAGGTGTTTCAGAAGCAGAGCGACAGCAATCTCTCCATCGCTGCTGCTGGTCTCGTACGTCTCCTGGAGGTCAAGGGGGCGCAGCAGCTAGGTGGGCGTGGGTCGTGCGTGCATCGGACGTGGAGGAAGAGGAGGATGGGGGGAACGCGCTCACCGAGGATGAGTCGATGGAGAGGATCATGGCCGTGGTCGACGGAAACCGACGGGGACGTCGCTCCAGGCCACTCCCGCGATGGCTCTTGCTCGCAGACGAAGGAGAAGACCCCCGTGGTGCGATTCCCGTGCTCGCAAAGCCTTCCCGGGCTCCACCCCGACACCCCGACGTGCGCCACCGTGGCTAAGCTTGATGGTTACAGAAGGAGAAGGAAGGCAGAGGAGATGGGAGGGGAGTGTTGGTGGCGGCGGCAAGGAAGAAAGGGCTAGGGTTGGAGGGGCGCTCGAGGGGGAGATATAGGGGAGGGGGAGCAGGGCACATGGGGGGAGGCGCTCGGTGACAGCGACAGCGACCTCTCTCCCCCGCGTCCGTACGAAGAAGACGAGGTGGAGTGGGCTGGGCCGAAAAAAGACAGAGGGAGATGGGCCACTAGGGAAGTGGGCTGGGGGAGAAAAGAAAAGGAGAGAGGGCTGGCCTGCCTCTCTCCTTGCTGTTTTAATTTTCCATTTTTTTTTTGTAATGTATGAAAGAGAGGGAGAGGTGAATAGAAAGGTTTGGGGTTTTAATTTTATTAATAATTTTTATTAATTGGCAAACAGCAATTCCAAGCAATTGTGATTTATTAAGTCCAATTATTGAAATATTGATTGAAGTTTTAAGTGGATATTTGAAATTCCATTGTATTTCCTAAGGAGTTGATTTTTAACCAATTTTTATTTAATGACTCAACAATTATGAAAACATTTGTTGAATTTAACTGTTTGCAAAACTTTAATGGTTAAACCACAATTGGGTCATGCCCATTAAGAAGGAAAATGATTGGAAATTTTAATTTGCCATTAGGGTTTTTTAACAAAAGGGAAAGTTTTTTATTAACAAGCAATGTGATCAAAACAACTTCAAACTATTGAAAACAATTGAATTGTTTTAGTTTGCAATTTTTAAATTGGAAATTTTTTAGACATGTGTGAAAGTTTAAATTGTTTTGAATTTTCCCAGGTGTGATGCAAACATGGTGCAATGCAATATGATGCATGTGATGCAACAACCAACTTTCTATCTAGGATAACACCCCAGGTGTTACAGTGTAGTTGTGCAAAACCCTGTTTTTTGGGGGCCGAAAACTAGTGCGAGCTAGCAGACCCCGTACCCCCACCCCGTAATATTCTGTTTTACGGGGTGGGGGTACGGGGTCTGCTAGCTCGCACTAGTTTTCAGCCGGCGAAAAGTGCATACAGGGCCCTCTACACGCGTTTTAGGGGGCGAAAACATAAGGGATCTGTTAGACATGCTCTAACTCTGGAGCACTTAAAGCCCCGTACAAAATCTACATGAAAATCTGAGGAAAAATCAGAATCGTCAGCATGAGAGCCACTTCACTGCACATTACCGCCAACAAGCGTGCAGGCATGCCGCGGCGCCCACCCCTCCTCTCCCCCCGCTGCCGCCGCCGGCAATGGAGGGCTTGCACAACCTTCTCGCTCCCGCGCCGCCGGCCGCCACAACTGACACCGTCGCCTGCCGCGCCGCCAGCCGCCTCTTCGCCGACTTCCACCTCCTCCCCGCCTCCGCGCCCCCCTTCGTCCTGCTCTTACCCGACGCCGCCGACCGATCTCTCCCACTCCAAGTCGACCTCTACAAAGGTTAGGCCGTACACCATTGCCTCACGGGCATCTCGTGGGATTTGCCTGGCCCTCGGAATGTCCATCTGATAGAGGCGAAACACATTGCTCTTCAAATGTCATAATAGTCTGCCTTAACAAAAGCTGTAGCTCCGAGCACTCTGCTTATCGATTTCATCCCCCAACTCCAAGCCTTCTTTCTAGATTATTGTCCCCTGCAATCCCAGAAAATGAATGCCCCGTTTACCTACCTGCTGTATGAACTATTGTATGAATTGGCTGGAACATTTCGTAAATTGATTTACTTGGCCTGCTCAGGTTCTTGGCGCAGAGCCGCATTTACTCACCGATGGCGTTAGGAGGGCATTCGAGGCACGGACAGTCAAGCCACACCGAGCACGGCCATGATACTTCCACCCAGATGCGCTTGTCGGCCGTCGGCAGATTGCCCATGATACTTTCTCGGGCCAGAGCTCCCACACGGATTACAACCACACAGTTTTTGAGAACCGCGATGCGGCACTCACATTGGATGTTGCCGGGACAAGGTGAGCTTTTAGGGAAGTGGAGTGTGCATTTGGTTCTTGTAGGATTTCAAATAGGGTTAATGATGTTACAGTATATGTGGATTGCACTAGCCTTTCCATCAGTTCGGACTTTTGGGATAGTTGGCTAGTGCATGAAGCTTGACAAATGATACAATTGGTCTCTGCTTATTTTGAGTGGCTTGCACGCAGGTTCTGGGTGTGCTGTGTGCCCTTCAGGTAGCTGCGGTGAGCAGTTTTTGGAGGACCCACTGCCCAAACGGTTCAAGCAGGATGTAGTGCTAGCAATGGCTCTGGCTTATGTGGATCTATTAAGGATGCAATGGCGGCAAGCCCTACCAAGCTCTTGCAGGTTAGTTGCTTTCACTTGTATTGCAGAATTAACACGTGTATGGTGGATTTACATTTTACACAACCATCAGTTTAGTAATCTAAGTGTCATATGTTGACTTATGTGAAAACATATATTATTTGGCCTTTTACTGCTACATATGCTTTGTTGTCTAGATTGAGCTAATTTGTGCTAGTGCTGAGTATTATTTCTTATTTTAGTTGGCTATGTGAGCCCCTTATGGTAAACATCAATTGCAACAGTTTGCCGTTTAGTATTTCTTATGAAGTTTCCTTTAGTTAGGATTTGTCAAAGTCTTGCTTCAATGCTTTCCAAATCTTGAAACTACTTAATTTCAGCTTAATTAACTATAGTGTATCCTTAAGTTTGCACCCAGCTGGTAATAAACACCCGTTACTAATAACGAGCGATACACAATTTTCCCATTTCCCCCTATCGTACTAATATTAATCAGCACACAATTGTAAGCTGCAGAACCTAAAAGATTGTAATTAAATGAGCAAAGGAGCCTACAGTAACATCTACTTTTGTCACCATCTATTATGGCAACATAGCAGATGCAAATAGTTGAATCAATGACTAATATTGCATAACCTGTGTGCGGTATAGTATGAAAGGAACCAGTGCAAGTAATTTTTGGCCCCGCTCGACCTCGCCCAGTAGCACAAACCTGAGAGATGTGGTTCGGAAAAAAATAAAAAGGGGCGAGTCCTCAACTCCTCATACATAAATGTAGGGGAAGACGGCGGCGGCGTGGTCACCGACCGGAAAGAAGAGGTCACCAGCCAGAGGTATGCCCTATTCCAAAATTTCTTGGCGTTTCCCTTAAGATCACACACATTCAGTAGGAGCGTTTATCCTATGCCGCCCTTTGCCCATTTACCAGAAAACCTGTAGCTTTTCGTAGCCATTTGATGTTCGTGGGAGCATTGGAGGCAGACAATGATGGCTCATCTCCGCCTGCAAAATTGTTGGCGTGGAATCCTGCAGTTTTTGTGAATTTTGGTCTCATCTTCTTGTTTATACTATCATTATCGATGCAGATTAGTGTTGGCCCAATCTTCTTGTGCAATCATAGTGTAACACAGTTGAATTACTCTCATTACCTACTATTATCCTAATCATAGATCATTCTTGCAAAAACAAATATGCCAACATCTTGCATTCATTTCTCAAATTATAAATAATTTTGTTTAGTTTTACTAGGAACAAATATACACAACTCTACTCAGAATTTGACCGGAGTTCTACTAGCGAAGCATAGACTCCATCCTTGATTTGCATCAGGGCCTCATGCTTTCCCTTCTCTGCAATTTTCCCTTCCTTGAGGACTGCAATCATATCGGCCCCTTTAATTGTGGAGAGGCGGTGCGCCACCACTATGGTGGTCCTGCTGACCATAACTCGCTCCAGTGCATCTTGAACGATGCGCTCAGATTCCGCATCTAGGGCACTGGTTGCCTCATCTAGTAGTAGTATCTTAGGGTCCTTTATGATGGCCCGTGCGATGGCTACCCGCTGTTTTTGCCCACCAGATAGTTGCACCCCTTTCTCGCCGACCAGAGTGTCATATCCTTGTGGCAAGCTTGATATGAACTCATGAGCATTTGCTGCCTTGGTCACAGTCGTGACTTCTTCCTCCGTCACCTCTCCATGCTTGCCATATGTTATGTTGGCACGGATTGTGTCATTAAAAAGCACTGGTTCCTGACCTACCAGCCCCATCTGATCCCTTAACCAGCTAATTCTTAAGCTCTTAATTTCGACTCCGTCTAGTGAGATTCTACCAGAATAAGGATCATAGAAACGCTCCAGTAAAGCAATTATTGTGGATTTGCCACTACCACTCTCTCCAACAAGTGCTATGGTCTGTGAAAAAGGGAGGAAATGGTTACAGCAATAGCCATTTAGTGCTTGTCTGATCACATGTGAAATTAAGCAGCTGAAGTTTGCTTATGTGATAATACTAGAACTAGATACATCAACCGGTTTTAAGTACGTATTCTTGGTTTTATGTCAAGAGGTGGCAGTTGAGGTTAGTTATCCGATTGGAAAAGAAAGAGTCGGGTACAATGATAAGAAAGAAGACAACAGAAAGTGGCAAATTATACCTTTTTGGAAGGAATGTGCAACGTGAAGTCACTGAATATTTGGACATCCGGGCGTGTTGGGTACTTGAAACTGACATTAGTGAAGTCGATATGGCCGCTGAAATTTTCCAACGTCAGGCCCTCATTGCTAATTGTATCGATTTTGGACTTCCGATCTAGAATATTGAAAACAGAAATGGCGGAATCCTTTGCCTTTGTTGCATTAGATGTCAATGCACTTGCCTGCGAAACCCCAGCAGCTGCGAAAGTTAAAGCAAAGATAACCTGAAAAACATCCAATGAATTTGCCATGATTGTTAAAAGTTAATAGCCATGCACAAATAGTAACTTGAAATGATCTAGGAATACTTACTCTGAAAACATCTGCAAAAGTAATTTTTCCCTGACGTACAAACAGTGCACCAACATAGAAACATAGAGCATATGTAAGATACATGACCAAGTATGAGAAACCAAAACCAAGCCCTCCGATGACTCCACTTCGAATTCCCTGTTTCCTTAGAGCTTCACATTTCTTGTTATATGTTGTAACCACTCTTTTCTCTGCACAGAAAGATGCTATAGTTCTGATACTACCAACAGCGTCAGTTGCAACTTGACTTGCATCTTCGTACATCTCCTGTTTAATAATATCACATTATCATGGTAAGTGATTCATTGGTCCTTAGGATTGCTCATCCTGAAGCAGTCAGTAAATAAAGTTTTTAGTTCTTATACACCACCTTAGCTTCCTCACTAAAACCCTTGGAGAACTTCACTTGAACATAACTCTGTGCACCCACTAAAGGAATGACACAAGTGATAACCAGTGCAAGCCTCCAGTCCGCTATAAATGCTATGACAAAGCCAGTGATTAGTGCAGCTGCAGACTGCGCTATAACGGCTAGGTTATCTCCTACTAAGCGCCGGACATTTAATGCATCAACTGAGAGCCGTGTCCCAAGTGCCCCAGTGTAGGTGATAAAGCAGAATGTTAGTATTTGTGTAGATCTATGTATGAGAAGATAAAATAATTAAGAACAACTGAACATGATACCTGGAATTTGATGGATTATCAAACCAAGCAACTTCTTGGCGCACAATATTTTCAAATGATAAAGTACGAACACGCTCTATGAGCTTGCCACCAGCAATTCCAAAGAAAAAGTATTCTGCTGGAATTGAAATCAAACACACAATCCCCAGCACAACACATATCAGTGCCCAAAAGCTAGAATCTTTTCGTAACTTATCTGGTGGCTCGTAAAATGATTTTATGGCGTCAGACATTAGTATGCCAAACAATGGTAAGATGACTCCATGCACCGATGCTGCTATACAACCGAGCAAAAGAAATGGGACCTCTGGCTTGTTAAGATAAAAAAGACGTTTAATTGGTGCATTCGTAAGGGTCTTCCCATCAGGAAGGTCGTCTTTGCTCTGGTTGTACGTGATTTCATCCTCATGCAACTCAACGGATGATCCTAAGGGGTTCTCGAAGGAGTATCTGTTGCTATTGCCAAATGAATCTTTAGTCATTGACCGCCTGATTGACAAACTATTGCTTTTTGATGAGGAATTGGGCATTCCAGAATCTTGTATTTTACCCCTTCCATCACCAGGAGTTTCTTGTAGCCTAATAAGCTGAGAGTAAGCTCCATTTGGATCCTCCGCCAATGCATGATGAGGACCTGTATAGGATATGTTTGTAGAGTGAATGAATCGTCATATATTGACAAGAAAATTTCTAGAATGGAAAAAGTAATGTGTATTCATGAGACTCTAACCTTGTTCAACTATTTTCCCTTGACGAACAACTGTGATGCAGTCAACATTCCTTACAGTGCTCAAACGATGAGCAACGACGAGTGTGGTTCTTTCTACCATTATTCTATTGAGTGCCTCCTGAACTATCCTCTCAGATTCCACATCCAATGCACTTGTTGCTTCATCAAGCAAAAGGATTTTTGGATCTTTAAGGATGGCCCTTGCAATAGCAATTCTTTGCTTTTGTCCTCCAGAAAGCAGAGTGCCACACTGGCCAACCAATGTATCATAGCCCTGGTATAAATGAAAATAGTGTTAGCTTAAATTTCAGCAAGTTATTTGGAGCATTCAATTTTTTATTTTGTATACATTTGGTAACTTGTCAATGAAGTTAGCTGCATTTGCAAGCTCGGCTGCTCTCTTGATCTCTTCAAGGGTCGCATCTTCTTTGCCGTAGATTATGTTCTCTTTAATGGAGGTCATAAAAAGCATTGGTTCTTGGCTAACAAGACCAAGCTTCCCTCTTATCCAATCAAGACTCAGATTCTTGATGTTGATTCCATCTATCAAAACTTCGCCAGCCTGTGGATCATAGAACCTTTCAACTAGGCTGATAACTGTTGACTTACCACTTCCACTCTCTCCAACTATGGCCATTGTTGTTCCACTGGCTACTTGTAATGACAATCCATCTAATATTAACTGTCCAGGTCTTGCAGGGTAGCGAAAGTAAACATCCTTTAGCTCAACACCACCCTTGATATTTTCTAAAACCATGCCGCTGGTATCATATGAATCTATCTCGGGTTTTCTCTCAATTGTTTCAAACAGTCTGTATGCTGCAGATTGACCTTCTGCAATTGCAGAAATTGATGGTGTTGCACCACCTAACGAACTGTTACAAACATTTTGAAAATTGTGAGATTTAGGACATTAGCATATACCGTATGGAATGATCATTTTTTCTATTTCTTGATATGAAGTACACTTCTCAATAACTGTGGTCCTGCATGTACGTATGCTTTGCTGATAAAACAGAAGATGAAGATAGAGCACCTTGTATAGAATAATTAGCGTGATGCGAAGGGCTTACAAGCTGGTTATCCCATGAATTATACCCATCAATTCAAATGCAAATCAACTGGTAATTTTATTTATGTTCATGTGTTGTAGATCAACATGTTAATTTGAATGTACATACATGCATGTAGGTGTAGCAGCACCAGTAAATTAATTCTTATGCTCATGACATGCAATGTGCTTGTAACTTCTTGTAGCTGAATACTCCATTCAACATCTTACAGTTTTGTGTGCCTTTGCTTGTATTTGTTATACAACTCCAATGATACTATGTTACTAGAAATAGTGTAGTATATGATTCTTTTCCTCAAATTAGAATTATCATAGTATTATAATATATTCAATATATAAGCTTGATGTTATCAGATTTACTTTTTACAGCACCAGCCACATAAGTCCGAACTGATGGAGAAGGTTGGACAATACACATATTCTTCAACACTCACCAACACTAAAATTATGTTAATTGAATACTTAATACATAATTGATTGAAATCTGGGGTACCCTTAAAATATCTATCAATTTGTTTTTCGAGAAAACGCAAATTCTTGAACATGAAGAGTTTAGTGGTACAACCTCTATAGATGAGTTGGACACACACATGACCGCCCTCACCAAGCGACTACAACCATTAGCGGACCCAGAAAATCTATAAAGCCCGGGCAGGCACTTGATTAGAAGGGTAATGACGCTAATTATCTATCAAATCTTCATCAGTTTACGCTTGCCGGACGGCCGGAAGCCCGGGCGGCAGCCGGGTAACAGGGGCGCTAGGTCCGCCCCTGACTACAACTAGGTGCTCCTAACTTCAGACCGCAATGACGAAAGGCCTCGCTCAGCCTGGCGTCCAGCCATGAACGGTTAGGCGCTGAGACTTAGAGAAAGAAGGCCGCGTTACAGCCGTTGCTAAACGCCTCCAAAGACGACTGCATCTCTAGGACATCCCAGGCCAATGTGCCTAGGGTTTCCCCCGCTTCTCTAGGAGAAGGTCCAGTCAGGGACATGACAACGCCTCCATGGACGTAACGGCACCCTCAGGCATCCATGTTGACAGCATTGGCCCTTGCCGTGCAGGGATTTTGCCCCAACCCAAGCAGGGACAGAATGGAGACAGCGAAGCAGGTCGCTGGTGAAGACCACCAACACCGATAAACGTTGGCACCGGGCACCGGGCAGCGCAGCACCTGCTGGCCAGCCATTACCGGGGAGCGTGTTGAGCAGGACATCCGTAGTCGTCGTAGGGACCAGCTACCTACACTGCGCCGCCACTGTATGGCTGCCTCTGCGCTGGTCCGCAGCCTCCGCTGCTAGGATCCACCGGGGGCATAGCAAAGCAGCCGCGGCTCGCGTGCTCGCCCGCCCGGCGGCCTCCAGCAGCAGCATCCGGGAGGGGTGGGAGGAGGGAGATGGGTAGGTGGGGCGGAGGGGATCTCGCAGGCCAGCACAGGCTCAGATCTGGACACCTGAACCTCCGCCGCACGTAGCCAGCGGCCGGCCGGCGCCTCTCTGCGTCGCGCATGCTGCACGCCTCTGCATCTCGACCTACACACATAGGCAACCACCCGCAGAGCCACCACGCCAGAAACCAGCACGCCAGCCACATGAACAAGGGCCCTGCCACCGCCGCCCTCGCCGTCTGCCGGTGAGGGCTTTGCCCGCCGGCATCCTCTGATGACAGCAAGGGGAGGAAGAGGGGCTTGGGTGGTGGCTCGTTTCACTGCAGAAGTTGCCCCTGGGAGTGATGCGAGGCTGGGGAAAGATTAACGCCGCAACTATCAATTGCCACTACAGCTTTTTTGGGATTCTTGGGACTCCGCTGTGAGGGAGAGATAATTGCAATTTTCATCCTTGGTTCAGAGTTGTGTTTCATATTGTAGATTGGGTTGATCTTCTTAGCAAGAGAGCCTTTTGTCTTATAATCTGCTCCCATAAATTAGTGAGGTGGATCGTTCTATTTTTCGTCTGATTTATGTAGAGTTTCTGTGTTTTTATTTCTAGGATCTTTGTTGATGAAGTTTTCTAATAAAAAGTGCTATTGTTTAGCTCGAGTAAAGCTATTTTAATTATTTGGCAGTAAAAGTAAATAAGTAAATAATTATGAACAATCTAAAGGTAATTTCTGACAGCACCTTGAAAGGAACGTCAAACCTCCACGTAGAGTTTCTTATAGAATTTACAGAAAAAATGCATTCACATGGCATGCCTAAGAAAAAGGTTCTCTAGATTAAAATACTATTATTTGATATTTATAGTTCCATTCGTCCATTTAGTCCAATAAACTGAGACTTAGATGCACTGAACCTCACTGCTTTATGATAACCAAAGGTCTTTGCAAGGTAAAGATTTCAGAAACTCACCTTGCTCCAATCAATACGGCAAACAAGACAGTGATGATCTCCCCTCCAGTATAACCTTTATCGATGATTAGCTTTCCACCATACCAAAAAGCTAGACCATAGCTACTAAATAAGATGCAAAAGACAGAGCCCATGCCAAAACCATTGACAATACCTTCCTCAATAACAGTCCTGTAAGCCTTTTTTATGCAATTATTGTACATGGCTATAGCTTTCTTCTCACCGTTGAAGGACACAACCTGTTCACATGAGGGTTCCTAACTTAATGTCTATTTACCGAATAATTTATATAATATGAATCAACTAAGAAATATTGATATAACTTGGAACAGCTGATATAATCTGAACTCACTGTTCGTATAGATCTGATTGTCTGTTCAACTGTGTCTGCAGCATCGCTATACGATGTCAGTCTCTTGCTAGAAACCGAGGTTAGCATCTGTGCAGACGCTGCACCAGCGACCGCAATTAGTGGTAGTGATGTTAGCATAACTAGAGTCAGGAGCCAGCCCCTTGTGAATGCTATGATAAAACCACCAAAGAAGGCAGATGTGAATTGTACAAGCTTCCCTGCCTGTAAATGAGAATGCATGAAAGTGAGCACCCGCAGCACTAGGTGGGCTGACTACTACCTATGAAACACACTTCTAAAAGTAACACAAAAAACTTGTAGTTGTCAAAAAAAAAAAAAATCTAAAAGTAAAAAACACTGATGCTGCCATTATCTTCTGCCTGCAGTTTTGTGCACAGCTTGCAATGTGATGGAAATATTAATTTTCTTTATTTAGTACCCCAAAGAACGTATTACCTTGTCACCGAGAGCATCTTGAATAATGACTGTATCACTCGACATTCTAGAAACTGCTTCTCCAGTCGTCATTTCTGTGTCGAAGAACGCAATATCTTGCCTCAGAACCGATTTCAGGTAAAAAGAACGGATGCGGGCTGACTGCCTTTCTCCTGCCAACGTCCAGCATGCCATCTCTGGAAAATAAAATGAAAAGTGAGACTTCTTAGATGAATAGAGAGGAAAAATGCCGCGAATTGGCTGGCTAGGAGGTTGTGAATTGGAATGAAGGTAGTAATGGTGGGAGATTGAAGGACGTGGACTGATGTTGCACCAACCTATGGCTGGAGATAGGGACAAGTAGGATGCCCAGGGCACAGGAGCAAGGAGATGAGATATTAGGTTGATAAAATTGCTTGCTTTATTGATCAACGTGGGGTAGACCTACGTAGTCCAGTTAGCACTTGTGGTCTAAGAAAGAAACTCTAAATATTTGGAAGTAGCAGGAAAACCTCTTCCGGAAGAACCTTTCCAAATCCTGGCACTAATAATAATTAAAAGACAGCAAACAATACCTATCTATCTAGATTATAGGTGACTGATGCATCACGGCTTGGAGCTGCAACCTGCTGTGGGTCTGGGACAGACCTCCTACGCGCTGGAACTTTTTCCCCCACATACAGAAAACCTTTCCGATTCCATTTCATCGATGAAATATTCGATTGTTAGGAACGCAATCGATGGTACTTTTCATGGGATGAATACATGACAATTGATGATGATTGCTCTGTTCTGCTCGTCGTATCTGCATGTTCGTGACTGAAGCTGAAGCGAGAACAAATTTGCATGTCCTAGTCTTCAGTTACGAAAATCTTCAGCTCGAAGTACTTACCTCATAATTACTTGGGAATCTAAACATAGGAATAGGCAGAATGAATCTGCTTTTGACCGCAGGGATGATTGCGCATCACAGGTCACTGCTTTTGACTGTCGCTAATTATTTACAAGTGTTTATTTACAAGTGTTGTGCTAATTATTGACATATAGTGTTTACCTACAAGTGTTGTGCTAATTACTGACATCTAGTGTTTCATTATCAGGTAACATGCATTCAGGGAATACTAGAGTGGAAGATTGCACTTACGAAGAAAGGAAGCCACTGCCGTCCCAATGCCCAAATAAACGAAGTCCAGCACAACCTGGAGGGAGGAAGAAACATCCTCTGTTAAACCAGCTAGGAAACCACTCTTCAGATGAGGCGAGATCACACAGTAAGCCGCAGCACCACCTTGGCGACGACGCGGACGACTGTGCTGGACGTGCTCACGCCAAAGGAGTTGATGAGGTTCCCGAAGAGAACGGATATGAGGGGCTGCGCCACGCCGTTGGCCACTGCCGCCGCCGTGCCGACCACCATCAGCAGCACGTCGAGGCGGTCGGCATACCTGAAAATGCCGAACAACGGCACCTTCTTCTCCGCCCGGCCATTTTCGCCTCGCTGGCCTCTGCCGTCGTGGCGTGCTCCTTCTTCTCCGCTACTATCCGCTGCCGCGTCCATTTCCCGACAGCTTTGCTGATGTGTGCTGGACGAGCCCCGGCCGTACTGCGCTCCTGTCCCCGCGGAGTGTTGGAGGCGCTATTTGAAGGCACTCTGCCGGCTCGGCCGGCCTCCCGGAGTGCTTTGACGGTTTGCTGGTTGCTTGGAAGCTGCAAGTGATCAGGAAGGCACATGAACTATCTGTCCAGGATTAAAATGGGGATATATTCGTGGACTATTTCACGCTCTATACAGCAGTAATATATAGTCCGCTTGCGTCGTCCGTGGACGGAGATGGACGTTTCCCCGTGCAGACTAGTCAGCAGAGATGCACGCCGAGGCAGACTGATTGGGAGGCGTGGAAGAAAAATCTGTGAAGCATTTCTTGGCGGCCCCAGCCTGTCAGAGCGTGGTAGGAACGGACACGGACAGCAGGTGTTCCTTCGGTGCCAAGCATGCATATTGTATTGGTGAGAGACGCAGGAAGTCCGTAATTATTCCACGCAAGAGTTCGTTTTTCACTTTTGGACCTGCCCACGTTAGGCTTCTTTGCTTTAAAGGGAGGAAAATGTTAATCTTAGGCCGACCTACGCGAGGAAACCATAGGTCGCTCGCGCGTTTGGCTCGTTCGCTCGCGGGCTGCTCCTGTTTGGGCTTTTCTGCTCACGTATGTTAGGCAATAAGCAGTAGACCTTTTTCTGGGTCAGTTTTATGTCTTTTTGAACCGAACAGACACATATACACTAAGTGTTTTCACCATGTTCGGTCAACGTTGTGTTTATATTGAAATTTTCTAACAGTTTTGCCTAAATTTTGTTGAGAAAACACAAACATGATGTTGCAATGTTTTTTCTGGATGTTTTTTCTAGACAAATACATGTGTATTTATAATTTATTTGGAATGATATTTTATGCGCTCATTTACATGTTGTAAATATGTAATTTTTTTGTTGCTATCGATTTACCTTTTTGTTGAAATAGGTGATGATTTTTGTTGCAACTGAAACAGTGACAAATTATTTTGTTGCTTACCAACTTTTCTAATTGATACAAATAATTTTTTTGTTGCAATAGGTTGTGATTTTTGTTGAATTGTTGTAACTTTTTTGTTGCAACGCAATAACATATTGTTTAACTATTATTTGTAACATTACTTATCTTTCGATTTTTTTTGGAATAATTTGTTGCAATACATTTTTTTGTACACGGAACAATAAATTTTGTTGCGATGGCATTTTTGTTGTAATTATCGAGATGACCGGGGCAACGCGATATACCCCTTCGCTTAAGTAGGGCTGTTGTGGACTGCGGGTTCTATATCCAAAAATGTGAGGGCTCAAATGCAAAAATACGTTTTGCGGATTTTTGGCCGTTAGATGCTGATCCGATGGCTCGCGAGGGGACCTAGGATTAGCAAATCCTAGGACGACCTACGCCTAGCACTGCCCTTAAAGGAACTTTGTAAGATTTTCTTTTTGGAGGATTTGATCTTATAGAATTTTTCATGAAAAAGTTCCTTCTTCGCGTTTGGACATAAAATTGTTGATAAGATGGTCTTATCTTAGACCTGCCGTGCAATTAAGATATATCGATAAAACATGATGTAGAGTGGGTCGGGTTATATCTTAGTTTTGTCGTTAGTAATCGGATACCTCTAAATTTGTGTTGGAGACAAATTGTGCTAAGAGATTGTTTCTGTCATTCATTTTTCTCCAAGAGGTGTAAAGTTTATAACCAAATTGTGCTAAGAGCTTGGTTATAATTGTTTGAATTTTAAGTTCAAATTTTGGACCGTTGGATGTGTTTTGGATGGAGATAAGGGGGGTAAAGTTTCAACGTTACTTCCCCAAGTGAAGTCACTGGATCTCGGTCCCCTTTTGTGTCGCTGCTGCCAATAATTAAGAGGTTTTGCTGCTCATTCAACTTTCTAACCGTCGGATACGTTGTTTGAAGATTCGTGCACGAATTAGCGTTTTCTCCTTTGATTTGCAGGGTAGGAAAATTACAGGAATAGGAATCCTATAAGATTGGAATGACATGTCAACTTGAATCCTATGGAAAGAGTAGTTTTCTTTGATTGTGTAAAGGAATTTTTCCATGAGATTTGACCTCATGTTAGTTTTCTATAGGATTTGCAATGCAAAATTCCTATAGGAATATTTCCTATAGGGTACAATCGTATGAATCAAACAAGCTCTAAAGAAAAAATTTCCTATAGGATTCTATCCTACAAAATCCTATGGCATTCGTTTGAATCAAAGGGGCCGTATGGTTGTTTGCTTGTCTTGTCCTACGGGCAGGATGGGTTTCTGTGCCATTCTCCTTGTTGGGCTGGTGTATGCTTGCAGTACTCCTGCGGTCCTAGTCGATGTGTGGTGGCTTTGTTGCTTGTTTCTTTTTTCTTTGAAATGTGTGTGCCATTTTGAGCTAGGCTTTTTAACGTCGCTTTGCTAATTTTCATTCGACTTCTGCACTGTTAGGTCGCCTCCTGACTTATGTTACCCATGAGTTGCAACATTTAAAAAAAATACACCGGATCATTTTTTTTTCATCTTATGTTTTTTTTCTTTTGTGTGTTGAGTTTTTTTCTATATGTAAATCACATTTAGAATTCGTCTTTTTCTAAATTTGTGTTGATGTGTATTTTCATCTGAAGTTTATGTTTCTTTTTTCTATTTACAACTGACAAAAATATCACTTGCAACTGCAGTTGCAACCTCACTTATAAGTGAAAAAAGTCACGGTTGCAATCTCATTTTCAACGGTAAAAATGTCAGTTGCAGCCCTAATTGCAGCAGGAAAATTCTCAGTTGCAACCCCATTCACAACTAGCAAAAAACTCAGTTGCAAGCTCAGTTAGAACTTGAAAAATGTCAAAATGTCAGTTGCAACCACACTCGCAACTGATAAAATCTCAATTGCTACCCTACTTACAACATGCAAAAATCTTAGTTGTAATCCCATTTGCATTTTGCAAAAATCTCAATCAACCTTTCTTGCAACAGAAAAAACTCAATTGCAACCTCACACGCAACTGGCAAAAATCTCAATTGCAACCCCACTTACAACAAGCAAAAAATCTTAGTTGTAATCCCATTTTCTTTTTCCAAAAATCTCGGTCAACCTCTTTTGCAGCAGAAAAATCTCAATTGCAACCCCACTTACAACATGCAAAAATCTTAGTTGTAATCCCATTTGCATTTTGCAAAAATCTCGGTCAACCTCTCTTGCAACAGAAAAATCTCAATTGCAACCTCACTCGCGACCGGAAAAAATCTCAATTGCAACCCCCACTTACAACATGCAAAAAATCTTACTTGTAATCCCATTTGCATTTTGCAAAAACTTGGTCAACCTATCTTGCAATAGAAAAATCTCAATTGCAACCTCACTCGCAACTGGCAAAAATCTCAATTGCAACCCCATTTGCAACCGTAAAATCTTAGTTATAAATGGAAATACTCAGTTGCAACTGAAAAAAATCTTAGTTCTAACTGCAAAATCTCAGTTACAGCTCAACACGGAGTTCAAAAAACCCAGTTGAAACCCCACCTATAACAGAAAAATGTTAGTTGCAAATCCATATGCAATTGGAAAAATCTCACATGAAACTTAAAGTTCCGGTTGTAACCCAATGCCACCGAGAGAAGAAAAAAAACTTAGTTGGGCCGCATATACAACCAGATAATCCTAGTTCACCATTGTGTCCCACTCACTAGTGTTTGTTTTAGAACTATATCTCACTTACCTAACGTCTATCGTTGGCTTGTGTTAGAAACCCGAAATATGGTATGCTACACGTATCAAGCTAAGAAAAATAAAAGGGGCTGCCGTGAGCCTAGCACATGCTTAACGAATCAAGTCCAGACCGTTTTCGTAAAATTAGTACGAGTTGTGTGAGTACTCGATCTAAACCTATGTGGGTGATATCGGTCGAATCAACCACGATGGTCCTTGGCAGTGGAACCTCGGCTCTCTTCTGGGTGGATAGGTTGCTGGAGGGGCAATCCATACCCGAGATCGCGCCCGAACTTCTGAAGCTTGTCTCTGGACGTGTTCGGAAACTCTTGAGGGTAGACGCTGGATCTCGGACATGCGAGGGGCTTTCGGTAACCTTGCTCTTTGGCAGTATATCCAGGTGTGGAGGAAGATCCGGGAGGTGCAACTTGGCCCTGACCTGACCCGGATAGATTGCTCTGGCGTTTGACGCCGAATGGGGTTTATATGGCGGACTCCTGCTATCGAGCGATGTTCCAGGGGTTGGTCGAGTCCGCATCATGGAAGCTCCTGTGGAATTCCAGCCCCCCAGGGTCAAGTTCTTCCTCTGGATTGCCTGCCACGTTGGAATTTATGGAACACATCCTCGTCGGCTGTCGTTACGCCCAGATCACCTGGCACTAGGTGTTATCTTGGGTGCGGTCCATAGTGAGTCCCCCACAGGTGGACCCCCGCTTCGAGGTGTGGTGGCGAGAGGCCGTCCTTGCATCTCCTTCGGGGGCTCGCAAGGGCATTTCTTCGGTCATCATGCTCACGGCGTGGTGGCTATGGAAGAGACGGAATGCGGTCACCTTAGATGGAGTGCGTCCTAAGCGTTGTGTTGTAATCGGGTGTGGCCTCTTTAGCCTTGTACTAAACTAAACTCTTTCTATCATGAAATGAAACGCAAAGCTTTTGCGTTTTCTCAAAAAATATCAGTTGAATCAGGAATAGCTTATTTCTCAGTCAGACAGACCTTAGGATCTTGCGACGTAATTGCCGAACGACCGGGAACAAAATTTTAGCGCCAGTATATGTCCATATATTACTCAATTGCGGGGGCAGCGTTTTGGCACCCAGAGTATATGGTCCTGGTTTTCAAAATGCATTTTCAAACACATTCAAATTATTAACAAATTTGGACCAAAATTTTCGCGTGTACACATGTCGTGTATGCTCACGAAGTCGTTTCACGGAAATCTGATATTTTTTCTGTCATGTGTAAAAAACGCAAAAAATTGATGCTAAAATTTTTGTTTCGATTTTTTTGACATTTCAAAATGTTTTTTCGATGGCAGCAACATATACTTCCACGTGCCAAATTAAATTTCTGCTAGATTGTATAGTTCAATAATAATTTAAGCATGAAAATAATATAATAATACAACAAAAAGTGGACACATAGTAATCTGATATGACTATGGAGTATGGATTGAGCATCTCCACTTAAACAACCCCCGAAATTATGTCGATCACGCCCCAAATTATGTTTGCTTTGGGAGGTGTGTCTGACACAATTACTGGGGGTGGTACCCCCAACGACACCCCCAACCGCCTGCTTTGATCCAAGTTTGATCCTTTCTTACCAAATGTCATATTTCTACCTAAATCATATAGAACTTTATTTCATAGTCCAATAATAATTCGGAATTCAAATTCTTCAAGTTCCAGGAGACACCACATGGAAATCGGACTACTCGCATGCTCTGAGTGCGCAGAAATGCGCGACAAGATCATTTTGCAATTGAGCGTGAGTTGTTTCATCACCAATTTGTCGATGTGTGGAAAGTAAACCAACAAAATTTGCTAGAACACCTTGTTGTGGCTGGGCAAGAGGGCATGGTAGTCAAACGACTAATTGAACACCATACTTGCATCTCACTCACTCTCGATAATCATGTTATGCATGATAACAAGAGAATTCATGATCTCCCACATCTGATCTATCGACCATCATAGAGAATGTACATTGAGATTGGAACATAGTGGGTGCCCGCTCCACATCTTTCCACACAACCTCTTGTTTCCTTGCAAAATTGGAGTTTCCTTCACCAACGGGGTTGCAGATTATCTTCACAAATGTTGAATAACGAGGATATATGCCATTTTCTAGGTAGTAACAGGTGATCGTTGACCACATAGTTGCACTCCAGAATTTAGCCTTCAGCAAGCCTGGAAAACATCAGAGTGCGTACAATTCGTTGATGTCATTGCGAGAATCGGGCATGCGAAAAAATAAGTGCCAAATCTGCCACTCTTAAGTATAGCATTCCACTCTCCATGATATCCTCCTTTATACAACCCTTACCAAGCGAATGGGAAACTGTTCCATCTCTGATGCATGCAATTGATGCTCTCAAGCATCATAGGAAATCCTCTCGCTTGGCCTTGGCACATGAGCCGAGTTGTGTCTGTTGCATTTGGTGCTCTCGGTTAGATGGGTCTCAACACTGACACCATCTCCTTGCAAAACATGTATGAGGCTTCAACTGTTATGCATTCAGACATACTAAGGTACTCATTGAATGAATCTGCAGGAACTCCATAGACAAGACACCATATAGAAGCCATGTATTTCTAAATGGTTGAGAATCCAAGAAGTACAGTGCAATATTTCTTCAGCTAGAATTACTCATTATAGTCATGAATGCCATGCAAGATTTTCATGAACACTTCCCTTTTTATCCTAAAGTGTCGGCGGAGTTCATGAGTAGTGTTTGCCGAATTCAATGAAAAATAACCATTGAAGAACAACACATGAAAATGTTGTCATATCGGTACTTGTTGGCTAGGTGACTTCTCTCTAATCTTTGGAGCTTCAGACTGTCCTCCAGCTCGAGCTTGCAGCTAAAATAACGGTAAGGAACATCTAATGCTCCTCGTCATCGGCTAAAAGGGTGTCCTCTGCCATAGTTTGGTGAAACATGATCTTATCGTCCCTATCCATGTTGGATTATAGTAAAGCAATGAAACTACAAAATGAATCAACATTCAATCAAATAATCAAGTTGGCAAACACATGAACACATTGTGTGCGAGAGGCAGAGAGGAAGAGGCGGCGTCGGCAGAGCAAGCTCTCCTGGTGCAAAATGAGCACATGGAGCAGTTGCGAGCAGTAGGGGGCGGTGCCTAGTCATCCTACATGGTTAGTGCTGGCTCCCGCACCGAGTTAGCGATAACAAAGGTGGAGGCTATGCTATGAATCGTCGGCCAACGGAAATAAGAGGGCGGGTGAGGAAATGACTACCAGACTCTGCTGCTCATTCTCTATGACATGCACGTTCCGACATCGCATTATAAATTGAAGATATGCCCTAGAGACAATAATATTCAGTTATTATTTTATCTCGCCGTGGTCCTTCATCCCCTCATGCAACTCCTTGACCACCTCACGATTGATCTCGGAGTTAGGCTCCTTCCTATCCCTCTTATGGTCGTGCGGAGTTGAACTAGTGCTTCGGCTTTCCATCACACCCTTCAACTTCCTGGATGACATTGCCCTAAAAAAAGTTGACTAGATAAGTTTGAGAAAAAATAATTCAATACTCTGATGATTTTAACTAAACAAGATTGGGCATATGATTCACATGTGTCTAACAGATGATTCTATGTGACCAGCATAAATCCTAACATGTACAAATCTCTAAAATCAATCTAGGTCAAGAACTCATCTAGTTCTAGCAATGCTACAAAAATAACCATAGATCGGAGAAAGTAAACCATGGATTGGAGGAGAAACTTACCGATTTGGAGTTCTACCAAAGCAAACGAATGAATCCGCGGAAAATAAAAGCTTTGGGAGAATTTAAGGTAGATTTTGAGAGGGTTTGGAGAGAGGAGAAGAGGATTTGGAGTTCTACCAAAGCAAACGAATGAATCCGCGGAAAATAAAAGCTTTGGGAGAATTTAAGGTAGATTTTGAGAGGGTTTGGAGAGAGGAGAACTCGGTTTTAGAGGTGGTATGAGTTCAATCCCACAGTCCTCTCCCTTTTAGCTTCAAAACGTAGCAGTACAGTGAGTGATATGGTCGCTCCTCACCATACCGATGTCGTTTCACTCTCTTTTAGTCGGTTCTAAGGTTTAGATACCTAAGTTGTATTTTGGTATGTTGGCTCTCGTAAAGTGATTAATCTTTGCGTAGATGCAGAAGGTTTTGCAGGTACGGTCGCCGATACGTTAAGGCTCATCGTATCGTGACTCGTTATTTGGGAACTGTATGTTCGCCTCGCAGAAGGTTGCGTGACACGTTCATCGGTACTATGACTCGTTATTTGCCCCTTGCTTGTACACCTCGCATAAGTTTGCGTAATACAGTCATCAGTACGGTGATAATTCACCTTACCATGACTCATCTTTACGTCCGAAAAAAGTTGTGCCTCGGAAACTACAACATACAAATATAGTAAAATATAGTTCATTAGTAAGTTGATAAGTACGATGAGTAATCACCATACTATCTCTCTTTAAAAAAATCATTCTACTCTTTTTGCTTATTTCTTATTTTCTTCCTCCTGTTCACTAAAAAAAAATAAGTTTCAACTTCTCACATCAAAGATTAACATTCATCTATAATACTATCATAAAAATTTATGATGGGTTGCCTCCCATTAAGGGTTTACCTTTTTCTTTCATTTAATTGGGTAATCCTCTCTTTTGAAATCAGTTCTTCATTCTTACCTTAAGTTGCTCTTCTACAAGAGCACTTACTGACTTTATTCTTCGTGTTGGGGCGATGCATTTATCTCTATGTTCACCTTTCTTCGGGAAGTATCGAATTATCTCTCTGTCATAAACATTGAATTCTATCTTCCCATTTACACAATCCACAGAAGCTCCTGCAGTGCTTAAAAATGGTCTTCCCGATATGATAAATAGTTTATCATCCTCGGGCATATCTAGTATAATAAATTCAGTGGGTATAGGCGTAACATCTTCGTCAATTCTAATTAGAACATCCTTGATCACTCTCACTGGTTGCTTCCTTGTCTTATCCTCCATTTGCAAAGTTATATAAGTTGGAGAATAGTCTCCCAAATTTAACTTTTTATATAAATAAAGTGGCATAACACGTACTCCTGCTCCTAAATCGAGGAGTGCAGTATAAATTTATATGAGAAGTTATAATGGGCGTACCTCGATCTTCTTTCTTCTTTAGGTATTGATCCCCCATTGGATAACTCTCAATCAAAGCCACTGTTTCAATTGGAGGAACGAATATTTTCTATTGTGGATATCTCTCAAGATTTTTTTTTATAAGTGGGGACCTGCATAGCTTTAAGCATAGGTACTTAAAAGTTTAGTTTATTGAGAGAATCAATAAATGATTTGTATAATTTCTCATCACGCATATCTTTCTTCCTATATGGGAAAGGAACAGTTTCCTTTGGTTTATGATGAACTTTGTGTGGAGGGTCTTGTTTACTTACTGCCTTGGTTTTCTCCTTAACCTTTGCTTTTTTATTTGTTACCTTAGCATTGTCTCCTTCTTGTTCAACATTTTGTTCTTCCTCTCCTTCATACTCGCTATCATTGTCAGAATCAAATGGATATTGTGCTTTTTGTTACCTTCTTCCAGTGATTGTTCTCCTTGATGTTCTTCATTCAACTTTTCAATATCTTGAGGGTCTATGAGGTCTTTATCTCCCTTTATCATGTCTTCTTCATCTTTCCTCTTTCTTGTTTGCTCCTTCTAGTACCAACCTGGTCCTTTTGGTCCCTGTGTTACTGTATTACGTCTTGTGACAACTTTAGCCGATAAAAAATTCACAGGGCAATCTTGTTCAAGTATGAGAGACTGAGTTTTAGCTATTTCTCACACTGGATACTAATCATGCGTTCATGTTTATCTATTTTTTAGCGGCGTGTCCCATATCCTCTAGTTCTTGTGACATTTGCTCCATGACCTTTTCATGATACTTAACATGGTTTACCAATTCTTCATTTGTCTTGTTTTGCTTATATCTAAAGGAATGAAAAGCTTTATGAATTTCATCCTCCTTCTCATATATCTGAAGAGTGTCTATTTATTTATCCTTTAGTTCCTATGATAGGATACCATTTACCTTCGTAGTCTCGTTGAATTGTTTCTTCAGTTCATCGTTTAGCACATATTGGCCACTTCCCTGGGAACTTTTTTCCAGGAAATTAATGGAATAAGATTCATCAGTTTCACTAGGATGTCATTGGTGTGCACTAGTGACAATGTCTTCGAGGAGCCCCCTTCTTTCTTGGATAATTGCATAAAGCAGCCTGTAGCACTATAATCAAGATTTTTTAGATTCTTCATTCAATCCATAATAAAAAGATATGGTATAAAGTTTCTTCACTAATTCCTGGAACAAAATTCCTTTTTATAAGGCTGAAATACCTTTAAGTGGCTTGAACAAATCCTTCAGTTTGTTCTAGAGAAAAATTCATAACCTCCTCCACCACTTCCATTCTTTTAAAGTTCAAAGAAAATTTAAGCATGAAAATTCTGATCAATTCTTTCCAATCCATAATGGACTTGTTAGGGAGTGTTTTAAACCACTCCTTAGCTCTTCCTGCCAAAGAAAAAATTAATATATTTAGTAAAACAAATTCTTTGGTCAATCTTTTGGCTATATATCACAGTAGTTGTCCAATTCACTCAAGTGGAGTCCTAGATCTTGGCCTTCTTCTCCTGAAAAAGTGTTTTGCATGACATGCATAATAATAGCTGGATCAATATTATAAGATGGGTAACAAGAGTCTGGATTAATAATAGGATTTATTATATAACTCCTTGATGGACGTTGTACTCTCTCATAGTCTTTCCCTTCTTAGGTGTAATCACCATGTTGTCAAATAAATTTGCTATGTCTATGTTTTGGGATTTTTTTGATACTATCAATAAGTGTTGGAATAGCTCCCCTCGGGTACCTTGATGGATAGTAAAGTAGGTAGTTCCTACCCGAACGTGTTGCTCCTCTACATTCAACAGAAAACATCTAAACGAATCAAACCTGCAATATATCAAAAGACAAAACCCTCGATGTTTAGCTCCCCGGCAACGGCGTTAGAAAATAGCTTGATGTCTGCATGTGCACAGGTTCGTTCAAGCATAATTTTGTGGACGTATGGTCTCCCGATTTATATCGTTCCCCCGAAGAGTTGATTACGGTAAAAAGTTTTTAAGCCTGCCTTTGTTGTGACTCACAAAAATATTAATTCTCTTAAACCTGCGGAAAGCAGAGGATGAGTTGTATGGAAATAGAAATGGAATAACTTACTAGTAATAAATAACATAAATAATTAAATACTATAAAGTGGTATTGTATTTCTTATGGATGGAGTAGACATGGAGACTCTTTGGTTCATGGTTCTTGTGAGTGAGCTTGATGGAGGTAGTGGATATGTGATACATATTCTCTTCTATTGAATGGTCGGTAGGCGAGCCCCCCTGGAATAGTTGAACGTCCCCATGCCTGGATCCTTTATCACTATTGTCCCGCAGTACCATTGACATTGGCAGTTCAACTATTTAAAACCAATAGGTTAGACCAATGCATTAAGTTTGATGTCTTCTCGTGATCCTTTTGTTGTCTTCACTACTCATTGATATCTCCACCTTTCATTTAGGCGGGCGCATAATCGTTGAACAACAAGTATATGTTTACGTAGGTCTCTACTATGTGACGCCCCGGGATCGGGCACTATGCAGATTTCAGCATTTCCGCCAAAATCCACATAATAACCGATTCCAGGTTGCCACTTGTGATAACATTACAACAGTTCACGAATATTCCGCAACAACAACAGAAGAGATATATACAAGACGACTCAAACGAGTCAAGAATACAACTTATACAATACAAAGATCCAAATAACAACGGAAGAAACAACACAGTGTCCGACTACGGAAAGATACAAATTGGACTAAGAGTCCTGAAGATAACCGATGGCGTCCAATCCCTGCCCAGGCCAATCCTGAGGGATTCCCAAGCTAACGTCGTCAGACTTCAAACCTGTTGACTGCAATGTGGAATATGCAGCCACGAAATGGATTCGTGGGTCAGTACTATTAAGTACCGGCAAGTGGATAAACCATACTCACAAGATACCAGCGTAACCAATCATCACAAGTTACAAATACTTTGGGTACAACGAAAGGAAGGGATTACTGCAAGAAACGGCAGCGGGCAGCACTATCAACTAGAGAGACGCGCTACAACTTCCGGCTAATAGAAAGGGATAAGAGAGCGTATCAGAACCAACTACAACTACTCACCAAACAATACCCATCCAGTGTTACCCCCTACCAAGGAAGCAACCCAAGGAAACTCACACTGTTGATTAAGGTGACATTCATTTTTATGGTGGAGGTAATCTATATTACTAGTCAAGTTATCATCGTTAAGTGTAAGTTGTCTGAGTACTTGTTAGCCAGCACTTTTACCAAGTCAACCATAACCGCGGACAACACGGCTTCTCGAGAAGATTAACCCTGCAGGGATGCACCAATTTGGCCGTACACGTAAGAATAACCCGCCAGATAGAAATGCACTTCCACCAAGCGAGGCACTCAACACAACCCAACTCTTCTTCGCATCAAGCCCAAAGAACCACGTGCAATTGAGCGCACGACTAATCAAGCCCCACGAAGAAAAGGGGACTCTCATAGCACTCTAAGAACGTGTCTCCCTAAATGCCGACTACAAAAGTTCCACCCTGGCGCCAAGGGTTCGCACCTGCATATGCATGCGGCAAATGGAAAACCCGAACTAAGTGTGGCGATTTGGACGAGATGCGAATCGAATCAAAGTTGCGGGGGGCGCCCATACACGCTTCCCACATGCGGTTAGCACGCTCATCATGGATCGGAGGACAAGACCCGTTTCCTAATTAAGTTCGACACTAGCAGGCCTCAAAACCACGTCGGGCCTCCTGCCGGTGCCTTATCATCAAATTATTATTACCCCAAACATTAACATGTTGTTGATTGAATTGAAACCCAACTATCAAACTAAACAGGTGATACGACAAAGGACAGCAAGACTCGGGCGCAAACAAACCTAAGCATGCTAGTACGACACAGGCCAACAAACAACAGGGTTATAGGTGTGGAGGTAAGGCAATATCGTGGCAGCAGGGTAAACATGTGACGGGATCGGAACACAAGCATCGAAAATACTAGGCTAGCATAAAGACAACGGAAAGAATCGGTAACAAGTGCGGAAAGGCAACATAGGTAGCAAGTGAGTATACTTGCCTGAGATCCAGCAAGTAGAGGTACATCCGCAGAACTTGTCGGTGCTCACATAATCTCAACGTCCTATCCGTGAAGAAGCAAAGCACTAAAAGAATCAACGGATGCAACAATTACTACTAGGGCAAAAGATCCAGCATGACCCTATTATATATGCATGACATGCGAGATGCAGAAGAAGATACAATTAAATAAATTTAAATTGGACCGGAAGCCCAACATTTGATTTAGGAGGTTCACGTTATTTATCTACCCATCAAGGTTAAATGTTGTTTAACATGGAGAGACAAGGATATAGATGAGCTACACAATTTAAATGGAACCGGGACAATTTTTAATTATCCCAACTCATTCCATATTTAATTATTATATGATATTACTATTACCCGCTCCCACAAGATGCAATGCAACACATGAATGAGATGACATTTATAAAAAAGATGGTATTTAGAAAATACGCATATAGAGGTTAGGGTTTGGGTTCGCACGTCGGAAAGAGGGTCTTCGGATAACGCCGATGTCATCGGTACGTAGAGGAAGTGGACGAGGTCGGGGACGTAGACGTTGTAGTGGAAGGAGTCGTTCACGTCCGTAGTCGAAGTAGTCGTGGACGCGGAAGTAGTCATTTGGGGTCGGAGGAGATCTTGGCGGTTCCCCGGTCGTCGAGGTTCACGACAACGGTCTCACAAACACGCACGAAGGCGAGCACACAAGGCGACATGCGGCGGTGTAGACGTTCTCGATTCGTAGTGGTAATTGTGGGCGAAGAAGATCTTGAAGGTTTCGTTCTTCGGACTTGGCGCAGGGAATTTTATCATGGTCATGCACACTGAACGCGCACACTGAACGCACGGGGCTGAAGGTCTCCGTCACGACAGAGAAAACACATGTATAGATAGGTGCCCGCGAGGCACCGATTCTCTTGCGGGTCTGGTGTCGAACACCTGGAGGGCAAGCGACGGAAACTTGATAAGACGTCGTTCTGCAGCGATGGGGACATGCGGAGGAGTAGCTCCGACGCACAGACGAACTAGGGAGAGTGGAGAGGCAGGGGTCGTCGGTGGAGCTGGTGCGAGCTCGGGTCAGAGCCCTGCCATGTCCATGCGGAGAGAGACCAGCATGGGAGGCGATGACCTGGTGGCCAAGCTCCTCAGCGGCAGGAGGCAGAGGAGGTCGAGTTCGGGGGTGCTCCCGCGCGCGAGGAGGGAAGGCAGGGAGCCCGACGTCGGGGACGTCGACCTAGGCACGGAAGAGGAGCTCGAAGGAGAAGAGTAGCACGGCGTCGCCGGTGTTGGAGCCGTGCTTGACGGTGAAGCTCCACAACGGAGCTGCTCGCTAGAGGAGGCAAACATGGGCCTCGGTTCTCGGGAACAGAGGACGACGACGGGCTCGGCTGCCGTGGGGCGGACAGAGGAGGGCGCCAGCCAGTCACGCGCGAGGCTCTGTCTCCTGGAGGCGCACGGAAGCGGAGCCACTGGCGGCGGGACAGCGAACGAGCGAGAGGGAGAGACGGGGAGCCGGAGGTGCGGAGTATTGGGAAAGGGCTCGCCGGCCGACGAGGAGATAGGAATGAGAAGGAGCTCGGGAAGGGGATGAGGGGATGGGGATCGACCGATCCCCTCCTCTGGTGGCGTGTGAGTGTGTTTCCGTGCAGGTGGGCTTGTGTCGGGTGCGGTGTGTGTGGGGTTGTGTGGGCAGGAGAAGTGGAGGGACCTAAACGCGAAAGGAAAGAGGAGAGGGGTGGCGGCTGCAAGAATGCAGGGGGTAGGAATAGAAAAAAGGCAGGGAAGGGCTAGGGTTTCGGTGGAGGCTGGTTTGGGCGGGCTTAGCTGTGCTGCTGGCCCAGTTCGGTAGGTTGGTGGTGGGCTGGCTTGGTTTGGCTGGCCTGCCACCCAAAACATTTTTTCTTTGTTTGTTTGTTTTATCAATTTTCTAGAAAAAATAAAAGAGGTTTGAGATGCTACTAGAAATAGTTTTGAGGCATAGAAAATAATTTCAGAAAATTTAGGAAAATAAGATTTTATGCAATTGAATTAGAGTTTGCAAGTTTAAATGAATGATGATGCATGACGATGCGAAAATAAAAACAAACAGACAAATTCTAATTGGGGGAAAAACCCAGGCGTTACATACTAGCATCGTGTTACCTCAGCACTAGATAACATGCATTACACACAACGTAAACACATAATCCTATAAACAATATTGAAAAGACTCTCACAAATAAGATGGAATAAGTTAGCACAAACACATACCACCAATTCCCTTCATCTCCCACGCCTTGGGAAGTCTACTCACTCATGAGAGATATAGCAAACATGAGCTCAATCATTGAAAGTGGGAAGTTCATCTGTAGATTACCATAGGGATCCACACTAATTCTCGCAGACACCAAACTAGGAGTTCAATCTAAATGAGGGTTCTGAAACACTAATCTTATTACAAGGATAATATCAATCTCTCTATGGGATGGTGGAATGGATGGCATGGTCGATGGTGTTGAAGAGAACGATGTCCGACTGGATCAGGAAGGTCTTCTCCTCTCCGGGTCTCCTTCTCCCTTCTCAGTCTTCTGGCGCCGGATGTGTATGTTTTTCGTCCCTATCCTCTTCACAAAAGTTGTTCCTTTTGAAGCGATGGAGGTAGTGGTGCGTGGTAGTGGTACAGTCGGCAGTGACCGTACCGGTCTCGTTAAAGGCTTCTATGATTTATTACTGAACTTCCTTTTCCAAAATTACTCGTTTTCCTCCAATTATCATTAATATGCATTATTTCCTTCCTTCTTAGAGGTAATCCTGAAATCTCCATGAAGAAATGAAACATCTCCAAACATAGCAATGTTTGGATTAGAGTAGAAGTGAAAATTATATAAAAAACCGGTAAAATAAGGGGGGATGGTAGAGAAAATAACGCCAAAATAGAGCCATTAGTACACATAATTACAACCAAGTCCTCAGGTTTAGCAAAGAGGACCCTACAACAAAAATAGGAGAAGTGATCCGGTCCTGAGTCACCACCATCGCGTCATTCCCACCAGTCATCCCAGTAACTCCGTCTCCGGGGACTACGCCGCTTGGGATGGAGCAGCCAAAGAACGTCGTGCTTCTGTTGCAGAAAAGCCTCCCCTTTGGCACGTCGTCCAGGAGGTAGAGGATGAGTTGATGCCAGCAAACAATCCGAATATCAGTTGACGGCATCGCGACCATACGCGGACACAATACCATCGAGGATGCGCTCCATGAAGAATCAACGGCTGAAATTCGGCTGAAATTCCCCACCGTGTACATCGAGCCTGAGAAGTGCCCCGGGTTTGACCGGGTCGTCTCTACCCTGCCCATGCCCGAATAACTAAACGGGCAAGATTCTCGCCCACGACCCGACCCATGGGTCTACTTCCATACCCATGCCCGAACCCGTCGGGTAACCAAACCCGACTAGGCACCCATCGGGTCTGTCACAACCTATAAATATTCATCGTTTAAGAAAAAATACGGAGTTACACAGCACTTTTCTATGCGAGCAAGGTGAGCAGAACGAATGGCTGCATGCTACCTTTATAGTGCGTCCCACACTGCCTTTCTCGTTAGATTGTCGAGGTGGTACTAAATTCTGTATGTGCTGATCAGCCGGTCTCTTGTGCTGGAACGACAACAGGGCATGATCAGAAAAATGGGCCGACTACACTACAGTTCTGGCCCGTAGGAGTCTAACCATAGTTTGTCTTCGCATGGGCCTTGTAAGTATGCGCTGGTTTTTAATTTCTGGGAGTGCTGCGCTCCTACTAATAAAGAGTGTTGTACTGCTCTCATGTAGGCACTAGCTTATATACAAAGAGTATATTAACGGAAAATATATCAAATTTAATGTACAATGTTTTTTTATCTAATCACAAATATTAATCGGGCAACCCATCGGGTCGCCCACGGGTTTGAATGTGTGCCCATACCCTACCCATGACTAATCGGGTTGCCTATGGGTAAGACCCATGGGCGAAGCCGGTGACCCATACCCTACCCATTAGGGTCGGGTGCCCATGGGCGGACGGACCCATGGGTCGAATTGCCGGGCTGACATCTCCATGATGCCAAAACAAGAAAGGAAGAGTAGGAAATCTCAGGAGACGTACCGGGCCAAAGATATCGAGCTTATTTATGAGAAGGGAAGTCAGCGCAGAGTCACAACACGCCATCTCCAACCTCTGGAGCATGAGAGGCCGGATCTGGAGTTCGTCGGTGGACTCTCAAAACTACAGGAGAGAAGAGGCGAGAGGCGAGAAGTCCTCTAAAGATCGATCCGAAGCTTAACCTTATAGACTCTTCATGTTTCCTCTTTTGGAACTCCATGGCTATACCTATAAATGATGCATTGGTCCCGTTGCATAACTTTATTTTAGATGGTACTTACGTGAACCGTGCAATGACTTTTCAAGAATAAGCTAGAAGGTATGGTTCGATACAGTTTTGGTGAAAATCATTTTTTAGATTTGATCATGTCGAATTTCCATAAAAAGCGTCGAGTGTTTGTTGATATGCCCTATTGATTTCCCATCCCGTGCGGGTTTTGTTAGACACAGACATGTCGATATATGTTGAAGTCTGTAGTTGCTTATGCATCAATGATAGCTTATGGAATCAATCCGACTATGCGCGAGTGGGGGGTGAAATATGACAAGAACATAAACGACACGACAAAGCGAGTGAGGTCCTTCTACTACCCACCTATGTGGGTTGATTATAGGTGCATCAAGACGTGTGGTAACACTTTTTTTCCTCTCAAACAATTTCTATTTTCTATTTAATCTCTCAAACCATACACCTTAATTTTGCATTTGAAACTCTGAAACATTTGAGATGAAAATGTGGCAATAATAGTAATTGGGATCTTTCTGACATCAAATACATACTTAATAAATTTAATTTTAATTTTAAATATTTGAAAGTCTAAAATTGCACAAAATGATTCAGGATTAGTGGGCCCACGGTCAGGCTCCGGTCTTCCTTGTTCGTTTTCGTCGCGGGCACGAAAGCAAGCGACGGGCGGACACCGAGTTCTTTCCCCCATCGGTTTCGCAACGCGCAAGAAAACTCCACCTCCCTGCTATATATACCACCGCGCACACGCCACCAAGCCACACCACCACGGCCACCGATCCGCCGAATCCACCAAAGCAGTCGCATCCCGTCGATCGATCGAGATGAGGTTCGTCGCGGCGTACCTGCTCGCCACCCTCGGCGGGAACCCGAGCCCGACCAAAGACGACGTCCGCGCCATCCTGGGCTCCGTGGGCGCCGAAGTGGACGACGAGAAGCTCGAGATGCTCTTCAAGGAGGTGGGGGGCAAGGACGTGAACGAGCTCCTCGCCGCCGGGAGGGAGAAGTTCGCCTTCATGCCCGGCGGCGGTGCCGCTTCCACGGGCGTGACCACTGCCGCCGCCGCCGCCGGCGCTGCCGAGGAGAAGAAGGAGAAGGTCGAGGAGAAGAAAGAGGACGAGGAGGAGGAGGACATGGACATGTTCAGCCTCTTCGACGACTGAGCGTGAGGACCTACCGCGCCGATCTGCGTCAACAACGGCAGGCCGGCCGGCTGTTTATCCGTAGCTAGTTATCTGTGTATTAATTCGTAGACTTCTTTACTTTGTTTGCTATGTGTTGCTATTGCGAGATTCATATTATGTGTATTCTGGATGTTGGAAATATATATGACTGTCTTCCGACGAGATTTAATAGGAGATTTAATTTGGTGATCTATTTGACATGCCATGTTGCTACAGATCTTTGAGATCCACTTTGCATCTGATTAGAGTGTATTTTTCCTATGAAGCAGAAGTGTCTGATGCATACGTGGCATAGTTGCTTTGTGTTGAGATTGAGACTGCCAGTTCTCAGCGCTGATTTTACTTTTTCCTCTTGAAACCAAGTCTGTCCTTATGATTTGTGTCGAATCTGAAGAACCAGAAGAATTGTTTGCTTTTATTATCCCACATTGCCAACGTTGTTTGCCTCTGTTTTTTGTTTGTCGCAGATTCATGGTACCATTAAGAATACCAGCAGAAGCATTACCTGCATGCTGGTTGTCAGGTATGTGATCTTCTGAATTTACGTGCTAACTATCCTGCCGGCTTATTTTGAGTATTGAGGTGTGCATCCTGATCCTGAGGAAGTTCAACTTACGGTCTGAAGATGTGTAGTTCAACTTACGGTCTGTAGTAGTTCCCCTTACGAACGGAGAACATGTAGTGTTCAGGTATTATTTGCATTGTACGGAGTACTACTTACTCCCTCCGTTCAACAATAGATGACTTCCACATATCTATATATGGATGTATCTAGACACTAAAATATGTCTAGATGCATCCATATATAGATATGTGGAAGTCATCTATTGTTGAACGGAGGGAGTATTTGCTAGTCCTAGTCGAAGTTCTCTGCATTGTTCGTGGCATTAATTCTTGACGTGGAGTCGTGTTTTCGCTGATGAGGCAGTTAGAAGATCTACTCCCTCCGATCCATATTAATAGGTGGTGAAGTGGATGTATCTAGCAATAAAACATGTCTAGATACATCCACTTTACCACCTATTAATATGGAACGGAGGTAGTACCAAATTGTGTCATTGGCCATATTTTCGAGACAAGTGAACTGCTACACCTTCCTGTATTGTAATTTGTAACAGCATTGCTTGGCTTGCACCCGTCCCTGCATACTCCGCACGCAGCCCACATCAGTCTCCATGATCTGAAATTTGCAGAGCTTTCGGCCGAGTACAGGGTACAAACTTTCAAAGAATTGAAATTTGCAGAGCGTCAGACTGTCAGACGGTACTGCCGAACAGGTTAGATGAAAATGCAACAGCTGAGATTGAAGTACTGCGAAGAGATGTCATGCTGCCTGTACCGGCCGCCGACTGGGAGATATTTCTCGCAAAGGTAGCACCCCATGGAAAAGGGGCGTGCTAGGCGTAGGTCGTCCTAGAATTGCTAATTCTAGGTCCCCTCGTGAGCGCTTAGATATTCATCCGATGGCTCAAAACAGCACAAACTCGGTTTTACATTTTAGCCCCCCTGCTTTTCGCATATAGAACCCGCACTCCACAATAGCCCACTTAAAACGAAAAGGTATATTGTGTTGCCCTCGGTCATCTCAATAATTACAGCAAATTTGCCATTGCAACAATTTCAATTGTGTCGCAACAAAATTTATCGCTCCGTGTACAAAAAAAAAGTATTGCAACAAAATTTTCCAAATCTTTTTCGAAAAATAAGTAATGTTACAAATAATAGTTAAACAGTATGTTATTGCGTTGCAACAAAAAATATTTAAACAATTCAACAAAAATCATAACCTATTGCAAAAAAAAAATTATTTGCATCGATTAGAAAAGTTGGTAAGTAACAAAATAATTTGTCACTGTTTCAGTTGCAATAAAAATCATCACCTATTTCAACAAAAAGATAAATCGATAGCAACAAAAAAATTACATGTTTGCAACATGTGAATGAGCGCGTAAACATATCATTCCAAATGAATTCTAAATATACATGTATTTTGTCTAGAGAAAATATCCAAAAAATATTGCAACATCTTGTTTGTGCATTCTCAACAAAATATGGACAAAACTGTTACAAAATTTTAGTATGTACGCAATATTGGGCGAACGCGATGAAAACACTTAGCATATGTGCGCTGCTCCTAATTACTAGCTTGGGCTTTTCAATTCGGTTCAAAAGACGTAAAGCTGACCCAGACAAAAAAAATATAGCTTATTGGGCCAAAATAGGAGCAGAAGGCCCAATAGGAGGTAACGCATGCGAACGAAACGAGCGCTCGCGTAGGTCGCCCTAGGATAAGCGTTTTCCCATGGAAAAACGTACTCTGCACAAAGATCTTTTAGCCGTTTGCATCTGGGGAAAGTTCCGTACTCGCATGTCCATGTCACGTGGGTCGAAGTTTTGGTTAGCACGATTCTACCGGAATTAATACACCGAAAAAGGTTCGTACATGCATACATACACACATACATGAGAAAAAATCACTGGTTTTTTGCGGGAAAAACACTGGTTGTTTGCATGATTCGATGAATTTTCATCAAGGACATCGGATGTTTTTCAAACTCCCAAGACGTATGCCACTACTTTCTGTTAGAACAACTCTGGCCCGCGGTTTTCAGTTGGTGTTTTGGGTGGTTTTCTGTCCCAAAAATCTTCGCAGAGAATAGAAGATGAAAAAGAAATTGGATTTTTTTTTATTTTATTTTGCGGGAACGAACGAACGAACACATGGATTATTTTCATAGTTCGTTGCAAAATATAAAGACATAAACTAAATTAGTTTACATAGATGGTGATGGACCATAGTTCATCGCCGAACCCTAACACTCAGATCTCCAAAAGGGGTGCCACGAACTTCACCGGCCCTGCATCGTCTCGTGTCGGCGCGCCGTCCTTACTCGCCGGAGTCGAAGTAGTGGCTGATGAAGTACAACTGCACATCGGCGATGACCTTCCACTCGTGGCACTTGGCTTGATGCTCCGCGTCCACACGGACCACGTGCTTGAGCTGGGCAGCATTGTAGGCCTCGAACGCATCCTTGAAGCGACGGAGACACTTGGTTTGTCAGGCCCTCACCGCGCACGGACTTGGCCGCCACGAGTTTGAGGAGCTCCTCGTTGTTGTCGACGTAGGAGAAATCCTCCTCATTGCGTGTGTCGTCCTCGCTCTCGTCCGCCTTGAGGAGCACCAAGACCGTGGCCGGTGGCTGAGGTGGGACCCACACACACACACACGAGCTCGTCCACGGCGGCCTTCGTACTCGTCATCGTGGTTACGGCCCTGCTGCTCGCCGCCCTTCATGCGCTCGCCCTCGTCCTCCTCCACCGTTGAGGTGGTTGTTGACGGGCCACATGGCGGCGGGGGAGGGACGCGGGGGGGGGGGGGGGAGGAGCGGTGAATCTAGTGAGATTTCTCGCTAGAGTGGGGGGAGTCTACGGCGGCGAGGAGAAATGTTGGCATAAGCGGTGGCGGGGGTGTAAGGGTTGCGGCCCGTGAAAACATCCTGACCCCTTCATATACCGTTCTATCATGGGTTTCTACATACCCCTAAGAAAAATTTTCATGCCGGGAGGCTTTACGGGGTCTGTTCTGGCCCCAAAAACGACCCGAGCCCATTGAACGATCATCCTATGTTTTGGTGATTAATGACAACACAATTAAGAGACTAATCATTCTTGTGGAGATTACGCATATCTCTATTGCAGCGTCATACTACGATGCCATACGTCTAAAGTTTATCTTAAGGCAACGTGGTAAGCGGTTCGTCCACGAAGAGCTTCAAAGTAGGTTTCAGCAGAGCTAAACTCCCGCCCAGCGGTAGTACCGATGAAAGCACCGGTAGTACGACTACCTGGAGTGTTCTGGAATTCGCTTCCTCAGACCCAGTTGTTACCAGTGGCGGCACTGGTGGTGGTACCGCCAAAATGGTGGTCTGTTGGGTACTGCCAGCCGGTTCCACCGGTGGTACCCAGCGGTAGTACTGGTGTAGAAGATGAAGAACACGGCACATGCCTAGGGAGCGGTGGTACCGGTGCAGCGGGGCTGGTACCGCCAAATTGGCGTTCTGTTGGGTGCTGCTGGTACCACTGGTGGTATCCAGCGGTAGTACCGGTGCCCAAGTCTTAGAAGAGAGGAGTGTTCCTAGGCAGCGGCAATACTGGTGTTGGTACCGCCAAAATCCGGGTCTGGAGGTCACTGTCGATACCTCCAACGGTAGCCGGTGGTAGTTGAAAGTTCATCTTCCGTTTTGATAATTAAATGACAACATACCTATTGGAATAATGTTTATTTGATACATGAAAATGCCCAGGTTCATCAAGTATACAAATTCTATGGGCTACAAATTTGTTTGCAATGAAAAGAGCTAGAAGAGACAAAGCTGAGAAGGCAGTTTTACATGCAGCGGAGGCTCCGGTGAAACCACCGGAACCTCCGCCCCAGCCTCCAGTGCGGGTCCGGTGTGGGGTCCGCCCAAACCACCCTCTTGTGCATACGAGCGGAGGCCAGGGCGGAGCCTCCGGTGGGCGGAGCCTCCGGTGAAACCACCGAAGCCTCCGCCATCTCCACTGGCCCTCTAAGGGCTTGGCCTCCGGTGCGCTTCCGGTGGAGGATCCGCCAAAATGGTGCTCTGTTGGATAAGAGCGGATCCTCCAGCAGAACCTCCGGTGCGCCTCCGGTGTGCGGAGGCTCAATCCACCGGAGGCTCCGCCCTCTCAACTGGCGCGCTAGGGGGGTTGGCCTCCGGTGCGCTTCCGGTGGTACCTCCGCTAAAACAGGGCTCTGTTGGATAAGGGCGGAGGCCCCACCGGAACCTCCGGTGCAGCTCCGGTGGGCGGAGCCTCCGCCAAATCCACCGGTACCTCTGCCCCACTGGCCCAAGCAAGGAACAGATCTGGGTTGCGCGCCTGCGTACAGAAGAAGACCACCGGAGCCTCCGGTGAAACCACCGGAGCCTGCGGTGCAACTGGGACTGCTCAACGACCACTTGTGGGAAGGGGTATAAATACCCATTCCCCTTCCTCATAAATGCTAAGCTTTTTCCCACTCTCTCTCCTAGCCATTAATGAAAGCTTCACCCACCTAGATCTCCCTCTCCGTCCACCCACTCACTCCCATACTTTGTGGAGAGCTATACGAGACCTAGATCCACACTTCCACCAAAGAAATTTCGAATCCATCCACCACAACCTACTAGATCTAGAATCCTACTTGAGGCCTAGAAACCTTAGTAGATCTTGTGCTTTTAGCTTCCACCTTGTTGCAAGAAGCTTCGGATTTCTTGAGAGCCTCCATCCATCTTGTGGAGTGACCTTGTGCTCGTGTAAAGGTTTGGTCAACGCCTCCAAGTCGACCTCATAGTGGAAACGAGAATTTACCTCACCGGAGAAGCTCAAGGAGAATAAGGTGTGCACAACCGTGCTATTGAGGAGTGCCTAGGTCGCTCCCCACCTATCAAACGTAGACGTACTTCTCATTGAGAAGGAACTACGGGAATCATATCCTTGTCTCCTTGTTTACACTTGTGGTTTATCTTGCTACCTTTCGTTTTACTTCCGTTGAGTATATTATCTTGTCCACATAGGTTTCTCACCTAGATGCACATCTAGAGAACCTTATCTTATCTTGCTTAGCCCTACAAAAAAGAAAATAAAAGAAAAAATGGTATTCAACCTATTCACCCCCCCTCTAGTTGACCATAGTGCACTTTCAATTGGTATCAGAGCCAGGGCTCTTACTAAGGGCTTAATCGCCCAAGAGTATAATGGTCAATGAAAATGCCCTCGAAAGTTCTAATGAGGAAATCGCCAAAATAGCCGACACTATATCTAACCTACAAGAAACGGTTGGAACCATCCAAACCGAATTGTCCAAGGTTAGCTCTAGTGTTAGTTCGGAGGTTTCTAGCATAAAGAAAATGATGGAGGCCTTGATGGGGAAAACCAAGGAGTCCGAGGAACCACCTCTCACCGCAAATGATGTTAGCTCGGATGAAGAGTCCATTCCGGACATCGCCGAAATGGAAGCTAACATCGCTTTAGCTAAGGAGAAAGCCAAAGCAAAAGCCGATAAAAAGGCTAAGAGCGGTGGGAGCTCCGAAGGCTCCAAGTCTCAATCGGCTAACGGTTCGGGGTCTCGCTCTAAAGTTCCACCACCTCCCAATTATGATTCTATCCATCCCATTGCCATAATGACACACATGGTTAATGTTGGAGTTCCTCCCATGCTTAACACTAATGAATTTTCATCTTGGAAGTTCAATATGGAGTCTCATATTTCAGGATCTTGCACCGCTTTGTGGAGAAGCATTCTCCATGGATTCCACCCTCATGATCCAAGAAACTTGACTCCAAGAGAAGATGTGGAATTTCAACTCAACAAGACCGCTCTTGTCACTATCCAAAAGGATCTCCCAAGAGAACATTTTGAACACATCTGCGGTATCAAGACCGCCAAGGAGGCTTGGGATAAACTTGACACCTTGTTCCAAGGCAATGCTAGCATCCAATCATCCAAATATGATGTTGCTCTTGACAAGTCAGAGAACTTCGTTATGCTTGAAGACGAAAGTCCGAGGAGCTATATAGAAGAGTTGTCACCCTTGGCAATCAATTAAGGGATTTTGCAAAAGAGGAAATCTCCGATGAGTGGATCAATAGGAAGTTTGTCAAGGACATAACTCCATTCGAGAAGAACCTCTCCACTAGCATTCGAACAAGATCCGACTACAACTCTCTCAACTCCATTGGTGTTCTTAGTGAGTTCATAGCCATATCCCTATCTCACAAGAGCGCGGATGACGCTCTCGCTCGCTCAAGAGGAGTTGGAAAGTCTCCAAACCTCGCCTTGAAGTCTAAGGCGATTGCTAAGATAGAATAAGTTGATGAGGATGATGATGATGAGGACTATGAAGACACATACAAAGGTGCTCATAAGTGCATAGCTTTTGCCATGCATGGTTATTGGAAGAGATGGGAGGCTCACAAGGCCGGTGCTCCTAGAACTTCAAGGAACAAGATCTTTAGGAAGAAAGGGGAGCAGCCAAGGACATGTTTCAATTGTGGAAGTGCAAACCATTTTGTCAAGGAGTGTCCTTTTGAGCCAAGAGAAGAAAATGAAGGGAAGCTTGTTCGCAAGGACAAGAACAAAGCTCCACAAAACAAGAATCTCGCTAGGAGAGTCCCAAGGGCTCTATATGTTCAAGAAGGACCCACATTGGAAACATACTACTCCGGAGATGAAGGAGAAGATGAAGTCGTAGGTGTTGCCCACGTCGCCATAGCTACGACTTCCTCTTCATCGGTCTCTCTATTTGAATCCCCCAATGAGAAGGCATCAATCCGACCTACATGTCTCATGGCAAAAGCCACCGCGGTAATATCTTCCACCTCCAAGTCTATTTTCACTAGTTCTCCCTCATTATTGGATTGTGTTGAAAACGTTGTTGATGATGAGGAGGCTAATAATCTAGGCTCTTGGTTATGTAGTCTTGAAGGTGAAACTAATGAAAAGGTAAAGGACCTCTTAAGGCAACTTGATGATGCTAACTCCCTCATAGATGAGAAGGAGGAAATCATCATGACCTTGGAGAGCCATGGCGGTAGCCACGAGAATCATGAAAATGAGATTGTCAAAGCTCTTGAAGAAGAGAGATCCATGAGAGCCTCTCTCGAAGAGAGACTATCTAGTCTACAAGAAACTTATGTTATTAGTGTTTCCAAGCTTAGGAAAGATAATGAAAAATCTCTTGATTTACTTAAAGTCTTTGAAGAAGAAGAGTTTAAGCTAGGAATAGCTCATGAATAACTTGTTGAGAATCATGAAAAACTAGAAAAGGAGTTCATGTCTCTTAAAGAAATTCATGACAAACTCACCAAGTCTCGAAACAAGCTTCTAGCTCAACAATCTAATAAACAAGTGATATCTTCCTCTAATAGCATTGTTATCATGCCTACCTCTTGCACTACGACTAACATTGTAGGAAAAGAGAAAATTCTCAATGATGACATAAGCTCTCAAGGAGCCAAGAAAGGAAAAGAAGAACTTGGCTTTGTTTCCAAGTCAAAGGAGAAATCCAAGAGTGTCACTGCTTCCTCTCAAAATGTTGTTTTTGTGAAAGAGGGAGAGGTGACCAAAGAGAAGGAGACCAACGCCATTGTGGGTGGTGATACCTCTAGGGGGAGCATCACTCACAATGACGGCGCCGGAAAATATAACCCATCTTATGTTCTTATGAAATCTAGAGATGGACATGTTTATGCTAAATACATTGGTACTTCTTATGGTGATGATTATCATTGGTATATTTGAGTTCCTAAGACCCTTGTTACTAACAAAAGAGGACCCATTGAAGGATGGGTACCTAAATCAAGAAATTTGTAGGGAAGTGTTTCCGGGTCAGGTAGATGGATAGTGGATAGTGGTGCATCCCAACATATGAACGGAAGCTATGACGCAATGAGTAATATTGAACCTCCATTACCTCATCTCAATTGCGTTACTATTGGTGAAAAGTCCGAGCTTAAGGTATTGGGACGAGGCAAGGTGGCTATCTCAAATGATTTATCAATTGAGAATGTTCTCCTTGTTGAGTCCCTTGGCTATAACTTGATGTCCGTTCTTCAACTTGCGAATTGTGGCTTTACCTCGTTCTTTAATAAAGAGAATGTGATTGTCACTTGGGAAACATCTCTTAAAGTAACCTTTGTTGGGTTTGTCAAGAACGGCATGTACGTAGTGGACTTCTCTAAAGGAGACACGTGTGACGTGACATGCCTAATGGCTAAAGTTGATGTGGGGTGGCTTTGGCATCGCCGGTTAGCCCACACCAATATGAGAATGTTGCATGACCTTCAAAGTGGCAATCACATTCTAGGACTAACCAAGGCTAAGTTTGCTAAAGATCGTGTGTGTAGCTCTTGTGCCTTTGGGAATCAACATGGAGAACTTCACCCAACCAAGACAACTATCTCCACCACAAGAATTCTTGAGCTCATTCACTTAGATCTCTTTGGTACACTATTCTATGATAGCCTCGGAGGAAAGAAGTATTGCTTGGTGATTGTGGATGATTATTCAAGATATTGTTGGGTGTATTTCTTCAAGAGGAAAAGTGAAACTCAAAAGAGAGTCATCGAGTTCATCACTCTAGTGGAGCGCCAACACAATGCTACCATATTGGCCATCCGGAGTGATAATGGCTCGGAGTTCAAGAACTACACCGTCGAGGGTTTTCTTAGTGAAGAAGGCATTGCTCATCAATATTCCACTCCTTATACCCCTCAACAAAATGGTGTTGCAGAGAGAAGGAACCGGACTTTGATGGATGCGGCTAGGACTATGATTGCGGAGTTCTCCTCTCCCTGTAACTTTTGGGCCGAAGCCATCTCCACCGCATGTCATGCTACCAACCGGTTATATCTTCGCAAGATATTGAACAAGACTCCCTATGAGATTCTCACGGGCAAGAAACCGGATGTATCTTACTTCAAGGTCTTTGGTTGCAAGTGCTTCATTCGCAAGAAAGGTAAACGTTTGTCAAAATTTGGGACCAAATCTTATGAGGGTATCTTTGTGGGCTATGCCACAAACGCTCACGCCTATAGAGTCTACAACAAGTCCACCAGACAAGTTGAAAAAGCTATAGACGTGGTGTTTGATGAGGATAACGGCTCCCAAGGGGGGCGTATAGATCATGGTGTTGTAGGAGATGCAATTCCTCCAATCGTCATAAGAAGAATGGGGATTGGTGAAATAATCCCCATTGAGGGTTACCGGATGACGGAGGGAGAAGGACTATGCCCCACTCAAGTGGAGCCATTGACTACACCCATTGATGATCAAGCTACTCAACAAGATACACCAAGCCCTCAAGTTAATGATGAAGGACAAACGAGCAATCAAGGCCAAGCTACTCATCTTAATCATGATCAAGATTCCATGATTGTTGAGAGAGCTCAACCTAGTGGTGATCCGTCACCTATTATTGATCAAGGACAAAATGAAGATGGACATGTCTCCGATGAAGAAGGTGATTCTCAATCTATATCCAAGGAATCTTTGGAGGAGATACTAGCACGAAGAGAAAAGAGAAGGCTAGAGAATCTTGAACGAGCGGGTCACACGGAGGACAAGATTCTTGGGCAAGTTCGTGGAAAAGTGGTCACTAGGAGGCAATTGGCGGATTTTAGCAAAGCTCATGCTTTTGTATCTTTCATTGAACCCAAGAAGGTCTATGAAGCACTTGAAGATCAAGATTGGCTTGAAGCCATGCATGATGAACTCAATAACTTCGAGCGCAACAAAGTGTGGAAACTAGTGGCAATACCCAAGGATTGCAAAAATGTTATTGGCACCAAATGGGTGTTCAAGAACAAGCAAGACAAAGATGGTATTGTCATTCGCAACAAGGCAAGGTTGGTGGCTCAAGGTTTTTCCCAAGTCGAAGGTATTGACTTCGGTGAAACCTTTGCCCCCGTAGCTCGTCTTGAATCCATTCGCATCTTACTTGCTTATGCATCTCATCATAATTTCAAGTTACAACAAATGGATGTTAAGAGTGCTTTCCTCAATGGTCCCATTAATGAGTTAGTATATGTCAAGCAACCTCCGGGTTTCGAGGATCCCAACCACCCCGATCATGTCTATAAACTCGATAAGGCGCTTTATGGACTTAAACAAGCTCCACGTGCGTGGTATGAGCACCTTAAAGAGTTTCTAGTGGATCGTGGGTTTAATGTTGGTTTAATCGAGCCCACCCTCTTTACCAAGACGGTTGGAGGTGACTTGTTCATATGCCAACTCTATGTGGATGACATCATTTTTGGGTCTTGATGGGGGGATGATAACCCGGTAGGCCAAACTCCAAGGAGTAACCCGGCCCAAAGGACGTTGTGCAGGATCCGGCTAAGGATAAGGAAACCTGTGTAGGCCCAAGCTTGTAGGCCCAGTAACCCGGATTGTGGGTTATGGTAGAAGAAAGTTAGGGTTTGTGTGCCGTGTCCGGGTAGGATCCAGGATGCGCCTTGGAGAATAAGCCAGGGGGTACGGGTGCTTTATAAACCGACCCCCAGGTCTAGTTTAGGCAGAGATCTAAGAACCCTAGCAATATCGCTTGATATCGAGCATCTAGTGTAATCCCAGAGTTGAGTTGTTATATCAAGATCGGAGACTCGGCGACTTTGATTGCCGGCTACCAGATCGAATTGCACCATGTTTTCCTCTGAGCTAAACCCTCTCCCAAACGCCTGTGTCGTCTTGCCCCAAGATCAGTTACCCCCGGTAACGTCTGCCGTGATTATCCCACGACAGTTGGCGCCCACCGTGGGGCCTGCGTCCAAAGGTGTTTACATCACGGGAGAAGCTCGGAAGAGCATGGAGAGTCTTGTCGTCGGCGAAATCTACATCGACCACAAAGGAGAAAAGATGGTGGACGATTCCGGCTGGGGGCCAGAGTCGGATCACCTCGAGTCCGGATCTATGGTGACGATCGGCCGGATCAACATCTTTGTCGGTATGGTACGAACGCCTAATTTAAAAGGACAATATCATGTGCATACTACAGGAACTTCTAGCAGGAACAAAGAGACATTAAAGCAAGCGGCAAACTCGGTTTCGTCGGCCGCGCCGGGATACCTTAGATGGGCGGAACAAGAGGTAACGTGGAGTAGAAGAGATCATCCGGAAAAAGTAGAGCGTCCAGGAGTCTTGGCATTGGTGGTTGCTCCACAGGTTAATGGTTACGAACTGAAGAGGGTCCTGATGGACGGTGGAAGTAGCATCAACATCCTTTATTGGGAAACCTTCTTACGGATGAGTCTCAAAGAGTCCCAGTTACAGAAAAGTTCGACAATCTTTCATGGGATCGTGCTAGGTCACTCGGCGAGCCCCGAGGGAAAGATCACCTTGGAGGTTGCTTTTGGAGAATCGACGGATAATTATCGAGTTGAGTGGCTCACGTTCGAGGTGGTCAAATTGCGCAGTCCTTATCACGCGCTGTTTGGAAGACCGGCTTACGCCAAATTCATGGCTAGGCCGTGCTACGTGTATTTGCAGCTAAAGATCCCGGGTCCTAAACGGACCATCACCATACATGGGAACCGGGATATAGCGGCCGAGTGTGACGAAGGAGATTCGGTTATGGCTGAGCAAGCATGCAGAAAGGAAGAACTCGAATATTACCGGTCTCAAGTAAATCCGGATGATAGAACAGCCTTGAAAAAGCCGAATACCGAGGATGAGAGAGCAAAATTCAAGGCAGCACAAGACACCAAGAAGATAGATTTTGTCGAAGGTGATTCCACTAAGCAGTTTACCATAGGGTCTAACTTGGGAAAAGAGCACGAGGAAGCGCTTGTGGAGTTTATTCGTTCAAATGCAGATGTGTTCGCCTGGACACCTAGCGACATGCCGGGTATCCCTACAGAGCTGGCCGAGCACAGTTTGCATGTGGATCCCAAGTCCAGGCCCGTGAAGCAGGGTTTGAGGAAAATGAATGAGGAAAGAAGGAAGGCTATAGGCGAAGAGATCGCTCGGCTATTGGCAGCCGGCTTTATCATGGAAGTATTTCACCCGGATTGGTTGGCAAACCCGGTTCTAGTGATGAAAAAGACCAATGAGTGGAGGATGTGCATTGATTTTACGAGTCTCAACAAACATTGCCCAAAGGATCCGTTCGCGCTACCAAGGATAGATCAGATTATAGATGCAGTAGCTGGAAGCGATCTATTATGCTTCCTGGACGCATATTCCGGGTATCATCAGATTAAGCTCAAGAGGGAGGATTGGGAGAAAACATCATTCATAACCCCTTTTGGGGCCTTCTGTTATAAAACTATGACGTTTGGATTGAAGAACGCCGGTGCAACTTACCAACGGTGTATTCAAAAGTGCTTCGAGGACCAAATCGGACGCAACGTCCATGCCTATGTGGATGATGTGGTCATCAAGACCAGGAAGGCGGAGACGTTTATCGATGATCTAAAGGAGACGTTCAAAAACTTGAGGAGGTACCAGATGAAGTTTAACCCGACAAAGTGCGTGTTCGGAGTTCCAGCCGGGAAATTACTCGGCTTTATAGTTTCCGAGAGAGGAATCGAGGCAAACCCGGATAAAATCAAGGCCATCCAGAGTCTGAAAAAAACGGAAAATTTGAAGCATGTTCAAAAGCTCACGGGCTGCGTAGCAGCCTTGAGCCGATTCATATCCAGACTCGGAGAAAAGGCAATACCCTTGTACCGGCTCTTGCGGAAATCAGGTAAATTCGTGTGGGAACAAGAGGCGGATGAGGCGTTTGAGGCACTAAAGAAGCAGTTATCTGAAGCACCAGTACTAGCGGCGCCGGGTCCTAAAGAGCCTATGTTGCTATACGTGGAAGCTGGCCCCCGAGCCGTCAGCGCAGTAGTTGTTGTGGAGCGCAAAGAGGATGGGAAAGGTTACCCGGTTCAGAGACCGGTTTATTACGTCAGCGAGGTATTATCAGAAGCAAAGCAGCGCTATCCACATTGGCAAAAGTTGGTGTTCGGGGTCTTTATGGCTAGCCGAAAATTGAAGCCGTACTTCCAAGAACACCCCATAACAGTGGTTAGTTCAATACCAATGTCGGATATCATCAGAAACTCGGACGCGACAGGAAGAATAGCCAAATGGGCGATAGAGATGGGGGATTATCACATCAACTACGAACCCAGGTCAGCAATCAAATCTCAAGCTTTAATTGATTTCGTTAACGACTGGACACATACAGGCATGACTACAACGGTTCCAAATTCCGAATCATGGATCATGCACTTCGATGGATCTAAGCAATACGAGGGATTAGGAGCTGGGGTGGTGCTAACGTCACCCAAAGGAGATAAACTAAGTTACGTACTACAAATCCACTTCGATTGTTCCAACAACGTGGCCGAGTATGAGGCCCTATTGCACGGCCTAAGGGCAGCTAAGGAGATGAACGTCAAGAGGATACGGTGCTTCGGAGATTCGGACCTTGTGGTACAGCAGGTGTCAGGAACTTGGGATAGAAAGGACGCAACTATGGCAGCATACCGCAGGGAAGTTGATAGGGTTGCAGGATGTTTTTCCGGGTATGAGGTGGAGCATATAGACAGAAGAAAGAATGAGGCAGCCGACGCGCTCGCTAGACTCGGCTCGCGCAGAGAGCCGGTTCCACCTAACGTTTTCCTGGATGAATTATGGCGACCATCAGTTAAAACCGAGTCAGAGGAGGAATTGGCAAATCAAGACCCGGATTCAGGACTTGTGGCTACCGTACGTACTGTTCCCGAATGGACATAACCGTTTTTGGCCTACCTGTCGCGAGGCGAGCTACCGCCGCAGGAGGTATTAGCAAGGCAAATTTTGAGGCGAGCAAAGGGATATTCTATCATCAACGGGGAACTATATAAGAGAAGCGCAGCAGGGGTCTTTTTGCGCTGCGTAGCGCCAGAAGAAGGCCGACAGATCCTCAAGGAAATACATGAAGGCGACTGTGGACATCACGCATCCACAAGATCTCTCGTGGCTAAAGCTTATCGACACGGATTTTTCTGGCTCACGGCTCTAGCAGATGCGGAGCGATTGGTAGCAATGTGTGACGGATGTCAAAGGTACGCTCGCCAAACCCATGTGCCGGCTATGGAGTTACGGACCATCCCGTTAACTTGGCCGTTCGCTGTATGGGGTATGGACATGGTTGGCCCCTTTCATATGTCACCATGCAAGAAGACACATCTTTTGGTGGCTATTGATAAGTTTACCAAGTGGGTTGAGGTTGTGCCAGTTACTAATTGCGAATCAGCCACAGCAGTCAAGTTCCTGAAGAGGATTATCTACCGGTTCGGGTATCCCCACAGCATAATTACCGACAATGGAACCAACATGTCCCTTGGTGAGATGGAGAAGTTCTGTGGCAACAATGGAATCCGACTTGACGTCGCGTCAGTGGCTCATCCGCAGGCCAACGGACAAGTGGAGAGGGCAAATCAAGAATTGCTTCGCGGGTTAAAACCACGGTTACGAGTCCCCTGTATCAGGGCAGCTGGCGCATGGGTCGAAGAACTCCCTTCTGTGGTTTGGGGCATCAATACTACGCCTAATAGATCTACTCAGATGACACCCTTCTTCATGGTCTATGGCGCGGAGGCAGTACTACCGAGTGATATTATTCATGATTCACCACGAGTATCAGCATACGTCGAAGTGGAGATTGAAAAGACCCGGCAAGACGCCGTGGATATGTTAGAAGAGCAAAGGGAACAAGCCCTGGAAAGATCAGCCATATATCAGCAGGATTTACGAAGGTATCATAGCCGGCACGTGAAAACCCGGGTCTTCCAGGAAGGAGACCTGGTTTTGCGCCTGGTACAGTCGAACGAAGGAAAGCACAAGTTATCACCACCCTGGGAAGGACCGTTTATCATAAGCCGGAGTTTGCATAATGGGTCATATTACTTGATAGATGCAAGGGAAGAATCGACCACAGTTAATGACACTGCTCACACCACTTCATCTATGCAAGAAAGAGACAGACCGTGGAACGTGGCTCAGCTACGTCCATATTATACTTAGCAAAAATTGTATTGGCATATGGAATTGAACGATGTAATAGGCAGCAGGTTTTCAGACGTACTCTTTTCCTATCCAGGGTACCCTTGGGGACTGGACGGGTTTTTAATGAGGCGGCTTGCTGGCCTAGATTTTTCATATCAAGTAAAGAGGTGATTATCAAGAAAAGAGATGGTTATTATCAGGTTATGTACTCTCAGTATGATGCGTATATCTAGGTCTTGGGGGCTGGTCGCTTGAATAGCACAGTTACAAACTCAAAGACCCGGCCATGATGCCTATGAGTTATAAGGGCCGATTACTTGCAAACAAGTACGGCTGCAATCTTATAACCGGACAAAGAAGTCCAAATTTCTTGGCTATTCTTACTTAAGCTCGATGTGACTCGCATTAAAGTGGCATGATTTGTTCGCTTACGATTACAGTCAGTCATGAACCCGACGGGGCTTGACTGGATACGTTTTCGTATAGATGTAACAACATGGTATCCACGCGAAAGCCGGCTTATAGTACAAGATAGTCAAAAGGGTCATCTAAACCATAATTCATGGGCTTTCCATATGCAATCCAATTGCATATGGGTCCATTTAATCCTGTTTCTATCTTGTCAACTATTTCCTTTGGATGCATCAATTAAACTGCCATGCATCATCTTGATTGTGCACAATGCCATGATATTGATTGTTTATCTTTTCTGCATTGTCTGTTTGCTTCTTCTCGGATACACGACGACGTTGAGACCGACGATACTTACGACATACCTTCTAAGGATTTAGCTCAGTACCAGGCTACTGGGTTTTGCAGGCAAGTTATCACTCACATGAACCATTGTGTTCCTTTCAACATTGGTTACCGATACTTTCCGTTGTCTATTTCTGCTAGCCTTAGTAGTAGTTGTTTCTGTTGCGAACCTATCACATGATACCCTGAACCCTGATATTGCCTCACTTCCATACCTATAACCATTGTTTGAGCCAGTGTCTTACTAGCATGCTTAGGTTGTTTTGCTCGAGTCTGTTACCCGTTACTTTCTGTTACTATTGCTATTACGTTCTGGGGGCTCGATGTTTAACCAATCAATCATGCTAATGTTACTGTTAATAATAAATTTGATGATAAGGCACCGGCAGGAGGCCCATGAGAGGTTTTGAAGCCTGCTAGTGTCGACCCTAATAGGAAAAGGGTCTTGTCTACTGATCCATGATGAGCGCACTACCCGCATTTGGGAAGCGAGTATGGGCGCCCCCCTCAACTTGACCTGATTCGCATCTCGTCCAAATCGCCTCATTTAGTTCGTGTGTTCTATTTGCCGCATGCATGTTTTTGCGAGCCCAGGCCAGGGTGGAACTTTTGTAGTCGGCATATAGGGGGACACGGTCTTAGAGTGCTATGATGGTCCATTTTCTTCTGGGCTTGATTAGCCGTGCGCCCAAGGTTCTTTGGGCTTGATGCGAGGAATGGTTGGTTGTGTTGAGTGCCCCGCTTGGTGGGGGTGATCTCCCATCTGGCGGGTTATTCATGAGTGTACGGCCAAATTGGTGCAACCCTGCAGGGATAATCTTCTCGAGAAGCCGTGTTTTCCGCGGTTATGGATTACTTGGTGAAAGTACTGGCTAACAAGTACTCAGGACAACTTAAACATAATGATCAAACATGTTTCACCCAATGATTAACAACTTGACTAGTAATAGGCTTATTGACACAATAATCTGAACCATCATTATATCAATTGTGTGAGTTATCCTCGGATTGCTTCTTTGGATAAGGGGCGAGATCCAGGATGGGTTTGTTTGAAGTTATCTTTCAGTTGGTTACAATCCTCGATCTTATCCCCTTTCTGATAGTTGGAAGTGATAGAATCTCTATAGTTGGTTAGTGCAGCCAGTTGCAGCATCTTTTATATCCCCTTTCTTTCCGTTGAACCCAAAGCATCTGTGCTTGGTGTTGACGGGTTACACTTTGGTGAACTGTGAGTCTTGCTTGCCAGTACGTTGTTGTACTGACCCCTTTGGGGCTGTGGTTTACGCAGACGACGTTTCCGAGGATCTACATGGTGGCAACTACGTGAAGTTTGACGAGACTGCTGACGAGTAGATAGCGGACCCGGGCAGGATCCGAGACTTCGTGGATGGGCTCCGTCTTTTCGTTTCCGGCCTCTTAGGCCTATTTGGTTCTTGTCTGTACTCAGACATGTTGAATGCTTCCGCTGTGATGTAATGATGTATTGTTGGGGCATGTGCCCTCTGAATGATTGTATTTGCTATCTCTGCTCTAATGAGAGCCATTTGCAACTTATTTCAATCTTTTGTGTCGTAGAGATCTGTTGTGATATCACTTGTTAAACGCCGTTGACGTACCATGTGTGTATGGTTTGAAGTACGTCGACGGAAGTGCCTGTGATCTCTAGTGGATAGTTTACATCGACGATGGAATAGCAGAGCTTGTGTTGTCGCGCATAAGCGCAGGCCTACCAGGAAGCTGGGACGTGGGAGCAGTTATGCCCCATAATCCAAGCATCTGCTATCCAGTTCGTACGGTGAGTATCCAGTTCGTGTGGTGTTACCTGTTTGTTTGCTTGCATCATATGCATCATATTGCATTGCACCATGTTTGCATCACAACTGAAATTTTCAAAACAATTTAAACTTTCACCCTTGCTCAAAACTTCCAATTTCAAACTTGCAACTAAAACCCCTCAACTGCTTTACACTGGTTGGATTGTTTTAATCACTTGTCTGTTGCAATCTTTCAAATAAAGAATTGCAAATCAAAAACATCTTTTGCTTCCAATCAATCACCTTAATCTTTTATTTTCAAATCAATTCAAAAACTCAAACCAATTCTCAAAAACATCAATCCTTTGAATCCATGCAGTTTACCACTAATTGGAATTCCTTAAAACATTTCTAAACCCTAGGGGCAACCCTATTCAATGCATGTTTTTCTTAAAGGTTTTATTAAACTCAAAATCCCTCTATTTTGATTTCAAATACAAAGTACCATTTTAAAACTCAATAGTTGAAATCCAAAGCTGAAATGTGGTTTCTAATTATCTAACAAGCTTAACCAAAATTTTCTGTAATTTTTATTAACTAAAACCCTAACAGTTTTCTTCCAAAAGCATTTGCTACAAAAAAAATATAATAAAACAGAAAAGAACAAAACGAGCTAAGCAGCGCAGCGCGCAGCACCTAACCTAGGCCCAGCCCACCTATGCCACTAACGCGCGCGCAGCTGGCCCAATACCCCTTCGCTGCCGCCCCTCGTCGTCCCCCCGTACGGCGACACATCCAGATGCGCCACGGCGGACGCAGTATCGCCTCGACGGCCGATCGACCACCTAGCCCCCCTATATCTACCCTACCCCGAGCCCTGCTAGCCCTAACCTAGCCTGCTTCCTTCCCCCTCGAGCCCCGCCGCCGTCTGCCTCCTTTCTTCTCTGCAACCGCGAGCTCACCGGAGGAATCCCTCTCTGTACCTCCGTTGATCCCCGCCGTCTCAACAAGCCAAGCACACCTCCAGCTACCAAGACCAACTCCACACCCCCTCTTCTTCCTTTTCGACACCAAAGCAAGCACGGAGACGCCCGCAATCGCCGCCGCGATCCCTGAAGCCGCCGGCCACCGTGCGCTCTTCTCTGAACCTTGGCACGCCGCCGTCGCTGCCGTATCCCTCGACGCGATCCGACCGCGGGAACGAGTCCGCGGCATCCCCGACAACCTCCTGGACACCGCCGTTGAGGTCGAGGTGGCCCGTGTCTGCGCCGCCGTCCACGCCTTCGTCACCGGCAGCTGCGCCGCCCGAACTGCTTCCCTCTCTGTCCCTCCACGGTGAGCTCCACCGTACCTATCCCTCTTCCTCTCTGTCTGGTTCAACTAGCAAACGCGCACGCGCCCGCACCATCATCTCTGCACCCCCTCAGCAACCGCGAGCGCGAGAACAAGTTGATCACCGCCGGCGATACTCGCTCTGTCAGTCGAGGAAAGGAACACACCGTCAGTTTCGTCAGTAAAAATTCAGTCTTGCGCGAAACTGTATCTTATCCTCCCTGCGTGGTGGTATCTGACAAGCGCGCGAGTCTTACTGCATTGGTAGCGCTACGCTGAACCTAACGAGTGGTCGCGGGTTCGAATTCCCCCGGTGGGAATTAACCCAACATTTTTGCTCCGCTGTGACGCGCACGACCCCACCTGTCAGCCTCCCTTGCTGCCACGCGTGCGCGCTCGCGCCACGCTGGCCACAAGGCCCACTGCCCAGTGGCAGTGTGTAGAGGCCAGCTGAGTAACAAAAGTCTTCTGCGAATTACTGTAAATCAAAAATTCATTTAAATAACAGATTTGAGTATAAATTTCAACCTTTAATATCTCTTGTTCTATAATTCCAATAAATGCAAACTTTATATGTTTTCTGATCCAAATCTTCTAATCTTTCCAAATATCCAACTTGTGTTCTGTTTTGAACTTTCAAATTGCAATTCAAATTCAAATTTAAATCATTTCAATTGTATTTTGCTAAATTCAATAACTAATTATTCATAAGTCCAAATCATGCAAATAAAATATGTTTTCAATACCATTTTAAATACCCTATTCAAATATAAATTTTGTTTTCTGTTTTGAATAATTAAAATTGCCTAAACAATTTAAATCTTGTTTAATTCAATTAAAAATTGTTTAATATTGTTTAATTCCTAATTAAATAATCCAAAGTCCAATTTCAAAATGTGAAACATGTAATCCAACTAAAATTTGATAACCTTTTCAAATATCAACTTTGTTATCTGTTTTGCACCCTTTAACTTGTTGATAACAACCACTACTTGTTCAACACCATTAAGTACCAATAATTTCCAAAACTTATCAATGTTTTCTAAAATGGTTAACTATCATTCCAATTGCATTTAATATTGTTATCTTCTTGTTCTTCATCATGCATGCATCATTCTAACTCACTTACACATGATGCTTAGTGTTAGAACAATTAATTCAACTATAAGGCATGGGTTTGCCATATGCAATCTTTGCATATGGAGTCCATTTAAACTTGTGTATCATATCCACTAGTTTACCTTGGTGCATCTATTAAACTTGTCATGCATCCATATCTTGATCATGCTGGATCTTTTGCCGTAGTAGTAATTGTTGCATTCCGGTGTTTGTTCGAGGTTCGTTGCTTCTTCTCGGATAGGACGTTGAGATGATGTGAGCAACGACAAGTTCTGCTACCTTGCGGGATCTCAGGCAAGTATACTCACTTGCTGCCACATGGCTGCCTTTCATCACTTGTTACCGATTCTTTCCGTTGTTCTTTTCTGCTAGCCTTAGTAGTAGTTGTTTCTGTTACGAACCCATCACATGAATCCCTTAACCTTGTTACTGCCTCACCCCCATACCTATAACCATTGCTTGTTGCCCGTGTCTTACTATTATGCTTAGGGTTGTTTTGCTCGAGTCTGTTACCCGTTACTTTCTGTTACTATTTCATTATGTTCTGGGGCTCGATGTTAATCAATCAAACCTGTTAATTGCTAATGGTAATAATAATAATAATTTGATGATAAGGCACCGGCAGGAGGCCCTTGTGGTTTTGAGGCCTGCTAGTGTCGACCCTAATAGGAAAAGGGTCTTGTCTACTGATCCATGATGAGCGCACTACCCGCATTTGGGGAGTATGGGCTCCCCCTCAGTTTGACCCGATTCGCATCTCGTCCAAATCGCCTCATTTAGTTCGGGTTTTCCATTTGCTGCATGCATGATCTTGCGAGCCCTTGGTACCCGGGTGGAACTTTCGTAGTCGGCATATAGGGGGACACGGTCTTAGAGTGCTATGATGGTCCATTTTCTTCTGGGCTTGATTAGCCGTGCGCCCAAGGTGCTTTGGGCTTGATGCGAAGAAGGGTTGGATTGTGTTGAGTGCCCCGCTTGGTGGGAGGCATTCCATCTGGCGGGATATTCATGAGTGTGGTTACTATGGTGCACCCCTGCAGGGTAAATCTTCTCGAGAAGCCGTGTTTTCCGCGGTTATGGATTACTTGGTGAAAGTACTGGCTAACAAGTACTCAGGACAACTTCAACATAATGATCAATCATGTTTCACCCAATGATTAATAACTTGACTAGTAATAGGTTATTCACACAATAACTTGACTCATCTTTAATACCACGGTGTGAGTTATCCTCGGATTGCTTCTTTGGATAAGGGGCGAGATCCAGGACGGGTTTGTTTGAAGTTATCATTCAGTTGGATACTATCACTCGATCTTATCTCCTTTCTGATAGTTGGAAGTAATAGCATCTCTGTAGTTGGTTAGTGCAGCCTGCTGTCGCTTATTTGCCATAACCCCCTTCCTTTCCGTTGATCCTAAAGTATTTGTATCTTGTGATGACTGGCTACGCCGGTAACTTGTGAGTATGGGTTTTATCCCCCTTGCCAGTACTTAACCGTACTGACCCACGAATCTCTTTCGTGGCTGCAAATTCCAAATTGCAGTCAACAGGTTTGAAGTCTGACGACGTTAGCTTGGGAATCCCTCCGGCTTGGCCTGGGCAGGGATTGGACGCCTTCGGTTATCTTCAGGACTCTTAGTCCAATTTGGATCTTGTCCGTAGACGGACGTTTGTTTCTTCCGCTGTTATTTGGATCTTTGTTTTGTATCAGTTGTAACCCCGGCTCGTGTGAGTCATCTTGTATCTATCTGTTTCTGTTGTAATTGTGGATTATTCGTGAACTGTTGTAATGTTATCATAAATGGCAACCTGGAATCGGTTATTATGCGGATTTGGCGGGAATGCTGAAATCTGCATAGTGCCCGATCTCGGGGCGTCACAAATGGTATCAGAGCCTTGGTTCCGATTCCCGAGATTGTTTCGATACGAATGGTTATCGAAGCAACGGGTCCGCAAAGCCTGTAGGATAACCTCGCTAACGGTCGTTGTTTCTAGAGTGTCAAAAAACTATTTCTGCTAAACTATTTTGGAAAACATCTCAATAGGTTTCTTGTTTTCTCCTTATCCATATTGTATTTCCCCTCCCATCTTATTTGTTTTGGAGTCTACTCTCGTACTCAATCTTTCAAAGTGTTAGGATCCTACGTGGGTGGACGTTTTCTGAGCCTTTAACCTAATAGGTTCGATCATCGGAAGATTCCTGGTGGATGAACATCGTCGTCACTCCGAGCAAGGATCCCTTGTTAGTGGTGTCGAGGAGAACAACTGGAAGCATGAAGAATCGATAGTTGAACTTCTTTCCCCTCCCGGGTTAGCAGGTGGATTGCGAGGGCGCAATCCCTTGTTAGTGGTGTCGTCTGTAACACCTGTGGTGTTACCTGTTTGTTTGCTTGCATCATATGCATCATATTGCATTGCACCATGTTTGCATCACAACTGAAATTTTCAAAACAATTTAAACTTTCACCCTTGCTCAAAACTTCCAATTTCAAACTTGCAACTAAAACCCCTCAACTGCTTTACACTGGTTGGATTGTTTTAATCACTTGTCTGTTGCAATCTTTCAAATAAAGAATTGCAAATCAAAAACATCTTTTGCTTCCAATCAATCACCTTAATCTTTTATTTTCAAATCAATTCAAAAACTCAAACCAATTCTCAAAAACATCAATCCTTTGAATCCATGCAGTTTACCACTAATTGGAATTCCTTAAAACATTTCTAAACCCTAGGGGCAACCCTATTCAATGCATGTTTTTCTTAAAGGTTTTATTAAACTCAAAATCCCTCTATTTTGATTTCAAATACAAAGTACCATTTTAAAACTCAATAGTTGAAATCCAAAGCTGAAATGTGGTTTCTAATTATCTAACAAGCTTAACCAAAATTTTCTGTAATTTTTATTAACTAAAACCCTAACAGTTTTCTTCCAAAAGCATTTGCTACAAAAAAAATATAATAAAACAGAAAAGAACAAAACGAGCTAAGCAGCGCAGCGCGCAGCACCTAACCTAGGCCCAGCCCACCTATGCCACTAACGCGCGCGCAGCTGGCCCAATACCCCTTCGCTGCCGCCCCTCGTCGTCCCCCCGTACGGCGACACATCCAGATGCGCCACGGCGGACGCAGTATCGCCTCGACGGCCGATCGACCACCTAGCCCCCCTATATCTACCCTACCCCGAGCCCTGCTAGCCCTAACCTAGCCTGCTTCCTTCCCCCTCGAGCCCCGCCGCCGTCTGCCTCCTTTCTTCTCTGCAACCGCGAGCTCACCGGAGGAATCCCTCTCTGTACCTCCGTTGATCCCCGCCGTCTCAACAAGCCAAGCACACCTCCAGCTACCAAGACCAACTCCACACCCCCTCTTCTTCCTTTTCGACACCAAAGCAAGCACGGAGACGCCCGCAATCGCCGCCGCGATCCCTGAAGCCGCCGGCCACCGTGCGCTCTTCTCTGAACCTTGGCACGCCGCCGTCGCTGCCGTATCCCTCGACGCGATCCGACCGCGGGAACGAGTCCGCGGCATCCCCGACAACCTCCTGGACACCGCCGTTGAGGTCGAGGTGGCCCGTGTCTGCGCCGCCGTCCACGCCTTCGTCACCGGCAGCTGCGCCGCCCGAACTGCTTCCCTCTCTGTCCCTCCACGGTGAGCTCCACCGTACCTATCCCTCTTCCTCTCTGTCTGGTTCAACTAGCAAACGCGCACGCGCCCGCACCATCATCTCTGCACCCCCTCAGCAACCGCGAGCGCGAGAACAAGTTGATCACCGCCGGCGATACTCGCTCTGTCAGTCGAGGAAAGGAACACACCGTCAGTTTCGTCAGTAAAAATTCAGTCTTGCGCGAAACTGTATCTTATCCTCCCTGCGTGGTGGTATCTGACAAGCGCGCGAGTCTTACTGCATTGGTAGCGCTACGCTGAACCTAACGAGTGGTCGCGGGTTCGAATTCCCCCGGTGGGAATTAACCCAACATTTTTGCTCCGCTGTGACGCGCACGACCCCACCTGTCAGCCTCCCTTGCTGCCACGCGTGCGCGCTCGCGCCACGCTGGCCACAAGGCCCACTGCCCAGTGGCAGTGTGTAGAGGCCAGCTGAGTAACAAAAGTCTTCTGCGAATTACTGTAAATCAAAAATTCATTTAAATAACAGATTTGAGTATAAATTTCAACCTTTAATATCTCTTGTTCTATAATTCCAATAAATGCAAACTTTATATGTTTTCTGATCCAAATCTTCTAATCTTTCCAAATATCCAACTTGTGTTCTGTTTTGAACTTTCAAATTGCAATTCAAATTCAAATTTAAATCATTTCAATTGTATTTTGCTAAATTCAATAACTAATTATTCATAAGTCCAAATCATGCAAATAAAATATGTTTTCAATACCATTTTAAATACCCTATTCAAATATAAATTTTGTTTTCTGTTTTGAATAATTAAAATTGCCTAAACAATTTAAATCTTGTTTAATTCAATTAAAAATTGTTTAATATTGTTTAATTCCTAATTAAATAATCCAAAGTCCAATTTCAAAATGTGAAACATGTAATCCAACTAAAATTTGATAACCTTTTCAAATATCAACTTTGTTATCTGTTTTGCACCCTTTAACTTGTTGATAACAACCACTACTTGTTCAACACCATTAAGTACCAATAATTTCCAAAACTTATCAATGTTTTCTAAAATGGTTAACTATCATTCCAATTGCATTTAATATTGTTATCTTCTTGTTCTTCATCATGCATGCATCATTCTAACTCACTTACACATGATGCTTAGTGTTAGAACAATTAATTCAACTATAAGGCATGGGTTTGCCATATGCAATCTTTGCATATGGAGTCCATTTAAACTTGTGTATCATATCCACTAGTTTACCTTGGTGCATCTATTAAACTTGTCATGCATCCATATCTTGATCATGCTGGATCTTTTGCCGTAGTAGTAATTGTTGCATTCCGGTGTTTGTTCGAGGTTCGTTGCTTCTTCTCGGATAGGACGTTGAGATGATGTGAGCAACGACAAGTTCTGCTACCTTGCGGGATCTCAGGCAAGTATACTCACTTGCTGCCACATGGCTGCCTTTCATCACTTGTTACCGATTCTTTCCGTTGTTCTTTTCTGCTAGCCTTAGTAGTAGTTGTTTCTGTTACGAACCCATCACATGAATCCCTTAACCTTGTTACTGCCTCACCCCCATACCTATAACCATTGCTTGTTGCCCGTGTCTTACTATTATGCTTAGGGTTGTTTTGCTCGAGTCTGTTACCCGTTACTTTCTGTTACTATTTCATTATGTTCTGGGGCTCGATGTTAATCAATCAAACCTGTTAATTGCTAATGGTAATAATAATAATAATTTGATGATAAGGCACCGGCAGGAGGCCCTTGTGGTTTTGAGGCCTGCTAGTGTCGACCCTAATAGGAAAAGGGTCTTGTCTACTGATCCATGATGAGCGCACTACCCGCATTTGGGGAGTATGGGCTCCCCCTCAGTTTGACCCGATTCGCATCTCGTCCAAATCGCCTCATTTAGTTCGGGTTTTCCATTTGCTGCATGCATGATCTTGCGAGCCCTTGGTACCCGGGTGGAACTTTCGTAGTCGGCATATAGGGGGACACGGTCTTAGAGTGCTATGATGGTCCATTTTCTTCTGGGCTTGATTAGCCGTGCGCCCAAGGTGCTTTGGGCTTGATGCGAAGAAGGGTTGGATTGTGTTGAGTGCCCCGCTTGGTGGGAGGCATTCCATCTGGCGGGATATTCATGAGTGTGGTTACTATGGTGCACCCCTGCAGGGTAAATCTTCTCGAGAAGCCGTGTTTTCCGCGGTTATGGATTACTTGGTGAAAGTACTGGCTAACAAGTACTCAGGACAACTTCAACATAATGATCAATCATGTTTCACCCAATGATTAATAACTTGACTAGTAATAGGTTATTCACACAATAACTTGACTCATCTTTAATACCACGGTGTGAGTTATCCTCGGATTGCTTCTTTGGATAAGGGGCGAGATCCAGGACGGGTTTGTTTGAAGTTATCATTCAGTTGGATACTATCACTCGATCTTATCTCCTTTCTGATAGTTGGAAGTAATAGCATCTCTGTAGTTGGTTAGTGCAGCCTGCTGTCGCTTATTTGCCATAACCCCCTTCCTTTCCGTTGATCCTAAAGTATTTGTATCTTGTGATGACTGGCTACGCCGGTAACTTGTGAGTATGGGTTTTATCCCCCTTGCCAGTACTTAACCGTACTGACCCACGAATCTCTTTCGTGGCTGCAAATTCCAAATTGCAGTCAACAGGTTTGAAGTCTGACGACGTTAGCTTGGGAATCCCTCCGGCTTGGCCTGGGCAGGGATTGGACGCCTTCGGTTATCTTCAGGACTCTTAGTCCAATTTGGATCTTGTCCGTAGACGGACGTTTGTTTCTTCCGCTGTTATTTGGATCTTTGTTTTGTATCAGTTGTAACCCCGGCTCGTGTGAGTCATCTTGTATCTATCTGTTTCTGTTGTAATTGTGGATTATTCGTGAACTGTTGTAATGTTATCATAAATGGCAACCTGGAATCGGTTATTATGCGGATTTGGCGGGAATGCTGAAATCTGCATAGTGCCCGATCTCGGGGCGTCACAAAAGGGTCATCTAAACCACAAGTTATGCAGAGTACAAGGCTAAACAGCTGGAAGCTCAACGATTATTAAGCATAACTTCAAAACCTATGTGAAACAACTCAGGGATCTTTGTGAATTTAGCAGTAGGCAGTTCGTTCCCCTTTCAAGATCAAGTGCCCTAGACTTGGAGATCCGGGTCCAGGTGACTTGAAATCTTAAAAAGAGAAAAAATTGCTTACTTGTAGGATTCCAAAAACCCAAATATCCGAGTCTTGGGGACTTGGGACTTGGAAGAAAATCCGCTTGTCAATACCCATGAGACCCGGAAATCGAGTTTTCACAAAAGGAACAATAAAGAAAGCCGGATATCGAGAACAGATGAGCTCAATAATGGATAAATTTAAAAAGGCCGGCAGAGGCATAGAGTATATCAAGACCTTAGCGTGCATTACAAAATCCCGGTGAAAAGATATCAAAGGTGCACAGGCGCACCACCCAAAATATAACTGTTTAAGCAGCATGTTGACCAACCAGTGCATAAGAAGAGGCATTAGAGATCAGATGTCACTCGGCGTTCATCTTGGCCTTGCCCTTGCCATCATTGGTAGTAGCAGCAGCACCCGGATCAGCGGTACCAGCCCGCGCAGGAGGGGGAACGACCGGTGTTGAGGTAGCGGGGGCAGAGCCGGCTTCAGCTTGCTTCTTGGCAGCCTCCGCCATCAACGCAGCAGCTTCCTCCTTCCACCGAGCCAGCATATCATACGGCTCGGGAAGATCCGACTTAATTGCTTCACCAGCAGCATCATATGCTGGAACAAGGATATTAACATCCAGTTCGTCAGCGATCACGCTGGCCGGGTAACGGACCTCCTTCTGGACGGCCTGAAAATCCTTCACCGAGAACTTGGACCCATCAAGCTTGAACTCTGGGAAGCCGCCCATAAGCTTCGCTAGCTCGAGCTTGGGGAAATAAGCCTTGGCGAGTGCAAGCCCCCGGGTCACTCCAACCCGGCAAGACGAGCGTTTCCAGTGCCAAATCCACTCAGGAATAGTGGAGAAGACATCCAGCATCCTCTGCAGATCAACATGTCCTTTACCCGGCCACCGTAATTCCTGCAGGATCCATTTGGTTCCAGCACATAGCTGCCGGATAACGCTCTTCATGGTCTTCAGCTTGGCAATGTCATCCTCTTCCGGCATGGTTTCGTCCGGGCCTGAAAAAATGGAAACGTAAGTCGGGAAAACTCTTGCTATCTATTAAAAGGATAAACCCGGAGGAGGAAACGTACCAAGTAAAGCACGATATGTGTCTGATATTTGGACAGAAAGGCTTGTTAGATCATCTTCTGCTTTGTGAGCCCTTTTTCTATATTTCCTCATTATCAGCCTATTCCTCCTGGCCTCAGCTTCGGCTGCTTCACGCAAAGCTACCTCCTTTTCGATGAGCTTGGTGGCATCTGCCAGTTTTTCCTCAGATTGAGTCACGGAAGACTGCATGCATGCAAACAAGGATCAGTCGGGTAGAGGAGTAAGTTATCAGTCGCTTGTATAATAAAGTCCCAAGCAAATTATGAATCAATTCACTCGGAACTTGGGGACTGGACAAGGGCACAAGCAACATTAGTCGGATTTACCTCGTGTTTGGCTATTAAAGCCCCCAAGATGTTTTCTTCATTAGCCCTCAAAGTGCGCATGGTTTCCAGCATCTGGGCAAACGTCAGTTCCTCGGATCGAGTACCGGAAGAGCCGGCAGCTTGGTCGCCTGGTGGGGGGGCTCTCCCCTCCCTTGGAGTCGAGACCCGGACAGTTTGAGTACCCGGGTTGGGAGAACCCATCCTTGTATCTAAAACCTCGATCTCCTCGTCTACTGGTTCCGATGAGGAAGGAGATCCAGCGGCTCGGGGAAGCGGATTCTTCAGAGGGCCTTGTTCCTGGTTATTCGCCGTATCACCGCCAGTCGCGGCGTCTGCGTTATCAGTCGGCTTCTCCACCCGATGGTTATCTGTTTCTACGTTTTCCGGGTCACTGACGGTGACTTGAGTGCTGAAAGAAAGATGAGAAAAGGCAGTTATTAGTGATGACGGTGGCTTGAGTGGAAATTTGTCAGACGTAAAAGGAAATCATGTAGCAAAAACTTACCCGGCATTCACGGTGTAGTCCGGCGGGAGCTCGCCGCTGGAAGCAGATGAGGTCGTCACAGGGACCACTAATGGAGCCCGGAATTGCCCGGCACGTGGATGGTTAGGAGAAGGGTGGCGTTGAGGAGAGTCGGAAGGACGAGACGGAGGAGCGCTGGCACGAGGGACCGAGGGGGTAGAGATGCCCGGGTTAAGGGGATCTTCACCCGGGGAGCTCCGAGTTACTCTGCGTTTGGCTGGGAAAGAATTCTTCAAGCACGACGAATTTGATAATTGATGGTTAAGTTGTCGCATGGCGTCAAAGGAGTAAGGTTCAGAGGATAATGAGGAAAAAGGAACCTTGGACACTGCCCCCTGGCCTTCCTCTTGCCTCCAACTGTTGCCTCTTGGTCAGACTCGGTTGCCTCCGGGTCATCCTCGTTGGTCTCACCTTCGTCCTCCAGCCCTGCGAACCGGGTGTGTGTTCGTTGGAAAAAAGGTAAATGGGAGGAAAATAATACAAGTAAAGATATACAAATTCTGTGCAAATACCTTCACTATCATCAGCCGGCTCGTCCTCTTCTTCCGGGTCTCTGGAAGGGGGGGAGGGTTCAACTCTCCAGAAAGGGTCATCAGCCTAAGACAAAAGAATGAGACTAAGGGTTAGAAGCTGTATCAAGTCAAAATGTGGAAATAAGTCATGAATATCGGGTATTACCGCTGGAGCCGGGTTCTCCCGAGTAAACGGGGGTAACCCGGTGATGCCCTTTATCACCTCCAGCTTCTCTGTTAAGAAGCCCTTGATGGTCTTGTTGGTATCGCCGGTCGCAAAGCTCTTGGTGGAGTATCTGAGTGCATCTGTGGTGTGCCCCGAATACTCGCACATCAATTTGGTGCGGATGGAGTTGGGTTGGATCCGAAAATCAACCCATGTTTTTACTAAATTTAGCCCGAGGAGGCCTTGGGCTGAGAGGATGGCTATCTTGGCTAATAAGGGAAGGATCGCCTCCCTGTCTGAGTCTGGTGCAAAGGCATTGAAAGACTCGGAAGGTTCGAGGAGGTTTTCCGAGTAACCCGGCAGTTTCTTTTCGCCGTCTGGGGAGGTATCGTGGCAGTAAAAGAAAGACAGCTGCCAATGTTTGACGTGGGAGTTTAAATTGAGAGTTGGCATCGGTGAATTCTTGCGGCGTTGGATGGATACCCCGCCGCAAGTAAGAAGTGCTCCGTCACCACTTTCGCGGCACGGCTTACACTGGAATAGTTCGATGAAGAGAGTCAGACTTGGCGGTATGCACAAGTACGACTCGGATAGAACGATGAAGTGGGTAATATTCAACATAGAGTTAGGCCCTATGTCGAATACCCGGAGGCCATAATGGCTTAAGACCTCCCTGAAGAAAGGGTGACCCGGAGGACGGAATCCCCGGGTCACGTGCTCTACGAAGCAGATTACCTCGTTATCAGCAGGTGTGGGCCGGGTCTCGTTGCCCGGCGCCCTCCAGTGAATGTCCTTCTGAGAAGGGAGAATTCCTAATTCGGCTAGCTTGTCCAACTTGGCCTTCGTAGCTGTGGAACGCCCCCAGTTGGCAGATATGGTTTGGGTAGTCCTCGCCTGAGTCGGCTGTTTTCCTTGTCGTTTGGGAGCCATGGGATCAACCTGCGAAACACAAGAAAAAGAGGCATAAGAAATAAGACCCGGGAGTGTTGGATTATCCGAGTATAAGATATCAAGAAAGTATGAAGCTAAAAATTATCCGGGTATCACGCTATGAAGAAGAGATTACAAGGTATCCGGGTGTCAAGTACAATTGTGGAGATTATTGGTCACTTACGTATGGAAAAGCATTTGGGGAGGATGGGTGGTTGCCCATGTGTCTACTGCAAGCAAAATAGCTGGAAAAGGAGGGTTTTCCGGGTGTTAACGCAATGAGCGGAAAATCAAGGAGGTATGGATCTAGATGGGAAAGTTTGCGAGCGATTTTACAGGAGATTTGGTGATTAGTAATGGTAGAAGGATGAGTTGTAACTATCTAGCAGGTGGTTAAAGGAGTTGGCGAGCATCGAGTCGATCTAATTTGATGCAATCGGAAAAATGATTCACGGGTTGACCTAGATTCGATCTTGGATGAATTGAAAAATTGCGGGGCTAAATTAAACGGCTGCGAGAGGCTTACTGGAGAGATTGGAGTCTAGCGCGACGGCGGCGAGCGGCGTGGCTCGAATGCCCCTTCGCAATTCTTGGCGAGAGGAATAAAGGCGCGATGGTGACACTTGACGGCGGCGCGAGATGGCTCGATGGCGGGCGCGGCCGGCGGCGATCTTGCTTCGATGACAAGCACGAGCTTCTTGCGGTGGTGCCGCGAGGATGTAAGGAGCAAGGAAGGAAAGGGGAAGCTGAGGCGTAGTGATGGGTTTAGGGTTACCCTTTGAGTGCTATTTATAAGGTAAGGGTGGGTCTCTCTCAACGGCCAGAAGCCGGAAATCGTGGGGTGATGGTTATCCACGTGGATTCTACGAGATATGCGCCAAATATTGAGCAAGGCATTTGGATAAAAGAAAGAAGGAGATCTACCCCGTGATATCAGGATCGATTATCGAGTATAGGGATCTTGGGATTTTTATTAGGGTTTGGACCTGGAAAATTAAACCAGTGTTTGGAGGAAAAACCCGGGTTACTACATGGCCACCATGGAGTGAGGCCTAGCTGAATATTAAAGCATCTTAACCCGGCCTCCATATGCATGTGTGTTTGATATCTTTGCAGGGAATAGCGAGCGCTTCAAGGAGGATCCATGAAGCCCAAGCTATTCTGGGGACTACTGATGGGGGGATGATAACCCGGTAGGCCAAACTCCAAGGAGTAACCCGGCCCAAAGGACGCTGTGCAGGATCCGGCTAAGGATAAGGAAACCTGTGAAGGCCCAAGCTTGTAGGCCCAGTAACCCGGATTGTGGGTTATGGTAGAAGAAAGTTAGGGTTTGTGCGCCGTGTCCGGGTAGGATCCAGGATGCGCCTTGGAGAATAAGCCAGGGGGTACGGGTGCTTTATAAACCGACCCCCAGGTCTAGTTTAGGCAGAGATCTAAGAACCCTAGCAATATCGCTTGATATCGAGCATCTAGTGTAATCCCAGAGTTGAGTTGTTATATCAAGATCGGAGACTCGGCGACTTTGATTGCCGGCTACCAGATCGAATTGCACCATGTTTTCCTCTGAGCTAAACCCTCTCCCAAACGCCTGTGTCGTCTTGCCCCAAGATCAGTTACCCCCGGTAACGTCTGCCGTGATTATCCCACGACAGGTCTACTAACACCTTGTTAAATGAGGAGTTTTGCAAGCTTGTGACCGATAGGTTTGATATGTCTATGATGGGAGAGTTGGAGTTCTTCCTTGGCTTTGAAGTGAATCAATATGATGAAGGAACCTTCATAAAACAAGCCAAATACACTCAATACATGCTCAAGAGATTTAATATGCATGATGCCAAGCCTATGAAGACTCCCATGTCCACGACCACCGACTTGAAACCCGACCCCAACGGTAAAGAGGTAGATCAAAAGGTATACCGCTCCATGATTGGCTCCTTGCTCTACCTTTGTGCATCTAGACCAGATATCATGTATAGCGTAGGTAAATGTGCAAGGTTTCAAGCCTCCCCGAGGCAAAGTCATTTGGAAGCTGTGAAACGAATCTTTCGATATTTAGTTCATACCCCAAATTTCGGTCTTTGGTACCCCAAGGGTTCAAACTTTCAGCTCATTGGAAATTCGGATGCGGGAGAGAACACGGATAGGAAGTCCACGTCCGAGGGTTGCCAATTCCTTGGCCGCTCCTTGGTATGTTGGTCTTCAAAGAAGCAGAACTGCATTGCTCTCTCCACCACCGAGGCCGAGTATATCTCCGCGGCAAGTTGTTGTGCCCAATTGCTTTGGATGAGGCAAACCTTGAAGGATTATGGTATTCATTTTGACAAGGTGCCTCTTCTTTGTGATAATGAGAGTGCTATCAAGATCGCCTACAACCCCGTTCTTCACTCCAAGACGAAGCACATTGAGATCGGTCATCATTTCATTCGGGGTCATGTTGAGAAAGGTGATATTGATCTCTCATATGTCCCCACCAAGGATCAACTTGCCGATATCTTCACGAAGGCCCTTGATGAACCAAGATTTCGAGCTTTGAGGAATGAACTAAATGTCATCAATTCTTCCAACTTCACTTGAAACCTTGCATATGTACCTTCATTATGCATGCTATTAGGTTTGGATGTAGGAATGGAAATAGGGGGAGCGTTACTCAACTCATGAGTATACACTCCTCTTATTATGCGAAAATCAATTCATCATTGCATATCCAGTCAATTTGTGACTTATTGTGCTTAATTGTGAGTATTATTTTTGGACCCAAGATAAATCTTCGCGGTGCCAAAGTACACACTCAAACATGGTGGCTTCGTCCACCGACCTTTGGTATTTTTGGCTCTTTCACGCGTATCATACTTCCCCTTTGACAACTCGTGCGGGTTCGGTTTTCTAATTTTTTTTGCATCTTGCGAACCCCTTCGAGTAATGTCTCTCGTATATCAGTGACTAATTTCCAACCCAAGCTTCATTTTCCCAAAACATTATTCCATTCTTAATGCTCTTGTTTTCATGATCTTTTTTAAAACATTTTCTACTGCAGGGGAGTCCCCCACAGCCCATTATTGCCATCAAAAGAGTGCTACAGTTATGTACAAATATACACAAAGGAATAGACTAAGGCAGTCTATCACTAGCTAACACTAGCTAAGGGAGAGTCTTAATCCATGATGATAAATCCGCAGCCAAAGAAGCACTCAACCTATGCTTAAGCATAAGGAGATCTAACATGAAGCCAACTTTCCATCCCATAAAGGAATGTCTTTCCGATTTCAATATAACTCCATTCCTTTGCTTCCAGATGTTTCAACAGGCAAGAATCACTATCTCAGTGAAACAAGGTCCTTTGAAAGCCTTTTTGCATTGGAGAGATTATGCAAGACTGTGTTATCACTCCAGCTGATTTGCAAGTAATTCCAAATCCTTGAGCTGAAAACACACTGGAAAAACAAATGAATCCAGTCCTCATGACAAAGATTACTGCAAAGAACACAGTGGTCAGTCCCCTCAATCTTCCATTTCCTTCTCTTAATCATGTCCTTGGTATTAATTCTATCTTTTAGAATCAGCCAAGCAAAAAATTTGTGCTTTGACATGCATTTGGACTTCCAGATCCACTTGGCAGGCCTATCATCAGGCAGTTGAGCAAACTGCAGCTGATAGAATTTTCTCGAAGTATAAACCCCTTTATTAAAATTACATTTCCAAACATCATCATTGTCATTCACCTGAACATTTTCCAAGAGGATTTGCATATCAGTAAACTCAAGGAAAGCTTCATTTGAAAGAGGCAAATGAAAAGCATCCGAGAGGTCTGTCAACAGTTTCAAATCTCTCACTGAGGACAATGGATCCTTGGCAAAGGAGAACAATCTTCGAAATTTTACTGACAAAGGCTGTCCCATCCAGGAATCTTTCCAGAAAAGCCCAGTATATCCATTCCCCACTATGCAAGAAGAGAATGAGCACCAAGTATCAGCTAATTTCATAACACCCCTCCACCAGAAGGATCCACAGGAGGTCACAGCATGCGGAACCGACTGAAAATAATAAGCATTCTTGACTAGATGAACCCAAGAAATATCCATAGAGTTATAGAATTTTGCTAGGAATTTCAGCAGCAAAGCCCTATTTTGGATCTGAAGATTAATGACCCCTAAGCCTCCTTTACTTTTAGGCTTACACACCATATCCCAAGCAGCCAAAGAATTCACTCTTTGCTTATTTTTGTCCTTCCTCCATAAACACCTCCTCCTTGCTTTATCAATAATATCAATGACACCCTTAGGTATCACTAATGTGCACATATAATAAGTGGGCAAAGAGGACAGAACCGAATTCACAAGAACCAAGATATCCCCATAAGAAAGAAAGGAGACTGTAGCAGAAAGTCTCCTCTCAACTCTGTCAATGAGTGGTGCAAAATGTCTAATAGATGGCTTAGTGGTTCCCATGGGCAAGCCTAAATATGTGAAGGGCATAGAATCCACATTACAATCCAACACAGAAGCCAAATCAACAGTTTCCTGCTGTGATAAATTTATTGGTATCATTGAAGACTTGTTATAATTCACCTTTAACCCAGTGATTTGAGCATAAAGGCTGAGCAAATTTTTAAATACCAATAATTGATCAGAATCAGCAGGTAAGATCACCAGAGTGTCATCGGCATATTGAACAATAGGAAAATCCCCCCCAATGGGAATTGGTAAACGAAGACGTCCCTCCCTTAGAGCCATATTAACAATACTCTGCAACAAATCCCCACCTAGCACATAGAGAATAGGTGACAAAGGATCACCCTGCCTGACTCCTCTTTTGCAGACAAAAGGTTTGCCAGGAACTCCATTTAACATAACCGAAGATGATCCAGAGGAAAGAATTTCCTTCACCCATTTTATCACTAAAGAAGGAAACCCTTTAGATCTCAAAATTTGGAGAATGGCACTGTGCTCAATGGTATCAAAAGCTTTCTCAAAGTCTATCTTGAAAACCACCACTTTCTGTTTAGATTGCTTACACTGAAAAATGTACTCAAAACACCATGCCAGAGAATCTTGAATAGTTCTGGACTTGATGAACCCATATTGATTAGCATGGATGCATCCAAAAAAATTATCTTGGAAACGATTAGCCAGAATCTTAGCGCGCGAAAACTTGGTCGGGCGGAGGCTCCGGTGAAACCACCGGAGGCTCCGCTGCCCATGTCCACCGGATCCCACCGGAGGCTCCGCTGGCGCAAATTGCTCGGCGGACCATATTTTGGTGGGCTGTTTGGACGAGGGGCGGAGGCTCCGGTGAAACCACAGGAGGCTCCGCTGTGCTGGGAGCGGAGGCTCCGGTGAAACCACCGGAGGCTCCGCCCGAGGCGGTTCTGCGGGATAAGATCTAGGGCGAGCGGGGGTCAACTAAGATCCAATCTTATTTCCCCCACTCGCCCTCCCTCTTCTCCCTCACAACCGCCGCCGCCCCCAAGGTCTCCGCCGCCGGATTTGGGTGCTCCACCGCCGGGAGCTCTCTTCCTTGCCTTGGACCACCCCGGGATCTTCTTCCTCCTTCCTTTCCACCATGGATGGTGCGGGTATGTGCTCTCTCTCTCTCATCTAGTTGATGGATGGGGATGCATAGGAGTTCCATGTTCTTAACATCTAGATGTGTGGATTTGGAGTTTTTGGGGTAGGAGACCACGAGTACAAACCCTAGCAACCTAGACAGTGAGTATTAGGCTTGAATCGTTACGGTTTCAGGGTGGATTTTTCGTATGCCCTAACCCTAGTTATTCAACCCTAATACCATCTATATCTTTGTTCCTTGGATTTGTGCATCTTTATAAACTTGAGCATTACCTTTTCTTCATGATATCCTTGATATTTCTTTCTTAGATGCTTCCGGCTCCAAAGGAAAGGGCACTCGTTACAAGAGCATGGGTCGTTGCAAGGCTCCTAGGTTCGATGAAATTGAAGAAACTCTGGACCCATCTCAGCCCAAGCATAAGAGATTCCCGGCTACCTGATGACTCCCAAGTGCAGGAGATCAATTGTAGTACCTTTCGATAAGTATTTGAGTGTCGAACCCACGAGGAGCTGAAGGTAAACTATCTATTCTAAAAGCCCTATAACCCTCTTATATGGTTGTTTATGCAAAGCAATAAGTTTGACTAAAAGGAACTAACTAATTAAAAGCAAGTGATGTGGAGTGTGGTTTGTTTAGTAACTAGTGACGCAAGTTTAAAATGCAAGTTTCTAAGCAAGTTTCACAAGTAGCAAGCAGCAAATATCTCAAGTATCTCAAGGGAGCAAGTGTTCTAGCAATAGGTGTTTCGTTCGTGTGGTTGTCACAATTAGTGAAGCACATGTTTTAGTCTTAGTTGTTTCTTCTAGGAAGGAGCCATGAATAGGTATAGTCAAGTAAATGATCTACAACCCCTTATGATGGATCATGTGGCCAAGTAAATGACTGCACAAGATTGATTAAGACATAAAGTCCCACCATAGCCTTACGTTCTAAGGTCCCCTATATATATCCCCCAATAACTTAACTTTGTGGCTCGGTCTCAGGTTACTGTCACTCCCAAGTCACCACCACTCCATTATGCCACCGGTGATCACCTTACATGTATTCCCCAACATATGCGTGCACTCATATATTGTACATAAAGACAATCATAGAAGATAACAAACTTGTATGCAACCAATCAACGAACTATTTCACCATTGCCAAGAACAATTCACTACTCAAACATAGACGGGGAGACACAATACATCAAGGGAATATAGTATTGCATCATATATCGTGTTTGCCAAGAGATTGCAGTGGAGAGATGGAGCTGATCTTGCTGTAGATGTTGATGATGAACATGCCGGAGGGGGGTGGAGCCCTCCTGGGGTGATCCCGGCGGCGTTTCCCCCCTCCGATCTTCTCCGGCGGCAGCCTTCTGTCTCTATGTTTCGTGGTTTCGTCTCTCAGCGCCGCCTCCTACTCGAAAAGGCCAGGGGACCCTTTATATAGTCGTTTTTAGGTCACGATACACTCGGGAGAAGAAAGATCGACGACATCGGAGCCACGGGGGCAAAAAGGGGGCCTCTCACGCGGCCAAGGAATCTGGCCGCGTGGAGGGTCCTCTTTGCCACCTGGTTGGCCTTTTGGCCCTCTACTTTGGCCCATGGTCTTCGTCTCAAAAATTCTGAACCGTGCTCTTTGGCCTTGCCCTTTTTGGAGTCCCGAAGCTCCCGGAAAGTCTGAAACACTAAAAAGTACATTTTCTGGAAAAACAGGGTTAGAACCAAAAGAAGGGGGATTGTTTAGAAAATCCCCCAAATCATTATAAAACATGAATATAAGTTGCTAATATGTAGGAAAAACAAGTAATAACATGCAAAGTTCATGTATGCATTTTACATGCATCAACATCCCCAAGCTTAACCCATGCTCGTCCTCGAGTATGAAGGTGATAAAACTAACATGGACTTTGCATATTGAAACAATCATGGGATATCAACGAGGATTATTCATGCTACATATAATCAAATGATTAATACTAGAAATGAGTAGCAATATACAATTCATGTTGTAAGAAATATCAAATATGCAAGCAAAGATGCTTCATGAAAGTTCACAAAGTGTATAATGAAATAAAAGCACTATGGACCAAATGCATACACAAAATGAAAAATAAAATCCTATATTGGTCAAAGAATAGCATAATGGAAAATAGAAAATATGGTGGACACTTTGGAGAAAATTGAGTAGAGGTAAAACATGATCAAGTCTTATTTAGCCTCTAAATTATTCAACTAAAATTACTAATTGAAATGTGGTATCCATTGATCTAGGACTCTCATTTCCCCTTTATCACTAGCATCTTAAATGGTGAATGTTGAAGTAATGTGAATGACAAGGTGGTTGAAAGCCTCATGCCCCGTGAGTGTGAAAACCTACTCCATGATTACTCAACTTAAGATTCCTAATAAGCTTTGTACAATCATAATAAGTATTAATGACATCATAGAGAACCGCAAAGAGGTACCTCTTTCCCCATGACATGGAAACAAGCTCATGTCACAATGACAAGACAAACAAACGGACTAGACTCATCATCCTTTTTATTTTCATTCACTATTATGCATAGCTTCTTATTTTATTGTAGGATGTTTTGTAGAGTCACTCAAGCTGTAAGTAAATTTCCACCATGATAAAGCATGGCTTGGGTTAGCGGCCCAATGCGTTTCTCTAGTCATATAGATACTTACTCATCAAAACTTACTATTCCTCTATTTCATTTCGGCATGGCAGGAGTCCAAAAACAAAAGTACATGATATCAACCAAATGTAAATTTTTGTGCAATGTTGAAAGCTTTCCGGTGATACACATTTATAGCTAGCTCCCAACCACACACTTGTCAAACGCAAAACTTGTGGCTCCCATTATTGGGTCATGTTTATTAGATGCATAAAAAGTAAAGTGTGCCTTCAAAAGTTCATGAGAGTCCTATCCCAAGTTCAACCCATGACAATTAATAAAGTGAATATCTTAATTTAGAACATAAATAACACAATAACATGGTGAACATACTCGGAATAGCAATGAAGCTAATGGGAAGATATGGTGGACTCACTGGAAATACTTGGCTAAGGAGTGTTGGAAACAAGTTTTTACTTGTTGGAATTTTTAAATTTTTGGCTAGCAAGAGGGAGATAGTTGACCAGCTACTATGCATGCATATGTCCATAGAACTACTCATTTCATGACAAACTAAATAAACCAGCAATTAACATCAAGGACATGAATAAGAGATAGCTCAAGACAACATTATTGCAAATTTCTACACATAAAAAGCCTATAAATCATGCAAACATATGTAGCTCTTCAAATCAACCATGGCATCCCTATTCCAAGTCATAATACTATCATCCAATACATTCCAACCCCAAACTCCAGTAGCTCAATATCATATAAAATGATGGGTGTGGTCTTATCAAAACAAAAATAAAAACAAAAACTAGACGCTTCAAGTCTCTACGATAAATGCTTTGCTTAGAAAAACAGAAAGTAGACGTGTGCTAACCAAAAGAGTGTAGATCCAGTGGGGTGTTCATCACATACCCAAGCTTATGTCTTTCACCATTCTTGGATGTCTTGAGGCGCAGCTCCTCTATTCCCTGTGAAAAATCTTCACAAAACATGTTTCTCCCATTCTTTTTCTGTGGGGTGAGATTAGCAAGGACAAACAAATCACATGCTTGCTGTGCAAAATTCCAAATAAAATGCTCCAGTAGATAGACAATAAGGTTCATTATGTTGTATGTTCACTCTCTTGCTTGAAAGAATCATGGAAATTCGATTCCCAAGCCCAAAGAGTGCATAAAACAAAAGAAGGCAGAATCTGTCCAGAAAAGCAACAGCAGCAAAACGAACGTTTTTTCCTAAGCTATACTCGTCAATTTTTGTGCTTGCAGAGGACGAAAAGTTGCAGAACATACTAAAAAATTAGCTCAATCCTACATACCAATAAAAAACGTAAAATCATACGGTGAGCAGACTCGTGCTGAAACAGAAATTTCATGCACTAGGATAGCAACTTATAAGTCCAAATGGGTTTGACTTGACTCTTTATTGAAAACTCCAGAATTAAAACAAAAAAAACTAATCTCTTGAGACAGAAAGAGGACACTAGGAAAATCCAAACAAAAACAACCGGGTTGCCTCCCGTAAAGCGCTTTCTTTATAGCCATATAGCTAGGCTTTACTTACTTAACATAATGATGGTTGGAGTGAGGTGGCTCGGCATCCCCAAGCTTGGATTCTTGTACTTATTTGATACATGTAGGGTGAGCCCAGGGGTACATCTCCAAGCTTGATTGGTTGTCCCTCTTGATCTTTGTTCGTCTCACTCAACTCTTCCTCCTGAAAAATTCTTCTTACACAAATCTCAACATAAAACTTGATTAGAGGGGTTAGTGCCTCCATAAATAAAATCCACATAGGTACAGCAAAGACACATCATAAGTTGATTCTAAATATTAAATACTGTTACTACAGTTGTGCATTGCTCCTTGATCAAAAGAACCACACAAAACACAAGTAATGAGAGCAATGCAAAATAAAGACATAATCTGCCAAAAACTGAACAGCCCGTAAAGAGTGAATTTTTAGAGGCACTTAAGTTGCTCAAATCATAAAACTTAAAACTAATGAAATATGTAGTGATAACTAAATATTGCTGTCGTAAATTACCAGGTCAAAATTCCACTTCTGTGATTTTAAACATTTTTCACAGTGAAGTTCAGGAATCTGTTTTCTTGACAGCTAATTACTATTGTTTAATCCTATCTCTCATATAAGATTATTCTTGCCATTTAAGATGAGAAATAAGACAGAAATGTGATGTTACAGTAGTGAACTAATATTTTTATTGTTTTTAGCTTTGGAAAAAGTTTTAATGATAGAGACTTTGCAATGGTTTCATTGGCATGAACAACACATGTTCAAGGTCGACCCCAACTTCTCCATTACTCATCCTTCTCATTTACTTTACCAAATTTTTTATAAAATGAAAATCTTAAACTAAATGATACATAACAGTAGGTAAAGGCATTTTACATGTTGTAAAGACATAAATGTGTGCTCAAACCGAATAGGAAATTAAAGCATAAGGAACACACTAAAAAAGTATTAAACAATTTATTTTTAAGTCTAACCCATTTCCTATGCATTGGCATTTTGTAATGAAACAAATAAAAGAAGCACATAATAGCAAGCATAGAAAGGTAGATCAAGTGCAACTTCAATACTTTCAGCATAAAGAGGGGAAACTTAATATTGTTGAAATATGTGTAACCATGTTTCCCTCTCTCATAATAATTTTCAGTGGCATCATGAATAGATTCAACAATATGAATATCACATAAAACATTCTTGTCATGAGCCACATGCATAAAAGAATCACTACTCTCCACATAAGTAAAATCCTCATTAGTGATAGTGGGAGTTAAACATTCATAATTTTCATTGCAATCATCATATATAGGAGGCATAATATCATCAAAGTGAATTTTCTCCTCCAAGCTTGGGGAACTAGAAATATCATGCTCATCAAAAACCAACTTCCCCAAGCTTAAAACTTTCAATAGAATCAGCAAGTATATCATTTTTATCCTCAATAGTAGGGGGACTAAAAATATCATATTCATCAAGACAAACTTCCCCAAGCTCAAGGTTTTCCGTAGCAATAAAGGTGTTCAAAGAATTAGTACTACCACAAATATGATTGTTGTGCAAATAATTTTTCAATTTCTCCTCAAACACTTCATGTCCTAATTCAAGGTAGATATTATACAGTTCTAAAATTGGTTGGTTGTTTTCCATTTTATAATTTTTTTTTGTGTTTTCGGTTTATATGTTAGTATGCAATGCAAACAAGAATAAAAGCTTAGCACAACGCTCCCCGACAACGGCGCCAGAAAAGTGCTTGATGACTCCCAAGTGCAGGAGATCAATTGTAGTACCTTTCGATAAGTATTTGAGTGTCGAACCCACGAGGAGCTGAAGGTAAGCTATCTATTCTAAAAGCCCTATAACCCTCTTATATGGCTGTTTATGCAAAGCAATAAGTTTGACTAAAAGGAACTAACTAATTAAAAGCAAGTGACGTGGAGTGTGGTTTGTTTAGTAACTAGTGAAGCAAGTTTAAAATGCAAGTTTCTAAGCAAGTTTCACAAGTAGCAAGCAGCAAATATCTCAAGTATCTCAAGGGATCAAGTGTTCTAGCAATAGGTGTTTCGTTCGTGTGGTTGTCACAATTAGTTAAGCACATGTTTTAGTCTTAGTTGTTTCTTCTAGGAAGGAGCCATGAATAGGTATAGTCAAGTAAATGATCTACAACCCCTTATGATGGATCATGTGGCCAAGTAAATGACTGCACAAGATTGATTAAGACATAAAGTCCCACCATAGCCTTACGTTCTAAGGTCCCCTATATATATCCCCCAATAACTTAACTTTATGGCTCGGTCTCAGGTTACTGTCACTCCCAAGTCACCACCACTCCATTATGCCACCGGTGATCACCTTACATGCATTCCCCATCATATGCGTGCACTCATATATTGTACATAAAGACAATCATAGAAGATAACAAACTTGTATGCAACCAATCAACGAACTATTTCACCATTGCCAAGAACAATTCACTACTCAAACATAGACGGGGAGACACAATACATCAAGGGAATATAGTATTGCATCATACATCGTGTTTGCCAAGAGATAACAGTGGAGAGATGGAGCCAATCTTGCTGTTGATGTTGATGATGAACACGCCGGAGGGGGTGGAGCCCTCCGGGGGTGATCCCGGCGGTTTTTCCCCCCTCCGATCTTCTCCGGCGGCAGCCTTCTGTCTCTATGTTTCGTGGTTTCGTCTCTCAGCGCCGCCTCCTCCTCGAAAAGGCCAGGGGACCCTTTATATAGTCGTTTTTAGGTCACGAGACACTCGGGAGAAGAAAGATCGACGGCATCGGAGCCACGGGGGCAAAAAGAAGGCCTCTCACGCGGCCAAGGAATCTGGCCGCGTGGAGGGTCCTCTTTGCCACCTGGTTGGCCTTTTGGCCCTCTACTTTGGCCCATGGTCTTCGTCTCGAAAATTCTGAACCGTGCTCTTTGGCCTTGCCCTTTTTTGGAGTCCCGAAGCTCCCGGAAAGTCTGAAACACTAAAAAGTACGTTTTCGGGAAAAACAGGGTTAGAACCAAAAGAAGGGGGATTGTTTAGAAAATCCCCCAAATCATTATAAAACATGAATATAAGTTGCTAATATGTAGGAAAAACAAGTAATAACATGCAAAGTTCATGTATGCATTTTACATGCATCACTACCGAGAATTTGTTGTCTCGTAAGGAGAAGACCGCTTCCAAGATGTCTGAGGCAGCGTTCTTGAAAGAACGTCGCGAGAACCCGTATGTCATTGACCGCGACCGCTTGATGCCACAGTTCCGGGGTAAGGATGCTCGCTTCCACACTGTCTTTCAGAGCCAGATCTATCACGAGATTTTGATGAGGAAGCCCAAGGAGAATTTGCTCCTCAACATGCAATTAATTTTGGGCATATGGAAAGGAACCCCAACTATTTTGGGGAGGCACTTGAGCTTGTTGAGAAGTTTGGACTTGCTCCCATCATGAGTGTCCAACAATACTATGATGAAGATCTAGTTTGTCAGTTCTTGGCCACAGTGCATCTCGCCAATGAGACCGAGCGTAATCTTATTTGGATGACATAGGGAAGGCAGCTGACAATCAAGTGGTCTGACGTTGGAACTATTCTTGGAGGATACCCAGATTTTGGACCGTTTGCAGGTGGTGAGGAGTTTTACTATGGTTGGTTCCGTGTTCACAACATCAACACTACATCTCTTTCCAAGGATCAACTCACCCCTCTTTACCACTGGAAGAAATTCGATGTTGGGTTTGTCAAGGGTCTCTATCCCACTTATGATATCATGCTCCGCATCTATCGAGAGACCATCAACCCTAAGGCGGGGAATGTTGATGAGATCCAAGGTTTTCTGAAGAATCTCATGCTTCTCACTCATGTGAAGCGGCTTGCCGGTTCCACTCAGAAGCTCGATGTGCTTGACTATATATGGAATGAGCTATGGCACGCGGTTGTCAACCGCAAGAATGCTTGCTTTGGGCCTTTCATTATGAAGATCATCTTGCATGTGTGGGAGGACAAGTTCCCGGATGAACCATTTGATGATGCTAATTGGATTCCTCACATGGAGAAGAAACTCCTCATGAAGGACCATACCCCCTGAGCATCCCACTCCTGCTCCTCGCAAGAACAAGGCCAAACCTCGTGTCATCATTGATGAGGAAGAAGAAGAAGAGGTCGGTCCCTCTCGTCCTCCTCCTTCTGACAATGCCTTCAAGTGGGTGGCTAGGGCACTCAAGAAGGTGTTCAAGTTGAACAAAAAGATTGAGCAGCGTCACTGGGAAGCCCACTATGATAAGGAGCTCAAGCACCACAATGCAGCACGGGCAGCTCGTCAGCTTCGTTGTGATGGTGGCAAATCCGTGGATTCCCCGGTTCTTCCTAGCATCACCAACTGGGACAAGTGGCAAGCCAAAGACTCCCAGGGCAACTTGATTGAGTGGTCTGAAGAAGAAGGAGAAGAAGCCACCAGTTCTCGCTGTCGTGCCCCCTCTCCGAGCATGGATATCTCCTCCGAGTGATCTTCGGGGCATTAGCATCGGTTTCTCCCTCTTTTGGTACCTTGATGCCAAAGGGGGAGAGACATCTATCTATTAGGAGTGGGTGTATTTGCATGGTTCTCCCTCAATCATGTTTTTCGATTTGCATCTTTCTCTTGCTTGAGGGAGTTTGGTTTTTCATTTGGAAACTTGGATGTTTAAATTCTTATGTGTCGTGAACCTCGTATTATGCTTTATGAGCTTATGAACTTATTATATTATGTGTTGTGTGCTCACTATTATTATTCATATGTTCCTAGAACCATTGCGTCTAAATTCTCTCAACATGAAAGGAGCATACCTTTAGGGGAAGCTCCGTTCATGTTGTGTATTTAATTATGCAAATAGGGATGTTGTCATCAATTACCAAAAAGGGGGGAATGAAATATCATCTTCCGTTTTGATAATTAAATGACAACATACCTATTGGACTAATGTTTATTTGATACATGAAAATGCCCAGGTTCATCAAGTATACAAATTCTATGGGATACAAATTTGTTTGCAATGAAAAGAGCTAGAAGAGACAAAGCTGAGAAGGCAGTTTTACATGCAGCGGAGGCTCCAGTGAAACCACCGGAACCTCCGCCCCAGCCTCCGGTGCGGGTCTGGTGTGGGGTCCGCCCAAACCACCCTCTGGTTCATACGAGCAGAGGCCAGGGCGGAGCCTCCGATGGACCTCCGGTGGGCGGAGCATCCGGTGAAACCACCGGAGCCTCCGCCATCTCCACTGGCCCTCTAAGGGGTTGGCCTCCGATGCGCTTCCGGTGGAGGATCCGCCAAAATGGTGCTCGGTTGGATAAGAGCGGAACCTCTGGTGCGCCTCCGGTGGGCAGAGGCTCCGGTCAATCCACCGGAGGCTCCGCCCTCTCAACTGGCGCACTAGGGGGGTTGGCCTCCGGTGCACTTCCGGTCGTACCTCTGCTAAAACAGGGCTCTGTTGGATAAGGGCGGAGGCCCCACCGAAACCTCCGGTGGGCGGAGCCTCCGCCAAATCCACCGGTACCTCCGCCCCACTGGCCCAAGCAAGGAACAGATCTAGGATGCATGCCTGCATACAGAAGAAGACCACCGGAGCCTCCGGTGCAACTGGGACTGCTCAACAACCACTTGTGGGAAGGGGTATAAATACCCCTTCCCCTTCCTCATAAATGCTAAGCTTTTTCCCACTCTCTCTCCTAGCCATTAATGAAAGCTTCACCCACCTAGATATCCCTCTCCGTCCACCCACTCACTCCCATACTTTGTGGAGAGCTAGAGGAGACCTAGATCCACACTTCCACCAAACTAATTTCGAATCCATCCACCACAACCTAGTAGATCTAGAATCCTACTTGAGGCCTAGAAACCTTAGTAGATATTGTGCTTGTCGCTTCCACCTTGTTGCAAGAAGCTTTGGATTGCTTGAGAGCCCCCATCCATCTTGTGGAGTGACCTCGAGCTCGTGTAAAGGTTTGGTCAACGCCTCCAAGTCGACCTCATAGTGGAAACGAGAATCTCCCTCACCGGAGAAGCTCAAGGAGAATAAGGTGTGCACAACCGTGCTATTGAGGAGTGCCTAGGTGGCTCCCCAGCTCTCCAACGTAGACGTACTTCTCATTGAGAAGGAACTACGGGAATCATATCCTTGTCTCCTTGTTTACACTTGTGGTTTATCTTGCTACCTTTCGTTTTACTTCCGTTGCGTATATTATCTTGTCCACATAGGTTGCTCACCTAGATGCACATCTAGAGAACCTTATCTTATCTTGCTTAGCCCTACTAAAAACAAAAGAAAAGAAAAGAAAAATTGGTAGTCAACCTATTCACCCCCTCTAGTTGACCATAGTGCACTTTCAGTAGTACCGGTAGTGCGGGGCTGGAGCAAATATGCGAAGAATCGCTATGCGCTGGGCTCTAACTCCAGCGGTGGTACGGGTGGTTTCACTGGTAGTACCACTACTGCGGGAAAGAGCCCAACGGCTGGTTTGGAGAATGGGGTATTTATTTCCCTTCTTTTTCCTCTTAAATGCTTGTTCTTTCTCTCTCTCTCTCTCTCTCTCTCTCTCTCCCTCCCTATCTCTCTCTCTTCGTGCCATTAATGCGAGATTCAATCTACTAGATCTTTCTCTCCAACCACTCAATCGCGCCTATTCTTTGAGGAGATCTAGAGGAGACCTAGATCCGTGATTTATCCAAAGGAATTGCAAATCCACCCTCCAAATCTTAGCGGATCTTGAGATCTCTTCGGTACCTTGTAACACTAGAGTAAACCCTAGTGTTTGTAACTTCCACCACAATTCGAGAAGCTTCGGATCGTTGAGAGCCTCCAACCATCTTGTGGAGTAGCCTCAACCTTGTGTAAAGGTTTGGTTAACGCCTTGAAGTCGACCTCATAATGGAAAAAAGAATCTCCCTTGCTGGAGAAGCTCAAGGAGAATAAGGTGTGCATGTCCGTGCTATTGGAGTGCCTAGGTGGCTCCACACTCTCCAATGTAGACATACTTCCCTTGGGAAGGAACTACCGAAACACATCCTTGTATCCTTGTTTACAATTGTGGTTTATCTTGTACTTTACATATTGCTTCCGTTGCGTACTTTGTATCGTATCAAATAGGTTGTTCACATAGTTGCGCATCTAGATAACCTTGTGTTTAATTGTTTACCCAAGCTAAAAAGGAAAAGAAGAAAAATGTTAGTCACCTATTCACCCCCCTCTAATTGACCATACCGTACTTTCAATTGGTATCACAGCCTCGTCTCTTACTAAAGGCTTAACAGCCTAAGAGTAATATGGTCAACGGAGATGACCCCGATTCTTCTAAGGTGGAAATCGCCAAAATGAGCAACACTATAGCTAACCTACAAGAAAAGGCTGGAAACATCCAAGACTAAGTAACCAAGGTTATCTCTAGTGTTGGTTCAGAGGTTTCTGACATAATGAAGATGTTAGAGGTAAAGATGGGTAAAAATAAAGGGCCTGAGGAACTTCCCTTTGTCTCCGATGAGGTATGTTTAGAAGATGAATCCATTCCGGACATTGCTGAGATGAAGGCTAACATTGCCAAAGCCATGGAAAAAGTCGCTAAAAAGGCTAAGGTCGGGGAGAGTCCCAAAGGCTCCAAGTCTCACTCGGCTAATGGTTCGGGGAATAACTTAGGAGTTCCGCCGCCTTCCAACTATGACTATATCCATCCCATTGTTTCTATGCCACACATTTTGAATGTTGTACTTCCTCCCATGCTTAACACTAAAAAAAAATCTTGGAAGTTTGAAATGGAGTCTCACATTTCGGCTCATGCACCGCCTTGTGGAGAAGTTTTGTTCATGGATTCCATCCTCGTGATGCAAGAAACTTGACTCCAAGAGAGGATATTGAATCTCAACTCAACAAGACCGCTCTCAACATCATTCAAAGGTCTCTCTCACAGGATAATCTCACTCACATCTGTGTATGCAAGACCGCCAAGGAGGCTTGGGATAGCCTTGACACTTTGTTCCAAGGAAATCAAAGCATCCAATCCTCCAAGTATGATGTTGCTCTATACAAGGCTGGAAACTTTGTCATGCAAGAGGATGAGACTCCCGAAGAGCTTTATAGAACAACTGCCACCCTTGCCAATTGATTGAGGGACTTTAGAAAAGAGGAGATCAACGATGAGTGGATCAAGAGGAAGTTTGTCAAAGCTATAAAACCTTTCGAGAAGAACCTCTCCACTAGCATCCGGACAAGAGCGAACTACAATACCCTCAACTCTGTTGGTGTTCTTAGTGAGTTCATTGCTATATAACTATCTCACAAGAGTGTGGATGATGCTCTTGCCCGCTCCAGAGGAATGGGAAAGTCTCCCAACCGAGCCTTGAAGTCAAAAGCGGTTTCTCGAGTAGAAGAAGTCAAAGAGTATGATGATGATGATGATGAGAACTATGAGGACACATACAAGGGTGCTCATAAGTGCATTGATCTCGCTATGCATGGCTATCGAAGAGATTGGAAGCTCATAAGGCTTGTGCTCCAAGACCCCCAAGGAACAAGAACTACAAGAAAAAGGGGGGAGCGGCTGCTATAATTGTGGAAGTGCAAATCACTTTGTTAAAGAGTTCCCTTTTGAGACATGAGAAGAGAATGAAGGCAAGCTTGTTCGGAAAGACAAGACCAAAGCTCCTCAAAACAACAACTTTGCAAGAAGAGTTCCAAGGGCTTTATATGTTCAAGAAGGCGTCATCTTGGAAACATACACCTACGAATATGAAATAGAAGATGAAGTTGTAGGTGCGACCCATGTCGTCATAGCTATGTCTTCCTCTTCATCAGTCTCTCTATTTGAATCCCCAATGAGAAAGCGCCTATCTTACCTACATGTCTTATGGAAAATCCACCTTGGTAAACACTTTAACCTCCGATACTATTGCAACTAACCCTCCTTCATTATTGGATTGTTTTGAAAATGTTGTTGAGGGCGATGATGACTCCAAGGATCTAGGCTCATGGTTGACTAGTCTTGAAGGTGAAACCAAAGAAAAGGTGAATGCCCTTCTAAGGCAACTTGATGATGCTAACTCTCTTGTAGATGAGAAGAAACAGATCATCATGACTTTGGAAAGTTGTGGTGGTGGTCATTCTAGCAATGAAAAAGATCTTGAGGAGGCTTTTGAGAAAGAGCAGCTCCATTGGAGCTTCTCTTGAGGAGAAACTATCTAGTCTAGAAGATACCTATGTTATTTGTGTTTTTAAGCTAAGAAAGGGTAATGAACAATCTATTGCTTTAGCTAAAACTCGTGAAAAAATGAAAAGATTGAGCTAGGAATTGCTCATGATAGACTTGTTGATAGTCATGAAAAACTAGAAAAAGAGTTCATCTCTCTTAAAGAAATTCATGAAAATCTTACCAAGTCTTGTGATAAACTTCTAGCTCAACAATCTAATAAGAAAGTGATGCCTTCCTCCTCCACAAGCATTGTTATCTCGTCTAGCAATTGTGCTTCATCTAACATTGTAGGAGGTGAGAAAATTCTCAATGATGTGATAATCTCTCAAAGAGTCAAGAATGGGAAGGAGGGACTTGGCTTTGTTTCTAAGTCAAAAAATAATAATAAGAAGAAGAAGGTCGCCTATCCTTCGCAAAATGGTTCTATTTGTGAAGGAAGGTGAGGTGATCGAGGAGAAAGAGACCACCACCATTGTGGGTGGTGAGACCTCTAGGGGGAGCGACACTCACAATGACTTTGCCGGAAAATATAACCCCTCTTATGTTCTTATGAGATCTAGAGATGGTCATGTTTACGCTAAATATGTTGGTACTTCTTATGATGATGATTATCATTGGACTATTTGGGTTCCTAAGCCCCTTGTTACTAACAAAAGAGGACCCGCTGAAGGATGGGTACCTAAATCAAGAAGTTGATCTCTTGTAGGAAAGTGCTTCCGGGTCGGGAAGATGTATAATGGATAGTGGTGCATAACAACATATGACCGAAAGCAAGGACACAATGAGTAATCTTGATCCTCCTTCGTCATATCTCATTTGCGTCACTATTAGTGATAATTCCGAACTTAAGGTATTGGGACGAGTCAAGGTGGCTATCTCAAATGATTTATCAATTGAGAATGTCCTCCTTGTTGAGTCCCTTGGCTATAACTTAATGGTTGTTCTTCAACTAGAAAATTGTGTATTTACCTCTTTCTTTGATGAAGAGAACGTGATTGACACTTGGGAAACGACTCTTAAAGTAACCTTTGTTGGGTTTGTCGAGAACGGCATATATGTAGTGGAATTCTCTAAAGGAGACACATGTGTCGCGGCATGCCTAATGGCTAAAGTTGATGTGGGTTGGCTTTGGCATCGCCGGTTTTCCCACACCAATATGAGGATGTTGCATGACCTTCAAGGTGGTAATCATGTTCTAGGACTAACCAGAGATAAGCTTGCTAAAGATCGTGTGTGTAGCTCTTGTGCCTTCGGAAAGCAATACGGAGAACCCCATCCTAGCAAGACCACCATCACCACCACGAGAATTCTCGAGCTCATTCACTTGGACCTCTTTGTTCCACTATCCTATGATAGTCTTGGTTGGAAGAATTATTGCCTGGTGATTGTGGATGACTATTCAAGATATTGTTGGGTGTATTTCTTCAAGAGGAAGAGTGAGGCTCAAAAGAGACTTATTGTGTTCATCACTTTGGTTGAGCGCCAACACAATGCAAGCATCATGGCAATCCAAAGTGATAATGGCTCCAAGTTCAACACCATGGATGGTTTTCTTAGTGAAGAGGGAATTGCTCATTAATATTCCACTCCATATACCCCTCAACAAAATGGTGTTGCAGAGAGTAAAAACTGGAAACTCATGATGAAGCAAGGACAATGATTGCAGAGTTTTCTTCTCCATATAATTTTTGGGAAGAAGCCGTCTCCACCATTTGTTATGCTACCAACCGGTTATACATCCACAAGAACTTGAACAAGACTCCCTATGAGATTATCAAGGGCAAGAAGACGGACGTATTTTACTTCTAGGTATTTGGTTGTGAATGCTTCATTTGCAATAAAGGTAAGAACTTTTCAAAGTTTGAGACCAAATCATATGAGGGTATCTTTTTTGAATATGCCACAAGTGCCCACGACTATATAGGCTACAACAAGTCCACCGGACAAGTTGAAGAAGCTATATATGTGCTATTTGATGAGGATAATGGATCCCAAGGGTGGCGCATAGATCATGGTGTTGTAGGAGATGCAATTCCTCCCATCGTCACAAGAAGAATGGGGATTGGTGAAATAATCCCCGTTGAGGGACACCTATTGACGGAGGGAGAAGGCCTATTCTCTACTCAAGTGGAGCCATTGACTACACCACATAATACAAAAGCTATCCAGTAAGATGCACCAATCCTCAAGCTAATGAACAAGGCCAAGATCATGATCCTCCCATTGTTGAGAGAAATCAACCAAGTGGTGATCCCTAACCCATTGATTATTAAGGCCAAGCTCAATATGGACATGACTCCAATGAAGAAGGTGATGCCCAAGCCATATCCAAGGAAACTTTGGGGGAGAGCTTGCACGAAGGTCAAAGAGAATACACAAAAATATCGAGTGTGCGGGTCACACGGAAAACAAGACTCTTGGCGAGGTTCAATGAAGGGTTGTTACTAGAAGGAAATTGGTGGACTTTAGCAAATCTCATGCTTTTGTCTCTTTAATTGAGCCCAATAAAGTATATGAGGCACTAGATGATCAAGATTGGCTCGAAGCCACACATGATGAACTCAACAACTTCGAGCGCAACAAGGATGGGAAGTTAGTGCCAAGACCCAAGGATTGCAAGAATGTTATACGCACCAAGTGGGCGTTCAAGAAAAAGTAAGAAAAATATGTCATTATCACTTGCAACAAGGAAAGATTGGTGGCTCAAGGGTTTTCTAAAGTTGATGGTGTTGATTTCCATGAAACTTTTGCTCCTGTAGCTCGTCTTGAATCTATTCACATCTTACTTGCCTAGGCATCTCATAATAATTTCAAGTTACAACAAATGGATGGTTAAAGTGTGTTCCTTAATGGTCCCATTAATGAGTTAGTATATGTCAAGCAACCATCGGGTTTCGAAGATCTCAACCACCCCGACCATGTCTATAAACTTGATAAGGTGCTCTATGGACTTAAACAAGCTCCATGTGCGTGGTACGAGCACCTTAAAGAGTTTTTAGTAGATCGTGGGTTTAATGTTGTATTAATCGATCCCACCCTCTTTACCAACACGGTTGGAGGTGACTTGTTCATATGCCAAATCTATGTGGATGACATCATTTTTCGGTCTGCTAACACTTTGGTCAATGAAGAGTTTTGCAAGCTTATGACCGATAGGTTTGAGATGTCTATGATGGGAGAATCGGAGTACTTCCTTGGATTCAAAATCAAGCAATATCAAGAAGGAACCTTCATCAAGCAAGCCATATATACCCAAGACATGCTCAAGAGGTTCAATATGCATGAGGCCAAACCTATGAATACTCCAATGTCCACAACCCTTGACTTGAAACCCGATCTTAATGGTAAAGATCAAAAGGTATACCGCTCCATGATTGGTTCTTTTCTTTACCTTTGCGCATCTAGACCGGATATTATGTATCGTGTTGGTAAGTCTGCAAAGTTTCAAGACTCTCCGAGGCAAAGTCAGTTTGAAGAAGTTAAACGAATCTTTCGATATTTAGTTCACACCCCAAACTTCAATCTTTGGTATCCCAAGGGTTCAAGCCTTCAGCTCATTGGGTATTCGTATGTGGACTATACGGGAGAGAGGATGGATAGGAAATCTACATCTAGGGGTTGCGAATTTCTTGGTAGCTCCTTGGTGTGCTGGTCTTCCAAGAAGCAAAATTTCATAGCTCTCTCTACCACCGATGTCGGGTACATCTCCGCAGAAAGTCGTTGTGATCAATTTCTATGGACGAGGGAAACTTTGAAGGATTATGTTGTCATTTTTGACAAAGTGTCTCTTCTGTGTGACAGTGAAAGTGCTATCAAGATCGCCTACAACCCCGTTCTATACTCCAAGATGAAGCATATTAAGATTTGTCATCACTTCATCCGGGATCATGTTGAGAACAGTGATATTGATCTCTCTTATGTGTCACCAAGGATCAACTTGCCGACATCTTCATGAAGTCCCTTGATGAACCACAATTTTGAGCTTTGAGGAATGAAATAAACATCATAGATTCGTCTGACTTTGCTTGATGCGTTGCATATCTACCTCCACTACATGTGTTATCTAGTTTGGGTGTAGGCATAGACATAGGAGGACCGTAACTTAATTCATGAGTGAACACTCTCCATATTATGCAAAAAAATGAATATATATGCATATCTAGTAATTTTGTGACTTATTGTGCTTCAATGATGAGTAGTGCTTTTGGGCCCAAGATACATCTTCGCTGCACCAAGGCACGCACTCAAACATGGTGTCTACGGCCACCAACCTCTTCTCATGAGGAGTTGGTTCTTATTCTCTCTTCATTTGACTATCTAGAGTATTATGTCACCTATGCCTACCTTAGAGAAACACACAAGTTTGCCTTTTTTTTTTTGCATCTTGCTAATTTGGGTGTTTTCCCCGTTTCTCATATGACAGTGCGATCTTCTCCCCTAAACCAAAACCTCACCCCATAAGACCATCTACTCTCGATGCATATACCATGTGCTCCTAGTTTGTAGAAAAGTGGTCTGGCGGTACTACCGGTGAAACCAGCGGTATCACTGCTGCCTCAAATTTTTGCTCGGAAGTTGCACCTCGTGGTTTCATCGGTATACCCCAGGCGCCGATACTACCGGTGGCTACACCGGTACTACCGCTAGTGTGGGATTGCATTCCCCCAGCGGGCCAGTACGTTGCGGCCTAGGCTGTACAGGGAGCAGCCGCGTGGGGGTGAGATCTGTTTAGATCTCACTTTTCCCCCACTGGCCGTAGCTCCTCCTCTCCGTAACCACCATCGCTGCCACCTTATACACCACCGGGAAGGGCCACTGCACTGTCGGGATCCTCCTCCTCGCTGCTGGAGAATCCCTACGCGTCTCCCCTTCCTCGATCCACGACATGGACGTCGGTATGACTCTTGCACTCTCCCCCCATCTAGTTGATAGATAGAGATGTACTAGGAGAACCAAAATCTTTGGTGTTCATGCGTAGAAGGGTATATTTTGTTCTTGTACAAACCCTATGATCCTAGATTGTTATTAGTATGGAAAATCTCCATATTTTTGTTTTTGATCTCATAATTTGTGTACCACTACTTACCGGAGATTCTCCCCACTACTCCCCATCTCGGTTCCCTTGATTTGGGCTCATATAGATATTGGAATCTTGTGTCTTTATGCTTCCCACCTTTTTCTGTTCATAGATCAATCAGGTAGCTCTCGAGGTACTTGTTTAAAAAATAAACCGGGAGGAAGACGGCAAACCAACAGCAGGTTGATGAAATAGAAGAAAAACTTGATCCTTCTAGGCCTAAGCGCAAGCCCCGGTTCCCTGCTCTTGAAAAGACTCTTTGAACTAAAGATAAGATCGCCTCTCAGATGCCAGAATCTATGTTTCTTGCCACTCGTCGCGAGTACCCACATATCATTGAGTGTTCCAAGTTGATGCCTTAGTTTCGTGGAAAGGATCTTCGTTTCCACACAATTTTTTAGGCTCAGATTTACAAGGAGATTCGCATGCGGAAGGCCAAGGACAATGTGGCTTCTCGGCATGAGATTTGTCTCAATCATATGGAGAGGAATACAGATTGCTTTGGGGAAGAACTTTCTATTTATGATTCCTTTGGTCTTCGCCTCATCATGACACTACAGTAGGATTATTACGAGGGCCTCGTTTGCGAGTTTATTGCTATCGTTCATCTTGGCAACGAGACCGTTTGTCACATCATATAGATGACCAAGGGTGAGAAGTTTGAACTCAAGTGGAGAGAAGTGGGGGCTAACATTGGCTATCTGGATCATGGTCCTTTCTACGATGGTTCGTAGTATGATTAATCTTGCTTTCATGTTCATCCTACTAAGAAGGCTATTAGCAAAGATGCACTTGAGCCTCTCTACTTTTGGAAGAAATATGCGGTTGGTTTCTCAAAGGGGCTATATCCCACATATGATATTTTGAACCGTATCTTCGTGAGACCATCAACCCCAAGGTTGGCAACCTTGATGAGTTTCAAGGGTATCTCAAAAACTTGTTTTTTTCCTCACTCATTAGAAAAAGAGCCAAGGGATCACTCCGAAACTTGATATTATGGACTCCATTTGGAACGAGATGTGGTCTAGAAATTGTGTGGAAGAAGAATGCTTGCTACGGGTGATAGGTCATAAACGTATCCAGAATTTCTGATGTTCCATGTTGTTTTCATACTATATGCTACATGTTTCCTTTACACTTGATGCCATTTTTATAAATTTACTGGGACTAACCTATTGACAAGATGCAATAGAGACAGTTATTGTTTTCTTTTGTTTTTAGTTTCAGAAAACTTGTTCTGGAAATATTCTCGGAATCGGACGATTCAAAGCCCGTAAGTCTTAGAAAGTGGTCGCGTACACGGAGTCCGGAGGGGACCTGGAGGGGGGACACAAGGGCCCCATGCCATAGGACGGCGCGCCCCACCCTCTGGTAGCGCCTAGGGGTGGTGTGGCCCCCCTGGCCGCCCACCAGCGTTGCCCTCGCGCCTATATATTCTCCTTGAAGGGGTAACCCTAAATACATAAGTCTTTTCCACCAAAAACATCCGTAGCCGCCGTCATCGTCAACCCTAGTTCGGGAGGGTTCTGGAGCTCTCCCCGGCACCCTGCTGGGAGGGGGAATCATCACCGCAGGGCTCTACACCACCATTCCCGCCTTCGGAATGATGCGTGAGTAGTTCATCCTTGGACCTCATGTTTAGATCTTGTGAGCTGCCCTAAATGATCAAGATCATCTTATTGTAATGCTACATGTTGTGTTTGCTAGGATCCGATGAATATTGAATGCTATGTCCAATGATTACCAATTTAACATGTTCTTTCATGTGTATGTTATTTATGATCTTGCATGCTCTCCGTTGCTAGTAGATGCTCTGGCCAAGTAGATGCTTGTAACTCCAAGAGGGAGTATTTATGCTCGATAGTGGATTTATGCCTCCCTTCACTCACGCTCGAGTGATAGAAACGTAAATGGGTGGGGGATGTGTTGTTGCCACTAGGGAGAAAACAACGATGTTTACATTGTTTAAATTACACACTTTGCTTACTGCGATTATTTGTTGCTTGCAATTAATACCCAAGGTTTGCTCGGATGACATTCTGAGGGTGGATTATTAGTCATAGATGTAGTTGGATAACTGTCTATGTATCTTGTTGTAATGCCCGCATGAATCACATAGTAATCATCATGTCATGCATATGCACTATGGTGCAGCCTTTATATCTGTCAATTGCCTTTATATGCATATGCACTAAAATAAGAACTATTTTTTTGTGGTTTTGATAAAGAGAAGCAAACAAGACAAAATAAAATAAATTGAGCAAAACAAAAATAAAGTAAAGAGATTGGAAGTGAGAGACTCCCCTTGCAGAAATTCTCTTCCTCCCCGGCAACGGCGCCAGAAATTAGTTGTTGACGAGGGTGTGGTTGCTTCTTGATGACTTGAAAATCCCCAGCAACGGCACCAGAAATTAGGTTGATGCGCGTGATACACACGTTCGTTGGTAGACCCCAAGAGGAAGGTATGAAGAGCACAGTAGCAAGTTTCCCTCAGAAAGAAACCAAGGTTGAATCGACCAGTAGGAGGAAGGAGTAACTTCAGAAGGTTGAAGCAACTGAGATGGTAGGGTGCACTACCGGTTCAGAAGAAACGTGGAACCTACACAACAAAATCAAATCACTTTGCCCCCAACGAAGCAGTGAGGTTGTCAATCTCACTGGTTTTGCTGAACACAAAGAGGTTAAACGTATGGTGTGGAAAACAGTAGGAGAACAATATGAAGGAAGTAGTAACAGTTTGAAAGCAGTAGGTGTTTATCAGTATGAGGAAAAAGGACCGGGGTCCACAGTTCACTAGTGGTGTCTCTCCGTGAAATATAAATAACATGTGTGGTGAGCAAATTACAGATGGGCAATTGACAGAAATGAAGGATGCACCGTAGTGCATATGCAAGACATAAAGATTACTATGTGATTCATGCGGGCATTACAAAAAATACATAGACCGTTATCCAACTTCATCTATGACTAATAATCCACCCTCCGAATATCATCCGAACAAACATTGGGTATTAAGTGGCAAGCAACAGATAATTGCAGTAAGAAAAGTGTGTAATGTAAACAATAACATCATCCTTAGACAAAGCATTGTTGTTTTCTCCCTAATGGAAACAACACATCCTCCATCCGTCACGTTTCCGTCACTCGAGCACAGATGCAAAGGAGGCATGAACCCACTATCGAGCATAAATACTCCCTCTTGGAGTTACTAGCATCTACTTGGCCAAAGCATCTACTAACAACAGAGAGCATGCAAGATCACAAATAACATATGCATGAAGATAACATGATAGATTGATAATCAGAAGACATAGCATTCAACATTCATCAGATCCCAGCAAACATAAGATGTAGCATTACATAAAGATGATCTTGATCATGTTAGGCAGCTCACAAGATCTAAACATGAGGTACAAAGTGGAGAGAACAACCATCTAGCTACTTCTATGGACCCGTAGTCCATGGATGAACTACTCACGCATCACTTCGGAGGAGGGCATGGTGGTGTAGACCCCTACGGTGATGAATTTCCCTCCCGGCAGGGTGTCGGGGAGAGCTCCAAAACCCTCCCGATCTCGAGATGCCGATGACGGCGTCCTAGGGTGTTTTTCGGGGGGGGAGAAGTGGAATATATATAGGGTTTACGCCTCGGGGGGGAATAAATAGGAGAAACGGCAGAGGCGGTGGAGGCTTGGGGGCCCCACACCACCCCACAGCGCGGCCAGGGGCACGCCGCCCTATGGTGTGGGCCCCCTGAAGCCCCTCTCTGGGTCTCGCCGGGACTCCGTGGAACCTTCGGAAATTCTAAGACTTCCGGGCTTCAAACTCTCCAATTCCGAGAATATTTCTAGAACAACTTTTCTGAAACTAAAAACAGCAGAAAATAGGGAACTGGCTCTGTGGCATCTTGTCAATAGGTTAGTTCGGAAAATCGATAAAAAAATGACATAAAGTGTATAGAAAACATGTGGGAAATAACATGAAAACAACATGGAACATCAGAAATTAGAGATACATTTATGACGTATCAGGTCTCTCGTGGAAAGATCCTAGGATCATAATGTCATTGGAACAAAATGGGTATTCAAGAACAAGCAAGACTCTCATGGGCAATTGATTCACAATAAGGCTCGATTAGTTTCTCAAGGCTACTCTCAAGTCGAAGGACTTGACTACGGTTAAACTTTCTCTCCCATATCTAGACTTGAATCCATTCGTATATTACTTGCATTTGCCACTAGACATAATTTCATCTTGCATCAAATGGATGTTAAAAGTGCTTTTCTAAATGGACCTTTAAATTAATTGGTATATGTTAAGCAACCTCCGGGGTTCGAGGATCCCAAGTATCCTAACCATGTCTACTTCCTCCATAAGGCTTTGTATGGCCTCAAACAAAATCCATGTTCTTCGTATGATCATTTAAAGGAGTTCTTAGTGGATCGTGGTTTCGTACTTGGGGTAATTGACCCCACACTCTTTACCAAAAGTGTAGATGGACATTTCTTCATATTCCAAGTATATGTTGATGATATTATATTTGGGTCATCTAATGTGAGTTTTGTAGACCATTTTTCAAAACTAATGACAAGTGAGTTTGAGATGTCTGTGATGGGCGAATTGAAGTTCTTTCTAGGTTTTGAGATCAAGAAATATTATGAAGGAACCTTTATTTGTCAAGGAAAATACATTCAAGACATGCTCAAGAAATTTGATATGATCAATGCCAAGCCACTAGCTTATCCAATGTCAACAACCATGAACTGTACAATGGATCGCGAAGGTATATCAGTTGATCCAAAACTTTATCGCCCTATTATTGGATCTTTCCTTTATCTTTGTGCACCTAGACTGGATATTATGTTTAGTGTGGGTTTGTGTGCAAGATTTCAATCTAACCCCAAGGAAAGCTATATGATTGCGGCCAAAAGGATTCTTAGGTATTTTGTTGACACTCCCTAACATAGTATTTGGTATCCATCAAACACAACTTCTGATCTTGTGGGATATTCAGATGCGGACTAGGGAGGTGACAAGGTGGATAGAAATTCAACCTTGGGTGCTTGCCAATTTCTTGGTAGGTCACTTGTGTGTTGGTCTTCTAAGAAGAAAAATTGCATTGACACCTCCTCCACGGAAGCGGAGTATATTTCCGCCGCTAGTTGTTTCTCTCAACTCTTATGGATGAGACAATGTCTTAAGGATTTTGGAATTGAGATTAGGACAATGCCTCTTTTATGTGACAATGCCTCTTTTTCGGGTGAATTTAGTCTGGAATGCTTATTATGTTGATCAGGTCCCTCATGCCACCCAGAAGTGTGGGTCTTTTTGGTGGAAGGATATTATGAGCTTATCTGAGAAGTATGCTGAAATCTCTCAGCCTGAGGTGAACAAGGGGGTTCTGTGCTTTTTTGGGTTAATAGCTGGGAGATTAATAATTCTAGGGAACCCCTCAAAAATAGGTTCCCTAGACCTTTCTCTTTTGCTAAAGATGAGTTGGTCTTTGTTAAAGATATGGCATAATTGCCTGTCTTCTCTCAGGCTTTTATTTTGCCATTATATGCTCTGGCTTTGAGGAGATGACTGAGTTGTCCTCCTGGATGGGACAGAGGCTTTTTTCTGATGATAAGTATGTTTGGTCTTGCAATGGAAAAATGTATAGGGCTGCCACCTATTATTCTCATGTGCATGCTTCTTTGCATGATTGTGCTTTATCTAAGTGGATTTGGCATAGTTATTGTTATATGAAGATTAAGTTTTTGCCTGGTTGCTGATTCATGATAGACTCAATACTAAGGACATGTTGCAAAGAACACATTGGAATGTCACTGATTCTTTTACTTGTGTTCTCTGTTCTGGACATGTTCATGAAGATAGAGATCATCTTTTCTTTGGATGCAACTTTAGTATTAGAGTGTGGAATTATATCCAAATTTCTTGGAGCTTGGGTAATGGTTTCTTCCAGGTGGCTGCTGCAGCAAGGAAGATCTTTGGACATTCATTCTTCACTGAAGTGGTATTTCTAGCCTGTTGGACAATATGGAAAGTGAGGAATGATTTTGTCTTCAATCATGTTAGGCCAAGATTTGCTGCCTGGCGCAACACTTTCCTTCATGATGCCCATCTGTTGGTTCATAGGATGAGGAAAAAACATAAGGAGGCTTTTTGACTTGGATTAACAACTTAGGTTGATTTTCTTTCCTTTCTTACTTTTGGCAGGTAGATCTTTGGTCCCGACCCTTTGTAAATAGTTCTGTAATTAATTTTGCAATTTCAGTAAAGGAGGTTGTGGGGATTTTGCCTTATAGAAGAAAAGTTTCAAAAACAAATAGAGTGCTATAAAGATTGGTCACAATCCGGTACTTCATGGCAAGACCAAGCATATTGAGATTCGGTATAATTTCATTTGAGATCATGTGGCCAATGGAGATATCTCACTCTCTTATGTCAACACCAAAGATCAACTCGCCGACATCCTAACAAAGCCTCTAGATGAGAAGAGATTCAAGCAATTAAGGAGTGAGCTTAATATCGTATGTGCAAGCAATTTTAGTTGATTGAAAATCTTGCATACACACCTCTACTAGACTTTTATTTGGATCTTAGATGTACGCATAGACATAGAGGGTGTAGCTCAATTAATGAGTCAACACTACTCCTATAATGCATAAATAAACAAATCATGCATAATGGTCATTTCAATGATATAATGTGCTTCAATGATGAGTTTCGACAATACTCCCAAGATATATCTTTGCGATGTCATATTGAGCATACTCATACATGATGGCTACAACCACCACCCCTATCAAGGGACTTTGGTTTTGATGATTTGTTTTTTTTTTTTTTTTGCATATTTGCTCTTCTTGTTCCAAATCACATCAATGTTGTTTAAATTAAGCTTTCACCTTTCTCCATTGGATGTGCCTAGGAACTCATCATGCTATAAATTTTTCCCATGTGTCCATAAGTTTCTCTCTCTACAAAAGTATCGCACTTATATTTGTACATGGTCAGAACTTTACTTCGGTGCAAAATATAGAACACATTGTGGTAGCACACGTAGGTGGAAAGCATTTAATTTGGGGTGTAAACAAAGTTTTGAAGTTAAGACCATGGGGGAGAATTAAAACGGAAAAAAATTGGGCAGAAACACTGGCATGAGGCCGGCCTAGGCCGGCATGGGAGTCGGCTCATTCGTTCTGGTCGCCAGCCTTGGCGCAGGCTGCCGGCCTAGGCCGGCTTGCTCGGTTTGGTCGCCGACCTCGACCCGACCTCGCCCCGACCAGGCCGGCCAGCCTGGACCGCAAGTTAAAGAAAGGCACGGGGGCCATTCCCCATAACCCCCATTCTTCCCCAACTCCTGAAACCTAAAAAAAACTCCATGGGAGCCTCCCTCCCCCATTGCCCCACCTCTCCCCCACCATCATAGCCTCTCCCTACTCCTCCGAGTCCATAGATCTGAAGGGGCCTCTCCGATCTCTCCACCCATCCACACGGATTCTTCATTGGTGGAAGATTGGAGCCACTCCCCTCCATTGTTGGTGCCTTAAGGTCCTAGGTTCATCCTCCGCCAAGTTAGGGCAAGGATGTCGTCTTCGGGTATGTGTTTTTGGTCCTTTCCCTCTCAAATCTCCTCTTTCTCTACCTTTAGACATCACTTTTTGGGATTTGTGAGTTTCTCATCTAGGGTTCATGTTTCATGTGCGTTTCTACTCACCAATTGATAGTACAAATTCCTCGAGGCCAATGTGGTGATACTAATAGTTTAGTTTGGTGGTTAAATCCCATATCCATACTCACCAATGTTATACTCCTAGTTTGTTCCTAATTTCCACTCACCAGTTGATAGCACAAACTCCTCTAGGCAAATGTAGTGATACTAGTTGTCTTGGTTTGTGTTTGCCTCACATATCCATATTCACCACACTTATATTCCTAGTTTGTTCCTAATTTCCATCACCACACATAGGATTTTTTTCTTGACCATGTACACTTATTCTGCATACTCGTACCTATGCTATTCATGTCACAGGCCGGGATGATAAGTCTCAAGACAAGTTCCGAGGCACAGGCTATGCTCGCAAGAAAAGGAGTGCCTCCACCGCCTGTGGCTCTACTCTCGGTCAACAAAATAAACTCCAAGTGAATCCTCTGGAACCAGTGCATGCAACCTGGAAGAAGCTTCCCACACACGTGTTTTAGGAATCTTGATTCAAATTCAATCCATATGCTTTTGGGCAGCGCACTTGCAAGGACAACCGGTTTTATTGCAAAATGCATCAGCGGCTATATGAGTTCTCAATTTTCTCTCTGAAGAACCCCTTTGTGTCACAACATTATTTTGATGTAGTTGAAGCTAGAGAGAAATGGCCAGAGGTTATGGAGATGATGGATTTCCATGGCATAAGTGAACTCATGAAGATTGGCCGCCCCTTTGCTCCCGAGCTTCTTCGGAAATTCTATGCCACTGTTTTCTTCTCCGAAGGGCCTAGGACAATGACTTGGATGAGTGGTGGTATCAAGTGCATCGCCACACTTTCGGAATTTGCGGGCCTTCTTGGACTTGAGGAGTTACCTTTCTTCCCTATGGCCTCCACTCGGATCCACAGTGAGACTAAGCGTCTTATGAGGGCTGCTGACGTATCCGCCATTGTTATCCTCTAGGGATTGGGGCCAAATACATTCCTAAGTCTGCATATTTCACCGACTTTTGGTATGTCACGCATACCATCCTCAGGAACACTCTCAATGTCAAGTTTGGTGAAAAGGGAGAAGTTCGGAAATGGCTTGTCAATCTCCTCTATCACATTGAGAGAGAGAAGAGGTTCAATAAGAAGATAGATATCATGGACTATATGTGGAATGAAATGCAGACAGTGATTCGTGAGCACAAGGTTCTCATCTATGGACAGTATCTTCAACTCCTCTTTGAGTCCAAGATTCCGGCTGCTATGGTTTCTAACTATGCTTTGCACACTCCCACATGTCTCCCTCTCAGTGGTCTGTCCCATGATGCAACACTCCCATCCAACAAAAGAGCTTGCAAAGATATGCCTCTAGAGAGTCCCCACTCTCCCTCTGTTAATAGTGTCACTGACACCCAGGGTCCTGCACCGAAGCCTAAGAAATTCTCCATCAAAGCCGCTCTCAAAAAATGAACTGTTTCTTCATTGACAAGCAGCACCGAGAATATCAATCCTATGCAAAAGGGAAGGCCTATCGTCGCCACCAGAGGGCTATAATGACTGCACTCCACCTTCCAACTGGTACTTCCAGCTCAGAGGAGCTCTCTAAGGACAAGTGGCAGTCTAAGAACACATTTTGGCTTGGTGATGATGCTTCATCTCTTGGACACTTTTGGTCTGCCAACAACGCCGAAGCCAGCTCCAGTAGGGCAGTCATTCCACAGGGTGATGAGGAGGAGGACGGCGTGGACAAGGCTGGATACGAAGATGATGATGATGGTGACCACGCATCCGATGACGACTTAGTGGTGTGATCTCATGGGAACGTAGCTTCTCTCTCCTTTTTGGTGTCTTGATTCCAAGGGGGAGAGAAATATCTTTAGGATCTTTGGGGATTTGCTTTGGGAGGGCATTGCATCATACATTTTCTTATTCCATTTGCAATTTGCTATTTTAGTTTGAACTCTATTCGCTTTTATGTGTTGTGGAACTCCCGTTCATGTTATTGTAAGACTATGTCTATTTCCTGAGGATTATCCAACCATCTTATGAAGACCATGGTGAGCTTCTCTAGGGTATCCATCATATACTACATGCTTTTCATGCTATTATCCTTACTCATTGTCTTCGTATAATTATCCATAGCCATTATTGAGAAAATGTTGTTGGATGAATCCTTGGGGGGGCTATTATATGTATGTGCATGTGTTATTAAAATCTAGAATAAAGTGGTAAAACTTGGCCATACATCAAGGGGGTGCTAGAAGTTAATTGAAAATCTTAAAATTATGTATTTCAACTTGCAAATCCAACTGTTGTCATCAAACATAAAAAAGGGGGAGATTGAAAGGACATGAGTCCCTTAATCCTATTTTAATGTTTGATCACAACACTTGGTAAGACTAATAGTTTATTTGAAGTGTTTGGAAATTACACAGTGATGCAAAGTGGTGAAATAATCTCTCTAAAAGGAAACAAATAGTCAAATACATGATTAGAAGAATAGAGAAGAAAAGAGAGGAAGATGAAACAGGGCAGCCAGACTGGCCAAGTTGAGGCTGGCCTCGAGGCCGGCTGGATCTGTTAAGTAGCCGGCCTTCACACTGCCTAGCCGACCTAGGACTAGGCCGGGCCTCGAAGACGAATGTCGAGCGCACTGCCTAGCTGGCCTAGGACGGGGCCAAGGCCGGGCTGCTCTGTTAGGCCGCCGGCCTCCATAGTGCCTAGCCAGCCTAGGCCGGGCCAAGGCCAGGCTGCTCTGTTAGGCCGCCGGCCTCCACACTGCCTAGCCGGCCTAGGCCGGGCCAAGTCCAGGCTCCCTGGTTGCGAGCCACTTCCCCCGCCGGCCTCCAGGCCGGCCTAGCCGGGCCAAGGCCGGGTTTCCTAGAGAGTCAAAGATGCTCCCAACAGCCACTTCTCGGGGCACCTTATAAAAAGGGGTCTTCTTCCTCCTTGGTCACTTGTCACTTAAAAAAGCTTCTCTCCACCATTTCTGACCACACCAAGCTTCAAGGATCTCCCCAAATACCCAACCAAAGCCATTGATCTCTTGGGATTTGGAGAAGAAGCACTAGATCTACAACTCCACCAAGACGATTCGTCATCAACCCACTATCCCCTCGGGATCTTGTTGTTCTTAGTTCATTGGAGCCAAGAACCTTGTTGATCCTAGCTCATCGGAGCTTGGAGCCTTGTTGTTATCCCTGAAGCTCTTGTGCTCGTGGATCTTGCTTCCCGGAGTCTTGGTGGCTCCCGGGATCTGATGAGGACCCTCCAAAGTTGTGGAGTGTGCCTCATCCTTGTAAAGGTTCTAGTTTTCAACCTCAACGGAAACATAGTGATTTGAGCCTCTCCACATCGGCAGAAGGACTCAAAGGAGATACAGTGTGCCATTTGAGGGCTACTCGGTGTTCCACTTTGGTGGCACTGCACCGCTCCAACGGAGTTTAGCTTCCATTAGGAAGTGAACTTCGGGATACATCTTTGCGTCATTGTGTTTGGTTATCACTCAACTTACCTTTACTTATTGCTACTAGCTTAGTCATATATATACCTTGTGCTATTCGTACTTATTCAACATATAGGATTGTTCACCTAGTTGCATAATTTAGACAACCTATATTTCAACACTCTTGTTAAATCAAAAAAGAAGTTAAATTTGTAGTTAACCTATTCACCCCCCTCTAGTTAATTTCTCGATCTTTCACCAGGTCTTTTATTATTGCTACTATAGGTTCAGCGGTTATTTGTTCATCAGGTGCTTTAGATTTCGTTGTACTTTTTTTTAATCAAACTAGCTATAATAGAATGTTCCTTTACCTTAGCAGGGAAAGGAGTTTTCTCAATATAAGGTTCGGGCACAGTAGGATTAACAGTATGAACTTCTATGTTTCTAGCAGGAACACAATTAACAATGCCTTTATAAGGTGCATGATACTTGTTCCACTCCTTTTTGGTAATATCAAGATAGGAGGAAAAATCCTTAAAACAATTTGCAAAAAATTGAGATTCAAGGCCATAGACAACACTAACATTACGAAAATCATCGGTTCCCATAAAAGATTTAATGCATTCATAATCATAATTTATACCCGACTTCCTACCTTTGTCAGTTTCCCATCCTTTAGTATTTTTCTCAATATGGTCAAGAAGATCTCATTTAGCTTCTCCTTTCATACATGTAAATGATCCAGAACAAGAAGCATCCAATAAATTCTTATCATGAAGAGAAAGACTTGCATAAAAATTATTAATAACAATATTACTAGGGAGCTCATGAATGGGGCATTTGAGCATTAATAACTTCAATCTCCCCCAAGCTTGGGAAATACTCTCTCCATCATGAGGATAGAAATTATATATTTGATTCTGATCCTTATGAATCTCACTGGGAGGATATAATTTAGAATAAAAGAGATGTACAATTTCCTCCCATCCAATAGATCGGTCATTCTTCACCATCTTAAACCATTCCGCAGCTCTGCCCTTTAGTGATAAAGAGAATAGTTTCCTCTTTTCCTAGTCCATTGAAATACCTGCACACCTGAACAACTTGCATAACTCATGTATAAATAGTAAATGATTACCAGATGGACAGTTACATCTTCAAAACAGCAGTTATCCATAACACGTTCAACAATTTTCATAGGTATTTTAAAAGGATCCAATTAAGCAGACAACGGGTCATCTACTACCCTAGCAGTAGAAGCAGTACTCCCAAATAGGGAATCGAATGGGGATCTCCCCATAATAAAATAAAGCAGCAGACAGAAATAAAAACAACACTCACAGTAAAAGTTTCCCTTACCAATAGCGCTTCACTCCCTAGCAACGGCGCCAGAAAAGAGTCTTGATGACCCAGAAGTATAGGGGGTGTATCGTAGTACTTCTGATAAATAAGAGTGTCGAACCCAACGAGTAGCAGAAGGTGTTGAAAGTAGGTTGGATAAACGATTCACTTTAAATACTAGCAAACAAGTTTTTTGGGGTTTTTGATATAGCAGATAAATAAAGTGCGAGTAAATAAAATAAAGTAATAATAATTGCAGCTGTTAGAGAGATTAGTAGTTTCCCTGTTAGATAGGGGTGTTCCTGCATATTTGCCACCTTGTACATGTATATTTATATTGTGGACTTTGGCCCCGTGGAATACAAGTTTGTCTATTCCTAACATGGTATCAGACTAGGGTCGATTATTGTTTCTCTCGGCCACCGCCCGTACAGATCCCTCGATCTGGCCGCCACCTGGTGAAGATCCGTCCTATAAAGATCCTCGTCAAGACCTCGTCAAGCTAGCCCTGCAACCAGTCGCTCGCGACCAGCGCCCGGGTCTCTGCTCGCGAATCCGTCCAGCTGCCTGGCCTGTGCAATTTTGTTCTCAGAACGAGCGTTGCCGTCCTCGTTCTGCTAAGTCCCGCAGAGAGCTACTTTCGAGCGCTCGTTGCCCGAGCCCTCATCCTCCCGCGAGCTTCCCGTCGCCGCTTGCAGCCTGCTCCTGGCGGCCCGTTCCCGGCCAAGTCTCGCCGCCGCAGCCCGTTCCCGGCCGTCGCTGGTCTGCTCTCCGTCCGCTACCACTGTCTCCGCCCGCTGCTCTGTCCTCTGGACGCGCTCCATTTCTCAATCTGCAGCAGATTGGATCGATCTGTGAACTGTTGACCAGTTGACCAAAAAAGAAATGGCTGATGCTAGCTTTGTCGCGATTCCTTGGTGCTCTGTGATCTTCGATGGCACCAACTACCCGGATTTCGCTGCCTTTCTGCGCGTCCATATGCGCGGTCTTCGTCTGTGGCGTGTTCTTTCTGGTGAGGTCCTCTGTCCGTCATGCCCCGTTGCTCCTATGGTTCCTACTCCACCGACGCCACCAGTCCTTGCTGCTAGTGCTTCTCGGGCTGAGAAGGGTGCAGCTAAGAATGTTGATGAGGCTGCTGTTGCGGCATATGAGCAGAAGGTTAAAGACTACTCTGACACTTTTGCGACATATCAGAAGGACATGGCTGCGTACACTCAGTGGGTAGATAATGATGCTCGTGCTGCGGCCCTTCTTACTGCCAGTGTTCTCCCTCAGTTCGCTTAGGAGTATATGGGACTCGGTACTGCCGCTGCCATGTGGGATCACCTTGGTCAGCGCTATCAGCCATCTAGGGATGCTCTTTATCTGTCTGTGGTTTGTCAGGAGCATGCTCTACAGTAGGGTGACTCCACTATTGATCAGTTCTACATGCAGAGCTCTGCTATCTGGCGTCAGCTCAACTCTCTTCGCTCTGCCGTGTGTGGCACCTGCCCGTGTTGTCAGACCGTGCGCTCCGACTTGGAGTTCCAACGCATTTATGAGTTCTTGTCGCTCTTTCGTTCTGAGTTTGAGGCTCGTCGTGCTCAGCTGCTTGCCCGTGGTCTTATTCTTATGGCGGAGGTGTTGTCTGAGCTTCGTGCTGAGGAGATTCGCCTCCATGGCGTTGGTCTGCTTAATGTTCCTTCTTTGCTGGCTGCTCGTGGACCTGCCTCTTCGCCCCGTGGTCCTGCTCCGTCACCTACTCCACCAGCCCCTCCGCGGTCCACTTCCCCATCATTGTTGCCCATTCCTCCGGGCCATGGTCGTGGCTCTCGTCCATGAACTCACTGCACCTACTGTGACATGGATGGTTACACCGAGTCTCACTGCTACACGAGGGAGCGTGATCTGCGCCAGCAGAGAACGCAGTCTGGCCCTCGTCCGTCTCATGCCTTGCCGGGTTCGTCTACTAGATCGGGTTCTACGGTCACTCCTACTGAGCAGGAGATGGTGCGGATGATCGGGCAGATATTTGCTACTTCAGGCTCTTCCTCAACTGGTACTGCTGGCTCTGTGACTGATTCTTCTAGCACTTTGGGACCATCATTTTCTACATAGTCAGGTACATTGTCGTGGGTTTTGGATTCTGGAGCTTCTTTTCATATGACTTCTGATTCTTCCTCTCTCTCCTCCTTTCGACCTATTGATTCTCCTCTTAATGTTCTCATTGCTGATGGTACTCGTCTTTCTGTCTCTGGTCGAGGCACTCTTTCTACTTCTTCCTTTTTAGTCCCTAATATTTCTCATGTTCCTCGTCTTACTATGAATATATTCTCCGCTAGTCAACTTACTGACTCTGACTGTCGTGTCATTTTTACGCCGATTCTTGCTCTGTTCAGGATCATCGCACTCAGGTTCTCGTTGGAGCTGTCCCTTGCCGCCGTGATTCTCAGGGCCTTTGGGAGTTAGAATGGCTTCGTGTTCCTTCCGCTGCTATCTCACCTGCCAGTTCTCCTGCCGTTGTCGCCTCTGTCACCGGTTTTTTCAGCAGTGACATCATCGTCTTGGTCATCTTTGTGGTTCTCCCCTATCATCATTAGTTCATCGTGGTCTTCTGAGGCCTGTCTCAGGAGATGTTTCTTTACAGTGTCAGGGTTGTAGGATAGGGAAACAGATTCAGTTGCCATATCCTATTAGTGCGTCTATCTCTTAGCGTCCTTTCAACTTAGTTCACTCTGATGTTTGGGTTCCAGCTCCTTTCACTTCGAAAGGGGGCCATAAATACTATATCATTTTTATAGATGATTTCTCTCGTTATACTTGGTTGTATTTTATGTCTTACCGTAGTGAGGTTCTCTCCATATATAAGCTTTTTGCAACCATGGTTCTTACTCAATTTTCTATGTCGATTCGTGTGTTTCGTGCAGACTCTGCTGGTGAGTATATCTCCAAGCAGTTGCGTGGTGTCCTTACTGAGCAAGGCACACCTTCTCAATTCTCTTGTCCCGGTGCGCATGCTCAGAATGGCATGGCTGAGCGTAAGCATCGCCATCTTCTTGAGACTGCTCGTGCGATGATGATCGCTTCTTTTCTTCCGCCTCATTTCTGGGCCGAGGCTGTCTCTACCTTGGCTTATCTCATTAATATCCAGCCTTCTGTTTCCCTTCAGGGTGCCATTCCTCTTGAGCGACTTTATGATCGTTCTCCTAACTATTCTATGTTGCGTTTGTTTGGCTGTGTTTGCTATGTTTTCCTCGCTCCTCGTGAACACACCAAACTAACCGCTCAGTCTGTTGAGTGTGGTTTTCTTGGATATAGTGATGAGCACAAGGGCTAGCGTTGTTGGGATCCTGTGGCTCGTCGGATGCGTATTTCTCGGGATGTGAATTTTGATGAGTCTAAACCTTTCTATCTGAGATCAACCTCCTCGACCTCCACTATGGAGGATCTTTCTTTTCTTACTCTTCCTGACTCCCCTCCCTTGGTTTCTCCTATTTCTTCTCCTCCTTCTCATCCTGCTACTCCAGAGCCATCTACACTGACACTATCCTCTCCTCCTTCGTCGCCGAGTTCTTCACCCTCTTCACCGGTGTCTTCTCCCTCTCTGTATCCTCCTACCATTCCCTCATATCCTACTTTTCCCGTTTACTATACTCGTCGTCCACGTGTTGTCAACGAGTCCTCTGATGCACCCTCTACTTCTGGTGCACCGTCTCAGCCGACTTATTCTCTTCGCAGTCGGCCTTGTAATACGCCTGATTTCTATAATCCTACCAGTTACAGTGTTACTGCTATTCCAGAGCTGACTACGTACCGTGAGGCTGTTGTTCATCCTGAATGGCAGCTTGCGATGGCCCAGGAGATCGCTGCACTCGAGCGTACTGGTACATGGGAGATTGTTCCTCTCCCTCCTTCTATTCGCCCTATCACCTGTAAGTGGGTCTATAAGGTGAAGACTCGCTCTGATGGGTCCCTTGAGCGTTACAAAGCTCGTCTGGTTGGTCGTGGTTTTCAGCAGGAGCATGGCCGCGATTATGACGAGACTTTTGATCCTGTCGCTCACATGACCACTGCTCGGACTCTTCTTGCTGTTGCATCTATTCGTCATTGGTTTGTGTCTCAGCTTGATGTTAAGAATGCCTTTCTTAATGGTGAGTTGCGTGAGGAGGTCTATATGCGACGATGATGGCATGGCTTTCCATCTACATCACTCTCTCTATGGCCTTAAGCAAGCCCCTCATGCGTGGTTTGAGCGCTTTGCTTCTGTGGTTATGGCCGCTGGTTTTTCTCCCAGTGCTCATGATCCTGCGCTGTTTGTTCACTGCTCCCCTTGTGGTCGCACTCTCCTTCTTCTATATGTTGATGACATGATCATCACTGGTGATGACCCTGAGTATATTGCCTTTGTTAAGGCCCGTCTGAGTGAACAGTTTCTTATGCCGGATCTTGGTCCGCTTCGTTACTTTCTTGGGATTGAGGTTTCATCTACCTCTGATGGTTTCTTTATCTCCCAAGAACGGTATATTCACGATCTTCTTACTCGTGCCGCTCTTAATGATGAGCGTACTGCTGAGACACCTATGGATCTCCATCTCTCTCTTCGTGCTTCAGACGGTGATCCCCTCTCTGATCTGACTCGTTATCTACATCTTGTCGGGAGTCTCGTTTATTTAGCTGTTACTCGCCCAAATATTTCTTATTATGTTCATATCTTGAGTCAGTTTGTTTCTGCTCCTACCTCGGTTCACTATAGTCACCTCGTTCGTGTTCTACGCTATCTTCGTGGGACGATCTCTCTTTGTCTCATATGGATCATGATCAGAGGTGATATAATGGTGAATAACAATCTGTTCATAAAGTACAAACACCGATAAATATCGTAAGCATCAACTACAAACAAGTAGTCCACACTCAAAGAGAGATCTAGGGAAGAAAAACGATATAGAACCCTAATTGTTACAGCAGGACGGAGGTGGATGGTGTTGGTGGTGATGACGATGATGATGCCCGGTGCGATGACGGTGCTTTTTCCACCAGAAATTTGGTCTCGGCGATATTATCTGATAATTGTAAAACATGCAAAATAGATGAAATAACATAAGTATCATCTCTAAATATGAAATATATCGATGAATAACAAAAAATTATGATATAAAATAGTGATGCAAAATTTACGTATCAAGAGCCTCCAACCATCTTGTGGAGTAGCCTAAACCTTGTGTAAAGGTTTGGTAAACGCCTTCAAGTCGACCTCATAGTGGAAACAAGAATCTTCCTCACCGGAGAAGCTCAAAGAGAATAAGGTATGCAGATCTGTGCTATTGGAGTGTCTATGTGGCTCCACGCCTATCCAACATAGATGTACTTCCCTTGGGAAGGAGCTACGGGAAACATATCATTCTCTCCTTGTTTACACGTGTGGTTTATCTTGTATTTTACATATTGCTTCTGTTGCTTACTTTGTATCATATCACATAGGTTGTTCACCTAGTTGCACATCTAGATAACCTTGTGTTTACTTGTTTAGCCAAGCTAAAAAGGAAAAGAAGAAAAATTGTTAGTCACCTATTCACCCCCGTCTAGTTGACCATACCGTACTTTCACCTGTACCGTAAAACCGTTAGAATTACTCAGTTCCGCGGCTTTGTCAGTCGTTGCTAGCGATACCTAAACCACGTGTAGCTAACGTCCTTATCTAGTATCCGGCTAGACAAAACAATGGGGTAGATAGTCACAGAGATTAGTTGCGAGGTTGTTGATATCGGTGATGTGGTCTCCGAGATCGTTCACATCTTGTACGTGGTGTGTTGTGCAGATATGTATGCCCCCCTTTAGATCCTTCTGTTTCCTCATTGAAGCATTTAGACACGGGAGTGGGAAACAGGCCACCACACAGGGTATTTTTTTTAACATTTATGGTGTCAGTCTCACAGTCTATAGCACTTAGAGCATCTCTACTAGACACCGCATCCCGTCGGCCCACAAACGGGTGATAAGGGGCGCGACAAACATGTTTTGAGGGTTGCTTTTGACTGCGGCCGAATAGACGCCGCAAAGCCGAACGACAAAACAAAATATGTCTGTTCGGTGGCAGCCAAAAGGAACCATCAAACCGCAAAAACAAATTTGCGCAATTCAAAAGGAATTCAGACAAATAACAACAATAATTTGAAAATTAAAAAACAGTTCTCACATCTAAATGAGAAATAATGTAGTTTCATCCATCTAGACAACCAAATAGAGCATTGTTGCATCAAAATAACCACATTAAAGTGGTGTTGCCACTACCACCATGATGAACAACCATCACGCATCACCATTGGTGTTGCCACCACCACTACCACCACCACCGATGGAAGCAAGCCTCCTTCTCTTCAAGATCTCCTTTCTTGCCATATCATGTCACTCCTTGGTTATCTCATTCATCTCATCATGGTTCATGGTCAGGATCTTGTTCTCTTCGGCAAGGAGCTTAGCAAAGGCCTTATTCTCCTTGGCGAGGGCTCTTTTATCTTCCATGGAGGCCTTGCTCAACTTATCCTCCTTGATTAGGTTCCACCTCTTGTCCTTCTCTTGAGACTTCTTCATTGCCAACAATTTTTTTTTTGCTTCTAAAGTCTTGGCAACCACCAAATCATTTGAGGCCACCATATGATCTATCTTATCTCTCAAACTTGATGCCTCTGACTCCCTCCTCATATTATTCTTCACTTTCTTATTTCCCTCCGGCTTGTCCTTATTTCTTTCTTCCGCATCATCATCTTCATCATCGTCCAACTTGGTGAAGGCACATCTCTTCGGTGGTGCTTCTTTGTCCCTTACCTTCCACTTCTCGCTATTTTTAAGCAATAGCCAACAATGCTCAAATGCAAAAGACTTTCCCTTGGAGGCCGACATGTCCTTGTACCTTGCGGATGCAATTTTTTCCTACAAGAAAAACACATATGTGAAACACTTTCATTTGCAACATCGCAACAACAAATTATAGGAAGACCACTCACCCAGTCGGCTTCATTGGTACCACTTGGAGGGGCATTGTAAACTTTCTTTAGACATTGACTCCACCGGCTAACCACCGGCTTGATCACATCCCAACGACCTTGGAGTAATCTATAGGTGTGTGGCGTCTTCTCAACATTGTTTGGCATGATCTGAAAGAACTTGTATTTTATCCGTGCCACTTGCCGGTTTGGTCGGTGCCATGGACGACATCGAGGGACACACGCTCCCAAGCTCGGATCAACACCTCATCCCAATTGAGTGTAGCTATTCGGCATCTTGCTACACTTTGCCGATTGTGATGCCTTGAACACCTCCCCCTCGATCTCCTCCAACTCGTCCTCTTCTTCACCGTCACCATGTACCTCGTTGTTCATGTCGTTGTATCCATAGAAGCCGAGCGGTGTATCATCAATATTCAGCGCGTTCTCGTCGAGGAACGTCGCATATTCAGTTTGCACGCTATGGGATTGGGAGCTACAAATAGAGCCACTAAACTCTTAAACTAACCCAATGGCGGAAATATGAAAAGAGGCCAAACATGATCGGACGTACCTCCCGAGCATTCCGTCGAACACCGGTTGGGCGCCGATTGTGGTTGGAAAAGAAATCGTGGCGGCCATGTTGGCTGCAGGCGCCCGCTAGCGTCTGACCGACACCACCTTCTTCTTCTTCTTCCCCGGCGGCAGCTCCACATCACCAAGGTTGATGTCATCGGCGGCGGTACTGCGACCGTCCCCTTTGTCGGCGGCTCCGGACATGGCGCCGGGAGCGGGTACGCATCCCTGGACAATGACGTTGCCGAGCCGCTTCCGAGGAACGACGTTGGAGGTTCCCTTCGACGCGGGCGCGACATTGACGATGCGGAAATCTGCCGCGGTGCCGGCGTCGGTCGATTGGGCTTACCCAACCGCCACGGTGAAAAGCGCAGGGTCGGAGGTGTCCATGGTGCCGCTACGGGGCGTCGGTGATGTCGGCTGGAGCGGAGGGGCGAAGATCCGCGACGGCGAGGGAGTAGGGAAGCTGAAACTCCCGCGCTGAAAACTCCCTTCCGCCAAATCGATCTAGTGATAGAGGACACCGCCGGTTCGGCCACGTAAACCTTGTTTTCACAGTCCTGGGGAAAAGTGTCTCGCCCCCTCAAATTTATTTTCGGGCCGGTGACTTTTGCGGGGTGCTCTCCGGTCGCAGTTTCAGCCGAAAACTGTAAAATGACGGTTATCGTACAGTTCGGTGCCAAGGTCGTGTCTCCAGAAATTCTTTTAAGAGATAAATACACTGTAGGTACCAATAGTTGTTCGGCATGTGCAAATACGTCCCACTTCTTGCAAATTGGGGTCACGCAGTCCCAATTGTTGTCCGGTTGAGCAAATAAGTCCCAATCAGTCCGAACTGGCCACGTCGCTGCCACGCTGGCGCTGGTCAGAAGCGCATGTTTGCAAAGAAACCCTCCTGCTCTGTTTGGAATGACATAGAAAGGTCCCTGCAACTGCTGTCCATGTAAATTACACAAGCGTGACCACGTACCTGTTCGTCCCAAAGTGACGCCGCACGTCTGGAAGCACACGCACAACGGAGTTATCGACGAGGACGCACCTCTGTGAATCCTCATCGACTCTGGCGTATTCTGGGGGCGATGTCGCCGGAGCCGCGCTGGCGGCCGTGGGGAGAAGACCCGCCGCAGTACTGTAAGCCTGGCATCCCTCTCCTCTCTCTCGTTCACTCAGTTTCGTCCGCCCTTATGGGGGTTTATCTAGGGTTCTTGCTGGTGATGATCTAGGTAGCGTTGGACTATTTTTTTCGATGGGACAGCGATTTTGGTGGTACGTGGTAGTGCCTGTACTGGTTAGAAAGAATAGAACCAACTATTGGTTAGTAAGTTCTTGGTGGTCATGATTTCAGGTTATGTGCGTTCAGTTTCGTGCTCGGATCAGATGAATTTTGGGTAAAGTTTTGATTTTTGTTGAATGGAATGACAATATTAGTTGATGTGCTCGTCATAGCACTATCTGAGGCTTTGAATTTATGTAGATTGCATGAAAAACAATTGCTGCTATCTGAATTCAGTTTTCTGAATTTTAGTGCACTGCCAGTTTTCTGAATTTTAGTGCAGCAGTACTGTTTGTCTGAATTTTTGCGTCTGCTCTGCGTATGTATTGTTCCCGTGTGATGTTTGTGTCGATTGCATGAAAGTTTACCTTCTCATTTCTTATTATGCAGATAATGAAGAACTGTTTTCAGTTGCAATCGAACATAATGGGTTTTTCACTGGATTGCGTGGAGATCTGTCATATATCGATGGCACTCTAGATTTCTTTGACAATTGCAGTTGTGAAACCTTCTCACTATTATGGATTCAAGACTTCGTGAAGCAATTAGGACATGATATTGATAATAGAATGCATGTTTATTGGTGCCATCCTGGTAAAGATATCACAAACGGGCTGCAGTGTGTTGAATTTGACAAGGATATAGTTGATATGATAGCATCAACAAAGGAGCACAAAACACTTTGTATTCTAGTTGATCACACAAATTTTCTGAGGATGTTGAGAGATGATTTGATAATTCATGGAGGCCCAAGCTTACCACATGTGATCAGTCCAACAAAAATGCCCATCATTGGAATATCAAGAGAGAGGGGCGGAAGCAGTTCACAAATGGTCGCAGCTAGCAGTCCAACAGAAGGAGAGACCAGGAATGCAACATCAGGAGAAGGACACATTGGAATATCAAGAGGGAGGGATGTAAGCCGTTCAGAAATGGTCTCAACTAGCAGTCGAACAGAAGTGAAGATCAGGAATGCAACATCAGGAGAAGGACACATTGGAATATCAAGAGAGAGGGATATTGCAGCAGCAAGAGAAGCAGATATTGCAGCAACAGAAACAAGTGACAGTGACAACGACTTTGTTGATAGTGATTTTGATGTGGAATATGGTGATGATGATTTATTTGCTGACAACATTGACAAAGAGGTAAATGATCACAATGAAGCAGAGGATGTGGTTGAACATGAAAATGATGAGGCTTTAGATGACATTGACCTGAATCTGAGAGAAGAAGAGAACAAAAAATTGGAGAACAAGTTCAAGGTTTTCAATCCCCAAGTGGACATGGACAATCCTATCTTCCGAGCTGGTATGGTGTTCAGTAGTGTTATAGAATTGAGGGCTGCAATTCAGGCATACAGTGTTAGGCAGAGAGTGAAGGTGAATAAGCTGAAAAATGATAAAAGGAGAATAGATGCAGTTTGCAAAGAAGGATGCCCTTGGTATCTTAAAGCCACACATGACAGTAGGACAGGTGGATTCACAATTAGGAGTTACGAAGGAAGGCATACCTGTCAGAGAGCTTGGGAATTAAAGTCACTAACTGCGCCATTTCTCACAGAAAAGTTCCTCGAAGAGATAAGAGACAACCAGAAAATTGATTTGAAAACATTTGCAGCTAAGGTCCAGAGAGAGTTCAATATGTGTCCAAATAGGTGGAAGCTGGGTAGAGCAAGGAGAGAGGCTCTCAGAATTATTAATGGAGATGAGGATGGTCAGTTTGCTCTCCTATGGGATTATGGCCAGGAACTCAAGAGATCCAATCCTGGTTCACAGTTTTTCTTGACAACAAATGAAGTACCAGGGATTGGAGGTGATCCATCAAAACATCATTTGTCAACTCTTTACTGGTCTTATGGTGCATGCAAAATGGGGTTCTTGAGAGGATGCAGGCCGTTTATTTGTATTGATGGATGTCACATAAAAACAAAGTACAAGGGCCAGTTGCTTACAGCTGTAGCTATTGATCCCAATGACTGCATATATCCATTAGCAATGGGCATAGTAGAGGTTGAGTGTACTAGTTCCTGGGAGTGGTTCTTAACTACATTAAAGGAAGACTTGAAGATCACAAACACATCTCCATACACTATAATGAGTGATAAGCAAAAGGTATGGATTTTATCCAAACTCTAGTGAGTTGTAAATAATGTGCAAAGTATAGTGGTCCCGAGTAATGTCATTATCGAACATATACCATACCGACTTGGAAATATTTTACATTTTGCAGGGCCTTATTAATGCAGTCCAGAAAGTTTGGCCACATGCAGAACATTGTTCTTTCATGTGTATGTTATTTATGATCTTGCATGCTCTCCGTTGCTAGTAGATGCTCTGGCCAAGTAGATGCTTGTAACTCCAAGAGGGAGTATTTATGCTCGATAGTGGATTTATGCCTCCCTTCACTCACGCTTGAGTGATAGAAACGTAAATGGGTGGGGGATGTGTTGTTGCCACTAGGGAGAAAACAACGATGTTTACATTGTTTAAATTACACACTTTTCTTACTGCGATTATTTGTTGCTTGCAATTAATACCCAAGGTTTGCTCGGATGACATTCTGAGGGTGGATTATTAGTCATAGATGCAGTTGGATAACTGTCTATGTATCTTGTTGTAATGCCCGCATGAATCACATAGTAATCATCATGTCATGCATATGCACTATGGTGCAGCCTTTATATCTGTCAACTGCCTTTATATGCATATGCACTAAAATAAGAACTCATTTTTTGTGGTTTTGATAAAGAGAAGCAAACAAGACAAAATAAAATAAATTGATCAAAACAAAAATAAAGTAAAGAGATTGGAAGTGAGAGACTCCCCTTGCAGAAATTCTCTTCCTCCCCGGCAACGGCGCCAGAAATTAGTTATTGACGAGGGTGTGGTTGCTTCTTGATGACTTTGAAATCCCCAGCAACGGCACCAGAAATTAGCTTGATGCGCGTGATACACACGTTCGTTGGTAGACCCCAAGAGGAAGGTATGAAGAGCACAGTAGCAAGTTTCCCTCAGAAAGAAACCAAGGTTGAATCGACCAGTAGGAGGAAGGAGTAACTTCAGAAGGTTGAAGCAGCTGAGATGGTAGGGTGCACTACCGGTTCAGAAGCAACGTGGAACCTACACAACACAATCAAATCACTTTTCCCCAACGAAGCAGTGAGGTTGTCAATCTCACTAGTTTTGCTGAACACAAAGAGGTTAAACGTATGGTGTGGAAAACAGTAGGAGAACAATATGAAAGAAGTAGTAACAGTATGAAAGTAGTAGGTGTTTATCAGTATGAGGAAAAAGGACCGGGGTCCACAGTTCACTAGTGGTGTCTCTCCGTGAAATATAAATAACATGTGTGGTGAACAAATTACAGATGGGCAATTGACAGAAATGAAGGATGCACCGTAGTGCATATGCAAGACATAAAGATTACTATGTGATTCATGCGGGAATTACAAAAAATACATAGACCGTTATCCAACTTCATCTATGACTAATAATCCACCCTCCGAATATCATCCGAACAAACATTGGGTATTAAGTGGCAAGCAACAGATAATTGCAGTAAGGAAAGTGTGTAATGTAAACAATAACATCATCCTTAGACAAAGCATTGTTGTTTTCTCCCTAATGGCAACAGCACATCCTCCATCCGTCACGTTTCCGTCACTCGAGCACAGATGCAAAGGAGGCATGAACCCACTATCGAGCATAAATACTCCCTCTTGGAGTTACTAGCATCTACTTGGCCAGAGCATCTACTAACAACAGAGAGCATGCAAGATCACAAATAACATATGCGTGAAGATAACATGATAGATTGATAATCAGAAGACATAGCATTCAACATTCATCAGATCCCAGCAAACACAAGATGTAGCATTACATAAAGATGATCTTGATCATGTTAGGCAGCTCACAAGATCTAAACATGAGGTACAAAGTGGAGATAACAACCATCTAGCTACTTATATGGACCCGTAGTCCATGGATGAACTACTCACGCATCACTTCGGAGGAGGGCATGGTGGTGTAGACCCCTACGGCGATGAATTTCCCTCCCGGCAGGGTGCCGGGGAGAGCTCCAAAACCCTCCCGATCTCGGGATGACGATGACGGCGTCCTAGGGTGTTTTTCGGGGGAGAAGTGGAAATATATAGGGTTTACGCCTCGGGGGGGGGAATAAATAGGAGAAACGGCAGAGGCGGTGGAGGCTTGGGGGGCCCACACCACCCCACGGCGCGGCCAGGGGCACGCCGCCCTATGGTGTGGGCCCCCTGAAGCCCCTCTCTGGGTCTCTCCGGGACTCCGTGGAACCTTCGGAAATTCTAAGACTTTCGGGCTTCAAACTCTCCAATTCCGAGAATATTTCTAAAACAACTTTTTTGAAACTAAAAACAGCAGAAAACAGGGAACTGGCTCTGTGGCATCTTGTCAATAGGTTAGTTCAGAAAATCGATAAAAAATGACATAAAGTGTATAGAAACATGTGGAAAATAACATGAAAACAACATGGAACATCAGAAATTAGAGATACATTTATGACGTATCAGGTCTCTCGTGGAAAGATCCTAGGATCATAATGTCATTGGAACAAAATGGGTATTCAAGAACAAGCAAGACTCTCATGGGCAATTGATTCACAATAAGGCTCGATTGGTTTCTCAAGGCTACTCTCAAGTCGAAGGACTTGACTACGGTTAAACTTTCTCTCCCATAGCTAGACTTGAATCCATTCGTATATTACTTGCATTTTCCACTAGCCATAATTTCATCTTGCATCAAATGGATGTTAAAAGTGCTTTTCTAAATGGACCTTTAAATTAATTGCTATATGTTAAGTAACCTCCGGGGTTCGAGGATCCCAAGTATCCTAACCATGTCTACTTCCTCCATGAGGCTTTGTATGGCCTCAAACAAACCCCATGTTCTTCGTATGATCATTTAAAGGAGTTCTTAGTGGATCGTGATTTCGTACTTGGGGTAATTGACCCCACACTCTTTACCAAAAGTGTAGATGGACATTTCTTCATATTCCAAGTATATGTTGATGATATTATATTTGGGTCATCTAATGTGAGTTTTGTAGACCATTTTTCAAAACTAATGACAAGTGAGTTTGAGATGTCTGTGATGGGCGAATTGAAGTTCTTTCTAGGTTTTGAGATCAAGCAATATTATGAAGGAACCTTTATTTGTCAAGAAAAATACATTCAAGACATGCTCAAGAAATTTGATATGATCAATGCCAAGCCACTAGCTTATCCAATGTCAACAATCGTGAACCGTACAATGGATCGTGAAGGTATATCAGTTGATCGAAAACTTTATCGCCCTATTATTGGATCTTTCCTTTATCTTTGTGCACCTAGACCGGATATTATGTTTAGTGTGGGTTTGTGTGCAAGATTTCAATCTAACCCCAAGGAAAGCTATATGATTGCGGCCAAAAGGATTCTTAGGTATTTTGTTGACACTCCCTAACATAGTATTTGGTATCCATCAAACACAACTTTTGATCTTGTGGGATATTCAGATGCGGACTGTGGAGGTGACAAGGTGGATAGAAATTCAACCTTGGGTGCTTGCCAATTTCTTGGTAGGTCACTTGTGTGTTGGTCTTCCAAGAAGAAAAATTGTATTGACACCTCCTCCACGGAAGCGGAGTATATTTCCGCCGCTAGTTGTTTCTCTCAACTCTTATGGATGAGACAATGTCTTAGGATTTTGGAATTGAGATTAAGACAATGCCTCTTTTATGTGACAATGCCTCTTTTTTGGGTGAATTTAGTCTGGAATGCTTATTATGCTGATCAGGTCCCTCATGCCACCCAGAAGTGTGGGTCTTTTTGGTGGAAGGATATTATCAGCTTATCTGAGAAGTATGCTGAAATCTCTCAGCCTGAGGTGAACAAGGGGGTTCTGTGCTTTTTTGGGTTAATAGCTGGGAGATTAATAATTCTAGGGAACCCCTCAAAAATAGGTTCCCTAGACTTTTCTCTTTTGCTAAAGATGAGTTGGTCTTTGTTAAAGATATGGCATACTTGTCTGTCTTCTCTCAGGCTTTTATTTTTCCATTATATGCTCTGGCTTATGAGGAGATGACTGAGTTGTCCTCCTGGATGGGACAGAGGCTTTTTTCGGATGATAAGTATGTTTGGTCTTGCAATGGAAAAATGTATAGGGCTGCCACCTATTATTCTCATGTGCATGCTTCTTTGCATGATTGTGCTTTATCTAAGTGGATTTGGCATAGTTATTGTTATATGAAGATTAAGTTTTTTGCCTGGTTGTTGATTCATGATAGACTCAATACTAAGGACATGTTGCAAAGAACACATTGGAATGTCACTGATTCTTTTACTTGTGTTCTCTGTCCTGGACATGTTCATGAAGATAGAGATCATCTTTTCTTTGGATGCAACTTTAGTATTAGAGTGTGGAATTATATGCAAATTTCTTGGAGCTTGGGTAATGGTTTCTTCCAGGTGGCTGTTGCAGCAAGGAAGATCTTTGGACATTCATTCTTCACTGAAGTGGTATTTCTAGCCTGTTGGACAATATGGAAAGTGAGGAATGATTTTGTCTTCAATCATGTTAGGCCAAGATTTGCTGCCTGGCGCAACACTTTCCTTCATGATGCCCATCTGTTGGTTCATAGGATGAGGAAAAAACATAAGGAGGCTTTTTGACTTGGATTAACAACTTAGGTTGATTTTCTTTCCTTTCTTACTTTTGGCAGGTAGATCTTTGATCCTGACCCTTTCTAAATAGTTCTGTAATTAATTTTGCAATTTCAGTAAAGGAGGTTGTGGGGCTTTTGCCTTATAGTAGAAAAGTTTCAAAAACAAATAGAGTGCTATAAAGATTGGTCAGAATCCGGTACTTAATGGCAAGACCAAGCATATTGAGATTAGGTATCATTTCATTCGAGATCATGTGGCCAATGGAGATATCTCACTCTCTTATGTCAACACCAAAGCTCAACTCGCCGACATCCTAACAAAGCCTCTAGATGAGAAGAGATTCAAGCAATTAAGGAGTGAGCTCAATATCGTATGTGCAAGCAATTTTAGTTGATTGAAAATCTTGCATACACACCTCTACTAGACTTTTATTTGGATCTTAGATGTACATAGACATAGGGGGTGTATCTCAATTAATGAGTCAACACTACTCCTATAATGCATAAATAAACAAATCATGCATAATGGTCATTTCAATGATATAATGTGCTTCAATGATGAGTTTCGACAATGCGCCCAAGATATATCTTTGCGGTGTCATATTGAGCATACTCATACATGATGGCTACAACCACCACCCCTATCAAGGGACTTTGGTTTTGATGATTTGTTTTTTTTTGCATATTTGCTCTTCTTGTTCCAAATCACATCAATGTTGTTTAAATTAAGCTTTCACCTTTCTCCATTGGATGTGCCTAGGAACTCATCATGCTATAAATTTTTCCCATGTGTCCATAAGTTTCTCTCTCTACAAAAGTATCGCACTTATATTTGTACATGGCCAGAACTTTACTTCGGTGCAAAATATAGAACACATTGTGGTAGCACACGTAGGTGGAAAGCATTTAAATTTGGGGTGTAAACAAAGTTTTGAAGTTGAGACCACGGGGGAGAACTAAAACGGAAAAAAATTGGGCAGAAACACTGGCATGAGGCCGGCCTAGGCCGGCATGGAGTCGGCTCATTCGTTCTGGTCGCCAGCCTTGGTGCAGGCTGCCGGCCTAGGCCGGCTTGCTCGGTTTGGTCGCCGACCTCGACCCGACCTCGCCCCGACCAGGCCGGCCAGCCTGGACCGCAAGTTAAAGAAAGGCACGGGGGCCATTCCCCATAACCCCCATTCTTCCCCAACTCCTGAAACCCAAAAAAAACTCCATGGGAGCCTCCCTCCCCCATTTCCCCACCTCTCCCCCACCATCCTAGCCTCTCCCTACTCCTCCGAGTCCATAGATCTGAAGGGGCCTCTCCGATCTCTCCACCCATCCACACGGATTCTTCATTGGTGGATGATTGGAGCCACTCCCCTCCATTGTTGGTGCCTTAAGGTCCTAGGTTCATCCTCCGCCAAGTTAGGGCAAGGATGTCGTCTTCGGGTATGTGTTTTTGGTCCTTTCCCTCTCAAATCCCCTCTTTCTCTACCTTTAGACATCACTTTTTGGGATTTGTGAGTTTCTCATCTAGGGTTCATGTTTCATGTGCGTTTCTACTCACCAATTGATAGTACAAAATCCTCGAGGCCAATGTGGTGATACTAATAGTATAGTTTGGTGGTTAAATCCCATATCCATACTCACCAATGTTATACTCCTAGTTTGTTCCTAATTTCCACTCACCAGTTGATAGCACAAACTCCTCTAGGAAAATGTAGTGATACTAGTTGTCTTGGTTTGTGGTTGCCTCACATATCCATATTCACCACACTTATATTCCTAGTTTGTTCCTAATTTCCATCACCACACATAGGATTTTTTTCTTGACCATGTACACTTATTCTGCATACTCGTACCTATGCTATTCATGTCACAGGCCGAGATGATAAGTCTCAAGACAAGTTCCGAGGCACAGGCTATGCTCGCAAGAAAAGGAGTGCCTCCACCGCCTGTGGCTCTACTCTCGGTCAACAAAATAAACTCCCAGTGAATCCTCTGGAACAAGTGCATGCAACCTGGAAGAAGCTTCCCACACACGTGTTTTAGGAATCTTGGTTCAAATTCAATCCATATGCTTTTGGGCAGCTCACTTGCAAGGACAACCGGTTTTATTGCAAAATGCATCAGCGGCTATATGACTTCTCAATTTGCTCTCTGAAGAACCCCTTTGTGTCACAACATTATTTTGATGTAGTTGAAGCTAGAGAGAAATGGCCAGAGGTTATGGAGATGATGGATTTCCATTGCATAAGTGAACTCATGAAGATTGGCCGCCCCTTTGCTCCCGAGCTTCTTCGAAAATTCTATGCCACTGTTTTCTTCTCCGAAGGGCCTAGGACAATGACTTGGATGAGTGGTGGTATCAAGTGCATCGCCACACTTGCGGAATTTGCGGGCCTTCTTGGACTTTAGGAGTTACCTTTCTTCCCTATGGCCTCCACTCGGATCCACAGTGAGACTAAGCGTCTTATGAGGGATGCTGACGTATCCGCCATTGTTATCCTCTAGGGATTGGGGCCAAATACATTCCTAAGTTTGCATATTTCACCGACTTTTGGTATGTCACACATACCATCCTCAGGAACACTCTCAATGTCAAGTTTGGTGAAAAGGGAGAAGTTCGGAAATGGCTTGTCAATCTCCTCTATCACATTGAGAGAGATGAGAGGTTCAATAAGAATATAGATATCATGGACTATATGTGGAATGAAATGCAAACAGGGATTCGTGAGCACAAGGTTCTCATCTATGGACAGTATCTTCAACTCCTTTTTGAGTCCAAGATTGCGGCTGCTATGGTTTCTAACTATGCTTTGCACACTCCCACATGTCTCCCTCTCAGTGGTCCGTCCCATGATGCAACACTCCCATCCAACAAAAGAGCTCACACTGATATGCCTCTAGAGATTCCCCACTCTCCCTCTGTTAATAGTGTCACTGACACCCAGGGTCCTGCACCGAAGCCCAAGAAATTCTCCATCAAAGCCGCTCTCCAAAAATGAACTGTTTCTTCATTGACAAGCAGCACCGAGAATATCAATCCTATGCAAAAGGGAAGGCCTATCGTCGCCACCAGAGGGCTATAATGACTGCATTCCACCTTCCAACTGGTACTTCCAGCTCAGAGGAGCTCTCTAAGGACAAGTGGCAGTCTAAGAACACATTTTGGCTTGGTGATGATGCTTCATCTCTTGGACACTTTTGGTCTGCCAACAACGCCGAAGCCAGCTCCAGTAGGGCAGTCATTCCACAGGGTGATGAGGAGGAGGACGGCGTGGACAAGGCTGGATACGAAGATGATGATGATGGTGACCACGCATCCGATGACGACTTAGTGGTGTGATCTCATGGGAACGTAGCTTCTCTCTCCTTTTTGGTGTCTTGATTCCAAGGGGGAGAGAAATATCTTTAGGATCTTTGGGGATTTGCTTTGGGAGGGCATTGCATCATACATTTTCTTATTCCATTTGCAATTTGCTATTTTAGTTTGAACTCTATTCGCTTTTATGTGTTGTGGAACTCCCGTTCATGTTATTGTAAGACTATGTCTATTTCCTGAGGATTATCCAACCATCTTATGAAGACCATGGTGAGCTTCTCTAGGGTATCCATCATATACTACATGCTTTTCATGCTATTATCCTTACTCATTGTCTTCGTATAATTATCCATAGCCATTATTGAGAAAATGTTGTTGGATGAATCCTTGGGGGGGCTATTATATGTATGTGCATGTGTTATTAAAATCTAGAATAAAGTGGTAAAACTTGGCCATACATCAAGGGGGTGCTAGAAGTTAATTGAAAATCTTAAAATTATGTATTTCAACTTGCAAATCCAACTGTTGTCATCAAACATAAAAAAGGGGGAGATTGAAAGGACATGAGTCCCTTAATCCTATTTTAATGTTTGATCACAACACTTGGTAAGACTAATAGTTTATTTGAAGTGTTTGGAAATTACACAGTGATGCAAAGTGGTGAAATAATCTCTCTAAAAGGAAACAAATAGTCAAATACATGATTAGAAGAATAGAGAAGAAAAGAGAGGAAGATGAAACAGGGCAGCCAGACTGGCCAAGTTGAGGCTGGCCTCGAGGCCGGCTGGATCTGTTAAGTAGCCGGCCTTCACACTGCCTAGCCGACCTAGGACTAGGCCGGGCCTCGAAGACGAATGTCGAGCGCACTGCCTAGCTGGCCTAGGACGGGGCCAAGGCCGGGCTGCTCTGTTAGGCCGCCGGCCTCCATAGTGCCTAGCCAGCCTAGGCCGGGCCAAGGCCAGGCTGCTCTGTTAGGCCGCCGGCCTCCACACTGCCTAGCCGGCCTAGGCCGGGCCAAGTCCAGGCTCCCTGGTTGCGAGCCACTTCCCCCGCCGGCCTCCAGGCCGGCCTAGCCGGGCCAAGGCCGGGTTTCCTAGAGAGTCAAAGATGCTCCCAACAGCCACTTCTCGGGGCACCTTATAAAAAGGGGTCTTCTTCCTCCTTGGTCACTTGTCACTTAAAAAAGCTTCTCTCCACCATTTCTGACCACACCAAGCTTCAAGGATCTCCCCAAATACCCAACCAAAGCCATTGATCTCTTGGGATTTGGAGAAGAAGCACTAGATCTACAACTCCACCAAGACGATTCGTCATCAACCCACTATCCCCTCGGGATCTTGTTGTTCTTAGTTCATTGGAGCCAAGAACCTTGTTGATCCTAGCTCATCGGAGCTTGGAGCCTTGTTGTTATCCCTGAAGCTCTTGTGCTCGTGGATCTTGCTTCCCGGAGTCTTGGTGGCTCCCGGGATCTGATGAGGACCCTCCAAAGTTGTGGAGTGTGCCTCATCCTTGTAAAGGTTCTAGTTTTCAACCTCAACGGAAACATAGTGATTTGAGCCTCTCCACATCGGCAGAAGGACTCAAAGGAGATACAGTGTGCCATTTGAGGGCTACTCGGTGTTCCACTTTGGTGGCACTGCACCGCTCCAACGGAGTTTAGCTTCCATTAGGAAGTGAACTTCGGGATACATCTTTGCGTCATTGTGTTTGGTTATCACTCAACTTACCTTTACTTATTGCTACTAGCTTAGTCATATATATACCTTGTGCTATTCGTACTTATTCAACATATAGGATTGTTCACCTAGTTGCATAATTTAGACAACCTATATTTCAACACTCTTGTTAAATCAAAAAAGAAGTTAAATTTGTAGTTAACCTATTCACCCCCCTCTAGTTAATTTCTCGATCTTTCACCAGGTCTTTTATTATTGCTACTATAGGTTCAGCGGTTATTTGTTCATCAGGTGCTTTAGATTTCGTTGTACTTTTTTTTAATCAAACTAGCTATAATAGAATGTTCCTTTACCTTAGCAGGGAAAGGAGTTTTCTCAATATAAGGTTCGGGCACAGTAGGATTAACAGTATGAACTTCTATGTTTCTAGCAGGAACACAATTAACAATGCCTTTATAAGGTGCATGATACTTGTTCCACTCCTTTTTGGTAATATCAAGATAGGAGGAAAAATCCTTAAAACAATTTGCAAAAAATTGAGATTCAAGGCCATAGACAACACTAACATTACGAAAATCATCGGTTCCCATAAAAGATTTAATGCATTCATAATCATAATTTATACCCGACTTCCTACCTTTGTCAGTTTCCCATCCTTTAGTATTTTTCTCAATATGGTCAAGAAGATCTCATTTAGCTTCTCCTTTCATACATGTAAATGATCCAGAACAAGAAGCATCCAATAAATTCTTATCATGAAGAGAAAGACTTGCATAAAAATTATTAATAACAATATTACTAGGGAGCTCATGAATGGGGCATTTGAGCATTAATAACTTCAATCTCCCCCAAGCTTGGGAAATACTCTCTCCATCATGAGGATAGAAATTATATATTTGATTCTGATCCTTATGAATCTCACTGGGAGGATATAATTTAGAATAAAAGAGATGTACAATTTCCTCCCATCCAATAGATCGGTCATTCTTCACCATCTTAAACCATTCCGCAGCTCTGCCCTTTAGTGATAAAGAGAATAGTTTCCTCTTTTCCTAGTCCATTGAAATACCTGCACACCTGAACAACTTGCATAACTCATGTATAAATAGTAAATGATTACCAGATGGACAGTTACATCTTCAAAACAGCAGTTATCCATAACACGTTCAACAATTTTCATAGGTATTTTAAAAGGATCCAATTAAGCAGACAACGGGTCATCTACTACCCTAGCAGTAGAAGCAGTACTCCCAAATAGGGAATCGAATGGGGATCTCCCCATAATAAAATAAAGCAGCAGACAGAAATAAAAACAACACTCACAGTAAAAGTTTCCCTTACCAATAGCGCTTCACTCCCTAGCAACGGCGCCAGAAAAGAGTCTTGATGACCCAGAAGTATAGGGGGTGTATCGTAGTACTTCTGATAAATAAGAGTGTCGAACCCAACGAGTAGCAGAAGGTGTTGAAAGTAGGTTGGATAAACGATTCACTTTAAATACTAGCAAACAAGTTTTTTGGGGTTTTTGATATAGCAGATAAATAAAGTGCGAGTAAATAAAATAAAGTAATAATAATTGCAGCTGTTAGAGAGATTAGTAGTTTCCCTGTTAGATAGGGGTGTTCCTGCATATTTGCCACCTTGTACATGTATATTTATATTGTGGACTTTGGCCCCGTGGAATACAAGTTTGTCTATTCCTAACATGGTATCAGACTAGGGTCGATTATTGTTTCTCTCGGCCACCGCCCGTACAGATCCCTCGATCTGGCCGCCACCTGGTGAAGATCCGTCCTATAAAGATCCTCGTCAAGACCTCGTCAAGCTAGCCCTGCAACCAGTCGCTCGCGACCAGCGCCCGGGTCTCTGCTCGCGAATCCGTCCAGCTGCCTGGCCTGTGCAATTTTGTTCTCAGAACGAGCGTTGCCGTCCTCGTTCTGCTAAGTCCCGCAGAGAGCTACTTTCGAGCGCTCGTTGCCCGAGCCCTCATCCTCCCGCGAGCTTCCCGTCGCCGCTTGCAGCCTGCTCCTGGCGGCCCGTTCCCGGCCAAGTCTCGCCGCCGCAGCCCGTTCCCGGCCGTCGCTGGTCTGCTCTCCGTCCGCTACCACTGTCTCCGCCCGCTGCTCTGTCCTCTGGACGCGCTCCATTTCTCAATCTGCAGCAGATTGGATCGATCTGTGAACTGTTGACCAGTTGACCAAAAAAGAAATGGCTGATGCTAGCTTTGTCGCGATTCCTTGGTGCTCTGTGATCTTCGATGGCACCAACTACCCGGATTTCGCTGCCTTTCTGCGCGTCCATATGCGCGGTCTTCGTCTGTGGCGTGTTCTTTCTGGTGAGGTCCTCTGTCCGTCATGCCCCGTTGCTCCTATGGTTCCTACTCCACCGACGCCACCAGTCCTTGCTGCTAGTGCTTCTCGGGCTGAGAAGGGTGCAGCTAAGAATGTTGATGAGGCTGCTGTTGCGGCATATGAGCAGAAGGTTAAAGACTACTCTGACACTTTTGCGACATATCAGAAGGACATGGCTGCGTACACTCAGTGGGTAGATAATGATGCTCGTGCTGCGGCCCTTCTTACTGCCAGTGTTCTCCCTCAGTTCGCTTAGGAGTATATGGGACTCGGTACTGCCGCTGCCATGTGGGATCACCTTGGTCAGCGCTATCAGCCATCTAGGGATGCTCTTTATCTGTCTGTGGTTTGTCAGGAGCATGCTCTACAGTAGGGTGACTCCACTATTGATCAGTTCTACATGCAGAGCTCTGCTATCTGGCGTCAGCTCAACTCTCTTCGCTCTGCCGTGTGTGGCACCTGCCCGTGTTGTCAGACCGTGCGCTCCGACTTGGAGTTCCAACGCATTTATGAGTTCTTGTCGCTCTTTCGTTCTGAGTTTGAGGCTCGTCGTGCTCAGCTGCTTGCCCGTGGTCTTATTCTTATGGCGGAGGTGTTGTCTGAGCTTCGTGCTGAGGAGATTCGCCTCCATGGCGTTGGTCTGCTTAATGTTCCTTCTTTGCTGGCTGCTCGTGGACCTGCCTCTTCGCCCCGTGGTCCTGCTCCGTCACCTACTCCACCAGCCCCTCCGCGGTCCACTTCCCCATCATTGTTGCCCATTCCTCCGGGCCATGGTCGTGGCTCTCGTCCATGAACTCACTGCACCTACTGTGACATGGATGGTTACACCGAGTCTCACTGCTACACGAGGGAGCGTGATCTGCGCCAGCAGAGAACGCAGTCTGGCCCTCGTCCGTCTCATGCCTTGCCGGGTTCGTCTACTAGATCGGGTTCTACGGTCACTCCTACTGAGCAGGAGATGGTGCGGATGATCGGGCAGATATTTGCTACTTCAGGCTCTTCCTCAACTGGTACTGCTGGCTCTGTGACTGATTCTTCTAGCACTTTGGGACCATCATTTTCTACATAGTCAGGTACATTGTCGTGGGTTTTGGATTCTGGAGCTTCTTTTCATATGACTTCTGATTCTTCCTCTCTCTCCTCCTTTCGACCTATTGATTCTCCTCTTAATGTTCTCATTGCTGATGGTACTCGTCTTTCTGTCTCTGGTCGAGGCACTCTTTCTACTTCTTCCTTTTTAGTCCCTAATATTTCTCATGTTCCTCGTCTTACTATGAATATATTCTCCGCTAGTCAACTTACTGACTCTGACTGTCGTGTCATTTTTACGCCGATTCTTGCTCTGTTCAGGATCATCGCACTCAGGTTCTCGTTGGAGCTGTCCCTTGCCGCCGTGATTCTCAGGGCCTTTGGGAGTTAGAATGGCTTCGTGTTCCTTCCGCTGCTATCTCACCTGCCAGTTCTCCTGCCGTTGTCGCCTCTGTCACCGGTTTTTTCAGCAGTGACATCATCGTCTTGGTCATCTTTGTGGTTCTCCCCTATCATCATTAGTTCATCGTGGTCTTCTGAGGCCTGTCTCAGGAGATGTTTCTTTACAGTGTCAGGGTTGTAGGATAGGGAAACAGATTCAGTTGCCATATCCTATTAGTGCGTCTATCTCTTAGCGTCCTTTCAACTTAGTTCACTCTGATGTTTGGGTTCCAGCTCCTTTCACTTCGAAAGGGGGCCATAAATACTATATCATTTTTATAGATGATTTCTCTCGTTATACTTGGTTGTATTTTATGTCTTACCGTAGTGAGGTTCTCTCCATATATAAGCTTTTTGCAACCATGGTTCTTACTCAATTTTCTATGTCGATTCGTGTGTTTCGTGCAGACTCTGCTGGTGAGTATATCTCCAAGCAGTTGCGTGGTGTCCTTACTGAGCAAGGCACACCTTCTCAATTCTCTTGTCCCGGTGCGCATGCTCAGAATGGCATGGCTGAGCGTAAGCATCGCCATCTTCTTGAGACTGCTCGTGCGATGATGATCGCTTCTTTTCTTCCGCCTCATTTCTGGGCCGAGGCTGTCTCTACCTTGGCTTATCTCATTAATATCCAGCCTTCTGTTTCCCTTCAGGGTGCCATTCCTCTTGAGCGACTTTATGATCGTTCTCCTAACTATTCTATGTTGCGTTTGTTTGGCTGTGTTTGCTATGTTTTCCTCGCTCCTCGTGAACACACCAAACTAACCGCTCAGTCTGTTGAGTGTGGTTTTCTTGGATATAGTGATGAGCACAAGGGCTAGCGTTGTTGGGATCCTGTGGCTCGTCGGATGCGTATTTCTCGGGATGTGAATTTTGATGAGTCTAAACCTTTCTATCTGAGATCAACCTCCTCGACCTCCACTATGGAGGATCTTTCTTTTCTTACTCTTCCTGACTCCCCTCCCTTGGTTTCTCCTATTTCTTCTCCTCCTTCTCATCCTGCTACTCCAGAGCCATCTACACTGACACTATCCTCTCCTCCTTCGTCGCCGAGTTCTTCACCCTCTTCACCGGTGTCTTCTCCCTCTCTGTATCCTCCTACCATTCCCTCATATCCTACTTTTCCCGTTTACTATACTCGTCGTCCACGTGTTGTCAACGAGTCCTCTGATGCACCCTCTACTTCTGGTGCACCGTCTCAGCCGACTTATTCTCTTCGCAGTCGGCCTTGTAATACGCCTGATTTCTATAATCCTACCAGTTACAGTGTTACTGCTATTCCAGAGCTGACTACGTACCGTGAGGCTGTTGTTCATCCTGAATGGCAGCTTGCGATGGCCCAGGAGATCGCTGCACTCGAGCGTACTGGTACATGGGAGATTGTTCCTCTCCCTCCTTCTATTCGCCCTATCACCTGTAAGTGGGTCTATAAGGTGAAGACTCGCTCTGATGGGTCCCTTGAGCGTTACAAAGCTCGTCTGGTTGGTCGTGGTTTTCAGCAGGAGCATGGCCGCGATTATGACGAGACTTTTGATCCTGTCGCTCACATGACCACTGCTCGGACTCTTCTTGCTGTTGCATCTATTCGTCATTGGTTTGTGTCTCAGCTTGATGTTAAGAATGCCTTTCTTAATGGTGAGTTGCGTGAGGAGGTCTATATGCGACGATGATGGCATGGCTTTCCATCTACATCACTCTCTCTATGGCCTTAAGCAAGCCCCTCATGCGTGGTTTGAGCGCTTTGCTTCTGTGGTTATGGCCGCTGGTTTTTCTCCCAGTGCTCATGATCCTGCGCTGTTTGTTCACTGCTCCCCTTGTGGTCGCACTCTCCTTCTTCTATATGTTGATGACATGATCATCACTGGTGATGACCCTGAGTATATTGCCTTTGTTAAGGCCCGTCTGAGTGAACAGTTTCTTATGCCGGATCTTGGTCCGCTTCGTTACTTTCTTGGGATTGAGGTTTCATCTACCTCTGATGGTTTCTTTATCTCCCAAGAACGGTATATTCACGATCTTCTTACTCGTGCCGCTCTTAATGATGAGCGTACTGCTGAGACACCTATGGATCTCCATCTCTCTCTTCGTGCTTCAGACGGTGATCCCCTCTCTGATCTGACTCGTTATCTACATCTTGTCGGGAGTCTCGTTTATTTAGCTGTTACTCGCCCAAATATTTCTTATTATGTTCATATCTTGAGTCAGTTTGTTTCTGCTCCTACCTCGGTTCACTATAGTCACCTCGTTCGTGTTCTACGCTATCTTCGTGGGACGATCTCTCTTTGTCTCATATGGATCATGATCAGAGGTGATATAATGGTGAATAACAATCTGTTCATAAAGTACAAACACCGATAAATATCGTAAGCATCAACTACAAACAAGTAGTCCACACTCAAAGAGAGATCTAGGGAAGAAAAACGATATAGAACCCTAATTGTTACAGCAGGACGGAGGTGGATGGTGTTGGTGGTGATGACGATGATGATGCCCGGTGCGATGACGGTGCTTTTTCCACCAGAAATTTGGTCTCGGCGATATTATCTGATAATTGTAAAACATGCAAAATAGATGAAATAACATAAGTATCATCTCTAAATATGAAATATATCGATGAATAACAAAAAATTATGATATAAAATAGTGATGCAAAATTTACGTATCAAGAGCCTCCAACCATCTTGTGGAGTAGCCTAAACCTTGTGTAAAGGTTTGGTAAACGCCTTCAAGTCGACCTCATAGTGGAAACAAGAATCTTCCTCACCGGAGAAGCTCAAAGAGAATAAGGTATGCAGATCTGTGCTATTGGAGTGTCTATGTGGCTCCACGCCTATCCAACATAGATGTACTTCCCTTGGGAAGGAGCTACGGGAAACATATCATTCTCTCCTTGTTTACACGTGTGGTTTATCTTGTATTTTACATATTGCTTCTGTTGCTTACTTTGTATCATATCACATAGGTTGTTCACCTAGTTGCACATCTAGATAACCTTGTGTTTACTTGTTTAGCCAAGCTAAAAAGGAAAAGAAGAAAAATTGTTAGTCACCTATTCACCCCCGTCTAGTTGACCATACCGTACTTTCACCTGTACCGTAAAACCGTTAGAATTACTCAGTTCCGCGGCTTTGTCAGTCGTTGCTAGCGATACCTAAACCACGTGTAGCTAACGTCCTTATCTAGTATCCGGCTAGACAAAACAATGGGGTAGATAGTCACAGAGATTAGTTGCGAGGTTGTTGATATCGGTGATGTGGTCTCCGAGATCGTTCACATCTTGTACGTGGTGTGTTGTGCAGATATGTATGCCCCCCTTTAGATCCTTCTGTTTCCTCATTGAAGCATTTAGACACGGGAGTGGGAAACAGGCCACCACACAGGGTATTTTTTTTAACATTTATGGTGTCAGTCTCACAGTCTATAGCACTTAGAGCATCTCTACTAGACACCGCATCCCGTCGGCCCACAAACGGGTGATAAGGGGCGCGACAAACATGTTTTGAGGGTTGCTTTTGACTGCGGCCGAATAGACGCCGCAAAGCCGAACGACAAAACAAAATATGTCTGTTCGGTGGCAGCCAAAAGGAACCATCAAACCGCAAAAACAAATTTGCGCAATTCAAAAGGAATTCAGACAAATAACAACAATAATTTGAAAATTAAAAAACAGTTCTCACATCTAAATGAGAAATAATGTAGTTTCATCCATCTAGACAACCAAATAGAGCATTGTTGCATCAAAATAACCACATTAAAGTGGTGTTGCCACTACCACCATGATGAACAACCATCACGCATCACCATTGGTGTTGCCACCACCACTACCACCACCACCGATGGAAGCAAGCCTCCTTCTCTTCAAGATCTCCTTTCTTGCCATATCATGTCACTCCTTGGTTATCTCATTCATCTCATCATGGTTCATGGTCAGGATCTTGTTCTCTTCGGCAAGGAGCTTAGCAAAGGCCTTATTCTCCTTGGCGAGGGCTCTTTTATCTTCCATGGAGGCCTTGCTCAACTTATCCTCCTTGATTAGGTTCCACCTCTTGTCCTTCTCTTGAGACTTCTTCATTGCCAACAATTTTTTTTTTGCTTCTAAAGTCTTGGCAACCACCAAATCATTTGAGGCCACCATATGATCTATCTTATCTCTCAAACTTGATGCCTCTGACTCCCTCCTCATATTATTCTTCACTTTCTTATTTCCCTCCGGCTTGTCCTTATTTCTTTCTTCCGCATCATCATCTTCATCATCGTCCAACTTGGTGAAGGCACATCTCTTCGGTGGTGCTTCTTTGTCCCTTACCTTCCACTTCTCGCTATTTTTAAGCAATAGCCAACAATGCTCAAATGCAAAAGACTTTCCCTTGGAGGCCGACATGTCCTTGTACCTTGCGGATGCAATTTTTTCCTACAAGAAAAACACATATGTGAAACACTTTCATTTGCAACATCGCAACAACAAATTATAGGAAGACCACTCACCCAGTCGGCTTCATTGGTACCACTTGGAGGGGCATTGTAAACTTTCTTTAGACATTGACTCCACCGGCTAACCACCGGCTTGATCACATCCCAACGACCTTGGAGTAATCTATAGGTGTGTGGCGTCTTCTCAACATTGTTTGGCATGATCTGAAAGAACTTGTATTTTATCCGTGCCACTTGCCGGTTTGGTCGGTGCCATGGACGACATCGAGGGACACACGCTCCCAAGCTCGGATCAACACCTCATCCCAATTGAGTGTAGCTATTCGGCATCTTGCTACACTTTGCCGATTGTGATGCCTTGAACACCTCCCCCTCGATCTCCTCCAACTCGTCCTCTTCTTCACCGTCACCATGTACCTCGTTGTTCATGTCGTTGTATCCATAGAAGCCGAGCGGTGTATCATCAATATTCAGCGCGTTCTCGTCGAGGAACGTCGCATATTCAGTTTGCACGCTATGGGATTGGGAGCTACAAATAGAGCCACTAAACTCTTAAACTAACCCAATGGCGGAAATATGAAAAGAGGCCAAACATGATCGGACGTACCTCCCGAGCATTCCGTCGAACACCGGTTGGGCGCCGATTGTGGTTGGAAAAGAAATCGTGGCGGCCATGTTGGCTGCAGGCGCCCGCTAGCGTCTGACCGACACCACCTTCTTCTTCTTCTTCCCCGGCGGCAGCTCCACATCACCAAGGTTGATGTCATCGGCGGCGGTACTGCGACCGTCCCCTTTGTCGGCGGCTCCGGACATGGCGCCGGGAGCGGGTACGCATCCCTGGACAATGACGTTGCCGAGCCGCTTCCGAGGAACGACGTTGGAGGTTCCCTTCGACGCGGGCGCGACATTGACGATGCGGAAATCTGCCGCGGTGCCGGCGTCGGTCGATTGGGCTTACCCAACCGCCACGGTGAAAAGCGCAGGGTCGGAGGTGTCCATGGTGCCGCTACGGGGCGTCGGTGATGTCGGCTGGAGCGGAGGGGCGAAGATCCGCGACGGCGAGGGAGTAGGGAAGCTGAAACTCCCGCGCTGAAAACTCCCTTCCGCCAAATCGATCTAGTGATAGAGGACACCGCCGGTTCGGCCACGTAAACCTTGTTTTCACAGTCCTGGGGAAAAGTGTCTCGCCCCCTCAAATTTATTTTCGGGCCGGTGACTTTTGCGGGGTGCTCTCCGGTCGCAGTTTCAGCCGAAAACTGTAAAATGACGGTTATCGTACAGTTCGGTGCCAAGGTCGTGTCTCCAGAAATTCTTTTAAGAGATAAATACACTGTAGGTACCAATAGTTGTTCGGCATGTGCAAATACGTCCCACTTCTTGCAAATTGGGGTCACGCAGTCCCAATTGTTGTCCGGTTGAGCAAATAAGTCCCAATCAGTCCGAACTGGCCACGTCGCTGCCACGCTGGCGCTGGTCAGAAGCGCATGTTTGCAAAGAAACCCTCCTGCTCTGTTTGGAATGACATAGAAAGGTCCCTGCAACTGCTGTCCATGTAAATTACACAAGCGTGACCACGTACCTGTTCGTCCCAAAGTGACGCCGCACGTCTGGAAGCACACGCACAACGGAGTTATCGACGAGGACGCACCTCTGTGAATCCTCATCGACTCTGGCGTATTCTGGGGGCGATGTCGCCGGAGCCGCGCTGGCGGCCGTGGGGAGAAGACCCGCCGCAGTACTGTAAGCCTGGCATCCCTCTCCTCTCTCTCGTTCACTCAGTTTCGTCCGCCCTTATGGGGGTTTATCTAGGGTTCTTGCTGGTGATGATCTAGGTAGCGTTGGACTATTTTTTTCGATGGGACAGCGATTTTGGTGGTACGTGGTAGTGCCTGTACTGGTTAGAAAGAATAGAACCAACTATTGGTTAGTAAGTTCTTGGTGGTCATGATTTCAGGTTATGTGCGTTCAGTTTCGTGCTCGGATCAGATGAATTTTGGGTAAAGTTTTGATTTTTGTTGAATGGAATGACAATATTAGTTGATGTGCTCGTCATAGCACTATCTGAGGCTTTGAATTTATGTAGATTGCATGAAAAACAATTGCTGCTATCTGAATTCAGTTTTCTGAATTTTAGTGCACTGCCAGTTTTCTGAATTTTAGTGCAGCAGTACTGTTTGTCTGAATTTTTGCGTCTGCTCTGCGTATGTATTGTTCCCGTGTGATGTTTGTGTCGATTGCATGAAAGTTTACCTTCTCATTTCTTATTATGCAGATAATGAAGAACTGTTTTCAGTTGCAATCGAACATAATGGGTTTTTCACTGGATTGCGTGGAGATCTGTCATATATCGATGGCACTCTAGATTTCTTTGACAATTGCAGTTGTGAAACCTTCTCACTATTATGGATTCAAGACTTCGTGAAGCAATTAGGACATGATATTGATAATAGAATGCATGTTTATTGGTGCCATCCTGGTAAAGATATCACAAACGGGCTGCAGTGTGTTGAATTTGACAAGGATATAGTTGATATGATAGCATCAACAAAGGAGCACAAAACACTTTGTATTCTAGTTGATCACACAAATTTTCTGAGGATGTTGAGAGATGATTTGATAATTCATGGAGGCCCAAGCTTACCACATGTGATCAGTCCAACAAAAATGCCCATCATTGGAATATCAAGAGAGAGGGGCGGAAGCAGTTCACAAATGGTCGCAGCTAGCAGTCCAACAGAAGGAGAGACCAGGAATGCAACATCAGGAGAAGGACACATTGGAATATCAAGAGGGAGGGATGTAAGCCGTTCAGAAATGGTCTCAACTAGCAGTCGAACAGAAGTGAAGATCAGGAATGCAACATCAGGAGAAGGACACATTGGAATATCAAGAGAGAGGGATATTGCAGCAGCAAGAGAAGCAGATATTGCAGCAACAGAAACAAGTGACAGTGACAACGACTTTGTTGATAGTGATTTTGATGTGGAATATGGTGATGATGATTTATTTGCTGACAACATTGACAAAGAGGTAAATGATCACAATGAAGCAGAGGATGTGGTTGAACATGAAAATGATGAGGCTTTAGATGACATTGACCTGAATCTGAGAGAAGAAGAGAACAAAAAATTGGAGAACAAGTTCAAGGTTTTCAATCCCCAAGTGGACATGGACAATCCTATCTTCCGAGCTGGTATGGTGTTCAGTAGTGTTATAGAATTGAGGGCTGCAATTCAGGCATACAGTGTTAGGCAGAGAGTGAAGGTGAATAAGCTGAAAAATGATAAAAGGAGAATAGATGCAGTTTGCAAAGAAGGATGCCCTTGGTATCTTAAAGCCACACATGACAGTAGGACAGGTGGATTCACAATTAGGAGTTACGAAGGAAGGCATACCTGTCAGAGAGCTTGGGAATTAAAGTCACTAACTGCGCCATTTCTCACAGAAAAGTTCCTCGAAGAGATAAGAGACAACCAGAAAATTGATTTGAAAACATTTGCAGCTAAGGTCCAGAGAGAGTTCAATATGTGTCCAAATAGGTGGAAGCTGGGTAGAGCAAGGAGAGAGGCTCTCAGAATTATTAATGGAGATGAGGATGGTCAGTTTGCTCTCCTATGGGATTATGGCCAGGAACTCAAGAGATCCAATCCTGGTTCACAGTTTTTCTTGACAACAAATGAAGTACCAGGGATTGGAGGTGATCCATCAAAACATCATTTGTCAACTCTTTACTGGTCTTATGGTGCATGCAAAATGGGGTTCTTGAGAGGATGCAGGCCGTTTATTTGTATTGATGGATGTCACATAAAAACAAAGTACAAGGGCCAGTTGCTTACAGCTGTAGCTATTGATCCCAATGACTGCATATATCCATTAGCAATGGGCATAGTAGAGGTTGAGTGTACTAGTTCCTGGGAGTGGTTCTTAACTACATTAAAGGAAGACTTGAAGATCACAAACACATCTCCATACACTATAATGAGTGATAAGCAAAAGGTATGGATTTTATCCAAACTCTAGTGAGTTGTAAATAATGTGCAAAGTATAGTGGTCCCGAGTAATGTCATTATCGAACATATACCATACCGACTTGGAAATATTTTACATTTTGCAGGGCCTTATTAATGCAGTCCAGAAAGTTTGGCCACATGCAGAACATTGTTCTTTCATGTGTATGTTATTTATGATCTTGCATGCTCTCCGTTGCTAGTAGATGCTCTGGCCAAGTAGATGCTTGTAACTCCAAGAGGAGTATTTATGCTCGATAGTGGATTTATGCCTCCCTTCACTCACGCTTGAGTGATAGAAACGTAAATGGGTGGGGGATGTGTTGTTGCCACTAGGGAGAAAACAACGATGTTTACATTGTTTAAATTACACACTTTTCTTACTGCGATTATTTGTTGCTTGCAATTAATACCCAAGGTTTGCTCGGATGACATTCTGAGGGTGGATTATTAGTCATAGATGCAGTTGGATAACTGTCTATGTATCTTGTTGTAATGCCCGCATGAATCACATAGTAATCATCATGTCATGCATATGCACTATGGTGCAGCCTTTATATCTGTCAACTGCCTTTATATGCATATGCACTAAAATAAGAACTCATTTTTTGTGGTTTTGATAAAGAGAAGCAAACAAGACAAAATAAAATAAATTGATCAAAACAAAAATAAAGTAAAGAGATTGGAAGTGAGAGACTCCCCTTGCAGAAATTCTCTTCCTCCCCGGCAACGGCGCCAGAAATTAGTTATTGACGAGGGTGTGGTTGCTTCTTGATGACTTTGAAATCCCCAGCAACGGCACCAGAAATTAGCTTGATGCGCGTGATACACACGTTCGTTGGTAGACCCCAAGAGGAAGGTATGAAGAGCACAGTAGCAAGTTTCCCTCAGAAAGAAACCAAGGTTGAATCGACCAGTAGGAGGAAGGAGTAACTTCAGAAGGTTGAAGCAGCTGAGATGGTAGGGTGCACTACCGGTTCAGAAGCAACGTGGAACCTACACAACACAATCAAATCACTTTTCCCCAACGAAGCAGTGAGGTTGTCAATCTCACTAGTTTTGCTGAACACAAAGAGGTTAAACGTATGGTGTGGAAAACAGTAGGAGAACAATATGAAAGAAGTAGTAACAGTATGAAAGTAGTAGGTGTTTATCAGTATGAGGAAAAAGGACCGGGGTCCACAGTTCACTAGTGGTGTCTCTCCGTGAAATATAAATAACATGTGTGGTGAACAAATTACAGATGGGCAATTGACAGAAATGAAGGATGCACCGTAGTGCATATGCAAGACATAAAGATTACTATGTGATTCATGCGGGAATTACAAAAAATACATAGACCGTTATCCAACTTCATCTATGACTAATAATCCACCCTCCGAATATCATCCGAACAAACATTGGGTATTAAGTGGCAAGCAACAGATAATTGCAGTAAGGAAAGTGTGTAATGTAAACAATAACATCATCCTTAGACAAAGCATTGTTGTTTTCTCCCTAATGGCAACAGCACATCCTCCATCCGTCACGTTTCCGTCACTCGAGCACAGATGCAAAGGAGGCATGAACCCACTATCGAGCATAAATACTCCCTCTTGGAGTTACTAGCATCTACTTGGCCAGAGCATCTACTAACAACAGAGAGCATGCAAGATCACAAATAACATATGCGTGAAGATAACATGATAGATTGATAATCAGAAGACATAGCATTCAACATTCATCAGATCCCAGCAAACACAAGATGTAGCATTACATAAAGATGATCTTGATCATGTTAGGCAGCTCACAAGATCTAAACATGAGGTACAAAGTGGAGATAACAACCATCTAGCTACTTATATGGACCCGTAGTCCATGGATGAACTACTCACGCATCACTTCGGAGGAGGGCATGGTGGTGTAGACCCCTACGGCGATGAATTTCCCTCCCGGCAGGGTGCCGGGGAGAGCTCCAAAACCCTCCCGATCTCGGGATGACGATGACGGCGTCCTAGGGTGTTTTTCGGGGGAGAAGTGGAAATATATAGGGTTTACGCCTCGGGGGGGGGGAATAAATAGGAGAAACGGCAGAGGCGGTGGAGGCTTGGGGGGCCCACACCACCCCACGGCGCGGCCAGGGGCACGCCGCCCTATGGTGTGGGCCCCCTGAAGCCCCTCTCTGGGTCTCTCCGGGACTCCGTGGAACCTTCGGAAATTCTAAGACTTTCGGGCTTCAAACTCTCCAATTCCGAGAATATTTCTAAAACAACTTTTTTGAAACTAAAAACAGCAGAAAACAGGGAACTGGCTCTGTGGCATCTTGTCAATAGGTTAGTTCAGAAAATCGATAAAAAATGACATAAAGTGTATAGAAACATGTGGAAAATAACATGAAAACAACATGGAACATCAGAAATTAGAGATACATTTATGACGTATCAGGTCTCTCGTGGAAAGATCCTAGGATCATAATGTCATTGGAACAAAATGGGTATTCAAGAACAAGCAAGACTCTCATGGGCAATTGATTCACAATAAGGCTCGATTGGTTTCTCAAGGCTACTCTCAAGTCGAAGGACTTGACTACGGTTAAACTTTCTCTCCCATAGCTAGACTTGAATCCATTCGTATATTACTTGCATTTTCCACTAGCCATAATTTCATCTTGCATCAAATGGATGTTAAAAGTGCTTTTCTAAATGGACCTTTAAATTAATTGCTATATGTTAAGTAACCTCCGGGGTTCGAGGATCCCAAGTATCCTAACCATGTCTACTTCCTCCATGAGGCTTTGTATGGCCTCAAACAAACCCCATGTTCTTCGTATGATCATTTAAAGGAGTTCTTAGTGGATCGTGATTTCGTACTTGGGGTAATTGACCCCACACTCTTTACCAAAAGTGTAGATGGACATTTCTTCATATTCCAAGTATATGTTGATGATATTATATTTGGGTCATCTAATGTGAGTTTTGTAGACCATTTTTCAAAACTAATGACAAGTGAGTTTGAGATGTCTGTGATGGGCGAATTGAAGTTCTTTCTAGGTTTTGAGATCAAGCAATATTATGAAGGAACCTTTATTTGTCAAGAAAAATACATTCAAGACATGCTCAAGAAATTTGATATGATCAATGCCAAGCCACTAGCTTATCCAATGTCAACAATCGTGAACCGTACAATGGATCGTGAAGGTATATCAGTTGATCGAAAACTTTATCGCCCTATTATTGGATCTTTCCTTTATCTTTGTGCACCTAGACCGGATATTATGTTTAGTGTGGGTTTGTGTGCAAGATTTCAATCTAACCCCAAGGAAAGCTATATGATTGCGGCCAAAAGGATTCTTAGGTATTTTGTTGACACTCCCTAACATAGTATTTGGTATCCATCAAACACAACTTTTGATCTTGTGGGATATTCAGATGCGGACTGTGGAGGTGACAAGGTGGATAGAAATTCAACCTTGGGTGCTTGCCAATTTCTTGGTAGGTCACTTGTGTGTTGGTCTTCCAAGAAGAAAAATTGTATTGACACCTCCTCCACGGAAGCGGAGTATATTTCCGCCGCTAGTTGTTTCTCTCAACTCTTATGGATGAGACAATGTCTTAGGATTTTGGAATTGAGATTAAGACAATGCCTCTTTTATGTGACAATGCCTCTTTTTTGGGTGAATTTAGTCTGGAATGCTTATTATGCTGATCAGGTCCCTCATGCCACCCAGAAGTGTGGGTCTTTTTGGTGGAAGGATATTATCAGCTTATCTGAGAAGTATGCTGAAATCTCTCAGCCTGAGGTGAACAAGGGGGTTCTGTGCTTTTTTGGGTTAATAGCTGGGAGATTAATAATTCTAGGGAACCCCTCAAAAATAGGTTCCCTAGACTTTTCTCTTTTGCTAAAGATGAGTTGGTCTTTGTTAAAGATATGGCATACTTGTCTGTCTTCTCTCAGGCTTTTATTTTTCCATTATATGCTCTGGCTTATGAGGAGATGACTGAGTTGTCCTCCTGGATGGGACAGAGGCTTTTTTCGGATGATAAGTATGTTTGGTCTTGCAATGGAAAAATGTATAGGGCTGCCACCTATTATTCTCATGTGCATGCTTCTTTGCATGATTGTGCTTTATCTAAGTGGATTTGGCATAGTTATTGTTATATGAAGATTAAGTTTTTTGCCTGGTTGTTGATTCATGATAGACTCAATACTAAGGACATGTTGCAAAGAACACATTGGAATGTCACTGATTCTTTTACTTGTGTTCTCTGTCCTGGACATGTTCATGAAGATAGAGATCATCTTTTCTTTGGATGCAACTTTAGTATTAGAGTGTGGAATTATATGCAAATTTCTTGGAGCTTGGGTAATGGTTTCTTCCAGGTGGCTGTTGCAGCAAGGAAGATCTTTGGACATTCATTCTTCACTGAAGTGGTATTTCTAGCCTGTTGGACAATATGGAAAGTGAGGAATGATTTTGTCTTCAATCATGTTAGGCCAAGATTTGCTGCCTGGCGCAACACTTTCCTTCATGATGCCCATCTGTTGGTTCATAGGATGAGGAAAAAACATAAGGAGGCTTTTTGACTTGGATTAACAACTTAGGTTGATTTTCTTTCCTTTCTTACTTTTGGCAGGTAGATCTTTGATCCTGACCCTTTCTAAATAGTTCTGTAATTAATTTTGCAATTTCAGTAAAGGAGGTTGTGGGGCTTTTGCCTTATAGTAGAAAAGTTTCAAAAACAAATAGAGTGCTATAAAGATTGGTCACAATCCGGTACTTCATGGCAAGACCAAGCATATTGAGATTATGTATCATTTCATTCGAGATCATGTGTCAAATGGAGATATCTCACTCTCTTATGTCAACACCAAAGATCAACTCACCGACATCCTCACAAAGCCTCTAGATGAGAAGAGATTCAAGCAATTGAGGAGTGAGCTCAATATCGTATGTGCAAGAAATTTTAGTTGATTGAAAATCTTTCATACACACCTATACTAGACTCTTATTTGGCTCTTAGATGTACGCATAGACATAGGGGGATTGTAGCTCAATTAATGAGTCAACACTATTCCTATAATGCATAAATAAACAAATCATGCATAATGGTCATTTCAATGACATGATGTGCTTCAATGATGAGTTTAGACAATGTGCCCAAGATATATCTTCGCGGTGTCATATCGAGCATACTCATACATGGTGGCTACGGCCACCACCCCTATCAAGGGACTTTGTTTTTGATGATTTGCCTCTTGTTATGCACATTTTATCTTCTTGTTCCAAATCACATCCAATGTTGTTTAAATTAAGCTTTCATCTTTCTCCATTGGATGTTCCTAGGAACTTATCATGCTAACAATTTGTTCCCATGTGTCCATAAGTTTCCCTCTCTACAAAAGTATCACACTTGTATCTGTACATGGTCAAAACTTTACTCTGGTGAAAATTTTAGAACGCATTGTGGTAGCACACGTAGGTGGAAAGCATTTAAATTTGGGGTATAAACTAAGTTTTGAAGTTGAGACCACGGGGGAGAAGTAAACAAAAAACAACAAAAAAAATTGGGGCAGAAAAACCGGCCTGAAGCCGACCTAGGCCGGCATGGGGGTCAGCTCGTTCCTTTTGGTCGTCGGCCTCGACCCAGCCTCGCTCCGGCCAGGCCGGCCAGCCTGCACACCATGATTAAAGACACACGCGGGGGGGGGAGGGGGTCGTTACCCATACCCCCTTCTTCCCCAACCCCTCCAACCCGAAAAACTCCATGGGAGTCTCCCTCCCCTATTTCCCGACCTCTCCCCCACCATCCTAGCCTCTCCCTACTCCTCTAAGTCCACAGATCTGAAGGGGCCCTCTCCGATCTTTCCACCCATCCACACGGACTCTTCATTGGTGGAAGATTGGAGTCTCTCCCCTCCATTGTTGGTGCCTTGAGGTCCTAGGTTCATCCTCCGCCAAGTTAGGGCAAGGATGTCTTCTTCGGGTATGTGTTTTTGGTATTTTCTCTCTCAAATCCCCTTTTTCTCTACCTGTAGACATCACTTTTTGGGATTTGTGATCTTATCATCTAGGGTTCATGTGTTATGTGTGTTTCCACTCACCAGTTGTTAGTACAAACTCCTATAGGCCAATGTGGTGATCCTAATAGTATTATTTGGTGGTTAAATCCCATATCCATGCTCACCAACGTTATACTCGTAGTTGGTTCCCAATTTCCACTCACCAATTGATAGCACAAACTCCTCTAGGGAAATGTAGAGATACTAGTAGTATTGGTTTGTGGTTGCATCTCATATCCATACTCACCACACTTATATTCCTAGTTTGTTCCTAATCTCCATCACCACACATAGGATTTTTTTCTTGACCATGTACACTTATTTTTCATACTCGTACCTATGATATTCATGTCACAGGTCGGGATGATGAGTCTCAAGACAAGTTATGAGGCACCGGCTATGCTCGCAAGAAAAGGAGTGCCTCCACCGCTTGTGGCTCTACTCCAAGTCAACAAAAGAAACTCCAAATGAATCCTATGGAACCAGTGCATGAAACCTGGAAGAATATTCCCACACACATGTTTGAGGAATCTCAGTTCAAGTTCAATCTCTATGCTTTTGGGCGGCGCACTTGCAGTGACAACCGGTTTTATTGCAAAATGCATCAACGGCTATATGATTTCTCAATTTTCTCTCTAAAGAACCCCTTTGTGTCACAACATTATTTTGATGTGGTTGAAGCTAGAGAGAAATGGCCGGAGGTTGCGGAGATGATGGATTTCCATGGCATAAGTGAACTCATGAAGATTGGCCGCCCTTTTGCTCCCGAGCTTCTTCGGGAATTCTATGCCACTATTTTCTTCTCCGAAGGGCCTACGACAATGACTTGGATGAGTGGTGGTATCAATTGCACCGCCACACTTGCGAAATATGCGGACCTTCTTGGACTTCGGGAGTTACCCTTCTGTCCTATGGCCTCCACTCGGATCCACAATGAAAATAAGCGTCTTATGAGGGCTGCTGACGGTATCCACCATTGTTATCCTCCGGGGATTGGGGCCAAATACATTCCCAAGTCTGCATATTTCACCGACTTCTGGTATTTCACTCATACCATCCTCAGGAACACTCTCAATTTCAAGTTTGGTGAAAAGGGATAAGTTCGGAAATGGCTTGTAAATCTCCTCTATCACATTGAGCGAGAGAAGAGGTTCAATAAGAAGATAGATATCATGGACTATATGTGGAATGAGATGCAGACAATGATTTGTGAGCACAAGGTTCTCATATATGGATAGTATCTTCAACTCCTCTTTGAGTCCAAGATTCTGGCTGCTCTGGTTTCTAACTATGCTTTGCACACTCCCACATGTCTCCCTCTCAATGGTCTGTCCGATGATGCAACACTCCCATCCAACAAGAGAGCTTGCACTGATATGCCTCTAGAGAGTCCCCACTCTCCCTCTGTTGATAGCGCTACTGACACCAAGGTTCCTGCTCCGAAGCCCAAGAAATTCTCCATTTAAGCCGCTCTCCAGAAAATGAATTGTTTCTTCATTGACAAGAAGCACCGAGAATATCAAGCCTATGCAAAAGGGAAGGCCTCTCGTCGCCACCATAGGGATATCATGACTGCACTTCACCTTCCACCTGGTCCTTCTAGCTCGGAGGAGCTCACTGAGGACAAGTGGCAGTCTAAGAACACATTTTGGCTTGGTGATGATGCTTCATCTCTTGGACACTTTTGGTCTGCCAACAACGTTGAAGCCATCTCCAGTAGGGCATCCATTCCACAGAGTGATGATGACCAAGATGATGAGGAGGGCGATGTGGACAAGGCCGGAGACGAAGATGATGATGATGATGATGATGGTGAGCACGCCTCTAACGACGACTTCATGGTGTGATCTCATGGGGACGTAGCTTCTCTCTCCTTTTTGGTGTCTTGATGCCAAGGGGGAGAGAGATATCTTTAGGATCTTCGGGAATTTTCTTTGGGAGGGCATTGCATCATACATTTGTTCTTCCATTTGCAATTTTCTATTTTAGTTTGAACTCTATTCGGTTTTATATGTTGTGGAACTCGCGTTCATGTTATTGTAAGACTATGTCTATTTCCCGAGTATTATCCAACCATCTTATGAAGACCATGGTGATCTTCTCTAGGATATCCATCATATACTCCATGCTATTATCATTACCCATTGTTTTCGTATAATTATCCATAGCCATTACAAAATATTTTTGGATGAATCCTTGGGGGAGCTATTATATGTATGTGCATGTGTTATTAAAATCTAGAATAAAATGTTAAAACTTGGCCATACATAAAGGGGGAGCTAGAAGCTAATTGCAAATCTTAAAATTTATGTATTTCAACTTGTAAATCCAAGTGTTTTCATCAAACATAAAAAAGGGGGAGATTGAAAGGACATGAGTCCCTTAATCCTATTTTAATCTTTGATCACAAGACTTGGTAAGACTAATGTTTTATTTGAAGTGTTTGGAAATTGCACGGTGATGCAAAGTGGTGAAATAATATCTCTAAAAGGAAACAAATAATCAAAGAAATTATTAAAAGAAGAGAGAAGAAATAAAGAAGAAAAGAGAGGAAGATGATTCAGAGTAGCCGTCCTGGCCAGGCAGAGGCCTGCCTCGAGGCCGGCTGGCTCTGTTAAGTAGCCGGCCTTCACACATTCTGGCCGGCCTAGGCAGGGTCTCGAATACGAAGTCCAGGCGCACTCCCTAGCCGGCCTAGGCCGGGCCAAGGTCGGGATTCTCAGTTGGGCCGCCGTCCTCCACACTGCCTAGCCGGCCTAGGTCGGGCCAAGGCCGGGTTGTTATATTAGGCCGCCGGCCTCCATGTTGCCTAGCCGGCCTAGGCCGGGCCAATGCCGGGATCCCTGGTTGTGAGCCACTTCTCCTGCCAGTCTCCAGGCCGGCCTGGCCGGGCCAAGGCCGGGTTACCTCGAAAGTCAAAGATTCTCCCAACGGCCACTTTTTGGGGAACCCTATAAAAGGGGGGTCTTCTTCCTCCTTGGTAAGTTGTCACTTGAAAAAGCTTCTCTCCACCATTTGTGACCACACCAAGCTTCAAGGATCTCCCCAAATACCCAACCACATCCATTGATCTCTTGGGATTTGGAGGAGAAGCACTAGATCTACAACTCTGCCAAGCCGATTCGTCATCAACCCACTCATCCCCTAGGGATCTTGTTGTTCTTAGTTGTTTGGAGCCAAGAATCTTGTTACTCCTAATTCATCGGAGCTTGGAGCCTTGTTGTTGTCCCTGAAGCCCTTTTGCTCATGGATCTTGCTTCCTGGAGTCTTGGTGGCTCCCGAGATTTGGTGAGTGCCTCATCCTTGTAAAGGTTCTAGTTGTCAACCTCAACGACAAAATAGTGATTTGAGCCTCTCCACATTGGTGTAAGGACTCGAAGGAGATACGGTGTGCCATTTGAGGGCTACTCAGTGTTCCACTTTGGTGGCACCGCACCGCTCCAACGGAGATTAGCTTCCATTAGGAAGTGAACTTCGGGATACATCTCCGCGTCATTGTGTTCGGTTATCCCTCAACTTACCTTTACTTGTTGCAACTAGCTTAGTCATATATACCTTGTGCTAGTTGTATTTTCTCAACATATAGGATTGTTCACCTAGTTGCATAATCTAGACAATCTATATTTGAGCACTATCTTGTTAAATCAAAAAAGAAGTTAAAATTTGTAGTTAATCTATTCACCCCCCTCTAGTTAATTTCTCGATCTTTCACCAGGTCTTTTATTATTGCTACTATAGGTTCAGCGGTTATTTGTTCATCAGGTGCTTTAGATTTCGTTGTACTTTTTTTTAATCAAACTAGCTATAATAGAATGTTCCTTTACCTTAGCAGGGAAAGGAGTTTTCTCAATATAAGGTTCGGGCACAGTAGGATTAACAGTATGAACTTCTATGTTTCTAGCAGGAACACAATTAACAATGCCTTTATAAGGTGCATGATACTTGTTCCACTCCTTTTTGGTAATATCAAGATAGGAGGAAAAATCCTTAAAACAATTTGCAAAAAATTGAGATTCAAGGCCATAGACAACACTAACATTACGAAAATCATCGGTTCCCATAAAAGATTTAATGCATTCATAATCATAATTTATACCCGACTTCCTACCTTTGTCAGTTTCCCATCCTTTAGTATTTTTCTCAATATGGTCAAGAAGATCTCATTTAGCTTCTCCTTTCATACATGTAAATGATCCAGAACAAGAAGCATCCAATAAATTCTTATCATGAAGAGAAAGACTTGCATAAAAATTATTAATAACAATATTACTAGGGAGCTCATGAATGGGGCATTTGAGCATTAATAACTTCAATCTCCCCCAAGCTTGGGAAATACTCTCTCCATCATGAGGATAGAAATTATATATTTGATTCTGATCCTTATGAATCTCACTGGGAGGATATAATTTAGAATAAAAGAGATGTACAATTTCCTCCCATCCAATAGATCGGTCATTCTTCACCATCTTAAACCATTCCGCAGCTCTGCCCTTTAGTGATAAAGAGAATAGTTTCCTCTTTTCCTAGTCCATTGAAATACCTGCACACCTGAACAACTTGCATAACTCATGTATAAATAGTAAATGATTACCAGATGGACAGTTACATCTTCAAAACAGCAGTTATCCATAACACGTTCAACAATTTTCATAGGTATTTTAAAAGGATCCAATTAAGCAGACAACGGGTCATCTACTACCCTAGCAGTAGAAGCAGTACTCCCAAATAGGGAATCGAATGGGGATCTCCCCATAATAAAATAAAGCAGCAGACAGAAATAAAAACAACACTCACAGTAAAAGTTTCCCTTACCAATAGCGCTTCACTCCCTAGCAACGGCGCCAGAAAAGAGTCTTGATGACCCAGAAGTATAGGGGGTGTATCGTAGTACTTCTGATAAATAAGAGTGTCGAACCCAACGAGTAGCAGAAGGTGTTGAAAGTAGGTTGGATAAACGATTCACTTTAAATACTAGCAAACAAGTTTTTTGGGGTTTTTGATATAGCAGATAAATAAAGTGCGAGTAAATAAAATAAAGTAATAATAATTGCAGCTGTTAGAGAGATTAGTAGTTTCCCTGTTAGATAGGGGTGTTCCTGCATATTTGCCACCTTGTACATGTATATTTATATTGTGGACTTTGGCCCCGTGGAATACAAGTTTGTCTATTCCTAACATGGTATCAGACTAGGGTCGATTATTGTTTCTCTCGGCCACCGCCCGTACAGATCCCTCGATCTGGCCGCCACCTGGTGAAGATCCGTCCTATAAAGATCCTCGTCAAGACCTCGTCAAGCTAGCCCTGCAACCAGTCGCTCGCGACCAGCGCCCGGGTCTCTGCTCGCGAATCCGTCCAGCTGCCTGGCCTGTGCAATTTTGTTCTCAGAACGAGCGTTGCCGTCCTCGTTCTGCTAAGTCCCGCAGAGAGCTACTTTCGAGCGCTCGTTGCCCGAGCCCTCATCCTCCCGCGAGCTTCCCGTCGCCGCTTGCAGCCTGCTCCTGGCGGCCCGTTCCCGGCCAAGTCTCGCCGCCGCAGCCCGTTCCCGGCCGTCGCTGGTCTGCTCTCCGTCCGCTACCACTGTCTCCGCCCGCTGCTCTGTCCTCTGGACGCGCTCCATTTCTCAATCTGCAGCAGATTGGATCGATCTGTGAACTGTTGACCAGTTGACCAAAAAAGAAATGGCTGATGCTAGCTTTGTCGCGATTCCTTGGTGCTCTGTGATCTTCGATGGCACCAACTACCCGGATTTCGCTGCCTTTCTGCGCGTCCATATGCGCGGTCTTCGTCTGTGGCGTGTTCTTTCTGGTGAGGTCCTCTGTCCGTCATGCCCCGTTGCTCCTATGGTTCCTACTCCACCGACGCCACCAGTCCTTGCTGCTAGTGCTTCTCGGGCTGAGAAGGGTGCAGCTAAGAATGTTGATGAGGCTGCTGTTGCGGCATATGAGCAGAAGGTTAAAGACTACTCTGACACTTTTGCGACATATCAGAAGGACATGGCTGCGTACACTCAGTGGGTAGATAATGATGCTCGTGCTGCGGCCCTTCTTACTGCCAGTGTTCTCCCTCAGTTCGCTTAGGAGTATATGGGACTCGGTACTGCCGCTGCCATGTGGGATCACCTTGGTCAGCGCTATCAGCCATCTAGGGATGCTCTTTATCTGTCTGTGGTTTGTCAGGAGCATGCTCTACAGTAGGGTGACTCCACTATTGATCAGTTCTACATGCAGAGCTCTGCTATCTGGCGTCAGCTCAACTCTCTTCGCTCTGCCGTGTGTGGCACCTGCCCGTGTTGTCAGACCGTGCGCTCCGACTTGGAGTTCCAACGCATTTATGAGTTCTTGTCGCTCTTTCGTTCTGAGTTTGAGGCTCGTCGTGCTCAGCTGCTTGCCCGTGGTCTTATTCTTATGGCGGAGGTGTTGTCTGAGCTTCGTGCTGAGGAGATTCGCCTCCATGGCGTTGGTCTGCTTAATGTTCCTTCTTTGCTGGCTGCTCGTGGACCTGCCTCTTCGCCCCGTGGTCCTGCTCCGTCACCTACTCCACCAGCCCCTCCGCGGTCCACTTCCCCATCATTGTTGCCCATTCCTCCGGGCCATGGTCGTGGCTCTCGTCCATGAACTCACTGCACCTACTGTGACATGGATGGTTACACCGAGTCTCACTGCTACACGAGGGAGCGTGATCTGCGCCAGCAGAGAACGCAGTCTGGCCCTCGTCCGTCTCATGCCTTGCCGGGTTCGTCTACTAGATCGGGTTCTACGGTCACTCCTACTGAGCAGGAGATGGTGCGGATGATCGGGCAGATATTTGCTACTTCAGGCTCTTCCTCAACTGGTACTGCTGGCTCTGTGACTGATTCTTCTAGCACTTTGGGACCATCATTTTCTACATAGTCAGGTACATTGTCGTGGGTTTTGGATTCTGGAGCTTCTTTTCATATGACTTCTGATTCTTCCTCTCTCTCCTCCTTTCGACCTATTGATTCTCCTCTTAATGTTCTCATTGCTGATGGTACTCGTCTTTCTGTCTCTGGTCGAGGCACTCTTTCTACTTCTTCCTTTTTAGTCCCTAATATTTCTCATGTTCCTCGTCTTACTATGAATATATTCTCCGCTAGTCAACTTACTGACTCTGACTGTCGTGTCATTTTTACGCCGATTCTTGCTCTGTTCAGGATCATCGCACTCAGGTTCTCGTTGGAGCTGTCCCTTGCCGCCGTGATTCTCAGGGCCTTTGGGAGTTAGAATGGCTTCGTGTTCCTTCCGCTGCTATCTCACCTGCCAGTTCTCCTGCCGTTGTCGCCTCTGTCACCGGTTTTTTCAGCAGTGACATCATCGTCTTGGTCATCTTTGTGGTTCTCCCCTATCATCATTAGTTCATCGTGGTCTTCTGAGGCCTGTCTCAGGAGATGTTTCTTTACAGTGTCAGGGTTGTAGGATAGGGAAACAGATTCAGTTGCCATATCCTATTAGTGCGTCTATCTCTTAGCGTCCTTTCAACTTAGTTCACTCTGATGTTTGGGTTCCAGCTCCTTTCACTTCGAAAGGGGGCCATAAATACTATATCATTTTTATAGATGATTTCTCTCGTTATACTTGGTTGTATTTTATGTCTTACCGTAGTGAGGTTCTCTCCATATATAAGCTTTTTGCAACCATGGTTCTTACTCAATTTTCTATGTCGATTCGTGTGTTTCGTGCAGACTCTGCTGGTGAGTATATCTCCAAGCAGTTGCGTGGTGTCCTTACTGAGCAAGGCACACCTTCTCAATTCTCTTGTCCCGGTGCGCATGCTCAGAATGGCATGGCTGAGCGTAAGCATCGCCATCTTCTTGAGACTGCTCGTGCGATGATGATCGCTTCTTTTCTTCCGCCTCATTTCTGGGCCGAGGCTGTCTCTACCTTGGCTTATCTCATTAATATCCAGCCTTCTGTTTCCCTTCAGGGTGCCATTCCTCTTGAGCGACTTTATGATCGTTCTCCTAACTATTCTATGTTGCGTTTGTTTGGCTGTGTTTGCTATGTTTTCCTCGCTCCTCGTGAACACACCAAACTAACCGCTCAGTCTGTTGAGTGTGGTTTTCTTGGATATAGTGATGAGCACAAGGGCTAGCGTTGTTGGGATCCTGTGGCTCGTCGGATGCGTATTTCTCGGGATGTGAATTTTGATGAGTCTAAACCTTTCTATCTGAGATCAACCTCCTCGACCTCCACTATGGAGGATCTTTCTTTTCTTACTCTTCCTGACTCCCCTCCCTTGGTTTCTCCTATTTCTTCTCCTCCTTCTCATCCTGCTACTCCAGAGCCATCTACACTGACACTATCCTCTCCTCCTTCGTCGCCGAGTTCTTCACCCTCTTCACCGGTGTCTTCTCCCTCTCTGTATCCTCCTACCATTCCCTCATATCCTACTTTTCCCGTTTACTATACTCGTCGTCCACGTGTTGTCAACGAGTCCTCTGATGCACCCTCTACTTCTGGTGCACCGTCTCAGCCGACTTATTCTCTTCGCAGTCGGCCTTGTAATACGCCTGATTTCTATAATCCTACCAGTTACAGTGTTACTGCTATTCCAGAGCTGACTACGTACCGTGAGGCTGTTGTTCATCCTGAATGGCAGCTTGCGATGGCCCAGGAGATCGCTGCACTCGAGCGTACTGGTACATGGGAGATTGTTCCTCTCCCTCCTTCTATTCGCCCTATCACCTGTAAGTGGGTCTATAAGGTGAAGACTCGCTCTGATGGGTCCCTTGAGCGTTACAAAGCTCGTCTGGTTGGTCGTGGTTTTCAGCAGGAGCATGGCCGCGATTATGACGAGACTTTTGATCCTGTCGCTCACATGACCACTGCTCGGACTCTTCTTGCTGTTGCATCTATTCGTCATTGGTTTGTGTCTCAGCTTGATGTTAAGAATGCCTTTCTTAATGGTGAGTTGCGTGAGGAGGTCTATATGCGACGATGATGGCATGGCTTTCCATCTACATCACTCTCTCTATGGCCTTAAGCAAGCCCCTCATGCGTGGTTTGAGCGCTTTGCTTCTGTGGTTATGGCCGCTGGTTTTTCTCCCAGTGCTCATGATCCTGCGCTGTTTGTTCACTGCTCCCCTTGTGGTCGCACTCTCCTTCTTCTATATGTTGATGACATGATCATCACTGGTGATGACCCTGAGTATATTGCCTTTGTTAAGGCCCGTCTGAGTGAACAGTTTCTTATGCCGGATCTTGGTCCGCTTCGTTACTTTCTTGGGATTGAGGTTTCATCTACCTCTGATGGTTTCTTTATCTCCCAAGAACGGTATATTCACGATCTTCTTACTCGTGCCGCTCTTAATGATGAGCGTACTGCTGAGACACCTATGGATCTCCATCTCTCTCTTCGTGCTTCAGACGGTGATCCCCTCTCTGATCTGACTCGTTATCTACATCTTGTCGGGAGTCTCGTTTATTTAGCTGTTACTCGCCCAAATATTTCTTATTATGTTCATATCTTGAGTCAGTTTGTTTCTGCTCCTACCTCGGTTCACTATAGTCACCTCGTTCGTGTTCTACGCTATCTTCGTGGGACGATCTCTCTTTGTCTCATATGGATCATGATCAGAGGTGATATAATGGTGAATAACAATCTGTTCATAAAGTACAAACACCGATAAATATCGTAAGCATCAACTACAAACAAGTAGTCCACACTCAAAGAGAGATCTAGGGAAGAAAAACGATATAGAACCCTAATTGTTACAGCAGGACGGAGGTGGATGGTGTTGGTGGTGATGACGATGATGATGCCCGGTGCGATGACGGTGCTTTTTCCACCAGAAATTTGGTCTCGGCGATATTATCTGATAATTGTAAAACATGCAAAATAGATGAAATAACATAAGTATCATCTCTAAATATGAAATATATCGATGAATAACAAAAAATTATGATATAAAATAGTGATGCAAAATTTACGTATCAAGAGCCTCCAACCATCTTGTGGAGTAGCCTAAACCTTGTGTAAAGGTTTGGTAAACGCCTTCAAGTCGACCTCATAGTGGAAACAAGAATCTTCCTCACCGGAGAAGCTCAAAGAGAATAAGGTATGCAGATCTGTGCTATTGGAGTGTCTATGTGGCTCCACGCCTATCCAACATAGATGTACTTCCCTTGGGAAGGAGCTACGGGAAACATATCATTCTCTCCTTGTTTACACGTGTGGTTTATCTTGTATTTTACATATTGCTTCTGTTGCTTACTTTGTATCATATCACATAGGTTGTTCACCTAGTTGCACATCTAGATAACCTTGTGTTTACTTGTTTAGCCAAGCTAAAAAGGAAAAGAAGAAAAATTGTTAGTCACCTATTCACCCCCGTCTAGTTGACCATACCGTACTTTCACCTGTACCGTAAAACCGTTAGAATTACTCAGTTCCGCGGCTTTGTCAGTCGTTGCTAGCGATACCTAAACCACGTGTAGCTAACGTCCTTATCTAGTATCCGGCTAGACAAAACAATGGGGTAGATAGTCACAGAGATTAGTTGCGAGGTTGTTGATATCGGTGATGTGGTCTCCGAGATCGTTCACATCTTGTACGTGGTGTGTTGTGCAGATATGTATGCCCCCCTTTAGATCCTTCTGTTTCCTCATTGAAGCATTTAGACACGGGAGTGGGAAACAGGCCACCACACAGGGTATTTTTTTTAACATTTATGGTGTCAGTCTCACAGTCTATAGCACTTAGAGCATCTCTACTAGACACCGCATCCCGTCGGCCCACAAACGGGTGATAAGGGGCGCGACAAACATGTTTTGAGGGTTGCTTTTGACTGCGGCCGAATAGACGCCGCAAAGCCGAACGACAAAACAAAATATGTCTGTTCGGTGGCAGCCAAAAGGAACCATCAAACCGCAAAAACAAATTTGCGCAATTCAAAAGGAATTCAGACAAATAACAACAATAATTTGAAAATTAAAAAACAGTTCTCACATCTAAATGAGAAATAATATAGTTTCATCCATCTAGACAACCAAATAGAGCATTGTTGCATCAAAATAACCACATTAAAGTGGTGTTGCCACTACCACCATGATGAACAACCATCACGCATCACCATTGGTGTTGCCACCACCACTACCACCACCACCGATGGAAGCAAGCCTCCTTCTCTTCAAGATCTCCTTTCTTGCCATATCATGTCACTCCTTGGTTATCTCATTCATCTCATCATGGTTCATGGTCAGGATCTTGTTCTCTTCGGCAAGGAGCTTAGCAAAGGCCTTATTCTCCTTGGCGAGGGCTCTTTTATCTTCCATGGAGGCCTTGCTCAACTTATCCTCCTTGATTAGGTTCCACCTCTTGTCCTTCTCTTGAGACTTCTTCATTGCCAACAATTTTTTTTTTGCTTCTAAAGTCTTGGCAACCACCAAATCATTTGAGGCCACCATATGATCTATCTTATCTCTCAAACTTGATGCCTCTGACTCCCTCCTCATATTATTCTTCACTTTCTTATTTCCCTCCGGCTTGTCCTTATTTCTTTCTTCCGCATCATCATCTTCATCATCGTCCAACTTGGTGAAGGCACATCTCTTCGGTGGTGCTTCTTTGTCCCTTACCTTCCACTTCTCGCTATTTTTAAGCAATAGCCAACAATGCTCAAATGCAAAAGACTTTCCCTTGGAGGCCGACATGTCCTTGTACCTTGCGGATGCAATTTTTTCCTACAAGAAAAACACATATGTGAAACACTTTCATTTGCAACATCGCAACAACAAATTATAGGAAGACCACTCACCCAGTCGGCTTCATTGGTACCACTTGGAGGGGCATTGTAAACTTTCTTTAGACATTGACTCCACCGGCTAACCACCGGCTTGATCACATCCCAACGACCTTGGAGTAATCTATAGGTGTGTGGCGTCTTCTCAACATTGTTTGGCATGATCTGAAAGAACTTGTATTTTATCCGTGCCACTTGCCGGTTTGGTCGGTGCCATGGACGACATCGAGGGACACACGCTCCCAAGCTCGGATCAACACCTCATCCCAATTGAGTGTAGCTATTCGGCATCTTGCTACACTTTGCCGATTGTGATGCCTTGAACACCTCCCCCTCGATCTCCTCCAACTCGTCCTCTTCTTCACCGTCACCATGTACCTCGTTGTTCATGTCGTTGTATCCATAGAAGCCGAGCGGTTTATCATCAATATTCAGCGCGTTCTCGTCGAGGAACGTCGCATATTCAGTTTGCACGCTATGGGATTGGGAGCTACAAATAGAGCCACTAAACTCTTAAACTAACCCAATGGCGGAAATATGAAAAGAGGCCAAACATGATCGGACGTACCTCCCGAGCATTCCGTCGAACACCGGTTGGGCGCCGATTGTGGTTGGAAAAGAAATCGTGGCGGCCATGTTGGCTGCAGGCGCCCGCTAGCGTCTGACCGACACCACCTTCTTCTTCTTCTTCCCCGGCGGCAGCTCCACATCACCAAGGTTGATGTCATCGGCGGCGGTACTGCGACCGTCCCCTTTGTCGGCGGCTCCGGACATGGCGCCGGGAGCGGGTACGCATCCCTGGACAATGACGTTGCCGAGCCGCTTCCGAGGAACGACGTTGGAGGTTCCCTTCGACGCGGGCGCGACATTGACGATGCGGAAATCTGCCGCGGTGCCGGCGTCGGTCGATTGGGCTTACCCAACCGCCACGGTGAAAAGCGCAGGGTCGGAGGTGTCCATGGTGCCGCTACGGGGCGTCGGTGATGTCGGCTGGAGCGGAGGGGCGAAGATCCGCGACGGCGAGGGAGTAGGGAAGCTGAAACTCCCGCGCTGAAAACTCCCTTCCGCCAAATCGATCTAGTGATAGAGGACACCGCCGGTTCGGCCACGTAAACCTTGTTTTCACAGTCCTGGGGAAAAGTGTCTCGCCCCCTCAAATTTATTTTCGGGCCGGTGACTTTTGCGGGGTGCTCTCCGGTCGCAGTTTCAGCCGAAAACTGTAAAATGACGGTTATCGTACAGTTCGGTGCCAAGGTCGTGTCTCCAGAAATTCTTTTAAGAGATAAATACACTGTAGGTACCAATAGTTGTTCGGCATGTGCAAATACGTCCCACTTCTTGCAAATTGGGGTCACGCAGTCCCAATTGTTGTCCGGTTGAGCAAATAAGTCCCAATCAGTCCGAACTGGCCACGTCGCTGCCACGCTGGCGCTGGTCAGAAGCGCATGTTTGCAAAGAAACCCTCCTGCTCTGTTTGGAATGACATAGAAAGGTCCCTGCAACTGCTGTCCATGTAAATTACACAAGCGTGACCACGTACCTGTTCGTCCCAAAGTGACGCCGCACGTCTGGAAGCACACGCACAACGGAGTTATCGACGAGGACGCACCTCTGTGAATCCTCATCGACTCTGGCGTATTCTGGGGGCGATGTCGCCGGAGCCGCGCTGGCGGCCGTGGGGAGAAGACCCGCCGCAGTACTGTAAGCCTGGCATCCCTCTCCTCTCTCTCGTTCACTCAGTTTCGTCCGCCCTTATGGGGGTTTATCTAGGGTTCTTGCTGGTGATGATCTAGGTAGCGTTGGACTATTTTTTTCGATGGGACAGCGATTTTGGTGGTACGTGGTAGTGCCTGTACTGGTTAGAAAGAATAGAACCAACTATTGGTTAGTAAGTTCTTGGTGGTCATGATTTCAGGTTATGTGCGTTCAGTTTCGTGCTCGGATCAGATGAATTTTGGGTAAAGTTTTGATTTTTGTTGAATGGAATGACAATATTAGTTGATGTGCTCGTCATAGCACTATCTGAGGCTTTGAATTTATGTAGATTGCATGAAAAACAATTGCTGCTATCTGAATTCAGTTTTCTGAATTTTAGTGCACTGCCAGTTTTCTGAATTTTAGTGCAGCAGTACTGTTTGTCTGAATTTTTGCGTCTGCTCTGCGTATGTATTGTTCCCGTGTGATGTTTGTGTCGATTGCATGAAAGTTTACCTTCTCATTTCTTATTATGCAGATAATGAAGAACTGTTTTCAGTTGCAATCGAACATAATGGGTTTTTCACTGGATTGCGTGGAGATCTGTCATATATCGATGGCACTCTAGATTTCTTTGACAATTGCAGTTGTGAAACCTTCTCACTATTATGGATTCAAGACTTCGTGAAGCAATTAGGACATGATATTGATAATAGAATGCATGTTTATTGGTGCCATCCTGGTAAAGATATCACAAACGGGCTGCAGTGTGTTGAATTTGACAAGGATATAGTTGATATGATAGCATCAACAAAGGAGCACAAAACACTTTGTATTCTAGTTGATCACACAAATTTTCTGAGGATGTTGAGAGATGATTTGATAATTCATGGAGGCCCAAGCTTACCACATGTGATCAGTCCAACAAAAATGCCCATCATTGGAATATCAAGAGAGAGGGGCGGAAGCAGTTCACAAATGGTCGCAGCTAGCAGTCCAACAGAAGGAGAGACCAGGAATGCAACATCAGGAGAAGGACACATTGGAATATCAAGAGGGAGGGATGTAAGCCGTTCAGAAATGGTCTCAACTAGCAGTCGAACAGAAGTGAAGATCAGGAATGCAACATCAGGAGAAGGACACATTGGAATATCAAGAGAGAGGGATATTGCAGCAGCAAGAGAAGCAGATATTGCAGCAACAGAAACAAGTGACAGTGACAACGACTTTGTTGATAGTGATTTTGATGTGGAATATGGTGATGATGATTTATTTGCTGACAACATTGACAAAGAGGTAAATGATCACAATGAAGCAGAGGATGTGGTTGAACATGAAAATGATGAGGCTTTAGATGACATTGACCTGAATCTGAGAGAAGAAGAGAACAAAAAATTGGAGAACAAGTTCAAGGTTTTCAATCCCCAAGTGGACATGGACAATCCTATCTTCCGAGCTGGTATGGTGTTCAGTAGTGTTATAGAATTGAGGGCTGCAATTCAGGCATACAGTGTTAGGCAGAGAGTGAAGGTGAATAAGCTGAAAAATGATAAAAGGAGAATAGATGCAGTTTGCAAAGAAGGATGCCCTTGGTATCTTAAAGCCACACATGACAGTAGGACAGGTGGATTCACAATTAGGAGTTACGAAGGAAGGCATACCTGTCAGAGAGCTTGGGAATTAAAGTCACTAACTGCGCCATTTCTCACAGAAAAGTTCCTCGAAGAGATAAGAGACAACCAGAAAATTGATTTGAAAACATTTGCAGCTAAGGTCCAGAGAGAGTTCAATATGTGTCCAAATAGGTGGAAGCTGGGTAGAGCAAGGAGAGAGGCTCTCAGAATTATTAATGGAGATGAGGATGGTCAGTTTGCTCTCCTATGGGATTATGGCCAGGAACTCAAGAGATCCAATCCTGGTTCACAGTTTTTCTTGACAACAAATGAAGTACCAGGGATTGGAGGTGATCCATCAAAACATCATTTGTCAACTCTTTACTGGTCTTATGGTGCATGCAAAATGGGGTTCTTGAGAGGATGCAGGCCGTTTATTTGTATTGATGGATGTCACATAAAAACAAAGTACAAGGGCCAGTTGCTTACAGCTGTAGCTATTGATCCCAATGACTGCATATATCCATTAGCAATGGGCATAGTAGAGGTTGAGTGTACTAGTTCCTGGGAGTGGTTCTTAACTACATTAAAGGAAGACTTGAAGATCACAAACACATCTCCATACACTATAATGAGTGATAAGCAAAAGGTATGGATTTTATCCAAACTCTAGTGAGTTGTAAATAATGTGCAAAGTATAGTGGTCCCGAGTAATGTCATTATCGAACATATACCATACCGACTTGGAAATATTTTACATTTTGCAGGGCCTTATTAATGCAGTCCAGAAAGTTTGGCCACATGCAGAACATAGATTTTGTGTTCGGCATTTGTACCAAAATTTTCAAAAAGCAGGACATAGGGGAGAAGTCTTGAAAAATGATCTTTGGTCAATTGCAAGGTCAACAAATCTTGCCAAATGGGAATTCAATATGGAGAAGATGAAAACTGACAGTCCGGAAGCTTGGGAATGGATTGAAGAACTTGTGCCTAACACTTGGATTAAGGCATTCTTTAATGAATTTTCCAAGTGTGATCTATTGCTAAACAATCACTGTGAAGTTTTTAATAGGTACAGTTCCCTCTTCTTTTATACATATTTGCAACTATCTCTCATAACTACTATCAACTGTGCTACTACTATCAACTAAAAATTAGTAGTGCTTATCAATTGAATTCTCTTTTGACAGCTACATATTAGAGGCAAGAGAGATGCCAATCAAGTCCATGTTGGACATAATATTCTACAAAATGATGCAAAGAATTGAGACAAAAAGGAGAGAAGCAATGAAATGGTCTGGTATTCTGTGCCCAAAGATTAAGAAGAAACTTGATAAGTTCACGGAGTGGAGTGTTGGTGCTTTTGTGCAGCCTTCAGGCAATGGGGTTTATCATGTCAGAACTGGTGAATTTGAGAAAGAATACAGTGTGGATATCAAGAAAAGAACATGTGACTGCAGGAGGTGGCAAATCTCAGGTATACCATGTCACCATGCTATTGCGTGCTGTAGGTATGACAGGATAGATGCAGAGTCACTAGTTCACAGTTGCTATAGTATAGCATCCTATATGGAAGCATATGGATATAATCTAGTGCCCCTTAGAGCTAAATGTCACTGGCAGAAGATGAATGCAGTACATTTGCTTCCTCCCTTGTACACTAAAGTGATGGGCAGGCCTAAAAAAAATAGAAAGAAAGCACCAGAGGAGAAGGAGAAAAATGGCAGAAAATATGTAACTAGGCATGGCTTGACTATGCATTGTGGGATTTGTGGAAAACCTGATCACAACAAAAAGGGGCACTACAAGCATGTACAAGCCGAACAAGTGCAAGAGCAAGATGGTGTAGACACAGAACCAGTGCAAGAGCAAAATGATCACATAGAGGAGGAAGATGAGTATGATGACCTCACAATTCTGCAGGTACTCAATGTTATTTAATATGCAACAAGTGATAAATATACAAATATTGTGCATATTAATACAATTGCTAAACATAAATAGTGTGCATACTAATATTATGCATATAAATTCTGCAGAGCATCATCCCTCAAAACCCAAGCCCAACACTGGATCCGTTAAATGTTGTGGATAGTATGGTGTATAAGATGGGCCAGGAGGTATTTTTCTGACTCTTTCATGCATTTTTGTACAATAATTCAGAAGTTCGATGTCTGTTTCTGAATTCATCAAGTAAATTAATTTTTCTACAATTCATTGCTCACAGGAGAGGCCTCATGCAGCTAATGATAAATCACATGGTCCTATACCAGAGGAGAGCTCTTTTGTTGTTGCTGCTAGAGATTCAATCCCAGTTCCTAGGGTCATATTGACTACAGCTAGTACAAGTGGGAGAGGGAGAAGAACCAGAAACAGAGCATCCAGTGGTAAAGGTCAACTCAGTAGAGGTGCATCACAAGGAAATAGAAGAGGACAAAGAAGTGGAGGTGCCGAACAAGTGCCCTATAGGGGAAGAAAAAGAGCAGCCCCTGAAGCTTCAACATCCGGAATAAATACAGTCGCTGATGCAAATGCCAGTGGAGGATCAACAAGAAATACTTACAACAGAGGACCTGGTAGTGCATATTATCTCTTGTTTGGAGATGATAATCAAATAGGGAGGAAGGAAATTCCAGATTTAAATGTCCAAGGCGAAGAAGAGGAGATCCAAGTCACTCAAAGAGCTCCAGGTGGACATTGTTGTGAATTTGAGTGCACTGCATTCTCAGATAGATGTTTCTTTGCTACCTGAAATCTGTAATATTCATGTCATGTACCTTTATTATCTCAAAACTGGCATTTTGTAGTCAGTTTGTGCACAGAACTACAACTTGATCTTTTCATGTTTTTTTGGTTCTAAGTCAGTGTACAATTACTTCTAATATATATATTATGCCTGTACACAATATATTATGCTGCCAATGACTTCTCATTTAAATTGTTGTACAAAATATATATATCACGCTGCCAAATAATTCTCATTTCATTTCTTGTACCAAATATATATATTATGCCGCCAATTTCTTCTCAGTTCATTTGTATGTGCGACAGATAAGTACACACAGTAATACATTCCACATGGCCTGCATCTTCTTTTTATTCCCAAATAGTTCTCAAATCAATGCAATACTCGTACCTACAGAGATGGATTAGGCTCCAGCTACACCTCTATGGTCATCCCTAGCTCAAAACTGGCATTTGCTAGTCAGTTTGTGCACAAACAAAGAATTGAGCAAGAAGTGAAGCTATCCCTGTTCATTTTGGTAGTATGTAACTAGAAAAACATCTGTAATTCACTGTTATTTTGCTGTGAAGTGAAGTGAAGTGGAACTGATATTTTGGAGTATGTTATTTAATTCCCTGTTATTTTGGTGCCCTGTCATTGAGCAAGATCATAAACAAAACTGGTACTATTTCATTTCCTGCTATTTTACTCCTCATTAATCTATAAATTGCTCTGCACAAACTGGTATTCAAAGCACATATAAGTTCGAAAGCTCTTTTTATTTCAAACTGTCATGTTTGCATTACTATACACAATGCACACTTGCACAAATCTCAGATAAACCCCCGGTATAAGAGCTACTAATCATACACAATGGCACACATAGCTACTACAACCACAATTCCTATCCTATCTCTTTCTTATCACTAGCCCTCATCTCAATTCTGCTAATCTTTTCCATCTTCTTCACTTCCTTCTTCATCTCCTTGATGAACTGCTCCTGTTCTGGTAGCCATAGTCTGCATAAGCTTGCAACACTCTACACACTATTGCTGCTGCACTTTCTTCCAGTGAAATACTGCTGCTGTACAAGCTTGCTCGCTTCTTCCCTGCACCAATTCAGACCCAATTGTTCCCTGCACTTCAGAGTTTGTTTCTGCAAAAAAAAGACAGAAATTTCAGAGCAGCACACAGACAATATCAAGGAAATAAATGCAATAATCCTAGCTGAGATGGTTTTGTGTCCCAGTACGCCTCTCCGGCGACCTTCGCAACAGCCGTCCTCGCCGCCTGCGGAGCCGCCGCCCGCGATGCCGCCATGGTCGCCACCGATCTCACCCTGCCCGCGATGCCGCCATGGTCGCCACCGAGCTCACCCTGCCCACGGCGACGCCTTCTCAGCCTACTCCGCCGCTCAGCCGCCCTCTCTGGCTCAGTCGTTCCCCGGCGTTCTCTTGCTTCCCGGCGTCGTCGTCCTGTCAACGCGCTCGGCGTTTGGCGCGCTCGCCGGGTCGGGCGGTCTGGCCTCGACGGGAGGCTGGGCGAGGGAGATGGCCTCCGGGAGCAGCACCTCGTACAACCGCGCTCTCCGCCTCGGTCGATCACAGAGCTCCGCCGTAGCCACTCATCGCGCCGGCGATGCTACGGTTAGGGATTCGGGGAAAAGAGGAACCAAATGTCGATTTGTTTTAACAGCTAGAGGATTTACTTTCATATAGTTGCCAAAACTCAGGGGGTTATCAGCAAAAGGCACTAACCTGGGCGTGTGCCATCAGCCACCGTGGCAGCAACGTGTCGACCTCTCAGCCCCTGGGACCAAAAATCAACCCGCATGACAACTATTGGGACTGCCTAACCCCAATTTGCAAGAAGTGGGACTAAAATGCACCTGCCGGACAACTATTGGGACTGCCAGTGTATTTATCTCTTCTTTTAAAACCCATAGAAAAGTTCACGTAGATCTGGTAGGAAAACTTCAGAATCGTTGGCATCAGAGCCACTGCACTGCACATCACCAACAAGCGCGCGTCAACAAGAGAAACAGTACAACACACACGCAGGCCGCGGCGCCCACCTTTTCCTGCACCGCTCCTAAACCCCCTCTCCCCGCGGCCTACCCGCGGCCGCCGCCGGCAATGGAGGGCTTCCACAACCTTCTCGCGCGCCCCAACTCCGCGCCTCTCGCCTTCTCCCTCCCGCGCCCGCGCCGCCGGCCGCCACCGCCTCAACCTAACACCTTCGCCTGCCGCGCCGCCAGCCGCTGGGCCGACCGCCTCTTCGCGGACTTCCACCTCCTCCCCACCGCCTCCGGGCCCGAGCCGCCGGCCGCGGCCCCTGCCTCCGCCTCCGCGTCCCCCTTCGTCCCGCTCTTCCCCGACGCCGCCGACCGATCTCTGCCCCTCCAGGTCGATTTCTACAAGGTTAGGCCCTACAACATTTCTTCACGGGCATCTCGTGCGACTTATTTTGGGCCTTAGGAATGACATATTATATCACACGATAGGCAAAACAACATTAACCTCGAAATTCGATTGATAATTTGTCGTGGAAAGGCTGCATTATTAGCGCCCTGCTTAGAAATTCCATTCTGACAGCCCTCCGCTAGGTTAGTGTCTCCTCTAGTGTAATGAATGGTCGACCTCTTCTGTCTGGTGGATGGACTGTCGGGCGAATTTGATGGAACCTTTGGTTATTCTGCAAAATGATTTGCTTGGGCTTGGCCTGCTCAGGTTCTCGGTGCAGAGCCGCATTTCCTTGGCGACGGCGTTAAGAGGGCGTTCGAGGCGCGGACAGCCAAGCCTCCGCAGTATGGCTACAGCACAGACGCGCTGGTCGGCCGTCGGCAGATACTGCAGATTGCCCATGATACTCTCACGGACCAGAGCTCCCGCACCGAGTACGACCGTGCGCTCTCTGAGAACCGTGATGCGGCACTCACATTGGATGTTGCTTGGGACAAGGTGAGGTGTTGGAGGCAGAAACATTGCGCACTTGGATCTTTTAGAATTTCAAATAGTGTTAATGATGCGGTTGGTCTAATGCTTATTTTGTGCTGCTTGTCAAGCAGGTTCCGGGTGTGCTGTGTGCCCTTCAGGAGGCTGGGGAAGCACATGCAGTGCTTGAAATTGGAGAGCAGTTACTGGAGGACCGACCACACAAACGGTTCAAGCAGGATGTGGTGCTAGCAATGGCTATGGCTTATGTGGACCTATCAAGGGATGCAATGGCGGCAAGCCCGCCAGATGTAATTTGCTGCTGTGAGGTGCTTGAAAGGGCTCTCAAGCTCTTGCAGGTTAGTTTTCGCCATCAGACGTTGTATTGTAGATTTAACATGTCTATGGTGACTTTACACAAATATATGTTTATTAACCTTAGTGTCATATGTTGACTTAAGTGAAAACACAATTTCAGTTCATTTACTGCTGTATATACTATGTGGTCTAGGTTGATCTAATTGATGTTAATGCTGAGTATGAATTCTTATTTTATATAAGTAATTCTCTTTATGGTAAACTAAAATGCAACAGTTTGACATTTAGTCTGTCTGTATGTGATTTCCTTTAGTTAGGATTTGTCAAAGTCTTGCTTCTGTCCTTTAATTTTTTTGAAATTATTCATTTTTTGTGGCATTAATTCATGTTAGTCCATCCCTAAGATTGCACGGGGACATATAGGGCGTACTAGCGCACTAGGTCCTCGAAAAGCATATCTAAAGTTCGTGAAAAGGTCTAGAAAATCAGGACATAGACACAAACACAATGTACATCTGCCATGTCTGTAAATTCCACATTCAAATTCTTCTCACAGCTTAACAAACAGAAAACAGAAATCATACTATGACAGTACCAAATTAAAATCTGGGGACTCTATTCACAGTCGGATTTGTTATTTTTGTTTCTTAGTCTGTGAGTCGGAGTCGGATGTGAAATGATAAGACATTGTAGATGTATATGCTGTCAATGTTGGAAACCAAATTCAGAATTTTTTATTATCACCAAATATGCTAATAAATCATCCAGTACAGCTTATGTGCTTAGCATATGGCCGCAGTTTGAACACAGCTGACAATAAACACTGGTTACAGGTAATGGATGATACAGAATTTTCTCATTTCCCCTATCACATTTTTTAATTTGCACAACTTTTTAAGATGTTAAAACCTAAAAGGCTGTAACTAGACGAGCAAATGAACCTACAGTAATATTTACTTTCTCACCATCTATCTTGCTTGGAGAAGAGGTGGGGCAGATCCTACTCAATAGATTTTATGTAAGTAGTATGATAAACTTACAAGAACTCTTACACTCTATAAGATCAAAGTATTTTTACTGGGACGATATTTGAATATGAAATATGATAGAATCAGATAAATATTTGTAGACTAGCTTGAAATGATATGCTGTATGTTGCAAACAAAAAGTGTTCTGGAAGCAGTACTAACAGATATGTCTTCCTTTAGGAGGATGGGGCAAGCAATCTCGCACCTGATCTGCTGTCACAGATTGATGAAACTTTGGAGGAGATCACACCTCGTTGTGTTTTGGAGCTTCTTGCCCTCCCTCTTGATGAAAAACATCAGAATAAACGCCAAGAAGGTCTTCGAGGTGTGAGAAATATTTTGTGGAGTGTTGGTAGAGGAGGTATTGCTACCGTTGGAGGAGGATTTTCTCGTGAAGCCTACATGAATGAGGCCTTTTTGCAGATGACCTCGGCTGAGCAGGTTTGTAATTATCATCAGTTTTCATGAGGCAGTATCCTGTTCATGCTGCTATAACACATTTTTTGCAGAATGTGTTGATTCATTTTGTATTACAAACTGCAGATGGATTTCTTTTCGAAAACTCCGAATAGCATACCACCTGAATGGTTTGAAATCTATAGCGTGGCACTCGCCAATGTTGCTCAAGCAATTGTAAGTAAAAGGCCAGAGCTCATCATGATGGCAGATGATCTTTTCGAACAGCTCCAGAAGTTCAATATAGGTTCTCAATATGCTTATGATAATGAGATGGATCTTGCACTGGAAAGGGCACTTTGCTCATTGCTCGTGGGAGATATTAGCAACTGCAGAATGTGGCTTGCGATTGATAATGAATCCTCAGCACAGAGAGACCCTAAAATTGTAGAGTTTATTGTGAACAACTCTAGCATTGACCAAGAGAATGATCTTCTTCCAGGGCTGTGTAAGCTTTTGGAGACTTGGCTTGTCTCAGAGGTTTTCCCTAGGAGCAGAGATACTCGAGGTATGCAGTTTAGACTTGGAGACTACTATGATGACCCAAAAGTTTTGAGCTACCTAGAAATGATGGAAGGTGGTGGTGCCTCTCATTTGGCTGCTGCTGCCGCTATAGCAAAACTCGGAGCTCAAGCTACAGCTGCTCTTGGTACCGTCAAATCAAGTGCTCTCCAAGCATTCAGCAAGATTTTTCCATTGATAGAACGGCTAGATCTTTCAGCCATGGAAAATCCTGACAATGGCATTGAGGAATCTCTTGAGAAATTTGATCTGAAAAATGTTATGGGATATAACATACTTGATTCTAAAAGTGTGGCCTTGAAGATCGTCTCTGCTAGTGCATTGTTTGGTCTGCTGACAGTACTAGGCCTCAAGTACTTGCCTCGTAAGAGGGTGCTCCCTGCTATCAGGAGCGAGCACGAGGTCGTGGCAGCTGCTAATATTGATGACTCAGTTGATGGTAAGGAGACACTCTTTTACTTTCAACTACTCCCTCCGTCTCATATTAAGTGTCGGTAAAAAAGATGTATCTAGCACTAAGATACATCTAGATACATCCATTTTCCCGACACTTAATTTGAGACAGAGGGAGTAGTAAAACAAAACCTCCCAAAAAAATCTGCTCATCTGTTTACTGGTCGTGATATCTGATGAATTATATTTTTGATATAGCAGCTTTGGGTTGATATTTTTAACAAAGTTATGTACTAAATATTTGATCCATTTCTAAATTAGTTTCTGAACCATATTATGAATACTAGTTCTGCACCTAATATAATCTTTACATATTTTTCTATTGAAGATGACACGTTCGACGAGCCGATACAGATTCCCAGAATGGATGCGAAGTTGGCAGAAGATGTTGTTCGCAAGTGGCAGAGTATCAAATCCAAGGCCTTGGGATCGGATCATTCTGTTGCATCATTGCAAGAGGTGAGGTTCAAAACTTTGCCCGGGTTACTGGCTTGTACTTCCACTCGTGAGCTACCTTATGCAGTCAGAGACACCTCGCATGGTCATCTAGGTCATAATGTTCACTGTTCATGAACATACTTGCATGATAGTGACCCTGCTTGTTTGGTTTGTATTTTAACACTTCCACTGTCAAGGCATAGTTTCATGAGAGTTATTTCCTCTGCCAACTTATCTTCCTTGTGATTGTAACCGAAGCTGGTACTGATTTCCCTGATTCCAACAGGTTCTCGATGGCAACATGCTAAAGGTATGGACAGACCGAGCGGCAGAGATCGAGCGCCATGACTGGTTCTGGGACTACACACTATCCGACGTGACAATCGACAGCATCACCATCTCCCTGGACGGACGACGGGCAACCGTGGAGGCGACAATCGAGGAGGCAGGGAGGCTCACCGACGTTACCGACTCAAAGAACAACGATTCGTACGACACGAAGTACACCACCCGGTACGAGATGTCCTTCACGAAATTGGGAGGGTGGAAGATAACCGAAGGCGCGGTCCTCAAGTCCTAGATCCATTCCGTGCGCAGTAACCTCCTTGATTCCTTCCAGGTGTGTAAATAAGCAGTGTAGGGCTCTTTTCAGTCTTGGAAGACTGATATTTTTTGGTATGTCTGATGTGATCAGTGATGGCCTTTTAGTTTTCCTCTGTGTTTGATTCCGTTTGTTGCTAGGTATAGATCCTTGGAGATAGAAGAGATTTTTTTTTCTTATATTTCGATATCAGGACATTTTTTTACCTTCTTTTATGATTAATAATCTTGGTTTTCTAATTCGATGGCATGCGAGATTCTCCGGCAACTCCTATTTGCTGTGTTACGCTGGTGTTACCAGGTGCCGCGTACCACTTTGTGCTGCGCACTGGGCCGTTTGGCAACGCACTGCTCCAGGATTTTCCCTCGCTCCGCTCTGCTCCGCAAGAAGAGCGCTCGCCAGATGGAAACGAACGAGCGAGCAGCGTTCGGATGGCTCCGCTCCGTGAGAGAGTGAGCTGCCGGCCCATTCCAGGAAGATGGAGCCCGTTTGGGCTAAGAAGGTGCACTCCTCATATATAGACGCAGTTGTACCAAGAGACTTTCCCCCCTCCTCCATGATATTGATGACCTCCATGCAATCACTGTTGACTTCAATTCTATTGCAACCCATTTGCCCTGCAAGAATTAGACCATCCCTAAGGGCCCAATCCTCCACACTCGCCACATCACTTATATTTGGGATGCTTCTGCAAGTAGGTGCCAAAAAAGACCCCCTATCATCCCTAATCACTGCGCCCGTAGACCCTGCACAATTTTGGAGGCTAAAAGAGGCATCAATGTCGAGACATCGTAGTAGAGTTCATAGACGGGGGTGCCATGAGACTACTGGTAGAGACGTGGGAGGACGTGGTAGTATGACAACCAGGAACACCAAGTTTACCCAGGTTCGGTACGTCGCAACTAGGCGACGTTTCTACACCTGCAATCTCACTAAATCAGGATTGAAGTCTGAAGTATACAAAATACAATGTGAGTAGGGTTTCGCTAACTCGACGAGGATCAACTTCTCGGCGAAGTTGGCTTCTAGCTAATTGTCCTCTTTTTCTTCTCTCCCATCCAGCTTTATATAGATAGCCGGGTTAGGGATTACAGAAAGGAAACCTAGAAGACTACGGTAAGTATCTAACTTGGAAAGCAGAAATCCGCCTTCTACTTCAAGTCGCACCACTTTGGGCCGTGGTCCGGGTTCTTCTAGAATCTGGCTTCTGTGCGTCAGCTTACTGGGCCGCCTAATGGACTGTGATCCATTAGCAACAGGCCACCCTGGTAATCCGGCTCTTTAGGACAATGCCGGATATACCCCTAATCGGTATATATCCGACAGTAGCCCCCAAGAAGGATTGAGACTTCATTCTGCCACCTTTCGTCAATTTGCATTTTTTTCCCGAGAAATGTTGGCGCTTTGTCTCGATTCTTCTTTTTCCCAAATCATTCATAACACAAAACTCAGATTTTATCAGAATCCGGCTTTTTCTTCCACAATCCTTCGTGGAGAAGGAACTCCGTGACGTCAACGATGAAATCGTGCTGACATCACGGACGTTTGGGTTCAGTCAAAACCATGAAAAATGTATCCTCTGAAAGGTGGCAGAATAAAGTCTCAATCCTTCTTCCACAATCCTTCGTGGAGAAGGAACTTCGTGACGTCAACGATGAAATCGTGCTGACATCACGGACGTTTGGGTACAGTCAAAACCATGAAAAATGTATCCTCTGACAGATACTCGCGGGAAACGAGGAGATAGCCATTATCACCCCGTCCACTCGTTTCCCGGAATTTCCGGGCGTGACACGCGTCAAGGATCTAACGGCTAAAATAGTTGTTGTAACACATCTCAACGCATTTCCGGCTATAAATAGCCGCCTCGGGGCCTCCGGTTTTCTTTCCTGCTTCCTCTTCTTCCTCAAGCTCCCAGCGCCATAGCCACCAGAGCCCGAGCTCGAGCGAGTGAGCAGAGAACAAGTTTTTCGGCCTTCCCCGGAAGAACCATCGGAGGATCCGGCTCGACGCCGCGCCGCCCGAAAATGGTCGACGGAGGATCACCCCGTGCCACGGACACGAGCTCCGCCGCCCTGGACATCGACAACATCATTAACGATCTTGACCCACAGGTGAACTCCCCCGTCCGCGCACCGCGAGCGCGCCGAAGGGAGATGCCGGCGATTTGGCACGTGGAGATCTTCCTCCCACGGCCGAAAACGTGCCGTCGTCGTCTACCGCGCCTACCCCGCCCCTTGTCACTGAGCTTGCGGAAGAAACCACCATCCCCGACGGTGAGGAGCTCGCTGCCTCCGGTGCCGCCGGAGTCGAGGAAGACACGGAGGAAAACTCCGGGAATTGGAGCCAGTGCAATGCGGTCCCATCCCTTCTTCCGGCAATGGAGAAGGAGGGACTTGTGCGGAAGGGCAAGTGGAGGTAAGAAGAGGACGACTCTGAGCCTTTGCCAAAAGCCGGAGAAAGGGTTCTCCTTACCTCTCATATCAACAGAGGTATGGGTTTCCCACCTTCCGCCTTTTTCCTTCAAGTTCTCAACCACTACAACATCCAGCCACACAGTCTTCCTCCCAACTCTATTTTGTATCTTGCCGGATTCCAAGCCTTCTTCGAAGGGTATCTAGGGATAGAGCCTAGGTTAGATTTTTGGCAGTATTGCATCGAAGTGAAGCGCAACCCTTCTGAGGGCGCTCTCCCCACCTGCGGGACCATCTCCTTCATCTTGCGTAGGTTTAGGGAAGATTGGTTCCCCAAAATAAAAACCTCGGAATTCGTTAAATTTTGGACGGGTTCCTTATTTTATCATGAAAATGTCCTGTTTCCTGGAAAGGATACGGGAATTCCACCTTTCGTTAATTCTGCGGCTACCCCCCAGGATAACTGGGCGGTAGACGCGGTCCAGACTCTGCCAAAAGATCTGATGAGGATCAAATGGCGCATCGCCAAACTCGTCTCCTCCTCTCCTCCTCTCACTGGCACTGACACGGTTTTGTGCTGGTTTGGGAGGCGCATCCAGTCGTTGGCTTATCGCGGAACCCGGCTATTGTGCGACTACACGGGCCCAGAGGACGCAATGAGGGGAACAGACAAAGCGCTCTCTAAGAGGGATTTCAAGAAGCGGATAAATCATCTGGTTTAAACTCGAGATCAGTATGAGGAAAGCCGAGAAATGTATCATGAGGGAAATCCAGCTCCAAAGGTAACAATTTTCTTCTTTGGGCAATTTCCCGGATTTCCTCTTTCTCAGATTTTTAACTTAGCCGGACTTTGTGCTTCTTTTACTGCTGGCCGATCTTCCTGAGGAGGATCTTGCCACGGACACCGAGTTGGACGCAATGCGTGCCAGCTTTGCAGCCGGACGGAAACGCAAGAAGCCTTCCGCTACTCAGGAGGTGATTGATCTTGACGGAGTTCCCGTCGCAACTTCCAGGTAAACAACCCGGGTTTTTCTTTTCTCTGCTTTTTATTGCAGGAATTTCATTTCTTTCTCGGAATTCTCATTTCTCGGATTTCTCCTTTCTAGTTTGGCTCCTACAACTTTGAAGCCAAAGAGCCGGAAGAAGCAAAAGTCTATTGCTAGGAGATCAACGCAGCCTTCTCCTCCTGCTGTAGCTAAAGAAGAAAACCTGGCTGCAAGGGAAGAGGATCCCTTGCAGACCAGTCAGCCTATTGCACCGGAGACGGATGCGAGGGAAATGGCGGTGGAGCCGGAAGTTGGGGGTCCTTCCAACATTCCGAAGGAGGAGCCCGTGCCCAACTATGACCCACAATTGAAGGTAAAACAAGAAGAACACTTTGACGAACATGGATATATTCATCCATGGGCGACAAAATACTTTTCTACAGCTCCTTTACTCCATCCTTGGGCGCAAGACGGACTTATTGTTAGGAATAGCTTCGTGTTCTCGCCTCGGCAGATTATCCAAGATGGCCTTTGCCACGTCGGAATTCTCTTTGCAGAATATGCAAAGGAGTTTAACGAGAACTTGACGAATCTCAAAAGAATGAGCCAGGTAATATTTCTAGCCCCCAAGCATTTTGTCAAATGTATTCATTTTTTGACTTAATGGTTTTATCATGACCTTGCTTGTTTTTTGACTTAAGCGTTGTGTCTCTTTTCCATGTTTCAGCAAACAGCTGAAAACATCAACATGGAAGTTTCCAGCAAACTTACAATCAAGAATAAGGAGGTTAAAACTCTCCTTAACATTCTTGAAGAGAAGGACTTGGAGCTGGCCTCCGTTCAGCAAAAGCTGGACGAATCAACAGGTAATTTCATCACTATTTTTCTTAAGAAATTTTCTAAGTCATTTTCCGAGTTTTAACTCTTCATTTTACTTGCTTTTCAGCTTCTTTGGCGAAAGCCAAACAAATAGCTGAAGATGCCAGCAATGCCGAGAACCTCCGCAAGGAAAACATGGAACTTCACAAGATCAATGTGAACCTCCAAAAGGACCTGGAGGCCAGCCAACTGGCTGTCGGGATTGCCGAGTCCAAGGCTTCGAACCAGGTCGAGAAGGACAAGGCCACCATCACGGACCTAGAGAATGCCCTAAACCAGCGCCTCGAAGAAGGCACAGAGATGGACAGGATTCTCGGTAAGTTTTTTTTAACGCTTTTACGGTATTTTTTCCTTTTTCTTACTCTGTTTTTTCTAATTTTCTTTTGTTGATTAAACAGAAGGTAGCCCCTCACTTACCAGGATCGAAAGAATCTGGGCTTTCGAGAAAATCTTCACCGCGCTGAAATCTGCGGGAATGTTACTTATCAATAAGTACATTCCCGACAAAGCAGGAGAATTCTCGGAAGTTAGTAAACTCCCGGAAGCGGTCGAGGAGGTGGCGAACCGAAAAGAGTCCTGGTTTCGCTCCGCGGCTCACGGTGGTGCGCGCATGGCCCTTGGGCTCATGCGTATGCATTATACCACCGCCAAGTCTTGGCGCGTGGCGTCAAGTATCCCTCAAGGGTACACAGACGCGCAGCGGGCCAGCATCTTCAACTCTGTCAAAGGCCATGCTACCAAGAGAGCACAGATGGTGAACATCTCCACCTTCTACCCCGAGGAGGAAGTTCTGACAACTCCTGAGGATTCCAGCAGCGAGGATGAAGACTCGGATCCCAAAGTAGCCGCTTGAATCCTGGGTAGATGGCAGGAAAATAGAAGCATTACCATTCTCTCAAATGTAACATTATTGTAATGCTAACTATCTTTTGTATAAACAAGTTATCCCGCTTTTGCAGTTAATTTATAAATCTTTGCAAGTTTTTTCCGGGTTTTAATTCCTTTGCCTTCTAAGTTCTCTGGTTTATATGTTTTAACTGTCCTTAGTGTTTGAAATGGCTCGATAGTACTTAATCTTCACGCCAAGTGACTGGGTTTAACCGATCAGTCGAAACTCGGAAACATGGATTGTACTAAGGCATTTTTACTTACTAATTTCACTGACCCAACATAAAAACAATCAGATAATACTTAGGAAAAAATAAGGAATTTTTAAATTGTATGAAACTCAGGTATGCAGGCACAATCTGGGTTTCCTTAAGCCTCCTTAGGCTGCAAAACATTCGGTTTTATAACTCCGAGCACGCAGGCACAATTCAGGTTAACATTGAATATTTTGAAAGATCATTGGGAAATAGATAAGACGGACTTATGCTTTGTACTAAGATAAACATGTAAAACATAAATGCATGAATTCCGACAACTTTATTTCATGATCTCAAAGATGTTTACATAGACATTGAACTAAGTGTAGAAAGGATGTAACTGCTGGATTCTCTAGGGTCTCTTTGTCTCTCCTAGTTCGACATCTATCTTTCTCTTTCTTTTGCGATTCGGTCTTTTGGGATCATCCACCGTATCCCGAATATCTACAAGATAATAAGATCCAATTTTCATAGCCTTGCTAATGAGAAATGGTCCCTCCCAGACTGGGGCTAATTTGTGCTTCCTTTCCTGCACCAATCTTAGCACTAAGTCACCTTCTTTGAAAGAACGGTGTCTGATTTTCCGACTATGATAGCGTCGCAATCCTTGTTGATAAATGGCGGATCTTTAAAGTACAAGGTCTCGTTCTTCTTCTAAAAGATCGACGACATCCTGTCATGCGCTTTCGGCATCCGAGTCATCGTAAGCCTGCACTCTTGGGCTATCATGGAGGATGTCCGTTGGAAGCACTGCTTCTGTGCCATAAACCAGGAAAAACGGGGTTTGCCCTGTTGATCTATTTGGCGTTGTTCGAATACTCCAAAGCACATAAGGTAGTTCTTCTACCCATGCTCCAGCTGCTCTATGAAGAGGAGATTTGAGTCTTGGGCGTATTCCCTGCAGGATTGAGCTATTCATTCTTTCAACCTGCCCATTGGATTGTGGGTGTGCCACAGATGCAAGATCTAGGCGTATTACCGTTTGTCGGCAATATTTTGCCAACTCTCCAATAGATAAATTTATCCCGTTGTCCGTGATTATGCTGTGTGGAATGTTGTATCTCATGACTACGTCAATGATGAAATTTCTGGCAGTCACACCGTCAAGTTTTTTGATGGGTTTCGCCTCCATCCACTTGGTATACTTATCTACCGCAACAAGTAGATGTGTGAGTCCACCTCTGGCAGTTTTGAATGGTCCCATCATATCTAGCCCCCAGACCGCAAATGGCCATGTAATGGGGATAGTTTTGAGTGCTTGGGCTAGCATATTCGTCTGATTGGCGTAATACTGACATCCGGCACATGTGTTTACTATATGTTCGGCGTCTGTCTTGGCTGTTAGCCAGAAAAACCCTCCATGGAATGCTTTTTTGATTATGCTTTTCGATTGACCATGATGTCCGCAATCTCCTGCATGGATTTCTTGCAAGATTTCTCGGCCTTCTTCTCGCGAAATACATCGCTGAAAATTTCCTACAATGCTGCACTTATACAGGCAACCATTAATTATTGTGTATCCTTTGGATCAATGTTGTATCTGTCTTTGTAAAACCTCGTCTGCTCTGTCCGGCAACTTCTGATCAACTAAGAAGTTTAAATATGGAATTGTCCAATCCGGGTTAACGAGCAGGACTTCGATTGACTCGGAAACGGGAGGATAATCAACATCTCCACCTTTGATCGATGGTTCATGCAAATGTTGGACAAACACACCAGGTGGTAGGGTTTTCACTCTTTCCGAGCCCCATGCGGGCTAATGCATCCGCGTTCCAGTTTTCGTCCCTTTTGATATGAAGTACTTCAAATCCCAGGAAGCAAACGGCGAATTCATCCACCGTTCTCCGATATTCGACCATGATGGGACTTTTGGCGTCCCATGTTTGGTTTAGCTGATGATGTACCAAATCTGAGTCACCATAGCAAAGTATCAGTTTGACGCCTATTTCTTTTGCAATATGCAAGCCATGAAGCAGAGCTTCGTATTCTGCCACGTTATTACTGGAGTTGAAGTGTATTTGTAATACATACTCCATAGTATCACCCTTTGGGGATTTTAGCACTACACCAGCTCCAGCGGCTTCCTTCATCTTGGATCCGTCAAAATGCATGACCTAGTATTCCGACTCCGGCATTGGTGTGTTTTCCATTGCTTCTGTCCAATCAGCGACGAAATCTGCCAACGCCTCGGATTTTATTGCCGTCCGGGGTTGGTACTTAATGTCGAACGCAGCTAGCTCAATGCCCCATTCGGCTACTCGACCTATTGCGTCTGCATTGTTAATAATATCCCCTAGTGGTGCTTTACATACCACTGTTATGGAATGTCCTTGGAAATAATGGCGGAGTTTTCTTGATGCGAAAAACACGCCATATGCCAGCTTTTGATAATGTGGATACCTTTGTTTTGACTCGGAGAATACTTCGCTGACGTAACACACTGGGTATTGATCTGGTATGCTTTGCTTGTCTTTCCGCCTTTCCACAACTATCACTGCACTAATAACCCTGTTTGTCGCTGTAAGATACAGTCACATGGGTTCTTGTCTTTTGGTGATGCCAAAATCGGAACTTTCATCAAGATTTCTTTTAATTGGGTTAATGCTTTGTCCGTCTCTTCTGTCCATTCAAATTTGTCGGATTTCTTCAACAATTTGTATAATGGCACAACTTTGTCTTCTAGACGGCTTATAAACCTGCTGACTGCGGCTGCAGAACCCGTCAATTGTTGTACATATTTTAAACACGTAGGCTTTGAGATGTTCAAGATTTCCTTGATCTTTTTCGGGTTTACTTCCATTCCTCTGTGAGAAACGATAAAACCAAGAAGTTTTCCCGAAAGGACCCCGAATACGCACTTTAATGGATTCAACTTCATTTTATAAGAGCGCAAATTTTCGAAAATTTCTCGTAGATCCTCAAGGAGTGTATCCTTTTCCTTGGAAACGACGGCAATGTCATCCTCGTAAACGTGTACGTTTTTGCCAATCTGACTATGCAAACAACGTTGCATGCAACGCTGGTATGTTGCACCTGCGTTCTTCAGGCTAAAAGGCATGGTTATGTAATAATATGTTCCATACGGGGTTATGAAGGAAGTTTTGATATTATCCTCCTCTTTCATACGTATTTGATGATACCCGGAATAAGCATCCAAAAAGCATAAAAGCTCAGAGCCAGCAGTGGCATCTATTATTTGATCGATTCGCGGTAACACGAACCTATCTTTTGGACAGAATTTGTTCAAGCCGGTGTAATCTATACACATCCTAAGAACTATACTGTCTTTCTTCAGGACTAATACTGGGTTCGCAGACCAATCAGTATGTACAACTTCCCGGATAAAACCAGCTGCTAAAAGCCGGATAATTTGTTTGCCAATATCCTTCCGTCTTCTTCCATCAAATCGACGGAGACCTTGCTTGACGGGTTTTGATCCTGGAATCACCTTGAGTTGATGCTCAGCAAGTTCCCTGGGTACACCCGGCATGTCCGCAGGACACCAGGCAAAAATATCCCACTTCTCACGGAGGAACTTGACGAGCGCGCTTTCCTATTTGTCTGTGACCTGGTTTCCACTACGACAAACTTTGTTGGATCTTTGGGATCTAGGATAACCTTTCTTGTATTCTCTGAAGCTTTGAAGCTATCTGCCAGCTTCCGGCTTTCTTTTCCTGCCGGCTTTTCTATCGACGATACTTCTTTTGCCAGCTCTTTCAATTTCTCCTTTGCTATGAATTGTTCAGCGCAAAGGGTGTTTCCTTTTTCCAGCTCGTTTGCCAATTTGAAGTCTCCTGATATGGTGATTACTCCTCCTTTTGACCCTGGCATCTTCAGCTTGTTATAAATACAACATGATCTTGCCATGAATTTGGCGAAAGCTGGACGTCCGAGTATTGCATGGTATACACTTTCGAACGGCACCACTTCGAACGAGATTTTTTCCTATCGGAAGTGCTCTTTTTCTCCGAAGGTTATGTCTAGGGAAATTTCTCCTTGGAAATGTGCTTGTCTGCCAGGAACAATGTCGTGGACACGTATGTTGCTTTGATTGAGCTGGGTCTCGGAGATTCGCAGATGCTTCAATGTATCTAGGTACATAATGTTGATACTGGATCCTGCATCCATCAGTACTCTTTTTAGCCTAGTATTTTGAACAATAGGGCTTACGATTAGAGCTTGTGTGCCGGGTTCTGGGATATTTCCGGGATGATCAGACTAATCCCTGGTAATCGGCGTATTTGAATACTTCAAGAATTTGAGAGTTGGTGTAACAACCGAGTTGCCAGGAAAGTTAGGTTACATTCTCCATCAACTCTCGGGAATTTTGGCTCGCCTTTTCACTGCTGTTCCTGGATTTTTTTGTCAGTGTCCGATTCACTGTCTTCTTTTTCAGCCGCTGGCTTTTGTTTGGATAATTTCCTCTTCGAGTTCTTCCCCTTGTTCCCGGATCCTGCAGTGCCTTTCATATGCTTATTAAGCCGACATTGCGCGTTGGTATGGGTAGGTTTCCCAAATTGCGAATGGTGAACACAGTTTTTCGACTTAATCTTTTCCCACTCTTCCTTTGAGTAGGAGATAGGTTATGTGCTTCTTCATTTCCATTTGCTACCATTATCCTTTCGAAAGGCTAAATTAACTTTTTGGGCTTTGGCTGTGCTTCTGGAGTAGTTTTTTTTTTCTCAGAATGAGGCGTCTTTTTGGCCCGAGCCAAAGCATCAATGTTTCCACCTCTCGCTCGGATGTCGTCTTTAGCCGCTACGTGCTCATTGGCGGTAGTAAGCATAGAACCGAGATCTTTGTGCTCCTTTGAACCAACCATGAACGGTACGAGGCCGGGTTTTAAGCCATTGATGAAAGCATTCATTGCTTGTACATCACTTACTCCAGAGGAGCTGTTTTTCATCGCGGTCCATCTTGAGATAAAGTCGACATACGGCTCGTCCTCAAACTAGATGCAGCTTGTCAAGACATCGTAGTAGATTTCATAGACGGAGGTGCCATGATACTACTGGTAGAGACGTGGGGGGACGTAGTAGTATGACAACCAGGAACACTAAATTTACCCAGGTTTGGTACGTCGCAACTAGGCGGCGTTCCTACTCCTGCAATCTCACTAAATTAGGGCTGAAGCCTGAAGTATAGAGGGTACAATGTGAGTAGGGTTTCGCTAACTTGGCGAGGATCAACTTCTCGGTGAGTTGGCTTCTAGCTTATTGTCATCTGTTGTTCTTCTCTCCCGTCTCGCTTTATATAGATAGCTGGGTTAGGGCTTACAGAAAGGAAACCTAGAAGACTACGGTAAGTATCTAACTTGGAAAGCAGGAATCCGCATTCTACTCCAAGCCGCACCACTTTGGGCCGTGGTCCAGATTCTTCTAGAATCCGGCTTCTGCGCGTCAGCTTACTAGGCCGCCTAATGGACTGTGATCCATTACCAACATGTCACCCTGGTAATCCGACTCTTTAGGACAATGCCGGATATACCCCTAATCGGTATATATCTGACAGTAGTCCCCAAGAAGAATTGAGACTTCATTCTGCCACCTTTCGTCAATTTGCATTCTTTTCCAAAAAATGTTGGCGCTTTGTCTCGATTCTTCTTTTTCCCAAATCATGCATAACACAAAACTCGGATTTTATCAGAATCCAGCTTTTTCTTCCACGAGCCTTCGTGGAGAAGGAACTTCGTGACGTCAGCGATGAAATCGTGCTGAATCACGGGCGATTGGGTTTAGTCAAAACCCTGAAAACATATTCTCTGACAGATTCTCGCGGGAAACGAGGAGATAGCCATTATCACCCCGTCCCCTCATTTCCCGGTATTTCCGGGCGTGACACGCGTCAAGGATCCAACGGCTAAAATAGCCGTTGTAGCCAATCTTAACGCATTTCCGGCTATAAATAGCCACCTCGGGCCCTCCGGATTTCCCTTCTGCTTCCTCTTATCCCTCAAGCCCCCTGTGCCATAGCCAGAGAGCCCGAGCTCGAACGAGTGAGCAGTGAACGAGTGCTTACACCTTCTCCGGAAGAACCATCGGAGGATCCGGCTCGATGCGCCGCGCGAAAATGGTTGATGGAGAATCGCCCCGCGCCACGGAAATGAGCTTTGCCGCCCTGGACATCGACAACATCATCAACGACCTCGACCCGCAGCTGGACTTCCCTGGCCGCGCCACCGCGAGCGCGCCGGAGGGAAACGCCGGCGATTTGGCCCGTGGGGATCTTCCTCCCATGATCGAAAGGATTCCGTCGTCTACCGCGCCTACTCTGCCTCTCGTCCCCGAGCCTGCGGAACAAAACAACACTCGCGGTGGTGAGGAGCTCGCCGCCTCGGGCGCTGCCTGAGCCAAAGAAGACGCGAGGAAAACTCCGGGAATTGGAGCCACTGCAATGTGGTTCCATCCCTTCTTCCGACAATGGAGAAGGAGGGACTTGTGCGGAAGGGGAAATGGCGACACGAGGAGGGAGACTCTGAGCCATTGCCAAAAGCCGGAGAAAGGGTTCTCCTTACCTCTCACATCAACAGAGGTATGGGTTTTCCACCTTCCGCCTTTTTCCTTCAAGTCCTCAACCACTACAACATCCAACCACACAATCTTCCTCCCAATTCCATTCTTTATCTTGTCGGGTTCCAAGCCCTCTTCGAAGGGTATGTAGGTATAGAGCCTAGGTTAGATTTTTGGCAGTATTGCTTCAGAGTGAAGCGCAACCTCTCTTAGGGCGCTCTCCCTACCTGCGGGACCATCCCCTTCACCTTGCGTAGGTTTAGGGAGGATTGGTTTCCCAAAATAAAAACCTCAGAATCCTTCATATTTTGGATGGGATCCTTCTTTTACCATGAAGATGTCCCGTTTCCTGGAAAGGAGACGGGAATTCCCCCTTTTGTCAATTCCGCGGCCACTCCCCAAGATAACTAGGCAGTGGACGCGGTCCAAACCCTGCGGTCGGATCTGACAAGGATCAAGCGGCGCATCGCCAAGCTTGTTTCCGCCTCCCCTCCACTCACTGGCATGGACACGGTTCTATGCTGGCTAGAAAGGCGGATCCAGCCTCTGGCTCACCGCAGTCCCCGACTAATGGGTGAATACACGGGACCCGAAGACGCGATGAGGGTGACGAACAAGTCTTTGACGACAAAAGATTTGAAGAAAAACGTCAACCAGCTGGTCGCAACTCGTGAGCAGTATGAGGAAAGCCGACTGATGTACACGACAGCAAACCCGGCTCCAAAGGTATGATTCTAGCATTTTGGGCTTTGGTTCTGCATTTCTCTTTTCTCGGATGCTTTTTTCTAACCCGGACTTTGTCTTTTCTGACAACTTGTCATCTTCCTGAGGAGGATCTTGCCACCGACGCCGAGTTGGACGCAATGCGTGCCAACTTTGCAGGCAGATGGAAGCGCAAGAAGCCTTCCGCTACTCAGGAGATAATTGACCTTGATGGAGTTTCCGTCGCGACTTCCAGGTAAATCATCTGACTTTTTCTTTTATCTGCTTTTTGTCGCAGGAACTTCTTTTCTTTCCCGGAATTCTCATTTCTTGCCTTTTTTATTTTCTATCCTGGCTCCAACAACTTTGAAGCCAAAAGGCTGGAAGAAGCTAAAGTCTGTTGCCAGGAGAGGGACGCAGCCTTCTCCTGCTCCTGCACCCTACACTCCTGTTGCAGCTGAAGAGGAAACCCTGGCTGCTAGGGAAGAAGATCCCCTGCAGACCAGCCATCCCATTGTACCAGAGATGTATGCGAGGGAAAGGGCGGTGGAGCCGAAGGTTGGGGGGCCTTCCAATGTTCCAAAGGAGGAGCCAATTCCCAACTATGACCCGCAATTCAAGGTAAAACAAGAAGAATACTTTGACGAACATGGATACATTAATCCATGGACGGCAAAGTTATTTGCTCCAGATCCTTTAATCCGTCCTTGGCCACAAGGCGTACTTATTGTTAGGAATAACTTCGTGTTCTCGCCTCGGTAGATTATCCAAGATGGCCTTTGCCACGTCGGAATTCTTTTTGCTGAGTATACAAAGGAATTCAACGAATGAGCCAGGTAATATCTCTAGGCCCCAAGCATTTTGCCAAATGTATTCATTTTTGACTTAATGCTTTTATCATGACCTTGCTTGTTTTTTTGACTTAAGGGTTTTGTCTCTTTTCCATATTTCAGCAAACTGCTGGAAACATCAACATGGAAGTTTTCAGCAAACTTACCATAAAGAATAAGGAGGTGAAAACTCTCCTTAGCATTCTTGAAGATAAGGACTCGGAGCTGGCCTCCGTTCAGCAAAAGCTGGATGAATCAGCAGGTAATTTTATCACTTCTTTTGTTTTGGATTTTTTCTAAGTCATTTTCCGAGTTTTAACTCTTCATTTTCTTACTTTTTAGCTTCTTTGGGAAAAGCCAAACAAATAGCTGAAGATGCCGGCAATGCCGAGAACCTCCGCAAGGAAAACATGGAGCTTCACAAGATTAATGTGAAGCTCAAGAAGGACCTGGAGGCCAGCCAACTGGCTGTCGGAATTGCCGAGTCCAAGGCCTTGAGCCAGGCCGAGAAGGACAAAGCCATCATCAGTGTCGGATATATACTGATTAGGGGTATATCTGATAGTGTCCCAAAGAGCCGGATTACTAGGGTGGTCTGCATGGTGATGGATTACGGTCCATTAAGCGGCCCAGTAAGCTGACACACGGAAGCCGGATTCTAGAAGAACCCAGACCACGGCCCTCGTAGTACGGCTTGGAGTAGAAGGCGGATTCCTGGTTTCCAAGTTAGAAACTTACTGTAGTCTTCTAGGTTCCCTTTTTGTAAGCCCTAAGCCGGCTATCTATATAAAGTCGTACGGGAGAGAAGAAAGACAGAGACAATTAGCTAGAAGCCAACTCGTCGAGAAGTTGATCCTCGTCGAGTAACTAAACCAACTCACATTGTACTTTGTATACTTCAGGCTTCAGCCCTGATTTACTGAGATTGCAGGAGTAGGAACGCCGCCTAGTTGCGACGTACCGAACCTGGGTAAACTTTGGTGTCCTTGGTTGCCATACTACCACGTTCTCCTCACGTCTCTATCAGTAGTCTCATGGCACCTCCGTCTATGAACTCTACTACGATGTCTCGACAGTTGACGCCCACCATGGGGCCTGCGAGGTCAGGCGTTATGTTTCGATCAGGGATACTCGGCGGAATCGGCAGTACCATAAATGTTGGAAGCTTGGAATTCGACAACGACGTCGGGCACTTCCTCGACAACAGATCGTACATGCCAGCACGGAATCATCTGGTAAGTGCCTGCATTTTACCGATTGGATCTGCAAACATCTTTATCGGATTAACTGCAGAGGCAATGGGATTCTATGGTGGAAGTAAATTTATCCCACCCGCCCTATACCCAGTCGAAGAAGACTATGATGCCGGATTTTGCTCAGATCGCCAATATCCTGCTGAATTTGCCGCCTCCTCGGAGATTCCCGCAATGAGATCACACTTTATCGGTATGGTGCAATCCGAGATCGCCGAAAACACGGATGAAAGCAATCCCGTGGAAGAGGCAGAAGAAAACAATCCCACAATAGAGGTGGAAGATCCGACATCCGTCAACGTGACGACAAACTCGGAAGCCGATTCCATACTAGCCGCCATCGATGCGAGATTGGAATCGGAACCCGGATCGGATGAACTTGATTCCGAAGACGAAGATGAAGATGCTTTTGAAAGAAAGGTCAAATCTCTTCAAGAGGGGTTCCATGAAGTACTTATGGCAAAACCGGCTGAAAACACGGATGCCGAAAGTCAGGAAAGCCCTTAAACACCTCCGCCAGATGAGGAAAGAGAGGATGGTGAAACCACTCCAACATACCCTGATGTCAAGGAATTGACAGAAGATGAACCTGGTAAAAAAACCTCCCTCTTCCAAGAAAAGAAACGAGGCTTCCAAGAAACTCCAGTACAAACTCCGGAAGAAAAAACTGGCTGATCCAGCCAACGAAAACCTGGAAGCAGGAGGAGGAAGAGGAGTCAAGTCTGCAGAGAAGAGAACGAAGGAAATCTCTGTTCCGCCAATGTCAGAACAGGATGAACGGGATTTACTTCAAACACCAGTGGGACCCCACGAGCCCCCTGAAGTGCTGGAAGCCAGGAGACAAGCTCTCCTAAGGCAACAGCAACATCTATTCAGAACTCGGGAAAACCTCCAAAAAACCCAGGCTGACATTAAGTTGCAGCAGGAAGAAATTGAGGAGTACGAGAAAAGGAATAGATCTGGCATAAAACCTACACGGTTACCCAGAATTGCAAGAACGGAAGTACTACCGCCAAAGGAACGGTTCCAAAACCCTGCCTGGCAAAAGCAAGTAAACGGCATTGATGCCAAGGGCGAACCTATATACAAAACCGCAGCAGAAAACGCGGAAGCCGCATTCTCCATCTTCAATAATGACTTGTACTCCAGTGGAGAAAAGCTTCAAGGGGTGTATGCTTTCTTTGGAAAAGCATTGCAACAGCAACAGCGAGGGCAGGCAAGATCAGGGAAGTTGCACGACGACTCGGCCTTATGCAAAACAGCCACATGCGCCGCTGGGGCACCTGGACCTGAAGAACCTAGAGATTCAGGAAATTCAAAAGATAAGAAAGGAGATCGGAGAAAGGATAAAAAAAATGCATATAACAAGGATGCAGCGTCCAGGACAGGATCCCATCCGCCGAAAGGTGGAATCAATCCCCGAGATCGGGAAGAACAAAACCGGAAAGACGGAAAAGCAATGCCGCCTCCGAGACGCCGTGCTAAAAAAGCCAGAAGATATGACATTCCTCACAGGCATGAGAGATCCCGTACTCCTCCTAGGAACAAGGAAAGACACAGGAGTAAAACTCCATCTTATTCCAAATGACACGATAACGGAGGAAATAGGGATAACCCCGGAAAAGCGCGCTCGCGCAACAATGGAAAAGAAAGGAGCATATATCCTTCTATTCATTCAGCCGGTAGATACTCCGTTCACGCCGATAGAGCGGAAAGAGATGATCTATACTTCGGACCTAAGTGTTTCACTGACAGGATCCGAAGAATAACTCTACATTCTGGCTTCGCCAAAGTTGGTCCAACATATCAAAAATATATCGGCAGTACAAACCCGGATACCTGGCTCTTGGACTATTACACAGCCGTCCAGATTAACAATGGGACAGACCTAGAGGCAGTAAAATTCCTCCCCCAATGTTACTGGATGGAGCCAGAGATTGGATTAACGGGCTTCCGTCAAGGAGCGTAGACAGCTGGGATGATATGGCTAGAGTTTTTACTCAACATTTTCGGGGAACTTACAAACGCCCCAATAGCATCAACCAGCTAAACCGCTGCACCCAATTTAAAGATGAGACATACGTTGACTTTATCTCAAGGTGGACTACAATGAAGAACAGTTGCTCTGGAGTAACTGACGTACAAGCAATGCATGCTTTCGTCAATGTCTTAAAACCCGGCCTCGTATCGTTCATGATCGGTTCAAGAAAGCACAAAGATCTCGGATCTATGCTTACAACCGCAAATGAGCACGCAGCAGCCGAAGATGACATCAGAGCGAGAGATAGAAATATCGACGCTTTGATTCAAGCCAAAAAGACGCCTCGTTCTGAGAAAAAAGCCACTCCAGAGACACAGAAAAAACCCAAAGAAGTTAACATAGCCTTTGGAAAGGACAATGAGAGCAAATGGAAAGGAAGAAGCACAGAACCTATCTCCTACACAAAGGAAGAGTGGGAAAGAATTAAGTCGAAAAACTGTGTCCACCATTCGCAATTTGGGAAACCCACCCATACTAACGCACAATGCCGGCTCAATAAGCAAATAAGCATATGAAAGGCAGTGCAGGATTCGGGAGCAAGTGGAAGAGTTCCAAGAGGAAATTATCCAAGCAAAAGCCAGAAGCTGGAAAAGAAGATAGTGAATCGGACACGGACGAAAAAATCCAGAAACAGCAGCGGAAAGGCGAACCAAAGTTCCCGAGAGTTGATGAAGAATGCAATTTAACTTTTCTTGCAACTCGCTCAACAAAGGTGGCAAAGAGGACACTTCGAGAAATAAATGCGGTTGTTCCACCAACCCCCAAATTCTTGAAGTACTCTAATACACCAATTACCTGGGATCAGTCTGATCATCCCGGGAATATCCCAGAACCTGGCACACAAGCTCTAATTGTAAGTCCTATTGTTCAAAACACTAGGCTAAAAAGAGTGCTGATAGATGGAGGATCCAGCATTAATATAATGTATCTGGATACACTGAAGCATCTGCGAATCTCCGAGACCCAGCTCAATCATAGCAACATACGTTTCCACGGCATCGTTCCTGACAGGAAAGCACGATCCCTAGGAGAAATTTCCCTAGACGTAACCTTTGGAGAGAAAGAACATTTCCGACAGGAAAAAATTTCTTTCGAGGTCGTGCCGTTCGAAAGTGTATATCACGCAATACTCGGACGACCAGCTTTCGCCAAATTCATGGCAAGATCATGTTATATCTATAACAACCTGAACATGCCAGGACCAAAAGGAGGAGTAATCACCATATCGGGAGACTTCAAATTAGCAAACGACCTGGAAAAAGAAAACATCCTTTGCGCAGAAAAAGTGATAGCAAAGGAGGAATTGAAAGAGCTGGCATAAGAAGTATCGCCGACAGAAATGCCGGCAGGAAAAGAAAGCCGGAAGCCGGCAGATAGTTTCAAAGCTTCCGAGAATACAAGATAGGTTATCCTAGATCCCAAAGATCCGACAAAGTTTGTCGTAGTGGGAACTAGGATGACCAACAAATACGAAAGCGAGCTCATCAAGTTCCTCCGTGAGAACTGGGATATTTTCGCCTAGTGTCCTGCGGACATGCCAGGTGTACCCAGGGAACTTGCTGCGCACCAACTCAAGGTGATTCCAGGATCTAAACCCGTCAAACAAGGTCTCCGTCGATTTGACGGAAGAAGACGGAAGGCTATTGGCAAGGAGATTATCGGGCTTTTAGCAACTGATTACTGATTGGTCTGCAAACCCAGTATTAATCCCGAAGAAAGACAGTATTGTTCTTAGGATGTGTATAGATTACACCGGTTTGAACAAATTGTGTCCAAAAGATAATTCGCGTTATCGCGAATCAATCAAATAATAGATGCCACTGCTGGCTATGAGCTTTTATGGATGCTTATTTCGGGTACCATTAAATACGTATGAAGGAGGAAGATCAAATCAAAACTTCCTTCATAACCCCGTATGGAACATACTACTACATAACCATGCATTTTGGCCTGAAGAACGCAGGTGCAACCTACCAGGGTTGCATGCAATGATGTTTGCATAGTCAGATTGGCAAAAATGTTCACGTTTACGTTGACGATATTGCCGTCGTTTCTAAGGAAAAAGACACACTCCTTGAAGATTTGAGAGAAACCTTCGAAAATTTGCGCACTTACAAAATGAAGTTGAATCCATTAAAGTACGTATTCGGGGTTCCCTCAGGAAAACTTCTGGGTTTTATCGCTTCTCATAGAGGAATAGAAGTAAACCTGGAAAAGATCAAGGCAATATTAAACATCTCAAGGCCTATGTGCTTAAAAGATGTACAAAAATTGACGGGTTCTGCAGCTGCCGTCAACAGGTTCATAAGCCGGCTAGGAGATAAAGCTCTGCCATTATACAACTTGTTGAAGAAATCCGACAAATTTGTATGGACAAAAGAGGCAGACGTGGCATTAACCCAGTTAAAAGAAACCTTGATGAAAGCTCCGATTTTGGCATCACCAAAAGACGAAGAACCCATGTTATTGTATCTCACAGCAACAAGCAGGGTTATTAGCGAAGTGATAGTTGTGGAAAGGCGGAAAGATGAACAAAGGTACCCACACTATCAAAAGCTGGCATATGGCGTGTTTTCGCATCTCGAAAACTCCATCATTATTTCCAAGGACATTCCATAACAGTGGTATGTAAAGCGACACTAGGGGATATTGATGGAGGGATAATAACCCGGTAGGCCAACTCCAAGGCGTAATCCGGCCCAAGGGACTCTGTGCAGGATCCGGCTAAGGATAAAGAAACTTCCGGAAGGCCCAAGTTTGTAGGCCCAGTAACCCGGATTGTGGGTTACGGTAAAGGAAGGTTAGGGTTTGTATGCCGTGTCCGGGTAAGATCCAGGGTGTGTCTTGGAGGACAAGCCGGGGGGTGCGGGTGCTTTATAAACCGACCCCTAGGTCTAGTTGAAAGATCCAAGAACCCTAGCAATATCGTTTGATATCAAGCATCCCGTGTAACCCGAGAGTTGAGTTATTATATCAAGATCGGAGAATCGGCGACTTTGATTGCCAGCTACCAGATCGATTACCATCATGTTTTCCTCTGAGCTAAACCCTCTCCCAAACGCCTGTGTCGTCTTGCCCCAAGATCAGTTACCCCCGGTAACGTCTGCCGTGATTATCCCACGACAGTTGGCGCCCACCGTGGGGCCTGCGTCCAAAGGTGTTTACATCACGGGAGAAGCTCGGAAGAACATGGAGAATCTTGTCGTCGGCGAGATCTACATCGACCATAAAGGAGAAAAGACGGTGGATGATTCCGGTTGGGGGCCAGAATCGGATCACCTCGAATCCGGATCCATCGTGACAATCGGCCGGATCAGCGTCTTCATTGGTATGGTATGTACTTCCGGTTCGATCCCTGACAATTTTGGATCTGATTCTGTGCCAGGGGAAGCCACTTCTATCCGATCATATGATGAAGAATCGATTGGAACGACATATCCGGCAGAAGAACCCATCGCGAAGTGGGAATAGCCGGAGGAGCCGGCATGGACCCCGCGCGACCGGGTCGAAAGAGAGGATGATACCGAGTCTATCCTGGATCTGCTGGAGAACCGGTATGAGGAGAATAACGGCGAAGAACAGCATGGATTTACACCGAGTATCGTACGCCGAGTTGCGGTCTACACGGCTCCCGCGGCTAATCTCAACCAAGAGAACGCAACCGCGGCAGCAGTCGGGGCGGCTCAGGCATTGGCCCAGCAGCAGGGCGCGGCTAACGGAGACCCGGTTCTGGCCCGGGTTGATGGAGAATCGGCATCAGTGACCAGCCGCGCAGCAGACGAGGAGTTGCACGCAAATACGTTCGGATTCCTGGGAAACCGGACACCAGGGGCGGGTCCTTCGAACCCGCGTCACCCGGCCTTATTTGATAATAATCTGATCCTAGACCCCACGGTTCTTGCTACGGTTATCGCTCCAGAAAACGCAGCAGAACGTGTCAGGGATCTGGATGTGGCTCGTCGTGCGTTGGAACAACAAAGAAGGCAAGTAGAGGCAGAAAGGCAAGGGATGGCCACGCGGCAACGTGAGCTGGATGCGCTGGAAACTCGGCTCCGAGAGGAAACATCTAGAGTACATCAAAGGCATCAAACTAGGTTACCAGCAACGGGCGGGGTTATTAACCCGGCTGCTTTATTTATCACACCCCAGGATCAGCCGATACCAGTGGTGAACCAGGGGACCGCACCCCAACCGGCAACAGCGGGGGCACATCCGGCAAATGAGAGGGCCGGGTTACCCCTACCACAGACTAGAGTCACAACCGGCGACGATCTACCACCACACTGCGGTGGCGCAGCAAGCCAATTATCCGGATCATAGAAGTGGGATGCACGGGACGCCATACGTCAGTCAACAACAAGGGAATATCCAAACAAGTTCAGCACGGCGGAGGCAAGAGCAGCAGCAAATGCCGCCTCCTCCCCGCGTTCAGGCAGCATCAGCAGCACAGGCTGTTGTGGACAATTCCAGGGCTCGGAGGGCCGCGGCCGGGTCTGCAGCGCATGGACTACCCGCAGCACCGCGCCCAGCCGCGCCCCCCGCTGTATCACACGTTTCTAGAGCAAGGCCGGCCTCGACCGTTCTTGCGGGACCCAAGTGTCTCTCGGACAATATCAGAGCTGAAGCTTACCCGGAAAAATTCAAAGAGCCAGGAAAAGTAGTGAATTACGAGCCAACTATGGATCCAGAAACATGGCTAAGCAGTTATGAGATGGCAATGTCGATTCGCAACGCATCCGAGAATCTCCAAGCCAAGTTCATGTACTTGATGATGTCAGAAGGAGCAGCAAAGTTGTGGTTCACCAATTTGCCGGAAGGATCGATCAAGTCCTGGGAGGAATTGAAGACCGCGTTTGTCAAGCACTTTCATGGGACGTGCAGAAAATTGTTCACTATTGATGATATAGAGCGATGCGTCCAGAAGAAGGGAGAGTCGGCACGCAGTTGGGTGCGCCGGGTTATGGAGATACTTCACTCGTCCACAGATATTCAGCCCAAGGATGCACTACAAGCTATGGCAAAAACATGCAAGTATATACCTTTAGTGCAAAAGTTAACTCGCATGAAATCAAGTCGAAATGCGTCGGAGGTTACAATGGGAGAATTGATGGATGCGTGCAACAAACACGCTGCGACAGATACTACAGAGGAGGAAGTTGATGACAAGAAGGTAAAAGCAAACACAAGTAATAGCGGAAGAACCGGCAATGGATCAGCACCGGGTAATAACGGAAATAGCCAGAACAAGCGCCCGTTTGAAGGAGGCTCCGAGTTTGTCGCCAACACAGAGGCCGGGTCTTCGAGACCCAGAGCAGAAGGAAATTTCAACGGAGGTAATCACAATGGAGGAAACTATCAAGGACCACCAAGGCCGAGTAACAATTGGGACATATTCAGAATGGCATGCCCGAAGCACAGCAGGAACAGCAGGCCAGCTAACCACTCCTTGGAGCAGTGCGCTGACTTACAAAGATGGAAAAATGAGGAAGTGAACAGAGCTATGCGAGGTGCAGGACGGGGAGGAGGACCGGGTCCAGGGGAAACCCGGGCAACGGCCCACCCCCAGCCGGTAACCCGGCGGCTGGAAATCAAGGTAATAACCAAGGGGAGGGCAGGAGGTTTCCAGGCTAACCCCAAACAATTGGGTCAATATCATGTGCATACCACAGGAGGTTCTAACAAGAACAAAAAGATACTGAAGCAAGCGGTCAACTCCGTTTCGTCAGCTGTTCCGAGATACCTGAGATGGTCAGAACAGGAGGTAACATGGAGCAGAAGGGATCACCCAGAAAGAGTAGAACACCCGGGAGTCTTGGCATTAGTAGTCGCACCACAGGTCAATGGGTATGAGCTGAAAAAGGTTTTGATGGATGGTGGAAGCAGCATCAATATACTGTATTGGGAAACCTTCCTACGCATGGGCCTCAAGGAGTCTCAGCTACAAAAAAGCTCAACAATTTTTCATGGGATAGTGCCGGGTCATTCAGCGTGCCCCGAGGGAAAAATCGCATTGGAGGTAGCTTTTGGGGAGTCAAAGGATAACTATCGAGTTGAGTGGCTCACCTTTGAGGTAGTCAAATTGCGCAGTCCTTATCACGCGTTATTCGGAAGGCCGGCTTATGCCAAATTCATGGCTAGGCCGTGTTACGTGTATCTACAGCTAAAAATCCCGGGTCCCAAGAAGACCATTACCATACATGGAAATCGAGACATAGCAGCTGAATGCGATGAAGGAGACGCAGCTATGGCCGAGCAAGCTTGTAGAAAAGAAGAACTCAAGCACTACCGGTCTCAAGCAGACCCGGAGGACAGAACCACATCAAAAAGGCCGAGTACTGAAGGCGAAAGAGAAAAGTCCAAGGTAGCACAAGATACTAAAATGGTGGCTTTTATCGAGGATGACTCCCCCAAACAATCCGCTATAAGAGAAGAAACTGCACGGCCGCTCACAACCAGCCACGTCATGGAAACACCTCACCCGGGTTGGCTAGTAAACCCGGTACTCCGGTGCCCAAGAAGAACTAAACAATGTAACGGGCAGCAGGTTTCAGACGCGCTCTTTTCCTACCCAGGGTACCTAAGGGGACTGGAAGGTTTTTAATGAGGCGGCCTGCTGATCCAAACTTTCTCGCATCAATAAAGAGATGGTTATCAAGTCCTATCTTGTCACAGCATTTACTCCGATTACAAGTAAGTAGTATCCATGTGACATCAATACATCAGTATCATTAAGAATGTTGAGTATATATAGGTCGCGGGGGCTGGTTGCTCAAGTAGCGCAGCCACAAACCCAAAGACCCGGCCTTGATGCCTATAAGTTATAAGGGCCGATTATTCGCAAACGAGTACGGCTGCAATCTTATAACTGGACAAAGGAGCCAAATTTTCTTGACTTTTCTTACTTAAGCTCGATGTGACTCGCACTAAAGTGGCATGATTTGCTCGCTTACGATTACAATCAGCCATGAAGCCCAATGGGACTTGTCTGACCCTGTTTTCGTATAGATGTAACAACATGGTATCCACGCGAAAGCCGGCTTATAGTACAAGATAGTCAAAAGGGTCATCTAAACCACAAGTTATGCAGAGTACAAGGCTAATAGCTGGAAACTCAACGATTATCAAGCATAACTTCATTATCTATATGAAACAATTCCAGGTTTCGACTTAGCGACAACAAGTTTGTTCTCTTCGAAAAAACCACACACCACAGACTCGGATATTCGGGCTTTGGGGACTGTGGGTTTCGAAACAGAATCAAGTTGTTTCGTTGCTAAGCTTGAAAGACCCCAACGTCCGAGTCGTGGGGACTTGGGGACTTAAAGAAAAGTCCACCTGTCAAAACCCACGGTACTCGGAAATAAGGAAGGAAATAAAAAGAAAGTAGGATATCAAGAATAAGTCCAAAAATAGGCAAGTATCAAGTTCATCAAAAAGGCCTAGAAAGGTACGAGGTGTATCACAGAATTAAAGTGCATTACAAGTTGCGACACTAGTATCAAGGGTGCATAGGCGCACCGTCAAAAGAATACTTGTTTTGAGTAAAAACATCAAATGATTGAAGTATTTTTATGGCGTTTTGCTCATTTGGCTTCCTGCGTAGAGTCCACATCGTTGACCTTACCTTCCGGGTCTTGCTCCTGGACTTGCTTTATTCCGGAATCGTCACCCGGATTCCTTGCGGCAGGACGGACTGGTGGAGGAACAGCTGGTGTAGAGGTGGCTGGCCCTGATAACTCGGCCTCTCTCTTTGCAGTTGCTTCCCTCTTCCTAGCCGAATCAGCAGCCCACTTCTCCAAAATATCAAAAGGCGGGGGTGCTTCCTCTGTAACAATTTTGCCTTCAGCGTCGTAGGAACTCATAATCGTGTTCAGATCCATACTATCGGCCAAAGTGGTGGCCGAATGACGTACTGCAGACTGTACGGCCTTGAAGTCCTTGGGTGTAAACTTGGAGCCATCCGCTTTAAATTCTGGAAACCCGGATATCATCTTTGCCGGGTCAAGCTTTGGAAAGTAAGCCTTAGCCAGGGTAAAGGCCCGGGTCATACCAATCCGGCATGACGAGCGTTTCCATATTTCAATCCAGCCAGGCACGGTGGAGCAGGCTTTGATGAGATTTTCTTCACCCGGGTATACTTCAGTAGGCCACTTCACGGCGTCCAATATAAATTTCGTGCCGGCAAAGAACGTCCGGAGCACAGTCTTTAAAGATTTAGCCTTTGCAAGGGCATCCTCCTCTGGGGCCGCAAGGTTGGCACCTGCAGTTGAAGCAAAGGAAGGACGTATTAGTGATCCCGAGTATCATGTAATAAAGTAAAGGCACGAAGACAGTCGGCAGCAAAAACTTACTAAGCAAGATCTGATAGGTATCGGTGACCTGGTCCGATAGTTTCTTCAGTGCGGTTTGAGCAGTATTGCACTTCTTCTGGTATTTAGAAACATCCTTCTTCAAGTTTTCCACGTCATCCTCGAGGGTTTCTCTCCGCTTTACCTCGGCAAGAAGAAGTTGCTCGGTCTTGAGCAAAATTTCATCAGACCGAGTAATTTGCGCCTGTAAGTAGCAAGGAGCACAAGTATCAGTCGGATGTTATGGCAAGCTGAGCATTGCGTAAAGTACCAAGCACAACTTCAGCAAGTCATGCTCGGAACTTGGGGACTAGGCGTGCACTACGAGATATCAAGTATTATTACCTGGTGCTCTGCGGCCATGCGGTCCAGAATACTGCTCTCTGAAGTCTTCATAGTGAGGAGAGTGTCCATCAGTTGATCAAAAGTGTCATTACCCGTATCAGAGGACCCGGGGCCTTGGAAATTCCGAGAAGGAGTTTTCTTGTTAGTGGGAGGCGGCACCCGGGTCATTCGAATATCGGAATCCGATGCTCCCTCTCCTGCACCCAAGGTTGCAGCTCTTCTTTTCTTGCTTGTGTGGGAGGCGATCGGATACTCGGCTTCTTGTAAGCCCGGGTTTAGTGGTGACGCTTGTTCTTCGCCGCTAGATGCAGCTGTCGTCTTATCAGCCGGGTTCCCTTTACCCGGGTCATCGGTTGCCATCTCCTCTTGGTCACTAATAACGACAGTGGCCCTATGGAAAGTATGAGTGAGCGGTTAGGGTGCAATCAGGAAAGAGTGATGAAAATGTGACAGACCGTCAGAAAAGGAACTTTACCCAGGATTCACCGCAAAGTCCGAAGGGAAGTCGCTGCTGGATATGGGCGAAACTGAAAGATATCAAGCGAGATTTTGTAAGGGAAGGGTTCAGGAGGATTGTTTCCTCCGAGAAAGGATAAGGTAAATACCAGTGCGCCGAGCCGGAGACAATGGAATATCCGGGTTATGAGCGTCATCACCCGGGTAATTCCGAGTCACTCTGCGCTTGGTCATGGGCGACTCCTTTAAACACGGCCAGTAGAATAATATCAAGATAGCTCATGAATATCATCAAAGGAATACGAATTGAATACGAGGAGGCGATATGAAACCTTGAAGACGACCCCTCGGGGTTTTCTCTTAGATCCGACTTTAATTGTTGGCTCCACTTCGTCTTCATCACTGGCGGACTCCACTTTGCCGTCGGTTTCTTCTTCTTCGTCATCTTCTTGTTCTGGATATCATCAAAGTTATAGTTGGAAAATGAAGGGGTTATGATGAGCTTAAAGGAACCAAATAAAATCCGGAGAGCACCTTCGTCCGAGTTGACGGCTTCTTCTTGCTCCTCTGGACTCTCGGAGCTAGGAGAAGTGTTGATCTTCCAAAAATCATCATCAGCCTGAAAAGTATCAGTACAAGGGTCATCAACTGTATCGAGTGGAAAGAGCAAAGGTAAAGACGTCAAAATTGGATCTTCACCTTGGGGGCTGGGTTCTCGAGTGTGAAGGGCTCTAATCCGGCTATGTTCCGGATTACTTCAAGCTATTCTGTTAGAAAACCCTTGATAGTTTTATGAGTGTCACCAGCCGCGAAGCTGTTGTCAGAGTACCGGAGCGGGTCTGTAGATTGCCCCGAATACTCGCACATCAACTTTGTGCGGATGGAATTGGGTTGAATCCGGAAATCGACCCAAGTCTTCACCAGGTTGAGCCCGATGAGACCTTGGGCCGTGAGAGTGGTGATTTTGGCTAGCAGAGGTTGAATTGCCTCCCTGTCCGAGTCAGGGGCAAAGGCACTAAATTTCTCAGAGATGTCAAGAAGGCCCTCTGAGTAACCCGGCAGTTTCTTTTGGCCGGGTGGGGAGGTGTCTTGGCAGTAAAAGTATGAGAGCTGCCAGTGCTTGACATGGGAGTTAAGGGTAAGGGGTGGCATCAGAGAATTCTTGCGGCGCTGGATAGAAACCCCGCCGCAAGCGAGAAGCGCCCCGTCACCGCTTTCGCGGCACGGTTTGCACTGGAAAAGCTCAACGAAAAGAGCCAGACTTGGCGGAGTGCACAAGTATGACTCGGAAAGGACGATAAAGTGGGAGATATTTAACACAGAATTAGGACCTATGTCAAAAACACGAAGGCCATAGTGGCTCAAGACGTCGCGGAAGAAGGGGTGACCCGGAGGACGAAAGCCCCGAGTCACGTGCTCTACAAAGCATATTACCTCATCCTTTGCCGGCGTAGGCCGGGTCTCCTTGCCCGGCACCCTCCACTGGATATCCTCTTGAGGAGGAAGAACTCCCAGCTCGACCAGCTCCTCCAACTTGGCCTTGGTGACCGTAGACCGCGCCCTGTTGGCGGATATGGAGTTGGTGGTTTTGGATTTAGTCGGAGTTTTTCCCTGCTTCTTGGGAGCCATGTGGTTGACCTGCAAAGCACAAGGTAGAAGGATAAAAGGAATAAGACACGGAAGCTGTGAGCTGGCCAAGTATCGGCAAGGTAATATCGAGACACGAAAATTGCGTATTATCCGGGTGTCAGTCTGCAGAGTGAAGTTCGAACTATCCGGGTATCGAGTATTATAACAAAAATTATGGGGATCTAAGCGTTGAAAGAGCTTTTGAGGACGATGGATGGCTGCACAGGCACTTAGTGCGAATAAAAGGAACTGGAAAGGGGAGGATTGGCCGGGTGACTGAGACAAAGGCGGAAATTTTGAGTGGTTCGAGCCCAGATTGGAGGTTCCGTTTCTAGATTTGCGGTAAAATTAATGAATGTGGGCGATAGGAAAATGCAACAAAGTCTATATCCCACGTATTGGATGGGTTAGAATGAACACAAGCGATCTAATGCGGCATGACCAGGAAAATGACCGACGGGTTGACCTAGATCTAGTTTGAAGAAAATCAAGAAATTGCGGAGGTTAATTAATGGGAATGGGAATCTTACTGGAGGAGGTTGAAGTGAAGCTCGACGAAGGCAAATCACGCAAGATTGGTGTCCCTTTGCGGTTCCCGACGGGCCGGTTGGAGATTTGCCGGTGGATCTTGGCGGCGGCGCGGAGTGAGCTGTGGCGGAGCGCAGCCTCCGGCCAATGGGCTCCGGTGATGCGCGCGGGATTTCCGTGGTGGCGCTCGGTGAGGATGAGCATGGAGGGAGAAAGGAAGAGGAATGGGGGAAGTGAGCCGCTGGGGTTAGGGTTACCCCTACGAGTATATTTATAATGGTTTATGCGGATAAGTTTGGCTCCGCGAGCGGGAGCCGGGGATTACGGAGTAACGGCTATGTGTTTGAATTTTGCGAAATATGCTTTAAGTGTTGAACGCGATATCTGGGCAGAAATAGGAAGGGGATATTCCTCATAATATCAAGAGCAATTATCGAGTAAAGTGCAGGATTTTGACGCTTCTATCAGGGTTTAGACCCGGAAAGCTAAGCCGGGTATTTGGAGAAGAGCCGGGTTACCATATGGCCACCATGGAGTTGGGCCTAGCTATTTATCAAAGCATCTTAACCCGGCCTCCATATATTTGTGAGATTGGTATTTTTGCAGGGAAAAGCGAGCACTTCAAGGAAGAATCCGTGAAGCCCAAGCTATTCTGGGGACTACTGATGGAGGGATAATAACCCGGTAGGCCAACTCCAAGGCGTAATCCGGCCCAAGGGACTCTGTGCAGGATCCGGCTAAGGATAAAGAAACTTCCGGAAGGCCCAAGTTTGTAGGCCCAGTAACCCGGATTGTGGGTTACGGTAAAGGAAGGTTAGGGTTTGTATGCCGTGTCCGGGTAAGATCCAGGGTGTGTCTTGGAGGACAAGCCGGGGGGTGCGGGTGCTTTATAAACCGACCCCTAGGTCTAGTTGAAAGATCCAAGAACCCTAGCAATATCGTTTGATATCGAGCATCCCGTGTAACCCGAGAGTTGAGTTATTATATCAAGATCGGAGACTCGGCGACTTTGATTGCCAGCTACCAGATCGATTACCATCATGTTTTCCTCTGAGCTAAACCCTCTCCCAAACGCCTGTGTCGTCTTGCCCCAAGATCAGTTACCCCCGGTAACGTCTGCCGTGATTATCCCACGACAGATATCATTAACAATGCGGACGCAACTGGCCGAGTAGCCAAATAGGGCATCGAGTTGGCTGCGTTCGACATTAAGTACAAACCACGGACGACAATCAAATCCCAGGCATTGGCAGATTTCGTCGTTGATTGGACAGAAGCAATGGAAAACACACCAATGCCGAAGTCGGAATACTGGGTTATGCACTTTGATGGATCCAAGATGAAGGAAGGCGCTGGAGCTGGTGTAGTCCTAAAATCCCCAAAGGGAGATACTACGGAGTATGTATTACAAATACACTTCAACGCCAGCAATAATGTGGCAGAATACGAAGCTTTGCTTCATGGCTTGCACATTGAAAAAGAAATAGGTGTCAAGAGAATCCTATGCTATGGTGACTCAGACTTTGTACATCATCAGCTCAACCAAACATGGGACGCCAAAAGCCTCATCATGGCCGAATATCGGAGAATGGTGGACGAGTTTGCTTGTTTCCTGGGATTTGAAGTACTTCACGTCAAAAGGGAAGAAAATTGGAACACTGATGCATTAACCCGCATGGGCTCGGAAAGAGTGAAAACCTTACCACCAGGTGTGTTTGTCCAACATTTGCATATCGATAAAAGGTGGACATGTTGATTATCCTCTCGTTTCCGAGTCAATTGAAGTCCTGCTTGTTAACCCGGATTGGACAATTCTATATTTAAACTTCTTAGTAGATCAGAAGTACACGGATGGAGCAGACGAGGTCTTGCAAAGACAAATAAAACGTCGATGCAAAGGATACACGGTAATCAATGGTTGTCTGTATAAACGCAGCACTATCGAAATTTTTTAGCGATGTATTTCGCCAGAAGAAGGCCGAGAAATATTGCAAGAAATCCATGCAGGAGATTGCGGACATCATGCTCAATCAAAAAAGCATAGTTAAAAAAGCATTACGTGCAGGGTTTTTCTGGCTAACAGCCAAGACAGATGCCGAACACATAGTAAATACGTGTGCCGGATGTCAGTATTATGCCAAGCAGACGAATATGCCAGCCCAAGCACTCAAAATTATCCCTATAACATGGCAATTTGCGGTCTGGAGGTTAGATATGATGGGACCATTCAAAACTGCAAGATGTGGACTTACAGATCTACTCGTTGCAGTAGATAAGTATACCAAGTGGGTGGAGGCAAAACCCATCAAAAAAGCTTGACGGTGTAACTGCCAGGAATTTCATCATTGACGTACTCATGAGATACGGCGTTTCACACAGCATAATTACCGACAACAGGAGAAATTTCTCTATTGGAGAGTTGGCAAAATATTGCCGACAAACGGGAATACGACTATATCTTGCATCCGTGGCACACCCGCAATCCAATGGATAGGTGGAAAGAATGAATAGCTCAATCCTGCAGGGAATACGCCCAAGACTCGAATCTCCTCTCCATAGAGCAGCTGGAGCATGGGTAGAAGAGTTACCTTCCGTGCTCTGGAGTATTCGAACGAAGCCAAACAGGTCAACATGGCAAACCCCGTTTTTTCTGGTTAATGGCGCAGAAGCGGTGCTTCCAACGGACATGATCCATGATAGCCCAAGAGTGCAAGCTTTCGATGACTCGGATGCCGAAAGTGCACGACAGGATGTCGTCGATCTCCTAGAAGAAGAACGAGAACTTGTGCTTCGAAGATCTACCATTTATCAGCAAGGATTACGACGTTACCATACTCGGAAAATCAGGCACCGTTCTTTCAAAGAAAGTGATTTGGTGCTAAGATTGGTGCAAGAAAGGAAGCACAAGTTAGCCCCAGTTTGGGAAGGACCATTTGTCATTAGCAAAGCTATGACAAATGGATCATACTATCTTGTAGATATTCGGGATACGGAGGATGACCCCAAAAGACCGAATCGCAAAAGAAAGAGAAAGATAGATGACGAACTAGGGGAGACCAAAAGGCCCTGGAGCATCCAGCAGTTACGTCCCTTCTACACTTAGTTCAATTTCTATGTAAACATCTTGGAGATCATGAAATAAAGTTGTCGGAATTCATACATCTATGTTTTTACATGTTTATTATAGTACAAAGCATTAATCCGCCTTATCTATTCCCAATGATCTTTCAAAATACTCAATGTTAACCCGAATTGTGCCTGCGTGCTCAGAGTTAAAAAAAAATTGAATGATTTTCAGCCTAAGGTGGCTTAAGGAAACCCAGATTGTGCCTGCGTGCCTAAGTTTCATTCAAAATTCCTTGTTTTTTCTCTAAGTATTATCTGATTGTCTTTATGTTGGGTCACTGGAGCTAGTAAGTAAAAATGTCTTTAGTATGATCCATGTTTCCGAGTTTCGAATGATTGGTTATACCCAGTCACTTGGCATGAAGATTAAATACAATTGAGTCATTTCAAACACTAAGGACAATTAAGACATATAAACCAGAGAACTTAGAAGATAAAGGAATAAAAACCCGGAAAACTTGCAAAGACTTAATAATATAACTGCAAAAGCGGAGTACTTGTTTATACAAAGGAATAGAAAGCATTACAATAAGGTTTACATTGTAAGAACAATAATGCTTCTATTTTCCTATCTCTACCCAGGACCAGGAAGCTTCTTGAGGCATCCGAGTCGTCGTCTTCGCTGCTGGATTCCTCGGGAGTTGCCGGGACTTCTTCCTCCGGGTAGAAGGTGGAGATGTTTGCCATGTTGGCAATCTTGGTGGCGTGACCTTTGATTTCATCAAAGATGTTGGCCCGTTGAGCCTCCGTGTATCCTTGAGGGTTGTTGGACGCCACACGCGAAGATTTGGCAGTGGGGTAGTGCATGCGCATAAGCCCAAGAGCCATGCGTGCACCACCACGAGCCGCGGAATGGAGAAGGGACTCCTTGGATTCCGCCACCTCCACGATAGCTTCCGAAAGTTTTTCAACTTCCGAGAACTCCCCAGACCTGGCGGGAAGGTACCTGCTGACAAGCAACATTCCCGCAGCCTTGATTGCGGTGAATACCTTTCCGAAAGCCCGGATGTTTTCAATCCGGGTAAGCTGGAGGCTATCTCCTGTTTCAGTAAACACACAAGTGTTAGAAAAAACAGAAGAAGATGGAACATGGAAAATCCGGTAAATGACAAAGTGTTTACCGAGAATCCGGTCCATCTCGGTGCCTTCTTTCAAGCGCTGGTTCAAGGCATTCTCCAGATCCCGGATGGTGGCCTTGTCCTTCGCAGCCTGGTTGGAGGCCTTAGATTCAGCAATGCCAACACCTAGTTGGCTGGCCTCCAAGTCCTGCTGCAGCTTCACATTGAGCTTGTGAAGATCGAGGTTCTCGCGGCGGAGGTTTTCGGCGTTGCCGGCATCTTCAGCAACTTGTCTGTCTTTCTCCAAAGAAGCTGAAAAGCAAGTAAAAAGAAGAGTTAGAAACTCAGAAAAATACTTAGAAAAAATTGCGAAGAAAAGCAGAGAAAATTTTAGTACCTGCTAGTTCACTCAGCTGCTGCTGAGTATATTCCAGTTCTGCATCCTTATCTTTAAGAGTTTTAAGAAGGGTTTTAACCTCCTTAGAGTATCTCTAACATAGCCCTCAAACGCCAAACCGTAAACGCGTTTTAAGAGTCGCAAAGTGTGCCTTTTTGCGCGAAATCGAGCCGCGCAATAGCAGTACCCGTAAAGCGGAACCTTAAAACAGAATATTCTGTTTTAAGGTTCCGCTTTACGGGTACTGCTATTGTGCGGATCGTTTTCGCGCAAACCTTAAAAACAATTATGCAGCAAAATATTCAGAATTTGCATGTAGTTTTCAGCATTGCACCAAAGATCAACCATATCTTTACCTAATAATAAAGAGAGGAAGACTTCTTCCGGTCCAACACCAATTTTACCGTATTACCCTCCCTCCAGACCTATACTTAATAATCAATAATATTAAAGCATGAGTATTTCCTTGATCTTGTCAAACGAATACCGATCATGAGTCGTGTGTGTCATGGCCTTTTAAATTTTGCACAAGTCGAGTCGGTTACTTCTTTAAGTCGTGAGATATTCAAGCCATAATTTGATCTCGATCGCTCCTGCAGGTTGGTCTGATTGCTCTGGAAACCAACGGCCAGGAGAGAAGCCATCCATACGAAACAAGGTTCAACCCGACACGTCCAGGTCCGTCTTGACTGTTCTATTCGTGAATCCCAGTCTTGCAGCATGCACACACGTCAGGCAGATTCCGTTGCCTTTCCGATCCTTTGTATCATATCGATGTCAAGGTGCAAACTGCAAGGGCGAGTCGGCGCTACACGCAGTGGCATTGGTCGTCATCGACGCTCCAGGCTACAAACGCTATGGAGAAGTTGCATGGTCTACAGCATCATCCGCATGCTTCATCTGTGGCTCGAGAGGACAAAGATTTTTGTGTATTGGCCCATGAAGAAACTGCTCCCGTCACATGACGATGCTCTCCATCGGTGCTAAGAACAGATGCCATCTTCCCAATAAACTTGACAAAATCTGGTGACTTCTGTTTAAAACTTAGGGCCCGCTTGGAATACCGTTTCAATTTTGGTCCGGAATATTTTCCTGCCGCTTAGCCTAGCTGCTCCGTAATTTTAGCGGGACCATCGGAATTCCGTAATTTTTGCTGGAGGTTTTGGCTTCCGAAACGAGGAACCAAGCGCGGCCTTAGGCCCTGCTTGGATTATAGTTTATTTTTCCGGCCCACGAAACTTTACATGCCAGTTTTCTTGTGCCCACGATTTCGCTGGATTTTTTACCAGACCATACCACGTCCGTAATTTTCACGCGCTCGCGAAGTAAGGAAACCAGCGACGGGAATCACGGAGCGACGGAAAAAAACGGTCAACCAAGTGCTGATTCTCGTGGCCGTTAGATCCTGAGAAATTTACGGGGGTATTGGCTAATAAACGTCAAACCAAGCGGGCCCTTAATGATGATTCCCCGTCGTCGCCTTCCTACTATGTGTTGGTGGCCTAGCTGCCGTCGGCATTGTGGGCTGACGACGGCCGCAAGGGCAGCAGACATCCTCCATATTCCTGCGTGGCCTCCCAGCAACAGCTCTAATTCTTTTAAGATTAGCGGCGGACCGTGCCTGGATTGCAATAAAACGGTTTCCTGTTGCCGGTCAAAAGACTAACAATTACAGCATATGTCAAAAATAAAGGCTAACAATTATACCCGGTGGATCAAGACCATGTAGTGCAGTAGTGCACTAAGAAGTGGCATAACAGAGGTGAAAGTACAACAGGTCATACAAGGTACGCCATCGGGCATATACTGAGGTGTATTTAAATATTTTGTAGAATGTTAAAAGGAAATATTCGTTGAACCAAAATAAATTAGAATCAAATCCCTGAAAAGATATATGGCGATCATGTGTGAACCGATTTGGTAGTTAAAATAAATTAGTAAATACAATATAAATTTTGTACAGATATACAGTAGGAATTAGAGGAGGAAGAGGTAATTTTTTTGAGAAATCAAAGTTAACATACAAAAGGTGAATTTGCGGCTTTACTCAGATTTCCTACAAGAAGAGAAGCCGCCATTAGTGCTCTACTCAAGGCGAGAGAGAAAAAAAAGGATTACTCGGATTTTCTACAAGGAGAGAATCTGCCACTTTTGCTCTATTGAGAAAAGATATGGGTGAATTGAGGTTTGGATTATGTAGGTCGATCGATTTTCGAGTCGAATGTTCAATGTGGTAGCCGCAACCATGTCATTCTAACAAAAAAAAATCATCCATAACTAACTTAGTGTCCACTTATCAAATTTTGTTCAGCCGTAGCAACGCACGGGGCACGGGCAAATTTGCTAGTCACAATAAAAATTAATAGCTCAAGCAATAATCCATATTATTACAATAAAATGTGAAGTCAAGGATAATCCAATACAATAATGGAAACAATTTGTCACGACCCCGGACCCAGAGATATACATACTGTTATGTGCTCCTAGCCATGGACTCACAAGGGCTTCAGGGTTACCAGCCCCGGCCGCAACAAACAACGGTAGGCAGACTGGGTTCATCGGCACGTAGTCCGGATCCCCAGTCTACTACTCCTTGTATCCATGCTAGTCATAACCAACTATGCATATCAAAGCGTCCACGAATCGAATGAAACTGAAGAAAACGGGACCAAAGCTATACAGAGATGCTATGTGTCCCGAAAGTGCAACAACAATCGAGGGTTACTGGGGTTACCTCGCCCCAGGCCGATCACATCGACAGGCGGGCTCGGACATGGATCATCGGCTCCAGAACCCCTCGACTGCGACAACTATGCAGGCATAGCCAAAACTGTATAACAATGAGCTCGAAACCAACAACCGATCAAAGCAGTACTCTAAACATGAAGCTTTATTAAGCAAGTAATACTAGAGTATAGCTTACAAACAGAGGTCACACGACCCAACATTACATCAGACAACGGAAGGCGAATTATGTTGCTAGTCAACAAGAACCAAAAAGGCCTAAGAGGCCGCAACATAAGGCGACGTCCCAGCCCATAGATACCAGGCTGCTACCTGGGAACCCCGAACTACTCGTCGATGTCCACGTTGAATCACCACCGATGTGAGATCTTCTCCTGAACCAAAATTAAGCAAACCTGAGTACGGGAGGTACTCAACAAGGCTTAGTTAACCTATTATATATCTGCTATTTCGAAAAGGGTTTCATGAAGGCTGATTTGCGTAAAGCAATCTTTGTTTTCCGAAAAGAGGAAGGAATAGCAAGTCTCCTGGAATATTTTGAAAACAGATGAGAAAGTTATTCAACTACTGAGATCATCATCTTTTTATCCACCGAAACATATAAGCACCTCGTGCTTCAAAGATCACCTCCTCCAGTTGTTCCACACTATCTCATGCTACAAGGTAACCCCTCTCGGCATCTCCGAGGAGGCATCCTTCAGTCGTTATCAGCAAGTTTTAGTCATTCCGTTTAAGTTATCTATGATCACAGAATCCGTCACCAAGTCGTCTTTAACCGCAGACACGGCTTTTCGAAAAGATTTAACCCTGCAGGGGTGTACAACTTTACCCACACGTACCAACCGACTCTTAGTGCCACATGATTAGCACTAGCCCGGGAAGTGCCGGCAGAGGATAGTCGATTCCCAGCCTTTACCTTGTCGAACCATATCCATGAGTCAACCCAAACAGGGCCACCCCGTCAACAGGGAGTTGGCCACCTCCTGACGGCACCTGTTCTGTGAGTCGGGAACAAGATCCGTGTACGTCCATCACTTGTCCCGGTCACGACCTAGTTTTCTCCAAAACATTTTCCGACACACACGCAGATGGAAAGCTCAAACTACGTGGCTCATGGATAAGGTTAAACAAGTTAGTCAGCCGGGCGGGGTTCATCGGCCCACGTGTGGCTGTACGCTCAGTCTTGGCTCGAAGGCGAGAACTCGCTCCTAGGGGCATGAACAGGACAAAACGCCACAACCCATTGTGGCCTCACATCCATGCCGTGATTAGTCAAGTTATCAAAGGTAATTCAAATCATAAAAACCTGACATAGTAGATTCACGCATTAACCAGACTCATCAACTAGGCATGGCTAAGCAAGACTCACAATGTTTAGCGAAGCGCGCACAAACAAACCTATAGCTGCTAGGTGAAGTGGATCAGGATATCTAGGTTATGCAGTATATAGGAGAACTCTATCTACTGACATCAAATAGTTTGGAACCGAATGCAAAGTACGAGATTCAAATCACTTTGAAATCATATATGAGCAGATAAGAGGTTATGCTTGCCTTGGTTATAAGAAAACCAATAGAAATATCTTCTCGGATAAGTGCTTGACTTGTCGGTTAAGATCAAGTATTCGTCATTGGATTGCTGGCCTTCTCTTCGGAGTTACGTTCTACCGAGGGGGAAACAACACCGGAAGAGAGATAACAATCAACACATGGCATCGATGCAATCCGCAATATGTATGCATGGGCAGATTAATGCACTTAAACAAAGGCCTAACCATGTTAGTTGGATTGCTAGGGTTCGTATGTCAGTTGAGCGGTTTTCTCTGAAATTAGCCCGAAATAGACCCCGGAGGGGCAATTCGGACGATTATGAAAGTGAGTACCATTTTAGTTGCTCAAATTGGTTTGGAAACATCATAAACAGGTTGCATTTATTATTTTGAGCAAATTGGTATATAACTTTTAATTTTCTAATTTTAGTGAATAAAATCTTATTTTTCTATTTTTAAATGAATTAACAATATTAAATAAAGCCATTTTTTGGACTTTCTCAAACATATATGAAAAAGACATATTTGGAAATATTACATTTTTCTGAGCATAACCATATTTTTATTTTATTTTTCTGATTAATATTTTAACAGTTATTCAATTATCAATTTTTACTCTTTTTCTGGAATTTCTGGAAATGTTAAAAAAAGGGGTTATGACATCACTGTGATGTCATCCATGCATCATCAGAGAAGATCTTCTCTGTTTCAAACAAATTCGAAGGAATCGATGTTTTACTCGTGGAATTGATTGGGGCATCACGTAGAGGTGGTCGTGGGGAACCTAGGGAACACGATGCCACTATCTTACGGTCGCCGGAAGCTCGCCGGCTTCCATGGCCGACGGCGGCCGGAGGGGGAGCTCGATGGCCGTAAGTTTCCGAGGGGGAGGGAGATGGAGGGGAGTACCAGGAGGTGCAGTGGCTCACCGCGGTGGTGATGGAACAGACGGAGGGGCCGGAGGAGCTCGGACTCGCCGGCGACCAGCAACGGGGTCCAGCGGCCGGACGCGACGAAGACGGCCCGATTGCAGAGGTTCCGGCCACCTCGGCTCTCAGGAGTTGTTGAGGAGGGGGAGGAGACCACGGCGGAGCTTCCTGCGGCATCAAATAGTCCGGGGGCGGCCGGAGAGGCGGCCATCGACGGCGGCCACGACGAGCTAGGGTTCGGCGTCGCGAGCAAAAATACAGAGAGGGAGAGGGAGTAGAGGACTGAGGGAGGGCAACAGAGGAAGTCGGGTGCTCTCCTAGTGTGGTTATCCTCTCGGAAAGACAAAGCATGAGGTGGAATCGACGTCGGTGCTGCCTCCACGCACCTGCTCCTACTGGCAGGAGGTTGAAGATGAAGGAAAACTTACGAACACCCCCTGCGGTTTTTGGAAATAGCAGCAAGGTCCTTTTTCTTTTAAAAACAGAACAAAAACCACTTATTTGAGGGCCTTTTTGCAAAGGAAAAATTTGGCAAAAATACTTTTTGGAAGCCTTGTAAAATTTCCAACCTAACCATGTTTTGCTTTGATGAATTTGAAATAATTTTCAGAACAAAACTTTGGAGACCAAAATAAGTACCATTTGTGGAATTTTCTCAAACCATTTAAATTCACAATTTAAATTGTTTCAAACATGGTTTAAATTTTTGTTTCATGCATGTATGACATGAACTCAACACCACACACTTTTGTTAGCAAAAAATTGGGATGTTACAAATCTACCCCCCTTACAAGAATCTCGTCCCGAGATTCCCGAAGGAGAAAGAAAGAAGGAACACCGGTTTTTGGATGATCTTCTCGAACCTTACGGTTCTCTTCTCGAAGAGATTGATCCGTAGCATCTTGAAGTATTGAACGGATACACCTAGGTAAGAGGGAAAACTCTTAGGAACTGATCTTCATGAAGATCGAGTATCTCATGGGTAACTCATGACAGGAACGTTCATAAAGAACTGTTGAGTTAACAAGCATGAAACACATCAAGGTAACGGAGTGAAAAGAAGATGGTTTCAATTTTGTGGACGATGGTTCTCGAAAGGATTTAGAATATGAGCTTTTCACAAGACTTTAAATCCTTTTGCAAAAGAAAGGTTGGACAACTTGTAACATCGAGGTTTCTTCGAGCAGATAACCAAGATGGAGAGGATTGTCTAGGATATCACAACGCAATATCCGTAGACGAGGGAAAACACGAGAAAACACTGTAATTGTGTGTCGGGGAAGAATTTGGTACAGGGTCATGCTCACTCTTCGGAGTGGACACAGAAGAAGAAGGAACTTTCATTCCGTTAAAGCTTGTCGAAAACCTTGTCAAGGATCGGGATGTTACTTCACTGCAGATGATGAGTAACCAAAGGATGTTGGAGCGCCGTAACAAAGGAAGAATCCTTGGTCACACCATAAGGATGGTTAACCAACGAGGGTTGAAACACCGGAAGTAATAAGAAATCTCTTTACTATCGTGGTTTGGACGTAACCATACATCCCCCACCTGGTTGAGATCCCATGGCTGAAGTAACTGACAAATTCACACAATGTGTGAGAAAACAGAATTTCAGGTACTAATAACTTGGAAAAGGGAACTGATCATTGGTGGTTACGAAACACCAAGAGATGTTCTCCCGATGAACTTGTTTCCACTGAACAAAGGTTTTGGAGGTTCAACGGAAAGATCAACTTCCAAGTTACCCTTGATGTTTTACATACCAAGATCAGGCTTACGGTAAGCCGTGAGTAGATCTTCAAGTGAAAGTAGAACTCCGGTTTGGAAAAACGGTGAGAAAAACTTGTTGAGAACGAGCCACACAAGAATTCTCACGGAGAGTGGTTGTTCTTGCTAAAACAAAGGAGTATAACTTCGGACCTTTTGGCTAATTGTGGCAACCACCACATCAACCATGCCGTATTTTCGAAAGGACCTAAGTCAATACCCTTTAGGAAACACCAACCATCGTTGCTGCTTGAGATTCAGCTCTGGTTAGTGGGTTGATAACTCAGGCTCGGTATGTTTGCTCAGGAAGATTGCACCAGTTACAATTGAACTACATTTACTGGATTCTCAAGATATGGACTACGATGCCAAGCTCAAGAAGATGAGAACGATTATGGAACTCATGTATTAGCAACTTGTGAAAGACGGTTGCACCTACATGAACTACTTGCAAAAGAACACATCGGAGTCTTTGTTGGGAAGACGGTCACAAAGATAACGAAGTTCTAGAACTTCTTCTCTTTCACGAAAGATCAGTCAGTGGCTTAGCGTGGATGCAAACTTCTTTAAGTGAATGGAGGTAAAAACCAACCATCTCAAGAATACTCCACACATGCGTGACCGACTGGGGATTATTCCCGAAGGAACAAGAAAACTCTTCTCGAATCCACGGCGACAACTTTCACCAAAAGCACATGGACCAGAGTAGGTTACTTCGAACATTTGGAACCCAACTTCGTGATGACACAAAGATGGTTCTCGAAAGTTTCCAACATTGTTGCCATTTGTTCAGAATGAACCTCTTGCAACTTGGATGGTTAGAAATGTCATCGATGGGCTCGACAACAAACTTATCAAATTACTCCAAGAAGAGGGGTTCCTATGATACATGAACATGGCAAAATATTGGTCAGACCAAAGGACGTGAAGGTGTACTCGTCAAAACACCATGAGTGAAAACACCGTAAAGGTAGTCCTTGGATCTTTTCTCGATTTGACGATAACCCAAATCAAATCAAGGTTAGAATGATAGCATGTCCACAACGGAGATACTATCCTGCTTCAACACCAAAGAAACTGGTCATCCCTTCACGAAGGATCAAGTTAGGCGGAGCTTTTGCCTTTCAACCCTCCAAGTTGTTGTTTAAGCTCAACCAACTAGTCCAGGATATCCAGCAGAGTTCCTTGGAGGAAGGAGTAGTTCAAAGTACCCCTTGTTTAGACATCACGGTCAGGTGACAAACCTGGTGATACTTCTAGAAAGACAACCAGAATATCACAACCTACCAGTATGTCTTCGAGTTAGAAAGGAATGTTGCTTTTCAAAGCAACCGATATGATCTTTAGAGCTTCGGCATGAACCTAACTCTCTGACCAAGAATGTGCACAGGAATGAACGGATTTTGGTAACACTGTCAACTTTAATTAGAGACCGGGTGACCAATATTGCTAAGAAGGATACAGATGTTTCTTAGATTTTCCAAAGCAATAAGAATTGCTAGGAATAACTGGTACACACATCAATGCATAGACCCATCATTCTCAAGCATTCAAGCTTGGAGGAAGGGGGTGAAAATGTGTAAGAGCATCACTTCATCGGTGAGGCCATGAAACTTAACACAGCCTCGTGATATGAAAGAGTGTGATTCTCGAAGGTAGAACAGATTATAAGCTAATGGAACTTCTTTAATCTGAGAATTACAAAACTTTGACCTGGTTCGTAAGATGAACGAGGTACTGGAGTTTGTTTCTCCTGACATTCCAAGGTGGAACGTTCTGACGGATCACAAGAGCAAATGCATTGGAAGAATCCAACACACATATGCAACTTGTATTCCAAACAGCGGACGAAGTTCGGAAAGCAACTAAAGAGTAGGAACGTGCTCTGGAAAATCCTGAGATCACGTTGGATGCACGGGGTAATACTCATGTGTAGAACCCATACCAAAAGTTTGTTATAGCTGAACCAAGAACAAAGATATGAGAATCATAAGAACACTCTTGTCGTGATCCTTTTGATTCCTAGAGAAAACCTATGGCTATTGGAGCTGAAATTACCTAGCCACCCTGAGGTGGATCAGATTCCTTAGGATTCAACGAAACAGAACTTGGGTTAAAGGTCAGCATCCTGTACTGATAGAGTGAGCATCACATGGTTATGAAACCACATGGTTCAACCCACCACAATTCAGCACATTCCGGGACCTTCGTTTCAAGTCCAAGGTTAAAAACACAGAGAAAGGAGGAACTACTATCTTAGTGACTTAAAGGACACTACGAGTAGCAATTACGAAGTATCTTTCAAAGAACAACGATAGCTCCGGAAGAACTTGAGCAGAGGATAACGGATACCTTCGAGATGAAAAGCAGATCTCGAGGTTCAGGATTTAGAACTTTGGAACATTAAGAATATGGAATCCACACAGCTCTGAGAGAGATTGGAATGGAAAGGAGATCTCCCAGTTAAGAGATAACGGGAAAAAAGAACACACACGACTCTAGAAACTCATAACTAGGTCAACTTGGGTAAAAGACGTCCTTGCCAGAGAAGGCACCTGAGTTTTGAATGACTAGAGGAGATAGCAAAACCTTTTCAAATCAAAACAGATAAGGTGACCCAGAGTTAGAGCGATACCAGGTAAGGAGTAAAAGGAATCCTAAGAAGGTTTTCACAACTCATTTGATGTTTCAAAGTAGTTTTCAAAAACACTAGACTCGACATCGACCAAGCAGTAAGGTTTTCCTACAGGCAGTCCTGCTCTGATACCAAGACTTGCCACGACCCCGGACCCAGAGATATACATACTGTTATGTGCTCCTAGCCATGGACTCACAAGGGCTTCAGGGTTACCAGCCCCGGCCGCAACAAACAACGGTAGGCAGACTGGGTTCATCGGCACGTAGTCCGGATCCCCAGTCTACTACTCCTTGTATCCATGCTAGTCATAACCAACTATGCATATCAAAGCGTCCACGAATCGAATGAAACTGAAGGAAACGGGACCAAAGCTATACAGAGATGCTATGTGTCCAGAAAGTGCAACAACAATCGAGGGTTACTGGGGTTACCTCGCCCCAGGCCGATCACATCGACAGGCGGGCTCGGACATGGATCATCGGCTCCACAACCCCTCGACTGCGACAACTATGCAGGCATAGCCAAAACTGTATAACAATGAGCTCGAAACCAACAACCGATCAAAGCAGTACTCTAAACATGAAGCTTTATTAAGCAAGTAATACTAGAGTATAGCTTACAAGCAGAGGTCACACGACCCAACATTACATCAGACAACGGAAGGCGAATTATGTTGCTAGTCAACAAGAACCAAAAAGGCCTAAGAGGCCGCAACATAAGGCGACGTCTCAGCCCATAGATACCAGGCTGCTACCTGGGAACCCCGAACTACTCGTCGATGTCCACGTTGAATCACCACCGATGTGAGATCTTCTCCTGAACCAAAATTAAGCAAACCTGAGTACGGGAGGTACTCAACAAGGCTTAGTTAACCTATTATATATCTGCTATTTCGGAAAGGGTTTCATGAAGGCTGATTTGCGTAAAGCAATCTTTGTTTTCCGAAAAGAGGAAGGAATAGCAAGTCTCCTGGAATATTTTGAAAACAGATGAGAAATCTATTCAACTACTGAGATCATCATCTTTTTATCCACCGAAACATATAAGCACCTCGTGCTTCAAAGATCACCTCCTCCAGTTGTTCCACACTATCTCATGCTACAAGGTAACCCCTCTCGGCATCTCCGAGGAGGCATCCTTCAATCGTTATCAGCAAGTTTTAGTCATTCCGTTTAAGTTATCTATGATCACAGAATCCGTCACCAAGTCGTCTTTAACCGCAGACACGGCTTTTCGAAAAGATTTAACCCTGCAGGGGTGTACAACTTTACCCACACGTACCAACCGACTCTTAGTGCCACATGATTAGCACTAGCCCGGGAAGTGCCGGCAGAGGGTAGTCGATTCCCAGCCTTTACCTTGTCGAACCATATCCATGAGTCAACCCAAACAGGGCCACCCCGTCAACAGGGAGTTGGCCACCTCCTGACGGCACCTGTTCTGTGAGTCGGGAACAAGATCCGTGTACGTCCATCACTTGTCCCGGTCACGACCTAGTTTTCTCCAAAACATTTTCCGACACACACGCATATGGAAAGCTCAAACTACGTGGCTCATGGATAAGGTTAAACAAGTTAGTCAGCCGGGCGGGGTTCATCGGCCCACGTGTGGCTGTACGCTCAGTCTTGGCTCGAAGGCGAGAACTCGCTCCTAGGGGCATGAACAGGACAAAACGCCACAACCCATTGTGGCCTCACATCCATGTCGTGATTAGTCAAGTTATCAAAGGTAATTCAAATCATAAAAACCTGACATAGTAGATTCACGCATTAACCAGACTCATCAACTAGGCATGGCTAAGCAAGACTCACAATGTTTAGCGAAGCGCGCACAAACAAACCTATAGCTGCTAGGTGAAGTGGATCAGGATATCTAGGTTATGCAGTATATAGGAGAACTCTATCTACTGACATCAAATAGTTTGGAACCGAATGCAAAGTACGAGATTCAAATCACTTTGAAATCATATATGAGCAGATAAGAGGTTATGCTTGCCTTGGTTATAAGAAAACCAATAGAAATATCTTCTCGGATAAGTGCTTGACTTGTCGGTTAAGATCAAGTATTCGTCATTGGATTGCTGGCCTTCTCTTCGGAGTTACGTTCTACCGAGGGGGAAACAACACCGAAAGAGAGATAACAATCAACACATGGCATCGATGCAATCCGCAGTATGTATGCATGGGCAGATTAATGCACTTAAACAAAGCCCTAACCATGTTGGTTGGATTGCTAGGGTTCGTATGTCAGTTGAGCGGTTTTCTCTGAAATTAGCCCGAAATAGACCCCGGAGGGGCAATTCGGACGATTATGAAAGTGAGTACCATTTTAGTTGCTCAAATTGGTTTGGAAACATCATAAACAGGTTGCATTTATTATTTTGAGCAAATTGGTATATAACTTTTAATTTTCTAATTTTAGTGAATAAAATCTTATTTTTCTATTTTTAAATGAATTAACAATATTAAATAAAGCCATTTTGGACTTTCTCAAACATATATGAAAAAGACATATTTGGAAATATTACATTTTTCTGAGCATAACCATATTTTTATTTTATTTTTCTGATTAATATTTTAACAGTTATTTAATTATCAATTTTTACTCTTTTTCTGGAATTTCTGGAAATGTTAAAAAAAGGGGTTATGACATCACTGTGATGTCATCCATGCATCATCAGAGAAGATCTTCTCTGTTTCAAACAAATTCGAAGGAATCGATGTTTTACTCGTGGAATTGATTGGGGCATCACGTAGAGGTGGTCGTGGGGAACCTAGGGAACACGATGCCACTATCTTACGGTCGCCGGAAGCTCGCCGGCTTCCATGGCCGACGGCGGCCGGAGGGGGAGCTTGATGGCCGTGAGTTTCCGAGGGGGAGGGAGATGGAGGGGAGTACCAGGAGGTGCAGTGGCTCACCGCGGTGGTGATGGAACAGACGGAGGGGCCGGAGGAGCTCGGACTCGCCGGCGACCAGCAACGGGGTCCGGCGGCCGGACGCGACGAAGACGGCCCGATTGCAGAGATTCTGGCCACCTCGGCTCTCAGGAGTTGTTGAGGAGGGGGAGGAGACCACGGCGGAGCTTCCTGCGGCATCAAATAGTCCGGGGGCGGCCGGAGAGGCGGCCATCGACGGCGGCCACGACGAGCTAGGGTTCAGCGTCGCGAGCAAAAATACAGAGAGGGAGAGGGAGTAGAGGACTGAGGGAGGGCAACAGAGGAAGTCGGGTGCTCTCCTAGTGTGGTTATCCTCTCGGAAAGACAAAGCATGAGGTGGAATCGACGTCGGTGCTGCCTCCACGCACCTGCTCCTACTGGCAGGAGGTTGAAGATGAAGGAAAACTTACGAACACCCCCTGCGGTTTTTGGAAATAGCAGCAAGGTCCTTTTTCTTTTAAAAACAGAACAAAAACCACTTATTTGAGGGCCTTTTTGCAAAGGAAAAATTTGGCAAAAATACTTTTTGGAAGCCTTGTAAAATTTCCAACCTAACCATGTTTTGCTTTGATGAATTTGAAATAATTTTCAGAACAAAACTTTGGAGACCAAAATAAGTACCATTTGTGGAATTTTCTCAAACCATTTAAATTCACAATTTAAATTGTTTCAAACATGGTTTAAATTTTTGTTTCATGCATGTATGACATGAACTCAACACCACACACTTTTGTTAGCACAAAATTGGGATGTTACACAATTGTTTCAATCATACATGGATAAAATGAAATGAAAATGAAATGAACTCAAATAAAGAATTACTGGTCGTACAACTGCCATATGTGCTCAACTAGGTCCTGCTGCAGCTGCTTGTGTGTAGCGTTGTTCTCAATCTCCCTGTAAGTCTCAAGAAATGCTTGCACAGAATCAGGGTTTCTAGATCATTGTCATAGCACAATTCCAAGTTCAGGTCCCTTTTATCCTCAATGATCATGTTGTGAAGAATCACGCAACATGTCATGATGTTTTTCAGAGTTTTCTTGTCCCAAAAACGGGCAGGTCCTCGAACAATGGCAAACCTAGATTGGAGAACACCAAATGCTCTCTCTATATCCTTCCGGCATGACTCCTGTGCCCTTGCAAATTCGATTTGTTTCTTTCCTTTTGGTTTGGATATAGTCTTTACAAATGTAGACCACTGAGGATAAATACCATCTGCCAGATAGTATCCCTGTGTGTACTCATGTCCATTGACAGTGTAGTTGCAAGCCGGAGCATCACCTTCTGCTAGCCTACGAAGTAGATGGACCTATGCAAAATGTTGATATCACTGAGGGTGCCCGGCAAACCGAAAAAGCAATGCGAAATCCACAGGTCTTCAGACACAACCGCCTCTAGCACAATTGTTGCGTCGCCACCCTTGCCGCAGTAGGACCCGTGCCAAGCTTTGGGACAGTTTTTCCAAGTCCAGTGCATAAAATCTATGCTGCCTAGCATGCCAGGCCAACCTCGCTTTTCATTAGCAGCCATCAACCTCTTGGTATCATCCTCGTTTGGTGCTCGGAGGTACTCTTTGCCGTACAACCGAATGATTGTTTTTGCAAATGTGCGAACCGATTCAATCGTAGTGTCTTCGCCAATGCGAAGATACTCGTCGGCATAGTCAGCTGGAATGCCGTATGCAACCACTCTCATTGCGGCAGATATTTTCTGATATGCACTAAAACCTAGCAAACCGACAGCATTCCTCCGGCAGATATTTTCTGATATGCACTAAAAGTTGTTATTTCCAAAAGAATATATTTGAGGTTAAACACAGGGGTAACATAGTCCCCTTTTATAGTTTTTGCAAAAGAAGGAAGTGAGAAGGTGTTTTTGAAATACTTGCAAAAACATCTTGGTTGAAAACATGTTGGAGATGATTAGCTCCAAAATACTCTTCATATAGTTTTGGAAATTATCTTTTGTTTTTACTCAAAACTTGGTCTTTGGGTTTATTTTAAAATCAAAACATTTTCAAAAAGGTTTTTGCCAAAACAGTGTGATGAATGAAGATGATAATCTTTCTTGTCATGACTTGATCACCAGGGTTGTGTTTTAAGAAAGTTATGATCATTGTTTTTAATGTTAGTTGTTAACAAACTCAAACACAAACACATACAACAACCAAATAGAAATGAAAACACAAGCATAAGTCAAACATATTAAAAAGTTTTTGTTGGCCCTGATTTTTGGGTTATTGAAAACAAGTTTTTCCTGTCTTCCAAAAATTAGGCTGTTACAGCTCTTCCTCCCTTAAAATGAATCCCGTCCCCGAGATTCGTAAGTGGGTACTTAAGAGTGTAACTAAAAACAAGAGTCTCAGGCTTCTTCAATTTTTTTGTAAATGAAGATCCTTTGACGAGGTGGTCTTCTGAGAACTCGAGGTGTTGATGTTGTCAGAATGGTGCTTGTCGAGGAGATGGATATGTTCACTTGACACTTCATGTCCTTGTTGTTCATGTTGGTGGAACGACACAAGCTAATGAAGGGTCTTGATTTTGCTTCTTCGTAGACCTTCTGTCGTTGTATGGGCCTGGTCTTCTTTTAGGGGTATCGCAGATAGTTACCCACGGCAACCATCTGGCCTCACAGGGCGTCAGGTCCGTAGACTTGACTCTCTCCGATTACTGTTAGGAAAGCCGTTAGGAAACTCCTATATGTTTTTTTTTGAGTGGTTGTAACATCCCAAGTCTGAAAAATAGCCATTAGAATGTTTGCTCCCTATTATTTTATGTTTTGCATCATGGCATCATGTTGATTGCAATTGTTTTGTTTGTTTTCCATTTGTTTTCCTCTGTTTTCATTTGTTTTCCAACTGTTTTCCTTTGTTTTCCTTTGTTTTCTATTTGAATTTCAACTCAAATTTCAAACCCTTTGTGTCATCCTTGGGTGTTACAATTTCCAAAGTGAGAGTTCAAATAAAAAACAACCAAATTGCTTTCATTTTATTCCATAATGCTCACTTGTTAAGTTAATGGTTTTAATCAATCAATTGTTCCAAAATCACATTCAAAAATTCAATACATTGTATAAACAACACCCATCTGCACCGACCGCCCCCCTGCTGTCCCCAAGGTGAGGCCCCCGATTCCTTTTCCCCTCCATCCCCTCGCCTCTCCGCCCTCCAATCCCACAGCACCACGGCCCCTCACCCCCCTCGCCAACTCCGGTCGTTGCCTCTCCGTCGAACTACAGCGAGCAGCAGCGTACAGGTTCACGTGCAGATTCAGTTAAGGAAAAACCAACCCGCAGCCACACCATAAGCCCACCGAGCCACCCTTTCTGTCACCAACCTGAAATCTACCGCAGTGGTAGCATCCCTAGCGCGCGCAGCGTGAGGTGCTGGGATCAAATCCCCATCTCCCCACCTTTTTCTGTTATTTCTTTCCCAATTGTTCAGCAGTTCTGAACCATATCCACCCCGCACATCCCCTTCTACCACAAACAGCAGCTCCACCCCACTGGTTCTGTCCCCAATCCCACAGCAGGAGGTGCAGGGATCAAATCCCACCCCCTGCACAATTAACAAACTTTTTATTTTTCAATTGTTTGGTCACAGAACTTCTCAGTAATCACAACTAGACCCCTGGTATTTTAATCTAGCCCCTGCAAATTATTTTTCCAAGTCCCTGTTTCACTAAAAAATGGCAGTTTGCACCTCAATTTTGTAAATTGCATAATAAAATCATTTTAACTCCAAATCCAACATTTTTGATATGTTTTCAATACCAAATTAAATGATATATCCAAATATAAAATTTGTTTACTGTTTTGAATATTTTAAATTGGTGCAAAATTTGAAAACTTGTCAAATTCACTTAAACTTGCAAAATTCATAACTTGTTCATAAAAATTCCAAATTCCACAAACTAAATATGTTTTCCAATCAATTTTTCATGTACTTTCCAAATATAAATTTTGTTTGCTGTTTTGAATAATTTAACTTGCTGAAAACAACTGTTTCCTATTTATTGCATTTAAAATTGCCAAATGAATAACTTGCTCATTTTAAATCCAATTTCAACAAATGAAATATGTTTTCCATGCAAAATTAAACCACCTTTCCAAATATATTTTTTTTTTCATGTTTTGAATAATTAAAATTGGTTAAATAATTTAAACCTTGTTTAATTCATTTAAAATTGTTAATTTCATAACTTGATCAAAACAAATTCTTTTGGGACATATAAAATATGTTTTCAAACCATCAAAGTGTGAACTTTTCAAATGTGCATTTGAATTTATGATTTGAACAAATAAAATTCAAATAATATTCAAACTTGTTCTAAATTCAATTAAAACTTGTTTAATATTGTTTAATTCATAATTAAATTATCCTAATTCCAATTTCATTATTTGAAACATGTAATCCACCCAAAATTTTGTGTTCTAATCAAATATGAACTTTGTTATCTGTTTTGAACAATTTAACTTGCTGAAAACAACAATTGTTTGTGTTACACCTTTAAGGAACCAACATTGTCATAGCACAATTCCAAGTTCAGGTCCCTTTTATCCTCAATGATCATGTTGTGAAGAATCACGCAACATGTCATGATGTTTTTCAGAGTTTTCTTGTCCCAAAAACGGGCAGGTCCTCGAACAATGGCAAACCTAGATTGGAGAACACCAAATGCTCTCTCTATATCCTTCCGGCATGACTCCTGTGCCCTTGCAAATTCGATTTGTTTCTTTCCTTTTGGTTTGGATATAGTCTTTACAAATGTAGACCACTGAGGATAAATACCATCTGCCAGATAGTATCCCTGTGTGTACTCATGTCCATTGACAGTGTAGTTGCAAGCCGGAGCATCACCTTCTGCTAGCCTACGAAGTAGATGGACCTATGCAAAATGTTGATATCACTGAGGGTGCCCGGCAAACCGAAAAAGCAATGCGAAATCCACAGGTCTTCAGACACAACCGCCTCTAGCACAATTGTTGCGTCGCCACCCTTGCCGCAGTAGGACCCGTGCCAAGCTTTGGGACAGTTTTTCCAAGTCCAGTGCATAAAATCTATGCTGCCTAGCATGCCAGGCCAACCTCGCTTTTCATTAGCAGCCATCAACCTCTTGGTATCATCCTCGTTTGGTGCTCGGAGGTACTCTTTGCCGTACAACCGAATGATTGTTTTTGCAAATGTGCGAACCGATTCAATCGTAGTGTCTTCGCCAATGCGAAGATACTCGTCGGCATAGTCAGCTGGAATGCCGTATGCAACCACTCTCATTGCGGCAGATATTTTCTGATATGCACTAAAACCTAGCAAACCGACAGCATTCCTCCGGCGGGTAAAATAATGGCAGTTCGCCTCACAATCTCGAACAATCTTCACAAAGAGAGAACGGCGCATTCTGTACCTTCTCCGGAATATGTGAGCCGGGTATGTCGGATTCTCGGCGAAGTAGTCCCGCATGAGCAACTTGTTGCCGTAGTAGCGGTTCCGCGGAATGCACAGCCGCCCAGCTTTCGACCCCTGGCGCGTCCTTCGAAAGCGGTCCTCGAACTCCTTGACGGCGAGGACAGCAACCACCATCTGCCGCCTGCGACTCTCGAACAAGGTCTCGTCGTCTGAGTCATCGGAGGAGGAAGAATCCGAGAGCAGGAACTCCTCGCACGGGGTCAACGACATCTGAAACGCGTTCAGGACCTCAAGTTAAGCCTATGAACGACAAATCAGCAAGAAATTTCACCGGCGGTGGCGATTCCATGGGCGGCGGCGGCTTACCTCGTCGGCGGCGATTCGACGGGCGCGGCGGCTCCGAGAGGGCGGGAGAGGTAGATCCGGGGGAGGAGAGGGTCCCGTTCGCCGCGACCACTGCAGGCGCGCGCGGAGTAGCCCTAGATCTACGGTGGCGGGGCGACGGCGAGGGCGGCGGCGGAATTGGGGGGGGAGGAGACGCGTCCCGATGGAGCTGAAATATCCCTCCCGCCAACCGCTATAGGGATATACAGGGCCCCGGCGGTTCGGAGGTGAAACCTCCGAATTACCGGTTCGGCGGACAGATTTCCCGGGCACCCTCAAAACATTTTACGGGCCCAGGACTTTTAAGGTTTCTGCTATTAATTTTTCTACGGTTTTTGAACCGTTTTTGGCGGTTATTATACGGTTCCGCGGGGTTTGAGGGCTCTGTTAGAGATGCTCTTATTCTTGATGGTAAGTTTGTTGAAAACCTCCACGTTGATGTTTTCAGCAGTTTGCTGAAACACGGGAAAGAAAGATAAAAATGCTTTAGTTCAAAACAAGCATAACAATGAAAAAAATATTAAGTCAAAAGTAAACATTCAGCTTATTACTTGGGGACTGGAGATATTACCTGGCTCATCCTGGTCAAGTTTGCCAGGTTTTCATTGAATTATTTTGCATAGTCTGCAAAAAGAATCCCGACGTTGCAGCGGCTGTCCTGGATGACCTGCCGATGTGAAAATACAAAGTTATTCCTTACAATTAGCCCGCCTTGCGGCCAAGGATGGATTAGAGGCGCTGGTGCGGAGAACTTGGTAGCCCATGCATGGATACATCCGAGTTCATCAAACGGTTCTTCTTTTACCTTGAATTCTTTGCCGAAAGACGGGATGGGCGTTTCTTCAGCCGTGTAAGAAGTTCCACCCGTCTCCGGTACCGCCCTTTCCCTCACGTCCGGCTCGGACGCAAAAGGATGGATGGTCTGCAAGGGTTCTTCCTCCCTAGCAACCACATTCTCCTCCGCAGCTGCGACCGGAGTATCGGGAGCAGCAGCAGGACAAGGTTGTGACCCTCTCTGGGCAACAGACTTAAGTTTTCTCAACCTTTTTGGCTTCAATGTTGTTGGAGCCAGGCTAGAAAGAAAATTCCCGAGAAATCAGAAATCCGAGACAAAGGAATGAAATTCCGAGAAAAAGATTAAACCCGGATGTCTAACCTGGAGGTAGCGAAGGGAACCCCGTCAAGGTCGATTACTTCTTGAGTGGCAGAAGGCTTCTTGCGTTTTCTCTCACCTGCGAAGTTAGCGCGCATGGCGTCTAACTCGGCATCAGATGCAAGATCCCCCTCAGGAAGATCAACAAGCTGTCAAAAAAGGACAAAGTTCGAGTTAAAATAAATATCCGACAAGGAAGGAACGCAGAATCAAAAGATCAAAATGAATAACCATACCTTTGGGGCTGGGTTTGTCGCCATGTACATTGGCCGACTTTCCTCATATTGATCACGAGTTGCGACCAACTGATTGACGCGCTTCCTCAAATCTTTGGCCGACAAAGATTTGTTTGTTGTCCACATCGCGTCTTTGGTTCCCGAGTATTCACACATAAGCCGGGAACCGTGATTGGCCAGAGGCTGAATCCGCCTTTCTAACCATCATAATACTGTGTCCTTGCCGGTAAGGGGCGGAGATACGGAAACAAGCTTGGCGATGCGCCGCTTGATCCTGAGTAGATCTGGTGGAAGAGCCTGAACTGCCTCCACAACCCAGTTTTCTTGAGGGGTGGCGGCAGAATTGACGAAAGGTGGAATCCCCGTTTTCTTTCCAGGAAACGGGATGTCTTGGTGGTAGAAAAAGGAACCCGTCCAAAATTTGACGGATTCCGATGTTTTGATCTTGGGGAACCAATCCTCCCTGAATCTACGCAGGGTAAAGGATATGGTTGTCGCACCCGGACTTCTAGGGGATACTCACAGTCCGTTAAACAGTAGATAAATGGCTTACGGGGCATACCGGCACCCGCATCTCAATATGAGCAGGCCAACACGTAACCGTGTGACAACCATTCTCTTACTATTCATCGTCTGCGCAAACCAACTCATAGAAATCCAGATACTTCCGTTGACGTACTTCAAAACATACACACATGGTACGTCAACGGCATTGGAACAAGCGATATCACAACAGATCTCTACGACACAAAAGATTGAAATAAGTTGCAAATAGCTCTCATTAGAGCAGAGATAGCAAATACAATCATCCAGAGGACACATGTCCCAACATATCATCATTACAACACAGCGGAAGCACTCAACATGTCTGAGTACAGAAAAGATCCAAATAGGCCTAAGAGGCCGGAAACGAACAGACGGAGCCCATCCACGAAGTCTCGGATCCTGCCCGGGGCCGCTATCTACTCGTCAGCAGTCTCGTCATACTCCACGTAGTAGCCATCACGGGGATCCTCGTAAGCGTAGTCTGCGGAAACCACAGCCCCAAAGGGGTCAGTACATAAACGTACTGGCAAGCAAGACTCACAGTTCACCAAAGTGTAACCCGTCAACACCAAGCACAGATGCCTTGGGTTCAACGGAAGAAAGGGGATGAAAGATGCTGCAACTGGCTGCTCTAACCAACTATAGAAACATACTACAACTTACGGCTAACAGAAAAGGAGATAAGATCGCGTATCGTAACCAACCTATCAACTAACTCCAAACAAACCCATCCTGGATCTCGCCCCTTATCCAAAGAAGCAATCCGAGGATAACTCACACAGTTGAAATAATGATGGTTCAGATTATTGTGTCAATAAGCCTATTACTAGTCAAGTTGTTAATCATTGGGTGTAAGGTTGTTAATCATTAGGTTTAAGTTGTCCTGAGTACTTGTTAGCCAGTACTTTCACCAAGTAGTCCATAACCGCGGAAAACACGGCTTCTCGAGAAGATTTATCCCTGCAGGGTTGCACCAATTTGGCCGTACACGTATGAATAACCCGCCAGATGGGATGCCTCCCACCAAGCGGGGCACTCAACACAACTCAACTCTTCTTCGCATCAAGCCCAAAGCACCTTGGGCGCACGGCTAATCGAGCCCAGAAGAAAATGGACCCTCATAGCACTCTAAGACCGTGTCCCCCTATATGCCGACTACAAAAGTTCCACCCGGGTACCAAGGGCTCGCAAGATCATGCATGCAGCAAATGGAAAACCCGAACTAAATGAGGCGATTTGGACGAGATGCGAATCGAGTCAAATTGAGGGGGCGCCCATACTCGCTTCCCACATGCGGGTAGTGCGCTCATCATGGATCAGTAGACAAGACCCTTTTCCTATTAGGGTCGACACTAGCAGGCCTCAAAACCACAAAGGGCCTCCTGCCGGTGCCTTATCATCAAATTATTATTTAACAATAGCATTAGCATGATTGATTGATTAAACATCGAGCCCCCAGAACATAATAAAAATATAGTAACTGAAAGTAACGGATAACAGACTCGAGCAAAACAACCTAAGCATGCTAGTAAAACACTGGCTCAATCAAAGGGGTTGTAGGAGTGGAGGTGAGGCAATATCAGGGTTAAGGGATTCATGTGATAGGTTCGTAACAGAAACAACTATACATAGGGCTAGCAAAATAGACAACGGAAAGTATCGGTAACCAATGTTGAAAGGAACACAGTGGTTCATGTGAGTGATAACTTGCCTGCAAACTCAGCAGCCCGGTACTGAGCTAGATCCTTAGAGGGGTGTCGTAAGTATCGTCGGACTCAACGTCGTCGTATATCCGGGAAGAAGCAAACAAACAATGCAGAAAGATAAACAATCAATATCATGGCATAGTGCACAAACATGGGATGATGCATGACCATTTAATTGATGCATCAAAATAAACTAGTTGACAAGATATCAACATGATTAAATGGACCCATATGCAATTGGATTGCATATGGAAAGCCCATGAATTATGGTTGAATTAATTGTTTTACAACTAAGCAACATGTGAAAGTGGATTAGCATGATGCATGGATGAGGAAAACAGAAAGATAACAACAATAGAATAAAATTGAAATAAGGTTTAACAAGTTTGGAAATTCATTCATTAAGTTACGAAATTTTGGTTCCTTAAAGGTGTCACACAAGCATTTGTTGTTTTCACCAACTTAAATTGTTCAAAATATATAACAAAGTTTATATTTGAAAAGAAAACAAGATTTTAGTTGGATTACATGTTTCACTTGTTGCAAAAGGATTTCAAATGAATTACTTATGAATTAAACAAGTTAAACAAGATTTAATTGAATTTAATTCAAACATGAACTTATTTGAATTTTTATTTGTTCCAAACATTAAGTGAGATTCATATTTGAAAAGCTTATACTTTTATGGTTTGAAAACATATTTTATATGTCCCAAAAGAATTTGTTTTGATCAAGTTATAAATTTAGCAATATTAAATGAATTAAACAAGTTTTAAATAATTTAACCAATTTTAATTATTCAAAACATGAAACAAAATTTATATTTGAAAAGGTGGTTTAATTTTGCATGGAAAACATATTTTATTTGTTGAAATTGGATTTAAAATGAGCAAGTTATTATTTTGGCAATTTTAAATGCAATAATTAAGAAACAGTTGTTTTCAGCAATTTAAATTATTCAAAACAGCAAAAAAAAATTATATTTGGAAAGTACTTGAAAAGTTGATTGGAAAACATATTTAGTTTGTGCAATTTGGAATTTTTATGCCCAAGTTATGATTTTTGCAAAATTAAGTGAATTAGACAAGAATTCAAATATTGCACCAATTTAAAATATTCAAAACAGTAACAAATTGCATTGAAAAGGTTGAAAACATGTAGCAAAGGTTTCATTGAACATTTTGAGCTATCAAACATAATTTTTGGGTTATTAATAAATTTATTATGCAATTTTCCATAATCATTCTTATTCTGCCATTTTTAGTAAACAGAGGGAAACATGCTCAAAATTAATTCAATTGTGACCAAATAAAATACCAATGTGTAGATTTTGTTAAGACAAATTTTTAGAGACCAAGTTTGCTTAAATTGGATGAGTAGAACTAAAGTTATGAAATTCCAAAGTTTCCAAATTTTATTGCATTTTCAGTAATTAATTATTAATTGCAAAAATTGTTACAGAAACATGTTGCAAACTTGACATTACTAGAAGGAGCACAAAATTATGAATCCACAGGATTTGGAATCATTCAAATTGGAGTGATATTCAATTTTATATGGAATTTAGAAGTAATTGATCAGATCTGTCTTTCTGAGCTGCGGGCAGAAAAAGAAAAAAACAGAGATTAAAAAGGTGTGGGGAGGGGGGATCGAACCCAGCACCTCCAGTGCGCGCGCAAGGGGTGTTGACCACTGGGGTGGTGCGCTGGCTTGTGGATAGGAAGGGAATCGGGGGTGGATAAGGTGTAGGTGCGCGGGTGTTACTGAATTTTCCTGCACGTACGCATCTGTACCTCGACGGACAGAAAGAAACGGTCGACGAGGGCCATGGCGGCTGCTGCTCGCCGGAGGGGGACCATCCGCGGTGTGGGTGGCGCTGTGGGGGGTGTGGGTGGTGCTCGGAGGAGGAGGGGAGCGAGAGGGAAGGAGGGGGAGGCTCACCTCGTGCGCTCGAGGCAGTAGGAGGTCGGGGCGGACAGGGAGGCGGTCGCCGGCTTGAGGAGGACGGCGGCGGCGCGGTGCTGTCTCCCGGCCCGTGCCGAGGGGGGAGGAGGAAGAGGGCGGCCGTGGGGTTCCATTCCCGCGGTCGCCCGGGCCGGAGGGAGCCCGGAGCTCCGACGATCACCGGAGGGAATGGGGCTCGGTGGAGTGGTACAGGTTCAGGTTACAGAGAAGATGTTACAGGGAGAAGGGAGATGGAGGAAGAGGGAGGAGTGGAGGCGGCTACGAGGGAGGAGATGGCTAGGCAGGGGCTAGGGGAACCCTAGGGTTAGATATAGGGGGAGGGGGAGGAGCATCAACCGTTCCTCCATTCTCTGTATACGTGGAAGCTCCAGATGGAGTCCGTACGAGGAAGAAGACGACCCCAAGGGGTATCGGGCCTGAGGGGGAAAATAGGTGGGCTGGTTTGGGGTGGGCTTAGGTGTGCTCCTCTCTCCTCTCTTCTTTTATTTCTTTTTGTTCCATTACTTTTTTTTTGCTGAAACATGAATAGGAAGAGAAATAGAAAGGTTGTAGATGTTGGAAAATTTTAGAATAAATTTGGTATTGATTAATTAGGTAATATTAACAACTTGTCAAGTTTTGTTTTCAAAAAGATTCAAAATAAAGTGTTGTTTTGTAATTGATTGAAATTTGAATTATTTTTAGATTAAGTGAGTTATTATTAAAAGGAAATACATAATTAGTTTTTGGGGCCCTCAAGTCATTTTGCAACAAGTTGATTGGAGTGTTTAGTTTCATTGATTCAAATGGTTGTTGTTTGGAAAATTAAATGAGTTGGAATGCAATTTAAATGAATTTTGGGTATTAAGTGAAATACTGAAAGCAACAATTTTAATTAGTTTGAACATTAGTTTAATGGGACAAAAGATGAAAGTGCTTTGTCATTTTCATAATTTTCAAAAGGGTTGCTGTTTTGGAAATGCAAATGAATTTGAAAAGGGTTTGATATTAAATGAATTTTTGATAGAAACAAAACAATAGTTTTGGAATCACAACTTTAATGGAAACAATTGATTGTTTTGATTTCAAATATCATTTTGGAAATTGTAACATCACAAGTATGAAACAAAAGGTTTGAAATTTGGTTTGAAATTCAAATAGAAAACAAAGGAAAACAAAGGAAAACAGTTGGAAAACAAAGTAAAACAGAGGAAAACAAATGGAGAACAAGCAAAACAAATGCAATCAACATGATGTCATGATGCAAAACATAAAATAACAGAGAGCAAACATTCTAATGGCTATTTTTCATACTTGGGATGTTACAATGGTCCCGCAAGTCGGGAGTGCGCCCTCTGAGGGGTTTCGCTTAACCCCGAAACAGTACAACCAGAAATCTAGCCTAGGCTCTATTCCTAGATACCCTTCGAAGAGGGCCTGGAACATGGCTAAATATAGAATGGAGTTGAGAGGAAGGTTGTGGGGTTGTATGTTGTAGTGGTTGAGAACTTGGAGAAAGAAGGCGGAAGGTGGAATTCCCATACCTCGAGAAATATGCGAGGTTAAGAGAACCCTTTCCCCGGCTCTGGGCAAGGGCTCGGAATCGTCCTCCTCTTGCCGCCACTTCCCCTTCACAATCAGCCACTCTTTCTCCATTGTCGGGAGAAGGGAAGGGGCTAAGTTGCATCGGCTCCGATTGCCGGATATCTCACCTTCGTCCTCCGCTCCAATGGCGGCGGCCGCAGCGGCGAGCTACTCACCGACGAGGAGGATCTTCTCTTCCGCTGTTTCGGGGGCGAATGGCGGAGGCGGCGCGAAAGAAGAGGCGCCCACGTTCTCACTCGCGAGAAGAGAATCCTCGCGGGCCTGGTCGCCGGTGGATTTCTCCGGCGTGGTTGCGACGGCGCAGCTCGGAGAGTCGAGCTGCGGGTCCATGCTTTTTATGATATCATCGATATCGAAGGAGACCAAGTGTTCCTCCGTGGCACGTGGCGAATCGCCGGTGGCCATCTGCGGGCGGCGCGGGGAAGATCTTGAGCTTCCGACGAAGGAAGTCCGGGAACGGTGCCGGACGCGCACGGGCTCTGCTCTCGCCGGAAGAACTTTGGCTTGGGGGCTATGGCGCTTGAGAGCTGGAAGTTGAAGTGGGAGTGGAAGGATTGCGGAGGGCTCGAGGTAGGCTATTTATAGCCGGAAAGCCTTTGAGATACGCTTCAACGGCTCTTTTGAACGTTAGATCTTCGACGCGTGTCACTCGCCGGAAAATCCAGGAAATGAGGGGACGGGTGATTATTGCTATCTCCTTGTTTCCCATGAGAATCTGTCAGAGATGCATTTCAGGGTTTCACACTCGAAACCCAAATGTCCCTGACGTCAGCATGATTTTATCGCTAACGTAGGAAGTTCCTTATCCACGAAGGCTTGTGGAAGAAAAAGGCGGATTTTCCCAAATCCGAGTTTCATGTTAAAGCACGGTTTGAGGAAAAGAAGAATCGAGACGGGCGTCGGCATTTCTCGGAAAAGATTGTAAATTGACGAAAGACGGCAGATTGGAGTCTCAATCCTTCTTGGGGGCTACTGTCGGATATATACTGATTAGGGGTATATCTGATAGTGTCCCAAAGAGCTGGATTACCAGGGTGGCCTGAATGGTAATGGATTACAGTCCATTAGGCGGCCCAGTAAGATGACGCACGGAAGCCGGATTCTAGAAGAACCCGGACCACGGCCCACGTGGTACGGCTTGGAGTAGAAGGCGGATTCCTGCTTTCCAAGTTAGAAACTTACCGTAGCCTTCTAGGTTCCCTTTCTGTAAACCGGACGGGAGAGAAGAAAGACAGAGACAATTAGCTAGAAGCCAACTGGCCGAGAAGTTGATCCTCGTCGAGTAGCTAAACCAACTCACATTGTACTTTGTATACTTCAAGCTTCAGCCCTGATTTAGTGAGATTGCAGGAGTAGGAACGCCGCCTAGTTGCGACGTACCGAACCTGGGTAAAGTTTGGTGTCCTTGGTCGTCATACTACCATGTTCCCCCCACGTCTCTATCAGTAGTCTCATGGCACCCCCGTCTATGAACTCTACTACGATGTCTCGACAATCAGGGACCTAGAGAATGCCCTGAACCAGCGCCTCGAAGAAGGCACGAAGATGGACGGAATTCTCGGTAAGTTTTTAGACTTTTACCGGCATTTTATTTTTCCCTTTTTCTGTTTTTCCTAACTTTCTTTTGTTGGTTTAAACAGAAGGTAGCCCCTCACTTACCCGGATCGAAAGAATCTGGGCTTTCTAGAAGATCTTCATCGTGCTTAAAGCTGCGGGAATGTTACTTATCAATAAGTACACTCCCGACAAAGCAGGAGAATTATCGGAAGTTAGCAAACTTCCGGAGGCGATCGAGGAGGTGGCGAACCGCAAAGAATCCTGGTTCCGCTCCGCGGCTCGCGGTGGTGCACCCATGGCCCTTGGGCTCATGCGTATGCATCATACCACCGCCAAGTCTTGGCGCCTGACGTCAGGTATCCCTCAAGGGTACACGGACGCGCAGCGGGCCAGCATCTTCGACTCCGTCAAAGGCCATGCTACAAAGATAGCACAGATGGTGAACATATCCACCTTCTACCCCGAGGAGGAAGTTCCGACAACTCCTGAGGATTCCAGCTGCGAGGATGAAGACTCGAATCCCGAAGAAGCCGCTTGAATCCTGGGTAGATGGCGGGAAAAAATAGAAGCATTACTATTCTTACAATGTAATATTCATTGTAATGCTATCTATCATTTATATAAACAAGTACTCCGCTTCTGCAATTTAATTTATAAGTCTTTGCAAGCTTTTCCGGGTTTTAATTCTTTTGCCTTCTAAGTTCTCTAGTTTATATGCCTTAACTGTCTTTAGTGTTTGAAATGGCTATATAGTACTTAATCTTCATGCCAAGTGACTGGGTTTAACCGATCAGTCGAAACTCGGAAACATGGATTATACTAAGGCATTTTTACTTACTAATTTCAATGACCCAACATAGAAACAATCAGATAATACTTAGGTAAAAGTAAGGAATTTTGAAATTGTATGAAACTCAGGGACGCAGGCATAATCTGGGTTTCCTAAGCCTCCTTAGGCCGAAAATCATTCAGTTTTATAACTCCGAGCACGCATGCACAATTCGGGTTAACATTGAGTATTTTGAAAGATCATTGGGAAATAGATAAGACGAACTTATGCTTTTGTACTATAATAAACATGTAAAACATAAATGCATGAATTCTGACAACTTTATTTCATGATATCAAAGATGTTTACATAGAAATTGAACTAAGTGTAGAAGGCACGTAACTGTTGGATGCTCCAGGGTCTCTTTGTTTCTCCCAGTTCAACATCTATCTTTCTCTTTCTTTTGTGATTCGGTCTTTCGGGATCATCCTCCGTATCCCGAATGTCTACAAGATAATAAGATCCATTTTTCATAGCCTTGCTAATGACAAATGGTCCCTCCCAAACTGGGCTAATTTGTGCTTCCTTTCCTGCACCAATCTTTGCACTAAGTCACCTTCTTTGAAAGAACGGTGTCTCATTTTCCGACTATGGTAGCGTCGCAATCCTTGCTGATAAATGGCGGATCTTTGAAGCACAAGGTCTCGTTCTTCTTCTAAAAGATCGAGGGCATCCTGTCATGCGTTTTCGGCATCCGAGTCATCGAAGCGTGCACTCTTGGGCTATCATGGAGCCCGTTGGAAGCACTGCTTCTACGCCATAAACCAGGAAAAACGGGGTTTGCCATGTTGATATATTTGGCGTCGTTCGAATACTCCAAAGCACGGAAGGTAATTCCTCTACCCATGCTTCAGCTGCTTTGTGAAGAGGAGATTCGAGTCTTGGGCGTATTCCCTGCAGGATTGAGCTATTTATTCTTTCAACGTGCCCATTGAATTGTGGGTGTGCCATAGAAGCAAGATCTAGGCATATTCCCGTTTGTCGGCAATATTTTGCCAACTCTCCAATAGAGAAATTTATCCCATTGTCGGTTATTATACTGTGTGGAACGCCGTATCTCATGACTACGTCAATGATGAAATTTCTGGCAGTCACACCGTCAAGTTTTTTGATGGGTTTCGCCTCCACCCACTTGGTATACTTATCTACCGCAACAAGTAGATGTGTGAGTCCACCTCTTACAGTTTTGAATGGTCTCATCATATCTAACCCCCAGACCGCAAATGGCCATGTAATGGGGATAATTTTGAGTGCTTGGGCTGACATATTTGTCTGCTTGGCGTAATGCTGACATCCGGCACATGTATTTACTATGTGTTCGGTGTTTGTCTTGGTTGTTAGCCAGAAAAACCTGCACTGAATGCTTTTTTGACTATGTTTTTTGATTGAGCATGATGTCCGCAATCTTATGCGTGGATTTCTTGCAGTATTTCTCGGCCTTCTTCTGGCGAAATACATCGCTGAAAATTCCGACAGTACTGCGCTTATACATGCAACCGTTAATTACCGTGTATTCTTTGCATCGACGTTGTATCTGTCTTTGCAAGACCGCGTCTTCTCCGTCCGGGAACTTCTGATCAACTAAGAAGTTTAGATATTGAATTTTCCAATCTGGGTTAACGAGCAGGACTTCAATTGACTCGGAAACGAGAGGATAGTCAACATCTCCACCTTTGATCGATGGTTCATGCAAATGTTGGACAAACACACCAGGTGGTAGGGTTTTCACTCTTTCCGAGCCCGTACGGGCTAATGCATCCGCGTTCCAGTTTTCTTCCCTTTTGATATGAAATACTTCAAATCCTAGGAAGCAAATGGCAAATTCATCCACCGTTCTCCGATATTCGGCCATGATGGGGCTTTTGGCGTCCCACATTTAGTTTAACTGATGTTGTACCAAATCCGAGTCACCATAGCATAGTATGCGTTTGACGCCTATTTATTTTGCAATATGCAAGCCATGAAGCAAAGCTTCCTATTCTGCCACGTTATTACTGGCGTTGAAGTGTATTTGTAATACATACTCCATAGTATCACCTTTTGGAGATTTTAGCACTACACCAGCTCCAGCGCCTTCCTTCATCTTGGATCTCTCAAAATGCATGACCAAGTATTCCGACTCTGGCATTGGTGTGTTTTTCATTGCTTCTGTCCAATCAGCGACAAAATCTGCCAGCGTCTGAGATTTTATTGCCGTCCGGGGTTGGTACTTAATGTCGAACGCAGCTAGCTCAATGCCCCATTTGACTACTCGGCCTGTTGCGTCCGCATTGTTAATAATATCCCCTAGTGGTGCTTTACATACCACTGTTATGGAATGTCCTTCGAAATAATGGTGGAGTTTCCTAGATGCAAAAAACACGCCATATGCCAGCTTTTGATAGTGTGGATACCTTTGTTTTGACTCGGAGAATATTTCGCTGACATAATACACTGGGTATTGATCTGGTTTGCTTTGCTCTTCCTTCCATCTTTCCACAACTATCATTGCACTAATAACCTTGTTTGTCGCTGTAAGATACAGTAAAATGGGTTCTTCGTCTTTTGGTGATGCCAAAATCAGAGCTTTCATCAAGGTTTCTTTCAACTGGGTTAATGCTTTGTCCGCCTCTTCTGTCCATTCAAATTTGTCGGATTTCTTCAACAATTTATATAATCGTAGAGCTTTGTCTCCTAGCCGGCTTATAAACCTGCTCACTGCGGCTGCAGAACCCGTCAATCTTTGTACATCTTTTAAACACGTAGGCCTGGAGATGTTCAAGATTGCCTTGATATTTTCCGGGTTTACTTCTATTCTTCTGTGAGAAACGATAAAACCTAGAAGTTTTCCTGAGGGAACCCCGAATACGCACTTTAATGGATTCAACTTCATTTTATAAGTGCGCAAATTTTCGAAAGTTTCTCGTAGGTCTTCAAGGAGTGTATCCTTTTCCTTGGAAACGACGGTAATATCGTCCACGTAAACGTGTACATTTTTGCCAATCTGACTATGCAAACAACGTTGCATGCAACGCTGGTATGTTGCACCTGCGTTCTTCAGGCCAAAAGGCATGGTTATGTAGTAGTATGTTCCATATGGGGTTATGAAGGAAGTTTTGATTTGATCTTCCTCCTTCATACGTATTTAATGGTACCCAAAATAAGCATCCATAAAAGCTCAGAGCCAGCAGTGGCATCTATTATTTGATCGATTCGCGGTAATGCGAATCTATCTTTTGGACACAATTTGTTCAAACCGGTGTAATCTATACACAACCTAAGAACAATATTGTCTTTCTTCGGGATTAATACTGGGTTTGCAGACAATCAGTATGTATAACTTCCCGGATAAAATCAGCTGCTAAAAGCCCGATAATTTCCTTGCCAATAGCCTTCCGTCTTCTTCCGTCAAATCGACGGAGACCTTGTTTGACGGGTTTGGATCCTGGAATCACCTTGAGTTGATGCTCAGCAAGTTCCCTTGGTACACCTGGCATGTCCGCAGGACACCAGGCAAAAATATCCCAGTTCTCACGAAGGAACCTGACGAGCGCGCTTTCCTATTTGTCGGTCATCCCGATTCCCACTACGATAAATTTTGTCGGATCTTTGGGATCTAGAATAACCTGTATTGTATTCTCGGAAGATTTGAAACTATCTGACGGCTTCCGGCTTTCTTTCCATGCCGGCATTTCTGTCGGCGATACTTCTTTTGCCCGCTCTTGCTATCACTTGTTCGGTGCAAAGGGCGTTTTTTTCCAGCTCGTTTGCCAATTTGAAGTCTCCCGATATGGTGATTACTCCTCCTTTTGGCCCTGGCATCTTCAGCTTGTTATAAATATAACATGATCTTGCCATGAATTTCGTGAAAGCTAGACGTCCGAGTATTGCATGGTATACACTTTCGAACGGCACCACCTCGAAAGAGATTTTCCTGTCGGAAGTGCTCTTTTTCTCCAAAGGTTACATCTAGGGAAATTTCTCCTAGGGAATGTGCTTGTCTGGCAGGAACAATGTCGTGGAAACGTATGTTGATGTGATTCAGCTGGGTCTCGGATATTCGCAGATGCTTCAATGTATCCAGGTACATAATATTGATACTGGTTCCTCCATCCATGAGCACTCTTTTTAGCCTAGTGTTTTGAACAATAGGGCTTATAATTAGAGCTTTTGTGCCGGGTTCTGGGATATTTCCGAGATAATCAGACTGATCCCAGGTAATTGGCGTATTTTAATACTTCAAGAACTTGGGAGTTGGTGGAACAACCGCGTTTATTTCTCAAAGTGTTCTCTTTGCCTGTTTTGTTGAGGGAGTTGCCAGGAAAGTTAGGTTGCATTCTCCATCAACTCTTGGGAATTTTGGTTCGCCTTTCCACTGTTGTTCCTGGATTTTTTTCATCAGTGTCCGATTCACTGTCTTCTTTTTCAGTTTGTGGCTTTTGCTTGGATAATTTCCTCTTGGAGTTCTTTCCTTTGTTCCCGGATCCTGCAATGCCTTTCATATGCTTATTAAGCCGGCATTGAGCATTGGTATGGGTGGGTTTCCCAAATTGCGAATGGTGGACACAGTTTTCCGACTTAATCTTTTTCCACTCTTCCTTTCAGTAGGAGATAGGTTCTGTGCTTCTTCCTTTCCATTTTCTCCCATTATCCTTTCCAAAGGCTATATTAACTTCTTTGGACTTTGGTTGTGCTTCTGGAGTATCTTTTTTCTAAGAACGAGGTGTCTTTTTGGCCTGAGCCAAAGCATGAATATTTCCACCTCTCGCTCTGATGTCGTCTTCAGCCGTTGCGTGCTCAATGGCGGTGGTAAGCATAGATCAGAGATCTTTGTGCTCCTTTGAACCAACCATGAACGGTACGAGGCTGGTTTTTAAGCTGATGAAAGCATGCATTGCTTGTACATCACTTACTCCAGAGCAGTTGTTTTTCATTGTTGTCCATCTTGAGATAAAGTCGACATACGGCTCGTCTTCAAACTGGATGCCGTGGTTTAGCTGGTTGATGCTCTTAGGGCGTTTATATGTTCCCCGAAAATGATGAGTGAATACTCTAGCCATATCATCCCTACTATCCACGGTTCTTGACGGAACCCCGTTGATCCAATCTCTAGCTTCATCCAGTAACATTAGGGGGGAATTTTACCGCCTCTAAATCTGTCCCTTTGTTAATCTGGACGGCAGTATCGTAGTCTGAAAGCCAAGTATCCGGGTTTGTACTGCCGGTATACTTTGGTATGTTGGACCAACTTTGGCGAAGCCAGAATGTAAAGTTATCCTCCGGATCCTGTCAACAAAACACTTCAGTCCAAAGTATAGACCATCTCTTTCCGGCTTATCGGCGTGAACGAAATATCTGTCGGCTGAATAGACAGAAGGGGATCTGCTCCTTTCTGGATCATTGTTTCGCGATTGCGCTTTTCCGGGGTTATCCCTATTTCGTCCGTTGTCATGACCTTTAGAATAAGGTGGAGTTCTACTCCTTGACCTTTCTTTGTTCCTAGGATGAGTACGGTATCTCTCACGTCTGTGAGGAGTGTTGTATCTTCCGGTTTTTTCAGTTGGGCGTCTCGGAGGCGGCATTGCTTTTCTGTCTTTCCGGTTTTGTTCTTCCCGATCAGGGGGATGAATTCCACCTTTCGGCAGATAGGATCCTGTTCTGGACGCTGCATCCTTATGATCTGGAATTTTCTTGTCCTTTCTCGGATCTTCTTTTTTCTCCTTAGAATTGCCTGAATCTCCAGGTTCTCCAGGTCCAGGTGCTCCAGCGGCGCATCTGGCAGTTTTGCATAGGGCCGAGTCGTCGTGCAACTTCCCTGATCTTGTTTGCCCTCGCTGTTGTTGTTGCAATGCTTTTCCTAATAAAACATACACCCCTTGAAGCTTTTCGTCGTTGGAGTACAGATCATCATTGAGGATGGCGAATGCGGCTTCCGCGTTTTCTGCTGCGGTTGTGTGTACATGTTCGCCCTTGGCATTAGTGCCGTTTACTTGCTTTTGCCAAGAAGGGTTTTGGAACCGTTATTTTGGCGGCAATACTCCCGGTCTTGCGATTCCGGGTAACCGTGTAGGTTTTATGCCAGATCTACTCCTTCTTTCGAATTCCTCTATTTCTTCCTGCTGCAATTTAATGTCAGCCTAGGTTTTTAACAGGTTTTCCCGAGTTCTGAATAGATGTTGTTGATGCCGCTGTAGAGCTTGTCTCCTGTCTTCCAGCACTTCAGCGGGTTCGTCACGTCCCACTGGAGTTTGAATTAAATCAAGTTCGTCAGAACAGGGATTTCCATCGTTTTCTTCTCCGCAGGCTTGATTTCGCTTCCTCCTCCTACTTCCAGGTTTTGATTAGTAATGTCTGCCAATTTCTTCTTCTGGAGTTCATACTGGAGTTTCTTGGCAGTCTTCTTTTCCTTCTTGGAAGATGGAGGTTTTTTTCCTAGGTTCATCTTCCTTGACATCAGGGTAAGTTGGGCTAGTTTAACCGTCCTCTCTTTCTTACATCTGGCGGAGGTGTTTTGGGGTCTTCATCGTCTCCGCCATCCGTTTTTTCAGCCGGTTTTGCCATAAGCACTTCATGGAAGCCCCCTTGCATAGATTTGACATTTCTTTCGAAAGCGTCTTCATATTCGTCCTCGGAATCTAAATCTTCAGATCCGGGTTCCGACTCCAATCTTGCCTCTAGGTCGGCTAGCATAGAGTCGGCTTCCGAGTTCGTCATCTCATTGACGGGTGTCAGATCTTCCACTTCAACTGTGGTATTGTTTTCATCTTCCTCTTCCACGTGATTGCCTTCATCCGTGTTTTCAGTGACCTCGGATTGCACCATACCAATAAAGTGAGATCTGATTGCAGGCATCTCCGAAGAGGCAGCAATTTCAGAGGGGTATTGGCGATCTGAGCAAAATACGGCATCATAGTTTTCTTCAACTGGGTATAGGGAGGGTGGGATAAATTTGCTTCCACCACAGAATCCCATTGCCTCCGTAGTTAATCCGATAAAGATGTTTGCAGATCCAATCGGTAAAACGCAGGCACTTACCAGATGATTCCATGCTGGCATGTACGATCCATTGTCGAGGAAGCGTCCGATGTCGTTGTCGAATTCCAAGCTTCCGACAGTTATGGTACTGCCGATTCCGCTGAGTATCCCCGATCGAAACATAACGCCTGACGTCGCTGGCCCCACGGTGGGCGCCGGCTGTCGAGACATCATAGTAGAGTTCATAGACGGGGGTGCCATGAGAATACATGTAGAGTCGTTGGGGGACGTGGTAGTATGACAATCAGGAACACCAGGTTTACCCAGGTTCGGTACATCGTAACTAGGCGACGTTCCTACTCCTGCAATCTCACTAAATCAGGGCTGAAGCCTGAAGTATACAAAGTACAATGTGAGTAGAGTTTCGCTAACTCGACGAGGATCAACTTCTCGGCGAGTTGGCTTCTAGCTAATTGTCCTCGTTTTCTTCTCTCCCATCCAGCTTTATATAGATAGCCGGGTTAGGGCTTACAGAAAGGAAATCTAGAAGACTATGGTAAGTATCTAACTTGGAAAGCAGGAATCTGCCTTCTACTTCAAGCCGCACCACTTTGCGCCGTGGTTCGGGTTCTTCTAGAATCCGGCTTCTGTGCGTCAGCTTACTGGGCCGCCTAATGGACTGTGATCCATTACCAACAGGCCACCCTGGTAATCCGGCTTTTTAGGACAATGCCGGATATACCCCTAATCGGTAATATATCCGACAATCAATATTTAACTTGACATAATCCATAGCTGGTCTTACCCACCCGAGTTCCTTCACTTGTATATTCTTCTTACAAGATCTATCATAGTTCAAAGCCATTGCTAGAATAGGATGTGAGGTGATAGCCGGTTTCAGGACAGCCTCCTCGCGGGCTATCTTCCCGCGCTCCCACCATATGAACCAGCAAGAAGTGATAATAAGCTCTTTAGCATCCAAATCATCGAAGCCTGGAACCTTCATGTTATTATTCCTCAGAATATATTCCAGCACTCCTGAGCCTTTTCTATCAAGAATCTTCATGTTCGAGATCATCTCCCAAAGCCCAAGGTTTTCCCAAATTTCCTTTACACGAACGCATCCGAAGAAAGCATGCCTAAGGTCCTCACAATCTATTTTGCAAACCGGACACAAACTATCTGAAACAATGTGTCTGTTCGCGAGGATACTTTTGCAAGGGATAGTACCATGTAGAATCCTCCATGCGCATATTTTTACCTTTGCTGGTACCCGCAATTTCCAAAGCATATCCCAAACTGGATTGATGTCCGAGGTCCCCAGTCCACTCATTCTAGTGAGTTTCCTTCCATGTTGGTGATCCCACTCTGTATAATAGGCAGACCAAACAGGGAAGATGCCATTTTTCGTATTGTTCCATGAGACAAAATCTTCCATCAAGCCAAAACATAGGGGGATTTGCATGATACGATAAACATCCACTGAGAGAAATGTGTTACGAAGTCTCTGTTCATCCCAACACCTTCTTTCAATATGAATAAGATCTGAGACCCTGGAATATAATGCTCCTCCCCTCTCGGAGACCACTTTCCAGAGGGCTATTTTGGGATCCATGGATCATCCAAAATATTAATATTTTCTCCGTTCCCCACTCTCTAGATACGCCCCTTCTTGAAAGTTTGAATACCTGCCCATATACTTTGTCAAGTGAAGGAGGATCCTCTCTTCAAACTTGCATTTAAAAATCCCCCGAGGGGTAATATTTCGCTTGCAAGACCCTAGCACAAAGAGACTCAGGTTCGAACAGAAGTCTCCAAGCTTGTCGGGCTAACATAGCTAGGTTAGAACAGTGCAAGTCTCTAAAACCCATGCCCCCTCTCTTCTTAGGGACACACAATTTCCACCATGCAAACCAGTGCATATGTTTCTGTCCATTCTCATCTTCCCACCAGTAAGGGGTCATAGCATCCGTGATCCCTTTTACTTTTCAAGTCTATTGATTATAGAGAGAGGAGAGAAATGAGATGGGCGTACCGGTTGGTGGGCACTTGGCGGTGGCATGTTTTGTAGTTCCGAACCGATCCAGCTTTGGTGCGAGGCAAGGGTCGCTCAATAATTTTGCACTAATTGCTGCTCCGCTCTACGGTTCGTGATCCACAGAGTTGAGGCGTTCGGCATGACTCCATCTACTCCGATCGTGGAGTTGGGAGCTGGACTGTTGCCAAACAGCCTTGACACTGCAACTTTTCTGTTTACAGAAAGCAAAGCGTGTCTAGCCACGAGCTCCAGGACTGTGTCATCCCACAATCCGAGCTATGTCCTTGACTTCCCACAAACTAGTTGATGGTGCACATATAGCAACCATGAGGTGTGCTAAGTCAAAGCTGTAAAAACGCAAATAGAAAAACGTCCAACTGACAAAACTGAAACCGTCGAGAATCGATGCCTACACCGGTGAAATTTAGAGATGGGCGAGGGAGACAGGGTTTAAGCCAACAATCTCTGCCCTCAACCCTGACGGACGAGCCTCACATCGACGATCCGCACCTTGCAACGCAGCTCCTGGAAACGGACACAATCAAATGTCTTCGTTATTATGTCCGTCTTCTGCTCGCTGGTTCCGATGAACTCCATCAGCGGGACGTCGTCGGTCCCAGGAGTTGCATCAAGCAACACAGGGGTTACGTTGAGGTCGAAGAGTGGTGGCGCGGTCGGAAAGGGCTGAGAGGTGATCTCCGGCGATGTGTCCGCTGATGACAGCCCGAGCTGCGACGTAGTCGACCCGAACTGCGGTGCAGTCGGGAATACGTGTCACAACCCCGGACCCAGAGATATACATACTGTTATGTGCTCCTAGCCATGGACTCACAAGAGCTTCAGGGTTACCAGCCCCGGCCGCAACAAACAACGGCAGGCAGACTGGATTCATCGGCACGTAGTCCGGATCCCCAGTCTACTACTCCTTGTACCCATGCTAGTCATAACCAACTATGCATATCAAAGCTCTCACGAATCGTATGAAACTGAAGGAAACGGGACCAAAGCTATACAAAGCTGCTATGTGTCAGAAAGTGCAACAACAATCGAGGGTTACTGGGGTTACCTCGCCCCAGGCCGATCACATCGACAGGCGGGCTCGGACATGGATCATCGGCTCCACAACCCCTCGACTGCGACAACTATGCAGGCATAGCCAAAACTGTATAACAATGAGCTCGAAACCAACAACCGATCAAAGCAGCACTCTAGACATGAAACTTGTATTAAACAGGTGTTACTAGAGTATAGCTTTACAAACAGAGGTCACATGACCCAACATTACATCAGACAACGGAAGGAAAATTATGTTGCTAATCAACAAGAACCAAAAGGCCTAAGAGGCCGCAACATAAGGCGACGTCCCATCCCATAGATTCCAGGCTGCTACCTGGGAACCCCAAACTACTCGTCGATGTCCACGTTGAATCACCACCGATGCGAGATCTTCACCTGAACCCAAAATTAAGCAAACCTGAGTACGGGAGGTACTCAACAAGACTTAGTTAACCTATTATATATCTGCTATCTTCAGAAGGGGTTTTATGAAGGCTATTTTGCATAAAGCGATCTTTATTTTCCAAATCGAGGGGGAATAGCACGTATCATAGAAGTTTTTCAAAACAGATGAGAAACTCAACTAATGTAATCATCATCTTTTCAAACCACCAACATCAACTCCCAGCATCTCACAAGCCACAAGGATCACCCCTCTCGGCATCTCCGAGGAGGCACCCTTCATCTATTGCCTCCATGCTTTGTCAACATCTTTTACGCCACGTTCAGGTTATCTATGGCCAAAATTACTTTCACCAAGTCGTCCTTAACCGTGGACACGACTTCTCGAAAAGATTTATCCCTGTAGGGGGTACACTTTACCCACACGTAACATCCGACTCTTAGCGCCACATGTACGTTCTTCCATGGAACAAGGCAGAGGGTGGCTGGCCACGACCTTTACCTTACCCAACCCTATCCATGAGTCAACCCAAGACAGGGCCACCCCGTCAACAGGGAGTTGGCCATCCTCCTGACGGCACCTGTCTCTGTGAAGCGGGGTCAAGATCCGTGTACGTCCATCACTTGGCCCCGGTCACGTCCTAGCGGAGCATTTTGTTTTCAAAACCGTTTAAAAGGTTTTATTTGGGGTGCAGAATGGAAATCTCAAACTACGTGACTCATGGATAAAGCCAGCTAAGTTAGTCGGTCGGCGAGCCTCATGGCCATCGCGCGTGGTTGTACGCTCAGTCTTGGCTTCTGCGTCCGACCTTACTCCTAGGGTTGGCGAGTACGGAACGAACAACCACTTCCCAAGTGGCCTCCCGTCCACGCCTTAGTCAAATTAACCACACAGTGCTCATCTTACCACGTCATAATATCATACTAGGTTATCGCATCTCTGATTCATCAACCGGATGGAGCAGAGGTAAACAAGCATGTAAAGCTAAGCGAAGCAGGTATGAGGCTCTGGCGATGCGCACAAGCAAATCTATGTCGGCTAGGAACAGTGGATCAGGATATTGAGGCAATGCAGTGTATAGGTGATCTATATCTACTAGCATCAAATACTTTGGAATCGAATGCAAAGCACGAGAATCAAATGTTGTTCGAAAACATATATGAGCAGATAAGAGGTTATGCTTTCCTTGGTTATAAGAAAACCAGATAGAGGATCTTCGGGGATAAGTGCTTGACTTGTCGGTTAAGATCAAGTATTCACCATGGAGTTGCTGGCCTTTACTTCGGAGTCACGTTCTACCGAGGGGGAAACAACACCGAAACGAAGAAGAACAATCAACCATGGCATCGATGCAATGCGCAATATGTATGCATGAGCAAGTTAATGCAATAAATTAAAGTCCTAAACATGTACGTTGGGTTGCTAGGGTTCATATGTCAGTTAGGCATTTTTATTGAAATTAACCCGAACCATACCCCGGAGGGGGTTTCGGACGGTTATGAAAGTGTGTACCATTTTAATAGCTCAAAAAGGTCTAAAAACATCATAGCTAGATTGCATTTGTCATTTTGAGCAAATTGGTATATAACTTGTAATATTTGGAATTTATTGAATAAAAACTTATTTTTCTATTTTAAAGGATTTAACAACATTAAATAAAATGGCCAAAATTCAACTTTACCAAACATGTGTGAAAATGGTATATTTGGAAAGAGTACATTTTTCTGAACAAAATCATACTTTCCTTTTATTTTTCTGAATAATATTTTAAAAGATATTAAATTATCAAATTTTACTCATTTTCTGCAATTTAATAGAATTACTAAAAAGAGGGAGTTATGACATCACAAAGATGTCACAGTGACATCATGCGGAGGCAAACCCCTCTGTTGAACATGCAATTGATCGATTCCGCGGAAATCTCACGAATTGAGATGCTCCATTATCTAGAGGAGGCGACGACGAATGCAACGGTGGTCGCGCCGCTCGGGGATGTCCGCCGGAGATTCGCCGGCGTGCAGTTTTGTGGAGGCCAACGGCGGCGCACGCCGGTGATGATGAAAACGACGATGAGGAGCTCAATGGAAAGCACGGGGAGGGAGCCTAGCTCACCTTAAACATGTTGGAGAGGACGGAGAGGTAGGAGGAGGTCAGGAACGCCGGCAATGGCGCCCGGCACAGTTCGGCCGTCCGTGGAGGAGACGCCGGAATTCTCGGCCCCTAGGCCATCTCCCCTGCTCCGCTCGCTCGAGGTGAAGGAGGGGACCAAGGCAGAGCTCGTAGGCGTTTCAGAGCGGAGAGGGAGGCGACGTAGCGGCGGCGGCGACGGATTACGGCGGGGTCGGTTTTCGGCTAGGGTTTCGAGTTTGTCCGGGACAGAGAGAGAGGAAGAGGGTGCTCGAGGGGGTTTCTGCGAGGGGGGAGAGGTCGGGACGCCTCCCCAACGTGCTTATCCCCACGGGAAGGGGTAGCAGGAGGTGGCAGCGCGCCTCCCTCGTCTTGCGTCCTTCTGGCGGGAGCTTGAAGAAAGAGGAAAGAAAAAAGAATTTTCCGAAAACCCCCTGTAAGTTCTAGAAATTACCAGGAGGTCCTTTTCCATTTAAAAACAGAACAGAAACCATTTATTTGAGGGCCTTTTTGCAAACAAAATTTTTGGAAAAAATACATTTTGGAAAGCTCATGAAATTTCCAATCTTGCCATATTTTTGTTTTGTGAAATTGAATTACTTTTCAATACAAAATTTTGGAACCCATTTTAAGTACTTTTTGTGGGATTTTTCTCAAACCATTTAAATTCAAATTTTAAATTGTTTCAACATGGTTTTAAAGTTTTGTTTCATTCATGTATGACATGAACACAACACCACACACCCTAATGTAGAAAAATTTGGGATGTTACAAATCTACCCCCCTTACGAGAATCTCGTCCCGAGATTCCCGAAGGAGAAGAAAGGAGGAACACCGGTTTTGAACGATCTTCTCGAAGAGATTAATCCGTAGCATCTGTAAGTATTGAACGGATACACCTTAGGTAAGAGGGAAACTCTTAGGAAATGATCTTCACGAAGATCGAGTATATCATGGCCAACTCATGACAGGAATGTTCATAAGGAACTTTTGAGTTAACAGGCATGAAACACATCAAGGTAGCGGAGGGAACAGAAGATGGTTTCAAATTTGCGTACGATTGTTCTTGGAAGGATTTAGAATATGAGCTTTGCACAAGACTTTAAATCCTTTTGGAAAAGATAAGTTGAGCAACTCGTAACACCGAGGTTTCCTCAACATGGAATATCAGAACGGAAAGGATTGTCTTGGATACCACGACGTAATATCCGTAGACGAGGGGAAAACACGAGAAAACACTGTACTTCGTGCGTCAGAGAAAATTTGATACACGATCATGTTCACTCTTCGAAGTGGACACGGAAGATAACGGAACTTTCACTCCGTCAAAACTTTGTCGAAAACTTTGTCAAAGATCGGGATGTTACTTCACGACAGAGGATGAGTAACCAAAGGACGTTGGAACACCGTAATTAAAGAGGAATTTCTTGGTCACACCATAAATATGGGTAATCAACGGGGATTGAAACACCGGAAGAAAATAGGGAATCTCTTTCCTATTGTGGTTGGACGTAGCAACACATCTACCACATGGTTAAGACCCCATGGCTAAAGTGACTGAAAAATTCACACAATGTGTGAGATGAACAGAACTTCAGGTACTAACAACTTGAAAAAGGGAACTGATCAACGGCGGTTACGAAACACCAAGAGATGTTCTCCTGATGAACTTGTTTCCACTGAAACAAAGGTTTGGAGGATCAACGAAGAGACATTGGAAGAATCAACTTCCAGGTTCTGCTGGATGTTCTAGATACCGACAGCAGGCTCACGACAAGCCTTCTATAGATCATCAAGTCAATGTAAAACTCCGGTTTGGAAGAACGGGGAGGAAACTTGTTAGAATAAGCCAGACAAAAATTCTCACTGAGAGTGGTTGTTCTTACGGATTCAAAGAGATATGACATTAGGCCTTCCGGCTAATTGCGTCAACCACAACATCAACCATGCCGGATTTTCGAGAGGACCTAAGTCAATACCCTTGAGGAAACACCAACCATCGTTGCTGCTTAAGATCCAGCTTTGGTTAGTGGATTTATAGCTCAGACTCAGTATGTTTGAGCGAAGAGATTGCACCGGTTACCAACGAGATACATATGCTGGATTCTCAAGATATGGACTACGATGCCACGCTCAAGAAGGTAAGCGAGATTGTAGAACTCATGTATTAGCAACTTGCGAAAGACGGTTGCACCTACATGAACTACTTGCAAAAGAACACATCGGAGTCCTTGTGGGAAAGATGATTACCGAGATAACGAAGTTCTTGGACTTCTTCTCTTTCACGGGTAATCAGTCAGTGGCTTAGCGTGGATGCAAACTTCTTCAAATAAATGGAGTTAACAACCTACCATCTCAAGAATAGAACACACATGCATGACCGACTTGGGATTATTCCCGAAGGAATAAGAAAACTCTTCTCGAATCCATGGCGACAACTTTCACCATAAGCTCATGGACTAGAGTAAGCCACTTCGAACATCTAAAACACAACTTCATGGTGACACAAAGATGGTTCTCGAAAGTTTCCAACATTGGTGCCAAGTGTTCAACATGAACCTCTTGCAACTTGGAGAAAATAGGAATGCCATCGATGGGCTCGACAACACCTTATCACGATACTCCAAGTAGAGGGATTCATATGGTATATGAACAAGGAAGAGTATTGGTCAGACTAAAGGACATGAAGGTGTACCATCAAGGTAGTCCTTGAATCTAATCTTGATTTGAAGATAGCCCAAATCAAACCAAGGTAGGATGAAAGCATGTCCACTTAGGAGATACTATCCTGCTTCAACATAGAAGAAACTAGACATCCCTTAACAAAGGATCAAGTTAGGCGGAGCTTTTGTCTTTCAACTCTCCAAGTTTTGTTTAAGCTCAACCAACTAGTCCAAGGTGTCTAGCGTAGTTTCTTGGAGAAAGGAGCAATTCAGATTACCCCTTGTTTAGACATTACGGTCAGGTAACAACCTGGTGATACTTCTAGAGAGACAACTAGAATATCATAACCTACCAGTATGTCTCGGAGTTTGGAAGAAATTTTGCTTTTCAAAGCAATCGATATGTTCTTGAGAGCTTCGGCATGGACCTAACTCTCTGAACAAGAAGGTTCATCGGAATGAACGGATTTGGTAACACGGTCAACTTTATATAGAGACCGGGTGACCAATAGTGCTAAGGAGGATACAGATGGTTCTTAGACTTTTCGAAGCAATAAGAATTGCTAGGAATATCTGATACACATGGCAATGCACAAACCATCATTCTCATGCATTCAAGCTTAGAGGAAGGGGTGTGAAGATGTGTAAAAGCATCACTTCATCATTGAGGCCATGAAACTTCACACAACATCTTAATATAGAAGAGTGTGATACTCGAAGGTGGAACAAAACAGAAGCTAATGAAACTTCTTTAATCTGTAAGTTACAAAACTTTGACCTGGTCCTGGAGATGAACGAGGTACTGGAGTTCGTTTCTCCTGACATTCCAAGGTGGAACGTTCTGACGGATCGCAAGAGCAAATGTATTGGAAAAAATCCAACACAACTAAGCAACTTGGTTTCCAAACAGTAGATGAGGTTTGGAAGCAAACAAAGAATAGGAACGTGCTCTAGAAAATCCTGAGATCACGTTGGATGCACGGGTATTACTCATTTGTAGAACCCATGCCGAAAGATCGGTATAGCTGAATTGAACCAAAGATATGAGAATCATGAAGAACACTCTTGTTGTGACTCCTTTTGATTCTTGGAGAAAACCTATGGATATTGGAGCTGAGATTACCTAGCAATCCCGAGGTAGAACAGATTCTTCAGAATCCAAGGAAAGAGAACTTGGGTTAAAGGTCAGCATCCTGTACTGGTAGCGTGAACATTACATGGTTAAGAAACCACATGATTCAACCCACCGCAATTCAGCACATTCCGGGACCTTCGGTTCAAGTCCAAGGTTAGAAACCAAGAGAAAGTAACAACTACTATCTGAGTGTCGTAAAGGACACTATGAGTAGCGGTCACGAGGTATCTTTCAAAATACAACATAGCTCCGGAAGAACTTTGAGCAGAGGATAACAGACACATTCGAGATGGAAAGGAAATCTCGAGGTTCAGGATTTAGAACTTGGAAACATGTAGGAATGTGGAATCCGGACAACTCTGAGAGATTATGAGGGAAAGGAAAGCTCCCAGTTTAAGAGATAACGGAACACGGAACACATACGACTCTAGAAACTTTAACACTAGTGAAAGTAAAGTATAGGCACCTAGAGGGGGGGTGAATAGGTGCTACGGCAAATTTTAATTTTTCTCAAATTTAGGCTTGACAAGAAAGGTAAATTCTCTAGATAGTGCAACTAGTGATGAATTTACCTATATGACAAGACAAGCAATCAATGCAACAAGTACAAGTAAGTAAAGAGAGGGAGGAACGAGGTAACCGATGGAAGCACACGGAGACACGATGTATTTCCGAGTTCCTCCTTTTTGGGGGAGTACGTCTCGTTGGAGGGGTGTGAGCTCGCCACAAAGGCCTACTCAACGCCACTAAGGCTTCACCCTATTCTCCGATGAACTTCGCCACAAAGGCCTAGTTCACCTTCCACTATAGAACCCCTTTGAGGCGGGGATCAAATCCTTTACAAACAACTTGGGGCACACACCCACAACTTAATTGGGGGCTCCCAACACTTCTTGAATCACCAACAAGAAACAAGATGCCTAGGTTCTCCACAAGAGGAAACCCTAGGCAAGATCCCTCTAGCTAGAGAGGGGGAAATGAAGAACGGCTCGGTGAAGATGTAGATCGGGGCCTTCTCCTTCAATCCTCCAAAGATCTTCAAGATTGGGTGGAGGGATTGGGAGTTATGAGGGATTTGGTGAGTTCTTAAATGCTCATAAATGCTAAGAGGAAGAACTAGATCTTGAGGAAGAAGAGGAGGGGTATTTATAGTCCCTCCTCACAACTAGTCGTTGTGCAGGAAAAAAGGTACCGGAATATCCGGTCAACTTGCTCCACGCAGATCTTCAGTGCTGGACCGGATTATCCGGTTGATTTGGAATAATCCGGTACAAATAATCCGGTTGACTCCAGTAGCTCCAAGCTTCCAGTCCTTAGCCATTTTTCGCAACAACCGGAATATCCGGTCCAGGATGAATAATCCGGTCCGAATAATCCGGTTCACTTCTGTGAGCAAAACTTCCAGTCCTTAGAAGTTTTTCGCAACAACCGGAATATCCGGTCCAGGATGAATAATCCGGTCCGAATAATCCGGTTCACTTCTGTGAGCAAAACTTCCAGTCCTTACAAGTTTTTCGCAACAACCGGAATATCCGGTCCAGGATGAATAATCCGGTCCGAATAATCCGGTTCACTTCTGTGAGCAAAACCTCCAGTCCTTAGAAGTTTTTCGCAACAACCGGAATATCCGGTCCAGGATGAATAATCCGGTCCGAATAATCCGGTTCACTTCTGTGAGCAAAACTTCCAGTCCTTAGCAATTTTTCGAGCTCCTTTCTCAGCAACCGGAATATCCGGTCCAGGATGAATAATCCGGTCCGAATAATCCGGTTGAGTTCTGTCCCAAAAACCTCAGGCCAAACTTCACCGACTTTTCGGTGATCGATGCCGATGTTAAGTATAACACCTGCACACTAAACACTTCGATAAATAATGTACTTAGTATTGTTAACTAACACACAAAACACTGGGAAAACGAAATGCACTTTCAATCTTCCCCTTTTTGGTGTTAGATGACAATACTAAGATTTGCAATAAACCTTGACAGTAATCATGTTTGAAACAAGATGGAAATCTCTCCCCCTATCTCTATGCAAATCTTTTGTTTGCCTCAAACGCAAATGGATGCAATGATGTAAAGGGAGAAATTTTCAACAAGTAGCAAACATGACAATGAGACAATATCACCAATATGTTGAGTGTAAAGAAGTATATACCTTGTGCGAAAATGATATATCCAAGAATAACCAAGCACAACCATAGAAAAACTCCTCAACATATACGATAGATGACCATCACATCATAAATAGATAAACCATGATAAAATCCAGATAACCAACATAGTCTCACACATAATAGCACACATAGTTTTAAACGAGACAATAAACGACATAAGTTCACAAGCACGACAAATGAAGATAAAATGGACACAAGCTCTCAAGGAAAGATAAAAGCAAATGCTTGTGCCCGAACCCATGCAAATCCCGTAGTCTATAATAGCTACTTCTCCCCCTTTGGCATCGAGACACCAAAAAGGAGGGAAATAGCTAATCTAACGTCCCAGACATGGTCTAAGTATCCGACTCGCCTCCAGACTCCTGCTCATCATCAGACTCCTCCTCATCAGCAGCCGCATCATGAGCTCGAGCAGCAGTCTCCTGAGTAGACCTGAGAGCCGCCTCAATGCTCTCCCAAGGAGTGAAATCCCCAGCAGACCAAGCAGAGAAGGACTGAGCAGCAATAGGAGCTGGTACATCACCAGTGCCACCACTCATGTGATGGATAATCTGTCGCTGAGAGCTAGCCAAGTCAGTGTCCTTGCGATACGCCCTGTACTGTTCCTTGTGAATGTCCACCTTCATGCAGAGCACGTTGCGCAGAAACCAGGAGAGCTTCCTGACGTGGCGCAAGGTGGTAATATCAGACACAGGCGCCCTGGGAGCAGACTGAGAGCCAGAAGGACCACCCATAGAGGAACCACCCTCAAATGGAGCACTCTGAGAAGCAGCCGCAGTCTTCAGCTTCCTCTTGACATACAGCTTCTTGACCTTGTGCTCAGCCATGGGTAACTCGGTGTACTCCTTCCTCATCTCATACTTGATGAGCATCATGAAATAGGGAGCATAGGGAATGGTGTAGCCACCAATCATAGCAGCGTAGAGCTCGTGAAAGATGATGTCCATCACATCCACAGTATAGGAGACAGACGGGTCCTCTTCCTCCATACACTCCTTAGCCAGAATCAGAAGGTTGCACAGAGGAGTGGTGAGAGCATCGTTGTTACCTCCACTCGGCACAAGGAAAGCTCTGAAAATACGAACCAGCTGATCATAAAGTGGAAGAAGTCCCTCAAGTCCCCCAACAGTGAAACCAGGGGCATATAGCTCAGCCATGGACACCTCCCTCCTCGGCCTATCAACCTCGTGGACGCGGCGACCAAGAGGAGGGTGCTCACTGTAAGAGTAGCCAAGACGCCGAGCAAACCTCTCAAAAGATGCTTCACAAGGTGTGTCCTCAGACATCCACTTGAGATGGGTCACAATATCTCCAGTGGAGAACACGAGGGTGGACATAAACTGCATCACAAGCTGCGTGTTGTAGTTGCACTGAGTCTCCATAAGCTTCACTAGACCGAAACGCTCAACAATACTGGCTGCATCAACAAATTCCTCCTTGGCCTTGAGAGCGGCATGGTCATATGGATGCATAGGACGGCACGGAAAGCGGTAGTCACAATAGATGTCAGCATAAATATAGGACTGCTCCAGATTCCAGAACCGAGAATCAATATTTGCAACCCTTGGAGAAAGATAGGCATCCTTCTTTCTGAGCTCATTGAAATCCTGAACGGGAATGTCGGTCTTATAGTTGAGCCGAGGTTTCCTCTTGTTACGGACAGAAACTTGCTTCTTGTGCTTTGGAACACTCCGTTCATGGTCACCACCTGTGAAACAAGATAGTAGAGGGATAGCACAAGATGAGTACACTAGTGTCACACAACGGATACAATCATGCATAGAAACGATAGAGGAGATTCCAGGAAACAATCGAGGTAGAAATCTGGGAAAGATCAATTTGGGGCTGTCCTAAAACAGTACTGGACATAGCCGGATATTCCGGTTCAAAACTGAACCGGATATTTCGGTTCAGTCGTGGACCGGATATTCCGGTAGGTTGCGGACCAGCACAAAATCAATCTAAATCTCAGATTTCCACAGGGATTACAAACAAGGAATCTAGTCTATGGTTTCTAGCATGTAGGGGGGGGGGTCCTCTCCGGAACGAAATCTACCAAGCATAGCCAACAAAACGCAAATCCATGGAAGGTAAGGTTATAGCACCAAGATTCAAGAGATTTGAACATTACCGGGATCCATGGAGAAAAATGCTTGGGTAGAGTCGTTCCAAAACGCGAGGAGAACAAGATCCGGGCCAAAGCTCCAAGATCTCGCGGAGGAAACGGCCCGGGAGGCCAAGAATCACGGCGGCGGCGATTTGGTGGAGAGGAGCGGACGAGAAAAGGGCAAGAACTGGCCCTCCCCGTCGGGCTCCAGGCTTTATGAAGTGCGCCGAACCGGATATTCCGGTTCAAGTTTGAACCGGATATTCCGGTTCAAAACTGAACCGGATATTCCGACTGCCTCCTGATTCAAAATTTCCTCGTTTTCAACGGACGATACTAGTGCTTAGAAAAGAAAGGCTTTTTGAGAGAAAGGCTTAGGATAGATTTAACAAACTGAGACTAGTACTTATCCCTCTCAAGAGCAAGAAACAACCAACTAAAATACCAATTGAGTGGGATTTTCCTAGGAAGAACCACTTAGCCGGGAAAAACACACGAAATGCAATGAAATGACAAGTAGAAAAACCCAACTAAGATCCAACTCTTCGAAATGAAGAGGTTGGTGGCCGAAGCCACCATGTAAGAGTTCTAGGTATGCAACCGCGAAGATATATCTTGGGGGCATTGCCAAAACTCAACATTGAAGCTCACAATTCAACATTAGAAAAAGAGAGATCACAATGAATTTTTGCTATGGGCATAATGGGGGAAGGGAGAACCCAATGTGTTAGGATAGCACTCCCCCTATGTCCATGCCTACATCTAAACTCGAACACGTTTCATCTTTAGGGGTGTGCGCAAGATAGTCAAGTCAAGCTCCTTGAATCAATCACATTTAGCTCATTCCTCAAGAACAAGAACCTTGCATCATCAAGTGGCTTCGTGAAAATATCCGCAAGATTGTCCTTGGTGGGCACATAACCTAGTGCAATGTCACCTCTCGCCACGTGATCACGGATGAAGTGGTGGCGAATCTCAATGTGCTTCGTCCTTGTGTGTTGCACCGGATTGTATGCAATCTTGATAGCACTTTCATTGTCACATAGAAGAGGTACTTTGTCCAAATGAACTCCATATTCCTTGAGAGTTTGCCTCATCCATAGCAATTGGGTGCATGCACTTGCGGCGGCAACATATTCGGCTTCGGCGATGGAGAGAGAGATGCAATTTGTTTCTTCGAGGACCAACTTACAAGGGACCTACCAAGAAATTGGCAAGCCCCGGAAGTTGACTTCCTATCATCTTGATCACCCGCCCAATCGGAATCCGTATATCCATTGAGAGAAAATTGTGCCCCCTTTGGGTACCACAAACCAAATCTTGAGGTATGAACCAAATAACGAAAGATCCTATGAACCGCCATTAGATGGCAATCCTTAGGAGCCGCTTGATACCTTGCACACACACCTACACTCAAAACGATATCGGGCCTAGATGCACAAAGATAGAGCAAAGAACCAATCATAGAACGATAAAGCTTTTGGTCCACATCCTTACTCCCTTTTGGATTACGAGAGAGATGACATTTGACTTGCATAGGAGATGTCTTGATCTTGGCATCTTGGAAGTTAAACCTCTTGATCATATCTTGGGTATACTTGGCTTGAGAAATGAAAGTCCCACGAGCCAATTGCTTGATCTCAAAGCCAAGGAAGAATTTAAGCTCACCCATCATAGACATCTCGAACCTGTCAGGCATAAGCTTAGAGAACTCATTATTGAAAGCTTGGTTAGTTGAGCCAAAGATGATATCGTCCACATAGAGTTGGCATATGAAAAGCTCTCCCTTTAATCTCTTGGTGAAGAGAGTGGGGTCAATCTTCCCAACTTCGAAACCACGACCATCTAACAACTCCCTAAGGTGCTCATACCAAGCACGAGGTGCTTGTTTGAGACCATAGAGAGCCTTGTCAAGTTTGTAAACGTGGTTGGGAAAGTTGAGATTCTCGAACCCCGGAGGTTGCTTAACATATACCTCCTCTTTTAGTGGACCATTCAAGAAAGCACTTTTCACATCCATTTGTTGCAATTTGAAATTATGTGAGGATGCATAAGCAAGGAGGATACGGATGGACTCAAGGCGAGCCACGGGCGCATAGGTTTCATCAAAGTCAATGCCTTCAACTTGGGTGTAACCTTGAGCGACCAATCTTGCCTTGTTCCTAATGACAATGCCATTCTCATCTTGCTTGTTCTTGAAAATCCACTTGGTGCCAATAACATTGTGGCAATCCTTGGGTTTCTCAACCAATCTCCAAACTTTGTTGCGCTCAAAGTTATTGATCTCATCATGCATAGCTTCAACCCAATCGGAGTCCTCAAGAGCTTCATACACTTTCTTAGGCTCCACCATAGAGATATGAGCTTGATGCTCACAAAAATGAGCCAATTGCCTTCTAGTGGATCTTCTAGTTTGAACATCCTCCAAGACCTTTTCATCTTGGGCATCAATTTGCTTCAAAGCTCTTCTTATCCTTTTGATGCGACGGGCTTCGATCTCCTCATTATTGCGAGGAGGAATCACTTGATCATCTTGATCATTTGGGTCCCCATCTTGACCAACATGGCCTTGATCATCAACATCGTCATCAACAATATCTTAAATACTAGCTTCAACTTGAGAAGAGGATGAAGAGGATGATTGATCTTGGCCTTGATCTTGACTCGCATTAGTGAGAGGAGTGGGTACGACTTGCGGAGTCACTTGATCAATGAGAGGAGGGTCTTGAATATGTTCTTGGTTAGGTGTAGTAGTTGGCTCCTTGGCTTGATCTTCAAATGTAGAGGAGGGCTCCACTTGGGTAGAGCATAGTCCTTCTCGAGTCGCCATAAGGTGTCCCTCGATGGGGCGGAAGAATCCCACACCCATCCTTCCTATGGCTTCTTGAGGCATTTCAACATCTACATTTGAAACATGAAATTGCGCCACTTGGGAGCCGTCATTTTCCTCGAAAACCACACTACAAGATTCTATGACAATCCGTGAGGCTTTGTCATAGACTCTATAAGTGTGGGATTCGGCACCGTAACCAACAAAAATACCCTCAATAGTTTTGGATTGAAATTTCGACAACCTAATACCCTTGATCAAATAAAAGCACTTACAACCGAATACACGGAAGTAGGATACGTTGGGCTTGTTGCCGGTGAGGATCTCATATGGGGTCTTGCTCAAGCCTTTGCGGATGTAGAGGCGGTTGGAGGAGTGGCATGCGGTGGACACGGCCTCGGCCCATAAATATTGGGGAGAAGAGTACTCCGCCAACATGGTCCTTGCCATATCCAAGAGAGTGCGATTCTTCATTTCGGCAACACCATTTTGTTGAGGAGTGTAAGTGGCGGAGTATTGGTGACGAATGCCTTCTTCACTAAGAAATTCATTCAATGTATAGTTCTTGAACTCCGACCCATTATCACTCCTAATAGCCATGATTTGCACATTGTGTTGACGTTGCACTTCGTTGGAGAAGTCGATGATGGTTTGTTGGGTCTCACTCTTGCACTTGAAGAAATAAACCCAAGTGTATCTTGAATAATCATCGACAATCACCAAGCAATACTTCTTGCCGCCAAGACTTGCCTCGGGCACGGCACCAAAGAGATCAACATGAAGAAGCTCCAAGATCCTCTTTGATGAGATAATAGTCTTGGCCTTGTGCACAATGTCATGCATCTTCCCTTCAACACACGACCTACAAACGTGATCCTTTGCAAAGGAAACATTTTCTGTTAGTCCAACAATAAGGCCACTTTTGTGAAGACTTTGCAAAGTTCTCATGTTGACATGGGATAGCCGGCGATGCCATAACCATCCCAAGTCCGCCTTCCCGAAAAGACACATTGCTTGAGTGTTGGTTGACTTAGAAAAGTCTACCACATACAACTCATTTTCAACATGTCCCACGTGAGCGACGTCAAGAGTCTTGCTCCTCAAAAGGACCACAATATCACCATCAAAGAAGACGGAGAACCCCATCTTACTAAGAGAGCGGACGGAAAGTAAATTGTAACCAAGGGATTCGACAAGCATGACGTTCACGATAGTGATATCGGGAGCCACCACAACCTTGCCAAACCCGGATACCTTAGACTTGGATGAGTCCCCATAAGTGACGGTTGCTTGGATGTCATTTGGTCGCAACTCCGTCACAAGTTCTTTGCTTCCGGTCATATGATTAGTGCATCCACTATCAAGAATCCATTTAGTCCCACCGGAAGCATAGTCCTGCAAGAGATCATTGACTAGAGTTAGGACCCGAGTTGGGTCCCTTCATGTTAGCAACAAGGGTCTTTGGAACCCATATAGTGTAGTCAATAAAACCCTCAATAGGACCAACATATTTAGCTTGCACAACACCATAATAATCAACATATAAGAAATGGTGTGGGTTGTTAGTTCCCGCGGAGGAGCTACGAGTAGTGTTGTCCCTCATGACAATACCACCCGAAGCACCATGTTTGTTCTTCTTCTTGTTCCTTTTCTTGGCTACATAGCCAAGACCTTGCTTGCCCACTTGTTGCCTTGGAGCACTCACTTGTGGTCTAGAAATGACCGCATTAGTGCTTGGGGCAACCACTCGTGGGGTGGCAAGCACCACCTTTTCAACTTGAGTGCTTTTGCCCTTGAGCCTTGCTAGCTCATCCTTCAACCTAGCATTTTCTTCAATAATATTTGCATGATCACAAGAAGAAGTAGAAGTGCTAAAATGGTTAGATTGAGTAAGTTGAGTTTGAAGTTGTTCATGCAACTCTTTGAGGGATGAGTGTTGGCTTTCCAATGCTTTGTGAGCAATGGTTAGCTTTTCAAACTCCTCGGTTAGTTTACCATGACCAACCCCAAACTCTACTTTATCCTTTTTAGCCTTTCTATATTTAGCAATAGCAAGATCACGTTCCTTAATGATTTTAGAGACAAGTTCATTATGAGTAGTTTCAATAGTTTCAAGTTCATCCTCTAGAGAAACTCTACCATCATGCTCTTCTTCAAGAGTCATTGAGAGAGATGCAATTTCATCCGCATCCCTTCTCTCAATCTCACCTTTCTTCTCAAGGGCCTCTTGGGCCTCTCCCAATTGCCTCATGAGATGCTCAAAGTACTTCTTGGTCTCCCCTTGCATGTTAGACATAAAACGGTCCAAGGAGGCTCTTTCCTCTTCTTCTTTAAGACAAGCAATATGTTCTAGTACACTAGGGGTCTTAGAGTTAGGAGAAGATGATACCTTCGTGGCCTTAGCCATGAAGCACTTGGCATCGCGTTGAGGAAGATTTTCATTGGGGGATTCAAAGAGAGATGACGAAGATGGAGTGGAAGCAATAGCTAGAGCGGCCACTTCACTTGTGGTTTCTTCTTCTTCATCACTCCCGGAATCATACTCCTCTTGAGTCAAGAGCACAAACTTGGTAGGGGTCTTCTTGTTGAATGGTTTCTTCTTGAAATGAGGTTTCTTGTATTCAACCTTGGACTTGTCCTTGCGGATGAGCTTGCCGCTATGGTTCTCTCTATTCTCATAGGGGCACTCCGCAATGAAGTGGTACTTGTCTTGGCAATTGAAGCAAGATCTCACTTTTTGAGCCCCATCATTACCATAACGAGACTTGGTCTTCTCCTCAACAAACTTCTTGCCTTTTGGGGGATTGTTCCAAAACTTTTGCACGGTGAGAGCTATTAGATCCTTTAGGACGGGATCATATTCTTGTTCCTTCAATGGAGGCAATGCTTCTTCACCATCTTCATCATTCTCAACTTCTCTTGCCAACACCTTGGCCTTCAAAGCAACGGAAGCTCCTTGATGCATCCCAATGGCCCTAGCACGATTGTCAAGAGCATTCTTGGTTTGTACTTTGTAGGAGCTCAATTCTTGCATGACTTGGGTAGAGGTCATGGTGGAGAAATCATGTCTCCCTTGAATGCTCTTCATATCCGTGCCCTCAAAAGGCATCACGGCAATTATGAACTTCCTCTTGATCCAAGCATCATCAATATGTGTTGCATCCGCATTAGAGAAAGCGGTGGCAAGAGATTTGAGCCTCCGATACATGTCAACGTGATCTTCTCCATCACGCATGAAAAATCCTTCGGCCTCATTGGTCAAGGTGTCATAGCGATTTCTTTGCATGCTTTCATTCCCAACAAACATGAGGACAAGTGCATCCCATGTCTCTTTGGCGGTGGAGAAGTGTTGAAGATGCGGCATGTGATTGGGGCCCACGGCTTGATGAAGGATGGACAAAGCGGTGTAATTGAGTTGGCAATCTACAACCTCTCTTCTTGTGAGATTCTTGGGATCATATGGCTTGTATCCATCACGAGTGATTCTCCAAAGATCTATACAAGAAGAGTTCAAGTGAGTCTCCATGTAGTATTGCCATTCACGAAAAGAATATGCATCAATTTTAGGTGGATCTCCCCTAGGAATTATATGAGGAAAAGGGATGGGAGGATCGGGAGAATATTGGCCTTCAACGGCATGATATCCTTCCTTTCCACTCGCACCCTTCTTAGCGGATTGTTCGGCGGAAGCAGTTTTAAGTGGTTCACCATCAACCCCTTTCTTGGCACCCTCCGTTTCCGGAGGGGATGAGTCGACCACCTCCGGTTCCTTGGCTTTGAGGAGTGTTGTCATGAGTAGACGCAACTCCTCAAATTTAGTGTCTATGGATGAGGTCAATGATTCTCTCAAAGCATTGAGATCATTCATGGACACATTTCCTTCGGACGGAGCGTCATCTACCTCATCACCCATACTTAAACTCTTAGGCGGTTAAGCCCGATAGAAGAGCCGAGGCTCTGATACCAATTGAAAGTAAGTATAGGCACCTAGAGGGGGGTGAATAGGTGCTACGACAAATTTTAATTTTTCTCAAATTTAGGCTTGACAAGAAAGGTAAATTCTCTAGATAGTGCAACTAGTGATGAATTTACCTATATGACAAGACAAGCAATCAATGCAACAAGTACAAGTAAGTAAAGAGAGGGAGGAACGAGGTAACCGATGGAAGCACACGGAGACACGATGTATTTCCGAGTTCCTCCTTTTTGGGGGAGTACGTCTCGTTGGAGGGGTGTGAGCTCGCCACAAAGGCCTACTCAACGCCACTAAGGCTTCACCCTATTCTCCGATGAACTTCCCCACAAAGGCCTAGTTCACCTTCCACTATAGAACCCCTTTGAGGCGGGGATCAAATTTTTACAAACAACTTGGGGCACACACCCACAACTTAATTGGGGGCTCCCAACACTTCTTGAATCACCAACAAGAAACAAGATGCCTAGGTTCTCCACAAGAGGAAACCCTAGGCAAGATCCCTCTAGCTAGAGAGGGGGAAATGAAGAACGGCTCGGTGAAGATGTAGATCGGGGCCTTCTCCTTCAATCCTCCAAAGATCTTCAAGATTGGGTGGAGGGATTGGGAGTTATGAGGGATTTGGTGAGTTCTTAAATGCTCATAAATGCTAAGAGGAAGAACTAGATCTTGAGGAAGAAGAGGAGGGGTATTTATAGTCCCTCCTCACAACTAGTCGTTGTGCAGGAAAAAAGGTACCGGAATATCCGGTCCAAGTTTGGACCGGAATATCCGGTCAACTTGCTCCACGCAGATCTTCAGTGCTGGACCGGATTATCCGGTTGATTTGGAATAATCCGGTACAAATAATCCGGTTGACTCCAGTAGCTCCAAGCTTCCAGTCCTTAGCCATTTTTCGCAACAACCGGAATATCCGGTCCAGGATGAATAATCCGGTCCGAATAATCCGGTTCACTTCTGTGAGCAAAACTTCCAGTCCTTAGAAGTTTTTCGCAACAACCGGAATATCCGGTCCAGGATGAATAATCTGGTTCACTTCTGTGAGCAAAACTTCCAGTCCTTAGAAGTTTTTCGCAACAACCGGAATATCCAGTCCAGGATGAATAATCCGGTCCGAATAATCCGGTTCACTTCTGTGAGCAAAACCTCCAGTCCTTAGAAGTTTTTCGCAACAACCGGAATATCCGGTCCAGGATGAATAATCCGGTCCGAATAATCCGGTTCACTTCTGTGAGCAAAACTTCCAGTCCTTAGCAATTTTTCGAGCTCCTTTCTCAGCAACCGGAATATCCGGTCCAGGATGAATAATCCGGTACGAATAATCCGGTTGAGTTCTGTCCCAAAAACCTCAGGCCAAACTTCACCGACTTTTCGGTGATCGATGCCGATGTTAAGTATAACACCTGCACACTAAACACCTCGATAAATAATGTACTTAGTATTGTTAACTAACACACAAAACACTGGGAAAACGAAATGCACTTTCAACTAGGTCAACTTGGGTAGAAGAACGTCATTGCCAAAGAAGGCACCTAAGTTTTGAATGACTACAAGAGATAGCAAAACCTTTTTCAAATCAAAACAGGTAAGGTGACCCAGAGTTAGAGCGATACCAGATAAGGAGTAAAAAGAATCCTAAGAAGGTTTTTCACAATCCATTTGAAGTTTCAAAGTAGTTTTCACAAACACTAGACTCAACATCGACCAAGCAGTAAGGTTTTCCTACAGGCAGTCCTGCTCTGATACCATGACCTGTCACGACCCCGGACCCAGAGTTATACATACTGTTATGTGCTCCTAGCCATGGACTCACAAGAGCTTCAGGGTTACCAGCCCCGGCCGCAACAAACAACGGCATGCAGACTGGATTCATCGGCACGTAGTCCGGATCCCCAGTCTACTACTCCTTGTACCCATGCTAGTCATAACCAACTATGCATATCAAAGCGTCCACGAATCGTATGAAACTGAAGGAAACGGGACCAAAGCTATACAGAGCTACTATGTGTCCAGAAAGTGCAACAACAATCGAGGGTTACTGGGGTTACCTCGCCCTAGGCCGATCACATCGACAGGCGGGCTCGGACATGGATCATCGGCTCCACAACCCCTCGACTGCGACAACTATGCAGGCATAGCCAAAACTGTATAACAAATAAGCTCGAAACCAACAAACGATCAAAGCAGCACTCTAGACATGAAACTTGTATTAAACAGGTGTTACTAGAGTATAGCTTTACAAACAGAGGTCACATGACCCAACATTATATCAGACAACGGAAGGCAAATTATGTTGCTAATCAACAAGAACCAAAAGGCCTAAGAGGCCGCAACATAAGGCGACGTCCCAGCCCATAGATTCCAGGCTGCTACCTGGGAACCCCAAACTACTCGTCGATGTCCACGTTGAATCACCACCGATGCGAGATCTTCACCTGAACCCAAAATTAAGCAAACCTGAGTACGGGAGGTACTCAACAAGACTTAGTTAACCTATTATATATCTGCTATCTTCAGAAGGGGTTTTATGAAGGCTATTTTGCGTAAAGAGATCTTTATTTTCCAAATCGAGGGGGAATAGCACGTATCATAGAATTTTTTCAAAACAGATGAGAAACTCAACTAATGTAATCATCATCTTTTCAAACCACCAACATCAACTCCCAGCATCTCACATGCTACAAGGATCACCCCTCTCGGCATCTCCGAGGAGGCACCCTTCATCTATTGCCTCCATGCTTTGTCAACATCTTTTACGCCACGTTCAGGTTATCTATGGCCAAAATTACTTTCACCAAGTCGTCCTTAACCGTGGACACGACTTCTCGAAAAGATTTATCCCTGCAGGGGGTACACTTTACCCACACGTGCCATCCGACTCTTAGTGCCACATGTACGTTCTTCCATGGAACGCGGCAGAGGGTGGCTGGCCACGACCTTTACCTTACCCAACCCTATCCATGAGTCAACCCAAGATAGGGCCACCCCGTCAACAGGGAGTTGGCCATCCTCCTGACGGCACCTGTCTCTGTGAGGCGGGGTCACGATCCGTGTACGTCCATCACTTGGCCCCGGTCACGCCCTAGCGGAGCATTTTGTTTTCAAAACCGTTTAAAAGGTTTTATTTGCGGTGCCGAATGGAAATCTCAAACTGCGTGACTCATGGATAAAGCCAGCTAAGTTAGTCGGTCGGCGAGGCTCATGGCCATCGCGCGTGGTTGTACGCTCAGTCTTGGCTTCTGCGTCCGACCCTACTCCTAGGGTTGGCGAGTACGGAACGAACAACCACTTCCCAAGTGGCCTCCCGTCCACGCCTTAGTCAAATTAACCACACAGTGCTCATCTTACCCCGTCATAATATCATACTAGGTTATCGCATCTCTGATTCATCAACCGGATGGAGCAAAGGTAAACAAGCATGTAAAGCTAAGCGAAGCAGGTATGAGGCTCTAGCGATGCGCACAAGCAAATCTATGGCGGCTAGTAGCAGTGGATCAGGATATTGAGGCAATGCAGTGTATAGGTGATCTATATCTACTAGCATCAAATACTTTGGAATCGAATGCAAAGTACGAGAATCAAATGTTGTTTGAAAAAATATATGAGCAGATAAGAGGTTATGCTTGCCTTGGTTATAAGAAAACCAGATAGAGGATCTTCGGGGATAAGTGCTTGACTTGTCGGTTAATATCAAGTATTCACCATGGAGTTGCTGGCCTTCACTTCGGAGTCACGTTCTACCGAGGGGGAAACAACGCCGAAATAAAGAAGAACAATCAACCATGGCATCGATGCAATACGCAATATGTATGCATGAGCAAGTTAATGCAATAAATTAAAGCCCTAAACATGTACGTTGGGTTGCTAGAGTTCATATGTCAGTTAGGCATTTTTATTGAAATTAACCCGAACCAGACCCCGGAGGGGGTTTCGGACGGTTATGATAGTGGGTACCATTTTAATAGCTCAAAAAGGTCTAAAAACATCATAGCTAGATTGCATTTGTCATTTTGAGCAAATTGGTATATAACTTGTAATATTTGGAATTTATTGAATAAAAACTTATTTTTTCTATTTTAAAGGATTTAACAACATTAAATAAAATGGCCAAAATTCAACTTTACCAAACATGTGTGGAAATGGCATATTTGGAAAGAGTACATTTTTCTGAACAAAATCATACTTTCCTTTTATTTTTCTGAATAATATTTTAAAAGATATTAAATTATCAAATTTTACTCATTTTCTGCAATTTAATAGAATTACTAAAAAGAGGGAGTTATGACATCACAAAGATGTCACAGTGACATCATGCGGAGGCAAACCCCTCTGTTGAACATGCAATTGATCGATTCCGCGGAAATCTCACGAATTGAGATGCTCCATTATCTAGAGGAGGCGACGACGAATGCAACGGTGGTCGCGCCGCTCGGGGATGTCCGCCGGAGATTCGCCGGCGTGCAGTTTTGTGGAGGCCGACGGTGGCGCACGCCGGTGATGATGAAAACGACGATGAGGAGCTCAATGGAAAGCACGGGGAGGGAGCCTAGCTCACCTTAAACATGTTGGAGAGGACGAAGAGGTAGGAGGAGGTCAGGAACGCCGGCAATGGCGCCCGGCACAGTTCGGCCGTCCGTGGAGGAGACGCCGGAATTCTCGGCCCCTAGGCCATCTCCCCTGCTCCGCTCGCTCGAGGTGAAGGAGGGGACCAAGGCAGAGCTCGTAGGCGTTTCAGAGCGGAGAGGGAGGCGACGTAGCGGCGGCGGCGACGGATTACGGCGGGGTCGGTTTTCGGCTAGGGTTTCGAGTTTGTCCGGGACAGAGAGAGAGGAAGAGGGTGCTCGAGGGGGTTTCTGCGAGGGGGGAGAGGTCGGGACGCCTCCCCAACGTGCTTATCCCCACGGGAAGGGGTAGCAGGAGGTGGCAGCGCGCCTCCCTCGTCTTGCGTCCTTCTGGCGGGAGCTTGAAGAAAGAGGAAAGAAAAAGAATTTTCCGAAAACCCTCTGCAAGTTCTGGAAATTACCAGGAGGTCCTTTTCCATTTAAAAACAGAACATAAACCATTTATTTGAGGGCATTTTTGCAAACAGAAAATTTGACAAAAATACATTTTGGAGAGCTCATGAAATTTCCAATATTGCCATATTTTTGTTTTGTGAAATTGAATTACTTTTCAATACAAGATTTTGGAACCCATTTTAAGTACTTTTTGTGGGATTTTTCTCAAACCATTTAAATTCAAATTTTAAATTGTTTCAAGATGGTTTTAAAGTTTTGTTTCATGCATGTATGACATGAACACAACACCACACACCCAAATGTAGCAAAATTTGGGATGTTACAATACGCACGCGGAGTGGCCGACGATAGCGTAGGTGACCCCGAGAGCGGCAGCCTGGCCGCAGAAGCAACCGAGCTTGACTCACACGGATGGAGGGACGTGGGATGATGACACCGTAGGTCTCCCCTGCATCATGACGACTCCCATGGGAGCGGCTGGCGGCGGCGGTCTCTTGCTCCTTCAAAGTCATCTTCCGCTTCACCTGCCAACACTGGCACTTCTTCGACTCTGCTTGGGCGACGTCTTTGGGGTTGGATTGGGCGCGGTGGTGCTCTTCGGCTTCATTATCCCCGGCTACCGGTGGCTCCCGTGGCAGAGGCGGCGAGGGTTGGGAGCGAAGGGGACGGTTGCAAGAGTTTAGGACTACCCAAACATGGACCAAACTTAGGGCACGTTTGAAGAAAACTCATCCTCATTTCTCTTTGAGACCGTTGGAATAGAATTTTTCCCATTTTGGTCCGCAGAGACCAAATTAGACAGGGCATTGGTTTTGCTCTAGAGCAGTTCACCGTTTCTTGTGCCGGCTTGTGATGGAGATATGCATGCCAGGCTGGAGTGAGGGCCGTGAGCGGAGGAGGCGCCACGTGCGATCCCATGTCAGCAGCTTCCCCCGTCCCATCCCATCCCATCCTGCTCCTGCAAAAGAAGGTGGGAGCACGAGGGGGCCGTACGTGGCAGGCGAGGACGGGCGGCGTGGGTCCCACGTGCCACTCTCTCCACACCGCCGTCGTCGTCTTCTTCACGGATGGAAGTGCCACCAGCAATCGAGTACACCCCCTATCGCTTTCCCCTTTCCCTTCTTCACACACACACACCCTAGCAGCAGCCAGGACACCTCCATCCTTCCCTCCCTCGTCGTCGATTGGACCGGCCGCAAGCTCTCTTCCCGATCCAGCGCAGGTAATCCGTGACTTCTACTTCTCGCGCGCCCCAACCCCTGGCCAGCAATCTTGCCTCCCCTGTTTCGTTCTTTCTCTTTCTTGGTTTTGCATGAATGAGTTCGTTCGTCGAACTAACCCCCCATCAGAGCTTCATCGTCGATCGAGACAGATGCCCACTTCTTTTATGGTTCTACCTTTCTTCCTCCTCCACCCGCTTTTCGATTTGTTTGATCTTCCACATAGTATCAGCCTAGCTACTACTGTAGTAGGACACATGTTACTGTTACTAGTAAAAGAGTTGAGAAATTGCGACCACAAGAACATAAAAAGAAGGCAGAGATTAGCGCAGCAGGATGGATGGCTATCATCCAAATAACGCTCACTTCATACTTGGGTTCCACCCTTCAAACTGGTTTCTTGGTGCACATTCTAACAATTTTTTTTTGGTAAACAGAGCCTAATCTTCATAGTAACATGGAGGCCACCATCCACAATTCTCGAGCCTTACTAGTTGCGAGCCTCGGCCTTTATTAACAGCGACATGGAAATAATTTGGACCCTCGTACATACCATATCAAGTTTTTGCCCCCATGAACTCGTCAACTTGTCACCAATTGCCTGCATTGATTACGGTTTTTTAGCGACCTGTAACTGTAATAACTACTCCAGTGGCAGAGTATATATCGTTACATGGCCTGCTTGTGAACAGCTCCTGTGATTGTTCACCAACGAATGATTCTCTCAAGTTCTCACATACTTGTGTGGAGCAGCAAATCGTCAAGATATACTTAATTGACCTGCGCTCATCTTTTGTAGTCCCTGTCATGGGGTCAAGGAGGGGAAGACAGCAGCATTCCGGTGCTGGAACCGGTGAGGGCTCACAACCTCTGCACCCCGGGGGAGGTTCAGGCAGAGGAGGCCGTGGCCGTGGCCATGGCGGCCCATTCACTCAGCAGCCGCCTCAAGGAGGCGCCGCTGGGGAGGACGCAGGCCGGGGACACGCCCGCGGCGGCGGAAGACGGCCGCAACAGTATCCTCCGGGTGACGGTAGAGGCAGCGCCGGACCGTTGAGCCGTCTGGCTCCCGAGCTGCGCCAAGCAATGGAGGAGGCGTCACGTGAGCCTCCACGAGCTTCGCCGGTGCCAGCAGCTGGCCCTTCGGAGCCAGCACGACAAGGTTCGCCTGCCGAGCTTGGACAGGGCAGCAAACAGGTGGCTGCGCGAGCTGAGTCCACCGCGGGCCAGGAGGTTGTTGTGCCCGTGGCTCCATCGTCGAGCAAGGCGATTCGGTTTCCCCTGCGGCCGGGGAAGGGTAGCATCGGCACGAGGTGTCTGGTGAAGGCAAACCATTTCATCGCCCAGCTGCCGGACAAGGATCTTCATCAGTACGATGTGCGTTTATGTTTCCTTGTTATCCGCATAATAATTATTTACGCTCTCTTGTGAGCTGTTACATGTGTCAGTTCCTGTCTTGCTGAAATTAGGTGTCTTAATCTGATCTTGGACAGGTCTCAATCACTCCGGAAGTCACCTCGCGGGTCGTAGGCAGAGCTGTGATCAAGGAGCTAGTAAATCTGCACAGGGCGTCTTATTTGGGTGGGAGGCTGCCAGCATATGATGGCAAGAAAAGCTTGTACACAGCAGGGCCATTGCCTTTTACTTCCAAAGAGTTCCACATCGCATTACTTGATGATGATGATGGCTCTGGCTCCCAGAGGTCAGACTCTCTTTAACAGCACGGTTCCCCGATTGTATGTATTCAATGTTCTTTTCTGGAAAAATGTGTTCAGGGTTCTTGAACTGTTTTGCTTCCTTTTGATTCAGACGACAAAGGAATTTTAAGGTGGTGATCAAATTCGCTGCACGTGCCGACCTTCATCGTCTTGGGCTGTTTTTAGCTGGGAGGCATGCAGAAGCTCCTCAAGAGGCACTGCAGGTTCTTGATATTGTACTGCGAGAGCTGCCCTCTGCAAGGTATCAACTACGTTCTGCCGCTACTTATATTCAGAAGTGGCCATTTAAGAAATAAAGATCGATAATTTTTAAATTGTTTCTTTCTCCCAGATATACACCATTTGGACGGTCGTTCTTTTCACCTGACCTGGGTAGGAGGCAATCCCTTGGCGATGGATTAGAAAGCTGGCGTGGGTTTTACCAGAGCATTCGGCCTACTCAGATGGGATTGTCACTCAATATTGGTAAAAGGCTCTCCCTCTAGTCTCACACGAAAGAATCTCAGCACTGAAATTGTCATATCGTATTATGTTCTGCATGATTATATTGCTTTGGATTTTTCTGTTCTATTTGAGAGAGAATGTATTTATTTATCCTAAATTTCCTTTTTGTGGTTTTCCAGATATGTCAGCCACAGCTTTTATTGAGCCATTACCTATAATTGATTTTGTCACACAACTATTGCGATCTGACATTCATTCGAGACCCCTCTCAGATGCTGAACGTGTGAAGGTATTCTTGCTAAACTAACTTGTCCTTTTAAGATCAAAATTTGGATTTTTTGAAATGTTTACTATTTTTTTCGAATTTTTTATTCGGGCAGGAGCATGTGAGCTCTGGAGCCATTGTGAATTTCTGGGATTTTGAGCTGAAATATGCTCAATGCCTGCTTTTCCAAAACATAGGATTCTTTTACCATGCTCCTTTATTGCTAGTGTATTTTTTTGTTATACATACTGCTTGAGTCTTTCATAGTATTCTCTTACATTAAGAAAATAAAATTGTAATCTACCTTGCCTGCAATATGCAAGGAAACAGAGATTATTTATGTGTGTATGGCGGGGTCGGCGATGTCATGAACTTCTTAGGAGTATGAAAGCTTTTGTATTATATGTAAAACCAGTCTTTGACTTGGTCAGTTATCCCATGTAAGAGAGATAACGTTTTACCATCCAACACACGGGGCTACGACTAGATGTAGCGGTTTATTTTCTTAACCTGAACTGTTAGATAAACTGTATATCAAAACCTTTTTTTGGTAAATACATGGGTTATTTTGAAATAGAAACATACACGTGCAACGCATACCCCGAAATAATTTTAAGGGTTTGTTGATAGATATTGGACTTTCATGCCACTACGTACTTAATACTTCCACAATTTTATTTCTGCTCTCCTGTTGTACTCAAACCCTAGATCAAGAAGGCACTGCGAGGAGTAAAGGTGGAAGTTACTCATCGCGGCAATATGCGAAGAAAGTACCGGATATCTGGTCTGACAACGCAGGCAACTCGAGAGCTAACGTATGGAAGCTTTTTATGATAATTTTAGAAGGTGTTTACCAAATGAAACCTTAAGATTCAGTTTCCATATCCGTTAACAAAGATCTGTTGTTCTTCATCCCGCAGTTTTCCTGTTGATGAAGGGGGTACAATAAAGTCAGTTGTACAATACTTTCAAGAGACGTATGGTTTTTCCATCAAACACACCTACCTTCCTTGTCTTCAAGTTGGCAATCAGCAGCGTCCAAATTACTTGCCTATGGAGGTAAACCAAGGGTCAAACCAGTCTGTCATGTGTTTCTTTCTTGTAATTGATTTCTGCAATATGACTCCCCACTCCATGTGCAACTGTCCATGCTCATATATTGAAACTATTTTCACTTATTGTTGATCTTATTCAGGTCTGCAAAATAGTTGAAGGACAGAGATACTCCAAGAGATTAAACCAGAATCAGATAAGGGCTCTCTTGGATGAGACATGCCAGCACCCACGTGATCGGGAGCGTGATATAATTCAGGCAAGAAATATCTTGTTTTTCATGTCTGATGTGTTTATACATTTGTTTGTGCAACTTCAATATAAGTATATAACTCTTCCCTCTATTGTTATTTTCTTTCTTTGGAACACAGATGGTTAAACATAATGCTTATCAGGACGATCCTTATGCGAAAGAGTTCGGCATTAACATTAGTGATCGTCTGGCATCAGTAGAGGCGCGCATTTTACCAGCTCCACGGGTAGGTTGAACCATTTTTGTAACTTCTGCTTGCTGTTGTCAGCTTAAGTACGACTTCAATGTAACTCCTCTCTTAATGCAGCTCAAGTACAACGAGACTGGCAGAGAAAAGGATTGTTTACCTAGCGTTGGTCAATGGAATATGCTGAACAAGGTAACCACATAAACATTCTTCTGTTCACGAAGTTCACTCATCTTTTGCTTTGGGAACAAAGGCTACCTTTTATCTTTTATTTGATTAATGCCTGTCTAAAGTGGCCTTATCTCTAATATATGGGAATAGCCGAAAGCAGTGGCAAAGCTAGGAAGCTAAATCACTTTGGTCAGTCTCTTGTTTATAGTATAATTTTTTCACTAATAAGCAAAGACAAAGACTATAGTAGTAAACAATATATGTAATTTATTGGGTTCATGTGAACCCAACACTTACACAGCACCTCTGCCACTGGCCGAAAGGGGGACTAAATGGGGAACCGGCCAAAGATAGAAATAAATAAGTATCCTAGTTGGTTGAAATAAATAACCTGTAGCCTAGTTGTGCGCAAGCAACTTGCCGTGGAAACAGTATTGTGCATGTTCGTGGAACTACACCCTTTACGCCCTGCATCTTTTGTGATGTTGGCAAGCTGCATGAAGTAGCATTCTGGCTAGAAAGTTTGACCTCAGCCGCTCCTTGGTCTGATGTACGTGCCTATTCTCTCCATCTTAGCCTTAAAAAACGGAAGTCAGAAGAATGTACATGCCTATTCTGCTGAACTGCACAACACGACACAAAACAGCTTTCTATGACTGCCAGTTATTTTTCTGTAAAGTCCATATACTTATGTCTAACATCATTCAGTATTCATCTGATTTTTTATTTTTGCGTGAAAGTCGGACTGATTTCAACACTGACTAAGTTTCATTAACCAAATACATGTATATGTCTTTATCTTCATGAATCTTTAATGTCCCTTTTCATCTTCTTATCCAGAAAATGGTAAATGGGGGCAAAGTCAGAAGCTGGATGTGTGTCAATTTTGCACGGAATGTACAAGAAAATCTCGTTCGTGGTTTCTGCCGTGAACTTGCTCTGATGTGCCAAGCCTCAGGAATGGCAAGTATTCTTGACACGCTTCCTCCAAAACGTGCATATCAGCATGAAAGAATCACACTAAGATCAATAAATAAAAGCAGCAACATGAATCTTAGGCTTTGTTATGCAGTCTTCATCTGATCTTCTGCAACAGTAACAGTATTATGCATCATCATCATAGGACTTCGCTCTGGAGCCTATTCTTCCACCTATGAATGCACGCCCTGATCAAGTGGAGCGGGCTCTCAAAGCTAGGTACCATGATGCAATGAACGTTCTTGGACCCCAGCGCCGCGAGCTCGATTTGCTTATCGGAATCCTACCTGATAACAACGGCTCACTTTATGGTATGCGAGAAATGCAATTTTCCTATATTTACTGTATTCTCACTATTGTTGTGGAGACAGTGTTATTTGTTACATTTACTTGTCTCTTCGTCTGATGCTAGGTGATTTGAAGCGTGTGTGCGAAATAGATCTCGGAATAGTTTCACAGTGCTGCTGTACGAAGCAGGTGTTCAAAATGAACAAACAAATCCATGCAAATCTCGCGCTCAAGATAAATGTCAAGGTTAGTGTGCCCTGATTATTGCTTTCTTCACAGTTTACATTTTTGTTCTATGTTCCTTAACGTGCTGTCGCTTAATTTTGTATAAGGTGGGGGGCAGGAACACCGTACTGGTGGATGCACTATCGAGGCGTATTCCTCTGGTCACTGACAGACCTACAATTATATTTGGTGCTGATGTGACCCATCCTCATCCCGGCGAGGACAGTAGTCCCTCAATTGCTGCTGTAAGTAAAATATTAGTACATGCTTACCTGTTCTTGAGTCTTGATTTTGTCTGAAAAGATTTCAGGTACTTTGCTATGGTGTCTTGTAGGTTGTAGCCTCCCAAGACTGGCCTGAGGTTACGAGGTATGCGGGGTTAGTTTCAGCTCAGGCGCACCGGCAAGAATTGATAGAGGATTTGTACAAGGTCTGGCAAGATCCACAGAAGGGAACAGTCAGTGGTGGCATGATTAGGTATACAGATGATTTATTTTGATAAGTAGTTCTTCCTTAATGAACATATCAAACAATTCATTACATTGCAAAAATGCAGGGAGCTACTTATATCCTTCAAAAAATCAACTGGTCAGAAGCCCCAGCGGATAATATTTTACAGGTTTGTAACCGAACAAGAGGACACCAGGTCTTCTGCTGTCTATCTTTCACTAAACCCCAATCTACTTTACCTTTTATCAGGGACGGCGTTAGCGAGGGACAGTTTTACCAAGTTCTGTTGTTTGAGCTCAATGCGATCCGAAAAGTAAATATCTAGTTTTATGAGTTCTTTATTTTTCATGTTCGGGTATTTCGATTAAATCCTGATCTCCTTGTGTCAACTCAGGCATGTGCCTCCCTGGAGGCGAACTACCAACCGATGGTGACTTTCGTTGTGGTTCAGAAACGCCACCACACTAGATTATTCGCGCACAATCAGAATGATCGGAGTTCAACGGACAGGAGCGGGAACATACTCCCTGGTAAATCATATAAACAACTCACACCACATGTTGCTACTATATTTTTCAACAATCTGCTCTTGCTGCTGCTGATGTTGATTAATATGATATAAAATGGCGCTTACCCAGCTGTTTGGGATAGTTGATCGATAGATTGATTCATCCGGTGAAAACCGTACATATAGTTACAAGCAGTAGTGGGAGGTAGAGATCCTAAATACTAGGGCTAGCCTAAGAAGGAGGAGGTGATGGGAAGTATTACAGTTACGTTACATCATGACGCTACATGTACAAGTGTGGTTCAACACCCCCCCGCAGTCGGAACTACACTCGGAGAGATGTTCAGACTGGTACGAAACTCCTGAAATAACGACGTGGGCAGCCCTTTTGTGAAGATGTCGGCGAACTGTGAACTGGTCGGAACATGGAGTACCTTCGCTTCACCGAGAGCCACGCGATCACGGACAAAGTGGAGGTCGATCTCTATATGCTTCGTCCGCTGGTGCTGGACAGGGTTGGATGACATGTACATGGCGCTGACGTTGTCGCAGTAGACAACCGTGGCTCGGGTCGGTGGATGATGTAGCTCGTGGAGGAGTTGGCGAAGCCAACATGACTCGGCGACGCAGTTCGCAACTGCGCGGTATTCAGCCTCCGCGCTGGAACGGGAGACTGTGGGCTGGCGACGAGAAGACCAGGAGAGAAGGTTGTTCCCGAGGAAGACACAAAACCCAGAGGTGGACTTCCTGGTGTCGGGACAACCTGCCCAATCGGCGTCGGAGTAGGCAATGAGATCAAGCGAGGAATGCCGATGAAGAGTCAAGCCGAAATGTGAAGTGCCCTGAATATATCGCAAGATCCGCTTAACAAGCTGGAAGTGGGAGTCACGGGGATCATGCATGAAGAGACAGACCTGCTGGACTGCATAGGATAGATCAGGACGGGTGAGTGTGAGGTACTGTAACGCACCCGCAAGGCTGCGGTAGAGGCTAGGATCTGCAAAGCGAGAACCATCGGTGGCAGAGAGTTTTTGTTTGGTGTCAATGGGGGTGGTGATAGGGTGGCAGTTTAACATGGCAGCACGGTCGAGAATCTCCAAAGCAAATTGCTGCTGGGATAAAAATAGACCATCCGAGGTACGGTGTACATTTATCCCAAGAAAATGATGAATATCACCGAGATCACTCATAGAAAATTCAGAGTTGAGCGAGTGAATAATCTCATGAAGAAGAGGGGTAGTGTTGGCAGTGAGAATGATATCATCAACATAAAGCAGCAAATATGCAATGGTGGTGCCACGATGGAGAATGAACAAGGAAGTATCACTCTTAGAAGCCACAAAACCAATGGAAAGTATGAAAGTGGTGAAGCGATGAAACCATGCACGTGGGGCTTGCTTAAGACCATAAAGAGATTTATGCAAGCGACAAACATGAGAGGAGTGAGTGGCATCAAGAAAACCAGACGGTTGCTCACAATAGACGGTCTCCTCGAGATGGCCATGAAGAAAGGCATTCTTCACGTCTAGCTGGTGTATGGGCCAAGAGTGCATGGTGGCGATGCTCAACACGAGGCGAATGGTAGCCGGTTTCACGACAGGACTGAAAGTCTCGCCGTAATCCACACCAGGTTGTTGAGTGAAACCACGCAACACCCAACGTGCCTTGTACCTCGCAAGTGAACCATCAGGATGGAACTTGTGTCGATAAATCCATTTGCCAGTGACCACGTTAACACCTGCAGGACGAGAAACTAGAGACCACGTGTCATTCCGCATTAGTGCAGTAAATTCATCAAGCATAGCATTAAACCAGTTTGGATCCTTGAGAGCGGAACGGTAATTAGATGGGATGGGAGAGATAGTTGGAGGCGAAGTGGTAGTGAGAGTGAAGTTTTGTTTAGGAAGAAAATAACCGGATTTACCGCGAGTAATCATTCGGTGTGGGTTTTGGGGTGGCTGCACGGGAATGGCGCGAGGTGGCAGTGGCTGTGGCGGGGTGTCCGTAGCAGTTTGGGGGGGCTGTGTGGTGTGGGTCACGTTCTGCGAGGTGGATACGGTGGGGGCCTGGCTACTGGCCGGTGCAGATCCCGAGGGAGATGCGGTCTGTGCGGCTGGCGAGGCAGGTGTTGGTGATTGGTGCGGGGCTGGGCGGGAGTGGCGTGTTGTGGGCGCGGCAGACGAGGGTGATGGCGGGGGGCCCGGGCCAGTGATTGATGGCAATGATGGCCGGTCGGGTGGGTCTGCGTTTGTCGGGCGGGCGGAAGGGGTTGGTGGGCGAGGTGGAGGGCGCTGGTTGGCTGGGAGCGTGGACGAGGCGATGGGTGGTGGGTTCGCAGGTGGGGGGCTGATCCGAGGCGGATTTGTTTGAGAATGATTGGGGGCGGTGGGATTGTCTGTGGCAGTTTTGTCTGTAGTGTAGGGAAAGCATTGTTCATCAAATGTGACATGGCGAGAAATGAAAACACGACGAGAGGCCAAATCAAAACAGCGATAACCTTTATGTTCACGGGGGTAGCCTAATAGGATGCAACGGGTGGATCGAGGGGAGAGTTTGTGTGGTGTGGTGGCGGAGATATTTGGGTAGCATAGGCAACCAAAAACTCGTAGGTGATCATATGTGGGCTGTGTTCCGTAGAGGCGATAGTGTGGGGTGTCGTGGTTTATGGAGCGGGAGGGGCGAATGTTAATGAGATGGGTGGCAGTGTGGAGGGCTTCGACCCAAAACGGTGGTGGTAGGTTGGCTTGTACGAGGAGTGTGCGAATAATGTCGTTGGTGGTGCGTATGAGGCGTTCGGCCTTGCCGTTTTGGGGGGATGTGTGTGGGCATGAGAGGCGAAAAACGACACCGTGTTGTGCAAAATAATCACGAAGAGAAATGGTAAGAAACTCGCCACCATTATCACATTGCAAACATTGGATAGAGGTATGAAACTGAGTACGAATAAAGGCAAAGAAACGTTGAAGAGTGGCACATGTATCGGATTTGTTTTTAAGGGGAAACATCCAGGAATAATGAGTGAAATCATCAAGTACAACCAAATAATATTTGTAACCAGTAAAACTAAGGACGGGAGAGGTCCACAAGTCGCAGTGTATGAGCTGAAAGGCGGCGGTGGTGTGGGAGGTGGAGGTGGAGAACGGTAGTCTAGTGTGATGTCCGAGCTGGCATGCATGACAAAGTGGTGAGCGACTAATGGAGCTATCTTTATTACATGAAGAGAGAAAATCGGCGGGGTAGTGAGTAGTGGAGCTCGGGTGGCCGAGACGGAGATGCCATATGTTGTGGGTGGCGGCGAGGAGCGCGGTGGGCGGCGATGTCGTGGAACCGAAGAAGGGATACAGATCACCTTCACTATTGCAGCGAAGGAGGGTAGTCTTGGTAGCTAGATCCTTCACGGAAAAACCAAAAGGGTCAAATTCAATAGAGACATAATTATCACGAGTAAATTTGCGAACAGAGATCAAATTCTTGACGATAGAAGGTGAGACAAGAACATTCTGTAAATGGAGTGGGAGTGTGGATATTTGAACAGAACCAATAGCTAGAACAGGGAGGCGGGATCCGTTACCGACAATGATATGTTTGGAATTTAAGCCTAAATTGGAATGAGTTGTGGTCAAGTTACCCATCTTACCGGTGACGTGGGAGGAGGCTCCGGAGTCCATGATCCATTCCGGGTTCGAGGTGAGGGAGTTGTTGGCGTTGGCGGCGTGGATCATCGCGGCGTGGTCGAAGGTGTGCTGTGGTGTCGATGTAGAGTATGGCGTCGCCGGAGGAGGGTGCGCGGTCAGCAGGACGGGGTAGGCATGAGTAGGAGCGCCGGGGCGGGGACCGAGGACGCTGGATGCGTTGGGGGGCACCCAGGGGGCACGCACGGTCGGGAAGGGCGCGCCCACCGGCGCGAAGTACCCGACCCAAGGCTGCTGTGAGGACCCCGAGCCGTGGCGCTGGATGCCGCTGCCGTTCTGGGCACCTGAACTGGGCGCGGCCGGGGCGCGGTGACCACCGCCACCGTTCTGCGAGCCTGCACCGGGCGCGGCCTGTCCGCGGTGACCGCTGCTGGCGTTCTCGCGCTGGTTGTGGTGGATGAAACCGGGGATGGGGTTCTTCCCCTTGTAGTTGGGGCTGACTCCGTGGGTGCCCCCCCCGGTCTGGCCACCGTGGCTGCGCTGGCCGCCCTGATGCGTGCCGTAGGCGCGCTGGCCGCCGGAACCGCCGCCGTGGGCGACGTGGACTTGCACGGCGCTCGCCTGCGCCTTGTGTGCGTTGTTAACCTCCGCGATCTGGATGCGGGAGAGAGCGTCGACGAAGGGCGGCAGGGGCTTGGAGACGCGGATCAGCTCGGCAGGGAGGCTGAACGGATCGCCGAGGCCGTCAAGGAACTGGAGAGTGAGATCCTCGTCGCTGACGGGGCGGCCGATCGCGGCGAGGTCGTCGGCGAGGCGCTGGAGTTTGCTTGCGTACGTGGCCACGTCCAGATCGCCGCGGGGGCAGCTGCGGAACGCTTTGCTGAGGTAGACGTAGCGCGTGGACTGATGGTTGAAGAAGAATTGGTGCAGTCGAGTCCACGTCGTGTACGCGAGACCATCCGGCGCGGCAACGAGACGGTGGAGGTCATCAGAGATAGTGGCCATGATCCACAGGGAGATGTGGATGTCGACGGCGCGCCAATCGTCGTCGGGGATGGCCGGCGCCGCGCCCTCGGTGACATGATCAAGGGCCTTGTACATTGTGAGGAGAAAAACGAAAATTTGACGCCACTTTGAGAAGTTTGCCCCCGATGAATTGACGGTGAAGTTGATGTATGAGCTGATGTTGACGGCGAGAATCGGTGGAGAGGGAGTGGGGTGAAGGGAGGGAAAGGAGAGAGCCTGACTTGCGGCGGCGCCGATGGGTGGCATCACGGGGAGGGAGACGCCCATCCCGGCCAGATCGTAGGGATCAGGTGTGAGATGCGGTGGCGGCACGGCCGTCGCGAGGCGCTGTGGTAGAGGAGTCCGTGGATCGGAGTCAAGGGGGTTGAGGGGTTGGGAGGATGTGGTTGATGGCATGGTGACTTGGGCGCCGGCGGCGTTGGTGTCAGTCATGGTGGATCTCGAGTGGGAGGTCGAGCCTGTGCTCTGATACCAAGCTGTTTGGGATAGTTGATCGATAGATTGATTCATCCGGTGAAAACCGTACATATAGTTACAAGCAGTAGTGGGAGGTAGAGATCCTAAATACTAGGGCTAGCCTAAGAAGGAGGAGGTGATGGGAAGTATTACAGTTACGTTACATCATGACGCTACATGTACAAGTGTGGTTCAACATACCCCATGCTCTGCCTCTGAAGGTACCGTTGTAGATTCGAAGATCTGTCACCCGACTGAATTCGACTTCTACCTGTGCAGCCATGCTGGCATCAAGGTAAACACCATATTTTCTTACATCTGAATCATAGTTTGTGATCTAATAGTCCAGCAAACAATCTATATGATATCATCTGTCGTCCCTAGGGCACGAGCCGGCCTGCTCATTATCACGTCTTGTGGGATGAGAACAACTTTACGGCTGATGGATTGCAGACGCTTACCAACAACCTCTGCTACACGTAAGGTCCCCTTCCATCGGTGAAATTTCTAGTGAAATATAATCTCTAACTCACTATCACTTGTGCAGCTATGCGAGGTGCACTCGTTCGGTGTCTATTGGTAAGTTACCTTCTACCTGGAGGTTGTTGTCAAAGTTCTACCGCCTTAATTCAGGGTGAAAGTTCTATAAATACCTTGTCTCCTTACTGAACCCAAAATTTTCTCCATTGCAGTTCCACCTGCATATTATGCTCATCTAGCCGCATTCCGTGCCCGTTTCTACATGGACCCTGAAACCTCTGACAGCGGCTCGAGTGGTCCTGGAGGACGTGGATCGTCGACGTCACGGAGTACCAGGGCCCCTGGTGGCGCGGCTGTGAGGCCTCTTCCAGCTATGAAGGATAGTATGAAGAACGTCATGTTCTACTGCTGACACTAGGTCGAGGCTAAATGGTTTCCTGTGTCAGCGAGCTGTGGTTGCCTGTTGTCGTTGTAATTATGTGCAGAGAGTAGTGCCAATAATCCGCGAGCTGTAATATGTGTCAGCGAGCTGCTATTGTGCGTGATGTAATATGTGTGCTTAATTAACATCTAGGTGTGTACTTTACGTTTTGAATCTTGACTACATCTAAGGAAGACAGTGCACTGAAAATGTGTCAGGTGTAAGTTTGCAAGTTAATTTGTGCAGCAGTTCTGTGAAATTTCTTTGCTAATTTTGCTCTGCAGCCAATATTCTTACTGGCTTTTATGCTGTCTCATCAGTATTTTTTTTCCTTTTTTTCTGTTAACAGGGTACATAACCAGTTAAACTGCCGTTGTTTCTCTCACATGGAAGATTCTCTTCACTCTGTTACACTCACAATCATCAGACATTTCCAGTTTCATTGGAACTTTCCCAGTCAAGGCCAACCACTCAAAAAGAATGTGTTGCTAGATTTCCAGATCAGAGCACCTTTAATCTTCTTTTTTTGAGGGGAACCTTTAATCTTCTTTGTGCTTGAGATTCTTGCTTTCCCACTTTGAAGGCACGCAATCTTCATGCATGTTCTTAAAGATAGTGCTGTTCGTAGATAAGAGCAGATCAATCTAAGCGTACCTGACTTGGAAAAACCACACAAGAGGTAGAACATAAACAAAAGTATTGTTGCCACTTTGGTGAGGTAGATCAGGTCCAGTTTGTGACACTCCACCTTTCACTTTTATTTCTAACCATTCTGGGAGATTATTTCAGATTAAAAATTCTGAGAACTTCTCTAATTCTAAGAAATTCCTCAGCAAATGTAATTGACGTGTCCAAGGGGACCCTCTCAATGGGTGAAATTTGAGCTTTAACATATTCGTTTCATCACTTCAGATTCTATAGAAACAGGACACTTCGATAAATCCTACAATTTTTGAAACTGTATGAATTGGCACCGAGGCGTATTTGATGATCTGGCTTGCGTATTTTTAGTCAAGAGATTTAGATCCTCTTTTGTTGGAAGAATTTCATAGACGTTTTAGAGAATCCCAAACTTGTAGAAATTTTCGGCATTTCTTCCATTTAATAGGAATTTCAACCGGAGTTCAGATCTTAATTTTCTTTTATTAGCTCTGATGCACTTGTACTCCGTCTCTACTTACTTGCTTGCTGAAGACGGATGTGCCACGAAGGTAGCTGAAAATTCACTCAACAACCTTTCAATGTTCTTTTGCCAGGGTTAGACATATATCTACTCACCAAACTCATAGCATATGATAAATCAGGGCGAGAGCAAACCAGACATGTACTCATAATCCTCATCATTGCTAGGACATTGTAATGCTGATAATTTAAAGTGAGGAGCAACGAGAGTACTAATAGATTTTGCATCATGCATATTAAAACGATGAAGAACTTTCTTTATGTAACTCTGCTGACTAAGAAATACTAAACCAGAATTTTTGTCTCTAGTAATTTCCATACCGAGTATTTTCTTAGCAGCACCACGACTCTTCATCTCAAACTCACTACTCAACTATTTCTTCAACATAGTGATTTCTTTCTTACTCTTGGCAGCAATCAACATATAGCAGCAAGTATATATGTGATTTATCAACCAACTTAATGTACACACAGCTATCAAATTCAGATCTCTTAAAGCCATGTGACAACATAACTGAATCAAACCTTTTATACCATTGACGAGGAGATTGTTTCAAACCATATAAGGACCTTTTCAGCTTGCAAACATGATCCTCCTTACTGGGTACTATGAACCCTTCTGGCTGGTCCATGTATATCTCCTCCTCCAACTCTCCATGCAAAAACGCAGTCTTCACATCTAACTTCTCAAGATCAAGATCACGCATAGCAACAAAACCAAAGAATGTACGAATAGAGCTATGCTTGACAATTCGAGAGAAAACATCATTGTAATCAACACCTGGGATTTGACTGAAACCATTTGCAACTAACCTTGCCTTAAACCTTGGAGGCTCACTAGGAGATAAACCCTCGTTTCTCTTGAAGATCCACTTACAGCGAACGGCCTTCTTTGGTATAGGCAAGCGAACAACATCCCACGTATCATTCTTCTCAAGTGATTGATCTCCTCTTGCATAGCGGAGACCCACTTCTCGCGGTCACTTGAACCAATGGCTTCAGTGGACGTGGATGGCTCATGATTGTTCTCCACCTGTTCAACACAATTAAAAGCATAATGAACAATATGACACTCCTAAATTAAACATGTAGAAGGATGTGTATTCCTCTTTGGACGACCAGCAGCAGGAGACTGAGTTTCTTGCTGCAAAACAAGGGGTCATTGCTGAACAGTATCATGAACGTCATCATCAGTTTCAGTTTCTACTTCATCTGCGTGCTCCACCTGCATGCTAACTTCCTGCTCATCATCAGAACTAACAGGGGAAACATCTGTGGGTAAACTGTTAGTGAACATAACAGACTCATTGGACACAACGCTTCTGCTCATGAAAAACTTCTTAGTCACAGGATTCCACAACTTATATCCTCTTATGCCAGAGCCATATCCAATAAACATGCACTTTATATCTCTAGGTTCTAGCTTTCCATTATCAACATGAGCATAAGCGGTGCAACCGAAAACTCTCAGAATAATCACCAGGTGTACCAGACCATACCTCAATGGGAGTTTTCTTATCGAGCGGGATAGAAGGCGACATGTTTATCAAGTAGCACGCGGTGGAGGCTGCTTCATCCCAAAAACGCTTGCTTACACGAGTGTTGGATATCATAACGTGCTCTGGAGATGATGGTTTTGTTCATGTGCTCGGCAACACCATTCTGCAGAGGTGTGTATGAGATGGTGTGGTTCCTCACGATTCCTTCTTCCCTACAGAAATCATCAAAAGCAACCAAATAGAACTCTTCACCATTGTTAGTACGAAGTAATTTAACCTTCCTTTTAGTTTGTCTCTCTATCATAGTTTTCCACTCTTTAAACGCATCAAATGTTTCATCTTTAGTTTTAAGGAAATAAGGGAACACTTTTCTAGATCAATCATCGATAATGGTAAGCATGTAACGAGAAACACCATGGGAGGGCTTACGAGATGGCCCCCATAAATCAGCATGCACATAATCAAGTATAACTTTGGTGGTATGAACGGAAGCATTGAACTTTACTCTTTTGTGCTTACCAAGCACACAGTGCTCACAGAACGGTGTCTTACTCATTGTGCATCCCTTTAGCAGATTTATCTTCATCAATTCTACCATACCAAGTTCACTCATATGTCCAAGACACATATGCCACATGTTAGTATTACTTGGTTCATCATTAGAGATAGTAGCAGCAGCAACCAAACTAGGTAAAGTACTACCTCTAAGAACATATAACTTAGCGGAATTCATGTCACCAATCATATGAATAAGAGAACCTTTTGATATCTTCAGCACACGGTGCGAACCGCTGTGCTTATACCCCTCAACATCAAGAGTGCTAAGGGAGATCAGATTTCTAGTCATGGTCGGTATGTGCCTCACATCCGCTAGTGTACGGATCATACCATTGTGCATCCTGATCCAAACGGAGCCTCTGCCCACAACGTCACGTTGGTTATCATCTCCCATACGCACGACATATCCACTCTGTATAGACTCATAAGAACTGAACCAATCTCGGTTAATGCAAATATGAAACGATCATGCAGAAACAAGGATCCACTCATCACGTCCAACAACACAACCAGGAAACACAACAAGAGCATCAACGGAATTAGAATCAGCACCGACTGCAACAGAGGCCTTACATCACCATCGGAGTTGTTTTTCGGTTTATACGTACCGGCTCTTTTCTCCTTATTCTGCAGCTTCCAACAGTCATCAATGACGTGATTGTTTTTCTTACAATACCTTCCGAATTTATCCTTGCCCCTAGACTTCGAACGGCCTCGACCGTTTTGGCTCTTGTCACGGTTGTTATTGTTGTAGGTTTTCTGCTCGGGCCTGCCACGGACCTGCAAAGCTTCGCCCTGGAGGACGATGCATCAGACTAAACCATACTTTTCATCTTCTCTCTCGTTTGGAGAGCCTCATATACTTCCGGAAGTGTTAGTTCATCACGAGCCAATAACAAAGTATCACACAGATTTGTAGAAGAATTTGGGAGCGAGCATAACAGCAGAAGAGCTAGATCCTCATCGTCATATTTTACCTCCATGGACACTAGGTCCGCAACGATCTCCTTAAAGATCGATATGTGGTTCATTACCGAACCACCCTCCTGCAGCTTGTGTGTGAAGAGCTTCACCTTCACGTGCATCTTGTTGGTTAGATCCTTAGACATGCAGATCTCTTCCAGCCTTTCCCAAAGTCCTTTCGCGGATTCCTCCTTCAACACCTCTTGCAAAATTTCATTAGATAGATGGGGTTGAAGCATAGACAAAGCCTTACGGTCTTTACGCTTGTCAGCGTCTGTCCACTTCTTCGGATCTGTTTACTTGAATCCATCCAGCGCATCATCAAGATCTCCAGAATTGTAGAGTATCGCCCTCATCCTGACTTCCCACAACGAGAATCTCGTCTTGTAGTCTAGCAACGGTAGATCAAACTTCAACGCAGCCATCGCAAAACCCTAATCTGCAAACCAGGGCTCTGATACCACTTGTTATAAACGATAGCACGAAGAAGCGAAGAATAAAGCGATCTAGCACGATAGGGGACACAAGATTTTAACGTGGAAAACCCTTCCAATGAGTAAGAGAAAAAACACGGGCGCCAGCTAGCTGAACTTCACTATTTTCAGGTGTGTTACAAACGCCGGGGATTTACAACTTGAAACTTATCCCAAACGACGTCTTACATGAGGTATATAAAGGGGAAACCCCTAAACAAGGTAGAATCCGTATCCAACTCGTATCATACCGCGGGAGGGCTGTCGCCCCCCGCACCCCCTCCGTGGACACCACACAACAGGTGGGAAAAGGGGTGGGAAAGTTCGGCCTCTGCTACGCTTCGGCCCTAAGCCTCCGGCGACGGCGATGGGCCTCGCTCCGCTCCGTTCGAACTTTCCTTTATCTTTATATGAATTTCGATCACCACAAAATAACACTTCGGTACAGCAGCGACGGGGAGGCGCACAAGGTGAAGTCGGCGGCAACTAGAGTGATTCTGAGACTGGACAGGAGGTTGAGCTGCAGATGTGAGAGTGTTGTGGGCGCTGACGCCAGTACAACTTCTGCCTGAGACCGGGAGTGCGAAGGCTAGCCGGGGAGGGGAGAAGGAGTAGCGTTCCCACATTTAAATAATGCAATAACCCTGTGTTATTGTGCTAGTCCCTGGATCAATTGCTAGCACCACAGTTCAAAATGAAATATCATGCAAATGCGTCAAAATCTATTACATCGCATGATCCAGTCTTTACAAAATATGATTACAACTTACATAGCCTTAGAAGACTTGCAGGATACAAAGTATTGCAGCGGAAAACATAGAACAACATTGAGCCTCATCTTCTTCATGCGCCACAGGCAAAACATGTTGACGATAGACTCGAGATACTGAACGAAACCTCACTCGTCTTCAGATTCATCTGTAGGATGGAATATGCAGCCACAAGGGAGTCAATACAATTTAATGTATTGGCAAGTAACACTATGGTGGATATAAATGGCAAAACTAATACTACATGCATATTTGGCTGAGTGGAGTTTTGGCTAATTTTGCATAAAGCCAGTTTTGTCCTGTGTTTGTAAATCATTTAAAAAAACTGAAGACATGTGTACAATTATTCTTGGCTAAACCACCAAGAAGTTGGACAAATCATCATGGCTAAACCACCATGAAGTTTGGTTGTGGCATCATGGCTAAACCACCATGTGCCCTATAAAGGGTTTCTACCATATTTTATTTCATTCAGAAAATATGAGGAGATCCTTCTATCCACCCTTGTCCAGCTTCTCAAAGTCGTCCATTACCGGGGACACGGCTATGATCATAGTTTCTAACTCTGCAGAGGTTGTGCACTTTCACCCTTTGTCTTCAATTAGCCCAAACATCCTATACACGCGGAGTGCATCATGGAAAGGAGATAATTGAGACAAGATCTTTCAGAAGCAAGAATTCAACCCAACCAGCAAGACCCGTTCCACCTATAATTATGCTACATCTTCATGTCAAGCATGGGCTGAATTCTCACAACTTAGTTGATCAAGAGAGCCCATATGTCAAAGGGCTGCACGGGAAGCTACTAAAGTTAGAGGGACTTAGGAATCTCTTTGTTCCCTAGGTGGCATTCCTCAAGTGAACTCCCCTCAGGGAGACACTCAACTCTCATCAACCAAACAACCAAATCCACCCAGTAGATTCATTAAAGTTTATACTTAGAATTTTTCCACAACATTGAGTAAAACAAATTTGTAGCAAGGCTAAGCATCTACTAATTACTAAGTCTCCATAACAAAAAGTCTAAGGGATTGCTACACACTACTTGGAATTTTGCATGGCATAATAATAACTTAGTAAAAATTCCCTATCATGCATACTACTCAAAAACACTAGTAATGCATAGTAAAAATATGGGGATTTGATGGTGTGTTACTTGCCTTTGAATTTGGTGAAGAAGAATCACCTCTCTTCACAAAGAACGTTCTCTCCGTACAATCTAAACATTGAAAACAAAAACAGAATAAACAAGCATGCTAACAAACAAACAGACAAATAAACAAATAAACAAAACATATAAAGCAATAAACATAGCAAAAGAAAACATGTGAAACATTTAGTTTCAATGCACAAAAGAAACTAAGTCATTGTAGTTAGTGTTTGCATTTGTGACTAAGGGTTAGTATTTGATAAAATTATCACACAAGGTCTAATCTACTTCTATCATGTTTCCTTAAAGTCTTCTTTCTCCTCCTTGAGTTGCTTTTGATGACTAGGTCTTTTTTGCCTTCCATGGCCTTCCTTGTAGTCCTCCTTATTGAGTTGAAGAAAATGAACTGAAGTATCTATCTAGGATTTAGGGACTTAGTCATATTGAATAACAGAGGTAGTAGGTATTGTTAGAGTTACTTAAGAAAGGATATGTAAAATCGTCTCTTCTTCTTCTTCTTCATTTTCTAGGAGATTATTCTTCTGGAGTTGGCTCCTTATTGAAGTTGTTCTTCTTGATAAAAGGGATCCTTGTTGAATTCTTGGTCAAAACTCTCATCTCACTTGGGAAAAATAATTTCTAAGTCTTGGGAAAACACAAATCATCTTGAAAACAAATTCGATGTATTGGAAAACAAATCCTAAGTCTTCACAACCTTGGTCTTGGAAAATCTTCAGGATCCTTTGTAGCTTCCTCCTTGGCGTGGTGTCTTCGTTGAATCTTCTAACACTTTGTTTTGGTACAACTAGGGCTGGTCTTCATCTAGCTTAGCCATAGCACAAAGTCTAAGAGAACAGAAAAGAAAGGGGAGAAAAGACTTAGAGAAAAAGAGAGAAATAAAAGATGTGGTTGGTCTTCTTGAAGCTCCTCTTGATTTTCTTCTAAGTGCTTCTACTCCTTGGGATTCTTCTGAAGTTTCTAAGTCCTTTATTGGTCTTCTTGCTTCATGTTGAAAATTGTAACATCCTCTCCATGGCTTTTCACTAATCTAGACTTAGTGGTTTTTGAACTAAGTGGGTCAACTAGTAAATAATAACTTAGAAATATTCTAAGGACTTTGGTTTTGGTTTCTCTGGTCTAAGGTTAGTCCTTAGCAAAATTTTGCTAGAGAAAACCTATTGAAAATAATTACAGAAATTAAACTAAGTCAGAAATAGTCAAATGAGCATATAACAACCAAAACCATTTTAACTTAGCCAAAAAAAATATTTTGGGCACAAGGGACTGTTAGTACACATCATAAGGTCTTCAAAAATATTTTATTTGCAATTTTTAGATTTATAGAATTTAAACTATGTCAAAAATCACCAAACAAGCATATTTGAATTTGTACAAATTTAAGTCTATCAAACTTGAATTTGGACAGTGCTAAAATATTTTACGTGTTGTGCTGATTTCAAAAAGTCCAAGTTTGCTTAATTTGGATCTACGGTTAAAAAGTTATGATAGTTTGAAGTTATAGGGGGTTTTCTGCAAAACTGCCTATTGGATTTTTATTCCGGAATAAAACAGAAAAGGCTGCGACACATGGCGCTTTGTGATTGGATGTTGGGGCTGACGCTGCGCTTGCGTGGCTGCTGCGTGGCGCTGACGCGACGGTGACGAGGCAGGTGACGTGGCGTGACGGGATTGGCCCGTACCTCTTCGGGGGTTAGATCTAACAGACGCCGTTGGATATAGATCGGGCGAAGGAGATTAGATCTAGGGGGAGCTCACCGTAGTTGACTTGGATCTCGCCGGAATTGGAGGAGATTGGCGTCGGCGCCTCCTGTCGTGGTTGGCGCGGGGGCTATAGGGCGTCTCAGGCCTCAGCGAAGGCAGTAGAGGACGCGGGGGCTCTCCGCGGTTCTCCTCGTCTCCTTGCTCCTGCTCTCGGGGCTGAGAACAGCGACGACGGCGTATCTCGTGCTCGGTAAGGATGGCGGCGGCGGAAAACTCCGATCTCGCCGGGATTGGCACTGGCGTCGGCAGAGCTAAGGTTTAGGGGTGAGGAGGGAGGTCTCCTTTTATGGGGGATATGGCGTGGAGGAGGGGTCACAGAGAGGCGGCGACGGAGACCTTCTCGTACACGGACGTCGATGCGGCTGGCGTCACCCGTGCGTCATCGCTGATGTCAGCGAGGCGGGGCCAAGCTGGCAGCGAGCGAAGCGAGAGAGCGGCTGGGGGGTTTTCTAGGCCGGTTTTCTTGGGCCTGCTGATGGGTTTCTCTGTCGTGCGCGTGCGAGGAATAGGACGCAGGGGGTTGGGCTGGGCCAGCCTTTCTTCTCTCTTTTTTTTTCCAAAACTGTTTTCTTATATTAAGACATAACTTTGATTTTAAAGATCCAAAATGCCTCAAAAAAAATTCTATAATTTTGTAAAATCATTCTATTTCAAATGAAAACATTCGTGTGTTATTTTACCATGTTTAAAATTTTATCTTTTCACCACATTGATTAATTCTCTAATATCTACTAAATACTATTTTCAAAATAGGGGTAACTATAAATTGAAAATATGGTTAATTAAAATTCAGAGACCTGTATAAATAAAAATATTGTTTCCCATAGTCATTTACTTATTTTTTAAATCAGTATATTTCATGAAAACACTTTAGTTGGAATTTGATATAATAAGTGAAAAATGATATAGTTAATTTTTGGCTTTTAAAATCTTTTGTAAATCAAATAATTGAAAGATGAATTATTATCAATTGACAGAAGTTGAAAACAAAATGGAAAGCAACTTGTTTATGGAAAACCATTTTATATTTTTAAGTTTTGCAAAATGGAAAATAGTTTCTTTGCATATCTATTTATTTTGAGGATTTAGGTTTTTAGAAAACAGAGGCATTTGGATTATCATTTTCAATAACATTGGAAAAACAAATAATGTTTTCTTTGTGTTTGAGTTTTATTTGGTTTTTGATGGCTTTCATTACTAGAAAACCAAAAGTTTTAAATTTTTGTGATTTTTGAATGTCTTCAAAATTCAGGGATGTTACAGAAGGGTAGGGTTGCAGGGGAAGAAAGATGGTGTGTGGCTGCGGCGAGAGTGGTGGACGCGGAGAAGCTCGGGCCGGTCGCCGGCGGACCATATGGAGTTCCTTTATTTTCTTGGACTGTCTACTATACATGATGTACGAGGGAACATGTGGTACAGGCTAGGTTCATGGGAGAGAGAATGTCTAATCGACACAGCTGGATTCCTTGCGAGACATCGGGGTAAAGGCGAAACTTGATGTGACTAGAAAACAACAGATGCAAAACCGAAATGTTGCACAGATCTCGAAGACCCAACGGATGGAATAGATAGCATCTATAACCATATGTGCATGTACAAAATCCACTTTGTATTCATTTAAAAAATATTTCTTAATAAGATACTATCTTATTACTTGCATAAGAGTGAACAATACTTAATCGGTAAATGCATAACACCTTGGAATGTTTAATAACCAAGTAAATGAGCTAAAACTCGAAATCTCTAATAAATCAATCAACCAACTTGTGATCAACTTATGAGTGATGAATACCATCACTAAAAGGATGAATACCATCACTAAAAGCTAATGAAGAAACTCTAAGTCAAATAAAACAAATGTAATCCAAATATTGTGTAAAACAAGGCTTACACTTGTGAGCTGGGGTATTTCAGGGGATTTTGCGATGCATCTCATTACTATGTATTATACCATCTTGCCAGTGTTTTCAGTAGTCCTTACAGGGACTACTTTGCTATTTTTCAGATCTCTGGATTTCCACGCAACTCTCAAACCCGAAGGACATGGTTGTTATTATTTCTATCTCAAGCAATTTCATCACTTGCTCATGTCCTCTAAATTATTTCCTAAGAACTATTTTTAAAACCTTGTCGTATTACCACCTTATTCTAAAAAAAATGCATGATCCTATTTTTATAATAATATGACTAATTGAATGACTACCCGAGTGGTAGTGTTCTACTTGGTGGGCAGATGGAACCATGGTAAGATGAACATGTCATTGGAAGGTTCCTCTGCATGGGAAAGTATTACCTAGGACTTAACAAAAAATGTCACGAGCGTTCTTGCGCCGTAAATACCGCGTTAACCATATGTATTTTATGGGGAGAGTAAGCTAGTTGTGATATTTTCCTATTCACGTGTCAACTGTTTACCAGAGACGTATGTTGTAGGTTTTGCGGGACTACATGCACATGGGTAGGAGCCCTTACGTCTCACATACTCTAGTGTGTACGATGGTCTGTCCGAGTAGCCTAGATCTCTATCATGAGGGGTAGAATCATGGGTAAACCTGCGTGGCGGAAATGTGTGGGCATGTGTTGTGCGGAGAAGTATGGTCTGGTTTGGATCAACAAACAGGCCCCACACCTGAGTGCGGTGGACAAGAACGATCGCCTAGTTGTGCAACATGGTCTTGATCGCCTATGGGTAAAGTAACGCACCTCTGCAGAGTGTAAAATGATGTGACATCGTATCCCCATGTTCAGGGAAGGAGATGCGAACACTGGAGGAAAGGAACTCCATTAAGTTCTAGCTCCTGTGAAGATTTTGCGAACATAGTTTTCAATATTAAAAGCAACCTCTTGAAAGATTTGCAAAAACCTTGATTAGCTTATGACTCTTTCGAGTCTATAATTGTAGTTAATGCATCAAACTACCCACTATATGTAATGAACTTGTTGAATAACGCTCGTTACTCATTCGTTCTCGTTTGACCCCCTGCTTAGATTTGAAGCCCTTAAAGGAGGTCCTCATCGTGAAGACATCACTATCTATTGAAGCTAGGAGGAGTCATATACTTCCTAACCGATGAAGAGACGTCATCAACAATGCCGGTGGAGAAGAAGCTACCTAGTTGAAGGAGGAGTCTATTCCTGAATTTAGATTCTCGGAAGCCATAGATTAGGGCCGTGATCAGCCGTAGTGGATTAGGTTCTGAGCTAGAGTTATTCTCCAGCTTAGAGTTACGATTTTCTTCTTCTGATGTTTCATTTGCACGAGGTCTACTTTGATACACCAAAGTGAGATTCTCAAGATTTTGTAATGAATATATTTGTATCATATAGCTTTGCTTGGACCTGCTATGTTTCTGTTGTACCACTCTGAGGGATGTAATATTCACGGATAAGTCCTTCTCTGGGTATTATGTCAACGGCTTGTGCACTACACATGTAGTGGTGTGCTAGGTCACCTCACAAGAGTCCGCCGCCCGCGGGGGAGCGGAGTGGACTCTTATGTCTTCTCCGTTCATTGTACCCGAAGGATGATGCAAAGGACTTCACCAACGGCCCGCGAATCGGGACTACCTATGAGAAACTGTGGGAGCAGCAAGGTCTTCAGGAGGCCGCCTGCCACATTGCGGACTTTGTCGATTTTGACATTTTCATCCCCGATCGAGTGGTGCGTTAGCTGGCAGCCGTCAAGGGGCCGAGCTGACAAAGCTCACTGAGGCCATGCTCGCCTTCCACAAAGAAGTTGCTGACGCCAAGTGCGTATTAGAGAAGACCCTGGGATGTCGTGTGGAATTGTATAAACTTTCGCCACTTTAGCTTGCTGCCACGGGATGCCGGGTGGGTTTATGTACTGAACATCGTACGTTGTGTCATCGTGCACTTTATCCTGTGGAGCTTCGCCTCCTTTGTATCAAGTGTTTGTCTGCCTAAGATTTGTTCGCCTAACATTTTTTTTGGCTTTCTGAATTTTTTGATTCTGGTGGTTCAAACTACTCACCGGGTGTAGCCCCTGAGGTTTGGGTCGGCTTCTTGTAGAGAAGGCGGGCCGAAACTCCTACCAAGTGTTTTGGTGGTAGCGGTATGGGTCCTTGTTACCAGAGGGACCGGCTGCCGCATAAGCTCCAGAGTTTGGTTGGTCGGCTGCCCAAGTAGAGGCATTTTGGTACTTAGTTGTTTAGGTCCTTGTTTCTAGAGGGACGGGCTGCCATTCGAGCCCCCGAGTTTGGGTGGCCGGCTGCTCGCTGAGGAGCCTTTGGACACTTAGCCGTTTAGGTTCTTGTTTCCAGAGGGCCAGCTGCCGTTCGAGCACCCGAGTTTGGGTGGCTAGCTGCTCGCTAAGGAGCCTTTTGACACTTAGCCATTTAGGTCCTTGTTGCCAGAGGGACCGGCTGCCGTTCGAGCCCCGGAGTTTGGGTGGTCGGCTGCTCGCTGAGGATCCTTTTGACACTTAGCCGTTTAGGTCCTTGTTTCCAGAGGGACCGACTGCCATTCGATCCCCCGAGTTTGGGTGGTCAGCCTCGCATAGGATCCATGTGAACGTATAGTTCAAGTTTCTTAGCCGTAATGGACCTTCTGTAACATCCCAAGTATGAAATCTCCCCCTAGATGTTTGTTTCTTGTTTCATTATTGTTTTGCATCATGTCATCATAGTCATTGCTTTTGTTGCATTTGTTTTGCATTTGATTTCAATTGTTTCCATCTGTTTTCTATTTGAATTCCAAAACAAAATTCAATTGTTGTTCATACTTGTTATGTTACAATGTGTCAAATAAAAACTACAAAATAAACAAATGAATTGTTCCACAAAAATTGGAATCAAAAACTTGAAATTTTGGCTTGGGTTCATTTATTCTTTTGATACCAAAAAAAATTGCTTAAAATCATTTATTCCAAACAACAACATCAATTAATTTTATTTAGGAAACAAATGTTGCATAATGCTGTTTTTATAATAAGTAACTCAATACATTTTTTCCCTAAATTTTATCTAGCCTAAAACCCTCTATTCTTTCTCCTTTTCCAAAGCTGCAAAAAAAAAAAACAGAAAAGACAAAAGAGAAAAGGAGGGGAATAGAGCAACCAGCCACTTGGGCGAGCCCAACTCCCATTGACCCGTACCCCCCCCCCACTTCGTTGTCTTCTACCTCCGTACGGATCGTCATCGGAGGCATCCACGTAGCAGTTGCAGAGGGCAACGGTGATCCGATGCTCCACCTCCCCCTTAAGACCTCGAGCTCCCCCCTCCTGCCCTAATTCCTCCACTCCTTCTCCCTCGCGCCGCAGCTCCTTTCTCCCTCTCTCTCTCGCTGCTTCTCCTCCCTGTTTCTCTGTTAGTCCACCGAGAGCACCACCGCCGCCTTCCCACTCCGGCGATCGCCGCGCCACCGGTGCCCGCCCGGCCGCGCTAGGGCCGGGAACGGAACCGTCCCGGCTCCCTCTACCTCGCCGTCCCCTCCGATTCCCCCGGGAGCTAGAGGAGCGCCGCCGCCATCTCCGGTTCCGCCACCGAGCGCCTCCTCTCTGCCCCCTGCTCCCTCTGTTCGACAGCAAGGTGAGTCGCCACCTCCTCCTCGTTCCCTTCCCCTCGTCTCCTTTCTCTCTGCCCTCGTGGCCCGCCGGCATCCGCACCGCACACGGCAGCTCACCGCCCGAGCACCGCAAGGACAGCCACGGCCGCCGGCCGCGCTGTGCCTCCGATCGTTTCCCGTCCGCACCTGAACCTGTAGACAGAAATTTTCAGTTAGCGCAAAACACATGTTAACCTGCTTCGCTACGCATACCTGACAAGAATCGGTTCACAGCCCATCTGGTTCAGCGCCGTGCGCGCAAGCGTGCGCTCCCGGGATCGAATCCCACGGGAGGCATTTGCCTCCCCCTTTTTCCCTTCCACGCGTACCCGCGGGGCCCGCGCGGCAGTGACCCCCGCGGCCACATCACCCCCTAGCCACTCCACCTGGGCGCCACGCAGGCCCTGGCCCCACTGTCAGTGGCTGGGTCTGCTCACTGCGTGGTGCAGTTACTTTTCTGCACGTTTTCTTTCATTTTAAGTCGAGTTTAAATTACAGAATAGTCCCTAGAATTAAAACCCTAATAACTTTTATTTCACAAACCCAAATAATAATAAAAAATATGTACACCGCACCAAATTTAATCATCTATCTATTTATAACATTTGTTTTCTGTTTTGAATAATTCAAATGCATCCAAATTTCAAATTCAAACAATTCATTTGAAATTTGATTAATTCCATAACTAAATCATACTTAATTCAAATAACACGAATAAAATATGTTTTCCATGTCAAATTAAACCACCTAACCAAATATAAATTTTGTTTCATGATTTGAATAATTAAAATTGCTTAAATAATTTAAACCTTGTTTAATTCATTTAAAAATTGCTAAATTCACAACTTGCTCAAATTAATTTCCTTTTGAACATATAAAATATGTTTTCAAACCAGAAAAACATAATCTTTTCAAATATGAATTTGAATTAATGTTTTGAACAAATAAAATTCAAATAATATTCATACTTAATTTAATTTCAATTAAATCTTGTTTAAACTTGTTTAATTCATAAGTAATTCATTCTAATACCTTTTCCAATAATTGAAACATGTAATCCAACTAAAATTTGGTGTTCTTTTCAAATATAAACTTTGTTATCTGTTTTGAACAATTTAACTTGATGAAAACAACAAATGCTTGTGTGACATCTTTAAGTAACCAAAATTCCATAACTTAATAAATAAAATTCCAAATTTGTTAAACCTTATTTCAACTTGTTTCTATTGTTGTTATTTTCTGTTTTCCTCATCCATGCATCATACTAACCCACTTTCACCTGTTGGTTAGTTGTAAAACAATTATTCAACCTTAATTCATGGGCTTTCCATATGCAATCCAAATTGCATATGGGTCCATTTAAATTGGGTTACCATGTCAACTAGTTTATTTCTGATGCATCAATTAAATTGACATGCATCATCCCATGATTGTGCATTATGCCATGTTATTGATTGTTTGTCTCTCTGCGTTGTTTGTTTGCTTCTTCTCAGATAGACGACGACGTTGAGACAGACTAGGTTTACGATACTACTTCAGAGGTTTTAGCTCAGTACCAGGCTACTGAGTTTGCAGGCAAGTATTCACTCACATGAACCATCGTGTACCTTTCAACATTGGATACCGATACTTTCCGTTGTCTATTCTTCTAGCCCTATGAATCGTTGCTTCTATTCGATCCTATCACATGCTATCCTTAACCCTGATATAGCCTCACCTCCACACCTATAACCCCGTTGCTTGTTGCCCGTGTCTTACTAGCATGCTTAGGGTTGTTTTTGCTCGAGTCTGCTGTCCGTTACTTTCTGTTATCATATGTTACTTATGTTCTGGGGCTCGATGTTAAACAATGAACATGTTAATGTTATGGGTAATCATAATTTGCTGATAAGGCACCGGCAGGAGGCCCGGCGTGGTTTTGAGGCCTGCTAGTGTCGACCCTAATTAGGAAAAGGGTCTTGTCTACTGATCCATGATGAGCGTGCTCACCGCATCCGGGTGGTGGTATGGAACCCCCCTCGACTTTGATCTGATCCGCAGTTTGTCCGAAGAGCCACACTTAGTTCGGGTGTTCCATTTGGCTCATACGCATGAATGGGTCGCTCCCATGGTTACTGATGATGATGATGACACACACATATAGGGCGAGGCATGTATTGCTGGGGTGTTGCGTCCTGCGGGAGTTTTGCACACTTGCGCTGAGTATTCGGCTGCGTGGCTGGGACCTTATAGCTCCGTGGCTCCTAGGACAGGCTGTAGAGATGGTTCGAGTCGTGTCAAGCCAACCTGAGTTTTAGTTGGTGGCTTGAGTGTGTACGGGTACTGGAGCACACCCTGCAGGGATGAATCTTCTCGAGAAGCCGTGTTGTCCGCGGTCATGTGACGACTTGGTGAAAGTACTGGCTAACAAGTACTCAGACAACTTACACCTAACTAATGATAACTTGACTAGTAATAGGTTTATCGACACAATAACCTGAACCATCATTAATCCAACTGTGTGAGTTATCCTTGGATTGCTTCTTTGGATAAGGGGCGAGATCCAGGATGGGTTTGTTTGGAGTTAGTTATAGTTGGTTACGATACGCTATCTTATCTTCTTTCTGTTAGCCGGAAGTTGTAGCAAGTCTCTGTAGTTGGTTAGAGCAGCCCGCTGCAGCTTCTTTTATATCGTCCCTTCCTTCCGTTGAACCCAAAGCATCTGTGCTTGGTGTTGACGGGTTACATTTTGGTGAACTGTGAGTCTTGCTTGCCAGTACGTTTATGTACTGACCCCTTTGGGGCTGTGTTTTCCGCAGACTACGATTCCGAGGATCTCTATGGTGGCTACTATGTGGAGTACGACGAGGCTGTTGACGAGTAGATAGCGGACCCGGGCAGGATCCGAGACTTCGTGGATGGGCTCCGTCTTTTCGTTTCCGGCTTTTTAAGCCTATTTGGATTTTGTCTGTACTCAGACCTGTTAAATGCTTCCGCTGTGATGTAATGATGATATGTTGGGACATGTGTCCTCTGGATGATTGTATTTGCTATCTCTGCTCTAGTGAGAGCTATTTGCAACTTATTTCCATCTTTTGTGTCTTAGAGATATGTTGTGCTATCATTCTGTTAAACGTCGTTGACGTACCATGTGTGTATGGTATGAAGTACGTCAATGGTAGTATCCTGATTTCTATGGGATGGTTTACATAGACGATGAACAGTAGGGGTTGGTTGTCACACATACGTGTGTTGGCCTACTCGTAAGAGATGCGGGTGCCGGTAAGCCCCGTAATCCAATCAACTACTGTTCAACGAAACTGCGAGTATCCTCTAGAAGTCCGGGTGCGACAAATGGTATCAGAGCCTGTCTGCCTGTAGGATCCCTTTTACTGGTCGCAGTTGAGTCTAGATACTATTTTGTAGCTATATAGGAAAAATGAAACGTGAGAGTAGGAATTCTGCCATTTTATTTCTTTCCCCACCCACCCTCCCTTTTTCTGGTAAGGAAGTGCAACGTTGTTTTCTCTTTCTCATCTAAACTTTTTCAAGTTAGGATTTCACGAATCCTGGTTTCTCTAGGATGGTTATATCTACTAGACCATAGGAATGGAGGTGGTTGTGACATGATTTATCATGTTGCCTACTCACGATTGAGAACGGTGGCAAATAAGCCCCGGAAGCAGATCCTCTATTCCTTAAGCAGTAGATATTGATCCTTTAGAATCCCGGATGGGTTTTTCTCTGTAGTACCTCAGGTGTTTGTGGTCTCCTGTTTCCCAGTTGTTGCTTCGATATCGTCCTTCACAAATCTTCTCTTCCGTTGTAACAACTTATCTGTTAATCCGTTGTTAACCTCCATCCTTGTTCTATGTTGTCGACTTACCGTCTGAAGTAATCCTTTTAAGCACTTATATTGGATTTTGTTATCCGGTTGGTGTGTTAATCTTGGTGTCCTCTTCAGGATGGAAAGTGGTGACGAAGAACCCACACTGCCACCTGAGATGGGGAAAGTGCTGTCGCAAATGACACAACTTATAAAGCAGATGCAGCAGAACCAAGACCTTGGGAGTAATGGCAACACCCGGGTGTCTATTCGGGAGTTCCTTGAGCTCAACCCGCGCACGTTTGATACCTCCTCCGAGCCATTGGATGCTGATGACTGGCTCCGTGAAATGAACCGTACTCTTGTGGTAGCTCATGTGGCTGACGAGGACCGTGTTCCTTACGTGACCTACCTTCTCCGTGGGCAATCCATGTCTTGGTGGGAGAACTTCCAAGAAATGAGAGGTTCTAGTGTGGCAATCACATGGGAGGATTCAAGCAAGCCTTCGTGCGCCATCACATTCCCGATGGGCTCATGGAGAAAATGCGTGAGGAATTATATTCTTTCACACAAGGCAATATGGACGTTCTCGAATACTAAAGAGAGTTCAATCGTCTGGCTCGCTACGCCGGAGATGAAATCTCCACGGAAGTGAGAAAGATGGCAAAGTTCCGCAGGGGTCTCAACCCGGAACTCAAGTATGCTCTCACCAACGTCAAGGCCAAGAATTTTGAGGAACTCATCAACATCGCTCTAAATGAAGAGCATGGGCGCAAGTTGGTTGAGGAATCTCGTAAGCACTCTCGTGAACAGGCTAATCTCTCAAAAGCTATCATTCCTCCACAAAAACGAAGAGTTCGGGTTCCATATACCACTCCAACACCGCCCATCTGCTTGCCAAGCCCGGTAGGATTTCTTGCCCTCCCTCCCACCCCAGAGGTATCTTCAGGAGGTGCTCCATCTCAGCCAAGTCCAACAGCTCCTCGTTCTGCTAGTACATGCTTCAAGTGCGGTCTATCAGGACACTACTCCTACAAGTGCCCGCAGAACAAGCTACCATCACTACCTACCTCTAATGTCAATCAGGTGATGGTACACACTTCTTTGCCTAGGCCCCGCAACAGGAACAAGTCTGTCTTGAGAACTGTGAGGGTGAACCATGTTAAGGCCCAGGGAGCAGAAGAATCTCCAGAGGTTGTAATGGGAAAACTTCTTGTGAACTCGTTTCGTGCTAAAGTCTTGTTCGATTCTGGTGCTTCACACTCTTTCATCTCTCAATGCTTTGCAAACACCAGTGGAATCAACTTCGAACAGTTGTCTATCCCTCTCCTAGTGAAATCACCGGGATCTAGCTGGCAAAGAAATAAAGTTAGCCAGAACATCGAGATCACAATTGGAAACCTTCCATTCCAGGCATCTTTGATAGCTCTCCACTCTTCAGATATTGATGTCATTCTTGGGATGGATTGGCTGGTAGCCAACAAAGCAGTCATTGATTGTCCTGCTAAGTCTGTCAAAATCACACACCCTTCTGGCCAGATAGTCTACTTCCATGCTGAAAATCCAGTTGTTCAACTCTACACTCTCAATGCAAATCCTCTACCATCTATTGAAACTATTCCGGTGGTTTGTGACTTCCCCGATGTCTTTCCAGAAGAATTGCCAGGAATGCCTCCTGACAGAGCAGTTGAGTTCGTGATCGAACTTGAACCAGGTACTGCTCCAATCTCTAAGCATCCATACAAGATAGCTCCTCCTGAACTGAAGTTGTTGAAGGAGCAAATCGATATGTACATGGAGAAAGGTTACATTCAACCTAGTTCCTCGGCTTGGGGATGCCCAACTCTGTTCGTTGCGAAGAAGGATCAAACAAAGAGACTCGTTGTTGACTATCGTCCTCTTAACAAGAAAACCATCAAAAACAAGTATCCAATTCCTCGTATCGATGATCTTTTTGATCAACTTGCTGGAGCCTCAATATTCTCAAAATTGGACTTGAGAATGAGTTACCATCAAATAAAGATCAGAAAGGAAGATATTCCAAAAACAGCTTTCACCACTCGGTACGGTTTATATGAATACACCGTCATGTCCTTTGGTCTCACCAATGCACCGGCGACATTCTCTAGACTCATGAATTCTGTCTTCCATGAATACCTCGACAAGTTCGTTGTGGTATATCTTGATGACATTCTGGTCTACTCAAAATCCGAGGAAGAGCATGGAGAACATCTTCGTCTCACTCTCATGAAACTTCGCGAGCATCGTCTATATGCCAAGTTCTCCAAATGTGAGTTCTGGATTCCAGAAGTTGCTTACCTTGGTCATGTCATCTCTGCCAAGGGCATAGCCATTGATCCAGAAAAGGTTAAGGCAATTGTTGATTGGAAACCTCCTAAGACGGTGAAGCAAGTCAGAAGTTTTCTTGGTTTGGCTAGCTATTGCCGTCGTTTCGTCCAAAACTTCTCCAAGATTGCCAAACCTCTCACTGATCTCACAAAGAAGGACAAGAAATTCGTTTGGTCTCCACAATGTGATGAAAGTTTCAACCTCCTCAAGACTAAACTCACTTCTACACCAGCTCTGGTTGGCCCAGATACTACCAAACCTTTCCAGATATTCTGTGATGCATCTCTCCAAGGTCTAGGTGCAGTTCTTATGCAAGAACGTCAAGTTGTGGCTTATGCTTCACGTCAGTTGAACGCACATGAGCTCAATTATCCCACTCATGACCTTGAACTTGCAGCAGTTGTGTTTGCCCTCAAGAAATGGAGGCAATACTTGTTGGGTAATCGCACTGAAATCTTTTCCGATCATAAGAGTCTGAAATACATCTTCACTCAACCAGATCTAAACCTCAGGCAAAGGAGATGGATTGAAAAGATTAAAGACTTTGATCTTACCATTTCTTACACTCCAGGCAAGGCTAATGTTATGGCCGATGCTCTAAGTCGCAAGTCGTATTGCAATAATCTCATGATCATGGAAAGCCAACCTCCTCTTCATGAAGAATTCCAGAAGCTGAACCTTGGTCTTGTTCCTCAAGGCTATCTTGCGAGCTTGACAGCCAGTCCAACTCTCGAGGACAAGATTCGTTCTGAACAACTTCGTGATGCTGAGATCAAGAAGATTGCAAATAACATCAAAGCAGGCAATGTGAAGTATGAGTGCTTCTCAATTGATGACAAGGGAACTGTGTTCTTCAAAGGACGCATTGCAGTTCCTCAAATTCAAAGTCTCAAAGATGTCATTCTCAAGGAGGCTCATGAAACTCCTCTCTCCATACACCCTGGAAGTACAAAGATGTACCAGGATCTCAAAACACTGTATTGGTGGTCTGGCATGAAACGTGAAATTGCTCAATACGTTTCTGAATGCGACGTTTGTCAACGTGTTAAGGCGGTCCATCAGAAAACAGCCGGTCTTCTCCAGCCTCTGAAAATCCCTGAGTGGAAGTGGGACATGATTGAAATGGACCTCTTCACTGGTTTTCCAAAGTCCAAGAAGGGCAACGATGCAATCTTCGTTGTTATTGATCGTCTCACTAAAGTAGCTCACTTCTTTGCTGTCAAGGAAACAATCTCAGCTAGCCAGTTAGCAGAGCTCTACACAGCAAAGATTGTTCCTCTTCATGGTGTTCCATTGGAAATAAGCTCAGACCGTGGAAGTATATTCACTTCTCATTTCTGGAAGAGTTTTCAAGAAGCATTGGGCACCAAACTTCTGTTCAGCACAGCGTATCATCCTCAGTCTCAAGGGCAAGTCGAAAGAGTCAATCAGATTCTCGAGGATATGCTCAGAGCATGTGGTATCTCCTTTGGCATGAAATGGGAGGAATGCCTTCCATATGCTGAATTCTCCTACAACAACAGCTTCCAGGCAAGCCTAGGCATGGCACCATTTGAAGCACTCTATGGCCGCAGATGCAGGAGTCCAATCAATTGGTCTGGAGCTGGTGAACGTTCACTCTTAGGCCCTGACATTGTTAAGGAAGCCGAAGATAAAGTTCTGTCGCACCCAAGGTTTCTAGAGGATACTCATCGCACGAACTGGAAGTCAGGTGCTTGGATTATGGGGCAAACATGCTCCCACGTCCCAGAGGAAGAAGGAAGAGCGGCGACACGATTGCAAAAGGCTGGTGGTTAGGTGGGAGCGAGGTGCGGCGGCGCCATGGATTTCTTCAGAAGCTGTCGCCGGCGAGAGGAGTTGCAGAGAGAGATGGAGCTTGGGGATGGAGGCGATTGACGGCGCGGCGAGGAACCCTAGAGCGGTAGGGTAGGTACGGGGCCCTAGAACCCTATTTATAGGCGTGGAGGCGCCTGGCGGCCGCCGTGGTCGCGCGCGGTCGCGGTGGATGCCGCCGATGGCTTGCCGTACGGGGGGGAGAAGGAGGATTAGGGGGCAGCACGAATCTCGGCGCGGGCGAATCGGTAAGTTGCGCTGCGCGGGCTGGGTTGCTGCGCGCTAGGGGCTTAGGTGGGCTTGGGCCAAGCGGTAGATTAGGTGCTGCTGCTCGTTCTCCTTTTATTTTATTTTTTTGTACTGTTTTTTTTTGTAGCTAGCTTTTGGATAAAATAGATAGGTTTTTGATTAGATAAAATTTTGGAAAAATTTGTATAAGCTTCTTAGATGAAAAGAAACCATTTGGTAGTTTTGGTTTTCAAAATTTCAAAAGTTTGCTGGCTGTTTTGAAATTGAACCAAAATTAATTGAAAAAAATTGCCATATTAATTAATATTTAGAAAATAAGGTGTTTTCAATAGGGTTTTCTTTAGGGTTTGAAGGTGATTTAGGGAATTCAAATTAGTGGTGAATTTCATGGATTCAAATGATTAAAGAATTGAGAAATGGTTCGAGTTTGGAAATAATTTGAAATTAATTGATTAAGTGATTGATTGAATTAAGCAACAATTTAAGAGTTGATCCAATATGAAACTAATTGGAAGCAATTGATGTTTTTGGAATTGCAAATCTTTATTTGAGAGATTGTAACAGACAAGTGTGAAAACAAGATTGATTCATTATGAAAACAATGCAAACAGAAATAAATATGAGGATGATGATATGATGCATTGCATAAATTAAACAAATAAGTAAAAACAACTAAGGTTTTCATACTTGGATGTTACAAAACGCCCCCCCTTGAAGGAATCGCGCCCCGAGATTCCCTACTGAGAGATGAACAGGTCCGGATACTTCTTGCGAAGATCCTCTTCGGTCTCCCATGTTGCCTCTTTATCAGAATGATGCGACCATTGGACTTTCAAGAACTTGGTGCTCTTGTTGCGAGTCTTACGCTCGGTCTCATCGAGAATACGAACAGGGTGCTCCTCATAAGATAGATCATCTTGCAGTTCGATAGAATCATGATCAACTGCACGATCTGGATCCTTGAAGCACTTCTTGAGTTGTGACACGTGGAACACATCGTGCACTTTGGAAAGTTTTTCTGGAAGTTCAAGACGATAAGCATTCTCTGCACGTCTTGAGAGGATGTTGAAAGGGCCAATGTATCTTGGTGCAAGTTTTCCTTTCACACCAAAACGATGAGTGCCTCTGAGGGGAGTTACACGGAGATATGCCTTATCACCAGGTGCATAGACCATGTCTCGGTGCTTGCTGTCATAATAGCTCTTCTGACGAGACTGAGCAATCCTGAGATTGTCACGAATGATACGAACTTTCTCCTCGGCTTCCTTAACAATGTCAGGGCCTAAAAGTGAACGTTCACCAGCTCCAGACCAATTGATTGGACTCCTGCATCTGCGACCATACAGTGCCTCAAATGGTGCCATGCCTAGGCTTGCCTGGTAGCTGTTGTTGTAGGAGAATTCAGCATATGGAAGGCAATCCTCCCATTTCATGCCAAAGGAGAGACCACATGCTCTGAGCATATCCTCGAGAATCTGATTGACTCTTTCGACTTGCCCCTGAGACTGAGGGTGATAAGCTGTGCTGAACAGGAGTTTAGTGCCCAAAGCTTCTTGAAAGCTTTTCCAGAAATGAGAAGTGAAGATACTTCCACGATCTGAGCTTATTTCCAATGGAACACCATGAAGGGGAACAACCTTTGCTGTGTAGAGCTCTGCTAACTGGCTAGCTGAGATAGTTTCCTTTACAGCATAGAAGTGAGCAACCTTAGTGAGACGATCAATAACAACGAAGATTGCATCGTTGCCCTTTTTGGACTTTGGAAACCCAGTAACGAAGTCCATTTCAATCATGTCCCACTTCCACTCAGGAATTTTCAGAGGTTGGAGTAGACCTGCTGTCTTCTGATGGACTGCCTTAACACGTTGACAAACGTCGCATTCAGAAACGTATTGAGCAATTTCACGTTTCATGCCAGACCACCAATACAGAGTCTTGAGATCCTGGTACATCTTTGTACTTCCAGGGTGAATGGATAGAGGAGTTTCATGAGCCTCCTTGAGAATGATATCCTTGAGACTTTGAATCTGAGGGACTGCAATGCGTCCTTCGAAGAACACAGTTCCCTTGTCATCAATTGAGAAGGACTTGAATTTATCATTGCCCTCCTTGATGTGATCCACAATCTTCTTGATTTCATTATCACGAAGTTGTTTAGAACGAATCTTGTCCTCGAGAGTTGGACTGGCTGTCAAGCTAGCAAGGTATCCTTCAGGGACAAGACCAAGGTTCAGCTTCTGGAATTCTTCATGAAGTGGAGGTTGGCTTTCCATGATCATGAGATTATTGCAATAGGATTTGCGACTGAGAGCATCGGCCATAACATTAGCCTTGCCTGGAGTGTAAGAAATGGTGAGATCAAAGTCTTTAATCTTCTCAATCCATCTCCTTTGCCTGAGGTTCAGATCTGGCTGAGTGAAGATGTATTTCAGACTCTTATGATCGGAAAAGATTTCAGTTTTGTTACCCAACAAGTATTGTCTCCATTTCTTGAGGGCAAACACAACTGCTGCAAGTTCAAGATCATGAGTGGGATAGTTTTGCTCATGTGGGTTCAATTGACGTGAAGCATAAGCCACAACTTGACGTTCTTGCATAAGAACTGCTCTTAGGCCTTGGAGAGATGCATCACAGAATATCTGGAAAGGTTTGGTGGTATCGGGGCCAACTAGAACAGGTGTGGAAGTGAGTTTAGTCTTCAGGAGGTTGAAACTCTCATCACATTGTGGAGTCCAAACGAACTTTTTGTCCTTCTTGGTGAGATCAGTGAGAGGTTTAGCAATCTTGGAAAAGTTTTGGACGAAACGACGGCAATAGCTAGCCAAGCCAAGAAAACTTCTGACTTGCTTCACCGTCTTAGGGGGTTTCCAATCAACAATTGCCTTAACCTTTTCTGGGTCAATGGCAATGCCTTTGGCAGAGATGATATGACCAAGATATGCAACTTCTGGAATCCAGAACTCACATTTGGAAAACTTGGCATACAGACGATGCTCGCGAAGTTTCATGAGAGTGAGACGAAGGTGTTCTCCATGCTCTTCCTCGGATTTGGAATAGACTAGAATGTCATCAAGATATACCACAACGAACTTGTCGAGGTATTCATGGAAAACAGAATTCATGAGTCTTGAGAACGTTGCCGGTGCATTGGTGAGACCAAAGGACATGACGGTGTATTCATATAGACCGTACCGAGTGGTGAAAGCTGTCTTAGGAATATCTTCCTTTCTGATCTTTATCTGATGGTACCCCATCCTCAAGTCCAACTTTGAGAATATTGAGGCTCCAGCAAGTTGATCAAAAAGATCATCGATACGAGGAAGTGGATACTTGTTCTTGATGGTTTTCTCGTTGAGAGGACGATAGTCAACCACGAGTCTCTTAGTTTGATCCTTCTTGGCAACAAACAGAGTTGGGCAACCCCAAGCGGAGGAACTAGGCTGAATAAAACCTTTGTCCATATACATATCGATTTGCTCCTTCAACAATTTCAGTTCAGGAGGAGCTATCTTATATGGATGCTTAGAGATTGGAGCAGTACCTGGCTCAAGCTCGATCACGAACTCAACTGCTCTGTCCGGAGGCATCCCTGGCAACTCTTCTGGAAAGACGTCAGGGAACTCACAAACCACCGGAACATTTTCAATTGCAGGAAGGGGTTTGGTATCGAGGCTGAACAGCTGAACAGGACTTGATCCATATGGAGAATAGACTATCTGGCCTGAAGTGTGGGAGAGAGTTATTGACTTTTGAGCACAGTCAATTTTTGCTTTGTGGGTCTTCAACCAATCCATACCCAGAATGACATCAATGTCAGAATTTCCCAGCAACATGAGTGAAGCAAGGAATACACGACCTCCAATTAGGATCTCATTGTCCATGCTTATCTTGGAAGTAATCATTTTATTTCCCGGAGAGTGCACATAGATTTGATTGCTTAGCGGAACCAGAGCTAAATTGTACGTTGTAGCAAAGATCTTTGACACAAACGAATGCGATGCTCCAGTATCAAACAACACTTTAGCTGGAATAGAGTTTACGGGTAATATACCGAGAACGACGTCAGCAGCTTCCTCGGCTTTGTCGGCCTTGATATGGTTCACCCTCGCGTTCCTCCCGACAGGCCTATTGTTGGAGTTGAAGGCTTTAGCCGGGGGAGCACGAACCATAGCCTGGTTGGTGTTGGGGCGAGGAGGTAGGGGTAGCTGCTTCTGAGTGCACTTATCAGCATAATGTCCAGTATCCTTGCACTTGTAGCAAGTGACGATACGAGAAGGACCCGGCCTTGGCTGCCCCATAGGGAACCTCTGACCCTGCATCTGAAATGGGTTGGGTGGGCGGGGACCAAAGCCTGGAGAAGCTTGGGCATTTGGAGCCCGAGTGACAGCACCATTTGGCACCCAGATGCGGCGCTTCTGCGGAGGGGTGGTCATGTTGGAGGAGGAACCACCCTCACGCGAGTGCTTGCGGGACTCTTCGAACGCCTTGCGCCCATTCTCCTCATTGAGCGCGGTGTTCACGAGCTCCACGAAGTCCTTGCACTTGATGTTTGTGAGAGCGTACTTCAGTTCCGGGTTAAAACCTCGGCGGAACCTTGCCATCTTCTTGGCTTCGGTGGACACTTCGTCACCAGCGTACCGAGCGAGACGATTGAACTCGTTCTGGTAGCCGAGAACGTCCAGCTTGCCCTGTCTGAGAGAGCAGAATTCCTCACGCATCCTTTCCATGAGACCATCCGGGATGTGGTGCTTCAGGAAGGCATCTCTGAAACATCCCCAGTTGATAGGAAAGCCAGCCCTCATGGCCTGGTAGTTCTCCCACCAAGTAGCTGCCTGACCCTTCAGTAGGTAGGTGGCGTACTTGACCTTATCCTCTTCAGCAACATGAGCTATCTCCAGAGCTCTTGCTACGTCACGGATCCAGTCATCAGCATCCAGGGGCTCACGTGTTGCCACGAAAGCTTTTGGGCCCAAGCTGAGGAAGTCCTTGATGGTGACCCTTGGAGCATTCTGGTTGTGTTGCTGGTTAGCCTGGATCTGGGCCATCTGTGTCACCACTTGGGTCATCTGAGCCAACAGTTCCCCCATTGGTGGTGGCGGAGGCGGGTTGTTCCTGGTTGGAGGCATCCTGAACAGAAATTCATTTTAGCACAATAACAGAAAAGGATAGACTTGGTAACCGAAAGATAGATTATTCCGACGCATGAATAGATAACCAACAGGTACATCATCACATGTTCAAATACATCAGAATATCCAACAGACCAACACATGGTTCGAAAACGAAAGGATAAACTAGACACAGCTAGTAATGGATACAACGGTACTCCCATGCTCATCACGCAGGACGGCGGTGAGTAGTACGACGAGAGATACGGTGAGGAGGAATCCCACGGAAGTAGGTATCACGACGATCCATGTAGATAGGAACTGCTCTGAGAGCAACTCTCGGTGTGGTGAAGTAGAAAGCGTCCTCTCCCTGTGCTCCATAGCGGGGAATCCCTGTGTAACCAGCTCCGAGGTCGAGAAGTGGGCCTCTGATCGGCTCGTAACCTCCAGCATCTGGCAACGGAAGACCAGCTGGCTGAACGACACGTGCGAAGCGCTCGTCTCCAACAAAGTCTGTGGTGTACGTCGCCAGACGAGTGAGAGCAAGGTGGAGCTGCTCCCTGACTGAGGCTAACTCCTGAGAAAGTGCGGAAGCAACAGCGTCACTGTGACTAGCGAACTGGGCAGTGATCTGGAGCCTGGAGCTATCAGTCTCGTAGGTATCCATGTCGCGGTGGACAGTGAAGTGAACTCCCGCTGCCGTGATGTAACCACGGGGGATGTGACGAAAACTGGACTTATCAAACCCCCAGTAGTCAGCACGGAGAACGGTGATACTCACGTACGCTGCCTGTTGCACTGCCATATCCACTGTGGACCCTACTGCCTCGTACTGGTGTGCAATGCTCCTGCCATCATCTGACAGAATGTAGACGATAGCCCGGTAGCAAGTCTGGTCAAACTCTCGCTGGTGCTCGTAGACCTGGTACTCTGGTGCCCAACGGAACCCCAGATAGGTAACCATGTCTCTCAGCAACTCCGGAAAACCGGCGGTGCTCTCACAGCGAGTCATGCGAACCACCTGCGGGTAGTAGCTGAGACCCATCTGCAGATTATTTGGAAGGTTTTGATTAGACTCCGGTAGATGAAAAAGGATGTGGAAAATAACAACAAGGTTCAACGGACGATAAGTATGTTGAAAAGAACATGATATCGAAGCAACATCGGGAAAACGAGACCAAAAGTCCTGAGGTACTACAGAGAACCCAAAACACGTGAAATCCTAACTTGAAAGTTTAGGTGAGAACAGAAAACAACGTTGCACTTCCTTACCAGAAAAGGGTGGGTGGGTGGGGAAAGAAGAAAAATGGCAGAATTCCTACTCTCACGTTTCATTTTTCCTATATAGCTACAAAATAGTTTCTAGACTCAACTGCGACCAGTAAAAAGGGATCCTACAGGCAGACAAGCTCTGATACCATTTGTCGCACCCAAGGTTTCTAGAGGATACTCATCGCACGAACTGGAAGTCAGGTGCTTGGATTATGGGGCAAACATGCTCCCACGTCCCAGAGGAAGAAGGAAGAGCGGCGACACGATTGCAAAAGGCTGGTGGTTAGGTGGGAGCGAGGTGCGGCGGCGCCATGGATTTCTTCAGAAGCTGTCGCCGGCGAGAGGAGTTGCAGAGAGAGATGGAGCTTGGGGATGGAGGCGATTGACGGCGCGGCGAGGAACCCTAGAGCGGTAGGGTAGGTACGGGGCCCTAGAACCCTATTTATAGGCGTGGAGGCGCCTGGCGGCCGCCGTGGTCGCGCGCGGTCGCGGTGGATGCCGCCGATGGCTTGCCGTACGGGGGGGAGAAGGAGGATTAGGGGGCAGCACGAATCTCGGCGCGGGCGAATCGGTAAGTTGCGCTGCGCGGGCTGGGTTGCTGCGCGCTAGGGGCTTAGGTGGGCTTGGGCCAAGCGGTAGATTAGGTGCTGCTGCTCGTTCTCCTTTTATTTTATTTTTTTGTACTGTTTTTTTTTTGTAGCTAGCTTTTGGATAAAATAGATAGGTTTTTGATTAGATAAAATTTTGGAAAAATTTGTATAAGCTTCTTAGATGAAAAGAAACCATTTGGTAGTTTTGGTTTTCAAAATTTCAAAAGTTTGCTGGCTGTTTTGAAATTGAACCAAAATTAATTGAAAAAAATTGCCATATTAATTAATATTTAGAAAATAAGGTGTTTTCAATAGGGTTTTCTTTAGGGTTTGAAGGTGATTTAGGGAATTCAAATTAGTGGTGAATTTCATGGATTCAAATGATTAAAGAATTGAGAAATGGTTCGAGTTTGGAAATAATTTGAAATTAATTGATTAAGTGATTGATTGAATTAAGCAACAATTTAAGAGTTGATCCAATATGAAACTAATTGGAAGCAATTGATGTTTTTGGAATTGCAAATCTTTATTTGAGAGATTGTAACAGACAAGTGTGAAAACAAGATTGATTCATTATGAAAACAATGCAAACAGAAATAAATATGAGGATGATGATATGATGCATTGCATAAATTAAACAAATAAGTAAAAACAACTAAGGTTTTCATACTTGGATGTTACATGGATGTACTGACCCCGTTGGGGCTGTGGTTTACGCAGAGTACGACTACGACTACGATGCTTCCCAGGATGGCTACTTTGTGGAGTTCGACGAGTCTGCAGACGAGTAGTTAGCTGGACCAGGGCAGGATCCAGGACCTACGTGGATGGGCTTCGTCTTATTTATTTTCTCCGGCTTCTTAAGCCATGGATTTGTCTGTACTCAGACCCCTTTGATTGCTTCCGCGGTTGTAATGAATGATATGTTGGGACATGTGTCCTCTGGATGACTGTATTCGATATTTCTGCCTTAGTGAAGGCCAGTTGCACTTATTTCATTCTTTTGTGTCTTAGAGACATTCTGTGCTATCATTCGTACCAAACTGTTGACGTACCGTGCGTGTTTGATTATGAAGTACGTCGACAGTAGTGCCTTTAGGTTCCTAGCGGATAGTTTACTTCGACGGTGGAAGCAGGGCTTGTGTTGTCGCGCATAAGCGCAGGCCTACCAGGAAGCTGGGACGTGGGAGCATGTTTGCCCCATAATCCAAGCACCTGACTTCCAGTTCGTGCGATGAGTATCCTCTAGAAACCTTGGGTGCGACAAGTTCGCATCATTCGTGACAATCTCAAGATTGCTCAGTCTCGTCAGAAAAGCTACTATGACAGCAAGCACAGGGATATGATCTATGCACCCGGTGACAAAGCATATCTCCGTGTAACTCCCCTCAGAGGCACTCATCGTTTTGGTGTGAAAGGAAAACTTGCACCAAGATACATTGGTCCGTTCAACATTCTCTCAAGGCGTGCGGAAAATGCCTATCGTCTTGAACTTCCAGAAAAACTATCCAAGGTGCACGATGTGTTTCACGTGTCATAGCTCAAGAGGTGTTTCAAAGATCCAGATCGTGCAGTTGATCATGATTCCATTGAACTGCAAGATGATCTATCTTATGAGGAGCACCCTGTTCGTATTCTCGATGAGACCGAGCGTAGGACTCGCAACAAGAGCACCAAGTTCTTGAAAGTGCAATGGTCGCATCATTCCGATAAAGAGGCAACGTGGGAGACCGAAGAGGATCTTCGCAAGAAGTATCCGGACCTTTTCTCTTCTCAGTAGGAATCTCGGGGCGCGATTCCTTCAAGGGGGGGCGTTTTGTAACATCCCAAGTATGAAATCTCCCCCTAGATGTTTGTTTCTTGTTTCATTATTGTTTTGCATCATGTCATCATAGTCATTGCTTTTGTTGCATTTGTTTTGCATTTGATTTCAATTGTTTCCATCTGTTTTCTATTTGAATTCCAAAACAAAATTCAATTGTTGTTCATACTTGTTATGTTACAATGTGTCAAATAAAAACTACAAAATAAACAAATGAATTGTTCCACAAAAATTGGAATCAAAAACTTGAAATTTTGGCTTGGGTTCATTTATTCTTTTGATACCAAAAAAAATTGCTTAAAATCATTTATTCCAAACAACAACATCAATTAATTTTATTTGGGAAACAAATGTTGCATAATGCTGTTTTTATAATAAGTAACTCAATACATTTTTTCCCTAAATTTTATCTAGCCTAAAACCCTCTATTCTTTCTCCTTTTCCAAAGCTGCAAAAAAAATAAAAAAAATAAATAAATAAACAGAAAAGACAAAAGAGAAAAGGAGGGGAATAGAGCAACCAGCCACTTGGGCCAGCCCAACTCCCACTGGCCCATACCCCCCCCCACTTCGTTGTCTTCTACCTCCGTACGGATCGTCATCGGAGGCATCCACGTAGCAGTTGCAGAGGGCAACGGTGATCCGATGCTCCACCTCCCCCTTAAGACCTCGAGCTCCCCCCTCCTGCCCTAATTCCTCCACTCCTTCTCCCTCGCGCCGCAGCTCCTTTCTCCCTCTCTCTCTCGCTGCTTCTCCTCCCTGTTTCTCTGTTAGTCCACCGAGAGCACCACCGCCGCCTTCCCACTCCGGCGATCGCCGCGCCACCGGTGCCCGCCCGGCCGCGCTAGGGCCGGGAACGGAACCGTCCCGGCTCCCTCTACCTCGCCGTCCCCTCCGATTCCCCCGGGAGCTAGAGGAGCGCCGCCGCCATCTTCGGTTCCGCCACCGAGCGCCTCCTCTCTGCCCCCTGCTCCCTCTGTTCGACAGCAAGGTGAGTCGCCACCTCCTCCTCGTTCCCTCCCTCTTGTCTCCTTTCTCTCTCCCCTCGTGGCCCGCCGGCATCCGCACCGCACACGGCAGCTCACCGCCCGAGCACCGCAAGGACAGCCACGGCCGCCGGCCGCGCTGTGCCTCCGATCGTTTCCCGTCCGCACCTGAACCTGTAGACAGAAATTTTCAGTTAGCGCAAAACACATGTTAACCTGCTTCGCTACGCATACCTGACAAGAATCGGTTCACAGCCCATCTGGTTCAGCGCCGTGCGCGCAAGCGTGCGCTCCCGGGATCGAATCCCACGGGAGGCATTTGCCTCCCCCTTTTTTCCCTTCCACGCGTACCCGCGGGGCCTGCGCGGCAGTGACCCCCGCGGCCACATCACCCCCTAGCCACTCCACCTGGGCGCCACGCAGGCCCTGGCCCCACTGTCAGTGGCTGGGTCTGCTCACTGCGTGGTGCAGTTACTTTTCTGCACGTTTTCTTTCATTTTAAGTCGAGTTTAAATTACAGAATAGTCCCTAGAATTAAAACCCTAATAACTTTTATTTCACAAACCCAAATAATAAAAATAAAATATGTACACCGCACCAAATTTAATCATCTATCTATTTATAACATTTGTTTTCTGTTTTGAATAATTCAAATGCATCCAAATTTCAAATTCAAACAATTCATTTGAAATTTGATTAATTCCATAACTAAATCATACTTAATTCAAATAACACGAATAAAATATGTTTTCCATGTCAAATTAAACCACCTAACCAAATATAAATTTTGTTTCATGATTTGAATAATTAAAATTGCTTAAATAATTTAAACCTTGTTTAATTCATTTAAAAATTGCTAAATTCACAACTTGCTTAAATTAATTTCCTTTTGAACATATAAAATATGTTTTCAAACCAGAAAAACATAATCTTTTCAAATATGAATTTGAATTAATGTTTTGAACAAATAAAATTCAAATAACATTCATACTTAATTTAATTTCAATTAAATCTTGTTTAAACTTGTTTAATTCATAAGTAATTCATTCTAATTCCTTTTCCAATAAATGAAACATGCAATCCAACTAAAATTTGGTGTTCTTTTCAAATATAAACTTTGTTATCTGTTTTGAACAATTTAACTTGATGAAAACAACAAATGCTTGTGTGACACCTTTAAGTAACCAAAATTCCATAACTTAATAAATAAAATTCCAAATTTGTTAAACCTTATTTCAACTTGTTTCTATTGTTGTTATTTTTCTGTTTTCCTCATCCATGCATCATACTAATCCACTTTCACCTGTTGGTTAGTTGTAAAACAATTATTCAACCTTCATTCATGGGCTTTCCATATGCAATCCAAATTGCATATGGGTCCATTTAAATTGGGTTACCATGTCAACTAGTTTATTTCTGATGCATCAATTAAATTGACATGCATCATCCCATGATTGTGCATTATGCCATGTTATTGATTGTTTGTCTCTCTGCGTTGTTTGTTTGCTTCTTCTCGGATAGACGACGACGTTGAGACAGACGAGGTTTACGATACTACTTCAGAGGTTTTAGCTCAGTACCAGGCTACTGAGTTTGCAGGCAAGTATTCACTCACATGAACCATCGTGTACCTTTCAACATTGGATACTGATACTTTCCGTTGTCTATTCTGCTAGCCCTATGAATCGTTGCTTCTGTTCGATCCTATCACATGCTATCCTTAACCCTGATATAGCCTCACCTCCACACCTATAACCCCGTTGCTTGTTGCCCGTGTCTTACTAGCATGCTTAGGGTTGTTTTTGCTCGAGTCTGCTGTCCGTTACTTTCTGTTATCATATGTTACTTATGTTCTGGGGATCGATGTTAAACAATCAACCTGTTAATGTTATGGGTAATCATAATTTGCTGATAAGGCACCGGCAGGAGGCCCGGCGTGGTTTTGAGGCCTGCTAGTGTCGACCCTAATTAGGAAAAGGGTCTTGTCTACTGATCCATGATGAGCGTGCTCACCGCATCCGGGTGGTGGTATGGAACCCCCCTCGACTTTGATCTGATCCGCAGTTTGTCCGAAGAGCCACACTTAGTTCGGGTGTTCCATTTGGCTCATACGCATGAATGGGTCGCTCCCATGGTTACTGATGATGATGATGACGCACACATATAGGGCGAGGCCTGTATTGCCGGGGTGTTGCGTCCTGCGGGAGTTTTGCACACTTGCGCTGAGTATTCGGCTGCGTGGCTGGGACCTTATAGCTCCGTGGCTCCTAGGACAGGCTGTAGAGATGGTTCGAGTCGTGTCAAGCCAACCTGAGTTTTAGTTGGTGGCTTGAGTGTGTACGGGTACTGGAGCACACCCTGCAGGGATGAATCTTCTCGAGAAGCCGTGTTGTCCGCGGTCATGTGACGACTTGGTGAAAGTACTGGCTAACAAGTACTCAGACAACTTACACCTAACTAATGATAACTTGACTAGTAATAGGTTTATCGACACAATAACCTGAACCATCATTAATCCAACTGTGTGAGTTATGCTTGGATTGCTTCTTTGGATAAGGGGCGAGATCCAGGATGGGTTTGTTTGGAGTTAGTTATAGTTGGTTACGATACGCTATCTTATCTTCTTTCTGTTAGCCGGAAGTTGTAGCAAGTCTCTGTAGTTGGTTAGAGCAGCCCGCTGCAGCTTCTTTTATATCGTCCCTTCCTTCCGTTGAACCCAAAGCATCTGTGCTTGGTGTTGACGGGTTACATTTTGGTGAACTGTGAGTCTTGCTTGCCAGTACGTTTATGTACTGACCCCTTTGGGGCTGTGGTTTCCGCAGACTACGATTCCGAGGATCTCCATGGTGGCTACTACGTGGAGTACGACGAGGCTGTTGACGAGTAGATAGCGGACCCGGGCAGGATCCGAGACTTCGTGGATGGGCTCCGTCTTTTCGTTTCCGGCTCCTTAAGCCTATTTGGATTTTGTCTGTACTCAGACCTGTTAAATGCTTCCGCTGTGATGTAATGATGATATGTTGGGACATGTGTCCTCTGGATGATTGTATTTGCTATCTCTACTCTAGTGAGAGCTATTTGCAACTTATTTCCATCTTTTGTGTCTTAGAGATATGTTGTGCTATCATTCTGTTAAACGCCGTTGACGTACCATGTGTGTATGGTATGAAGTACGTCAATGGTAGTATCCTGATTTCTATGGGATGGTTTACGTAGACGATGAACAGTAGGGGTTGGTTGTCACACATACGTGTGTTGGCCTACTCGTAAGAGATGCGGGTGCCGGTAAGCCCCGTAATCCAATCAACTACTGTTCAACGGAACTGCGAGTATCCTCTAGAAGTCCGGGTGCGACACCTTCTATCAAAGGGGCCGGATGTTGTTTAAGCCCCCATGATTAGGTGGCCGGCCGCTCGCTTTGGAGCCGTGCAAAGTGGGGACTTCGCTGTTCGAGCCCCCGAGGTTAGGGTGGCCAGTTGCTACTTGAGCCCTCGAGTTTGGAGGGTCGGATGCGGCTTGGGCCGCCTAGGCGAGTGTCGTCTGTCTCCTGGGCCAGATGGTTTTTCTTTTTTTTTCTTTGCTATAAATTGTTAGCGCACGGATAATAAAGACTTGACTTAGTCCAACTGCATTTTTAGCTTATCGTGCGCCATCCGGTTCGATTAGGACTTCCCTTTTCCTGGCCCTGTCCCCCAGAATTTCCTTTGTGCGCCTCGCTTTTTGAAACTTGCTCTTGCCTGTGTGTCAGCCGGTTTACGGTCTGCAGCTGGATCCGAAGAGAGGGCCGGCTGGGGGGGGCACGACTATATATTCTTTGGGATAAGATTTTTAGCATGAGAGGTCGTTAGTTTTTAGGCGTCAGGCCAGCTGGCTCCCGTCCCTTGGGGATTTTCGTGCACGGACCTCCTTCTTGCGCTCTGGCCGGCTCTTCAACCAGGTTGCGGTCTGCAGCCGGATCTGGCATCCGGCACTTGATCAACCAAGATTGAGGTAGTAGCCGACTGGGCGCAGTCGGATTTACGAAAGAATAAACAAGCGCTTTATGATGCAAGGGTAGCCCCTGAGTGTTTGCTCGGGGTTGCCGATTCTTTCATTGACTGGGCACATGGTGTTAGATCGTCCTTCAGGTGTACAATGGGTGCAGGATTTCAGCATTCCAAGGGCGCTCCGTCTTCTCTCTGAAGGTATCCTCCTGGTCTCTTCATGGCTTGTGTATGTTGATGAGGTAGTAGGTGTTCTTGTGGAGGGCCTTGCTAATCACGAAGGATCCTTCCCATGGAGAGGACAATTTGTGCAGGCCCTTGGTGTCTTGGGTCAGCCAGAGGACGAGATCTTCTTCGTGGAATGCGAGAGGAATTCGCCGGCTATGATATCGGCGGAGACTCTGCTGGTATATGGCCGATCTGGACAGCCCGAGCTCTCCCGCCTCCTCCAGCAGGTCGACGCCGTCTTGGTACGCCTTATGGGCCTCTCTTTCTGTGTAGAGAACGACTCGGGAAGAGTCGAACTCAATGTCAGTCGGTAGAATTTCTTCCGCCCCATAGACGAGGAAGAATGGTGTATAGCCGGTTGACCAGTTGGGAGTAGTGCGGAGGCTCCATAGGACGGGAGGTAGCTATTCGAGCTAGCACATGGGCACCCGCTCAAGCGGTTCGACCAGCTGGGGCATGATGTCGGCTAGGATTAGGCCGTTCACCCTTTCCGCTTGGTCGTTCGATTGAGGATGCGCCACTGAGGTGAGATCCAACTGGATGCCCTTTCTTCCGCAGAATTTGGCGAAGTCCCCCTTAGCGAAGTTGGTACCAGTGTCAGTGATGATTCTATGGGGGTAGTTGTAGTGGTATATGGTATCTTGGAAGAAGCTGACGACCGTCTGGCTATCGAGCCGTTTGATCGGTTTCGCATTGATCCACTTCGTGAATTTGTCCACCGCCACCAACAGGTGGGTCATGATGCCGCTTGCCGTCTTGAATGGTCCGACCATGTTGAGGCCCCAGACAGAAAATGGCCATGTGATGGGGATGGTGTTCAAGCCCGAGGATGGTGTATGTTTTTGCGCTCGAAAGCGTTGGCAGCTGCTGCAAGGCCGCACCAGGTCCTCGGAGTCGGCCAGGATGGTTGGCCAGAAGAAATCATATCGGTTAGCCTTGGAATATATTGCTCTTGAAGAGGCGTGGTGGCCGCATTCCCCATGTGGATGCTCTTGAGCAGGCAAAATCCTTCTTTCTGGCCGACGCGGTGCTGGAACATGCTGCATATGATGTGTTTGTGCATCTGGTTGTTGATGACGGTGTAGGCGCAGGAGCGACGTTGGATTTTCCGGCTATGGACCTCGTCCTGGGGAGCTCGTTGTGGACGAGGTAGTTGAAGATGGGCTGCCCCCAAGTTGGCATGGCATGTATGACGAGCACCGCCTGTGCAACCGGCTGGGTAGCCCCCGGGTTTATCGTTTTGTCTGGAGGGGCCGCTATTGGGTTGGCTGTCCTCGTGCTTTCTTTGTCAATTAGCATCGGGACGGAAACATCAGGCGGCTGGGAGGAGGAAGCCCCCGAGATCCTTGGTTCGCTGGCTATGGCGGCAGCCCTCGAGTCTATGGACTCAGGCGGTTGATTGGGGTCAGCCGGCAAGACGATAGTCGGAGGTTGATGACGGCGTGATGGACGGATTGTGCAAATGCTCGAGGGAGACTGCAGGCAGGATGTCCTTCCGGGTGGAACCAAGTTTTGACAGGATGTCCGCCGTCTTATCGTGGGCTTAGGGGACGTGGTGGAATTTGCACCCTTCAAAACAAGCACAGAGCTGCTGGACGAAGAAGAGGTATGCATCCATGTGGTGTCCTTGGCATCCCAATCTCCCGAGACCTGCTGTATCACTAGGTCTAAATCCCCGAAGCAGAGGATGCGCCTGATCCCTTTCTCTTTGGCCAGCTTGAGGCCATGGACGAGGGCCTCATACTCGGCCACGTTGTTGGAGGCCTTCAAGTGGATTTGCAACACATATTCTAGCCGGTCCCCCTTAGGGAGGTGAGGATGATGCCGGCTCCCAAGCCCCCGTGCATTTTGGAGCCGTCAAAGTCCATTTTCCTGTGCGAAGAATCGGGGACATGTACTGAGTTTCCGCCCAATCAACGAGGAAGTCAACGAGCACCTGGAACATGATAGTGGTGTGTGGCTCGTAGATCATGTTGTGTGCCGCCAGGTTAGCTGTGCTCACCATGGTGACAGTGTGCTCCTGGAAGTAGTAAGCAGAGTTTTTTGGCGGAAAAGTGTATGTCGTAGACTAGATTCTGGTAGTGGGGGTAGTTTTGCTTGGAATGCGAGACAAACTCACTGATGTAGTACATCGGCCTTTGTACCGGTTGATCCTTATCCTTCTGCGGCTGCTCGACCACCAAGACAACGGTGATGACCCGGCTGGTTACTACGAGGTACAACAGCATGGGTTCTTTGGGAGCCGGGGGTGTTAAGACCGGGGTAGTGGTGAGCGTCCACTTGAGGTCGAGGAAGGCCGCGTCCACCTCCCGGGTCTAGGAAAATTTGTCCATCTTTTTCAGGAGTTGGTAAAGCGGGAGGGACTTCTCTCCCAGCCGGCTAACTAACCGGCTGAGGGAGGCCAGGAAGCCGGCAAACTTCTGGATGACCCTCAGCTGAGGTGGCCGCTGCATGTTTTCGATGGCCGCAATATCGGCTAGGTTGGCCTCGATCCCTCGCCCAGACACGAGGAAATCGAGGGGCTAACCGGATGGTGCCCCGAAGACACACTTCTCCAGGTTTAGCTTCATCTTAAAGTGTTGCAAAGGTTTCTTCTAACTCCCGAAGGAGGGTGCGCTGCTTCTAGGTCTTGACCACCACATTGCCCATGTAATCATAGACATTTTGGCCGATCTGGTCGTGCAAGCACTTTTGCACGCACCGCTGGTAGGTGTCTCCCGCGTTCTTTAGCCCGAATGGCATGATGAGATAGCAGTAAACCCCGTAGGGCGTGATGAACGTCATCTTGATCTGGTCAGTCGGGTTGAGCTTGATCTGGTGATAGCCACGGTAGGCATCCAGAAAAGAGAGGAGCTCGCAGCCGGTCATGGAGTCAATGACTTGGTCGATTCGTGGTAAAGCGAATGGATTCTTGGGGCAATCCTTGTTCAAGGCGGTGTAGTCAATGCACATGCGCCATGTGTTATTCTTCTTTATGACCAGGACTGGGTTGGCAAGACAATCCCGGTGGAGGACCTCCATAATGAATCCGGCTGCAAGCAGCTGGGCGATTTCTTCTCCGATGGATCTTCTTCTTTCCTCCGCAAAGTGGTGGAGGGCGTTCTTGGCCGGTTCCGCATCCGGCGTGACGTGAAGTGGATGATCCACCAACTTCCTCGGGACACCCGACATGTCCTTGGGGGACCATGCAAAGATATCCCAATTCTCACAGAGGAAGTCAACGGGCATGCTTTCCTATTTGGGGTCGAGGCTTGCCCCGATGGTGATGAGTTTCTTGTTCGGTCGGCTGGCATCGAGGGGGATCTTCTTGGTATCCTTGGTCGCGAACTGGCTCTCACCCGCCTATTCCTCTGCAGCCGGCAATCCAGAGGCTTGTTTCTGATTTCACGCTGGATCTGCTAGAGTTCTTCGGCGTGCGCGGCTGATTCTGCCAGCTTCAAGCCATAGGAGGCACAGGCCATCGACCGCTTGTAGTCACTGATGGTGCAGGTCTTGCACTCGTTGGGAAACCCCAAGAGGAGTGTATGAAGATCACAATAGCAGTTTATCTCAGAAAGAAAACAAGGGTGAATCGACCAGTAAGAGAAATAAAACACTTCTGAAGGTTGATGCAGTTGATATGGCAGGGCACACTACCGGTTCACAAGCAACATGGAACCTACACAACACAATCAAATCACTTTGCCCCAACGAAGCAGTGAGGTTGTCAATCTCACTGGTTTTGCTGAAAACAAAGAGGTTAAATGTATGGTGTGGAAAATAGTAGGAAAATAATATGAAAACAGTAGTAGCAGTGTGAAAACAGTGATGGCAGTGGTTGTATTATCAATATGAGGGAAATGAACTAGGGTCCACAGTTCACTAGTGGTGTCTCTCCAAAACAGATAGATAACATGTGTGGTAAACAAATTACATCTAGGCAATTGACATATATAAAGGTTGCACCGCAGTGCATATGCATGACATGATGATTCCTATGTGATTCATGCGGGCATTACAACAAAATACATAGACCGTATCCAATTGCATCTATGACTAATAATCCATCTCAGAATGTCATCCGAGCAAACCTTGAGTATTAAGTTGCAAGCAACAGATAATTGCATTAAGCAAAGTGTGTAATGTAAACAATATAAACATCGTTGTTTTCTCCCTAGTGGCAACAACACATCCCCCACCCATTACGTTTCTGTCACTCGAGCGTGAGTAAAAGAAGGCATGAACCCACTATCGAGCATAAATACTCCCTCTTAGAGTTACAAGCATCTACTTGGCCAGAGCATCTACGCAAAAGCCATAGAAAGGATAGAGTCTACTTGGCCAGAGCATCTACTTGGCCAGAGCATAAATACACCATTGGATTAGAAAGGATTATATGAAAAAGATTAAAGCACACGCAAAAGCCGCTTAGAGCATCTCTAGCATACCCCTTATAACTGGTCAAACCTGTAAAAATCCGACGTTTATAGTTTTGGTGGTACAAAAACGTCCCGGATAGAGTCTATAAAAGTAGTCAAACCCGTAAACTTTTTATAGGGATCCACGCCCTCGACCTTTACATATGCAGGTTTTGAGGAAAAATCTACATGGCACTGAAGCCGATCGACGTCGGTGTCTCCCGAGTCTCGATTCCACGACGAGGAGACTCTATTCTGGCATCAATCTTCGATTCCCGACGAGGAGGTTTGATTCTCGCCGATTTTGTGTGAAATCGTGACCTGTGCACGCAGCCCCATGGAAGCACCTCCATGGCCAAGCTCCCATGGGAGCACCTCCACGAGAGTAGGCGGGCCGAGGTGGGGGAGACAAGCGCCAAGGGGCTAGGCGAGGGCTCGAGCTGAACGGGACTCGTTGTGCTCGCAGCCCCATGAAATCACCTACATGGTCAAACTCCCCAATCGAAGCACCTTCACGGGAGGAGTCGGGTCGAGGCGTGGAAGGCCTGGGGTAGGAGGGCTAGCGAGGGTTCGGGCGGGCAGGGGCGGCGATGGGAGCTGGAATGTTCACTAGTAGAAAACTGCCTTACTATGGCATGGCCTTCTGTGGCGCACGAGGGCACCATACACCATAGAAAAATACTTTTGTGGCGCACGACCAAGAATGCACCATAGAAACAACAATTCATGTGGCGCATAGAAATTTGGTGCGCCACAAAATCTTGGTGGGGTCCACCCCAATCATTGCCCTTGGTGTCCGAACACCCTTTTTTATGGTACATTGCGACTGGTGCGCCACAGAATATGACATTTATGTGGCGCATGTGTGGCGGTGCGCCACATAATATGAAATTTATGTGGCACATGTGTGTTGGTGCGCCAGAGAATATGACATTTCTGTGGGGCACCCCAGGTGTGCGCCACAAAATGGTTTCCTGGTGCGCCACAAAAACTTTTTAGACATGCACATAAAGGTGGCAGCCCCCTTCTCTCCCATCCCATTTCATTCACACATCTTCCTAGCTAGCTCGACTCTCCCTTCTCTCCCCTCCTATTTTACCCATTAAAGTCTCCATTTTTGGTATATGAACCTACTTTAATTGATATATAATTGTTGGTGAGGCTTCTTGTTGGTGAGGGGAAGCCTCTCCTCCATCTATTCTCTCTCCCTCCTCTCTCTTTTCGTCTCGGTATCGAATCTACTAGGTGAGTATAGTTGGAGGTGCATATGCATGTCTTGTGTGGCCAGTGGTTTGTGTATGGATGATTGTCATACAAGTGAAGCGATTGTCGCGCGCGGGCGGCCGTGGCCGGTGTGGTGCATGGACATTTGCCGAAATGTTGATTCATTTAAATTTTGGCAAACTTTTGCACTACCCAAATGTCCTACTTATAGGAGAGGTCATGCCGAATTTTTTCGGAGACCATGCATGTTGTGGTTCTAACTTTCTTCTCTATGCGTGTGTAGGCAACCATGGTCCTCTAGATGAGCTCCGCTCGAATCGCTAGATACAACAAAGACATGAAGACGGACATGATTCGGTGCAACAGGCGGCGTATAAGATGTTCGTGTCGATCATGCAAACTCGTGCGCTGGATTGACCCAAATTCCGGAAAATTGGAGGAGCACATTTTGAGGCGCGGTTTCATTGACGACCACAACCAGCTGGCACCGGCAGCAAAAGGTGTGCATGAAGATGAGGGCGAGCGAGATGACGAAGGATATGTCGGCGGAGAAGATCATCATGAAGAAGGAGATGTCAGCCGAGAAGATCATCATGACGACGAAGGTGTGAACACGACCCCGCTAATTTCGGCCTTGCGGGACTCTCATGTTCAGGATCTGCTCCTCAACGAGACGACCAACGACAGAGCTGCAACCAGGGAGAAAGCCAAGCTGGCGCAAATAGAGATAGATGGGGTGAGTCTGTTGTTTCCAAGGTGCCGACCCGAGGATACGCGCTTGCATGTAACGCTTGCTGCTCTGAAGATGAAGATGTAAAACAAATGGACCGACTCGAGCTTCAAAAAGAACATGAAATTCTGGCACGATTGCCTTCCCGAGGGGAACACGTTTCCAAGTAGTATCAATGAGGCCAAGAAAGTCGTGTGCCATCTTGACCTACCGCACGAAAAATACCACGCCTGCATCAATGATTGTGTAGTTTATCGGGGTGGGTACAAGGAGAGAACAACATGTTCATAGTACGGCCACGGACGATACAAGAGTGGAACCAACAACAAGAAAGTTCCTCGAAAAGTGGTATGGTACTTTCCTCTCACTTCCCGTCTGCAGCGGTACTATGTGGACCCTAAGGAAGCAAAGCTCATGCATTGGCACGCGGAAAGGGAGAAGTCCTAAGAAGATCCGGAGAAGGGTTATATCATGACACACCATGCCGACGCTGCCCAGTAGGAAGCATTGGACATCGCCTTCCCGAGTTTCGGGGGCGAGGCGAGGAACGTCAGCCTGGGCATGAGCACCAATGGACTCAATCCGTTCGGCAACCAGAGTAGCACGCATAGAACCTGGCCCGTGTTTGTATGGCCTTACAACCTACCCCTGTGGCTATGCACCAAGCAAAAGTACATACACCTGAGTATTCTCATTCAGGGACTGAAACAACCAGGTGTTGACATGCATTTGTATCTCAGGCTGTTAAAAGACGAGTTAGACACGTTGTGGAAGACGCCACCCCGTACGTGGGATGCCTACACTAGAGATTATTTCGATATGAGAGTCGCGTTGCTCATGACGGTCATAGACTATCCTGGTTACGCGTATGTATCCAGGGGCTCGAAGGTGGCTTCGCTTGGATCATCCGTGGAGAAAACGCGGTGAGTTGTTCAATGGTAAAGATGAGCCCGATGGAGCCCCGCGCATGAGGAGTGGCGCATAAATCGACGATCTTCTGAAAAATTGGGATGAGTGCCCTTCGCCGAGAAAGAGCGACCCAATCTAGAGCTGTTGCTGGGTGTATGGAAAGAGAGGTCTGTTTTCCACGACTTGGAGTACTGGCCGGTCCTCCACACGCCCCATAGCCTTGATGTGATGAACATTACGAAGAACGTTACAGAGAGTACTATTTGTAATTCGGTAAATTCCAAGGATTGGCCGAAAGCAAGATACGATTTGAAACATTTTGGCATCAGGGAAAATCTGCAGGGCCCCGATAGTGATGATGATGAGGAGGATAAGACGGAAGGGACTCAACATCCCCGCAAATGTCTAAGAAGAATGCGGTGGTGCTTCCACTGCCTGCTTCACATTGAGTCCGGCGGAGCTCGAGCAGTTTTTCAGGTGCCTCCTAGAAGTCAAAGTTCCTCACGGATACTCGGGGATTATAAGCATATATCTGCACTTAGCGAAGAAGAGGTCACCGGGATGAAGTATCACGATTGTCACGTGCTCTTGACGCAGATACTTCCCATTGCGATCTGAGGGATAATGGACGAGCACGTCCGTGATACGTTGTTTGGCTTTTGCAACTTTTTCGACGCTGCCACCTGAAAGTCGATCGGTGTGAGGCAGCCCAAGATGCTACATGATGAGATAGTAGTGATACTATGCGAGCTCGAGATTTATGTCCCGCCCGCATTCTATGATATATGTGTCCATCTCCTTCTCCATGTCGTTGATGACATCAGGCATCTCGGTCCGACGTTCCTGCACTACATGATGCCAATAGAAATGCAGAATGGTGTCCTGAAAGGATACATTCGCAACAGGGCCCGTCCAGACGCAAGTATGGACAAAGGATTTCTAACCAACGAATGCATCTCCTTCTGCGAGAACTACCTAAGAACCAAGGAAGACCAAGATGTCGGTCTGCCCACCAGGATGCACCTCGGTAGGCTCACTGGAGTCGGTCACCATGAGGGCTGCCGTGGCGTCCATATCGGCATTCAAAAACGACGCGACGACTTTGAAAGGGCTCACCGGGTCGCGCTTCAACACTTAAAATTGAACGAGCCTTTCGCGGAAGAGCACAAAAGCTTAATCAACCATAATTACATCGAAATGGGCGGGCCGAGGAAGATGAGAGACGTAACCAAAGAGCACAACTCCAGCTTCACGCGTTGTTTCAAGCAAAGTCAACTGATTGAAGCACTGAGCAAAATGCCTTCTACGGAAGATGAAAAACTCATATACACCTTATCAGAGGGCCCCGGGTAGAACGTAAGGACCTATCAGGGGTACGACATCTCCGGTTACAGATACTCCACCGAGGCCAAGGACAGGAGTAGCGAAAATCAAAACTTTGGAGTAACTATGCTATCATGCGGCAATGACGAGACTAATGTCAAGGAAAGATTCTTCGGAAAGATCAAGGAGATATGGGAGCTAAACTACTATGGAGAGACGGTGGTGCCAATATTCCGTGTGAGATGGGCCAAGAATATCAGAAAAGAAGGACAATATTTCACCACCATGGTTATACCCGATGCCAAATCGAAGAACGCGTCCGGAAAAAATGAGCCATGAGTAATCGTTAGCCAAGTTGACCTATGCTTCTTCATCACCGACCCGTCAAAGCCTAGCCATGTTGTCATGAGGAGGGGCAAGAGGAGCATCATAGGAATGCAAGGAGACGCTAACGAGGAAGACTTGGACAAGAACGGTCCGAAGATCGAGGAGGAATTCGAGAAGCACTTCGACATGCCTACTACTGGTAAAGTAAGAAGGAAGACATCCCTACCTACCCAAGGTTGTCCGTTCACGCGAAGAAATCTCAAGGTGGCCGACATAAAGTATTAAACCGCCAACAAAAGGGCAAGAGGCGCTAAGCTCGCTCGGAACCCCTCGACAAAGAAGACTTTTTTGTGTATGCGCATGTGTGTGACACAAGCATATGTGTGTGTAAGAATTTTTTGTGTGTATATATATGCACATGTGTGTGTGAGAGCCAAGAAAGAGCAACAAGATTGAGAGACGGTAAATAAAAAATATTCTACTAATAAATTTGTGTTTTCTTTCTTTAAATGTAATTAACTAAAATATTTATTAAAAATGGGGCAACCAGGATTCGAACCTGGCTAGCCCAAGTTTTTTGCTTAACAACAAACCAGTGGGCTAGTCACAGGAAGTTGTCGATACAACAACGTTTAATTTTTTATTTTATCTGTCCACAAAATTCTATGGCGCATCTTGGTGCTCGGTGCGCCACAGAATTCTCGCAATTCTGTGGCGCATCTCTTCGGGATGCGCCACAGAAATCTCTCAACTCTGTGGCGCATCTCTTCGGGGACGCGCCACAGAAATCTCTTCCACCAACTAACATGTGGCCCCGCCCCCGGCCGCGCACGCGTTGTCTGTCATTCTCCCCATCCGCACCTTGTCTCTGCCTCCTCGTCTGCGCTCATCGTCGCCGACGCGCGCCCATCGTTGTTCAGAGAGAGGAGACGCCGCAACGAACCCTGGCTAGAGAGAGGAGACGTCGCCCTGTTTCCCTCTCGCTCTCAGTGAGAGAGGAGACGACGCCACGTCGTCGAAGGTGATAGAGGAGATCGAAGCCGAAAGCTAGGTACTGCTCCTTTCCCCTTCCCCTCTCCCACCACCTCTTCGGAGAAATGGCGCAGCCACACAAGTTGTTGCTGCTTGCTCCCTGCCCTGTTTCCCTCTTGCCATGCTTCTCATTTTCTTCTGGCAAACTAATTAACTTAGAGTTCTTGGTTCTTCCTTTTCATAGACTTAGACTTAATATCCATCATCTGCTTCGCAGAAATCACAGCCAGTTTCTACAATTGTCGAGGAACAAAACAACTGAAGCTGGGAAGTGGAACATCAATCTTAGAAATCTGGACAGATCAGGCTAGAGAGCACACACATAGCATTGTTCCTCAAAGTTATGTACTACCAAAATAATAGTACTTGTTTCCCCAAGTTCTCCAGCAATACGAAAAATAACATCAATGATGTACTCCAATCACAGATTTCAGTTACATCACTACACTGATAGTTTCCTCTCAAAACGCAACCGATGGCTACATAACAAACCATGTCAGAACGAAACCCCAACATGTAAATTCACCTATCTCATGATCCAGAACCCTAGATCAACCCCACAAAGACGTCAATGTTTGACATGCTTCATAGAAATATCAGCGCATTTCTACAATTGTATAGAAACAAAACAAATAAAAGCTTGGAACTAAAATAGCAATCTTAAAGATCTGGGCAAATCAGAGCAGTAGAACACTACAAACAGAGATCACATGCATATATAACATTGTTCCTCAAAGTTATCTACTTGTTCCCCCAAGTACACAAAATAACATCAACGATGTACTCAAAATAATATATGATTCCTTACAGCAACTACTCCGATGGTTTCATCTCAAAACACAGCTAAAGAAGCAAGATCATGTAACTTCAACCACCATGTCAGAAAAGGACCCCCCATCTTATAACTTCACCCATCTGACGATTTCCAGAATCCCAGAAGGAAACGGCGGTCGTCGCCACCACCACCCAAAAGGAACCGGCGGTCGTCGCCACCATCCGGAAGGAACTGGCGGTCGTTGCCACCACCGCACGCCACCAACAGTTGTTGGGAACGATACCGCAACGAACGCCCAAAATATCAAAGGTAGCTGTGCCTCAACCGCCGTCGTCGCTGCTGCCACCACCTAAAAACGTGGACATGGCGGTTGATGGACACGATGCCAATGACTATGATGCTGATGATGACAATTTCGACGTCAATGCCTTCCTAAACATGTGTTGTGATGGTGCAAGAGTTGATGGTGATGCTTGCTTGTTGGGAGACCCCAAGTGTAGGGTGTGAAGAGTGCAACATCAAGTTTTCTCTCAGAAAGAATCCAAGGTTGAATCGACTAGTAGGAGAAGAAATCACTTCTGAAGGTTGATGCAGCTGATGTTGGTAGGGCGCACTACCGGTTCAACAGCAACGTGGAATCTACACAACATAATCAAATTACTTTGTCCCAACGAAGCAGTGAGGTTGTCAATCTCACCGGTTTTGCTGAAACAAAGGATTAGACGTATAGTGTGGAAAATAGTACTTGTTTGCAGTAGATGAAAGAGAACAATGATGGTCGTATGAAAACAGTAATTGCAGCAGGAAAATAGTGGTTGCAGTGGTTGTATATCAGTATAAAGAAATGGACCGGGGTCCATAGTTTACTAGAGGTGTCTCTCCAAAACAGATAGATAACATGCTGGGTAAACAAATTACAGTTGGGCAATTGACAGATATAAAGGCCGCACCTGTAGTGCATATGCATGACATGATGATTACTATGTGATTCATGCGGGTATTACAACAAGATACATATACCGTTATCCAACTGCATCTATGACTAATAATCCACCCTCGGAGCTTCATCCAATCAAACCTTGGGTATTAAGTTGCAAGCAACAAATAATTGTATTAAGCAAAGTGTGTAATGTAAACAATAAAATTATCCTTAGACAGAGCATTGTTATTTTCTCCCTAATGGCAACAACACATCCCCTACCCGTTACGTTTTGGTCACTCGAGCGTGAGTGAAAGGGATGCATGAACCCACTATCAAGCATAAATACCCCCTCTTGGAGTTACAAGCCTCAACTTGGCCAAAGTATCTACTAGTAATAGAGAGCATGCAAGATTATAAATAACATACACATGAAATAACATGATAGTTTGATAATCGTTGGACATAGCATTCAATATTCATCGGACCCAGCAAACACAACATGTAGCATTACAATATGATGATCTTGATCATGTTAGGCAGTATGGACCTGTAGTCCAGGGATGAACTACTCACGCATCACTCCGGAGGCAGGAATGGTGATGTAGAGCCCTCCGATGATGAATTCCCCTCCCGGCAGGGTTCCGGGGAGAGCTCCAGAACTCTCCCGAACTAGGGTTGACGATGACGGTGGCTGCAGATGTTTTTGGTGGAAAAGGCTCAGTTATTTAGGGTTAACCCAAGGAGAGGTATAAATAGGCGAGATTGCAAGGTCGGTGGGTGGCCAGGGGGCCCACACAACCCCTGGGCGCGGCCAGAGGGGGGCGCCGCCCTATGGTGTGGGGCCCCTGAGGCCCCCCTCTAGGTCTCCTCCAGAAGCCGTGTACGTGACGACTTTCTAAGACTCTAGGATTTTGTTTCGTCCAATGCTGAGAATATTTCCAGAACAACTTTTCTGAAACTAAAAACAACACAAAACTGGAACTGGCTCTGTGGCATCTTGACAATAGGTTAGTGCCAGAAAATCATAAAAATGGCATAAAGTGTATAAGAAACATGTAGCATATGACATGAAAACAACATGGAACATCAAATTTAAGGATACGTTTATGACGTATCAAAATCCTAAGCTTAGTTCCTACTCGTCCTCGAGTAGGTAAACGATACAAACAAATGTAAAGCATAATGTAAAGCATGCGAACTAAGATCATCATAATGTAAATCCCTAAGATTAGTTTCTGAGGTGACATGTTACCGACATAAACTTGATCATCATAATGTAAAGCATGCGAACTAAGATCAAATGAATAAAGGTTGTGTTTTATAGTTGATATCAAATAGAGTAATGTATAAACATTTACGAAGAACAAAGTAAAACTTTTCAATGAATCAATACTAAAAGACAATCAATTGTGCAAAGTATATTAAAGAGAATTTAAGATTCAAGAACAACAATATAATCATCCTAAGCATCAAACTCTCACAAAAACTCCTGTTAGGATCAAGTCAAGTGACAACAATATGCACGTAGGAAAATCATCAAACTATTTGTGCACTAAAAACAAGAAAGCGTTCTATATTGATCCCTGGCATCAGGATCTTATGGCTAAAAGAACATTATGGGGGATTTGGAAGGTCAATGGAAGAAAGTCTCACACAGCTGAAAGTGATCATTAGACAAGAGTAAGTCTTATAATCGAAGCTATGCAAGGAGTAGTGATTACCACACAGTGGATGCACATAGAGCTATAAGTGATGAAAGCTCTCCAATGGAACTAGTGGGGGTGCATCCAACTTGCTTGCTTACGAAGACCTAAAGCAATATTGAGGAGGCTCATCATTGGAATATACAAGCCAAGTTCTATAATGTAAAGTTCCCCACATAGTTATGCAAGTCATAAAATGAAAACTCTCTCCAAACCGAAGTATTGGTGCTAGGAAAGCACAAGTGTGGAATAAATGATAGAAATGTTGCCCCCTCTCTCTTTATTATGTCTCTTTGGACCTCTTTCTATTTCTTTTCTTTTTTGGGCGTTTTCTCTTTCTTTTCATTTTTTTAAATAACCTCACCGGTACGGGCAACACTCTATATACAATGAATCATCACACTTTTAGTACTCACAACTGAAACTGAAATATCCCTGATGTATAGAACTAAATGCTCCTGCCAATGTAGCAGTATGCAAAATAACAATGAAACAAGTAACATAATAATGATGGATGATGTATGGCAATATATCTCAGAATGGTTATGGAAATGCCATGATAGGTAGGTATGGTGGTTGTTTGAGGAAGATATTTTAGGCTTATGTGTAGGAGAACAAAGTCCTCCCACGGGGTTTGGATGCACTGGCGAAGTTTGCACCACTCTCAATGTGAGAATGGGCAATGCATAGTACCTAAGAGGCTAGCAAATATGGAAGGTGCAAGTGCCAGAAAACCGCAACTTAGAACTCACAAGTTAAAAGATTACAACTAGAAATATGATCATACAAGGCATAATGAAAATCACTCCAAGAGGGTCCGTGGTAGTGACAAGTCACTGTTGACTACCCCGACCGTAGCGCTTAACAAAAAGCCATTACGATTGTTATCAACAGAGAAAGTCATATACCATTATACTATCAACAAGTTATTCGAGTGTGGCACAGTTTCAATCTTTTACACCAACCATTAATTGTTTTTACCTTACTAAACCAGCAGGTTTACCACTAAGCATATTAATATCTCAAAACAACAGCAAATAATCAAGTGAAACAGTTTAATGCTCTACAAGAGTATGCAAGTCTTTCCAACATACCCATCTACCACATGTAGCACACAAACTCTCCAACTAATATAGAAATGAAACAAGAGATTACTAACATAACTCTACTATAACTAACAACTCTGAATAAGAGACGCATGAAAAACATGAGCTAAAAGGATTTGCAGCAGCTAGAAGAAAAATTAAGAATACGAGCAAGGAAGAAAACGAGTATTCATATGAAAAGAGGAGCGTGTCTATCTCCCACACAAACAATACTGGGTTCCAAACATATTTATTGCATCAAGGAAAACAAAAGAAAACAAAACAAAAAACAAACATACGCTCCAAGTAAAGTGCTTATGATATGACTGAATAAAAATATAGTTTGAAGTGACCTGATAAATTGTTGATGAAGAAGGGGATGCCTTGGGCATCCCCAAGATTAGACGCTTGAGAATTCTTAGAATTTGCTGGGACGAACCACGGGGGCATCCCCAAGCTTTGGCTTTCACGCTTCTTGATCACATTATATCACCTTCTTCTCTTGACCCTTGAAAACTTCCTTCACACCAAACTCAATGTAATTCGCATTAGAGGGTTAGTACACAATCAAAAATTCACATGTTATCCTTGCACACAAGCATTGTTTATACCTTTTAAACATTAGATACAGCCACTGATGTTTTGTGAAGCAAAGAGATCCACTCGACATAGTAAAAGAGAGAATGCAAGTAAAAAGGCAGAATCTGTCAAAACCAGATCAGTCTGTAAAGACGAATTTTTTCGGGGCACTTACGTTGCTCAAATCGAAAAACTCAATGCTAGAAAAGTTTCAGAATTAGCCGAGGAATAAGCACAAAATTTGTAAGTCATTTTGATCTTTCTGTGATTTATGTGATTTTATACGATGGACAGTAGAAATCTATTTCCTGCGCAGAAATTCAAATCTAACCTCAACTTTCACTAGAGGCTTTACTTGGCACAACAAATGCGAGAAAATAAAGATACAAAAGATTTTCTACAGAAGTAAACAACACCATGACTCAAAGAAAACAGAGAAAAACAATGCAAAAATAAAACCATGGGTTATCTCCCAAGAAGTGCTTTTCTTTAACGCCTTTTAGCTAGGCCCAGAAAGCAAGAAGATGCTCAGATAAGAAATATGAATGAAGCAAAAGAGAACATCAAGAAGCAAGTATAAAACAAATTTAAGTCTAACCCACTTCCTATGCATAGGAATCTTGTAAAGAAATAAATTAAAGAAGTTGAAACTAGAAACCATGGGAAGGTAGAACAAGAGCAATTTCAAAACTTTCAACAAAAAGAGAGGTGTTTTAGTAACATGAAAATTCCTACGACCATATTTTCCTCTCTAATAATAATTTTCAGTAGCATCATGAACAAACTCAACAACATAATTATCACATAAAGCATGTTTGTCCTGGTCTAAAAGCAAACGATTCATATCAAGCTAAAAAAATAGTGGGATCAAAATTAAAAATGAAGACATCTTCTTTCTCACTTTTAGCAATAGAAAAACAAGATGATTGGCCACTCTTAAAAGGTATGGGACACATTATAGCAATCATATTTTAAGTAGCATTATAATTTATAACATCAAGTAACATAGGACTATCATCTAGAGCGTTATCATATAAATTTTCTAAACAAACTTCCTCATTATCATGCATATCAATAATTGGAATAAAAAGAGGATTATCATAAGATTCGTCAAGGTAGCATGGATTGCAATAAAACAAGGTATGAGTTAAAGGGTTGCTATCATTGATAGGTAGACATAGGTAGTTGATACGTCCAAAACATATCTCCTTTTCCGAACACTTTTCTTGTAGTTTGCCACTAAACTTGTGAGTTTTGGATATCACTAACACGAACTAACGTTGTTTTCAGCAGAATTACCTTGTTGTCTCATTTTTGTGCAGAAAAATCAACTTTATGGAAATTGCCCGAAACAGACCTCATTGAGTTTATATCACCAGAAGACCCCTGGAGCCAGAAGGACACCTGGAGGGGGGCCAGGAGTGGCCCAGACCACCCTTGGGCGCCCCCTAGGTCGCGCCGTCTGCTGGTGTGGGGGCCACCTCCACCCCCTCGGGCTCCCTTTTCGACTACATATGCCCCGTAAACCTAAAACGCGAGGGGGTTTGCCATATTCCACAAAAACACAATAGAGCGTTGTCGCCACCTCGAAACTCAATTCGGGAATCAGAAGTTCCTATTCTGGTGCCCTGCCGGGACGGGGATTCGAAGGAGATCATGACCATCGACACCGCCACTCCTTCTCCATCAACCATCCATGATTCCCACATCCATGTGTGAGTAAACCCCGATGTAGGCTGAGAGGGATGGAAGGGATTGGATGAGATTGATCATGTAACAATGTCAGATTGTTAGGGCATAGTGCCTAGTATCTACTATTAGTGTTTTATACCGTTGCTGCAACTTGTTATGCTTAATGCTTGTCACTAGGGCCCGAGTACCATGATCTCATATCTGAACATGTTATTGTTTCATGAGTATAATTATGTTTCTTGATATTATATGCAAGTTGATTACACACATTGTTGTCCGGAACCCGAGGCCCCAAAGTGACAGAAATTGGTACAATCGAAGGGGATGGCTGTGATGTGAGGATCACATGTGTTCACAGAGTGTTAATGCTTTTCTCTGGTCCTTTAATAAATGGAGCACCTTAATTACCAGTAGTTTACCTAGAGGCCCCGCTGCCACGGGATGGTAGGACAAAATATGTTGTGCAAGTTTCTCATTGCGAGACACATGCCTATGGTTAGCCTAGAACTCAGATGCTTTACTATTATTATTATTATTATTATTATTATTATCTGCAATGCCCATGTTTACATTATTACATGACCTATGTTATCCATGCAACTCCCTCTCATCCATTCCCGCTATGCCTATGGTACCTCCCATCCTGCTGTTTTCCACGATTGTTGTTGTTGTTACTATTTTACTACTATTGTTATTTTACTATCACTGCTGCTATAAAACTGTTACCATTGATAAATTGTTGCGAACAAGTCTACTTTCAGGTGCAGCTGAATTGACAACTCAGTTGTTAAGGCATATAAATATTCTTTGACTCCCCTTGTGTCGAATCAATAAATTTGGGTTTTACTACCCTCGAAGACTGTTGCGATCCCCTATACTTGTGGGTCATCAAGACTATTTTCTGGCGCCGTTGCCGGGGAGCATGGCTTTATTTATTTTCTCACTTGAACGTGATATTGTTCACTGCAAGCCTTTCATCATGGGTAAGACTCGTGATGGAAAAGTTCCTATATTACCATCCACTACAAGGAGAGGTACAACTCTGAACACCTTTGTTGCTCTTGATTCACCATCTGTTATGAGTAAACTTCTTACACCACCATTTGCTACACACAATGTTACTTCTACTGAGTCTGAAAACGTTTCAGATACTTTTTATGATGCTTTTATTGTGCTTGATGATACTGTTTCACTAGGTCCTTTCCTAGATGCTACAATTGCAAAATCCAAACAAATTGAAAATGCTGAATTTTTTTGTTGAAAATATTGTACACATGTTAATTCACCTGAGTTTATTGATGATCTTGATGTTGAACTTAATGATGATTTTATTAAAGAATCTCAATCTACTACTGGTGCAAGCGCTCTTAAGAGTCTTCTTGCAAGACATGCTGTTAAATATAAATCTTCTCATGATGCTAAATTTGCCACATCTCCCATACACATTAGAGATAAGGATTATGATTTCTCTCTAGGATTATCTTATATATCTATTGTTGAGAAGGAACCTTTTTGTGGAATTGAAAGTAAAAGTGCTATGGTACACATGATGAGCTTTCATCTTTGAGTAGTTTATTTTCTGATGATACCAAGTTGCGTACTTATTTTGTTACCAAGATTTTCCCTTTCTCATTAAAAGATGAAGTTAAAACTTGGTTTAACAATCTGTCACCTGGATCTATTACTAGTCCTATGGATTTGGTTAATTCTTTCTTTCAAAAATATTTTCCTGCTAGTGCTCAACATGCTGTTGTGCAAGATATCTTTAACTTTGAGCAAATTGAAGGAGAAAAATTACCTGGATCTTGGACAAGGTTTTGTTCTTTAATAAGAGCTAGCCCTGGCTATCCATTACCTAAAAATTAGCTCCTAGATATATTTTATAATGGACTAACTGTTGAATCTAGGACATACCTGGATAGTTGTGTTGGTTGTGTTTTCAGGAAAAGAACTCCATAAGAAGCTAAGGAATTAATGGCTAAAATAGACAAAAATAATGATGATTGGAATATACCTGAGCCTACAGCTACACCAGATCCAACACCAATACCAACACCTAAGAAGAGAGGGATGGTTGAATCAAATGATGAAGCGATGAAGGAGGCCAAGAATCTCTTAAAGATAGGGGTATTAGATCTGAAGATGTGGAGAATTTACCTCCTATAGAAGAATTATGTAAGCCTATTCCTTATCCATCAACACTTGAGGTACACTCTCTCCAATACTTTGATAATAGATATATTCCCTACTCTAAACCACCAGATCAATTCTTAGATGAATTTGATAATTATGTTGTTAAGAAAGAAAACTTTAATACGAGGGTGCAAAATCATCTTATGGAAAACTCTAGAGCTATTGATAATTTGCATGGTATTATTGGGATAACCTCTAATGATGTTAAAATTCTTGTTAAACATTTTCATATGGTTCAAACACAAATTGATCAACTCACTAAAGTGCAAAAAGATATGCTAGCTAATGCTTATAGAGGAAAACATGTTTGTGAAATAATTACTAGAAGTGGTATTTCTACTCAGGATCCCTTGTATCCTGAAGGACACCCTAAAAGAATTGAACAAGATTCTCAGCAACCTAAAAACAATAGTTCTCCTTCTAAGGAAAAGAAGAAGAGGCATAAAACTATTGTAGAATCTCCTGAAACCGCTAAAGATCCTAATAGTATATCTAATTCTGATGCTGAAACTGAAAGTGGTAATGATAAATGTGATGCTTCTAATAAAAAGAAATTGTAGTTGAACCTGAAAAGAAAACTAAAACTGTGAAGTATACATAGGAGGATTTCATTGATAATAAACATGGTAAAGAAAGAGAGCCTTGGGTACAAAAATCAATACCCTTTCCTAATAAGAAACACAAATGAAAGTAAGAAGAACATTATAATAAATTCTGTGAGTGGATGAAACCTTTGTTTTTGCAAATTTCTTTGACTGATGCTATTAAACTACCTCGTTATTCAAAATATATGAAAGATATTGTCTCAAACAAAAGGAAGATTCCTAATGAGGAAATTTCCACTATGCTTGCTAATTACTCTTTCAATGGAAAGGTTCCAAATAAGCTTGGAGACCCTGGTATTCCTACTATTCCTTGATCCATTAAAAATAATTATGTTATAACTGCTCTATGTGACTTGGGAGCAGGAGTTATTGTTATGCCTTTCTCTCTTTATAAGAGACCCTCTCTTGAAAAATTGATACACACGGATATATCTTTGCAAATGACTGATAAATCCACTGCTATTCATGTTGGTATATATGAGAATGTTCATGTTCAAGTTGCTACTAGTTGTTTGATATTAACCGACTTTGTTGTGTTGGAAATGCCTAAAGATGATAATATGTCTACTATTCTTGGGAGACCTTTTCTTAACACTGCAGGGGCTGTTATTGATTGCAACCAAGGAAAAGTAACGTTTAGTGTTAATGATAAAGAGCATATTGTTTATTTTCCCAAGAAGATTGATAGAAGATATGGTTTAAATTCAGTTGAAAATATTGATACCATCAAGATTGGAGAATTTTATTGTCCCATTCCAGTACCGCCAAAAGAATATGAAATAATTATGATTGGTACTATGTCTTCCAAGGTTGAGGTAACATAATTATTTAGTGATCAACAAAGTTTTGCTTCATATAAAAATTATTCTCGTAACAAGACTTGATCAACCTTGTCAACAAAGTGATTTTGAATGAAGAGGACAATGTTTTCACCTTCCCCATTATGTTTTCACTATGGTTACTTCTGCTATCACCTTGCCACTGTAGTACAGTCATGTTTCCGTCATCAATATCTTTGTTTCCACCATGCATACTTTTGTTTTCACGGTGATTTCTTTTGTTTTCACTATGTTATGTTTGTTTTCACCTCCCATAACTTTGTTTTCACCACTTCCACCTTTGTTTTCGCTGGGTATTTACACATTAGAATGTTTTAGAACCTCTGTTGTTCTGGTTTTGGTTTTGTTTTCCACCTTTCCATAATTTTTTTCCATATTTATAATTAATTATTAAATTCTAAAAAACCTCGAAAATAAAGTTTCTCGAAAAATTCCAGAAAAATTATAATAAATTTTTACGTAAAAAATGAGGGAGAGAACCACCTGGGAGACCCCGGGGGACCCACCGGTCAGGCACACCATAGGGGGTGCGGCCAACCCCCTGGTGGCGCCTGGGCATGGTGTGGGGCCCCCTAGCCCTCCACTTACTCTCTCCCCTACCAAAGATTTCTCTCTCACCCCCACAAACTCAAAACATTTCCTGGAACCCGTGTTCTTGTTGTTCTTCCTCAGTATTTTTCGATCTCTTTGCTCAGCCACCCATTATTGCTAAAATTTAGTGCATTTGCTCTCCGGTATGTGACTCCTCCGATTATCCAAATAGAATTTTGTTTGGTGGAGTATTTCTTGAGCATTTTGGTACTGTAGGTGACAGATTATGTGAGTTTGCATGCTTGATTTAAGTTGAAATAATATATTTTTGATGCATGTTTAGCTCTCCTATAAGTATCTATAGTAGTTTCCACCTTACAATTGCTTGAAATCAATTTTTGTGATGATTGTTGAAAAATTTCAGAAATGGACAACCACAACTTTGGAGAAATATTTGGGAGTGATGCTCCTAGAAGAACAAGACCCTCACGTTCATCCACCTTAGTGAGGCCATCTTATAACGAAGACCTTATTGCACCGAACATCGATGATGCAGGAGGTGATGGAATTGATAATCCTTCTAGCTTCCCATGTTATACATTTATTAGAAGTGCAGGTCTAATGGATGGCTTCTTGATGCTTATTAAAAGATTGGTTTAACCAACTACATGGAGGATGAAGGTATCCAGTATGCTACTCTCACAAAAACTTTTGTTGAGAGCCTTAAATTTCATAACTCACAATATGGCCCCACTGTTGCTTTTAAGATATATGGTAGTTCTTTTTCTTTGCCCTTGGAGACTTTTTGTAACATTATAGGTATCAACACTTCTAGGACATCGTGCGAGATCCAGGAGAGAACCGTTGATCTCATGGAGCTCTATCGAGGAATCACCAATGATGATAGCCGCTCATCCCAACGCGGGAAGATAAGAAACATCCAACTTCCTGCCATCAGATATTTCACTTATTATCTTGCTACGAGTATCCTTGGTAGGGAGAACACTAGCAACATTTCTAGCTATCACTTTGCTTTTATTGATGTTGCACTTAACCGTAGCGAGAAGTATAACCTTGGTTCTCTCGTTGCTCGCCGCCTAGCTGCTAAGGGACCCATCTATGGGGGCATTATTGCTACACGTATAGCAGCTGCTCTAAGCATTCCTGTTGCTCCTGATCATGAATTGATTGCTACTTATAGACTTAATCTTGCTGCCATGAAGGATCATCATTTTATTACTGCTAACTCTACTTCTGATCATTTAGTATATATAGTTTATTTATTGACGGAGATGAGAAGGAAGTTATTTTTCCGCAGCCTGTTTTGTTCAAAGTTGACATGGCACCATGGTCGCGCCCCAAGGGAGAGATAGATGAGCATCTGAGCTTGATGGGGTTCCACAAGCAGCAGGCGAGGCGAGATGCGCCTTCCGAGGACTACACCACGCAGTATGCCGGGGTGTCCTCGAGCACATATCAGAAGGAGGGCTCCTCCTCGGCACACTACGGGGGCGCCACCTCATGGTCCCCTTGGGGATGATCTCAACTTAGGCCAAAAGCCTAAGCTTGGGGGAGGTATACCGACATCACACTCATCTATATATCATTTTCTGTCGGTTCTTTGTATATCCATGTTTTCGTTTCTTTCGTTTTCGCTTCTCTTTGTTTTTGCTGTTTCATTCTTGCTTTCCTAAACACAAAAAGACCAAAAATATTTATGTTCTTTCTCTTTATTCGCTTCTTTAGTTTCTTTTGTTGGTTTGCTTTCTTTTCTTGTTACGGTTTAATATTCAAAAATCCAAAAATATTTTGCTTTGTTTGCTTGTTTCTCCTGTTCTTGTTTTAATTCGAAAACCCAAAAATATTTGTTGTTCTTCTTTGGTTTTGTAAAGTTTGTTGCAGAGTTCACCGGACTTCCGTGTATCCATTGGAGCTTGGTTATTATTCTATATTATTCAATCCACATGAGTGAAGAGCAGTAATGATGATTTACGACAATTCAAGTTGTGGTGAGAGGCCGGTATGAACTCTATTTGTTTTTTACATATACTCATCCATGTGAAGATTCTTAGTTTGTTCGTGTAAGGTGTATGTTGTTTAGTTGATTCTTAGTAGTCTGTTCTCTCTCGTTTTTAGTTCCAACTTATTAATATAAGATATCATGTCGTATAAATGCTTGCTTGCATTATTTTATTCATAGAAGGGTATGACATTGCGGTATCTCCCTCTGATTGTTTCACTTGAATCTACCATGCTCATGACTGAAAACAAAAGGTCAATTAATACTCGATGATTTATTTTGCCTCGGAGTATTTGTATCACTTTTATGGCCCTGTTAATTTTGTTTTGTCGCAAGCATGATTATGACAGTTGTTGCTCTCTTGATTGTCGCTCCCCGTGTATTGCTAGCCTTCACCTGTACTTAGTATAAGATCTACTCGTGCATCCAACTCCCAAAAACCAAAGTTTGTCAAATGTGTCCACCATACCTACCTATATATATGTGGTATTTAACCACCCCTCCAAGTAAATTTCTCATGTGTTACCTTTAAAACCTTCGAAAAATTATTCCTATTTTGTGCCCATGTTTTAGCTCACGAGGATGTAAATAGAGAATCTTTATCTCACTTGTTGACTGGATTTCACACCCTGGACTAGTGGCTTCATTCGCTTATCCAAATGATAGAAGAGCCGGCAGCGGGGTGCCCAGCCCCAAAGTAATACAACAAATTCTCTTCACTATTTTTCCCCTGATTTAACTGTCAAAGCATAATTGTGTAAACAAAAGAGAAAGAGGCACGACCTTCTACACCGGTTGGGTCCTTCTATGGGAGTCGCTCTTGTGAAGTCTAGTTGGCTTGTGACGTACTGTATTGTCTGTTTACCATTCGTTGACATAAGCATACTGAAGGGAATATGCCCGAGAGGCAATAATAAAGTGTTTATTATGTTATTCCTTGTTTATGATAGATGTTTATTTCTCATGCTAGAATTGTATTAACCGAAAACGTTGATACATGTGTGATTAATAAACAAACCAACGTTCCTAGTGAAGCCTCTCTTTTAACTAGCTCGTTGATTAACAAATGATCAAGGTTTCCTGATCATAGACATTGGATGTTGTTAATAACGGGATCATGTCATTAGGAGAATGACATGATGAAATTAGACCCTAACTAAGTATAACAATACAATCAAGTCATTTACTTTTGTTGTTATGTCTTACATTCGGCGTAACATTGTTACTTAGACCATGAGATCATGTTAATCACTAATACCGAAAGAATACTTTGATAACATCAAACGTCACACCGTAACAAGGTGACTATAAAGGTGGCATTAGGTATTCGGAAAGTGTTAGTTGAAGCTCATGGATCAAGAATGGGATTTTTCCATCCAATATGACGGAGAGATATACTCAGAGCCCTCTCGGTGATATCACATCGACACCGCTTGCAAGCACGTGATATGATCACAAGGATGTTATATCACGGGAACGAGAAAAGAGTACTTGTCGGATAACGAGATCGAACAAGGTATGTTGGATACCGATGATCGAATCTCGGGCAAGTAAAATATCGCGAGACAAAGGGAAATCGTTACGACGTTGAAAGGTTCACACGATCACGAGAGTCATCGTTGAATATATAGGAGTCATCACGGATCTCCAGATCCCGTTGTTGATTATTGATCGGAGAGGAGTCTCGATCATGTCTATTTATTCGCGAACCGTAGGATGACACACTTAAGGTTCGATGAAGCGTTAGAGAGGATACGGAATACCGAAGAATATTTTGGGCAGCTCCGAAAAATTGTTTTGGGGGAAAATTGAAATAGTTCAAGGGGTTTTTCATCGAATGGTTGTTAATAGAATTAAAAAATGATTCGAGGTGTTGCATGCAAATGTTTGTTAATGGAATTAACAAATATAAATAAAGAAATAAAAATGTTTTATTTATTTATTAAAGAAAAACCTTTGGATTTTCTAAGTGGAAAACTAAGGGAGTATGAGTGGGTGTGAGTGGGGCTTCCACTCACATGAAGAGAGGAAGGGGTGGGGGCACCCATGGCTGGCCGCACCCCCCCCCGGGCTGCCTCCCCCTCCCCTATAAAAGGAGGGTGAGAGCTCCCTCTTCTACACACACTTGCCCACTCCCTTTTCCCTCCACCCGCTGCTCCATTCCATGGTCTCCGGCTTGGCGAAGTCCTGGCCGTGGGATTCTTCACCACCACCACGCCGTCGTGATGCAGGAGTTCCGCGGGGATCCTCTACTTCCGCTACCCGCTGGATCGAGGGAACGGAAGTCTTCATCGAGTTGAACGTGTGACCGATTACGGAGGCACCGCCGGATTGCGGTGCACTTCTTCTCGCTCAGGATCGGCGTGAGTACGACTACGCCAACAACGAGATTTTATCTCGTACCACTTTGAGTCTTCAAGGGTATGTTATCTCAAGACTCTCTTTCTCCTCGTTGCCTTTCATCTTATAGATTAGATCTTGGCCATTCGGGTTTATCTCGCGTAGGAAATTTTTCGTTTTCTACGAAACGTACCCTTCAGTGGTATCAGAGCCAGGTTCTATGCGTAGATGAATTGTACGGGTAGAACACATAGGAGTATGTGGGCGTTGATGATCATGTTTTTGCCTCTTTGAGTATTTTATGATCTTAGTGGCATAGTAGGATGAAGCTGCCCTAGACTAAGTTTATGTGTACTATGTACGCGAGAATTGTCTCACTTGTGACTAAGGGGGTGTCCGTTTCTCCTACTATAGTTAAGATCTAATCTACAAAGGGTTGTTAAAAATATGTTTTATCAATGTTGTGGTTCTTGTACGTAGGTATGAACGGTTCTATCCTCGTAAGCCCAAAGCCACGTAAAATATGCAAAAATAAATTAGAGGCGTCTAACTTGTTTTTGCAGGGCATGTGATGTGATATGGTCAATGTTACAAACGTTATGTATGAGATGATATCTTTTGTAAATTATTGACATACCGGCTGGAGCCATATGGTTGTCTTATTTTATGGCCTGCGTGTTGTATATCGTATCCATGTGATATGTTGTAATGGACAATCAAGATGGAGGTGCCACGAACCTTGGTGCCACGCCGGTGGAATGATGGAGATCATACCATGATGCACAAGATGGAGATCAAGTGCAAGAAGGACCATATCATATCACATTATCCATGCATGTGATGTTTATCCTTTTATGCATCTTATTTTGCTTAGATCGCGACGGTAGCATTATAAGATGATCCCTCTCACTTAATATCAAGATAATAATGTGTTCTTCCTTAAGTACGCAGCCTTAAGAAAGTTCGTCGTTTCGAGACACCACGTGATGATCGGGTGTGATAGACTCAATGTTCGCATACAACGGGTGTTTTCAAGCCTAGCATGTACAGACATGGCCTTGAAACACACGCAATACTACGGTTCTACTTGGCGAGCCTAGCATGTACAAACATGGCCTCGGAACACGTAACCGAAAGGTAAAGCATGAGTCATATGGATGATATGATGAACATGTTGATGTTCGCCTTCGCAACTACACCGTCTCACGTGATGATCGGCTTCGGTGTAGTGAATTTGGTTCGTGTAATCACTAAAGACGACTAAGAGGGATGTTGTTTTTGAGTGGGAGTTCATGGGATAATTTTAGAATTAACTTGAACTTAATTTATCATAAACATAGTCTAAATAGTCTTTTCAAATATGTTGTAGATAATGGCACCACCCACCTTCAATCTCTATATGTTCATGGAGAGAGAAAAACTAGCGAACAATGGAAGCAACTTTACCAATTGGGCACTTAACCTGAGGATTCTCCTCACCGCTTGCAAGAAGCTCTATGTGCTTGATGCACCGCTAGGTGACCAGCCCGCTGATGATGCTTCTGATGAAGATAAAAAATGTTTATCTAACTCAAAAGACCACAATATAGTTCATTACGGCATCCTCTATGGATTAGAGACAGAGCTTCCAAAACGTTTCGAGAACAACACTGCTTATGCTACCATGAGAGAATTGAAATTGATTTTCGATACCCATGCTGCAATGGAGATTTATGATGCTTCAGAAAAGTTCTTTAGCTGCATATTGGAAGAGAACAACTCCGTTAATGAGCACATACTCAGAATGTCTGAGTACGCTGATAAACTCATAGCTTTGGGAATGGTGATCCCCAATGAGCTAGGGATACATCGTGTTCTTGAATCTCTGCCGCCTAGTTACAAGAACTTTGTGATGAACTATAATATGCAAGGCATGAAGAAGTCTCTTCCTGAGCTTCTCTGAATGCTTAGGCGCTGGCAATCGGGAGCATAATTGCCCCAAATATCTAGCAGATAAGAAGGCCGGCAAAGTGAACAAAGGTATATATGATATACTTGTTATTGATGTGTACCTTACTAGTACTCGCAGTAGCACCTGGGTATTTGATACTGGCTCGGTTGCTCACATATGTAACTCGAAACAGGAGCCGCAGAATAAGCGACCACTAGCAAAGGATGAGGTGACGATGTGCGTCGGCAATGGATCAAGAGTTGATGTGATCGCCGTCGGGACGCTGCCTCTACGTCTACCATCGGGATTAGTTATAAACCTCAATAATTGTTATTTGGTGCCTGCATTAAGCATGAATATCGTTTCTGGATCTTGCTTAATGCAGAATGGTTATTCCTTTAAGTCTGAGAACAATTGTTGTTCGATTTATATGAATAATATCTTTTATGTTCATGCACCTGAGAAGAATGGTTTATTTCTTTTGAATCTTGATAGTATTGATACACATATTCATAATGTGAATGCCAAAAGAATTAAATTAAATGATGATATTGCTACTTACATGTGGCATTGCCGCTTAGGTCATATTGGTGTTAAACGCATGAAGAAGCTCCATTCTGATGGACTCTTAGAATCACTTGATTATGAATCATTTGAAACATGTGAACCATGCCTTATGGGCAAGATGACTAGAACCCCGTTTTCTGGAACCATGGAACGGGCGACAGACTTAATGGAAATCATACATACTGATGTGTGTGGACCAATGAGTGTATCAGCGTGCGGTAGATATCGTTATTTTGTCACTATCACAGATGATTTTAGTAGATATGGGTATATTTACTTAATGAAACACAAATCTGAGACATTTGAAAAGTTCAAAGAATTTCAGAGTGAAGTTGAAAATCATCGTAACCAAAAGATTAAATTTCTACGATCTGATCGTTGAGGTGAATATCTAAGTTACGAGTTTGGCATGCATATGAAACAATGTGGAATAGTTTCACAACTCACACCTGCCGGAGCACCACAGCGTAATGGTGTTTCCGAACGTCGTAATCGTAATTTATTGGATATGGTTTGATCTATGATGTCCCTTACAGATTTGCCACTATCGTTTTGGGGTTATGCACTAGAGACCGCTACATTCACTTTAAATAGGGCACCATCTAAATCCGTTGAAACGACACCGTATGAATTATGGTTTGGAAACAAACCTAAGCTATCATTTCTAAAAGTTTGGGGATGCGATGTTTATGTGAAGAAGCTTCAACCTGATAAACTCAAACCCAAAGCGGAAAAATGCGTCTTCATAGGATACCCTAAACAAACAATAGGGTACACCTTCTATCACAGATCTGAAGGCAAGATTTTCGTTGCCAAGAATGGATCCTTTTTGGAGAAGGAATTTCTCTCGAAAGGTGTAAATAGTAGGAAGGCAGAACTCGACGAGGTTATTGAACCTTCTCTTCTTGGAATGGCGAGTAGCGCAGCGCCGGAAGTTGTTTCGGTGCCGACCCCGTCATTTCAAGAGTGAGCTAATGATCAAGACCATGAAACTCCAGTAGAGGAAACTACCGCACCTCGCAGGTCAACTAGGGAACATACAACTCTTGAACTGTACGGAGATCCCGTATTACCCTTCATGGTAGATGGAGGTGCTGAACCTGCGACATATGATGAAGCGATGATGAACCCAGATTCCAACAAATGGCTTTAAGCCATGAAATCCGAAATAGGATCCATGTACGAAAACCAAGTTTGGACTTTGGTGGACTTACCCGATGACCGCAAGGCCGTTGAGAACAAATGGATCTTTAAAAAGAAAATTGACGTTGATGGTAATGTGACCATCTATAAAGCTTGACTTGTCGCAAAAGGTTTCCGACAAATTCAAGGAGTTGACTATGATGAGACTTTCTCACCAATAGCGATCCTTAAGTCAGTTAAGATTATGTTAGTAGTTGCTGCATTTTTTTATTATGAAATCTGGCAGATGGATGTCAAAACGGTGTTCCTTAATGGTGACATTGAGGAAGAGTTGTATATGATGCAACTTAAAGGTTTTGTTGATCCTAAGGATGCTGACAAGGTGTGCAAGCTTCAACATTCCATTTATGGACTCAAGCAAGCATCCCGGAGTTGGAACCTCCGTTTTGATAAGGTGATCAAAGGGTTTGGATTTGTCCAAACATACGGAGAAGCTTGTATTTACAAGAAAGTGAGTGGGAGCTCTGTAGCATTTCTAGTACTATATGTGGATGACATATTGTTGATTGGAAATTATATAGAACTTTTAAAAAGCGTAAAAGGTTATTTGAACAGTAGTTTTTCGATGAAAGACCTTGGTGAAGCAGCTTATATATTAGGCATCAAAATCTACAGGGATAGATCAAGGCGCTTAATTGGACTTTCGCAAAGTACATACCTTGACAAGATTCTGAAGAAATTCAGAATGGAAGAGAGTAGGAAGGGGTTCTTACCTATGTTGCAAGGCAAAACGTTGAGTAAGACTCAGTGTCCAGCTACAGTAGAAGATAGAGAGAGAATGAATAAGATTCCCTATGCTTCAGCCATAGGTTCTATCATGTATGCTATGCTATGTACAAGACCGGATGTGGCACATGCTATTAGTTTGACTAGTAGGTACCAATCCGATCCAGGTTTGGAATACTGGACGGCGGTCAAGAATATCTTTAAGTACTTGAGAAGAACTAAGGATATGTTTCTCATATATGGCGGTGAAGAAGAGCTCGTCGCAAGATGTTACGTCGATTCTAGCTTTGACACTGATCCGGATGACTCTAAGTCTCAGTCCGGGTACGTATTTGTTATGAATGGAGGAGCTGTAAGCTGGAGGACTTCCAAGCAATCCGTGGTGGCGAGATCATCAACAGAAGCAGAATATGTTGCTGCCTCGGAGGCAACACAGGAAACAGTTTGGATGAAGGAGTTCATATCCGAACTAGGCGTGGTTCCGAGTGCGTTGGATCCAATGGTTATCTATTGTGACAACAATGGTGCCATAGCCAATGCTAAGAAACCAAGGTCTCACAAGAATTCCAAGCATATCAAGCGCCGTTTTCACTCCATCCGTGAGCATGTCGCAGATGGGGATGTGAAGATTTGCAAAGTACATACGGATCTGAATGTGGCAGATCCGTTGACTAAAACTCTCTCAAGGGCAAAACATGATCAACACCAGAACTCAATGGGTGTTAGATTCATCACTATGTAATATAGATTATTGCCCTAGTGCAAGTGGGAGACTGAAGGGAATATGCCCAAGAGGCAATAATAAAGTGTTTATTATGTTATTCCTTGTTGATGATAGATGTTTATTTCTCGTGCTAGAAATGTATTAACCGGAAACGTTGATACATGTGTGATTAATAAACAAACCAACGTTCCTAGTGAAGCCTCTCTTTTAACTAGCTCGTTGATTAACAGATGATCAAGGTTTCCTGATCATAGACATTGGATGTTGTTAATAATGGGATCATGTCATTAGGAGAATGACATGATGAACTTAGACCCTAACTAAGTATAACAATACGATCAAGTCATTTAGTTTTGTTGTTATGTCTTACATTCGGAGTAACATTGTTCTTTAGACCATGAGATCATGTTAATCACTAACACCGAAAGAATACTTTGATAACATCAAACGTCACACCGTAATAGGGTGACTATAAAGGTGGCATTAGGTATTCGGAAAGTGTTAGTTGAATCTCATGGATCAAGAATGGGATTTGTCCATCCAATATGACGGAGAGATATACTAAGGGCCCTCTCGGTGATATCACATCGACACCGCTTGCAAGCACGTGATATGATCACAAGGATGTTATATCACGGGATCGAGAAAATAGTACTTGTCAGATAACGAGATCGAACAAGGTATGGTGGATACCGATGATCGGATCTCGGGCAAGTAAAATATCGCGAGACAAAGGGAAATCGTTACGACGTTGAAAGGTTCACACGATCACGAGAGTCATCGTTGAATATGTAGGAGTCATCACGGATCTCCAGATCCCGCTGTTGATTATTGATCGGAGAGGAGTCTCGATCATGTCTATATTATTCGCGAACCGTAGGGTGACACACTTAAGGTTCGATGAAGCGTTAGAGAGGATACGGAATACCGAAGAATATTTTGGGCAGCTCCGAAAATTTGTTTCGGGGGAAAATTGAAATAGTTTAAGGGGTTTTTCATCGAATGGTTGTTAATAGAATTAACAAATGATTCAAAGTGCTGCAAGCAAATGTTTTTTAATGTAATTAACAAATATAAATAAAGAAATAAAAATGTTTTATTTATTTATTAAAGAAAAACCTTTGGATTTTCTAAGTGGAAAATTAAGGGAGTATGAGTGGGTGTGAGTGGGGCTTCCACTCACATGAAGAGAGGAAGGGGTGGGGGCACCCATGGCTGGCCGCACCCCCCCTTGGGCTGCCTCCCCCTCCCCTATAAAAGGAGGGTGAGAGCTCCCTCTTCTACACACACTTGCCCACTCCCTTTTCCCTCCACCCGCTGCTCCATTCCATGGTCTCCGGCTTGGCGAAGCCCTGACCGTGGGATTCTTCACCACCACCACGCCGTCGTGCTGCTGGAGTTCCACGGGGATCCTCTACTTCCTCTACCCGCTAGATCGAGGGAACGGAAGTCTTCATCGAGCTGAACGTGTGCCCGATTACGGAGGCACCGCCGGATTGCGGTGCACTTCTTCTTGCTCGGGATCGGCGTGAGTACGACTATGCCAACAACGAGATTTTATATCGTATCACTTTGAGTCTTCAAGGGTATGTTATCTCAAGACTCTCTTTCTCCCCGTTGCCTTTCATCTCATAGATTAGATCTTGGCCATTCGGGTTTATCGCGCGTAGGAAATTTTTTGTTTTCTATGAAACGTACCCTTCACATACACCTCTCTAGAAAAAATATTTTCAATACCTCTGTTTAATAAAATATAAAGCTCTAGCACATGATTTAATCCCTGCTTCCCTATGTGAAGGGACTTTCTTTTACTTTTATGGTGAGTCTTCACCTTCTCACTTTATGCACCTTCTTGAGAGAATGACTGTCATTCTTAGTGTAATGTGCTTGTCCTAGAAAACGGTTGATTGTGGTATAACTTTGATATTTTTATTTCTAGTCTTCATTTGAACTTCATAGATGCCCTAGCATTTATGTTTTGCTCCACTATTAAGGGAAAGCGAGTACACTTTATAATACCCTATTATGAGCATTGCAATCCTACAGATTGATATACTTCATGTTGTTTATTATTAGTTTGTTGGCATCTCTTCATGGTTTGCATAACCGCTAGGTGAATTTTATCTTGCATACATCTTATTATGAATTGTCTCAACACTTGATCATATAGTGAGTATATTTACATCATATGAAACAAATGCGTTCTTAGAAGTCTTTTATCGCACTCAGTTGTCATTGAATTGCTTGAGGACAAGCAATAAGCTAATCTTGGGGGAGTTGATACGTCCAAAACGTATCTCCTTTTCCGAACACTTTTCTTGTAGTTTGCCTCTAAACTTGTGAGTTTTGGATATCACTAACACGGACTAACGATGTTTTCAGCAGATCACCTTGGTGTCTCATTTTTGTGCAGAAAAATCAACTTTTCGGAAATTGCCCGAAAAATACTCCATTGAGCTTATATCACCAGAAGACCCCGGGAGCCAGAAGGACACCTGGAGGGGGGGCCAAGAGTGGCCGATACCACCCTTGGGCGCGCCCCCTAGGCCGCGCCGCCTGGTGGTGTGGGGGCCACCTCCACCCCCTCGGGCTCCCCTTGCGAATACATATGCCCCGTAAACCTAAAACTCGAGGGGGGGTCATCATATTACACATAAACACAGCAGAGCGCCGCCGCCACCTCGAAACTCAATTCGAGGATCAGAAGTTCCTGTTCTGGCGCCCTGCCGGGACAGGGATTCGAAGGAGATCATCGCCATCGACACCGTCACTCCTTCTCCATCAACCATCCATGATTCCCCCGTCCATGTGTGAGTAAACCCCGCTGTAGGCTGAGAGGGATGGGAGGGATTGGATGAGATTGATCATGTAATGATGTCAGATTGTTAGGGCATAGTGCCATAAGTGTATGCCTTTTTGTGACAAGCGGTGTCCTTATAACATTTTTGTTGTTCTTCCGTGAAACCAAAGAAATCAACCATTGATAGCAAGCATGATAAAGCAAGTAAAAAGAGCAAGACAGAAAAAAACAGGATAAAAAATAACAACTAGAATAAGAACTAATTTTTTTTGTGTTTTTGATATAGAGAAACAAACAAGACAAAAGAAATAAACTAAGCAAAACTAAAAAGAGTAAAGAGATTGAAAGCGAGAGACTTCCCTTGTAGAAATCCTCTTTCTCCCCGACAACAGCGCCAGAAAACTTGATGGTGCAAGAGTTGATGGTGATGCTTGCTTGTTGGGAGACCCCAAGTGTAGGGTGTGAAGAGTGCAGCGGCAAGTTTTCCCTCAGAAAGAAACCAATGTTGAATTGACTAGTAGGAGAAATAAATCACTTCCAAAGGTTGATGTAGCTGATGTTGGCAGGGCGCACTACCGGTTCAGCATCAACGTGTAATCTACACAACACAATCAAATTACTTTGCCCCAACGAAGCACTAAGGTTGTCAATCTCACCGGGTTTGCTGAAACAAAGGATTAGACGTATAGTGTGGAAAATAGTACTAGTTTGCAGTAGATAAAAGAGAACAATGATGGCAGTATGAAAACAGTAATTGCAGTAGGAAAACAGCGGTTGCAGTGGTTGTATATCAGTATAAAGAAATGGACCTGGGTCCATAGTTCACTAGAGGTGTCTCTCCAAAACAGATAGATAACATGCTGGGTAAACAAATTACAGCTGGGAAATTGACAGATATAAAGGCTGCACCGTAGTGCATATGCATGACATGATGATTACTATGTGATTCATGCGGGCATTACAACAAGATACATAGACCATTATCCATCTGCATCTATGACTAATAATCCACCCTCGGAGCGTCATCCAATCAAACCTCGGGTATTAAGTTGCAAGCAACAGATAACTGCATTAATCAAAGTGTGTAATGTAAACAATAAAATTATCCTTAGATAAAGCATTGTTGTTTTCTCCGTAATGGCAACAACACATCCCCCACCTGTTACGTTTCTGTCACTCGAGCGTGAGTGAAAGGGAGTCATGAACCCACTATCGAGCAAAATACTCCCTCTTGGAGTTACAAGCATAAACTTGGCCAAAGTATCTACTAGTAACGGAGAGCATCCAATATCATAAATAACATACACATGAAAGCACATGATAGATTGATAATCATTGGAGATAGCATTCAATATTCATCGGATCCCAGCAAACACATGTAGCATTACAATAAGATGAGCTTGATCATGTTAGGCAGCTCATAAGATCTAAACATGAGACATAAAGAGGAGAGAACAACCATCTAGCTACTGCTATGGACCCGTAGTCCAGGGATGAACTACTCACACATCACTCCGGAGGCAGGCATGGTGATGTAGAGGCCTCCGATGATGAATTCCCCTCCCGGCAGGGTGCCGGGGAGAGCTCTATAACCCTCCCAAACTAGGGTTGAAGATGGCGACAACTTCGGATGTTTTTAGTGGAAAAGGTTCAGGTATTTAGGGTTAACCCGAGGAGAGGTATAAATAGGCAAGAGGGCAACATCAGTGGGAGGCCAGGGGGCCCACACCACCCCTGGGCGCGGCTAGAGGGGGGCGCCCTATGGTGTGGGGCCCCTGAGGCCCTCCTCCGGGTCTCCTCCGGACTCCGTGTATGTGACGACTTTCTAAGACTCTGGGATTGTGTTTCGTCCAATTCTGATAATATTTCCAGAACAACTTTTCTAAAACTAAAAACAGCAAAAAACAGGAACTGACTCTTTGGCATCTTGTCAATAGTTTAGTCCTAGAAAATCCATAAAAATGACATAAAGTGTATAAGAAACATGTAACATATGGCATGAAAACAACATAGACAATCAGAAGTTAAGGATACATTTATGACGTATCAGGCTACAGCCAAGATAGGTACATGCCCGCTATAGATTATGTTGATGAAGCCTACCGCAATCACGACGATCAACCTAGGCGTAATACAGTCTCACATCGCCTGACCTTCCAGCGTACAATTTTCAGCCCTGGCACACTGCATAAGGCAGTCGTAATGGTACCCCGAGCATCCCCACCAGCACCACCAGCTCTCGCATCATATCAGACCACCATTAAGAAGAAGCCTAGGAAGAGAAGTGGTCAAAAGGGTCAGCCTCCTACTAATAAGATCTTGGCCCACGATGTGGTACGAACCCCTAAGGATGGCTTGACCCGGTTGTATGAAGCTGGCAAACCGATACTGTCTCCAGACGAGATACACAGGGAAACTGGACCAATGCTCACTTTGCAGAATATTATCGAGATGCTAGAGGGCATCCTTCTTAAAGAAGAGTGTCCAAATTACCCAGTGTTCGTGGTCAAGGTGCTAGAGGACCCGGACTTCGTCCATGAAGACCCCGCGGATCAGTTCTTCATAGCATACGAGGATATCTTCAATCTGTTTCACTCGAGATGGCTGGACTATAACTTGGTCAGCATATACGCGCTCAATGCTCAGCTGAAGATTCAGCGAGAGTTACTCCTATACGTCCGGTAGTGGATCCCTACTACATGCGTGATAGCCAGCTGGTGGAAGGATCAAGTACACGAACCAAGGAAGCGAAGTACCTCGAGAGCTTCATTTTGAGAAACATTGAGAAGGGGAGCATTCTTCTGCCTGTCTTTCCCGAGTAAGCACACATCCGCTCGCGGTCGCGGTAACTAATGCTTTCTTATAGATTTCTTCCATTTCGGTCCTTACCGGCACTCTGTTTCAATTGCATGTGTTGAGCAGGGACACATACTGCACACTCATCGTGCTTTGCCCGAAGTGGACACTAGCCCAGTATTTCGACTCGTCGAATACGAAAAAGAGTAAAGACTAAACTAGAATAAAGGGTGTTCTCGATGAGGCTATCAATGGCTACGTCAAAATGGAGGCACCTTCGAAAAGAAACAGGAATGTATCAAGCCGACTACTGGCAAATATGGGTTCAGGCATGTGACTGAGTTCCCCTGCATCAAGCAACCGGCTTGGAGCACGAAGGAGGCCTTCTATGCCCTCCATCACCTTAAAGGGGTTGTCTGGGATGCAAATAACTTGAATCAACCAGCTAAACTCCAAAACTGGTCCAATAAATGACGGGGGAAATCGACCAGGATGATCTTATGGATGACTTATATCGCATCAAAGCAAAGTTATAGGAAATAATCATCGAAAATGTCAACAAAAGAGGGGGGGTCCTTAAACCAGCCCATAGGGTTGTGTCAGAGGGATATCCAAGAACGCCTAGAGAGGCAGGTGATTATGGGATGTGGAAGACGAAAGAATTATATAGGCCGTTTTCGGCGCCGCTCCCGCTGTGGAAGAAGATGTCTTATTGATCGAGGTGTGCCTACTGATGGTGCAGATCTTGCACTCGTTGGGATACCCCAAGAAGAGGGTGTGATGAGCACAACGGTAGGAGTTTTCGCCTTAATTAAGAACCAAGGTTATAAATCCAGTAGGAGAAGGAGGACCTTCGGAAGGTTGATGCCACTGACGGTGGTGCTGGCGCTTCACCGGTGTCAACAACAACGTGGAACCTGCACACAACACAACCAAAATACTTTGCCCCAACGGTACAGTGAGGTTGTCAATCTCACCGGTCTTGCTGAAAACAAAGATTAGACGTATAGTGTGGAAAAACAGTGTATGCTTGCAGTAAGTAAAGAGAGCAGAAAATTGTTGTGGTTTGTTTAACAGTGTGGAAAATGGACCGGGGTTCATAGGTTCACTAGTGCTGTATCTCCATAAAAATAACATGCTGGGCGAACAAATTACAGCTGGGCAATTGAAAAATAAAGATTGCACCGTAGTGCACATTAGAACATGATGATTACTATGATATTTAGTGCAGGCATTACAACAAGATATATAGACCGACATCCATATGCATCTATGACTAATAATCCACCCTCGGGTTATCATCCGAACCCCTTTAGGTATTAAGTTGCAAGCAACAGATAATTGCATTAAACAAAGTGTGTAATGTAAGCAATGATTATGCATGTGGGCACTCTCACCGCTGTTTTCTCCCTAATGGCAACAACACATCCTCCCCCTTCACGTTTCTGTCACTCGAGCAAGGCAACAAGGAGGCATGAACCCACTATCAAGCATAAATACTCCCTCTTGGAGTCACTAGCAACTACTTGGCCAGAGCAACCACTAGCAACGGAAAGCATGCAAGATCACAAATAATATATGCAATAAAGACTATAATCAACTTGGCATAAGGTCAATATTCATCGGATCCTAGCAAACACAGCATATAGAATTACATAAGATCAATCTCGATCATGATAGGCAGCTCACGAGATCTAATCATGGAGGCATATGAGGAGGAGACAACCATCTAGCTACTGCTATGGACTCGTAGTCCAGGGATGAACTACTCACGCATCACTCCGGAGGCAAGCATGGTGATGTAAAAGCCTCCGGTGATGATTTCCTCTCCGGCAGGGTGCCGGAAAACAGCTCCAGAACCCTCCTGGTCTAGGGTTGATGGTGACGGCGGCTGTGGAACTTTTTCAGATTTTTGATCAGGTGCCTAGGGTTTTCCATCCTGGGGGAATTAAATAGGCGAAAGGGCAGAGGCGGTGGAGGTCCAGGGGCCCCACACCACCCACTGGCGTGGCCCCCCCTGATGCCCCTCTTCGTCTCCTCTTCGGCCTTCTGGATGCTTCCGGGGAAAATAGGACTTCCGGGCTTCGAATTTTCCAATTCCGAGAATATTTCCAGAACAACTTTTCTGAAACTAAAAAAACAACAGAAAACAGGGAACTGGCTCTGTGGCATCTTGTCAATAGGTTAGTCCGGAAAATCGATAAAAATGACATAAAGAAGGGAGAAAACATGTAGCAATTGGCATAATATCATCATGGAGCATCAGAAATTAGGGATACGTTTACGACGTATCACCTACCATTACTTTTCTTAACAAAACTTGCTTAGTTAGCTCGAAACTTAGGCCTAGACGTTGTTGGCTTGAACTTATGCTTAGTTAGCTTGAACTTACTTGTGTGATATCGATGCTATATATCTTTGAGGCTTATTATTGTTTTCTTGCTTTACTTTTTTGAACATATATGCATGTGAACCCTCCAATTTTGTCTGCTTTTCATTATATACTAATATGCCTTGTGTATACCTATACAGATGACATACTACATGGTGTTCGAGGGTCGGGTTCCAGGAGTCTACGATGAGTGAAAGGACTGTCAGGCACATGTGCACAAGTTCATCGACAACTGCTATCAAGGATACGAGACTAGACAGGAGGCGGTTGCCAAGTGGAGGGCCCACCGGTCGAAGAAGAACAACAAGATGACGACATTCATCGTGCTCCTGCTCTTGCTCACCATCGCCGCGGTTGTACTCTATTTCATCCTAGCTTAGGCGGTGACTGGTGACCACCATTTGTAACTTGACATGATCGATGAACTATGTGTTGTAAGACTAACTAATGTGATCAAAACAGGCACCAAGAAATATGATCAAAACATGCACTAAGTAATGTGATTGATGAACTATGTGTTGTAAGACCAAGTAACTTGACATTTCTTGGTGTGACATGATCGACTAACTTTGAAACCATTCTAAGTAATATGATGACTTATATCTTTGTCAAATATCACGGTCGTGTTATATCTTTGTTTAATATCACTACTTGTGTATTGAAACTATATAAATCCTGTAAAATACCTTTATTTATACCAGAAGCAAATTAAATTTCGAAACCTGCATATACATTCTGTGGCGCATCTTTTTTAGTCTTAGTGGCGCACCCCTAGCTTATGCACCAATGAATTGCACATTTTTGTGGAGCACGGGGTTGGTGCGCCACTGAATTGACATTTCTGTGGCGCATGGGGCTGGTGCGCCACAAAAATATAATTTAATGGTGTGGATTCTGTGACGCACCCCTACGGCGCCAGGATGCGCCACAGAATCAGAAAAAGTGTGATTTCCCTTGGTGGTGCTCAATTTGTTTACGCACATACAAACTCGTTGGGGGAAGACAAAGAAAAGAAGATAATGTTTTACTGTTTATTTTTACGGTTTCTGTTCCACTGCAGCGTTTTTTCGGCCCATAAAAACGTGTTTTTTGCGTCCCTTATCCGAGCTTAATGCCCCGTTTGTTTGAGCTTCTACTTCTGCTTTTGGGGTCCAAAAGCAGTAGCTCAAACAAACAACCAACTATTGTAAAGCGCTGGGCAGAAACGTACGTCGCAAGAGGCATCGAGCGAAAGCAGGCGTTGAGCTACTTCCCGAGCGGTAGGCTGCTTCCCGAGTTGCATGGGACAAAGTTGCCCTCAATGCTTTTCCCCTTTTTACATGAATCCTGCCACATGCAGTCACGCACACGGGAAGTGCCAAGGATCCATTCTGTTTTCTTATCTACAACCGACGCTGCCGCCTTGTCCTTCACGCACACGGGAAGTCCGGACGTTGCTTCTCGCCCTCTCTCCTCAAGCACCTCCCCGCCGCCTCGTCCTTCACTCTCTCCGGTCGGCCAGCGTCCCGCACCGTGTCCCCGAGCGCTGCGTTGGCCATCGTTCGTCTCCTGCGTTGCTACCTCGCCCTGCTACTCCCATGGCCGTCGTCGATGGAATCTGACGCCACAGCGCCGCCAGTCCCCGAGCCGCCATCCGCCTCCTTCGTTGCTACCTCGCCCTGCTGTCTGCCATTCATGCGAGCTCGAGTCGCTCGTGCCTCCATCTGCACGAATTCGTCTCCACGCCGTGAAGCTCTCCTCTGCAGGTCGTCGTCGTCCCAGTATTCTTCGCGCCGGCAGTCGCTCCACTGTGTTCCCTGAAGTGAGCTCGTCCCCGAAAATGACCACCGTGACTCCTCTCGCACCCCGCCGGTGCAGGCCCGCCAGGTGCTCGGTGAATTGTCCGCAAGAGGCTCGGCGCCTCGCGGCACCCGTCTGTGGCCTCCGTTAACATGTATCCAGTGTCCTCGCCCGCGTACGCACATCAACGAGAGTATCTCCACGACGGCCGAATGTTCATTCTTGTATATGTACGAGTTGTGTACAAGGCAATATTGTTTGTATATGATGTTATATGTTTGATAGTATGGATTAATTACGAAAGAATTCCATCGCGATAAATGGCAACGAGCCGACGCCCCTCGACTAACTGAGCTCGTTTAGGATTTTCTTTGCGCCGCCGCCGCTTTAGGTTTGCTCCCGGCACCATCCTCGAATTGTTGGTGTTGTTGTCCTAGATCCTCTGCTTGTGTTGTTCCCATCTGTTGCATCTTTCGGTGCACCACCGGAAGCCCGCGACCTCTCGTTCCCCATCGCTTCGGCCGCCACCACCGTTTAGCCATCACCGCTGTTCCCCGTCGCCATCGCCAAAAGCCAACTGCTAAAAGCCAAAAGCCAAAAGTCAAAAGCCAAATTCATTTTAGCAAAAAGGTCAAATCGAGATAATTGAGCCATTAAGCATGTCAACTATGTTAAAAAAAGTCATAATTAGCTAATTTGTTTTGAATCGACACTTGTACAACTTTTTCAGCATTCAGGGTCATTCAAGACATTTCATACTTCAAACCACCAGCAGCAGCCACCAACAGCAATTCTTGCCAAACATATAATCTCGGAATCAACAGTTGCTTCCCACAACTGCTTTCTAACATCTCAACGGTTACGGCTGCTTCTCAACATTAGCAGGTCAAACAAACATATCCTAAGTGTCCACGGGATAAGGCGTCTGCTAGAGATGCTCTTACATGTTGCAACATTGCAGTCACATACCTATGGGAACATCCGTTTTTTTGTGCCAAAAAAGGGGTTGATTCAAAGTGTCCTTCTCGGTAATGTTCCGGGTTGCTTTATATATGGTGCGAAGCCACTTGCAAGGCAGCCGAACAAAGCCTACAACCTGTATAGACCCTCTGCCGGCTACAAAACACGGCCTAGATTGAGTTCTACAAGAATTTTTCTTTGAATGTAACTATACGACCAGCCACACTGTGTGTGTAAAGCAATTCAAATGGCCGGTTGAATCGGTTCCACACAGTGCATGGCCTCGATTCAATACTTTTGACAGGAAAATCGATGCAAAATGTTGATGCGGTTCGAAGCAGTAGGATGGCCCTCATGTAAGCATGCATATGAGACCGTTAGACCATCTACAATGTGTAGGAAAAGCGGTTCCTAATGGCTTTTGAATCGGTTCGATACAGTGTGGAGCATCGGCTCATGGTTGTCAGAGTAAAAAGCGAATCCTAAACTTGGTTCGCTTCTTTTGCTGCATGCGGCTCACACAAACAATAAAATAGAGTTTTCTAGTCTAGCTGTGACGGATATGAGGAAAGAAAAAATACAGATTAGCTGCAGTTGGGTCCCAAGTGCTCTGCACATAGCGATTCTACACAATGCAGCTTCAATGTGTCGGTTCGATCTTTTTTCTTGAACCGAACCGACAGTGTGTATGGTCTTAGCAGGTTAACAACCATGCATTTCCGGATGAAACCATTAGATAAAGATTCTTTTTCCCCGACGGTAGGTCTCAGAACCGAACTTATACGGTACAGCAAAAATGGCCATCGATTCAAAGGTTGACGTGGTTTCATTGAACCGATGCCACAGTGTGTGGTTGAAAAGCGATTCAATGGGTACAGCGAACCGGTTCAATACGGTGTGGACATCGATTCAGTGGGATCTGACAACAAAAGCGATTCAAAAGAATGAACCGCTTCTTTCCCTGCGAGCTCTTGGCTGCGAGACAATGAGGCAACATGCAAAGCTGCACACCATCGATGACAGTTGGGTCCCATCTCTGCATTGAATCGGCTCACACACTACAGCAAACTACTGCCGGTTCCTAAATCTGACAATATTTTGTTTGAATCGGCTACACAGTGTGGCTGGTGTAAGTTTCCTTGAGGTTGTTTTGAAAACTCTTCGAATCGAATTGAAAACGTGGACAAGTAAACGGGCCGTGATGTGACCCAATCCCCGTGACCGAACCCGTTTCCGCTTCGTCTTCTCGCACTCACGCACGCACAGGCGCATATACCCATCCATCGCCGCCCAGTCAGAAACCACACCGCAGTACGGACCCGAGCGCAACGCACCAAAACACACAGCCAGCCAGCCAGCTAGGCAGAGCCGAACCCCGACCCGTCAATCCTTTTCCCCTCCCCAACCCTCCAGAACCTTACCCCTCGCCGCCGCCGCCGCCACCACCTCGCCGCGGAAACCCTAGCCCCGTCCGCTCCCACTCCTCGCCACCGCCGGTTCCTTCACCACCGCCGTCCGTCTCAGATCTCGAGGATCTCCCGCCCACGATGGAGGACTGGGGTGAGCGCCTCCACCTTCTCTCTCGCATCCCGATCTGCGTGCGTTTCGTCTCGCCGGCGATTCGTTTCCCGGAGCGGGATAGTTTCGTGCCCCGCGAGCGCCTGCTGCGATATAGTCCTACACCCCTACTAGCCTAGCTTTTGCGGCGGCGCCGAATCTCGGGCGCCCGTTACTTTTATCTGGCACGAATAGTTCGCCTGGTGATTCCTAGACCGCTTTTCAAAAGATAACTACTGAGTTCTGAGAACCGGGACTGCGTCCAAGGTCGCGTCACTACGCTCGCCAAATCCGAGCGCGGCTAGGATTTGGGGGGTAGAATCGTTGGGATTCAGTGTTTCTGGTTCAGATTAGTCCATTGTATTGCATCTTTCCGGTTCAGTACTGCGATGCAATGATTCCGTGCTTTCATCTCGTATATTTAGCGCTTCTTTTGTTATGTGAAGTATTTAGAGGACTCGTAGAGGCGCATCTGTTGGTTTTTATCTTTTCTTGTAGACACTAGACAGTTGCGTTTGCATATGCTGCTATGGTTTGCTTAGAAGAGGCATTGATATGTTCATGATATTGCGATGCCATGTGCGGTTCATAACCGTGCTTCAAAATGCCCCAATTGTTTGGACTTGTTAGTCGTATCATTCTGACCAGAGTATCTCGATTGTTTGTGGTTTCGTGCTGTTAAGTGAGATCCCATAGGATGCCTATTTGCACTAGTAACCTGGGAGGTTCGATTGATGTATGATGCTGCTTCCCATATTGCTTCAAAGATTTTTTCTTGTTAGTACATTATCACCATTTGGCCAGGTTGTAGGAAAGCCTTGAATTTGTTAGAATTAATCTCTTCTGAATCAAGTAGCTATGCTGATGTTGGATTGTAGCGACACTTTGTTGACATGTTGAGAACAAATCTATATAACATTACAGATGCTGAAGATTTTCAACCAGTTGCACCTGTTGTGGTAGCTAAGCCTCTTAAGAGTAACTGGGAAGATGAAGATGTGGAAGAAGACGATATAAAAGAATCTTGGGAAGAGGAGGAGGAGGAGGTAATGAAAAGATTTTCCTGCAATTTTTTTTTGTAGATCTTCATTTTAGAAAGTACAAGGAAATCGCCTGGTTCAGATTGTGTCCTCTATTTCTCGGTATTGTTCTGTAACACTGCATATGTGCAAACTAGAAAATAACGTCCAATATGAGGATTACACTTGCCAGTATCAATTCCACACCCCGTAATTTTATATTGTTGCTGGAATTTTTCTCAAGTAATCCTTGGTATTCAATGTTGCCATGAATCTCAATTGGTTCACTATAAAGTGTACAGGAATCCTTAATCAAGCTGCTAATCATCTGCTTCGATCATGCATTATGTTCGTCTAAACTCAATAAGTACATGTCGGTGAAATGTTTAGCAGTGCCCAACTTTTGTGTATGACTGGTTCCGAATTAATTAAAAAAACTTGCTTTCAGTATATTTACCCTTAATACCAGTAGTAAGCTCTTCTTTGGAGTTTGGATACATGTTAATAATATTGAATTGTCACTGATTCAACACTGGTGATATGATACTTGTAAAATGCAGAAACCTAAACCACCTCCTGTAGAAAAGCCCGCTTCAAAACCTAGTGCTAAAAGTGCTGCGAAAAAAGGTAAGCAGCCAGCAGCGAGTACTGAAGTTGTAGAAGATGATGTTCTGGATGATCCTGCTTTAGAGAAGCTTCGCCAACAAAGGTATGCTATTTCTCTTCTGTTGCTGTGACCTTTGCCAACAACGGTTGCTTTGTTGCGCCTGTCCTTCAGTTCCTAAACGCTGATGGTTTACTTGTGACAGGCTTGTGGAAGAAGCTGACTTTAAGTCAACAGCAGAGCTTTTTGCAAAGAAGGACAGCAGTGAAAAGTCACTAGAGACTTTCATCCCGAAGTCTGAGAGCGACTTTGCAGAATATGCAGAGCTTATCGCAAACAAAATACGTCCCTATGAGGTCTGTTCAACATTTGCAGAGCTATCTGTTTGTTTATAGGGATCGCCTGATAAGACTCCCTTTCCCTCCTTTAACTGACCTCCTTTTGGCCCATGTACACAGAAAAGCTTTCACTACATGGGTCTCCTTAAGAATGTCATGAGGCTTTCGATGACATCATTGAAAGGCGCGGATGCGAAAGAAATATCTTCCTCCGTCACGGCAATTGCTAATGAAAAGATCAAGGCCGAGAAGGAAGCTGCAGCAGGCAAAAAGAAAGGAGGTGAGATTCTTTGGGCCTAAGATGCTTCCTGTTTGTAGAAAAACATAATATCTAGCACTAGAGTGGGGAATCCACTTTACTGTCATGTGCTTTTGATGCTGATGTTGACTATAAATTCCTAGGAGCGAAAAAGAAGCAGCTCCATATAGAGAAAGGGGAGGAGGACTTCGCCGCCCGACCAGGTGCATCTTATGATGATCCGGACGAGTTCGACTTCATGTGATTGGCTGGGAGGGGAATAGCCTCTTCTATTTATGTAGTACCTCGAGGCAAGCAGAGATTAGAGTTTGCGGCAGCCTGCTGTGTTCCCTTGGGAGGCACCTGAACTGAACGCTGGGAAACTGCATGGGAACATGTCCATATATTTTGAGGTTGATTTTGACTGTCGGACTACAGGAAAAACGGTTTGTGGCGTCAATCTGTAAGCCGTTTTTTCTTATTCTCAATCTGTGTTTTTTTTAACTATTGTTCTGTGGGTTGGGATCCCGTATTCTTTTTGGCCAACTGTACTATAACTCGTGTTTCTGGTTATATCTGGAGTTGTGCAAGTGGTCTTGGTTGTTGTGTGATGATTTCATATAGATACATCCAAATTTGTCAAGCTTTGCGACAATTAATTTGAGACGGAGGGAGTATTTCGTTCTTGTATCATGTATTCGTATGCTGGAATGCTGCGAGGGTTTCCAAAAAGAAATCCATTCAAAACACTACGAGCACTTTTAGTCGTCTTTCTTGAACCAGAGAGAGATGATCTAGATTAATCTAGGAGGTTAGGTTGCCGAATCCGGCCGTCGTAGACCCACCCGAGGGGTGCTGCCCACGCTAGAGAAGAGGTGGAGTGCAGGACCGGGGTTGCGTTCGGTTGTTGAGGGAGGGTAAGCTGCTGGTAACGACGAGTGCAATGGTGACAGACGTTCATGTTTCAGAGCTGCTTCTGTTCTGCCATTTGACATCTATACTTGCTTAAACATTGCAAATACACTATCGTCGTTGGTATCACCTGGCTGATAAATCCCTGATTAACAAGAGGCACCGAGTACCGAATAGTGAGTTTCACACTTTCAGCTGTAGCTTCTGCCCTGCTTTAGGTAATGCATCAACTGTTTGGTTGATTTGTCGCCACCGCCTCGCCATCCTGCCCTGCTCAAAGCTCTGCCTCAGCCACCACCCTTGGCCATCTCAAGTTCTGCCGCTACCCCATTCGCCTCCTGCACCGGTGACCTTCAGTCCCCACCCGGTAAGGTTCCTTGTCGTCACCACGGTGTCACTTGCTACAAACTCTATCTATCTGTTTCCGTCACAAAAGTAGAGATATGATTAGATATATGGCAAGAGAGGATAAGGTGTAGCCCAACAGGACGGCGATCAACGGCCTAAGAACCGCTTCGGTTGCGCCACCACCTTCCATCGTTCAGATAATGGCAGTGAATCAAGTACTAACCTAGTTTCCTTAGGAAAGTTGTGTGAAACTCTCTGCTAGAAAATACTGTTAGCACACAATTACATTACCGTGTTGTTCCAAGAATTGTATTCTCAACCTCAAATAGGAAAATATGAAAGGCACGTAAGTGGAACTACATGCATGTTTCATATATCAGACGTCCAAATCCGAGTCGAAGAGAGGAACACGATCAAGTTTATACAACAGTTGACTAACTATTATTAGCAGATTGCATTGGCTGACAGCAAGTGCAATATGAGGACAGATTGCAGAGGGACTGACATGATCTAACAGTATCAACAAGCTCCAGATTTAATGGCAAGTCCAGCAAGTCTTTTCTCCTTCCGCATATACATAATTAACTCACAACCAAACTGTCACCATAGTTTTCAAAGATACACTAGTAGATATATCTGTATGTAAACACATGGATACCAAGTCACGAAACCAGATTTACTGACCAACTAAAAAAATCATAAAAGCGCCCATTGGCAGAGAATGCACAAGACTAGCCAAAACACCACGACGAGCAAAGATGATCTTTCACTGGCCGACGCGGCCGTACAACAAGCTGGGGAGCACCCAAAAGTTCTCCAGATGCGCCTCTCCTTTCAATGATGTATGAAGCGGGGTGGTTTCTGCTGTACATAAACTGACCAAGCTCTACCGCAATCCAAGGATCATTGGGACCTTCGGAGTCGCTTGGAACGTAAATGCAGTTACTTTTGCCGCCCCATCTTTCCGGGCTCATGCAAGAAAATGTCTGGTTCCGCCTATCAGTGCTAAGAAAGAGAGCCCAGTTTTCCAGCTTCTCCACCTCCACCCACTTAGCTGGTTTGGCTGATAAGTCGAGGCGGAAGACACGAAACCAGAATTTCTTTAAGGGGGGATTACAGATCAGAAACAATGCCACGATATCAACCACGAGAAGCATGTCACCACAGACAACTAACCATGGACCTTTGTACTTTGTACATAATAACCATGGCCTCCCCCCACACAGCCGGTATTTCCCGCATGCCAAGCTGAGGTGCCAAGGATATGATATTGAGCTTCTGATGAAAGTCCATGGCAAACAAATGACCTTTGAAGGATACAATATGGTGAATGTGTTCAGCAACAAGGGGGTGTTCTGTCCAGGAGTTTGCTCCAACCTCCCACCGGAGCACAGGCTTTGTCGAGAAAAGGAGCAGGCTCGAGTTGGGTGAACTTAGCGGAGCAATAAGGATGCCATAGTGGATTTGGAAGTGGTCTCTACATTGGAATTTCGGGGGCTTCACCATAGTACTAGTGTACACATCAACAAGGAGGCATTTCTCGCCACAGGATAAAATATTAAATACCCATATGAGCATCCCAAATAGCGCACATAATATCGAGTATTTCAGGGAGCTGAACAACAAAGGGATAAGTTTGTCTTGGCGGGGTCAAGAAACTGCCATTTGTAGTTAGATAAAGGATTGGGCCGGTGAGCATAATGAACACATGTTTTGACACAGAGAGGCGGGAAGGTGAAGTTATATATGGACGGGGAGGAAGAAACTGCAGCGCGCCAAGCACGGCAGGTGCTACTAAAACCAAGGAAGTCATGAAATGAGCTAAACAGAGCAATGATTAGATGAAGCAGGCTGTCCATAAGGTCTGCCCAAACAGCATGTCGTTCAGATGAAGCTGAGGTGATAGAGCCCGAGCTGTGGCAGATTTTCTTAGGCGGCCTCTCTACGACAGCAACTTCTCTGTCATACAGAAAATTTAAGAATGATATATCAGATTCCAGGAAACAGAGATCACAGAAACATAAGTAGTAAATGGTTAGGAATGTGGTATTGAGCCCGTACTGCACGTTAAAGGAAACAAAGATAATAATTGCATGAAACATTAATTCTTTCCACAATAATATTTATATGACTACGCCACATTCCAATCATAATAAGCTACACCAAAATAACCAATGGCTTGATGTTCTGTACAAAAGCATAAAGGAACCTTTTATTTTTTAAGGAAATAAAGATAACCTTTTTTTAGTGAGCTATGATATATTGCTTCAAAACCATGCCTGAGGGGGTGATATTTGTACCTTGTAGAGAACTCTCCACGCAATTAATATATCAAGTGACAAGAATAGCACTTTCAAAACATACATCTGCCTACAGATCCGGTGGTGAGGTCAAAGTAAAATTTTGGTATGGCAGAACCAGTTTTATAGATCGATGAGTATATGCAAAACTCAAGTAAAACCGACGCTGATAAGAACATGTGAAGGGGAGAACTATAACTGCAATCAACGTATGGACATACATAAATGCTCAAATTAATATGAAGTATATCCTCTATCGTTAATTTATGTGTCTGGCTTGCACTTTGGAGAACTGATCTACGTTTCTGCTTTATCCCAGAACAAATTGTTGGGAGGGATTTGCAACAGCGGCAGCCCACATATGGAGGTTACTAACAGGGGTTTTCGACGATTTTTAGGCCAGGCAGTCGCCCATGGGGTCCTCCAACGAATCGCCACCGCACAAATCGCGCAATACGCTCCCATATTCATCCAAACAGCATTTATAATTTTTCATCACATAATTTTCCCCAACCCCTTCTATTGCACATCATTAAAGGCTTGTTTACTAAAATTCAAAAATTCAAAAAAAAAGCTTGTTTACTTCAAATGTATTTTTATCTCCAAGGGGAATGGGGATGGGAGGGGATTTGGTGAAAATTTTGTTTTCACCCAATCCACTCAAATCCCCACAAATACCCTTTCCCCCACAATACACTAGTATAGGGTAGAGTTTTCAATATAGACAAAAATGAGGTGGTTGTAGGGTATTTCCGGGGATTAACCCCCATAAGACCGGAGTAGTAAATGGACCATTCGTGATTTTTGGGATCTGGAATATTCCCCTCAAATCCGCTAAAATACACTCCAAATACACTTGAAGTAAACAAGCCCCAATTAATTTTAGTAACTAGCTAGTCTCACCACAAGATCAATACTGCTGTCCCGATTTCCCAAGTTTTATGCGACGAAGCAATGTTCATTCAATTCATCATCTCCCCCCTAGGCTAGGGTTAAGGTTTGCAGACCTAGGGGTGAGAGCCAGGGCGACTGGTGCCGCCGACGAGAGCTCGGCCTCCTCTGGCGGGTCTGCGCCTCCGGCCATGAACGTGGAGTTTTGGCTTGTTTCTACCGGTGCGGGCTCCTCCGCCGCGCTGCCTTTCTTCGTCGCCATCGTAGCCAATCATCATGGCCAGGAAGGCACAACCATCATCCATGCGCTGCAGCCACCTACCATCCGCCAGCTTCAGCCGAAGCCGCCACACATGGTATGGCAAGGCGCAACCTTTCTTCTCCTTCCCGGCACGGGCAAAGCAATCAGCGACGGCACACACCCGAGGCCGCCATGCCACTGCAACGGGGGAGAGGACGAGCACCATAGCTTGCCATCCAAGGTGCCACATCTGCCCCGCCACAAAGTGCCTCGAACGTCCTCCGCAGCAACAGTCGACTAGAGTGGTGGAGGGGCTCGAGGACGATGACGCGGCTGTGTGCAGCCGGGAGGGGATCGAGGGCCGCCAGGCCTGGATGGAGCCCAGATCAGCCCTCGCGCTAGACCAGGGCGCCTCCCCACCTCCATGGTAACCCCGCCGACCGCCCCCGATGCTCGTCCTTCTCATAGGTACCCCCCAGAGTTGGGTTCACACCTCCATCCTTGCCGGAGCCAGCAAGTTCCTGGCCGCCGCAAGGGGAAGAGAACGCCTCACTGCCACCTTCCTTGGGTGCGCCATGGCTTTTTGCTGGCGGCCCATCCAATGGCGCCCCCCTGTTGCCAGAGGAGGGGGACGCAGGGGTGGGAGCTCGTCCATCTTTTCGAAGTTCCCTTAGACATACTTCCATATGTCCACATCGTCCTGGAGAACGAGCACCCTGTGAGGATGTGACCCATAGATTCTGGCTTCTGGTCACATAGCGGGCATCACGCTTGGTGTGGCAGCCTCCGGCGTGCTAGCCTATCCCCCGTCCAGCAACGGTCCAAGCATGCCATCCAGATGAAGAATACCACCTTAGGCGGGGCCCAAGATTTCCAGATAATTTTCCAAGATCGGGATACGATTGCCCCCTGAAACAGTGCATCGTAGAAAGATTTGAAAGTGTATAGGTCATTGGGCATCCATCGCCAGATCAGCCTGTCATGTCCGGGGGCTACTTAATTTTGCCCTTGAATGACAGGGGGTGTCTCAGACGAATGTGATTCACAAACATAGTAGTGTCTTGACGAGAATTTGATAGAGCTGTAGTAAGGACACAGCTTTCATATTGCCCAACGGTTGGACACCTGAGGTTTGAGGTATTGCCGGATATTTGACCGAATATATGCCAAATATAACAGTAAAATACGGTATACCTTTGGATACAGACGGATATTAGTAAAACCACTTCCTTTTCTGTATCCGTGAATTACTATCCATATTCGGATCTTTTTTTGCCATAACCGTGTCCAGCAACTATACAACCGGATCTGTTTTTGCCATAACCGTGTCCAGCAACTATCCGATCGGATCTATTTTTGCCTTCCCCGAGGCTCCGATAGGTCGGTCGGAAATAATCTGTACCATGTTCATCCCTAATCTAGAAGGATAAACTGTCCAAATCCAATTCGGAGAGCAACAGGACTAGAACCTGGGCACTGAATTTATACAACACAGTTGACGAAGTATTATTAGCAGATTGCGTTGGCTGGCAGCAAGTGCAATATCACTCTCAACTAAACCATCCTATACACAACCATGTGCTCAATTGAAGCCAGACAGTTGTTTTCTTTTCAAGGAAAAATGAGAACGTTTTCACAACGAGAGGAGTAAATAAGGGAGCCACATGGTACATAGGAGATGCGGACCAAGGAACGTCAGTACATAATCGAACAGTATCAACAAGTTCCCAGTTAATGGCAATTCCAGCATTTATTTTCTCCTTCAGCATATACATAATTAACTCCCAACCAAATTGTCACCAAACAGAGTTCAATATATATATATACTTATTAGATATAGTTGTATGCAATCATATTGATGCCAAGTCACTAAACCAGACTGACCGACAAACTAAAAAAAACATAAAAGCAACCGTTGGCAGGGCATCCACAAGACTAGCCAAACACCACGATGAGCAAAGGTGGTCTTTCACTGGCTGACGCCGTAGAAGAAGCTGGGGAGCACCCAAAAGTTGTCCAGGCGCATGTCTTTGCTTTTAAGGATGCATGAAATGGCGTGCGTTCTTCTGCTCACTGACTGACCAAGCTCTACCACAACCCAAGGTTCATTGGGATCTCCGTATTTGCTCGGAATATAAATGCAGTTACTTTTCCCACCCCATCTTTCCGGACTCATGCAAGAAAATGTCTGTCTCCTCCAATCATTGTTAATAAAGAGAGCCCAATTTTCCAGCTTCTCCACCTTCACCCACTTAGCTGGTTTGGCTGATAAGTCGAGGCGGAACACATTAAAGCAGACTTTCTTACCGGAGTTATTGAATACGATGTCAACCATGAGAAGCATGTCATCACAGACAACTAACCATGTACATTCTCTCACGCCAGCAACCATGTGCTCTCCCCACACAACTGGTACTTGCTGAATGCCAAGCTGAGGTTCGAAGGATATGATATTTAGCTCATCATGGGTGTCCATGGCAAACATCTGACCTTTGAAAGATACAATCTCGCGAATGTGTTCAGCAACAAGGGGGTGTTCTGTCCAGTAGTTTGTTCCAACCTGCCACTGGAACACGGACTCTGTGGAGAAAAGGAGCAGGTTCGAGCTGGGTGCCTTAGCGGAGCCATAAGGACGCCATAGTGGATATGGCAGTTGTTTCTACATTGGAATTTGGGGGGCTTCACCATAGTACTAGTGTACACATCAACAAGGAGGCATTGCTTGCCACAGGATAATATTAAATACCCATATGAGCATCCCAAATAGTCCACATAATATGGAGTATTTCGTGGCGCTGAGCAACAAAGGGATAAGTTTGTCTTGGCGGGGTCCCGAAACTGCCATTTGTAGTTAGATAAAGGATTGGTGTGCCAGGTATGAATACACCGGTGAGCATAATGAACCCCTATTTGGACGCAGAGAGGCGGGAAGGTGAATTTATATATGGACGGGGAGAAAGAAAGTGCAGCACGCCAAGCACGGCAGGTGCTAGTAACAGCAAGGAAGTCATGAAATGAGCTAAATAGAGCTATGATTAGATGAAGCAGGCTGTCCGTAAGGTCATCCCAAACACGTCGTTCAGATGAGGCTGAGGAGATAGAGCCCAAGTCATGGCAGTTTTTCTTAGGCAGCCTCTCACTGACAGCAACTTCGCTGTCAAACAGAAAATTTAAGAATGATATATCAGATTCCAGGAACCAGAGATCACAGAAACATCAGTAGTAAATGGTTAGAAATGTTGTATGCAGCCCGTACTGCACGTTAAGGGAAACAAAGATAATAACTGCATGAAACATTGATTCTTTCCACAATAATATTTATATGACTACGCCACATTCCAATCATAATAAGCTACACCAAAATAACAAATGGCTTGATGTTATGTACAACAGCATAAAGGAACCTTTTTATTTTTTGAGGAAATAAAGATAACCTTTTTTTAGTGCGCTACGAGGGGACGATATCTGTACATTGTAGAGTATTATCGACGCGAATGACATAACAAGCGACAAGAATAGCACTTTCAAAACATACAATGGCGATCAATTGGTGGAGGACAATAAAATTTTGGTATGACAGAACCTGTTTTATGGATCGATGAGTATATGCAGAACTGAAATAGAACTGCCGCTGATAAGGACATGTGATGGGGAAATCTATAACTGCAATCAGCGTATAAACATACATAAATGCTCAAATCTATATCCGCCATCGCACATATCCCGCAATACGCTCCCATATTCATCCAGAGTCCAGACATCATTTGTAATTTTCATCACTTACTTTTCCTATCGCACATCATTAATTTATTTTAATAACTAGCTAGTCTCATGACAAAATCAGTACTGCTGTCCCGATTGCCCGAGTATTATGCGACGAAGCAATGTTCATTCAATTCATCATCTCCTCCTAGGCCATAGATCCACACACTAGGACTACAACACCTGAGCATTGTTATGGGGACGCCAGCAATCTGACCCAAACCAAAGCCTACTACTGATAATCCATGCCGTAAAGATGCGTGCATGCACGGTTGATTCTAATCTAGATCAACCACAACCACTCAAGAAAGATGCATCGGGAAGAGGAGAAGAAAAAGGTTAGGGTTTGCAGACCTAGGGGTGAGAGCCAGGGCGATGGGTGCCGCCGACGAGAGCTCAGCCTCCTCCGGCTGGTCTGCGCCTCCGGCCATGAACGTGGAGCTTCGGCTTGTTTCTACCAGTGCGGGCTCCTCCGCCGCGCTGCCTTTCTTCGTCGGCGAGGAAGGAGTCGGTGGCGGAGTGTGTGTGTGTGTGTTTTTTTTGGAAGGCGCGGAGCTTCTCGATGCGTGTAAAGCGCGTGCCTGTTTTTTTTGGAAGGCTCCGGCGCCGCGGCACGCCGCGCCCGTGGTATTTCATTATTATTGGGTTATTTAGTTAATGTTTTATCGATTATTTGTCATTCTCATCAGATGATTTGCTTATTGCTGACATATGCAGACGAAAACATCGGTTCACATAAGGAAAAGCAGCTGTGAATAAATCTAGAGGAAATTGTAAACGATCTATTGAGTACATTAGGTGGTCACGTATGGCGCGGCCTCTAATAGAGGCGCTAGGGAATATTATCCTAGCCGTTATGGCCGATTCCCTGGTGAGTCCGGGATTTAGCCTCAAGTCGACGCTTGTATTTGCGTCGGCCGCTAGCGCATTTTCTTGGCCGATTGTGATTGGATTGACCAACAATCTGTGATTAGGTAGAGGCGAAATTAGCAGCCCGCATTGAGGGAATCAATCGTTTAATTAACGATTTGTATTTATTTTTATACGCATAAGAGTCTGTACAAGCGTCTTGCGATGTACATGGCCTTATATGGAGATTAGAATCTAAAATATAGAGATAGAGAACACAGGCAGATAGCTAGTCGACGGTTTGTTGTTGTTTTCTCGCGGTTACTCCCGAGAACGATGTAAGCCGTTGTGGCTGGGCAGGGCCTGGTATTGCTTGAAGGTTGGATATGGGCATGTCCACTCCCATTTCTGTCCTATCATCGAAGAAAATTAGTCGGGTGGCTGGTACTGCATCATGGCTTGCTGCTCTTCTTCTCCCTCTTCCTCTGTTTTTCTAGCAGCTTCAACCTCTATTGCCGCCTTTACTGCTGCCACTGCTGCAGCGGCTTCTTGCTCCTCTCTCTCCTGTGCAGCTCTTGCCTCCAGAGCAGAATCGTGGATTGCTTGGGCTATGCTGTCCCATTCGCATTCCTCTTCTGGAGACACGTCGATGCCGTCCTCTTCTTCGCTATCTTTGTTATTGATTTCACCTTGTGATTGGTTGCCGATGCGAGGTTGCTCTGTATGGTTGTGTGATGATCTTTGGTGTGGCATGGATGGATGTTGACGATGTGGTCGATGTTGTGCTCTCCTGCCTCTGAAGGACGAACGACGGCACAGTTCATGCTCATCTCTGAACCATGTATCCCAGTTTGGACCGTCGACTGCAAACGACGGGTGGTCGCAGAGGTCGTCAGGGAGCTCTGCTCGACGACGAAGAATCACATTCCTCCATGCCCGGTCACTGGCAGGAATCGGTGGCACTGGAATCCGTTCTTGATTCAGATGCCACCCTCTGGGGATAGAGACACCAGTCCAAGGTACTAGGACGGCGTTGTCCCAGTACCAGTGGCACTTATCCTTGTCGAGGTAAGGCTTTCGCCGATCTTGTTCTTCATTTTGCCGAGAGGAGCAAGCTAGAAGGGCGTGACCGTTGGTGGAGCACGAGGCACACTCGGAGTCGTAAACCGAGCGGCTGCCAGTGAACGTCGGCGCGATGAAAAGCTTGCTTCGTGGTCGTTCTTGCTCTTGGTGAACCATTGGGAGGGGTGCATCTTGTTGGCGAAAGCGAAAGCAGAGTTTGCTCTATTCTGCAGCACCATGGTGAGAGGTGGAAATGGAAGTGTGAGATAGTTGTGGTAGGAGATGAAAGATGTGGGTATTTAACATCATTTTATGTAGGTCGAAGTCTTGGTGCGGTGTGGCCACGGTGGCTCTTGACTGTGGATTTCAGTGACGATGGGAAGGGAGAAGATGGTCGGTTGATATGATCTATCGATAGACTGCTCTATCCGTGTATGAGCGGTGCTTGGATTACCTTTTTTTGACCGTGGCAGTTTTTGTGCTCGCAGGGCTTAGCGAGTACGCCTGTGAGCTGTGTGCAGTGACTTAGTATAGCGTAGAGGGAGAACCTAATGAGCATGCGTAGTCGATAGCGTCTGGGTTACCGTGTTTTGACCCGGAGTAGTTGGCAAGTCAAGGCCAGTGATTGTGTGGAGTGTGGAGATGCCTGGCTAATATTTGGTGCCAGAAGAAGGTCGGTTCCGGAAAGCCGAAAGCAGGTACGATGTCGATCAGATTCGACACACAGATAATCCTGTACCAAGGGCTAGGAGTGCGCCAGCAGAACATGGAGGTGAGCCTTGACCAGATCGGTTACATCCCCGACACTCATACCGGGAAGAAACTAGGCCCGCTAGACCATTATCGCAAGGATTGGAACCAAGCCGACATTGGACAGGTGACCATGCCATTTGCATCCTCTTCCAGCACCCTCTCGCACAAGATGTACTCCCCGCAAACTGCTGCTGAAGACGTCGCGATCACTTCTCGGGTAAGTAACTTTCGTCCTGTTCGGATTTTTCCGAGAATCCTGTTGCAAACCCGAGATAAACACATACACCCAGTCCCCAAGATTCGGGCCGAGTTGGCATCACTCGACCGAGTTAACGGTTACTCGGGTCGAATCTTTAAACTTACTATTCATCTGCTCCTTTCGAGGTTTGCATAGAGACTTGTAACAAACTGTATCAGAAGCTCCTCTGGACCCACCAGGATCTTGCTGAGCACAACCAGCATCTCCAGAAGCAGCTGGGACAGAAAGGTTCCATTTTCTCACACCGAGATATCGAGTATGCTTCTTGTTGCATCGATTTTTAACTCGTATTTTCTTTACTTCAACAGTCGTGATCGAGTAGTAGCTGGTCGATTCTATCACCAAGATCTCTGCCCTGGAGAGTAAGTTGCACTTTCTCTATCTCGCGTTTTGTACTTACGCCCTCTGTCGCTGGCTAATCTTGTTGTACCAATGCATGTGAGCATAAGGCTTTTGCCGAGAAACACCATGACTGTGCCACCTTCACCGAATCAGTATAGATCAATATCTCGGCCCTTGAGAGTAATCTTCTGTTCTTCTTTCTTACTCTGTTTCTATGAGCCTCTCACATCTACACTTCAACGATGTCCATCGAGAGGTCCTGACCCCTTCATAGCCATTCTTCAACGCTGCCCATCGAGAGATGAAATCTATGTTGGTTTCATTGTCGTACCGGACACAACGTTATAGCTCAGTAACGCTCTTAGGGCGTTTATACGTGCCACAGAAGTGATTGGTGAAGACCTAGGACATTTCTTCCCAGCTGTTTATGGTCTTTGGAAACAGGCTTCGAATCCATGTTCTTGCTCCTTGGATAAGCATCAAAGGCAAGAAATGCACTACCTCCAGATATGAGCCGCCACTGATCTGGACCTCCATGTGATAGTCCAACAACCATGTGTCTGGGCTAGTGGATCTGTGATACCTTCGATCCCGATTACTAGATGTAGTATTGTAAGATTTTTCCCTTGAGACGTAATGTTTTATCAAAACGATAAGTATGTGCTTGATGAGACCAGTGTGAATACAGAGAAACCTTTCTAATTCCTGTTTTGATCGGACCAATTCTTTTATTGCAAAAGAGGTTGTTATCAATAAAAATAGGCATGGGCTTAAGGTTTTATCTGCAGGAGTGCATTAGTAGTATCGGACAAATATGATAAGTTAAAGCAGTTTGGTATAATTAATATATATGCTATTTAGATATGTGTAGGCAATGCATCTGTATTCTTTGTCTCGCGGGGTTTTCCTTAGTTTTTTTCTAAAAATAAAGATGCAAGCATTAAACATGGTGATGCCATTGTTAGTTCCTGAGAGACGCGCTTCCGGTAGTATTACTGATCCTCCTTTCACATACGTTCCCGATCAACCTGTCACTTAACTCTCACTATACCTTTATTTCGATCACTCTTCGGGGTCTTGACGTACCTGACAAGTCCTAGGAACGAGGCACTGATAGTAGGACACACATAAATAACATAGATGAACTCTTTAGACCAATTATCCCATTTAGATCAAGCACATGGCTGCAAGGTTAGGACTCATCCCATAGCCCGAGAAGGACTACTCACACATCGCGATCATATCAGCAATGAAAAACATTGAAACGAAAATAGTACTTGGATTGAATAGATTGATAATTATTACAATGTTTCCAATCGAGATGGGAACTAAATTACAAAGTAGAAGTATGGCTATGACTATGGTGGTGATGGAGTTGATGTGGTGGAGATACTGTGGAAATGCGGCAGCACTTCGTGGTCTTGACGTCTTGTGTGGAGAGCACGGCGATGATGGCGGCGAGGAGGGAATGATATGCAGCTCTTCTGTTCGGGCTATTTCTTCTCCTTATGTGGGGTTCCAGCCAATGGACTAGGGTTTCAGCCGACTACCTTCGCTAATTGGCTCTGGGTCCTTATGAGAATTTTAGTCAGTTTGACATGACAGTCCTTTATGACACCGGTACGGTGGGCAGTACGGTTGTTACTGACGTATTGAGGCCGTTAAGTTCGCTGCGAGGGCAGAGTTCAATGATTTTCGGATCTTTATCTTTTCCTTCCTTTTAGCTCTGATTTCTCTTGATTTCATGTCCAATATCTGCAATAAAAATAATATCAAAGAGATTTGCAAATAAATTGCACAATAGTGATTAGTGGCATATCTAGAGTGATATCCCTATCATTTTCATGACAAATGTATGATTTAAACATAGATAAAGATGTGTCGCGCATAAGTTGCCCTGACTTTGGCGAATCCAATGGGGACCTCCATGTATTTTATGTTATCGCCAAAGCACTCAGGTCCGAGATAGATAGCATCCTTGGCCGCTTTTATCGCATCTAGGTGAGCTCGAGTGTTCGAGTTTAGCAACCTGGAATGGTGCGAGCCGCTATGCCTGGAGGCTTCCAGTCGTGGTTCGGTGTTGACATGCCCAGCCTGGCCGCTGCGTTCTCTAGGGGGGGTTACGATTCCTGTTTCCTCCCCCATTTGAGCGTTGTGGTGAGCGCGAGCGCTCTCCCGTTGGGGGTTTGCGTTTCTTCCCCGTCCACCATCAGGGTTTGCCAGAGTTGACATCCCATTCCTTTCCTCGGCGGCGTGATTTTGGCGGGTATTCTGCCCTTCGTGATCTTTGTCGCAGCGAGGAACTTCTTCCTTCTGGAGGACTGCATCATTTTGTCGTTGTTGCCCCCATGTTTCCCATTGCCCGACCCCCGTTTTTTGAGATTTCATTATCTCTCCTTTGTCCTTTGCCAACATCTTTGTGGATTTTAGAGACATCGGGAGTGATGGTTGTTGTCTAGGTTCTGCATAGTCGGGAATCCTCTAAGATCTCGCGAGAACGTTTTTCCCATTTTCCTAATATATCATTCCTGATGTAGTAGTACATTGGAGTATGTAAGCTTTTCATCCGGGGTATAGCGATCTTCATTCAGGATGTCGTACGCTGCTTCCGTGTTTAGCGTCGGGTTCCCAAGATGGGTTCTCCTTTGGCGTTTTTACGCATTGTCTCCTTCGTCCAGTTCGCCTTGTTTAGATGGCTGCGAGCTGGGAGATCTTCCCGAGTTTATGCTCCATAAGGTTTCTTGAGAGCAGAGAACCTGACTCGTCTCTCGTATTCCTCGACGAAGGCTTCAACATCTGCAATGGAGGCCTAGATGCCTTTCAGCTCTTTGCGCTTACTTTCCGGACCAATAGTCTGTTTTAGCGGCCGAGATTGTGGGTATCGTTGTAGTGGTATGGCTTTCCGGAACTCGGTTGGCTCGTTTTGATCAAGCGGTGTTCTGAGCAGCTCATATTCATCTAGATCATCCAGGTTTTCGAAGGATGGTGGAGGCATTTTCTTTCCATCGACCTTCTTTACGCCGCTGCCGTTGTCTTTCTCAAGCACTCTATCCTGCATATCTAGCTTCTTGGAGTTAATGGATTGCCTCCTCTTGGTTTGCTCAGCAGTCTAGGACGATGGAAGCGGTGATTTTGACAATGCTAACATCATTCCGTGCAGCTGTACATCTGGCGCTCCTGGGTCTTCTCCTTTTTTTTTCTTGCGGTGCGGCTTTCTGACTTGCCAAAGACTTGTTCTTCCTTGGAGGGCGAGTGTTAATCCTCTTTTGGGGTTTCTTTTTTCCACGGGTTTGGCTTGTGCAACTATGTAGACGCTATTCGAGCGTCCAGATGCCTTCAAGATTTTTTGGGCTAAACCCGTTCCATCATCGTCGGAATCTGTTCCGGCTTCCGAACGTATCTTGCCGTTAATGACGACTAGTGTAGATCTAGGTTCGGAGCTTTCCTTGGTGGTCTCTTCTTGCACCATATCAACAAAGTGAGGTATGTTTACCGGGACTTTCGAGGAAGATTTGGCCATAGATCCTTTTCGGCGATGTGTGTTTTTCTCACCTACGTTTGCCATCGATTGGACGGTGTTCTCCTCGTGATGGGGTGGTGGGTGGGTGGAGAAAACTTGTTTCCTCCACAAAACTCCATTGCTTCCGTCGTTAGCCCGACAAAGATGTTGATGGAGCCGACAGGTACAACGAACGAGCAGATGAGGTGGTTGTGTGCCAGTGTGACCGTGTTTCCATTGACGATGTAGCCACCATTCAGATTCGGGACGGTAGTGCCGACAGTGATCGTGTCGGCGATACCGCTTAGAAGTCCTACCCGAAAGATAACCCCAGATACTGCTGGCCCCACTGTGTGCGCCAACTGTCCAGTTCTGGGAGAGGGTGCCTTGTCCCGGAGGTAGAGAACGTGGGAGCTAGCGCAGGGGAGTTACCGGAGGCGAGGACACCGTGCTTTTTAACAAAGTTCAGATTAGCCAGATAAGCTCCCAATATGGCCTCCTTCCACCTTTGGTTGGTCCCGATAGTCCGGTCTTCTGGATGCTGGAGGACACCTCATTCCAGATATCCCAATTGTCCGTTCAATTTATTAGATCCAATTTAAACTATTCATGAATAAGATCACATTGTTGTCAATAAAGATCTCTTATTTCCTCGCAAAAAAGGCAACTAAAAATAATGGATGTTTGCCCTTTTTTGGACAGGTTAATCTTTTGACACAATGTTTGTCCTTTCGATGGTCAAGCACAACAAATCTGGGAAACAGAAACGAGAAGGTCCATCCTCAGATCACGCAAATGGGCGCAGATATTTGTTTCGGAGAGAAAAATTGAATTTGGGGTATGGAAAGGAGATTCCTTGAGGGGCGCCCGACTGCACCGCGGAGGCCCGCCGGCCGCGTTGTCTGACCGCCGATGTCCACCGTCGCGGGGGACTGGACAGCCGCTGTGTGGCGAGCTGTGATGGTCTCCGGTAACCCGACCGCGGGGGATGCCCTAGACTCGATTCCAGGCCGACGTTGGGAGGATGTGGCAGAGGAGCTCGACAAAGTCGAGGCAGAGAAGGTGGAGCTCGCTCGAGCGGTTGCCTCTCGTGAGCTGCCGACGTTCGGGGACTTCCTCGCCGCGGCGAGGCGCTCGCTGGCGCGGCGCACGGGGACCCGTCAGGGTCCGGGCGAGCGCTCGGGGCTGGTTTGGCTGCACGTCAGGTTGCGCCAGGAGCCCGCCGTCGTCTGACGCGAGAGGTACAGGGGCGGCGGTTAGTGCCGGGCCGCGGGCGGAAGTCTGCGGTGGCGCAAGGTGCTGCGCCGGGGATCTCTGGTCTCCTCCCTCTGCCGGCGGCGGAGGCGGAACTGGGGATTGGGCCTGCATGTACCTATGGCGTGGGCTCTGGGCCGACCCATGTGGCTTGCCCTAGGCCTGCTGGAGGGGTCGTGGGCCCCCAGCCTATCCTGGCTTGGCGGAGCCAGGATGCTCGTTGGGCTGGGGGCCTGGGCCGTGGCGCTGGGCCGGTGGCTGGGCGTGTGGCTGCTATGGAGTGTGCAGGGCCGGAGAAACCATCTGGCGGGTCGGTTGGGCCGAAGTCGGCTTGGATCTAGATCCCGAAAGAGGATATAACCTTAGATCGGGCTCTCCTCGCCTCAGATCGACAGATTGCCTGACATGGGTTCGCTGCGCGCCGCCTCCGAGTGATACCGCCGCCTCCTCCCTTGACCCTCTTGTACGCCGAGGCCCTCACCCTGAAGAGGGTGCACTCACCTTCACCGCCTCCCCTCCATGGTCGTTCGCCGCCACGCCATCGGGCTCGGCCCGCGTTTCCTCGTCGACGCTCGTCGGTGCGCGCCACCCCGTCTGTGCCCTATCGCTCCCCAGTCAGGCGGTCTCTGAGGGAGAGGTCGCCGACCCGCGGTCGCTCGCCGGGCAACCGCCGGTCGTCTGTGCAGCAGCACCAGGTGGCGGAACGGTCAGGGCCAAGGGGATCCCGTGAGGCGTCTGTGGCTCCCCGGGCTCTTTCGTCTGTGAGGGAGGAGTCGACCGGGGGCTACCGCACCGGTGCAAGCGAGGAGGCGCTTCGGGCGCAGCTCCTACAGAGAAAAGGGGGTCCATGAGGAGGTCCGGGCGGCGAGCCGTGGACATTGGCGTGATGGGCCGCGGGCGAGGGATGGGGGTGGGGTGTCGAGGGACGGCCATGGTATGGGTCGGAACCGCTCCCCGCGCTGTGAACCCCGCGGCTCGCCGTTGGTTGCTCCGACGGCTCCTCCCAAGAAGAAGAAGGCTAGGAGCAAGAGGAGTGGTGCCGCGACATATGAGGATGGTGGGGTGTTGTCTAGGGACGCGTCGACGGTCGAGATGCCTAGCGGTGTCTCCCATGTCGATGCTCCTAGGGCGATACCCCACTCTCGTCCGCGGGTGACACTCACGCTTCTGGGCCACGACATAGACTCAGGCTTCTACTACATGGACATGGGGGGTGTTAAGCTCTCCTCTCCCAAGTTCTTGGATGTGGTGACGGTTCTCCCGGACCCGGAGCGGTCCCCGTCTGTGGTGATCTCGGCGACCTCTATCCTCGCGACGTTCCTCCTTCTTGAGCCCAAGGCCCTGTGGGTGGTGTCCGAGCTCTCCCCGTCTGAGTTTGCGGTTAACTTCCCTTCCCTTCGTCTGCTCAAGGCCCTATCTTGGGGGGAGTCGATCACGCTTTCAGGATGCAACATCAAGGTCTCCATCGAGCCATCCTCCATCGACCCGACCGCGCTATCCATGCTCGTCCCTGTTTGGATTTGGATCCACGGGATTCCCATGGAGGCGAAGACCTTCCAAATCATCGACCAGATCAGGCAGGCTATTGGACGTGTTGTGGAGGTGGACGAGGCTTCTCTGCCAGGCCGTGGCCCTGTCCTCCTGCGCATGATGGTCCCGGACATCTCCAAGCTAGAGGGCGCTCTTCCCACGTTCTATTTTGACGGGGTGGACAAGCCCCTTTCTGTGGAGGTGGAGCAGGCGGGCGACCAGGCGAGGCCCCCCTCCCCGTCCCCCGTCGGTCTCCGTCCCTGCACCACGACAGCTCCTCTGCATGAGGCGAGGAGACCTCGGGGGACGAATCTGACTCGGGCCCGATGGACGTGGACCCCACCCCCGCGGGCTCGGCGCCTGGGCCGGGGGTCGCACCGCCTTCTGGGACGGTGGACCAGGTTGCTGCTGGGACGTAGACATCTTCGCCTCCACCGTCTTTGTCGGGCCCGGTTGCACCTCCCTTGAGTGCGTCGGCTAGGCTGACTACGGTGGATGTTTCTAGGCAGGTATCGCAGCTCTCCATGGGTTCTCTGGACTTGGCGGGTCTTGTTGCAGACGCTCTTCGCGGTGCCCCCGCTCCCCTACTCAGAGCGGAGGCGGCTGACTCAGGGGGTGCGAGCATGGAGGTTGCTGCCCCGGACTCGCCACGGTCCCTTGGAGTGGTGTGTTACTTCCGGTTGCCAGGGACCCCGCCAACTCCACCTCAAGAGTCCCCGGCCCGCCTGATGGCTCCCCCTGCCCCTGATGCTCGTGCCCTGGGTACGGTCATCACCACCACTCATGTGCCTAGGGTCACGGCGCGCCGCAGTGGGCGTCTGGCAGGGGCCAGGTCGGGAGCGGAGGTCGTCGAGCCGACGGTGACCGAGGTGGCGGCCCGACGGCATGCGGCTCGCTGCCTGGAGTCTGGTACATCTCGACCTTTCTCGTCCCACCCTTCTTCTGCCTCCCCGTCTTCTGGTTCTAGGTTCTCCGTGCTAGACTCGGTTGATGCTACGCACTTGGAGCAGGTGGTTCTTGACTATGGCGTAATTTTTCGGGGCGAGCGTGGCCGCCGGTTGGAACAAATTAAGGCGATTAGAGCGAAGGAGATTTATGAGGGGTCCCTTACGGCTGCTCGTGCTCAATCCAAGCGCGACCGTCCAGGGCCCCAGGATCCCGCTGGACCTGGGCAAGAGGCCCCTGGGTCTGGCAGTGGAACCCCTCCTTTGCAGCTTAGCGTGGCAGATGCCATTGCTACCTCCCAGCCTGGGAGGAAGCGGGGGCGACCACCGAAGGAGGCGTCCAGACCCTCGACCTCTGTTAGGGCCCAGCAGGTCCCCCGTAAGGGGACACACCCCGCTGGTTCCCAATGAGTGTCTCCCTCTTGGGCTGGAATATGCGGGGGTTCAGGCAAGATGGGCGGTGCCGTCAGCTAGTGGAGTATATTAGGGATGAGGATCCTGATATTGTGGGCATCCAGGAGACGATTCACCAGGACTTCTTGATTGCCGAGCTAGAGAGTCTGAGTTGCCATAAGTTGGCTTGGCAATGGCTTCCGACGACGGGTCGGTCGGGCGGGATCCTTCTTGGTGCTAAGGAGGACACTTTTGAGGTAGAGGATATGGACCGCGAGGAGTTCTTTTTGAGCATGTTGCTCACCCAGAGACGGACTAACCTCCGTTGGGAGGTTATTGTTGTCTATGGCCCCGCGGATCATCGGAGGTCCCCTGAGTTCTTAGACGAACTCAGGCGAAGGTGGAGCGTTGCCTCGTCCCGGTTGTAGTGACTGGGGACTTTAATCTGATCCGATATCCGCTTGATAAGAGTTCGACCAATGTTGACTTCCCGAGGATACACATGTTCAATGATTTCATTGCTGACATGGCGTTCATCGAAATTGAGCGGGTTGTGCTCGGTACACGTGGACTAATAACTAGGCGGATCCAATTCGATAGGTTCTAGACCGCGTCTTGGTCTCGGTTGACTGGGAAGTGGCGTTCCCTTTGTGTTCCCTTCGGGTCGTCACCAGGGTGGGGTTGCACTGCCCTCTGATCCTGTCCACGGGGGGGGGGGGGGGGGGGGGGGGGGGGCTTGGTCCCGCCTAGGCCAAACCGTTTCCACTTTGAGGACTTCTGGTTGGATCAACCGTTTCCACTTTGAGGACTCCACGTCGGCCTCCCCCTCCCCGCGGGTGTATAATGCGGTGGATGTTTGGCACTTTTGTGCTAAGAGCTCATGCCGATTTATGCGGGGGTGGGGGGCTTAACCGCGGGGCGGAGCTCCGGTGGCACAAAGCTGCCATACTAGGCTAGATCCAACTGCTTGACCTAGCGGTGGATGCAGGGGTACTGAGTGCAGATGGGTGGGGCCATAGGTACGCCCTAGAGACCTCCCTTATGGAGGTCCACAAAGGGTAGGAGGTGTTTTGGCTCCAGCGTAGCCGATAGAACTGGATCCTTAAAGGGGAGTCAAATACTGCCTACTTCCACGCCATCGCTAATGGGCGTAGGCAGAGGTGCTCTATCCCACTTCTGTGGGCGGATGGCGTCTTATTGGAGGCGGCCGAGGACATCTCCGACCATGTTTACTCCTTTTATAAGGGGTTATTTACGTCTACCCCTCGGTCTGGGGTGGCGTTGTCGACCCACCTATGGCCTCAGGGCCTCTGGTTACCTCGATGGAGAATGAGCGGTTGCTTCTCCCGTTCCTCCCCAAGGAGGTGCGGGAGGCGGTAATGGATATGCATACGTGCTCGGCTCCGGGGCTGGATGGTCTCCCGGTTTCCTTCTTTCAGAAGTTCTGGGAGACTATCCAGGCGGTCATTTTGCCGATGTTCCAGCAGTTTTATATTGGGACTCTGGTTATGTCACGCCTCAACTATGGCGTGATAACTATGATCCCCAAGATTCCTGGGGCAACGGACATTCGACAGTTTCGGCCTGTCACGGTGATAAATGTCATCCAGAGTATCTTCTCGAAGGTGTGTGCGAGGCGCCTAGCCCCAGTGGCTGAGCGCCTGACACACTCCTTCCAGTTCGCCTTCCTTAAGGGACGGTTCATCCACGATGGGATTTTAGCCCTTCATGAGATTCTCCACGAGGTGAAGGTGCTCCGTCATAAAGGCGTTTTCCTGAAGTTAGACTTTCATAAAACCTATGATTGCTAGGACTGGTCGTTTCCCCGTCAGGTCATGCAGCGGAGGGGCTTTGATGACCGGTTCATATCGTGGGTTATGCAACTCGTCATGAGTGGCAATACCGCGATTAACATTAATGGGGACATTGGTCCCTGTTTTAGGCCTTCTTGTGGGGTGAGGCAGGGGGTCCTATATCCCCCATCCTTTTTGACCTTGCGGTCGACGCCCTGGTGGCTATCCTGGATAAGGCCAAGGTAGTCGGCCACATTTCTGGTGTGGTTGGCCACCTCATCTCGGGCGGGGGTGTCACCCACTTACAGTACGCGGACGATACCATGATTATGGTTGAGGATTCTGGGTTGGATATTTTCAACCTTAAGTTCCTCATGTTATGTTTTGAGGCCATGTCTGGCCTCAAGACTAATTTTGACAAGAGAGAGGTCATAATTCCTGGCTATCCCCCGGAGGAGCAACATTGGATAGAGGATAACCTTAATTGCAAGTTATCCGCCTTCCCGGTTACTTATCTGCGGGTCCCGCTGAGCGATTCTAGGATCCTCATTAGGGACCTAGAGCCAGTGATGGGGAAGGTTAGGCGGAAGGCAGAACCATGGTGCGGGCGCTTCACCTCCAAGGGGAGTAAGTCTGTGCTTATCGGTTCCTGTGTTTCGAGTATTCCATCGTATATGATGGGTTTGTACTCCCTGCCGGAAGGGGTGCACGCGGCCTTTGATAAGGAGCTCTCCCTCTTCGTCTGGCAGGACGGTTATGGGCATAAAAAATACCACATGGTTATGTGGGCTGACGTTTGTGCCTCCAAGGACATGGGGGTATAGGTCTTGTGGCGTCCCGTAAAATGAATGTAGCGCTTCTACTGAAATGGGTCTAGCGTATTCTACGGGAAGAGGGGGGAGGCTTTGGCTCCAGCTCATCAAAGCTAAATACTTACAGGGGCGCCCTCTCCTCGCCCGTGAGAGACAGGATGGATCCCTGTTCTGGAGGTCTATCCAGTCTCTTAAGAAGGACATTAGGAAAGGGGCCCGGTTTGCCCTCGGGGACGGACGGGGCATTTTATTCTGGCTTGACTCGTGGCTTCGGGCTAGGCCACTCCGACTCGAGTTCCCGAGACTATTCGCGATTTGCGCGGACCCATCCTTAGTGGTGGCTACGACATTTCGTAGGGGTCTTGGGATATTGCGTTTCGGCGCACCTTTGGTCCGGCCGAGGCAGGGTAGTGGACTGAGTTGCTCGGTGCGCTTCCTGATGCTATGCCGGGTGGCCCTGACCAGATGTCCTAGACATTGGCCTCGTCTGGGACCTTCACGGTTAAGTTGGCCTACCGCTCCCTGTTTGCTGCGCCCATGAGTCCGTGGGCCTCCCTCCTTTGGAAAGCCCCACTTTTCCTGAAGATTAAGATATTTGTGTGGCAGTTACTGCAGGATAGGCTACCCTCTGGGATCGAGGTGGCCAAACGCCGGGGTCCCTGGGATGGCTTATGTCCACTTTGCAGGACCCCTGAATCGAGTACGCACATTTTCTTTGTGTGTCCCGTTGTCCGGTTTCTGTGGAACTTCGTGCGAGAGGCGTTGGGTCCGGCATGACTTGCCTCGGACCTTGGCGAGTTCCTAGAAACCCGGGCACACCATGCATGAGGAGGTAGATGTCTCCTTTGTCTGGTGTTTGCGGCGATGGCGTGGTCGCTATGGACTACGCGTAATAAAATGGTTATTGAGAAGATCTTCTTGAGGCGAACTTCTGACTCAGTTTTCAAATTCTTGGCCTTGTTGCAGCAGTGGCACCCGCTGTGTAGGCAGTGGGACAGGGCGCGGCTGGACGACTCCATCGACAGACTCCTCATAGCCGCGCGTTGCCTCTCCGCTTCGACGCCGCCCTGAGCCGCCGCTCTGGGTGGGCGCCATCTCTACCCACACCACCCCCTCGCCCCTTCTTTAGCATGTGTGTGTTGTGTGCTTTTCTTTCCTTTGGGCTGTGTTGTGCTGTGGCCCAGCTTTGTGGGTGGGTTGTATCTGTGACTTTGTAAACTCTTATGGTCGGTTGTTTTATTTATAAAGCGGGACGAAACCCTATTTCGAGAGAGGAAGGTCCATCCTCCTCTCGACGTTCCACACGTTCCGCCGCCGCAAGGCATCCACATCTGTTCTTTCATCTCATCCTATCTCTTCTCTCTGCTCCTTCGTCGTTTTTTGTGTCGCATCGCCGAGGCGCCGACAACTCCCGCCGCTAGTTCGATGGAATGCCTCCTAGGAAGAAGCGCAAGAATGCGCCGCTGGTGAGCGCCACAGAACTCATCGACGCCATCCCCGATCACATTGGGGCCCTCCCCGATAGTATACTCCACCATGTGCTCTCCTTCCTCCCAGCGCAGGCCGCTGTGCAGACGTGTGTGCTCGCCAGGTACTGGCGCCACCTCTGGAGGTGCACCACTGGGCTGCGCATTGATGATGATGAGTATCCCGATTTCCAAAACCTGCGGAAGTTCGTGGACCATCTACTTATCCTGCGTGAGCGCACTGACCTACTTGTCAACTCCGTGGGTAGACACTGTTGAGATCAAACTCGGCAACTCCGTGGAGGGAAAATGAACTGGAAAAAGTGGGCCTCCCTCCTTCTAAAGTCTTAGATCATCATCTTCCGCTTTCCAAAGTCTTAGATCATCATCTAAGATGATGATCATTTTCAACTTTCCAAAGTCTTAGATCATCATCTTGCATTCAAATTAATTTGTTTACTTTTAGTATTTTCTTTCCAGTTCATTTTCACAAGAGATTTGAAGCACTGCCCTACATTTAGCAAGTTAAAGATTTTATTACTCAATGAATACTGGTGTGAGTCTCATCATTTGGATTCACTAGCTTGCATTCTGAAAAAAATCACCAGCTCTACAGAAGCTCACTCTTCAACTTTTTTCAAAGGTACAACTCTTCTAATTGGACAACTGCTGCAATGTCAAAAGTTATTGTCGATTAACTATCTTGGTTAATTGTTCTGTTCTTACCGCAGGGACCAAATCATAAAGTGGAAATGAAAGGACGCTACACTTCAACGGAGCGACCGTCTTCAATATCCGAGCACCTTCACATAGTTGAAGTCAAGTGTAATGTGGTCGACGAGAGAATTCTCAAAGTTTTGAAGTTCCTATCTGCGAGTAACATATGTAAGCTAACTATAACACTTTTCATGTGTTATTATATGGTGATCCAAATTCATATGAAGATAAAGGAAAGTTCGGCCTCCGTTGCTCGACACTTTCCCATCCTGGTTTGCACCTGTTGCGTGGAGTGCACGGCCGGGGGGTGCGGGGGGCGGCAGCCCCCCGCGGTACGGTACGAGTTGTTACCGATTTCGAGTTGGATTCACTGTTACCGACCTAGTTAGGTCAGGACCGTATTTATATACCTCTTGTAAGCCGCCGCACGGGATAAGCCACACATTGTAAATCCCGGCGCGTTTGTAACCTCACCCGAATATAGTGAAGTATTGCTGGCTAGCGTCCGTGGTTTTTCTCTTCCTTGTTGGAAGGGTTTTCCACGTTAAAATTTCGTGTCCCCGTTGGTTCGATCCTGTTTAACTTCATCGTTGTTTTGCTATTGCGTATAACACCATGTTCCTTATATTGTTCAGATTAGCTATCTTATGTGGGGAAGAAACTAAAAGCATGAAATGAAGAAGAAACTTCTGAATTATCTAGCAAGGACAATTTATAGGGATGCCAAATTATTCTAGTAATAAGAAATCTTTACCACGTCTGCTGACGCGCCAAAAGAAAAAGCAATCCAAGCCAGTTATTATCTCGAATAAATGTCTATAATTTTTCTCGATGCAATTTGCTCTGAATAATAACTTAAATATTCACTGTAATATGATAGCTCGACTCGTTATGTTGCCGAGCAGTTGGTGCTATAATAATTCTTATACTCACTAGATCTAAACAAATCCTTGGTCTTACGGGCTAAATTATTTGGCACTCTGTTTGCTTACCATTCCAACACTAAATTGTTTGCAATTTTTATGGACTTCCTTGGGAACTCTTTACAGTTTACGAAGACATGACATTCCAACACTAAGTATGTCAAGATTGCCTGTTCACATTTCGTTTGCCATGAAGCTACTTATGACGTTTCTTGCAATCTCTATTGAGAGCAGCTTAGACTAGCCATATTGGTGGTACCATAGGTGGTATCATGCAACTTGGACCCACAAAAAAGGTGATGTGGCAGGTAATTAAGGAGGAGAGAGATGATTAGAGTAACATAGGTAGATACCGTATCATGACACGTAAAATTAGAAAATTTAATTGCATGTAAATCTTGTACACTGAGATTCTACAAATAATAAATAGAATAAGATTATGATACTACTATAAGAGTATTATGCATTATAGAGCTAGTATCATATACTAGTATCATATGCATGATACTTGTGTATGATACTCCCCACTATGACTAGTCTTAAGATGTTTTCTTGTTAAATTAATAGTCATAAATGGCCATAAATTATAACCAAAGTTTGTGCCCAAATTGATGTCAAGATAAGCTGCATTTTGCGAAGTAAATAACTCGATCTGTTCCAGTATCTTCATTTGATGTTTTATGTCAATGCAGAACTGCAGATACACCAGACTCTTACATCATCTTTTTATTTGTGTACAGGCTTCAGTTTCGAGTAAGGGCGAGAAGATCTGGGCTCTTATTGGATCTGCCATCATTTCGATATTCAGAACTGCAAGGCTTAAGCGTATATGCCGCAAAGATGTTTCTACCTTTTTAGCGTGCGCATGTTATGCCAATTCTACTTGTTAGAACAGTAAAATCCGTGATATAAAACTTATGAACTCCAGAATCTATACCAACTGGGTAGGCATGTCTTTATCGTATCCTGTAATTTCTGTTGCACTTTTGGATAATGCTGAATTTGTTCAGCTCTTGGACTGGTTTAATGTCTCTTGACGTTTTTTTTGAAGGTAAAAGGGAAAAAGATTTGCCGTTTATATTGATATAGGAGAAGCAAACAAGGCCTAAGCCTGAAACGAGAAAAATAGCACAAACTAAGAATCAGATCCCCATAATCTCATAAAAGCTTTTAACACCGGCGAAAATCGAGTTCTTCCACTCGTCTTTGATCTTCTGGTTGAGGGCCGCAGGTGTGGAAAACCCTGGCATTGCGCTCTTTCCAGATTTCCCATGAGATCATGATGATGGCAGACTTTAACCCCTTGGGGGAGTTGCATGGCGTGCATGAGGCCACTTGCCGGTAGTGAATCACCGTCAGACGGTCGGAACCAATGCACTGAACAAGGGTAGCATCGGACAGCCAGATGGCAGCCGCCGATCAAATGCGCTTGGAGATGTGGCACTCGAAGAGCATGTTCCTAGCGGTCTCTGGAAGGCAGTTGCAGAGCTTGCAAAGGGGCTGGTGCGGCCATCCCCGCACCGCAAAGCCGCTCAGAAGTCCATATTCTGTTTTGAACCGCAAGTCACGCAAAAAAAGACACTTCGGTGGGGCCCAAACTTTCCACATGATCGACTTCAAAGAGCATTGAGTAGAGCCAACAAACTGCACCATGTAGGCCGATCCAGTAGAGTACTCCCCACTGTTATTAAGATCCCAAGCGATATCGTTGACCTTGCCAGGCGTTAAGAAGATAGACTGAACTTGCTCCCAGAGCCAAACAATTTCAGCAAAATGCAGGGCGGTGAAGCCTGCCATGTTGATGTCAGTGGTCCATTTCTGATTGCTGAGAGCATCGTGCACCTTTCTCTTCTTTCATGTGGAAGCGGCAAAGATCAGAGGGGCCAAGGTCTTGGGAAGGAGCCTTCGAGCCACGAGGAGTACCATAAGGAGGCCTTCAGGCCATTGCCAATGGTGACCGTTGTGGCGGCGTGAAACATGGATCTATCAGCCTCGTCGTTGGGGGTGTCCAAGCCCACCCAAGGTTTATCCGACGCCTTCCACTCATACCAAAGCCAGCGCAACCTTAAAGCCCTTGCAATTTTTTTGAGATCAAGGATGCCAAGCCCCCCGAAGAGCTTAGGGCGGCACACCTTAGGCCAGCTAATCTTGCATTTCCCACCACTCACCGTGTCGCTGCGGGCTTAGAGCATGCCCCTCTGCAACTTGTCAATGGCCTTGATGGTAGCCTTCCTCACTCTGATAGCAGTTAGCAACAAAACCGGCATAGGGGTGAGGACAGATTTAACGAGGGCATCATAGTCCGCGCGGTTGATGAGGTTCCCTTTCCAAGGATTGACGCGAGTGACCACTTTCTCGATATATGGTTGAAGATCCTCCCTGCGCCGCCTCCCCATGGACAGCGGGGGGCCCAAGTATTGGATAGGGAAAGCTGAGACAACAACATCGAAACCCACCATGATAGAAGGAAGGTCGATCTCCGAGCATCTTATGGGGGAAATGGAGCTCTTTGCAAGATTTGTGACCAGCCCTGTGACCTCCCCAAAGTTGTGAAGGAGGGCAACAAGGTATGTCATTTCCTGAGCTCGGGGCGACGGGAAAATTGCGGCGTCCTCAGCATACAAGGAGATGCAAGGAGTGGGGATGCGACCCAGAAGCGGTTGGAGCAGAACAGAGCAAGTGGCCACGTCTAAGACTCTATGAAGAGGGTCGATGGCAATGTCAAACAACAGCGGGGAGAGAGGATCTCCTTGACGAAGGCCCCTTCAATGGGTGATGCACTTTCCAGGGATCCCATTTAGGAGGACTTTGGACGTTGAAGAAGATAAAAGGGTCGAGACCAAGGCGCGCCATCGCTGAAGGAAGCACATGTGTTGCATGACGTCGAGGATCAAGTCCCATCTGACAGAATCAAAGACCTTCGCAATGTCGAGCTTGATCACCAGGTCCGAGGAGTGGCTACGGTGTAGGAGGCGCGCAGTGCCCCGCACGGACATGAAGTTGTCGTGAATGCTTCTCTTCTTGATCAAAGCGCTTTGGCTAAGCGAGATAATATCGTCCATCTTGGGGCCAAGGTGAATGGCCATAGCTTTAGCAATGATCTTCGGGACAATGTGGATCAGGCTAATGGGCCTGAAGTCGTTGATGGACTCAACACCATCCTTTTTAGGGAGGAGAACAATGTTTGCCATGTTGATGATGTGGAAATTTGGGGGCACAAGCTCAGAAAAGTCATTGATCACTTTGAGAAGATCCTCTTTCACGATGTCCCAGCAAACCCGGATGAAGCTTGTAGTGAAACCATCCAGGCCTGGAGCCTTGTCGATAGGAAGACCCTCAACGGCCGCCTTGATCTCATCCTCAGAGAAAGGAGGCCCCAGATCCTGCACCTCCTCCACCATGGGGTTAATAACCTCGCAGTTGAAGTAGAGTGGTCTTGGCGGGGGCGTGCCAAGAACCTGGGAGAAGTGCTCATGTATGACTGCCTCTTTGTCAGCGTGGCTCGTGAACGAACTTGCATTCTTCTTGAACCTCTGGATGTGGTTTTTCTTCGCCTGGAGTTGAGCCTAAGATGAAAGAACCTAGTGTTCGCATCGCCCTCACGAAGATAAGAAATCCGAGAAGCCTGGCGTTTCTGGGAGCGCTCGAGAACCGCAAGACCCATGACACTTGTTGGCAGTTAGGGATCTAGATTCCTGCGCCACATCCAGCTGAAGGATGACATCAAGGGCCATGACAAGCTATTGTTTGTGCCCCGAGAAAAGCCCGCGGCTCCATGCACGGAGCTTCTTGGCCGTGGTCTTGAGCTTATGATTGATGTTGTGGACCGACTGAGTGTGGGTTTTAGGATCGTCCCAAGCTTGTGAGACAACATATCTAAAGCCCAACATCTTAGTCCAACAATTCTCAAACCGAAAAACAGCTGGCTTACGAGGCCCAGTTTGATTGGAAAGCAGAAGTGGGCATTGATCTGAGAGGGAAGAGGACAAATCATGCATGACGTGGTTGTCGAAGGTGATATCCCAACTAGGGTAGCAAAAGGCACGATCAAGCTTGACAAGGTTCGGAGTCTCCCTCTCGTTTCTCCAAGTGAGGTTCCTATTTTGGAGCTTTATGTCTTTCAGACTGCAAGAATTCAGAGCATGCCTAAATTGCCCCATAAGACGCAGGTCAAGGTTTCCATTGATCTTGACGGAGGCCTGTTAGATCAAGTTGAAGTCCCCGATAATAAGCCATTTGTCGTCTTGCGGAGGAACAACTGCGATCCTCTCATAAAGGAAAGCTCTCTTATCGGCATCAGTGGAGGGACCATGGACAGTGGTCAGATTGAAGGTGGTTCCACAAGCTTTAATCAGAATGTCAGCGAAAATGAGGTGGGTGCCAATGTGGATGGTAGACATGTCAATGAGGTCTTCGTTCCAAAGGAGGAGGATGCCACCGCGAGTGCTAGTGGAGGGCCTATGATCAAAATATCGGAGCTTGAAGCCTCCAATATACGCCGCGGTTTGGTGGTCGATGAAATCAAGCTTAGTATCCTGGAGGCAAACAATCTGGCATGGTGTCGGATATATACCAATTAGGGGTATATTAGATGGTGTCCTAAAGTGCCGGATGACCAGGGTAGCCTGCATGGTAATGGATTACTGTCCATTAGGCGTCCCAGTAACCTGATGCACAGAAGCCGGACTCTAGAAGAACTCGAACCACGGCCCACGTGGTACGGCTTGGAGTATAAGGCGGATTCTTACCTTCTAAGTTAGAACTTACCGTAGTCTTCTAGGTTTCCTTTTCTGTAAGCCCTAAACCGGCTATTATATAAAGCCGGACGGGAGAGAAGAACAGAAGATAGACAAGAAGCTAGAGGCTAACTCGCCGAGAGGTCGATTCTTGTCGAGTAGCTAAACCTAACGCACATTGTACTTTGTATACTTCAGGCTTCAGCCCTGATTTAGTGAGATTGCAGGAGTAGGAACGCCGCCTAGTTGCGACGTACCGAACCTGGGTAAAACCTTGGTGTCCTTGATTGTCCTACTATCACGTCCCCCCACATCTCTATCGGTAGTCTCATGGCACCCCCGTCTATGAATTCTACTACGATTTCTCGATAGTTGGCGCCCACCGTGGGGCCAGCGACGTCAGGCGTTATGTTTCGATCGGGGATACTCGGCGGAATTGGCAGTACCATAACTGTCGGAAGCCTGGAATTCAACAACGTCGTCGGGCGCTTCCTCGACAACGGATCGTACATGCCAGCACGGAATCATCTGGTAAGTACATGCGTTTTACCGATTGGATCTGCAAACATCTTTATCGGATTAACTGCAGAGGCAATGGGATTCTGTGGTGGAAGCAAATTTATCCTACCCGCCCTATACCCTGTCGAAGAAGACTATGACGCCGGATTTTGCTCAGATCACCGATATCATGCCTAATCGCACTTTATCGGTATGGTGCAATCCGAGATCGCCAAAAACACGGATGAAAACAATACCGTGGAAGAGGCAGAAAACAACAATCCCACAATAGAGGTGGAAGATCCCACATCCGTCAATATGACGACGAACTCGGAAACTGACTCCGTATTAGCCGCCATTGAGGCGAGATTGGAATCAGAACCCGGATCAGATGAATTCGATTCCGAAGATGAAGACGAAGATACTTTCGAAAGAAAGGTCAAATCCCTTCAAGAGGGATTCCACGAAGTACTAATGGCAAAACCGGCTGAAAACATGGATGCCGAAAGTCAGGAAAGCCCTAAAACACCTCCGCCAGATGAGGAAAGAGAGGAGGGGGAAACCACTCCAACGCACCCGGATGTCAAGGAATTGACAAAGGATGAACCTGGTAAAAAACCTCCCTCTTCCAAGAAAAAACACAAAGCTTTCAAGAAACTCCAGTACAAGATCCGGAAGAAAAAACTGGTTAATCCAGCCAGTGAAAACCTGGAAGCTAGAGGAGGAAGTGGAGTTAAGACTGCGGAGAAGAAAGCGAAGGAAATCTCTGTTCCGCCAATGTCATAACAAGACGAACATGATCTACTTCAAACACCAGTAGGACTCCACGAACCCCTTGAAGTGCTGCAGCCAGGAGACAAGCTCTCCAAAGGCAACAACAACATCTATTCATAACTCGGGAGCATCTCCAAAAAACCCAAGCTGACATTAAATTGCAACAGGAAGAAATTGAGGAGTACGAGAGAAGGAATAGATCTGGCATTAAACCTACACGGTTACCCGGAATCGCAAGACCAGAAGTACTGCGCCAAAGGAACGGTTTCAAAAACCCGGCCTGGCAAAACCAAGTAAATGGCACGGATGCCAGGGGCAAACCTATATACAAAACCGCAGCAGAAAACGCGGAGGCCGCGTTCGGCATCCTCAACAATGACATGTACTCCAACGGCGAAAAACTTCAAGGGTGTATGCTTTCTTAGGAAAGGCATTGCAATAGCAACAGCGAGCGCAAGCAAGATCAGGGAAGTTGCACGACGACTTGGCCCTAAGCAAAACAGCTACATGCACCGCTGGAGCACCTGGACCTGAAGAACCTGGAGATTCAAGTAATTCAAAAGAGAAGAAAAGAGATCCGAGAAAGGACAAGAAAAAGCCCGATAATAAGGATGCAGCGTCCAGAACCGGATCCCATCTGCCGAAAGATGGAATTAATCCCCGAGATTGGGAAGAACAAAACCGGAAGGACGGAAAAGCAATGCCGCCTCCGAGACGCCCTGCTGAGAAAGCTGGAAGACACGATATTCCTCACAGACGTGAGAGATCCCGTACACCCCCTAGGGATAAGGAAAGACACAGGAGTAGAACTCCACCTTATCCCAAAGGGCATGATAACATAGAAAATAGAGACAATCCCGGAAAAGCGCGTTCGCGCAACAATGGAAAAAAGGGAGCAGATCCCCTTCTATCCATTCAGCCGGTAGATACCCCGCACACATCGATAGAGCGGAAAGAGACGATCTATACTTTGGACCTAAGTGTTTCACTGACAGGATCTGAAGAATAAATCTACATTCTGGCTTCGCCAAAGTTGGTCCAACATATCAAAAATATACCGGTAGCACAAACCCGGATACCTGGCTCTCAGACTTGATGAGGGGATGTTAACCCGGTAGGCTAATGCCAAGGTGAAACCCGGCGCGAAGGAAATCGCGCAAGACCCGGTTCAAGGAGGAGGAGTTTCTAGAAGGCCCAAGAAGGAGCGTAGGCCTTGTAACCCATACCTTAAGGGTTAAGATTAGGAAACTTAGGGTTGTGTGCGGTTTCCGGGTAGGATTCCGGGTGTATCTTGTACAGGAAGCCAGGGACCTGGGTAACATATAAACTGGCTCCTAGGGTTAGAGAAAGAGAGCTTCACCAGATATTCGAGTATCTTGTAATACGAGAGCTGATAGTTGTAACCCTAGATCGGAGACTCGGCGACATTATTGCCAGAGCTACCAGATCGATTGATAGCATGATTTCCCCTGAGCTAAACCCTCTCCCAAACACCAGAGTCGATTTGCCCCAAAGTAAGTTACCCCTGGTAACGTCTGCCGTGATTATCCCACGACAGTTGGCGCCCATCGTGGGGCCTACGTCCAAGGGTGTTTACATCACGGGAGAAGCTCGGGAAAGCATGAAGAACCTCCTCATCGGCGAGATCATCACCAACCCCGAAGGAGAGAAGATGGTAGACGACTTTGGTTGGGGACCAGAGTCGGATCTGTCGTCACGATCGGCCGGGTCAACGTCTTCGTCGGCATGGTACATACGTCCGGTTCTGTTCCTGATGATATTGAGTATGATTGTGTATCAGGAGAAGCGACCTGCGTTAAGTCGGACGGAGAAGAGTCGGTCGGGACAGCCGATCCGGTAGAAGAGTCCACCACGAAGAGGGAACAGCCGAAGGAGCCGGCATGGACCCCGCGTGGCCGGGTCACGAGAGAAGATGATACTGAGTCTATCCTGCACCTGCTGGAAGATCGGTACGAGGAAGATAGCTGCGACGAGGAAGAATACGAATCTTCACCAGGCATCGCGTGCCGGGTCGCGGTCTACACAGCTCATGCAACCAATCTCAATCAGGGAGATGTGTCGACGGCCGCGGTCGGAGCAGCGCGAGCGCTGGCCCAGCAGCAGGCTCCGGTTGATGGAAACCGGGTTATAGCCTGGGTCGACGGAGAGTCGACTTCAGTCACCAGCCATACCGGAGAAACATGTCTGGATTCATGGCGAACAGAACACCAGGAGCGGGACCTTCGAATCCGCGAAATCCGGCTCTGTTCAGCAATAACCTGATCTTAGATCCCACGGTGCTAGCAACGGTGATAACCCTAGAAAACGCGGCGGCACGCGCCCGGGATCTGGATGTGGCTCGCCGTGCATTGGATCAGCAGAGGAGAGATGTTGAAGCTGAGAAACAAGGGATGGCAGCGCGCCAGCGCGAGTTGGAAGAATTGGAGAACCGGCTTCAGGTTCAGTCGACTAGGATTTACAATCAGAGGCACCAGACGAGGTTACCGGCAACTGGTGGAGTTTTGCATCCAGCCGCGTTGTTCATTACCCCTCAGGATCAACCCATCCCGGCTGTGAATCAGGAAACCGGACATCAAGCTGCAACCCTGGGAGGACAGCCGGCAAACGTGCAAGCCGGGTTACCCATGTTGCAAACAGGAATCGCCACTGGCGATGCAGCCCCACCACCACCACCACGATTTCATACTCCACCAGGTCACTTCAATAATCCCATGGATAACGTATATGCAGCAACGTTGGCACTTGATCGCATCCCCGTAGGAGAGTCACCCCATGCAGTGGAGACCCGGCGGGCGATAGACCTGCTGCGCACAACTATAGCTCAACAGGCCAATTACCCGGATAACAGGAGTGGAATGCACGGAACACCATATGTTAGCCGGCAGAACGGGAATACCGGCTATATTCAGTCAAGCTCGGCGCGGCGGAGGGCAGAGCAGCAGCAAATGCCACCTCCTCCCCGTAGACCGGCAACGCCTGCATCATCAGCAACACAGGCTATTGTGGACAGTTTCCGAGCCAGACGTGCAGCGGCCGGGTCCGCGGTACGAGGGCCGGTAGCGGTTGCACCCCCCGCCATACCTGCCGCGGGATCACACGTTTCCCGAGTGAGGCCAGTACCGACAAATCTTGCCGGGCCTAAGTGTTTGTCGGACGCCATCAGGGATGAGCCTTACCCGGATAAATTCAAGGAACCGGGTGAAGTGGTTAATTATGAGCCAACCATGGATCCATAAACCTGGTTGAGCAGTTATGAGATGGCTATGTCAATTCGCAACGCGTCTGAGAACCTTCAAGCCAAGTTTATGTACCTAATGATGTCATAAGGAGCAGCAAAGTTATGGTTCAATAACTTACCTGAAAGATCCGTCAATTCATGGAGTGAGCTAAAGACTGCCTTCATCAAGCACTTTCATGGGACGTGCAGAAAATTGTTTACGATCGATGATTTAGAGCGATGTGTCCAGAAGAAGGAAGAGTCAGCGCGCAGTTGGGTGCGCCGGGTTATGGAAATTCTCCACTCGTCCACTGATATCCAGCCAAAGGATGCATTACAAGCTATGGCAAAAACATGCAAATACATACCCTTAGTGCAAAAGCTGACACGCATGAAGTCTAGTCGGCACGCTTCAGAGGTCACAATGGGAGAGTTGATGGCCGCGTGCAACAAGCACGCCGCCACAGATACCACAGAGGAAGATGTTGATGACAAAAAAGCCAAAGCCAACGCAAATAATAGTGGAAGACCCGGCAATGGGACTACACCGGGTAATAATGGAGGAAGCAATGGAAATAACCAGCACAAGCGTTTGTATGAAGGAAATTCCGAGTTTGTTGCCAATACAGAAGCTGGGTTTGCGAGACCCAGGGCAAAGGGAAATTTCAACGGAGGAAATTTTAATGGAGGAAATTACCAAGGACCACCAAGGCCGGCTAATCATCTAGAGGCCTTCAGGATGCCTTGTCCGCGACATAGCAGGAACGGCAGGCCGGCTAATCATTCATTGGAATAGTGCGTGGATTTACAGAGATGGAAGAATGAGGAAATACATAAGGCCATGCGAGGCGCAGGCCGGAGAGGAGGACCGGGTCCGGGTGGAAACCCGGGCAACGGGCCACCCCCAGCTGGCAACGCAGGAGGTGGTAATCCGGGTAACAACCAAGGAGGTGCTGGAGGTTTCCAAGCTAACCCTAAGCAGTTAGGGCAGTACCATGTTCATACTACGGGGACTTCCAACAAAGATAGAAAGATACTCAAAAGGGCTGTAAACTCGGTTTCCTCAGGTGTTCCGAAATATTTGAGATGGCCAGATCAAGAGGTAACATGGAGTAGAAGGGATCACCCAGAAACAATAGAACATCCGGGTGTGTTAGCGTTGGTGGTTGCACCACAGGTCAATGGTTACGAGCTGAAAAATGTTTTGATGGATGGTGGAAGCAGCATCAACATATTATATTGGGAAACCTTCCTACGCATGGGGCTCAAGGAGTCTCAGCTGTAGAAAAGTTCCACAGTGTTTCATGGAATTGTGCCGGGTCACTCGGAGTGCCCTGAAGGAAAGATAACATTAGAGGTTGCTTTTGGAGAATCCAAGGACAATTTCCGAGTGGAATGGCTCACTTTTGAGGTGGTAAAATTGCGTAGTCCTTATCACGCGCTGTTCGGAAGGCCGGCTTACGCCAAGTTCATGGCCAGGCCGTGTTACGTATATCTGCAGCTAAAGATCCCGGGTCCCAAGCAAACTATTACTATACATGGCAACCGGGTTGTGGCCGCAGAGTGTGACGAAGGAGACGCGGCAATGGCAGAACAGGCTTGCAGGAAGGAAGAGCTCAAGTACTACCGGTCTCAGGTAGACCTGGAAGATAGAACATCATTGAAAAGACCGAACACGGAGGATGAGAGAGCAAAGTTCAAAGCAGCTGTCAGACCCCGGACCCAGAGATATACATACTGTTATGTGCTCCTAGCAATGGACTCACAAGGGCTTCAGGGTTACCAGCCCCGGCCGCAACAAATAACGGCAGGCAGACCGGATTCATCGGCACGTAGTCCGGATCCCCGGTCTACTACTCCTAGTGTCCATGCTAGTCATAACCAGATATGGATACCCAAGCGTCCACGAGTCGGATGAAACTGAAGGAACGGGACCAAAGCTATACAGAGCTGCTATGTGTCCAGAAAGTGCAACAACAATCGAGGGTTACTGGGGTTACCTCGCCCCAGGCCGATCAAATCGACAGGCGGGCTCGGACATGGATCATCGGCTCCACAACCCCTCGACTGCGACAACTATGCAGGCATAGCCAAAACTGTATAACAATGAGCTCGAAACCAACAACCGATCAAAGCAGTACTCTAAACATGAAGCTTTATTAAGCAAGTAATACTAGAGTAAGCTTACAAACAGAGGTCACAGGACCCAACATTACATCAGACAACGGAAAGCAAATTATGTTGCTATTCAACAAGAACCAAAAAGGCCTAAGAGGCCGCAACATAAGGCGACGTCCCAGCCCATAGATTTCAGGCTGCTACCTGGGAAACCCCAAACTATCCGTCGATGTCCACGTTGAAACACCACCGAAGGTATGGAACTCCACCTGAACCAAAACGAAGCAAACATGAGTACGAGAGGTACTCAACAAGACTTAACTAACCTATTATATATCTGCTTGTTCGAAAAGGGTTTATGAAGGTTGTTTTGCATAAAGCCAACTTTGTTTCGAATAGAGGGAGGCTGAGAAGTTTTTCACAAATCTTTTAAAAGAATACCCTTTTCTCGGGTATTGCCTTCAGAACCTTCGAAGCATCATCTTCAGCACCGATAACTGGAACCACCTCTTAAACTAAACATTCATTGCCAACATCTTTTACGTCATGTTCAAGTTATCTATGATCTCAGGATCCGTCACCAAGTTGTCCTTAACCGCGGACACGGCTTTTCGAAAAGATTAAACCCTGCAGGGGTGCAGAACTTTACCCACACGTATCAACCGACTCTTAATGCCAAGCTATTGGCACAATTCCGACGATGTGCCGGCAGAGGGTGGCTGACCACGATCTTTCCCTTGCTTCGCCTATTCCATGAGTCGCTCCGAGTAGAGATGGACCGCCAATAGGGAGTGGCCATCTCCTGCCGGGTTCTATCGTTGTGCGCAATGCTCGACGGTTACCTTCCCGCAGAGCGCCGATACACCACCACGTCCTAGTTTTGAAAACATTTTGATATCCCCAGCAAATCCAAATGGAACGCCCGAACTAGGCAACTCATGGAACAAACTAGACAAGTTGAAACCGAGGGGAATCCAATCCCCGTGTGGTTGCACGATCAGTCTTGGCTTCAAAGGCGAGAACTCGCTCCTAGGGGCATGAACGAGGCAAATCACCACATCCCATGTGGCAACTCATCCAAGCCTTTTATCATATTAACCACACATCTCAAACCTTACCACGTCATCCTGTCATACTAGATTCATTTCGTAACTCTGATTCATCAACCGGATGGAGCAGAGATAAACAGACATGTATGACTAAGCATGGCATATTTGAGGCTTTGGCGATACACACAAACAAATCCTATGTCAGCTAGGAGCATGGAATCATGATATCTGGTTTATGCAACTAAATAGGATAACTCTATCTATTGACTCAAAATACTTTGTAAAGCATGCATCGTACGAGAAGGAGAACATTTCGAAAACATATATGGGCAGATAAGAGGTTATGCTTGCCTTGCTTCAAGAAAACCAGAGAAAGCTTCAGGAATAAGTGCTTGACTTAGTTGTTTAGACCAAGTATTCGGCAACAGGGGGTGCGAACTTCACTCCGGATTCGAGGTCTACCGCTAAGAGCAAACACCGGAAAGAGGGAGAACAACACTCAAAACAGGCATCGATGCAATGCTCAATGTGTATGCATGAACATTTGAATGCATTAAAGAGAAGCCCTAAACATGGTTCGTGGGTTGCTAGGGTTCATATGTTAAGAAAACATCTTTAGTGAAATTAGTCCCGAAATGGACCTCGGAGGCTGATTCGGGCAATTCTGAAAGTAACACTAATTTTAATTGCTCAAAAGAGGTTGAAAACACCATAACTAGGTTGCATTTGAAATTCTAAGCATTTTGACATAAAACTTGAAATTTTCTAATTTTCTTGAATAAAAACTTATTTTCTTTATTTTAAATGATTTAAATAATGCTCAAAATTGAACTTTGTCAAAAATGTGTGCAAATGATATGAACATGTAGATTGTATTTTTCTGAACAAAATGGTATGTTGAACATAATTTTCTGAGTTATGAATCAAAAATTATTGCATTTTCAAAATTAATTCTTTTTCTGAAATTAAAAGCAGTGGGGCCCACGTGTCAGTACAATTCCATTTAACAGAAAGTAACAGAAAAGGGGCAGTGACACAAGCATGACGTCATTGTGACCTCATCCCAGCCCAAATGTTCACAGATGCAACGAAATTGAACGATTTGGAGAGAGGTTTTGGAATCAAATGCTTCCACGCGCTCGAGGGGACCGAGAGGGAGCTGGGGATGCTCGCGGCTCGCCGGGAGGTGGCCGGAAAGCTCGCCGGCGAGCTCGGCGGCGGCGGCGGATGGTGACCAGCGGTGACAGGGAGCTACAGGTGGAGAGAGAGCAAGGGGAGGGCACCGGCGTGCTCCTGAGGTTACCGTGAAGCTGATGAGCTTGTCGGGGAGGAGAGGGGCGGCGGCTAGCGCCGGCGGCGAGGAGGATTCCGGCGACGGCCGTGGCGGCGTCCGGCGCAAAATTGGGCCGCTCCCGGGGTTCCTTGGGGCTCAACGAGCTCGAGGCGGGGGAGGGGAAGACGGCGGAGCCGAGGAGCTGCTCGGAGAGGGTCGGGGGCGGTTGTACGGCCGGCGACGGGCGGCGGTTGGCGCCGGTAGGGTTCGGTCGTTTCCCGCGGTGAGAGACAGAGGAATAAGGGATGAGGGCCGAGTGAGGGGGAGTGGGGGCGTGCGGGACTCCTTCTCCTCGCCCTTATCCTCGAGGACAAGCAGGAGGTGGCGGGGGTTGGCGTCGAGGAGCTTCCGGCCTACTGTCCATGGCCAGAGGAAGAAGACGACAAGAAAAGAAATTCCGAAAACCCCCTTGCAAAAACAGAAATTGCAAACAGGTCCTTGCTCCTTTAAAACGGCAACTTAAAACATATTTTGAGGACTTTTCTGTAAGAACAAAAATTGGTAAAAATTATATTTGGGCTCCTTACAACAAGGACAACCTCACCATATTTTTGTTTTGCAAAATTGTACCATTTCAAACCATCCTTTTAGGGTGGCACTTTTAAGTGATTTTAATAAACCTCGTTATTTAATTTTAGAGCACATGTTTTAAATACCACTAGGGGTTTAAAATTCATGCATGACATGACATGATCACAACCACAAACACACAAGCACTTTATTACAAAAAGGTGGATGTTACAAGTCTACCCCCCTTACAAGAATCTCGTCCCGAGATTCCTAGGTTTTAGCAAAGAAGGACGGGTACTCAGATCGTAAATGATCTTCTCGTTCCCAGGTTGCTTCAGCTTCAGAATGATGAGACCACTGAACTTTGAGGCACTTGATGCTTCGGCATCGAATCTTTCGTTCAGCTGCCTCGAGGATACGGACAGGACATTCTCGGTAGGTCAGATCATCCTTAAGATCAATGGTTTCATGATCAACACCACGGTTGGGATCTTTGAAGCAACGACGAAGTTGTGAGACATGGAATGTAGCATGAACCCGTGGGAACATTGAAGGTAGGTGGAGACGGTAAGCAAAATTCCCACTTTTTGCAAGAACAGGGAAAGGACCAACATAGCGAGGCGGTAATTTTCCCTTCATGACATCACGATGAACACCTTTCAGAGGTGTGACTCGAAGATAGGCTTGTCCGCCGATATCATAACGAATATCTTGTTGACGGTCACCATAACTCTTCTGACGAGACTGAGCAGCTTTCAGATGTTCACGGATGATACGAACTGTTTCTTCAGTCTCATTGATCAGATTCTTTGGTCCAAAGAACTGTCTTTCACCGGTTTCTGACCAATTTAACGGAATTGAACAGCTTCGATTGTAAAGAACATCAAACGGAGCTTTGGCCAAGATTACTTGAAAACAGTTGTTATAAACGAACTCGGTAGATGGAAGACACTTCTCCCAGTCATTACCAAAAGATACAACACAAGCTCGAAGCATGTCTTCAAGAGTTTGATTCAGACTCCCGAGGTGATCATTACGGGATGATTGATAGATGATGGTGGAATGTAGACGACTTCCCATAGCTTGCTTGAAACTTGCCCAGCCTTTGGAAGTAAACAGATTTCCATGATCAGAAAGGATCTTCTTAGGAACACCCTGAAGAGGTATTATCTGAGAGACATACAAATCTGCCAGTTGTTTAGCATTGATGCCCTGATGGATAGGAACGAAATGAGCAACCTTTGATAGACGATCTATCACTACCCAGATAGCGGTGTGTCCCTGATCATTTCTTGGAAGACCAACAATGAAAGTCATCTCAACTTCATCCCACTTCCAAACAGGAATAGATGTGGGGTAGAGAGTAGCAACTGGTCTTTGATGTTCAGCTTTAGCACGACGACAAACGTCACATTCAGCCACGAATTGAGCGATATCTCGTTTCATCTTGGTCCACCAGAACCTTTGACGTAGATCACGGTACATTTTGGTGCTACCAGGATGAACAGAGAGAAGTGACTCATGAGCTTCACGGAGGATCAGTTGTTTCAGACTCCGTTTCTTCGGCACAACAAGACGTTCACCAAAATAAACGGTACCTTGATTATCAACAGAGAAACATGTAGGAATTCCACGAGAAATCTTTCTCTTGACCAAGGTAATGCTTAGATCCCGCTTTTGGGCATCTTTGATTTGATGTTCAAAGGATGGTTTCACTTCTGGATTAACCAGATAACCAGAGGGAACAACCTCAAGATTGAGCTTGGAGAACTCTTTATGGAGAGAAGGTTGATCTTGCTGTATCATCAAGCTGTTACAGTAAGACTTCTGGATTGTCGTGTCAGCCACGGCTTTACCTTTATCAACTTGACATTTAACCTCCACATTGGGTTCTTTGACTAGTTCCAACCATCTCTTTTGTCTGAGACTTAGATCTGGTTGGGAGAAAAGATATTTGAAGCTCTGCTGGTGGAAGTAGAACTCACAGTGATTTCCTAGCAGATGATGACGCCATTGTTTCAGGGCATACACAACAGCTGCTAACTCAAGAGCATGAGTTGGATATTTGAGTTCATGTGGTTTCAGTTGTCGAGAAGCATAAGAAACCACACGACCATCTTGCAATAGACCACAATCGATACCTTGACGAGAGGCATCAATGAAGATGACGAAGTCCTTGCGCGTGTCCGGAAGGACAAGCATAGGAGCATTAGCCAGCTTGGTTTTCAACAACCGGAAACTCTCTTCCACCATTCTTGACCATACAAACTGTTTATCTATCTTAAGAAGATCAGTCATTGGTTTGGCCGCTTTGGAGAAACCTTCGATAGAGCGGTGATAACAACCGATAAGTTCGAGGAAGTTTCGAACCTCTTTGATGGACTTAGGTGACTCCCAGTCCAGTATGGCTTGAACTTTGTTAGGGAGAACTGCAACTCCTTTAGCAGATAGGACATAGCCTAGAAATATGAGCTCTTTCAACCAGAACTCACATCTGGAAAAGGTGGCATAGAGACGATGCTCACGAAGCTTTGTCAAAGCTAGCCGAAGATGTTCAGCATGTTCTTCTTCGGACTTGGAGTAGATTATAACATCGTCGAGGTAAACCACAACGAACTTGTCAATATACTCCATGAAAATGGATTTCATAAGCCCCATCAACATGGTTGGAGCGTTGTAGAGTTCAGGAAACATAACAGTGTACTTGTAAAGACCATAACGAGTTTTGACAACCGTTTTAGAAACATTCTCGGACCTGGTCTGAAGTTGATGATAACCCAGACTTAAGTGTATCTTGGAGAAAGCAGTGGCACCAAACAGACGGTCAAACAAAGCATTTGTCCGAGGAAGAGAACACTTGTGCTTTATTGCCACATCATTGAACGGACAATATTCACTGACCAGCTGGGGAACTGTGGCATCCTTCTTCATGACGAAGAGTGTAGGAAACCCACAAGAAGATGTGTTGGCAGGAGGGAAGCCTTTCCCTTCTGACTCCTCTATTTGCTTCTTCAACTCAACCAACTCTTCTAGAGACATCTGGTATGGTCTTTCAGAAGTAGGAGCCACTCCAGGAATTAGTTCAACAACAAACTCCACTGAATAGTCATGATGCATACCAGGAAGCTCTTCCGGGAAGACATCCAGAAACTTACACACCACTGGTACCTCATGAATGTCGAGAGATGGTCGAACTTCGATTGCATTGAGCTGAGGACGTGGCTGTGGTTGAACTGTCCCACAAGGAAACAACAACCGAGTGGTCTGACCATAAGGATGAATCAGGGTAACAGACTTGACTGCACAGTCAATCATGGCATGATGTGTTGTCAACCAGTCCATGCCCAGTATGACATTGATATCATTTGAGTCTACGATGACAAGTGTAGAAAGAAACACCAAACCTCCAATTTCAATTGGGACACCAGGGCAACACTGATTAGACCAGCAGAAGGACCCTGGGGTGGAAATTATCAATGGAGGAACCATACTCACAAGAGGTATGTCATGCAACATCACAAAAGCTCTTGATATACATGAGTGTGACGCTCCGGAATCAAACAGAACGGAGGCTGGAGCTAGATTAAGACGAAGCATTCCCAACACGACATCAGGTGCTTTCTGAGCTTCTTCAATCAGAACATGGTTCAAACGACCACGGTTAACAACACGTGTAGGAACGGACTGTATTGTAGAAGGTGTCCTCTGGGGACATTTGTTGGAGTAATGGCCAAGTTCATCACATACATGACATGTCACCAGCCGTTTCTTACCACCAACAACTCTGGATTGCCCACCAAGGTGACCTTGTTGAAAAGCTGGTGGATATGGAATAGCACTGTACGGAACAAACACACGACGCTTCATGGAACCAGAAGAAGACGCACGTGACTCTTCAGAAATCTGCTTCAAAGAAGTTTCCATTTCCTTTTTGCCACGCTCCAAGATAAGAACATGATTATAAAGGTCCTGGAAGGTTGGAAACTGGAAAGACAATAGCTCATAGCGAACTCCGGAATCCAGACCCTTGCGGAACAACTCTTGCTTATCCGCATCATCTGCAACATCTCGGGGTGCATAACGAGCCAAACGGGTGAATTCACGCCCGTAGGTTTCAACATCCATCTGTCCTTGGGTCAGATCCAGGAACTCTTTTCTTTTGGAGTCCATAACTGCCTCAGGAACATGGGCAGCACGAAACTCTTTACGAAACTTCTCCCAGGTAACCTTATGTCCCGGCGATTGCAACGCCAAGAAACCTTCCCACCATGAACCAGCTTCACCCTCTAGCTGATAGGCGGCGAAGTTCACACGGTCACTTTCTGGAACATGGAGAGCATTAAATTTGCGCTCGATGGTACGAAGCCAATAATCAGCATCGATGGGTTCGTTGAGATTGCTGAAAGTTGGAAGCTTAGCATGAACTAAATCCCCAAATGTAACGCATTCGTCGCAACGACGTTCAGTGTTTTGCGCCACACGCTCAAGGAGATGTTCATTTCTCAGGCGGTTAGTCTCGATATCCTGAAGAACTTGCGTCATTAAGGAAGACGAAGACTCTCCCTCGATATGACCACTTTCAACGGAATCTTGAATACTCCCGGACATCCTGAGTACAAAGAAACGGAACCATGAGAAACACTCCCATGGAAAAGAATGCAATAGAAAGATTCATGACTTGATATGGATCAATTGAAGTCAAAAGGAAACAACGATTTAGACCAAAGGAGGTAACTTGGAAACTCTGAGAAGATTAGCAACCTGACACGGAGTACTAGGAAAAACACCCAACGATTTTGCTCCTAACTTTGAAGTTAACAGGTGAGAGGTAAAACAGTTGAAATCAAATGAGATACGGTGACTCAGAGTTAGAGCGATACCAGGTAAGGAGTAAAAAGAATCCTAAGAAAGTTTTCATAACTCATTTGTCATTTCGAAAATAGTTTTCACAAACTCTAGACTCAACATCGACCAAAAGCAAGGGTTTTCCTACAGGCAGTCCTGCTCTGATACCAAGACTTGTCAGACCCCGGACCCAGAGATATACATACTGTTATGTGCTCCTAGCAATGGACTCACAAGGGCTTCAGGGTTACCAGCCCCGGCCGCAACAAACAACGGCAGGCAGACCGGATTCATCGGCACGTAGTCCGGATCCCCGGTCTACTACTCCTAGTGTCCATGCTAGTCATAACCAGATATGGATACCCAAGCGTCCACGAGTCGGATGAAACTGAAGGAACGGGACCAAAGCTATACAGAGCTGCTATGTGTCCAGAAAGTGCAACAACAATCGAGGGTTACTGGGGTTACCTCGCCCCAGGCCGATCAAATCGACAGGCGGGCTCGGACATGGATCATCGGCTCCACAACCCCTCGACTGCGACAACTATGCAGGCATAGCCAAAACTGTATAACAATGAGCTCGAAACCAACAACCGATCAAAGCAGTACTCTAAACATGAAGCTTTATTAAGCAAGTAATACTAGAGTAAGCTTACAAACAGAGGTCACACGACCCAACATTACATCAGACAACGGAAAGCAAATTATGTTGCTATTCAACAAGAACCAAAAAGGCCTAAGAGGCCGCAACATAAGGCGACGTCCCAGCCCATAGATTTCAGGCTGCTACCTGGGAAACCCCAAACTATCCGTCGATGTCCACGTTGAAACACCACCGAAGGTATGGAACTCCACCTGAACCAAAACGAAGCAAACATGAGTACGAGAGGTACTCAACAAGACTTAACTAACCTATTATATATCTGCTTGTTCGAAAAGGGTTTATGAAGGTTGTTTTGCATAAAGCCAACTTTGTTTCGAATAGAGGGAGGCTGAGAAGTTTTTCACAAATCTTTTAAAAGAATACCCTTTTCTCGGGTATTGCCTTCAGAACCTTCGAAACATCATCTTCAGCACCGATAACTGGAACCACCTCTTAAACTAAACATTCATTGCCAACATCTTTTACGTCATGTTCAAGTTATCTATGATCTCAGGATCCGTCACCAAGTTGTCCTTAACCGCGGACACGGCTTTTCGAAAAGATTAAACCCTGCAGGGGTGCACAACTTTACCCACACGTATCAACCGACTCTTAATGCCAAGCTATTGGCACAATTCCGACGATGTGCCGGCAGAGGGTGGCTGACCACGATCTTTCCCTTGCTTCGCCTATTCCATGAGTCGCTCCGAGTAGAGATGGACCGCCAATAGGGAGTGGCCATCTCCTGCCGGGTCTCTATCGTTGTGCGCAATGCTCGACGGTTACCTTCCCGCAGAGCGCCGATACACCACCACGTCCTAGTTTTGAAAACGTTTTGATATCCCCAGCAAATCCAAATGGAACGCCCGAACTAGGCAACTCATGGAACAAACTAGACAAGTTGAAACCGAGGGGAATCCAATCCCCGTGTGGTTGCACGATCAGTCTTGGCTTCAAAGGCGAGAACTCGCTCCTAGGGGCATGAACGAGGCAAATCACCACATCCCATGTGGCAACTCATCCAAGCCTTTTATCATATTAACCACACATCTCAAACCTTACCACGTCATCCTGTCATACTAGATTCATTTCGTAACTCTGATTCATCAACCGGATGGAGCAGAGATAAACAGACATGTATGACTAAGCATGGCATATTTGAGGCTTTGGCGATACACACAAACAAATCCTATGTCAGCTAGGAGCATGGAATCATGATATCTGGTTTATGCAACTAAATAGGATAACTCTATCTATTGACTCAAAATACTTTGTAAAGCATGCATCGTACGAGAAGGAGAACATTTCGAAAACATATATGGGCAGATAAGAGGTTATGCTTGCCTTGCTTCAAGAAAACCAGAGAAAGCTTCAGGAATAAGTGCTTGACTTAGTTGTTTAGACCAAGTATTCGGCAACAGGGGGTGCGAACTTCACTCCGGATTCGAGGTCTACCGCTAAGAGCAAACACCGGAAAGAGGGAGAACAACACTCAAAACAGGCATCGATGCAATGCTCAATATGTATGCATGAACATTTGAATGCATTAAAGAGAAGCCCTAAACATGGTTCATGGGTTGCTAGGGTTCATATGTTAAGAAAACATCTTTAGTGAAATTAGTCCCGAAATGGACCTCGGAGGCTGATTCGGGCAATTCTGAAAGTAACACTAATTTTAATTGCTCAAAAGAGGTTGAAAACACCATAACTAGGTTGCATTTGAAATTCTAAGCATTTTGACATATAACTTGAAATTTTCTAATTTTCTTGAATAAAAACTTATTTTCTTTATTTTAAATGATTTCAATAATGCTCAAAATTGAACTATGTCAAAAATGTGTGCAAATGATATGAACATGTAGATTGTATTTTTCTGAACAAAATGGTATGTTGAACATAATTTTCTGAGTTATGAATCACAAATTATTGCATTTTCAAAATTAATTCTTTTTCTGAAATTAAAAGCAGTGGGGCCCACGTGTCAGTACAATTCCATTTAACAGAAAGTAACAGAAAAGGGGCAGTGACACAAGCATGACGTCATGGTGACCTCATCCCAGCCCAAATGTTCACAGATGCAACGAAATTGAACGATTTGGAGAGAGGTTTTGGAATCAAATGCTTCCACGCGCTCGAGGGGACCGAGAGGGAGCTGGGGATGCTCGCGGCTCGCCGGGAGGTGGCCGGAAAGCTCGCCGGCGAGCTCGGCGGCGGCGGCGGATGGTGACCGGCGGTGACAGGGAGCTACAGGTGGAGAGAGAGCAAGGGGAGGGCACCGGCGTGCTCCTGATGTTACCGTGAAGCTGATGAGCTTGTCGGGGAGGAGAGGGGCGGCGGCTAGCGCCGGCGGCGAGGAGGATTCCGGCGACGGCCGTGGCGGCGTCCGGCGCAAAATTGGGCCGCTCCCGGGGTTCCTTGGGGCTCAACGAGCTCGAGGCGGGGGAGGGGAAGACGGCGGAGCCGAGGAGCTGCTCGGAGAGGGTCGGGGGCGGTTGTACGGCCGGCGACGGGCGGCGGTTGGCGCCGGTAGGGTTCGGTCGTTTCCCGCGGTGAGAGACAGAGGAATAAGGGATAAGGGCCGAGTGAGGGGGAGTGGGGGCGTGCGGGACTCCTTCTCCTCGCCCTTATCCTCGAGGACAAGCAGGAGGTGGCGGGGGTTGGCATCGAGGAGCTTCCGGCCTACTGTCCATGGCCAGAGGAAGAAGACGACAAGAAAAGAAATTCCGAAAACCCCCTTGCAAAAACAGAAATTGCAAACAGGTCCTTGCTCCTTTAAAACGGCAACTTAAAACATATTTTGAGGACTTTTCTGTAAGAACAAAAATTGGTAAAAATTATATTTGGGCTCCTTACAACAAGGACAACCTCACCATATTTTTGTTTTGCAAAATTGTACCATTTCAAACCATCCTTTTAGGGTGGCACTTTTAAGTGATTTTAATAAACCTCGTTATTTAATTTTAGAGCACATGTTTTAAATACCACTAGGGGTTTAAAATGCATGCATGACATGACATGATCACAACCACAAACACACAAGCACTTTATTACAAAAAGGTGGATGTTACAGCAGCCCAGGACACCAAGATGGTGGCTTTTGTCGAAGGCGATCCCTCCAAGAAATTTGCCATAGGATCTAACCTAGACAATAAGCAGGAAGAATCACTCATAGAGTTTATTCGTGGAAATCAAGACGTTTTCGCTTGGACGCCTAGCGATATGCCAGGTATCCCGTCCGAGTTAGCTGAGCACAGTTTGCATGTTGATCCCAAGTCTCGGCATGTGAAGCAGTGCCTGAGAAAAATGAATGAGGAGAGAAGAAAGGCTATAGGAGCGAAGATAGCTCGGCTCCTTGCAGCCGGCTTTATCATGGAAGTTTTTCACCCGGATTGGTTGGCAAATCCGGTTCTAGTGATGAAAAAGAGCAACGAGTGGAGGATGTGCATAGATTACACGAGTCTCAACAAGCATTGCCCAAAGGATCCGTTTGCCCTTCCAAGAATAGATCAGATTATAGATGAAGTGGCAGGAAGTGACCTATTGTGTTTCCTGGATGCTTATTCCGGGTATCACCAGATCAAGCTCAAGAAGAAAGATTGGGAGAAAACATCGTTCATAACCCCCTTTGGAGCTTTCTGTTACAAAACCATTACCTTTGGGTTAAAGAACGCTGGCGCAACGTACCAACGGTGCATTCAGAAGTGCTTCGAGGATCAGATTGGACGCAACGTCCATGCTTATGTCGATGACGTGGTGATTAAAACCAGGAAAGTAGAAACATTTATTGATGACCTAAAGGAAACGTTCAGGAATTTGAGAAGATATCAGATGAAGCTTAACACTACAAAGTGTGTGTTTGGAGTTCCAGCAGGAAAGTTACTCGGTTTCATTGTCTCTGAGAGAGGGATCGAGGCAAACCCGGACAAGATCAAAGCTATTCAAAGTCTGGAAAAGCCGGAAGGCCTGAAGCACGTTCAAAAGCTTACAGATGTGTAGCAGCGTTAAGACGGTTTATATCCAGGCTCGGAGAAAAAGCAATACCCTTATATCGGCTCTTGAGGAAAACCGACAAATTTGTTTGGGATCAAGAGGCAGACGAGGCGTTCGAGGCCCTGAAAAAGCAGTTATCTGAGGCACCGATTTTGGCAGCGCCGGGTCCCAAAGAGCCCATGTTGTTATACGTAGCGGCTGGGCCCCGAGCGGTCAGCGTCGTGGTTGTAGTTGAGCATAAGGAGGATGGGAAGGATCATCCGGTACAGAGGCCGGTTTATTCTGTGAGTGAAGTCCTATCGGAAGCAAAGCAGTCTTACCCACATTGGCAAAAGTTAGTTTTCGTGGTCTTCATGGCCAGCCGGAAATTGAAACCATACTTTCAGGAACTTCCCATAACAGTGGTTAGCTCTATACCAATGGCAGATATTATCAGAAATTCAGACGCGACAGGTGATGGAGGGATAATAACCCGGTAGGCCAACTCCAAGGTATAACCCGGCCCAAAGGACGCTGCGCAAGATCCGGCTAAGGATAAAGAAACTTCTGGAAGGCCCAAGTTTGTAGGTCTCGTAACCCGGATTGTGGGTTACGGTAAAGGAAAGTTAGGGTTTGTATGTGGTGTCCGGGTAGGATCCAGGGTGCGTCTTGGAGGACAAGCCAGGGGGTACGGGTGCTTTATAAACCGACCCCTAGGATTAGTTGAGGGAGATCTAAGAACCCTAGCAATATCGCTTGGTATCGAGTATCCAGTGTAACACGAGAGTTGAGTTAATAACTTGAGATCGGAGACTCGGCGACTTGATTGCCGGCTACCAGATCGAGTTCCATCATGCTTTCCTCTGAGCTAAACCCTCTCCCAAACGCCTGTGTCGTCTTGCCCCAAGATCAGTTACCCCCGGTAACGTCTGCCGTGATTATCCCACGACAGTTGGCGCCCACCGTGGGGCCTGCGTCCAAAGGTGTTTACATCACGGGAGAAGCTCGGAAGAACATGGAGAATCTTGTCGTCGGCGAGATCTACATCGACCACAAAGGAGAGAAGACGGTGGACGATTCCGGCTGGGGGCCAGAGTCGGAACACCTTGAATCTGGATCCGTCGTGACAATCGGCCGGATCAACGTCTTCATCGGTATGGTATGTACTTCCGGTTCGATCCCTGACAATTTTGGATCTGATTCTGTGTCAGGGGAGGCCACTTATATCCAATCAGATGAAGAAGAGTCAGTTGGAACGACATATCCGACAGAAGAACCCATCGCGAAGTGGGAACAGCCGGAGGAACCGGCATGGACCCCGCGTGACCGGGTCGAAAGAGAGGATGATACCGAGTCCATCCTGGATCTGCTGGAGAACCGGTATGAGGAGAATAACAGCGAAGAGGAACAACATGAATTCGCGCCAAGCATCATACGCCGAGTTGCGGTTTACACGGCTCCCGCGACCAATCTCAACCAAGAGAGCGTAACCGCGGCCGCGGCCGGGTCAGCACAAGCATTAACCCGGCAGCAAGGGCCGGCTAACGGGAACACGGTTTTGGCCCAGGTTGACGGAGAGTCGGCATCGGTTACCAGTCAAGCGCCAGAAAACGAGTTACACGTGAACACGTTTGGATTCCTAGCAAACCGGACACCATGAGCGGGTCCTTCCAATCCACAACATCCGGCCTTGTTCGACAACAATCTGATCCTAGATCCGACAGTTCTTGCCACAGTTATCACTCCAGAGAACGCGGCGGAACGTGTTAGGGATTTGGACGTAGCCCGTCGTGCATTAGAGCAGCAGAGGAGGCAAGTAGAAGCAGAAAGACAAGGGATGGCCACACGACAACGCGAGCTGGATGCACTGGAAACCCGGCTCCGAGAGGAAACGACTAGAATACATCAAAGGCACCAAACCAGATTGCCAGCATTGGGAGGAGTCATAAACCCGGCCGCACTATTTATCACGCCTCAGGATCAGCCGATTCCAGCGGCAAATCAAGGAACCGCCCCTCAGCCGACAACCGGAGGAGTACAACCGGTAGACACGCAGGCCGGGTTACCCGCACCACAGACTGGAGTTACTACCGGCAATACTGTACCACCGCCACCACCACCACCACCATCGCGTTTTCGCACACCAGCGGGCCATTACAACAATCCCATGGACAACGTGTACGCGGCAACGCTTGCACTAAATCAAATCCCCGTGAGAGAGTCACCCCACGCAGAGGAGACCCGGCGGGCGATAGATATGCTGCGCACCGCGGTGGCGCAACAGGTTAATTACCCGGATCACAGAAGTGGAATGCATGGGACACCATATGTCAGCCAACAGCAAGGTAACGCTGGAAACATCCAAACAAGTTCGGCACGGCGGAGGGAAGAGCAACAGAAAATGCCGTCTCCTCCACACATTCAGGCAGTACCAGCAGCATCAGCAGCACAGGCCATCGTGGACAGTTCCAGAGCCAGGAGAGCCGTGGCCGGGTCTGCGGTACATGGGATACCAGCTGTACCGCGTCCAGCTGTACCCCCTGCAGGATCACACGTTTCCCGAGTAAGACCCGCTTCGACCATTCTTGCAGGACCTAAGTGTCTTTCGGATAGCATCAGGGCTGAGCCTTACCCGGAAAAGTTCAAAGAACCGGGTAAAGTAGTAAATTACGAGCCAACCATGGATCCGGAAACATGGTTGAGCAGTTATGAGATGGCCATGTCGATTCGCAATGCGTCCGAGAATCTTCAAGCCAAATTCATGTATCTAATGATGTCAGAGGGAGCAGCAAAGTTATGGTTCACCAATCTACCGGAAGGATCTATTAAGTCATGGGAAGAATTGAAAACTGCGTTTATCAAGCACTTTCACGGGACGTGCAGAAAGTTATTCACTATTGATGACCTAGAGCGATGTGTTCAGAAGAAGGGAGAATCGGCGCGCAGCTGGGTGCGCCGGGTTATGGAAATACTTCATTCATCTACGGATATTCAATCCAAGGATGCGCTTCAAGCTATGGCAAAGACCTGCAAGTACACACCTTTAGTACAAAAGTTAACTCGCATGAAATCTAGTCGGAATGCTTCGGAGGTTACAATGGGAGAACTAATGGATGCATGCAACAAACATGCCGCAACGGACACTACGGAAGAGGAAACTGACGATAAAAAAGCAAAAGCAAACACAAGTAATAACGGAAGAACCGGCAACGGATCAGCGCCGGGTAACAACAGCCAGAACAAGCGCCCATTTGAAGGAGGCTCCGAGTTTGTCGCCAATACTGAAGCCGGATCTTCCAGAACCAGGGCAGAAGGAAATTTCAATACTGGAAATCACAATGGAGGAAACTATCAAGGGCCACCAAGGCCGAGTAATAATTGGGACATATTCAGAATGGCATGCCCGAAGCACAGCAGGAACGGTAGGCCAGCTAACCACTCCTTGGAGCAATGCGCCGACCTACAGAGATGGAAGAATGAGGAAGTGAACAGAGCCATGCGAGGTGCAGGTCGGGGAGGAGGACCGGGTCCAGGTGGAAACCCGGGCAACGGCCCACCCCCAGCCGGTAACCCGGCAGCTGGAAATCAAGGTAATAACCAAGGGGGAGCAGGAGGTTTCCAGGCCAACCCCAAACAGTTGGGTCAATATCACGTGCATACCACAGGAGGTTCTAACAAGGACAAAAAGATACTGAAGCAAGCGGTCAACTCAGTTTCTTCGGCTGTCCCGAGATACCTGAGATGGTCAGAACAGGACGTAACATGGAGCAGAAGGGATCACCCGGAAAGAATAGAACACCCGGGAGTCTTAGCATTAGTAGTCGCACCGCAGGTCAATGGGTATGAGCTGAAAAAGGTTTTGATGGACTGTGGAAGTAGCATCAATATACTGTATTGGGAAACCTTCTTACGCATGGGCCTCAAGGAGTCTCAGCTACAAAAGAGTTCAACAATTTTTCATGGGATAGTGCCGGGTCATTCAGCGTGCCCCGAGGGAAAAATCGCATTGGAGGTAGCTTTTGGGGAATCAAAGGATAACTATCGAGTTGAGTGGCTCACTTTTGAGGTGGTCAAATTGCGCAGTCCTTATCACGCGCTATTCGGAAGGCCGGCTTATGCTAAATTCATGGCTAGGCCGTGTTACGTGTATCTACAGCTAAAAATCCCGGGTCCTAAGCAGACCATTACCATACATGGAAATCGAGATATAGCAGCTGAATGCGATGAAGGAGACGCAGCAATGGCCGAGCAAGCATGTAGAAAAGAGGAACTCAAGCATTACCGGTCTCAAGCAGACCCGGAGGACAGAACCACATCAAAAAGGCCGAGCACTGAAGGCGAAAGAGCAAAGTCCAAGGCAGCACAAGATGCTAAGATGGTGGCTTTTATCAAGGATGATTCCTCCAAACAATCTGGCATAGGAGAAGAAATTGCACGGCCGCTCACAGCCAGCCGCGTTATGGAAACACCTCACCCGGGTTGGCTAGTAAACCCGGTACTCATCATGAAAAAGTCCAACAAATGGAGAATGTGTATCGGTCACGTCAGCCCGGGACCGGTTCCCAAGAAGAACTAAACAATGTAATGGGCAGCAGGTTTCAGACGCGCTCTTTTCCTACCCAGGGTACCTAAGGGGACTGGAAGGTTTTTAATGAGGCGGCCTGCTGATCCAAACTTTATCGTATCAATAAAGAGATGGTTATCAAGTCCTATTTTGTTACGATCTTTACTTCGGTTACAGGTAAGTAGTATCCATTGCTATCAATACATAAGTATCATTAAGTATGATGAATATATATAGGTCTCGGGGGCTGATTGCTTGAATAGCACAGCCACAAACCCAAAAGACCCAGCCTTGATGCCTATGAGTTATAAGGGCCGATTACTCGCAAACGAGTACGGCTGCAATCTTATAACCGGACAAAGGAGCCAAATTTTCTTGACTTTTCTTACTTAAGCTCGATGTGACTCGCACTAAAGTGGCATGATTTTCTCGCTTACGATTACAATCAGCCATGAAGCCCAATGGGACTTGTCTGACCCTGTTTTCGTATAGATGTAACAACATGGTATCCACGCGAAAGCCGGCTTACAGTACAAGATAGTCAAAAGGGTCATCTAAACCACAAGTTATGCAGAGTACAAGGCTAATAGCTGGAAACTCAACGTTTATCAAGCATAACTTCATTATCTATATGAAACAATTCCGGGTTTCGGCTTAGCAACAACAAGTTTGTTCTCTTCGAAAAGACCACACACCACAGACTCGGAAATTCGGGCCTTGGGGACTGTGGGTTTCGAAACAGAATCAAGTTGTTTCGTCGCTAAGCTCGAAAGACCCCAATGTCCGAGTCGTGGGGACTTGGGGACTTAAAGAAAAGTCCACCTGTCAAAACTCACGATACTTGGAAATAAAGAGGGGAATAAAAAGAAATGAAAAGAAAGTTGGATATTAAGAATAAGTTCAAAAATAGACAAGTATCAAGTTCATCAAAAGGCCTAGAAAGGCACGAAGTGTATCACAGAATTAAAGTGCGTTACAAATTGCGACACCAGTATCAAGGGTGCACAGGCGCACCGTCAAAAGAATACTTGTTTTGAATAAAAGCATCAGATGATCGAAGTATTTTGATGGCATTTGCCTATTCGGCTTCCTGAGTAGGGTCCACATCTTTGCCCTTGCCCTCCGGGTCTTGCTCCTGGAATTGCTCTTTAGCTCTCCCGGCATCATCACCCGGATTCTTCGCGGCAGGACAGACAGGCGGAAGAACAGCTGGTGTAGAGGTGATTGGCTCTGATCCTAACTCGGCCTCTCTCTTCGCAGTTTCTTCCCTCTTCCTGGCCGAGTCAGCAGCCCATTTCTCCAAAATATCAAAGGGCGGGGGTGCGTCCTCCGTAACGATTTTGCCTTCAGCATCGTACGCACTCATAATTGTGTTCAGATCCATACTATCGGCCAAAGTGGTGGCCGAATGACGCACTGCGGACTGTATGGCCTTGAAGTCCTTGGGTACAAACTTGGAGCCATCCGCTTTGAATTCTGGAAACCCGGATATTACCTTTGCCGGATCAAGCTTCAGAAAATAATCCTTAGCCAGGGTAAAGGCCCGGGTCATACCAATCCGGCATGCCGAGCGTTTCCAGATTTCAATCCAGGCAGGCACGGTGGAGCGGGCTTGGATAAGATTTTCTTCACCCGGATATACCTCAGTAGGCCACTTCACGGCGTCCAGTATAAACTTCGTGCCGGCAAAGAAAGTCCGGAGCACAGTCTTTAAAGTTTTAGCCTTTGCAATGGCATCCTCCTCTGGGGCCGCAAGGTTGGCACCTGCAGTTGAAACAAAGGAAGGACGTATCAGTAATCACGAGTATCATGTAATAAAGTAAAGGCATGAAGTCAGTCGGCAGCAAAAACTTACTAAGCAAGATGCGATAGGTATCGGTAACCTGGTCCGATAATTTCTTCAGTGCGGTTTGAGCAGTATTGTACTTCTTCTTGTATTTAGAAACATCCTTCTTCAAGGTTTCCACGTCAGCCTCAAGGGCTTCTCTACGCTTTACCTCGGCAAGAAGAAGTTGTTCGGTCTTGAGCAAAACTTCATCAGACCGGGTCATCTGTGCCTGTAAAGAACAAGGAGCACAAGTATCAGTCGAGTATCATGGCAAGCCGACTATTGCATAAAGTACCAAGCATAACTTCAACAAAGTTATGCTCGGAACTTGGGGACTAAGTGTATATTGCGAGATATCAAGTGTTGTTACCAGGTGCTCTGCGGCCATGCGCTCTAGAATATTGCTCTCTGAGGTCTTCATAGTGAGGAGAGTGCTCATCAGCTGGTCAAAAGTATCATTACTCGTGTTAGAAGATCCGGGGTCTCGGAAACTAGGAGAAGGAGTTTTCTTCTTAGCGGGAGACGGCATCCGGGTCATCCGAATGTTGGAATCTGGTGCTCCTCCCCCCGCACCCAAAGTTGCAGCTTTTTTCCTTCTCGCTTGCATGCTAGGCTATCGGATACCCGGCTCCTTGACTGGCCGGGTTCATCGGTGACACTTGTCCTTCGCCGCCAGCTGCGGCTGCCGTATTATCAGTCGGGGTCCCCTTACCCGAGTCATCGGTCTCCATATCCTCTTGGTCGCTAATACTGACCGTGGCCCTATAGATAGTATGAGTGAGCAGTTAGTGTACAACCAGGAAAGGGTGATGAAAATGTGATAGAACGTCAGGAAAGGAACTTTACCCGGGATTCACCGCAAAGTCCGAAGGGAATTCGCTGCTGGACCCGGGCGAAACTGAAAAGTATCAAGCGAGATTTCGTAAGGGAATGGTTCAGGAAGATTGTTTCGTCCGAGAAAGGATAAGGTAAATACCAGCGCGCCGAGCCGGAGACAATGGAATACCCGGGTTAAGAGCATCATCACCCGGGTAATTTCGAGTCGCTCTGCGCTTGGTCATGGGCGACTCCTTCAAATATGGCCAGTGGAATAACGTCAAGTTAGCTCATGTATATCATCAAAGGAATACGAATTGAATACAAGGAGGTGATATGAAACCTTGAAGACGACCCCTCGGGGTTTTCTCTTAGATCCGACTTTGATTGTCGGCTCCACTTCCTCCTCATCACTGGCGGATTCTACCTTGCCGTCAGTTTCTTCTTCTTCGTCCTTGTCCTCTTGCTCTGGAAGTTATCAAGGTCACAGTTGGAAAATGAAGAACGGGACACGACGAACTCAAAGGAACTAAGTGTCGCACCCGGACTTCTATAGGATACTCACCGTACGAACTGAACAGAATTCTGATGGGATTACGGGGCTTTCCGGCACCCGAGTCCTCTTACGAGTAGGCCAACACTTATGTGTGACAACCCATCGCTACTGTTCACCGTCGATGTAAACTATCCTGTAGAAATCAGGACACTACCATTGACGTACTTCATACCATACACACATGGTACGTCAACGGCTTTGAACAAAAGGATAACACAACATGCCTCTACGACACAAAAGATTGAAATAAGGTGCAAATGGCCCTCACTAGGGCAGAGATAGCAAATACAATCATCCAGAGGACACATGTCCCAACATAGCATCATTACATCTCAGCGGAAGCATTCAAAGGGGTCTGAGTACAGACAAATCCAAATAGGCTTAAGAAGCCGGAAACTGAATAAAGACGGAGCCCATCCACGATGTCTCGGATCCTGCCCGGGTCCGCTAACTACTCGTCAGCAGCCTCGTCAAACTCCACGTAGTAGCCGTCACCTGGATCCTCGTAAGCGTAGTCTGCGGAAACCACAGCCCCAAAGGGGTCAGTACATAGACGTACTGGCAAGCAAGACTCACAGTTCACCAAAGTATAGCCCGTCAACACAAGCACAGATGACTTGGGTTCAACGGAAAGAAGGGGATATATAAGATGCTGCAACTGGCTGCGCTAACCAACTTCAGAGATTCTATCACTTCCAACTATCAGAAAGGGGATAAGATCGAGTGTTGTAACCAACTGAAAGATAACTTCAAACAAACCCATCCTGGATCTCGCCCCTTATCCAAAGAAGCAATCCGAGGATAACTCACACAGTTGGATTAAAGATGAAACAAGTTATTGTGACAATAATCCTATTACTAGTCAAGTTGTTAACCATGGGGTGAGATATTATGAATCATTAGGTTTAAGTTGTCCTGAGTACTTGTTAGCCAGTACTTTCACCAAGTTAACCATAACCGCGGAAAACACGGCTTCTCGAGAAGATTATCCCTGCAGGGTTGCACCAATTTGGCCGTACACGTATGAATAACCCGCTAGAGGGGATGCCTCCCACCAAGCGGGGCACTCAACACAACTCAACTCTTCTTCGCATCAAGCCCAAAGCACCTTGGGCGCACGGCTAATCAAGCCCCGAAGAAAAGGGACCCTCATAGCACTCTAAGACCGTGTCCCCCTATATGCCGACTACGAAAGTTCCACCCTGCGCTGGGCTCGCAAAAACATGCATGCGGCAAATAGAAAGCACGAACTAAATGAGATGATTTGGACGAGATGCGAATCGAATCAAATTGAGGGGGGCGCCCATACTCGTTTCCCACATGCGGGTAGTGCGCTCATCATGGATCAGTAGACAAGACCCTTTTCCTATTAGGGTCGACACTAGCAGGCCTCAAAACCACACAGGGCCTCCTGCCGGTGCCTTATCATCAAATTATTATTAAGTAATAACATTAGCATGATTGATTGATTGATTGATTAAACATCGAGCCCCGGAACATAATAAAGATATAGTAACTGAAAGTAACAGGTCACAGACTCGAGCAAAACAACCTAAGCATGCTAGTAAGACACTGGCTCAATCAATAGGGTTGTAGGAGGGGAGGTGAGGCAATATCAGGGTTAAAGGATTCATGTGATAGGTTCGTAACAGAAACAACTACCACTAAGGCTAGCAAAAATAGACAACGGAAAGTATCGGTAACCAGGGTTGAAAGGAACACAGTGGTTCATGTGAGTGATAACTTGCCTGCGAACTCAGCAGCCTGGTACTGAGCTAGATCCTCAGAAGGGGTGCTGTAAAGATCGTCTGTCTCAACGTCGTCGTCTATTCGAGAAGAAGCAAACAAACAAAACATGAATGTAAACAATCATTATCATGGCATTGTGCACAATCAAGATGATGCATGACAAGTTAATGGTTGCATCAAAATAAACTAGCTAACATGATAACACAATTTAAATGGACCCCTATGCTATTTTGAGTGGCATATGGGAAAGGGTCCATAACTAAGTGGAACAAATGATTTACAATTAATTATTATGTGGAAGTGGTTAGCATGATGCATGCATGATGGTAACAACAAAATAACAACAAATAACAATAATAGATGCAAGTGATAAAAGGATTTAACAAGTTTTGGAAATCATTTATTAAGTTTGGAAAGTTTGGTTACTTAAACATGTCACACAAACAATTATTGTTTTCTTCAATTTAAAGTGTGCAAAACAATTAACAAAATTTATATTTGAAAAGAACACCAAATTTTAGTTGGATTACATGTTTCAAATATTGAAATTTGAATTAGATGAATTTATGAATTAAACAATATTAAACAAGTTTTAATTGAATTTAAAACAAGTGTGAATATTATTTGAATTTTATTTGTTCAAATCACAAATTCAGATTCACATTTGAAAAGTTCACACTTTGATGGTTTGAAAACATATTTTGCATGTTCAAAAATATTTTATATTAAACAAGTTATGATTTTATCAAATTTAAATGAATTAAACAAGTATTAAATTATTTAGGCAATTTAAATTATCCAAGCAAGGAAACAAAAATTATATTTGAATAGATTATTCAAAATGGTATGGAAAACATATTTTATTTGTATTTAATGGATTAATAATGACTTAGTTATTGATTTTAGAAATTTGCATTTGAATTATTCAAATTTGAATTTTTTAATGCATTTGGGAAATTCAAAACAGTACACCAATGGAATATTTCGATAGACAATTAAATTTGGAGCAATAAACATATACAACTTTTATTAGTTGGACTTATAGTTTAAAAGTTATTAATGTTTAAAATTTAGTGTTTAAAACTGTTATTTAAAAGAATTAGAATTTAAACAGAAAATGTTTTAAAACGTTTGGCACCGTACTGGCCCCTAGCCACTGCCACTGCAGCGTGGGCCTGGGGGGGGGGGCCAGCGTGGCGCTGGACGCTGGCGTGGCAGCCAGGGTCACTGCCGTGTGGCCCCTGCCTGTCAGCCAGTGATGCAAAAGGTGGAATTAAATCGCGGCGCGAGGGATTCGAACCCGCGCCCTCGCTTGCGCGCACGGTGGACTGAACCACTGCGCTGCTGTGCGTGCGTTTGACAGTACTAGCGATTCAGAAAGGATATTGTTCAGCCCCCAGCGTTAACTGACGAAACTGACGAGCAAATGTTTCCTCGACTGAACAGAACAGCGTTGATCGCCGGCGGGGAAACAAGGGCCCGTGCTCGACGTGGTGGTGCGGCCGTGTGCTGGAAGCGTGCGCAGCTGCTGGTGCACGCAGAGGGTAACAAAGAGGGATAGGTGGTGGCTCACCACCGGAAGCAGCCGATGCGGAGGCTCGGTGACGTACGGTGACGGAGGCGACGGCGGCGTGGTCGGAGACGACGGCGCGGATCCAGTGGCCCTTCTTGCTCCCTCCGGTGTCCAACGTGTAGAGGAGGAAGAGGTGGAGCGATACCCGTGCTCAGATCGCGACGAGGTTCCCTGCACCGACGACGGCAACCTCGGGTTCAGAAAACGGAGCCACGGTGGCCGGAGACGGTCGAGGACGGCGGCATCGAATCAACGGCTTACCGAGGTCGATTAGGTGTCGAAGACGTAGAGGAAGGAGAGGGGAAACGATTCCAGCACTCAGGTAGGGTGGAGGAGGGTCATGGCGACAGCGGCGTGGATGGATTCAGGTCGGCGGCTCCGGTGAGGCGGATACAGAGAGGTGGGAGGTGGAATTGGCGGCGGATCCGATGGGGAACAGAAACCCTAGGCCTAGGGCACGGCGCCAGGGGCCTAGGTGGTACTTATAGAGCGCGGAAACCAAGGGTGGCCGTCGGTGGCGTCGCGGTGCCGCCGTGGCACCGCTACGATTCGTGCCGTACGGGGAGACGACGATGGCGGCGATCTAACTGAAGCGGTACGCGCGTTAGGTGGGCTGGGCTGCGCGTTAGTTAGCTTAGGTGGGCTGGGCCAGCTGCTAGCTGCCGCGCGCGCAGCTGGCTTGCTTCTTTTATTTTTCCTTTCCTGTTTTTTTTGTAGGTTTTGGTTTTGGAAGAAAAGGATGGGTTTTAATTTAGTAAAAATTCTAGGAAAATTAGGCTAAGTTATTTAGGTAATTAGAAAACAATTTCCAAGATTTGATTTCAAAAAGTTGAGATTAAAAGTGCTGTTTGCATTTGAACCAAATTGAATGAATTTTCAATATTAATTTAACATTATGGAAACAAGGCATTTTTAATAGGGTTACCCCTAAGGTTTAAAGTGATTTAAAGTTTATAATTGTGTGGTGAACTTCATGGATTCAAAAGGGTACTGATTTGAAGACTTGGTTTGAATTTGAAAATGATTTAGAATTAATTGATTGATTTAAAGCAACAATTTAATAGGTGATCATTAATGAATTGTTTGGAAGCAATTGAGGTTTTTGATTTGCAATTCTTTATTTGAAAAGATTGTAACAGACAAGTATGAAGACAAAGGTTGATTAAGTTTGAATTTCATGATGAAAACAATGCAACAGAAAATAAAATGAGGATGATAACATGATGCATTGCTTAAATTAAACAAGGAATAAAACAACTAGGGAGTTTTCATACTTGGATGTTACAAAACGCCCCCCCTTGAAGGAATCGCGCCCCGAGATTCCTTACTGAGAAGTGAAAAGGTCCGGATACTTCTTGCGAAGATCCTCTTCGGTCTCCCATGTTGCCTCTTTATCGGAATGATGCGAGCACTGCACTTTCAAGAACTTGGTGCTCTTGTTGCGAGTCTTACGAACGGTCTCATCGAGAATTTGGATAGGGTGCTCCTCATAAGAGAGATCATCTTGCAGTTCAATGGAATCATGATCAACTGCACGATCTGGATCTTTGAAACACTTCTTGAGCTGTGACACGTGGAACACATCGTGCACTTTGGATAGTTTTTCTGGAAGTTCAAGACGATAAGCATTTTCTGCACGCCTTGAGAGGATGTTGAAAGGGCCAATGTATCTTGGTGCCAGCTTTCCTTTCACACCAAAACGATGAGTGCCCCTGAGGGGAGTTACACGGAGATATGCTTTGTCACCAGGTGCATAGACCATGTCCCGGTGCTTGCTGTCATAGTAACTCTTCTGACGAGACTGTGCAATCTTGAGATTGTCACGAATGATACGAACTTTCTCCTCGGCTTCCTTAACAATGTCAGGGCCTAAGAGTGAACGTTCACCAGCTCCAGACCAATTGATTGGACTCCTTACAATGCCTCAAATGGTGCCATGCCTAGGCTTGCCTGGTAGCTGTTGTTGTAGGAGAATTCAGCATATGGAAGGCAATCCTCCCATTTCATGCCAAAGGAGAGACCACATGCTCTGAGCATGTCCTCGAGAATCTGATTGACTCTTTCGACTTGCCCCTGAGACTGAGGGTGATAAGCTGTGCTGAACAGAAGTTTGGTGCCCAATGCTTCTTGAAAACTCTTCCAGAAATGAGAAGTGAAGATACTTCCACGGTCTGAGCTTATTTCCAATGGAACGCCATGAAGAGGAACAATCCTTGCTGTGTAGAGCTCTGCTAACTGGCTAGCTGAGATAGTTTCTTTGACAGCAAAGAAGGAGCTACCTTAGTGAGACGATCAATAACAACGAAGATTGCATCGTTGCCCTTTTTGGACTTTGGAAACCCAGTAACGAAGTCCATTTCAATCATGTCCCACTTCCACTCAGGAATTTTCAGAGGTTGTAGTAGAGCTGATGTTTTCTGATGGACTGCCTTAACACGTTGACAAACGTCGCATTCAGAAACGTATTGAGCAATTTCACGTTTCATGCCAGGCCACCAATACAGAGTCTTCAGATCCTGGTACATCTTTGTACTTCCAGGGTGGATAGAGAGAGGAGTTTCATGAGCCTCCTTGAGAATGATATCTTTGAGACTTTGAATCTGAGGAACTGCAATGCGTCCTTCGAAGAACACAGTTCCCTTGTCATCAATTGAGAAGGACTTGAATTTATCATTGCCTTCCTTGATGTGCTCTACAATCTTCTTGATTTCAGTATCACGAAGTTGTTCAGAACGAATCTTGTCCTCGAGAGTTGGAATGGCTGTCAAGCTAGCAAGATAACCTTGTGGGACAAGACCAAGGTTCAGCTTCTGGAATTCTTCATGAAGTGGAGGTTGGCTTTCCATGATCATGAGATTATTGCAATAGGATTTGCGACTCAGAGCATCGGCCATAACATTAGCCTTGCCTGGAGTGTAAGAAATGGTGAGATCAAAGTCTTTAATCTTCTCAATCCATCTCCTTTGCCTGAGGTTTAGATCTGGCTGAGTGAAGATGTATTTCAGACTCTTATGATCGGAAAAGATTTCAGTTTTATTACCCAACAAGTATTGTCTCCATTTCTTGAGGGCAAACACAACTGCTGCAAGTTCTAGGTCATGAGTGGGATAGTTTTGCTCATGTGGGTTCAACTGACGTGAAGCATAAGCCAAAACTTGACGTTCTTGCATAAGAACTGCTCCTAGGCCTTGGAGAGATGCATCACAGAATATCTGGAAAGGTTTGGTAGTATCTGGGCCAACCAGAACTGGGGTGGAAGTGAGTTTAGTCTTCAGGAGATTGAAACTTTCATCACATTGTGGAGTCCAAACGAACTTTTTGTCCTTCTTTGTGAGATCAGTGAGAGGTTTGGCAATCTTGGAAAAGTTTTGGACGAAACGACGGCAATAGCTAGCCAAGCCAAGAAAACTTCTGACTTGCTTCACCGTCTTAGGGGGTTTCTAGTCAACAATTGCCTTAACCTTTTCCGGGTCAATGGCTATGCCTTTGGCAGAGATGATATGACCAAGATATGCAACTTCTGGAATCTAGAACTCACATTTAGATAACTTGGCATATAGACGATGCTCGCGAAGTTTCATGAGAGTGAGACGAAGGTGTTCTCCATGCTCTTCCTCGGATTTTGAGTAGACTAGAATGTCATCGAGATATACCACAACGAACTTGTCGAGGTATTCATGGAAGACAGAATTCATGAGTCTTGAGAACGTTGCCGGTGCATTGGTGAGACCAAAGGACATGACGGTGTATTCATATAGACCGTAACGAGTGGTGAAAGCTGTCTTAGGAATATCTTCCTTTCTGATCTTTATTTGATGGTACCCCATCCTCAAGTCCAACTTTGAGAATATTGAGGCTCCAGCAAGTTGATCAAAAAGATCATCGATACGAGGAATTGGATACTTGTTCTTGATGGTTTTCTCGTTGAGAGGACGATAGTCAACCACGAGTCTTTTTGTTTGATCCTTCTTGGCAACAAACAGAGTTGGGCAACCCCAAGCGGAGGAACTAGGCTGAATGTAACCTTTCTCCATGTACATATCGATTTGCTCCTTCAACAATTTCAGTTCAGGTGGAGCTATCTTGTATGGATGCTTAGAGATTGGAGCAGTACCTGGCTCAAGCTCGATCACGAACTCAACTGCTCTGTCCGGAGGCATCCCTGGCAACTCTTCTGGAAAGACGTTAGGGAATTCACAAACCACCGGAACATTTTCAATTGCAGGAAGGGGTTTGGCATCGAGGTTGAACAGCTGAACAGAACTTGATCCATATGGAGAATAGACTATCTGGCCTGAAGTGTGGGAGAGAGTTATTGACTTTTGAGCACAGTCAATTTTAGCTTTGTGGGTCTTCAACCAATCCATACCCAGAATGACATCAATGTCAGAATTTCCCAGCAACATGAGTGAAGCAAGGAATATGCGACCTCCAATTAGGATTTGATTGTCCATGCTTATCTTGGAAGTAATCATTTTAGTTCCCGGAGAGTGAACATAGATTTGATTGCTTAGTGGAACCAGAGCTAGATTGTACGTTGTAGCAAATATCTTTGACACAAACGAATGCGATGCTCCAGTATCAAACACCACTTTAGCTGGAAAAGAGTTTACGGGTAATATACCGAGAACGACGTCAGCAGCTTCCTCAGCTTTGTCGGCCTTGATATGATTCACCCTCGCGGTCCTCCCGACAGGCCTGTTGTTGGAGTTGAAGGCTTTAGCCGGGGGAGCACGAACCATTGCCTGGTTGGTGTTGGGGCGAGGAGGTGGAGGTAGCTGCCTCTGAGTGCACTTATCAGCGTAGTGTCCAGTCTCCTTGCACTTGTAGCAAGTGACGACACGAGGAGGACCTGGCCTTGGCTGCCCCATTGGAAACCTCTGACCCTGCATCTGAGATGGGTTGGGTGGGCGGGGACCAAAGCCTGGAGAAGCTTGGGCATTTGGAGCCCGAGTGACAGCACCATTTGGCACCCAGATGCGGCGCTTCTGCGGAGGGGTGGTCATGTTGGAGGAGGAACCACCCTCACGCGAGTGCTTACGGGACTCCTCGAACGCCTTGCGCCCATTCTCCTCATTGAGCGCGGTGTTCACGAGCTCCACGAAGTCCTTGCACTTGATGCTGGTGAGCGCGTACTTCAGTTCCGGGTTAAAACCTCGGCGGAACCTTGCCATCTTCTTGGCTTCAGTGGACACCTCGTCACCAGCGTATCGAGCGAGACGATTGAACTCGTTCTGGTAGCCGAGGACGTCCAGCTTGCCCTGTTTGAGAGAGCAGAATTCCTCACGCATCCTTTCCATGAGACCATCTGGGATGTGGTGCTTCAGGAAGGCATCCTTGAAACAACCCCAGGTGATAGGATAGCCAGCTCTCATGGTCTGGTAGTTCTCCCACCAGGTAGCTGCCTGACCCTTCAGTAGATAGGTGGCATACTTTACTTTATCCTCCTCAGCAACGTGAGCTATGTCCAGAGACCTGTTCATCTCCCTGATCCAGTCATCAGCATCCAGAGGCTCACGTGTTGCCACGAAAGCTCTCGGCCCCATGCTCAGAAACTCCTTGATGCTGACTCGCGGAGCATTCTGGTTGTTGTGCTGGTTAGCCTGGATCTGGGCCATCTGAGCCACGACCTGAGTCATCTGAGTCAACAGCTCCGTGAGCGGAGGTGGTTCAGGCGGGTTGCTCCTTGTCGGCGGCATCCTGGATAGACATGCATTTTAGCACAACAACAGAAAAGGATAGACTTGGTAACCGAAAGATAGATTATTCCGACGCATGAATAGATAACCAACAGGTACATCATCACATGTTCAAATACATCAGAATATACAACACACTAATACATGGTTCGAAAGACAAAGGATAACTAAACATAGCTAGGAATGGATACATCGGTACTCCCATGCTCATCACGCAGGACGGCGGTGAGTAGTACGACGAGAGATACGGTGCGGAGGAATCCCACGGAAGTAAGTAGAACGACGATCCACATAGAGCGGGATTGCTCTGAGAGCAACTCTCGGGGTGGTGAAGTAGAAAGCGTCGTCTCCCTGTGCTGCAAAGCGTGGAATCCCAGTGTAACCAGCTCCGAGGTCGAGAAGTGGACCTCTGATCGGCTCGTAACCTCCAGCATCTGGTAAACTACGTCCAACTGTCTGCTGGAAACGTGCAAAGCGCTCATCTCCAACAAAGTCTGTGGTGTACGTAGCCAGACGAGTCAAAGCCAAATAGAGCTGCTCCCTGACTGAGGCTAACTCCTGAGAAAGTGTGGAAGCAACTGCGTCACTGTGCCTCACAAACTGAGCAGTGGTGTGCAGCCTGGAGCTATCATCCTCGTAGGTATCCAGGTTGCCGTGGAGAGTGAAGTGAACTCCCGCCGACGTAATGTAACCACAGGGGATGTGACGATAGATAGAATCGTCAAACCCCCAGTAGTCAGCACAGAGGACGGTGAGACTCACGTAAGCTGCCTGCTGCACGACCATATCCACTGTGGAACCTACTGCCTCGTAGCGGTGGACAACGCTCATGCCATCATCTGACAGAATGTAGATGATAGCCTGGTAGTAGGTCTGGTCAAACTCTCGCTGCTGCTCGTAGACCTGGTACTCTGGTGCCCAATGGAACCCCAGATAGGTGACCATGTCTCTCAGCATCTCCGGATAACCGGCGGTGCTCTCACAGCGAGTCATCCTAACCACCTGCGGGTAGTACCTGAGATCCATCTGCAGATGATTTGGGAGGTTTTGATTAGACTCCGGTATAGAACTGGCTTGGAAAACAACAACAAGGTTCAACGGACGAAAAGGATGTTGAAAAGAACAGGATATTGAAGCAACATCGGGAACACGAGACCAAAAACTCCTAAGGTACTACGGAGAACCCAAAACACGTGAAATCCTAACTTGAAAGTTTAGGTGAGAAGAGAAAAAACAACGTTGCACTTCCTTACCAGAAAAGGGTGGGTGGGTGGGGAAAGAAGAAAAATGGCAGAATTCCTACTCTCACGTTTTCATTTTTCCTATATAGCTACAAAATAGTTTCTAGACTCAACTGCGACCAGTAAAAAGGGATCCTACAGGCAGACAGGCTCTGATACCATTTGTCGCACCCGGACTTCTATAGGATACTCACCGTACGAACTGAACAGAATTCTGATGGGATTACGGGGCTTTCCAGCACCCGCGTCCTCTTACGAGTAGGCCAACACTTATGTGTGACAACCCATCGCTACTGTTCACCGTCGATGTAAACTATCCTGTAGAAATCAGGACACTACCATTGACGTACTTCATACCATACACACATGGTACGTCAACGGCTTTGAACAAAAGGATAACACAACATGCCTCTACGACACAAAAGATTGAAATAAGGTGCAAATGGCCCTCACTAGGGCAGAGATAGCAAATACAATCATCGAGAGGACACATGTCCCAACATAGCATCATTACATCTCAGCGGAAGCATTCAAAGGGGTCTGAGTACAGACAAATCCAAATAGGCTTAAGAAGCCGGAAACTGAATAAAGACGGAGCCCATCCACGATGTCTCGGATCCTGCCCGGGTCCGCTAACTACTCGTCAGCAGCCTCGTCAAACTCCACGTAGTAGCCGTCACCTGGATCCTCGTAAGCGTAGTCTGCGGAAACCACAGCCCCAAAGGGGTCAGTACATAGACGTACTGGCAAGCAAGACTCACAGTTCACCAAAGTATAGCCCGTCAACACAAGCACAGATGACTTGGGTTCAACGGAAAGAAGGGGATATATAAGATGCTGCAACTGGCTACGCTAACCAAGTTCAGAGATTCTATTACTTCCAACTATCAGAAAGGGGATAAGATCGAGTGTTGTAACCAACTGAAAGATAACTTCAAACAAACCCATCCTGGATCTCGCCCCTTATCCAAAGAAGCAATCCGAGGATAACTCACACAGTTGGATTAAAGATGAAACAAGTTATTGTGACAATAATCCTATTACTAGTCAAGTTGTTAACCATGGGGTGAGATATTATGAATCATTAGGTTTAAGTTGTCCTGAGTACTTGTTAGCCAGTACTTTCACCAAGTTAACGATAACCGCGGAAAACACGGCTTCTCGAAAAGATTATCCCTGCAGGGTTGCACCAATTTGGCCGTACACGTATGAATAACCCGCTAGAGGGGATGCCTCCCACCAAGCGGGGCACTCAACACAACTCAACTCTTCTTCGCATCAAGCCCAAAGCACCTTGGGCGCACGGCTAATCAAGCCCCGAAGAAAAGGGACCCTCATAGCACTCTAAGACCGTGTCCCCCTATATGCCGACTACGAAAGTTCCACCCTGCGCTGGGCTCGCAAAAACATGCATGCGGCAAATAGAAAGCACGAACTAAATGAGATGATTCGGACGAGATGCGAATCGAATCAAATTGAGGGGGGCGCCCATACTCGCTTCCCACATGCGGGTAGTGCGCTCATCATGGATCAGTAGACAAGACCCTTTTCCTATTAGGGTCGACACTAGCAGGCCTCAAAACCACACAGGGCCTCCTGCCGGTGCCTTATCATCAAATTATTATTAATTAATAACATTAGCATGATTGATTGATTGATTGATTAAACATCGAGCCCCGGAACATAATAAAGATATAGTAACTGAAAGTAACAGGTCACAGACTCGAGCAAAACAACCTAAGCATGCTAGTAAGACACTGGCTCAATCAATAGGGTTGTAGGAGGGGTGGTGAGGCAATATCAGGGTTAAAGGATTCATGTGATAGGTTCGTAACAGAAACAACTACCACTAAGGCTAGCAAAAATAGACAACGGAAAGTATCGGTAACCAGGGTTGAAAGGAACACAGTGGTTCATGTGAGTGATAACTTGCCTGCGAACTCAGCAGCCTGGTACTGAGCTAGATCCTCAGAAGGGGTGCTGTAAAGATCGTCTGTCTCAACGTCGTCGTCTATTCGATAAGAAGCAAACAAACAAAACAGGAATGTAAACAATCATTATCATGGCATTGTGCACAATCAAGATGATGCATGACAAGTTAATGGTTGCATCAAAATAAACTAGCTAACATGATAACACAATTTAAATGGACCCCTATGCTATTTTGAGTGCCATATGGGAAAGGGTCCATAACTAAGTGGAACAAATGATTTACAATTAATTATTATGTGGAAGTTGTTAGCATGATGCATGCATGATGATAACAACAAAATAACAACAAATAACAATAATAGATGCAAGTGATAAAAGGATTTAACAAGTTTTGGAAATCATTTATTAAGTTTGGAAAGTTTGGTTACTTAAACATGTCACACAAACAATTATTGTTTTCTTCAATTTAAAGTGTGCAAAACAATTAACAAAATTTATATTTGAAAAGAACACCACATTTTAGTTGGATTACATGTTTCAAATATTGAAATTTGAATTAGATGAATTTATGAATTAAACAATATTAAACAAGTTTTAATTGAATTTAAAACAAGTGTGAATATTATTTGAATTTTATTTTTTCAAATCACAAATTCAGATTCACATTTGAAAAGTTCACACTTTGATGGTTTGAAAACATATTTTGCATGTTCAAAAATATTTTATATTAAGCAAGTTATGATTTTATCAAATTTAAATGAATTAAACAAGTATTAAATTATTTAGGCAATTTAAATTATCCAAGCAAGGAAACAAAAATTATTTTTGAATAGGTTATTCAAAATGGTATGGAAAACATATTTTATTTGTATTTAATGGATTAATAATGACTTAGTTATTGATTTTAGAAATTTGCATTTGAATTATTCAAATTTGAATTTTTTAATGCATTTGGGAAATTCAAAACAGTACACCAATGGAATATTTGGATAGACAATTAAATTTGGAGCAATAAACATATACAACTTTTATTAGTTGGACTTATAGTTTAAAAGTTATTAATGTTTAAAGTTTAGTGTTTAAAACTGTTATTTAAAAGAATTAGAATTTAAACAGAAAACGTTTTAAAACGTTTGGCACCGTACTGGCCCCTAGCCACTGCCACTGCAGCGTGGGCCTGGGGGGGGCCAGCGTGGCGCTGGACGCTGGCGTGGCAGCCAGGGTCACTGCCGTGTGGCCCCTGCCTGTCAGCCAGTGATGCAAAAGGTGGAATTAAATCGCGGCGCGAGGGATTCGAACCCGCGCCCTCGCTTGCGCGCACGGTGGACTGAACCACTGCGCTGCTGTGCGTGCGTTTGACAGTACTAGCGATTCAGAAAGGATATTGTTCATCCCCCAGCATTAACTGACGAGCAAATGTTTCCTCGACTGAACAGAACAGCGTTGATCGCCGGCGGGGAAACAAGGGCCCGTGCTCGACGTGGTGGTGTGGCCGTGTGCTGGAAGCGTGCGCAGCTGCTGGTGCACGCAGAGGGTAACAGAGAGGGATAGGTGGTGGCTCACCACCGGAAGTAGCCGATGCGGAGGCTCGGTGACGTACGGCGACGGAGGCGACGGCGGCGTGGTCGGAGACGACGGCGCGGATCCAGTGGCCCTTCTTGCTCCCTCCGGTGTCCAACGTGTAGAGGAGGAAGAGGTGGAGCGATACCCGTGCTCAGATCGCGACGAGGTTCCCTGCACCGACGACGGCAACCTCGGGTTCAGAAAACGGAGCCACGGTGGCCGGAGACGGTCGAGGACGGCGGCATCGAATCAACGGCTTACCGAGGTCGATTAGGTGTCGAAGACGTAGAGGAAGGAGAGGGGAAACGATTCCAGCACTCAGGTAGGGTGGAGGAGGGTCATGGCGACGGCGGCGTGGATGGATTCAGGTCGGCGGCTCCGGTGAGGCGGATACAGAGAGGTGGGAGGTGGAATTGGCGGCGGATCCGATGGGGAACAGAAACCCTAGGCCTAGGGCACGGCGCCAGGGGCCTAGGTGGTACTTATAGAGCGCGGAAACCAAGGGTGGCCGTCGGTGGCGTCGCGGTGCCGCCGTGGCACCGCTGCGATTCGTGCCGTACGGGGAGATGACGATGGCGGCGATCTAACTGAAGCGGTACGCGCGTTAGGTGGGCTGGGCTGCGCGTTAGTTAGCTTAGGTGGGCTGGGCCAGCTGCTAGCTGCCGCGCGCGCAGCTGGCTTGCTTCTTTTATTTTTCCTTTTCTGTTTTTTTGTAGGTTTTGGTTTTGGAAGAAAAGGATGGGTTTTAATTTAGTAAAAATTCTAGGAAAATTAGGCTAAGTTATTTAGGTAATTAGAAAACAATTTCTAAGATTTGATTACAAAAAGTTGAGATTAAAAGTGCTGTTTGCATTTGAACCAAATTGAATGAATTTTCAATATTAATTTAACATTATGGAAACAAGGCATTTTTAATAGGGTTACCCCTAAGGTTTAAAGTGATTTAAAGTTTATAATTGTGTGGTGAACTTCATGGATTCAAAAGGGTACTGATTTGAAGACTTGGTTTGAATTTGAAAATGATTTAGAATTAATTGATTGATTTAAAGCAACAATTTAATAGGTGATCATTAATGAATTGTTTGGAAGCAATTGAGGTTTTTGATTTGCAATTCTTTATTTGAAAAGATTGTAACAGACAAGTATGAAGACAAAGGTTGATTAAGTTTGAATTTCATGATGAAAACAATGCAACAGAAAATAAAATGAGGATGATGACATGATGCATTGCTTAAATTAAACAAGGAATAAAACAACTAGGGAGTTTTCATACTTGGATGTTACACTAAGTGAAGTTCGGAACGTACCTTCATCCGAGTTAGTGCCATCCTCTTGCTCCTCTAGATTTTCAGAGCTAGGAGGAGTTTCAATCTTCCAAAAGGGATCATCAGCCTGAGAAGAAGGTATAAGAATAAGGGTTATTAGTCATATCGAGTGGAAAGTGTGAAAGAAAAAGTATGAAAACCGAGTCTTTACCTTGGGGGCCGGGTTCTCACGCGTGAAGGGTTCTAACCCGGCTATATTCCGGATTACCTCCAGCTTCTCTGTCAAGAAGCTCTTGATAGTCTTGTTGGTATCTCTGGCTGCAAAGCTATGGGTGGAGTACCGGAGCGAGTCCGTGGTGTGCCCTGAATACTCGCACATTAACTTAGTGCGGATGGAGTTGGGTTGGATCCGGAAATCGACCCAAGTTTTCACCAGGTTAAGCCCAATGAGACCTTGGGCCGACAGAACAGAGATTTTGGCTAGTAAAGGCCGGATGGCCTCCCTGTCCGAGTCAGGGGCGAAGGCGTTGAAAGTCTCGGAGATATCGAGAAGGCCCTCCGAGTAACCCGGCAGTTTCTTTTGGCCGGGTGGGGAGGTGTCTCGGCAATAGAAGTATGAGAGTTGCCAGTGTTTGACGTGGGAGTTGAGAGTGAGGGGTGGCATCAGAGAATTCTTGCGGCGCTGGATAGAAACCCCGCCGCAAGCGAGAAGTGCCCCGTCACCGCTTTCGCGGCACGGTTTGCACTGGAAAAGCTCGACGAAAAGAGCCAAACTTGGCGGAGTGCACAAGTATGACTCGGAGAGAACGATGAAGTGGGAGATATTTAACACGGAGTTAGGCCCTATGTCAAAAATGCGAAGGCCATAATGGCTCAGAATATCACGGAAGAAAGGGTGACCCGGAGGACGGAAGCCCCGGGTCACGTGTTCCACAAAGCATATTACCTCATCCTTCGCCGGTGTAGGCCGGGTCTCGTTGCCCGACACCCTCCAGTGGATTTCCTTTTGAGGGGGTAGAACCCCTAACTCGGCCAGTTCTTCTAACTTGGCCTTCGTAACCGTGGATCGCGCCCAATTGGCGGATTTGGAGCTGGTGGTCTTGGCCTTGGCCGGTGTTTTCCCCTGCTTCTTGGGAGCCATGTGATTGACCTGCAAAGCACGAGGTAGAAGGATACAAGGAATAAGACTCGGAAGCCATGAGTTGTCTGAGTATTGGCGAGTGATATCGAGACAACATGGAAGTTGCATACTATCCGGGTATCAATCTGCAGAGTAAGGTTCAAACTATCCGGGTATCAAGCATCATAATAAAAGTTATGGAGGCCTATGCATTGAAAGAGCCTTTGAACGCGATGGATGGTTGCACAGGTACCTATTGCGAATAAAAAGAACGGAAAAGGGAAGATTTTCCGGGTGACGGAAACAAGGGCGGAAAATTTGGGCGGCCCGAGCCCAGATTGGAGACTCCGTTTCTAGATTTGTGGTAAAATTAACGACTATGGGTGGTAGGAAAGTGAAATAAATTCTATATCCAATTCATTGGATGAGCTAGAATGAATACGAGCAACTTAATTCGGCGTGACCAGGAAAAGGACCGGCGAGTTGACTTAGATCTAATCTGGAGAAAATCAAGAAATCGCGGAGGCTAGTTAATAGATGGGAGAGGCTTACTGGAGGGGATTGCAGTGAAGCTCGACGGAGGCAAATGGCACAAGCCTGGTGCCCCTTTGCGATTCCCGGCGGGCAGGTCGGGGGTCCGGCGGCGGATCTGGGCGGTGGTGCAGAGCGCACCGTGGCGGAGCGTAGCCGACGGTAGATAGGCTCCGGTGATGCACGCGAGGTTTCCGTGGTGGCACTCTGTGAGCTAGAGCACTGAGGAAGAAAGGAAGAAGAATGGGGGGAAATGAGCTGTTGGGGTTAGGGTTACCCCTAAGAGCCAATTTATAATAGCGTGAGTGGATAAGCCCAGTTCAACGGGTGGGAGCCGGAAGTTACGGAGTAACGGCTATCTGTTTATGTTTTGCGAGATACGCTTTAAACATTGGGCAAGGTATCCGGACAGAAATAGGAAGGAGATATTCTTCATAATATCAAGATCAATTATTGAGTAAAGTACAGGATCTTGACATTTTTATCAGGGCTTAGACCCGGAAAGCTAAGTGTTTGGAGAGAAGCCGGGTTACTATATGGCCACCATGGAGTTGGGCCTAGCTATTTATCAAAGCGCTTTAACCCGGCCTTCATGCATTCGTGCATCTGATGTTTTTGCAGGGAATAGCAAGCGCTTCAAGGAAGGATCTGTGAAGCCCAAGCTATTCTGGGGACTACTGATGGAGGGATAATAACCCGGTAGGCCAACTCCAAGGTATAACCCGGCCCAAAGGACGCTGCGCAAGATCCGGCTAAGGATAAAGAAACTTCTGGAAGGCCCAAGTTTGTAGGTCTCGTAACCCGGATTGTGGGTTACGGTAAAGGAAAGTTAGGGTTTGTATGTGGTGTCCGGGTAGGATCCAGGGTGCGTCTTGGAGGACAAGCCAGGGGTACGGGTGCTTTATAAACCGACCCCTAGGATTAGTTGAGGGAGATCTAAGAACCCTAGCAATATCGCTTGGTATCGAGTATCCAATGTAACACGAGAGTTGAGTTAATAACTTGAGATCGGAGACTCGGCGACTTGATTGCCGGCTACCAGATCGAGTTCCATCATGCTTTCCTCTGAGCTAAGCCCTCTCCCAAACGCCTGTGTCGTCTTGCCCCAAGATCAGTTACCCCCGGTAACGTCTGCCGTGATTATCCCACGACTACAGGTAGAATAGCCAAGTGGGCCATTGAGATGGGAGATTATCACATCAACTACGAGCCCAGGTCTGCAATCAAATCCCAGGCTTTAGCTGATTTTATCAATGATTGGACTCACACAATCATGCCCACAATAATGCCAAGTTCCGAGTCTTGCGTGATGCACTTTGATGGTTCTAAGCAGTATGAGGGGTCAGGGGATGGTGTGGTACTTACATCGCCTAAAGGAGACAAATTGAGTTACGTGTTGCAAATTCACTTCGATTGCTCCAACAATGTGGCAGAGTATGAGGCATTATTGCACGGACTACGAGTAGCAAAGGAGATGAACATCAGGTAAATACGGTGCTATGGAGATTCGATCTTGTGGTACAACAGGTCTCAGGGACCTGGGATAGAAAGGATGCAACAACGGCAGCATACCGCAGAGAGGTAGACAGGGTGGCCGGGTCTTTTTCCGGGTATGAGGTGGAACATATTGACAGGCGAAAGAACGAGGCAGCAGATGCGCTCGCAAGACTTGGCTCGCGCAGAGAGCCGGTTCCACCTAATGTTTTTCTGGACGAGTTATGGCGGCCATCTGTCAAAACCGAATCTAAAGAAGAGGTGGCTAACCAAGACCCGGATTTGGAGCTCGTGGCCACGGTACGTGTTGTTCCCGAGTGGACAGAGCCGTTTTTGGCCTACCTATCACGGGGCGAGTTACCACCACATGAAGTTTTATCCAGGCAAATCCTGAGACGAGCAAAGGCCTATTCTATTATCAACGGGGAGTTGTACAAAAGAAGTGCAGCAGGAGTCTTCTTGCGTTGTGTAGCACCGGAGGAAGGCCGACAAATTTTGAAGGAGATCCATGAAGGTGATTGTGGGCATCATGCCTCCACAAGATCCCTTGTGGCTAAAGCATATCGGCACGGTTTCTTTTGGCTCACGGCCTTAGCAGACGCGGAGCGCTTGGTGGCAAGGTGTGATGGATGTCAAAGGTATGCTCGCCAAACCCATGTGCCGGCTATGGAGTTGCGAACAATCCCGTTGACCTGGCCGTTTGCAGTTTGGGGTATGGATATGGTAGGCCCCTTTCACATGTCACCTTGCAAAAAGACCCATCTTTTGGTGGCTATTGATAAGTTTACTAAGTGGGTTGAAGTTATGTCAGTCATCAACTGTTAAGCAGTCACAACAGTCAAGTTCATGAAAAGGATTATCTATCGGTTTGGATATCCCCACAGCATAACAACGGATAATGGAACCAACATGTCTCTAGGCGAGATGGAGAAATTAAGTGGAAACAATGGAATCTGCCTCGACATAGCCTCGGTAGACCATCCACAAGCTAATGGACAGGTGGAGAGGGCAAACCAGGAGTTACTTCGTGGGTTGAAACCACGGCTGAGAGTCCCGTGCCTCAGAGCTGCTGGAGCATGGGTTGAGGAGTTACCATCAGTGGTTTGGGGAATTAACACTACACCTAACAGATCTACTCAGATGACCCCATTTTTTATGGTTTATGGTGCAGAGGCAGTTTTGCCGAGTGACATTATTCATGATTCACCCCGAGTGGCGGCTTATGTTGAGGTGGAGAATGAGAAGACCCAGCAGGATGCCGTGGATATGCTGGAAGAGCACAGGGAGCATGCTTTGGAGAGATCAGCCATATATCAGTAGGATTTGAGGCGATACCACAGTCGGCGAGTCAAAAACCGGGTCTTCCAGGAAGGGGACCTGGTATTACGCTTAGTACAATCAAAGGAGGGAAAGCACAAGTTATCTCCACCATGGGAAGGCCCGTTCATCATAAGCCGGAATTTGCACAACGGATCATATTACTTAGTAGATGCAAGGGAAGAGTCGGATACTGTCAATGACACCGCCCACACCACTTCATCTATGCAAGACAGGGAAAGACCATGGAACGTGGCTCAGCTACGTCCCTACTACACTTAGCATAGGCTAGGCTTACAAGTTGAATTACACGATGTAACAGGCAGCAGGTTTCAGACGCACTCTTTTCCTATCCAGGGTACCTAAGAGGACTGGAGGGTTTTTAATGAGGCGGCTTGCTGACCTAACTTTTCTTATATCAATAAAGAGATGGTTAAACTATGATATTGTTTCTTTCTTGTTTATTTCTGTTAAGTTTGTTTTTAATTTTTCTGTTTTTTGTTATGTTTTTACTCTATCAGGTAAGTACTAATTGTTTGGTTATAATATGCTAAGATTAATATTTTTATGGAATTCATATATAGGTCTTGGGGGCTGATTGCTTGAATAGCACAGCTATAATCTCAAGACCCGGCCATAATGCCATTAAGTTATAAGTACCGATTACTTGCAATAAGTACGGTTACAATCTTATAACTGGACAATAGAGCCAAATTTTCTTGATCTCTCTTGTTTAAGCTTGATGTGACTCACAATAATGTGGCGAGCTTTGCTAACGTATAATCATAATCAGTCATGATGCCCACTGGGACTTGCCTGACCCTGTCTTTATAAAGTTATAGCAGCACTGAATATCCACGCGAAAGCCGGCTTACAACAAAGAGGATCGAAAGGGTCATTCTGATGAGGGGATAGTAACCCGGTATCCCAACTCCCAGGTGTGACCCGGCCCAAACGGCGGCTGGACCAAATCCGGCTAAAGACAAAGAAGCTTCTGGAAGGCCCAGGGCATGTAACGTTCGTGACCCGGATTGTGGGTTGCGGTAAGGAAAGTTAGGGTTTGTGTATAGAGTTCGAGTAGGACTCAGGAGGCGCTTTGTAAAGGCAAGCCAAGGGGGGTATGAGTGCTATATAAACCAACCCCTAGGCTTAGCCTCAGAGAGATTCAAGTCATAGTTGTAACACCTGTTATCGAGTATCCAGTATAATCATATCGAGAGCCGGCGAGTTGCTTTCCGGTTCTTAGATTGCTTTCGCCATGCCCTCCTTCGAGCTAAACCCTCTCCCAAATACCTGTGTCGACTTGCCCCAAGATCAGTTACCCCAGGTAACATCTGCCGTGATTATCCCACGACAGTTGGCGCCCACCGTGGGGCCTGCGTCCAAAGGTGTTTGCATCACGGGAGAAGCTCGGAAGAACATGAAGAATCTCATCGTCGGAGAAATCTACGTCAACAGCCAAGGAAAGAAGATGGTAGACGATTCTGGCTGGGGGCCAGAGTCGGATCACCTCGAAACCGGATCCGTCGTGACAATCGGCCACATCAACGTCTTCATCGGTATGGTATGTACTTCCAATTCGAATCGTGATAATCTTGGATCTGATTCCGTGTCAGGGGAAGATGAGCATGTTCAATCAGAAAAAGAAGAATCGATCGGAACAACGGATCAGACAGAGAGGGAGGATGATACCGAGTCTATACGAGATTTGTCGGAGGATCGATATGAAAGGGAAAACAGCGAGGAAGAACAGTACGAATCTACACCGGGCATCATGCGCCGGGTTGCAGTCTATGCGGCTCCCGCGACCAATCTCAATCAAGAAAACGCGGCCGCAGCGCCAGCCGGGGCGGTTCAGGCAGCGGCCCAGCAGCAAGGAGCAGTTGACCCGGTCTTGGTCCAGGTCGATGGAGAGTCGGCGTCTGTCACCAGTCGCCCAGCAGACGAGGAGCGACACGCAAATATGTTCGGGTTCCAAGAAAACCGGACACCGGGGGCGGGCCCCTCAAACCCGCGTCACCCGGCTCTGTTTGATAATAATTTGATTTTGGACCCCACAGTCTTGGCCACAGTTATTACCCCAGAAAACGCGGCAGAGCGTGTAAGAGACCTGGACGTGGCTCGTCGTGCATTGGAGCAGCAAAGAAGGCAAGTGGAAGCAGAAAGGCAGGGGATGGTCGCGCGGCAGCGCGAATTGGATGACCGAGAGACCCGGCTCCGGGAGGAAACGACAAGGATGCACCAAAGGCACCGAACTATGCTGCCGGCAACAGGAGGGGTTATTAACCCGACTGCCCTGGTGTTCACGCCTCAAGATCAGCCGATTCCACCGACGAACCAAGGGACCATACCGCGACCTTCAACGGGAGCACATCCGGTAAACGCGCCAGCCGGGTTACCCTTGCCACAGACGGGGGCGACAGCCGGCAATACCATGCCGCCACCACCATCACGATTCCGCACACCAGCAGGTCATTACAACAATCCCATGGACAACGTGTACGCAGCAACGCTCGCATTAAACCAGATTCCTGTGGGAGACTCGCCTCATGCGGAAGGAACCCGACGAGCAATCGATCTGCTACACACCGCGGTAGCACAGCAAGCCAATTATCCGGATCATAGAAGCGGGATGCATGGGACGCCGTACGCCAGTCAGCAACAGGGCAATGTCCAAACAAGTGCGGCACAACGAAGGGAAGAGCAGCAGCAAATGCCGCCTCCACCGCGTATCCAGACAGTACCAGTAGTATCAGCAGCGCAGGCGGTGGTGGACAGTTCCAGAGCCAGAAGAGCCGGGGCCGGGTCTGCAGCACACGAGTTACCGGCGGTGCCGCACCCCGCGGTACCCCCAGCCGGGTCACGCGTTTCCCGGGCAAGACCAGCCCCAACCACCCTTGCGGGACCAAAGTGCCTCTCGGACGATATCAGGGCAGAACCTTACCCGGAGAAATTCAAAGAACCGGGGAAAGTAGTGAATTATGAGCCAACAATGGATCCGGAAACGTGGTTGAGCAGCTACGAGATGGCAATGTCAATTCGCAATGCATCCGAGAATCTCCAAGCCAAGTTCATGTACTTGATGATGTCAGAGGGAGCAGCAAAGTTGTGGTTTACCAATTTACCGGAGAAGTCGATCAAATCGTGGGAGGAGCTAAAAACCGCATTTATCAAACACTTCCATGGGACATGTAAGAAGTTATTTACTATTGATGATTTAGAAAGATGCGTTCAGAAGAAAGGAGAGTCAGCACGCAGCTGGGTACGCCGGGTTATGGAGATACTCCACTCGTCTACAGATATCCAACCAAAGGACGCGCTACAAGCCATGGCGAAAACATGTAAGTATGTTCCCTTAGTGCAAAAGCTAACCCGCATGAAATCCAGTAGAAATGCAGCGGAGGTTACGATGGGAGAGTTAATGGATGCATGCAACAAGCACGCTGCAACGGATACTACAGAGGAGGAAGTTGATGACAAGAAGGCAAAAGCAAACGCAAGTAACAGTGGGAAAACCGGCAATGGATCGGCGCCAAACAATAATGGAAGTAACCAGAACAAGCGCCCGTTTGAGGGGAATTCCGAGTTTGTAGCCAATACGGAGGCCGGGTCTTCAAGACCTAGATCCGAAGGGAATTTTAATACTGGAAATCACAATGGGGGACACTACCAAGGACCTCCAAGACCAAGCAACAGTTGGGACATATTTAGGATGGCGTGCCCGAAGCATAGCAGGAATGGCAAGCCGGCCAATCATTCATTGGAGCAATGTGCCGACTTACAAAGGTGGAAGAACGAGGAAGTGAACAGAGCTATGCGAGGTGCGGGCCGAGGAGGAGGTCCGGGTCTAGGTGGAAACTTGGGTAACGGACCGCCCCCAGCCGGCAATCCGCCCGCTGGAAGTCAAGGTAACAATCAAGGTGGAGCAGGAGGTTTTCAAGCTAACCCCAAACAGCTGGGTCAATATCATGTGCACACTACTGGAGGCTCTAGCAAGGATAAGAAGATACTGAAACAAGCAGTTAATTCGGTCTCTTCCGCTGTTCCAAGATATTTGAGGTGGTCAGAACAGGAGGTAACATGGAGCAGGAGAGATCACCCGGACAGGATTGATCACCCGGGAGTCTTAGCGTTGGTAGTAGCACCACAGGTCAACGGTTACGAGCTAAAGAAAGTATTGATGGATGGAGGGAGTAGTATCAACATCCTATACTGGGAAACTTTCCTGCGCATGGGCTTAAAGGAATCACAGCTGCAAAAAAGTACAACAGTTTTTCACGGGATAGTGCCAGGTCATTCGGCATGCCCCGAAGGAAAAGTGGCACTGGAAGTAGCTTTCGGGGAGTCAAAGGACAATTATCGAGTCGAGTGGCTTACCTTTGAGGTAGTAAAGTTGCGCAGTCCTTATCATGCATTGTTTGGAAGGCCGGCTTATGCCAAGTTCATGGCAAGACCGTGTTATGTGTACCTACAGCTGAAGATCCCGGGTCCTAAGAAGACCATCACCATACATGGAAATCGAGATATAGCAGCTGAATGTGATGAGGGAGATGCGGCGATGGCCGAGCAAGCTTGCAGGAAGGAAGAGCTCAAACATTATCGTTCTAAGGTGGACCTAGAAGAGAGGACGACGTCAAAAAAGCCAACCCCTGAAGGGGACAAAGCAAAGATTAGGGCAGAAAAGGACCTTAAGATGGTAGGTTTCATCAGGGGCGAACCTTCCAAATCCCCTAATAGAGAAGAAGACGTACTGTCACACGCAGTTGATCACGCTTCAAGGACGGTATACCCGGATTGGCTAGCAAATCCGATACTCGTTATGAAAAGGCCCAGCGAATGGAGAATATGCATCGGCCACGCCAGTGTGAGGCCGATTCCCGAGAACAATTAAAGCAGTGTAATCGACGGCAGGTTTCATACGCACTCTTTTCCTTACCAGGGTACCTAAGGGGACTGGAAGGTTTTTAACGAGGCGGCCTGCTGATTCAAAAAAGAAATTTTTATCAATAAAAGAAGATGGTTTCGAGTCTTATCATGATCCTTGCTTCAGTTACAAGTAAGTAACGTTTTTATTATCAACACATCAATATCATCGAAATACATTGCGTGAATATAGGTCTCCGGGGGGCGATCTGCTTCAATAAGTAATCTCAAACCCGGAGATCCGGCCATGATGCCTATGAGTTATGGGGGCTGATTACTCGTAGAAACGGGTGCGGCTACAATCCTATAACTGGACGAAGGAGCCAAATTTCTTGATTATTCTTACTTAAGCTCGATGTGACTCGCGCTAAAGTGGCATGATCTGTTCACGTACGATTACAATCAAACTATGCAGCCCAATGGGGCTTGCTTGATCTTGTTTTTCGTATAGATGCAACGACATGGTATCCACGCGAAAGCCGGCTTACAGTACAAGATAATCAAAAGGGTCATCTAAACCACAAGTCCATGCAGAGTATAAGGCTAAAAAAGCCGGAAACTCAACAAGTATTAAGCATGACTTCAGTATTTATGTGAACAGCTATTGGTATTCAGCTTGGTAAACAGCAGTATGTCATCTGAGAAAGGCCACGCCCCCATAGCTCGTACTTTGGGTCATGGGGACTGGGGACTTCGAAACAGAAACAAACTGTTTAACTACCAAAGCCTGTAAACCTTAATTTCCGAGTATTGGGGACTTAAAGAAAAGTTCATCTATCAAAACCTACGATACTCGGTTAGCCGAGTCTCAAAAGGAAATTGAAAACAAGAGTTCGAAGTATCGAGAATAAGCTTATAAGTAACACAAGGATGGATATTATCAAAAGCCAGGGGAGGCAAAGAGTTATCATAAGTTCACAAACGCAAAGTCATAGTGTCAGCATCAATGGTGCACAGGCGCACCGCAAAAAAAAATCATATCAGTCTCGAGAAACGCAAAGCACCAGGCAGCATCCTACTCGGCATCCTGAGAGCGGTCCTCCGGGTCTAAGTCTTGGACTTGCTCCATGGCCTTGCCAGCAGTTTTACCCGGGCTCTTCACATCTGGACGAACAGGCGGAGGCACGGCTGGGGTAGAGGTAGACGGCTTTACGCCCAGCTCTGCTTCCCTCTTTGCAGCCTCTTCCTTCCTCCTAGCCAGATCAGTCGACCATTTGTCCAACATATCAATAGGGGGGGTGCCTCCACCAGGATAACCTTGCCCTCAGAATCATACGAGCTCATAATCGTGTTTAGATCCATCTTGTCGGCCAAAGCTGTGGCTGAAGGACGTACCGCAGATTGTATAGCTTTGAAATCCTGGGGCTTGAATTTGGATCCGTCAGCTTTAAACTCTGGGAACCCGGATACTACCTTCGCCGGGTCAAGCTTTGGAAAATAAGCCTTCGCCAGCGTTAAAGCCCGGGTCATCCCAATTCGGCAGGACGAACGCTTCAGTATTTCAATCCATCCAGGCGCTGTGGAAAAGGCCTGCATAAGGTTCTCCTCGCCCGGGTATACCTCAGAAGGCCACTTGATAGCATCCAGCAAAAGTTTCGTGCCGGCAAAAAACGTCCGGAGCACAGTCTTCAGAGTTTTAACTTGAGTAATGGCATTCTCCTCCGGAGCAGCAAGGTTAGCACCTGCAATCGAAAAACACAAAAGCATATCAGTAATTTTGGTTATTACAACGGCAAAATGGAGGTAAGCAAGCTAGTTGCAGATAAACAAACTTACTTAGCAAAATACGGTAAGTGTCCGTAATCTGAGTCGATAAGTTCTTCAGCGAGGATTGGGCGGCATTGTACTTCTTCTTGTATGTGGAGACATCTTTTTTCAAAGTCTTTATCTCCGCTTCAAGGGCCTCCCTACGCTTAACTTCAGCCAGCAAGAGCTGCTCAGCCTTAAGTAACGCTTCATCTGACTGAGTAATCTCTGCCTGCAAAGACCGGGTGAAGCTGTAAGCCGGATATCACGAGAGTATTTCCTCTGAGGAAATGATTACCGAAAAGTATTATGCGAAGTACCGAGGATAATTACAAAAAAAATTATACTCGGGACTTGGGGACTGGATGTATAATAAAGAGTATCAAGTAAAAGTTACCTGATGTGCTGCAGCCATACGCTCTAGGACATTTCCTTCTGAAGCTTTCATGGCGAGAAGAGCGCTCATCAGCTGGTTAAAGTCAGCGTTATCCGAGTTAGATGGCTCGGGTACCTGGAAAGTGGGAAAAGGAGCGTTTCTTGTAACAGGAGGTGGCACCCGGGTCATCCGAATATCGGAGTTTGGTCCTCCTCCCGCGCTCGAAGTTGTTCCCGTCTCCTTCTCGCCTGCGTGCGAAGCGATGGGATACCCAGTATCATGCCTAGCCAGCTCCGGTGACGACGCTTGCTCGTCGCCAGTTGCAGCGAATGCGTCATCGGCCGGCTTATTCTCGACTCGGACCTCAACCTCCGTGCCCTCTTCGTCGCTAATAACAACCGTGGCTCTGTAGAAGGTACGAAGGTGCAGTTAGTTTTTAGCTGTGAAAAGGTGATAAAGTTTGGTATAACTCTAAGGAAAGGAGTTTACCCGGTGTTCACCGGGAAGTCCGAGGGGAAGCCGTCACTAGACCCGGAAGAGACTGAAAAATGGCAAGAAAGGTCTGGGATTACATTACAAAGGAATGCCCGGAAAGAAATTTTGTTTACAATAAATACCAGGGTGTTGAACCGGGGGCGGCGAAGCGACCGGGTTAAGGGTCTCGTTGCCCGGATGGTTCCGGGTTACTCGGCGCCTAGTCGCGGGTGGCTCCTTCAGTTATGATCAAAAGGGGTGGAGATGGGGTTAGCCCCGGAGTGACGTTATGGGAACAAAAAACCAAAGTGTAAGGAGATGAAGTAAAAACCTGGAGGGCTATCCTCTGGGATTTCCTCTTTGTTCCGGCTTTGGTGGCCAGCTCCGGCTCTTCCTCCTCGCTGGCGGATCCGCCCCTGCTGTCCGTTTCTTCTTCTTCGCTTTGGTCCTCTTGCTCTGAAAAATATCCGAGTTATATCATAAAGAAGAAGAAAAGGCAGGATATAACGTGTACAAGGGAATCAAGTATGTACCTTCATCCGAGTTAACAACATTGTCTTCCTCCTCCGCATCTTCGGAATTAGGAGGGGTGTCGACCGTCCAAAAGTCATCATCGGCCTGAGGAGAAGATGCCCGGATAGTGATTAATATCGAGTCAAGAGAAGAGAATAAAAGTAAGCTGTTAGAAGTCAAAATCAAGAGGTAGGAAACTTACTGCGGGGGCTGGATTCTCGAGGGTAAAAGGTTCTAGTCCGGCTATGCTCCGGATCACCTCGAGCTTCTCTGTTAAAAAACCCTTGATCGTCTTGTTCATATCATTAGGAGCAAGGGTGCTAGGAGAGTATCGGATAGGGTCTGTGGGAAGACCCGAGTATTCGCACATCAGCTTCTCACGAATGGAGTTTGGCTGGATGCGGAAGCTGACCCAGGTCTTCACCAGGTTTAGCCCGATGAGACCTCGGGCTGACAAGATGGAGATCCTAGCTAGCAAAGGCAAGATCGCCTCCCTGTCCGAGTCAGGGGCGAAGGCGTTGAAAGTCTCGGAGATGTCAAGCTGACCCTCCGAGTAACCCGGCAACTTCTTTTCGCCGGGTGGAGAGGTATCCTGGCAGTAGAAGTATGAGAGCTGCCAGTGCTTCACATGAGAATTGAGAGTAATAGGAGGCATCAGGGAGTTCTTGCGGCGCTGGATGGAAACCCCGCCGCAAGTAAGAAGTGCGCCGTCGCCGCTTTCGCGACACGGCTTGCACTGAAAAAGTTCGACGAAAAGAGCCAGACTTGGCGGAGTGCACAAGTAAGACTCGGAAAGAACGATAAAATGGGAGATGTTTAAAATGGAGTTTGGGCCTATATCGAAAATACGGAGTTTGTAGTGGTCTAGGACGTCGCGGAAGAAAGGGTGACCCGGAGGCCTGAAGCCCCGGGTCACGTGTTCAACGAAACATATTACCTCGTCCGTTGCTGGGGAAGGTTGGGTTTCGTTGCCTGGTACTCTCCAGTGGATAGCTTCCTGTGGAGGTAGGGTTCCAAGCTCGACCAACTCCTCCAGTTTGGCCGTGGTAACAGAGGATTTCCCCCAATTGGCTGATATGGAGTTTGTGGATTTAGCCTTAGCCGGCTGTTTCCCCTGCCTCTTGGGTGCCATGGGATTGACCTGGTAAAACATTGAAGGAAAGGACGTAAGAGACAAAAACTCGGAAGTTAGCAGATAAGTGGTTACCGGCGATTTAAACACAATCCGGGTATTGCCTTGCGGGGTCAAGCATGTTTTGTCCGGGTATCGTGTGCCATTTCAAAATTTATAGAGTTTTCCGTAAAGGCAAATGTTTGGAGAAGTTGGGAGGGTGTTTGTATGCCTACCATCTGCGAATGATCCGGAGAAGTGAGATTCTCTGAGGAGGGAGAACAAAGGCGGAAACTTTAGATGGCCCGAGCCCAGATTGGGAATCTTATTTCTAAATTTGTGGCCAAGTTAATGATTGCTGGAGTTAGGAGAGCAATACAAGCTATGAATCCTATCTATGGGAATGATTATGGTAAATATCGGTGAGTTAATCCGGCGCGGCCCGAGAAATCGCGGACCACTCGATTCAGATCTGATCCAAGGGAAGGATGAGAAATTGCGAGGATGAGCTGAGGGATACGAGGAACTTACCAAAGGGGGTTGAAGAAGAGCTTTGCGGAGACATATGGCGCAAGATTGATGTCCCTTTGAGGTTGTTGGTCGGCGAATCGGGCGCTCGGCGGCGGAGTTGGGGATTGGAGTGAGTCGCGCGGTGGCGGAGCGCAGGCGACGGCGGATGGGCTCCGGCGAGGTGCGTGGGGCTTCCGTGGTGGCACTCCGCGAGCTCGGGTTTGAGGAGAAGTGGAATGGGGGAAATGAGCCGTTAAGAGTTGGGTTTGTTCCTTGAGCTCTATTTATAACCGCCCGGATGGAAGGGCTTAGCCTAACGGTCGAGACCCGGGGAGTGCGGAGTAACTGGCCATTTCGAAATTTGAAAGGCACGTTTTATGCGCAGACCAATATGATCCAGAGAAAAAGGAAGGGGAAATTGCCTTCCTCGTATCAGCGGTAATTATCAAGAAGGATGTGGGGTCAGGGAGTTTCCTATTAAGATTTAAGTCTGGGAGATTAAGGGAGAACCTAAGAAGGGAGAGCCGGGTCTTTACCTGGCTTCCTTGGTACCAGTCACGGCTATTCGTCGACGCGCTGCGTCTTGATCCTCATGTGTTTGCATCTAATATTTCTGTAGGGAATAGCCAACGCTTCGAAGAGTAAATCTTGGAAGCCCAAGCTATTCTGGGGACTACTGATGAGGGGATAGTAACCCGGTATCCCAACTCCCAGGTGTGACCCGGCCCAAACGGCGGCTGGACCAAATCCGGCTAAAGACAAAGAAGCTTCTGGAAGGCCCAGGGCATGTAACGTTCGTGACCCGGATTGTGGGTTGCGGTAAGGAAAGTTAGGGTTTGTGTATAGAGTTCGAGTAGGACTCAGGAGGCGCTTTGTAAAGGCAAGCCAAGGGGGGTATGAGTGCTATATAAACCAACCCCTAGGCTTAGCCTCAGAGAGATTCAAGTCATAGTTGTAACACCTGTTATCGAGTATCCAGTATAATCATATCGAGAGCCGGCGAGTTTCTTTCCGGTTCTTAGATTGCTTTCGCCATGCCCTCCTTCGAGCTAAACCCTCTCCCAAATACCTGTGTCGACTTGCCCCAAGATCAGTTACCCCAGGTAACATCTGCCGTGATTATCCCACGACACATTCAAACCACAAGTTATGCGGAGTCAAAGGTTAACAGCCGGAAACTCACAATTTATTAAGCATAACTTCAACCTTACATGAGTAACTCTCTGTTTTGGGCCTTAGCAAAAAACAATTATCTTTGTGAAAACTACAAACCCCTAGACTCGGACATTCGGGTCTTGGGGACTTGGGAATTTGAGAAAAGCAACAAATTGTTTAGCTATCAAGCTTAAAACCCAAAAAATCTGAGTCTTGGGGACTTGGGGACTCCAGAAATAAAGTCCATCCAGTCAAAAAATCCTGAGACCCGGAAACCGAGTCTCATCGAAGGAAAAAGAGCAAAAATCAGAAAAGCTGCAAAAAAGTTTAAGACTGGGAAACAACATATCAAGGCGAATGGCCAGAAGGGCCACCAAAAACTATTAAAGTTTAAATGTATTACAAACCGGGGAAATAGTATCGAAAGTGCACATGCGCACTATTAAAAGAATAATTGTATCAGGCACATTACATAATGCCTATTGGCCGAATAAGTGTTTGGGGCAAGAAACAAATAAAACTTCACTCGGCATCCATAGTTGAGTCATCAGCAGTGTTCTTGGCGGCCGGGTCTTCAGCGTGTTCTTCGGTGGTCTTCCCTGCTCCAATGTCCGGGTTAGTCGCAGTATCGGCACGAGCTGGAGGAGGAACAACCGGAGTAGAGGAGGAAGGCACAGTATCGGCTTCAGCTTTCTTCTTGGCACTTCCTCCTTCCACCGGGCCAGCATGTCGAAGGGTATAGGGAGATCAGATGGAACCGGCTTGTCATCAGCATTGTAGGGCGGGGTGAGCTTGCTCACATCCAGATTGTCGGCTATCAAGATGGCCGAGTGACGCACCTGCGCATGGATAGACTTGTTGTCCTTACCAGTGAACCTTGAGCCGTCGTTCTTAAACTCGGGAAATGCGTTCACGACCGTTGCCGGCTCAAGCCTAGGAAAATAGGCCTTGGCCAGAGCAAGCCCGCGGGTTACTCCAACCCGGCATGCTGAACGCTTCCAGTGATCAATCCAGGCGGGAATGGTGGAGCATGCGTCAAGCATCTGGGACACACCACCATAACCACCCGACCACTTCACAGCTTCCAAGGCCCACTTGGTACCAATAGATAATTGCCGGATCACGGCCTTCAGCGTCTTCAACTTCTCAATATCATCCTCATCCACAGCTTCTTCACCCGGACCTACAGAGTAACGAAAAAATTAAAGCAATGAGATTCGGGTTATAAACCTTACAAAACGAGAAATTCGGGTTATAATCAGTAAGTTAGGATTTTTTACCAAGCAGAGAGCGGTAAGTGTCGGCAATCTGGGCTGAAACCTTCTTCAGCGCACCCTCAGCATTTTGGGATCGTTTCTTGTATTTCTTGATATCCTTGGCAAGATCCTTCACCTCGGCTTCCAGCTCTTCCCGCAGCTTGGTCTCGGCCTAGAGGAGCTCGTTGGTTTTTGCCAACATCTCCTCAGACCGGGTCATGTGCGCCTGCGGAAACAGATAAGGAAAAGTCAGTCGGACGCAGGGTAAAACCGGGTATAACAGGTTATACAGTTATGGAAGTACCGAGTAAACTTTACATAGTTAACTCGGAACTTGGGAACTAGATGAATACATAAGCAATATTGATTAAATTACCTGGTGCTCAGCTGCTAGGGACTCAAGGATATCCCTTTCGTTGGTCTTCAGGGAGAAGAGCTCAGTTAACATTCCTTCAAAATCAAGATCGCCGAGTTTCGGCCTGGAGGAGCTGGGGTTCTGGTTACCCGGAGGCGGGGTCCTTTCCTGCTTGGGGGAGTTGATCCGGGTTGCCTGGGTGTTAGGAGTGGGGTCACCCCTCCGTGATCCCAGGAACTCGATATCCTCATCTCCTGGTTTGTGCGTTGGCAGGGGAAACTTGGCTTCCTGCTCAACCGGGTCTTTCAGCAAATCTTCTTTTTCTTCTTCTTCTGCACCGCCAGACGCGGGCTTCACAACATCCTCCGGGTCTTCCATAGCCGGTTTATCAATATTCATATCCTCAGGGTCACTGATTGTGACCTTGTCCCTGAGAAAGAGAAAAAGAAAACAGTTAGTAGATGATAAGCGAAAGATGTGGAAAACTCTAGTATATTGAATAACAAGGAAAGTAAGTTACCCGATATTCACGACGAAATCCGATGGGAGATCGTTGCTGGACCCGGAAGATGCTGACAAAGAATCGGAAAGTGAGACCCTAAGTTGTCCGGCTAACGGGTGATTCGGAGAAGGATATCTTTGAGGAAAGTGGGATGAATGAGTTTGGGGAGTACCGGCTCGGCGAGCGGGTGATGAAGGAATGCCCGGGTGAAGAGGATCGTCACCCGGAGAGTTCCGGGTTACCCTACGTTTGGTCGGGGCAGGTTCCTTCAAGTATGATGAATCGGTTAAGCGTTGGTTAAGTTCGCACATACTAGCGTACGGGTATGGTTTGGAGGCAATGGAGGAATAGGGCACCTTGAAGACAACTCCCCGGGTCTTCCTCTTCACCCCAATCTCTACCTCCGACTCAGCCTCACTTTCGTCCGACTGTGTGTCCTCTTTATCCTCTAGCCCTGGCAAATAAGGAGTATTGTCGGAAAAGAGAAAAAGTTGGTCTAAACAAGTTAACGAAGAAAGTATATGAGCAAGACTCGGACTTATCTTCATCACTATCAACCGGCTCCTCGTCTTCTTCCGAGTTTTCGGAAGGGGGAGGGGTGACTATCTTCCAGAATGCGTCATCTTCCTGAAAGAGAAATACAGTGACCAAGGTTAGTAAATGTGCATAAGAAATATTAGCCGGATAAAGGGGTGATAGTCGGTTCTTACTGGAGGAGCCGGGTTATCACGCGTGAACGGGCTAAGGCCGGATATGCTCCGGATCACCTCGAGCTTCTCGTCCAAGAAGTTTTTCATGGTTTTGTTTACATCTGAGGCCGGGTAAGTTTTCTCCGAGTAACGGAGAGAGTGAGTGACGTGCCCGGAGTAGTTGCACATGAGCTTGGGCCGGATGTTGCTGGGCTGAATCCGGCAGCTTACCCAAGTTTTTATCAGATTGAGCCCAAGGAGACCTTGGGCGGAGAGCACAGCAAGCTTATGAAGGAGAGGCTAGATAGACTACCTCTCGGCCTCGGGGGCAAAGGAATTGAGATTATCGGACAAAGTGAGGGTATCATAGGAGAAACCCGGCAATGGCTTCTCGTCGGGTAAAGAGGTATCTTGGCAGTAAAAGTAGGTTTTTTGCCAGTGTTTGAAGTGTGTATGGAGGCTAAGAGTCGGCATCAGGGAGTTTTTCCGCCTCTGAATTGAGACTCCTCCACAAACTAGGAGGGCCCCATCGCCACTCTCTCGGCATGGCTTGCATTGAAAGAGTTCGAGGAACAAAGCTAAGTTGGGAGGAACGCATAGGTAGGCTTCACATAAGACTATGAAATGGCACATATTAAACATGGAATTGGGGCTGATATCGAATACCCGGAGCTTGTAGTGGTCTAGGAGCTCCCGGAAGAAAGAGTGACCCAGGGGGCGGAAACCCCGGATCACGTGCTCGACGAAAACCACCACCTCGTCTAGGCCTGGTGAAGGCCGGGTATCCTCCAGTGGATCTCCTACCGGGTGGGCAGGACACCCGACTCGGCCAGCTCATCAAGCTTAGACTTTGTGACAGTCGATTTCGCCCAGTTGGCGGAAATCGACTGACCCGGTTTTTGCTTGCCGGCCGGGTTTTTGCCCTTTGACTTGGCGCTGGCCTTAGGAGCCATGGAGTGTAGATCTAAAAGAAGTAAAATGCAAGCGTGTGAATATCAAGAAACCCGGAGAGTGCAACTATTCGATTTAATGAGAAGAAGAAAAGGCGAAAGTACTAAGTATTTGCGAGATTTTGGCAAATAGATCTATTCAAAGACGCGTGGACAAATGTGAGATTGCAAATAGTGAAAATGTGCAAAGAGGCATAGACATGAAATTAACTAAGTGCGAGCCGTGGGAAAACATGAACTTAGGGATTACAAGGTCATGCTGAATTAGTGAGGGAATAGTGGAAAGCTAGAAGATGAGATTGGATCCTAAAATATACGCGCGAAATCAAAGGAAAAAAGGGATCTAGATCTAAATGATAGAAGGATTTACCGGATGGATTGAAGGTGATGCGCGGCGGCGGCGGTTAGCTCGACGGTGGCGGCGCCTCGAGATCTCCGGTGGCCCGATTGGAGGCTTGCTTAGGGGTGTTGCGGAGGTGATTTACGACGGCGTTGCGGGCGCGGACGGTGGCGACCTGATGGCGGCGGCGCAACTCCGGTGGCGTCCTTGCGGCGGCGGCGTAGCTTCGCTGGCGTGAGCTCGAGCTAGGGCTCGCGGGCGCGGGGTGGAGTGAAGAGAGATAGAGAAGAAGGAGAAATGAACCGGTAGATCTAGGGTTGACCAATGGAGGCCTATTTATAGGTGCGGGGGAGAAAAGCCCTAGGTTTAGGCGGTGTCGCACCCTGGTTTCTAGGGGATACTCATCGGGCCGAACTGGATAGCAGATGCTTGGATTATGGGGCATAACTGCTCCCACGTCCCAGCTTCCTGGTAGGCCTGCGCTTATGCGCGACAACACAAGCCCTGCTATTCCATCGTCGATGTAAACTATCCACTAGAGACCATAGGCACTACTGTCGACGTACTTCATATCAATCACGCAGGGTACGTCAACAGCGTTAAACGGAATGATACCACAACACATCTCTAAGACACAAAAGATTGAAATAAGGTTGCAAAATGGCCTTCACTAAGGCAGAGAATAGCAAATACAATCATCCAGAGGACACATGTCCCAACATAACATTCATTACATCAGCGGAAGCAAACAAAGGGTCTGAGTACAGACAAATCCAAATAGGCTTAAGAAGCCGGCAATGAAAGGAAAACGGAGCCCATCCACGAAGTCTCGGATCCTGCCCGGGTCCGCTATCTACTCGTCAACAGCGTCGTCGTACTCCACGTAGTAGCCTCCATGGGGATCCTCGGAATCGTCGTCTGCGTAAACCACAGCCCCAACGGGGTCAGTACAACAACGTACTGGCAAGCAAGACTCACAGTTCACCAAAGTGTAACCCGTCAACACCAAGCACAGATGCTTTGGGTTCAACGGAAAGAAGGGTGATATAAAAGATGCGGCAGCGGGCTGCACTAACCAGCTACAGAAACATACTTGACTTCCGGCTAATCCAAAAGGAGATAAGATCGAGTATTGTAACCAACTATAACTAGCCACCAAACAAACCCATCCTGGATCTCGCCCCTTATCCAAAGAAGCAATCCGAGGATAACTCACACAGGTGGATTAATGATGGTTCAGGTTATTGTGTCAATAAACCTATTACTAGTCAAGTTATCATTAGTTAGGTGTAAGTTGTCTGAGTACTTGTTAGCCAGTACTTTCACCAAGTCGTCACATAACCGCGGACAACACGGCTTCTCGAGAAGATTTATCCCTGCAGGGTGCACTACTAGAGATTTGCTTATAGCAGCATATCCTACCACAGGCGAACAAGGAAAACGGTGCTCCTGGGTTAATTAGCGCAGGCGAAGAGAAAGCAGGTGCGCCTGGGGTAGGCCAGTTACCCCAGGCGAACAGAAACCGGAAGCGCCTGGGGTAAAGTGTGGCAGGGCCAACCACGGCCGACGCTGGCACGCTTCCTTTACCGCAGGCGAATCGCGTATCGGTTCGCCTGCGGTATAACAGATACCACAGGCGAGTACGTACCGAAGCGCCTGGGGTAAAAAGTGGACTGGGGTAGCTCCCTTTAGCGCAGGCGCACGTGTAAGTAGTTCGCCTGGGAAAAAGAATAGCCTGGGGTAGCACCACTTAGCGCAGGCGCTTCCCAGAACGCGCCATTAAACACGGGAACAGAAACCCCCGCCATTAAACGCGGGAACAGAAACCCCCGCGCCGTCAAAGGCGGCCGGCCAGTGCATGCGCCCCAGTCAAAGTCCACCGGATTAATGGCCATTAAACACGGGAACAGAAACCCCCGCCATTAAACGCCGGGAACAGAAACCCCCGCGCCGTCAAAGGCGGCCGGCCAGTGCATGCGCCCCAGTCAAAGTCCACCGGATTAATGGCGGGGCGGCAGCGGCGACACGCGCGGCGCGGCGACTGGCCCGCGAGTAGTATATAAAATGGTGCCCGCCCCCTCCCCGTACGCACAGTCTCGACTCCCTCCTCGCCATTCTTTCTCCACCCTTCTTCTCCACCCTCGAACCTCGCCACAATGGAGAACCTCTGGGACGCGGGGCCCGAGAGCGACGACGACGAGCTGCAGCCAGCGCAGCAAGCGGCGCTGGAGCCGCAGGTGGTGGCGCCGGAGCCGGTGGCGCCGGAGCAGCCACCCGAGTACGACGAGGCGCGAGAAGCGCGGCGAGCCGCCCGCCACTGGAGACGCGAGGTGAGGAGGCAACCAGTGTGGCCCGAGCAGCACGCCGGGCTGCACTCGTTCGAGACCTCGCAGAACGAGGACGCGTACCGCGAGGTGCGCGGCGTCCTCGAGCAGGCCGCGACGGCAGCGGAGGCGGCCGCCGTTCGTGGCTCCTTGGAGGCGCACCAGCGGGAGGAGGCGGCGCGAGCGGTGCGCCACCAGATGGCCCAGCGTGCTGCCTCCGTCGAGCAGGAGGGCATCATCGCCCTCTACGAGGCCGACCGGCGGCAGGTTGCGCTGCAGAGTGAGCGGCGGCGCAACCGCCTGCCCTCCGAGCAGGCGCAGCTGCACCGGCTGCGCCTGCAGGCCCGAGCGGAGCGGGCGGAGCAACGCCGTCTCGCCGCGGCGAGCCAGGACGGAGCCGGCCCCTCCAACCAGCACCGCCACGACGACGTCGCTGATGAAGACGACGATGCGTAGGCGGAGCAGTCATCGAGTAGTTTAAATTTCCTATGTTTAGTTTAAATTTTTCGTATACTAGCTTAAATTCGCGCCGAATATGCATGTACGCAGTTTTCGAATTTCAATAAAATTTCGCCTGTTTTCATTTTGCGTTTGTTTGGGCCGGTTCTTGGGCTCGGGACGCGACTGGGAAACGCGCCCCCCCAGGTTCCAGAATAGCGCCGTTTAGCGCCGCGGCGGCCCCAAAACGGCGGCGTTTTGGGGCCTGGGGGGCGCAACGGCTGGAGATGCCCTGAGCGATCCAGAACGTGTTGAAAAACCAGTGCTAACACACCCTTCGGATGCATGTCAGTGGAAAGCATTAGACGCATTCGATGAGGAATTCGGGAACGACCCAAGGAACATCATATCAGGCTTGGTGCGAGCACCGACGGTCTCAATCCGTTTGGCAATCAAAGCAGCAAACATATATTAAAATGTGTTTTTAGAGAGAAACACTTGCGGTATCTCGCTAAACCAATCTATTTACGCTCGATGCGACATATATTAAATATTTTTGCACATGTTAACATTCATATGTATGTATTTTTTAAGTGAAAACCAACGTGGGGGAGCCACATATTATAGCATTCGTATTGCTCGATGTGTCCCAGGCCGTGGGGCTGTGTAATTTAGAAAATCTTAGCACAGGCGCATCATCGAGAAAACGCGCCTGGGGTAATATATATCACAGGCGCTTTTGACAGGACATGCGCCTGGGGTAATGCCATGTGGGACCGCGCAAACCAAAATCCTACGAAATTTACCGCAGGCGCATTATCTAGATAACGCGCCTGCGGTAAGGATCTGTGGGGCCGGGCATAACAGGGCATCGAGCCAAGAACATTAGAACCGGTTTGTGTCACAAACCGGTTCTAAAGGTATGTCCCCTGGGCCCACCTAGCTACCCGCACAAATGGCCGCAGGCCTTTAGGACCGGTTTGTTATACAAACCGGTCCTAAAGGCCTGCGGCCATTTGTGCGGGTAGCTAGGTGGGCCCAGTGGACACTCCTTTAGAACCGGTTTGTTATACAAACCGGTGCTAATGCTTAGCGCAGGCGCATTTTCCAGTATGTGCGCCTGGGGTATACCTCTGTGGGCCCGCGCAAAACGAATCGCTAAGAACGTTAGCGCAGGCGCACATCCCTTTGTTCGCCTGGGGTAAGGGATAGCGCAGGCGCAATTCACTCGTTGTGCGCCTGTAAGTACTCGATCTGCTAACTCACAACCCGCATAATCACTCTCATCGCACATATCGAGCCCTAACCGCACGCCGCCGTCGCCTCTCTCATCGCACGACGCCGTCGCCTCTCTCATCGCACGCCGCCGTCGTCGTTGTCGAGCAGGAGGAGGAGCAGGAGCAGCAGCAGGAGGAGGAGCAGGAGCAGCAGCGGAGGAGGAGCGGGAGCAGCAGGGCAGGAGGAGCGGGAGCACGCCGCGCGCGCGCCGTCCCTCTCATCGTCGTCGTCCACGCCGGCCGTCGTCACCCACGCCGCCGTCGCCCACGCCCACGACGAACCCAGGTCAGCCCCCCCTCCCCCTCTTCCAACGCCCTCATAGTACTACTGCTGCTACATGCTTTAGCTACAACTGGATCTGATCATGTACCATTATTTCTGGATTCTGGTAGTTCAGCTCATAGTATAAAATGCTATATTTCTTACACTAGCTGAATCACCTACTAATTACATGTGAATAGAACACTGAAGCTTTGGACACTGCTAGAATTCTCCGTGATTTGTTATTAATTAAGTGCAGTATTTTACTTTGATCAATATATATGAAGGTTTTTTTGGCATGATATATGAATTTCCTGGGAGTTTTTGTGCCATGTGATGACAGCAATGCAAGGAACTGTTTTTGTGGCCATGCATATGTGTGCATTCAATTTCTGTCGCAGGTACATTGAGTGCCAATGTTTTGTCGGAACGTTGATTCATTTCCGTTCCGGCGAATTTCTGGCACTCCGGCATGACCATTTATATATAGCCGAGGTCACGCCGAATTTTTCCGGTGACTAACAGTATACGTTTTGTCTACTGCTAGCTAGGGCATGTCTTCTTCTACTACGGATCCGGCTTTATTGGACCACTACATCCTTATGGCCCGAGAGTCGCAAGAGGAAGATCGGACAGAAACTGACCATGATGTCGAGCCCCTCAATGATGACGGGCTCACCGGTGGCGAGGAGGAAACCACTGATAGTGGCGCGGGGGGTCCCTCAGGGAGCAGCACGACGGGAAACAAGCGTCGAAAGCGAGCTCCGAACAAGGTCGGCACCGTTCGAGAGAAATTCACGAAGGTGGACCCTTCCAGTGGCACGCCTCTAATGCCATTGGACCTTGTGAAGGGGTACTTCCTCCAACTTGGCGCGATACTTCGAGACGTCGTCAATGTCAACGAGCCGACTCTCAAGAAGAAACTAACTCTGCGCGCCCAACTCATCTCGAGGCTGCACGCGCGGTACGAGTTCCCTCCCCCCTACAACAACGAGAATCTGAAGGGCAACCTCGTGAACAAACTCTCCCTCACTAGATTCACCAAAGCCCTGAGCAATTACAAGACTATGGTGAGGGCGATGATTAAGGAATCGACACCATTCGAAGAGATCCATCGCCACTTCCCGCGGATTACGCCCGATGACTTCAAGACTTTCCTAGATAACGAGTCGCTTGATGTCACTAAGAAGCAAACGGGATGGGGGAAGGATCTAGCGTCGAAGAACATCGGTCACCACAATCTCGGCTGTCGTGGCTACGACGGGAAGGAGCCAGTTTGGGCGAAAGAGGACCAGGCCTACATTGAAAAAGGGATTGAGAACCCTTACGCCAAGTATGCCCATGACCCGCAATTCCAGAAATTCATGAGGTCGAGGTACAGAAAAGTAACTCCGACCGGGGAACTTGTCTCGGACCCGAAGATGGTGGAGGGTGTTATTTTGGTCACGGACGATAGCGTGAAGAATGTTGAGAAGCTAGTGGTAAGAAATTTACCATTTCATGCAACTCATCATCATCAAGTCCATGATTTCATTCTAGTACGAAACCAATTCTAAACCGTTTATATGTTGCTTCTGCAGCTAGAAGAACAACAACTTGAATCTTCCTCGTCGCAGACGTCGACGGCCAAAGTCGCGTGGGATAAGCCTTTCATCAGGGGGTACAACAAGGCAAAGAGCCAGGACCCTCTGAAAAGGCCGCACTTAGGCCGTATCACCGGCGGCGGACTTAATAAGAAGCACGCTCACCATGGCTTGGCTGAGCCCAGCACTAAGGAGTCGCGGGCGGCGAAGAAGAGCGAGGAGACGGAGGAGCTGAAGAAGAAGGTCCATGACTTGGAAACAAACATGGAGAAGAAGATTGAGAGAACGGTGGGGGAAAAGATGAATGCGCTCATCCCAGCCGTATTTGAAAAAATATGTGGCTACATCGCCGGCGGCTCACAGGGGCCGTTACCGACGTTCAACATACCGTCGATGTTGGTCGTGCCCGCCGCGGCCGCCGCCGGTGGTCCGTCGACGTCGGCCGTGCCTGTCGCCCCCGCCGTGCCCGACGCGCCTGCCCCCGATGGACCGTCAGCCGTGCCCGACGCGCCTGCCCCCGATGGACCGTCGGCCGTGCCCGACGCGCCTGCCCCCGATGGACCGTCGGCCGTGTCCGGCGCGGCCACCACCCCGTTGCTCGACGAGCCCACCATCACCTGTGGTCCGTCGACGTTAGCCGAGCTCAATGCCCTCACGGTAAATTATTGACCATCTCAAAAGCTGTAGCCAGTTCAATATAACCCTACTCTCTGACCTATCCATGCATGTTATCGCAGGCTGACGCGACGGGATGCACCTTCCTGCTAAAAGTGGGAAGCGAGTTGAAGGATGTTGCAAAGGGGAGCATCTTGCAGCCACTATCCCGCAAGTACCATTGCAGAGATATACCGGACAACGAGCTTCGGGTTCGCGTCGATCTGGTGCTACCGGGATTCGAGAACTTGTATCCTCCTAATCAACCCGCCGATGCCGACAGCGAGCTGAATCTCGGCCAACTGGACAATCAAATCTTGCTATGGCCGAAAGCCCTTATTCGGCTGAACACGACGTCAGGGTCGGCGCCAAGCCAAGCCATGACCGTCACCACTACACCGGTTGCGCCCGCGGCAAGCCAACAAGACAAGGTCCAACATGGCAATGTCCTCTCTCCACCTCCGGTGGATCCTCCTCCTCCCGAGCACGAGACGTCCAATGACGAGCAACATCACGAGCATGAGACCCATGACGAGTACATGGATATTGAACTTGCTCCCATTGACGATTTCATAAATCAGTTGGATGGCGAGAAGCCGGTTCCTCCGAAGTTACCCGCCAGAACTCTTGATATCCAGAAGAAGGTAGATGGCGGAGAGGGCGGTTCTTCTGAGTTACCCACCAGAAAACCGGATATACAGAAGAAGCTAACCTATTCCCAAGAAACTCCCGAGGAGCAGACGGCCTTTACGGCTCCACAGCCTACGCTGGTTACCCCGAATACACTCCGTGCTACGGCCGCGGAGGCGGTAAAACAAAGCGGCACTCCCATCTGCTTGAGGCCGAAGAAGAATCGGAAGAGGCCGGGCAACAAGAAGAAAGGTGGTGCCTCCTCTAGTAGCCAGCCAGCGGTCTCCCGAGTCCTGGACCGTTTGCCGCCCGCCGTCCCGTGGAGGAAGGTGCATGAGATGGGTGAGCCGATGCTGCCGGCAGAGGTTGTCGCTGTCATGGGTGGTGACATGAGGACCATCCACGACGGGATTTTGTTCAAAGAGAATGAACTTCTACGTGAGAAACATCCCTCCTACCCGCTATACGTGGTCAAGGTGCCCCGATCCTTGGGCTTTGTGGATTCAAATCCCGCAGAGGTGTTCTTCATCAGATACGAAGACATATTCAGGGTCTTCCACTTGGGTAAGCTCGACCGAAGCATTGTCCGCCTGGTATCGCTCAGCATGGCGCATGATATGGTCATGGAGAATACCCCGCACATGGCGATTATGGACCCGTACTACATGAATGAGGACTACTTGCGGTCACATGCGGACCGAGTTCTTATCACGACTTACATAACGGGGTTTTTGATAGATAACAAGGATAAGAACGCCATTCTCATGCCATACTTTCCCAAGTAAGTAGTCCTCTCCGCTTCACGTCGTTACATTCTTTCTAGAATCTCCTTAGTATTCCGATTGATGATATTGATGGCTCTTGTTCGAAATGTTCTGCGCAGAAACGGAGGATGCGTACTCATCGTCATGGAACCGCATTGGTCACAATGCACTTATCTTGATGCGGGTAGGGCGGTGCAGAAGGACTACACCGACATAAGAGCTGTTCTTAATAGTGCCCTCAACGGCTTCGCCGCCGATTTAGGCAAGCCCCTAAAAAAGGAGAAAATAGTCCGAGGCGCCTACGTGTGCACCCACGTAACAAACTTCCCCTGCCTCAAGCAATCGGAGCAAGAATCTGAGTTGGAAGCCTGGTATGTCATCTTTCAGATGAGGGAGTACTTAAAGGATGCCCAACAGGCCCATCTACCAAGTGATCTCCGAGACCTGACCACAAAAATGGCCAACACCACCGATGAATATGTGCGGGCTGAGTTCCGTCGCATCCAGCGGAGGATCTGCACGATACTCTCGTCGGATGTCATCACTCGGGGTGGCTTGTTCTTCCACGGCCACGCACCACCGAGCAACCGTGACATAGAAGCACACCTACGAGAGCAACGTGACACCCAGACATTCAACACGCTACAAGGCGTTCGTCCGTTCCCGCCGAGAATATAGGATTGACAAAATGTTAGTATACACTTGCATCATATAACTTTTAGACCTTTATTTGTCGTGTTTTATTCGTAAACCTTGATGCTTCTATTTTTTGATAGTTATTTGCGGTCTATTATCACTTTCGATGCTAAACTCGTATTTTTGTCCTATGCACAGATGACATGGTATGTTGTGTATGTCGGTAGGGTTCCCGGAGTCTACGACGACTGGGACCAATGCCGAAGACAGGTGCACGGTTTCAGCGGCAACAGCTACAAGGGGTACAAGACCATGGTGGAGGCGGAAGCTCGATACGCCACTTACCTAGCGAGAGAGAAGACGGAGAAGACGAGGGCCCGGATGACCACATTCGCCATCGCCGTGCTTATACTCCTTGTACTCCTAGTGTTGATGCTACTTGTTGTTTTGCTTGTCTAGATAACTAAACTATCGATTTGTTTGGACTATGTACTCCTAGTGTTTGAACTATGCTTGTAACTAAACTATTCGTTTCGAGACTATTTGGTGATGATCGAAATATTTCTGTTATTTTGCTGTCATTTTCATATTTATTACTGTCAATTTGCTGTAATTCTGTTATTTTCGTTTCTTTTATTTTTTGACGCAGCAAAACCATACCCCAGGCGAACAGGGAAGCATACCCCAGGCGAACATGTACCCCAGGCGCACAGCGCTTGTTCGCCTCAGGTAAGAGGATTACCCCAGGCGCATAAGTCTTGTTCGCCTGGGGTATGTCAAGATACCCCAGGCGCATTTGGTTGTTCGCCTGCGGTAAGTCATTACCGCTGGCGAGGTGGTCCCAGGCGAACAGTCATTCGCCTGCGGTAGGCTAAATTGGTTCGCCTGCGGTAGCCTTTTCCCTACTAGTGGTGTGCTCCAGTACCCGTACACACTCAAGCCACCAACTAAAACTCAGGTGGACTCGACACGACTCGAACCATCACTACAGCCTGTCCTAGGAGCCACGGAGCTATAAGGTCCCAGCCACGCAGCCGAATACTCAGCGCAGGTGTGCAAAACTCCCGCAGGACACAGCACCCCGGCACTACAGGCCTCGCCCTATATGTGTGCGTCATCATCAGTAACCATGGGAGCGACCCATTCATGCGTATGAGCCAAATGGAACACCCGAACTAAGTGTGGCTCTTCGGACAAACTGCGGATCAGATCAAAGTCGAGGGGGGTTCCATACCACCACCCGGATGCGGTGAGCACGCTCATCATGGATCAGTAGACAAGACCCTTTTCCTAATTAGGGTCGACACTAGCAGGCCTCAAAACCACGACGGGCCTCCTGCCGGTGCCTTAACATCAAATTATTATTATTACCCAAGCATTAACAGGTTGATTGTTTAACCATCGAGCCCAAATGAACATAATAGAATATGATAACAGAAAGTAACGGGTAACAGACTCGAGCAGAAACAACCCTAAGCATGCTAGTAAGACACGGGCTCAAACAACGGGGTTATAGGACTGGAGGTGAGGCAATATCATGGTTTCATGGTATCATGTGATAGGCTCGTAACAGAAGCAACGAAACATATGGCTAGCAGAAATAGACAACGGAAAAGTATCGGTAACCAATGTTGAAAGGAACACAGTGGTTCATGTGAGTGATAACTTGCCTGCAAACCCAGTAGCCTGGTACTGAGCTAAAACCTCTGAAGGGGTGTCGTAAGGATCGTCGGTCTCAACATCGTCGTCTAACCGAGAAGAAGCAAACAGACAATGCAGAAAGGGTAGACAATCAATATCATGGCATAGTGCACAATCATGGGGATGATGCATGTCATGTTAATAGTTGCATCAAAATAAACTAGTTGACATGGTAACACAAATTAAATGGACACATATGCAATTTTGAGTTGCATATGAAAAGCCCATGAATTTTGGGTTAGATTATTTGTTTTCCAACTAATCAACAGATGAAGGTGAATTAGTATGATGCATGTATGAGGAAAACAACAAAATAACAACAATAGAACCAATTTAAAATAGGGTTTACCAATTTTGGAAATTTATTTAGCAAGTTATGGAATTTTGGTTCCTTAAAGTTGTCACACAGGTATTTGTTGTTTTCACCAAGTTAAATTGTTCAAAACAGATAGCAAAGTTTATATTTGAAAAGAACACCAAATTTTAGTTGGATTACATGTTTCAAATATTGAAAAAGGAGTTAGGATGGATTTATTATGATTGAAACAATATTAAACAAGTTTTAAATGAATTTAAAACAAGTATGAATTTGATTTGAATTTTATTTGTTCAACACATAAATTCAAATTCATATTTGAAAAGTTTATACTTTTCTAGGTTGAAAACATATTTTGCATGTTCAAAATAATTTTATTTGAGCAAGTTGTGATTTTATCAAATTTAAATGAATTAAACAAGGATTAAATTATTTAAGCAATTTTAATTATTCAAATCATGAAACAAAATTTATATTTGAATCGGTGGTTCAAAATGGTATGGAAAACATATTTTATTTGCATGATTTGGATTAATAATGAATTAGTTATGGATTTTTGCAAATGTGAAAGGAATAGTTTGAATTTGAAATTTGAAATTATTTGCAATGTTCAAAACAGAAAACAAATGGCTTAATTAGATAGAGTATTAAATTTGGTATTGAAAACATATTAAAAATGTTAAATTTGGAGTTGTAATTAATTAGTTAGGCATTTTTAAAGTTTGGTGGTTAATCTGCCATTTAATTCCACAGCTAGGGACCTTAAAAAAAAACTGCAGGGACCTAAAATAAATAGACAAGGACCTGTGCGAAAATTATGGCGCTGTGTCGGATCTGTAAATAAACAGAAAAAGGTTGTGGCTACGCGCGGGGGGTGGGGGTCGAACCCGCGACCCCTTGGGTGCGCGCACAGGGCGCTTGCCACTGGGCTGGTGATGATTTCGTGTCAGGTAGTAGCAGCGAGGGGAGATAACCTTCAGATAAACGAAAATAACTGAACTTTGTTCAGTTCGATCTGAACTTCTCTGCAGCGCTCATGGTACAGCGAAGGCGGACAGGAACGACAGGCGGTCGACGATGGGCAGTTGCGGCAGTTGTGGCTGCTCGCCGCGGATCGCGGCCGTGCGTGCGGTGGCCTCCGCGTGCGGGCGCTGCGGGCTGCCGTGCGCTCGGTGTGCGAGCGGGAATAGGAGAGGAACGAGGGGCGGATGGTCGTGCTCACCTGCTGTCGAGATGGAGGGAGCAGGGGGGCGGACGGCTGCCGCTCGGTGGCGGAAACCCGGCGATGGCGGCGGAGCTCCGGGCGCTCCCGGCGGGAGCCGAGGGGTGGCGAGGTAGAGGAGCGCGCGGCGTTTCCGTTCCCGGCCCTAGCGCGGCCGGGCGGGCGCCGTGGCGCCGGCGATGGTCGGAGGAGGGCGGCTGCTGGGAGGAGCTCGGGGAGGATACAGAGAAACGAGAGAGAAAAGAGGGAGGAGATGGAGGCGCTCGAGGGAGGAAGAGCGATTAGGGTTAGGAGGGGCTCGGCCTCGAGCTAAAAGGAGGAGGAGGGAGGGTACTGGCCGTTGCCTGCCTGCTCTGTAGGCGTGGACACCATGGATGTCCAGCCGTACAGCAGGTAGGTGACGACAGGTGGGGGGTACGGGCCTTCGGGGCAAAAGGGGGTGGCCCAATTGGGCTGCAGGCCCTATTCCCCCTCTCCCTCTCTTTAAATTTTTTCTGTTTATTACATTTTTTTTTGCAGATTTGGATAAAGGAGATAAAACAAGTGGTTTTAGGGTTTAGCAAATGTTTAGGATAACTTCTTATTGTTTTGTTTTTTGTAACAGCACCTAAAACAAACTTTGTTTTCCAAAATAATATTTATTTAGTTAATGTTTGGCAATTAGATGAATTGAGCAATGTTGCTATAAAAAGAATAAATGCCACTTAACCAATTTAAAGTTTTTGAATCCAAGTTTTAGGGGAACAAATTGTTTGTTTGTTTTGTAGTTTTTTATTTGGCACAAGGTAACATAACAAGTATGAGCAAATGATTTGAATTTGGTTTGAAATTACAATTGGAAAACAATGCAAACAAATGCAAACAAAAGGCAATAGATATGATGACATGATGCAAAACAAAAATAAAACAAGAAACAAACATTTAGGGGGAGATTTTCATACTTGGGATGTTACAAAACGCCCCCCCTTGAAGGAATCGCGCCCCGAGATTCCTACTGAGAAGTGAAAAGGTCCGGATACTTCTTGCGAAGATCCTCTTCAGTCTCCCACGTTGCCTCTTTATCGGAATGATGCGACCATTGCACTTTCAAGAACTTGGTGCTCTTGTTGCGAGTCTTACGCTCGGTCTCATCGAGAATACGAACAGGGTGCTCCTCATAAGATAGATCTTCTCGCAGTTCAATGGAATCATGATCAACTGCACGATCTGGATCTTTGAAACACTTTTTGAGCTGTGACACGTGAAACACATCGTGCACCTTGGATAGTTTTTCTGGAAGTTCAAGACGATAGGCATTTTCCGCACGCCTTGAGAGAATGTTGAAAGGACCAATGTATCTCGGTGCTAGCTTTCCTTTGACACCAAAACGATGAGTGCCTCTGAGGGGAGTTACACGGAGATATGCTTTGTCACCAGGTGCATAGATCATATCCCTGTGCTTGCTGTCATAGTAGCTTTTCTGACGAGACTGAGCAATCTTGAGATTGTCACGAATGATGCGAACTTTCTCTTCGGCTTCCTTAACAATGTCAGGGCCTAAAATTGAACGTTCACCAGCTCCAGACCAACTGATTGGACTCCTGCATCTGCGGCCATAGAGTGCTTCAAACGGTGCCATTCCTAGGCTTGCCTGGAAGCTGTTGTTGTAGGAGAATTCAGCATATGGAAGGCATTCCTCCCATTTCATGCCAAAGGAGAGACCACATGCTCTGAGCATATCCTCGAGAATCTGATTGACTCTTTCGACTTGCCCTTGAGACTGAGGATGATAAGCCGTGCTGAACAGAAGTTTGGTGCCCAATGCTTCTTGAAAACTCTTCCAGAAATGCGAAGTGAATATGCTTCCACGGTCTGAGCTTATTTCCAAAGGAACACCATGAAGAGGAACGATCTTTGTTGTGTAGAGCTCTGCTAACTGGCTAGCTGAGATTGTTTCTTTGACAGCGAAGGAGTGAGCTACCTTAGTGAGACGATCAATAACAACGAAGATTGCATCGTTGCCCTTCTTGGACCTTGGAAAACCAGTAACGAAGTCCATTTCAATCATGTCCCACTTCCACTCAGGAATTTTCAGAGGTTGGAGAAGACCGGCTGTTTTCTGATGAACTGCCTTAACACGTTGACAAACGTCGCATTCAGAAACGTATTGAGCAATTTCACGTTTCATGCCAGACCACCAATACAGTGTTTTGAGATCCTGGTACATCTTTGTACTTCCAGGGTGTATGGAATTAGGAGTTTCATGAGCCTCCTTGAGAATAACATCTTTGATACTTTGAACTTGAGGAACTGCAATGCGTCCTTCGAAGAACACAGTTCCCTTGTCATCAATTGAGAAGCACTCATACTTCACATTGCCTGCTTTGATGTTATTTGCGATCTTCTTGATCTCAGCATCACGAAGTTGTTCAGAACGAATCTTGTCCTCGAGAGTTGGACTGGCTGTCAAGCTCGCAAGATAACCTTGAGGAACAAGACCAAGGTTCAGCTTCTGGAATTCTTAATGAAGTGGAGGTTGGCTTTCCATGATCATGAGATTATTGCAATACGACTTGCGACTGAGAGCATCAGCCATAACATTAGCCTTGCCTGGAGTGTAAGAAATGGTAAGATCGAAGTCTTTGATCTTTTCAATCCATCTCCTTTGCCTGAGGTTTAGATCTGGTTGAGTGAAGATGTATTTCAGACTCTTATGATCGGAAAAGATTTCAGTGCGATTACCCAACAAGTATTGCCTCCACTTCTTGAGGGCAAACACAACTGCTGCAAGTTCAAGCTCATGTGTGGGATAATTGAGCTCATGGGCGTTCAACTGACGTGAAGCATAAGCCACAACTTGACGTTCTTGCATAAGAACTGCTCCTAGACCTTGGAGAGAAGCATCACAGAATATCTGGAAAGGTTTGGTAGTATCTGGGCCAACCACAACTGGTGTAGAAGTGAGTCTAGTCTTGAGGAGATTGAAACTTTCATCACACTGTGGAGACCAAACGAACTTCTTGTCCTTCTTTGTGAGATCAGTGAGGGGTTTGGCAATCTTGGAGAAGTTTTGGACGAAACGACGGCAATAGCTAGCCAAGCCAAGAAAACTTCTGACTTGCTTCACCGTCTTAGGAGGTTTCCAATCAACAATTGCCTTAACCTTTTCTGGATCAATGGCTATGCCCTTGGCAGAGATGACATGACCAAGGTAAGCAACTTCTGGAATCCAGAACTCACATTTGGAGAATTTGGCATAGAGACGATGCTCGCGAAGTTTCATGAGAGTGAGACGAAGGTGTTCTCCATGCTCTTCCTCGGATTTTGAGTAGACAAGAATGTCATCAAGATATACCACAACGAACTTGTCGAGGTATTCATGGAAGACAGAATTCATGAGTCTAGAGAATGTCGCCGGTGCATTGGTGAGACCAAAGGACATGACGGTGTATTCATATAGACCGTACCGAGTGGTGAAAGCTGTCTTTGGAATATCTTCCTCTCTGATCTTGATTTGATGGTAACCCATTCTCAAGTCCAGCTTTGAGAATATTGAGGCTCCAGCAAGTTGATCAAAAAGATCATCGATACGAGGAATTGGATACTTGTTTTTGATGGTTTTCTCGTTGAGAGGACGATAGTCAACCACGAGTCTCTTTGTTTGATCCTTCTTTGCAACGAACAGAGTTGGGCAACCCCAAGCCGAGGAACTAGGTTGAATGTAACCTTTCTCCATGTACATATCGATTTGCTCCTTCAACAACTTCAGTTCAGGAGGAGCTATCTTGTATGGATGCTTAGAGATTGGAGCAGTGCCTGGTTCAAGTTCGATCACGAACTCAACTGCTCTGTCAGGAGGCATTCCTGGCAATTCTTCTGGAAAGACATCAGGGAATTCACAAACCACCGGAATAGTTTCAATAGATGGTAGAGGATTTGCATTGAGAGTGTAGAGTTGAGCAACTGGATTTTCAGCATGGAAGTAGACTATCTGGCCAGAAGGGTGTGTGATTTTGACAGACTTAGCAGGACAATCAATGATTGCTTTGTTGGCTACCAGCCAATCCATCCCAAGAATGACATCAATATCTGAAGAGTGGAGAGCTATCAGAGATGCCTGGAATGGAAGGTTTCCAACTGTGATCTCGATGTTCTGGCTAACTTTATTGCTTTGCCAGCTAGATCCCGGTGATTTCACTAGGAGAGGGATAGACAACTGTTCGAAGTTGATTCCACTGTTGTTTGCAAAGCATTGAGAGATGAAAGAGTGTGAAGCACCAGAATCGAACAAGACTTTAGCACGAAACGAGTTCACAAGAAGTGTGCCCATTACAACTTCCGGAGATTCTTCTGCTCCCTGGGCCTTGACATGGTTCACCCTCACAGTTCTCAAGACAGACTTGTTCTTGTTGCGGGGCCTAGGCGAAGGAGTGTGTACCATCACATGATTGACCTTAGAGGTAGGTAGTGATGGTAGCTTGTTCTGCGGGCACTTGTAGGAGTAGTGTCCTGATAGACCGCACTTGAAGCATGTACTAGCAGAACGAGGAGTTGTTGGACTTGGCTGAGATGGAGCACCTCCTAAAGATACCACTTGGGTGGGAGGGAGGGCAAGAAATCCTGCCGGGCTTGGCAAGCTGATGTGCGGTGTTGGAGTGGTATATGGAACCCAAACTCTTCGTTTTTGTTGAGGCATGATAGCTTTTGAGAGATTAGCCTGTTCACGAGAGTGCTTACGAGATTCCTCAACCAATTTGCGCCCATGCTCTTCATTTAGAGCGATGTTGATGAGGTCCTCAAAATTCTTGGCCTTGACGTTGGTGAGAGCATACTTGGGTTCCGGGTTGAGACCCCTGCGGAACTTTGCCATCTTTCTCGCTTCCGTTGAGATTTCATCTCCGGCGTAGCGAGCCAGACGATTGAACTCTCTTTGGTATTCGAGAACGTCCAAACTGCCTTGTGTGAAAGAATAGAATTCCTCACGCATTCTCTCCATGAGCCCATCGGGAATGTGATGGCGCACGAAGGCTTGCTTGAAATCCTCCCATGTGATTGCCACACTAGAACCTCTCATTTCTTGGAAATTCTCCCACCAAGACATGGATTGTCCACGGAGAAGGTAGGTCACGTAAGGAACACGGTCCTCGTCAGCCACATGAGCTACCATAAGAGTACGGTTCATTTCACGGAGCCAGTCATCAGCATCCAATGGCTCGGAGGAGGTATCAAACGTGCGCGGATTTAGCTCAAGGAACTCCCGAATAGACACCCGGGCGTTGCCATTACTCCCAAGGTCTTGGTTCTGCTGCATCTGCTTTATAACTTGTGTCATCTGAGACAGCACTTTCCCCATCTCAGGTGGCAGTGTGGGTTCTTCGTCACCACTTTCCATCCTGAAGAGGATACCAAGATTAACACAGTAACCGGATAACAAAATCCAATATAAGTGCTTAAAAGGATTACTTCAGACGGTAAGAAGGTAGCATGGATCAAACATATACTACCCTGAACGTTCACCATAAATGGTTTGAGTACGAAAGGATAACTAAACATAGCTAGGAATGGATACATCAATGCACGAAAGGTTTTTGAGAGAAACATGATATTGAAGCAACATCGGGAAACTCGCGACCAAAACTCCTAAGGTACTACAGAAGAACCCAGAACACGTGAAATCCTAACTTGAAAGTTTAGATGAGAAGGGAAAAATCAACGTGGCACTTCCTTACCAGAAAAGGGAGGGTGGGTGGGGAAAGAAATAAAATGGCAGAATTCCTACTCTCATGTTTCATTTTTCCTATATAGCTACAAAATAGTTTCTAGACTCAACTGCGACCAGTAAAAGGGATCCTACAGGCAGACAGGCTCTGATACCATTTGTCGCACCCTGGTTTCTAGGGGATACTCATCGGGCCGAACTGGATAGCAGATGCTTGGATTATGGGGCATAACTGCTCCCACGTCCCAGCTTCCTGGTAGGCCTGCGCTTATGCGCGACAACACAAGCCCTGCTATTCCATCGTCGATGTAAACTATCCACTAGAGACCATAGGCACTACTGTCGACGTACTTCATATCAATCACGCAGGGTACGTCAACAGCGTTAAACGGAATGATACCACAACACATCTCTAAGACACAAAAGATTGAAATAAGGTTGCAAAATGGCCTTCACTAAGGCAGAGAATAGCAAATACAATCATCCAGAGGACACATGTCCCAACATAACATTCATTACATCAGCGGAAGCAAACAAAGGGTCTGAGTACAGACAAATCCAAATAGGCTTAAGAAGCCGGCAATGAAAGAAAAACGGAGCCCATCCATGAAGTCTCGGATCCTGCCCGGGTCCGCTATCTACTCGTCAACAGCGTCGTCGTACTCCACGTAGTAGCCTCCATGGGGATCCTCGGAATCGTTGTCTGCGTAAACCACAGCCCCAACGGGGTCAGTACAACAACGTACTGGCAAGCAAGACTCACAGTTCACCAAAGTGTAACCCGTCAACACCAAGCACAGATGCTTTGGGTTCAACGGAAAGAAGGGTGATATAAAAGATGCGGCAGCGGGCTGCACTAACCAGCTACAGAAACATACTTGACTTCCGGCTAACAGAAAGGAGATAAGATCGAGTATTGTAACCAACTATAACTAGCCACCAAACAAACCCATCCTGGATCTCGCCCCTTATCCAAAGAAGCAATCCGAGGATAACTCACACAGGTGGATTAATGATGGTTCAGGTTATTGTGTCAATAAACCTATTACTAGTCAAGTTATCATTAGTTAGGTGTAAGTTGTCTGAGTACTTGTTAGCCAGTACTTTCACCAAGTCGTCACATAACCGCGGACAACACGGCTTCTCGAGAAGATTTATCCCTGCAGGGTGTGCTCCAGTACCCGTACACACTCAAGCCACCAACTAAAACTCAGGTGGACTCGACACAACTCGAACCATCACTACAGCCTGTCCTAGGAGCCACGGAGCTATAAGGTCCCAGCCACGCAGCCGAATACTCAGCGCAGGTGTGCAAAACTCCCGCAGGACACAACACCCCGGCACTACAGGCCTCGCCCTATATGTGTGCGTCATCATCAGTAACCATGGGAGCGACCCATTCATGCGTATGAGCCAAATGGAACACCCGAACTAAGTGTGGCTCTTCGGACAAACTGCGGATCAGATCAAAGTCGAGGGGGGTTCCATACCACCACCCGGATGCGGTGAGCACGCTCATCATGGATCAGTAGACAAGACCCTTTTCCTAATTAGGGTCGACACTAGCAGGCCTCAAAACCACGACGGGCCTCCTGCCGGTGCCTTAACATCAAATTATTATTATTACCCAAGCATTAACAGGTTGATTGTTTAACCATCGAGCCCAAATGAACATAATAGAATATGATAACAGAAAGTAACGGGTAACAGACTCGAGCAGAAACAACCCTAAGCATGCTAGTACGACACGGGCTCAAACAACGGGGTTATAGGACTGGAGGTGAGGCAATATCATGGTTTCAGGGTATCATGTGATAGGCTCGTAACAGAAGCAACGAAACATATGGCTAGCAGAAATAGACAACGGAAAAGTATCGGTAACCAATGTTGAAAGGAACACAGTGGTTCATGTGAGTGATAACTTGCCTGCAAACCCAGTAGCCTGGTACTGAGCTAAAACCTCTGAAGGGGTGTCGTAAGGATCGTCGGTCTCAACGTCGTCGTCTAACCGAGAAGAAGCAAACAGACAATGCAGAAAGGGTAGACAATCAATATCATGGCATAGTGCACAATCATGGGGATGATGCATGTCATGTTAATAGTTGCATCAAAATAAACTAGTTGACATGGTAACACAAATTAAATGGACACATATGCAATTTTGAGTTGCATATGAAAAGCCCATGAATTTTGGGTTAGATTATTTGTTTTCCAACTAATCAACAGATGAAGGTGAATTAGTATGATGCATGTATGAGGAAAACAACAAAATAACAACAATAGAACCAATTTAAAATAGGGTTTACCAATTTTGGAAATTTATTTAGCAAGTTATGGAATTTTGGTTCCTTAAAGTTGTCACACAGGTATTTGTTGTTTTCACCAAGTTAAATTGTTCAAAACAGATAGCAAAGTTTATATTTGAAAAGAACACCAAATTTTAGTTGGATTACATGTTTCAAATATTGAAAAAGGAGTTAGGATGGATTTATTATGATTGAAACAATATTAAACAAGTTTTAAATGAATTTAAAACAAGTATGAATTTGATTTGAATTTTATTTGTTCAACACATAAATTCAAATTCATATTTGAAAATTTTATACTTTTCTAGGTTGAAAACATATTTTGCATGTTCAAAATAATTTTATTTGAGCAAGTTATGATTTTATCAAATTTAAATGAATTAAACAAGGATTAAATTATTTAAGCAATTTTAATTATTCAAATCATGAAACAAAATTTATATTTGAATCGGTGGTTCAAAATGGTATGGAAAACATATTTTATTTGCATGATTTGGATTAATAATGAATTAGTTATGGATTTTTGCAAATGTGAAAGGAATAGTTTGAATTTGAAATTTGAAATTATTTGCAATGTTCAAAACAGAAAACAAATGGCTTAATTAGATAGAGTATTAAATTTGGTATTGAAAACATATTAAAAATGTTAAATTTGGAGTTGTAATTAATTAGTTAGGCATTTTTCAAGTTTGGTGGTTAATCTGCCATTTAATTCCACAGCTAGGGACCTTAAAAAAAAACTGCAGGGACCTAAAATAAATAGACAAGGACCTGTGCGAAAATTATGGCGCTGTGTCGGATCTGTAAATAAACAGAAAAGGTTGTGGCTACGCGCGGGGGGTGGGGGTCGAACCCGCGACCCCTTGGGTGCGCGCACAGGGCGCTTGCCACTGGGCTGGTGATGATTTCGTGTCAGGTAGTAGCAGCGAGGGGAGATAACCTTCAGATAAACGAAAATAACTGAACTTTGTTCAGTTCGATCTGAACTTCTCTGCAGCGCTCATGGTACAGCGAAGGCGGACAGGAACGACAGGCGGTCGACGATGGGCAGTTGCGGCAGCTGTGGCTGCTCGCCGCGGATCGCGGCCGTGCGTGCGGTGGCCTCCGCGTGCGGGCGCTGCGGGCTGCCGTGCGCTCGGTGTGCGAGCGGGAATAGGAGAGGAACGAGGGGCGGATGGTCGTGCTCACCTGCTGTCGAGATGGAGGGAGCAGGGGGCGGACGGCTGCCGCTCGGTGGCGGAAACCCAGCGATGGCGGCGGAGCTCCGGGCGCTCCCGGCGGGAGCCGAGGGGGTGGCGAGGTAGAGGAGCGCGCGGCGTTTCCGTTCCCGGCCCTAGCGCGGCCGGGCGGGCGCCGTGGCGCCGGCGATGGTCGGAGGAGGGCGGCTGCTGGGAGGAGCTCGGGGAGGATACAGAGAAACGAGAGAGAAAAGAGGGAGGAGATGGAGGCGCTCGAGGGAGGAAGAGCGATTAGGGTTAGGAGGGGCTCGGCCTCGAGCTAAAAGGAGGAGGAGGGAGGGTCCTGGCCGTTGCCTGCCTGCTCTGTAGGCGTGGACACCATGGATGTCCAGCCGTACAGCAGGTAGGTGACGACAGGTGGGGGGTACGGGCCTTCGGGGCAAAAGGGGGTGGCCCAATTGGGCTGCAGGCCCTATTCCCCCTCTCCCTCTCTTTAAATTTTTTCTGTTTATTACTTTTTTTTTTGCAGATTTGGATAAAGGAGATAAAACAAGTGGTTTTAGGGTTTAGCAAATGTTTAGGATAACTTCTTATTGTTTTGTTTTTTTGTAACAACACCTAAAACAAACTTTGTTTTCCAAAATAATATTTATTTAGTTAATGTTTGGCAATTAGATGAATTGAGCAATGTTGGTATAAAAAGAATAAATGCCACTTAACCAATTTAAAGTTTTTGAATCCAAGTTTTAGGGGAACAAATTGTTTGTTTGTTTTGTAGTTTTTTATTTGGCACAAGGTAACATAACAAGTATGAGCAAATGATTTGAATTTGGTTTGAAATTACAATTGGAAAACAATGCAAACAAATGCAAACAAAAGGCAATAGATATGATGACATGATGCAAAACAAAAATAAAACAAGAAACAAACATTTAGGGGGAGATTTTCATACTTGGGATGTTACAGGCGGCAAGTGCAAAATTTTCGGAGAAAAGTGATTCGGCCCGGATATTTGGGGATAAATATTAAGATACCTGTTGCGAGATATCCGGATCGAGATGGATTATGGGCGTGATATTCGGACTGATTGACAACGGTACTGAGCCGGGTCTTATCACGTTTTCCCGGAGTATTGACCCGGAAAATGGTGTTTTGACTTGGGAAAAATCGGGTTACTATATGGACCGCCTATGGAGCAAGGCCTAGCTATTATCAAAGCACTCTAACCCGGTATTTTATGAACTTGAATGTTTATTGTTTTGCAGGTAATAGCGTGCGCTTCATGGTCAATTTCACGAAGCCCAAGCTATTCTGGGGACTACTGATAAGGGGATGATAACCCGGTAGGCTAATGCCAAGGTGAAACCCGGCCCGAAGGAAATCGCGCAAGACCCAGTTCAAGGAGGAGGAGTTTCTAGAAGGCCCAAGAAGGAGCGTAGGCCTTGTAACCCGTACCTTAAGGGTTAAGATTAGGAAACTTAGGGTTGTGTGCGGTTTCCGGGTAGGATTCCGGGTGTATCTTGTACAGGAAGCCAGGGAGCCGGGTAACATATATACCGGCTCCTAGGGTTAGAGAAAGAGAGCTTCACCAGATATTCGAGTATCTTGTAATACGAGAGCTGATAGTTGTAACCCTAGATCGGAGACTCGGCGACATTATTGCCAGAGCTACCAGATCGATTGATAGCATGATTTCCCCTGAGCTAAACCCTCTCCCAAACACCAGAGTCGATTTGCCCCAAAGTAAGTTACCCCTGGTAACGTCTACCGTGATTATCCCACGACAAGACTATTACACAGCCGTCCAGATTAACAATGGGACAGACCTAGAGGCAGTAAAATTCCTCCCCCTTATGTTACTGTATGGAGCCAGAGATTGGATCAACGGGCTTCCGTCAAGAACCGTTGATAGCTAGGATGGTATGGCTAGAGTTTTTACTCAGCATTTTCGGGGAACTTACAAACGCCCCAACAACATCAACCAGTTAAACCGCTGCACCCAGTTTGAAGATGAGCCATACGTAGACTTTATCTCAAGGTGGACTGCAATGAAGAACAGCTGCTCTGGAGTAACTGACGTACAAGCAAATGCATTCTTTCGTCAATGTCTTAAAACCTGGACTCGTACCATTCATGATTGATTAAATAAAGCACAAAGATCTAGGATCTATGCTTACAACCGCGAATGAGAACGCAACGTCCTAAGACGACATCAGAGCGAGAGGTGGAAATATTGACGCTTTAATTCAAGCCAAAAAGACCCCTCGTCCTGACAAAAAAGCAACTCTAGAAGCGCAACAAAAGCCCAAAGAAGTTAACAAAGCCTTTGGAAGAGAAAATGGGAGCAAATGGAAAGGACGAAGCACGGAACCGATCGCCTACACAAAAGAAGAGTGGGAAAGAATTAAGTCGGAAAACTGTCACCACCATTCGCAATTTGGGAAACCCACCCATACTAACACACAATACCGGCTCAACAAGCATATGAAAGGCAGTACAGGATCCAGAAGCAAAGGGAAGAGTTCCAAGAGGAAATTCTCCAAGCAAAAGCCAGAAGCTGAAAAATAAGACAGTGAATCGGACACTGATGAAAAAATCCAGGAACAACAGCGAAAAGGCGAGGCTAAGTTTTCGAGAGTTGACGGAGAATGCAACCTAACTTTCCTGGCAACTCCCTCAGCAAAGGTGGCAAAGAGAACACTTCGAGAAATAAACGTGGTTGTCCCACCAACCTCGAAATTCTTGAAGTAGTCAAATACACCAATTACCTCGGATCAGTCTGATCATCCCGGAAATATCCCAGAACCCGGTACACAAGCTCTAGTTGTAAGTCCTATTGTTCAAACACTAGGCTAAAAAGAGTGATGATGGATGGAGGATCCAGTATCAACATAATGTATCTGGATACACTGAAGCATCTGCGAATCTCCGAGACCCAGCTCAATCATAGCAACATACGTTTTCACGGCATCGTTCCTGGCAGGCAAGCACGATCCCTAGGAGAAATTTCCCTATATGTAACCTTTGGAGAGAAAGAACATTTTCTTCAAGAAAAAGTATTCTTCGAGGTTGTGTCGTTCGAAAGTGTGTATCACGCAATACTCAGACTTCTAGCTTTCACCAAGTTCATGGCAAGATCATGTTATATCTATAACAAGCTGAAGATGCCAGGGCCAAAAGGAGGAGTAATCACCATAAAGGGAGACTTCAAATTGGCAAACGAGCTGGAAAAAGAAAACGCCCTTTGCGTAGAAAAGGTGATAGCAAAAGAAGAACTGAAGGAGCTGGCAAAAGAAGTATCGCCGACAAAAATGCCGACAGGAAAAGAAAACCCAAAGCCGGCAGACAGCTTCAAAGCTTCCAAGAATGCAAGACAGGTTATCCTAGATCCCAAAGATCCGACAAAGTTTGTCGTAGTGGGAACTGGCATGACAGACAAATAGGAAAGCGAGTTCATCAAGTTCCTCCGTGAGAACTGGGATATTTTTGCATGGTGTCCAGCTGACATGCCAGGCGTACCCAGGGAACTTGCTGAGCACCAACTCAAGTTGATTCCAGGATCTAAACCCGTCAAACAAGGTCTCCGTCGATTTGACGGAAGAAGACGGAAGGTTATTGGCAAGGAAATTATCCGGCTATTGGCAACTGATTTTATCCGTGAAGTTATACATACTGAATGGTCTGCAAACTCAGTATTATTCCCGAAGAAAGATAGTACTGTTCTTAGGATGTGTATAGATTACACCGGTCTGAACAAATTGTGTCCAAAAGATAGATTTGCGTTACCGTGAATCGATCATATAATAGATGCCACTACTGGCTCTGAGCTTTTATGCTTTTTGGACGCTTATTCCGGGTACCATCAAATACGTATGAAGGAAGAAGACCAAATCAAAACCTCCTTCATAACCCCATACGGAACGTACTACTACATAGTCATGCCTTTTGGCCTGAAGAACGCATGTGCAACTTACCAGCGTTGCATGCAACGATGTTTGCATAGTCAGATTGGCAAAAATGTTCACGTTTAAGTGGACGATATTGCCGCCGTTTTCAAGGAAAGTGACACGCTCCTAGAAGATTTGCGAGAAACCTTCAAAAATTTGCGCACTTATAAAATAAGTTGAATCCATTGAAGTGCGTATTCGGGGTTCCCTCAGGAAAACTTCTAGGTTTCATCGTTTCCCACGGAGGAATAGAAGTAAACCCGGAAAAGATCAAGGCAATCCTAAACACCTCAAGGCCCACGTGCTTAAAAGATGTACACAGATTGACGGGTTCTGCAGCTGCCGTTATACAAATTGTTGAAGAAATCCGACAAATTTGTGTGGACAGAAGAGGCAGATGCAGCATTAGCCCAGTTAAAAGAAACCGTGATGAAAGCTCCGATTTTGGCATCGCCAAAAGACGAAGAACCCATGTTATTATACCTCACAGCAACAAACCGGGTTATCAGCGCAATGATAGTTGTGGAAAGGCGGAAAGACGAGCAGAGGATACCAGATCAACATACGGTGTATTATGTAAGTGAAGTTTTTTTTCCGAGTCCAAGCAAAGGTACCCACATTATCAAAAACTGACATATGGCGTATTTTTTGCATCCCGAAAACTCCGTCATTATTTCCAAGGACATTCCATAACAGTGGTATGCAAAGCACCACTAGGGGATATAATCAACAATGCGGACGCAACAGGCCGAGTAGCCAAATGGGGCATCGAGTTGGCTGCGTTCGACATTAATTACCAACCCCAAACGGCAATAAAATCTGAGGTGTTGGCAGATTTCATCGCTGATTGGACAGAAGCAATGGAAAACACACCAATGCCGGAGTCGGAATACTGGGTTATGCACTTTGATGGATCCAAGATGAAGGAAGGCGCTGGATCTGGTGTAGTCCTAAAATCCCCAAAGGGAGACACAATGGAGTATGTATTACAAATACACTTCAACGCCAGCATTAATGTGGCAGAATACGAAGCTTTGCTTCATGGCTTGCATAATGCAAAAGAAATATGTGTCAAACGCATCTTATGTTATGGTGACTCAGATTTGGTACAACATCAGCTCAACCAAACATGGGACGCTAAAAGCCCCATCATGGCCGAATATCGGAGAACGGTGGACTAGTTTGCAATTTGCTTCCTGGGATTTTAAGTACTTCACGTCAAAAGGGAAGAAAACTGGAACGCGGACGCATTATCCTGCATGGGCTCGGAAAGAGTGAAAACCCTTCCACCAGGTGTGTTTGTCCAGCATTTGCATGAACCATCCATAAAAGGTGGAGATGTCGACTATCCTCTCGTTTCCGAGTCAATCAAAGTCCTGCTCGTTAACCCGGATTGGACAATTCCATATCTAAACTTCTTAGTAGATCAGAAGTACCCGTATGGAGCAGCTGAGGTCTTGCAAAGACAAATAAAACGTCGATGCAAGGAATACACGGTAATCAATGGTTGCCTATATAAACGCAGTACTGCCGGAATTTTTCTGCGATGTATTTCGCCAGAAGAAGGACGAGAAATTCTGCAAGAAATCCATGCTGGAGATTGCAGACATCATGCTCAATCAAAAAGCATAGTTACGAAAGCATTCCATGCAGGGGTTTTCTGGTTAACAGCCAAGACAGACGCCGAACACATAGTTAATACATGTGCCGGATGTCAGTATTACGCCAAGCAGACAAATATGCCAGCCCAATCACTCAAAACTATCCCTATCACATGTCCGTTTGCGGTCTGGGGGCTAGATATGATGGGACCATTCAAAACTGCAAGAGGTGGACTTACACATCTACTCTTTGCAGTGGATAAGTATACCAAGTGGGTGGAGGAAAAAACCCATCAAAAAGCTTGATGGTGTAACTGCCAGAAATTTCATCATTGACGTACTCATGAGGTACGGCGTTCCACACAGCATAATAGCCGACAACGGGACAATTTTCTCGATTGGAGAGTTGGCAAAATATTGCCAACAAACGGGAATACGCCTAGATCTTGCATCTGTGGCACACCCGCAATCCAATGGGCAGGTTGAAAGAATGAATAGTTCCATCCTGCAAGGAATACGCCCAAGACTTGAATCTCATCTACATAGAGCAGCTGGAGCATGGGTGAAAGAGTTACCCTCTGTGCTTTAGCTTAGCGATGCGTCTTCTTCAGCCCAGTTATCTTGGGGAGTAGCGGCAGCATTAAAAAAAGGTGGAACCCCTGTTTCCTTTCCAGGAAATGGGATGTCTTGATGATAGAAAAAGGAACCCGTCCAGAATTTGACGGATCCTGACGTTTTTATATTCGGGAACCAATCTTCCTTGAATCTACGCAGGGTGAAAGATATGGTTCCACAAGTTGGAAGAGCGCCCTCTGTGGGGTTTCGCTTAATTCCAAAGCAATACTGGCAGAAATCTAATCTAGGCGCTATTCCTAAATACCCTTCAAAAAGGGCCTGGAAGCCGGCTAGATAAAGAATGGAATTCGGTGGTAGGTTGTGAGGCTCGATGTTATAATGGCTGAGTATCTCGAGGAAAAAGGCGGAAGGCGGGATTCCCATACCTCTAGAAATGTATGAGGTGAGAAGGACTCGTTCCCCGGCTCTGGGCAAAGGCTCAGACTCTTCTTCCTCATGCCGCCACTTTCCTTTCACAATCAACCTCTCCTTCTCCATTGTCGGAAGAAGGAAGGGGGTGATATTGCACCGGCTCCAATTGCCGGAAGTTTCGCCCTCGTCCTCGGCTCCGGCGGCGGCGGCGAGCTCCTCTGTGACGAGGATGATTTTTTCTTCCGCCAATCCGGGGGCAAGAGGCGGAGGCGGTGCAGAGGAAGATGTGGCAAGGTTATCGGCCGCGAGATGTAGATCCTCGCGAGCCTGGCCGCCGGAAATGTTCTCCGGCGCGTCGACGGTGGCGCAGCTTGGCGATTCGAGCTGCGGATCCATCATGTTGATGATGTCGTCGATGTCCGCGGCGACGGAGTGCTCCTAGGAAGCGCGTGGTGAGTCCATGATTTGGCGGCGCGGTGAGGACCTCGAGCTCCCAACTAGAAGTTCCGGGAACGGTGCAAGTATGAGCACGGGCTCTGCTCTGCTCTCGCTGGGACTGTGGCTCGGGGGCTATGGCGCTTGAGCTAGAAGGTGAGAGAAGAGCGGAAGGAATGCCGGAGGGGACGAAGAGGGATATTTATAGCCGGAAATCCTTTACGATGCACGCTAACGGCTCTTTACACCGTTGGATTTTCAACGCGTGTCACTCGCCGAAAAATCTGGGAAATGAATCGACAGGTGATTATTACTATCTCCTCGTTTCCCGCGAGAATCTGTCAGAGATACGTTTCAGGGTTTCACACTCGAAACCCAAACGTCCCTGACGCCAGCATGATTTTATCGCTGACGTAGGAAGTTCCTTCTCCATGAAGATTCATGGAAGAAAAAGTCGGATTTCCCGAAATCCGAGTTTTGCGTTAAAGCATGATTTGAAGGAAAAGAAGAATCGAGACGAAGAGCCGACATTTCTCGGAAAGGATGCAAATTTGACGAAAGACGGCGAACTGAAGTCTCAATCCTTCTTGGGGGCTACTGTCGGATATATACCAATTAGGGGTATATATGATGGTGTCCTAAAGTGTCGGATTACTAGGGTGGCCAGAATGGTAATGGATTACGATCCATTAGGCGGCCCATTAAGCTGATGCGCAGAAGCCGGATTCTAGAAGAACCCGGACCACGGCCCACGTGGTACGGCTTGGAGTAGAAGGCGGATTCTTGCCTTCCAAGTTAGAACTTACCGTAGTCTTCTAGGTTTCCTTTTCTGTAAGCCCTAACCCGGCTATTATATAAAGTCGGACGGGAGAGAAGAACAGAAGATAGACAAGAAGCTAGAGGCTAACTCGCCGAGAGGTTGATCCTTCTCGAGTAGCTAAACCTAACTCACATTGTACTGTATATACTTTAGGCTTCAACCCATATTTCGTGGGATTGCAGGAGTAGGAACGCCGCCTAGTTGCGACATACGGAACCTGGGTAAAACCTTGGTGTCCTTGATCGTCATACTATCACGTCCCCCCACATCTCTATCAGTAGTCTCATGGCATCCCCATCTATGAATTCTACTACGATGTCTCGACACATGGAGTGTTGGAGATGGTGTCATGGACCGTATCTTTACGAGCTTGGTCATTTAGACCCCTCATGTTCCAGTTGGCGATGTCGATTATAGGGCCTATCATAACAAAGAATCGGGCGTCATCGAAGGGGCAAGGCTGAGGATGAGAGGGCCATAAGGGATGCATCAGTTGGTGAGCGTCAACATAGACGACATCGGTAGGAAGTAAGGCGAGGCTTAGACCTCAACATAAAAACCAGGAAAGGCGTAGAGGCTGAAATAAGCTTTTTCTTGTTCGGGAAGCGGTAGTGAAGAAGAAGTGCAGAAAGGGGGGGGGGGTCACGCGCCCACCCCCAATTGGCCGAAACATGCATGAAACACACATGATGCATAGTGAAGTAGAAGACAACGATGCGGGCTGATGCAGGGAAGGCGTACTAGGCAGCAGCGCCTTGCGGCAACTTTGCGGTGAGCTCGGTCCCTCCTGGACACTCCATGGCAATGAGAGCATCGTCAGCAGCTGCCAGGCTTGGCATGTTGAGATTAAGGAGCATGGAGATAGCTTTGAGGCTGACATCGGGGAGTGGCATGGTGAAACTGGCGAGGTACTCCTTGCGGGCCTGTGCGACGGAGAGGTTGGCGGCGTTGATGCCCCTCTTCTTGTGCAGCGGGTACACGGCCTTGTCCAGACCCGGAAGCTGGGGCTTGAGCTGCAGCCGCACGCTTCGGCGGGTAGACGACAAAGTAGCCACAGGGGCCATCACGGTCGTGGGCGCGGGTGCAGTCAAGGGCGTAGGCAGGAGCGGCACCTGGGACGGTCCAACATGTCCTCGACAGAGTTGATGTTGTTCGTGGTGTTTTCATCCGTCGTAGCGCCGACGGGATGAACATGAGGCATGGCCGACGTGGCCACCGTCATCGCAAAGGAGGCGGTCGCGACATCGTCGTCGGGTCCTGGACCCACGAGTGTGGGCACGGTTGCGGTGACGGTAGACATCGTCGCGTCCAAGGCTTCATCTCCGTAGCCATCCTCCCAGGAGCACGGGACAGCCCTGTCAGATTCCCCAGACGGGAGCACAATCAGACGTGGCCTCGTCCTAGGAAACCATTTTCAGGGTCGTAGACGGTGCTGGCGGAGGCGAGAACGACTTGGGAGAGGCAAGGACACCTCCAAGCGGGGGGTTGTCGCACCAGGCACAAGTCCCCACCGAGGCTAGGGTCGGCGACAGTGACGCGAGGCGTGAGGAGCAGGTGGTGAGGCCGGCCGGGGCAGCACGGATGGCCACCAGCCAGTCCCGGCAAGCGACACGGAAGGGCGGTAAGGCGTAGAGCACCGGCAAGGGAGACAGGATGGCCGGCAGCGCGTCAGGCAGGTTCGCCATGCCGGAGCGGAACAAGGCATGCAGCTTGTTGGTGACCTTGGCGTTAGATAGCAAAGGCTCCGGTGATGGCAGCCTCGTAGCTTGGACAACCGGCAGGGGTGTCGAATCTGTGACTCAAAAAATCCCTTGGGTGAACCCATAGGGTTTCTAATAGGAGAACCCATGAGCGCTGGTGACGATCGTCGGCTAGACAGGGGGCAAGATTTACCCAGGTTCGGGGCCCTCGTAGAGGTAAAACCCTTACTCCTGCCTCTGTCGATCTGTATTATCGAAATAGATCGGTTACAATGGTGGTTGCTCAAGTCGAGAGTACGATCTCGAGCTCAAGGCTTTGGTGGTGCGGTATTGCTTGGTCCTCTTCCGGTGGTTCTCCTGGCCTTATATAGGTGGCCAGGTCTCAAACCCTACCCGGAGAGGACTCGAACTCTAACCCTATGTCGGTTACAAGTTTCCTAACTTAGCCCGCAAGGCATTGCGGGTGGGCTTCATATGGGCCTTCCAGAATACTCCAAGGGCTTCCCTTCTTGGGCCTTAACCTTGGGCCTGAGACGGGGTGTCCTTACCCGCAGGGTCTAAGATCCATCCCTTCGTCAGTAGCCCCCGAGCGTTTGCTCGATTGGGATTTTTCCAGTCGAGTAGACTGTCAGATTTTTCATCCTACTTTCTTTCGGATAACCATTATGGTCGTTTCCTGTTTGGAGGGTGTGTACCCTGTGTGATGAGCTTTTTACACCCGAGTATCGAGTAATGAAAGTGCCTGTTTTTATGGTTGTTTATCACAGAAGGATCTGGCGCAGCAGCTTGGATCTCCCGAAAGATCAGGGCCAATTAATTGCAACTAGGGAAAAAACAGTTCTGGCCTACACAGTTTCGAGACCTCCGACTCGAACCTGACGAGGTGATCATTGCGACTGGGCCGTAGTGGTCTTACCGAGTCAAACTTAACCTATGGGGGTAGCCGGCGCGTCCGCTAGGATTTTTCTTCGTGTTGTTGAGACGGAATTATACCGGAGGACGCAGCTTGAGTGCGATTCCAGGCCCTCAAGAGAGATCTTTTGGGTCTTACCTTCATATTCGAAAGAATATGGCATCCGGATGTACCTAGTCGGCTGAACAATCCAGATTTATGATGTGTAGACATTGTGTGAATGAGTGGCAGGATCTGCCTACTCGTGTAGTTTTGAGTTTTGTGGTTTCTTGTCCATACGAAAGAGTTTTCGTGTTCGGCGTTTTATGCCCATACGAAAGAGTTTTCGTGTTTAGGGTATTTTTTTTCCTGTGAAAGAGATTTCACGTAATAATTTGTCCATATGAAGTTATTTTCGTGTTTGGACTTTCCATTCGAAAGATTCTTCAGCTTGATGATACACGCTATGACGTCATGGCGCACTTTTATCCTCCCGATGGGACGTGACGGAGCGAGAGCAGAAGTGCTGGCCCACCTTGTCAGCTTTTTGACCGGAAACGAGACGTCGTTCCCGGTTTTACGCGAACTGCACGCAGTAAATGCGCACGATCCACTATCAGGATCGTGGCACGAAACAACATCCGCCGCCCATTCGTTTCGCCTTCGCACGCGGCGGCCGCGATGGATGCCACGTGGCTCAGTATGCGGTCATGATCGACTGGCTCTGTGTATAAAAGCAGGCCTTGGGTGAAACGGTAAAATTTTCCCCAGCCTTCGCCTTCTTCGCTCATCGTCTTCCTCGCGCTCCACTTCCTCTCTCTTCGATCTTGCACTAGCAGCAATGGCGGGTGGCAAGAAACGCGGTGCCGTCGTCTCGTCGTCGAGGGCGTCAGGAGAGGTCCCTGTGCCACCCGCACCGCGCTCGAGCGATTGGCGGTCACCCAACACCACCATCAAGATCATCAAGGAGATGCGGCGGGAGGGATTGCTGCCTCCGGAAGCTGAAAGGCGGGTGCGCCTCGGCAAGAAAGAGGAGGTACCCAATCCCCGCGCGAACGAACGCGTGGTTTTCGCGGACCACGTGCCGCGTGGGCTCTCCTTTCCTCTTCACCCCTTCCTCGTGGCATCGCTGTATGTCTATGGCATACAGCTCCATGATCTGCCTCCGAATGCAGTGCAGCACATCTCGTGCTTCATTGTATTTCGCGAGTGCTTTTTGGGCATTCGCCCGCATTGGGGCGTCTGAAAGGCCCTCTTCAAGATCCGCGTCTTCCGCGAGACGTCGCGAGTAGAGGACGAGCCTGGCGAGCCGCTGCGCACCGGCGGTTTCGGGATCCAGGCGAAATCGGACTCTAGCTACTTCGGGATGCACTTCATCGACTCCGCTCAAGGGTGGAGAAAGAAGTGGTTCTACGTCACCGACAACAGCTCGGATGGGATTCAGGAGTTCCACCCATTCGCCGTTCTGAAGAGGCGGAAGTACTGGGTGCATAAACTGTCGGCTGAAGAAACCCAGGTAGTCACTCCGCTACTCGCCAAGGTGGCTGCCCTACGGGACCAAGCCGCTGGAGTCGTGCTGAACGGGCTGCACCTGGCGAGTATCTTCCTCAAGCGCAGGATTCAGCCCCTGCAGGATAGGCCTTCCACGATGTGGGAGTAGCAGGGCACTGAAGACCCCAGTCGCGTGAGCCGCGAAGAGCTCTCGAACGTCGAGTTCGAGAAGAAGATCGCGGCTATCACCAGCTTGAAGGTGGGCGAAACCTTCCCCGACTGCACGGTTGCAACTTTCGAGGCGTCAAGGCCTCCGCCACCCGACGTAAGTTTTGTCTTTCTTCCTGTCTTCATTTCTTTCCCTGTTCTGAAATTTGGTCGATTGAATTTTTCTCTCGCTTTTCTTCTGTCTTTTTTGTAGATCCTATCCGTGGCTACCTGCTACCCACCAATGTCTGGGGAGGAGGCCTCGGATTTGTTGGCAAGTAACTTGGACGGCCCAGCCGATACCAGTGTTTCTGCTGCCTCTTCGAGCTCCGAGCGTGACTCCTCGGATGGCGCGGAAGATTCGGATGGCGGTCTCCTCCACCGTAAACGTCTTCGAGTGGAGGACGATGAGGCCACCTCCAAAGATAACTCTTTGGACAAGGAATCGCCCGGGAAGGGGCCCCTCAACGTGACCCCGCTGCGCACGCGCGCCCCTTCTCCTTCGTTTCCAAATATCCAAACCGCCTGGAATGCGGATATGTTGGACGAAGAAGATGACGACGAGTAAGTTTTTCTTCTTGTTCTTAGTCGAACATTTCCCTTTCGCCTCTTTTGACGTATTGTCTTCATTGTAGCTTGCAAACTATCAGCCCTCGCAGATTCGTCTCTTCCCTTCCTCTCGAAAAGAGGAAGAAAGTTGGAGCTGCGGGTGAGACCCCTACCGCCGACACTGTCCAGAATTCACCGAGTGTAGCCCCCACTGCGGCGACTACGGAATACAGAATTCCTAGTTTCGCTGCTGGGGCTTCAACTCCGAAGGAGGTGTCGGGTAGCTCAGCGGATCCCCTCTCCTTTGCTCAAGGCCAGGTAAACTTTGTTGCCTGCTTCTTCAATGCATCGTCAGTTTTGGATTTTTTATCGGGTGCACGGCAGTGCTCCTGATGGGAGTAGCCCCCGAGGCTGTAGTCGATCGCATGCGATCGGCTACAGGCTCAAAGATAGTCTTTTATTCCTTCTATTTGTTTTATTGGGTGCACGACAGTGCTCCCGATGGGAGTATCCCCCGACGCTATACTCGAATGTTTACAATCGAGTGTAGGCTCAAATTTTTCTTTTCTGATTCTTCTATCTTCATGTTCCTTGCAGTCGCTCATCGACTCCCTTGCGGCCGTTGGTCGCCGTGTTCTTCTTGCTGAGGCAGAATGCGGGATCCTTCGATCGGATCGTGATCGACTCGCCGCAGAGAATGAGCTCCTTCGAAGTAAGTTTATCATCTTCTTCCATCTTTATCTTTTTACTTCCACCAATTTTTTCGCCTCTGACAACCATTCTTGCGCAGCTCAAGTTGATTTTATGAAGACCGAGAAGGCGGACGCCTCCACTCGGGCAATTGCTCAAGAGGTTGAGTTGGCAGCTACTCGACGAGAACTCGAGTCCTCCCGCATGCTCTCGGCTGACCTCGAAGGAAAGCTTGCGGTCGCCCAGGATGCTCTGAAGAATCTAGAGGATGCTGGCACCAAGGAGGACGCCGACGTCGTCGACTTCCTTCGTCCTCTGGCCGAACGCTTTGCGGGTAAATTGCTTTTGGTCTAGTGTTGTCTCCTGGCTGTCTGATGGGTCCTTGGATTTTAACATTTTTCTTCGCAGGTCTTCTGGGCGTCCCACTGGAGCTTCCTGGGGTCCAACGGGTGGATGCGCTGACCGATTCCCTCGCCCAGCTCAGGAAACACGCCGAAGGGATTTGCACTCTGATTGGCGATGCCACTCGAGTGCTGACGCAGCTGCACGGTCGCCTTCTAGTCAATGTCGTGTCTCCGCCTGCGCTGGGTGATCTCTTGAAGATTTTCTCGGAGAGCAATCTCCTTGACACCTACGCGGTTGCTCAGTCGGAATCCGGGGCGAAGACCGCCATCCAGTTCGCGCTGGCGCACGGAGTCACCGGCTTGGAAGAGGCGTACTCGGACCTTCCCGTCGATCCTTCTACTGGCAAAAAGGTAGGGCTTCATCGTTTTGGCGAGCCAGCCGGAGTCCTTGCCCGGAAGTTATCCGAGTTGTTTGCCCGTGCTAGGGGAGGGACCGCCGCGAGTGGCAGCACAACTGTAGCTCCGTAGTATATTTTCTTTGTATTTCGCTCTTTCGATTGTAATGAACCTTGGGATGCGCTCCCGTATTTTCATCGTTTAATCGAGATGTCTTTCTGAGATGCTTCCTGCGATTGATTTTTTGTGTGTTTCCTCCCGATGGGAGTAGCCCCCGGGCACCTGTCGAATAGGTGGTTGTTATATCTCGAATGGGCCATCTTATTCTTTCAATTTCTTTGTACTATTCCAGGTAGCTGGGGTTAGTGCGGAGTCTTCAGGTGGACTTGCTACCCCAGCAAATCCTCTTGTTGCCACTGTTGGGACCTTTGCAGGCCTCCGTGATCGCGTTTCGGAGGGTGAACGCAAGCTAAAAGCATTGCGTGGGGTAGCGGATGTGGCCAAGTCCAAACAAAAGCTGGCGATTGAACGCGAGCAGTTTGTGATGGATGAATTGGCGTCTGTTGCCAGGGATTTTCTCTGTGAGTAGTTCAGCCCCCTAGTCTACTCCGTCTTGTATCCTTCTTTGATCATATACCTTTGCTTTTCAGTTGTTCAGCCGGATGACAGGAGTGAGAAACAATGGGTGGAGAACCACATCCTTGAAGAGGCTAGCAGCTCAAAGCCCCATGCGAGTAACTTTTGGTCCGATCATAGTCGAGGCTTTGTGCTTCCTACCTTGAAGTTCCGAGTCATCCAGGCGAAGATACTCGTGAGTTCTTTTCACGAGGTTTTGATTGCAATGAACGCCGCTTTCTATCCGTTGGAGAGGGGTCCTGAAGATTGGAGCCATCTTCTCAGGGTGTTCGGGCGAGAAGAAGAAATTCGCGAGTTTGTTCGCAATCAGATGATTTGTGGCTCGGTAGTGGCTCTCTCTTTCGTCCGATTGTGGCATCCTGAGGTGAATTTCAACTCCGTAGCTAGACTTCCTGATGGTCCAATCAACGATATTTCTCCTCATTATAGGGGTGTTCGTCCTGCGGCAGAGGAAATCATTCGATTGACCTCGGCTGAGGTAGATCGGGTTTTGGCGGCTGAGAATGCTCATCGCCATGTTTGATTGTAGGATGTATGTATCCTGTCGTGCGGTGTAGTTGTAAAAAACTGTTGTAAGGTGTTCACCTTGTATATAAAATTCTTCCTGTGATGCTGAGTTAGGTGTAGCCCCCATGTGTTTGTGGGGTGTATACCTGTTACTTTTAGCATGTAAGGATGGGGAACTTCGAGTATCTATGGTTGAGAAACCATGTATTTTATTGCAATGACTGATAAGTCATGTGTTTTTCTGTCGAGCTACAAGATGGCTAGTATAGCCTTATTACTACGAGTAAAATAAATCTAGGGATAAAATTTGCGGAGTTGTGTAACATTCCAAGGGTTGGAATAGATGCCTCCAGTCGTCGGATTCTTCAGCCGATAGGCGCCACCTGGGATAACTTCGTGTATTATGAAGGGTCCTTCCCATGGTGGCTCGAGCTTGTTTCCTTACTTCTGCTTGAGCCGTAGCACCAGATCTCCTACTACGAAGGCTCTATGGCGTATGCGGCGACTGTGGTAGTTTCGCAGCGACTGTTGGTACACTGCGGATCTTGCGAGTGCAATATCGCGCATTTCGTCGAGTGCGTCCATATCATCCGCGAGTGCCCTGTTGGAGGTTTCTTCGCTATAAGCAACAACTCGTGGAGCGTTGAACCTGGCGTCCTCGGGAAGAACTGCTTCAGCCCCGTATACCATGAAGAATGGTGTGTAGTTTGTGGATCGATTCGGAGTTTTGCGTAGGCTCCATAGCACGGAGGGTAGCTCTTCTACCCAATGTTCCGCTGCTGGGTGTAGTCGATCGAGTAGACGTTTCTTGATGCCAGCCGAAACTAATACGTTGGATCGCTCGACTTGACCGTTCATTTGTGGATGGGCAACTGAAGAAAATTTGAGGATGATGCCCTTTTCTTCGCAGAACTGTTGTGTTTCCTTTGCCGTAAAGTTGCTACCATTGTCAGTAATGATGTCATGTGGTACTCCAAACCTGCATACAATGGAGTTGAGGAATTTGACGGTGCATTGGGCACTAGCCGAGGTTACTGGCATGGCTTCGATCCACTTGATAAATTTGTCGACTGCGACCAGCAAGTGTGTGTATCCACCTGGCGTGGACTTGCGTAGTGGTCCTACCATGTCCAGCCCCCATTGTGCAAAGGGCCAGGCGATGGGTATCATATGTAATTCTGTAGCGGGTACGTGTGGTTTTGGTGCGAATCGCTGGCAAGCGTTGCACCTGTCGACCAGTTCCTTTGCGTCTCTGGCTGTTGTAAGCCAGTAGAATCCTGCTCGGAAGCCTATTCCCATGATTGCTTTCCAGCTAGCATGATGTCCACAATCTCCTTGGTGGATGTCTTGCAGCAATTCCTTGCCATCCTCGGGTGCTATGCATCGTTGCAGTATGCCCGAGATGCTCTGTTTGTACAGTTCTCCGTTGATCACTCGAAAGGATTTGCTGCGTCTGATTATCTGTCGAGCCTCGCAAGGGTCTGCTGGGAGCTGTTTGGCGGACAAGTAGTCGAGGTATTTCTGCGTCCAGATTGGCTCGACCAGAAAAACTTGTCGCGAAATATTATGAATGAGCTCGATAATAGCAATTTGTGGGCTGACCTCTGTTTCCAGTGCTGCGGGTGCTCCTGCAGTTTTCTTGATTTTGACGGATCGTTTAGTCATCCGCTCGAAATATATCCCTCGCGGCATGGGTGTGTTTGTGGAACCCATGTTTGCCAGCATGTCTGCTTCTTCGTTGCTGGATCTCGCAATATGCTTCAGTTCGCATCCTTTGAAACTTCCTTCGAGTAGGTTGTACATGTCACGATAGGCGACCATGTTCTCAGCGATAGCGTCGCACTCCTTCACTGTTTGTTGCACGATGAGATTGGAATCACCGTAGATCATCAGTCGGGTGGCTCCGCACGCAACTGCCATCTTCATCCCGTGCAACAGGGCCTCATATTCTGCGTCATTGTTTGATGCTGGATCATCGGGTGGAAAATCCAGTCGTAGGACGTACTGTAGCTTGTCTCCTCTGGGTGATATTAGGACGATCCCAGCTCATGTTCCTTCATTTCTCTTGGATCCGTCGAAGTACATGATCCAGTTACTCGTGTATTCCGGGGGCCCGGGCGTTTGTAGTTCTGTCCACTCGCTCAGGAATTCCACAAGTACCTGTGATTTTACTCAATTGCGCCCTGCATAGATGATGTCCCAAGGCCCCAGCTCGATGCTCCATTTTGCTATTCTTCCGGATGCCATTGGGTTGTTCATGATTGTAACGAGTGATGCATCATTAACCACTGTTATGGTGTGTTCCTGGAAGTAGTGCTTGATTTTTCAAGCCGTGAGAACAACTCCATATGCGAGCTTCTGGTAGTGAGGGTATCGTTGCTTGCACGGCGAGAGCACTTCACTGATGTAGTAGATCGGTCGTTTGGCTCCATATGCCTTGCCCTCCTCAGGCCGTTCGACTACGATGGCCGTGCTGATGACCTGGTTTGTTGCGGCTAGGTATAGGTATAGTGGCTCCCTCTATTGCAAGTATGCGCCTGCTTTGCAAGGATCGTTTCAGGTCTGCGAATGCCTGCTTAGCTTCTGGTGTCCATTCGAACTTGTCCGTCTTCGTCAACAGCTTCTAGAAGGGTAACGCCTGCTCACCCAATCGTGCGATAAATCTGCTCAAGGCGGCTAGTCGCCCTGCGAGCTGTTGGACTCCGCGTAGATTGGTTGGCTCCTTCATTGTCAAGATTGCTTGTATTTTCTCTGGGTTGGCTTCGATGCCTCTGGCGGATACCAGGTACCCGAGAAGTTGTCCTGCTGGGACGCCAAATACGCATTTTGTCGGATTGAGCTTGATCCTGTATGTGTTGAGAGCATCAAATGTTTCTCTAATGTCCTCGAGGAGTGTATCCTCTACTCGAGTCTTGATGACGATGTCGTCAACGTACACTTGTATGTTCTTGCCAATGAGCTTGGCGAGGCATTTTTGCATGCAGCGCTGATATGTTGCGCCTGTGTTTTTGAGCCCGAAGGGCATTGTCGTGTAGCAGTACACACCGTGGGGTGTGATGAATGCTGTCGTTTCCTCGTCTTCCTGCTTCATCCGGATCTGATTATATCCCGAGTAGGCGTCCAGTAAGGAGAGGCGTTGACAGCCCGCGGTGGAGTCCACGATTTGGTCGATTCGCGGGAGGGGAAATTTATCCTTGGGGCAGTGCTTATTTAATGACGTCTAGTCAATGCACACTCGAAGGATGTCAGTGTTATTCTTTGGGACCAACACCGGGTTCTCTAACCAAGTGGATATCTTGATCTCCCTGATAAATTTTGCTTCTAGAAATCTGTTTACTTCTTCTCCAAGCGCTTTCTGCTTGGGTTCTGAGAACCGTCGAGTGGTCTGCTTGATGGGTTTTGCATCTTTGAAGACTTCGACTGAGTGCTCGGCGAACTCCCTGGGTATTTGTAACATCCCAAGTATGAAATCTCCCTTTAGAATGTTTGTTTCTTGTTTTATTATTGCTTTGCATCATGTCATCATATTCATTGCTTTTTGTTTGCATTTGTTTTGTATTTGATTTCATTTGTTTCCATTTGTTTTCTTATGAATTCCAAACAAAAATTCAAATGATTGTCCATACTTGTTATGTTACATGTTTCAAATAAAAACTACAAAACAAACAAATAAATTGATCCACTAAAATTGGAATCAAAAACTTTAATTTGGATTAAGTGGCATTTATTCTTTTGATACCACAATTGTTCAATTCATTTGTTTTATTCCAAACAACAACATCATTAATTTTATTTGGGAAACAAATGTTGCACAATGCTGTTTTTATAATAAGTAATATAAATTTTTTCCCTAATTTTTTTCTACCCCAAAACCCCTTCTATTCCTTCCTATTTCTTTTGCAGCAAAAAAAAATAAAAAATAAAAAGAAAGGAGAGAGGGGTGGTGCAGCCAGTTAGGCCCAGCCCACCAAAACCTCAGCCCGCTACCCCTTCCCCAACCTCCGTACGATGCACGTCAGCAATGGTGGACAGCGACCTGCGCTGCCCCACATGATCCACCCTTTTCCCCCTCCTATATCTACCCCCATCCCGTGGAGAAACCCTAACCCTAGCCGCACGCACCTCCTCCCTCCTCTCTCCCATCTCCGCCGCCATCGAGGAGGGCGCCGCCCCTTTTCTGCTGCCTCCGGCCGCCGCTCGCCGGAGCACGGCGCCGTCGCCTCCGTCATCCCCCGGCCGTGCCGCGGCCACCCCTGCGACGAGGGTAAGACACTCTTTCCATTCTGCTACCGTGCCCCCCTCGATTCCTTGCGGACACCTCGATTTTCTTCCGGCCATGGTTGAGTTTGCTGCTCCGTTTCGTTGACAGAGAGAGCGCCTGTACGTGTGTTCGTTGCAGTTCAGTTAACGCAGTATGTGAGGTTCAAAAACAACCCGACACCCTGTACAATCAAACCAGCGCAGTAGACCAACTGGCTGCGTCCGCGCGCAGCGAGCCAGCAGCTCGCGGGATCGACTCCCCAACCTCACCTTTTCTCTGTTTATTTTTCCGAATTAATTTCAGTAGACGAAGTTCTGAACCTTAAGCCCCCTCGCCCCCCTTATCTGTCAACAGAAGCGCACCTAGCCCATCTGGTTGTTCCCTTGCGCGCAAGCCCAGGTCCTGGGTTCGATCCCCCAAAGCCCCACCTTTTATTTCTGTTTTTTTTCTTTTTCTGCCTGAATTTCAGAAACAGAGATCTGAGGCATTAACTCTAAAATCAATATCAAATTGAATATTACTCCAATTTGAATGATTCAAAATCCTGTGGATTCATAATCTTGAGCCCTTTCTGTTAATGTCAAGTTTGCAATATGTTGCTGTAACAATTTTTGCACTAAATAATTAATTACTGAAAATGCAATAAAAAGTGGAAACTTTGGAATTTCATAACTTTAGTTCTGCTCATCCAATTTAAGCAAACTTGGGCTCTAAAAATTTGTCTTAACAAACTCTACACATTGGTATTTTATTTGGTCACAATTGAATTAATTTTGAGCATGTTTCCCTCTGTTTACTAAAAAGGGCAGAATAAGAATGTTTATGGAAAATTGCATAATAAATTCAGTAATAACCCAAAAATTATGTTTAATAGCTCAAAATGTTCAGTGAAACATTTGCTACATGTTTTCAACCTTTTCAATGCAATTTGTTTAATGTTTTCCTAATTAAAAGTGGTGCAATAATTCAATGCTTTAATTAAACCTTTTAAATTGCAAAAATTCATAACTTGGGCAATTCAAATCCAATTCCAACATGTAAAATATGTTTTCCATCCCATTTTTCATGAACTTTGCAAAAATCAACTTTTTTTTTCTATTTTGAATAATTTAAATTGCTGAAAACAACTGTTTCTTATTTAATGCAATTAAAATTGCCAAATTAATAACTTGCTCATTTTAAATCCAAATTCAACAAATGAAATATGTTTTCCATCTAAAATTTTGTGTTCTTTCCAAATATGAACTTTGTTATCTGTTTTGAACAATTAAATTTGGTGAAAACTACAAATGCTTGTGTAACACCTTTAAGGAACCAAAATTCTATAACTTAAGAAATAAAATTTCAAACTTGGTGAACCTTATTTCTAATTGTTTCTATTGTTGTTATTTTTATGTTTTCCTCATCCGTGCAGCATACTAATCCACTTTCACCTGTTGATTAGTTGTAAAACAATTATTTCAACCTTAATTCATGGGCTTTCCATATGCAATCCAAATTGCATATGGGTCCATTTAAATTGTGTTACCATGTCAACTAGTTTATTTTTGATGCGTCAATTAAATGGTCATGCATCATCCCATGATTGTGCACTATGCCATGTTATTGATTGTTTGTCTTTTTGCGTTGTTTGTTTGCTTCTTCTCGAATAGACGACGACATTGAGACAGACGATCTTACGACACCCCTTATGAGGACTTAGCTCAGTACCAGGCTGCTGAGTTTGCAGGCAAGTATTCACTCACATGAACCATCGTGTTCCTTTCAACATTGGATACCGACACTTTCCGTTGTCTATTCTGCTAGCCCTATGTATCGTTGCTTGTGCTCCGAACCTATCACATGTTATCCTTAACCCTGATATAGCCTCACCTCCACTCCTATAACCCCATTGGTTGTTGCCCGTGTCTTACTAGCATGCTTAGGGTTGTTGTTGCTCGAGTCTGTTGTCCGTTACTTTCTGTTATCATATTTTATTATGTTCTGGGGCTCGATGTTAAACAATCAACCTGTTAACGCTTGGGTAATAATAATTTGCTGATAAGGCACCGGCAGGAGGCCCGGCGTGGTTTTGAGGCCTGCTAGTGTCGACCCTAATTAGGAAAAGGGTCTTGTCTACTGATCCATGATGAGCGTGCTCACCGCATCCGGGTGGTAGTATGGAACCCCCCTCGACTTTGACCTGATCCGCAGTTTGTCCGAAGAGCCACACTTAGTTTGGGTGTTCCATTTGCGCGTAAGCATGAATGGGTCGCTCCCATGGTTACTGTTGGTGATGATTATTATGATGATGATGCATATAGGGCGAGGCCTGTGGTGCCGGGGGGTGTGGTTTTCACCCTTGCGCTTAGGTTAGGTCGGACTGGCCTGGACCTTATAGCTCCGTGGCTCCTAGGACAGGTTGTAGAGATGGTTTGAGTCGTGTCAAGCCAACCTGAGTTTTAGTTGGTGGCTTGAGTGTGTACGGGTACTGGAGCACACCCTGCAGGGATGAATCTTCTCGAGAAGCCGTGTTGTCCGCGGTTATGTGACGACTTGGTGAAAGTACTGGCTAACAAGTACTCAGACAACTTACACCTAACTATAATAATATGACTAGTAATAGGTTTATTGACACATTAACCTGAACCATCATTAATCCAACTGTGTGAGTTATCCTCGGATTGCTTCTTTGGATAAGGGGCGAGATCCAGGATGGGTTTGTTTGGAGTTAGTAGTAGTTGGTTACGATACGCTATCTCACCTTCTTTCTGTTAGCCGCAAGGTGTAGCAAGTTTCTGTAGTGGGTTAGTGCAGCCGCTGCCGCATCTTTTGTATCACCCTTTCCTCCGTTGAACCCAAAGTATCTGTGCTTGGTGTTGACGGGTTACATTTTGGTGAACTGTGAGTCTTGCTTGCTAGTACGTTTATGTACTGACCCCTTTGGGGCTGTGGTTTCCGCAGACTATGCTTACGAGGATCCCCGGGATGGCTGCTACGTGGAGTACGACGAGGCTGTTGACGAGTAGATAGCGGACCCGGGCAGGATCCGAGACTTCGTGGATGGGCTCCGTTTTCCTTTCATTGCCGGCCTCTTAGGCCTATTTGGATTTGTCTGTACTCAGACCTTTTGAATGCTTCCGTTGTGATGTAATGATGTTATGTTGGGACATTTGTCCTCTGGATGATTGTATTTGCTATCTCTGCTCTAGTGAGAGCTATTTGCAACTTATTTCCATCTTTTGTGTCTTAGAGATATGTTGTGCTATCATTCTGTTAAACGCCGTTGACGTACCATGTGTGTATGGTATGAAGTACGTCAATGGTAGTATCCTGATTTCTATGGGATGGTTTACGTAGACGATGAACAGTAGGGGTTGGTTGTCACACATACGTGTGTTGGCCTACTCGTAAGAGATGCGGGTGCCGGTAAGCCCCGTAATCCAATCATCTACTGTTCAACGGAACTGCGAGTATCCTTTAGAAGTCCGGGTGCGACAAATGGTATCAGAGTCTGTCTGCCTGTAGGATCCCTTTTACTGGTCGCAGTTGAGTCTAGAAACTATTTTGTAGCTATATAGGAAAAATGAAACGTGAGAGTAGGAATTCTGTTCTTTTATTTCTTTCCCCACCCACCCTCCCTTTTCTGGTAAGGAAGTGCAACGTTGTTTTTCTCTTCTCACCTAAACTTTCAAGTTAGGATTTCACGTATCCTGGTTTCTCTACGATGGTTATATCTACTAGACCATAGGAATGGAGGTGGTTGTGACATGATTTATCATGTTGCCTACTCACAATTGAGAACGGAGGCAAATAAGCCCCGGAAGCAGATCCTCTATTCCTTAAGAAGTAGATATTGATCCTTTAGAAGCCCGGATGGGTTTTTTCGTAGTACCTCAGGTGTTTTTGGTCTCCTGTTTCCCAGTTGTTGCTTCGATATCATCCTTCACAAATCGTCTCTTTCGTTGTATCAACTTGTCTGTTGATTCGTTGTTAACCTCCATCCGTTTTGTTCCGGAGATTTTTCTTCTTCAACACGACTATCTGTGTGGTACTCGAACCATTTATGGTGAACGTTGAGGGTAGTATATGTTTGCTCCATGCTACCTTCTTACCGTCTGAAGTAAGCCTTGTAAGAACTTATATTGGATTTTGTTATCCGGTTAGTGTGTTAATCTTGGTATCCTCTTCAGGATGGAAAGTGGTGACGAAGAACACACACTGCCACCCGAGATGGGGAAAGTGCTGTCTTAGATGACACAAGTTATAAGGCAGATGCAGCAGAACCAAGACCTTGGGAGTAATGGCAACACCCGGGTGTCTATTCGGGAGTTCCTTGAGCTCAATCCACGCACGTTTGATACCTCCGCCGAGCCATTGGATGCTGATGATTGGCTCCGTGAAATGAACCGTACTCTTATGGTAGCTCATGTGGCTGACGAGGACCGTGTTCCTTACGTGACCTACCTTCTCCGTGGACAATCCATGTCTTGGTGGGAGAACTTCCAAGAAATGAGAGGTCCTAGTGTGGCAATCACATGGGAGGATTTCAAGCAAGCCTTCGTGCGCCATCACATTCCCGATGGGCTCATGGAGAGAATGCGTGAGGAATTCTATTCTTTCACACAAGGCAATTTGGACGTTCTCGAATACCAAAGAGAGTTCAATCGCCTGGCTCGCTACGCCGGAGATGAAGTCTCCACGGAAGCGAAAAAGATGGCAAAGTTCCGCAGGGGTCTCAACCCGGAACTCAAGTATGCTCTCACCAACGTCAAGGCCAAGAATTTTGAGGACCTCATCAACATCGCTCTAAATGAAGAGCATGGGCGCAAGTTGGTTGAGGAATCTCGTAAGCACTCTCGCGAACAGGCTAATCTCTCAGAAGCTATCATGCCTCCACAAAAACGAAGAGTTTGGGTTCCATATACCACTCCAACACCGCCCATCTGCTTGCCAAGCCCGACAGGATTTCTTGCCCGCCCTCCCACCCCAGTGGTATCTTCAGGAGGTGCTCCATCTCAGCCAGGTCCAACAACTCCTCGTTCTGTTGTTACATGCTACAAGTGTGGACAGCCGGGCCACTATTCTGATAAGTGTCCGCAAAGGCACCTCTTTCCACCTCCACCTCGCCACAGGTCGACCCCGACAAGAATACGTGGTCCTCCGTTGGGTTGCTACAACAGCAACGACCTTGGCGTGAGAACTGTGAGGGTGAACCATGTCAAGGCCCAGGGAGCAGAAGAATCTCCAGAGGTTGTAATGGGCACACTTCTTGTGAACTCGTTTCGTGCTAAAGTCTTGTTCGATTCTGGTGCTTCACACTCTTTCATCTCTCAATGCTTTGCAAACAACAGTGGAATCAACTTCGAACAGTTGTCTATCCCTCTCCTAGTGAAATCACCGGGATCTAGCTGGCAAAGCAATAAAGTTAGCCAGAACATCGAGATCACAATTGGAAACCTTCCATTCCAGGCATCTCTGATAGCTCTCCACTCTTCAGATATTGATGTCATTCTTGGGATGGATTGGCTGGTAGCCAACAAAGCAGTCATTGATTGTCCTGCTAAGTCTGTCAAAATCACACACCCTTCTGGCCAGATAGTCTACTTCCATGCTGAAAATCCAGTTGTTCAACTCTACACTCTCAATGCAAATCCTCTACCATCTATTGAAACTATTCCGGTGGTTTGTGAATTCCCCGATGTCTTCCCAGAAGAATTGCCAGGAATGCCTCCTGACAGAGCAGTTGAGTTCGTGATCGAGCTTGAACCAGGCACTGCTCCAATCTCTAAGCATCCATACAAGATAGCTCCTCCTGAACTGAAGTTGTTGAAGGAGCAAATCGATATGTACATGGAGAAAGGTTACATTCAACCTAGCTCCTCGGCTTGGGGTTGCCCAACTCTGTTTGTTGCGAAGAAGGATCAAACAAAGAGACTCGTTGTTGACTATCGTCCTCTTAACGAGAAAAACATAAAAAACAAGTATCCAATTCCTTGTATCGATGATCTTTTTGATCAACTTGCTGGAGCCTCAATATTCTCCAAGCTGGACTTGAGAATGGGTTACCATCAAATAAAGATCAGAAAGGAAGATATTCCAAAAACAGCTTTCACCACTCGCTACGGTCTATATGAATACACCGTCATGTCCTTTGGTCTCAGCAATGCACCGGTGACCTTCTCTCAACTTATGAATTCTGTCTTCCATGAATACCTCGACAAGTTCGTTGTGGTATATCTTGATGACATTCTTGTCTACTCAAAATCCGAGGAAGAGCATGGAGAACATCTTCGTCTCACTCTCATGAAACTTCGCGAGCATCGTCTATATGCCAAGTTCTCCAAATGTGAGTTCTGGATTCCAGAAGTTGCTTACCTTGGTCATGTCATCTCTGCCAAGGGCATAGCCATTGATCCAGAAAAGGTTAAGGCAATTGTTGATTGGAAACCTCCCAAGACGGTGAAGCAAGTCAGAAGTTTTCTTGGTTTGGCTAGCTATTGTCGTCGCTTCGTCCAAAACTTCTCCAAGATTGCCAAACCTCTCACTGACCTCACAAAGAAGGACAAGAAGTTTGTTTGGTCTCCACAGTGTGATGAAAGTTTCAACCTCCTCAAGACTAAACTCACTTCTACACCAGTTCTGGTTGGCCCAGATACTACCAAACCTTTCCAGATATTCTGTGATGCTTCTCTCCAAGGTCTAGGAGCAGTTCTTATGCAAGAACGTCAAGTTGTGGCTTATGCTTCACGTCAGTTGAACGCACATGAGCTCAATTATCCCACTCATGATCTAGAACTTGCAGCAGTTGTGTTTGCCCTCAAGAAATGGAGACAATACTTGTTGGGTAATCGCACTGAAATCTTTTTCGATCATAAGAGTCTGAAATACATCTTCACTCAACCAGATCTAAACCTCAGGCAAAGGAGATGGATTGAAAAGATCAAAGACTTCTATCTTACCATTTCTTACACTCCAGGCAAGGCTAATGTTATGGCCGATGCTCTCAGTCGCAAGTCGTATTGCAATAATCTCATGATCATGGAAAGCCAACCTCCTCTTCATGAAGAATTCCAGAAGCTGAACCTTGGTCTTGTTCCTCAAGGTTATCTTGCAAACTTGACAGCCAGTCCAACTCTCGAGGACAAGATTCGTTCTGAACAACTTCGTGATGCTGAGATCAAGAAGATCGCAAATAACATCAAAGCAGGCAATGTGAAGTATGAGTGCTTCTCAATTGATGACAAGGGAACTGTGTTCTTCGAAGGACGCATTGCAGTTCCTCAAATTAAAAGTCTCAAAGATGTTATTCTCAAGGAGGCTCATGAAACTCCTCTTTCCATACACCCTGGAAGTACAAAGATGTACCAGGATCTCAAAACACTGTATTGGTGGTCTGGCATGAAACGTGAAATTGCTCAATACGTTTCTGAATGCGAAGTTTGTCAACGTGTCAAGGCAGTTCATCAGAAAACAGCCGGTCTTCTCCAACCGCTGAAAATCCCTGAGTGGAAGTGGGACATGATTGAAATGGACTTCGTCACTGGTTTTCCAAAGTCCAAGAGGGGCAACGACGCAATCTTCGTTGTCATTGATCGTCTCACTAAGGTAGCTCACTTCTTTGCTGTCAAAGAAACAATCTCAGCTAGCCAGTTAGCAGAACTCTACACATCAAAGATTGTTCCTCTTCATGGTGTTCCATTGGAAATAAGCTCAGACCGTGGAAGCATATTCACTTCTCATTTCTGGAAGAGTTTTCAAGAAGCATTGGGCACCAAACTTCTGTTCAGCACAGTTTATCACCCTCAGTCTCAAGGGCAAGTCGAAAGAGTCAATCAGATTCTCGAGGATATGCTCAGAGCATGTGGTATCTCTTTTGGCATGAAATGGGAGGAATGCCTTCCATATGCTGAATTCTCCTACAACAACAGCTTCCAGGCAAGCCTAGGCATGGCACCATTTGAAGCTCTCTATGGCCGCAGATGCAGGAGTCCAATCAATTGGTCTGGAGCTGGTGAACGTTCACTCTTAGGCCATGACATTGTTAAGGAAGCCAAAGAGAAAGTTCGAATCATTCGTGACAATCTCAAGATTGCTCAGTCTCGTCAGAAAAGCTACTATGACAGCAAGCACAGGGATATGATCTATGCACCTGGTGACAAAGCATATCTCCGTGTAACTCCTCTCAGAGGCACTCATCGTTTTGGTGTGAAAGGGAAGCTGGCACCGAGATACATTGGTCCGTTCAACATTCTCTCAAGGCGTGCGGAAAATGCCTATCGTCTTGAACTTCCAGAAAAACTATCCAAGGTGCACGATGTGTTTCACGTGTCACAGCTCAAGAGGTGTTTCAAAGATCCAGACCGTGCAGTTGATCATGATTCCATTGAACTGCAAGATGATCTATCTTATGAGGAGCACCCTGTTCGTATTCTCGATGAGACCGAGCGTAAGACTCGCAACAGGAGCACCAAGTTCTTGAAAGTGCAATGGTCTCATCATTCCGATAAAGAGGCAACGTGGGAGACCGAAGAGGATCTTCGCAAGAAGTATCCGGACCTTTTCCTTTCTCAGTAGGAATCTCGGGGCGCGATTCCTTCAAGGGGGGGCGTTTTGTAACATCCCAAGTATGAAATCTCCCTTTAGAATGTTTGTTTCTTGTTTTATTATTGCTTTGCATCATGTCATCATATTCATGCTTTTTGTTTGCATTTGTTTAGTATTTGATTTCATTTGTTTCCATTTGTTTTCTTATGAATTCCAAACAAAAATTCAAATGATTGTCCATACTTGTTATGGTACATGTTTCAAATAAAAACTACAAAACAAACAAATAAATTGATCCACTAAAATTGGAATCAAAAACTTTAATTTGGATTAAGTGGCATTTATTCTTTTGATACCACAATTGTTCAATTCATTTGTTTTATTCCAAACAACAACATCAATTAATTTTATTTGGGAAACAAATGTTGCACAATGCTGTTTTTATAATAAGTAATATAAATTTTTTCCCTAATTTTTTCTACCCCAAAACCCCTTCTATTCCTTCCTATTTCTTTTGCAGCAAAAAAAAAAACAAAACAAATAATAAAAACAAAGGAGAGAGGGGTGGTGCAGCCAGTTAGGCCCAGCCCACCAAAACCTCAGCCCGCTACCCCTTCCCCAACCTCCGTACGATGCACGTCAGCAATGGTGGACAGCGACCTGCGCTGCCCCACATGCTCCACCCTTTTCCCCCTCCTATATCTACCCCCCATCCCGTGGAGAAACCCTAACCCTAGCCGCACGCACCTCCTCCCTCCTCTCTCCCATCTCCGCCGCCATCGAGGAGGGCGCCGCCCCTTTTCTGCTGCCTCCGGCCGCCGCTCGCCGGAGCACGGCGCCGTCGCCTCCGTCATCCCCCGGCCGTGCCGCGGACACCCCTGCGACGTGGGTAAGACCCTCTTTCCATTCTGCTACCGTGCCCCCCTCGATTCCTTGCGGACACCTCGATTTTCTTCCAGCCATGGTCGAGTTTGCTGCTCCGTTTCGTTGACAGAGAGAGCGCATGTACGTGTGTTCGTTGCAGTTCAGTTAACGCAGTATGTGAGGTTCAAAAACAACCCGACACCATGTACAATCAAACCAGCGCAGTAGACCAACTGGCTGCGTCCGCGCGCAGCGAGCCAGCAGCTCGCGGGATCGACTCCCCATTCCCACCTTTTCTCTGTTCATTTTTTCGAATTAATTTCAGTAGACGAAGTTCTGAACCTTAAGCCCCCTCGCCCCCATTATCTGTCAACAGAAGCGCACCTAGCCCATCTGGTTGTTCCCTTGCGCGCAAGCCCAGGTCCTGGGTTCGATCCCCCAAAGCCCCACCTTTTATTTCTGTTTTTTTTCTTTTTCTGCCCGAATTTCAGAAACAGAGATCTGAGGCATTAACTCTAAAATCAATATCAAATTGAATATTACTCCAATTTGAATGATTCAAAATCCTGTGGATTCATAATCTTGAGCCCTTTCTGTTAATGTCAAGTTTGCAATATGTTGCTGTAACAATTTTTGCACTAAATAATTAATTACTGAAAATGCAATAAAAAGTGGAAACTTTGGAATTTCATAACTTTAGTTCTGCTCATCCAATTTAAGCAAACTTGGGCTCTAAAAATTTGCCTTAACAAACTCTACGCATTGGTATTTTATTTGGTCACAATTGAATTAATTTTGAGCATGTTTCCCTCTGTTTACTAAAAAGGGCAGAATAAGAATGTTTATGGAAAATTGCATAATAAATTCAGTAATAACCCAAAAATTATGTTTAATAGCTCAAAATGTTCAGTGAAACATTTGCTACATGTTTTCAACCTTTTCAATGCAATTTGTTTAATGTTTTCCTAATTAAAAGTGGTGCAATAATTCAATGCTTTAATTAAACCTTTTAAATTGCAAAAATTCATAACTTGGGCAATTCAAATCCAATTCCAACATGTAAAATATGTTTTCCATCCCATTTTTCATGAACTTTGCAAATATCAACTTTGTTTTCTATTTTGAATAATTTAAATTGCTGAAAACAACTGTTTCTTATTTAATGCAATTAAAATTGCCAAATTAATAACTTGCTCATTTTAAATCCAAATTCAACAAATGAAATATGTTTTCCATCTAAAATTTTGTGTTCTTTCCAAATATGAACTTTGTTATCTGTTTTGAACAATTAAATTTGGTGAAAACTACAAATGCTTGTGTAACACCTTTAAGGAACCAAAATTCTATAACTTAAGAAATAAAATTTCAAACTTGGTGAACCTTATTTCTAATTGTTTCTATTGTTGTTATTTTTATGTTTTCCTCATCCATGCATCATACTAATCCACTTTCACCTGTTGATTAGTTGTAAAACAATTATTTCAACCTTAATTCATGGGCTTTCCATATGCAATCCAAATTGCATATGGGTCCATTTAAATTGTGTTACCATGTCAACTAGTTTATTTTTGATGCGTCAATTAAATGGTCATGCATCATCTCATGATTGTGCACTATGCCATGTTATTGATTGTTTGTCTTTTTGCGTTGTTTGTTTGCTTCTTCTCGAATAGACGACGACGTTGAGACAGACGATCTTACGACACCCCTTATGAGGACTTAGCTCAGTACCAGGCTGCTGAGTTTGCAGGAAAGTATTCACTCACATGAACCATCGTGTTCCTTTCAACATTGGATACCGACACTTTCCGTTGTCTATTCTGCTAGCCCTATGTATCGTTGCTTGTGCTCCGAACCTATCACATGTAATCCTTAACCCTGATATAGCCTCACCTCCACTCCTATAACCCATTGGTTGTTGCCCGTGTCTTACTAGCATGCTTAGGGTTGTTGTTGCTCGAGTCTGTTGTCCGTTACTTTCTGTTATCATATTTTATTATGTTCTGGGGCTCGATGTTAAACAATCAACCTGTTAACGCTTGGGTAATAATAATTTGCTGATAAGGCACCGGCAGGAGGCCCGGCGTGGTTTTGAGGCCTGCTAGTGTCGACCCTAATTAGGAAAAGGGTCTTGTCTACTGATCCATGATGAGCGTGCTCACCGCATCCGGGTGGTAGTATGGAACCCCCCTCGACTTTGACCTGATCCGCAGTTTGTCCGAAGAGCCACACTTAGTTCGGGTGTTCCATTTGCGCGTAAGCATGAATGGGTCGCTCCCATGGTTACTGTTGGTGATGATTATTATGATGATGATGCATATAGGGCGAGGCCTGTGGTGCTGGGGGGGTGTGGTTTTCACCCTTGCGCTTAGGTTAGGTCGGACTGGTCGGGACCTTATAGCTCTGTGGCTCCTAGGACAGGTTGTAGAGATGGTTCGAGTCGTGTCAAGCCAACCTGAGTTTTAGTTGGTGGCTTGAGTGTGTACGGGTACTGGAGCACACCCTGCAGGGATGAATCTTCTCGAGAAGCCGTGTTGTCCGCGGTTATGTGACGACTTGGTGAAAGTACTGGCTAACAAGTACTCAGACAACTTACACCTAACTATAATAATATGACTAGTAATAAATTTATTGACACAATAACCTGAACCATCATTAATCCAACTGTGTGAGTTATTCTCGGATTGCTTCTTTGGATAAGGGGCGAGATCCAGGATGGGTTTGTTTGGAGTTAGTAGTAGTTGGTTACGATACGCTATCTCACCTTCTTTCTGTTAGCCGCAAGGTGTAGCAAGTTTCTGTAGTGGGTTAGTGCAGCCGCTGCTGCATCTTTTGTATCACCCTTTCCTCCGATTGAACCCAAAGTATCTGTGCTTGGTGTTGACGGGTTACATTTTGGTGAACTGTGAGTCTTGCTTGCCAGTACGTTTATGTACTGACCCCTTTGGGGCTGTGGTTTCCGCAGACTACGCTTACGAGGATCCCCGGGATGGCTGCTACGTGGAGTACGACGAGGCTGTTGACGAGTAGATAGCGGACCCGGGCAGGATCCGAGACTTCGTGGATGGGCTCCGTTTTCCTTTCATTGCCGGCCTCTTAGGCCTATTTGGATTTGTCTGTACTCAGACCTTTTGAATGCTTCCGCTGTGATGTAATGATGTTATGTTGGGACATTTGTCCTCTGGATGATTGTATTTGCTATCTCTGCTCTAGTGAGAGCTATTTGCAACTTATTTCCATCTTTTGTGTCTTAGAGATATGTTGTGCTATCATTCTGTTAAACGCTGTTGACGTACCATGTGTGTATGGTATGAAGTACGTCAATGGTAGTATGCTGATTTCTATGGGATGGTTTACGTAGACGATGAACAGTAGGGGTTGGTTGTCACACATACGTGTGTTGGCCTACTCGTAAGAGATGCGGGTGCCGGTAAGCCCCGTAATCCAATCATCTACTGTTCAACGGAATTGCGAGTATCCTTTAGAAGTCCGGGTGCGACAGTATTCCTGGCATATCTGAGGGCTGCCAAGGTAAAATTTCCCAGTACTCACGGAGGAGTTCGACGAGCGCGCTTTCCTATGCTGGCGAGAGGGTAGTTGAGACCATCGCTGTCTTCGCAGAATCTGTCGGGTGCACCTGATGTTTTCGAGTGTCGTTGTTGGCGCTGAATTCCAATTCTGGCGCGTTTTTCTTTGTGAGGGGCATCACGGAGTGGTCGTGGTCTTTGCTATCTCCTGCAATTCTTCTTGCATCCCGAAAGATTTTGCGATCTCGTTGAACTCGATGTCGCACTTGTTGGATTTCTGTAAATCTCCGTCGATGGTGATTACACCATATTCCCCGGGTAGCTTGAGCTTTAGGTACGGGTAATGTGGTACTGCCATGAATCTGGCGAACGCTGTTCGACTGAGAATGGCGTGGTATTGTGAGGGCCAGTCGACTACTTCAAAGTCGAGGAATTCTCTTCTGTAATTGCGTCGATTGCCCAACACAACCTCTAGGTTGATTGTTCCGAGTGGACGGATCGCCTTTCCTGGAACTATCCCGTGGAAGGATGATTCTGATTCCGCAAGGCCATCCAGGTTCCTGTTCATCCGGCGGAGTGTATCCGCGTAGATAATGTTGATGCCGCTGCCACTGTCCATGAATATGCGGGCCAGTTCGTAGTTACCAATTTGCGCTTGGATTACGAGGGCGGCGTGTCCTGGTCGATAGACTCGTGGTGGGTGGTCTTCCATGGAGAAGGTGATCGATTGGTCCTCCATCTTCAGGTACTCGGGCCTTGTTGGCGGGGTTTGCACAGCCATGCACAGCTGCGGTGTATTTGTCTTCTGAGCTCTGCGGGATGGGCGGACCTTCTGTATCATCCCTAACTGTCCTGCCGGGTTCGGGTACGCGTTAGCTCCGGCGTTTGGTGCGGGTGGCGCAGGTAGTGCGGCTAGCGCCATGTTTGGATTTGCTGGTGGAGGTAGGGGTTGTGGCGGCTGGAATCCTTAGTGTCCTCCTACTGGAAGTGGCGGGTAATTTTGATTGGCTGCTGATCTGCTTTTCTTCGAGAAGGCCTCAGTGATGTCGATGAATTTTCGGCAATCCTTAAGGAGGTGCGTTGCCTTAGTTTTGCCCGTGCGCTTATCTGTAAATAGATGTAGCGAACAGTATGCATCGAGGTCCTCCTCGGGAGTTTTGTCCTCAGCTTTCGGTCTCCACTCGCGACTTCCTCGGCGTCCACTATCGCGATTTCGCATGAATTCCACCGCTACCATCTCTTCCCGATCCTCGTGATCGTAGTATTTCCTCCTTTTCTTTCGACTATGGCGGTCTTCTTCGGGCGCGGGCGATGATGCTCTCTCGTTGCGCACTGTGTTTTCTCCATTAGCCCATTTGTCGGCTATGACCACCAGCTCCCCAATAGTTTTGGGTGCAGCTCGGCCCAGCTCGTCTCTGAAAGCAGTTCGTCGGGCGCCTTTCGCAAAGGCCTCAACCGCTACTTCCTCCGAGATGTTTCCTGTGGTGTTCCTGAGTGTGGTCCATCGCTGGATATATTCGCGAGTGGACTCTCCGCTTTTTTGTTTGCAGGCCCGCAGTTCCTCAATGGTTGCTGGTCTCTTGTAGGTGGCCTGGAAGTTCTTGCAGAAGTCGAAGTGCAGGTCGTCCCATGATGCATAGCAGGATCTCAGTCTTGCTTCTAGCCAGCTACGTGCCGCTCCAACCAAGTGCAGGTTGAGGTACTGCATGGCTGTGTTTTTGTTCCCACGTTGGCATTTTACTGCCGTGAGGTAGTCGTTTAGCCACGATGAGGGTTCGAGTGAACCGTCGTATTTTGTCACTTCTGTGCTGAGCTTGAATCTCCTGGGTAGAGGCGCTTCGCGGATGCTGCGGGTGAAGCACAGCGCGCCGCATGTCTCGTCATCCGAAGAACCGGACGAGGAGCGCATGCGGTTCCTCTCTGCTCTTGCTTTGTCCACCTTATTTTGCGCGATGTCTGACCGCGCGTTGTATCCCGGTTGGTCGCGATCAGTTTCCTTCCTTGCCTCCTTGCTGCGTTTTCGCGAGCGGCTGCTGTGATGTCGCGAGCTTTTATCTCTTGGGATGCCTTCACTGCTGCTTCGACTGTCATCGCGGCGTCGAGCTTCTTTTCCTCGACCGCGGCGGGGTGACTTGTCTCTTCTTGGCGAAGCGCTCCTATGTTTGCGGGATGCTTCTTTTTTCCTTTTCTTTCTCCTTCTCCTGTTGTTCGGCGGCCTTGTTGCGGTCATAGGAGGCAAGCCTTGCGGCTGCCATACCTAGTCCCTTGCGCACTTGCTTGTACTGCTCCGCTCGAGGATCGTTTTCCGCTGGCTGGTTCATCTGCATGTAAGTCGCTGCGGCTAGGACTGCGGCAGCAGGAGTTTGCGGGTAGACGTTTCCATCTTCGTCAACCCGCATAAGGGAAGGTGCGACTGACCTGATGGCTCCGCCCAGGGACTCGGTGTCCATGGATGTTGTTTTCGATGCGTATCCCCTCCTCGCGGGTCGAGTTCTGACCGAGGGTGTGATGGCTAGGTTGAGACTCCAAGTGCAGAGTGTGTAGCTAGTGCCAAGCCTTCTTCCCCTCGAGGGTTTATATCGAACTCTTGGCGAGCCAGTATTTCAGTAGTTGTCTTCCAAGCTTCCTCCAGGATCCTGCAAACAAGTAGAGAATTTTGTGCCCTCAACCTCACCAAGTGGTTGTCAAGCACAAGGTGTGAGACTTCTAAATTGCAATGCAAAACTGAAAGTAAATGTGCAATAATTAAATCTACTACTAAATGCAAATGAGAAAATAAATATGCAATGGATTGTTTTTGTATTTTTGTGATGCAAGTGGTGATGGAGATAATGTAAATTCGAATTGGAGATGCAAGTAAAGTAAAGTGCAAGTAAAGTAAATTGCAGAAAAGTAAGTAGAGTGCTTTCTTATAATCAAAATAGGACCGGGGTTCATGGTTTCACAATTGCATTCTCTCAAATAAAGTTGTAGACGGTGGACATAAAGAATTACATGTGAGATTACAATAACATGTTTAACATTGAGTACTTTCATATGGGCATCACGTCCTAGCATAGAGATCTCTACGGTCATATTGATCCCTCTTATATTCCACCAAGATGCGAAATAAATCATAACACCTCGATAATTAAGGAAAAACCAGAGTATAGCTTTAAGCAATATGACATGAAGTTGAAGTAAGAACTTGCTAGATCTAGTCATGGAGATTGATTAGTGTCACTTCAAATCCCCGGTAACAAGGTACTCATTTTTATTCCTAGTGAGGTAACTAAGAAAGGTTTAACAAAACCTAAGTGGATCGCTGAACTTCTGTCACTTTCATAGCACTAGCCACCCCCCGTTACTCCAACTAATGCACCCATCACCCCACACACGCTCTCAAGAACTAGATTGATCAAAGCTAGCAAATAAGAACGGGGTACATAAGATACATATACTCAAGTAACTCAAGAGAAACAATTGCAATCTCAGATTCAATAACTCATAGAAAAGATCCACCACATAGGAATTACAATGGTGCCCGTAATCATGTGAGGCAGCTCATACGGATCTAATTAGTGAAGCACATAGAGAGAGAGATACAAGTGCTACTTCCACAAACCCATAGCCCTGGGGTGGACTACTCCCTCTTCATGGAGATGTCGATGGAGATGACGTTGGAGGGGTAGGAGATCACACCGGCGGCGCCCCGCCGGAGTTTTTCCCCTCCAATCTGGAACTCCAGGTCTCTGTTTCGGTGTTTCGGTGTTTCGACGGCGCTCTCTTCCGTAAGGGTACGGGGGACCCTTTTTATAGTCGGTTTTAGGTCAAGACGGAGTCGGTAAGTCGAAGATGGAAGGAATTGGGGCCACAGGGGCCAAAAGGGGGCCTCTCATGCGGCCAAGGAATCTGGCCGCGTGGAGGGTCCTCTTTTGGGCCTCCTTGCCCAATTCTCGTGGATCCTTCGCCCGCAAGTCTTCTCCTTCCAAGAAAATGACCCCCGCGGATTTTCAGGTGATTTCGCGGAAGTTTGCCCCCTGAAACGTCAAAAATATAGAAAACGGGGTTTCTGATAGGCAGGGTTAATTTCATAAAAGTTGGGGGACTTTGTAATTTAACCCCAAAATACTATAAAACATTGAATTATACCCTTATATGATGCAATATGTAATGGAAAACCATGTGAAAATATGCAAAATTCATCTATGCATTTTTTACATGCATCAACATCCCCAAGCTTAACCCATGCTCGTCCTCGAGTATGAAGGTGATAAAGCTAAGATGGGTTTTGCATATTGAAACAATCATGGGATATCAAGGAGGATTATTCATGCTACATATAATCAAATGATTAATACTAGAAATGAGTAGCAATATACAATTCATGTTGTAAGAAATATCAAATATGCAAGCAAAGATGCTTCATGAAAGTTCACAAAGTGTATAATGAAATAAAAGCACTATGGACCAAATGCATACACAAAATGAAAAATAAAATCCTATATTGGTCAAAGAATAGCATAATGGAGAATAGAAAATATGGTGGACACTTTGGAGAAAACTGAGTAGAGGTAAAACATGATCAAGTCTTATTTAGCCTCTAAATTATTCAACTAAAATTACTAATTGAAATGTGGTATCAATTGATCTAGGACTCTCATTGCCCCTTTATCACTAGCATCTTAAAATTGTGAGTATTGAAGTAATGAGAATGACAAGGTGGTTGAAAGCCTCATGCCCCGTGAGTGTGAAAACCTACTCCATGATTACTCAACTTAAGATTCGTAATAAGCTTTGTACAATCATAATAAGTATTAATGACATCATAGAGAACCGCAAAGAGGTACCTCTTGCCCCATGACATGGAAACAAGCCCATGTTACAATGAAAAGATGAACAAATGGAGTAGACTCGTCATCCTTTTTATTTTCATTCACTATTATGCATAGCTTCTTATTTTATTATAGGATGTGTTGTAGAGTCACTCAAGCTGTAAATAAATTTCCACCATGATAAAGTATGGCTTGGGTTAGCGGCCCAATACGTTTCTCTAGTCATATAGATACTTACTCATCAAAACTTACTATTCCTCTATTTCATTTCGGCATGGCACGAGTCCAAAAACAAAAGTACATGATATCAACCAAATGTAAATTTTTTTGTGCAATGTTGAAAGCTTTCCGGTGATACACGTTTATAGCTTGCTCCCAACCACACACTTGTCAAACGCAAAACTTGTGGCTCCCATTATTGGGTCATGTTTATTAGATGCATAAAAAGTAAAGTGTGCCTTCAAAAGTTCGTGAGAGTCCTATCCCAAGTTCAACCCATGACAATTAATAAAGTGAATATCTTAATTTAGAACATAAATAACACAATAACATGGTGAACATACTCGGAATAGCAATGAAGCTAATGGGAAGATATGGTGGACTCACTGGAAATACTTGGCTAAGGAGTGTTGGAAACAAGTTTTTACTTGTTGGAATTTTTAAATTTTTGGCTAGCAAGAGGGAGATAGTTGACCAGCTACTATGCATGCATATGTCCATAGAACTACTCATTTCATGACAAACTAAATAAACCAGCAATTAACATCAAGGACATGAATAAGAGATAGCTCAAGACAACATTATTGCAAATTTCTACACATAAAAAGCCTATAAATCATGCAAACATATGTAGCTCTTCAAATCAACCATGGCATCCCTATTCCAAGTCATAATACTAGCATCCAATACATTCGAACCCCAAACTCCAGTAGCTCAATCTCATATAAAATGATGGTGGTGGTCTTATCAAAACAAAAATAAAAACAAAAACTAGACGCTTCAAGTCTCTACGATAAATGCTTTGCTTAGAAAAACAGAAAGTAGACGTGTGCTAACCAAAAGAGTGTAGCTCCAGTGGGGTGTTCATCACATCCCCAAGCTTATGGATTTCACCATTCTTGGATGTCTTGAGGCGCAGCTCCTCTATTCCCTGTGAAAAAAAACTTCACAAAACATGTTTCTCTCATTCTTTTTCTGTGGGGTGAGATTAGCAAGGACAAACAAATCATATGCTTGCTGTGCAAAATTCCAAATCAAATGCTCCAGTAGATAGACAATAAGGTTCATTATGTTGTATGTTCACTCTCTTGCTTGAAAGAATCATGGAAATTCGATTCCCAAGCCCAAGAGTGCATAAAACAAAAGAAGGCAGAATCTGTCCGAAAAAGCAACAGCAGCAAAACAAACGTTTTTCCCTAAGCTAGACTCGACAAAAAATTAAGCCAATTTTTGTGCTTACAGAGGACGAAAAGTTGCATAACATACTAAAACATTAGCTCAATCCGACATACCAATAAAAAACGTAAAATCATACGGTGAGCAGACTCGTGCTGAAACAAAAATTTCATGCACTAGGATAGCAACTTATAAGTCCAAATGGGTTTGACTTGACTCTTTATTGAAAACTCCAGAATTAAAATAAAAAAACTAATCTCTTGAGACAGCAAGAGGACACTAGTAAAATCCAAACAAAAACAACCGGGTTGCCTCCCGTAAAGCGCTTTCTTTATAGCCATATAGCTAGGCTTTACTTACTTGATAATCAAGAGGGATAAAGCTCATGAGGGAGCTTGTTCTTCAGCGTGCCCCTCTTCCTTGGGAAGTGCTCCATGCTTTTCTTGTGAGGGAACTGAAACTTGACATTCCCTTCCTTGGAGTCTATGATTGCACCTGTAGTACGAAGAAAAGGTCTACCCAAAATAATAGGACTAGGGGATTTATCCCCCATATCCATAATAATGAAATCAACGGGTACGAAAGTCATGTGCAATTCAATCATAACATCTTTTACTTGTCCTACAGCATGTTTAGTAGAGTTATCATCAAGGACAAATTCACTTGAGCACTTTCCTAAATTTTCTAGTTCTAGCAATTCATATAATTCTTTAGAGAGTACCGATACACTAGAACCTAGATCTAACATAGCATGGTGAATTTCTTTTCCAATTGAAACTAGCACCTTGGGGATCCATGCATCCCCAAGCTTAGGAGGTATCATGGCCTCATTCTTGTACCTAGAAATTTTTTCTTGCAAGACATGATTAGCAATATAAGATCCAAAGCCAGGTTGGTTAACATTTATAGTGGGATCACTAGCAAATTTTTGTAGAGTAGAAATAAGTTCTTCAAGCTACTTTTTTCTAAATCAAGCAATGAATCCTTAATTTCAGTAAGCATCATAATTTCCTCTACTTTACTATCTAATTTAGCTAGCATGCTTGATTCATGAGGACTAATTTCATCTTTGCTAGCAAGATAAGACATATATGAAAGTAAATATTCAGGGTACTTCACTATTTCATTCAAAATTTCTTCTAAGCTAGTAGGGACATGCTCACTTGTATTCTCAGCAATATGATCAATATTTTCAATAATAGGAGCAACAATAGTAATAGAATTAATTCCTACACTAGGTTGTGCTTGTGGCTTTCCTGCTGACATGCTTAATAGAGTTGCTTGATTATCAGCTAATTTTGACAATGCTTTATCTAAATTCGAAGATTGAAGTTGCAATCCTTTAATATCACTACTAATGGATGCAATAGACTTATTTAACTCATGTGTCATAGCATTGTGACTAGCAACTTGTTCCATAAGCAATTTATTAAATTCAGAAATTTCACTAGAAGGCTTCCACTTATTTTCATTAGCATTAGGATATGGAACAAAAGGTTTATTTGGCACATAAGGAGGTTTACTATAAGAATTGTAAGCATTACCAAAACCATTGCTACCATAATTCCTAACAAAATTAACATCCACACTTTCAGAATTACTACCAACTAGCTCATGCAAACGCACATTCTCCATATTTTGTTTATTAATAAAGGCAAGAATAGTGTCCATTTTAGAAGACAAATCATTGGTTTCTTCAATTGAGTTTATTTTCTTAGTGGGATTGGGTGCTCTTTCAGTATTCCATTGACTATAATTTTGCAATATGCTTTCTAATATGCTCTTTGCCTCTCCTACAGTTTTACTCATAAAGGCACCTCCAGCAGCAGAATCAAGTATATTTCTAGACATGTAGTTTAGACCATTATAAAAAGAGTGTAGTATGGTCCATTCATTTACTCCATGTGATGGGCATGTTCTAAGCATTAATTTAATTCTATCCCATGCCATGGCTACATGTTCATTATCATTTTGCCTAAATGAGAGGATATTATTCCTATTTTGCAAAATTTTAACGGGAGGATAATATTTCTTAATGAAAGCTTCTTTTAAATCGTCCCAAGACTTTATACTAGCTGTAGGTAGTGAAAGTAACCATTCTTTAGCCTTTCCTCTAAGTGAAAAAAGAAATAATTTCAGTTTTAAAACACTACTGTCCACATTTTTAAATTTTTGCATATCACATATTTCCATGAAATCATGAAGATGCATAGAGGCATCCTCCATAGCACTACCACCAAATTGCTCTCTAGTAATTAAATTAAATAAACTAGGACTTACTTCAAAGCTTTCAGCTTGTATTTCAGGTGTAGCAATTGGCCTAGCAATGAATTGGTCATTGGGTGTATTTTTGTAGTCACTTAATTTAGTTCTATCACCCATTTTAACAGTTTTTATGTAATTTTTAATTTTTTATGCGAAACAAAAGTAAAGTAACTAAGCAAATTCGAAATACTTAAATAATCTAGATAACTAAATGCAAAGCTAAAATGCAAACCAAAATAAAATATGCAAGACAAAACAAAAACAAGAACAAGAACAAAAACAAAAACAAAAACAAAGACAAGAAACAAAACAATCTACTTGAAAGAAGGTGGAGATAGAAAGGACGGTACTCACGAAGGTGCAACCTCCCCAAGCTTAGGTGTTTGCACACCTTGTTGTTGATGAAGACTTCTTGTGAGCTCCCTTGGACAACTCCTTCACCTATGGCTCCCCGGCAACGGCGCCATAAAAACACTTGATGGCTAGGTTGAGACTCCAGGTGCAGAGTGTGTAGCTAGTGGCAAGCCTTTTTCCCCACGAGGGTGACTCGAGGGTCTTGGGGAGCCAGTATTTCAGCAGTTGTCTTCCAAGCTTCCTCCAGGATCCTGCAAACAAGTAGAGAATTTTGTGCCCTCAACCTCACAAGTGGTTGTCAAGCACAAGGTGTGAGACTTCTAAATTGCATTGCAAAACTGAAAGTAAATGTGCAATAATTAAATCTACTACTAAATGCAAATGAGAAAATAAATATGCAATGGATTGTTTTTGTATTTTTGTGATGCAAGTGGTGATGGAGATAATGTAAATTCGAATTGGAGATGCAAGTAAAGTAAAGTGCAAGTAAAGTAAATTGCAGCAAAGTAACTAGAGTGTTTTCTTATAATTAAAATAGGACCGGGGTTCATGGTTTCACACTTGCATTCTCTCAAATAAAGTGGTATACGGTGGACATAAAGAATTACATGTGAGATTACAATAACATGTTTCACATTGAGTACTTTCATATGGGCATCACGTCCTAGCATAGAGATCTCTACGGTCATATTGATCCCTCTTATACTCCACCAAGATGCGAAATAAATCATAACACCTCGATAATTAAGGAAAAACCAGAGTATAGCTTTAAGCAATGTGACATGAAGTTGAAGTAAGAACTTGCTAGATCTAGTCATGGAGATTGATTAGTGTCACTTCAAATCCCCGGTAACAAGGTACTCCTTTTTATCCCTACTGAGGTAACTAAGAAAGGTTTAACAAAACCTAAGTGGATCGCTGAACTTCTGTCACTTTCACAGCACTAGCCACCCCCCGTTACTCCAACTAATGCACCCATCACCCCACACACGCTCTCAAGAACTAGATTGATCAAAGATAGCAAATAAGAACGGGGTACATAAGATACATCTACTCAAATAACTCAAGAGAAACAATTGCAATCTCAGATTCAATAACTCATAGAAAAGATCCACCACATAGGAATTACAATGGTGCCCGTAATCATGTGAGGCAGCTCATACGGATCTAATTAGTGAAGCACATAGAGAGAGAGATACAAGTGCTACTTCCACAAACCCATAGCCCTGGGGTGGACTACTCCCTCTTCATGGAGATGTCGATGGAGATGACGTTGGAGGGGTAGGAGATCACACCGGCGGCGCCCCGCCGGAGTTTTTCCCCTCCAATCTGGAACTCCAGGTCTCTGTTTCGGTGTTTTAGCGGCGCTCTCTTCCGTAAGGGTACGGGAGACCCTTTTTATAGTCGGTTTTAGGTCAAGACGGAGTCGGTAAGTCGAAGATGGAAGGAATTGGGGACACAGGGGCCAAAAGGGGGCCTCTCACGCGGCCAAGGAATCTGGCCGCGTGGAGGGTCCTCTTTTGGGCCTCCTTGCCCAATTCTCGTGGATCCTTCGCCCGCAAGTCTTCTCCTTCCAAGAAAATGACCTCCGCAGATTTTCAGGTGATTTCGCGGAAGTTTGCCCCCTGAAACGTTAAAAATATAGAAAACGGGGTTTCTGACAGGCAGGGTTAATTCCATAAAAGTTGGGGGACTTTGTAATTTAACCCCAAAATACTATAAAACATTGAATTATACCCTTATATGATGCAATATGTAATAGAAAACCATGTGAAAATAAGCAAAATTCATCTATGCATTTTACATGCATCAGGGTGTTAGGGACAGCTCGGCCCGCCGCTGACTCGATTCATCCTCCAATCTTTTTTGACGGGCTAGGTCTATCCGAGATTCTTTGATAGTTGCGGCCGCTCTCACTAGATGATAGTGGTAGGCGACCATATCTTCGTGTGGCGCTCCAGCCGCAGGTGGCTTGCTTGTTCGCATAGCCTCCTTGGCTCGGTCCCAAGCGTCCCGCGAGACGCCGATCTCAGCGCGTTCTGCTGCGTTGTGTTCTGTTTCTGGAGGTGGTTGTTCCGATCCTGCCATGCAGACTTGAGCCAATCGTGGCCCGTGAGTCCTAGGCCTCTTTTGAAGAGTTTTCTTGACCCTAGAGGGTATGGAAGTTACTGGAGTTGAAGCGGATGGACTCGCTATTTTTCTCCAAGTAGGGTCGCGAGTCGACGGCTTCTGACTCTGACCCCGATTCTTCAGGGAAGTGGAGGATCCCGTCTTTGTTGGTGTAGAACTTTAACCTTCCGAACGTCAAGGTGACGCTCCTTTCCAGCTCGCTGAATACCGGGCGTGATTCCGGCGAGTGAGGGGTGACCACGACAGATCCGATCCGGATGGGATTGGTCGGAGCCATAGTCGAAGGTTTGCAACGTGAGTTGGATGATGAAGCCGAAGATGCCGGAGATCCAACACCCGCCATTCCCACAGACGACGCCAATTGTCGAATCTGTGACTCAACAAATCCCTCGGGTGAACCCATAGGGTTTCGAATAGGAGAACCCATGAGCGCTGGTGACGATCGTCGGCTAGACAGGGGGCAAGATTTACCCAGGTTCAGGGCCCTCGTAGAGGTAAAACCCTTACTCCTGCCTCTGTCGATCTGTATTATCGAAATAGGTCGGTTACAATGGTGGTTGCTCAAGTCGAGAGTACGATCTCGAGCTCAAGGCTTTGGTGGTGCGGTATTTCTTGGTCCTGTTCCGGTGGTTCTCCTGGCCTTATATAGGTGGCCAGGTCTCAAACCCTACCCGGAGAGGACTCGAACTCTAACCCTATGTCGGTTACAAGTTTCCTAAGTTAGCCTGCAAGGCATTGCGGGTGGGCTTCATATGGGCCTTCCAGAATACTCCAAGGGCTTCCCTTTTTGGGCCTTAACCTTGGGCCTGAGACGGGGTGTCCTTACCCGCAGGGTCTAAGATCCATCCCTTCGTCAAGGGGCGTTTCCTGGAAGGACAGCGGAGGCAGGGGGCAGACTCCACATGCAACTGACGATCCGAGTGGCCATGACCGCGGGGGTGCTGGCCAGGGCCGTCGACGAGGGTGAGCGAGGTGTGCGATGGCACAGGGCCCCCAAAATTTTGGGGCCCCCAAATCGCCAAAATCACCATAGTCGCGGCCGCACTAGATCTCTGTTGGGATACTCCGGCTCACTCTTATCTTTCCTCGAGGCTCCTACAGCCTAAGAGAGCAGCGCCATTGCTGGTCATTTTTCCTGGAGTGGATCCGCCATTGATGGCCGATAGTGGTTTCTGCCTAGCGTCCGTACGAAGAAGATAACTCTTTAGGTGGGCCTGCGTATCGGCTTAAGTGGAAGGCCCATAGGCGATGTCTTTTTTTTTCATTTTTAGATGAACATTGTCTCGCTATAGGTCCCAGGACTCGTTATTTTTTGTGGCACGAACAATTGAGGTAGCACAACGCATGAACTGGTACTCAATTATTTTCTAATTTTCCCTCTATTTTTTTTTTAAGTCTTGCCAATTATTTTTGTTGTAGATTTATTTCATGGATCGTATAACCAGAATATTCCGTGCTGTATATTTTTTAATAGATTTGTATTTAGGTCTTAGAGTTCTGTCTATAATAGTTATATGATATACAAAAAAACATTTTAGTTTTTGCACCGGGGCCCCCAATTTCTGGAGACGGCCCTGGTGCTGGCGGGGGGAGCGGTCGCGACTCCTGGTAGTGGGCGCGCGTAACGAGGATTGTCGATGGGAGCGCCGTTCGTCGCGGTCGTGGCGGTCTTCCTCACTGTCTCCGTCGCGACGGCGGTGTTGACGTGGCTCGCGGTCGTCGCAGCCACGAGCAGGCCACGAGAGGCTACGGTCGTCCTGGGGCCGCAAGTGGCCGCGTGAGGCCGAGCGACGTCTAGACGCACGCATGTCGTCGTGGCACCTGCTGCGGGAACATCGCGCACGCACCCATCCATCCTCCCGAGCTGGAGCACGTTGTCATCCTCGTCTGGACATAGGGGCGGGATTTGCGTTGGCTGGATTGCCAGCACGCTGGGAGGAGCCCCGTCAACTGTGCCCAAGCGCCAGGGCGGGAGAGATCTCGACGAGGCGCGGAAGTCGGAGAGCGACGCGTCGTCGTCTAAGACTGGAGGAGCGGAGAAATCCTCGGTACGGCGAAGGTGGAGAAGCACCCTGAAGGTGATCCCGCGCTTCCACTGGTCCAGTCGGTCCTCGGCGACCCGCACAAGAGAGGACATGCCACGGGGTGCCTTGTTTGCAAAGGTGCACCAGAGCACCTTAGGAAGCAACTGTGGGTCTTGCGTCCACGCCCAGAGGACGAAGGATGCCATGTCCTCCATGGTGGTGAATCCGTCGTTGAAGCGCTGCACTGCGCAACGGCTTCTCGGCATCAGGTCGACCACCTCGGGTCGCCAAGCAAACGGCAGGAGACCGTCGACAATCAGAGGAACGCCGTAGGTCAGGTTGGCGTTGTAGCCGTTGGAGATGGAGTGTCACGCCCTGAAGTGCACCTGCATATTCCCGCTGTTGGAGGTGGAGCGCTCGGTGCGTAGGACCCTGTCCCGAGTGTGAGAGGAGGCGAACTTCACGAGGTACTCCTCCGGGAAGTGGCGGCTGACCGTGAGCTCGTCAGCGCGCAGGTCGAACATCTGCCTGAAGGCCGCTTCGATGGTTGTGCGGTCCGTGCTAGACAGGGCAGAGATGGCCCAGACCATGATGGCCGATGCCTCCCAGTCGATGCGTGCGTTGTCGAGGTCGAAGGAGATGGCTGCGAAGACCATGTCTTCGGCCGGCCTGTAGTCCGCGTCGGCAAGGAAAGCTATCGCAACGTTCGACTGTGGTGAGGAAGCGGCATGGAGGGGTGGCGTGGAGGAAGGCGAGGCCCGACGGCACCCTTGCTCCTTGCAGTCGCGGCGGCAATGTCCCGAGCGGTGGCAGCCCGCGCACCTCACGGGATCTCGGTAATCAGCGACAAGGTGGTCACGAGCAAGACATTGGAGGCAGGGGTGCGAGCATTGGAAAGTGCGGGAGGCTCGGGAGGAGCGACGAGCGGTATGGGGTGGTCTTAAAGGCGAGTTTGGGCGTAGGGGATAGGGAGACGCGGCGTAGGGTGCTCGTCCCGTCGGTCTTCGCTGCTCTGAGGCTGGTCACAATGGGCAGTAACTAAGAGTGGTAACATCGTGATGTTACTAGTCTAAGTTACTACCTCCATAGTGGGTAGTAACATATTTGTGGTGTCATGCATGCCTTCATTTATTAGGTCTATAGACACATTTTCCCTTGATATGTGTGATGTTACTAGTAACATAGCTAGTTACCACAAACACTTCTCTCTTCATTAAATATGTGCCACATAAGCAAAATTTCCTTGAAATGTGTGATGTTACTACCTTAGTTACTCCCATTGTGGCCAGCCTGAGCGCACCGCGCGCACCAGGAGAGGACGCCAGTCCATCCCATCTCATCCGGCATCGAGCCCCCCGCCGACCGAGGGGACGGGGCATGGAGGAAAGACGGGCCATGAATGAAGGCAGGAGCGGGGGGAGGCATGAATTGAATGGGCGCAGGGATGTCGATGGATACCGTCTGGCATGGGTGAGGCGGGCAGTTGGCCTTGAAGGCGGCCGTATGGAGGATGCCAGTAGGTGCGCCATTAATGCGGCAGGAGAAGGGCAGCCAGCCGCGCGCTACTACGACAGGGCACCGTTGACCGCATCCAGCGCCCCGACCGTGGGGGAAGGGTCGAAGGCGGACTGACGGGCACTAGATTAGGGGGCTGAAGGACTGGCGAAGACGGGGATCCGGGGGGTAGCCACCGGTGAAGATCTGACGGGAAAGGGGGTTGCGGCCGACCCTAGGGCCTAGGCCCAGGTAAGCCGGCGTGAAACCTGGAGGAAGGGAGGCCGGGGGAAGTGGGAGTCGCACGTCGCCGCTAGGGCACAGGGACAGCATTGCCGCACCGGAGATGGCCCGTGGGGCCGCCGGAGGCGACCGGTCGCCATGGGGGCGTGAGGTGGGAGAGCTGACGGTCATATTCGTCAAATGGATATGAATCTCTTACGTTTCTTGTATTGTGCTTCGACACATAACTTGTTCCGGTGTGATGTGATCTGTTTATGTTGTCTCCTGTGCCAAGATTTGGATGTTTGGAAAAGTGGAACAAGAGTTGTGGGGTTCCATTTTGACCATATGTTATCGATCTGCTTGTTGTTCCGTGTTTTTCCTACACAGAGAAAACTGAAAACAGAGCTGAACTTCTAAACGTAAGTCATCGGCAACAGAGAAGATGCTTAGCTGCCCATCCTCAAATCTGATCTGAAACAACAATGGCATCTTTCTAGTGCTGAAGGATAGGAAAAACAAACAAACAAAAGTTACCACCGCTATCAGGGCTTGGTTGGATCAACTTATTAATCAGAGTTTAGAGCAACTCTAGCAGAGCCCGTAAAAGGCGACGGCCCGTAAACGATTTCTCGGGCGACCGAGAATTCCGCCCTCCAACCCGTGAATGCACATGTTTCTGTGACGACCCGAGGGTGCCCCTGATTGGGGAAGAGCGGTTAGCGGGAGGGACAATTCAGCTCCGCTACGCTCCATCCCCCATTTCCCCCCAAATTCCGATTCGCCTTGCCCCGCCGTCGCGCCGCCAAGATCCAATCAAAACCCTAGGTACTCCTCCGTTTTCGGGAAGACATCCATGCGCCCAGATCCGCCGGAGCCCCGGACCCGCGCCTAGAGCCGCTGCCCTAGTATATCCTCTTCGTACCGGTCCTCCAGCAGGTGCATGATAGACTCGGTATCATCTTCTCTCATGACCCGGCCACGCGGGGTCCATGCCGGCTCCTCCGGCTGTTCCCTCTTCGTGGTGGGCTCTTCTATCGGATCGACTGTTCCGAACGATTCTTCTCCATCCGACTGAACGCAGGTCGCCTCTCCTGACACAGAATCATACTCAATGTCATCAGGAATAGAACCGGACGTACGTACCATACCGACGAAGACGTTGACCCGGCCGATTGTGACGATAGATCCGGTTTCCAGCAGATCCGACTCTGGCTCCCAGCCAAAGTCGTCCACCATCTTCTCTCCTTCGGGGTTGGTGTAGATCTCGCCAATGACGAGGTTCTTCATGCTTTCCCGAGCTTCTCCCGTGATGTAAACACCTTTGGACGTAGGCCCCACGGTGGGCGCCAACTGTCGTGGGATAATCACGGCAGACGTTACCGGGGGTAACTTATCTTGGGGCAATTCGACTCTGGTGTTTGGGAGAGGGTTTATCTCAAGGGAAATCATGCTATCAATCGATCTAGTAGCTCTGGCAATCAAGTCGCCGAGTCTCCGATCTAGGGTTACAATATCAACTCTCGTATTACAGGGGATACTCGAATATCTGGTGAAGCTCTGTGTCTCTAACCCTAGGAGCCGGCTTATATCTTACCTGCCCCCTGGCTTCCTATCCAAGGCCCACTCGGAGTCCTACCCAGTAACCGCGTACAAACCCTAAGTTTCCTAAAGCAACCCCAAAAGCCGGGTTACGAGGCCTACGCTACTTCTTGGGCCTTCTAGAAACTCCCCTTCCTTGAGTCGGGTCTTGCACGGTTCCCTTTGGGCCGGGTAACACCTTGGCTTTAGCCTACCGGGTTATCATCCCTCCATCAGTAGTCCCCAGAATAGCTTGGGCTTTGCGGGGCCAACCATGAAGCGCACGCTATTCCCTGCAAAACAACAAACATACAAGTCCATAAAATACCGGGTTAGAGTGCTTTGATAACAGCTAGGCCTATCTCTGTAGGTGGTCCATATAGTAACCCGGCTTTCCCCGAGTCAAACATTGTTTTCCCGGGTCAACACTCCAAGAAAACACATAAGACCCGGACTCGCACCACTACCAATCAATCCGGATATTGCGCTCGCAATCCATTCCAATCCCTTTCCGGATATCTCGCAACGGGCGTTCTAATGCTTATCCCAAAATATCCGGACAGGCGATACTTTTCCGAAAATTTGGCTCCCGCCACCTAGACCTAGGGCACTTTCCAGCTCTGTGCCTATAAATAAGCACCCAAAGGCCATTTTTCAGATCCACTCACCATTTCCCCCCTATCTTTTCATCTCCACTTCCTCTCGGTGCCCTCACCCTCGAGCTCGAGCTCGCACCGCCGCGCCACCCGCGAGCGCATCACCGGAATCGAGCCGCCACAGTCCGTCCGCGAGCACGTCACCGGATCGAGCCGCCGCCGTCCGTCTGCCGCGCCCACGCCCGTGACGCCGCAGCGCCCTCAAGCAGCCCACCGGAGAACCCTAGGGACCGCCGCCGTCGAGCCATCCACCGCCGCCGCGTTTCCACCTAGATCCCACCGGTAAGCTCCTTCAACTCCCTAGATCCAGTCTTTGATTTCTCGCAAGTAGATGGGATCTAGCTTTGTTTCTAGATGCTTTTCTTATTTCTCACTAGTTGAACGCGCCATATCTTGCTCTTCCATGGCCAATGCTTGACTTAGATTCGATTGTACATCTCTCAACACATTTTCATCACTCACAATCGCAATTTTCCCCGTATTCCTCCTTGACTAGATCCAATTTGCTTGAATTTCTTGCAAGTGTTTCTCGCTAGGTCGGATAATCGTAGTTTCCGGGTCTCAAGTTGTTCATGCTTTGCCTTTGTCCTCTTTTTAGATCACACACATGGCACCTAAGGTCAGCGCTAAGCTGAAGGGAAAGCAGCAGGCCGGCAAGGCAAAGCCGAGTCAATCGATCTCTGTCAACTGGGCGAGATCAACCATGACCAAGGCTAAGTTGGACGAACTCGCAGAGTCGGGTGTCTTGCCCGCCCGGGAGGATATTCACTGGAGGGTACCTGGGGATGAGACTCGGCCTTCCCCGGGTCTCGATGAAGTAGTAGTCTTCGTTGAGCATGTGATCCGGGGTTTCCGCCCCCCAGGTCACCCTTTCTTCCGCGAGCTGCTAGATCACTACAAACTCTATGCTCAATATTACTCATTTTATCGTCTTGTGTGAGTCGTATCTATGCATTCCTCCGAATCTTGCCCTTTTCCTTGAATTATTCCAATGCAAGCCGTGCCGAGAGAGCGGCGATGGTGCCCTCCTGGTTTGTGGAGGGGTCTCCATTCAGAGGCGGAAAAACTCCCTCATACCGACTCTGAGCCTCAACTCCCACGCCAAACACTGGCAAAAAACTTATTTCTATTGCCAAGACACCTCTTCAACCGGTGAAAAGCCATTGCCGAGTTTCACCGAAGACCTCCTCAACCTTTCCGACAATCTCAGCTCCTTTGCTTCTGAGTCGGAGAGGCAGTCTATCCAACCCCTCCTCACCAAGCTTGATGGACTCTCGGCCCAAGGCCTTCTTGGGCTCAATCTAGTCAAAACTTGGGTAACTTACCGGATTCAACCCAATAGTGTCCGGCCCAAACTCATGTGCAGCTACTCTGGGCACGTCACCGATTCCCTTCGTTATTCGTTGAGGAATTACCCGGCCTCGGACGCGAACAAGATAATGAAAAACTTCTTGGCCGAGAAGCTGGAGGTGATCCGGAACATAGCCGGCTTGGACCCTTTCACTCGCGATAACCCGGCCCCAGCTGTAAGAACCTGATGGAGGGATAATAACCCGGCAGGCCAACTCCAAGGTATAACCCGGCCCAAAGGACGCTGCGCAAGATCCGGCTAAGGATAAAGAAAATTCTGGAAGGCCCAAGTTTGTAGGCCTCGTAACCCGGATTGTGGATTACGGTAAAGGAAAGTTAGAGTTTGTATGCGGTGTCCGGGTAGGATTCAGGGTGCGCCTTGGAGAATAAGCCAGGGGGTACGGGTGCTTTATAAACCGACCCCTAGGTCTAGTTGAGAGAGATCTAAGAACCCTAGTAGTACCAGTTGATATCGAGCATCCAGTGTATACGAGAGATTGAGTTAATATATTGAGATTGGAGACTCGGCGACTTGATTGCCGGCTACCAGATCGAGTTCCATCATGTTTTCCTCTGAGCTAAACCCTCTCCCAAACGCCTGTGTCGTCTTGCCCCAAGATCAGTTACCCCCGGTAACGTCTGCCGTGACAATCCCACGACAGTTGGCACCCACCGTGGGGCCTGCGTCCAAAGGTGTTTACATCACGGGAGAAGCTCGGAAGAACATGGAGAATCTTGTCGTCGGCGAGATCTACATCGACCACAAAGGAGAAAAGACGGTGGACGATTCCGGCTGGGGGCCAGAGTCGGATCACCTCGAATCCAGATCCGTCGTGACAATCGGCCGGATCAGCGTCTTCATTGGTATGGTATGTACTTCCGGTTCGATCCCTGACAATTTTGGATCTGATTCTGTGTCAGGGGAGGCCACTTCTATCCAATCAGATGATGAAGAATCAGTTGGAACGACATATCCGGCGGAAGAACCCATCGCGAAGTGGGAACAGCCGGAGGAACCGGCATGGACCCCGCGCGACCGGGTCGAAAGAGAGGATGATACCGAGTCTATCCTGGATCTGCTGGAAAACCGATATGAGGAGAATAACAGCGAAGGGGAACAACATGAATTCGCGCCAAGCATCATACGCCGAGTCGCGGTTTATACGGCTCCCGCGACCAATCTCAACCAAGAGGCCGTAACCGCGGCCACGGCCGGGTCAGCACAAGCATTAGCCCGACAGCAGGGGCCGGCTAACGGAAACACGGTTTTGGCCCAGGTTGACGGAGAGTCGGCATCGGTTACCAGTCAAGCGCCGGAAAACGAGCTACACGCAAACACGTTCAGATTCCTAGCAAACCGGACACCAGGAGCGGGTCCTTCCAATCCACAACACCCGGCCTTGTTCGACAACAATCTGATCCTAGATCCGACGGTTCTTGCCACAGTTATCACTCCGGAGAACGCGGCGGAACGAGTTAGGGATTTGGACGTAGCCCGTCGTGCATTGGAGCAGCAGAGAAGGCAAGTAGAAGCAGAAAGGCAAGGGATGGTCACACGGCAACGTGAGCTGGATGCATTGGAAACTCGGCTCCGAGAGGAAACGACTAGAATACATCAAAGGCATCAAACTAGATTACCAGCATTGGGAGGAGTCATAAACCCGGCCGCACTATTTATCACGCCTCAGGATCAGCCGATTCCAGCGGCAAATCAAGGAACCGCCCCTCAGCCGACAACCGGAGGAGCACAACCGGTAGATACGCAGGCCGGGTTACTTGCACCACAGACTGGAGTCACTGCAGGCAATACCGTACCACCGCCACCACCACCACCACCATCGCGTTTTCGCACACCAGCAGGTCATTACAACAATCCCATGGACAACGTGTACGCGGCAACGCTTGCACTAAATCAAATCCCCGTGAGAGAGTCACCCCACGCAGAGGAGACCCGGCGGGCGATAGATATGCTGCGCACCGCGGTAGCACAACAGGTTAATTACCCGGATCACAGAAGTGGAATGCATGGGACGCCGTATGTCAGCCAACAACAAGGTAACGCTGGAAACATCCAAACAAGTTCGGCACGGCGGAGGGAAGAGCAGCAGCAAATGCCGCCTCCTCCACACATCCAGTCAGTACCAGCAGCATCAGCAGCACAGGCCATCGTGGATAGTTCCAGGGCCAGGAGAGCCGTGGCCGGGTCTGCGGCACATGGGCCACCAGCGGTACCGCAGCCAGCTGTACCCCCTGCAGGATCACATGTTTCCCGAGTAAGACCAGCTTCAACCATTCTTGCAGGGCCTAAGTGTCTTTCGGATAGCATCAGAGCTGAACCTTACCCGGAAAAGTTCAAAGAACCGGGTAAAGTGGTAAATTATGAGCCGACTATGGATCCGGAAACATGGTTGAGCAGCTATGAGATGGCCATGTCGATTCGCAATGCGTCCGAGAATCTTCAAGCCAAGTTCATGTATCTAATGATGTCAGAAGGAGCAGCAAAGTTATGGTTCGCCAATCTACCGGAAGGATCTATTAAGTCATGGGAAGAATTGAAAACTGCATTTATCAAGCACTTTCACGGGACGTGTAGAAAGTTATTCACTATTGACGACTTAGAGCGATGTGTTCAGAAGAAGGGAGAATCGGCGCGCAGCTGGGTGCGCCGGGTTATGGAAATTCTCCATTCATCTACGGATATTCAGCCCAAGGATGCGCTGTAAGCTATGGCAAAGACCTGCAAGTACACACCCTTAGTACAAAAATTAACTCGCATGAAATCTAGTCGGAATGCTTCGGAGGTCACAATGGGAGAATTGATGGATGCGTGCAACAAACATGCCGCAACGGACACTACGGAAGAGGAAACTGATGATAAAAAAGCAAAAGCAAACACAAGTAGTAATGGAAGAACTGGCAACGGATCAGCACCGGGTAACAACAGCCAGAACAAGCGTCCGTTTGAAGGAGGCTCTGAGTTTGTCGCCAATACTGAAGCTGGATCTTCCAGACCTAGGGCAGAAGGAAATTTCAATGCTGGAAATCACAATGGAGGAAACTATCAAGGGCCACCAAGGCCGGGTAATAATTGGGACATATTCAGAATGGCATGCCCGAAGCACAGCAGGAACGGTAGGCCAGCTAACCACTCCTTGGAGCAGTGCGCCGACCTATAGAGATGGAAAAATGAGGAAGTGAACAGAGTCATGCGAGGTGCAGGACGGGGAGGAGGACCGGGTCCAGGAGGAAACCCGGGCAACGGTCCACCCCCAGCCGGTAACCCGGCAGCTGGAAATCAAGGTAATAACCAAGGGGGAGCAGGAGGTTTCCAGGCTAACCCCAAACAGTTGGGTCAACATCATGTGCATACCACCAGAGGATCTAACAAGGACAAAAAGATACTGAAGCAAGCGGTCAATTCAGTTTCTTCGGCTGTCCCGAGATACCTGAGATGGTCAGAACAGGATGTAACATGGAGTAGAAGGGACCACCCGGAAAGAGTAGAACACCCGGGAGTCTTGGCATTAGTAGTCGCACCGCAGGTAAATGGGTATGAACTGAAAAAGGTTTTGATGGATGGTGGAAGTAGCATCAATATACTGTATTGGGAAACCTTCTTACGCATGGGCCTCAAGGAGTCTCAGCTACAGAAAAGCTCAACAATTTTTCATGGGATAGTGCCGGGTCATTCAGCGTGCCCCGAGGGAAAAATCGCATTGGAGGTAGCTTTTGGGGAATCAAAGGATAACTATCGAGTTGAGTGGCTCACTTTTGAGGTGGTCAAATTGCGCAGTCCTTATCACGCGTTATTCGGAAGGCCGGCTTATGCCAAATTCATGGCCAGGCCGTGTTACGTATATCTACAGCTAAAAATCCCGGGTCCCAAGAAGACCATTACCATACATGGAAATCGAGACATAGCAGCTGAATGCGATGAAGGAGACGCAGCAATGGCCGAGCAAGCCTGTAGAAAAGAGGAACTCAAGCATTACCGGTCTCAAGCAGACCCGGAGGATAGAACCACGTCAAAAAGGCCGAGTACTGAAGACGAAAGAGCAAAGTCCAAGGCAGCACAAGATGCTAAGATGGTGGCTTTTATCAAGGATGATTCCCCCAAACAATCTGCCATAGGAGAAGAAATCGCACGGCCGCTCACAACCAGCCGTGCTATGGAGACACCTCACCCGGGTTGGCTAGTAAATCCGGTACTCATCATGAAAAAGTCCAGCAAATGGAGAATGTGTATCGGTCACGTCAGCCCGGGACCGGTTCCCAAGAAGAACTAAACAATGTAACGGGCAGCAGGTTTCAGACGCGCTCTTTTCCTACCCAGGGTACCTAAGGGGACTGGAAGGTTTTTAATGAGGCGGCCTGCTGATCCAAACTTTCTCGTATCAATAAAGAGATGATTATCAAGTCCTATTTTGTTACGGCTTTTACTTCGATTACAAGTAAGTAAGTATCCATTGCCATCAATACATCAGTATCATTAAGTATGTTGAATATGTATAGGTCTCGGGGGCTGGTTGCTCAAGTAGCGCAGCCACAAACCCAAAGACCCGGCCTTGATGACTATGAGTTATAAGGGCCGATTATTCGCAAACGAGTACGGCTGCAATCTTATAACCGGACAAAGGATCCAAATTTTCTTGACTTTTCTTACTTAAGCTCGATGTGACTCGCACTAAAGTGACATGATTTGCTCGCTTACGATTACAATCAGCCATGAAGCCCATTGGGACTTGTCTGACCCTGTTTTCGTATAGATGTAACAACATGGTATCCACGTGAAAGCCGGCTTACAGTACAAGATAGTCAAAAGGGTCATCTAAACCACAAGTTATGCAGAGTACAAGGCTAATAGCTGGAAACTCAACGTTTATCAAGCATAACTTCATTATCTATATGAAACAATTCCGGGTTTCGGCTTAGCAACAACAAGTTTGTTCTCTTCGAAAAAACCACACACCACAGACTCGGAAATTCGGGCCTTGGGGACTGTGGGTTCCGAAACAGAATCAAGTTGTTTTGTCGCCAAGCTCGAAAGACCCCAATGTCCGAGTCGTGGGGACTTAAAGAAAAGTCCACCTGTCAAAACTCACGATACTCGGAAATAAGGAAGGAAATGAAAAGAAAATCGGATATCAAGAATAAGTTCAAAAGTAGACAAGTACCAAGTTCATCAAAAGGCCTAGAAAGGCACGAAGTGTATCACAGAATTAAAGTGCGTTACAGGTTGCGACACTAGTATCAAGGGTGCACAGGCGCACCGTCAAAAGAATACTTGTTTTGAGTAAAAACATCAGATGATTGAAGTATTTTTTATGGCGTTTGCCTATTCGGCTTTCTGAGTAGGGTCCACATCTTTGCCCCTGCCCTCCGGGTCTTGCTCCTGGACTTGCTCTTTAGCTCTCCCGGCATCATCACCCGGATTCCTTGCGGCAGGACGGACAGGCGGAAGAACAGTTGGTGTAGAGGTGGTTGGCCCTGATCCTAACTCGGCCTCTCTCTTCTCAGTTGCTTCCCTCTTCCTGGCCGAATCAGCAGCCCATTTCTCCAAACTATCAAAGGGAGGGGGTGCGTCCTCCGTAACAATTTTTCCTTCAGCATCGCATGCACTCATGATAGTGTTCAGATCCATACTATCGGCCAAAGTGGTGGCTGAATGACGCACTGCGGACTGTACGGCCTTGAAGTCCTTAGGTGTAAACTTGGAGCCATCTGCTTTGAATTCTGGAAACCCGGATATTACCTTTGCCGGATCAAGCTTCGGAAAGTAAGCCTTAGCCAGGGTAAAGGCCCGGTTCATACCAATCCGGCATGCCGAGCGTTTCCAGATTTCAATCCAGCCAGGCACAGTGGAGCAGGCTTTGATAAGATTTTCTTCACCCGGGTATACTTCAGTAGGCCACTTCACGGCGTCCAGTATAAACTTTGTGCCGGCAAAGAAAGTCCGGAGCACAGTCTTTAAAGTTTTAGCCTTTGCAATGGCATCCTCTTCTGGGGCCGCAAGGTTGGCACCTGCAGTTGAAGCAAAGGAAAGACGTATCAGTAATCCCGAGTGTCATATAATAAAGTAAAGGCATGAAGACAGCCGGCAGCAAAAACTTACTAAGCAAGATCTGATAGGTATCGGTGACCTGGTCCGATAGTTTCTTCAGTGCAGTTTGAGCAGTATTGCACTTCTTTTTGTATTTAGAAACATCCTTCTTCAAGTTTTCCACGTCATCCTCAAGGGTTTCTCTCCGCTTTACCTCGGCGAGAAGAAGTTGTTCGGTCTTGAGCAAAATTTCATCAGACCGGGTCATCTGCGCCTGTAAGTAGTAAGGAACACAAGTATCAGTCGGATATTATGGCAAGCTGAGTATTGCGTAAAGTACCAAGCACAACTCCAGCAAGTCATGCTTGGAACTTGGGGACTAGGCATACACTACGAGATATCAAGTATTATTACCTGGTACGCTGCGGCCATGCGCTCCAGAATATTGCTCTCTGAAGTCTTCATAGTGAGGAGAGTGCTCATCAGTTGATCAAAAGTATCATTACCCGTGTCAGAGGACCCGGGGCCTTGGAAATTCCGAGAAGGAGTTTTCTTCTTAGCAGGGGGCAGTTTTCGGGTCATCCGAATGTCGGAATCTGATGCCCCCTCTCCTGCACCCAAAGTGGCAGCTCTTTTCTTCTTGCTTGCGTGAGAGGCTATCGGATACTCGGCTTCTTGTCTGGCCGGGTTTATTGGTGACGCTTGTTCTTCGCCGCTAGACGCGGCTGTTGCCTTGTCAGCCAGGTTCCCCTTACCCGGGTCATCGGTCTCCATATCCTCTTGGTCGCTAATAACGACAGTGGCCCTATGGATAGTACGAGTGAGCAGTTAGTGTACAATCAGGAAAGGGTGATGAAAGTGTGATAGAGCATCAGGAAAGAGATTTTACCCGGTATTCACCGCAAAGTCCGAGGGGAACTCGTTGCTGGACCCGGGCGAAACTGAAAAGTATTAAGCAAGGTTTCGTAAGGGAACGGTTCAGGAAGATTGTTTCCTCCGAGAAAGGATAAGGTTAGTACCAGCGCGTCCAGCCGGAGACAATGGAATACCCGGGCTAAGAGCGTCGTCACCCGGGTAATTCCGAGTTGCTCTGCGCTTGGTCATGGGCGACTCCTTCAAATACGGCCGGTGGAATAATGTCAAGATAGCTCATGTATATCATCAAAGGAATACGAGTTGAGTACAAGGAGGCGGTATGAAACCTTGAAGACGATCCCTTGGGGTTTTCTCTTAGATCCGACTTTAATTGTCGGCTCCACTTCATCTTCATCACTGGCGGATTCCACCTTGCCGTCAGTTTCTTCTTCTTCGTCATTCTCCTCTTGTTCTGGAAGTCATCAAGGTTATAGTTGGAAAATGAAGGGGTTACGACGAACTTAAAGGAATCAAGTAAAACCCGGCGAGCACCTTCGTCCGAGTTAACGGCCTCTTCTTGTTCCTCTGGACTCTCGGAGCTAGGGGAAGTGTCGATCTTCCAAAAATCATCATCAGCCTGAGATAAAAATATCAGAACAAGGGTTATCAACCGTATCAAGCGGAAAGAGCAAAGGTAAAAACGTTAAAATCGGATCTTCACCTTGGGGGCTGGGTTCTCGAGTGTGAAGGGTTCTAATCCGGCTATGTTCCGGATTACCTCTAGTTTCTCTGTCAGAAAACCCTTGATAGTTTTATTGGTGTCACCAGCCGCAAAGTTGTTGTCAGAATACCGGAGCGGGTCTGTGGTTTGCCCCGAATACTCGCACATTAACTTTGTGCGGATGGAATTGGGATGAATCCGGAAATCGACCCAAGTTTTCACCAGGTTGAGCCCGATGAGACCTTGGGCCGCAAGAATAGTGATTTTGACTAGCAAAGGTTGAATGGCCTCCCTGTCCGAGTCAGGGGCAAAGGCATTAAAATTCTCGGAGATGTCAAGAAGACCCTCTGAGTAACCCGGCAGTTTCTTTTGGCCGGGTGGGGAAGTGTCTCGGCAGTAAAAATATGAAAGCTGCCAATGTTTGACGTGGGAGTTAAGGGTAAGAGGTGGCATCAGAGAATTCTTGCGGCGCTGGATAGAGACCCCGCCGCAAGCGAGAAGTGCCCCGTCACCGCTTTCGCGACACGGTTTGCACTGGAAAAGCTCGACGAAAAGAGCCAAACTTGGCGGAGTGCACAAGTATGACTCGGAAAGGACGATAAAATGGGAGATATTTAACACAGAATTAGGACCTATGTCAAATACACGAAGGCCATAATGGCTCAGAATGTCGCGAAAGAAGGGGTGACCTGGAGGACGAAAGCCCCGGGTCACGTGCTCTACAAAGCATATTACCTCGTCCTTTGCCGGCGTAGGCCGGGTCTCCTTACCCGGCACTCTCCACTGGATATCCTCTTGAGGAGGGAGAACTCCCAGCTCGACCAGTTCTTCTAACTTGGTTTTGGTGACCGTAGATCGCGCCCAGTTGGCGGATATGGAGTTGGTGGTCTTGGCCTTTGCCTGCTGCTTTCCATGTTTCTTGGGAGCCATGGGTGTGACCTGCAAAACACGAGGTATAGGAGTGTGAGGAATAAGGCTCGGAAATCATAAGCTGGTCGAGTATCAGTGAGCGGTATCGAGACAGTATGAAGGTTACATAATATCCGGGTGTTATTTTGTGAAGCAAGGTTCAAGCCACCCGGGTATCAAGCATCATTATAAAAATCATGAAGGCTTATGCATTGAAAGAATGTTTGAGGGTAATGGATGGTTATACAGGTACCTATTATGAGTAAAGGGAATCGGAAAAGGGAAGATTTTCCGGATGATAAAGTCAAGGGCGGAAAAATTGGGCGGCCTGAGCCCAGGCTAAAGATTCCATTTCTAGATTTGTGGCAAAATTAGCAGTTGTGGGCGGTAGGGAAGTGAAATAAAGCCAGCATTCAATCCATTGGATGAGCTAGAGTGAATACAAGTGACTCGATTCGGCATGACCGGGAAAATGACCGGCGGGTTGACCTAGATCTAATCTGAAGAAAATCAAGAAATTATGGAGGCTAATTAACGGGTATGGGAAGCTTACTGGAGGAGATCGAAGTGAAGCTCGACGGAGGCAAATCGCGCAAGTTTGGTGCCCCTTTGCGATTCCTGACGGGCCGGTTGAGGGTTTGGCGGCGGATCTTGGCGGCGGTGCAGTGTGCGCGGTGGCGGAACGTAGCCGGCGGCCAATAGGTTCCGGTGATGCGCGCGGTATTTCCGTGGTGGCACTCTGTGAATTTGAGCACGGGGGAAGAAAGGAAGAGGAATGGGGGAAATGAGCCGTTGGGGTTAGGGTTACCCCTGCGACCATATTTATAATGGTTCATGTGGATAAGCTTGGTTCCACGAGCGGGAGCCGGGGATTACGGAGTAACGGCTATCTGTTTGAATCTTGCGAAATACGCTTTAAGTGTTGAACGTGATATCTGGGTAGAAATAAGAAGGAGATATTCTTCATAATATCAAGATCAATTATCGAGTAAAGTGCAGGATCTTGACACTTTTATCAGGGCTTAGACCCGGAAAGCTAAGCCGGGTATTTGGAGAGGAGCCGGGTTACTGTATGGCCACCGTAGAGTTGGGCCTAGCTGTTTATTGAAGCGTTTTAACCCGGCCTTCATGTATTTGGGCATTTGATGTCTTTGCAGGGAATAGCAAGCGCTTCAAGGAAGGATCCGTGAAGCCCAAGCTATTCTGGGGACTACTGATGGAGGGATAATAACCCGGCAGGCCAACTCCAAGGTATAACCCGGCCCAAAGGATGCTGCGCAAGATCCGGCTAAGGATAAAGAAACTTCTGGAAGGCCCAAGTTTGTAGGCCTCGTAACCTGGATTGTGGATTACGGTAAAGGAAAGTTAGAGTTTGTATGCGGTGTCCGGGTAGGATTCAGGGTGCGCCTTGGAGAATAAGCCAGGGGGTACGGGTGCTTTATAAACCGACCCCTAGGTCTAGTTGAGAGAGATCTAAGAACCCTAGTAGTACCAGTTGATATCGAGCATCCAGTGTATACGAGAGATTGAGTTAATATATTGAGAATGGAGACTCGGGGACTTGATTGCCAGCTACCAGATCGAGTTCCATCATGTTTTCCTCTGAGCTAAACCCTCTCCCAAACGCCTGTGTCGTCTTGCCCCAAGATCAGTTACCCCCGGTAACGTCTGCCGTGATAATCCCACGACAGAACCGGTTACCACTTTTTTACCCAACTGATACTTTTCTTGCACAATTACTAAATTTCGTCAATGTACCTTTCTCTCAGGAGGATAACGCTTTCTGGAAGATAGATACCCCTCCTCCCTCCGAAAACTCGGAAGAGGACGAGGAGCCGGCTGATTCTGACGAAGGTAACATCCGAGTCTCACTCGTTTCCTTTTCTGTTAACTTGTTTTTCCAACTTTTTTCCTTTTTCCGACAATATACTATGCTTTCCAGGGTTGGAGGATAAGGAGGACACTCAGTCGGACGAGAGCGAAGCTGAGCCGGACGTTGAAGTTGGAGCAAAGAGGAAGCCCCGGAGAGTTGTGTTCAAGGTGTCGTACTCCTCTATTGCCTCCAAACCATATTCGTACGCTAACATGTGCGAACTTAACCAACATTTGATCGATTCATCGCACTTGAAGGAACCCGCCCCAGTCAAGCGTAGGGTAACCCGGAATTATCCGGGTGACGATCCTCCTCACCCAGGCATCCCTTCGTCCCCCGCTCGCCGAGCCGGTATTCCCCAAACCCATTCTTCCAACTCTCCCCAAAGACACCCTTCTCCCAATCATCCACTAGCTGGGCAATTCCGAGTCTCACGTTCCGACTCTATATCAGCTTCTTCCGGGTCTAGCAACGATCTCCCACCGGATTTTATCGTGAACATCGGGTAAGTCATTTTTCTTGCTGCTCGCTACACTAACTTTTTCCATATCTTTCATTCACCATTCACTGACCATGTATTTCTCTTTCTCGGGGCCAAGGTCACGATTAGTGACCCGGAGGACATGGACGTGGACAATCCGGCTATGGAGGGTCCGGAAGATACTGTGAAGGCCGCGGCTGGCGGCGAAGAAGAAGAAGACTTTCTGGTAGACCCGGCCGAGCAGGAAGCCGAGTTTCCCCTGCCGGGCAATGAGGATGTCGAGATCCTTGGGACGCGGAGGGGTGATCCCACTCCTAACACCCAGGCGACCCGGGTAACCTCCCCCAAGCAGGAGAGAACTCCACCTCCGAGTAATCAGGGCCCCAGCTCCTCCGAGCCGAGACTCGACGATCTGAGCTTTGAAGAAATGCTAGGTGCTCTCTACACTTTGAAGACTGATGAAAAGGGCATTTTGGAAGCCATGGCGGCTAAGCACCAGGTAAATTAACCAATGCTGCTTGTATATTCACATAGTCCCCAAGTTCCGAGTGAACTATGCATAGTTTGCTTGGTACTTTATAACTCTATGATTTGCCAAGTTCCGAATATATTCACATAGTCCCCAAGTTCCGAGTATATTCACATAGTCCCCAAGTTCCGAGTGAACTAGAAGCTGATGTGAAGAGTCTTGAGAAGGACGTGAATAAGTATAAGAAAAGTTCCCACACTGTTGAGGGTGAGCTGAAGAAGATTTCAGCCCAGATTGCCAATACTTACCGCACTCTACTTGGTAAGAATTTCCGACTTTCTGATTATAACCCGGATTGCTCATTCCGTAAGTGTTATCATCCAAATTCCAGTGCTTTAACTTGTGCTGTTACTCTGCAGGTCCGGGTGAAGCGGCCCCAGACGAAGATGATATTGAAAAACTGAAGACGCTGAAGGCCGTGATCCGGCAACTTACTGTCGGCACCAAGTGGATTTTGGAGGCTGTGAAGTGGCCGGGTACAGGTTACTGTGGTTTGGACACTTTGCTTGACGCGTGTTCTACCATCCCCGAGTGGATCGACCACTGGAAGCGTTCGTCGTGCCGGGTTGGGGTAACCCGCGGGCTTGCTCTGGCCAAGGCCTACTTTCCCAGGCTTGAGCCGGCAAAGCTCATGGGCGGGTTTCCCGAGTTCAACAACGACGGCTCCAAGTTCACCGCCAAGAATTACAAGGCCATTCACACTGAGGTGCGTCACTCGGCGAGCTTGATCGCCGAAAATCTTGATCGGCGAATGACAAGCCAATTAAATCGGATCTGCCTAAGCCCTTTGACATGCTGGAAAAGTGGAAAGCGAAAGCTGCCAAGAAGAAAGAGGTAGCTGCCAAGAAAAAAGCTGAAGCCGATAGTGCGCCTTCCTCCTCTACGCCGGTTGTCCCTCCTCCAGCCCGTGCCGATACTGCGGCTAACCCGGACATGGGAGCAGAGAAGACCACTGATGAACGTTCCACAGACCCAGCCGCCAAGGACATCGTCGATGACTCGGCCAAAGACGCCGAGTAAGGTTTCACTTTTATTGCCTTGAACACTTATTCGGCCAATGGGTATTTTGTAATATGCCTGATACAATTATTCTTTTAATAGTGCGCCTGTGCACTTTTCGATACAATTTCCTCGGTTTGTAATACGTTAAAACCTTAATAGCTTTTGTGGCCCTTCTGGCCTCTCGCATAGATATGTTATTTCCTAGTCTTGAATTTTTTGTTGCTGGTTTTCCGTTTTTCGCTATTTTTCCTTTTGTGAGACTCGGTTTCCGGGTCTCAGGTATTTTGACGAGTGGACTTTATTTCTTTAAGTCCCCAAGTCCCCAAGACTCGGATTTTTGGGTTTTTAAGCTTAATAGCTAAACGATTTGTTGCTTTTCTCAAATCCCCAAGTCCCCAAGGCCCGAATTTCCAAGTCTAGGGATTTGGATTTTTCAAAAAAGCAAATTGTTTCTACTAGGGCCCAAAACATAGAGCTACTCACATAGGTTTAAAGTTATACTTAATATAATGCGAGTTTCCGGCTGTTAACCTTGTACTCTGTATAACTTGTGGTTTGGATGACCCTTTTGATCCTCTTTGTTGTAAGCCGGCTTTCGCGTGGATATTCAATGCTGCTTATAACTTTATAAAAACAGTGTCAGGCAAGTCCCATTGGGCATCATGACTGATTGTAATTACACGTTTAGCAAAGCAAGCCACATTTTTGCGAGTCACATCAAGCTTAAACAAGAGAAATCAAGAAAAGTTGGCTTTATTGTCCGGTTATAAGATTGTAACCGTACTTATGACAAGTAATCGGTCCTTATAACTTAATGGCATCGTGGCCGGGTCTTTGAGTTTGCAACTGTGCTATTCAAGCAATCAGCCCCCAAGACCTATATATACAATTTATAGAAGACATATAAAAGTAATGTACTACGAACAAATAAATAATACTTACCTAATAGAATAAAAAACAGATAATGAAAGCATGAATATAAAACTTAACAAAATACACAAGAAAGAAACAATATCATAATTTAACCATCTCTTTATTGATATGAGAAAAGTTAGGTCAGCAAGCCGCCTCATTAAAAACCCTCCAGTCCCCTTAGGTACCCTGGATAGGAAAAGAGTGCGTCTGAAACCTGCTGCCTGTTACATCGTGTAGTTCCACTTGTAAACCTAGTCTAGTCTAGGTGTAGTAGGGGCATAGCTGAGCCACGTTCCATGGTCTTTCCCTTTCTTGCATAGATGAAGTGGTGTGAGCGGTGTCATTGACAGTATCCGACTCTTCCCTTGCATCTATCAAGTAATATGATCCATTGTGTAAGTTCCGGCTTATGATGAACGGTCCTTCCCATGGTGGAGATAACTTGTGCTTTCCTTCCTTTGATTGTACCAAGCGCAACACCAGGTCCCCTTCCTGGAAGACCCGGGTTTTGACTCGCCGACTATGGTATCTCCTCAGATCCTGCTGATATATGGCTGATCTCTCCAAGGCTTGTTCTCTATGTCCCTCTAGCATATCCACGACATCCTGCCGGGTCTTCTCGTTCTCCACCTCCACGTAAGCCGACACACGGGGCGAGTCATGAATAATATCACTCGGCAATACTGCCTATGCACCGTAAACCATGAAAAACGGGGTCATCTGAGTAGATCTGTTAGGTGTAGTGTTAATTCCCCAAACCACTAATGGTAACTCCTCAACCCACGCTCCAGCAGCTATGATGCACGGGACTCGCAGCCGTGGCTTTAACCCACGAAGTAACTCCTGATTTGCCCTTTCCACCTGTCCATTAGCTTGTGGATGGGCCACCGAGGCTACGTCGAGGCGGATACCATTGTTTCCACAGAATTTTTCCATCTCACCTAAGGACATGTTGGTTCCATTGTCCGTTATTATGCTATGAGGATACCCAAACCGATAGATAATCCTTTTCAACAACTTGACTGCTGTGACTGCTTCACAATTGGTGATTGGCATAACTTCAACCCACTTAGTAAACTTATCTATAGCTACCAAGAGATGAGTCTTTTTGCAAGGTGACATGTGAAAGGGGCCCACCATATCCATACCCCAAACAGCAAACGGCCAGGTTAGTAGAATTGTTCGCAACTCCATAGCTGGCACATGGGTTTGGCAAGCGTACCTTTGACATCCATCGCACCTTGCCACCAAGCGCTCCGCGTCTGCTAGGGCCGTGAGCCAGAAAAAACCGTGTCGATATGCTTTGGCCACAAGGGATCTTGTGGAGGCATGATGCCCACAATCTCCCTCGTGGATCTCCTTCAGAATCTGTCGGCCTTCTTCTGGTGCTACACAGCGCAAAAAGACTCCTGTTGCACTTCTTTTATACAACTCCCCATTGATAATAGAATAGCCCTTTGCTCGCCTCAGAATTTGCCTTGCTAAAACTTCCTGTGGTGGTAACTCGCCCCGTGATAGGTAAGCCAAAAACGGCTCTGTCCACTCGGGAACATCACGTATTGTGGCCACAAGCTCCAAATCCGGGTCTTGGTTAGCCACCTCTTCCTCAGATTTGGTTTTAACAGATGGCCGCCATAACTCGTCCAGGAAAATGTTGGGTGGAACCGGCTCTTTCGTCTGTCAATATGCTCCACCTCATACCCGGACGAGTTATGGCCGGACAAGTAAGTAAGTATCCATTGCCATCAATACATCAGTATCATTAAGTATGTTGAATATGTATAGGTCTCGGGGGCTGGTTGCTCAAGTAGCGCAGCCACAAACCCAAAGACCCGGCCTTGATGACTATGAGTTATAAGGGCCGATTATTCGCAAACGAGTACGGCTGCAATCTTATAACCGGACAAAGGATCCAAATTTTCTTGACTTTTCTTACTTAAGCTCGATGTGACTCGCACTAAAGTGACATGATTTGCTCGCTTACGATTACAATCAGCCATGAAGCCCATTGGGACTTGTCTGACCCTGTTTTCGTATAGATGTAACAACATGGTATCCACGTGAAAGCCGGCTTACAGTACAAGATAGTCAAAAGGGTCATCTAAACCACAAGTTATGCAGAGTACAAGGCTAATAGCTGGAAACTCAACGTTTATCAAGCATAACTTCATTATCTATATGAAACAATTCCGGGTTTCGGCTTAGCAACAACAAGTTTGTTCTCTTCGAAAAAACCACACACCACAGACTCGGAAATTCGGGCCTTGGGGACTGTGGGTTCCGAAACAGAATCAAGTTGTTTTGTCGCCAAGCTCGAAAGACCCCAATGTCCGAGTCGTGGGGACTTAAAGAAAAGTCCACCTGTCAAAACTCACGATACTCGGAAATAAGGAAGGAAATGAAAAGAAAATCGGATATCAAGAATAAGTTCAAAAGTAGACAAGTACCAAGTTCATCAAAAGGCCTAGAAAGGCACGAAGTGTATCACAGAATTAAAGTGCGTTACAGGTTGCGACACTAGTATCAAGGGTGCACAGGCGCACCGTCAAAAGAATACTTGTTTTGAGTAAAAACATCAGATGATTGAAGTATTTTTTATGGCGTTTGCCTATTCGGCTTTCTGAGTAGGGTCCACATCTTTGCCCCTGCCCTCCGGGTCTTGCTCCTGGACTTGCTCTTTAGCTCTCCCGGCATCATCACCCGGATTCCTTGCGGCAGGACGGACAGGCGGAAGAACAGTTGGTGTAGAGGTGGTTGGCCCTGATCCTAACTCGGCCTCTCTCTTCTCAGTTGCTTCCCTCTTCCTGGCCGAATCAGCAGCCCATTTCTCCAAAATATCAAAGGGAGGGGGTGCGTCCTCCGTAACAATTTTGCCTTCAGCATCGCATGCACTCATGATAGTGTTCAGATCCATACTATCGGCCAAAGTGGTGGCCGAATGACGCACTGCGGACTGTACGGCCTTGAAGTCCTTAGGTGTAAACTTGGAGCCATCTGCTTTGAATTCTGGAAACCCGGATATTACCTTTGCCGGATCAAGCTTCGGAAAGTAAGCCTTAGCCAGGGTAAAGGCCCGGTTCATACCAATCCGGCATGCCGAGCGTTTCCAGATTTCAATCCAGCCAGGCACAGTGGAGCAGGCTTTGATAAGATTTTCTTCACCCGGGTATACTTCAGTAGGCCACTTCACGGCGTCCAGTATAAACTTTGTGCCGGCAAAGAAAGTCCGGAGCACAGTCTTTAAAGTTTTAGCCTTTGCAATGGCATCCTCTTCTGGGGCCGCAAGGTTGGCACCTGCAGTTGAAGCAAAGGAAAGACGTATCAGTAATCCCGAGTGTCATATAATAAAGTAAAGGCATGAAGACAGCCGGCAGCAAAAACTTACTAAGCAAGATCTGATAGGTATCGGTGACCTGGTCCGATAGTTTCTTCAGTGCAGTTTGAGCAGTATTGCACTTCTTTTTGTATTTAGAAACATCCTTCTTCAAGGTTTCCACGTCATCCTCAAGGGTTTCTCTCCGCTTTACCTCGGCGAGAAGAAGTTGTTCGGTCTTGAGCAAAATTTCATCAGACCGGGTCATCTGCGCCTGTAAGTAGTAAGGAACACAAGTATCAGTCGGATATTATGGCAAGCTGAGTATTGCGTAAAGTACCAAGCACAACTCCAGCAAGTCATGCTTGGAACTTGGGGACTAGGCATACACTACGAGATATCAAGTATTATTACCTGGTACGCTGCGGCCATGCGCTCCAGAATATTGCTCTCTGAAGTCTTCATAGTGAGGAGAGTGCTCATCAGTTGATCAAAAGTATCATTACCCGTGTCAGAGGACCCGGGGCCTTGGAAATTCCGAGAAGGAGTTTTCTTCTTAGCAGGGGGCAGTTTTCGGGTCATCCGAATGTCGGAATCTGATGCCCCCTCTCCTGCACCCAAAGTGGCAGCTCTTTTCTTCTTGCTTGCGTGAGAGGCTATTGGATACTCGGCTTCTTGTCTGGCCGGGTTTATTGGTGACGCTTGTTCTTCGCCGCTAGACGCGGCTGTTGCCTTGTCAGCCAGGTTCCCCTTACCCGGGTCATCGGTCTCCATATCCTCTTGGTCGCTAATAACGACAGTGGCCCTATGGATAGTACGAGTGAGCAGTTAGTGTACAATCAGGAAAGGGTGATGAAAGTGTGATAGAGCATCAGGAAAGAGATTTTACCCGGTATTCACCGCAAAGTCCGAGGGGAACTCGTTGCTGGACCCGGGCGAAACTGAAAAGTATTAAGCAAGGTTTCGTAAGGGAACGGTTCAGGAAGATTGTTTCCTCCGAGAAAGGATAAGGTTAATACCAGCGCGTCCAGCCGGAGACAATGGAATACCCGGGCTAAGAGCGTCGTCACCCGGGTAATTCCGAGTTGCTCTGCGCTTGGTCATGGGCGACTCCTTCAAATACGGCCGGTGGAATAATGTCAAGATAGCTCATGTATATCATCAAAGGAATACGAGTTGAGTACAAGGAGGCGGTATGAAACCTTGAAGACGATCCCTTGGGGTTTTCTCTTAGATCCGACTTTAATTGTCGGCTCCACTTCATCTTCATCACTGGCGGATTCCACCTTGCCGTCAGTTTCTTCTTCTTCGTCATTCTCCTCTTGTTCTGGAAGTCATCAAGGTTATAGTTGGAAAATGAAGGGGTTACGACGAACTTAAAGGAATCAAGTAAAACCCGGCGAGCACCTTCGTCCGAGTTAACGGCCTCTTCTTGTTCCTCTGGACTCTCGGAGCTAGGGGAAGTGTCGATCTTCCAAAAATCATCATCAGCCTGAGATAAAAATATCAGAACAAGGGTTATCAACCGTATCAAGCGGAAAGAGCAAAGGTAAAAACGTTAAAATCGGATCTTCACCTTGGGGGCTGGGTTCTCGAGTGTGAAGGGTTCTAATCCGGCTATGTTCCGGATTACCTCTAGTTTCTCTGTCAGAAAACCCTTGATAGTTTTATTGGTGTCACCAGCCGCAAAGCTGTTGTCAGAATACCGGAGCGGGTCTGTGGTTTGCCCCGAATACTCGCACATTAACTTTGTGCGGATGGAATTGGGATGAATCCGGAAATCGACCCAAGTTTTCACCAGGTTGAGCCCGATGAGACCTTGGGCCGCAAGAATAGTGATTTTGACTAGCAAAGGTTGAATGGCCTCCCTGTCCGAGTCAGGGGCAAAGGCATTAAAATTCTCGGAGATGTCAAGAAGACCCTCTGAGTAACCCGGCAGTTTCTTTTGGCCGGGTGGGGAAGTGTCTCGGCAGTAAAAATATGAAAGCTGCCAATGTTTGACGTGGGAGTTAAGGGTAAGAGGTGGCATCAGAGAATTCTTGCGGCGCTGGATAGAGACCCCGCCGCAAGCGAGAAGTGCCCCGTCACCGCTTTCGCGACACGGTTTGCACTGGAAAAGCTCGACGAAAAGAGCCAAACTTGGCGGAGTGCACAAGTATGACTCGGAAAGGACGATAAAATGGGAGATATTTAACACAGAATTAGGACCTATGTCAAATACACGAAGGCCATAATGGCTCAGAATGTCGCGAAAGAAGGGGTGACCTGGAGGACGAAAGCCCCGGGTCACGTGCTCTACAAAGCATATTACCTCATCCTTTGCCGGCGTAGGCCGGGTCTCCTTACCCGGCACTCTCCACTGGATATCCTCTTGAGGAGGGAGAACTCCCAGCTCGACCAGTTCTTCTAACTTGGTTTTGGTGACCGTAGATCGCGCCCAGTTGGCGGATATGGAGCTGGTGGTCTTGGCCTTTGCCTGCTGCTTTCCATGTTTCTTGGGAGCCATGGGTGTGACCTGCAAAACACGAGGTATAGGAGTGTGAGGAATAAGGCTCGGAAATCATAAGCTGGTCGAGTATCAGTGAGCGGTATCGAGACAGTATGAAGGTTACATAATATCCGGGTGTTATTTTGTGAAGCAAGGTTCAAGCCACCCGGGTATCAAGCATCATTATAAAAATCATGAAGGCTTATGCATTGAAAGAATGTTTGAGGGTAATGGATGGTTATACAGGTACCTATTATGAGTAAAGGGAATCGGAAAAGGGAAGATTTTCCGGATGATAAAGTCAAGGGCGGAAAAATTGGGCGGCCTGAGCCCAGGCTAAAGATTCCATTTCTAGATTCGTGGCAAAATTAGCAGTTGTGGGCGGTAGGGAAGTGAAATAAAGCCAGCATTCAATCCATTGGATGAGCTAGAGTGAATACAAGTGACTCGATTCGGCATGACCGGGAAAATGACCGGCGGGTTGACCTAGATCTAATCTGAAGAAAATCAAGAAATTATGGAGGCTAATTAACGGGTATGGGAAGCTTACTGGAGGAGATCGAAGTGAAGCTCGACGGAGGCAAATCGCGCAAGTTTGGTGCCCCTTTGCGATTCCTGACGGGCCGGTTGAGGGTTTGGCGGCGGATCTTGGCGGCGGTGCAGAGTGCGCGGTGGCGGAACGTAGCCGGCGGCCAATAGGTTCCGGTGATGCGCGCGGTATTTCCGTGGTGGCGCTCTGTGAATTTGAGCACGGGGGGAAGAAAGGAAGAGGAATGGGGGAAATGAGCCGTTGGGGTTAGGGTTACCCCTGCGACCATATTTATAATGGTTCATGTGGATAAGCTTGGTTCCACGAGCGGGAGCCGGGGATTACGGAGTAACGGCTATCTGTTTGAATCTTGCGAAATACGCTTTAAGTGTTGAACGTGATATCTGGGTAGAAATAAGAAGGAGATATTCTTCATAATATCAAGATCAATTATCGAGTAAAGTGCAGGATCTTGACACTTTTATCAGGGCTTAGACCCGGAAAGCTAAGCCGGGTATTTGGAGAGGAGCCGGGTTACTGTATGGCCACCGTAGAGTTGGGCCTAGCTGTTTATTGAAGCGTTTTAACCCGGCCTTCATGTATTTGGGCATTTGATGTCTTTGCAGGGAATAGCAAGCGCTTCAAGGAAGGATCCGTGAAGCCCAAGCTATTCTGGGGACTACTGATGGAGGGATAATAACCCGGCAGGCCAACTCCAAGGTATAACCCGGCCCAAAGGATGCTGCGCAAGATCCGGCTAAGGATAAAGAAACTTCTGGAAGGCCCAAGTTTGTAGGCCTCGTAACCTGGATTGTGGATTACGGTAAAGGAAAGTTAGAGTTTGTATGCGGTGTCCGGGTAGGATTCAGGGTGCGCCTTGGAGAATAAGCCAGGGGGTACGGGTGCTTTATAAACCGACCCCTAGGTCTAGTTGAGAGAGATCTAAGAACCCTAGTAGTACCAGTTGATATCGAGCATCCAGTGTATACGAGAGATTGAGTTAATATATTGAGAATGGAGACTCGGGGACTTGATTGCCAGCTACCAGATCGAGTTCCATCATGTTTTCCTCTGAGCTAAACCCTCTCCCAAACGCCTGTGTCGTCTTGCCCCAAGATCAGTTACCCCCGGTAACGTCTGCCGTGATAATCCCACGACAGAACCGGTTACCACTTTTTTACCCAACTGATACTTTTCTTGCACAATTACTAAATTTCGTCAATGTACCTTTCTCTCAGGAGGATAACGCTTTCTGGAAGATAGATACCCCTCCTCCCTCCGAAAACTCGGAAGAGGACGAGGAGCCGGCTGATTCTGACGAAGGTAACATCCGAGTCTCACTCGTTTCCTTTTCTGTTAACTTGTTTTTCCAACTTTTTTCCTTTTTCCGACAATATACTATGCTTTCCAGGGTTGGAGGATAAGGAGGACACTCAGTCGGACGAGAGCGAAGCTGAGCCGGACGTTGAAGTTGGAGCAAAGAGGAAGCCCCAGAGAGTTGTGTTCAAGGTGTCGTACTCCTCTATTGCCTCCAAACCATATTCGTACGCTAACATGTGCGAACTTAACCAACATTTGATCGATTCATCGCACTTGAAGGAACCCGCCCCAGTCAAGCGTAGGGTAACCCGGAATTATCCGGGTGACGATCCTCCTCACCCGGGCATCCCTTCGTCCCCCGCTCGCCGAGCCGGTATTCCCCAAACCCATTCTTCCAACTCTCCCCAAAGACACCCTTCTCCCAATCATCCACTAGCTGGGCAATTCCGAGTCTCACGTTCCGACTCTATATCAGCTTCTTCCGGGTCTAGCAACGATCTCCCACCGGATTTTATCGTGAACATCGGGTAAGTCATTTTTCTTGCTGCTCGCTACACTAACTTTTTCCATATCTTTCATTCACCATTCACTGACCATGTATTTCTCTTTCTCGGGGCCAAGGTCACGATTAGTGACCCGGAGGACATGGACGTGGACAATCCGGCTATGGAGGGTCCGGAAGATACTGTGAAGGCCGCGGCTGGCGGCGAAGAAGAAGAAGACTTTCTGGTAGACCCGGCCGAGCAGGAAGCCGAGTTTCCCCTGCCGGGCAATGAGGATGTCGAGATCCTTGGGACGCGGAGGGGTGATCCCACTCCTAACACCCAGGCGACCCGGGTAACCTCCCCCAAGCAGGAGAGAACTCCACCTCCGAGTAATCAGGGCCCCAGCTCCTCCGAGCCGAGACTCGACGATCTGAGCTTTGAAGAAATGCTAGGTGCTCTCTACACTTTGAAGACTGATGAAAAGGGCATTTTGGAAGCCATGGCGGCTAAGCACCAGGTAAATTAACCAATGCTGCTTGTATATTCACATAGTCCCCAAGTTCCGAGTGAACTATGCATAGTTTGCTTGGTACTTTATAACTCTATGATTTGCCAAGTTCCGAATATATTCACATAGTCCCCAAGTTCCGAGTATATTCACATAGTCCCCAAGTTCCGAGTGAACTAGAAGCTGATGTGAAGAGTCTTGAGAAGGACGTGAATAAGTATAAGAAAAGTTCCCACACTGTTGAGGGTGAGCTGAAGAAGATTTCAGCCCAGATTGCCAATACTTACCGCACTCTACTTGGTAAGAATTTCCGACTTTCTGATTATAACCCGGATTGCTCATTCCGTAAGTGTTATCATCCAAATTCCAGTGCTTTAACTTGTGCTGTTACTCTGCAGGTCCGGGTGAAGCGGCCCCAGACGAAGATGATATTGAAAAACTGAAGACGCTGAAGGCCGTGATCCGGCAACTTACTGTCGGCACCAAGTGGATTTTGGAGGCTGTGAAGTGGCCGGGTACAGGTTACTGTGGTTTGGACACTTTGCTTGACGCGTGTTCTACCATCCCCGAGTGGATCGACCACTGGAAGCGTTCGTCGTGCCGGGTTGGGGTAACCCGCGGGCTTGCTCTGGCCAAGGCCTACTTTCCCAGGCTTGAGCCGGCAAAGCTCATGGGCGGGTTTCCCGAGTTCAACAACGACGGCTCCAAGTTCACCGCCAAGAATTACAAGGCCATTCACACTGAGGTGCGTCACTCGGCGAGCTTGATCGCCGAAAATCTTGATCGGCGAATGACAAGCCAATTAAATCGGATCTGCCTAAGCCCTTTGACATGCTGGAAAAGTGGAAAGCGAAAGCTGCCAAGAAGAAAGAGGTAGCTGCCAAGAAAAAAGCTGAAGCCGATAGTGCGCCTTCCTCCTCTACGCCGGTTGTCCCTCCTCCAGCCCGTGCCGATACTGCGGCTAACCCGGACATGGGAGCAGAGAAGACCACTGATGAACGTTCCACAGACCCAGCCGCCAAGGACATCGTCGATGACTCGGCCAAAGACGCCGAGTAAGGTTTCACTTTTATTGCCTTGAACACTTATTCGGCCAATGGGTATTTTGTAATATGCCTGATACAATTATTCTTTTAATAGTGCGCCTGTGCACTTTTCGATACAATTTCCTCGGTTTGTAATACGTTAAAACCTTAATAGCTTTTGTGGCCCTTCTGGCCTCTCGCATAGATATGTTATTTCCTAGTCTTGAATTTTTTGTTGCTGGTTTTCCGTTTTTCGCTATTTTTCCTTTTGTGAGACTCGGTTTCCGGGTCTCAGGTATTTTGACGAGTGGACTTTATTTCTTTAAGTCCCCAAGTCCCCAAGACTCGGATTTTTGGGTTTTTAAGCTTAATAGCTAAACGATTTGTTGCTTTTCTCAAATCCCCAAGTCCCCAAGGCCCGAATTTCCAAGTCTAGGGATTTGGATTTTTCAAAAAAGCAAATTGTTTCTACTAGGGCCCAAAACATAGAGCTACTCACATAGGTTTAAAGTTATACTTAATATAATGCGAGTTTCCGGCTGTTAACCTTGTACTCTGTATAACTTGTGGTTTGGATGACCCTTTTGATCCTCTTTGTTGTAAGCCGGCTTTCGCGTGGATATTCAATGCTGCTTATAACTTTATAAAAACAGTGTCAGGCAAGTCCCATTGGGCATCATGACTGATTGTAATTACACGTTTAGCAAAGCAAGCCACATTTTTGCGAGTCACATCAAGCTTAAACAAGAGAAATCAAGAAAAGTTGGCTTTATTGTCCGGTTATAAGATTGTAACCGTACTTATGACAAGTAATCGGTCCTTATAACTTAATGGCATCGTGGCCGGGTCTTTGAGTTTGCAACTGTGCTATTCAAGCAATCAGCCCCCAAGACCTATATATACAATTTATAGAAGACATATAAAAGTAATGTACTACGAACAAATAAATAATACTTACCTAATAGAATAAAAAACAGATAATGAAAGCATGAATATAAAACTTAACAAAATACACAAGAAAGAAACAATATCATAATTTAACCATCTCTTTATTGATATGAGAAAAGTTAGGTCAGCAAGCCGCCTCATTAAAAACCCTCCAGTCCCCTTAGGTACCCTGGATAGGAAAAGAGTGCGTCTGAAACCTGCTGCCTGTTACATCGTGTAGTTCCACTTGTAAACCTAGTCTAGTCTAGGTGTAGTAGGGGCATAGCTGAGCCACGTTCCATGGTCTTTCCCTTTCTTGCATAGATGAAGTGGTGTGAGCGGTGTCATTGACAGTATCCGACTCTTCCCTTGCATCTATCAAGTAATATGATCCATTGTGTAAGTTCCGGCTTATGATGAACGGTCCTTCCCATGGTGGAGATAACTTGTGCTTTCCTTCCTTTGATTGTACCAAGCGCAACACCAGGTCCCCTTCCTGGAAGACCCGGGTTTTGACTCGCCGACTATGGTATCTCCTCAGATCCTGCTGATATATGGCTGATCTCTCCAAGGCTTGTTCTCTATGTCCCTCTAGCATATCCACGACATCCTGCCGGGTCTTCTCGTTCTCCACCTCCACGTAAGCCGACACACGGGGCGAGTCATGAATAATATCACTCGGCAATACTGCCTATGCACCGTAAACCATGAAAAACGGGGTCATCTGAGTAGATCTGTTAGGTGTAGTGTTAATTCCCCAAACCACTAATGGTAACTCCTCAACCCACGCTCCAGCAGCTATGATGCACGGGACTCGCAGCCGTGGCTTTAACCCACGAAGTAACTCCTGATTTGCCCTTTCCACCTGTCCATTAGCTTGTGGATGGGCCACCGAGGCTACGTCGAGGCGGATACCATTGTTTCCACAGAATTTTTCCATCTCACCTAAGGACATGTTGGTTCCATTGTCCGTCATTATGCTATGAGGATACCCAAACCGATAGATAATCCTTTTCAGCAACTTGACTGCTGTGACTGCTTCACAATTGGTGATTGGCATAACTTCAACCCACTTAGTAAACTTATCTATAGCTACCAAGAGATGAGTCTTTTTGCAAGGTGACATGTGAAAGGGGCCCACCATATCCATACCCCAAACAGCAAACGGCCAGGTTAGTGGAATTGTTCGCAACTCCATAGCTGGCACATGGGTTTGGCGAGCGTACCTTTGACATCCATCGCACCTTGCCACCAAGCGCTCCGCGTCTGCTAGGGCCGTGAGCCAGAAAAAACCGTGTCGATATGCTTTGGCCACAAGGGATCTTGTGGAGGCATGATGCCCACAATCTCCCTCGTGGATCTCCTTCAGAATCTGTCGGCCTTCTTCTGGTGCTACACAGCGCAAAAAGACTCCTGTTGCACTTCTTTTATACAACTCCCCATTGATAATAGAATAGCCCTTTGCTCGCCTCAGAATTTGCCTTGCTAAAACTTCCTGTGGTGGTAACTCGCCCCATGATAGGTAAGCCAAAAACGGCTCTGTCCACTCGGGAACAGCACGTATTGTGGCCACAAGCTCCAAATCCGGGTCTTGGTTAGCCACCTCTTCCTCAGATTTGGTTTTAACAGATGGCCGCCATAACTCGTCCAGGAAAACGTTGGGTGGAACCGGCTCTCTGCGCGAGCCGAGTCTTGCGAGCGCGTCTGCTGCCTCGTTCTTTCGTCTGTCAATATGCTCCACCTCATACCCGGAAAAACACCCGGCAACCCTGTCCACCTCTCTATGATATGCTGCCATTGTTGCATCTTTTCTATCCCAAGTTCCTGACATTTGCTGTACCACAAGATCCGAATCTCCATAGCACCGTATTCGCCTGATGTTCATCTCCTTTGCTACCCTCAATCCATGTAACAGTGCCTCATACTCGGCCACGTTGTTGGAGCAATCAAAGTGAATTTGCAACACGTAACTCAGGTTGTCTCCTTTGGGCGATGTGAGCACCACCCAGCTCCTGATCCCTCGTACTGCTTGGAACCATCGAAGTGCGTGACCCAAGACTCGGAACTTGGCGTCATTGTGGGCATGCTTGTGTGAGTCCAATCATTGATAAAATCAACTAAGGCTTGAGATTTGATTGCTGACCTGGGCTCATAGTTGATGTGATAGTCTCCCATCTCGATGGCCCACTTGGCTATTCTACCTGTCGCATCTGAATTTCTGATAATATCCGCCATTGGTATATAGCTAACCACTGTTACTGGGTGTTCTTGAAAATATGGTTTCAATTTCTGGCTGGCCATGAGGACCCCAAAAACTAACTTCTGCCAATGTGGGTAACGCTGCTTTGCTTCCGATAGTACTTCGCTTACGTAATAAACCGGCCTCTATACCGGGTGATCCTTTCCATCCTCTTTGGGCTCAACAACAACCACTGCGCTAACCGCCCGGGGCCCAGCCGCAACGTATAGTAACATGGGCTCCTTAGGACCCGGAGCTGCTAAAACCGGTGCCTCGGATAACTGCTTTTTTAGTGCTTCGAACGCCTCGTCCGCCTCTTGGTCCCAAACGAATTTGTCGGTTTTCCTTAAGAGCCGGTATAAGGGTATTGCCTTCTCTCCAAGCCTGGATATAAACGGGCTTAATCCCGCTACACATCCTGTAAGTTTTTGAACATGCTTCAGGCCTTCCGGCTTTTTCAGATTCTGAATAGCTTTGATCTTATCCGGGTTTGCCTCAATTCCTCTTTCGGAAACAATGAATCCGAGTAGTTTTCCTGCTGGAACTCCAAATACACACTTCGTGGGGTTAAGCTTCATCTAGTATCTTCTCAAATTCCTGAAGGTTTCCTTTAAGTCAACAATGAACGTTTCTGCCTTCCTTGTTTTGATCACCACATCATCAACATAGGCGTGAACATTGCGTCCAATCTGATCCTCAAAACACTTCTGAATGCACCGCTGGTACGTTGCACCAGCGTTCTTCAGTCCAAAAGTCATGGTTTTGTAACAGAAATCTCCAAAGGGGGTTATGAACGATGTTTTCTCCCAATATTCCTTCTTGAGCTTGATCTGATGATACCCGGAATATGCATCCAGGAAACATAATAGGTCACTTCCAGCCACTGCATCTATGATCTGATCTATCCTTGGAAGAGCAAACGGATCCTTTGGGCAATGCTTGTTGAGACTCGTGTAATCAATGCACATCCTCCACTTGTTACTCTTTTTCATTACTAGAACCGGATTTGCCAACCAATCCGGGTGAAAAACTTCCATGATAAAGCCGGCTGCAATCAGCAGAGCTATCTCTGCTCCTATAGCTTTCCTTCTTTCCTCGTTCATTTTTCTCAGGCCCTGCTTCACGGGCCGGGGCTTAGGATCAACATGAAAACTGTGCTCAGCTAACTCAGTCGGGATACCCGGCATATCGCTGGGTGTCCAAGCGAAGACATCTTGATTTCCGCGAATAAACTCAATGAGTGCCTCTTCCTGCTTACTTTCTAGGTTAGATCCTATAGCAAATTGCTTGGAGGGATCACCTTCGACAAAAGCCACCATCTTGGTATCATGTGCCGCTTTGAACTTTGCTCTCTCATCCTCCGTATTTGGCCTCTTCAATGATGTCCTGTCATCTGGGTCTACCTGAGACCGGTAATACTTGAGTTCTTCCTTTCTACACGCATGTTCTGCCATCGCCGCGTCTCCTTCGTCACACTCAACTGCTATAACCCGGTTTCCATGTATAGTGATGGTTTGCTTGGGACCCGGGACCTTTAGCTGCAGGTATACGTAACACGGCCTGGCCATGAACTTGGCGTAAGTCGGCCTTCCAAACAACGCGTGATAAGGGCTACGCAACTTTACCACCTCGAACGTGAGCCATTCCACTCGGAAATTATCCTTTGATTCTCCAAAAGCGACCTCTAGTGTAATTTTTCCTTCAGGGCACGCCGAGTGACCCGGCACAATCCCGTGAAAAACTGTAGAACTTTTCTGTAACTGGGACTCCTTGAGACCCATGCGTAAGAACGTTTCCCAATATAAGATATTGATGCTACTTCCGCCGTCCATCAAAACCTTTTTCAGCTCGTAACCGTTGACCTGTGGTGCAACCACCAAAGCTAACACACCCGGATGCTCTATTGTTTCCGGATGATCCCTTCTACTCCATGTTATCTCTTGATCCGACCATCTCAAGTATCTCAGAACAGCTGAAGAAACCGAGTTTACTTCTCTTTTGAGTATCTTTCTGTCTTTATTGGAAGTCCCCGTGGTATCGACATGGTACTGCCCTAGCTGCTTAGGGTTGGCTTGGAAACCTCCAGCGCCTCCTTGGTTGTTACCCGGATTACCACCTCCTGCGTTGCCAGCTGGGGGTGGGCCATTGCCCGGGTTTCCACCCGGACCCGGTCCTGCTCCCCGGCCTGCACCTCGCATTGCCTTTTGTATTTCTTCGTTCTTCCATCTCTGTAAATCCACGCACTGCTCCAACGAATGATTAGCCGGCCTGCCGTTCCTACTATGTCGCGGGCACGGCATCCGGAAGGCCTCTAGATGATTAGCCGGCCTTGGCGGTCCTTGGTAATTTCCTCCATTAAAATTTCCTCCGTTGAAGTTTCCCTCTGCTCTGGGTCTTGCAAACCCGGCTTCTGTATTGGCGACAAACTCGGAACTTCCCTCATACGGGCACTTGTTCTGGTTGTTTCCATTATTTCCTCCATTGTTACCCGGCGCCGTCCCGTTGCCGGGTCTTCCACTGTTACTTGCATTGGCCTTTGCTTTCTTATCATCAACATCCTCCTCTGTGGTATATGTGGCGGCGTGCTTGTTGCACGCGTCCATCAACTCTCCCATTGTAACCTCTGAAGCATTCCGACTAGATTTCATGCGCGTTAGCTTTTGCACTAAGGGTATATACTTGCATGTTTTTGCCATAGCTTGTAATGCATCCTTTGGCTGAATATCCGTAGACGAGTGGAGTATTTCCATAACCCGGCGCACCCAACTGCGCGCCGACTCTCTCTTCTTCTGGACACATCGTTCTAGATCATCGATCGTAAACAACTTCCTGCACGTTCCATGAAAGTGCTTGATAAATGCAGTTTTCAACTCACCCCATGAATTAACGGACCTTTCAGGTAAATTATTGAACCACAACTTTGCTGCTCCCTCTGACATCATCAAGTACATAAATTTGGCTTGAAGATTTTCAGATGCGTTACGAATTGACATGGCCATCTCATAGCTGCTCAACCAGGTTTCTGGATCCATGGTCGGCTCATAGTTAACCACTTTACCCGGCTCCTTGAATTTATCCGGGTAAGGCTCAGCTCTGATGGTATCTGACAAACACTTAGGCCCGACAAGATTCGCCGGTACTGGCCTCACCCGGGAAAACATGCGATCCTGCGGCCGGCACGGCAGGGTGTGCAACCGCTACCGGCCCTCGTACCGCAGACCCGGCCGCTGCTCGCCTGGCTCGGGAACTATCCACGATAGCTTGTGCTGCTGATGCTACGGGTGCTGCTGGACCACGGGGAGGAGGCGGCATTTGCTGCTGCTCTGCCCTCCGTCGTGCTGAACTTGTCTGAATATTGCCGGTATTACCGTTCTGCCGGCTAACATATGGTGTTCTGTGCATTCCACTTCTGTTATCCGGGTAATTGGCCTGCTGAGCCACTGCTGTGCGCAACAGGTCTATCGCCCGCCAGGTCTCCTCCGCATGGGATGACTCTCTTACGGGGATTCGATCCAGTGCCAATGTTGCTGCATATACATTATCCATGGGATTGTTAAAGTGACCTGGGGGCGTATGAAATCGTGATGGTGGTGGTGGCGGCGGTACTGTGTTGCCAACAGCGATCCCCGTCTGCAACGTGGGTAACCCGGCTTGTACGTTTGCCGGCTGTCCTCCCAAAGTCGCAGGCTGATGTCCGGTTTCCTGATTCACAGCCGGAATTGGTTGATCCTGAGGGGTGATGAACAGCGCGGCCGGGTGTATAGTTCTATCCTTGATGAACAGCGCGGTTAGCGGGAGGGACAATTCAGCTCCGCTACGCTCCATCCCCCATTTCCCCCCAAATTCCGCTTCGCCCTGCCCCGCTGTCGCGCCGCCAAGATCCAATCAAAACCCTAGGTACTCCTCCGTTTTCGGGAAGACATCCATGCGCCCAGATCCGCCGGAGCCCCGGACCCGCGCCTAGAGCCGCTGCCCCAGAATCTGTCGGTTTCCGCGCCTTTTGCTTTCTGTCGTAGATTTCGGCCGTCGCCTCTGCTTTCCACCCCGCGCCTTTGCTTTCCTCGATACATAGTTCACTAGGAGACGGATTTCATTTTCATAAATGGAGTAAGCCCAGAGGTGCAGATTTTGTTGGAGGATTCTTCCTCCGACGACGACTCTGATGTGGAGTTGATGATGGCGACGCGGCGGAAGCAGATGCTGGTGGTGGTCCTCGCCGTGAAGGAGTTCGAGGAGTCTAGGAGGAAGAGGTGCACATGATCCACCCTTGGCCTCCTCTGCATCCCCCGGAATCGATCGTATGGCAACACACTGCCGATGCGGGACTACTTCGCCGACGTCCTAACCTATCCGCCACACATCTTCCGCAGAGGGTATAGAATGCACCGCTCCTATCGTGGGATAATCACGGCAGACGTTACCGGGGGTAACTTATCTTGGGGCAATTCGACTCTGGTGTTTGGGAGAGGGTTTAGCTCAAGGGAAATCATGCTATCAATCGATCTAGTAGCTCTGGCAATCAAGTCGCCGAGTCTCCGATCTAGGGTTACAATATCAACTCTCGTATTACAGGGGATACTCGAATATCTGGTGAAGCTCTGTGTCTCTAACCCTAGGAGCCGGCTTATATCTTACCCGGCGCCCTGGCTTCCTATCCAAGGCACACTCGGAGTCCTACCCAGTAACCGCGTACAAACCCTAAGTTTCCTAAAGCAACCCCAAAAGCCGGGTTACGAGGCCTACGCTACTTCTTGGGCCTTCTAGAAACTCCCCTTCCTTGAGCCGGGTCTTGCACGGTTCCCTTTGGGCCGGGTAACACCTTGGCTTTAGCCTACTGGGTTATCATGCCTCCATCAGTAGTCCCCAGAATAGCTTGGGCTTCGCGGGGCCAACCATGAAGCGCACGCTATTCCCTGCAAAACAACAAACATACAAGTCCATAAAATACCGGGTTAGAGTGCTTTGATAACAGCTAGGCATATCTCTGTAGGTGGTCCATATAGTAACCCGGCTTTCCCCGAGTCAAACATTGTTTTCCCGGGTCAACACTCCAAGAAAACACATAAGACCCGGACTTGCACCACTGCCAATCAATCCGGATATTGCGCTCACAATCCATTCCAATCCCGTTCCGGATATCTCGCAACGGGCGTTCTAATGCTTATCCCAAAATATCCGGACAGGCGATACTTTTCCGAAAATTTGGCTCCCGCCACCTAGACCTAGGGCACTTTCCCGCTCTGTGCCTATAAATAAGCACCCAAAGGCCATTTTTCAGATCCACTCACCATTTCCCCCCTATCTTTTCATCTCCACTTCCTCTCGGTGCCCTCACCCTCGAGCTCGAGCTCGCACCGCCGCGCCACCCGCGAGCGCATCACCGGAATCGAGCCGCCACAGTCCGTCCGCGAGCACGTCACCGGATCGAGCCGCCGCCGTCCGTCCGCCGCGCCCACGCCCGTGACGCCGCAGCGCCCTCAAGCAGCCCACCGGAGAACCCTAGGGACCGCCGCCGTCGAGCCATCCGCCGCCGCCGCGTTTCCACCTAGATCCCACCGGTAAGCTCCTTCAACTCCCTAGATCCAATCTTTGATTTCTCGCGAGTAGATGGGATCTAGCTTTGTTTCTAGATGCTTTTCTTATTTCTCACTAGTTGAACGCGCCATATCTTGCTCTTCCATGGCCAATGCTTGACTTAGATTCGATTGTACATCTCTCAACACATTTTCATCACTCACAATCGCAATTTTCCCCGTATTCCTCCTTGACTAGATCCAATTTGCTTGAATTTCTTGCAAGTGTTTCTCGCTAGGTCGGACAATCGTAGTTTCCGGGTCTCAAGTTGTTCATGCTTTGCCTTTGTCCTCTTTTTAGATCACACACATGGCACCTAAGGTCAGCGCTAAGCTGAAGGGAAAGCAGCAGGCCGGCAAGGCAAAGCCGAGTCAATCGATCTCTGTCAACTGGGCGAGATCAACCATGACCAAGGCTAAGTTGGACGAACTCGCAGAGTCGGGTGTCTTGCCCGCCCGGGAGGATATTCACTGGAGGGTACCTGGGGATGAGACTCGGCCTTCCCCGGGTCTCGATGAAGTAGTAGTCTTCGTTGAGCATGTGATCCGGGGTTTCCGCCCCCCAGGTCACCCTTTCTTCCGCGAGCTGCTAGATCACTACAAACTCTATGCTCAATATTACTCATTTTATCGTCTTGTGTGAGTCGTATCTATGCATTCCTCTGAATCTTGCCCTTTTCCTTGAATTATTCCAATGCAAGCCGTGCCGAGAGAGCGGCGATGGGGCCCTCCTGGTTTGTGGAGGGGTCTCCATCCAGAGGCGGAAAAACTCCCTCATGCCGACTCTGAGCCTCAACTCCCACGTCAAACACTGGCAAAAAACTTATTTCTATTGCCAAGACACCTCTTCAGCCGGTGAAAAGCCATTGCCGGGTTTCACCGAAGACCTCCTCAACCTTTCCGACAATCTCAGCTCCTTTGCTTCTGAGTCGGAGAGGCAGTCTATCCAACCCCTCCTCACCAAGCTTGATGTACTCTCGGCCCAAGGCCTTCTTGGGCTCAATCTAGTCAAAACTTGGGTAACTTACCGGATTCAACCCAATAGTGTCCGGCCCAAACTCATGTGCAGCTACTCTGGGCACGTCACCGATTCCCTTCGTTATTCGTTGAGGAATTACCCGGCCTCAGACGCGAACAAGATAATGAAAAACTTCTTGGCCGAGAAGCTGGAGGTGATCCGGAACATAGCCGGCTTGGACCCTTTCACTCGCGATAACCCGGCCCCAGCTGTAAGAACCGGTTACCACTTTTTTACCAAACTGATACTTTTCTTGCACAATTACTAAATTTCGTCAATGTACCTTTCTCTCAGGAGGATAACGCTTTCTGGAAGATAGATACCCCTCCTCCCTCCGAAAACTCGGAAGAGGACGAGGAGCCGGCTGATTCTGACGAAGGTAACATCCGAGTCTCACTCGTTTCCTTTTCTGTTAACTTGTTTTTCCAACTTTTTTCCTTTTTCGACAATATACTATGCTTTCCAGGGTTGGAGGATAAGGAGGACACTCAGTCGGACGAGAGCGAAGCTGAGCCGGACGTAGAAGTTGGAGCAAAGAGGAAGCCCCGGAGAGTTGTGTTCAAGGTGTCGTACTCCTCTATTGCCTCCAAACCATATTCGTACGCTAACATGTGCGAACTTAACCAACATTTGATCGATTCATCGCACTTGAAGGAACCCGCCCCAGTCAAGCGTAGGGTAACCCGGAATTCTCCGGGGTGACGATCCTCTTCACCCGGGCATCCCTTCGTCCCCCGCTCGCCGAGCCGGTATTCCCCAAACCCATTCTTCCAACTCTCCCCAAAGACACCCTTCTCCCAATCATCCACTAGCTGGGCAATTCCGAGTCTCACGTTCCGACTCTATATCAGCTTCTTCCGGGTCTAGCAACGATCTCCCACCGGATTTTATCGTGAACACCGGGTAAGTCATTTTTCTTGCTGCTCGATACACTAACTTTTTCCATATCTTTCATTCACCATTCACTGACCATGTATTTCTCTTTCTCGGGGCCAAGGTCACGATTAGTGACCCGGAGGACATGGACGTGGACAATCCGGCTATGGAGGGTCCGGAAGATACTGTGAAGGCCGCGGCTGGCGGCGAAGAAGAAGAAGACTTTCTGGTAGACCCGGCCGAGCAGGAAGCCGAGTTTCCCCTGCCGGGTAATGAGGATGTCGAGATCCTGGGGACGCGGAGGGGTGATCCCACTCCTAACACCCAGGCGACCCGGGTAACCTCCCCCAAGCAGGAGAGAACTCCACCTCCGAGTAATCAGGGCCCCAGCTCCTCCGAGCCGAGACTCGACGATCTGAGCTTTGAAGAAATGCTAGGTGCTCTCTACACTTTGAAGACTGATGAAAAGGGCATTTTGGAAGCCATGGCGGCTAAGCACCAGGTAAATTAACCAATGCTGCTTGTATATTCACATAGTCCCCAAGTTCCGAGTGAACTATGCATAGTTTGCTTGGTACTTTATAACTCTATGATTTGCCATACCCGGATATGTTTTTTGTCCGACTAACTTTTCCTTTTCTTTTCTCACAGGCGTACATGACCCAGTCTGAGGAGGTGCTGGCAAAAACCAACAAGCTCCTCGAGGTCGAGACAAAGTTACGTGAAGAGCTAGAAGCTGATGTGAAGAGTCTTGAGAAGGACGTGAATAAGTATAAGAAAAGTTCCCACACTGCTGAGGGTGAGCTGAAGAAGATTTCAGCCCAGATTGCCAATACTTACCGCACTCTACTTGGTAAGAATTTCCGACTTTCTGATTATAACCCGGATTGCTCATTCCGTAAGTGTTATCATCCAAATTCCAGTGCTTTAACTTGTGCTGTTACTCTGCAGGTCCGGGTGAAGCGGCCCCAGACGAAGATGATATTGAAAAACTGAAGACGCTGAAGGCCGTGATCCGGCAACTTACTGTCGGCACCAAGTGGATTTTGGAGGCTGTGAAGTGGCCGGGTACAGGTTACTGTGGTTTGGACACTTTGCTTGACGCGTGTTCTACCATCCCCGAGTGGATCGACCACTGGAAGCGTTCGTCGTGCCGGGTTGGGGTAACCCGCGGGCTTGCTCTGGCCAAGGCCTACTTTCCCAGGCTTGAGCCGGCAAAGCTCATGGGCGGGTTTCCCGAGTTCAACAACGACGGCTCCAAGTTCACCGCCAAGAATTACAAGGCCATTCACACTGAGGTGCGTCACTCGGCGAGCTTGATCGCCGAAAATCTTGATCGGCGAATGACAAGCCAATTAAATCGGATCTGCCTAAGCCCTTTGACATGCTGGAAAAGTGGAAGGCGGAAGCTGCCAAGAAGAAAGAGGAAGCTGCCAAGAAAAAAGCTGAAGCCGATAGTGCGCCTTCCTCCTCTACGCCGGTTGTCCCTCCTCCAGCCCGTGCCGATACTGCGGCTAACCCGGACATGGGAGCAGAGAAGACCACTGATGAACGTTCCACAGACCCAGCCGCCAAGGACATCGTCGATGACTCGGCCAAAGACGCCGAGTAAGGTTTCACTTTTATTGCCTTGAACACTTATTCGGCCAATGGGTATTTTGTAATATGCCTGATACAATTATTCTTTTAATAGTGCGCCTGTGCACTTTTCGATACAATTTCCTCGGTTTGTAATACGTTAAAACCTTAATAGCTTTTGTGGCCCTTCTGGCCTCTCGCATAGATATGTTATTTCCTAGTCTTGAATTTTTTGTTGCTGGTTTTCCGTTTTTCGCTATTTTTCCTTTTGTGAGACTCGGTTTCCGGGTCTCAGGTATTTTGACGAGTGGACTTTATTTCTTTAAGTCCCCAAGTCCCCAAGACTCGGATTTTTGGATTTTTAAGCTTAATAGCTAAACGATTTGTTGCTTTTCTCAAATCCCCAAGGCCCGAATTTCCGAGTCTAGGGATTTCGATTTTTCAAAAAAGCAAATTGTTTCTGCTAGGGACCAAAACATAGAGCTACTCACATAGGTTTAAAGTTATACTTAATATAATGCGAGTTTCCGGCTGTTAACCTTGTACTCTGTATAACTTGTGGTTTGGATGACCCTTTTGATCCTCTTTGTTGTAAGCCGGCTTTCGCGTGGATATTCAATGCTGCTTATAACTTTATAAAAACAGTGTCAGGCAAGTCCCATTGGGCATCATGACTGATTGTAATTACACGTTTAGCAAAGCAAGCCACATTTTTGCGAGTCACATCAAGCTTAAACAAGAGAAATCAAGAAAAGTTGGCTTTGTTGTCCGGTTATAAGATTGTAACCGTACTTATTACAAGTAATCGGTCCTTATAACTTAATGGCATCGTGGCCGGGTCTTTGAGTTTGCAACTGTGCTATTCAAGCAATCAGCCCCCAAGACCTATATATACAATTTATAGAAGACATATAAAAGTAATGTACTACGAACAAATAAATAATACTTACCTGATAGAATAAAAAACAGATAATGAAAGCATGAATATAAAACTTAACAAAATACACAAGAAAGAAACAATATCATAATTTAACCATCTCTTTATTGATATGAGAAAAGTTAGGTCAGCAAGCCGCCTCATTAAAAACCCTCCAGTCCCCTTAGGTACCCTGGATAGGAAAAGAGTGCGTCTGAAACCTGCTGCCTGTTACATCGTGTAGTTCCACTTGTAAACCTAGTCTAGTCTAGGTGTAGTAGGGGCGTAGCTGAGCCACGTTCCATGGTCTTTCCCTTTCTTGCATAGATGAAGTGGTGTGAGCGGTGTCATTGACAGTATCCGACTCTTCCCTTGCATCTATCAAGTAATATGATCCATTGTGTAAGTTCCGGCTTATGATGAACGGTCCTTCCCATGGTGGAGATAACTTGTGCTTTCCTTCCTTTGATTGTACCAAGCGCAACACCAGGTCCCCTTCCTGGAAGACCCGGGTTTTGACTCGCCGACTATGGTATCTCCTCAGATCCTGCTGATATATGGCTGATCTCTCCAAGGCTTGTTCTCTATGTCCCTCTAGCATATCCACGGCATCCTGCCGGGTCTTCTCGTTCTCCACCTCCACGTAAGCCGACACACGGGGCGAGTCATGAATAATATCACTCGGCAATACTGCCTCTGCACCGTAAACCATGAAAAACGGGGTCATCTGAGTAGATCTGTTAGGTGTAGTGTTAATTCCCCAAACCACTGATGGTAACTCCTCAACCCACGCTCCAGCAGCTCTGATGCACGGGACTCGCAGCCGTGGCTTTAACCCACGAAGTAACTCCTGATTTGCCCTTTCCACCTGTCCATTAGCTTGTGGATGGGCCACCGAGGCTACGTCGAGGCGGATACCATTGTTTCCACAGAATTTTTCCATCTCACCTAAGGACATGTTGGTTCCATTGTCCGTTATTATGCTATGAGGATACCCAAACCGATAGATAATCCTTTTCAGCAACTTGACTGCTGTGACTGCTTCACAATTGGTGATTGGCATAACTTCAACCCACTTAGTAAACTTATCGATAGCTACCAAGAGATGAGTCTTTTTGCAAGGTGACATGTGAAAGGGGCCCACCATATCCATACCCCAAACAGCAAACGGCCAGGTTAGTGGAATTGTTCGCAACTCCATAGCTGGCACATGGGTTTGGCGAGCGTACCTTTGACATCCATCGCACCTTGCCACCAAGCGCTCCGCGTCTGCTAGGGCCGTGAGCCAGAAAAAACCGTGTCGATATGCTTTGGCCACAAGGGATCTTGTGGAGGCATGATGCCCACAATCTCTCTCGTGGATCTCCTTCAGAATCTGCCGGCCTTCTTCTGGTGCTACACAGCGCAAAAAGACTCCTGTTGCACTTCTTTTATACAACTCCCCATTGATAATAGAATAGCCCTTTGCTCGCCTCAGAATTTGCCTTGCTAAAACTTCCTGTGGTGGTAACTCGCCCCGTGATAGGTAAGCCAAAAACGGCTCTGTCCACTCGGGAACAACACGTATTGTGGCCACAAGCTCCAAATCCGGGTCTTGGTTAGCCACCTCTTCCTCAGATTCGGTTTTAACAGATGGCCGCCATAACTCATCCAGGAAAACGTTGGGTGGAACCGGCTCTCTGCGCGAGCTGAGTCTTGCGAGCGCGTCTGCTGCCTCGTTCTTTCGTCTGTCAATATGCTCCACCTCATACCCGGAAAAACACCCGGCAACCCTGTCCACCTCTCTATGATATGTTGCCATTGTTGCATCTTTTCTATCCCAAGTTCCTGAGATTTTCTGTACCACAAGATCCGAATCTCCATAGCACCGTATTCGCCTGATGTTCATCTCCTTTGCTACCCTCAATCCATGTAACAGTGCCTCATACTCGGCCACGTTGTTGGATCAATCAAAGTGAATTTGCAACACGTAACTCAGTTTGTCTCCTTTGGGCGATGTGAGCACCACCCAGCTCCTGATCCCTCGTACTGCTTGGAACCATCGAAGTGCATGACCCAAGACTCGGAACTTGGCGTCATTGTGGGCATGCTTGTGTGAGTCCAATCATTGATAAAATCAACTAAGGCTTGAGATTTGATTGCAGACCTGGGCTCGTAGTTGATGTGATAGTCTCCCATCTCGATGGCCCACTTGGCTATTCTACCTGTCGCATCTGAATTTCTGATAATATCCGCCATTGGTATAGAGCTAATCACTGTTATTGGGTGTTCTTGAAAATATGGTTTCAATTTCCGGCTGGCCATGAAGACCCCAAAAACTAACTTCTGCCAATGTGGGTAACGCTGCTTTGCTTCCGATAGTACTTCGCTTACGTAATAAACCGGCCTCTGTACCGGGTGATCCTTTCCATCCTCTTTGCGCTCAACAACAACCACTGCGCTAACCGCCCGGGACCCAGCCGCAACGTATAGTAACATGGGCTCCTTAGGACCCGGAGCTGCTAAAACCGGTGCCTCGGATAACTGCTTTTTTAGTGCTTCGAACGCCTCGTCCGCCTCTTGGTCCCAAACGAATTTGTCGGTTTTCCTTAAGAGCCGGTATAAGGGTATTGCCTTCTCTCCAAGCCTGGATATAAACGGGCTTAATCCCGCTACACATCCTGTAAGTTTTTGAACATGCTTCAGGCCTTCCGGCTTTTTCAGATTCTGAATAGCTTTGATCTTATCCGGGTTTGCCTCAATTCCTCTTTCGGAAACAATGAATCCGAGTAATTTTCCTGCTGGAACTCCAAATACACACTTCGTGGGGTTAAGCTTCATCTAGTATCTTCTCAAATTCCTGAAGGTTTCCTTTAAGTCAACAATGAACGTTTCTGCCTTCCTTGTTTTGATCACCACATCATCAACATAGGCGTGAACATTGCGTCCAATCTGATCCTCAAAACACTTCTAAATGCACCGCTGGTACGTTGCACCAGCGTTCTTCAGTCCAAAAGTCATGGTTTTGTAACAGAAATCTCCAAAGGGGGTTATGAACTATGGTTTCTCCCAATATTCCTTCTTTAGCTTGATCTGATGATACCCGGAATATGCATCCAGGAAACATAATAGGTCACTTCCAGCCACTGCATCTATGATCTGATCTATCCTTGGAAGAGCAAACGGATCCTTTGGGCAATGCTTGTTGAGACTCGTGTAATCAATGCACATCCTCCACTTGTTACTCTTTTTCATTACTAGAACCGGATTTGCCAACCAATCTGGGTGAAATACTTCCATGATAAAGCCGGCTGCAAGCAGCAGAGCTATCTCTGCTCCTATAGCTTTCCTTCTTTCCTCGTTCATTTTTCTCAGGCCCTGCTTCACGGGTCGGGGCTTAGGATCAACATGAAAACTGTGCTCAGCTAACTCTGTCGGGATACCCGGCATATCGCTGGGTGTCCAAGCGAAGACATCTTGATTTCCGCGAATAAACTCAATGAGTGCCTCTTCCTGCTTACTTTCTAGGTTAGATCCTATAGCAAATTGCTTGGAGGGATCACCTTCGACAAAAGCCACCATCTTGGTATCATGTGCCGCTTTGAACTTTGCTCTCTCATCCTCCGTATTTGGCCTCTTCAATGCTGTCCTGTCATCCGGGTCTACCTGAGACCGGTAATACTTGAGTTATTCCTTTCTACACGCATGTTCTGCCATCGCCGCGTCTCCTTCGTCACAATCAACTGCTATAACCCGGTTTCCATGTATAGTGATGGTTTGCTTGGGACCCAGGACCTTTAGCTGCAGGTATACGTAACACGGCCTGGCCATGAACTTGGCGTAAGACGGCCTTCCAAACAACGCGTGATAAGGGCTACGCAACTTTACCACCTCGAACGTGAGCCATTCCACTCGGAAATTATCCTTTGATTCTCCAAAAGCGACCTCTAGTGTAATTTTTCCTTCAGGGCACGCCGAGTGACCCGGCACAATCCCGTGAAAAACTGTAGAACTTTTCTGTAACTGGGACTCCTTGAGACCCATGCGTAAGAACGTTTCCCAATATAAGATATTGATGCTACTTCCGCCGTCCATCAACACCTTTTTCAGCTCGTAACCGTTGACATGTGGTGCAACCACCAAAGCTAACACACCTGGATGCTCTATTGTTTCCGGATGATCCCTTCTACTCCATGTTACCTCTTGATCCGACCATCTCAAGTATCTCGGAACAGCTGAAGAAACCGAGTTTACTTCTCTTTTGAGTATCTTTCTGTCTTTATTGGAAGTCCCCGTGGTATCGACATGGTACTGCCCTAGCTGCTTAGGGTTGGCTTGGAAACCTCCAGCGCCTCCTTGGTTGTTACCCGGATTACCACCTCCTGCGTTGCCAGCTGGGTGTGGGCCATTGCCCGGGTTTCCACCCGGACCCGGTCCTGCTCCCCGGCCTGCACCTCGCATTGCCTTTTGTATTTCTTCGTTCTTCCATCTCTGTAAATCCACGCACTGCTCCAACGAATGATTAGCCGGCCTGCCGTTCCTACTATGTCGCGGGCACGGCATCCGGAAGGCCTCTAGATGATTAGCCGGCCTTGGCGGTCCTTGGTAATTTCCTCCATTAAAATCTCCTCCGTTGAAGTTTCCCTCTGCTCTGGGTCTTGCAAACCCGGCTTCTGTATTGGCGACAAACTCGGAACTTCCCTCATACGGGCACTTGTTCTGGTTGTTTCCATTATTTCCTCCATTGTTACCCGGCGCCGTCCCGTTGCCGGGTCTTCCACTGTTACTTGCATTGGCCTTTGCTTTCTTATCATCAACATCCTCCTCTGTGGTATCTGTGGCGGCGTGCTTGTTGCACGCATCCATCAAATCTCCCATTGTAACCTCTGAAGCATTCCGACTAGATTTCATGCGCGTTAGCTTTTGCACTAAGGGTATATACCTGCATGTTTTTGCCATAGCTTGTAATGCATCCTTTGGCTGAATATCCATAGACGAGTGGAGTATTTCCATAACCCGGCGCACCCAACTGCGCGTCGACTCTCTCTTCTTCTGGACACATCGTTCTAGATCATCGATCGTAAACAACTTCCTGCAAGTTCCATGAAAGTGCTTGATAAATGCAGTTTTCAACTCACCCCATGAATTGACGGACCTTTCAGGTAAATTATTGAACCACAACTTTGCTGCTCCCTCTGACATCATCAAGTACATAAATTTGGCTTGAAGATTTTCAGATGCGTTACGAATTGACATGGCCATCTCATAGCTGCTCAACCAGGTTTCTGGATCCATGGTCGGCTCATAGTTAACCACTTTACCCGGCTCCTTGAATTTATCCGGGTAAGGCTCATCTCTGATGGTATCTGACAAACACTTAGGCCCGGCAAGATTCGCCGGTACTGGCCTCACCCGGGAAAACATGCGATCCTGCGGCCGGCACGGCAGGGTGTGCAATCGCTACCGGCCCTCGTACCGCAGATCCGGCCGCTGCTCGCCTGGCTCGGGAACTATCCACGATAGCTTGTGCTGCTGATGCTACGGGTGTTGCTGGACCACAGGGAGGAGGCGGCATTTGCTGCTGCTCTGCCCTCCGTCGTGCTGAACTTGTCTGAATATTGCCGGTATTACCGTTCTGCCGGCTAACATATGGTGTTCTGTGCATTCCACTTCTGTTATCCGGGTAATTGGCCTGCTGAGCCACTGCTGTGCGCAACAGGTCTATCGCCCGCCAGGTCTCCTCCGCATGGGATGACTCTCTTACGGGGATTCGATCAAGTGCCAATGTTGTTGCATATACATTATCCATGGGATTGTTAAAGTGACCTGGGGGCGTATGAAATCGTGATGGTGGTGGTGGCGGCGGTACTGTGTTGCCAACAGCGATCCCCGTCTGCAACGTGGGTAACCCGGCTTGTATGTTTGCCGGCTGTCCTCCCAAAGTCGCAGGCTGATGTCCGGTTTCCTGATTCACAGCCGGAATTGGTTGATCCTGAGGGGTGATGAACAGCGCGGCCGGGTGTATAGTTCTATCCTTGATGAACAGTGCGGTTAGCAGGAGGGACAATTCAGCTCCGCTACACTCCATCCCCCATTTCCCCCCAAATTCCGCTTCGCCCTGCCCCGCTGTCGCGCCGCCAAGATCCAATCAAAACCCTAGGTACTCCTCCGTTTTCGGGAAGACATCCATGCGCCCAGATCCGCCGGAGCCCCGGACCCGCGCCTAGAGCCGCTGCCCCAGGATCTGTCGGTTTCCGCGCCTTTTGCTTTTTGTCGTAGATTTCCGCCGTCGCCTCTGCTTTCCACCCCGCGCCTTTGCTTTCCTCGATACATAGTTCACTAGGAGACGGATTTCATTTTCGTAAATGGAGTAAGCCCAGAGGTGCAGATTTTGTTGGAGGATTCTTCCTCCGACGACGACTCTGATGTGGAGTTGATGATGGCGACGCGGCGGAAGCGGATAGCCGGGTTAGGGCTTACAGAAAGGAAACCTAGAAGACTACAAAAAGTATCTAACTTGGAAAGCAAGGAATCCGTCTTCTTCTCCAAGCCGCACCACTTTGGGCCGTGTTTTGGGTTCTTCTAGAATCCGGCTTCTACGCGTCAGCTTACTAGGCCGCCTAATGGACCGTGGTCCATTACCAACAGGCCACCCTGATAATCCTGCTCTTTAGGACAATGTCAGATATACTCCTAATCGGTATATAACCGACAGTAGCCCCCAAGATGGATTGAGACTTCATTCTGCCACCTTTCGTCAATTTACATTCTTTTACGAGAAATGCTGGCGCTTCTTCTTGATTCTTCTTTTTTCCCAAAACTTTATAACACAAAACTCAGATTTTATCAAAATCCGGCTTTTTCTTCCACAAGCCTTCGCGAAGAAGGAACATCCTGACATATAACTCGGATGTACAAAAATCCGGCTTTTCCTTCCACAAGCCTTCGTGGAGAAGGAACTTCATGATGTCAGCGATGAAATCGTGCTGACATCATGGATGTTTGGGTTCAGTCAAAAACCTTGAAAACGTATCCTCTGACTTATTCTCGCGGGAAACGAGGAGATAGCCATTATCACCTCGTCCCCTTGTTTCCCGGAACTTTCGGGCGCAACACGCGTCAAGGATCCAACGACTAAAATAGCCGTTGTAACAAATCTCAACGCGCTTCTGGCTATAAATAGCCGCCTCGGGGCCTCCGATTCTCTCTTCTGCTTCCTCTTCTTCCTCAAGACCCCCAGCACCATAGCCAGAGCAGAGCTCGAGTGAGTGAGCAGAGAGCAAGTTTCCTCACCTTCCCCGAAGAAAACATCGGAGGATCCGGCTAATGGCCGCACCGCCCAAGAATGGTCGACGGAGGATCACCCCGTGCCACAGACGTGAGCACCGCCGCCCTGGACATCGACACAATCATCAACGACCTTGACCTGCATTTGGACTCCCCCGTCCGTGCCACCGCGAGCGCGTCGGAGGGAAACGCCGGCGATGCGGCCCGCGGGGATCTTCCTCCCACAGCCGAGGACGTGCCGTCTTCGTCCGCTCCTCCTCCTCCACCTCCCATCACCGAGCCCGCCGAGGAAAACACTGCTACCGGCGGCGAGGAGGTCGCCGTCCCTGGCGCCGCCGGCAGTGAAGAAGAAATGGAGGAGAGTTCCGGGAATAGGAGCCACTGTAATGTGGTTCCATCTCTTCTTCCGTCAATGGAGGATGAGGGGCTCGTGTTGAAGTACAAATGGCGGTATGACGAGAAGGATTCGGAGCCTTCTACGAAACCCGGCGAAAGGGTTCTCCTTGCCTCGCACATAAACAGAGGTATGGGTTTTCCACCTTCTGCCTTCTTTCTCCAAATTCTCCACCATTACCGGATTCAGCCACACAATCTCCCTCCCAACTCAATTCTCTACATTGCCAGGTTTCAAGCCCTCTTTGAAGGATACTTAGGAATAGATCCTAGGTTAGACTTCTGACAATATTCCTTTGGAGTAAAGCGCAATATCCCTCCGAGGGCGCTCCCCCCACTTGTGGAACCATCTCCTTTACCCTTCGTAGGTTTAGGGAAGATTGGTTCCCGAAAATCAAAATATCGGAATCCATCAAATTCTGCATGGATTCCTTCTTCTATCATTCTGATGTCCCGTTTCCTGGAAAGGAGACGGGAATTCCACCTTTCGTGAATTGCGCGGCCACTCCCCAAGACAATTGGGCAGTGGACGCGGTCCAGACCCTGCCGCCGGATCTGATGAGGATCAAACGGCGCGTCGCCAAACTCGTTTCCGCCTCCCCTCCTCTCACCAGCACCGACACTATTGCGTGTTGGCTCGGACGGCGGATTCAGCGCTTAGCACACCGCGGAAAGCGGCTTATGTTCGATTATTCGGGCCCGGAGGACGCAATGCGGACAACGGACAAAGCTTTGACGAAGAGAGATTTCAAGAAGCGGCTGAACCAGCTGATCTCCACCCGAGATCAGTATGAAGAAAGCCGACCAATGTATAATGGCGGAAATCCAGCTCCAAAGGTAAGAATTTTCCTTTTGTCGGTAACTTCCTGATTTTTTTATTTCTCGGATGTTTTACTTTATCCGGATCTCGCTTCTTTCTTGCAGCTTGTAGATCTCACTGAGAAGGATCTTGCCACCGATGCCAAGTTGGACGCAATGTGTGCCAACTTTACAGGCGTACGGAAGCGCAAGAAGCCTTCCACTACTCAGGAGGTGATTGATCTTGACGGTGTTCCCGTCGCAACTTTCAGGTAAACATCCCGGGTCTTTTTCTCTTTCTATGCTTTTTGTTGCATGAACTCTTTTCTTTCTCGGAATTCTTATTTATCGGATTTTTTATTTCTAGCCTGGCTCCTACAACTTTGAAGCCAAAGAGCCGGAAGAAGCAAAATTCTGTTGCTAGGAGAGGAACGCAGCCCTCCCCTGCTGCTGCACCCAACACTCCGGCTGCAGCGGAAGAAGAAAACTTGGCTGCAAGGGAAGAGGAATATCCCTTGCAGTCCAGCAAGCCTATTGCGCCGGAGATGGACGCGAGGTAAAGGGCAGAAACGGTGGAGCCGGAAGTTGGGGGTCCTTCTAACATTCCGAAGGAGGAGCCCATGCCCAACTTTGACCCGGAATTTAAGGTAAAACAAGAATAACACTTTGACGAACATGGATACATTCATCCATGGGCGACAAAGTACTTTGCTCCAGCTCCCTTAATCTATCCTTGGCCGCAAAGCGGGCTTATTGTTATGAATAATTTCGTATTCTCGCCTCAGCAGGTCATTCAAGACGGCCTTTGCCACGTCGGAATACTCTTTGCAGACTATGCAAGAAAGTTTACCAAAAATCTAGCAAATCTGACAAAAATGAGCCACGTAATATCTCTAGCCCCCAAGCATTTAGCCAATTGCATATTTTTTGACTGAATGCTTTTCTTCTTATCCTTGCTTGTTTTTTGACTTAAGCGATTTTTTTCTTTTCCATCTTTCAGCAATCTGCCGAGAACATTAACACGGAAGTTTTTACCAAACTTACTATCAAGAATAAGGAGGTAAAAACTCTCCTTAACATTCTTGTAGAGAAAGACTCAGAACTAGCCTCCGTTCAGCATAAGCTGGAACAATCAGTGGGTAAATTTACTACTGCTTTGGTGAGAATATTTTCTAAGTCAATTTCCGAGTTTTAACTCTTCATTTTCCTTGCTTTCCAGCTTGTTGGCGAAAGCCAAACAAATAGCTGAAGATGCCGGCAATGCCGAGAATCTCCGCAAGAAGAACATGGAACTTCACAAAATTAATGTGAAGCTCCAAAAGGACCTGGAGGCCAGCCAACTGGTTGTCGGGATTGCCGAGTCCAAGGCTTCCAGCCAGGCAGAGAAGGACAAGTCGACCATCCTGGACCCTGAGAATGACCTAAATCAACGCCTCGAAGAAGGCACTAAGATGGACAGGATTCTCAGTAAGTTTTTAACACTTTTACCGACATTTTTACCTTTTTCCTCTTCTGTTTTTCTAACTATCCATTGTTGATTTAAACAGAAGGTAGCCCCTCACTCACCCGGATCGAAAGAATCCGGGCTTTCGAGAAGACCTTCACCGTGCTCAAGGCTGCGGGGATATTACTTGTAAACAAGTACATTCCCGACAAAGCAGGAGCATTCTCGGAAGTTAGCAGACTTTCGGAGGCGATCGAAGAGGTGGCGAACCACAAGGATTCTTGGTTCCGCTCTGCAGCCCGAGGTGGTGCACGCATGGCCATTGGGCTGATGCGTATGCACTACCCCACCGCCAAGTCTTGGCGCGTGGCAACTGGTATCCCGCAAGGATACACGGATGCGCAGCGGGCTAGCATCTTTGACTCTATCAAAGGGCATGCTACCAAGATAGCACAGATGGTGTAGATTTCCACCTTCTACCCAGAAGAAGAAATTCCGACAACTCCTGAAGATCCCAGCAGCGAAGAGGAGGAGTCGGATTCTGAGGAGGCCACCTGATTCCTGGGTGGTTAGCAGGAAAATAGAAGCATTACTATTCTCAGTATGTAATATTCATTGTAATAGTATCTATCCTTTGTATAAACAAGCACCCCGCTTTTGCAGTTAAATTATAAGTCTTTGTAAGTTCTTTTCGGGTTTAATTCCTTTGCCTTCTAAGTTCTCTGGTTTATATGTTTTAACTGTCCTTAATGTTTGAAATGGCTCAATAGTACTTAATCTTCACGCCAAGTGACTGGCTTTAACCGATCAGTCGAAACTCGGAAACATGGACTGTACTAAGGCATTTTTACTTACTAATTGTGACGCCCCGAGATCGGGCACTATGCAGATTTCAGCATTCCCGCCAAAATCCACATAATAACCGATTCCAGGTTGCCATTTATGATAACATTACAATAGTTCACGAATATTCCACAATTACAACAGAAACAGATAGATACAAGATGACTCAAACGAGCCAGGGATACAACTGATACAATACAAAGATCCAAAATAACAGCGGAAGAAACAACATAGTGTCCGACTACGGACAAGATCCAAATTGGACTAAGAGTCCTGAAGATAATCGATGGCGTCCAATCCCTGCCCAGGCCAAGCCGGAGGGATTCCCAAGCTAACGTCGTCAGACTTCAAGCCTGTTGACTGCAATTTGGAATTTGCAGCCACGAAAGAGATTCGTGGGTCAGTACGGTAAAGTACTGGCAAGTGGATAAACCCATACTCACAAGAATACCGGCGTAGCCAATCATCACAAGATACAAATACTTTAGGATCAACGGAAAGGAAGGGGTTATTGCAAATAAGCGACAGCAGGCTGCACTAACCAACTACAGAGAGATACTACCACTTCCGGCTAACAGAAAGGAGATAAGATCGAGTATTGTAACCAACTGAAAGTAAATCCAAACAAACCCATCCTGGATCTCGCCCCCTTATCCAAAGAAGCAATCCGAGGATAACTCACACAGTTGGATTAATGAATAATGGATCAGGTTGTTGTGTCAATAAGACTATTACTAGTCAAGTTATCATTAGTTAGGTGTAAGTTGTTCTGAGTACTTGTTAGCCAGTACTTTCACCAAGTAATCCATAACCGCGGAAAACACGGCTTCTCGAGAAGATTTATCCCTGCAGGGGTGTGCTCCAGTACCCGTACACACTCAAGCCACCAACTAAAACTCAGGTTGGCTTGACACGACCCAAACCATCTCTACAATCCATCCTAGGAGCCACGGAGCTATAAGGTCCCAGCCACGCAGCCGAATACTCAGCGCAGGTGTGCAAAACTCCCGCAGGACACAACACCCCGGCACTACAGGCCTCGCCCTATATGCATCATCATCACCAGTAACCAATGGGGGTACCTCCCATTATGCAAGGAGCAAATGGAACACCCGAACTAAGTGTGGCTCTTCGGACAAACTGCAGATCAAGTCTAAGTCGAGGGGGGTCCCATACTACCACCCGGATGCGGTGAGCACGCTCATCATGGATCAGTAGACAAGACCCTTTTCCTATTAGGGTCGACACTAGCAGGCCTCAAAACCACTTAGGGCCTCCTGCCGGTGCCTTATCAGCATATTATTAATAACAGGTTGATTGATTAACATCGAGCCCCCAGAACATAAAAGTAATCTAGTAACGGAAAGTAACGGGTAACAGACTCGAGCAAAACAACCTAAGCATGCTAGTAAGACACGGGCACACGCAATGGTTATAGGTGTGGAGGTGAGGCAATAACAAGGTTAAGGGATTCATGTGATGGGTTCGTAACAGAAACAACTACTACTAAGGCTAGCAGAAAAGAACAACGGAAAGAATCGGTAACAAGTGATGAAAGGCAGCCATATGGCAGCAAGTGAGTATACTTGCCTGAGATCCCGCAAGGTAGCAGAACTTGTCGTTGCTCACATCATCTCAACGTCCTATCCGGGAAGAAGCAATGAACCTCGAACAAACAACGGGATGCAACAATTACTACTAAGGCAAAAGATCCAGCATGATCAAGATATGGATGCATGACAAGTTAAAGATGCATCAGAATAAACTAGTTGACATGATAAACAGATATAAATGGACCCATATGCAATCTGAGTTGCATATGAAAAGCCCATGGATTAGGGTTGAAACAATTGTTTTCCTACTAACCATTAGGTGAAAGTGGTTTATTATGATGCATGGGTGAGGAAAACAACAAAATAACAACAATAGAATCAAATAGAAATAAGGTTTACCAAGTTTGGAAATTATTGGTTAAGATTGGAAAGTTTGGTTACTTAAACATGTCACACAAGCAATTGTTGTTTTCATCAGGTTAAAGTGTTCAAAACAAATAACAAAATTTATATTTGAAAAGAACATCAAATTTTAGTTGGATTACATGTTTCAAATATTGAAATTGGAATTAGGATAATTTAATTATGAATTAAACAATATTAAACAAGTTTTAAATGAATGTAAAACAAGTTTGAATTTAATTGAAGTTTTATTTATTCAAAACATAAATTCAAACTCACATTTCAAAAGTTCACACTTTGATGGTTTGAAAACATATTTTGCATGTTCAAAATTATTTTATTTTGAGCAAGTTATGATTTTATCAAATTTAAATGAATTAAATAAGCATTAAATTATTTAGGCAATTTAAATTATTCAAACCATGAAACAAAATTTATATTTGAATAGGTTATTCCAATTGGCATGGAAAACATATTTTATTTGCATTTATTGGATTAATAAATAATTAGTTATGGAATTTACAAATTATCATTTGAATTGTTTAAGTTTGAATTTTGAATGCATTTGTAATTTCCAAAACAGTACACAAATTGATTATTTGGAAAGATTAGAAAATTTGGATCAATAAACATATAAAACTTGTAGTTATTGGATTTACAGGATGAAAGATATTAAGGTTTGAAGTTTGTGTATTAATTCTGTTTATTAAAAGATTTTTGGAATTTCAGAAAAATGCGCCGCAATGTTTTTGATACCATGCTGTTATTACCCACAGCCACTGCTCCGTGGGACCGGTGGCCAGCGTGGCGTGGGTTAGAAAGTGATGTGGCCGTGGGGTGTATGACGGGGGGGGCCAGTGGTCAGTCGCGGAAGAATTGCGAAAAAGAAGGGCCTTTGCGCGGCCGCGGGGATTCGACCCCAAGACGCTCTGCTATCGCGCACGGTCGCAGTACCACTGCGGTGCTCGACTCCTTTTGGTTGGGTTCAGATTCGCAGGGAGTTTATGGTTACACGGCTCGTTTAACTGAACAAATACAACAACGAAGCTCCCTGACGGCTGACAGAATCGAGCAGGGATCCGCGGCGATCGACGGCCGGGCTGGCTCGCGATGGATGCGTGGTGTGGTGATGTGCTGCTGCTGTTGGCGTGCGCTGCGGGGGAAGGAGGATATGGAGTAGGTGGCTAGGGTTTGGAGGGGGCTTGAGGGAGAGATATAGGGGAGGGGGAACAGGGCACATGGGGGAGTGGGTGGTGTTGCTGCTTCTGCTTTTTGGCAGAGGGAAAACGACAGAGAGATGGGGCGTACGGAGGTTGGGGGTGAGTCGCATGGGCTTGGTGGGCTGGGAAAGAATTGGGCCGGCCTCCTTCTATCTTGCTTTTTCCTTTATCTCCTTTCCTTTTTTTTTGTAACGGGATGAAAGGGAGAGGTAGATGGAACAAAGGATTTGGGGGGGGGGGGAATTTAGGGTTTTCCTTTAAGCCATTTTTAGTAAGTTTCAAAACAGAAATTTAAAGCAAATATTAACACTATTTCACAAGGTTGACAGCTTAATTGGAATTTAAGTTATTAAGTGAATTTTTTCCATAGAGTTTGGGGTGTTTATATTTTATGGAATATATTCTATTGATTAACAAAACAGCAACATCGAGGTAGGTTACCTATTTTCAACAATTTGAAAAAAAAATGACAATTAGTTTGAAATTTAGTATTTGAAATTCATATAGGGTTTCATTTGATTTAAAATAGACAAATTTTATTTAATAAGCCCCAACAATTATGAAAATTATTGAATTTAATTTGTTTACAAGATTTTAATTTTTTTAAACCCACATTTGAAATATGCCAAATAGGATTGAGTTGATTTGAATTTGAATGTGTTGTTTGCATTTACCATTAGGGTTTTTGAACAATTTAAATTGTTTTGAAGTTTTGATTGGTTTGGAAAAACATGATGCAATGCTTATGGGATGCAGATGATGCAAGCAAAAAGAAAACAAACAGGTAACACCCCAGGTGTTACAGACGACACCACTAACAAGTGATTGCGCCCTCGCAATCCACCTGCTAACCCGGGAGGGGAAAGAAGTTCGACTATCGATTCTTCGTGCTTCCAGTTGATCTCCTCGACACCACTAACAAGGGATTCTTGCTCGGAGTGACGACGATGTTCTTCCACCAGGAATCTTCCGATGATCGAACCTATTAGGTTAAAGGCTCAGAAAACGTCCACCCACATAGGATCCTAACACTTTGAAAGATAGACAAGAGGGGAAGACTCCAAAACAAATAAGATGGGAGGGGAAATAGAATAGAGATAAGGAGAAAACAAGAATCCTATTGAGATGTTTTTCTTAAATAGTTTAGCAGAAATAGTTTTTGACACTCTAGAAACAACGACCGTTAGCTAGGTTAACCTACAGGCTTTGCGGACCCGTTGCTTCGATAACCATTCGTATCGAAACAATCTCGGGAATCGGAAACCATGCTCTGATACCATTTGTGACGCCCCGAGATCGGGCACTATGCAGATTTCAGCATTCCCGCCAAAATCCACATAATAACCGATTCCAGGTTGCCATTTATGATAACATTACAATAGTTCACGAATATTCCACAATTACAACAGAAACAGATAGATACAAGATGACTCAAACGAGCCAGGGATACAACTGATACAATACAAAGATCCAAAATAACAGCGGAAGAAACAACATAGTGTCCGACTACGGACAAGATCCAAATTGGACTAAGAGTCCTGAAGATAATCGATGGCGTCCAATCCCTGCCCAGGCCAAGCCGGAGGGATTCCCAAGCTAACGTCGTCAGACTTCAAGCCTGTTGACTGCAATTTGGAATTTGCAGCCACGAAAGAGATTCGTGGGTCAGTACGGTAAAGTACTGGCAAGTGGATAAACCCATACTCACAAGAATACCGGCGTAGCCAGTCATCACAAGATACAAATACTTTAGGATCAACGGAAAGGAAGGGGTTATTGCAAATAAGCGACAGCAGGCTGCACTAACCAACTACAGAGAGATACTACCACTTCCGGCTAACAGAAAGGAGATAAGATCGAGTATTGTAACCAACTGAAAGTGAATCCAAACAAACCCATCCTGGATCTCGCCCCCTTATCCAAAGAAGCAATCCGAGGATAACTCACACAGTTGGATTAATGAATAATGGATCAGGTTGTTGTGTCAATAAGACTATTACTAGTCAAGTTATCATTAGTTAGGTGTAAGTTGTTCTGAGTACTTGTTAGCCAGTACTTTCACCAAGTAATCCATAACCGCGGAAAACACGGCTTCTCGAGAAGATTTATCCCTGCAGGGGTGTGCTCCAGTACCCGTACACACTCAAGCCACCAACTAAAACTCAGGTTGGCTTGACACGACCCAAACCATCTCTACAATCCATCCTAGGAGCCACGGAGCTATAAGGTCCCAGCCACGCAGCCGAATACTCAGCGCAGGTGTGCAAAACTCCCGCAGGACACAACACCCCGGCACTACAGGCCTCGCCCTATATGCATCATCATCACCAGTAACCAATGGGGGTACCTCCCATTATGCAAGGAGCAAATGGAACACCCGAACTAAGTGTGGCTCTTCGGACAAACTGCAGATCAAGTCTAAGTCGAGGGGGTCCCATACTACCACCCGGATGCGGTGAGCACGCTCATCATGGATCAGTAGACAAGACCCTTTTCCTATTAGGGTCGACACTAGCAGGCCTCAAAACCACTTAGGGCCTCCTGCCGGTGCCTTATCAGCATATTATTAATAATAGGTTGATTGATTAACATCGAGCCCCCAGAACATAAAAGTAATCTAGTAACGGAAAGTAACGGGTAACAGACTCGAGCAAAACAACCTAAGCATGCTAGTAAGACACGGGCACACGCAATGGTTATAGGTGTGGAGGTGAGGCAATAACAAGGTTAAGGGATTCATGTGATGGGTTCGTAACAGAAACAACTACTACTAAGGCTAGCAGAAAAGAACAACGGAAAGAATCGGTAACAAGTGATGAAAGGCAGCCATATGGCAGCAAGTGAGTATACTTGCCTGAGATCCCGCAAGGTAGCAGAACTTGTCGTTGCTCACATCATCTCAACGTCCTATCCGGGAAGAAGCAATGAACCTCGAACAAACAACGGGATGCAACAATTACTACTACGGCAAAAGATCCAGCATGATCAAGATATGGATGCATGACAAGTTAAAGATGCATCAGAATAAACTAGTTGACATGATAAACAGATTTAAATGGACCCATATGCAATCTGAGTTGCATATGAAAAGCCCATGGATTAGGGTTGAACCAATTGTTTTCCTACTAACCATTAGGTGAAACTGGTTTATTATGATGCATGGGTGAGGAAAACAACAAAATAACAACAATATAATCAAATAGAAATAAGGTTTACCAAGTTTGGAAATTATTGGTTAAGATTGGAAAGTTTGGTTACTTAAACATGTCACACAAGCAATTGTTGTTTTCATCAGGTTAAAGTGTTCAAAACAAATAACAAAATTTATATTTCAAAAGAACATCAAATTTTAGTTGGATTACATGTTTCAAATATTGAAATTGGAATTAGGATAATTTAATTATGAATTAAACAATATTAAACAAGTTTTAAATGAATGTAAAACAAGTTTGAATTTAATTGAAGTTTTATTTATTCAAAACATAAATTCAAACTCACATTTGAAAAGTTCACACTTTGATGGTTTGAAAACATATTTTGCATGTTCAAAATTATTTTATTTTGAGCAAGGTATGATTTTATCAAATTTAAATGAATTAAATAAGCATTAAATTATTTAGGCAATTTAAATTATTCAAACCATGAAACAAAATTTATATTTGAATAGGTTATTCCAATTGTCATGGAAAACATATTTTATTTGCATTTATTGGATTAATAAATAATTAGTTATGGAATTTACAAAATATCATTTGAATTGTTTAAGTTTGAATTTTGAATGCATTTGTAATTTCCAAAACAGTACACAAATTGATTATTTGGAAAGATTAGAAAATTTGGATCAATAAACATATAAAACTTGTAGTTATTGGATTTACAGGATGAAAGATATTAAGGTTTGAAGTTTGTGTATTAATTCTGTTTATTAAAAGATTTTTGGAATTTCAGAAAAATGCGCCGCAATGTTTTTGATACTGTGCTGTTATTACCCACAGCCACTGCTCCGTGGGACCGGTGGCCAGCGTGGCGTGGGTTAGAAAGTGATGTGGCCGTGGGGTGTATGACGGGGGGGCCCAGTGGTCAGTCGCGGAAGAATTGCGAAAAAGAAGGGCCTTTGCGCGGCCGCGGGGATTCGACCCCGAGACGCTCTGCTATCGCGCACGGTCGCAGTACCACTGCGGTGCTCGACTCCTTTTGGTTGGGTTCAGATTCGCAGGGAGTTTATGGTTACACGGCTCGTTTAACTGAACAAATACAACAGCGAAGCTCCCTGACGGCTGACAGAATCGAGCAGGGATCCGCGGCAATCGACGGCCGGGCTGGCTCGCGATGGATGCGTGGTGTGGTGATGTGCTGCTGCTGTTGGCGTGCGCTGCGGGGGAAGGAGGAGATGGAGTAGGTGGCTAGGGTTTGGAGGGGGCTTGAGGGAGAGATATAGGGGAGGGGGAACAGGGCACATGGGGGAGTGGGTGGTGTTGCTGCTTCTGCTTTTTGGCAGAGGGAAAACGACAGAGAGATGGGGCGTACGGAGGTTGGGGGTGAGTCGCATGGGCTTGGTGGGCTGGGAAAGAATTGGGCCGGCCTCCTTCTATCTTGCTTTTTCCTTTATCTCCTTTCCTTTTTTTTTGTAACGGGATGAAAGGGAGAGGTAGATGGAACAAAGGATTTGGGGGGGGGGGAATTTAGGGTTTTCCTTTAAGCCATTTTTAGTAAGTTTCAAAACAGAAATTTAAAGCAAATATTAACACTATTTCACAAGGTTGACAGCTTAATTGGAATTTAAGTTATTAAGTGAATTTTTTCCATAGAGTTTGGGGTGTTTATATTTTATGGAATATATTCTATTGATTAACAAAACAACAACATCGAGGTAGGTTACCTATTTTCAACAATTTGAAAAAAAAAATGACAATTAGTTTGAAATTTAGTATTTGAAATTCATATAGGGTTTCATTTGATTTAAAATAGACAAATTTTATTTAATAAGCCCCAACAATTATGAAAATTATTGAATTTAATTTGTTTACAAGATTTTAATTTTTTTAAACCCACATTTGAAATATGCCAAATAGGATTGAGTTGATTTGAATTTGAATGTGTTGTTTGCATTTACCATTAGGGTTTTTGAACAATTTAAATTGTTTTGAAGTTTTGATTGGTTTGGAAAAACATGATGCAATGCTTATGGGATGCAGATGATGCAAGCAAAAAGAAAACAAACAGGTAACACCCCAGGTGTTACACTAATTTCAGTGACCCAACATAGAAACAATCAAATAATACTTAGGGAAAAGTAAGGAAATTTGAAATTTATGAAACTCGGGCACGCATGCACAATCTGGGTTTCCTTAAGCCTCCTTAGGCTGCAAGACATTCAGTTTTATAACTCCGAGCACGCAAGCACAATTCGGGTTAACATTGAGTATTTTGAAAGATCATTGGGAAATAGATAAGACAGACTTATGCTTTGTACAAAAATAAACAGATAAAACATAAATGCATGAATTCTGACAACTTTATTTCATGATCTCAAAGATGTTTACATAGAAATTGAACTAAGTGTAGAAATGATGTAACTGATGGATGCTCCAGGGTGTCTTTGTCTCTCCTAGTTCGACATCAATCTTTCTCTTTCTTCTGCGATCCGGTCTTTTAGGATCATCTTCCGTATCCCGGATTTCTACAAGATAGTAAGATCCATTTTTCATAGCCTTGCTAATGATAAATGGTCCCTCCAAAACTGGGCTAATTTGTGCTTCCTTTCCTGCACCAACCTTAGCACTAAGTCACCTTGTTTGAAAGAACGGTCTCTGATATTCCGAATATGGTAGTGTCACAATTATTGCTGATAAATGACGGATATTTGAAGCACCAGCTCTCGTTCTTATTCTAAAAGATCGACGGCATCATGTCGTGCGTTTTCGGCATCCGAGTCATCGTAAGCCTGCACTCTTGGGCTATCATGGAGCATGTCCGTTGGAAGCACCGCTTCTGCACCATAATCTAGGGAAAACGGGGTTTCCCATGTTGATCTATTTGGCGTTGTTCGAGTACTTCAAAGCACGGAAGGTAATTCTTCTACCTATGCTCCAGCTGCTCTATGAAGAGGAGATTCGTGTCTTGGGCGCATTCCCTACAGGATTGAGCTATTCATTCTTTCAACCTGCCCATTGGATTGTGGGTGTGCCACAGATGCAAGATCTAGGCGTATTCCTGTTTGTCTGCAATATTTTGCCAACTCATCAATGGAGAAATTTGTCCCGTTGTCCGATATTATGCTATGTGGAACGCCGTATCTCATGACTACGTCAATGATGAAATTTCTGGCAGTCACACCGTCAAGTCTTTTTATGGGTTTCGCCTCCACCCACTTGGTATACTTATCTACCGCAACAAGTAGATGTGTAAGTCCACCTCTGGAAGATTTGAGTGGTCCCATCATATCTAGCCCCCAGACCGCAAATGGTCATGTAATGGGGATAGTTTTGAGTGCTTGGGCTGACATATTTGCCTGCTTGGCGTAATACTGACATCCGGCACATTTGTTACTATGTGTTCAGCGTCTGTCTTGGCTGTTAGCCAGAAAACCCCCGCACGGAATGCTTTTTTGAGCATGCTTTTCGATTGAGCATAATGTCCGCAATCTCCTGCGTGGATTTCTTGCAGGATTTCTCGGCCTTCTTCTAGCGAAATACATCGCTGAAAAATTTCGACAGTGTTGCGCTTATACAGGCAACCATTAATTACCGTGTATATTTTGCATCGACATTGTATCTATCTTTGCAAGACCTCGTCTGCTCCATCTGGGAACTTCTGATCAACTAAGAAGTTTAAATATGGAACTGTCCGATCCGGGTTAACGAGCAGGACTTCGATTGACTCGGGAACAACAAGATAATCAACATCTCCACCTTTGATCGATGGTTCATGCAAAAGTTGGACAAACACACGAGCTGGTAGGGTTTTTACTCTTTTCGAGCCCATGCGGGCTAATGCATCCGCGTTCCAGTTTTCTTCCCTTTTGATATGAAGTACTTCAAACCACAGGAAGCAAATGGAAAATTCATCCACCGTTCTCCGATATTCGGCCATGATGGGACTTTTGGCGTCCCATGTTTGGTTTAGCTTATGTTGTACCAAATCCGAGTCACCATAGCAAAGTATGCGTTTGACGCCTATTTCTTTTGCAATATGCAAGTCATGAAGCAAAGCTTCATATTCTGCTACGTTATTACTGGCGTTGAAGTGTATTTTTAATACATACTCCATGGTATCACCTTTTGGGGATTTTAGCACTGCACCAGCTCCGGCGCCTTCCTTCATCTTGGATCCGTCAAAATGCATGACCCAGTATTCCGACTCCGGCATTGGTGTGTTTTCCATTGCTTCTGTCCAATCAACGACGAAATCTGCCAACGCCTGGATTTTATTGTCGTCCGGGGTTGGTACTTAATGTCGAACACAACTAGCTCAATGCCCTATTTGGCTACTCGGCCTGTTGCGTCCGCATTGTTGATGGTATTCCCTAGTGGTGATTTACATACCACTGTTATGGAATGTCCTTGGAAATAATGACGGAGTTTTCTAGATGCGAAAAATACGCTATATGCCAGCTTTTCATAATGTGGATACCTTTGTTATGACTCGGAGAATACTTCACTGACGTAATACACTGGGTATTGATCTGGTATTCTTTGCTCGTCCTTCTGCCTTTCCACAACTATCACTGCACTAATAACCCTATTTGTCGTTGTAAGATACAGTAACATGTGTTCTTTGTCTTTTGGTGATGCCAAAATCGGAGCTTTCATCAAGGTTTCTTTTAACTGGGTTAATGCTTTGTCCTCCTCTTGTGTCCATTCAAATTTATTGGATTTCTTCAACAATTTGTATAATAGCAGATCTTTGTCTCCTAGCCGGCTTATAAACCTGCTGACTCCGGCTGCAGAACCCGACAATCTTTGTACATCTTTAAAGAACGTAGGCTTTGAGATGTTCAAGATTGCTTTGATCTTTTCCGGGTTTACTTCTATTCCTCTGTGAGAAACGATAAAACCCATAAGTTTTCCTGAGGGAACCCCGAATACACACTTTAATGGATTTAACTTCATTTTGTAAGTGCGCAAATTTTCGAAAGTTTCTCGTAGATCTTCAAGGGGTGTATCCTTTTCCTTGGAAACAACGGCAATATCGTCCATGTAAACGCGTATGTTTTTGCCAATATGATTATGCAAACAACGTTGCATGCAACACTGGTATGTTGCACCTGCGTTCTTCAAGCCAAAAGACATGGTTATGTAATAGTACATTCCATAGGGTGTTATGAAATAGGTTTTGATTTGATCTTCTTCTTTCATGCGTATTTGATGGTACCCGAAATAAGCATCCAAAAAACATAAAAGCTCAGAGTCAACAGTGGCATCTATTATTTGATCGATCTGCGGTAACGCGAACCTATCTTTCGGACACAATTTTTTCAATCCCGTGTAATCTATACACACCCTAAGAATAGTACTATCCTTCTTCGGGACTAATACTGGGTTCGTAGACCAATTAGTATGTATAACTTCCCGGATAAAGCCGGATAATTTCCTTGCCAATAGCCTTCCGTCTTCTTCCGTCATATTGACGGAGACCTTGTTTGACGGGTTTTGATCCTGTAATTACTTTGAGTTGTTGCTCAGCAAGTTCCCTGGGTACTCCCGTAATGTCCGCAGGACACTAGGAAAAAATATCCTAGTTCTCACAGAGGAACTTGACGAGCGCTCTTTCCTATTGGCCGGTCATCCCAATTCCCCCTACGACAAACTTTGTCGGATCTTTGGGATCTAGGATAACCTGTCTTGTATTCTCTGATGCTTTGAAGCTATCTGCCGACTTCCAGCTTTCTTTTCCTGTCGGCATTTCTGTAGGCGATACTTCCTTTGCTAGCTCTTTCAATTCCTATTTTGCTATCACTTGTTCGGCGCAAAGCGTGTTTCCTATTTCCCGATCGTTTGCCAATTTGAAGTCTCCCGATATGGTGATTACTCCTCCTTTTGGCCCTGGCATCTTCAACTTGTTATAAATGAACTTGCCATGAATTTGGCGAAAGCTGGTCGTCCGAGTATTGCATGGTATACACTTTCGAACGGCACCGCCTCGAACGAGATTTTTTCCTGTCGGAAGTGCTCTCTTTCTCCGAAGGTTATATCTAGGGAAATTTCTCCTAGGGAGCGTGCTTGTCTGCCAGGAACAAAGTCGTGGAAACGTATGTTGTTATGATTGAACTGGGTCTCGGAGATTCGCAGATGCTTCAGTGTATCCAGGTACATAATGTTGATACTAGATCCTCCATCCATCAGCACTCTTTTCATCCTAGTGTTTTGAACAATAGGGCTTACGATTAGAGCTTGTGTTCCCGGTTCTGGGATATTTCCGGGATGATCAGACTGATCCCAGGTGATTGGCGTATTTGGATACTTTAAGAATTTGGGAGTTGGTGGAACAAGCGCGTTTATTTCTCAAAGTGTTTGCCTCGCCTGTTTTGCTGAGGGAGTTGCCAGGAAAGTTAAATTGCACTCTCCACCAACTCTCGGGAATTCTGGTTCGCCTTTCCGCTGTTGTTCCTAGATTTTTTCGTCAGTGTCCGATTCACTGTCTTCTTTTTCAGCTTCTCGCTTTTGTTTGGAAAACTACCTATTGTACTTCTTCCTCTTGTTCCTGGATCATGCAGTGTCTTTCATATGCTTATTAAGCCGGCTTTGCGCGTTGGTATGGGTAGGTTTCCCAAATTGTGAATGGTGGACACATTTTTCTGACGTAATCTTTTCCACTCTTCCTTTGAGTAGGTGATAGGTTGTGTGTTTCTTCCTTTCCATTTTCTGCCATTATCCTTTCCAAAGGCTAAGTTAACTTCTTTAGGCTTTGGCTGTGCTTCTGGAGTAGCTTTTTTCTCAGAACGACGTGTCTTTTTGGCCTGAGCCAAAGCATCAATATTTCCACCCTCGCTCTGATGTCGTCTTCAGCCGCTGCGTGCTCATTGGCGGTGGTAAGCATAGATCCGAGATCTTTGTGCTCCTTTGAACCAACCATAAACGTTACAAGGCCGAGTTTTAAGCCATTGTTAAAAGCATGCATTGCTTGTACATCACTTACTCCAGAACAGCTGTTTTTCATTGCTATCCATCTTTAAATAAACTCGACATATGACTCGTCTTCAAACTGGACGTAGCGGTTTAGCTGGTTGATGCTCTTGGGGAGTTTGTATGTTCCCCTAAAATGTTGAGTAAATACTCTGGTCATATCATCCCAACTATCCACGATTCTTGACGGAAGCCCGTTGATCCAATCTCTGGCTGCATCCAGCAACATTAGGGGGAGGAATTTCACCGCCTCTAGATCTGTCCCTTTGTTAATCTGGACGGCAGTATAGTAGTCTGAAAGCCAGGTATCCGGGTTTGTACTGTTGGTATACTTTTGGTATGTTGAACCAACGGTGGCAAAGCCAGAATGTACAGTTATTCTCCGGATCCTGTCAGTGAAACACTTAGGTCCAAAGTATAGACCATCTCTTTTCGCCTTATCAGCGTGAACGAAATATCTGCCGCCTGAATGGACAGAAGGGGGTCTCCTCCTTTTTGGGCCATTGTTGCGCGAGTGCGCTTTTCCGTGATTATCCCTATTTTGTACGTTGTCATGTCCTTTGGAATAAGGTGGAGTTCTACTCCTTGGCCTTTCTTTGTTCCTAGGAGGAGTACGGGATCTCTCACATCTGGGAGGAGTGTCGTATCTTCCGGCTTTTTCAGCTGGGCGTCTCGAAGGTGGCATTGCTTTTCCGTCTTTCCGGTTTTGTTCTTCCCGATCACGGGGATTATTTCCGCCTTTCAGCAGATGGGATCTTGTCCTGGACGCTGCATCCTTATGATCTGCGATTTTCTTGTCCTTTCTCGGATCTCCCTTCTTTTCCTTAGAATTGCCTGAATCTCCAGGTTTGCCAGGTCCAGGTGCTCCAGCGGAGCATGTGGAGGTTTTGCATTGGACTGAGTCGTCATGCAACTTCCTTGATCTTGCATGCCCTCGTTGTTGTTGTTGCAATGCTTTTCCAAAGAAAGCATACACCCCTTGAAGCTTTTCGTTGTTGGAGTACAGATCACCGTTAAGGCTGGCGAATGTGGCCTCCGCGTTTTCGGCTGCGGTTTTGTATATGCGTTCGCCCTTGGCATCAATGTCGTTTACTTGTCTTTGCCAAGAAGGGTTTTGGAACCGCTCTTTTGGTGGCAGCACATCCGGCTTTGCGATTCCGGGTAACCATGTAGGTTTTATGACAGATTTATTCCTTCTTTCGTATTCCTCTATTTCTTCATGCTGCAACTTAATGCTAGCCTGGGTTTTTAAGAGGTTTTCTCGAGTTCTGAATAGATGTTGTTGCTGCCACTATAGAGCTTGTCTCCTGGCTTCCAGCACTTCAGGGGGTTCGTCACGTCCCACTGGGTTTGAATTAACTCGAGTTCGTCCTGTTCCGACATTAGCGGGATGGAGATTTCCTTCTTTTTCTTCTCCGCAGGCATGACTCCGCTTCCTCCTCCTACTTCGAGGTTTTGGCTAGAAATATTTTCCAACTTTTTCTTCTGGAGTTTCTTGACAGTCTTCTTTTTTCTTCTTGGAAGAGGGAGGTTTTTTACCAGGTTCATCCTCTGTCAATTCCTTGACATCGGGGTAAATTGAACCGGTTTCACCGTCCTCTCTTTCCTCATCTGGCGGAGGTGTTTTGGGGTCTTCGTCATCTCCGCCATCCGTGTTTTCAGCCGGTTTTTTCATGAGCACTTCATGGAAGCCCCCTTGCATAGATTTGACCTTTCTTTCGAAAGCGTCTTTATCTTCATCCTCGGAATCTAAGTCTTCAGATCTGGGTTCCGACTCCAATCTTTCCTCAAAGGCGGCTAGCACAGAATCGCCTTCCGAGTTCATCGTCTCATTGACGGGTGTCAGATCTTCCACTTCAACAGTGGGATTGTTTTCATCTACTTCTTCCACGTGATTACTTTCATCTGTGTGTTCAGCGACCTCGGACCGCACCATGCCAATAAAGTGAGACCTCATTGCGGGCATCTCCGAAGAGGCTGCAATTTCGGCGGGGTATTGTCGATCTGAGAAAAATCCGGCACCATAGTTTTCTTCAAATGGGTATAGGGCGGGGGATAAATTTACTTCCACCACAGAATCCCATTGCCTCTGCAGTTAATCCAATAAAGATGTTTGCAGATCCAATCGGTAAAACGCAGGCACTTACCACATGATTTTGTGTCGGCATGTATGATCCATTGTCGAGGAAGCGCCCGACGTCGTAGTCGAATTCCAAGCTTCCGCACTTACGGTACTGCAGATCCCGCCGAGTATCTCCGATCGAAACATAATGCCTGACTTCGCTGGCCCCACGGTGGCCGCCAACTGTCGAGTCATCGTACTAGAGTTCATAGAAGGGGGAGCCATGAGACTACTGGTAGAGACATGGGGGGACGTGGTAGTACGACAACCGGTAACACCAAATTTACCCAGGTTCGGTACGTCGCAACTAGGCGGCGTTCCTACTCGTGCAATCTCACTAAATCAGGGCTGAAGCCTGAAGTATACAAAGTACAATGTGAGTAGGGTTTCACAAACTCGACAAGGATCAACTTCTCGGCGAGTTGGCTTCTAGCTAATTGTCTGTATCTTCCTTCTCTCCCGTCCGGCTTTATATAGATAGCCAAGTTAGGGATTACAGAAAGGAAACCTAGAAGACTACGAAAAGTATCTAACTTGGAAAGCAAGGAATCCGTCTTCTTCTCCAAGCCGCACCACTTTGGGCCGTGGTCCGGGTTCTTCTAGAATCCGGATTCTGCGCGTGAGCTTACTGGGCTGCCTAATGGACTGTGGTCCATTACCAACAGACCACCCTGATAATCCGGCTCTTTAGGACAATCCCGGATATACCCCTAATCGGTATATATCCGACACCCCCAATGAGTAATACATAGTTCGATTGATGGAAACGAATAAAAAGAGAGGATTTCTGGGCATGCTATCTAGTGTTGACTGTATGCACTGGACTTGGAAGATCTGTTCCAAGGAATGGCATGAACAGTATTGTGGCAAAGGCGGCGACGGCTACTCCCACACCCCCACGGACTCCCCTTTCGACTACATATTGCCTTTAAACCTAAAATGCGAGGGTTTTTGTCATATTCCACAGAAACACAACAGAGCGCCGCCGACACCCTGAAACTCAATTCGGGGATCATAACTTCATGTTCATGCACCTTGCCGGGACGGGGATTCAAAGGAGATCATCGCCATCGACACGGCCACTTCTTCTCCATCAACCATCCAAGTTTCCCCCGTCCATGAGTGAGTAAACCCCGTTGTAGGCTGAGAGGGATGGAAGGGATTGGATGAGATTGATCATGTAATAATGCCAGATTGTTAGGGCATAGTGCCTAGTATCCATTGTTAGTGTTTTCTACCGTTGTTGCAACTTGTTATGCTTAATGCTTGTCACTAGGGCCCGAGTGCCATGATTTCAGATCTGAACATATTATTGTTTCATGAGTATAATTATGTTTCTTGATCATACCCGCAAGTTGTTTACACATGTCATTGTCCGGAACCTGAGGCCATAAAGTGACAGAAATTGGGACAACCGGAGAGGATGGTTGTGATGTGAGGATCACATGTGTTCACGGAGTGTTAATACTTTTCTCCGGTGCTTTATTAAAAGGAGCACCTTAATTACTAGTAGTTTCCCTAGAAGCCCCGCTGCCACGGGCTGGTAGGACAAAAGATGTTGTGCAAGTTTCTCATTGCGAGCACGTACAACTATATTGGAACACATGCCTATGGTTTGCCTACATGTTTGATGCTTTATTATTATTATCTGCAATGCCCACATTATTATTACATGACCCTTGTTATCCATGCAACGCCCGTTCATCCATTCCCTCTATGCCTACGGTACTCCCATCATGTTGTTTTCACGATTGCAACTGATGTTACTATTTTACTACTATTATTATTTTATTTCTACTGCTGCTATAAAACTGTTACCACTGACAAATTGTTGCGAGCAAGTCTACTTTTAGGTGCAGCTGAATTGACAACTCAGTTGTTAAGGCATATAAATATTCTTTGGCTCCCCTTGTGTCGAATCAATAAATTTGGGTTTTACTTCCCTCAAAGACTGTTGCGATCCCCTATACTTGTGGGTCATCAAGACTATTTTCTGGCGCCGTTGCCGAGGAGCATAGCTTTATTTATTTGCTCACTTGATCGTGATATTTTTTTCCTGCAAGGCATTCATCATGGGCAAGACCCGTGATGGAAAATTTCGCATATTACCATCTACTACAAGAAGATGTACAACTCTGAACACCTCTGTTACTCTTGATTCACCGTCTGTTATGAGTAAGCTTCTTACTCCACCACATGCTACACATACCGTTACTTCTGCTGAGTCTGAAAATGCTTCTGATACTTTTGATGATGCTTCTACTGTGCTTGATGATACTGGTTCTCTAGGTCCTTTCCTAGATGCTACTACTGCTAGATCCAAACAAATTAAAAAATGCTGAAATTTCTGTTGAAAATATTGGTACACCTATTAATTCAACTGAGCTTATTGATGATCTTGATGAAACCTATATTGAACTTAGTGATGATTTCATTGAAGAAGCTCGTGCTACTACTGGTGCAAGTTCTCTTAAGAGTCTTCTTGCAAGACATGTTGTGAAATATAAATCTTCTCTTGATGCTAAGTTTGCCACATCTCCCATACACATTGTAGACAAGGATTATGACGTCTCTCTAGATTTATCGTATATATCTATTATTGAGAAGGAGCCTTTTTGTGGACTTGAAAGTAAAAGTGTTATGGAACACATAAATGAGCTTTCATCTATGAGTACTTTATTTTCTGATGATATTAAGATGCGTACTTATTTTGTTACCAAGATTTTTCCTTTTTCATTAAAAGATGAAGCTAAAACTTGGTTTAACAATCTGCCACCTGGATCTATTACTTGGCCCATGGATTTTTTTAATGCTTTCTTTCAGAAATATTTCCCTGCTAGTGCCCAACATGCTTCTATTCAAGAAACCTTTAACTTTGAGCAAATTAAAGGAGAAAAATTACCTGAATCTTGGACAAGATTTTGTGATTTGATAAGAGTTTGCCCTGGTTATCCACTACCTAAAAATGAACTCTTAGATATATTTTATAATGGACTAACGGTTGAATCTAGGACATACCTGGATAGTTGTGTTGGTTGTGTTTTCAGGAAAAGAACTCCATAAGAATCTGAGAATTTAATGGCTAAAATAGTCAAAAATAATGATGATTGGAATATACCTGAGCCCTACACCTACACCAGTACCAACATCAATACCAACACCCAAGAAGAGAGGGATGATTGAATTAAATGATGAAGTGATGAAGGAAGCCAAGAAATCTCTTAAAGAGAGGGGTATTAAATCTAAAGATGTGAAGAATTTACCTCATATAGAAGAATTATGTAAGACTATTCCTCATCCATCAACTGTTGAAGTACACTCTGTCCAATACTTTGATAATAGAGATATTCCTTATTCTAAACCACATGATCAATGCCTAGATGAATTTGATAATTATGTTGTTAAGCAAGATAATTTTAATATGAGAGTGCAAAGTCACCTTATGGAAAACTCTAGAGCTATTGATAATTTGCATGGTATTATTTAGAGAACCTCTAATGATGTTAAAATGCTTGTTAAAGATTTTCAAATGGTTCAAACTCAAATTGGTCAACTCACTAAAGTGCAAAAAGACATGCTAGCTAATGCTTCTAGAGACAAACTGTTTGTGAAATAATGACTAGAAGTGGTGTTTCTACTCAGGACTCCTTGTATCCTGAAGGACATCCTAAAATAATTGAACAAGATTCTCAACAACCAAAAAACAATAGTTCTCCTTCTAAGAAAAAGAAGAAGAGACATAAAAATGTTGTAGAATCTTCTGAACCTGCTAAGATCCTAATAGTATATCTATTTCTCATGCTGAAACTGAAAGTGGTAATAATAAAACTGATGCTTCTGATAAAGAAGAACTTGTAGCTGAACCTGAAAAGCAAACTAAAACCGCAAAGTATACTAAAGAGGATTTCATTGCCAATAAACATGGTAAAGAAAGAGAGCCTTGGGTACAAAAAGCAAAGCCTTTTCCTAATAAGAAACACAAGTCTAAGGAAGAGGAACATTATAATAAATTATGTGAGTGGATGACACCTTTATTCTTGCAAATTCCTTTGACTGATGCTATTAAGTTGCCTCCTTATTCTAAATATATGAAAGATATTGTCTCTAAAAAAAGGAAAATTCCTAATGAGGAAATTTCCACAATGCTTGCTAATTACTCTTTTAATGGTAAGGTTCCAAAGAAGCTTAGAGATCCTGGTATTCCTACCATACCCTGTTCTATTAAAAATAATTATGTTAGAACTGCTTTATGTGACTTGGGAGCTGGAGTTTGTGTTATGCCTTTTTTCTCTTTATAAGAGACTCTCGCTTGAAAAAATGATACACACTGATATATCTTTGCGAATGGCTGATAAGTCTACTGCTATTCCTGTTGGTATATGTGAGAATGTTCCTGTTCAAGTTGCTACTAATTGTTTGATAGTAATTGACTTTGTTGTGTTGGAAATGCCTGAAGATGATAATATGTCTATTATTCTTGGGGGGCCTTTTCTTAACACTGCAGGGGCTGTTATTGATTGCAACCAAGGAAAGTAACTTTTAATGTTAATGATAAAGAGCATACTATTTATTTTCCCAAGAAGATTGATAGAAGATATGGTTTAAATTCAATTGAAAATACTGAGACCATCAAGATTGAAGAATTTTATTGTCCTGTTCCAGTACCACCTAAAGAATATGAAATTATTATGATTGGGACTATGTATATCAAGGTTGAGTAACATAATTATCTAGTGATTAGCAAAGTTTTGCTTCATATGAAAATTCTTCCGGTAACAAGACTTGATCACCTTTGTTAACAAAATGATTTTAAATGAAGAGGACAATGTTTTCACTATGTTTTCACCTTCCATTTTTATATTCTCACCATGTTTACTTCTGTTGTAACCTTGTTATTTAGTACAATCATGTTTCCACCATCCATACTTTTGTTTTCACGGTGTTTTCTCTTCTTTTCACCTTGTTATGTTTGTTTTCACCACCCATAATTTTGTTTTCACCACCTCTACCTTCGTTTTCCTTTGTTGTTTTTCCAATGAAGTGTCATAGAACCTCTGTAGTTTTGGTTTTGGTTTTGTTTTCCACATTTTCACTTTTGTTTTTCTGGTCTTTATTAATTATTAAAAATATGGAATTACCTCAAAAATAAAGTTCCTCAAAAAATTCCAAAAAAAAAAATTACGTTCAAAATGAGGCAGAGAGCCGCGTGGGAGGCCCTAGGCGGACCCACCACTCAGGCACACCATGGGGTGGCGTGGCCTGCCCCTGGTGGCTCCAACACATGGTGTGGGGCCCCCTGGCCCCCCACTAACTCTCTCCCCTAGCAAAGTCTTCTCTCTCACCCACCAAACTCAACATATTTCCTGGAACCCGAGCTCTTGCTGTTCTTCCTCGAAATTTTTCGATCTCTTTGCTCAGCCCATCTTTTGTGCTGAAATCTGCTGTATTTGCTCTCCTCCGATTATCCAAGTAGAATTTTATTTGGTGAAGTATTTCTTGAGTATTTTGGTACTGTAGGTGACAACTTATGTGAGTTTGCATGCTTGTTTTAAGTAGAAATAATTTAGTTTTGATGCATGTTTAGCTCTCCTATAAGTCCCTATGGTAGTTTCCATATTATAGTTGCTTGAAATTAATTTTTTTGATTATTGTTGAAAATTTTCAGAGATGGAGCACAATGTTCATCAACTAAACCAGCATGAGTTGGAGTTGCATGAAGTCATGCTCGTGCACCGCAAAGAGAGAGTGCTCCCATCAATTTATCTGTGTCAGGAATTCATGCGGATTACAGAAATTCTGCAAGATTTCAATACTCTTGTGCACAATGCAGGCTTGGGCCGTTTCATTGAGGATGAACCCATCCAACATGTGAAACTAACTATGTCTGTGGTGCATGATTTTCATTTTAAATGGTCCTCAACTAACCCTATGGTCCACTATAAAATTTACAATAAAGATGTGAGCCTACCTTTCAGTGATTTTTGTGCAGCTATTAAGGTACCAGAGTGGGGTTCTCGTGAGAAGATAAGTGGGCAGCCTAACCATTGCTGGAATTATATGAAGAGATTTGCCAAGTCAGGAGCTTCACAGGGGAAAGTGGTAAAACTAGAGAAATTCAACTACTCAACATTCAATACTTTGCCTATTTTATTTCTAAATGTGTGCTAGATAGGAAAACTGCCAACAAGCTATCTGTCTATGATTTGACATTTATTGCTGCTGCCTTAAGATGTGATAGGTCTTATAACTTTGGCGCTTTAATTGCTTACCGTCTCTCGCATAACTGTGAAAAGGGCGGAATTTGTGGAGGTCTTATTGCCTCGCGCTTGCTAGTTTTGCATGGTTTGGAGCCACACCCTCTAGACCTGCAGTTTCCTTTAGAGAGGCTTGATCTTGTTTCCATGGTTCAACATAAGTTTCGTTCTAACCATGCTCACTTGCACGATTTATCTTTTGAAATAACTTTCTCCAAACAATCCAGGTGGAGAATTACTAAAACTGTTAGGAAAGTACTTTTTCCTGCACCTCTTTTGTTTAATCTTAATAGCGGGCAAAAATGGATGCTTTCTGAGAGTGAGCTGGAAAGATACCTAGAGCATCACCCCCAGCAAGGAGAGGATGTTGGAGAAGGGGACGATAGTGATTTCGTCCAGCCCTACGATGCCAAGGGGATTCCATATCAGCACCTCGGTTATGACTATGAGCCCGCTTCTTCATCTTCCTCTTAGAGAAACCATAATGGTTGGCGCTAATGTGAACGCTAATGAAGTCAGTTAGCGCTGGCCGGAAGCGCCGGCAGCCAGGTAGCCTTGTTTTGCACGGATTCATCTGGCATCGGACTCTTGTCAAAGCGTCGATGCAATAAAAACGGCCGGGATTTGTGTAAAACGACCGGGAATTTATACCTGGCGCCTGTACCTAAGCGCCCCGTTGTGGCTGCTCTTATGCGCCCAACTACGACCATGCGATGGATGACCCACCACAGTGGGGATACTTCACGCGCCATGATTGATCTCCACTTAGGCCAAAAGCCTAAACTTGGGGGGGAGTTTGTTGGAGAGTTCACCGGATTTCCGTGTCTCCATTGGATCTTGATTATCATTCTATATTATTCGATCCACACAAGTGAAGAACAATAATGATGGTTTACGACAATCCAAGTTGTGGTGAGAGGCTGGTATGAACTCTATTTGTTTTATTTTTGTACTTATACTCATCCATGTGAACATGCTTAGTTGGTTCATGTAAGGTGTAGGTTATTTAATTGATGCTTAGTAGTTCATACTCTCTCATGTTTAGTTCCAACTTATTAATATAAGGTAGCCTGTCATATAGATATTTATTTGCATTGTTTTATTCATAGAAGGGTATGGCATTGTGGTATCTCCCTATGATTATTTCGCTTGAATCGACTTGGCACATGCTCATGCATGCATAAGACTGAAAACAAAAAGTCACTTAAGCCTCGGTGATTTATTTTGGCTCACAGTATTTGTATCATTTTTATGCCCCTGTTAATTTTGTTCTGTCGCAAGCATGATTATGATAGTTGTTGCTCTCTCGATTGTCGCTCCCCGTCTATTATTAGCCTTCACCTGTACTGAGTATGAAATGATACTCGTGCATCCAACTCCCCAAAACCAAAGTATGCCAGATGTGTCCACCATACCTACCTATATGTGGTATTTAACTGCCACTCCAAGTAAATTGATCATGTGCTATCTTTAAAACCCGCTAAAAATCATTCTTGTTTTGTGCCCCTGTTTTAGCTCATGAGGACGTAAATAGAGAATCTTTATCTCACTTGTTCACTGGATTTCACACCCTGGACTAGTGGCTTCATCCGCTTATCCAATTGATAGAAGAGCTGGCAACGGGGTGCCCAGCCCCAAATTAATACACACAAATTCTCTTCACTATTTTTGCCCCTGATTTATCAGTCAAATCATAATTGTGTAAACAAAAGATAAAGAGGGATGACCTTCTACACCAGTTGCGTCCTTCACATGGGATCCGCTCTTGTGAAATCTAGTTGTCTTGTTGCGTACTATATTTTTTGTTTACCATTCGTTGACATAAGCATACACCTATCTAAAAAATATATTTTATGCCTCTGTTTAATAAAATAAAAGCTCTAGCACATGAGTGATCACTGCTTCCCTCTGCGAAGGGCCTTTATTTTAATTTTATGTTGAGTCTTCACCTTCTCACTTTATGCATCTTCTTGAGAGCAATAGTTGTTATTCTTATGCTTGTCCCAGAATACGATTAATTTTGGTATAACTTTGATGCGTGTATCTTTGATATCTTTATTTCTAGTCTTCATTTGAACTTCAGAGGTACCCTGGCATTTATGTTTTGCTCCACTCTTAAGGGAATGCGAGTACACTTTATCATACCCTATTATGAGCATTACAATATTGCAGATTGATATACTTCATATTGTCTATTATTAGTTTGTTGGCATCTTTTCAAGATTTGCATAACTGTTGGGTAGCCCTTATTTTCCATACACCTTATTATGAATTGCCTCACCACCTGATCATATAGTGAATATATTTATATCATATGAAACAAATGTGTTCATACAAGACTTTTGTCGCACTCAGTTGTCACTGAATTGCTTGAGGACAAGCAATAAGCTAAGCTTGGGGGGAGTTGATACGTCGAAAATGTATCTCCTTTTCCGAACACTTTTCTTCTTGTTTTCCTCTAAACTTGTGAGTTTTGGATACCACTAACACAGACTAACGCTGTTTTCACCAGAATTACCTTGGTTTCTCGTTTTTGTACAGAAAAACCAACTTTCGGGAAAATGCCTAGAAAAGACCCCATTGGTCTTAAAACATGAGAAGACCCCGGGAGCCAGAAGGGGGCCAGGAGAGGAGCCAGGAGGGGGACACACCACCCCTGGGCGCGCCGCCTGGTGGTGTGGGCCACTCCCACACACCCTCGGACTCCCCTTTCGACTACATATTGCTTTCAACCCTAAAAAGCGAGGGGGTTAGTCATATTCCAAAGAAACACAACAGAGCGCCACCGACACCCAGAAACTCAATTCGGGGATCAGAAGTTCCTGTTCTGGCACTCTGCCGGGACGGGGATTTGAACGAGAGATCATCGCCATCGACACCGCCACTCCTTCTCCATCAACCATCCATGTTCCCCCCATCCACGAGTGAGTAAACCCCGTTATAGGCTGAGAGGGATGGAAGGGATTGGATGAGATTGATCATGTAATAATGCCTGATTGTTAGGGCATAGTGCCTAGTATCCATTGTTAGTGTTTTCTACCGTTGTTGCAACTTGTTCTGCTTAATGCTTGTCACTAGGGACCGAGTGCCATGATTTCAGATCTGAACATATTATTGTTTCATGAGTATAATTATGTTTCTTGATCATACCTGCAAGTTTTTTACACATGTCATTGTCCGGAACCCGAGGCCCCAAAGTGACATAAATTGGGACAACCGTAGGGGATGGTTGTGATGTGAGGATCACATGTGTTCACGGAGTGTTAATTCTTTGCTCCGGTGCTTGATTAAAAGGAAACCTTAATTACCAGTAGTTTCCCTAGAGGCCTCGCTGCCACGGGCTGGTAGCACAAAAGATGTTGTGCAAGTTTCTCATTGCGAGCACGTACGACTATATTGGAACACATGCCTATGATTTTCCTACATGTTTGATGCTTTATTATTATTATCCGCAATGCCCACGTTATTATTATTACATGAACCTTGTTATCCATGCAATGCCCGTTCATCCATTCCCTCTATGCCTGCGGTAGTCCCATCCTGTTGTTTTCACGATTGCAACTGTTGTTACTATTTTACTACTGTTGTTATTTTATTTCTACTGATGCTATAAAACTGTTAGCGCTGATAAATTGTTGCGAGTAAGTCTACTTTCAGGTGCAGCTGAATTGACAACTCAGTTGTTAAGGCATATAAATATTCTTTGGCTCCCCTTGTGTCGAATCAATAATTTTGGGTTTTTGTCGTGGGATAATCACGGCAGATGTTACCTGGGGTAACTGATCTTGGGGCAAGACGACACAGGCGTTTGGGAGAGAGTTTAGCTCAGAGGAAAACATGGTGCAATTCGATCTGGTAGCCGGCAATCAAAGTCGCCGAGTCTCCGATCTTGATATAATAACTCAACTCTGGGATTACACTCGATGCTCGATATCACACGATATTGCTAGGGTTCTTAGATCTCTGCCTAGACTAGACCTGGGGGTCGGTTTATAAAGCACCCGCACCCCCTGGCTTACTCTCCAAGGCGCATCCTGAATCCAACCCGGACCCGGCGCACAAACCCTAACTTTCTCCTACCGTAACCCACAATCCGGGTTACTGGGCCTACAAGTTTGGGCCTTCACAGATTTCCTTATCCTTAACCGGGCCCTATGCACCGTCCTTTGGGCCGGGTTACTCCTTGGAGTTTGGCATACCGGGTTATCGTCCCCCCATCAGTAGTCCCCAGAATAGCCTGGGCTTCATGGATCCTCCTTGAAGCGCTTGCTATTCCCTGCAAAGATATCAAACGTACGGGCATATAGAGGCCGGGTTAAGATGTTTTGATATTCAGCCAGGCCTTACTCCATGGTGGCCATATAGTAATCCGGCTCTTTCCCAATTACCCAACTTACTTTCCCAGATAAAATCCCAAAATGTCAAGATTTCGCACCCGATAATCGACCCTGATATCGCGGGGTTAATTTCCTTCTTCCTTTTACCCAGATGCCTTGCACGATGTTTGGCGCATATCTCGCCAAAACTCAAATTAATAGCCGTTTACTTCCGTAACTCCCGGCTCCTGCTCACTGAGCTAGGCTTATCCATTCGCACTATAAATAAACCCCTTAGGGGTGACCCGAACCCTAACGGCTCATTTCCCCCACTCCATTCCTTTCTCCCTCTGAGCTCTCTCTCTCACTGAGCGCCACCACGGAAATTCCGCACGCATCATCGGAGCTCACCGGCCGGAGGCTGCGCTCCGCCACTACTCGCCCCGCGCCGCCGCCAAGATCCGCCGGCGAATCCTCATCCGGCCCATCAAGAACCGCGAAGGGACACCAAGCCTGTGCCATCTGCCTCCGCAAGGCTTCCCTCAGATCTACTCCGGTAAACCTTTTGCACCTATCAATTTGCCCTTGCAACTTTTGACTTTACCTCAGATTAGATCCAAGTCAGCCCGCCACGGATTTCTCAGCTATGCCGAATTAGGCTACCCATAATCTCTTCTAGCTTGCCCAAAGGATAAAGCGCGTACTCCAATCCACTCTCCTACTACCCGCAATCATTATTCTTGCCACAAATCTGAAGATAGAACTTCCAATCTAGGCTCGAACTACCCAGAATTTCCGCCTTTGCATCAATCACCCGGCGGGGCCTTTCCTTTCTAGTTCCTCCCATTCACGTTAAGTGCCTAAGCAGCCGTCCATTGTCTTCAAAAAACTCCCTCATCATTTAGATCCATAATTTTCGACATAATGCTTGACACCCGGGTAATTTCGAACTTTGCTCTGCGAACTAACACCCGGATCACTCGTAATTTTTCATATCTCAATATTACCCGGCCTATACCTGGCCGGCTCGCAACTTCCATGTCTTAATCCTCTTTTATCTTGTACTTTGCAGCTCAACCACATGGCTCCCAAGAAGCAGGGGAAAACTCCAACCAAGGCTAAAGCCACCAACTCCATATCTGCCAACTGGGCGCGATCTACGGTCACAAAGGCCAAGTTAGAGGAGCTGGTGGAGCTGGGAGTTCTTCCTCCTCAAGAAGGTATCCAGTGGAGGGTGCCGGGTAAAGAGACCCAGCCTACCCCAACAAAAGACGAGGTAATCTGTTTCGTGGAGCATGTGACCCGGGGTTTTCGACCGCCGGGTCACCCCTTTTTCCGTGACATCCTTAGTCACTACGGCCTTCGTGTCTTTGACATTGGACCCAATTCCGTACTAAACATTTCCCATTTTATTGTCCTTTCCGAATCCTACTTGTGCACTCCGCCAAGTCTAGCTCTTTTTATTGAGCTTTTTCAATGCAAACCGTGCCGCGAAAGCGGTGATGGGGCGCTTCTCGCTTGCGGAGGGGTTTCTATCCAGCGTCGCAAAAACTCTCTGATGCCACCCCTCACCCTTAATTCCCATGTCAAGCATTGGCAGCTCTCATACTTCTATTGCCAAGACACTTCCCCACCCGGCCAAAAGAAACTTCCGGGTTATTCGGAGGGTCTCCTTGACATTTCTGATAAGTTTAGTGCCTTCACCCCTGACTCGGACAGGGAGGCAATTCAACCTTTACTAGCCAAAATCGCCACTCTCACAGCCCAAGGCCTCATCGGGCTCAACCTGGTGAAGACCTGGGTCGACTTCAGGATTCAGCCCAATTCCATCCGCACAAAGTTGATGTGCGAGTATTCAGGGGAACCTTCAGACCCGCTCCGGTACTCCGACAACATCTTCGCAGCTGGCGACACTCATAAAACCATCAAGGGTTTTTTGACAGAAAAGCTCGAGGTAATCCGGAACATATCCGGGTTAGAGCCTTTCACACTTGAGAACCCAGCCCCCAAGGTAAAAATCCGACTTTGATGCCTTTACTTTTGCTCTTTCCACTCAATGCGGTTAATAACCCTTATGTCAACACTTTTCAGGCTGATGATGATTTTTGGAAAACTAATGCCTCCCCTAGCTCCGAAAGTCCAGAGGAGCAAGAAACGGTTAACTCGGAAGAAGGTACTCTCCGGATTTTATTTGGTTCCCTTGAACTCACCATAACCCCTTCCCTTCTAACCATAACTTTGATGATATCCAGAACAAGAAGATGACAAGGAAGAAAACTCCGATGGCAAGGTAGAATCTGCCAGCGACGAGGAAGAACTGGAGCCGACAGTCAAAGTCGGATCCAAAAGAAAGACCCAAGAGGCCACCTCCAAGGTTTCATATCTCCCTCTCACATTCAACTCGCATTACTTTAATGATATACTTGAGCTAACTTGACATTATCCCACTGGCCGTTCTTGAAGGAGTCGCCCGTGCCCAAGCGTAGGTCAACTCGAAATCACCCGGGTGATGAAGCCCTTAACCCGGGTATTACATCGACCCCCCCGCGGCGGGCTGGTAATTACCCTATCTTTTCTGGGTCAAGACATTCTCTTTAAACCATTCCCATATGACATCTAACTTGATAATTTCCAGCTTCTCCCGAGTCCAGCGATGGATTTCCTTGTGACTTTGTGGTGAATACCGGGTAAGATCCCTTTCCTGATGTTCCACCATATTTCATCACCCTTTCTTGACTGTGTATTTAACTACTGACTGACAACACCTTATAGGGCCACGGTCGTTGTCAGCGATCAAGAGGAAACGGAGACCGAGGGCCCGGGTAAGGGGAGCCCGGCTGATAAGACTACAGCCGCGTCCAGCGGTGAAAAACAAGCGTCGCCGCCAAACCCGGACACGCAAGGAGCCGAGTATCCAATTGCTTCCCATGCAAGCAAGAAGAACAAAACCACCGTCTTGGGTGAAGAAGAAGGAGCGTCGGATTCCGACACACGGATGACCCGGGTTCCGCCTCCTACTAAGAAGAAAGCTCCTTCCTGGAATTTCCAAGGCCCCGGGTCTTCTGATACGAGTAAAGATACTTTCGATCAGTTGATGAACACTCTCCTTACTATGAAGGCTTCGGAGAGCCAGATCTTGGAGCGCATGGCTGCAGAGCATCAGGTAAGGAGACTTTGTATCTCATATTGCATACCTAGTCCCCAAGTTCCAAGTATGACTTGCAAAAGTGATGCTTGGTACTTTACACCACATTCGGCTTTCCATACAATCCAACTAATACTTGCATTCCTTGCTACTTATAGGCACAGATAACCCGGTCTGATGAAACTTTACTGAGGACCGAGCAACTTCTTCTTGCCGAGATGAAACGAAGGGAAATCCTTGAGAATGACATGAAAACCTTGAAGAAAGATGTGTCCAAATACAAGAAGAAGTGCAATGCCGTTCAGACCGAACTGAAGAAACTATCGGACCAGGTTTCCGATACTTATCAGATCTTGCTCAGTAAGTTTTCTGCTGCTGATTGGCTTCATGTCTTTAATTTATTATAACAGACTCGGGATTACTGATACGCTCTTTCTTTTGTTACGACTGCAGGTGCCAACCTTGCGGCCCCAGAGGAAAATGCCATTACCAAGGCTAAAACCCTCAAGACTGTACTCCGGACTTTCTTTGCCGGCACAAAATTTATATTGGATGCTGTGAAGTGGCCTACGGAAGTATATCCGGGTGAAGAGAATCTCGTTCAAGCCTGTTCTACTGTGCCTGGGTGGATTGAAATCTGGAAACGCTCATCATGCCGAATTGGAATGACCCGGGCTTTTACTCTGGCCAAGGCTTTCTTTCCAAAGCTTGACCCGGCAAAGGTAACATCCGGGTTTCCCGAATTCAAGGCTGACGGTTCCAAATTTACACCCAAGGATTTCAAAGCCATACAAGCCGCAGTGCGCCCCTCAGCTACCGCCTTGGCCGATAGCTTGGATCTAAATACGATTATGAGTGCATATGACGCTGATGGCAAAGTTATTACGGAGGATGCGCCCCCGCCTTTTGATATCTTGGAGAAGTGGGTTTCTAGCTCAGCCAGGAAGAGGGAAGCGACTGCGAAGAGGGAAGCCGAGTTAAGATCGGGCCCGTCTGCCTCTACACCAGCCGTCCCTCCACCAGTCCGCCCTGATGCAATGAGTCCGGGTAAGGGTGCCAGGAAGGCTAAGCAGCAAACCCAGGACTCAGACCCGGAAGGCCGTACTCAGGAGGCCGAATAGGGCCGTATTATCATAATACCTTGTAATGCTTTGTAATAACACTGTTATGCTTTTGATGGTGCGCCTGTGCACCCCTGATACTGATGTCGTACCTTGTAACGTACTTTTTAGTCCGTGATATACTTTGCGGCTTTTCTGGTCTTTTGATAACCGTATTGCTTGCCTATTCTTTGAACTTTTTCTCGATACCCAATTCTCTATTTTGGCTCCCTTCGGAAGACTCGGTTTTCCGAGTACCAGGGGCTTTGATACGTGGACTTTTTCTTTAAGTCCCCAAGACTCGGATGGTGAGGTTTTTCGAACTGCGATAGCCAAGTAGTTTGTTTCTGTTTCGAAGTCCCCCAGTCCCCATGACCCAAAGTCCGAGTCATGGGGGTGTGGCCTTTCTCAGAGAACAAATTATTTTTTACCGAGTCGCAAGCCTAAAGCCATTCCGTGTGAATACTGAAGTTATGCTTGATAATTGTTGAGTTTCCGGCTTTTAGCCTTGTACTCTGCATAAACTTGTGGTTTAGATGACCCTTTTGACTATCTTGTACTGTAAGCCGGCTTTCGCGTGGATACCATGTTGTTACATCCATACGAGAACAGTGTCAGGCAAGTCCCATTGGGCTTCATGGCTGATTGTAATCGTAAGCGAACGAATCATGCCACTTTAGTGCGAGTCACATCGAGCTTAAGTAAGAAAAGTCAAGAAAATTTGGCTCCTTTGTCCAGTTATAAGATTGCAGCCGTACTCGTTTGCGAATAATCGGCCCTTATAACTTATAGGCATCAAGGCCGGGTCTTTCGGGTTAGTGGTTGGTCACTTGAGCAACCAACCCCCAAGACCTACATGCACTTGATGCTTTTAATGATACTGAATTACTGATGTCGCATGGATACTACTTACTTGTAATCAGGATGTAATGATATAGGACTTGATAACCATCTCTTTATTGATACTAGAAATTTTGGATCAGCAGGCCGCCTCATTAAAAACCTTCCAGTCCCCTTAGGTACCCTGGGTAGGAAAAGAGCGCGTCTGAAACCTGCTGCCCGTTACATTATTTAGTTCTTCATAAGCACTGGTCCCGGTCTGGCTTGACCAATGCACATTCTCCATATATTCGACCTTTTCCTGATGAGTACCGGGCTTGCTAGCCAACCCGGGTGGGGTGTTCCCATGACTTGGCTGGTTGTGAGCGGCCGTGTAGCTTCTTCCTTTACAGCGGATTGCTTGGGGGAATCATCCTCGATTAAGGCCACCATTTTAGCATCTTGCGTTACCTTGGATTTTGTTCTTTCACCTTCAGTACTCGGCCTTTTTGATGTGGCTCTATCCTCCGGGTCTGCTTGAGACCGGTAATGCTTGAGTTCTTCTTTTCTACAGGCCTGCTCGGCCATTGCTGCATCTCCTTCGTCACATTCAGCTGCTATGTCTCGATTTCCATGTATGGTAATGGTCTTCTTGGGACCCGGGATTTTTAGCTGTAGATATACGTAACACGGCCTAGCCATGAATTTGGCATAAGCCGGCCTTCCAAATAGCGCGTGATAAGGGCTGCGCAATTTCACTACCTCAAAGGTAAGCCACTCAATTCGATAGTTATCCTTTGACTCTCCAAAGGCTACCTCCAATGCGATTTTTCCCTCGGGGCATGCTGAATGACCCGGCACTATCCCATGAAAAACTGTTGAGCTTTTTTGCAGCTGAGATTCCTTGAGACCCATGCGTAGGAAGGTTTCCCAATACAGTATATTGATGCTGCTTCCACCATCCATTAAAACCTTTTTCAGTTCGTACCCATTGACTTGCGGTGCGACTACTAGTGCCAAGACTCCTGGGTGCTCCACTCTTTCTGGGTGATCCCTTCTGCTCCATGTTACCTCCTGTTCTGACCATCTCAAGTATCTCGGGACGGCTAACGAAACTGAGTTGACCGCTTGCTTCAGTATCTTTTTGTCCTTGTTAGAGCCTCATGTGGTATGCACATGATATTGACCCAATTGTTTGGGGTTAGCCTGGAAACCTCCTGCCCCCCCTTGGTTATTACTTTGATTTCCAGCCGCCGGGTTACCAGCTGGGGGTGGGCCGTTGCCCGGGTTTGCTCCTGGACCCGGTCCTCCTCCCCGTCCTGCACCTCGCATAGCTCTGTGCACTTCCTCATTTTTCCACCTTTGTAAATCGGCGCACTGTTCTAGGGAGTGGTTAGCTGGCCTGCCATTCCTGCTATGCTTCGGGCATGCCATCCTGAATATGTCCCAATTGTTACCCGGCCTTGGTGGACCTTGATAGTTTCCTCCATTGTGGTTACCTCCGTTGAAATTTCCTTCTGCTCTGGGCCTTGAAGACCCGGCTTCTGTGTTGGCGACAAACTCGGAGCCTCCTTCGAACGGGCGCTTGTTCTGGTTATTTCCGTTATTACCTGATGCTGATCCATTGCCGGTTCTTCCGTTATTGCTTATGTTTGCTTTTGCCTTCTTGTCATCAGCTTCTTCTTCTGTAGTATCTGTCGCAGCGTGTTTGTTGCACGCATCCATCAATTCTCCCATTGTAACCTCCGACGCGTTTCGACTGGACTTCATGCGAGTTAACTTTTGCACTAATGGTATGTACTTGCACGTTTTTGCCATGGCCTGTAGTGCATCCTTGGGCTGGATATCCGTGGATGAGTGAAGTATCTCCATAACCCGGTGCACCCAACTACACGCCGACTCTCCCTTCTTCTAGACGCATCGTTCTAGATCATCAATAGTGAATAATTTCCTGCAGGTCCCGTGAAAGTGCTTGACAAACGCGGTTTTCAATTCCTCCCAAGATTTGATCGATCCTTCCGGCAAATTGGTGAACCACAATTTTGCTGCTCCTTCTGACATCATCAGGTACATACACTTGGCTTGGAGGTTCTCGGACGCGTTGCGGATTGACATTGCCATCTCGTAACTGCTTAGCCATGTTTCGGGATCCATAGTTGGCTCATAATTCACTACTTTCCCCGGCTCTTTGAACTTTTCCGGGTAAGGTTCAGCTCTGATATTGTCCGAGAGACACCTAGGCCCCGCGAGAACGGTTGAGGCCGGCCTGGCTCTGGAAACGTGTGATACCGCAGGGGGCGCGGCTGGGCGCGATGCTGCGGGAAGTCCATGCGCCGCAGACCCGGCCGCGGCCCTCCGAGCCCTAGAACTGTCCACGACGGCTTGTGCTGCTGATGCTGCCTGAGCGCGGGGAGGAGGCGGCATTTGCTGCTGCTCTTCCCTCCGTCGCGCTGAATTTGTTTGGATATTCCCTTGTTGTTGGCTGACGTATGGTGTCCCGTGCATACCGCTTCTGTGATCCGGATAATTGGCTTGCTGTGCCACCGCAGTGTGCAACAGATCGATGGCTTGCCGAGTCTTTTCTGCATGGGGCGACTCTCCCACAGGGAATTGATTCAACGCAAGTGTCGCTGCATATACATTGTCCATGGGGTTATTGTAGTGGCCGGCTGGTGTGCGGAACCGTGATGGTGGCGGTGGTGGTGGATCGTTGCCGGTCGTGATTCTAGTTTGTGGTGGGGGTAACCCGGTCCGCTCATTTGCCGGATGTGTCGCTGCTGTCACTTGTTGGGGTGCGGTTCCCTGGTTCACCGCTGGTATCGGCTGGTCCTGAGGTGTAACAAATAAATTAGCCGGATTGATAACCCCGCCCATTGCTGGTAACCTGGTGTGGTGCCTTTGATGTAGTCTAGACGTTTCCTCTCGGAGCCGGGTTTCCACTGCATCTAGCTCACGCCGCCGCGTGGCCATCCCTTGCCTTTCCGCCTCTACCTGCCTTCTTTGCTGTTCCAGCGCACGGCGAGCCACATCCAGATCCCTGACGCGTTCTGCTGCGTTTTCCGGAGTGATAACCGTTGCGAGAACCGTGGGGTCTAGAATCAGATTGTTATCGAATAAGGCCGGGTGGCGCGGGTTCGAAGGACCTGCCCCTGGTGTCCGGTTTTCTAAGAATCCGAACGTGTTTGCATGCAACTCCTCATCCGCTGCTCTGCTGGTTACTGACGCCGATTCTCCATCAACCCGGGTCAAGACCGGGTCTCCGTTAGCCGCGCCCTGTTGCTGGGCCACTGCCTGAGCCGCCCCGACTGATGCCGCGGTTGCGTTTCCTTGGTTGGCCGCGGGGGGCGCATAGACTGCAACTCGGCGTACGATATCCGGTATGAGTTCATGCTGTTCTTCCTCACCGTTCTCCTCATACCGGTTTTCCAGTAGATCCAGGATAGACCCGGTATCATCTTCTCTCTCGGCCCGGCCGCGTGGGGTCCATGCCGGCTCCTCCGGCTGTTCCCACTCCGCGATGGGTTCTTCTGCCGGATATGTCGTTCCAGTCGATTCTTCATCATCTGATCGGATAGACGTGGACTTTCCTGGCATAGAATCAGATCCAACGTTGTCAGGGATCGAATTGGAAGCACATACCATACCGATGAAGACGCTGATCCGGCCGATTGTCACGACGGATCCGGTTTCGAGGTGATCCGACTCCGGCCCCCAGCCGGAATCGTCCACCATCTTTTCTCCTTCGTGGTCGATGTAGATTTCGCCGATGACAAGATTCTCCATGCCCTTCCGAGCTTCTCCCGTGATGTAAACACCTTTGGACGCAGGCCCCACGGTGGGCGCCAACTGTCGTGGGATAATCACGGCAGATGTTACCTGGGGTAACTGATCTTGGGGCAAGACGACACATGCGTTTGGGAGAGGGTTTAGCTCAGAGGAAAACATGGTGCAATTCGATCTGGTAGCCGGTAATCAAAGTCGCCGAGTCTCCGATCTTGATATAATAACTCAACTCTGGGATTACACTCGATGCTCGATATCACACGATATTGCTAGGGTTCTTAGATCTCTGCCTAGACTAGACCTGGGGGTCGGTTTATAAAGCACCCGCACCCCCTGGCTTACTCTCCAAGGCGCATCCTGAATCCAACCCGGACCCGGCGCACAAACCCTAACTTTCTCCTACCGTAACCCACAATCCGGGTTACTGGGCCTACAAGTTTGGGCCTTCACAGATTTCCTTATCCTTAACCGGGCTCTATGCACCGTCCTTTGGGCCGGGTTACTCCTTGGAGTTTGGCATACCGGGTTATCGTCCCCCCATCAGTTTTACTTCCCTCGAAGACTGTTGCGATCTCCTATACTTGTGAGTCATCGACCATCACAAACCCCAGCAATAGGAAAGAATCTGAGTTTGCAAAGCAACAAGAGGCTTGCAGAAAGGACATTGAGAGAGTCTTTAGTGTTTTGTAGTCTAGATTTGCCATTGTTCGAGGTCCAGCTCGTTTCTGGGAGAGAAAAATGAAGGGAATATGTCCAAGAGGCAATAATAAAGTGGTTATTATCTTATGCCTTGTTTATGATAAATATTTATTTCTCATGCTAGAATTGTATTAATCGGAAACGTTGATGCATGTGTGTGTCTAATAAACAAACAAGAGTTCCTAGTAACGCCTCTAGTTTAACTAGCTCGTTGATTAACTGATGATCGAGGTTTCCTGATCATGAACATTGGATGTTGTTAATAACGCGGTCATGTCATTGCAAGAATGATGTGATGAACATAGACCCTAAGTTTATATAGCAATGCGATCAAGTCATTAGGTTTACATTGGTATATCAAACATACGAAGTAATTCTAATCCTTAGACCATGAGATCATGTCAATCACTAACACCGGAAGAATGCTTTGATGTCATCAAATGTCACGTCGTAACAGGGTGACTATAAAGGTGACGTTGGGTATTCAGAAAGTATTAGTTGAGGCTCATGGATCAAGACTGAGATTTGTCCATCCAAATGACGGAAACATATACTCTGGGACCTCTCGGTGATATCACATCAACACCGCCTGCAAGCTGTAACATCCCTAATTTTTGGAAAGTCCAAAAATCACTAAAAATTGAAACCTTTTGTTTTCATGATAAAGCAAGTCACCAAAAAACCAAATAAAAGGAAGAAAGAAAAGAAAACAATATGTAACTGGAATAAAGATTCCAAATTGCCTTAATTCCCAAAACCCTAAAGCCTGTTTCTAAAATAAAATATGTTCCCCCACGTGAATAAAATATTATCTTAGAAAACATCTTTATCAAACATGTTTTCAACTCAACCACCATTTTGAAAATGATTATGATAATTAAAAACCATAGAGTTACTATCTCTAATTTTTTCTTCTTGTCTTCAAGAAATTATGTCACTATTTCTTGTTGATCACATGTCCAAGAAATTTTATTTGATCCAACCAAAATTCACAACTACTGAACCTGGCATAAAGATGATGTTTTCTTAACGTTTATAACACAATTCTCAAATGATCTGCGTGATCTTCTTTGGTCTTTGAATAAACCAAAATATCATCAATGAACACTATCACAAACTTATCCAAGTACTTCATGAATATATTGTTCATCAGTTTCATGAATATTGCGGGTGCATTGATCAATCCAGACAGGGGCGGAGCCAGGAATTTTTTTTGAGGGGGGCCAATCAAAGAAAAACACGCACTTAACTTGTTAGGGAGGGCCTGAGCAGTAAAATACAAAGTTTTAAGGGTATTTTAGCGAAGAAAAGTAGGAGTTTAACACAAAATTTTCAGTGTTAGGGGGGGCCAGGTCCCCTGCTGGTCCTCCCCTGTCTCCGCCACTGAATCCAGATGGTACTACTCGGTACCCATGATGTACGTACCTCATATACGAATCCAGTCTTAGGTATATCCTCCGTTTTGATTTTGATCTGATGATATTCTGATCTCAAATCAATCTTTAAAAACACTTTGGCTCCTCTGACTTATCAAACAAATCTTGTATCAGTGGCATTAGATACTTGTTCTTGATCGTCACGTTGTTCAAATTTTAGTAGTCTCTGAAAGTGCAAACGCGCTTAAATCATCTTGTTTTGGTGTTTGTTAACAACACATGTATACTAATAGGTGTTGATGTATTTCAGGGGTTTACTTCAACATATTATCATTTGTGGTGATGAAGTACAAAAAGGAGCTGTTGTCCAAAATCTCTGTTCTCTGGAGTTTTCTCCAGGCCGGAGTCTCCGGTCTACCAGACCGGAGTCTCCGGTGTGGATATTTGCTCCAGGGAATTCGCTAAGGAATTTTGGTGTCGCGCACTGTACCCACACCGGAGAGTGTCCGGAGACTGTCCGGAGTCTCCGGTGTGGGATCTTCTTCCAAGAATTTCGCTAAGGACTGGATGGTGTCGCGTACTGTACCCACACCGGAGACTTGCCGGATACTTACCGGAGTCTCCGGTGTGAGTACAATTCCTCTTCGTTCGCAAGACCACAGACACCCTCTGCGCCTATTCGAAGCACCAAGACCGGAGTCTCCGGTCTATCAGACCGGAGTCTCCGGAGTGGATATTCGCTGAAGAATTGGGACACCGGAAACTGTCCGGAGTCTCCGGCCCAGACCGGAGTCTCTGGTCTTTACACCGGAGTCTCCGGTGTGTTTTTCGCCAGAAAAGATCCAACGGCTCTTTGCATTTATGGGGGGTATAAATACCCCCTCCCCTCCACCAACCTCAAGCTAGCTCGACCAGACTTAAAGACACCATTGTTGGAGCTCAACCACCTTGCTAGATCTCCCAATCCAACCACCCAAAAGCCTAGATCTTTGGTGGATTGAAGGAGAAGGCCCCGATCTACGTCTTCACCAACCGGATTTCATTTCCCCTCTCCTTTGCTTGAGGAATCTTGGCCTAGGGTTTCCTCATGTGGAGAACCTAGGCTTCTTGCTACTCTTGGTGATTTGTGAGTGTTGGGAGCCCCCAATTAAGTTGTGGGTGTGTGCCCCAAACTTGTTTGTAAAGGATTCGATCCCCGCCTCAAAGGGGTTCTATAGTGGAAGGTGAACTAGGCCTTTGTGGCGGAGTTCATCGGAGAATAGGGTGAGGCCTTCGTGGCGTTGAGTAGGCCTTCGTGGCGAGCTCACACCCCTCCAACGAGACGTACTCCCTTAACAAGGAGGAACTCGGGAATACATCGTGTCTCCGTGTGCTTCCTTCGGTTATCTCGTTCCTCCCTATTTACTTACTAGTACTTGTTACATTTATTGTTGTACTAGTTGCATTAAGTTTTGTTCTAGTTGCCTTAATTGCTTGCCTTGTCATATAGGTAAATTCACCCCTAGTTGCATAATCTAGAGAATTTACCTTCTTGTCAAGCCTAAATCTTAAGAAAAATTAAAATTGGTCGTAGCACCTATTCACCCCCCCTCTAGGTTCCTATACTTTACTTTCAATTGGTATCAGAGCCTCGGCTCTTCTATCGGGCTTAACCGCCTAAGAGTTTAAGTATGGGTGATGAGGATGACGCTCCGTCCGAAGGAAATGTGACCATGGATGATCTCAATGCTTTGAGAGAATCATTGACCTCATCCATAGACACTAAATTTGAGGAGTTGCGTCTACTCATGACAACACTCCTCAAAGCCAAGGAACCGGAGGTGGTCGACTCATCCCCTCCGGAAACGGAGGGTGCCAAGATTGGGGTTGATGGTGAACCACTTAAAAATGCTTCCGCCGAACAATCCGCTAAGAAGGGTGCGAGTGGAAAGGAAGGATATCATGCCGTTGAAGGCATATATTCTCCCGATCCTCCCATCCCTTTTCCTCATATAATTCCTAGGGGAGATCCACCTAAAATTGATGCATATTCTTTTCGTGAATGGCAATACTACATGGAGACTCACTTGAACTCTTCTTGTATAGATCTTTGGAGAATCACTCGTGATGGATACAAGCCATATGATCCCAAGAATCTCACAAGAAGAGAGGTTGTAGATTGCCAACTCAATTACACCGCTTTATCCATCCTTCATCAAGCCGTGGGCCCCAATCACATGCCGCATCTTCAACACTTCTCCACCGCCAAAGAAACATGGGATGCACTTGTCATCATGTTTGTTGGGAATGAAAGCATGCAAAGAAATCGCTATGACACCTTGACCAATGAGGCCGAAGGATTTTTCATGCGTGATGGAGAAGATCACGTTGACATGTATCGGAGGCTCAAATCTCTTGCCACCGCTTTCTCTAATGCGGGTGCAACACATATTGATGATGTTTGGATCAAGAGGAAGTTCATAATTGCCGTGATGCCTTTTGAGGGCACGGATATGAAGAGCATTCAAGGGAGACATGATTTCTCCACCATGACCTCTACCCAAGTCATGCAAGAATTGAGCTCCTACAAAGTGCAAACCAAGAATGCTCTTGACAACCGTGCTAGGGCCATTGGGATGCATCAAGGAGCTTCCGTTGCTTTCAAGGCCAAGGTGTTGGCAAGAGAAGTTGAGAATGATGAAGATGGTGAAGAAGCATTGCCTCCTTTGAAGGAACAAGAATATGATCCCGTTCTAAAGGATCTAATAGCTCTCACCGTGCAAAAGTTTTGGAACAATCCCCCAAAAGGCAAGAAATTTGTTGAGGAAAAGACCAAGTCTCGTTATGGTAATGATGGGGCTCAAAGAGTGAGATCTTGCTTCAATTGCCAAGACAAGTACCATTTCATTGCGGAGTGCCCCTATGAGAATAGAGAGAACCATAGCGGGAAGCTCATCCGCAAGGACAAGTCCAAGGTTGAATACAAGAAACCTCACTTCAAGAAGAAACCTTTCAACAAGAAGACCCCCACCAAGTTTGTGCTCTTGACTCAAGAGGAGTATGATTCCGGGAGTGATGAAGAAGAAGAAACCACAAGTGAAGTGGCCGCTCTAGCTATTGCTTCCACTCCATCTTCGTCATCTCTCTTTGAATCCCCCAATGAAAATCTTCCTCAACGCAATGCCAAGTGCTTCATGGCTAAGACCACGGAGGTATCATCTTCTCCTAACTCTAAGACCCCTAGTGAACTAGAACATATTGCTAGTCTTAGAGAAGAAGAGGAAAGGGCCTCTTTGGACCGATTTATGTCTAACATGCAAGGGGAGACCAAGAAGTACTTTGAGCATCTCATGAGGCAATTGGGAGAGGCCCAAGAGTCCCTTGAGAAGAAAGGTGAGATTGAGAGAAGGGATGCGGATGAAATTGCATCCCTCTCAATGACTCTTGAAGAAGAGCATGATGGTAGAGTTTCTCTAGAGGATGAACTTGAAACTATTGAAACTACACATAATGAACTTGTCTCTAAAATCATTAAGGAACGTGATCTTGCTATTGCTAAATCTAAAAAGGCTAAAAAGGATAAAGTAGAGTTTGGGGTTGGTCATGGTAAACTAACCGAGGAGTTTGAAAAGCTAACCATTGCTCACAAAGCTTTGGAAAGCCAACATTCATCCCTTAAAGAGTTGCATGAACAACTTCAAACTCAACTTACTCAATCTAACCATCCTAGCACTTCTACTTCTTCTTGTGATCATGCAAATATTATTGAAGAAAATGCTAGGTTGAAGGATGAGCTAGCAAGGCTCAAGGGCAAAAGCACTCAAGTTGAAAAGGTGGTGCTTGCCACCCCACAAGTGGTTGCCCCAAGCTCTAATGTGGTCATTTCTAGATCACAATTGAGTGCTCCTAGGAAACAAGTGGGCAAGCAAGGTCTTGGCTATGTAGCCAAGAAAAAGAACAAGAAGAAGAAGAACAAGAAGAAGAACAAGAATGGTGCTTCGGGTGGTATTGTCATTAGGGACAATCCTACTCGTAGCACACCCGCACAAGCAAGCAATGGTGCCTCAAGTAGTAATGTCATGAGGGACAACACTACTCGTAGCACCTCCGCGGGAACTAACAACCCACACCATTTCTTATATGTTGATTATTATGGTGTTGTGCAAGCTAAATATGTTGGTCCTATTGAGGGTTTTATTGACTACACTATATGGGTTCCAAAGACCCTTGTTGCTAACATGAAGGGACCCAACTTGGGTCCTAACTCTAGTCAATGATCTCTTGCAGGACTATGCTTCCGGTGGGACTAAATGGATTCTTGATAGTGGATGCCCTAATCATATGACCGGAAGCAAAGAACTTGTGACGGCAACCAAATGACATCCAAGCAACCGTCACCTATGGGGACTCGTCCAAGTCTAAGGTATCCGGATTTGGCAAGGTTGTGGTGGCTCCCGATATCACTATCGTGAACGTCATGCTTGTCGAATCCCTTGGTTACAATTTACTTTCCGTCCGTTCTCTTAGTAAGATGGGTCTTTCCGTCTTCTTTGATGGTGATATTGTGGTCCTTTTGAGAAGCAAGACTCTTGACGTCGTTCACGTGGGACATGTTGAAAATGAGTTGTATGTGGTGGACTTTTCGAAGTCAACCAACACTCAAGCAATGTGTCTTTTCGGGAAGGCGGACTTGGGATGGTTGTGGCATCGCCGCCTATCCCATGTCAACATGAGAACTTTGCAAAGTCTTCACAAAAGTGGACTTATTGTTGGACTAAAAGAAAATGTTTCCTTTGCAAAGGATCGTGTTTGTAGGTCGTGTGTTGAAGGGAAGATGCATGACATTGTGCACAAGGCCAAGACTATTATCTCATCAAAGAGGATCTTGGAGCTTCTCCATGTTGATCTCTTTGGTGCCGTGCCCGAGGCAAGTCTTGGTGGCAAGAAGTATTGCTTGGTGATTGTCGATGATTACTCAAGATACACTTGGGTTTATTTCTTCAAGTGCAAGAGTGAGACCCAACAAACCATCATCGACTTCTCCAACGAAGTGCAACGTCAACACAATGTGCAAATCATGGCTATTAGGAGTGATAATGGTTCGGAGTTCAAGAACTATACATTGAATGAATTTCTTAGTGAAGAAGGCATTCGCCACCAATACTCCGCCACTTACACTCCTCAACAAAATGGTGTTGCCGAAAGGAAGAATCGCACTCTCTTGGATATGGCAAGGACCATGTTGGCGGAGTACTCTTCTCCCCAATATTTATGGGCCGAGGCCATATCCACCGCATGCCACTCCTCCAACCGCCTCTACATCCGCAAAGGCTTGTGCAAGACCCCATATGAGATCCTCACCGGCAACAAGCCCAACGTATCCTACTTCCGTGTATTCGGTTGTAAGTGCTTCTACTTGATCAAGGGTATTAGGTTGTCGAAATTTCAATCCAAAACTATTGAGGGTATTTTTGTTGGTTACGGTGCCGAATCCCACACTTATAGAGTCTATGACAAAGCCTCACGGATTGTCATAGAATCTTGTAGTGTGCTTTTCGAGGAAAATGACGGCTCCCAAGTGGCGCAATTTCATGTTTCAAATGTAGATGTTGAAATGCCTCAAGAAGCCATAGGAAGGATGGGTGTGGGATTCTTCCGCCCCATCGAGGGACACCTTATGGCGACTCGAGAAGGACTATGCTCTACCCAAGTGGAGCCCTCCTCTACATTTGAAGATCAAGCCAAGGAGCCAACCACTACACCTAACCGAGAACATATTCAAGACCCTCCTCTCATTGATCAAGTGACTCCGCAAGTCGTACCCACTCCTCTCACTAATGCGAGTCAAGATCAAGGCCAAGATCATTCATCCTCGTCATCCTCTTCTCAAAATGAAGCTAGTTTTGAAGACATTGTTGTTGACAATGTTGATGATCAAGGCCATAATGGTCAAGATGGGGACCCAAATGATCAAGATGATCAAGTATCTCCTCCTCGCAATAATGAGGAGATCGAAGCCCGTCGCATCAAAAGGATAAGAAGAGCTTTGAAGCTAATTGATGCCCAAGATGACAAGGTCTTGGAGGATGTTCAAACTAGAAGATCCACTAGAAGGCAATTGGCTCATTTTTGTGAGCATCAAGCTCATATCTCTATGGTGGAGCCTAAGAAAGTGTTTCAAGCTCTCGAGGACTCCGATTGGGTTGAAGCTATGCATGATGAGCTCAATAACTTTGAGCGCAACAAGGTTTGGAGATTGGTTGAGAAACCCAAGGATTGCCACAATGTTATTGGCACCAAGTGGATATTCAAGAACAAGCAAGATGAGAATGGCATTGTCATTAGGAACAAGGCAAGATTGGTCGCTCAAGGTTACACCCAAGTTGAAGGCATTGACTTTGATGAAACCTACGCGCCCGTGGCTCGCCTTGAGTCCATCCGTATCCTCCTTGCTTATGCATCCTCACATAATTTCAAATTGCAACAAATGGATGTGAAAAGTGCTTTCTTGAATGGTCCTCTAAAAGAGGAGGTATATGTCAAGCAACCTCCGGGGTTTGAGAATCTCAACTTTCCTAACCACGTTTACAAACTTGACAAGGCTCTCTATGGTCTCAAACAAGCACCTCGTGCTTGGTATGAGCACCTTAGGGAGTTGTTAGATGATCGTGGTTTCGAAGTTGGGAAGATTGACCCCACTCTCTTCACCAAGAGAGTAAAAGGAGAGCTTTTTATATGCCAACTCTATGTGGACGATATCATCTTTGGCTCAACTAACCAAGCTTTCAATAATGAGTTCTCTAAGCTTATGACTGACAGGTTCGAGATGTCTATGATGGGTGAGCTTAAATTCTTCCTTGGATTTGAGATCAAGCAATTGGCCCGTGGTACCTTCATTTCTCAAGCCAAGTATACTCAAGACATGCTCAAGAGGTTTAACTTCCAAGAGGAAAAGATCAAAACCACTCCTATGCAAGTCAAGTGTCATCTATCACGCAATCCAAAAGGGAGTAAGGATGTGGATCAAAAACTTTATCGTTCTATGATTGGTTCTTTGCTCTATCTTTGTGCATCTAGACCCGATATCGTTTTGAGTGTAGGTGTGTGTGCAAGGTATCAAGCGGCTCCTAAGGACTGCCACTTAGTGGCGGTTCATAGGATCTTTCGTTATTTGGTTCATACCCCAAGATTTGTTTTGTGGTACCCAAAGGGGGCACAATTCTCTCTCAATGGTTATACGGATTCCGATTGGGCGGGTGATCAAGATGATAGGAAGTCAACTTCCGGGGCTTGCCAATTTCTTGGTAGGTCCCTTGTAAGTTGGTCCTCGAAGAAACAAAATTGCATTTCACTCTCCACCGCCGAAGCCGAGTATGTTGCCGCCGCTAGTGCATGCACCCAATTGTTATGGATGAGGCAAACTCTTAAGGAATATGGTGTCCATTTGGACAAAGTGCCTCTTTTATGTGACAATGAAAGTGCCATCAAGATTGCTTACAACCCGGTGCAACACACAAGGACGAAGCACATTGAAATTCGCCACCACTTCATCCGTGATCACGTGGCAAGAGGAGACATTGCACTAAGTTATGTGCCCACCAAGGACAATCTTGCGGATATATTCACGAAGCCACTTGATGATGCAAGATTCTTGTTCTTGAGGAATGAGCTAAATGTGATTGATTCAAGGAGCTTGACTTGACTATCTTGCACACACCCCTATAGATGAAACGTTTTTGAGTCTAGGTGTAGGCATGGACATAGGGGGAGTGTTATCCTAACACATTGGGTTCTCCCTCCCCCCATTATGCCCAAAGCAAAAATTCATTGTAATCTCTCTTTTTCTAATGTTGAATTGTGAGCTTCAATGTTGAGTAATGGCAATGCCCCCAAGATATATCTTCGCGGTTGCATACCATCAACTCTTACATGGTGGCCTAGGCCACCAACCTCTTCCGTCAAGCATTGGTTCTTATTTGCGAGCTTTTGGCATTTTTTTGTTAAGGGATGCACTCACCATTTGATGTTCTTCATTTCCTTCTCGTTGTTTTTGAGTACATTTTTCCCTCCTTGTGTTGCTTCTGTGTTTCGTGCCAAAAACTCACATTTGTTGTTTTCGAGCATTACATGTTCTTTTGGGTCGTGTTTCTGGCGAAAGACCGGAGACTCCGGTGTACCATACCGGAGACTCCGGCCAGGCCGGAGACTCCGGTGTGCTGCGGGTGCTATTTAAGCTGGGGGCTGAGGGAAGTTAGGGTTTCATTCCCCACTTCCCCCACGCCCCCCCAAAGCACTGCTGCGCCGCCGCCACCGCCAGGAGCCGTCCCGGGCGATTTCCTCCGCCCCCAACCTCCCCCTTGCCTCTCCCATCCGTGGAGGGACAATGGCAGGCCAAGGAAGCAAGGGTACATCTTCTCCCCCCCGTGTTTGCTCTGTTTTTCATCTAGATCTGAAAACCTAGGTGATCTCTTTGGGGATGATGCACTTTCTGTTGGTAGAACTTCCTCTGGCTAGTTTTTGTGTACAGAACTTGCTTAGATTCACCAGTAGAACCCCCTGTTAAGAACCCTGCACTTTGCTGTTTATCAGACCGGAGACTCCGGTGTCTCAGACCGGAGACTCCGGTGTCTCGGACCGGAGACTCCGGTGTGGTTCTGTCAGCTGCGTCTTCTGGTGCATCTGTAGTGTTTCTGCACCTCGTTGGACATGTATGCTCATTTTCTTTGTTTTCTCTGTTGTTGTTCTGTTTGTGTTGGATTTCAGGAAAAAAGCTGAAGGCCGTGGTCAAGCGTAGTTCTCGTCCTCACTCCCGCACCTATATGGTTGTTGATGAAGCCACCGGTCTCTATGGTCAGAGGGGTGCCTTTGAGAGTGAGAGGCGTCAGAAAAACAAGCACGAAAGCAGGATGAATGCTGAAATTGCAAAGAAGGCAAGATATGATTCTTTATCCTCAGTGGTTTCCTTGAGCAAGAAGGAGTACAGGCTTATGAGGGGTCGTCCTTTCTTCGAGATGCCCCGCACTGCTCATACAGCCCACTATTGGAGGAGGGAGTCCGAGTTGATCATGGAGGAGATCTATACTCAGTTCAGGCAGCCCGTGTGTCCACAGAAAGTCCTTGACTTAGAGGCACTTGGCAGATCTGAGTACTTTGAGGAGGCAGTCTGGATCACTAGGAAGCTGGGTCTCGAGCAGCTTGTGGGCATTCAGCAGAACTACAACCCTCCTATTATTCAGCAGTTCTTTGCCACTGTCACTCTTGCTGAAGATGAGAAGGTCACTATGAAGTGGATGTCTGGGACAGTGGAGTGCGAGTCGTCCATGGAACGATTTGCTGAGCTTCTTGGTTACCCTTGGGGAGAAGGGAATGGTGAGCGTATGCACGTTCATGGAGTTGCTTATGATAAGAAGCGCATGGCTCCTATGTATGACAAGCTCTCCAGCTGCGGCACTGCCAAGAATCTGAAGAGGGTCTACAACATTTGCCTTCGTCTCTTTCGCTGCAACATTGCTCCCAAGGTGGGGAATGTTGATGCTATTCGTGGTGGCCTAGTGAACCTCCTTTATCAGGCCTTCCAGTGTCACCTTGCTGGCCCTGATGGAGAGGGGTTTGAGATTGATGTGATGCACTTTATTAAGGAGGAGATTTACTGTGCTATGATTGAGATCAAGAAGGTGCCTGTCTATGCTCCATATGTGATGAGGCTCATTCTTGACCAGCTGCCTGGCTTAGCCCACGATACTGTACATCCTGTTGGCTCTCTCCAGATTCTGACCGGACGCTCTCGTGATGATGATGACACTCCCATGGGGGATGTTGAGGCACCTTCTGGCTCTAGGAGGAAGAATGCCGACCCTCCCTCTCGCCGCTCTAGCAGGGAGGAGACTCAGGATGAGATGCAGAAGCTCACGTGGTTCCAGCGTAACATTCTTTGCATGACTGTGGCTGTGCACAAGGAGAACCATGCTGCTTATAAGGAGAGACGCGAGCTGAAGAAGATGATCACCAAGCTGCATGACCATGCGGGCCTTGGTGCTACACCTCCTATGGGCACTCCTCCCACTACTCCACCCACCCCTCCCACCGCTTCTGTGACTATGTCCTATGAGGGGTGGAACATTGATCAGTTTCCTTGGGGTGACTTTGAGGATGTCACCTCGGCTCCTTCTACCTCGACTCACCGTGCTAGGACCCCGGAGATTGAGGAGGACCTTGTTGATGATCAGCCTGAGGATGATCCAGAGGATGAGGACCTTGGTGACTTTGCCTCCGGTGATGATGATGATGATGCTGGGAGTGGAGCTGATGATGATGATGGTGACACAGAACCAGGGGAGGATGATGATGAGGACTACGAGGATGAGGACTGAGCTTGTTGGACCACGGTGTTCTCTTCGCCCCTTTTTGGTGTCTCGATGCCAAAGGGGGAGAAGTAGCTTTGGCTTGGCTTCTCCACTTTGCTTTATTTGCTTCGGAACACAAGTCGTTGAACTTGATTTGCCTCTTATGGCTTGTGTTCCCACTATCTTAGTTGATTTCGATTTACGTGTTTAGTGAACTATGGTTGTTATGTGTGAGAGACCTTGTGGTGAAGCTATCTTATATTTATCATATCCTTGTCTCTACTACTTGTAATTGTTCACTAATGTTTGTTCAAGTGGGGCTTTGTTTGTGAAAAATAGGGGGAGCTCACTTTGTGAGTGCTCTATCGTTTACAAACTTAGCCTAGCTATGTTTTAATTGCCAATTATGTGTGTTGTCATCAAACACCAAAAAGGGGGAGATTGAAAGTGCAAACGCGCTTAAATCATCTTGTTTTGGTGTTTGTTAACAACACATGTATACTAATAGGTGTTGATGTATTTCAGGGGTTTACTTCAACATATTATCATTTGTGGTGATGAGGTACAAAAAGGAGCTGTTGTCCAAAATCTCTGTTCTCTGGAGTTTTCTCCAGGCCGGAGTCTCCGGTCTACCAGACCGGAGTCTCCGGTGTGGATATTTGCTCCAGGGAATTCGCTAAGGAATTTTGGTGTCGCGCACTGTACCCACACCGGAGAGTGTCCGGAGACTGTCCGGAGTCTCCGGTGTGGGATCTTCTTCCAAGAATTTCGCTAAGGACTGGATGGTGTCGCGTACTGTACCCACACCGGAGACTTGCCGGATACTTACCGGAGTCTCCGGTGTGAGTACAATTCCTCTTCATTCGCAAGACCACAGACACCCTCTGCGCCTATTCGAAGCACCAAGACCGGAGTCTCCGGTCTATCAGACCGGAGTCTCCGGAGTGGATATTCGCTGAAGAATTGGGACACCGGAAACTGTCCGGAGTCTCCGGCCCAGACCGGAGTCTCCGGTCTTTACACCGGAGTCTTCGGTGTGTTTTTCGCCAGAAAAGCTCCAACGGCTCTTTGCATTTATGGGGGGTATAAATACCCCCTCCCCTCCACCAACCTCAAGCTAGCTCGACCAGACTTAAAGACACCATTGTTGGAGCTCAACCACCTTGCTAGATCTCCCAATCCAACCACCCAAAAGCCTAGATCTTTGGTGGATTGAAGGAGAAGGCCCCGATCTACGTCTTCACCAACCGGATTTCATTTCCCCTCTCCTTTGCTTGAGGAATCTTGGCCTAGGGTTTCCTCATGTGGAGAACCTAGGCTTCTTGCTACTCTTGGTGATTTGTGAGTGTTGGGAGCCCCCAATTAAGTTGTGGGTGTGTGCCCCAAACTTGTTTGTAAAGGATTCGATCCCCGCCTCAAAGGGGTTCTATAGTGGAAGGTGAACTAGGCCTTTGTGGCGGAGTTCATCGGAGAATAGGGTGAGGCCTTCGTGGCGTTGAGTAGGCCTTCGTGGCGAGCTCACACCCCTCCAACGAGACGTACTCCCTTAACAAGGAGGAACTCGGGAATACATCGTGTCTCCGTGTGCTTCCTTCGGTTATCTCGTTCCTCCCTATTTACTTACTAGTACTTGTTACATTTATTGTTGTACTAGTTGCATTAAGTGTTGTTCTAGTTGCCTTAATTGCTTGCCTTGTCATATAGGTAAATTCACCCCTAGTTGCATAATCTAGAGAATTTACCTTCTTGTCAAGCCTAAATCTTAAGAAAAATTAAAATTGGTCGTAGCACCTATTCACCCCCCCCCTCTAGGTGCCTATACTTTACTTTCAGTCTCCCCACATTCTTGGACCTCCATCTCTTTTATCCACAAATATCATACACTTCCTCTTATGAATCCTTTCTCCTCTAATTCATCCAATTGTTCCTTTAGTTCGACTAACTCTTTAGGACCCACTCTATACGGTGGTTGTGCTATCGGTGTTGTACAGGGTATCAAATCAATGGTAAATTCAATTTCTCTGTCCGGTGGGCATTCATGGCAACTCTTGTGGAAACATGTCTGGGAACTTATTCACTATCGGTATATGCTCAAATTTTACTTCTTTGAAGTTATTCAGCTCTAACTCTGCTTCAAGCTGACCGCGTTGATCTCCCTAGTATACTATTCTGCCGCCATCTGGTCTTCTAATAGAAACTGTAGGTCTCTCACAATCAATCTGGGCTCCGTGACGTGTCATCCAATCCATTCATGGAATGCCCGCTAATCCTTTCGGTGGCACCACGACTAAGTCTGCCTCAAACTTGCATTCTCTAATAATGATGGCTGGTTTTAACCTAATCTGAGTAACTAGGAGTCTACCTCCCGTTGTTACGATAATTATAGGATTTTCGAACGTACTGAGTCTAATCCCATGTGCATCTATGAATGACTCGCTACAAGTGTTGTAGGAGCCGTGCGGTACACTAGTAAGCCGTAACAGCTACAGCAACGGTACGCTCCCAACAGCCACGGCAACGGCCTCCATCGGCCGCATCGCGGTCCACACAATCCCTTTCCACTGCTACTCTACTACTTGTACCCATTCCACCGCGCGCGCCACGGTGTACGTTTGGCGCTCCAGAGTCCAGCCTCAGCGATGTCCGCCCACCTCCGCCTCCTCTCCGCGGCGGCCCTCCCCGTACCCACGCCCGCCTCGTCCTCCCTCCGCCGCGCCCGCCTGCTCCTTCCCGCGCCTCCGCTCCCCTCAGCCCGCGTCCTCGCCCGCTCTCGCGGCCTCTCCCCGCGCGCGGGCGCGGCCGTCCCCTGCCGATGCGTCGCCGTGGAGAGCGCCGCCGACGGGGGCGAGCTAACGGTTGGGGAGGAGGGGGTGATGGCGCCGGACGCGGGGATATGGGAGCAGGTGAGGGACGTGGTGGTGTTCGCGGGGCCGGCGCTGGGGCTCTGGATCTGCGGCCCGCTCATGAGCCTCATCGACACCATGGTCATCGGCCAGACATCCTCCCTCCAGCTCGCAGCCCTAGGTCTGCACTGTACTGTAATCTCTCTGCTTTTTTTTTGCTTCATGTGGCTTCTTCGGCGGCATTAGTTGGGGGGATAATACTAAATGCGCAGACGCTGCCATTGTTTCTCTTCTAGCCAGACTCAACCTTTCTGATGCGAGCTGATTGCTTATACGGTGTAATTGGGATGTGAGGCTCATCAGCTTAGTCGATTTTGTGTATTTGATTGATAGACCACGGCATGGTCGATGAATACGATGTATTGGCTCATCATGTTGACTCGGCTCAGTGTAAAACTTGCTTTTCCGCCATCATTTCAGGGCCTGGGACCGTGTTCTGCGACTACCTGTGCTACATATTCATGTTCCTGTCGGTCGCAACCTCCAACATGGTGGCCACCTCCTTAGCTAACAAGGTCTGTACAGCTCTTGTTGCATTATTAACTTGTAGAGTTGCAAGGATGTGTGCTACTGGTGCTTCAGCAATAGTAGTATGCGGCATGGTTTTTCATCATAGATTATGGACTTTCAGTACAAGTTGTAGTGTAGCTTCGTGATTTTTTTTTTGTTATAAGAAAAGGGAAGCTGATTAAAACTTGCCAAAGTACCAACTCTACAGGAGAAATTGGGTTATGGAAGCTACAGTACAGTGGTCCTGTAGGCTGAGACATGCTTGTGTTCTCTCTATGCACTATACATGTATTTTGCTGCCCAAAAGAAAAAGAACGCCATGGAGTCATGGACACATAATATGTTAGTTGGAGGCTTATAGACAATCAGAAGCTGAAGTCTACAGATATTTTATCCTGTTGTTGCAGCAAAGTAGCACATATATATACCTTCTTGCTCTGTATGTAACCTAATTCAATTGCAGCTACTATATGCAGGATGAACAACTTGCACAGCATCAAGTATCCATGCTGCTATTTGTAGCTCTTGCTTTTGGTATAGGAATGCTTTTGTTCACTAAGATTTTCGGGGTTCAAGTATTGACTGGTAAGTCTATGAAAGAAATTGGTCTATGGGCTTGAAACTATCATCTTATTTAAAGTTGGGATTTTAAATTTTCAAACAAAGTGCTGGGGGAATTATTTTGCCATTATATTCTGTACTTTCCTGTTATCTCACTTGAAATGCCGCTCCTTCTCCTAACTAAGCTTGCAAGCGCTGTTTAAATTTGGAGCTATGTAATTCTTTTATCTCAAATGTATTCGTGTTCTAACCTCACTGCAATATGTGGTCCATGTGGACTTCTAAAATATATGTCCCTGTATTTGTTCTACCAATGTAGAGTCTCACATGCATGACACGTCATGTCTGGTTCTACCCATTTTACATTTGTTGAACTTGTTATGTTGTATCTTCTACTATTTTACCAAACTTGTGCTTTCTTGAATTTCTTTTCAGCTTTTACTGGATCAAAGAATTATGAAATTATCTCTGCTGCCAATACATACTCACAGGTTTGTATATGAAAATGTCTTGACAGTTTCACCTTTTAGTCTGTTTCTTCGTTGTTCATATTTATCTGATGTAAACGGATGCTTATGATTTTCCCTTCCTTTACTCGAGTAAGCAGTCAAACATTTGCTAAGATAAACGGGTATGACTCAAAACTTTAATACTGTGCCGTATCTAAAATACAATCTAATGGGTTTTCACAAGAAACTAGTAAACATGAGAATGGAAGGGGTGTTACTTAAAGGACCATCTCATTTAAACTTAACCAGAGGTGCAAAAATACCATCAAGGTGCATCATTGATATTTGCGAATTGCATGTTGTGTTTCTAGTTAGAAGGGGAGCCTTGGCGCAGTGGTAAAGCTGCTGCCTTGTGACCATGAGGTCACGGGTTCAAGTCCTGGAAACAGCCTCTTGCAGAAATGCAGGGAAAGGCTGCGTACTAAAGATCCAAAGTGGTCGGACCCTTCCCCGGACCCTGCGCAAGTGGACCGGGCGGCCTTTTTTTTTATGTTGTGTTTCTAGTCAGCTCTGGCTTGTCATCATAATCTCATAGATACAACTTTTTGAATTTACCTAGTTGGTTTCTGTTATACTCATTTGATAATTTTGTGGTTAGACAGCCTTCATAGGTCCTTCTCCTGTACGTTATTGGTGCTATTACAAACTTAGTTCTGACTGGAAGGCTTATCGGGGAATCTTGTTGTGTGTGTGCTTGTAGTACACTTCTACTACCTTGTATTATAGGATATGAAATTGGATTTTCCTGTTTCATGTGAAATGACAGAAACTCACTTTCAGATTCGAGGTTTTGCATGGCCTGCAGTTCTTGTTGGCTTAGTTGCTCAAAGTGCTAGGTACAAACTGTACACATTCTTTTCTTTTATTGTATTTGATATACTTGTTTGTTCCAATTTCTGTTAATTGCATGCCTTTTTTCTTTGACCATTTGTTTCACTTAACTACAAATTGTGAAAGTACACATCACAACTATTGTTTTCTTCCAGTAATTTATGCACAAAAGGATGTAACATTAGGCAACAAGATCATACTTAACTCAACTTAGCAAATAAAATTACGAAATCTATATCTCTAACCCTGCATGTAGAAGCCTAGCTGTTGTTTAATGTCACCCCGCTAGAACACTGCATTACTGCATCTATCTCAAGAGCAAATGGAACTGTACATTTTTTGTTTGGAATATTAACAGACATCTGTTTTGAGTCTATGATGTTTTTGACAATTATATTTCTAAGTATGTGTTTTCCTTTAAATGCCATATGTCCGTCAAGTCTTTATATCGCCATTGAGTAAGCAGATGCCGATTGCATATACGGATATACCTACATGAGTACAATAGTTTAGGCAGCAGTAAACTTCAAAGTCTTCTGTGTTGATGTCAGATTACAATATCTTTGATTGTATGCTTCTCTTATCATATTACATGTTTGCTATAACTCAGTCTAGGCATGAAAGATTCTTGGGGTCCTTTGAAGGCATTGGCAGCTGCTAGTGTTATAAATGGCATCGGTGATTTATTTCTTTGCTCTGTATGTGGCTATGGAATTGCTGGTGCTGCCTGGGCTACTATGGTTTCACAGGTACACATATTTCCTAGTCTCCTCAGCATGTCTTCATGCTGGCACTTCCTGCCTTGAGCATACTTCTGCGGAGTCGTTTGTCCAATGTGCAATCTTAATGAATACACTATCTTATTTACATTATTGCATTCATTTGAACGGAGCACCACATTGCTGAAAATCAAGTTTCCACACCTCTGTGAAGCAACAATACCTGTTCAACCCATATTCTTAGAAGTACATTGCTTATCTATGCAGACCGCACCCTGTCCAGATGGAGCCACATGCTCTTCTGTTGCCAATTATATTGCATGTTCCAGAAATCCCAGCATTTCCTTATACATTAATTCAGTATTCATGATTTGTAATTGTGGTACTGGTACACAATAGCCTCCAGCTCTAGCTTTTTGTGATGTTTGATCACATTGCCAATTTCTCTGCAGGTTTCAGTTATCTGCTGCATGTTTTTGTATAAGTAACTACCTTTTGACACACAACTCAGATTGTTGCAGCTTATATGATGATGCAAAATCTAAATTATAGAGGTTTTCGAGCTTTCTCATTCACAATCCCGTCGACAAAAGAACTTCTGCAGATATTTGAAATTGCAGCTCCTGTTTTTGTGACAATGACATCCAAGGTAGCATTCTTTTGAGGTATAATGATCTGTGGCATTTCCTTGTATTTACCGCAACTAATTGTTTCAATCTTCTCCAGGTAGCATTTTATGCATTACTTACATACTCTGTGACTTCCATGGGAGCAATAACTCTTGCAGGCCACCAGGTTCATACTTTTTAGCTTATGGACCCCTTCCCTATTTAGTTTATGGAATGCCTCCTTATGAGGACATGTCCACGACAACATGACATCATATATTGTTTACTTGATCTTGTGAAGGTTATGGTTAATATCTTATGCATGTGCACTGTTTGGGGTGAGCCGCTGTCACAAACTGCACAGTCGTTCATGCCGGAGATGATATATGGAGCTAACCGCAATTTGATGAAGGTACCTATCTGAAGTGCCCATTGTGTGAATATCATACCATTTTATTTTTTTCGATGTTGATATTGTTAGCAGCAATATCAGGATATATCCAACAATTTGTGCGAAGTTGTGTTTGATGAAGATGTATTCTTGGGCACTTATTTTTGACTCTTTTCTCTGATTTGGTTATATGAACTGATGTAGACGTTTGCCCGATCTTTCACCGCAAGAACCACCAAGATAACTATTCTCCCAATCACGTGAGCGATACACGTAACCTGAAGAACATGGATAGATTTAGGCGAGAAACGCACGAACCCTTTTGGCAGATCCAAGAACACCCGCACCTTTATTTCACACCAAGCTCGACAACTCTAGGCAGATCCAAGAGCCCCCTAGCCACGCACGAACCCCCTTGGCAGATCCAAGAACACTCACACCTTTATTTGCAAAGATAACTGACGAACGTTCGAGACGCCGCCTACACGCCGATCCCCTAGGGACGGTGGTAACCTGGAACTTTTAGTTCTACATAATTTTCAACCTGTCCAAAACCCTAGGCCGTGGCTCTCTTTATATAAGAGGCCAACCCCTAGTCGGTTGGACAGACCCAAACCGACTCCTAACCTAATTGGACTCAAACTGGATACAAACCGGCCCATTTAGAAGGCTCGGCCAAAACATGCGGCTCGCAGGCCTTAGACATTATACATCGTAGTTTATTGTCCTAGCGTGCTAACCAGTAGATGCCCGTATCATGAACTAATTGACATGTGAGGTGTCTCTTTACCTACTCAACCGAGTATTTTTCACAGGCACTCCATTTTCTTATTCTTTTTGCGAGATTTGTGAAAGGAGCATCCTTTTCTGTTTTCATCTTCGAAATACACGAAGTGCTTATACCAGCGGACAAGTCATTATCAATTTATTAGGGTCAAGGCTCATCTGGTCAAGACAGAGCTGAATGTGACTGGCTAACACTTATGCAGTTGATAAGACATTTCGAAAGCCTAGAAAAAGAAAAGAGTTCAACCAAGAAGTCTAATTATCTTATTCAGTGAAATCTATCAAACGCTTGATACTATTGTAATTTTGGTAGATTAATATTTCTTAGGATAGAAGCGTATTGACAGTTGGCAGGTACTGTTCACACAAAATATGCAGTATTTGAGTTCTGACTTATGCATTTTGCATTACAGGCTTGAGTACGTTTAATTGGTGTATACCTACCTTCTTTTTCCTGTTGTACCTGGTGGACCCCACACCACTATGCAAATTTAACTAAACCTGTGCTGCAATGATGGTACTCTGATTGACTAAAGTAGTGCCTGCATTTACTGTAGCTATTTCTACATTAAACTATATGAATATTATGTTCATTATTCTGAATGATAATGAAGGTACCTTTAATCTAGGCAAGGATGCTACTGAAGTCACTTGTAATGCTTGGAGCTATAGCTGGAGCGACTGTGGGAACAGTTGGAACGATTGTTCCATGGCTGTTTCCCAGTCTATTTACCAACGATCAAATGGTCGTACAACAGGTTTGACAAACTGCAAGTTTTTTACACGTTCTGGAAGTACTTTCGATATAGATAGCTCCTCAGAAACTATCAGTGTGTCATTTGTCTCTGTAGATGTTGTTTCCACTTTCCATATGGATTGCTCCTCAGTATGCCAGTTGTCTTTGTAGATGTTGTTTCCAAGTATCTGTAACTTCCTGTAAAGGCTGTCTTCACCATATGTTGTATTGCACCTCTGAAACCTACATCTTTTAATCATGCATTTGTTAACAAAAATCAGTGCTCCTATACTGTTGTCTAAATGATACCATTAGATGCTTTATATGTTACTCCCTCCGTTCCAAAATAGATGACTTCTATTTGTCCAAACATGCATGTATATGGACATGTTTTAGTCTACATACATGTATGTTTAGACAAATGGAAGTCATCTATTTTAGAACGGAGGGAGTACTTTCATGGTATCGTTTTTTAGATGCTTACCATTAGGAGCCAGATAGCTATTGTTTTGTGTGTGGTAACGTAGCTGAGTAATGCCTGACTGCCTATTGTTTTGTGTGTGGTAACGTAGCTGAGTAATGCCTGACTGCCCACTCGTTCACTGTTAGATTAGCTACCTCAGAGGAAAGGTACAATGTGTCAGAATATTAGATATATATTCTCTTAAGGGTTAAGCCATCCTGTTCTATATAAGGATGGGCTGGACCTCTTACGGATTGTGGAAGCAATGAAAAATGTATCAAACTAGTCCTGTTTTGGTCTCGTTGCCCCTGTGCTGTGGCTTCCATAGATCCAGTACCATCTAACTGTAATTCATGGCATTTACGAATCTGCTTGCTAGTTTATTGCTAATCATGACACTGATTTTAAAATGCTATCTTATCATATCAGTTTAGTTAGGAAATGTTTGCTGTACTCTGGAGAACTGGCTTGCAAGTCATCCTGGAAATCTTCTGTGGTGATGCTGTGCATTACTTATTTTTTCTGATCAAGTTCATGCTTTATTTCCATTACCACCCGTGTATCTAACCTTCTGAGTTTTGTCTGGAACTTAATAATTCAGTTTTTTTACCAGATGCACAAAGTGCTGATTCCATATTTCACTGCGTTGTTGGTGACACCTTCAGTACACTGCCTTGAAGGAACATTATTGGTAAGCTCGTATGCTTCATTTTGCTGGCCCTAGAGCAGTTCTCCTTTTTTTTTTTGAGTTATGTTATAGAGCAGTTCTCCTTGAAAGCACTGTCACTAGGCTATCAGCAGTGTCAAAATGAACTTGCATGAACCGTCATTGCTTCTGCAATAAGCATACAATTGGGCAGTAGGCTATCAGCAGTGTGGTAATGAATGTGGAAACCATCATTAACATGTTGTGGTACTGCAGTAAAAGTTAATTCAATAAGGGTCCTTTTCTGCAAAGTTCATAAGATCAGCACCTGCAAACCTAGCATTTGCTGGGAAATGTGATAGTTCTCATTATTTTTATTTTTTTTGAACCTTGATAGTTCTCTTTCTGTTTTCAGGCTGGAAGGGATCTCAGATATTTGAGTCAATCAATGGGTGTATGCTTCTGTATTGGAACCGTTCTACTATTGGTATGTCTATCCTTCTCTCGAGTGATTCTTTTTTTTTTTTGGAAAGGAAGAGCAAGTCTCTCAGGCGCTGCATTCTCAGATGCACATGGCCATAGTCTCGATTGATTTCTGTGAGACCACATTGGGGTTTTCAGTTATTATTTTTCTTCTTTAATTGACTATAACATTTATAGCTGACATGTCAGCTGAAAAAAAAAGTCTTTTTTATTCATGGGGTCTATACAGTGATCTATCTACCTTCTGGTCACTTGTGAATGCTGTCAGTTGATAAAGCCGTGTGATCACTACCCAGCACTAAAAGAGCGAAAATTCAAGTGCTGTCCTGAACAGCCTTTTGTTTTCTGTTATTCTTTGTATTTTAGAGGACTTTTATGTTGCTAGTACTCTTCTGATAATGATGTTTTTTTTTCCCGTTTTTGTCTCTTAAAAGGTTGCCCGCAACAAATTTGCTAGCTTGCCAATATGCTGGTGGATACTTGTCTTCTTCCAGTGGGTATGTCCATTTCTATATATCAAGCATTATTATATTTAGATTGGAGTAACATCTTATGATAGTCCTAATCCGGAACTTGAATAATGTTTACATTTCAGAGTCGGTTTGGAAGCGGTGTGCAACGGCTTGTTTCTCACAATGGCATGCTGTATAACGAAAATTTCAACCAGCCCGAGTATGCCAAGGTGAAGGCCACATAAGGATGTATTATTATTGGTTGACGTGGGGCGACAGCAAATACATTCATATCTGCCATGCTGTTTCTGAGCACCATCTGTTGTACTACGGCGTGGTCATAGCTGAGCTGCACATGATGATATTTGAAGCAAAATTTCAAGGCCTTGTCCAAGGTGGTTAGGGCTAGGAAAGCCATTTGGCTCTAGTGTAGGATTCATCCTCTTGCCAGTATCTTTTGTCCTAGGAACCTGTCTCCCATGCATTATTGTTGCAGAGAAGGCTACGATGTCAAACACTTGGGGCAACTGTAAAAGTGCAGTCACTCAAGCAAATAAATGTTATTTTTTCTGGTTTAGAAATTAGAATTACAAAAGGTCAAATATTATCCTGAGTTATTTTGTCACAACATGAGAAAATATTGATGTTCAAGGAGACCAGGAAAGCAAGACTGCCAATTTTGTAATATTGGTATCCTTCAGTTTTTCCTACTGTAATGAGTACGTGTGGTTGGGTGCCATAAAGGAGTTTTGAATATGCCTTGTTCAGGTGGCCAGAGCATGCTAACATGGAAGTGTACTGGTGATACTGAAATTGCAGGCTGCAGCTGGTGACCGAATCAGTTTACTGTGAAACAAATCAACATCTCATCTCCTAGCAGGTAAGTGCACCTGGCACAATCTCCATTTTTTCAATGCACCCAGTTCATTTATTTACTCTGCTTACCAGAATATTCAAACAGTTGGTCATCTGAACCTTCACTTCTTGGCAGAAATGTAATCTGAATTTTCAGGGCATTTTTGGCGGTTCAGGTTCATGATTGTAGGGCTTGAAAAGAGCCGTGCAAGGGTCATCGTCGTGCTGCAGTACTGCGGCAGCTCGCTCGAACTCCTCCCTGATGATCCTGATGGTCTGCCTGTCGACTACACGGCCCAAGTCGTGGCCGGTCTCGAAAGGATCCTCGATGCATATCAGATGGCGGTCGTTTCCAACACGAGTCGTCCAGTTCTTCTCCTTCTTGCTACACATCACCAGGTGAGAAAAAAAGAAGTTTAAAATTCTTATAACCTAGATGAAAATAAAATTGATACTGAATTTTTTCCATGTTAACATTGTTGGTCATTGGTTACCTGATTATCTCCCCCATGCGGATGGAGATGACATCCTTCCTGTAGTCGTGCTGGAATGCCCAGTAGTGGAAAAATGCCCAGAGTAACTCTGCGATGCTCTCCTTGTTTTCAGCCCCAAAATCATGAAGGTAGTGAACTTCGTCGAAATAAGCGCATTCAGTGTCATCAACGACCATGGTATATGTTGGCTCTATATCCTGGAAATGCGGATAAAGGAGGGAGCATTAGTTGCAGCAGGACGAAACTGACCAAACCGGTGCATGGCATGAAGTTGAAAACAGGGACGAGAACTAACTCTGATGCTCCTTCTGGCTTACTTGGTAGTTGTATAAATATATAAAACCAATAAAGATGAAATATACGAAAAAATGAACCTGCTAATCAGCAAAAAGGAAAAAAAAAGAAGAAAAAAAAGGGAAATTGACCAACCATAATTGAATGATGAGCCATCCAAATACAAATCATGCATATGCAGGCACAATGTCAAATGGAGCAAATCCGGGATGACTAGGGCATATAATTCTACCATCAAATGAAAGGAAGAGAAATATGTTATTTTAAAAAGAAAATAAATAAATGCAAAAAAAGATGGATTTGTAAAACATTATAAATTTTACAAAGTGCACTTGGTAGTTTAGTACTTTCTGCATAGACACAAAGAAGATGATTTATCAGACATTGGTGTGAAAGAAGGAAGCTACAAAACCTGCAAACATGGAAGAACTGGAGGCTCTCGTAGCTGCAAGAAGCTGATGCACATAAGCACATATCTGCAATTTTTCATATAAACAAGTTACTGAGGCTCCAATTTTGAAGAATTCATTTGAGCATAATTTCCTCAAAAACAACTAATGTAAACATGAATTCGTAGTAATTGGTTAACTCACGCGTAGCTTGAGAGGGTTCCACGGTACGTCTCATTGACAGCCCTCAGTTTGGCCCAATGCTTCACAATGGAGGCGAGCTGAAGCAATCTACCGTCTATCTGGGCATAATCCTTGAGAAGCCTTGTGTTGGCAACAGCAAACAGGTTGTTGATGCAAATGTCACAAGAGAAGCCACTCCCTGGATCCAGCATCCTCACAATTGGGACTCTAGCACCAGTAACTGCCTGCGTAAATCAATTCAGTCGAGAATGTACCATGAGATCAAACCAGCAACCTCAATTTACAGCAGAATTTTTTACAGCTGCAGCAGAACCAGGTACAGTGAAGAATTTACCTCCACATCCTCGAAATTGTCGGCGCGCAAGACCTCCGCCAGCCGCAGAAGCAGCTCCACCGTGCTCCCCTCGCCGATGTCGATCTCGAGGCAGACATCGACATCGCTGTGGGATGTTCCAAACGAATTTGCACATGATCCGTAGAGGTGCAGCTGGGCGTTGGGCCATTCTTTGCTCACTGACTTGGTCAGGGAGTCTATGAGCTGCCTCTGCTTGGACTTGTGCTCCTCTGATGGCTTGAGGGATTCATAGAGAGCAAGCAGGCCGGGAGCGAAGGCGTCGATGTCGTGGCGGCATTCGACCCACCCGCCGCGCATTTTGACTCGCAGGAGCGATGATCGTGACACCGGGTTCTGCGGAGCAAAGCAACATGAACAATAAAGCTGGGAATGTGTTTGGGCAGATCAAATCTGATGGTAGTGTGTGCATGATCAATTGAAGAGGGACACATGATTTTTTGGGATTACCAGTACCTCGTCTGGCTGCTCGCCGCCGTCAGCGTCATCGTCAGGGCAGTCGTGATCACCGGCGATGCGGAGAGAATCCTCCAATTCTTCCCCGAGAAAGTCATCGGCGTCCTGTTCGCTGTCGTTCTGTTCTAGCTGCTCGTCTCCTTCCAGGCTCCCCTCGGCCTCGTCCCCGCCGGCATAGCCTCCACCGCCAGCCGCCTGTTCATCGGCGTCGCTGCCGCCGTTCCCGGCCTTCTTCTCCACGGGGACCCACACCTTCCTCTCCTCCCTCCGCGCCGCCGCCCGCCCACGGGCCTCGCCGTCGGCCCCTCCTACACTCCGCCTCTCGGGACCCGCGCGAGGCCTGTTCCCAACGAATTCCCCGACCTTACGCCTCGCGGGGCCAGCCCGGCCGGCGGCGAAGCGGCCCGCATTGCGCGCGCGCCCTGGGCCGGCGCGGGTCATGGCCGGGAGAGCGCGCCGCGGCGGAGGTACAGGGGAAGGGGGCGGGGGAGGCGGGAGCCAGGAGGGGCGCGTAGGGGGAACGATGAAGAGGCGGTCGTCGGGGCTGGCGCTGGGGAGCGGCGGCGGCGGGGGCGCGACGAGGCGGTGCGGCGGGACGAGGCGGGCGGGAAGGGAGGAGGCGGCGGGCCTGGTTTCCGGGGCGGGCTTCGGGGAAGGGAGCAGGAATCGGAGGAATGCGGCGTCGATCAGGGGCTTGGCGTCGCCGGCCATAGCGCGCGGCAATGGCGAGGCTGGGTGGTGGTTTGCGATTGCCGAGAGCGAGAGCGAAGAGTGCGAGCGTCAGGAGGAAGGCGTGAAGTCGTGGGGTGTGTCAGTGCGCGAGCGAGTTCAGTTCGCCTCTTCAAAGCAGCGTGCCACTGCGCTGCGACTGGCTTGCCGGGTTTCGGGTCAACCCCCTTCTCTGCCCATTGAACTACTACAATTAAATGAAGTGTATACATATTTTTCAACTTTTACAAAAAGGATTTTTTCCCGATAAAGTACAAAAAGGAAATGTAAACATAATGTGTGCAATTTCTTTCCAGAAACGCAATATACAATATGGACGCGTACACCCACAATGTCTAGCGAAGACCGGAGTGTCGGGAAGTCACTAAAGGCGTCTCGCTATCGATGGGTTCACCTTCTTCACTCGAGAAATAACCCACATTTACATCGCATGTTATACATATATACTAGGCTTTTACCGAAATTTATATACATATAACTACATTTACGACAGCGAAGATAAAATACTCACTTGGTAGTAACTTTTTTGTTCTCAACACATCCTAATAATCTAATGGTCAAAGAGTATAAACATAAAATAATCATGTGAATCAAAGAGTCTGTAGCATCCCTGATTTTTGGAAAGGTCAAAAATCAATAAAAATTAAAACTTTTGTTTATCTTGGTAAAACAATCCACCAAAAACAAATAAAACTCAAACACAAAGGAAATAATATTGTTATCCCAATGTTATTGAAATTAGAAATCCATCATGCCTCTATTTTCTTAAACCCTAAAAGCCCATTCAAAATAAATATTTATTATTCAAAGAAATTGTTTTCTCTTAGCAAACCTATTTTTATAAAATGTTTTGAAATCAACTATTAATTTGAAAATGTTGTATAGCCTTTGAAACCAGAGATTTATTACCTCTAATAGTTTTTTATGCCTCAAAATTATTTTATGAGAATAACAACTATTTATATTGATATTCAAATGTTATTCCAAGTTTTGAAACATAAAGTAGTAATCATAAAAGGCTTTGCCATGAAAATAATATAAAAGTGGACTTGGAAAACAATATTATGGCTTCTAGAATTTTTCTGAATTTTATTAAGCCCTTTTATATTTATTTGATTTATCTATTTTAAAAATGATATTAAGTACTATTAGTGAATTATATATAATTTCAAAAATTGAAATGTGTCCAAAATAGTTTTCAAATGTTCTTAGATGAAAGAAAATTTCATTTCAAGATTTTCAAAAGTTACAAAATAATAAAGAAAACAGGAATTTAAAAAAATGCTGACGTCACCTCGTCTTCGGTTCAGAAATAGATGAACGCCCGTTTCGGGTGTATTAATGCGTGCTTGATTTTGGGTGATTAAGGCCGTAATAACCTCTCCCATTTCCTCACCTTAAAAGACCAGCCTCCCCTCTTCATTTTCCCCTTTGGTATCCCCTTCTCCCTCGCCACCAATCCAGAGATTTAGCTCGCCGGAGTTCATCGTTTTCCCCGACGTGCGTCGTCGATTCCAACCAGGTGAGCCCAAGCGGGAGCCAGGGACCATCTCCATTCGTTTCCCCGTAACCTAGCGCACCCATTCATGACCGTGGTTCATGCTTTTGTGCCCAGGAAACGCCGCGTCGTGCGCACCCGAGGATCGCCGGAGCAGCTCCATCCCCATCCGCGTTGCGCCGCTGTTCCAGGAGGCCCGAGACCTCGTTGTCATCACCATCTTCCTCACAGTGGTCTCCCACGCCACTTCGTGCTCGCCGTTGAGCTCGAGGACCACTAGAGCTCCATCGTCGTTCTTTCCCGAGAGTCGCGCCGCCGTCCCCGCCATTGCCGGCAAGAAATTCCGGCCGGAGGTAACCCTAGTTTCCCCACCACCCGATCTGCATCATGCGGCTACGATAGAACCACTTGCTGAAACGGTATCGGCGAATAGCGTAGCGCCGCGTGGCGCCCAGTCAACAGCGCACCCATTTGCTATCTGTCGCTTAGCGCAGCACGTGCCAGCCCAAGCCCAATCCTTATATGCGGCCCAGTGCAGCGCATAGAAACCCAACATTTTTTTCTGGATTATTCTTCCGGAATAAAATTCAATTGGTAGTTTTACAGAAAACACCCTACAACTTAGAACCATAACTTTTTAACCACTTGGCCAAATTTAACAAACTTAGACTTTTTGGAATCCTCTGGATGTGTAGAATCTTTAGGCACAGGCCAAATTTAAACTGTACCATTTAAAATGGTTCAAATTAAAATGTGCGTGTTTGATGCATTTTGGCATAATTCAAATTCTATAGATCCAATTTTTGAAAACATAACATTTTTGGGATCCTTATAATGTGTACTAGCATTACCCACTCCCCAAAAACATGTTTGGATTATTTTATGATTGATTTAGAATTTAGATGGCCATTTCGGTATTTAGACATAATTTAAATTCTATAAATAATTAGAAAATGTTTTCTTAAGAAATTTTGCTCCATTTGGTAACTTTAGACCATAGAGACGAGTAACCCAACCACTTCACCATCCTAGAATCATTTCCATGAATACTTGGCCAAATTTTCGCACATATATTTCACATCATGTTACCCTTGTCTTAGAAAATATTTTTGTATATATGGTTCTATGTGTTGTGGCTATATTGGAGCAAGGCTAAACTTAGTGAGATTCAAACTTATAGATTGCCAACTAGTGAATCCAAAAACACTAGTACCATTTTTTTCTATCTACTTCTCAACTCCTCCACTCTTGCTTCAAGAATTCATCAAATTAGCAAAATAGAAATCAAGACTCAAGCACAAGAAGGAACTTCATTATCAACTTGGTGACAACATGAAGAGCTACAAGGAAGATCATTGAAGAAATTGAAGGAAGAACTTAGACTCCACAAAAACTAGAATCAAGTTAAGGAAGTACAAGTGTATGAAGAAATCAAGGAGAAAACATCTACCTCACTCTTTCTATCTTTCTTCTTATTTCCTTTTTTTTGACTTAGTGGTATTTTGTGCCCATCCCACTTTGGACCAACTAGTAAGAAAGCCATGAAGAATCTATCAATACCAAGAGGAGGACCACCCCAAGGAAAAAGACTATAGTGGAATCATGAAGATGAACTTCAAGAAAACAAGCATGTGAAGACTTGGAGAAAATCTATACAAGTTGAAGAATAAAAAGTTGTTTTTGTCCAACCATTGATCTAAATGGAAAATCCCAAGACTTTTAACTTAATTTTCTCTCTTGTTATGAAGTTAGTGAAATCTAGACCTACCCTAACCAAAATGGAAATGTCTTGATCAAAATGACTAAGTGTTACACAATGTTATGTGCTACTTTAGTCGAAGAAGTTATATGACCACCCTTGGTGAACTCTTGGAACTTTCTCGACAAGTATGACCAATTGAGTTTGAATCTTTCAAACCCAAGTCTTGACGAACCATAGTCCCTTTTGGTAGACCTTAACGTAATCGCAATAGTTTCCTTAGCAAACTAAATTATTGTGATGGACCTTAGACTTACCTTGACCCAATTAACATAAAACCCTTTTGACTAAGTGTGTTGATTGTTATTCTTTTTTGCTTGTTGTTTATGGAAGTTGTTTATTGTTATTTGCTTGACTTGTTTAGATTGTACGAAGAGAAACGAACTTGTTGTGAAGAGAGTGTGATTTCTTCACCAACCTTCAACAAGTCAAGTGGCACATCATAAACTACCTATGTATTTTCCATATGCATTAGAGATTCTTGAGTAGTTTGCATGATAGGAAATATATTTTTATAAATGTTATGCTATGCTAATATCCCAAATAGTGTGTAGCTACCATGTGTTATCCTGATAGTGTGGAAAACTTGAACTTAGTAGAATTGCTTAGATATGATCATCATATGTTTTATTGAGATGTTAAGGATAAAACTACTAAATTTAGTGAGCCATCTGGGTGGATTGTTTGTTTTGCTGGTTGAATACGGGATGAAATATTGAAGAAGTGGTGATGTCAACCAGGTAGCACAGGAAACCCACACTAGTGGTGATGCTTACCAGCAAGGTGACAAAGGAAATTCACATGACCTTGTTTTTAAGTGGTGATGTCAACCTGGTAGCACAGGAAACCCACACTAGTGGTGATGCTTACCAGCAAGGTGACACAGGAAATTCACATGTCCATGTTTTTAAGTGTTGATGTCAACCGGGTAGCACAGAAAATCCACACTAGTGGTGATGCTTACCAACAAGGTGACACAGAAAATCCACATGTTCGTGTTTTTAAGTGGTGATGTCAACCAGGTAGCACAGGAAACCCACACTAGTGGTGATACTTACCAGCAAGGTGACACAGAAAATCCACATGTCCATGTTTTTAAGTGGTGATGTCAACCAGATAGCACAGGAAATCCACACTAGTGGTTATGCTTACCAGCAAGGTGACATAGGAAATCCACATGTCCATGTTTTTATGTGGTGATACAACTTAACAATATTGCACATGAATTCCACAACTTATGTAGTTGATATAAATTTGTGGCGATGCTTACCAATAAGGTTGCACAGGAAATCCACATTGTTCTTATCGAAAGGATAAAACTGTTTTATGAAAAGTTATAGGACAAAACTGACTTTCTGCAATTTAGTCAAGCCCCACCAAGCCAAATATTCATGTAGTTAGTCTTGCCACCTATATCCACCATAGTGTTACTTGCCAATAAATTAAATTGTATTGACCCCTTGTGGCTGCATATTCCATCCTTCAGATGAATCTGAAGACGAGTGAAGATTTCGTTTAGGATCTCGAGTCCACCACCAGCATGTTTTGCATGTGGCACATGAAGAAGATGGGCTCGATGTTGTTCTATGTTTTCTTGTGTAATACTTTGTATCCTGTTAGTCTTCTAAGACTATGAAAGTTGTAATGTTATTTTTGTAAAGACCGGATCATGCGATGTAATAGAATTTGACACATTTGCATGCTATTTCATTTTGTACTGTGGTGCTAGCAATTGATCCAGGGACTAGCACAATAACGCAATTGTTCTGCATTATTTAAATGTGGGAATGCTACAAAATGGTATCAAAGCATTGTGTTGCCTGTAGGATTTGAGACCCTAAGTTTGGAAAAGACCCTAGGATTGAAAATTTACTATGTTCAAACTTTCTAGAAACAAAACTTCTCATCTTAATCTTTCTCATACCCTCTCACCTATTATTCACCTTCAAAATTTTCTTCTCTTGTTCTAAATGACCTACCTCTTTAACACCATCAGGGAATGATTGTTGATGACCATACCATGAAGTGAAAGAAGTATTGTCACCCCATGAAGACCTACACTATGAATTTTTTAAGAACTTAAAGAAAGACTCATACTACACAGCAATCAGAATTACCTCAAGACACTGAGAGAAGGGTTTGAAGAAACTCAAGAACATATATATGAGACCACCAATCTAGTTACTTATTAGAACAATGTTAACTTGTTAGTGTATTGATCATACAATTGAGAGATGTATGAGAATACTAGTTTGGTTGCTAAACCTTGTTTGTTTGGTGTGAAAAATGTTTGTTAGATGTTTGTAAGATGAGTTTCCTTGATCTGCTCTGTTGGGGTAGGATCTTCTTTAGACCTTTCTAAATCTCTACTCATCCCTGCTAAACCCACAGATGCCTCCTCGTCGTGACCCCAACAACAACAACAACAACAACAACAATGATGTGGTGCAACAGATGATGGCCGCTCAAGCTCAACTCATGCAGATGATGGCTCAGTTTATTGCAGAAGCAACCAACAACAACAACAATCCACCACCACATCCACCACCACCCCAAGTGGATAGACTTGCCAGATTCCTGAGGCTTAAACCTGTCAAGTTCTCCTTGGCATCAGAACCAATAGTGGCAGACGACTGGCTCCGCTCTATTAACAAGGACTTAGTGACATGTGAGTGCACTGAAGCTGAGAAGGTGAGGTTCATTTCTCACCTGCTTGAAGGACCCGCTGCAATGTGGTGGGAGACTTATCAAGTCACTCATCCTCTGGAAGGAATGACGTGGGAGGCTTTCAAGGAGGGATTCCGCAATGCTCGTATTTCCTCTGGCATAATGAATCTGAAGAGGGATGAGTTCCATAGTCTAAAACAAGGAGGTAGAACTCTGAAGGAGTACATGTATGAATTCTACACGTTATTAAGGTATGTACCAGAGGATATTGATACTGATGCTAAATGGAAGGATAAATTCCTTAGTGGACTCAAGGGAGAACTGAAGATACCTCTGTCTGTAGCTTATGCTCCAAACTATCAAACTCTGCTAGACCAAGAAATCAATCTAGACAACAACATGAGGAAGTACGAAAACAGGAATAGGAAATTCAGTACTAGTAAGACTCACTTTGGAGCAATACACCAAAGACACCATTTCTCTGAAGACAATGGTGGTCATGTCTTTCACAAGAATGGAAGCCATCAGTATGGTGGAAATGGACACAACCATCATGACCATAAACACAATGGAGACATGAAGGGAAAAAATGGACAACCCAATAATTGTGACAATGGTAATGATCAGAATCATCGCCAAGACAAGAAGGACCTCAGCCATATAAAATTCTATAAGTGCAAGAACATGGGGCATTATTCAAGCAACTGACCAGAAAGGAGGAACATGCCACCAAAACCAAAGAAATAAAAATAGTATGAGAAGCATGAAGTTATGAGGATGCCAACACTTCATGAGGACATGCTGAGCAACAAGGATGTTTCTTATGTGAAGTTTATTTTAGAAATGAATGCTCCTTAGAGGATGCTTCCTTGTGTAATTAAATATTATGAATGTTTGACAAATGTGTTCCCATTTTAATAAATGAGATGATGTTGTGAAATCCTTACAACTTGGTATTTTGTTTTGACCCAAAGAGTGAGACCTCAGGGTCAAAGGTAGTTTAACAGAACTATGTTGGCCTGCAACTCTACCTCGAAGGAAAGTTCTACTCAAGATAATCTGGAATCAAGATACACTCCAAGCTAATGGAATTAGACTTCCCACACAGGTTTCTTTTAAGGGTGGTATCCCACCAAGTTATTTTGGAACCCTGTTACCCAAACCTATCTTTCTTTTCTAGCCTTCTCAATTCTCGGGATGATATTTCTTTTAAGGGTGGTAGTCTGTAGCACCCCTGATTTTTTGAAAGTTAAAAAATCACTAAAAACTAAAACTTTTGTTTATATTGGTAAAAAAATCCATCAAAAACAAATAAAACTCAAACACAAAGGAAATAATATTGTTATCCCAATGTTGTTGAAATTAAAAATCCATCATGCCACTGTTTTCCTAAACCCTAAAAGCCCATTCAAAATAAATATTCATTATTCAAAGAAATTGTTTTCTCTTAGCAAACCTATTTTTATAATTTTTTTGAAATCAACTATTAATTTGAAAATGATGTAAAGCCTTTGAAACCAGAGAATTATTGCCTCTAATAGTTTTCTATACCTCAAAATTATTTTATGAGAATAACAACTATTTATATTGATATTCAAATGTCATTTCAAGTTTGAAACATAAAGTAGTAATTATAAAAGGATTTGCCATGAAAATAATATAAAAGAAGACTTGGAAAACAATATTAGGGCTTGTAGAATTTTCTGAATTTTATTAAGCCCTTTTATATTTATTTGATTTATCTATTTAAAAAATGCTATTAAGTAATATTAGTGAATTATATATAATTTCAAATTTAAAAAATTGAAATGTGTCCAAAATAGTTTTCAAATGTTCTTACTTGAAAGAAAATTTCCTTTCAATATTTTCAAAATTTGTTTGAGGATAAAAGGATTTATAAATCAAAACTTACAAAATAATAAAGAAAACATGAATTTTTAAAAACTTTGCTGACGTCACCTCGTCTTCTAGGTCCAGAAACGGATGAACGCACGTTTCGGGTGTATTAATGCATGCTTGATTTTGGGTGATTAAGGCCGTAATAACCTCTCTCGTTTCCTCACCTTAAAAGACCAGCCTCCCCTCTTCATTTTCCCCTCTAGTATCCCCCCCTCTCTCGCCACCAATCCAGAGATTTAGCTCCCCGGAGTTCATCGTTTCCGCCGCCGTGCGTCATAGATTCCGACCAGGTGAGCCCAAGCAGGAGCCAGGGACCAGCTCCATTCGTTTTCCCGTAACCTAGCGCACCCACTGATGACTGTGGTTCATGCTTCTTTGCCCGGGAAACACCGCGCCGTGCGCACCCGAGGATCGCCGAAGCAGATCCGTCCCCATCTGCGTCGCGCCGCCGTTCCAGGAGGCCAGAGACCTCGTCGTCATCACCATCTTCCTCACGGTGGTATCCCGCGCCTCTTCGTTCTCGCTGTTGAGCTCGAGGACCATGATGTTTACGCATGCTTCTATTCTTGTAGACAGTGTTGAGCCTCCAAGTGCAGAGGTTTGTAGAACAGCAGCAAGTTTCCCTTAAGTGGACCACCCAAGGTTTATCGAACTCAGTGAGATAGAGGTCAAAGATATCCCTCTCAAGCAACCCTGCAATCAAGATACAAGAAGTCTCTTGTGTCCCCAACACACCTAATACAATTGTCAGTTGTATAGGTGCACTAGTTCGGCGAAGAGAGAGTAAAATGCAAGTAATATGGATGATAATAAGTGATAATTGAAATCTGAAATAAAAAATGGAAGCAAGCAAACATGTAGCAAAACAGGCGGAAGACGGTGTTTCAATGCTTGGAAATAAGGCCTAGGGATCCTACTTTCACTAGAGGACACTCTCAACAATGATCACATAATTGAATAACTAGATATTTTGTCTTCACTATGCTACTCTTAACCACTCTCCGGTGGAATAACAACACCAATCCATGCGTAGGGCTTTAATAGCACTCCTCAGAGTAAGCACTTTACCAACCAAGTAACCTCCATGCTATCACCATGGGACCGAGATGGTTCCACGCAAACACCACAATTTCATAGGGTTATCCAACATAAAATATAAATATAATGCTAAACCACACGGTGCACACACTGTCACCTTTACAGCGTAATCAAAGAGTTTACGGAGATCTCATAACAAATAACGAACACTAATCATTGCGTAGGGCTGCAAAAAGCATTCCTGAAAGTAAGCATTCCCATGTCTAGTTAACCCCACGCTGTCACTATGAGCGCCCTAGATGGTACTAGACAAACACCACAATTCATAGAGGAGACACACACGATGTGCACACTGTCATCTTCACACCACGGGACAAGGTGAATCCAAAGTTCATATTAATAAAACACTTGAGTAGCAAAAGATGAAGAGTAACATCTACGAATTCAACTAGATTACAAAGCTCATGATCACATATAGATCACACCATGGGAGAGAGAGAGATGAACCACATAGCTACCGGTAGAGCCCTCAGCCTCGGGGGAGAACTACTCCCTCCTCATCATAGGAGACAACAACGGTGATGGAGATGGTGGTGGAGTCGATGGAGATAGCTCCGGGGGCACTTCCCCGTCCCCGCAGGGTGCCAGAACAGAGATATGTTCCCCGAAACTTGTCGGTGGCGGCGGCGGAGCTACGGATGTATTTTATGGAAAAGGTCGATGTGTTTAGGGTTTTCGCTCGGGGGAGTATAAATAGGCGAAAGGGCAAAGGCGGTGGAGCCCTAGGGGCCCCACACCACCCCCTGGCGCGGCCAAGGGGGGCGCGTCACCCCATGGTGTGGCCCCCTGGTGCCCGTCTTCGACTCCTCTTCGGTCTTCTGGATGCTTACGGGGAAAATAGGAATTTCGGGATTTGTGGGGTCCAATTCCGAGAATATTTCCAGAACAACTTTTCTGAAATAAAAACAGCAGGAAACAGGGAACTGGCACTTGGCATCTTGTTAATAGGTTAGTCCGGGAAAACATGTAAAAATGCTATAAAGAAGGGAGAAAACATGTAGCAATTGGCAAAATATCATCATGGAGCATCAGAAATTATTGATACGTCACCACCAGAGCTCCATCATTGTTCTTTCCCGAGAGTCGCGCCACCGTCCCCGCCATTGCCGGCGAGAAATTTCGGCCAGAGGTAACCCTAGTTTCCCCACCGCCCGATCTGCATCCCCAGCTACGATAGAACCACTTACTGAAACGATATCGGCGAATAGCGTAGCGCCGCATGGCGCCTAGTCAGCAGCGCACCCATTTGCTATCCGTCGCTCAGCGCAACGCGTAGCCAGACCAAGCCCAATACTTATCTTTCGCCCAGTGCAGCGCATAGAAGCCCAACATTTTTTTTTCGGCATAAAATTCAATTGGTAGTTTTACAGAAAACACCCTAAAGTTTAGAACCATCATAACTTTTTAACCACTTGGCCAAATTTAACAAACTTGGACTTTTTGGAATCCTCTTGATGTGTAGAATCTTTAGGCACTGGACAAATTTAAATCGTACCATTTAAAAACGGTTCAAATTCAAATGTGCTTGTTTGATGCATTTTGGCATAATCATATTCTATAAATCCAATTTTTGCAAACAAAATAATTTTGGGATCCTTATAATATGTACTAACATTACCCACTACCCAAAAACATGTTTGGATCATTTTATGATTGATTTAGAATTTGGATGGCCATTATGGTCTTTAGACATAATCTAAATTCTATAAATAATTAAAAAAATATTTTCTTAAGCAATTTTGCTCCATTTGGTAACTTTAGACCATAGATACCAGTATCCCAACCACTTTAGCATCCTATAATCATTTTCATGAATACTTGGCCAAATTTTCGCACATATGTTTCACATTATGTTACCCTTGTCTTAGAAAATATTTTGGTATATATGGTTCTATGTGTTGTGGCTATATTGGATCAAGACTAAGTCCTTAGTGAGCTTCAAACTTATAAATTGCCAACTAGTGGATCCAAAAACACTAGTACCATTGTTTTCTATCTACTTCTCAACTCCCCCACTTTTTCTTCAACAATTCATCAAGTTAGCAAAATAGAAATCAAGTCTCAAGAAAAAGAAGGAACTTCATTATCAACTTGGTGGCAACATGAAGAGTTACAAGGAAGATCATTGGAGAAATTGAAGGAAGGAATTAGACTCCATAACAACTAGAAGCAACTTAAGGAAGTACAAGTGTATGAAGAAATCAAGGAGAAAGCATCTACCTATCTCTTTCTATCTTTCTTCTTATTTCCTTTCTTTTCTATTTGAATTAGTTGTATTTTGTGCCCATCCCACTTTGGACCAATGATGGCTGACGTTGGTAAACCCCAAGAGAAAGGTTATGAAGAGTGCAGCGGCAAGTTTTCCCTCAAAAAAGAAACCAAGGTTGAATCGACCAGTAGGAGGAAGAAACAACTTCAGAAGGTTGATACAGCTGAGATGGCAGGGGCGCACTACCGGCTCCGCAACAATGTGGAACCTACACAACACAATCAAATCACTTTGCCCCAACGAAGCAGTGAGGTTGTCAATCTCACCGGTTTTGCTGAAAAAAGAGGTTAAACGTATGGTGTGGAAAACAGTATGAGAACAGTATGAAAACAGTAGCAGAAGTGTGTGTATTATAAGTATGAGGAAAATGGACCGGGGTCCACAGTTCACTAGTGGTGTCTCTCCGTGTAAGATAAATAAAATGTGTGCTGAACAAATTACAGCAGGGGAATTGACAAAAATGAAGGATGCACCGTAGTGCATATGCAAGACATAAATATTACTATGTGATTCATGCGGGCATTACAACAAGATACATAGACCGTCATCCAACTTCATCTATGACTAATAATCCACCGTCCGAATATCAGCCGAACAAACGTTGGGTATTAAGTTGCAAGCAACAGATAATCGCAGTAAGAAAAGTGTGTAAGGTAAACAATAACATCATCTTTAGACAAAGCATTTTTGTTTCCTCCCTAATGGCAACATCACATCCTCCATCCGTCACATTTCTGTCACTCGAGCACAGATGCAAAGGAGGCATGAACCCACTATTGAGCATAAATACTCCCTCTTGGAGTTACTAGCATCTACTTGGCCAGAGCATCTACTAATAACAGAGAGCATGCAAGATCATAAATAACATATACATGAAGATAACATGATAGATTGATAATCAGAAGACACGACATTCAACATTCTTCGAATCCCAACAAACACAATATGTAGCATTACATAAAGATGATCTCGATCATGTGAGGCAGCTCACGAGATCTAAACATGAGGCATAAAGTGGAGGATACAACCATCTAGCTACTGCTATGGACCCGTAGTCCAAGGATGAACTACTCACGCATCACTTCGGAGGAGGGCATGGTGGTGTAGACCCCTCCGGTGATTAATTTCCCTCCCGGCAGGGTGTCGGGGAGAGCTCCAGAACCCTCCCGATCTCGGGATGACGATGACGGCGGCCTCGGGTATTTCTCGGAAAAAAGTGGTATCGTTCTAGGTTTAATATGTAGAGGGGATTATATAGGAGAAAGAGCAATGGAAGAGGGCAACTGAGGGGGCCAGACCACCCCCAGGCGCGGCCAGGGGTGCCGCCCTATGCTGGGGCCTCCCTGTGGCCCCTCTCCGGGTCTCTTCGCGACTCCGTGGAACCTTCGGGAATTCTAAGACTTCCGGGCTTCGTATTTTCAAATTCCGAGAATATTTCCATAACAACTTTTCTGAAACTAAAAACAGCAGAAAACAAGGAGCTCTGTGGCATCTTGTTAATAGGTTAGTCCAGGTTTATTTCATAAAAATGACATAAAGTGTATAGCAAACATGTAGGAAATAACATGAAAACAACATGGAACATCATAAATTAAGGATACATTTATTACGTATCAACATCCCCAAGCTTAGTTCCTACTCGTCCTCGAGTAGGTAAACGATAAAAACACATAATTTCTGAGGTGACGTTCTACCAACATAAACTTGATCATCAATAATGTAAAAGCATATGTAAGCTAAGATCATAGAACTTCAACACAAGCATGATAAATAAAACTTTAATAATAAAGCATAGAAATCACCTTGCATCATGAGAAGTAACACAAATAAAAGATCATGAATAACAATGCATCAAAAGTTATACGTTTGTTCAAGTATAGAGAAAACATGGCAAAGTGATATTTCACTAGTCCTTAAGAGTGGGGCAAAACATAAATGCCAGGACACCTTCAAAGTTTAATAGGAAGACTAGAACAAATAGTTTGAGAGCAAGTAAGAACACAACATGAATCAATTAATAATGTTTCTGAGACAAATGCACATTAAACTCAGGATGGCAACTATGCTCTCTCAACTGTGCATAAAGTTAAAAGATGGAGAATCAACATAAAAGTAAACGAAAACCCCTTTGCAGAGGGAAGCATGGATCACTCATGTGCTAGATCTTTTTATTTTATTAAACAGATGTATAAAATGTTTGAAACTCCTTCCAACCATCTTACACAAACCATGGCTAACCGAATCCTCGGGTGCCTGCCAACAATAACATACCGTGGAGGATTGTCTATTTTTTTAGGGAGGTGTATGCTTATGTCAACGAATGGTAAACAGAAAATACAGTGCGTCACAAGCCAACTAGACATCACAAGAGCGGCTCCCATTTGAAGGACGCAACTGGTGTAGAAGGTCATCCCTCTTTCTCTTTTGTTTACACAATTATGCTTTGACTGATAAATCAGGGGCAAAAATAGTGAAGAGAATTTGTTTGTATTAATTTGGGGCTGGGCACCCCGCTGCCAGCTCTTTTATCAATTGGATAAGAGGATGAAGCCACTAGTTCAGGGTGTGAAAGTCCAATCAACAAGTGAGATAAATATTCTCTATTTACGTCCTCATGAGCTAAAACAGGAACACAAAACATGAGTAATTTTGAAGGTTTTAAAGGTAACACATGAGCAATTTACTTTGGAGTGGCAGTTAAATACCAGATGTAGGTAGGAATGGTGGACACATTTGGCATACTTTGGTTTTTCGGAGTTGGATTGCACGAGTAGAGTTCATACTCAGTACAGGTGGAGGATAGCAAAAGACTGGGAGCAACAAATCAAGAGAGCAATAATGGCCATAATCATGCATAGCGACATAAACATCATTAATCAAAGCATAAGTGGTACCACAAGTTCAAAAACTAAATTATCATAGATGCTATTAGTGACTGGTTCGTAGTCATAAACATGGTGTGAGCATGTGCTAAGTCAACCAAATAAAACATTCAAAGGAGAATACCACAAATTTATGCTTCAATATGACAAGAACAACTCATGATTATTTCAATGGCACATTAAACACTCTTATCTATTTGAGACAAATCATGCTACTAAATAAGCACTAGGCTTTAAAATTAAAATACCATCTAGCATGATATGAAAAAGTCTAGCCACAGTCCATACAAGCTTCTATTTGCATCGTTTATAATTTTACCATATGCATCACTTTCTTTTCCCAACAAACACCATACAAAATATGTTTTAACAAAAACTCTCTAAATGATACAGCAAGAAAGCATGAGATTACCACGTAACACTACTAAAACTAACAGCTCTGAATAATAAATGTAATGAAAACAAGATTTTTTTTTGCAGCTGCTAGAAGAAAAACTAAGAATACAAGCATAACGAGTATTGAAACGAAAAAGCGGAGAGTGTCTCTCTCTCCCAAACAAGGATTCTAGGTTCCAATGATACTATTGCAGCAAGGAAAACAAAATAAAACAAAACGAAAAATAACAGACGCTCAAAGTAAATTTCATATGATGTGACCGAATAAAAATATGGTTTCACTAGAAGTGACCTGAGAAATGGTTGATGATGAAGGGGATGCCTTGGGTATCCTCAAGATTATATGCTTGAGTCTTCTTAGAATTTTATGGGATGAACCATGGGGGCATCCCCAAGATTTGACCTTGCACTCTTCTTGATCACATATATCACCCTCTTCTCTTGACCCTTGAAAACTTCCTTCACACCACACTCGAAGAGTAATTCGCATTAGAGGGTTAGTGCAACAATAAAAAAATCCATGGGTTCTGTATGGGCACAAGTTCTATTGATACTTTTAAACATTAGCTACATCCACTGATGTTTCGTGAAGCAAAGAAATCCACCTGACATCGTAAAAGAGCAAATGCAAGAAAAATGGCAGAATCTGCCAAAACCAGAACAATCTGTAAATACGAAAAATGTTTGGGGGCACTTACACTGCTAAAAAAAATTTAAAGAATGAAAATTTTGCGGAATTAGCCAAGGAATAAGCACAAAAAATTTCAGGTCATTCTGGTTTTTTCACGATTTTTTACGGTGGACAGCAAAAATCTGTTTCATGCACAGAAATCCCAAAACCAACTCCAACTTTCATCGTAAAATTTACTTGGCACAACTAATACATGAAAATAAAGATACAAAGGAGTTCCTACAGAAGTATACATCCCCTTGACTCAAAGAAAACAAAGAAAAATAAAGCAAAAATAAAACCATGGTTTATCTCCCCAAGAAGTGCTTTTCTTTAACGCCTTTTAGCTAGGCATAAGAAGAGAAAGAAGATGCTCACATAAGAAATATGAATTAAAGAAAAAGAGAGCATCAAAAAGCAAGTATAAAACAAATTTAAGTCTAACCCAATTCCTATGCATAGGAATCTTGTAAAGAAATAAATTAAAGAAGCTCAAACTATAAATCATGGGAAGGTAAAACAAGAGCGACTTTAAAATTTCAACAAAAAGAGAGGTGTTTTAGTAACATGAAAATTCCTACAACCATATTTTTCTCTCTCATAATAATTTACAGTAGCATCATGAACAAACTCAACAACATAATTATCACATAAAGCATGTTTGTCATGGCCTAAAAGCACACAATTCATATCAAGCTCAAAAAACTGTGGGATCAAAATTTAAAATAAGCTCCTCTTTTCCCCACTTTTAGCAATAACAAAAAAAGATGATTGATCACTCATAAAAGGTATGGGACACATTATAGCAATCATATTTTCAGTATCATTATAATTTATAACATCAAGTAACATAGGACCATCATCTAGAGCATTATCATATAAATTTTCTAAACAAACTTCCTCATTTTCATGCATATTAATAGTTGGAATAAATAGAGGATTATCATAAGATTTATCAAAGTAGCGTGGATTGTAATAAAACAAGGTATGAGTTAAAGAGTTACTATCATTGGGAGGTAAACATGGGCATTCTTCCTCCTCTTGATCATCACTCTCCTACTCTTTTTCATCCAATGAGCTTTCAGATTCAACAATTTCCTCTTCCATAGGCTCCTGCAAAGCATTAGTTTCCTTTGGTTGAGAGCATTTATAAAGATATTTAAGAATATAGCTATTTCCTTCTTTGTAATTATCAAAGAAAAATTCAAGTATATCATAAGTCTCATATTTATAAGGTGCATCATCATTATTTTTAAACAAATAAGCAATTTCGAATGCACCCTTCCAAGCAATAAATTCTTCAATTTGTTCCACATCATAAAGTTCATAATTTCCCTTAACATAAGAAGATATGGTAACATTATCATTGAACTCACATTGAAAAGGGAGGTGTTTATACCTCCTAAAGCAATAAGTGACATTATAAGCAGAGCACAAGATTTTAGCATAGTTATGCAATTTATTAATTTTCTCCCATAAGAGTGTCCCTTTTTGTGACAAACGATATTCCTTATAATATTTTTTCCGTTCTTCCGTGAACCCATCTTGCCAATAAGATCTAGTTTCAAAAACATCAAATATTGATAGCAAGCATGATAAAGCAAAAATAGTAACTATAGTAAGAACTTTTTTTGTGTGTTTTTGATAAAAAGAGACAAACAAGATAAAATAAAATAAACTAAGAAAAACTAAAACAAAGTAAAGAGATTGGAAGTGAGAGACTCCCCTTGTAGAAATTCTCTTCCTCCCCGACAACGGCGCCAGAAAACTTGTTGGTGCAAGAGTTGACGAGGGAGGTTGCTTCTTGATGACTTTCAAATCCCCGGCAACGGCGCGAGAAATCTTGTTGATGGCTGACATTGGTAAACCCCAAGAGAAAGGTTGTGACGAGTGCAGCGACAAGTTTTCCCTCAGAAAAGAATGCAAGGTTGAATCGACCAGTAGGAGGAAGAAGTAACTTCAGAAGGTTGATGCAGCTGAGATGGCAGGGTGCACTACCGGTTCAGCAGCAACGTTGAACCTACACAACACAATCAAATAACTTTGCCCCAACAAAGCAGTGAGGTTGTCAATCTCACCGGTTTTGCTGAAAACAAGAGGTTAAACGTATGATGTGAAAACCATTATGAGAACAGTATGAAAACAGTAGAAGCAGTGTGTGTATTATCAGTATGAGAAAAATGGACCGGGGTCCACAGTTCACTAGTGGTGTCTCTCCGTGAAAGATAAATAACATGCGTGGTGAACAAATTACAGCTGGGCAATTGGCATAATTGAAGGCTGCACCGTAGTGCATATGGAAGACATAAATATTACTATGTGATTCATGCGGGCATTACAATAATATACATAGACCGTCATCCAACTGCATCTATGACTAATAATCCACCCTCCGAATATCATCCGAACAAACGTTGGATATTAATTTGCAAACAACAGATAATCGCAGTAAGCAAAGTGTGTAATGTAAACAATAACATCCTCCTTAGACAAAGCATTGTTCTTTTCTCCCTAATGGAAACAACACATCCTCCATCCGTCACGTTTCTGTCACTCGAGCACAGATGCAAAGGAGGCATGAACCCACTATCGAGCATAAATACCCCCCTTGGAGTTTCTAGCATCTACTTGGCCAGAGCATCTATTAATAACGGAGAGCATGCAAGATCATAAATAACATATACATGAAGATAACATGATAGATTGATAATCAGAAGACAGATCATTCAACATTCAACGGATCCCAGCAAACACAACATGTAGCATTACATAAAGATGATCTCGATCATGTGAGGTAGCTCACGAGATCTAAACATGAGGCATAAAGTTGAGGATACAACCATCTAGCTACTGCTATGGACCCATAGTGCAAGGATGAACTACTCATGCATCACTTCGGAGGAGGGCATGGTGGTGTAGACCCCTCCGATGATGAATTTCCCTCCCGGCAGGGTGCCGGGGAGAGCTCCTGAACCCTCCCGATCTCGGGATGACGATGACGGCGGCCTCGGGTGTTTCTCGAGAAAAAGTGGTATCTTTCTAGGGTTAATATGTCGGGGGGATTATATAGGCGAAAGAGCGATGGCAGAGGGCACCTGGGTGCCCAGACCACCCCCAGCGCGGACAGGGGGCGCGCTACCCTATGGTGTGGCCCTTCTTTGGGTATCTTCGGGAATCCGTGGAACCTTCGGGAATTCTAAGACTTCCGGGCTTTGAATTTTCCAATTCCGGGAATATTTCCAGAACAACTTTGCTGAAACTAAAAACAACAGAAAATAGGGAACTGACTCTGTGGCATCTTGTTAATAGGTTAGTCCTGGAAATCGATAAAAATGACATAAAGTTTATAGCAAACATGTAGGAAATAACATGAAAACAACATAGAACATTAGAAATTAAGGATACATTTATGACGTATCAACCAACTAGTAAGAAAGCCATGAAGAATCTATCAAGACCAAGAGAAGCATCACCCCAAGGAACAAGACTGCAATGGAATCATGAAGATGAAGTTCAAGAAAACAAGCATGTGAAGAGTTGGAGAAAATCTATACATGTTGAAGAATAAAAAGTTGTTTTTGTCCAACCATTGACCTAAATGGAAAATCCCAAGAGTTTTAACTTAATTGTCTCCGCTGTTAAGAAGTTAGTGAAATCTAGACCTACCCTAACCAAAATGGAAATGATAACTTAGAACACTCCAATGTCTTGATCAAAATGACTAAGTGTTACACATTGTTATGTTCTACTTTAGTTGAATAAGTGATATGATCAGCCTTGGTGAACTCTTGGAACTTGCTCGACAAGTATGACCAATTGAGTTTGAATCTTTCAAAACCAAGTCTTGGCCAACCATAGTCCCTTTTGGTAGACCTTAACGTAATCACAATAGTTTCCTTAGCAAACTAAATTGTTGTGATATACCTTAGCCTTACCTTGACCCAATTAACATAAAACCCTTTTGACTAAGTGTGTTGATTGTGATTCTTTGTTTCCTTCTTATTTGTGAAAGTTGTTTATTGTTATTTGTTTGACTTGTTTAGATTGTACAAAGAGAAACAAAACTGTTGTGAAGAGAGTGTGATTTCTTCATCAACCTTCAACAAGGCAAGTGGCACATCATAAACTAGCTACGTATTTTCCATATGCATTAGAGCTTCTTGAGTAGTTTGCATGATAGGAAATAACTTTTAATAAGTGTTATGCTATGCTAATATCCAAAGTAGTGTGTAGCTACCATGTGTTATCGTGATAGTGTGGAAAACTTAAACTTAGTAGAAGTGCTTAGCTATGACCATGAAATGTTTTATTGAGATGTTAAGGATAAAACTACTAAATTCAGTGAACCATCTGGGTGGATTGATTGTTTTGGAGGTTGAATACGGGATTAAATATTGAAGAAGTGGTGATGTCAATAGCACATGAAACCCACACTAGTGGTGATGCTTACCAGCAAGGTGACACAGGAAATCCACACATCCATGTTTTTAAGTTGTGATGTCAACTAGATAGCACAGGAAACCCACACCAGTGGTGATGCTTACCAACAAGGTGACACATGAAATCCACATGTCCATGTTTTTAAGTGGTGATGTCAACCAGGTAGCACAGGAAACCCACACTAGTGGTGATGCTTACCAGCAAGGTGACACAGGAAATCCACATGTCCATGTTTTTAAGTGGCGATGTCAACCAGGTAGCACAGGAAACCCACACTAGTGGTGATGCTTACCAGCAAGGTGACACAGGAAATCCACATGTCCATGTTTTTAAGTGGTGATGTCAACCAGACAGCATAGGAAACCCACACTAGTGGTGATTCTTACTAGCAAGGTGACACAGGAAATCCACATGTCAATGACTTTAAGTGATGATGCAATTCAATAATATTGCACGGGAATTCCACAACTTATGTAGTTGATATAACTTTTGTGGTGATGCTTACCAATAAGGTTGCACCGGAAATCCATATTGTTCTTATCAAAAGGATAAAATAGTTTTATGAAGAGTTATAGGACAAAACCGACTTTCTGCAATTTAACCAAGCCCCACCAAGCCAAATATTCATGTAGTTAGTCTTGCCACTTATATCCATCATAGTGTTACTTGCCAATACGTTAAATTGTATTGACCTCTGGTGGCTGCATATTTCATCCTGCAGATGAATCTGAAGATGAGTGAATATTTCGTTTAGGATCTCGAGTCTACCGCCAACATGTTTTTCCCGTGGCACATGAAGAAGATGGGCTCAATGTTGTACTATGTTTTCCGCTGTAATACTTTGTATTCTGCTAGTCTTCTAAGACTATGTAAGTTGTAATGTTATTTTTGTAAAGACCGGATCATGCGATATAAAAGAATTTGACGCATTTGCATGATATTTCATTTTATACTGTGGTGCTAGCTATTGATTTAGGGACTAGCACAATAACACAGGTGTTCTTGCATTTATTAAATGTGGGAACGCTACTGAGTCCTAGTGTTGCAAACACTGGATTCAAATGCAGAGTTAATGTAGAAATTCATCCATTTCAATAATGTGAAAAGAAGAAGGCAAGGAGAATGAATTTGTGGCACCGGGGCACACTAGTCATGGTATTAAGAGTTATTGTAATGGTAAATTGGAGTTTCATAAAAGTTCCAATTTTGGGAATGTTGTGCAATGTTTCGTTAAAAAAGACATCTATTTTGAGCTACAGATTTTTTTTACGGCTGTATAAAGAAATAAAAAACTTTAATTTTGTTCCTGAAATTTGAGTCGAAAATGAATATTTTCTTAAACATAACTTGGCGTACGTTAGCAAATGCTTATAAGTATATGTATACTTTTTTTTGGCAGATTTTATTTTGTTGAAACCCATAAAAACCCATAAATACGATTCTTGTTTGACACAACGAGTTCTCAGAAGATAAGGCCACTGATGGTTACTCTAGAAATGCATAAGCTCTACTGGAGAATAAAATCAGCCTTTTGGTTTCGGAGAACCTTACATTAGACTCTAAGCCAGGAGCGCAGATACACTAATGTGATAACTTGAATACAATCTAATCAACAATAATTTCAACAATATTCTTGTTTTTTATGTGAAAATAGATGTCCATTACTCATAGTGCTCAGCCATATCGCTGGCGACTAAATCAGAGAAAAATTCTGGAGCTATATCCTCCCAACCAGTACAAACTAGATCGGCACGCTGGCTGTACTAGGCAAGAGTATGAGTAACAACATTAAGATCTTGTTTACTTCTAGTGTATTATAGGGGAATATAGGGGATTTTACCGAATTCCGAAAAAATCCCATTAGTCCGTTTACTACTCCGGTTTTGGAGAGGATAATACCCACAAATACCCCACCAACCAACTCATTTTTGTCTAGATTGAAAACTCTACCCAATGCTAGTGTACTGTGGGGGAAGAGTATTTGAGAGGATTTAGTGATCACCAAATACCCTCCCAACTCCAAACTTCCCAACCCAACAAATACAAGAGAGGTAAACAAGGCCTGAGGCTACGAGACGCAAACTGAAAATTGTAGCTCTGGAAGGAGCCAACACAGATGCTTCTTGCTTCCTTCAGGAGAACACCGATAGGTGCGAGATCAAAGCTTGTCCCTTTCAGAGCGGTAACCAGGCTTTTGCAGTCAGACTCAAATATGACACGATGCACACCGATTGCTGCTGCTCTAGCCATGCACTCTTCATCCTCTGCTTGTAGCGCGTCCTTTACATTCTTCATTCTTCCCGTTGCTGCTGCGATGAACTTCCCCTAATCGAACCTCGCGATGAAGCCCCATGTCCAGATTCCTTTCATAACGCTGCATCAAAATTCACCTTGACATGATCCTGACGGGGCTTGGACCATGATTCTTTGCGTTAATTCCGCCCGGTCTGCTCCACCGGAGTGGAAGGCGTCCTTCCTTCGTCTCTTCCGCATTCAGCTTATTCCTTATTCCTCGTTGTCCACCAGTCCCACCATAGTACAAAAATTGTACTCCGCCGCGGTTCCGACATTGCATAAACTTGCTCGAACATGACCACAGGATTAGAAGCATTTAGCAGCGACAAACGTACATCTTCTAGCAGAAGCCGGCGCGACACTGGTTTCACTTTCTTGCATTTTAGAAACAGGTGACCATCTTCATCGGCTCCATTACACATCGAGTGTCTAGTGTCCAATCCAACTCGGTTTCTCTATTGTGGCATAATCTCTAAATAATTTTTTTTTGCTTGGGAGCTTCAAGTTCCGGATTGCTTTCCAAAGGGGGTTTATCCTCGCTGATGCAGAAGACGAACTAGCATCGCTGTTTGCATGGGAGGCCCGCAAGCTAACTCCAAGTCAGTGGGTTGAGCTCGCGGAAAAAATCATTTTGCGTCAAAATGCTATGCAACCCAATCATCCATATCCGTGCGAAGTGAAATTGACAGTATCTCCTTTGCATCATCTGGACTCTGGAGTAAAGATTGTCCGAATCAGGTCCTCATCCCATGATGTGGTTCTTAGTCAATCACATCACTAACCATAATCTGCTCATACAGGCCATTTGGCGTACAGGGCCTATGAGTCTGCTCCCGAGGAATCCAAGGATCTCCGAATGCATCAACACTCTCACATGTATCAACTCTCCAAACAATCCCCTCTTTGAGTAGCTCAACTCTCCGGAGAATACTTCTCCTTGGCTGTGCATCCGGTATGGTAGTCTCTGGAAAGTACAAAGCCTTTAACACAGCCTTTAACACAATGCAACAGAGGGAGTCCGGGTTTGCAATAACTGCCAACCTTGCCGCGCAAGCATGTCCATGTTAAAAATATGCAGGCCCCTAAACTAAGCTGCTGACACTTATTCTTTTCATCTTGGGTATTCCACCGGTAACGACCGATCATGCACTAATCTCTTCACATAGTGTTTTACTCAGGTCAAAGCGGGACATTTCATAGGTGGGCAGCCTTGATCATAATCTCTTTTCTTGCCTTGGATAACAACCTTTCCGTCCATCCTTGAATCCTCTGCCATATTTTCTCTTTAAGGTATCCAAACTCCTTTGCCTTTGTCGACCCCAAGTGAACTGACAGACCTAAATATCTCTCATTGTGTGATTCTCTAGGAATTTCCAAAACCCCATGTGTAGCCCCTTGTTTCGTTTCTTTACTTAACATAGCCCCTGATTTCTCTTTATTTATCATCTGCCCCGATTGTCGCTCATAAGTCGCCAAGATCTCTTGCAGTTTCGTTGCATTAGATGGATTTGCCCGCATCAAATGAGTGAGTCATATGCAAAGAACAAGTGATTAATTTCCGGTGCCTCCGGACACAGTTGCATGCCTTGGATTGATCCCTCGAGCTCTGCGTGACGATGAAGCGCCGATATCCCCTCGGCACACATGATGAATAGGTAAGGGGACAGTGGATCACCTAGTCGGAGGTCCCTCTCGGGTACAAATTCATTCTGTAGTTTCCGGTTAACCTTCACCCGATATGTGACCGACTTCACGCAATTCATAATCAGCTGAATACACTTTTCCTTGAACCCCATCTTAGACATAATTTTCTCAAGGAAGCTCCACTCAACTCGATCATATGCCTTACTCATATCTATCTTAACCGCTACAAGTCCATCTCTTCCACCCTACTTCCTATGCGTCGAGTGGGTGATCTCATATGCTAAGAGCACATTATTTGTAATCATCCTACCCGGTACGAAAGCTGATTGTGTAGGGGATATGATAAAATGCAATTCAACTTCAGCCGATTAGCGAGCACCTTTGAAATAAGTCTGTATAGACATTGCAGAAACCGGTTGGACGAAACTCTGTCATCTTCTCCAAGTTTTTCATCTTCGGAATGAATACTATGTTAGTCTCATTCCAACCTACTCGTATCTCTCCTCCATTGAGCACCTCCAACACTACTTCTTGCACCTTGGAGCTGGTCATCTCCCAAAATCTTTTATAAAAAACTGTTGGCATCTCATCCGGGCTAGGGGCTTTTAGATCCCTCACCTCTACCGTCGTAAATGTTTTCAACATCGACTCTCTCATGTCTTGTTACGGAATATGAGACATATTGGAGTAGTTCGTCATTAACTTGAAGTGCAGATGACACGAACACAATACAATATTCTTGTTAGCCCTACGTGAATGGCACTTTGACACGAATTTGTGACTAGTTACACATGTCAATTTTCTTGACAGGTAATTTTTTGGTACATTGCACATAACATTAGCGAGACCTCAATAATTTTGCACTTTGGATCGCGTTTGGTCTTTCTGGAAAAATTAAAAGATGCGATCAGTTTTCCAATCTGGCCCCACATGTCAAGGATTTAGCATAGCAGTACAATAATGATCTGGCTATAGGCCACTATGTGATTTTCATCAAAACCAGGGTGGAAACGCGAAAAGTTTAGGGTTTCTTTGTCCGTCTCGCTTCCAGACACGTCGACGCAGCTGACTCCCCTCCCCCTTCCTCCACCCCACCGCCCCTCTCATCCCCGCGAAGAATCCGGCGGCCGGCGGCGAGCGGCAGCAGAGCAGGTCAGTATTCCGGTTTCCTTAACTTCCGATTCCCTCCTTCGTGTTCCGTTAAGAGCTGTTGGATTGACGCACGCGTCTCCTTGGTTCGTGTCGCATCGATCTCGTCAGAGTCGGGCAGGTTGGAATTTTTGCTTCCGAGGAGAGAGATGGCTGGCATGGGCGAGATGCACATGAGGCCGCGCCCAGGCCCGCCGATGCAGCACCGGGGCCCGCCTCCCATGGCGCGCGCCCGCCCCGAGCCAATCGACCGCGAGAAGGTCAGTTTCCCCGCAACCCTAACGATGCACTGCCGTGTACTAGTTCTTGTTCATTCGCAAAAAAAAGTGTACTAGTTCCAGTATGCAGTTCGGCAGCAATATGTTTAGGTTAATTATTAAGTTTGCTTTTAGAGGATTGGCGATGTCTTGACCACACTGACTGACTTATTTTACTTGCTGGTGACTGAATTCCTGTGCAGACCTGTCCTCTCCTGCTCCGGGTGTTCACAAAGGTAAGGCATAGCGATATCTTCTCTCTTTGCCCTCTCATGTTTGATCGACAGTTCCTGTTACTGTTAGTGTGTTTACTGTCGATAGCGCGTAGGAGATCCTCGATTCGCTTGGTTGCATATGCTGATGCTATCTGAGAGATGCTACTGAAGCATGGTCACGTTGTGTATTGCTAAGGATGTATACGTTGTAGGTATATATGCCTAGATGGTGTCATGGTGCTTGTATAGGTTAGTTCAACTCTATGGTGCCTGCAGTTTAACATCACTTGATTAGGTGTTGCGCTGGTAAATCGTGGCAATAACTAGCAAGTGTCGATAATGCAGCGGAACGGAAAACCCGAAAACTTATTTATTGTTATGTTAGTTTATGTTCCTCTTGAGAGGTTTCACAGTTTTACTAAAACATGAAGCCTGGCGAATAGATGGCTGAAAGGATTATAAACATAGCTAGACTTACTATTGTTGCGAAACTTTGAAGATTGAGCATAGAAATCACACATTTCAGAGGTCACACTTCTTACATATTGATTAATATTCTTATGGCAGTAGCTCTGAATTATCTATCACGGTTGAAAGGTATGCAATTTGATGGCCCTCCTATTTCTTGAGCATTCGAAGTCACACTATATGTCATATGCGTTTCGAGCCTGGCAAAATTTTAATACCACTACCACATATGTTCGTTGCTGAAACAGTATTCTGTTGGTGTCGGAACTCTGAACTCCTTAAACGTAGAGTACTTAGCTTCCCCTGTTGAGTTCACCATCGTTGGCTGAAAATATGGATGGCATTTTTTCTTAGGGAAGATGGATGCTATATATATAAGCTCTGGAATCTGCATTTTAATTTTGGAGTCAGCCATGCTTATTCGTAATCCTTCCCGGAAAGAATGGTAGTAAGCATGTATCGCTTAAGAAATCTGACACTCTTATTTGTTGCGGGCGATGTGGAGAATAAATAAATGACGATCCTTATGCTCTCCAGTTTTTATCTTTCTAACAGTTCTGAACAACGCCTTTTCAGTACAGTCTACAGATTTGTAAATAAATACACAGTGCTACAGAAAACTGATTCTGTTGGGTTTTTCCAGGTTGGTCCACATCACCTAAACGAAGAATTTTCTGAGAGAGGGAAGGAGCCTAAAGACGAAGTTCAGATTTACACGTGGAAGGATGCTACACTCCGCGAGCTCACTGATCTTGTAATATTACATACCTTGTTTTTGAAATTTTGGGGGAAATAATTTAAAGTGGAATTAATAGAATACCTCTACTAGATGTGTGAACTATAATTGGAGCTTGTGCCAACATTTCAGTCAAATCCGAGGTGCTATGGTTAGTAGTCTAATGAGCACAATTATGGTTATATTTCAGGTCAAAGAGGTTGCTCTTCCGGCAAGGAGAAGAAATGCTAGGCTATCTTTTGCTTTTGTATACCCGGATAAGAATGGTCGCTTTGTTGTCAAACAGGTAAGACTTTATGCTTGAATATCTTAGTGTCACTGGTTTGTTTCTTCTATGCAATTTACAAATGCCCAGCAAATTAATTGTTGCTCTGGATTTCAATGTGTACCCAATGGTGATAAGCTAGCAAATTATTTGTTTCTTCAATACTAAATTCAGAGCACCTCTACCCAAATCCTTAGTTCCTGATACATTACTCATTCATTTATGGATGACAGGAAGTGTTAGTTCTACTCATTCGTCTGGTGTGCCCTAATATGTTAACTATTTGCTACTACTCTCAGCTTGCACCATTGAACAATTGTGTTTTCCACTATGCATTCCTAAAAATGGCTACAGCATAACACTAGGCCATGTGTCCGTTACATAGAGTTCCATGTACATTATGGCAATCAACTACGGAGTATTTCCTTCTGAAATGATTGCTAGTTACTAGCTCATCCAGCGTGATGGTTAAACCACTAGTTATATCCATAGATGCCCGCTGCACGACTCATTCTCTTTTTTGCATTCGTGACTGTTCATGTTTCAACTTTTGATGTTGTGAAGGTGGGTTCAACCTTTTCTTATGGCCACGGAAGAGGGGATGATGCCAAATCTCTTGGGGATCTGGGCTTCCAGGTATTGCCATAGTGCTGTGTTCTTCTGTTTGGAATCCTCTGTGTCTGGCACACATTGTTATTTATTATTATGTTATCTTTTGGTTTGCAGATAGGCGATTACTTGAGCGTTTCGATCCAGTGACCGGCGCCGTCGTGCAGAAAAGTTCTCTGCTGCACACCAAGCATAATAGATTGATAGTTATCCTGGTGTGATATCTCAAGCTGTGCGTGAGGGGTGAAATTCTACTTCTTGGTACTGTACAAGGGAATGGGAACTAGAATGCTGTAATAGTGGCTATTTCGAATTAAATCGGTGTTTCGAACACTTGTAAGACGCCCCAGTTTTACTGCTTGCTATGTACCTGTTCTTTGTAGCGGTCACTTCTAAACTTAGTAATTGATGAGATGCAGGATTTGAGACTGGATACAGCTAAATATAAATATTTGGTGGGAAGAAGTCCGTATATACCCCTAGAAGCTTTAGAAAACGACCAACGCACGCATGGGCTTTAAAACTGGCTACATAAACAATTTCCCGAGCTAGGCAAAACTACTCCGTCCGATTTGGTTTCGAAATTTGTACAGGTAGCTCACTCTAAGCGTCACATGTTTAGGATCGGCGGGAGATTGAAGTCGAAGTTGAGTAGAATTGGGAATTTCTTGTGGGTTAATTTTGGAGCGATGGAGGCAACTTTCTGTCAAGTGATACTCTCAGTTTGAGAAAATATTTTCCCCAATCCCCATTTTACAAACTGCCACTGAGACTTTTATACCGTTTCAGTCAATCCTGAGCGAATTCCCTCCACAAGCCTGCTCCCATTCATGTCCCGCTAGGGTTCCCACCACCTGCTGCCACTCTCAACAATAGGCTACCGCCACCCGCCGCTACTACCTCATATGCCTGATTCCACTCTCCATCTCCTATCGCCCTCTCTCTGCTTGATGCCGAGAAGGCATGCAATGCACCATTGACAACGCAACACCCCACCCTCGATACACATTGGCGCCGTCGCCACTTGCGTGCACAACCTTCAACTACGGCACCGTCACAAGAGACCCATGCACATCATATATTTCTTTATAAAGTCAAAGATAGCAGGAAAGTTTTCTTGGCGAGAGCCAAACTAATTTTATATCCTACTCGTACTGGAGGAAAATTCAGGCTCAGGAACTTTTCAAAAATAATGGATAATCGACGAGCGATTCCAATCGAGAAAGCTAACATCGAGACGATCTCCATGCAAAAGTAATCCATTGAGAGCCTCCACAGCATCTTCAACATCGGCATGTACGGTCGACATGGCTAAGAAGGCAATAGCCCGTGGACGCTTCTTCTTCGTATAGTGGAATACCTCCACAATCAACACTTTGCCGTGCTTGCTGAGGAGGTTCTGCAGTTGAGAGCTTGTCATCGTGGGATGCAGATTACGCACCAAGGCCCTGAAACTAGGCCCGTAATATCTCCCGATACGAGTCGCGCGTGTGTTGCTGCCCCAGTCCTCGAGCTACCAGCCTCCTCCTCTCGGTGAGTTCCTGATGCACCAATATCAATATATAACAATATTAATGAGCAGTATGTTGGGATGCTTAGATTATTAAACACTACTAATACAATTGGACTCAGCATGACAGTAAAATCACTCAAGGTTTTGTAAGAAAATATACATGGATGTACATAGTACCTGAATTGGGGTAATATATAGCAGGTTGAAAAATGATCCACGTGCACCTCCCCTTATTCCATTCTGGAGGCAGCCGATCGACGAACTCAGCCTCGTCGGAGATGAGATTAAACCTGAACATGCCGAGCTGGTCAGGCTGCACGTCCTTATTACCAGAGTAGGCCATGTAGGCGCACGCGCTATCCTCGCCGCCAAGCCGTGAGGCGTCCACGGCGAAGCTGTTGGGCCACCCAAGGAACAGCACCCGGTCGACCAAGCTATGGCCGTCTTTCCTCACCCACCGCATCGTTTTCTTCGTAGCCGAACCCCCCTCCTCCTCCTCTAGTGCGTGCACGGACAACGAGAGCTTGTCGGGGGCTATCCATGTCCACCAGCCGGAACCATGTTCATCACAAGATTGGACCTCGACAAGGGCCCATAGTAGCTCGCCGCGGGACTCCAGGAGGTAGTTGTACTGGCGCAAGTATGGCCACCATGGTGTACACTCCCGCGGCTTCGGGACCAGCATGTCATGGGCGTGGCCGCCGTCCAGCGTGACGACGTACCAAAGGCTAGCCTCCACGGTGACCATGATCTTGCCGCCGTGGTACGCCGCGTAGAACTCGCCGAACATGTCTGTCCGAAAGGTGCTCTTGATGATCGTCCACTCGGCGCCCCCGGGAGCCAGGAGGGCCGCCGTGAGAGTAGCCAGGTCAAACTCAGAGACGATTGTGTACAGGAAGGTGCTACCGTCGCCGTAGACGATTCCGCGAAGATCCTGCAGCTTGCCAATGTGGCAAGGAAGGAGAGGCAGGTGAGTGGTTTCTCCGGTGAGAGGGTCGTGGAGGCTAGGGCGGAGGTTCTCTAGGTTGAGGTACCAGAAGGCGGTGCCGTCCGCCCTGCAGACCCAGCTACTCCAGTCCATGGGCGATTCCGCCGCCGGCGTGGTGTGGTAGCAGGCCTTGGAGAAGACGCACCAGAACTTAAGGCTGGTGTATGGTTCTTCGTCTTCCTCCTGGGCCGGCGCAAGGAGCCATGGCAGAAACTGGGTGGTAGTCGTCCTCCGGGACAGCGCGCCGCCATGGCTTGCAGACGGCGTGGAAGAAGACGAAGTCGGCGGGGGCCGACACGCGGGCGGAGATCTCGCGGAGCACGTCCGCCGGGAGGTCCGACCACCGCCTCCCTCCCATGGCGGCGGGATCGAGATGGGGATCGTCGAGGAATCGGGGAAACACGAGGTATGCAGGTTTCTAGGTCTAGCGGATCAAAACTTCGTAACCCAGTATGGGCCCATCGATGCCAGACCTGTAGACAGTTTTTTGTTACAGCCCACTTGCTAAGATTCTGCACCTCAGATTACAACTTATCTCTCGCCACGAGAGCCAGGTTTGCAGACATAGTACCCTCTTTGAGATCCGTGGTATTCCCCAAAAGGCAGGGACTTCAGTATATCTTGCATAACGGATCTTCAGAATAAGAATATTTGAGGATGAAATTGGCAGATTTGCTTGCTTCCAGACATCGAGGACTGACAGGTTTATCTCCCTAGTTGCGCGAGAACAATCTCGGAATGTCAGAAGCACATCCTGCAGTACTATAAAAGAGAGCGATGCACGGGGGCTTGCGCGCTGACAAGAACCGTGTTCCACTATTTCCAGTTATGCCTCATATTTCATTGCAAATTTAACGACGGCCATTACTGTAATAGATATTTGATATGGCAAGTGGAAAAGAGTAAACTCACCAAGTCTGCATAGCTCACGGACCTTTTGCTGGGATGATATACCGTGATTGCTCAATTTGATCTCTAGCAGTTTCGCTCTTCGAAGTCCTTGGAGCAGACTTGCTGTCTCGTCTTCATTCACCTCATTTCATCTGAAAGATGATCTGGAACGAAAGGTTTCTTCAAAGGTCTGCTCAGCCACTGGCCCAAACAAACCATTCTAAGAACGGTTAAAGATATATTGATTTGATCTGTCTGGTCTATATTGATTTGATCTGCCCTCTGCACACCAATGACATCTGTCATTCCTCAATGATCCATTTTTTTATCAGACAGTTGCTCAAGCCACCATGCCTTATGTAAACCGAGCCAGACTTCAGTATCCTGCTCTCTGTTAAAGGACACCATGCCTAATGTAAACCGAGTGTGTACATGGCAGCATAGAGTTTGAATTGGTTCCTGGAAAAATGTTAGTTCTCAGACCATTTCCCTAATTCTGGCAGCTGCACGCCTCATCTGTTTAGCAACAAAATTGGCTTCTTTCATTTTTCCGTCTTTCTCGAGCGCATGATGAAGTGCAGCCAAACTGCGTGGTTCAGCAGCAGCAGAACTGCTTCCGCTCTCGATGAGTTCATAGAAAAGCCGGAACGCGTCTGAAGCTCTACCAGTTGTGCAAAGGCCATCCAGAACCATACTGCATACCGACACGCCCAAGTCTTCACGCTTATGGAAGCTAAACAAAGTAAGTTCCGCGGCCTCTGTGAACTTCTTTTCCTCGCAAAGGCCCCCAATTAACTTTTCCATCTTGATGTAATAGCCATGGTCATATAGAGACGTAATAGTTTTGTAAGCACGGTCGTTTAGGTTGCTTTTGAATAACACATCAATCAGACTGGTCGAAAGATCCAAATTCTGCCGGATCTTCCTCTCCAGCATTATGTCGATTAAATCTGCAGCTTCTTTTGCACAGCTTCCTTTTTCAAAAGCCCCAAAAGAACCGAGTGGAATGTGCTTGTGCTAGGCCGGAGACCACTATTCAGCATCCTGTGTAGGGCCTCCCATGCAATCTTCATCCTTCCTTTCTGCGAAAATCCTTCTACAACAGCAAGGTAGCATTCATCGTCAGGCACAAGATCCCTCTTCAACATTGAGAGGACCAGCTCGTACCCTTCTTCGAAATCTCCCTCCTTGCAGTGCCCTAGGATTAATGTCTTGAATGCAGCAAAGTCGACCTTGCTCCTCCTATCCAAGAGCTGCCCGAAAGAGCACCCTTGCCTTCTTCGCCTTGCCATTCTCACACAAGTACACAAAAACTGGGTTGTATGCCGCGATGAGCGGTACGCAGCCCCCTCGCTTCTTGAGCACTTCCTTCTCCAAAAGCTCATCCACAAGCCCTTCAGCTCGCACGAACTCCCCATTCTCGCACAACGCCCGGATCATCATGCTATAGCTTGCGGAGTCGCGACTCACACGGAGCTCCACCATCTGGCCGAACACCTCCATCGCCTCCTTGATCCGCCCTTCCCTACAATGCGTTGCCATCAGCGTGTTGAATGTGCACGTGTCCGGCTTAAACGAGTCCGTCTCCAGCAGCCCCTTCACCAGCTCCATCCTGCCGGCCTCGCAGAACCCCTGCAGCATCGTGTTATAGGTGATCCTGTTGGGCGGCACGCCGTCCGCAGCCATCATCTTGAAGACCGTGAGCGCCTCCTCGGCCAGGGTCCTTGCGCAGTAGGCCTTGATCATGGTTGTGTACGCGACGACATTAGGAGATATGGAAGGTTTGCCTCCGTTTTCTCCGACGCGCATTCCGTCGAACAGCTTGCGCGCCGTGGGCAGGTCGCCGGCGCGGCAGAGAGCGGAGAGCAGCGAGTTGTACGAGATGGCGTCGGGGGCGAAGGCGTAGGTGCTGGGAAGGAAGCGGAAGAGGCTGAGGAGGGCGGGAGGCGAGGGGCGCGGGGAAGCGGTGGAGAGGCCGTGGAGGAGGGTGTTGAGTGTCGCGGCGTCGGGGGAGGCATGTGGGGAGCGGAGGAAGGCAGCGAGGACAGCGTTGGCCGCGCGGCGGCGGCCGCGGCCGAGGAGCGCGGCAAGGAGGGAGTTGAAGGAGTGCGCGGTGGGGTTTGGGATGCGGCGGAAGAGGTCGGTGGCGGCGCGGACGCGGCCGGCGGCGGCGAGCGCGCGCAGGAGGGCGTTGAGGGCGTGGTTGGGGAGGAGGGTGAGTGCGGAAGGGATGGAGTCGAGGTAGGCAAGCGCCGGGCGCAGGTCGCGGGAGCGGAGGAGGAGGTGCAGCTTCCTCGCCGCCGCTACCGACGCGGGCTCTGGCTGCGGCGGCGGCTTCACCGCCGTGCCCATTGTGGCTGGTCAGCGTGGCTACGTTGACTGTAAGCAATGTGAAGTACTAGCTCCCTGTTTTTGTTATAATAGGCTAATGTCACAAAATATACTCACGTTTTCAGAATAGTGTTGGGACTTGGGAAGAAGTCAAGAAAAAGTTGATACGGAGTAGAAGAAGGCGAGGAAAGAAGTTGAGAGAACGGGAGAGATAGAAGGGGGATTATACCTAGATCTCACTTGTCTTTAGCTCATATAATTCCTTTGTAGTGGGTATCTAGACATAATTTAATGCTAGATATACTCATTTCAAAGTCATATAATATGAAAAGAAGGAAGTATGGAGACCCCTGAAAAAAACTCTTCGGCCTACCCCCGCGTCACTCCCGCTGGGGCGACACGGGAGGCGACTCGAACACTAGCCCCCAGCCTTCTCCTCCCCATCCCTTCTCCCTCGTCGTCGCTGGAGTAGGCCAGCCGGAAAAGCCGGCGGCCTTCGAGGTAGGTGGCGGCGAGGCGTTCCGCGTCCTGCAACAGGGTTTCGAGGGGAGCTCGGTCCGGTGGTGTCACACCTTGTCCTGGGCGACGACGGCGGCGTCCGGCGGCGCGGGGACATGATCTAGCAAGCGCGGCGGTCCTCCAGACAGGGCGGTGACGGTTTCCCAAGGCGAGGTCCCATGGCATCAGATCTGGAGATGCTCAGGTTGGGCCTGATCTGGGCCTAGAACGGGCCAGGCGGGCATGTGGTGGCCTAGATCGACCGAAGGCGGAGTTCCTCGGTGGTCGGCTCACTGGCTCTCCCCCGCGCTGCCAGATCTGTCGCCCCAAATTTGGACCAGGCGGGTCCGGATCTGGTGGCATCCTCGATGCCCGGGGTCCGTCGAGGCCCTGTGGGTGTGTCTATCGGCTCGCCCGTCTTCTCTCTGCGGGCTCGCGTGGCTTGGATTGGTGGTTTGTTGGCGGCCATGGCGGGTTACAGTGGAGGCTGGTGCTTGTTGTGCGGAATTCGAGGTTGCCGTAGCCGGGGAGGCTGGCTGCACCTCCCTCACGAGGTGTTGTTGGCAGGCGGCCAACGGTACCAGCCCAGATGGGCTTTGCCCACACGCAGTCTGGTGCGTGCTCACTGGGCAGCTATGGCGGCATTGCTGCCCGGCTATGGCCCTCCTCCGGCCTGGCCCTGGGTGGGTCCTTGGAGGTTGGCGTGGGTGGAGCTCGTGCGTTATGGCGTCAGAGAGAGGCATGAAGCTGGATTCTGGGGCAGCGGCCCTAGTGGTGGGAGCTGCGGTGCTTGTGGGCCGAGCTTGCAGCTCGGGTGCTAGCTTACCATCATGGTCGTTAGGGCGGCGTGGTGAAAACGCTTGCCTAGGTGAAAACCCTATCTGGCTCGGGCCAGCTCGACTGTGATGGCGCCCACAGTCGTCATTTCCTAATTGAAGGCATGGTCGTGGCGGCGTCTTGCCCTCCGAGAGACTCCGGGTGAAAACCTTGATCTTTGGGATCGGGCAGTGACGGCGCTTCGGTGTTGTTTCCTTCCTGAAGGCACCGTCTTGGAGGCCCCGCCTCGTTGGTGTCGGGCTTCATCTCTTCGCGGTGATACAGTCACTATTGAGAGCTCCGTCAACTTCAAGCTTTGACTTTTTTTCGTATTTGTTGTGTGCTTGTAGTTGTTTGGGGGTAGTGTAGCCGTTCTTAGCACATCTGTATCCGGACTTGGGTGTGTGTGGTGTGCGTTTGTACCGTGTGTTTGTTTGTTGGATGTTGCTTTATTTATAAAGCGGGACGAAAGCCTGTTTCGAGGAAAGGGAGGAATTATGTACTTAAGAGCATCTCCCGCCCCAATAGCCCTATCAATACCGTTCTAGGGTGTGATGGACATAAAACTGCGCTTAGTCGTGGCCCCAATAACCATTTTAGTCCAGTGCACCTAGCCCACAACCTGTGCAGTTCGGAGCCGTTTGGAGACGTCGGATGGAGGCGTGCGTGACGCCCGACAAGCGGGCTAACCTCTCTCATCCTTTTCACCCACCGCTTCCCAACAACCCTTGCCTTGATCGTCCCTTCCCTGCACCGCTGCGCCCTGTCGCTCACCATCACAGGACATTGCCCGACAGCCCTCCTCCAACACGTTTCTCACCAAGGCCGCCTTCCCACTGGTTATTGTCACCTCCTGAACCTGCACCGGCGACCTTGTGCACCCGCATTTCCCACAGGTGTCGCACCCTGGCTTCTAAGGGATACTCATCGTACGAACTGGATAGCAGGTGCTTGGATTATGGGGCATAACTGCTCCCACGTCCCAGCTTCCTGGTAGGCCTGCGCTTATGCGCCACAACACAAGCCCTGCTATTCCACCGTCGATGTAAACTATCCACTAGAAGTCATAGGCACTACTGTCGACGTACTTCATATCAATCACGCACTGTACGTCAACAGCTTTGAACGAATGATGATCACACCTTATCTCTAAGACACAAAAGATTGAAATAAGGTTGCAAATGGCCTTCACTAAGGCAGAGATAGCAAATACAGTCATCCAGAGGACACATGTCCCAACATAGCATTCACTACATCAGCGGAAGCAATCAAAGGCGTCTGGGTACAGACAAATCCAACAGGCTTAAGAAGCCGGAGAAAAATAAAGAAGACGAAGCCCATCCACGTAGGTCCTGGATCCAGCCCTGGTCCAGCTAACTACTCGTCTGCAGTCTCGTCAAACTCCACGAAGTAGCCATCCTGGTGGTCATCGTAGCCGTAGTCGTAGTCTGCGTAAACCACAGCCCCAACGGGGTCAGTACATCCAAGTACTGGCAAGCAAGACTCACAGTTCACCAAAGTATAGCCCGTCAACACAAGCACAGATGACTTGGGTTCAACGGAAAGAAGGGGGTATATAAGATGCTGCAACTGGCTGCGCTAACCAACTACAGAGATTCTATCATATCCAACTATTAGAAAGGGGATAAGATCGAGGGTTGTAACCAACTGAAAGATAACTTCAAACAAACCCATCCTGGATCTCGCCCCTTATCCGAAGAAGCGATCCGAGGATAACTCACACAGTTGTGATAAGGTGAAATCAAGTTATTGTGTGAATAACCTATTACTAGTCAAGTTATTAATCATTGGGGTGTAACAGGTTTGATCATTATGTTTAAGTTGTCCTGAGTACTTGTTAGCCAGTACTTTCACCAAGTAATCCATAACCGCGGAAAACACGGCTTCTCGAGAAGATTATCCCTGCAGGGTTGCACCAATTTGGCCGTACACGTATGAATAACCCGTCAGATGGGATGCCTCCCACCAAGCGGGGCACTCAACACAACTCAACTCTTCTCCGCATCAAGCCCAAAGCACCTTGGGCGCACGGCTAATCGAGCCCAGAAGAAAATGGACCCTCATAGCACTCTAAGAACGTGTCCCCCTATATGCCGACTACAAAAGTTCCACCCTGCGCTGGGCTCGCAAAAACATGCATGCGGCAAATAGAAAGCACGAACTAAATGAGATGATTTGGACGAGATGCGAATCGAATCAAATTGAGGGGGGCGCCCATACTCGCTTCCCACATGCGGGTAGTGCGCTCATCATGGATCAGTAGACAAGACCCTTTTCCTATTAGGGTCGACACTAGCAGGCCTCAAAACCACACAGGGCCTCCTGCCGGTGCCTTATCATCAAATTATTATTAACAGTAAAAACATTGCATGATTGATTGATTGATTAAACATCGAGCCCCCAGAACATAATGAAATATAGTACTGAAATTAACGGGTAACAGACTCGAGCAAAACAACCTAAGCATGCTATTAAGACACTGGCTCCAACAATGGGTTGTAGGAGGGGTGATGAGGCAATATCATGGGTTAAAGGATTCATGTGATAGGTTCGTAACAGAAACATCTACCACTAAGGCTAGCAAGATATAGACAACGGAAAGTATCGGTAACCAGGGTTGAAAGGAACACGATGGTTCATGTGAGTGATAACTTGCCTGCAAACTCAACAGCTGGGTACTGAGCTAGATCCTCAGAAGGGGTGCTGTAGAGGTCGTCTGTCTCAACGTCGTCGTCTATTCGAGAAGAAGCAAACAAACAAAACAGGAATGTAAACAATCATTGCCATGGCATTGTGCACAATCAAGATGATGCATGACAAGTTAATAGTTGCATCAAAATAAACTGACTAACATGATAGCACAAATTAAATGGACCCATATGCAAGGGTTGCATATGGAAAAAGGATCCATTGAAAATAAGTGGAACAAATGATTTACAATTGTTTATTATGTGATAGTTGTTATCATGATGCATGCATGATGATGATGACAAGATAACAACAGATAACAATAATAGGTGCAAAGGAAAAGGAATAAAACAAGTTTAGAAATTATTTATTAAGTTTGGAAAATTTTTGTTACTTAAACATGCCACACATACAATTATTGTTTTCACCAATTTAAAGTGTGCAAAACAATTAACAAAATTTATATTTGAAAAGAACATCAAATTTTAGTGGGATTACATGTTTCACATTTTGAAAATTGAATTAGGATGAATTTATTATGAATTAAACAATATTAAACAAGTTTTAATTGAATTTAAAACAAGCTTAAATATTATTTGAATTTTATTTGTTCAAACCATAAATTCAAATTCACATTTGAGAAGTTCATACTTTGGTGGTTTGAAAACATATTTTGCATGTTCAAAATATTTTATATTAAGCAAGTTATGATTTTATCAATTTTAATTGAATTAAACAAGTATTAAATTATTTAGGCAATTTAAATTATTCAAACAATGAAACAAATTTTATATTTGAATAGAACATTCAAAAAGGTGTGAAAAACATATTTTATTTGTATTATTTGGAAATAGTATGAATTATTTATGATTTATTGTAAATTACATTTGAATTATTCAAATTTGAAATTTAAATATATTTTGAAAACTCAAAACAGAACACAAATAAGTTATTTGGAAAGATTATGAAATTTGGAGCAATAAACATATACAGGTTTTATTTATAAGATTTACAGATTAAAAGTTATTGAATTTTAAAGTTTATTGCTTTATTCTGCTATTTAAAAGAAACAGAAAATGAAACAGAAATGTTTTTAATACTTTTGCTACCGTGCAGTGGGTCTACCCACACGCTGCCAGGGGGCCCCGCGGCCAGCGTGGCACGGTTAGAAGATGAGGTGGCGCAACGACTCGCTGACGGGTGGGACCGCGAGCGCGCGATGGGAAAAAGAAGAAAAGTGCGGCCGCTGGGTTTCGAACCCGCGACCCACCTCTCGCTTGCGCGGCTCGCTACCGCTGGGGTGGTGAAACGCTCGTGATGGGATACAGGAGAGTGGTAATAAGAGGCAAACACCGCGACGCGTTTCTCTGAAACTCAACTGACGGGCAGGGCATCGATCGCCGGCGCTGCTGAAGCCAGATCGCGCCGTGCGCGTGCTTGTGCTTACGGGACCACGATCTGGAGGCGTGCAGGAGTTCGTGTGGTGCGTGCAGCGTGCAGACACGGAAGAAAAAGCGAGGGAGGAGGAGAGGAGAACGGGCGCACCTGCTACGGTCGAAGCAGACGAACAGAGGTGGCCGACGGCGATACCGTGGAAGCGGGCGGCGAAACGAGCCCTCCTCGGGCTCAACGGAGGGCGGGAACGTGGACTAGGAACCACGGCAGTTCCATTCCAAGGGTCAGCAACCCCTCGAGGTGCCCGTGGAGACCGGCGGTGAGGGAGGCAGTGGTGGTTCGGTGTGGAAGTTCAGAAGAGCAGAAAGAACAGAGGGGGCTCGGGGGAAGAGGAAGAAGGGATCGGCGGCGCTAGGGTTAGGTATAGGCTAGGGCAGAGGGGGGGTAGGTTAGATATAGGGCTTGGAGCTTGTACGGCGAGCATCTAGCGGAGGGAGAGGCGATCGGGTGGCTCCGATGGGGTTCGTACGCAGATGACATCAGCTAGAGGTGGAAGACAGCGACAGGAGGGGGGTACTGGGCCAAGGTGGTAAACGGGCTGGGCTTTCTCCCCCCTGGTTGAAACGTTTTTTCTCTTTTTTTAAATTATTAGCTGTTCTGTTTTTTTTGTAGCTTGGCTTTTGAAATAAAAACATGGGTTTTTGTTTATAGAAAAAATTTGAGAAAATTAGGATAACTTTCTTAGTTGAAATGCAACCACTTGGTAGTTTTTGTTTTCAAAAACTTAATTGTTTGCTTGCTGTTTAAAAATTGCACCAATTTGATTGAAATTTGCAATATTAATTAATATAAGAAAAACAAGGCATTTTCAATAGGGTTTCCCCTAGGGTTTAAAAGTGATTTAAGGAATTCAAATTAGTGGTGAACTTCATGGATTCAAAGGATTAAAGATTTTGAGAAATGGCTTGAGTTTGGAAATGATTTGAAATTAATTGATTAAAGTGATTGATTGAATTAAGCAACAATTTAATAGTTGATCCAATATGAAATAATTGGAAGCAATTGATGTTTTTGATTTTGCAATTCTTTATTTGAAAAGATTGTAACAGACAAGTGTGAAAACAACTGTTGATTAAAGATTGAATTTCATTAAGAAAACAATGCAACAGAACATAAGATGAGGATGATGCCATGATGCATTGCATAAATTAAACAAGGAACAGAAACACTAGGTAGTTTTCATACTTGGATGTTACAAAACGCCCCCCCTTGAAGGAATCGCGCCCCGAGATTCCTTACTGAGATGTGAAAAGGTCCGGATACTTCTTGCGAAGATCCTCTTCGGTCTCCCACGTTGCCTCTTTATCGGAATGATGCGACCATTGCACTTTCAAGAACTTTGTGCTCTTGTTGCGAGTCTTACGCTCGGTCTCATCGAGAATACGAATAGGGTGCTCCTCATAAGATAGATCATCTCGCAGTTCAATGGAATCATGATCAACTGCACGATCTGGATCTTTGAAACACTTCTTGAGTTGTGACACGTGGAACACATCGTGCACCTTGGATAGTTTTTCTGGAAGTTCAAGACGATAAGCATTTTCTGCACGCCTTGAGAGAATTTTGAAAGGACCGATGTATCTTGGTGCAAGCTTTCCTTTCACACCAAAACGATGAGTGCCTCTGAGGGGAGTTACACGAAGATATGCCTTATCACCAGGTGCATAGATCATATCCCTGTGCTTGCTATCATAATAGCTCTTCTGACGAGATTGAGCAATCCTGAGATTGTCACGAATGATACGAACTTTCTCCTCGGCTTCCTTAACAATGTCAGGGCCCAAGAGTGAACGTTCACCAGCTCCAGACCAATTGATTGGACTCCTGCATCTGCGACCATACAGTGCCTCAAATGGTGCCATGCCTAGGCTTGCCTGGTAGCTGTTGTTGTAGGAGAATTCAGCATATGGAAGGCAATCCTCCCATTTCATGCCAAAGGAGAGACCACATGCTGTGAGCATATCCTCGAGAATCTGATTGACTCTTTCGACTTGCCCCTGAGACTGAGGGTGATAAGCTGTGCTGAACAGAAGTTTGGTGCCCAATGCTTCTTGAAAGCTTTTCCAGAAATGAGAAGTGAAGATACTTCCACGGTCTGAGCTTATTTCCAAAGGAACACCATGAAGAGGAACAACCTTTGCTGTGTAGAGCTCTGCTAACTGGCTAGCTGAGATAGTTTCCTTTACAGCATAGAAGTGAGCAACCTTAGTGAGACGATCAATAACAACGAAGATTGCATCGTTGCCCTTCTTGGACTTTGGAAACCCAGTAACAAAGTCCATTTCAATCATGTCCCACTTCCACTCAGGAATTTTCAGAGGTTGTAGTAGACCGGCTGTTTTCTGATGGACTGCCTTAACACGTTGACAAACGTCGCATTCAGAAACGTATTGAGCAATTTCACGTTTCATGCCAGGCCACCAATACAGAGTCTTAAGATCCTGGTACATCTTTGTACTTCCAGGGTGAATGGATAGAGGAGTTTCATGAGCCTCCTTGAGAATGATATCCTTGAGACTTTGAATCTGAGGAACTGCAATGCGTCCTTCGAAGAACACATTTCCCTTGTCATCAATTGAGAAGGACTTGAATTTATCATTGCCCTCCTTGATGTGATCCACAATCTTCTTGATTTCATTATCACGAAGTTGTTCAGAACGAATCTTGTCCTCGAGAGTTGGGCTGGCTGTCAAGCTAGCAAGGTATCCTTCAGGAACAAGACCAAGGTTCAGCTTCTGTAATTCTTCATGAAGTGGAGGTTGGCTTTCCATGATCATGAGATTATTGCAATAGGATTTGCGACTGAGAGCATCGGCCATAACATTAGCCTTGCCTGGAGTGTAAGAAATGGTGAGATCAAAGTCTTTAATCTTCTCAATCCATCTCCTTTGCCTGAGGTTCATATCTGGCTGAGTGAAGATGTATTTCAGACTCTTATGATCGGAAAAGATTTCTGTTTTGTTACCCAACAAGTATTGTCTCCATTTCTTGAGGGCAAACACAACTGCTGCAAGTTCAAGATCATGAGTGGGATAGTTTTGCTCATGTGGGTTCAACTGACGTGAAGCATAAGCCACAACTTGACGTTCTTGCATAAGAACTGCTCCTAGGCCTTGGAGAGATGCATCACAGAATATTTGGAAAGGTTTGGTAGTATCTGGGCCAACCAGAACAGGGGTGGAAGTGAGTTTAGTCTTCAGGAGGTTGAAACTCTCATCACATTGTGGAGTCCAAACGAACTTTTTGTCCTTCTTTGTGAGATCAGTGAGAGGTTTGGCAATCTTGGAAAAGTTTTGGACGAAACGACGGCAATAGCTAGCCAAGCCAAGAAAACTTCTGACTTGCTTCACCGTCTTAGGGGGTTTCCAATCAACAATTGCCTTAACCTTTTCAGGATCAATGGCAATGCCTTTGGCAGAGATGATATGACCAAGATATGCAACTTCTGGAATCCAGAACTCACATTTGGAAAACTTGGCATACAGACGATGCTCGCGAAGTTTCATGAGAGTGAGACGAAGGTGTTCTCCATGCTCTTCCTCGGATTTTGAGTAGACGAGAATGTCATCAAGGTATACCACAACGAACTTGTCGAGGTATTCATGGAAGACAGAATTCATGAGTCTTGAGAAGGTCGCCGGTGCATTGGTGAGACCAAAGGACATGACGGTGTATTCATATAGACCGTAACGGGTGGTGAAAGCTGTCTTAGGAATATCTTCCTTTCTGATCTTTATCTGATGGTAACCCATCCTCAAGTCCAACTTTGAGAATATTGAGGCTCCAGCAAGTTGATCAAAAAGATCATCGATACGAGGAAGTGGATACTTGTTCTTGATAGTTTTCTCGTTGAGAGGACGATAGTCAACCACGAGTCTTTTTGTTTGATCCTTCTTGGCAACAAACAGAGTTGGGCAACCCCAAGCGGAGGAACTAGGCTGAATGTAACCTTTGTCCATGTACATATCGATTTGCTCCTTCAACAATTTCAGTTCAGGAGGAGCTATCTTGTATGGATGCTTAGAGATTGGAGCAGTACCTGGCTCAAGCTCGATCACGAACTCAACTGCTCTGTACGGAGGCATCCCTGGCAACTCTTCTGGAAAGACGTCAGGGAATTCACAAACCACCGGAACATTTTCAATTGCAGGAAGGGGTTTGGCATCGAGGTTGAACAGCTGAACAGAACTTGATCCATATGGAGAATAGACTATCTGGCCTGAATTGTGGGAGAGAGTTATTGACTTTTGAGCACAGTCAATTTTAGCTTTGTGGGTCTTCAACCAATCCATACCCAGAATGACATCAATGTCAGAATTTCCCAGCAACATGAGTGAAGCAAGGAATATGCGACCTCCAATTAGGATCTGATTGTCCATGCTTATCTTGGATGTCAACATTTGCGGTCCCGGAGAGTGAACAGTCATTTGATTGCTTAGCGGAACCAGAACTAGGTTGTAAGCTTTTGCAAAAATCTTTGACATAAAGGAATGCGATGCTCCAGTATCAAACAACACTTTAGCTGGAATAGAGTTTACGGGTAATATACCGAGAACGACGTCAGCAGCTTCCTCAGCTTTGTCGGCCTTGATATGGTTCACCCTCGCGTTCCTCCCGACAGGCCTGTTGTTGGAGTTGAAGGCTTTAGCCGGGGGAGCACGAACCATTGCCTGGTTGGTGTTGGGGCGAGGAGGTAGGGGTAGCTGCTTCTGAGTGCACTTATCAGCATAGTGTCAAGTATCCTTGCACTTGTAGCAAGTGACGACACGAGAAGGACCTGGCCTTGGCTGCCCCACCGGAAACCTCTGACCCTGCATCTGAGATGGGTTGGGTGGGCGGGGACCAAAGCCTGGAGAAGCTTGGGCATTTGGAGCCCGAGTGACAGCACCATTTGGCACCCAGATGCGGCGCTTCTGCGGAGGGGTGGTCATGTTGGAGGAGGAACCACCCTCACGCGAGTGCTTGCGGGACTCTTCGAACGCCTTGCGCCCATTCTCCTCATTGAGCGCGGTGTTCACAAGCTCCACGAAGTCCTTGCACTTGATGTTGGTGAGAGCGTACTTCAGTTCCGGGTTAAAACCTCGGCGGAACCTTGCCATCTTCTTGGCTTCAGTGGACACTTCGTCACCAGCGTACCGAGCGAGACGATTGAACTCGTTCTGGTAGCCGAGGACGTCCAGCTTGCCCTGTCTGAGAGAGCAGAATTCCTCACGCATCCTTTCCATGAGACCATCTGGGATGTGGTGCTTCAGGAAGGCATCCTTGAAACAGCCCCAGGTGATAGGATAGCCAGCTCTCATGGTCTGGTAGTTCTCCCACCAAGTAGCTGCCTGACCCTTCAGTAGGTAGGTGGCATACTTGACCTTATCCTCTTCCGCAACATGAGCAATCTCCAGAGCTCTTGCTACGTCACGGATCCAGTCATCAGCATCCAGGGGCTCACGTGTTGCCACGAAAGCTTTTGGGCCCAAGCTGAGGAAGTCCTTGATGGTGACCCTTGGAGCATTCTGGTTGTGGTGCTGGTTAGCCTGGATCTGGGCCATCTGTGTCACCACTTGGGTCATCTGAGCTAACAGTTCCCCCATTGGTGGTGGCGGAGGCGGGTTGTTCCTGGTTGGAGGCATCCTGAACAGAAATTCATTTTAGCACAACAACAGAAAAGGATAGACTTGGTAACCGAAAGATAGATTATTCCGACGCATGAATAGATAACCAACAGGTACATCATCACATGTTCAAATACATCAGAATATCCAACAGACCAATACATGGTTCGAAAGACAAGGATAACTAAACATAGCTAGGAATGGATACATCGGTACTCCCATGCTCATCACGCAGGACGGCGGTGAGTAGTACGACGAGAGATACGGTGCGGAGGAATCCCACGGAAGTAGGTATGACGACGATCCCTGTAGATAGGAACTGCTCTGAGAGCAACTCTCGGTGTGGTGAAGTAGAAAGCGTCGTGTCCCTGTGCTCCATAGCGGGGAATCCCTGTGTAACCAGCTCCGAGGTCGAGAAGTGGGCCTCTGATCGGCTCGTAACCTCCAGCATCTGGCAGAGGAACACCAAGTGTCTGAGTGAAACGTGCAAAGCGCTCGTCTCCAACAAAGTCTGTGGTGTACGTCACCAGACGAGTCAACGCCAGATAGAGCTGCTCCCTGACTGAGGCTAACTCCTGAGAAAGTGTGGAAGCAACTGCGTCACTGTGCCTCACGAACTGGGCAGTGGTGTGCAGCCTGGAGCTATCAGACTCGTAGGTATCCAGGTTGCTGTGGAGGGTGAAGTGAACTCCCGCTGCCGTGATGTAACCACGGGGGATGTGACGATAGATAGAATCATCAAACCCCCAGTAGTCAGCACGGAGAACGGTGAGACTCACGTACGCTGCCTGCTGCACGGCCATATCCACTGTGGAACCTACTGCCTCGTAGCTGTGGGCAATGCTCCTGCCATCATCCGACAGAATGTAGACGATAGCCCGGTAGCAGGTCTGGTCAAACTCTCGCTGCTGCTCGTAGACCTGGTACTCTGGTGCCCAACGGAACCCCAGATAGGTAACCATGTCTCTCAGCATCTCCGGATAACCGGCGGTGCTCTCACAGCGAGTCATCCGAACCACCTGCGGGTAGAACCTGAGATCCATCTGCAGATGATTTGGGAGGTTTTGATTAGACTCCGGTAGAAGAACAAGGATGTGGAAAACAACAACAAGGTTCAACGGACGATAAGGATGTTGAAAAGAACATGATATTGAAGCAACATCGGGAAAACGAGACCAAAAGTCCTGAGGTACTATGGAGAACCCAAAACACGTGAAATCCTAACTTGAAAGTTTAGGTGAGAACAGAAAACAACGTTGCACTTCCTTACCAGAAAAAGGGTGGGTGGGTGGGGAAAGAAGAAAAATGGCAGAATTCCTACTCTCACGTTTCATTTTTCCTGTATAGCTACAAAATAGTTTCTAGACTCAACTGCGACCAGTAAAAAGGGATCCTACAGGCAGACAGGCTCTGATACCATTTGTCGCACCCTGGCTTCTAAGGGATACTCATCGTACGAACTGGATAGCAGGTGCTTGGATTATGGGGCATAACTGCTCCCACGTCCCAGCTTCCTGGTAGGCCTGCGCTTATGCGCGACAACACAGGCCCTGCTATTCCACCGTCGATGTAAACTATCCACTAGAAGTCATAGGCACTACTGTCGACGTACTTCATATCAATCACGCACTGTACGTCAACAGCTTTGAACGAATGATGATCACAACTTATCTCTAAGACACAAAAGATTGAAATAAGGTTGCAAATGGCCTTCACTAAGGCAGAGATAGCAAATACAGTCATCCAGAGGACACATGTCCCAACATAGCATTCATTACATCAGCGGAAGCAATCAAAGGCGTCTGGGTACAGACAAATCCAACAGGCTTAAGAAGCCGGAGAAAAATAAAGAAGACGAAGCCCATCCACGTAGGTCCTGGATCCAGCCCTGGTCCAGCTAACTACTCGTCTGCAGTCTCGTCAAACTCCACGAAGTAGCCATCCTGGTGGTCATCGTAGCCGTAGTCGTAGTCTGCGTAAACCACAGCCCCAACGGGGTCAGTACATCCAAGTACTGGCAAGCAAGACTCACAGTTCACCAAAGTATAGCCCGTCAACACAAGCACAGATGACTTGGGTTCAACGGAAAGAAGGGGGTATATAAGATGCTGCAACTGGCTGCGCTAACCAACTACAGAGATTCTATCATATCCAACTATTAGAAAGGGGATAAGATCGAGGGTTGTAACCAACTGAAAGATAACTTCAAACAAACCCATCCTGGATCTCGCCCCTTATCCGAAGAAGCGATCCGAGGATAACTCACACAGTTGTGATAAGGTGAAATCAAGTTATTGTGTGAATAACCTATTACTAGTCAAGTTATTAATCATTGGGGTGTAACAGGTTTGATCATTATGTTTAAGTTGTCCTGAGTACTTGTTAGCCAGTACTTTCACCAAGTAATCCATAACCGCGGAAAACACGGCTTCTCGAGAAGATTATCCCTGCAGGGTTGCACCAATTTGGCCGTACACGTATGAATAACCCGTCAGATGGGATGCCTCCCACCAAGCGGGGCACTCAACACAACTCAACTCTTCTCCGCATCAAGCCCAAAGCACCTTGGGCGCACGGCTAATCGAGCCCAGAAGAAAATGGACCCTCATAGCACTCTAAGAACGTGTCCCCCTATATGCCGACTACAAAAGTTCCACCCTGCGCTGGGCTCGCAAAAACATGCATGCGGCAAATAGAAAGCACGAACTAAATGAGATGATTTGGACGAGATGCGAATCGAATCAAATTGAGGGGGGCGCCCATACTCGCTTCCCACATGCGGGTAGTGCGCTCATCATGGATCAGTAGACAAGACCCTTTTCCTATTAGGGTCGACACTAGCAGGCCTCAAAACCACACAGGGCCTCCTGCCGGTGCCTTATCATCAAATTATTATTAACAGTAAAAACATTGCATGATTGATTGATTGATTAAACATCGAGCCCCCAGAACATAATGAAATATAGTACTGAAATTAACGGGTAACAGACTCGAGCAAAACAACCTAAGCATGCTATTAAGACACTGGCTCCAACAATGGGTTGTAGGAGGGGTGATGAGGCAATATCATGGGTTAAAGGATTCATGTGATAGGTTCGTAACAGAAACATCTACCACTAAGGCTAGCAAGATATAGACAACGGAAAGTATCGGTAACCAGGGTTGAAAGGAACACGATGGTTCATGTGAGTGATAACTTGCCTGCAAACTCAACAGCTGGGTACTGAGCTAGATCCTCAGAAGGGGTGCTGTAGAGGTCGTCTGTCTCAACGTCGTCGTCTATTCGAGAAGAAGCAAACAAACAAAACAGGAATGTAAACAATCATTGCCATGGCATTGTGCACAATCAAGATGATGCATGACAAGTTAATAGTTGCATCAAAATAAACTGACTAACATGATAGCACAAATTAAATGGACCCATATGCAAGGGTTGCATATGGAAAAAGGATCCATTGAAAATAAGTGGAACAAATGATTTACAATTGTTTATTATGTGATAGTTGTTATCATGATGCATGCATGATGATGATGACAAGATAACAACAGATAACAATAATAGGTGCAAAGGAAAAGGAATAAAACAAGTTTAGAAATTATTTATTAAGTTTGGAAAATTTTTGTTACTTAAACATGCCACACATACAATTATTGTTTTCACCAATTTAAAGTGTGCAAAACAATTAACAAAATTTATATTTGAAAAGAACATCAAATTTTAGTGGGATTACATGTTTCACATTTTGAAAATTGAATTAGGATGAATTTATTATGAATTAAACAATATTAAACAAGTTTTAATTGAATTTAAAACAAGCTTAAATATTATTTGAATTTTATTTGTTCAAACCATAAATTCAAATTCACATTTGAGAAGTTCATACTTTGGTGGTTTGAAAACATATTTTGCATGTTCAAAATATTTTATATTAAGCAAGTTATGATTTTATCAATTTTAATTGAATTAAACAAGTATTAAATTATTTAGGCAATTTAAATTATTCAAAAAATGAAACAAATTTTATATTTGAATAGAACATTCAAAAAGGTGTGAAAAACATATTTTATTTGTATTATTTGGAAATAGTATGAATTATTTATGATTTATTGTAAATTACATTTGAATTATTCAAATTTGAAATTTAAATATATTTTGAAAACTCAAAATAGAACACAAATAAGTTATTTGGAAAGATTATGAAATTTGGAGCAATAAACATATACAGGTTTTATTTATAAGATTTACAGATTAAAAGTTATTGAATTTTAAAGTTTATTGCTTTATTCTGCTATTTAAAAGAAACAGAAAATGAAACAGAAATGTTTTTAATACTTTTGCTACCGTGCAGTGGGTCTACCCACACGCTGCCAGGGGGCCCCGCGGCCAGCGTGGCACGGTTAGAAGATGAGGTGGCGCAACGACTCGCTGACGGGTGGGACCGCGAGCGCGCGATGGGAAAAAGAAGAAAAGTGCGGCCGCTGGGTTTCGAACCCGCGACCCACCTCTCGCTTGCGCGGCTCGCTACCGCTGGGGTGGTGAAACGCTCGTGATGGGATACAGGAGAGTGGTAATAAGAGGCAAACACCGCGACGCGTTTCTCTGAAACTCAACTGACGGGCAGGGCATCGACCGCCGGCGCTACTGAAGCCAGATCGCGCCGTGCGCGTGCTTGTGCTTACGGGACCACGATCTGGAGGCGTGCAGGAGTTCGTGTGGTGCGTGCAGCGTGCAGACACGGAAGAAAAGGCGAGGGAGGAGGAGAGGAGAATGGGCGCACCTGCTACGGTCGAAGCAGACGAACAGAGGTGGCCGGCGGCGATACCGTGGAAGCGGGCGGCGAAACGAGCCCTCCTCGGGCTCAACGGAGGGCGGGAACGTGGACTAGGAACCACGGCGGTTCCATTCCAAGGGTCAGCAACCCCTCGAGGTGCCCGTGGAGACCGGCGGTGAGGGAGGCAGTGGTGGTTCGGTGTGGAAGTTCAGAAGAGCAGAAAGAACAGAGGGGGCTCGGGGGAAGAGGAAGAAGGGATCGGCGGCGCTAGGGTTAGGTATAGGCTAGGGCAGAGGGGGGGTAGGTTAGATATAGGGCTTGGAGCTTGTACGGCGAGCATCTAGCGGAGGGAGAGGCGATCGGGTGGCTCCGATGGGGTTCGTACGCAAATGACATCAGCTGGAGGTGGAAGACAGCGACAGGAGGGGGGTACTGGGCCAAGGTGGTAAACGGGCTGGGCTTTCTCCCCCCCTGGTTGAAACGTTTTTTCTCTTTTTTTTTTATTATTAGCTGTTCTGTTTTTTTTTTGTAGCTTGGCTTTTGAAATAAAAACATGGGTTTTTGTTTATAGAAAAAATTTGAGAAAATTAGGATAACTTTCTTAGTTGAAATGCAACCACTTGGTAGTTTTTGTTTTCAAAAACTTAATTGTTTGCTTGCTGTTTAAAAATTGCACCAATTTGATTGAAATTTGCAATATTAATTAATATAAGAAAAACAAGGCATTTTCAATAGGGTTTCCCCTAGGGTTTAAAAGTGATTTAAGGAATTCAAATTAGTGGTGAACTTCATGGATTCAAAGGATTAAAGATTTTGAGAAATGGCTTGAGTTTGGAAATGATTTGAAATTAATTGATTAAAGTGATTGATTGAATTAAGCAACAATTTAATAGTTGATCCAATATGAAATAATTGGAAGCAATTGATGTTTTGATTTTGCAATTCTTTATTTGAAAAGATTGTAACAGACAAGTGTGAAAACAACTGTTGATTAAAGATTGAATTTCATTAAGAAAACAATGCAACAGAACATAAGATGAGGATGATGCCATGATGCATTGCATAAATTAAACAAGGAACAGAAACACTAGGTAGTTTTCATACTTGGATGTTACAACAGGGTGTTCAACAGATTTCCTGATAGGCTTCAACATTTAGAATTATCGCGACGCTAGCGTTTGGTTGATTAATTCTTTAATTTTCAGAGGTTGGATAGCGACGAGGAGTTGATGCCTCACCTGTTGATGGAAGAAGAAGCTAACATCTACACCGATGAGGAGGAGCACTTGACAATCCTTGTTTGTCTTTTGTAACTTCAAGCAGACGAGGGATGTCGAGCGATGCCAAGTGACGTGGGGATGACTCTTGAACCTATCGGGTGAGACTACCCGGTCCAAGGCCCAAGACCTAGGCCCAAAGAGAGGTGTTACCATGTGCTACTAGAAGGCCCAACGAAGGCCCACCCGCAAGACTTGCGGGTCAAGACAAAAACTCCTATTCATAGTCTACTAGGACTCGTGTAACCCCCTCCTGGCTGCATATATAAAGACAAGAGGGAGGAGAGAAATACATCCAATCGGAGATCCAATCTAGAGAGAGGAAGATACTAGACTAGGCAATACACGGGATACCCCGTACGTCTCACCATGGCATCACCATTGTAAACAGCTCGACTATCTCGTCATAATAACCGATCAGACAAGCAGGAGTAAGGGTTTTACCTCTACGAGGGCCCCGAACCTGGGTAAATCTTGCCTCATTGTTAGCCATCGAGATCACCAGTGCGTACATCGTTCCTCTACTCGAAACCCTACCGGATCATCCGAGGGATTTGTCGACACGACTCTTCGACAATTGGCGCCGTCTGTGGGAACGACACGCGCTGGATCTACGGTCTCGCCGGCCTAATCTACATCAAGCTTAGGGTCCTCGACCCCCATGGATTTGATCTATTTTTGGCTCCTTCAACTTCATTGAGCACTCGTCGGCATCACGCACGGCCTTCATCGTCTACTTCGACATCGTTCTTCGCGCGCAGTCTGCAAGACAGCAGCAACGTATATATTGCGGATGCCATCAACGGTGACTCGGAACCCATCTGAGCAATTCCTTCGGTGGAAAGATGCGAAATCCAATTATCTATCAGCTCCAAAAAGAATCGGTGCATTCCGACCGTTAGATCTCCGTGGATGACCCGAACACTGAAGTCCTGTCAGAATCTGACGGAAATCCGCGCGACTTTGGTAAAATAATTCTCACAGTCGACTCGGACATTAATTCGAAGATCACACCGTTGAAAAGCTGAGGAATACAATCCCGTACCACTCTATTGTTTTTGAGCCAATTCCAACGGTTAGATCTCCGTCAACGGCTCGAGCACTGCGACACGTTTTGGATCTCCGCGAGTCTGCGAATCCAAATCGTGGATCCGAGTCCTATTTCGTTAATTTGCAAATCGACACAATGCCAAGCAAGGTTAACAAAACATGGCAACTCGCTATACTAGAGCCCGAGGGCTCGACATCAAAATTGCCCTCCGTGTACACACAACAAACATCGCAACCCCGCCACGTCGACTCGGTCCGCCGCGTCGACTCCTTTGTGAAGCATCGCGACTCCGCCGCGTCGAGTCCTTCAGGAAGCATCGCGACGCCGCCGCGACGACTCGGTTCGCCGCGTCGAGTCCTTCGGACAAACATCGCGACTCCGCCGCGTCGAGTCCTTCGGGAAGCATCGCGACTCCGCCGCGTCGACTCGGTCCGCCGCGTCGAGTCCTTCGGGAAGCATCACGACTCCGCCGCGTCGACTCGGTCCGCCGCGTCGAGTCCTTCGGGCAAACATCACGACTCCGCCGCGTCGACTCAGTCCGCCGCGTCGAGTCCTTCGACCAAACATCGCGACTCCGCCGCGTCGACTCGGTCCGCCGCGTCATGTCCTTCTGGCAAACATTGCGACTCCGCCGCGTCGATTTGGTCCGTCGCGTCGAGTCCTTCGGGAAAACATCGCGACTCCGCCGCGTCGATTCGGTCCGTCGCATCGAGTCCTTCGGACAAACATCATGACTCCGCCGCGTCGACTCGGTCCGCCGCGTCGATTCGTTCGAGCAAACATCGCGACTCCGCCGCGTCGACTCGGTCCGCCGCGTCGAGTCCTTCGGACAAACATCGCGACTCCGTCGCGTCCACTCGGTCTAGCTCGTCGAGTCCTTCCGGAAAATATCGCGACTCCGTCCAGAAAACATCGCGACTCCGCCGCACAGCTCCGCTGCATCGAATTCTCTCGACTAAGCGTCTCGGGGGCTATCCTTCGCCGCAACCACACTCGTTGATCAGGGGTTGTGCTGCAAATTAAACACACTCGACACTCGGGGCTGAGGCGCGAAACAGCTGCACTCGACACACGAGTCCGGTTCATCGATTCCGGCGACATTTGCCGACTCCGTCACTCGGCACCGCCTCGTCGACTACGACAGTGTAATACAAATATAAGTTACTCTTATACAAGTCGACAAATTTACTTTTTCATGTCTATAATCTGATGTGAAGCTACACATGACACTCGGGGGCTGCGCCACGCAAACTAAATGAATACTCGAGACCCGTCATGCTACGTGTTACACTACCGCATTTACACGCTACAACCCGAGTAGCTGATACTGCATGACGTCGACCCTTAACTCCGACCCGGTTTGCAGCAGCAACTGACAGGTTGGCAAGGAGCATAGACAATGGCTGTCAGGCTAACGAAAGGGCACAGCGTACGATGCAAAAGTCTGCGAGTCAAATCATTGCCTACCAACAGGTCATACTCAACTCCGCGAGTCGATAGATTGTTGGTTCACAACCAAGATTAACCCGAGCAATAATTTATTCCGTACATTTTGCTAGACACAACACTAATGTTACATTATTTAACCATATCCGATTATATGGCTGCAACTGTAACGCAGGAACTACAATGTCGACTGCAACTTCGACAGTCGACACAATCCTCCGTTCGGAGTCGACATAATCCTCCGCTCGGAGTCGACACATAACCTCCGCTCGGAGTCTACAATCGACACATATCCTCCGCCCGGAGTTGACAGTCGACACAATCCTCGCTCGGAGTCGACACATATCCTCCGCTCGGAGTCGACAGTCGACAGTTGACACAGATCCTCCGCTTGGAGTCGACACATACCCTCCTCAGGGAGTCGACGCATGTCCTCATCCGCGAGCCAACAGAAGACAAGCACACGGGGTTAGCTTCAGAACAACTTGAGCCTATGCCCGACTCTGCGAGTCGAACATAGCCTCGGGGGCTACTCCCATCGGGAGCACTGCCGTGCACCCGACAAATCGAAGAAGCAACGTTACAAGATCTTTGAGTCTATGCCCGATTACAAATAACCGCACATAGACTCGGGGGCTACTCCCATCGGGAGCGCTGGCTGCGCACCCAATGAGCGCTGGTCGCGCAACCGACGAGCGCTACGGGCGCCCTCGACGTACTACCACGTCGGAAGCATATGACACACTGGCCGCGTACCTAAGGAGCTCTGTCAGATTTCTTCGTCCAGATCCTTATTGTGGTCGTACAGACCGCATATTAACTCGGATGAAGAAAAGCAAAACATCAAACTTGTTCGTCTCGACGAGGCGCATATGATTACGCGGGCCAATTCGTGAAATAAGGAAATATTGAAGACTTTTAGGGTCCATCTTCTTGTGTGGACTCGGTGGCTGAGCGTCCACGTCAACTACACGACTTCCACGTCGTCGTGCGACTCCGCCACGTCCGCGTTAACTACACGACCTCCACCACGTCAACACTGTCCGCCTCGTCGACTCCGTCCGCCGTGTCGAGTACACCTCCACCGCGTCGACGCCATTCGCCTCGTCGACTACACGACTTCCTCGTCGACTCCGTCCACCGTGTCGAGTACACCTCCACCGCGTCGACGCCATCCGCCTCGTCGACTACACGACTTCCTCGTCGACTCCGTCCGCCGTGTCGAGTATACCTCTACCGCGTCGACTCTGTCCGCCGTGTCGAGTACACCTCCACCGCGTAGACGCCATCCGCCTTGTCGACTACACGACTTCCTCGTCGACTCCGTCCGCCGTGTCGAGTACACCTCCACCGCGTCGACTCTGTCCGTCATGTCAAGTACATCTCCACCGCTTCGACTCCCTCCGCCGTGTCGAGTACATCTCCACCGCGTCGACTCCCTCCGCCGTGTCGAGTACACCTCTTCCGCGTAATTACTGCACATCCTGCGGAAAAATGGGCGCACGACGGCATGCTTCCGGTCAAAAGCTGACACGATGGGCACTACGTGTCCTGCCCCAGAAACGTCACGTCCCATCGGGAGTAGGCGAGTGCGCGGTGACATCATTGCGCACCTCACAAACACGAAAACTCTTTCGTACGAGCATCAAGACGCGAAATTTCTTTCGCATAGTCACCCTGACACGAAATCTTTTTCGTATGGGCACATCAAGACGCGAAATTTCTTTCGCATAAGCACCCTGACACGAAATCTCCTTCGTATGGGCACATCAAGACGCGAAATTTCTTTCGCATAGTCACCCTGACACGAAATCTCTTTCGTATAGGCACATCAAGACAAAATTTCTTTTGTGTAAACTTCATAACGCGAAATCTCTTTCGCACAAGATCAAGAAGGAAGATCTCTTCACCCGAAGAATCGCAAGAACATGACCAAGGTAAAATCGCGAGTATGCGGCTCCCACAACTCTACCACACGATGTATTTACACATACTTATCCTTAATCGTTCGGCCGACTAGGCACTTCCGGATGTCGTATTCTTTCGAGTACGAAGGTAAGACCCAAGGATCTCTCTTTTGGGCCTGGAATCGCACTCAAGCTGCGTCCTCCGGTAAACTTTCCGTGTCAACAACACGAAGAAAAATCCTAGCGGACGCGCCGGGTACCCCTTTAGGTTAAGTTCGACTCGGTAAGACCTTAACGGCCGAGTTGCAACGATCACCTCGCCGGATTCGAGTCGGAGGTCTCGAATTCGTGTAGGCCAGAACCGTTTTTACCCTAGATGCAATTAATTGGCCCTGATCTTTCGGGAGAGCCAAACGACTGAGCCACATCCTTCTGCGAAAACAGCCAACACAAGGCACATTTATCACTCGATGCTCGAGTACGTGAGCGCTTCGCGCACAGGGTATACACCCTCAAAAACAGGCGATTGAATAACCAATCGAAGAAATCAAGAACGAACTTTGAGTGCTTACCCGACTATTCTCAGTCGAATAAACACTCGGGGGCTACTGACGTGGGGATGACTCCTAGACCTATCGGGTGAGTCTACCCGGTCCAAGGCCCAAGACCTAGGCCCAAAGAGAGGTGTTATCCTGTGCTACTAGAAGGCCCAACGAAGGCCCACCCGCATGACTTGCGGGTCAAGACAAGAACTCCTATTCGTAGTCTACTAGGACTCGTGTAACCCCCTCCTGGCTGCATATATAAAGACAGGAGGGAGGACAGAAAGACATCCAATCGGAGATCCAATCTGGAATCCAATCTAGAGAGAGGAAGATACAAGCCACAACTAGACTAGGCAATACACGGGATACCCCGTATGTCTCACCATGGCATCGCCATTGTAAACAACTCGACTATCTCGTCATAATAACCGATCAGACAAGCAGGAGTAAGGGTTTTACCTCTACGAGGGCCCCGAACCTGGGTAAATCTTGCCTCCTTGTTAGCCATAGAGATCACCAGTGCGTAGATCGTTCCTCTACTCGAAACCCTACCGGATCATCCGAGGGATTTGTCGACACGACTCTTCGACACCAAGGGATTCCCCTCCCTCCCTGGTTCTATAGGGATTCACACTCTCAATGAGGCTCCTCCGTTGATATGTCCTACGTATCGCGCTCGACGGGGATACATACGGACTTGTTCTTTGAGAACACACTTTTTCTCACCCCGTTGGAGACCAAAGACCGAGAAGTGTCGCTGTCCATCATGTCCGGTAGCAAGATCCCAAAACTTAGATAGATCAACACTCATAACATATTTAAGCCTCGCTATATCGAGCTATCTGAGCATGGTCAACCGCATTTGTGAATTTTCTCTAAATGAAGTGCGAGAGATATCAATCTGCACCCTAGAGGCCTATGAGAAAACCCTAGGCGCTTCCCGCCTCCTCCGTTCCCATTCGAGAATAGATAGGACCCTCCTCCTCTCCTTGCCCCTTTGGCGAGGGAGGGCGTGGTGACCTCAAAGGTATGCTTGACGATGTAGTTAGGTCACTAAAGTTAAAGTTTCGTCCATCGATGGCTATGGCAACATTGTTTGGAACAAGAATAAGGTTTTCCTGTCTCCTCGTCCATCTCGTCGTCGACAGTCTTGCCGGTGGTGTTGATTTGGTCGGGGAATCGTTTAATCGAGGCTCTCTTGGAGTAGTGCATCTCGTTTTATCTATGTATATTTTGGGATTGGTATCAGGAGATTCAAATTGATTCAAGAGTTAAGTGTTGACGACTTCGGCTATACGGCACTAGTTCTTAGGACACATGAAGACGAATTCCCGAGTATCATCAACAAAGTTAGGCCAGCTCCAGTAGGAGAGCGGAAATAGTGACCCATCAGCGGCTCGCTCTGGTGGGCGTAGTGGTTGTTAGGTGGTAGAAGAATCTCGATGTAATTTTTTTATTATGTCTTGGCTGCTTTGTACTTCCGTTGAAATTTTATAATAGGTCTGGATGCTTTTGCAAAGACATATCAATTTGCAACTGCCTCCTTCTTGTCCATGGTTGATAGTGTACTAATGAGCATAATACACATGTCGAGGAAGGACATCACAGAAAACAAAGTCAACATGTCCACAAGACCTTAAACGCACCTGTCGGAGAGAGCTCGTCTGTCCTAGACAGGATAGCTCTCAAAGGTTTGAACACTGGGGGCTAAACACACTTCCTTCGCTTCCAGAGGAGGCTCCGAAAGAGAAGCTTGAACACGAAAACAATGGCGACACACAGAGTTTACCCAGGTTCAGGCCACCAGTGTGGTGTAAAACCCTACTCATGCTTGTCTGATGAATTGCACTGTGTTGATTACAGTACAAAGACGAGCTTGTGCTCGAAACAGACTGCTTGGGCTCTACAATGGTTTGAGCTCCCTTTGTTCAAGGTCGGTGGTGACCTTCTTATACTGGCGTTTGGACCTCATTCCCGCTCACTTGGCGGGAAAGGGTTACCACAAAGTGCCAAAGGGAGGAGCGTCTCGTACTTATGCGCCTCCTGCGCGGTCCTCGTCGCTGGGGGACAACTCCACCATCCATGGTGTCATGGTGGGGGAGCCCGGTGACGCCGCCTTTGTCTTGTAGCGTGGTCTTGGTATTCTTGCACCAAAGGGACAATCTTTGGAAACCCCTTTGGCCGCCACAGCTGTCCCCCCCCGGACTTTATACACCAGAATGGAAACTGGGGACAAAGCGGGCCTGCACACCTGCGCGGCTTCTGTCATAGCACGGATATGCGGCCTTTATCCGCACATGCCTTGTCCCCCTCCAGGCGGGCGAGTCCCTTCGAGAGGAGCGAAGTGGCGGGGTCGAGCTCCTCCCGAAAGGAAGGTGCGCCAAGCCTCACCGTCGGGGACTTTAGGGAGCCCGAGAAAGAAGTGCCAAACCTCCTCAAGGCCCTGATCACCCGGTGACCTTCAAGAGATGCTCGTTGGGCCGGGCAGCAGCAGACGGGCCAGTGTACCCGGTATCCAAAGGCCCGACAGTAGCCCCCGGCCCGCGAGGCACACGTGCCCGCAGGATACGAGAAGACGTGAGGCCACCGCTGCCTACCCGGCGTGCGGCGCGTGGCGTGACGGTTCGCGCACCACCTCCCACGACTGATTAGACGTGGGGACAACGGCTCTCTAAGCCACAGACCGATAGTTCGTGGAGGCTTAGGGAACCGTACCGCGGCCTCCTTCTTGGCTTCCGCGCGCCTCCTCTTCTTCCCCTTTCCTTCTTAGACCGAAGCGGTTCCCCTTCGCTTTCCCTGCAACTCGCCGTTGCTCTTCGACAGTGTACCTTGACTCCCATGATTGCGCCCTCCTCCATGGATGATGGCCATATGAAGAAGTCCCGACGCATGGCGGTGCACTCTTCCAATGAGCACGCCGCCACTGTTCTTCTCGCGGGTACAACCGACCTTGATGACCTCTCCCCGATGATGTACCCGATCTTCTTCTGGTCGGTGGTCGCGTGGGTGATCCCCCTTCTCTTCCTTCTTCTATGCCATCCTTGATCACTACCGCATCCACCTCCTCCATCTTTCCCCTGGTTCCACCCTGACCTTTCCGCCTTTGCTTTTTTACCGTGAGGCCTTCCTGGGCGTGAAGCCCTCCATAGCTCTCTTCTGCTGCTTCTTCGATCTAAAAGAGGATCAGGCAGAGCCCGGCATCAGGGACCTCTCCTTCCGCCTGGGGACTGGTCTGGGGGCCGCGTTCCCCCAGATGGAGATCCCCCTGAGGTCCCTGGTTTCCGCTCGTCGTGGCTGTACGTAGATGCCCGGGAAGCTTGCGACCTGCTGGAGTTCCCTTCGTACCCTCCCGTGCGCCACTCGGGGTGGCGGTCGGAGGAGCTCTACGGCAGTAGTCTTCAACCTATGATGGAGCTCATACATGAGCTTCACGGCTTCGTACTCACCTTCGAGATTCTTGTTTCGGAGATGGTGCGGAGGCGCCTCGCCCGCTTGCAGCTGTTGGGAATATGCCCTAGAGGCAATCATGTATGATGTAATTCCCAATGTATTCATAAAGTTATTAAGTTTTCCTTGTTTTGAACATTTGATATATGTCATTGAATATGTGATTCGATTGTGGAACTATGTATTCATGTTGTTCATGCTCAATTGTCCTTGGTCACTAAGGTTGTGCTGGACACACACCCTAGACTAATGTGAGTGTTGGCTGATGACACGGTTCCACTTGTCATGGGCATGGCGATGCCATTCCAACGTTCACAGACTTGGCTAAAGAGTTTAGCAAGTCGGACTGACCCATATTGAGATGCAACGAGCAAGTCGTCATTTGAATGTCTCAATCAATATAATCCTTAGACCTGAGGTTGTCGCACAATCCAAGTTGTGAATCACCGACTTAGGTTTTGACAAACGTTGTTCTGTGACAAGGCAGTTATAAAGGCAGAGTTCGGGTCGACTGAGAAGCAAGCTGCGTGATGTGGATAATCAAGATGGGATTTCCCCCCTCCGAATGGAGAGATATTCTCTGGGCCCTCTAGAGTGATATGATTCCGGAAGCATGGCCATGCGCGACTCGGTTAAGTATTAACTGAGTCTGTTGACTAAGAGTTAGTCAGATGAATCATATATCACAGACCGAGAAGAGAGTTGAGCTATTTAAGGGATGACGATAATTCGCCTATAGTTCGACAAGGTATATCGTAAGGCAAAAGGGACTCAGATGAAAGTCACATTAGAATGTATGTCGTCATGAGTCTATGGCACTTGGCAGTCGGCACGTTCTGCTAGGAGCCGCTACCGATTGATCGATTGGGAGTCGGACTCCAATCGTGTCCAAGTCGCCATAAGCCTGCAGGGTCGCACACTTAAGAGCTGGAGCAAGTATATTGGTCGGGTTGGACCCGAACCGGAAATTGACTGAATTAGCGAGTTGGACTCACAGAGGGAATGGGCCACAAGCGTTGTGAAGCCCACTACCACTCGCTATATAAAGAGGGGCGCAGGTTTCCCAGCGGACACGTTATTCCACTCCCACGCGTTGGGAACACTAGCCCCACTCAGTCCAGCCGCCGCACCGGACCTAGCAGTCCGCCGTCGGATTCATGTGTGGAATCTCAAATTTCAAATAAAGCATCATGTCATCATAATGCATTCATGTGTGGAATCTCAAATTTCAAATAAATTCAAATCAACATGTTTCACACTTGGTCTGTTACAACCTTTTCAAATAAAATATTCAAATAAAACAATTTAATTGTTTTCCATAAACTCGATTTTCCAAATAAGTGAGTTGAGTAATTTTCAACTAATTCAATTATTGCAAACATTCAAGCAAATTCATTTAAATTTCAAACATCAACAAATATTTAAAATTTTGAAAAACAAAAGTTGGTGCAACTGGGCATTTTCAGTAAGGAACTTATAAAAAATTATCACCATAATTTTTAGGGTCCCAAAAAAAACCCCTTCTTTTCCTCCTCTTTTCTTTTCTACAAAAAAAAGAAAAAAGAAAAAAGGAAATAAAATAAAACAACAGTGGGGGAGGCAGGCCACAAAGGCCCACCTACAACCCCGATCCAGCCCAATACCCCTAGCGCCTTCTTCCTCATACGGACAGAGACCAGGGAGCAGGTAAGCTCCTGTGGAGGGGAGCCCTCCACGTCCCTCCACCTGCTCCCCTCCTTTTCCCATCCATAAAGCCACCACCAGGAGCGTCCCCGAACCCTAGCCCCTTCCTCCTTCCTCCTTGCCGCCGCCATCCTCCTTCTTCCTCCTCTGCTCCCTCTTTTCTCTGAACCGAGCGGGAGAGCTCGGAGCACCTCGTCGTTGCCCCACCGCCATGGCCACCGTCGGGACAGTCTAGCTGCGGGAACGGAAACGCCGACGTTCCCTCTCCACGCTGGACGCCACGACTGGGCCGAAGGCGCACCAGGACGACGCCGGCAGCGCCCTCCGTCCCCCTCCTCCGTTCGGCAAGGTTCAGAGGCCTGCCGGACAGGCCGCACCTCGACGCCCTTCTCCTACGTCGTCTACAAGTCCCGGTGAGCACGTCTCCGTCGCGCCCCAAGGACCCTAGGTGAGCCTCTCGTCCTCCGGGACACCTCCTCCCTGCCTTCCCCCTGCTCTGGTTGCCGCTGTCGTGCGCCGCCCGCGTTAGATCGTCGTCGTTCGCCTACAGTTACGAGCAGGCCGCAGCCTCCCGTTTTCTTCAGTTCCGTCAGAAGAACTCCGCGGCCTTACACCTTATCCTATTTTGGATCTGTATCCTTTACACAAACGCAGCCTCAGCCCAGTGGCTAAGGCCCATCATCCGCACCCCTGAGATCCCTAGTTCGAATCCCCGCGGAGGCAATATGCCCAACCTTTTTTTGGGATTTATTTCCCGCGGCCAACCCCACATGTCATTGACCCTGAAGGCCACGTGTCGCTGGGCCCCATCTGTCAGTGGTAAAAAAAATGCGGGTATGGCCTAGCCCCGGTATAAAACGTTTGGGCCTTTTTCTTTTGTTCTGGGATTTCAGAAAACAGATTCAAAACTTAATTTGTAAAATCAATAACTAATTGAAAAATGCTCCAATTGGAATGATTCAAATTTCTGTAGATTCATAACTGTGTGAACTTTCGAAATATGTAAAAATGTCAACATGTTTCTGTAATAATTTGTGCACTAAATATTTAAATACAGAAAATGGAATAAAAACTGAAATCTTGCAAAATTCATAACTTGAGTTCTGATCACCCAAATTGAGCAAACTTGAGCTCTAAAAATTTGTCTTAACAAACTCTACACAATGGTATTTTACTTGGGCACAGTTGGATAAAAGTGGACCACGAAAACAACCATTTTCTGTTCTGACCAGAAAAGAAAAGAGAAAAGATTAATGATCCAAAACTTATGTTTAATATCTCAAAATGTTCAGTGAAACATTGTCCACATGTTTTTAAGTATTTCCCATGCTTTTGTAACTGAAAGTACCTCTTTTTAAATTGTTTACCAAAAATGGCAGAAATGAAAACAATAAGAATTAATTCTTATTTATTATTTTCTTCACCCAAAAATTATGGAAACTATACCAAAATGGAAAGAACTTCAATTAATAACAGAAAAGCATCATTTCATGCATGTGGGAATACTATTGATGTATTGGTCTTATTAAAATTAATAATAGGCCACTAAGATAAATATGAGAGGTTTCCAAATAATGCAAACTTATTTGGGACACTCATTTAACTTGATGATCATGTCCATGATCTCTTACTTGCATTAAAATGTCATGCATCATCCCATGTTTGTGCATTATGCCATGTTATTGATTGTCCGTCTCTCTTCGTTGTTTGTTTGCTTCTTCTCGAATAGACGACGACGTTGAGACATACGAGGTTACGATACCACTTCAGAGGAGTTAGCTCAGTACCAGGCTACTGAGTTTGCAGGCAAGTATTCACTCACATGAACAATTGTGTCCGTTCCACACTTGATACTGATACTTTCCGTTGTCTAATCTGCTAGCCTTATGATTCGTTGCTTGTGTTCCGATCCTATCACATGTCATCCTGCAGCCATGAATATAGCCTCACCCCCACACCTACAACCTTGTTGTTTGTTAGCCTGTGTCGTAGTATCATGCTTAGGTTTGTTTGTGCTCGAGTCTTGTTGTCATTTATCTTATCACCTGTTTAGTTTGATAGATGGGCTTGTTATAATCAATATCATGTTAATGTTTGGGGTAATAATAATTTGATGATAAGGCACCGGCAGGAGGCCCGGGTTAGGGTTTTGAAGCCTGCTAGTGTCGACCCTAATTAGGAAAAGGGTCTTGTCCTATGATCCATGATGAGCGTGCTCACCGCATCCGGGTGGTCGTATGGAACCCCCCTCGACCTTGACCTGATCCACAGTTTGTCCAAAGAGCCACACTTAGTTCGGGTGTTCCATTTGCGCATACGCATGAATGGGTCGTGCCCATGGTTGATGATGATGATGAAGCATACATATAGGGCGAGGCCTGTGGTGCCGGGGGGTGTGGTTTTCACCCTTGCGCTTAGGTTAGGTCGGACTGGCCGGGACCTTATAGCTCCGTGGCTCCTAGGACAGGTTGCAGAGATGGTTCGAGTCGTGTTGAGTCCACCTGAGTTTTAGTTGGTGGCTCGAGTGTGTACGGGTACTGGAGCACACCCTGCAGGGATGAATCTTCTCGAGAAGCCGTGTTGTCCGCGGTTATGTGACGACTTGGTGAAAGTGCTGGCTAACAAGTACTCCGAAAACTTACACCTAATTAATAATAATTTGACTAGTAATAGGCATATTGTCACAATAACCTGAACCTTCATTAATCCAACTGTGTGGGTTATCCTCGGATTGCTTCTTTGGATAAGGGGCGAGATCCAGGATGGGTTTGTTTGAGGTTAGTGGTAGTTGGCTCCGATGCGCTATCTTATCCCTTTCTTTTAGCCGGATGTTGTAGCGTGTCTCTGTAGTTGGTTAGTGCAGCCCGCTGCCACACCTTTGTATCACCTATCTTCCGTTGAACCCAAAGCATCTGTACTTGGTGTTGTCGGGTACACTTTGGTATCTTGTGCGTCTTTCTTGCCAGTACTCGTCCGTACTGACCACTTTGGGGCTGCTGGTTCTGCAGACTACCTTTCCGAGGATCCCCATGGTAGCTACTACGTGGAGTATGACGAGGCTATTGACGAGTAGATAGCGGACCCGGGCAGGATCCGAGACTTCGTGGATGGGATCCGTTCTTTTCGTTTTCGGCCTCTTAGGCCTATTTGGATCTTGTCTGTATCTCAGACACTTTGTTTGCTTCCGCTGTGATGTAATGATGACTTGTTGGGACATGTGTCCTCTGCATGACTGTATTTGCTATCTCTGCTCTAGTGAGAGCGTTTGCCACTTATTTCTATTTCTTTGTGTCTTAGAGATTTGTTGTGATATCACTTGTTCAAATGCCGTTGACGTACCATGTGTGTATGTTATGAAGTACGTCAATGGAAGTATTCGGATTCCTATTGGATGGTTTCACAGACGATGAATAGTAGAGAATGGTTTTCACACGTTTACGTGCGGCCTACTCATATTGAGATGCGGGTGCAGGTAGGCCCCGTAAGCCAATTATCTACTATTTAGCGGGCTGTGTGTATCCTCTAGAAGTCCGGGTGCGACAAATGGTATCAGAGCCTGTCTGCCTGTAGGATCCCTTTTACTGGTCACAGTTGAGTCTAGAAACTATTTTGTAGCTATATAGGAAAAATGAAACGTGAGAGTAGGAATTCTGTTCTTTTATTTCTTTCCCCACCCACCCTCCCTTTTCTGGTAAGGAAGTGCAACGTTGTTTTTCTCTTCTCACCTAAACTGTCAAGTTAGGATTTCATGTATCCTGGTTTCTCGAGGATGGTTATATCTACTAGACCATAGGAGTGGAGGTGGTTGTGACACGATTTTCGTGTTGCCTACTCACGATTGAGAATGGTGGCAAATAAGCCCCGGAAGCAGATCCTCTATTCCTTAAGCAGTAGATATTGATCCTCTAGAAGCCCGGATGGGTTTTTCCGTAGTACCTCAGGTGTTTGTGGTCTCGTGTTTTCCAGTTGTTGCTTCGATATCATCCTTCACAAATCGTCTCTTCCGTTGTAACAACTTATCTGTTGATTCGTTGTTAACCTCCACCCGTTTTGTTCCGGAGATTTTCTTCTTCAACACCGCATCCGTGTGGTACGCGAACCATTTATGGTGAACGTTGAGGGTAGTATATGTTTGCTCCATGCTACCTTCTTACCGTCTGAAGTAAGCCTTGTAAGCACTTATATTGGATTTTGTTTTCCGGTTAGTGTGTTAATCTTGGTATCCTCTTTAGGATGGAAAGTGGTGACGAAGAACCCACACTGCCACCCGAGATGGGGAAAGTGTTGTCTCAGATGACACAAGTTATAAGGCAGATGCAGCAGAACCAAGACCTTGGGAGTAATGGCAACGCCCGTGTGTCTATTCGGGAGTTCCTTGAGCTCAATCCGCGCACGTTTGATACCTCCTCCGAGCCATTGGATGCTCATGACTGGCTCCGTGAAATGAACCGTACTCTTATGGTAGCTCATGTGGCTGACGAGGACCGTGTTCCTTACGTGACCTACCTTCTCCATGGACAATCCATGTCTTGGTGGGAGAACTTCCAAGAAACGAGAGGTCCTAGTGTGGCAATCACATGGGAGGATTTCAAGCAAGCCTTCGTGCGCCATCACATTCCCGATGGGCTCATGGAGAGAAGGCGTGAGGAATTCTATTCTTTCACACAAGGCAATTTGGACGTTCTCGAATACCAAAGAGAGTTCAATCGCCTGGCTCGCTACGCCGGAGATGAAGTCTCCACGGAAGCGAGAAAGATGGCAAGGTTCCGCAGGGGTCTCAACCCGGAACTCAAGTATGCTCTCACCAACGTCAAGGCCAAGAATTTTGAGGACCTCATCAACATCGCTCTAAATGAGAGCATGGGCGCAAGTTGGTTGAGGAATCTCGTAAGCACTCTCGTGAACAGGCTAATCTCTCAAAAGCTATCATGCCTCCACAAAAACGAAGAGTTTGGGTTCCATATACCACTCCAACACCGCCCATCTGCTTGCCAAGCCCGGCAGGATTTCTTGCCCGCCCTCCCACCCCAGTGGTATCTTCAGGAGGTGCTCCATCTCAGCCAGGTCCAACAAATCCTCGTTCTGTTGTTACATGCTACAAGTGTGGACAGCCGGGCCACTATTCCGATAAGTGTCCGCAAAGGCACTTCTTTCCACCTCCACCTCGCCACAGGTCAACCCCGACAAGAATACGTGGTCCTCCGTTGGGTTGCTACAACAGCAACGAGCTTGGCATGAGAACCGTCAAGGTGAACCATGTCAAGGCCCATGGAGTAGAAGAATCTCTAGAGGTTGTAATGGGCACACTTCTTGTGAACTCGTTTCATGCTAAAGTCTTGTTCGATTCTGGTGCTTCACACTCTTTCATCTCTCAATGCTTTGCAAACACCAGTAAAATCAACTTCGAACAGTTGTCAATCCCTCTCCTAGTGAAATCACCGGGATCTAGCTGGCAAAGCAATAAAGTTAGCCAGAACATCGAGATCACAATTGGAAACCTTCCATTCCAGGCATCTCTGATAGCTCTCCACTCTTCAGATATTGATGTCATTCTTGGGATGGATTGGCTGGTAGCCAACAAAGCAGACATTGATTGTCCTGCTAAGTCTGTCAAAATCACACACCCTTCTGGCCAGATAGTCTACTTCCATGCTGAAAATCCAGTTGTTCAACTCTACACTCTCAATGCAAATCCCCTACCATCTATTGAAACTGTTCCGGTGGTTTGTGACTTCCCCGATGTCTTTCCAGAAGAATTGCCAGGAATGCCTCCTGACAGAGCTGTTGAGTTCGTCATAGAACTTGAACCAGGCACTGCTCCAATCTCCAAGTATCCATACAAGATAGCTCCTCCTGAACTGAAATTGTTAAAGGAGCAAATCGATATGTACATGGAAAAAGGTTACATTCAACCTAGTTCCTCGGCTTGGGGATGCCCAACTCTCTTTGTGGCAAAGAACGATCAAACATAGAGACTCGTTGTTGACTATCGTCCTCTTAACGAGAAAACCATCAAAAATAAGTATCCAATTCCTCGCATCGATGATCTCTTTGATCAACTTCCTGGGGCCTCTATATTCTCCAAGTTGGACTTGAGAATGGGTTACCATCAAATAAAGATCAGAAAAGAGGATGTTCCAAAGACAGCCTTTGTCACTCGCTTCGGTCGCTATGAATACACCGTCATGTCCTTTGGCCTCACCAATGCACCGGCGACTTTCTATCGACTCATGAACTCCGTCTTCCATGAATACCTCGACAAGTTCGTTGTGGTATATCTTGATGATATTCTTGTCTACTCCAAATCCGAGAAAGAGCATGAAGAACATCTTCGTCTCACTCTCATGAAGCTTCGCGAGCATCGCCTCTATGCCAAGTTTTCCAAATGTGAGTTCTGGATTTCCGAAGTCACTTACCTTGGTCATGTCATATCTGCCAAGGGCATAGCCATTGACCCAGAAAAGGTTAAGGCCATTGTAGATTGGGAACCTCCAAAGACGGTGAAGCAAGTCAGAAGTTTTCTTGGTTTGGCTAGCTATTGTCGTCGCTTCGTCCAAAACTTCTCCAAGATAGCCAAACCTCTCACTGACCTCACAAAGAAGGACAAGAAGTTCGTCTGGTCTCCACAATGTGATGAAAGCTTCAATCTCCTGAAGACTAAACTCACTTCTACACCAGTTCTGGTTGGCCCAGATCCTTCCAAACCTTTCCAAATATTCTGTGATGTTTCTCTCCAAGGTCTAGGTGCAGTTCTCATGCAAGAACGTCAAGTTGTGGCTTATGCTTCTCGCCAGTTGAACACACATGAGCTCAACTATCCTATTCATGACCTTGAGCTTGCAGCAGTTGTCTTTGCCCTCAAGAAATGGAGACAATACTTGTTGGGTAATCGCACTGAGATCTTTTCTGACCACAACAGTCTAAAGTACATCTTCAGTCAGCCAGATCTGAAACTCAGACAAAGGAGATGGGTTGAGAAGATAAAAAACTTTGATCTCACCATCTCTGACACTTTAGGCAAGGCTAATGTAATGGCCGACGCTCTCAGTCGCAAGTCCTATTGCAACAATCTCATGATCATGGAAAGCCAACCTCCTCTTCACGAAGAATTCCAAAAGCTGAATCTTGGACTTGTTCCTCAAGGCTATCTTGCAAACTTGACAGCCAGTCCAACGCTTGAGGACAAGATTCGTTCTGAACAACTTTGTGATGCTGAGATCAAGAAGATCGCAAAGAACATCAAAGCAGGCAATGTGAAGTATGAGTGCTTCTCAATTGATGACAAGGGAACAGTGTTTTTCAAAGGACGCATTGCAGTTCCCGAAATCCAAAGCCTGAAAGATGTGATTCTCAAGGAGGCACATGATACTCCTCTTTCCATACACCCTGGAAGTACAAAGATGTACCAGGATCTCAAAACAATGTATTGGTGGTCTGGCATGAAGCGTGAAATTGCTAAATATGTCTCTGAATGCGATGTTTATCAACGTGTCAAAGCAGTTCATCAGAAATCAGCGGGTCTTCTCCAACCTCTGAAAATTCCTGAATGGAAGTGGGACATGATTGAAATGGACTTCGTCACTGGTTTTCCAAAGTCCAAGAGGGGCAACGATGCAATCTTCATTGTCATTTATCGACTCACTAAAGTCGCTCATTTCTTCCCTGTTAAAGAAACAATCTCAGCTAGTCAATTGGCAGAGCTCTATACAACAAAGATTGCTCCTCTTCATGGTATTCCATTGGAAATAAGCTCAGACCGTGGAAGCATCTTCACTTCTCATTTCTGGAAAAGCTTTCAAGAAGCTTTGGGCACTAAGCTTCTGTTCAGCACAACCTATCATCCTCAGTCTCAAGGGCAAGTTGAAAGAGTCAATCAGATTCTCGAGGATATGCTCAGAGCATGTGGTCTCTCTTTTGGCATGAAATGGGAGGAATGTCTTCCATATGCTGAATTCTCCTACAACAACAGCTTCCAGGGAAGCCTAGGCATGGCACCTTTCGAGGCTCTCTATGGTCGCAGATGCAGGAGTCCAATCAATTGGTCTGGAGCTGGTGAACGCTCACTCTTTGGTACTGACATTGTTAAGGAGGCCGAAGAGAAAGTCCGCATCATTCGTGACAATCTGAAGATTGCTCAGTCTCGTCAGAAAAGCTACTATGACAGCAAACACAGGGACATGGTCTATGCAGCTGGAGACAAAGCATATCTCTGTGTTACTCCCCTAAGAGGCACTCATCGTTTTGGTGTCAAAGGAAAGCTTGCTCCACGTTATATTGGTCCCTTCAACATTCTCTCAAGGCGTGCAGAAAATGCCTATCGTCTTGAACTTCCAGAAAATCTATCCAAGGTGCACGATGTCTTTCACGTGTCACAGCTCAAGAAGTGCTTCAAAGACCCAGGTCGTGCAGTTGATCATGATTCCATTGAACTGCAAGAAGACCTATCTTATGAGGAGCACCCTATTCGCATTCTCGATGAGAACGAGCGAAAAACTCGCAACAAGAGCACCAAGTTCTTAAAAGTGCAGTGGTCTCATCATTCCGATAAAGAGGCAACGTGGGAGACCAAAGAGGATCTTTGCAAGAAGTATCCAGACCTTTTCTCTTCTCAGTAGGAATCTCGGGGCGCGATTCCTTCAAGGGGGGGCGTTTTGTAACATCCCAAGTAGGAAAATTCCCCTTTTGCAATGTTGTTTCTTGATTTCTAATTAATGCATCATGTCATCATAATGCATTCATGTGTGGAATCTCAAATTTCAAATAAATTCAAATCAACATGTTTCACACTTGGTCTGTTACAACCTTTTCAAATAAAATATTCAAATCATACAATTTAATTATTTTCCATAAACTTGATTTTCCAAATAAGTGACTTGGGTAATTTTCAACTAATTCAATTATTGCAAACATTCAAGCAAATTCATTTAAATTATAAACAACAACAAATATTTAAAATTTTGAAAAACAAAAGTTGGTGCAACTGGGCATTTTCAGTAAGGAACTTATAAAAAATTATCACCATAATTTTTAGGGTCCCAAAAAAACCCCTTTCTTTTCCTCCTCTTTTCTTTTCTACAAAAAAAAAGAAAAAAGAAAAAAGGAAATAAAATAAAACAACAGTGGGGGAGGCAGGCCACAAAGGCCCACCTACAACCCCGATCCAGCCCAATACCCCTAGCGTCTTCTTCCACGTACGGACAGAGACCAAGGAGCAGGTAAGCTCCTGTGCAGGGGAGCCCTCCACGTCCCTCCACCTGCTCCCCTCCTTTTCCCCTCCATAAAGCCACCACCAGGAGTGTCCCCGAACCCTAGCCCCTTCCTCCTTCCTTCTTGCCGCCTCCATCCTCCTTCTTCCTCCCCTGCTCCCTCTTTTCTCTGAACCGAGCGGGAGAGCTCGGAGCACCTCGTCGTTGCCCCACCGCCATGGCCACCGTCGGGACAGTCTAGCTGCGGGAACGGAAACGCCGACGTTCCCTCTCCACGCTGGACGCCACGACCGAGCCGAAGGCGCACCAGGACGACGCCGGCAGCGCCCTCCGTCCCCCTCCTCCGTTCGGCAAGGTTCAGAGGCCTGCCGGACAGGCCGCACCTCGACGCCCTTCTCCTACGTCGTCTACAAGTCCCGGTGAGCACGTCTCCGTCGCGCCCCAAGGACCCTCGGTGAGCCTCTCGTCCTCCGGGACACCTCCTCCCTGCCTTCCCCCTACCCTGGTTGCCGCCGTCGTGCGCCGCCCGCGTTAGATCGTCGTCGTTCGCCTACAGTTACGAGCAGGCCGCAGCCTCCCGTTTTCTTCAGTTTCGTCAGAAGAACTCCGCGGCCTTACACCTTATCCTATTTTGGATCTGTATCCCTTACACAAACGCAGCCTCAGCCCAGTGGCTAAGGCCCATCATTCGCACCCCTGAGATCCCTAGTTCGAATCCCCGCGGAGGCAATATGCCCAACCTTTTTTTGGGATTTATTTCCCGCGGCCAACCCCACATGTCATTGACCCTGGAGGCCACGTGTCGCTGGGCCCCATCTGTCAGTGGTAAAAAAATGCGGGTATAGCCTAGCCCCGGTATAAAACGTTTGGGCCTTTTTCTTTTGTTCTGGGATTTCAGAAAACAGATTCAAAACTTAATTTGTAAAATCAATAACTAATTGAAAAATGCTCCAATTGGAATGATTCAAATTTCTGTAGATTCATAACTGTGAGCACTTTCGAAATATGTAAAAATGTCAACATGTTTCTGTAATAATTTGTGCACTAAATATTTAAATACAGAAAATGGAATAAAAACTGAAATCTTGCAAAATTCATAACTTGAGTTCTGATCACCCAAATTGAGCAAACTTGAGCTCTAAAATTTTTTCTTAACAAAATCTACACAATGGTATTTTACTTGGGCACAGTTGGATAAAAGTGGACCACGAAAACAACCATTTTCTGTTCTGGCCAGAAAAGAAAAGAGAAAAGAAAATGACATAACTAAATTCAATAATGATTCAAAAATTATGTTTAATATCTCAAAATGTTCAGTGAAACATTGTCCACATGTTTTTAAGTATTTCCCATGCTTTTGTAACTGAAAGTACCTCTTTTTAAATTGTTTACCAAAAATGGCAGAAATGAAAACAATAAGAATTAATTCTTATTTATTATTTTCTTCACCCAAAAATTATGGAAACTATACCAAAATGGAAAGAACTTCAATTAATAACAGAAAAGCATCATTTCATGCATGTGGGAATACTATTGATGTATTGGTCTTATTAAAATGAATAATAGGCCACTAAGATAAATATGAGAGGTTTCCAAATAATGCAAACTTATTTGGGACACTCATTTGACTTGATGATCATGTCCATGATCTCTTACTTGCATTAAAATGTCATGCATCATCCCATGTTTGTGCATTATGCCATGTTATTGATTGTCCGCCTCTCTTCGTTGTTTGTTTGCTTCTTCTCGAATAGACGACGACGTTGAGACATACGAGGTTTACGATACCACTTCAGAGGAGTTAGCTCAGTACCAGGCTACTGAGTTTGCAGGAAAGTATTCACTCATATGAACCATTGTGTCCGTTCCACACTTGATACCGATACTTTCCGTTGTCTAATCTGCTAGCCTTATGATTCGTTGCTTGTGTTCCGATCCTATCACATGTCATCCTGCAGCCATGAATATAGCCTCACCCCCACACCTACAACCTTGTTGTTTGTTAGCCTGTGTCGTAGTATCATGCTTAGGTTTGTTTGTGCTCGAGTCTTGTTGTCATTTATCTTATCACCTGTTTAGTTTGATAGATGGGCTTGTTATAATCAATATCATGTTAATGTTTGGGGTGATAATAATTTGATGATAAGGCACCGGCAGGAGGCCCGGGTTAGGGTTTTGAAGCCTGCTAGTGTCGACCCTAATTAGGAAAAGGGTCTTGTCCTCTGATCCATGATGAGCGTGCTCACCGCATCCGGGTGCTCGTATGGAACCCTCCTCGACTTTGACCTGATCCGCAGTTTGTCCGAAGAGCCACACTTAGTTCGGGTGTTCCATTTGCGCATACGCATGAATGGGTCGCGCCCATGGTTGATGATGATGATGACGCATACATATAGGGCGAGGCCTGTGGTGCCGGGGGGTGTGGTTTTCACCCTTGCGCTTAGGTTAGGTCGGACTGGCCGGGACCTTATAGCTCCGTGGCTCCTAGGACAGGTTGCAGAGATGGTTCGAGTCGTGTTGAGTCCACCTGAGTTTTAGTTGGTGGCTCGAGTGTGTACGGGTACTGGAGCACACCCTGCAGGGATGAATCTTCTCGAGAAGCCGTGTTGTCCGCGGTTATGTGACGACTTGGTGAAAGTGCTGGCTAACAAGTACTCCGACAACTTACACCTAATTAATAATAATTTGACTAGTAATAGGCATATTGTCACAATAACCTGAACCTTCATTAATCCAACTGTGTGGGTTATCCTCGGATTGCTTCTTTGGATAAGGGGCGAGATCCAGGATGGGTTTGTTTGAGGTTAGTGGTAGTTGACTCCCATGCGCTATCTTATCCCTTTCTTTTAGCCGGATGTTGTAGCGTGTCTCTGTAGTTGGTTAGTGCAGCCCGCTGCCGCACCTTTGTATCACCTATCTTCCGTTGAACCCAAAGCATCTGTACTTGATGTTGTCGGGTACACTTTGGTATCTTGTGCGTCCTGCTTGCCAGTACTCGTCCGTACTGACCCCTTTGGGGCTGCTGGTTCTGCAGACTACGTTTCCGAGGATCCCCATGGTGGCTACTACGTGGAGTATGACGAGGCTGTTGACGAGTAGATAGCGGACCCGGGCAGGATCTGAGACTTCGTGGATGGGCTCCGTTCTTTTCGTTTCCGGCCTCTTAGGCCTATTTGGATCTTGTCTGTATCTCAGACACTTTGTTTGCTTCCGCTGACTTGTTGGGACATGTGTCCTCTGCATGACTGTATTTGCTATCTCTGCTCTAGTGAGCGTTTGCCACTTATTTCTATTTCTTTGTGTCTTAGAGATTTGTTGTGATATCACTTGTTCAAATGCCGTTGACGTACCATGTGTGTATGTTATGAAGTACGTCAATGGAAGTATTCGGATTCCTATTGGATGGTTTCACAGACGATGAATAGTAGAGAATGGTTGTCACACGTTTACGTGCGGCCTACTCATATTGAGATGCGGGTGCAAGTAGGCCCCGTAAGCCAATTATCTACTATTTAGCAGGCTGTGTGTATCCTCTAGAAGTCCGGGTGCGACAGCGCTCAGGGTGCTTCTTCACTTTGACTTGCCGACAGGACTCCCCCCGGCTTGACCCCTCTTAGTGATGTTCCGGCGGAGGATAGGGAGGCGATCTTGCAAATGGTTCCGTCCTTCAACCGGTGGGGCCCTCTCACCGAAGGGACAAAGTCGCGCGAAGATAACCCGTATACCCTGGATTCGGTAGAGGAGAGCGCCAAAATCCCTCCTTCTTCTCACGCCGTCGTAGCTGATATATCCCCCTCGTGGAGGGGCCTCCGGTTGGTGCTGTCTTCTGATGGGGATGACGATGGTGAGAGAGACCCGCGACAGTCGCGCCCAGGCGATGGTGAGAACATCGTCGAGGTGCTCAATGATCATCGCCTGGGGAAGAGGCCGCAGATAGACGATGGCCCGTCGTCCTCCGGAGTCGTGGCTAAGAAGCCCCCAGTCATGCGGCCTCTGTCACTCCGGCGCCTTCCCAGAATGTGGCGTTTCAGCGGAGGGTAATAGATCCTTCCGCCAGTTTTCCTTATGGTCCCCTGTTCATGCTTTGATAAGTTGTCGTTGTTCGTGGCAGGGAGAAAGTCGACAACACCCCCGGCGAGCCGCTTCCTGGCACCCCTGCGGCGCCTCGGGAGAACCCTGACTCGATGAAGGTGGTTGTGGTCGAGGTACTTGTCGAGGTTGTGCCTCCATAAGAGGTCCTCCCGCGGTCGATGTAGAGGCAGCGCCAGAGGCAGGCACGACGTCCACCGAACAACGGTGTTTGGAGTCGACCAACGTGCCCGCCGGCTTGGGCCCTGGCCTCTGCTCCCTTGTGGAGGATCTGTCCAGACGAATCCGTGACGTCGTTGCCGCCCAGGCCTCCTCTCAAGTAGCTGTCCTGTCTGCCGAGCTGGAGCGTCTTGAGGTCCTGGCCGGCCAGCTGCGGGAGGCAGTCGTGGCCGGCCTGGCGCAGGAAGAGACAACAGCCGCGGCGAGGCGGGCGATCCTGGCGGAGGCTGAGCGTGAGCACGAGGACGCCTCCACAGCGCTGAAGGAGGCCCATCTTGCCCTGGCGACTACGCGAGATGGCTAGGAGGAGCTTCGCCTGGAGCAAAACCAACATTCCCTTGAAGTGGAGGAGTGGCTTCGTCTTCGCCGAGAGAAAGAGGAGGGATTTGCTTCCAAGGAGGCCGCGGTCAGAGAGGCTAAGGGTGACCTCGTCAAGCGGGAAGAGCGGCTGTCCTGCGCTGAGATCGAGCTCAGCCTCGAACACGAGCGCCTCGACACCCTCGAGGCGGAGGTGCGGCAGATAGAGGCCCGCACCCAGGAGAAGGTCGGCGCTAGCAACGCCTGTCTTGCCCGGGCAAGGGCTGACCACGACCGGGGCATCGGGAAGGAGGTGACGGCGGGTTGTGCCGCCATCCATGATGAACTCCTAAGGGAGTTCGGTCGGAAGAACACGGACTTGGAGGCCAAGTTTACCAAGCGTAAGAAAGAGCTGAAAACAAGGTGAGGGAGTTGGAGGTAGATTTGGAGAGGGTCCGCCGGAGGCGCGACGAAGAGTGGCATGCCAAGGTCTTGGCGGCTAAGGAGGCTGCAAAGCACCAGGCGGACCTTCTCGCCCTGCAGGAGCAGATTGCTCCACTCGTGGCAGCTGGAGAGGAGCGTCGTGCCTCCGCTCTGCAGGCGCTGGAGTTGCAGCGCCAATTTCAGGCATTGTTCCGCGAGGCGGTGCTCCGCTCCCGCACCGTCGCTGGTCGCCTGCACGTCAAGATGCCAGCTCTCCCCCTTGAGTACACCGGCACCGGCTGCGTCAACTACATTTCGCAGTTCATCAAGACGCTCGAGGAGGAAGTCCAGGATCTCGACCGAATCTTGAAAGAGGAGAGTCGTCAGCTCCTTGCGGTGGCGGTCACTCATGCCTTCTCCTGTCTTCAGCTCGCCGATCCCCTCTTTGACTTTGATACTCTTTCCGCGCCTATCCCGCGCCATCTTCAAGAATACCTCCAAGACCAGGTGCGCGAGGCAGTGAATGCCTTCACCGAGCAGTTGAGTCCGTCGTCCGGCCCGTCTTCGTCGACCCCCTGATGCTGATGAAGCGGGAGGATCTGATGATGATGCTGAGGATGCCGCGTGATCATGGTCTTCCTTCCCTTATGCATGTAAATAGGGAGTAGGTAAAGCTTTTGTTGGATGGCAACTTTGTTTTGCTGGGTTCTATTTTACTGGTACTCCCTTATGATGATACTTAGCTATTTTGTGATGGTGTCTTTCGAGACACTTTGTTTGTGTCCTTCGTGGTGATCCTCCAGCTGGTCCTTGCGGAGGATCCTCTTGAGTTTTGTGTGGGGGTTTGCGTGCTGCTCGCTTGTCCCTTGGAGTGGGGTTGCCGCCGTTACCTGCAGTTTGTGCCTCTAGAGAGGTGCACGCTTTGTTGTTCCTTCGTGAGCATCTCACAAGGAGAAACGCCGAGGAACTTGGCGAAGTGTTTGTGTGCGGTAGTGACCCTCTCACATACACTGTTCCAGCCCCTGCTCGCAGGATGCTTTCGAGAGGAAAAAGGCCTTCGCGAGCCTCTCTGGAGAGAGGAAGGATGCATGCTTGGATGAATGCACATGATGTTTTGCTGGATGCAAGATGCAGGCATGCCGGCAGGCAAGGAGAGATTGCTTTGTGATAGCAACACGATTTTACTCCTAGGGTGAGGCATTGTTCTCTTACAAAACGCTTGGGGATGTCGTGACCTTGTGGTCCCCCAAGAGGCACTTGACGTCACCGTGCGGACACGGGATTCCCATCGTCATGGGGCTGATAATTGCGCGAGTTCATGTGCGTAGCTCAAGGTTGTAGTGGCCTTGTGGCGCCCTCGAGTAACAAAAGATTGCCCCACTGGAGCGAGGCTCCCACTTGTGTGGGTAGAAGATCCCGCGACCTTGTGGTCCGCCTGGCGAGATCTCCATGAGACCCTCACGGAGAGAGGTCCTGGCGTCGTTTTTACCGTGGCGTCACGGGGTCCCCTCGAGGGTGCGTCTCCATGTCCTTGTGGGGGCCATGGAACGAGCATGTGGTGAGCGCTCCTCTCTAGGAGAGAGGTGCGCTCGCATGGAGAGCAGTGGCAGCCCCCGAGCCTCCAGCGCTCTAGGGGGTCTTCTGGGTGGCTGCTACTTTGTGAGAAGCGAGCAAGCTCTTCTTGGGAGCCTCATCGAGGTGTTCCACGCCGTCTTCATCGGCCGGGTGGGAGATGGCCACCTCCTTGTAGGCTCGCTCGACTGAGCGCGTTGCCTCCTCCACCTCTCCATGGATGGTTATGGTGCCAGCAGGCCCGAGTAGCTTGGCGAGGTTGTACGCATGGTGCGTCACGACAATGAACTTCGTGAGAGCTGGGTACCCGAGGATGTCATTGTAGGGGAGGGCGATGTGCGCGACGTCAAAGTCGCGAGTCTCGGTGCGTTAGATCTGGCGAGTGCCAAGCGTGACGGCGAGGCGCACCTGTCCCAGTGGGACCGTGGTGCCGTCGGTGACACCGGTGAACAGCCTCATGGGGGCCAGGTGCTCGTAGGGCACCTGGAGCCGCTCGAATGTTGGCACCGAGATGACGTTGAGGCCTGCACCCCCGTCGAGCAGTGTCTTGTTGATGGCGATGTTGTTGATGATGCGGGTGCAGATCAGGGGCGGGATCCCCATGGTCCTTGTGGACTTAGAGTGGTAGTTAGTGTCGAAGGATACCTTGTGGTCTGACCACTTGAGTAACTTTGCCGCGGCTGTGCCTAAGTGGACAGCAGCGATCTCGCGCGAGATCTTCTTGAAGTGGTGGTTGGAGAGTGGAGCTTGTGCTCCGCCAAGAATGTAGGCCATGTGAAAGTGCATGCTGCCCCACGTGTGGTTTTGGTAATTAATGACAATCCTTATGGACTAATAGTTTCATTGAGACATCCTTGTAGGTTTGTCCATTGGCACCACTTGAACTCCATGTGTTCGATTCAAGGTTGGATGCCATCAAGATAATTGCTTATAATGAATATATTTGATATGATCAATAAGAAGAATTGCCATGATATTATTGATCATATTGCAAGTATGTCTTGAAGAAGGAGATTTTGTGAACATTCATGTTTACCTTCAGGACATCATCATCATGAATAAAGAGAAGATACTTAGTTGATCAAGTTGAAGTGCAAGTTCAAGATGAGCATCAAGAAGAGTTCAAATGATTGATGCTTACCACCCATATGGAGATTATTGTCAAGTGAAGATGGACATGTGAGAATCTCTCCCATATTATCTTATGGGTGAGCAATTTACAAGCCTTCACAACGCGAAGCACAATTAAGAAAGGTGCTCCAACTTGAGGTGATTAAGATCGTCATCATCTATCTCAATTGGAATGCGCAAGACAAAGGTGACATTGATATGTTTTCTATTTTACCGGTCTCATGATGTTAGTAGGGAGACCGGGTTATAGGATAGATAACCGTTCTATCAAGAGGGGCTCTCGAATGAGTTGCTTGATCGTATCGTTCGTAGAGACCTCAAACCTTTGCATCCTTGGCATCATCTTTCTTGGTTCTTATTTGGGTTTTATATCTTGTCTTGTTCTTCATGTCAAGCTCAAGTTCATCAAAAACGGATTTCGTATAGAAAACTTATTGTGTTTTTGTTATTGGAGGTTTTGCCGATTTCTATCTTATAGAGAGGTCTAGACTTTGCCCATCTGGTTTTATTCTTACTTGTTGGATTATGATGTTACTATTCATATTATTTTAGTGCTCGTTGGTGCAATTTCAACGAGCCCAAGAACGTCGAAAACAGAGTCCGGATGCAAAAGATATGACCGTTTTCGTATCATGTTTTCGCAGTTTTCAGGGGGGCGGAAATTCCGGTCTAAGCCTAGAAATTTCCGGCAAGGCAGGAATATTCCGGGGTAAATGTCCGGACCAGCACCAGAGAGGGGGCACTCGCGTTCCAGGGGGTCTTGGGTCGTCCGGAAAGTTCCGGGGTTGAAATTTCCGCCCTGGGGGCCGGAAATTTCCGGGGTAAGTGAAAAATTTCCAACCCGAACGGCCATATTTTGTGGGAAGATATAAATAGCCTTCTTCTTCCTCCAGAGGAGGCTGCCCAACTCATTTCCTATATCCTCCATTGTTGACCTTCAAGAGGTTGGGTTTCTCTCAATCCCTCCAATGATTCTTGCCCCTTTTTAGGGAAAAGAGAGAGGAGATCTAGATCTACTATTCCATCAATCAATATCTCCTCTTAGTGAGGGGAATCCATTGGATCTAGATCTTGGGATTTATTTGTTGTTTTCCTTGTTCTTCCTCCTTCCTCCCTCCATAGCATTAGTTGCTTTGGTGGGATATGGGAGAGAAGGACTTGATCACTTTGTGTGCTCTTGCCATTGCATTAGGTGTATCGGTTTGAGTTCGCCACGGGATTCGTGAAATAGAAGTTCGTGAGCTTGTTGCTCTTGGGTGTTTGGTCACCGGAGAGATTGTTCCTCTTGTGTCGGGGGGCTACCCCTGAGTAGGGGTAAGGCAGGTGAGAAACAGAGTTCAAGAGACTGTTTACCGAGTTCAGACGTACCGGGTTGGTAATGGCCGGGTAGGCACCTAGCCGGATGTCTGCTATCCGTTTGGTGCTATTCGGCAGAAAGAACAATAGGCAAGAAGGAAGAATCAAGTGTCTGTCTGGATCAGCTGGGTAGCACTCGGGTGATCCGGATAGGCGTGGAGATGTCTTACTCGGACGCAAAGTCAATGGAGCCGTTGAGGTGAATCCCGCGTATCTAGGGGCCGTACAGGCGTGCGGTTCAACTTACTAGGTACGTGGTTATCCGCAAAGAGACGTGGGTACAGTACGGGATGGGAGTTGTCAAGTCCTGTCACTGACAAGGGGGACATGACATGTCAGCGACCTACCCTAAGAGACTGACAAGGTGTACAAGACATGTCAGCTGCCTACCGCGGAGACTTTCGGCGACAGTGTCAGCGGGAACCCGGAGGCGTGCGCCGTTGGCACAGTGGAGTTGTCTACTCCGTCCTTTTATGTGTAAATTAGTAGCTGGCCACCAGTATATAATGTGGTCAACCCCCTCCTGCGCGAGGGACAACATTGGTCGACGGATCTTAGGTTCATCTAGCCACATACGCATTGAGCTGAGCCCAAGCTACTCGGAAGAGAGAGATACACTGAGAGATTGTAGTTCCTGTACTCGGTATAACTTAATAAGAGAGAAATATGCAGGAGTAGGGGTGTTACCTCCACACGAGGGCCCTGAACCTGGGTAGATTGTTGTGTTTGCAGTGTTCCTGAGCGCGCCATCTAGGCGTGCGATCCATCCCCGAATACCTACAGCGTCCATCGGCCCCAAACTTAAGCCATCCCATGGCATCTGTCTTCTCCATACCACGAAAGTTGGCGCCCACCATGGGGCCAGCAGCGGCGCTGGCTGGGGGTTTATAGACCTGTTTCTCTTTCGGGGGAGCGTGTGGTCAGTGGCCTTGTCCACCGATTCGGCTCCCTCGACTTAACGCTGGTGATTTCGGCGGCAGGCCCGTGCCTGCAGGCGGCTCCGTCATCTCCTTCGGCGCGCACTTGGTGTACGTCGCCACCACCGTCATCCGCGAGTATCCCAAGGTGTGCTCGTTGCTGAGGACCCTCCTGCCGTTATTGCCATCCGCGGGAAGCCATCCGTCCGCTCTGCGGGCAGCGTGGAGGTGATGATGACTGGCCCGGCTATCGATGCCGGGAAAGGCACGCCCGCTGCGCCCGAAGTCATCGACGAGCCGGCTGCTCGCCAGATCCACAAGCCTTATGACCGACCTCAGAACATGCCGGGCTACCAGGATCCTTCTACATCAACTGTGATACCGGCGGCTCGTGCTGGTGTCGAGCACCTCGGTATGCCTCTCGCCATGGACGTGGATCCGGCTGTGGTGAGGGCACAGCTCGAGCAACAGCGCCAGGCCTTGCTTCAGGAGGCCCAGGAGCTGGAAAACATTAGGCTTGAGCTCAACCTTGACTAGAAGGAGTACAATAGAGCCCATGGTTTTACTCCTTTATCTAGAAATCCTAGCAAGATAGGAATCATTCGTCGCAACCTAGGTGCTGAACTAGCTAGAGATGGTAGAGCTGCTAGCAAGTCTGGTAGTTTAACTTCAGCTGGTTGGCCAAAGTATAGCTCTCCTGCCAAAACACTTAGAGCTGTAGAGGCAGTTGCTGCCGAGTTGCGGAACTTGACCGGCGAGGCTCGCGCTAGGCAGCAGGAGCGGCTCAATGAGTTAGTTCTGGAGGCTGGTAGGCAGAATGAGGCTTTCCGGCAAGCTAATCCAGGAGCTGGTGCGTCCCATGTTGTTCAGTCACAAGGGAAAAAATCCGGAAAGAAGGCCTCTTCACCGCTCCCCGGTGGTGAGAGGGCCCCGAGTGTTAACTCTGGGAAGAGAAAACAGATGCAGGTGTATGACCCGACTGTCGCTGGAAAACAGCACGCTGTAGAGCGGCAGCCCGGTCAGAAACACAATGCTGCAGGAACTGGCCCCCAGGCCGCCCGAGTTCATCAAGAGGGGCAAGGAGGAAACTGAGATGGCCCATCTCAGCATCATGTTGCTAACCCGGTTCAGCATGTTGTTCAGCCACAGGTGGTTGCTGTGGTGGTCAACCCGGTCCCGTGTATCAAGACCTCTAGAACGACGGGTACTCGGCAATGGAGCAAGCCGGGTACGCCGACCCCAGATATCTCGCGGCTCGATTGGGAGCAAGGATGTTGGAGCCAAGTGATGCAAGGTACAAGCTGGACCGGATCTATCGGTCCGAGGAGATATAAGCAAGGGGCCCGACCGGGCCAAGCTGTTTTGGTCCCAGGATCATGGGGGAGTCGACCGTGCCCAAGTTCCAGTTGGCCAGAGGGACCAAGACCTATGACGGAAGCACCAAGCCAGAGGACTGGCTGAATGATTATGTTACTGCTGTGTATGTTGCAGGTGGCAACCGGAGATGGGCTGTGAGATATGTGCCCTAGATGTTGGAGGGCCCTGCCCGGATCTGGCTCAACAATCTGCCGAAAGACAGTGTCAACTGCTGGCTTGATTTCTCAGAAGCCTTCATCAGCAACTTCACCAGCACTTACAAGAGGCCAAACCGGCCACAACAGCTCTCGGCGTGCAAGCAGAGGGAAGAGGAGACTGACCGCGAGTACCTTACTCGGTGGAGCACTCTGAGGAACACATGTGAGGGTGTGAACGAGTCACAGGACATTGCCTGGTTTGCTCAAGGATGCCGACATGGCATCATGCTATGGCAGAAACTGCAGAGGGAAATGCCGAGCACCTTTGCTGAGACAATCAAGATTGCAAATATGTATGCTCTCGGCGACCCTACTCAGCCTCTGCTCGATTCTTTTGAGCCGAAGGGGAAGCACCATGATGGAGCCCGACGCCATGACCGCCAAGACTTCCGTAACAAGCGAAGAGAAGATCGTCCGGATATCTGCTATGGGTCAGCCCATGTAGCTATAGTTACTCAGGATCAAGGTGCTGCCGGGAGCAGCCAGAGGCAAAAAACTGCTGGAGCCCGGTACGGGCAAAAACAGACTCAGGGTCAGAACTTCAAGAAGCAGTATAATGCTCCCCAGTATAACAATGCTCCTCAGGAGTCCGGAGATCCTCCGAGGTTTGTCTTTGAGAACATGAAGGATGGGCCGTGCAGTTTTCACACTCGGCATCCGAGTAGGCCAACCAACCACACTACCCGGCAGTGCAGCTGGTGGGACCGGATCAAGAGCGAGGGCTTTGGTCAGGTGCCTCCTCCTCCTCCTCTTCCGCTCTCAGGCTCCAATGTGCAGCCTATTCGGGCAGCTGCTCCCAGGCCGACCGAGAACCAGAGGAGGGAACATGTGAACCAAGTGGCGCAGGGAGCCAACAACAACTACAACCGCCACTGCAACAACAACAACCGCAACAACAACTACTACACCCGCAACAACAATCGCAACAACAACAATGTCAACCAGAACAACAACAACAACGGTGGTGCTGGGGACCGGAACCAGTACCAGGAGCATCGTCAGAGCGACATGGTGTTCACCACTGAGCCAGATGACAAGCAATTTCAGCGCAGGCGCGCAATGGAGGTGAACACTGTGATGCCGGCGGTGCCGCATTACATGGATTGGTGTGACCAGGACATAGTCTGGTCCAGAGAGGATCATCCCAAGATCATGCCCAACCCGGGTACATATGCTCTGGTGGTGGACCCTACTTTCTTGGGGACCAAGAGGAATGTGAAGTTCAGCAAGGTGCTGATCGACAACGGGAGCAACATCAACATCATGTACCGCGATACCATGGAGAAGCTCGGCCTTGCCGAGAACATGTTGCTACCCAGTCGGACTACATTCCATGACATTGTGCCGGGAGTGTCTTGTGCTTCCATTGGCCAGGTCTGGATGGATGTGCTTTTCGGCACCAGGGAGAACTGCCGGACCGAGTGCCTGCAGTTCGAAGTGGTTGATCTTCAGAGCCCCTACCACGCTCTGCTCGGTAGACCGGCTCTGACCAAGTTCATGGCTTCAACTCATGCGGCCTATCTGAAGATGAAGCTTCCCGGCCCCGATGGCGTCATCACCATCTCGGGTGATTACAAGCGCTCCCTGGAGTGTGCATCTGCTGGATCTCGGCTTGCCGAGTCCATGGTCATTGCTGCCGAGAAGAAGAAGATACATGAGGTGGTGGCGCTAGCACAGGCCGCTCAACTCGGTATGCCTGGCATGCTGAGCTCTCAGCATGGAGTCACATTCCAGGCCTCCCAAGAGACAAAGAAGGTGCAGATTGACCCGGAGTTCCCGGAGCATGTGGCCATCATTGGTGCCGGGTTGGAGGAGAAATAGGAAAAGCGAGCTCATCCACTTCCTCTGTGAGAATCGGGATGTCTTTGCATGGTCCAATCAGGACCTTCCGGGTGTCCCGAGGGAGTTGGTTGAGGACTCTTTACATGTGCGGCCGGATGCCAAGCCAGTGAAGCAAGCTATGCACCGCTTTGCGGCTGAGAGGAGGAAAGCCATTGGTGACGAGATCACAATGCTGGCAAGTGGATTCATCATGGAGGTACTGCATCCGGATTGGCTGGCCAATCCGGTCATGATGGAGAAGAAGAAAGATGACCCCATGGTCACTGTGGTGTGGCGCATTGTAACATCCCAAGTATGAAAACAATCCCAAATTGCTCTGTTTCTGGTTAAATTTAAGTCTTGCATCATGTCATCATAATGCATTCATGTGTGGAATTTCAAATTTCAAATAAATTCAAATCAACATGTTTCACACTTGGTCTGTTACAACTTTTCAAATAAAATATCCAAATCAAATAATTCAATTGTTTTCCAAAATTGTGAGCTGAAATGAATTTTGCAAATGGTTCTAATAATTTTTCTATTATCAATCCCAAAATGCCATTTCAATTTTTAAAGTCAAATAATTTGAAATCCCAAAAATTTCAGAACAAAAACTTGTGAATCTGAACATTTTGGAAAAGGGCAATTCATAAAAAAATTATTGTTAAAATTCTTCATGCCCCATTTTTTCCTTTCTTTCTCCTCTTTTCTTTTCTACAAAAAAAGGAATAAAAAGAAAAGAAAAAGGGGGAGGCAGCCGAACTGGGCCAACAATGCCCAGTCAGCCACCTACGACCCTAGGAGCCCAGCCCCCACGCCTCCCATCGCCTGTCGTCTTCTTCCTCGTACGGAGACAGAGAAGGGGAGGTCCTCCCCCACCTGCAGCTCCCCACCTGCTCCCTCCTCCTATAAAGCCACCCCGAGGGTAACCCTAACCCTAGTCTCCACCCACCTGCTCCTCGCGCCGCCGTCTCCTCCTCCTTTTCCCTCACGCTGCCCTATTTCTTTTTCTCTGAACCCTGCCACCACCGAGACCGACAGAGGAGAACAGCCGGGAATCGTTGTCGCGCCGTCGTCTCCGTCACCGGCACGCCCAGCCAGCGCCTCCGCCAGCACCCCGGTGAGCGTGCCATCCGATTTCCGCTCTTTCCCGTCTCGTTTGTTTCCCGTGGATGTCGCGGCCATCCGCCCTTTCCTCTGTCTGCCATGGACGTCGATAGGGCAAGCTCGTACGTACGTGATCTAGCTGCTGCTGTGGTTGCCCGTGTCCACACATGGAAGCCACACCTTGCACACACACACATCACGGGTACACAATACGGATCACTGCTGTATCTCACGCACACAGCGGCGCCTCCCGTTTGGGTTCTCGTCGTCGTTCCTTTGCTCGTCACACCGTCGTTCTGTCCGTCGACCAAAGTTCAGTAACTGAACTTTGTTCAGTTTCAGTAATTCCGCCCGAGATATCCTCAAAAGGTATTCGCGTCCTAGATCTAACACGAAGCAGCTCAGCAGCCCAGTGGCGCAGGCCTCACGCGCGCGAGCCCGAGGGCGCGGGTTCGAATCCCTCCCCGCGCGGATTAAAAGGCCCCCTTTTTCTCCCTTTGCCACGCGCGCACGCGGGCCCCACGCGTCAGCGACGTGGAGGCCACGCCAACCCACACTCGCACGCCACGCAGGTGCCAGCTGGGTGCTGGCCCACTGGTCAGTGACCCAGGGCAGGTCTGCCCTGCGTGACAAAAGTCTCTGGCCTCTTTTTTTTAAAATTCCAGAATTTAATTAAAACTTCTAAAATTCATACCTTTTGTATATTTGCTCAAAACAGAAAACTTAAAACATGAAATCCAGTCAATTTTAAATGCTCTACACTAATACCAACTTTATTTCTGGTTTTGAATAATTTAAAATGCTGAAAATAATTATTATTTGTTAAATGCTTTAAACATTGAAAAAATCATATCTTGGGCATACAAATTCCAATTGGAGCAAACTAAATATGTTTTCCATGCAGAACTAAATAAGCTTTCCAAATATAAACTTTGTTCTCTATTTTGAATAATGTAAATTGCTGAAAACAATAATTCTTTGTTTAACGCATTTAAACTTGTTTAATTCATAACTTATTCATATTAATTCCAAATTCAAAAGGTAATACATGTTTTCCAATCAGAATTACATGCTCTATCCAAATATGCAATAAAATTAATGTTTTGAGAAACTAAATTTTGCACTAATTTCACTACTGATTTTATTTTAATTAAAATGCTAAAGTGCATAACTTAATCGTTAAAACCCCAAATTTGACAAATAAAATGTCTAGTTGGAGCTAACACTATTTCCATGCTATTTCTATCATCTCTCATGCATTTAATCCACTTCAACAAAATGCTTAGTTGTAATTCATTAAACCCTCAATTTATGCTATGGACTTTTAAATAAATGCAATTCAATTGCATATGGGTCCATTTAATATTGGTTATAATGTCTACTAGTTTACTTTGATGCACCTATTACAATGTCATGCATCATCCCATGTTTGTGCATTATGCCATGTTATTGATTGTTCGTATCTCTTCGTTGTTTGTTTGCTTCTTCTCGAATATACGACGACGTTGAGACAGACGAGGTTTACGATACCACTTCAGAGGAGTTAGCCCAGTGCCAGGCTACTGAGTTTGCAGGCAAGTATTCACTCACATGAACCATTGTGTCCGTTCCACACTTGATAACAATACTTTCCATTGTCTAATCTGCTAGCCTTATGATTCGTTGCTTGTGTTCCGAGCCTATCACATGTTATCCTGTAACCTTGATATAGCCTCACCTCCACACCTATAACCCTGTTGCCTGTTGTCTGTGTCTTACTAGCATGCTTATGGTTGTTTGTGCTCGAGTCTGATGTCCGTTATTTCTTTTACCATATTTATTATGTTCCGGGGGCTCGATATTTAAACACCAACCTGTTAATGTTTGAGGTAATATTAATTTGATGATAAGGCACCGGCAGGAGGCCGGGTATGGTTTTGAGGCCTGCTAGTGTCGAACTCAGGAAAAGTTCTTGTCCTCTAGATCCATGATGAGCGCGCTAACCGCATGTGGGAAGCGTGTATGGGCGCCTCCCGCAATTCTGATTCGATTCGCATCTCGTCCAAATCGCCACCCTTAGTTCGGGCCTTCCATTTGATGCACGCATTTGCAGGTACGAACCCTTGGCGCCAGGGTGGAACTTTTGTAGTCGGCATTTAGGGCGGCGTGGTCTTCCAGTGCTATGAGGGTCCCCCTTTTCTTCATGAGGGCTCGATTAGCCGCGCACGCACAGCACGTGGTTCTTTGGGCTTGATGCGAAGAAGAGTTGGGTTGTGTTGAGTGGCCTGCTTGGTGGGTTTGATCCCCGCCTGGCGGGTTATTCTTACGTGTACGGCCAAATTGGTGCATCCCTGCAGGGTTAAATCTTCTCGAGAAGCCGTGTTGTCCGCGGTTATGGATGACTTGGTGATAGGGCTGGCTAGCAAGGATTAGACAACTTACACCTAATTAATAATAATTTGACTAGTAATAGGCATATTGACACAATAACCTGAACCTTCATTAATCCAACTGTGTGGGTTATCCTCGGATTGCTTCTTTGGATAAGGGGCGAGATCCAGGATGGGTTTGTTTGAGGTTGGTGGTAGTTGGCTCCGATGCGCTATCTTATCCCTTTCTTTTAGCCGGATGTTGTAGCATGTCTCTGTAGTTGGTTAGTGCATGCCGCTGCCGCACCTTTGTATCACCTATTTTCCGTTGAACCCAAAGCATCTGTACTTGGTGTTGTCGGGTACACTTTGGTATCTTGTGCGTCTTGCTTGCCAGTACTCGTCCGTACTGACCCCTTTGGGGCTGCTGGTTCTGCAGACTACGTTTCCGAGGATCCCCATGGTGGCTACTACGTGGAGTATGACGAGGCTGCTGATGAGTAGATAGCGAACCCGGGCAGGATCCGAGACTTCGTGGATGGGCTCCGTTCTTTTCGTTTCCGGCCTCTTAGGCCTCTTTGGATCTTGTCTGTACTCAGACACTTTGGATGCTTCCGCTGTGATGTAATGATGACTTGTTGGGACATGTGTCCTCTGCATGACTGTATTTGCTATCTCTGCTCTAGTGAGAGCTTTTGCCACTTATTTCTATTTCTTTGTGTCTTAGAGATTTGTTGTGGTATCACTTTTTCAAATGCCGTTGATGTACCATGTGTGTATGTTATGAAGTACGGCAATGGAAGTATTCGGATTCCTATTGGATGGTTTCACAGACAATGAATAGTAGAGGATGGTTGTCACACGTTTACGTGTTGGCCTACTCATATTGAGATGCGGGTGCAGGTAGGCCCCGTAAGCCAATTATCTACTATTTAGCGGGCTGTGTGTATCCTCTAGAAGTCCGGGTGCGACAAATGGTATTAGAGCCTGTCTGCCTGTAGGATCCCTTTTACTGGTCGCAGTTGAGTCTAGAAACTATTTTTTAGCTATATAGGAAAAATGAAACGTGAGAGTAGGAATTCTGTTCTTTTATTTCTTTCCCCACCCACCCTCCTTTTTTCTGGTAAGGAAGTGCAACGTTGTTTTCTCTTCTCATCTAAACTTTCAAGTTAGGATTTCACGTATCCTGGTTTCTCTAGGATGGTTATATCTACTAGACCATAGGAATGGAGGTGGTTGTGACATTATTTTCATGTTGCCTACTCACGATTGAGAACGGAGGCACATAAGCCCCGGAAGCAGATCCTCTATTCCTTAAGCAGTAGATATTGATCCCATAGAAGCCCAGATGGGTTTTCCGTAGTACCTCAGGAGTGTTTGGTCTCGTGTTTCCCAAATGTTGCTTCGATATCCTGTTCTTCTCAAGATCCTTTTCGTCCGTTGGAACCTTGTTGTTGCTTGCCACTTCAGTTCTTCTACCGGCGTCTAATCAAAGCTTCCCCGATCATCTGCAGATGGATCTCAGGTTCTACCCGCAGGTGGTTCGTATGACTCGTTGTGAGAGCACTACCGGTTATCCGGAGATGCTGAGAGACGTGGTCACTTTTCTGGGGTTCCTTTGGGCACCAGAGTACCAGGTCTACGAGCAGCATCGAGAGTTTGAGCAGACCTACTACCAGGCTATCGTCTACATTCTGTCAGATGATGGCATGAGCGTAGTCCACCTCTACGAGGCAGTGGGTTCCACAGTGGATATGGCTGTGCAACAGGCAGCTTATGTGAGCCTCACCGTCCTTCGTGCTGACTACTGGGGATTTGACGATTCTATTTATCGCCACATTCCCCGTGGTTATATCACTTTGGAGGGAGCTCACTTCACTCTCTACGACAACTTGGATGTTTACGGGCATGATAGCTCCAGGCTGCACATCACCGCTCAGTTTGTGAGACACAGTGACGCAGTGGCCTGCACACTATCTCAGGAGTTGGCTTCAGTCAGAGAGCAGCTTTACCTTGCTTTGACTCGTCTGGCGACTTACACCACAGACTTTGTTGGAGACGAGCGCTTTGCACGTTTCGATCAGCCAGTTGGGCGTCGTCTGCCAGATGCTGGAGGTTACGAGCCGATCAGAGGTCCACTCCTTAACCTTGGTGCTGGTTACACTGGGATTCCCCGCTTTGGAGCACAGGGAGTCGACGCTATGTACTTCACCACGCCTAGAGTCGGTCTCAGAGCACGTCAGATCTACGTGGATCGTTGTTCCACCTACTTTCGTGGGCGTACTCCTCACCGTACCTCTCGTCGTACTCCTCACCGCCGTCCTGCGTGATGAGCATGGGAGTACCGATGTATCCATTCTTAGCTATGTTTAGTTATCCTTTGGTATTCGAACCATTTATGGTGTGTTGGATATTCTGATGTACTTGAACATGTGATGGTGTACCTTTTGGTTATCTATTCATGCGTCAGAGTAATCTCACTTTCGGTTGCCAAGTCTATCCTTTTCTATTGTTGTGCTAAAATGCATTTCCATTCAGGATGCCGCCAACAAGGAACACCACGCCTGAACCACCGCCGATCACGGAGCTGTTGACTCAGATGACCCAAGTCATGACGCAGATGGCTCAGTTTCAGGCTAATCAGCAAATCAACCAGACAGCTCCACGAGTGAGCATCAAGGAGTTTCTTAGTCTGTGTTCGAGAGCTTTCGTGGCCACACGCGAGCCCCTAGACGCTGATGACTGGATCCGTGAGATAGCCAAGGCTTTGGATATTGCACACGTAGCTGAAGAAGACAAGGTCAAGTATGCCTCCTATCTGATGAAGGGTCAGGCAGCTTCTTGGTGGGAAAACTTCCAGGCCATGAGAACTGGCATGCCAGTCACGTGGGATCGTTTCAAGGAAGCCTTCCTGAAACACCACATTCCAGATGGTCTCATGGAAAGAATGCGTGAAGAGTTTTGCTCTCTCAAGTAGGGCAAGTTGGACGTCATCGGGTATCAGAGTGAGTTCAATCGCCTCGCTCGATACGCTGGAGATGAGGTGTCCACTGAAGCTAAAAAGATGGCAAGGTTCCGCAGAGGCTTTAACCCGGAACTCAAGTATGCCCTCACCAATGTCAAGTCCGACAGCTTCGAGGATCTCGTTAAAACCGCGCTTAATGAAGAAAATGGGCGCAAGGCGTTCGAGGAGTCTCGCAAGCACTCGCGTGAGGGTGGTTCCTCCTCCAACATGACCACCCCTCCGCAGAAGCGCCGCATCTGGGTACCAAATGGTGCTGTCACTCGGGCTCCATACGCCCAAACTTCCCCAGGCTTCGCTCCCCGCCCACCCAACCCTGCTCAGGTGCATGATCAAAGGGCTTCGATGGGGCAGCCAAGGCCAGGGCCTCCTCGTGTCGTCACATGCTACAAGTGCAAGCAGACGGGACACTACACCGACAAGTGCAAGCATAGGCAGCTACCTCCACCACCACCTCGTCCTAACGCAAACCAGGCAATGGTGCGCGCTCCCCCGCCTAAGGCCTTCAACTCCAACAACAGGCCTGTCGGGAGGACCGCAAGGGTGAACCATGTCAAGATCGACAAAGCTGAGGAAGCTCCTGACGTCGTTCTCGGTACACTTCCCGTAAACTCTATTCCAGCTAAAGTGTTGTTTGATACCGGAGCATCACATTCTTTCGTGTCAAAGATCTTTGCTACAACAATTGAACTCCCTTTTGTTGGTTTGGGTTCCCCGCTAGTGGTCTGCTCCCCTGGAGCAACTATGCAAACTTCCAAGATTAGTCACAAAAATCAAATTCTAATTGGAGGCCACATATTCCTTGCTTCTCTCATGTTTCTTGGAAATTCTGACATTGATGTCATTCTTGGTATGGATTGGCTGAAGGACAATAAAGCAAGAATTGACTGTGCTCAAAAGTCAATAACTCTGTTCCACCCTTCTGGCCAGATAATCTATTCTCCACATGAATCAAGTTCCAGTCAGCTATACACCCCCAATGCAAATCCTCTACCTTCACTTGAAAATGTTCCGGTGGTTTGCGACTTCCCTGACGTCTTTCCAGAAGAGTTGCCAGGAATGCCTCCGGACAGAGCTGTTGAGTTCGTGATCGAACTTGAACCAGGTACTGCTCCAATCTCTAAGCATCCCTACAAGATAGGAACTCCCGAGCTGAAGTTGTTGAAGGAACAAATTGATATGTACATGGAAAAAGGTTACATTCAACCTAGTTCCTTGGCTTGGGGATGCCCAACTCTGTTCGTTGCGAAGAAGGATCAAACAAAGAGACTCGTTGTTGACTATCATCCTCTTAACGAGAAGACCATCAAAAAAAATTCCTCGCATCGATGATCTTTTTGATCAACTTGCCGGAGCCTCAATATTCTCCAAGTTGGACTTGAGAATGGGTTACCATCAAATAAAGATCAGAAAAGAGGATATTCCAAAGACAACCTTCACCACTCGCTACGGTCTATATGAATTCACCGTCATGTCCTTTGGTCTCACCAATGCACCGGCGACCTTCTCTCGACTCATGAATTCTGTCTTCCATGAATACCTAGACAAGTTCGTTGTGGTATATCTTGGTGACATTCTTGTCTACTCAAAATCCGAGGAAGAGCATGAAGAACATCTTCGTCTCACTCTCATGAAGCTTCGCGAGCATCGTCTCTATGCCAAGTTCTCCAAATGTGAGTTTTCGATTTCCGAAGTCGTTTATCTTGGTCATGTCATCTCTGCCAAGGGCATAGCCATTGATGCAGAAAAGGTTAAAGCAATTGTTGATTGGAAACCTCCAAAGACGGTGAAGCAAGTAAGAAGTTTTCTTGGCTTGGATAGCTATTGCCGTCGCTTCGTCCCAAACTTCTCCAAGATTGCCAAACCTCTCACTGACCTCACAAAGAAGGACAGGAAGTTTGTCTGGTCTCCACAATGTGATGAAAGCTTCAAACTCCTGAAGACTAAACTCACTTCTACACCAGTTCTGGTTGGCCCAGATCCTTCCAAACCTTTCCAAATATTCTGTGATGCTTCTCTCCAAGGTCTAGTTGCAGTTCCCATGCAAGAACGCCAAGTTGTGGCTTATGCTTCATGTCAGTTGAACACACATGAGCTCAATTATCCCACTCATGACCTTGAACTTGCAGCAGTTGTGTTTGCCCTCAAGAAATGGAGACAATACTTGTTGGGTAATCGCACTGAAATTTTTTACGATCATAAGAGTCTGAAGTACATCTTCACCCAACCAGATCTAAACCTCAGACAAAAGAGATGGATTGAAAAGATCAAAGACTTTGATCTTACCATTTCTTACACTCCAGGCAAGGCTAATGTTATGGCCGATGCTCTCAGTCGCAAGTCGTATTGCAATAATCTCATGATCATGGAAAGCCAACCTCCTCTTCATGAAGAATTCCAAAAGCTGAACCTTGGTCTTGTTCCTCAAGGCTATCTTGCAAACTTGACAGCCAGTACAACTCTCGAGGACAAAATTCGTTCTGAACAACTTCGTGATGCTGAAATCAAGAAGATTGTAGAACACATCAAAGCAGGCAATGAGAAATTTGAGTCCTTCTCAATTGATGACAAGGGAACTGTGTTCTTCGAAGGACGCATTGCAGTTCCTCAAATTCAAAGTCTAAAAAATGTCATTCTCAAGGAGGCTCATGAAACTCCTCTTTCCATACACCCTAGAAGTACAAAGATGTACCAGGACCTCAAGACACTGTATTGGTGGCCTAGCATGAAACGTGAAATTGCTCAATACGTTTCTGAATGCGACGTCTGTCAGCGTGTCAAGGCAGTTCATCAGAAAACAGCCAGTCTTCTCCAACCTCTGAAAATCCCTGAATGGAAGTGGGACATGATTGAAATGGACTTCGTCACTGGTTTTCCAAAGTCCAAGAGGGGCAACGATGCAATCTTCGTTGTCATTTATCGACTCACTAAAGTCGCTCATTTCTTCCCTGTCAAAGAGACAATCTCAGCTAGTCAGTTGGCAGAGCTCTATACAACAAAGATTGCTCCTCTTCATGGTATTCCATTGGAAATAAGCTCAGACCGTGGAAGCATCTTCACTTCTCATTTCTGGAAAAGCTTTCAAGAAGCTTTGGGCACTAAGCTTCTGTTCAGCACACCCTATCATCCTCAGTCTCAAGGGCAAGTTGAAAGAGTCAATCAGATTCTCGAGGATATGCTCAGAGCATGTGGTCTCTCTTTTGGCATGAAATGGGAGGAATGTCTTCCATATGCTGAATTCTCCTACAACAACAGCTTCCAGGGAAGCCTAGGCATGGCACCTTTCGAGGCTCTCTATGGTCGCAGATGCAGGAGTCCAATCAATTGGTCTGGAGCTGGTGAACGCTCACTCTTTGGTACTGACATTGTTAAGGAGGCCGAAGAGAAAGTCCGCATCATTCGTGACAATCTGAAGATTGCTCAGTCTCGTCAGAAAAGCTACTATGACAGCAAACACAGGGACATGGTCTATGCAGCTGGAGACAAAGCATATCTCTGTGTTACTCCCCTAAGAGGCACTCATCGTTTTGGTGTCAAAGGAAAGCTTGCACCAAGATATATTGGTCCCTTCAACATTCTCTCAAGGCGTGCAGAAAATGCCTATCGTCTTGAACTTCCAGAAAAGCTATCCAAGGTGCACGATGTCTTTCATGTGTCACAGCTCAAGAAGTGCTTCAAAGACCCAGGTCGTGCAGTTGATCATGATTCCATTGAACTGCAAGAAGACCTCTCTTATGAAGAGCACCCTATTCGCATTCTCGATGAGACCGAGCGCAAAACTCGCAACAAGAGCACTAAGTTCTTCAAAGTGCAGTGGTCTCATCATTCCGATAAAGAGGCAACATGGGAGACCGAAGAGGATCTTCGCAAGAAGTATCTGGACCTTTTCTCTTCTCAGTAGGAATCTCGGGGCGCGATTCCTTCAAGGGGGGCGTTTTGTAACATCCCAAGTATGAAACAATCCCAAATTGCTCTGTTTCTGGTTAAATTTAAGTCTTGCATCATGTCATCATAATGCATTCATGTGTGGAATTTAAAATTTCAAATAAATTCAAATCAACATGTTTCACACTTGGTATGTTACAACTTTTCAAATAAAACATCCAAATCAAATAATTCAATTGTTTTCCAAAATTGTGAGTTGAAATGAATTTTGCAAATGGTTCTAATAATTTTTCTATTATCAATCCCAAAATGCCATTTCAATTTTTAAAGTCAAATAATTTGAAATCCCAAAAATTTCAGAACAAAAACTTGTGAATCTGAACATTTTGGAAAAGGGCAATTCATAAAAAAATTATTGTTAAAATTCTTCATGCCCCATTTTTTCCTTTCTTTCTCCTCTTTTCTTTTCTAAAAAGAGGAATAAAAAGAAAAGAAAAAGGGGGAGGCAGCCGAACTGGGCCAACAAGGCCCAGTCAGCCACCTACGACCCCAGGAGCCCAGCCCCCACGCCTCCCATCGCCTGTCGTCTTCTTCCTCGTACGGAGACAGAGAAGGGGAGGTCCTCCCCCACCTGCAGCTCCCCACCTGCTCCCTCCTCCTATAAAGCCACCCCCAAGGGAAACCCTAACCCTAGTCTCCACCCACCTGCTCCTCGCGCCGCCGTCCCCTCCTCCTTTTCCCTCACGCTGCCCTGTTTCTTTTTCTCTGAACCCTGCCACCACCGAGACCGACAGAGGAGAACAGCCGGGAATCGTCGTCGCGCCGTCGTCTCCGTCACCGGCACGCCCAGCCAGCACCCCGGTGAGCGTGCCATCCGATTCCCGCTCTTTCCCGTCTCGTTTGTTTCCCGTGGATGTCGCGGCCATCCGCCCTTTCCTCTGTCTGCCATGGACGTCGACAGGGCAAGCTCGTACGTACGTGAGCTAGCTGCTGCTGTGGTTGCCCGTGTCCACACATGGAAGCCGCACCTTGCACACACACACATCACGGGTACACAATACGGATCACTGCTGCATCTCACGCACACAGCGACGCCTCCCGTTTGGGTTCTCGTCGTCGTTCCTTTGCTCGTCACACCGTCGTTCTGTCCGTCGACCAAAGTTCAGTAACTGAACTTTGTTCAGTTTCAGTAATTCCGCCCGAGATATCCTCAAAAGGTATTCGCGTCCTAGATCTAACACGAAGCAGCTCAGCAGCCCAGTGGCGCAGGCCTCACGCGCGCGAGCCCGAGGGCGCGGGTTCGAATCCCTCCCCGCGCGGATTAAAAGGCCCCTTTTTCTCCCTTTGCCACGCGCGCACGCGGGCCCCACGCGTCAGCAACGTGGAGGCCACGCCAACCCACACTCGCACGCCACACAGGCGCCAGCTGAGTGCTGGCCCACTGGTCAGTGACCCAGGGCAGGTCTGCCCTGCGTGACAAAAGTCTCTGGCCTCTTTTTTTTTAAATTCCAGAATTTAATTAAAACTTCTAAAATTCATAGAAAACTTAAAACATGAAATCCAGTCAATTTTAAATGCTCTACACTAATATCAACTTTATTTCTGGTTTTGAATAATTTAAAATGCTGAAAACAATTATTATTTGTTAAATGCTTTAAACATTGAAAAAATCATATCTTGGGCATACAAATTCCAATTGGAGCAAACTAAATATGTTTTCCATGCAGAACTAAATAAGCTTTCCAAATATAAACTTTGTTCTCTGTTTTGAATAATGTAAATTGCTGAAAACAATAATTCTTTGTTTAATGCATTTAAACTTGTTTAATTCATAACTTATTCATATTAATTCCAAATTCAAAAGGTAATACATGTTTTCCAATCAGAATTACATGCTCTATCCAAATATGCAATAAAATTAATGTTTTGAGAAACTAAATTTTGCACTAATTTCAGTACTGATTTTATTTTAATTAAAATGCTAAAGTGCATAACTTAATCGTTAAAACCCCAAATTTGACAAATAAAATGTCTATTTGGAGCTAACACTATTTCCATGCTATTTCTATCATCTCTCATGCATTTAATCCACTTCAACAAAATGCTTAGTTGCAATTCATTAAACCCTCAATTTATGCTATGGACTTTTACCAAATGCAATTCAATTGCATATGGTTCCATTTAATATTGGTTATAATGTCTACTAGTTTACTTTGATGCACCTACTAAAATGTCATGCATCATCCCATGTTTGTGCATTATGCCATGTTATTGATTGTTCGTCTCTCTTCGTTGTTTGTTTGCTTCTTCTCGAATAGACGACGACGTTGAGACAGACGAGGTTTACGATAGCACTTCAGAGGAGTTAGCCCAGTACCAGGCTACTGAGTTTGCAGGCAAGTATTCACTCACATGAACCATTGTGTCCGTTCCACACTTGATACCGATACTTTCCGTTGTCTAATCTGCTAGCCTTATGATTCGTTGCTTGTGTTCCGAGCCTATCACATGTTATCCTGTAACCTTGATATAGCCCCACCTCCACACCTATAACCCTGTTGCCTGTTGCCTGTGTCTTACTAGCATGCTTAGGGTTGTTTGTGCTCGAGTCTGATGTCCGTTATTCCTTTTACCATATTTATTATGTTCTGGGGGCTCGATATTTAAACACCAACCTGTTAATGTTTGAGGTAATACTAATTTGATGATAAGGCACCGGCAGGAGGCCGGGTATGGTTTTGAGGCCTGCTAGTGTCGAACTCAGGAAAAGTTCTTGTCCTCTAGATCCATGATGAGCGCGCTAACCGCATGTGGGAAGCGTGTATGGGCGCCCCCCACAATTCTGATTCGATTCGCATCTCGTCCAAATCGCCACCCTTAGTTCGGGCCTTCCATTTGATGCACGCATTTGCAGGTACGAACCCTTGGCGCCAGGGTGGAACTTTTGTAGTCGGCATTTAGGGCGGCGTGGTCTTCCAGTGCTATGAGGGTCCCCCTTTTCTTCGTGAGGGCTCGATTAGCCGCGCACGCACATCACGTGGTTCTTTGGGCTTGATGCGAAGAAGAGTTGGGTTGTGTTGAGTGGCCTGCTTGGTGGGTTTGATCCCCGCCTGGCGGGTTATTCTTACGTGTGCGGCCAAATTGGTGCATCCCTGCAGGGTTAAATCTTCTCGAGAAGCCGTGTTGTCCGCGGTTATGGATGACTTGGTGATAGGGCTGGCTAACAAGGATTAGACAACTTACACCTAATTAATAATAATTTGACTAGTAATAGGCATATTGACACAATAACCTGAACCTTCATTAATCCAACTGTGTGGGTTATCCTCGGATTGCTTCTTTGGATAAGGGGCGAGATCCAGGATGGGTTTGTTTGAGGTTGGTGGTAGTTGGCTCCAATGCGCTATCTTATCCCTTTCTTTTAGCCGGATGTTGTAGCATGTCTCTGTAGTTGGTTAGTGCATGCCGCTGCCGCACCTTTGTATCACCTATCTTCCGTTGAACCCAAAGCATCTGTACTTGGTGTTGTCGGGTACACTTTGGTATCTTGTGCGTCTTGCTTGCCAGTACTCGTCCGTACTGACCCCTTTGGGGCTACTGGTTCTGCAGACTACGTTTCCGAGGATCCCCATGGTGGCTACTACGTGGAGTATGACGAGGCTGCTGATGAGTAGATAGCGGACCCGGGCAGGATCCGAGACTTCGTGGATGGGCTCCGTTCTTTTCGTTTCCGGCCTCTTAGGCCTATTTGGATTCTGTCTGTACTCAGACACTTTGGATGCTTACGCTGTGATGTAATGATGACTTGTTGGGACATGTGTCCTCTGCATGACTGTATTTGCTATCTCTGCTCTAGTGAGAGCTTTTGCCACTTATTTCTATTTCTTTGTGTCTTAGAGATTTTTTGTGGTATCACTTGTTCAAATGCCGTTGACGTACCATGTGTGTATGTTATGAAGTACGTCAATGGAAGTATTCGGATTCCTATTGGATGGTTTCACAGACGATGAATAGTAGAGGATGGTTGTCACACGTTTACGTGTTGGCCTACTCATATTGAGATGCGGGTGCAGGTAGGCCCCGTAAGCCAATTATCTACTATTTAGCGGGTTGTGTGTATCCTCTAGAAATCCGGGTGCGACACGCATGTGCGTGGACTACACCGACCTGAACAAGGCCTGCCCCAAGGACCCGTTCCCGCTACCTCGGATAGATCAGGTGATTGATTCCACTGCCGGGTGTGAGCTTTTGTCTTTCATTGATGCCTACTCTTGTTTTCACCAGATACCTTTAAATCCGGCTGATCAAATAAAGACTGCTTTTATTACCCTGTACGGGGTTTATTGCTATCGTGTTATGTGTTTTGGCTTGAGGAATGCTGGGCCTACTTACCAGAGATGCATGCAGAAATGCCTGCATGAGCAGATTGGCAAAAAGGTGCAGGTGTATGTAGATGACATTGTCATCAAAACAAAAGAAAACACACTCTGCTGAGCGATATTGAGGAAACATTTGCCAGCTTGCGCAAATACCGGATGAAACTGAATCCAACCAAGTGCACATTTGGCGTCCCGGCTGGCAAGCTACTCGGCTTCTTGGTATCTAGTCGGGGCATTGAGGCCAATCCTTCAAAGATAAAAGCTATAGAGAGCATGTCTTTGCCGAGGTCATTGAAGGATGTGCAGAAGTTCACCGGGTGCTTGTCTTCCCTTAGCCGGTTCCTGGGAAGAACGGGTGAGAAGGCATTGCCTCTCTATCAGCTCATGAAGAAAAGTGACAAGTTTGTCTGGACCCCACAGGCTGATGTGGCATTCAAGGAGCTCAAAACCATGCCGGGCAATCCTCCGGTCCTGGCATCTCCACTGCCTAAGGAGCCTATGCTGCTCTATATTGCAGCCACCAACCGAGTTGTGAGTGTGGTAGTGGTGGTAGAGCAAGAAGAAGAAGGCAAGTCGGTGCAGAGGCCGGTGTATTATCTGAGTGAAGTGCTGTCCAGCTCCAACAAAAACTATCCGCACTATCAGAAGATGACATATGGGGTTTACCTGGGCGCCAACAAGCTCAAGCACTATTTCCAGGAGCATCCAATGACAGTGGTGAGCACTGCTCCCATCTCAGAGATCATGGGCAACAAGGATGCAAGTGGCCGGGTGGCCAAGTGGGCAATTGAGCTGGATGCTTACACCCTGTTGTATGCAAGAAGAGAAGCCATCAAATCCCAGGCCCTGGCTGATTTCTTTGTTGGATGGGCCGAAATGCAGTATGAGCCTCCCTTGCCGGAAACAAACTTCTGGAGGATACCTTTCGATGGCTCCAAGGTAAAAGAGGGACTCGGTGCTGGTGTGGTACTCACCTCACCCAAGCGGGACCAGCTCAAGTATGTGCTTCAGATTCACTTCCCGACATCCAATAATGTTGCCAAGTATGAGGCTTTGGTTCATGGTTTGAAGGTGTCCAAGGAGATTGGAATCTGGCGGATAGTTTGCTATGGCGACCCAGACCTAGTGGTTCAACAAGTTTCGAGGACTTGGGACGCGTTGGATGCCAACATGGCGATCAGGTCATCCTTTCGGAGTCCTTGCTCGACCAACTCCTTCAACCGGTCATATACCCGGTTGACATCTATCATGGTCCTCTTGGGGTGGTAGCCCCAATTCCTCATCTCGGTGGGGGGGGGGCATTCCGGAACTCGGGCAGCTTGATGAGGTCAACTTGCTTCTCGCCTTTTGCTGGAGTGGGGTTCTTAACGTATAAGAACCCTCTCTGCCACTTCCGGCAGGTGTCCAGTCCGAGTACCCGCGGGTTGCTACTCACTGTCCGCTGGATGATCATGGCAGTCCCCGTCTGAGTCATCTCTTTGGGGGCAATCGGGTTGGATGTGTTGGGAAGGACCTGTTGGCGACAGAATAAATATTTTACCCAAGTGTCTACCGTGGGGTAGACACCGAGAAAAGCTTCGCAGCAGGTAACATATGTGGAGAGAATGGCAACGGCGTTGGCCGAGAGATGGTGGGGTTGAAGGCCGAAATGGCGGAAGAATTCTTGCATAAATTTGGAGACAGGAAGGCCGAAGTCGCGCTTGAAATGGCTCAAGAAGACAAGATACTCACCGGGGCCGGGAGTCGGCTCCATCTCGTTGCCGGGAGGCCGGCAGATGATGCCAGGGGGCACCCGGCGGGTGTTGACTAGCCACTAGCAGTCACTGGCCTTGACGTCAGAGTCCTCCCAGCAGGCGTGCCTTGAGGGAGGATCTTCCTGATGCAGATCTACGACGGGTTCGAGCTCCATCTGAATAACTCCGGCGAGGAAGAGTGAGGAAGTACGGGTGGCAGACATGGAAACAGAGGCGCAAGGTCGAGGACGCCGGCGGCGCGAGGTCGAGGGCGAAGGCTCCGCGCGGTGGAGATCCTGTCGCTGTCGAGTGCTATCCGGCGAGCGGCAGCGCGCGGAGGTGAATCTCTTTTCTCTCTGCGCGCAGAGCAGCGGCGGACGGTGGATTCGCGGTGGTAGTGCGAGTTCGCTGCGGAGTAGGCAATGGAGAGGAAGAGGCGCTGGGGAAAGTGGCAAGGAAGATTAGACGGTGGGCGGCACGGAGGTATTTAACCCTCCCTCAGTGCAGTTATGGCTCGTGATCGAATGCGGATAAGATCGTGCGGCACGGGGGGTTACCACGCCCGTTGGAAACGCATAAAGCGAGTAACTCGCGCGTAACGGGCGCAGTTAATCCCACGTCGCAGATCGTGGGCTCTTGAGTACCTGTGCGAAGCGACGCAACGGCCTGTGGGCCCTACGAGCAACGGCAGACGCGTGCCACGTAACCGCGTTAGACCCGAGGCGTCGTGGGCAGCGGTGGCAGGACACGTGTATGGCCTTGACACGAGAAGATAGGAGCGCTCTGTTTCGAGTGGCAAAGTTTTTGGAAATTTGGCTAAGTGTTGGGATCTCGGTTGGACCCAGGTCCGCTTGGCCTACCCGACACGATGAAGGAAATCCCACGGACTACAGTGGAGAAGGTCCGGGTTCAGATTATGAGCAACCGAGTTGAGGTGCAACTCGGCTGAGATTCAACACAGAGGTTATTGTGGTTTAAAGCTGGCAGGGCCCAACGACCAAGTTCGCCGGACTCTACCAGCTTCGGGGACTAATGTCGGGGGGCTACCCCCCAGTAGGGGTAAGGCAGGTGAGAAACAGAGTTCAAGAGACTGTTTACCAAGTTCAAACGTATCGGGTTGGTACTGGCCGGGTAGGCAGCTACCCGGATGTCTGCTATCCGTTTGGTGCTATTCGGCAGAAAGAACAAGAGGCAAGAAGGAAGAATCAAGTGTCTGTCTGGATCAGCCGGGTAGCGCTCGGGTGATCCGGATAGGCGTGAAGATGTCTTACTCGGGTGCAAAGTCAATGGAGCCGTTGAGGTGAATCCCGCGTATCTAGGGTCGGTACAGGCGTGTGGTTCAACTTACTAGGTACGTGGTTATCCCTAAAGAGACGTCGGTACAGTACGGGATGGGAGCTGTCAAGTCCTGTCACTGACAAGGGGGACATGACATGTCAGCGACCTACCCTAAGAGACTGACAAGGTGGACAAGACATGTCAACCGCCTACCGCGGAGACTTTCGGCGGCGTGTCAGCGGGAACACGGAGGCGTACGCGGAGGCGTGCGCCGTTGGCACATTGGAGTTGTCTACTCCGTCCTTTTATGTGTAAAATAGTAGCTGGCCACCAGTATATAAGGTGGCCAGCCACCTCTTGCGCGAGGGACAACACTGGTCGACGGATCTGAGGTTCATTTAGTCACATACGCATTGAGCTGAGCCCAAGCTACCCGGCAGAGAGAGATACACTAAGAGATTGTAGTTCCTATACTCGGTATAACTTAATAAGAGAGAAATAGGCAGGAGTAGGGGTGTTACCTCCACACGAGGGCCCTGAACCTGGATAGATTGTTGTGTTTGCAGTGTTCCTGAGCGCGCCATCTAGGCGTGCGATCCCTCCACAGATACCTACATCGTCCATCGGCCCCAAACTTAAGCCATCCCATGGCATCTATCTTCTCCATACCACGACATCTTGGGTGTATTGAGAACCCTAGAAGGTTAGTTCTTGGGGCTTCCACCTTGTTGCAAGAAGCTTCGTTGAGAGCCTCCAACTTACTTGTGGAGATAGCCTCAACCTCGTGTAACGTTTGGTCACCGCCTTCAAGACGACCTCATAGTGGAAACGAGAATATCCCTCACCCGAGAAGCTCAAGGAGAATAAGGTGTGCACATCCATGCTATTGAGGAGCGCCTATGTGGCTCCCCACCTCTCCAACGACGTACTTCCCTTGGGAAGGAACTTCGGTAATCACATCGATGTCTCCTTGTGCTTCGGTTATTTCTATACTCTAGCTCGTTACTTATGCATTTACCTTTGTGATAGCCTTCGTGCTTGAAGTCATCTTTATTGCTAACACATAGTTGTATATCTTTCTTAGCATAAGTTGTTGGTGCACATAGGTAAACCTAGCTTGTGTAGGTTTTATGCTTGATAAATTAAACGCTAATTTAATTCCGCATTTATTCAAGCCTAAACCATAATTATTTTAAAGCGCCTATTCACCCTCCTCTAGGCGGCATCCTTGTACTTTCAATTGGTATCCGAGCAAGGGATCTCATTGTTAGGCTTCACCGCCTTGAGAGTAATGATGCCGCTTAGTGAATTAGTGCACGACCCCACATTTCATTTCGATGGCACAAACTATGACGTTTGGAAATTTCGTATGCTCATTTATTTCCGGGTCATGGACCCACATATGGATCAAATTGTAGAGCTGGGTTATTCTCCTCCAAAGGATCCTTAAAATACAACTTTAGAGGAAGAGAAAAAATTATCTCTCGATGCTCTTGCTATTAATGCGTTTTTCCTTCTTGTGAGCCTTGTAGTTATTAAGCCACTCTTTCTTATCCAGAATGCTCAAGAGGTATGGACAAAGCTTCAAGATAAATATGGAGTGTCCAATATTGAAGAGGGTGATTGTTCTCCCTCCGTTTCCGTTCGTGATGAGTTCTCAACTTCTTCTACTTCACCAACATGTGGTAAGCCACAAATTAATGAGATGGTGAGTAGCGATAGGCTTTGAAATAATGATAGTGAGCTTATTATTGATGATCCTCCATGTCTATCTTATTTCCATGCCTCATCTTTGGACTTAAACACAATTAGAACCAAAAATATTTTACATGCTTGTGTTGATAGTCCTTGCATATCATGTCAACGTTGTGTGTCTAAATCTCATGATGATATGCTTTCTTTATCTTGTTCCCATGATTAAAAAATGTGTTTCCTCTAGTCTTTGTGAGGCTAACAATGTAAAGGAAACCCAACTCTCTATGGAACAAGATGTGGACTTGAGTGGTGCCTCAAGTAATGATCTATCATCATCTACAACCTTTTGCCTCATGGCCAAGGATTCAAAGGTATCTTCTACTTTGAACCCCAATATATCTCATGATGATAGAGATGAGTGGATAGCTTTGTGGTTAGCTAGCCTTGATGGTGAGACCAAGAAAAATGTGAATGCTCTTCTAGAACAACTTGATGAGTCTAACTCTCTTATAGATGAAAAGGAGGATATCATCATGACTTTGGAAATTCATAATGGTGGTCATTCTATCAAGGACAAAGAGCTTGAAAAGGCTTTTGAGAAAGAGTGTTCCCTTAGATCTTTTCTTGAAGAGAAACTATATAGTCTAGAAGAAACCTATGCTATTAGTGTTTCTAAGCTTAGAAGGAACAATGAGTTATCTTTTGCTCTTGCTAATGACCTCAAAACTAGAAATGATGATGCTTGTGCTACTAACTCTATTTCTTGTGAAGCATCCATATTAAAGGAGAATGTTGAGCTACGGGCTCAACTTGAGTTGCTAACTAGTGATTATGGGAAATTGGAAGAAACTCATGAAAAGCTCTAAAGATCTCATGAGTATCTTCTATTCTCCCATGAGAGGCTAAAATTAGCTCATGAGGCTATTTTAACTAAGGTTACATCTTGTGAGGCTCATGTGGACAAAGGCAAAACATCTACTCTAAATTCTATATTGCCTTGTGCTAGTAATTCATCCTCTCATAATGTGTCCACATCTTGTGATGAATTGCTTTCCTTGCCTTGTTGCTCTAATAATGATGCATCTACTTCCTCTAGATCTTGTGTTGATACTAACTATATAGAGGGAATCAAAGAGCTCAAGGCCCAACTCACTTCCTTGAAGAAAGACTTGGAGAAGTGTCATAATTAAAGGGAAGTCCACACTTGAAAATTTGTTGAGTGTCAAAAAATCCCCCAATGACAAGAGAGGACTTGGATTCATTTCCAATTACAAGAAGAAGTCCAAGGTAGACAAGAAGAAGGGCCCTGAACAAGTCAAGAATTTGGCCAAAATTGTTTGCTTCAAGTTCAAGGTTGAAGGGCATCATGTTAGATCATGCCCTTTGAATAAGAATCAACTTAGTGAGAAGCAAAAAGGAAAGCGGCCACAAGTTCAACCTCAATCTCAACTTCAAGTTGAAGAAAGGCCTCTTCCCAAGAATACTCAAACTAGTGCTTCTCAAGTTGATAAATCAACTAAGAAGAATGGAAGGAGTCGGTGTTGCTATTTATGCCGTGAAAAGGGCCATCTTGCTTCTTCATGCACTAATGGTACATTATCCAACCCTATCATAATTGATGATGTGTATTCCATTCGTAAGGATAATGTGGGCAATGAGTTTGCCAAATATGTTGGTAATCAAAGTGGTGTCAAGAAAATAACCATTTGGGTTGCCAAGCCTATTGTGACTAACCTCTTAGGACCCAACTTGGTTGGGTACCAACAAGCTCAAACTTGATAAATAGGTGTTATTGGAGGGGATTGGAGAATTGGCTATATCATAAAGAATTAAGGAATCTTCATCACTTATATTTTCCTCAAGCCAAGTAATTTGGATTATCATGTCTCTATATCATATTCCATGCTCCTTCTTGAGGTAACTTGTATTTACATTTTATATATACAATGAAATTTGCTTGCCCCTTTGCATGTGTTGGTTTTGTACCTTGCTTGTATTTTGTATATGTTGTGCTTACTACTTACTTATCCTTTAGTAATCTAGTATGTGTTTGTCGGTTCGCACAACATGTATCTTTGAGTTTGCTTTGAGCCTTATTGTATCTTGCTTGTATCTTATTTGGCTCTTTTGACTGATTAATGGACTATCCTATTTTTGGGGAATGATATGCCTTGGCACTTCACAATCCTAAAATGTATGTACATGAGAAATACCATTTAGTGTTGATATTTCAATATTGTCTAGCCTCTATATGGTATGTCATGCTCATGAGAAATTCAATTCTATAATGTCTATTAATTATCTCTAGTTGTTCTTTATTTTCCTCTTGTTAAGAAGATAAGGATTATCACATTATGGGGGAGTAATATCCTTTGTGCATATTACAAACCTAAAGAATGTGAACATTTGAGGTTTTGCCACCTAGAATTGATATTGTAAATTATCTTGTTCCTACGTGGCATGTGTGCTCAAACAAGTTTCAATTTGCTTAAATTCTTTTATTTGCTCATCTTTTGGATCTTGTTTGTGAGAGAGTTTCTTGGTGCGGTTTTCCTCAAATGTGCACTAGTATGTAAAATCTCGGAAACCAGTTGCTTCATGTTATATTAATCATTGCTTTGCATGATCATTCGACTATTGAAGCCACCAAGAATATCTATTTAAGCATGGTGTTTTAAATCCTATCCTTTTCATATGCTTTTATTTTGTGAATATTATCATGAATATCTATGCAACATACCACCGAGAAATAAATCCGTACTCCTTGTCCTTGACAAGTGACAATATTATTTGTGGTCGAATTTATTGATCATATTTTACTTGGGCTATTGCTTTTAGTTTTCATATTTCTTGCCAAGCAATTGCTTTGTGCTCACTCCCATTGTCTTCCTTGCCTACTGAGAATCCCTTTGTTTTACTCGTATTTGTTTGGTGCTCTAATTTCTAAAGCTAAAGCAAGGATCCCATTGTATTAAAATTCAAAGTTATGAATAATTCACAAATCATAGGGGAGCTTTCCTATATTATTTAGAGCACTAGTTTTCTTCTTTTGTCTTTAGATATTACTCAATTGGTATTTAATCCCGATGACGTGTCTTTAGGGAAGACAAACCTTTTAGTCTTGGTACTTTGTGCCATCATGAAAAGTGTAGAGGGTTTGGTTTAGTTGTTGGAAACCTTGCTCTTTTGGGGAGTTGGTTATCTTACTCATTGCTTTATTTTAAAATTGGTCTATTTTGGATATTGGACTTCTTTTCGTTAGTGAATCTTTCTTTTGATATCTCTTTTGGGAGTTCAATATCTCATTTCTTGTTGTAACTTTTAATTGGTTCCTTTAAAGTGTCAGTTTTCACTTGTCTTTTGGTTCTTGAAAATCTTTGCATGCATATTAACTAAAGTATTTGTTATGGCATGCTTACTTTCTTTGATGCAATATATAGGGTAAACTCCACTGAATCCTAAATCGGCTAAGATGTGCATGAAATTAAATTTCATATCTGTATGCACATATTTATGTGGAGCTTATCCTATGTATTGTAGTTTTTCTAACTACTTTGGACCCAATGTGTTTGGGGAGGATTTTGTGCTTAAATGTGTTTTAGGTACATTTGAGATGCATTGGATGCTTGCCTCATTCTCAAGGAAGGTGTTGTCACCATGATCTTATCGGAGTCAAGCTAGGATGATGGATTAAATATTATCCACAACAACATCTCCAGTGCGACTTTGGTAACAAGTATATATCATGCATACTATTCTTGTATTCAACCTTGTGTAGGTTGCATCTTGGCATGAAATTTCTTTATTTCTAAAATTATTCTCCCTTTGTGATACTTGATTCTTCCAAAACATTGCAACTATCTATTTTCCCCTTATTGGTATTTGTGATGCCTTTGGTGTGTTTGTCTTGGAAACTCATTTATCCCCATTTAAGATAAAATTGATCTATGTGCTATGCTTTCAATAAAAAATAATCTTATTGGTGTATTTATGACTTTCTCTTGGATATCATGTTCTTCACTTTCGTAACTATTTTGTGTGTACATGCTTCTTTGTGGATACATATTATCATGATTTGTGTCCACTTAGAAACTTATACACATGAGAGGAGTTACATATCTTTTTGATATCCTATTCCTTTGGAGTCGACCCTTCTTATACCCTTTTCATTTTTGGTGACTCCGAAAAGTATTTTCCTTATGAGTGCTTGTCTTATATTATTTCATCTTTTGCACTCATTTGTTTTTGAGTTTTTTTTGTTGTCTCTCATGCTTACCTTGGTGGACATGTTGGTTTCCTTATGTATGGTTGAGCCTTGTCTCATGGTGTTCCGTTCATTTGGTATCTTTTTGCTCAATCATTCATTTATCTTCTTCAAGTTCTATGCCTAGTTTGCTTTTTACGCTCTCTTGAACTTGTTTTGTGTTTTAGAGGATATTGGGGGAGTGATGATCCCATGTTTCTTCACTTTGTATTTAAATGCAAAAACTCTAAGTAGTGCATGAGCATTGGGGAGCTTCATGATTTTCTTTAGAACACTATTTTTCTAAAATCATAAAATATTTGGTTCATTGGTTTTTCGGATCCTTTGTTTGTGCTCCTCCTCTTGGAAGAAGTGTTAAAGGTAATCTTATTTGCAATCTTTGGATCCTCAATATAGTTTGATCTCTCCCCATCTATTCGTCATTGAATATGCATTTGTTTTCACTCATATTATGAGAAATGCAAAAATTGTAGGGAGCTCTTACTATATTGGCCTTCTACATTTTTCCGCCCATTTCGGCAATGGATGACAATGGGGTATAAGTTTAGAGGGTTTAAGGGAATTTGGTTTAAAGCTTTGCTTTTGTTCTTAAACATTTTTGCCTTCCATTCTCATGCATCCATGTGTATTGCTTTGCATGTTTTCTTAATTCATTATATAAACCCTCGTAAAAGGGATTATCATCAATTACCAAAATGGGGGAGATTGAAAGTGCATGCTGCCCCACATGTGGTTTTGGTAATTAATGACAATCCTTATGGACTAATAGTTTCATTGAGATATCCTTGTAGGTTTGTCCATTGGCACCACTTGAACTCCATGTGTTGGATTTAAGGTTGGATGCCATCAAGATCATTGCTTATAATGAATATATTTGATATGATCAAGAAGAATAATTTCCATGATATTATTGATCATATTGCAAGTATGTCTTGAAGAAGGAGATTGTGTGAACATTCATGTTTACCTTCAAGACATCATTATCATGAATAAAGAGAAGATACTTAGTTGATCAAGTTGAAGTGCAAGTTCAAGATGAGCATCAAGAAGAGTTCAAATGCTTGATGCTTGCCACCCATATGGAGATTATTTTCAAGTGAAGATGGACATGCGAGAATCTCTCCCATATTATCTTATGGGGGAGCACTTTACAAGCCTTAACAAAGTGAAGCGCAATCAAGAAAGGTGCTTCAACTTGTGGTGATTAAGATCGCCATCATCTATCTCAATTGGAATGCGCAATACAAAGGTGACATTGATAGGTTTTATATTTTACCGGTCTCATGATGTTAGTAGGGAGACCGGGTTACAGGATAGATAACCGTTCTATCAAAGAGGGGCTCTCGAATGAGTTGCTTGATCGTATCGTTCGTAGAGAGTTCAAACCTTTGCATCCTTGGCATCATCTTTATTGGTTCTTATTTGGGTTTTTTTCACGAGTGTTTTAGATCTTGTCTTGTTCTTCATGTCAAGCTCAAGTTCATCAAAAACGGATTTCGTATAAAAAACTTATTGTGTTTTTGTTATTGGAGGTTTTGCCGATTTCTATCTTATAGAGAGGTTTAGACTTTGCCCATTTGTTTTTATTATTCCTTATTGTATTATGATGTTTCTATGCATATTCTTGTAGTGCTCATCGCTTCAATTTCAACGAGCCCAAGAACGTCGAAAACGGAGTCCGGATGCAAAAGATATGACCGTTTTCGTATCAATGTTTTCGTAGTTTTCAGGGGGGCGGAAATTCCGGTCTAAGGCCAGAAATTTCCGGCCAGGCCGGAATATTCCGGGGTAAATATCCGGCCCGGCACCGGAGAGCGAGCACTCGCGCTCCAGGGGGTCTTGGGCGTCCGGAAATTTCCGGGGTAAGTGAAAAATTTCCAACCCGGACGGCCCTAACGGCCATATTTCGTGGGAAGATATAAATAGCCTTCTTCTTCCTCAAGAGGAGGCTGCCCAACTCATTTCCTCTCTCCTCCATTGTTGACCTTCAAGAGGTTGGGTTTCCCTCAATCCCTACAATGATTCTTGCCCCTTTTTAGGGAAAAGAGAGAGAGGAGATCTAGATCTACTATTCCACCAATCAATATCTCCTCTTAGTGAGGGGAATCCATTGGATCTAGATCTTGAGATTTATTTGTTGTTTTCCTTGTTCTTCCTCCTTCCTTCATCCATAGCATTAGTTGCTTTGGTGGGATTTGGGAGAGAAAGACTTGATCACTTTGTGTGTTCTTTCCATTGGATTAGGTCCATCGGTTTGAGTTCTCCACAGGATTCGTGAAATAGAAGTTCGTGAGCTTGTTACTGTTGGGTGCTTGGTCACCGGAGAGATTGTTCCTCTTGGGTGTATTGAGAACCCTAGATGGTTAGGGATTGGGGCTTCCACCTTGTTGCAAGAAGCTTCGTTGAGAGCCTCCAACTTACTTGTGGAGATAGCCTCAACCTCGTGTAAGGTTTGGTCACCTCCTTCAAGACGACCTCATAGTGGAAACGAGAATCTCCCTCACCGGAGAAGATCAAGGAGAATAAGGTGTGCACATACGTGCTATTGAGGAGTGCCTAGGTGGCTCCCCACCTCTCCAACGAAGACGTACTTCCCTTGGGAAGGAACTTCGGTAATCACATCGGTGTCTCCTTGTGCTTCGGTTATTTCTATACTCTAGCTCGTTACTTATGCATTTACCTTTGTGATAACCATCGTGCTTGAAGTCATCTTTCTTGCTATCACATAGTTGTATATCTTGCTTAGCATAAGTAATTGGTGCACATAGGTAAACCTAGCTTGTGTAGGTTTTATGCTTGATAAATTAAACGCTAGTTTTATTCCGCATTTATTCAAGCCTAAACCGTAATTATTTTAAAGCGCCTATTCACCCCCTCTAGATGGCATCCTTGTACTTTCACCATGTAGCCCGTTGGTTTTTGGTAGCGCCCGCAGTGTTCGCCGCCCCGCCCTTGGTTGCCATCAGCGTGTGGTAGCGTGGCAGCGTTCACCTGAGGCGCGGTTGGGTTGGGACGCTGCGGCTGCTGCGGGGGTGGCTGTTGCATGGGCGGATGGTAGCGGCCGTTGTTGTAGCTACCGGTGTTGTAGTTGCCGTACCCGTTTTACTGGTTCGGGCCGCACTCCTCCATCTCCCTCCAGCATGGCCTCCCTCTTGCCCAGGACTGCGCCAGCCGCCGCCTCGAGAGTAGCCCTCCTGGCCACCCCTCATGAGGTGGTCTCCCCGTATCCTCTCCAGCTGGAAGCAGTCCCTTGTGGCATGTGAGTGCACGCGGTGAAACTCACAGTAAGGACGGTTGTCTGCCACGGGTGCAACGTCACTAAGGCCTTGCTTGCATTCTGGCTCGGCAGCCAGAACAGTCGGAGCTTTCCGTTTGGCGTCCGCATCGTCGCCTCGAGCCTTTGTCTTTGTCTTGGGGGCCACAGGCTTGGATTCATCAGCTGGCACGCTGTGCCTGAAGATGCATCATCCTCATCCTTAGCGCACTTGTCGGCCATGTCCACGAGCTCGACGGTGGAGGTGAGGTCGTCCCTGATGCCGAGCTCTTCAAGCATGTGCTCGTTGGTGACCCCTTCCGTGAAGGCGAGATGACGTTTGCGTCGTTGATGCGGGCGATCTTGTTCCGCGTCTCGCTAAAGCGCTGTAGGTACTGGCGAAGTGTTTCGCCGGGCCGCTCGCGTATGCCGTGGAGGTTGTTGTAGGAGAGGGGGCGCTCGTAGGAGCCCTTGAAGTTGGCAACGAAGTGGAGGCACGACTCCTCGAACGACCCGATGGAGCCCTCTTGCAGATTCGTGAGCCAGACAAGGGCTAGGACCTTGAGGGCCATGGGCAACCAGTTCGCCATGCACTTGTCGCCCCCCTTTGCAGCTCCTACGCTGAGGCAGTAGAGCTGCAGGAAGTCGAGGGGAGGATTAGTGCCGTCGTAGCGAGATGGCAGCGTGGGGTTAAACTTCGGCGGCCAGGAGATCGTGCGAAGCTGCTTGGTGAACACGAGGGCGTCGCCGACGTAGACTGTTGCGCGCATGTCGAGGTCCTCGGGGTGGTTGGCCTAGCTGGCCCTGGCGAGGTCGCGGATGGTACGGTGCTCGCGTTCGTGGCATCGCTCGATTTGAACGCGCGCATCCGACGGTGTGCGCAGGATCTAGCAGTTGTTGCTGCTCTTCTCAGGCACCTTAGTGGTGGGTGCCTTGTTAGGGAAACTTGGTGCGGGGTTTTCCATGCACCAGCGAGCTTACACCGTGAGAAGGGGGCGATGCATCATGAGCTGCCGCACTCCTACGCTTGCCGACGTTGCCTCCCCGGCGGCTCCAGCAGGGGGAGGGGGGGGGGGCGTTTGCGACGGTGGTGGCGAGCTCCTGGAGTCGGGCGAGCCATGCGGCGTGTCCTTCAGGTGCGGGCGGGTGCGTAAGCAGCTGCCGGACCAGCAGCAGGGCCGCCGCGGGAGTAGGTTGCTGCTGGTGCCCCTGCATTCCTGCTGGCAGTGGGGGCGGATGTTGAGACGCAGGCACGACTTGCTGCGGCGTGTGGGAGGAAGCTTCCTCCTCGGTGCCGTGTTCGCCTTCCATGCTAGTGGTGTTGCGCTGTGGCGCGTCGTTGTCATTGCCGGTTGGCTCGACATGCCCTTGGCGACGAGCGCGCTCGGGGCGGGTGAGGCGCGGGCTGGTCCGAGCGGCAGGTGCTATGGCGGTGAAGAAATGAAGGAGCGCCTTATCCCCCTACCTGGCGCGCCAAATGTCGGAGAGAGCTCATCTGTCCTGGACAGGATAGCTCTCAAAGGTTCGAACACCGGGGACTAAACACGCTTCCTTTGCTTCTAGAGGAGGCTCCGAGAGGGAATCTTGAACATGACAACAATGGCGATACAGAGAGTTTACCCAGGTTTAGGCCACCAGTGTGGTGTAAAATCCTACTCCTGCTTGTCTGATGGATTGCACTGCGTTGATTACAGTATAAAGGCGAGCTTGGACTTGGAACAAACTACTTGGGCTCTACGATGGTTCGAGCTCCCTTTGTTCAAGGGCCGGTGGTGCCCTTCTTATTCTGGCATTTGGACGTCTTTCTTGCTCACTTGGCGGGAAAGAGTTACCACAGAGTGCCAAAGGGAGGAGCGTCCCGTACTTCTGCGCCTCCTGCGCGTTCCTCGTTGCTGGGGGGACAACTCCACCGTCCATGGCGTCACGGTGGGGGAGCCTGGTGATGCCGCCTTCATCTTGTAGCGTGGTCTTGGTCTTCTTGCACAAAAGGGGAAATCTTTGGGAACCCCTTTGGCCGCCACAGCTGTCCGTCCGGCCTTTATACACCAGAATGGCAACTGGGGACAAAGCGGGCCTGCACACCTGCGCGGCTTCTGTCATCGCACAGATATGTGGCCGTCAGCCGCACATGCCTTGTCCCCCTCCAGGCGGGTGAGTCCCTTCGGGAGGAGCGAAGTGGCGGGGTCGAGCTCCCCCCAAAAGGAAGGTGGGCCAAGCCTCGCCGTCGGGGACTCTAGGGAGCCCGAGAAAGAAGTGCCAAACCATCTCAAGGGCCTGATCACCCGGTGGCCTTCAAGAGATGCTCGTTGGGCCGGGCAGCAGCAGATGGGCCGATGTACCCCGGTATCCAAAGGCCCGACAACACCTCAACTTGATGTTTTGCAGTGACACAATTTCCTTCCCTGGTAGCCTATATGGTTCTTGATGCTCATTCATTGATACTTCTAGCCCAGTAGCCATTTTCCTGGCTCACCATGTTCATTTTTTGTCGGCTGCTCTCAATGTTACTCTCTTCAAAAAGCTTACCCGAGAAAATTTCCTGCCATGTCAGACTCAAGTCCTTCCCGAAATCCGCGGAGCACAATTGTTTGGTTTTCTGGATGGATCAGCAGCAGAACCAGGAAAAGAATTGGAGGCCAAAGACAAGGATGTGAAAGATGTAAAGATTCCCAATCCGGAGCATGCTCGATGGGTGGCGCAAGATCAAACTGTCTTAGGGTTCCTAGTTCGGAACATGTCAAGGGAGGTTCTTACTCAGATGGTTGGGCTCAATACATCAGCGGAAGCATGGAGAGCCGTAATGGAGATGTTCTCGTCGCAGGCCAAATCTCGTGTTGTGCATCTTCGCACAAAATTGAATCAAACTCGCAAGGAAGACAAGACTGGAGCAGTTTACTTTGGTCAGATCAAAACCCTAGCTGATGAGATGGCGGCTGCTGGAAAACCCTTGGACACTGAGGATGTGATCTCCTATATCCTTGCTGGTCTTGATGATGAGTATGATGAGTATGATGGGTTTGTCGCCGCCATTACTGCCTTGATTAAGGCAGAACAACATGTTAGTATAAGTGACGTTTACTCATAGTTTATGTCATATGAGGCTCGATTGGAGTCCAGGAATCATGGTGGTGGCTCCTCAGTTAATGTAGCAACTCGCGGCGGTCGTGGCTATCGTCGTGGAGGTGGGCGTGGAGGCTACCAGGAACAACAACGTGATCATCGTTCTGAATATGATCAACGTGGAGGTTACTATGAAACCCGCGGCAACGATCAGAGGAGTTTTGGAGGCGGCAATGGTGGAGGTCGCTACAATAACCAAGCAAATCGCCAAAATTATGGCGGTGGAGATAGGCAAGGTCCTCGTCCTATTTGTCACTTATGTGGCAAGGAGGGCCATTTTGTTCTCAATTGCTGGAAAAGGTTCCAAAAGAATTATCGTGGTCCTGAGAAGTTGGCGGGTGCTGCTATTGGATCTTCATATGGTGTTGACACAAATTGGTATAGTGATTCAGGAGCAACGGATCATGTTACAGGGGAGCTAGAGAAGCTTCACATCAGAGATCGCTACCGTGGGAACGAGCAAATCCACACAGCTAGTGGTGCAGGTATGGATATACATCATGTTGGTAAATCCGTAATTCATACCCCTAATCATGATTTGCATCTTAAAAATATCGTACATGTTCCCAATGCTTCTAAAAGTCTTCTATCTACTAGTCGACTAGTTAGAGATAATCATGCCTTTGTAGAATATTGGCCTAATTGTTTCTTTATTAAGGATCAGGACACGAGGGAAATCCTGCTTCAAGGTGGATGTGTGGAGGGTCTCTATCCTATTCCGTTATCCTCTATATCTTCCTTTGGTAGACAAGCTCATGGTGTCGTCAAGTCCTCCTCTTCGCATTGGCATAGGCGTCTAGGTCATCCATCTTTGGGCGTAGTTCATCAAGTTCTTCGAGACAATAATATTTCGTTTAGTGAGTCACATAAAGAGTCTGTTTGTGATGCTTGTAGAAAAGCCAAGATTCATCAACTTCCTTACCCTAAGTCGTCAAGTGTGTCCACCTTTCCCCTTGAACTTGTTTTCTCTGATGTGTGGGGGCCTGCTCCAGCCTCAGTTGGAAGATATAAATACTATGTCAGTTTTATTGATGATTTTAGCAAATTCACATGGATATATTTGTTGAAAAATAAATCTGACTAGAACGTCCATTTGATGTCGAGACACCCCTCCCTAGGGACGATCGGCCTAGTTCGAAAACAAAAGAAAAATCGGATGGGATGAAATTGTTATTGCGATGATCGGATGGCTGAAAATGTATAGGTCATGAGAGAGCTCGTTTTTGGTGCAGTTTTAATACCGCTATTGTGTTTCAGAAGTTTAGTGATTTTCAGCATCTTGTTGAAAGACTTTTTGATAGAAAAATCATTGCTATGCAAACTGGGGGCGGTGAATATCAAAAGCTAAATTCCTTTTTCCAGAAAGTAGGCATATCTCATCTTGTCTCTTGTCCACATGTGCACCAGCAGAACGGCCCTGCTGAACGTAAACATCGCCACATTGTTGAGGTCGGACTTTCTCTCTTAGACTATGCATCTATGCCTTTGAAGTTCTGGGATGAGGCTTTTCTTACCGCGGTTTATTTAATTAATCGTCTTCCTAGTAAAGTTATTGATTCTCAAACTCCCATTGAACGTCTTTTTGGAGAGAAGAGTGATTATTCTTTCTTACGAATTTTTGGTTGCACGTGTTGGCCTAATCTTCATCCATATAATAAATGCAAATTGGAGTTTCGATCGAAACAATGTGTGTTCATTGGATATAGAAATCTTCACAAAGGCTATAAATGTCTTGATATTTCTACTGGACGTGTTTATATCTCGCGTGATATTGTTTTTGATGAGTCGGTTTTTCCGTTTGCTTCACTTCAATCCAATGTCGGTGCCCAACTTCGAGCAGAAATCCTTCTTCTTCCTTCCTCATTGCAACCTTTTAATTTGCATAATCATGAGGGGAATGATTTACGTTTTGATGTTGATGTTAATCCTGCTGCTAATCCTGCTGATAATATTTCTGCTGAGATATTTGTCCAGGAATCAGGTGATAATTCTGCTCCAAATGATGGTTCTGATGATTATGGCACGCATCCGGGAGAGGAATCTCCTGCTTGCAACAGGGCTGCGTCAGCGCCTGTGTCACGACAGCGCTCTTCCGCGCGAGTGTCAAACCCCTCAGGTTCCGCGTCTGTGAGCAGCAGGGAGCAGCACGCTCCGTCGCATGTCCGAGTTAGCACCACGGGTTCTGCGTCCGTAAGCAGCAGCAAGCAGCAGGCTTCGTCGCCTGTCCGTGACCCGTTGGACTCGTTCCGGGATTCCTCTACATCGATGAGTGGCAGGTCCCTTCGCACGGACGACGAAGAGGACAGGACTGCGTCAGGTGCTGAGTCCTTCGGATCTTCTGTACCGTGTATGGACAACACACGGCCGACCATAGGATTATCTGTGGCTGATTCTGACACGGCGTCAGGCCCTTTTCTGCCCACGGGATCTTTTGCAGAGTGTGTGCCTATTGCCTCATCTGTGCTTGCTGAGGAACGACCACACACTCGTAGTCAAAGTGGTGTATTTCGACCAAAAGTTATTACCGATGGCCGAGTCAAATATGATCGCGTTTGGTTTGCTAATTTATGCAGCACTGGGGAGCCCAATAGTACTCAAGAAGCTCTTGCTGATCCGAAGTGGAAAGCATCTATGAATGAAGAATACTCAGCATTGATAAAAAACAATACTTGGCAGTTGGTTCCGATGAGTGGTCGTCATAATATTATTGGTTGCAAATGGGTCTATAAGGTGAAGCGCAAGGCTGATGGATTCATTGATCGTTATAAAGCCTGCTTCGTTGCTAAATGATTTAAACAACGCTATGATATTGATTACGAGGACACTTTCAATCCGGTGGTAAAGGCAGCAACTATTCGACTGGTACCATCTCTAGGTGTTTCTCGAGGATGGCATCTTCGTCAATTAGATGTGAAGAACGCGTTTTTTACATGGTGTTCTGGAGAAAAAGGTCTATATGAAGCAGCCTCCTGGATATGAGGACTGCTCTCAGATGGGACATGTTTGTAAGCTTGAGAAAGCTCTGTATGGGTTAAAGCAAGCTCCTAGGGCATGGTATTCCAGGCTAAGCTCCAAACTTCAGTCACTTGGATTTTCTGCATCTAAGGCTGATACTTCTCTGTTTTTCTACAACAAAGGGGGTATGTCCATCTTCATGCTTATTTATGTTGATGATATTGTTGTTGCTAGCTTATCAGAGGATGCTATTGGTGCACTACTTCATGATCTCGGCTGGACTTTGCCCTCAAGGATTTGGGGTCATTATATTATTTTCTTGGGATTGAGGTGAGGAATGTACAAAATGGTATAATTCTCTCACAAGAAAAATATGCCAATGATCTGCTTAGCCGAGTGAATATGAAAAACTGCAAACCAGTTGATACTCCTTTGTCAATCTCTGATAAATTGTCACTAGCTGATGGTGAAGTTTTGAGTAATGATGATTCCACTCGTTACAGAAGTATTGTTGGAGCTTTGCAGTATATTACATTGACTAGGCCAGATATTTCATTCTCTATAAACAAAGTCTGTCAATTCCTGCATGCACCTACCAGCGTTCGCTGGACAGCTGTGAGGAGAATTTTGAGATATCTGCAATCCACAATCTCACTTGGGCTGCGATTGAGCAAGTCATCTTCTACAATGGTCAGTGCATTTTCTGATGCTGACTGGGCTGGTTGTCCAGATGACAGGAGATCCACTGGGGGATTTGCAGTGTTCTTTGGATCAAATTTAATTTCCTGGAGTGCACGGACACAAGACACAATAACTCGTGTCTTATCATTTTCTTTGGATAATATTGGAGTCACATATCTCTCTTCTAATTTCCTGGAGTTCTTTGGATAATATTGGAGCCACATATCTCTCTTCTAATCCGGTGTTTCATGCGAGGACGAAACATATTGAGGTGGATTATCATTTTGTCCGAGAGAGAGTAGCTCAGAAACTTTTGGACATTCGGTTTGTTCCTTCAGGAGATCAAGTAGCCGATGGATTTACAAAATCACTTGCTACAAGACAATTAGTGAACTTTCGTCGCAATCTTAACTTAGATAAGTTATGATTGAGGGAGGGTGTTAAACGTAGTTGTATTTGTGTAGGATCCGAGTTGTACTCCTAGTAGAACTCTCCTTGTAACATGTTTGTCCATGTATAAATATACACACCAGCGGCCGTATTAAGGAATACGCACAACACATATTCTTGATATCCTCGTCGGCACCTAGACCAGCCAAGGATGAGAACCGACTCCTCGTCGTCCTGACCCAGAGATGGCCGGATCCACATGCTGGCTGGCGGCGTGGAAACCTGCTAGGAGCTCGCGGGGAGGGAACCATGTCATCTCCGGAAGGTAAGCCTCATCTTTCCTTCGCGCGTTTATTTTTTCATAATACTCCCTCTTTTCACACTTATAAGACACACTTCTTAACATTTCAATAGTAAGAAGTGTGCTTTATAAAAGTGGATAGAGAAAGTATTATTTTTTCAGAAATACTGCACAACACGTGTGTGTATACCTACGCAATGCAACACATACATGCACTCGTTCAAAATTGGTGCTCAGGTTTGTTTATTCTATTAAAATATTCCACCAAGGATAGTCCTGGCTGGTCATTCAGAAGATGCAAAATATGCTTCTGCCTGGATCTTCGATGAATCAAGAGAGAGATAGCAGAGGGAGCGAGATTGATTTATAAACAAACCACTTTCATTCAGAAGAGGAGCATCCTAGTGTAATCTTCGAGCACAGGGAGCTTCTGCTCGTGGTCGTAGCCATACATGACGCTGACCATCCTGGCAAAGTTGAGCAACGCCTTGATGAAGCAAGGCGACAGTGATGATCTCGATGTGGAGAAGCACTCCCGGTTGAGCTTCTCCCACTCACCTGCGATCATCTCTAGCATGTGCTGCTCAGCGTCACCGTTAGGGTTCTCTCTTAGGTACAAATCCTTGTAAGACCCGTCGAGCCCTTCTTGTGCTTCATCCTACATAATTGCAAATTTTTGTGTGTACGAGATTAAAATAACTTAAAAATAACTGACATAATTTTTTATTTTTCCTGATCAGAAGAATATATGAAAAAGAAAGGAGGTAGAATTTTTTTGGGATTTATGGTTAAAGAAGAAAAAGAAGAAAATAGGGCGAAAAATTGTCGTCACATCATGGTAAGATCAAACTTTCTCTGCGTCTAAATACATGCATGCCTAAAAAGATCCTAACTGAACCTCTTAATGTGAAACTGTTTGCGTGTACACGTTTTCCTGTGTGTCCTAACCTTAGCACTGCCCATATCATCCCAGAGCCTCATGATCTTTGAAGAGCAGGAGATGATGTGATTGATGTGGCCACTGTCCTTTGTTAAATCATGCCCTAGCATGCAGAATAGATGCATAAACACAAGTGGTGCCCCTGAGGTGACGATTCCATTTCTTAGGTAGTCCTCTCGTGTAGGGACCTGATTAGAAGATAACCATTTTGTCTCAACCATGAATCCATCAAACAAAGTTGCCCACTGCAAAAAGAGAAAGAAAAGCAAGGAGGTTAGACTTTTCTATTTATACATTCTTAAATTTATTATGTTGTCACAGCTAACACGATCCATAAATTTTACGGTGGATAGAAGTTTATAATATAAGGTGGGCACTCCTACAAATAACTTAATGAGTTGTGCAGGGATTGTTATGGATAGTTGAAGAATAATTTCAGAAGACATACAGATTTTTTGAGATGATCGATAGGGTTTATTCCGTGCTCTTTTGTTGCCATGTCAGCAATATCGTTTGTGATGGTGTAAAGAGCCTTGTAGCATGACATCATGTAGCTTGGTAGTGAATCGGCAGCCGCAATATCCCACCTGTTAAAATGCATTTTATTACATGTGAAATTTGTATCACTCCAACATATACCTATGATACATAGGAAATTGAATGTTAGAAACCCTTGACTATACAGATTTGTAAGACATGATATATTTTTGAATAGGGTAGTATCGCAGATCCTAAACCGCGTGAGTAAAAGTTGTCATGGTGACATCCTTGCTCACATTTTGATCGAATCATTGAAGAGGGAGAGCTCCTCTTGGGTAGCAACAAGATCAAATATATCATCCACAATGTAGACGAATGCGATTATCTTTGTGATCTCAATCCGATATCTAGAGAAAGAGAACCCTTGGAGGCTAGTCATGGGCCAAATGTACCATTTCAAAACCTGGTCCCTTGCAGCCGGTATCTCTTGAGCCAATCCCAATTCCGTCCACCATCTGTGTCAAAATGAAGTTTTTATAGTAAAAATCATCTTCCTTAAATTGTCGTCGTATATGAACAATTAAAGCTATTAATTAATCGTTTTTTTTTTGCTATTTTAGTTCCACTTTAGGGTATTCCCCATTTTTTTTGGAAGGATGGTAGTTATCTTATGTGTACCTCTTAATTTCTTGCATTTCACTCTGATGAAGCAGCTTGTTGAGCTGGAACTCTGCAAGTGCCAACTTCTCGATTTCAGTGTTCCTAGTGGGCAAGCCCTGTAGGTAGGTCAGGTGATGCCTGGCCTTGTAGTGCATCAGGCTCACATGGTAAGGATGCTCTAGTGACTGCCTCACATATCTTGCAAGGTTGGGTTCCAAGTATTTCATTTCAGATCTAAGGTGCTTGCCTGAGAACTCCTTTGCCTTGTAGAGTGAAGCTTCACCCATGTTGAGGTGCGACATGTCATGCAAACTCAACAACCCTTTGATGTCTTTACTATGAGCAAGGCTGAAATCACCGTCACACTTTAGAAACTTCCGAAGAACCTGATCTGATAGCGTCCAGGAGAATGATTTATAGGAAGGTAATATATATACCAAAAGCACTATGCTGTAAAGATAGAAAACAACATATACTCGAGCTTCCTAAACTTGCGTGCATGTCTCACACACTTAACTTGTATTTTACTAACCTGCCGAAGTATGATAACCAGCTTCTCTCATCAACCTAAAACAAAGAGTTGCATCGAGCAGATCATCGCTATGGATTAGACCCACACATGATTCCACCACATGGTTGATCTCGTCGTGGAAATAGTGGTCAATACATAGGCGCTTCAGGTGATCAACGATGGTCATCAATCTGCGACTGCTCTTCGGTTGTTGATGCAATAGCAATCTTACACTCCTTAAGTCGTCCTGGTGTTGCACAAAAAAAGAATCGTTTTATTAGAGAATACATAATTAAGAGACGTGTGATGTATGTAAACTACTTCCATCCATGAATAGATATCGTCGAGGAAATGAATCCAAATTTCTTTAACTTAGATTGTCAATATATAATTTTTTTCATTTTGTAGATTGATAATACTATCAGTCATTGAAATTGATCATGGAAAAGTACTTTTTTAACATCTGCAAAAAATGGACAGCCAAAATTACATATAAGAACCCATGCATGTATGTGCCGATGTCCAAATCATCGTTCATTTCTGAATTAATGGCATTTTATGTTTCTTTTAGACTAGATGTCATTCTAGGACGAAATTCCACTGACCAACACAACACATACAAAGTTATCTCAAGAAGTCAATCCTGTTGAAATATAAATACACGGCTAGCCCCTTTCCATCAGTTCGGACTTTCGGTCTATATGGCTAGTGCAGAAATTCCATATGGTATCAGAGCCACGAGGTCTCGAGTTCGAGACCCTGCTCACGCAGTATTAAAAACAAAAGAAAAAAAAGATTCTGCGGCCCGCACCAAACCCACGCTAAGGACTAAAATAGCCTAGACGTGAGGGGGAGTGTTGAAATATAAATACACGGCTAGCCCCTTTCCATCAGTTCGGACTTATGGTCTAGATGGCTAGTGCAACAATTCCATAAATCCATGTGTTAGAAAACTGAGGTTAAAAGAGTTAGCCTCAACATTAGCTAGGTGTAGGCAGCTAGCTCATGCATGCAGTTCTTTAGAGAGCAGGCACAGGGCCTGGCTCATGCAGATCGTGCAGTTTTTTGTAAACTTTAAGCTTAGTTCAGTTTGTGCAAAGATTGGTCTTCTGCAATTTTTTCCACGGAAGTCGGGTGGAACACTGAGATACAAAAGAGGAAGCAAGATACAACAATTTTGAAAAATCTCGATGCAAATTTTAGGTTATGACGGATCATTGTATTATTTTCTGTCTCACTTAGTCTAGTCCGACATACCGTACTTTATTCAGTTATAATCAATAAAAACGATTATTATTACTGAAAAAGCTCTACAAAAACCCATCCTTAGAAATCCCCAGCAAGGGGGGAGAGAGACTCTTAAATAAGAAGCATCTCTGTTTTTGTTACAAATTTACTTAATTATTACATAGCAATATATATACCTGGAAGTCAAATTTATTGGACATCGCATGGGGCACGCGCCTTCTCGTGCGGCATATCACCGGCGAAGGGCAGGAGAAACCCTTGGGACGGCCTCCTGTCTTGCCACCATTTCCGGCCACCGGTGAAGCCGAATGAAGCAGTAGCTGGACCGAGAAAAAGGAGACACACGCAGGAGCCATCAGCTCCTTAACGCAATATAGCTAAAGTTGTTACAGAGACTAGCTAGGCTAAACGATCAAGTGGCCGGTAATGGGAAAGCAGCAGCAGCTGTTAGGTCTTGAGATGAATGATATGGGCTGTCCACGGAATATCTCCCAAATTTATAGGGAGAGCAGAGCTCGCAGCATCGACTGAGTGGTACGGTATGTGAACTGGGAAACCGCCGCACAATGCTACGGCCGGGTGAACCAAGTGACCACATGGTAAATTCATCGTCTATTCGATACAATCACCCAAATATGCTTTTTCTCTCACCTAACGTTCACTACGATGCAAACCATTGCATTGTGAGAATGGTATTCATACACATTTAGGCTCTGTTTATCAGCGAAGGTTTTCTAACTAACACCAAGAAATCTAAAATTGCAGTACTTCTATGTTATAGGTACCACTTTTGGTTTTGAAAAAGGAGGTCCGGACCTCTTTTTTATACTGCAAAATTAGTGCAATTTCGTAATGAAAGTATATATAAAACTATAGTTTCAGCTAAAGTAAACACCTAAAAATATTTAAAACCATGATATTTTCAATAATCACAATTCTTAGAAATAAAAAAAAAAACGGTTTCCAAACACACGACAAAGGTAGTGAAATCGCCATGCTGAGTTCAAACATGGCCTCCACTTATTAAGGTGCATGTAACCAAACCCATAACATTTCTAGAGAAATCTCAACGGGGTCTGAGGACAAAACATGAATAAGAAGCTATTGTGGAAGTGCATCTATTTGAAGTCTAGACCACCGTCCATGTTTGGTAAACACCACGCACGCCCTCTACTCCAATTGTGCACATGTTTTCACCACCAAATCAGACCCTCCCAGAGTCCCACCGCTAAAGCCCTGACCTACATGGTCAATATGTGCACATGTAGAGCACGATACAAATGAGAATAAAATACCTCTCTTGTCGAAGTCCGGCCAGATCAGTCACCTCGACATTATATGTGACTTTAATATTCACAAAAGAAGACATAGTTGTTATTAACGATAGCACAAATAAGCGATGAATAAAAGAGATCGACATACGGGACATGGGATTTTTAACGTGGAAAACTCTTCCAATGAGGAAGAGAAAAAACCACAGGCGCCAGCAACTTCACTATTTTCGGGTGTGTTCCAAACGCCGGAGATTTACAACGTGTAACTTATCCCAAACGGCGGTTTACAAGAGGTATATAAAAGCGGTCCTGACCTAAATAGGTCGGCAAGGGTGAATACAACTCCAACTCGGTAATGACTCGTACTATACCGTACTCGGCCCTAAGCCTCCGACGACGGGTCTCGCTTCGCTCCGTCCAAACTTTTATTTATCTTTAGATGAATTTGGATCACTATAAAATAACAATATATAGTCTCTGTAATGCACAAATGTGTGTATGCATATATGCATAGTTTGTCGCCCAGGCAGCATACCGGATAAAAAAGCAGGCATGTACTCCCTCCGTCCCAAATTAATTGTTTCAAAGTTAGACAAAAGTGGATGTATCTAACACTAAAATATGTCTAGATACATCCATGCTTGTCCAACTTTGAGACAATTAATATGAGACGGAGGGAGTATGTGTGAAAAGTATCGCGTAAATTCATCGGAGACATTGACATATACGCGTGCGCGCTGTTTGTTTGTCCGGCGCGTGTTTATTTGGTCGCACACTAGCTATCAGATTGTAGAGGTGAAAGCTCATCACGATGTCGTTCGTATGCCCAAAGAAGATTGACTTGGCAGTTGGCCCTATGGACGAATCTGAATATCTACGGCAAACAGACGGGCCTGTTCCACCTGAGCCATGCATGTTGCCGCTACAGCATACACATTCATGTTCCATGCACACTGCGTCACTGCCGTCGCTCTCCGGCCGGTCAAGTCAAGACTCAAGAGTATATTATTGCTTTGCGTGCGGGGGCACAGCATGGCGTGCTTGAAATTTTGCCACATGTAAAGAATCTTTGCGATTGTCGTGAAGTAGATACTCGAGGTTCTGGTGTCTTGGGCTGAGAAGCTATAGCTAGGCACTATTGGTTTTGGGATTTTAATCCTTTATTATCTCGGTTACTTCCAATAGTCCGGCTAGCGTGTTTTATAAGAAATAAAAATGAAGAATTTAAATAAATTTCTTATGCATGGAACATTGCTGAAATAGGAATTAATATCTTAAGAACTTAGAAACACTTGCTGATTTTTATTTGAAACTCAATATTTTTTCTTTCACACAATAATTAACTTTATGTACTCCCTCCGTCCCATATTAATTGTCTCAAAATTAGAGAAAAGTAGATGTATCTAACACTAAAATGTCTAGATACATTTATTTTCTTCCAACTTTGAGACAATTAATATGAGACTAGTGTTAGATACATCTAGTTTGTCTAATTTTGAGACAATTCATATGGGACGGAGGGAGTATATTCTTTTTTCTTATTCATAGACATGAGATGTATATTTTTCAAACCTGATACAACTAAATGTTAACGAAGGGTGTTTATTTGTCTACTAATCTGATTTGTTTCGGCGGAAGTTGGCAACATATTGTAGTTTTTTTTTTTGGTTAGTCAATGGCTATACTAGCTAGTTTCTTTCGAGCATATACTGTGAAAATAAAAGTATCACTATTTTTCTTTTTAAGATTTTGGTATGGTTTCTTCACCGGAAAGTGACTATAACTAAGTATGACTTGGCCAAAAGGAGGCAGTCGCAAGCAAATGGGGAAATAGGAAGGATCGTTGTCCTAGGAGTACATGGTTTTGAAATTGCACAGCTTTGATTAGCTGATGTGATCGCATCCATCACAGACCAATATCACCGGTAGAAAAAAGGCCTACAGTCCCGGTTCGCCAGGCCCATTAATCCCGTCCAGGCAACCGGGACTAGCTACGCGCGACTAAAGGCCCCCCCCTATAGTCCCGCTACTTACGGACCGGAACTAAAGGCCCGTCCACGTGGGCGGGTGGCGGAGCCTGGGGTCGGAGGACATTTAGTCCCGGTTGGCCACATGAACCGGGACTAGATTTATTTCGTAATTTTTTTAATTCATTTGGTTTCTAATTATTTTTCTCACCTTTTTTCACTCCCTTTTTTTTCACTCCCTTCTTTTTTTTCACAATTTGTATTATTTGCTTTGCTTAGTGTCTAACTAAGATTATCCCTAGTCAAATTACTTACTCATGGTCATACTTCCCGCTCGGTCACCCATCCTCCCACTACTCTAGCACTAGCACGCTTAACTTCCGAGTTCCATCCCGTCCCGAATCCAAGTGTTTCTCACGCATGTATGTGATAGTAGTATCATATCAATCTTATTAACATGTTAGTCGAAGCCACATTTCTTAATTGTTTGAATTGCAAATAAATCTTTTAATAAACAAAAGTAATGATGTAATTAATAATTTTGAATAAATAAATAAACATTAACTTTTAATTTGTATTATTTCTAAAAATACAAATAATATATCCAAAAATTGAGAAAAATAGAACTAATTCATTTTAAAATCTTAAAATTACAAATAATATATCAAAAATGAAGAACAATAATACTAATTAATTTTAAAATCTTAAAATACAAATAGTATATCAAAAATTAAGAACAATAATACAAATTCATTTTAAAATCTTAAAAATACAAATAATATATCAAAAAATGAAGAAAAATAATACTAATTCATTTTAAAATCTTAAAATGAAAAAATATATAAAAAATAAAGAACAATAATACAAACAATATTAATTACATGCATAGAGTCGATCACACATAACACAAACATAGAGTCGATCACATTTCATAATTAACATATATATATAGAGTCGATCACAAAAGTTATCCATTACATATATATACTACTAATTATAGATAACCATTACATGCGCAATATCGAACGCATACATCATCTATGGCCCCGCCGAGTAGATGCGGAACAACTCGTACGCAACATATGCATCTACGGCCGCATACTTGAGGTTCGTCATGCGCAATGGGGTCTCCTCCCAATAGTTGTGATTCTGCCGGGGGAAATCAGTCTTCATCCGGTGATAGCAGGGGTCGATTAAGTAGCTTGCCATGACAGCCATCCCGGTCTTTGGCCCGGTGAACTGGATAAGATTCTGAAGATCAATATAGTGATCTTCAGGTATCACAACACCGATGCGCGCCAACTTCACGCGGTCTTGCGTGATGTCAACGCTGCAAAAGTCGAACCCATTGTAGACAAGAAAATCAACAAGGTCCGGGCAATGCCTTGAGCTACTGTAACAACAAAAATAGGCTATGTGTTAGATTAGTTGCAGCACATATGATCTTCACATGCAACCAAAAAACCCGAAATGCATGCATGCAAGATTTGTACGTGGACGTGTGCTAGCTTCTACGTACCTTGACCATTGGAAGACCAACACCGTCTCCTTGAACGAAATCTGGATGACGGCAACATCCTGCTGATTCGCCGTGTACTCCAGATCGAGCCCAAAGAACCGGTGTTCTTCGGGAGCTGCCCAATACAGATCGGCCAAACGACCTAGAGCTTCAGGCAGCCGCGCGCAACTGTTGCTGAAGAGCACGTCCAAATCCTTGCCGCATGGTGTCTTCCCATCGTATTCCGTCCATTCAGCCATTTTGCGTGCGTGTGCTTGAAATGGCGAGAGAGGAAGAACAGAGGAAGAACGAGGAAGAACAGAGGAAGAAGAGAGCGAGCAGTGGAAATGGCGCCCTCTGCCTCTTCGCGAAATAAAAACCGCCGCGGGAAGGCGAGAAGCCGATGTTTAGTCCCGGTTGGCCACGGGCACGGGGAATAAAGAGCCAATGGTCCCGGTTGGCCACGGGAACGGGGAATAAAGGACCAATAGTCCCGGGCGGCGAGGTCAACCGGAATTAATTCCCTCCACGCGCGGCAACGCGTTTCCCAAACCGCGACGTCTGACCTTCTGTCGCGGGTCTCCTGGCGACCCGGGAATAAAGACTCATTAGTCACGGGGCGCGACGCTTGGGGACTGATGCTGGCATACCGAAGGCCATTTTTCTACCAGTGTATATACTCCCTCCGTTCATAAATAGACGACTTTTATTTGTCCAAAATTGGATGCATGTATACATGTTTTAGTGTCTGCATACATTTACATTTGAACAAATGAAAATCATCTATTTATGAACGGAGGGGTACTAGTTTTGACACATCTACTTGATGTATGTATGCATGGCTTGTCGTCGAGGCAACAGACTGAATGGAAAAGTACACGCATGTGCGTGTGTGAAAAGTACTCCCTCTGTTCTTAAATGTAAAATGTTTTAGTCTTTTTTCACATTTACACATATCTACATGTATGTAGATAACTTTTAGTTATATGTTGACTCATGTTAGTATGTACTCCCTCCGTTCAACAATAGATAACTTACACATATCTATATATGAACGTATCTAGACACTAAAATATGTCTAGATACATCCATATATAGATATGTGGAAGTCATATATTGTTGAACGGAGGGAGTATCTAGATAACATGAACAATAGTTACAATGTGTGTGTGAATTCACCGAGGCATTGACATGTACGCGCGCGGTTTGTTGGGCAGCCGCAACTACGACGTGGAGAGGACGAATATATAATTAACCGGAGCCGCTGTCAAGTACGGACCGGTGATACCTAGCTATCAGATTGCACGTCGGATAGCTCATCGATCACGATGTTGGTACGGCATGCAGACCGGGCTGTTCCACCTGAGCCATGCATGTTGCGGCTACAGCGTACATGCACACTGCCGTCACTGTCCGGTCAAGTCAAGAGTATTGTTGCTTGCGTACGGGGGCACAGCATTGCATGCGTGCTTGGAAATTTTGCCAAATATATTGGCCATGGCACGCGAAAGAGAAACTGTCTGCTCTGTCCTCTGTGCATATAGCGGCCTGACAGGAAAATAATTATATAAAAACTGGTATATAAATTTAACCTCGTGGAGCAACTTCAGCAATTGACACGTACGCAGAAGAGGAAAAAAAGAAATTTCAATTTTTATTTTTAAATCTAAACTGACATGGATATGTCACGTGTCAATTGCTGGAGTTGATCCACATGGGTAAATTTGTAGAACATGTTAAGAATTTAGGCAATTTACAGATTAAATTAATCCAAGTATAAATCACGAGTATGACGTAAACATACTAATAATTAACCATATTTCTGCATACTAGATTGACAGTAGACACATCTACGCAAACTACTAGTATGGCACACATGAAAATAATAAAGACAGGGATAAACGTGTTATGCCCTGCGATCGGCCAGTTGGCAGTAGACGTAGCAGTGGCGGCAGCCGCAGCAGCAACGGTGGCCGCTGCAGCAGTAGCGGCGGCCTCGGTGGCAGCAGTGGCGGCCTCGGCGGCAGCAGCAGCGCGTTCGGCTTTGGTGGACATGTTGACGAAGAGGGCGACGCGGTAGTAGACGAAGTAGATGTACAGCAGCAGTGAGCAGTCGCGTAGGAGACGCTCCCCAAAAACCGAATCGCCCCTCTCCCGTACAGGATCTGGAGAGGCGGGGTTTCGGAGGACTGCTCTCTCGTCGGCCGTATACGCGGTCGACGTGATGGGATCACCGGCGGCAGCAACATGAGGTGGAACGACAATGGGCGCAAAGAGGCAGAGTGTATGAGTTGTGTTTTCCGTGTCCGCCTGAGCCTCCAATTTATAGGCACGGCCGAGTAGGAGAACGGTCAATTCAATTGTCGTTTACTACAGCCGTTACCACGTGATAAAGGCGGCGTTTTACTGCGCGCGGTTATCACACGCGATCAATACGTCTGTTACCAAAATCAATGTGACGCAATTAGACAACAATCAATATGACGTCTCATATTATTGCCGTGCCTGTTGACTCCCCGTTTCCAACTGTCAAAATAAAGGCATCGGCTCGGCTCATTCCCGCAACCCGCGGCGCGTCGTGACGAGGCGAGACGTGGCGAGGCGGGTGGCGGAGGAGGAGGAGCGCGCGTGTGGAACACCTCCACAACTCCTCTCTCTTCATACCGACTCACACTAGTGGGGAGAGAGCTCAACTTATAAACTGGTGCAAAACTCTCCCAACTAGCAATATGAGACTAAACTCCCACTACTTGCTATGGCTGCATGGGACTTAGGGATTTAAATAGAAATTGCCCAATGGGCTAAAAGCCCATCCCAAATTTCAGCAATCCCCCACCAGATCCCGAAGACCCATGGTGTTGTCCTCTATTCCATTCACTGTTTTTATATACCGGCATTTTCAGTGGAGACCCGTTAAGGTTGAACATCCACCTAGAACAAGTAGCTACACTACATCACAACTGAACAATGGACTATGCCTTGAATTGTCAGTTTTGCGTAAAATAGTTTCACTAAATGTCTTGCCAGTACTAGGCTGCCGAAGACTGACCCCTCGGGTGGAGCATATTAGTCATACTCCTGGTCTATTCATGAACTTATTAGAGATCACCAAATCTCATAGACTGTGACCAGCAGTCAGCCTCATATAGGTGTGTTCCTCCAAAAATCGCTCTGTAGGATAGCATCTTGCTTATACAAGTCTTGGAACACATTAAGACAAAAGTCAACCTGCCATACAGTTTTTGAGAGTACTGCATCTCCAGTGGAGTGGGTTAGTAAAAAATACTCTCCTCAGTTAACCACTAGCTTGTTTTCCCAGGTCCCACTTCACGGAATCTCCGATCACCTAGGTTGGGTTACTGCCATGACAACTCATGTGGGTCTCATACCCATCTCCCTCGATGCAGTTTCTATCACAACACGTGATAGCCCTTGAGTAAAGGGATCTGCCAGATTCTTAGCCGACTGGATATAATCCACCGCTATCACTCCGGAGTTTCTTAAATGTCTGACAGCTTTTAATCTCATTTTTATGTGCTTTGTGGACTGTGCATTGTCCTTTGAACTCTTCACCTTGACAATTACTGTTTGATTGTCACAGTTCATAAGGATAGCCGGTACTGGCTTTTCAACCACATGCAAGTGAAAGAGCATGGTTCCCCCATGTGTGGTTTTGGTAATTGATGACAATCACTATGGACTAATGGTTGCATTGAGCTATACTTGTAGAGTTTGTCCATAGGCAATGCTTTATGTCCATGTGTTGGATTCAAGATAATCAAGTGGTGACCAAGGTGCTATTCATGTGAATATCCCAAGTTTGGTCATGAGAGAGTTGAGCATATTTCAAGTATGTCTTGAAGAAGAATATTGTGTGAACATTCATGTTTACCTTCAAGACATCATTATTATGAAGAGATAAGAAAAGATAAAAGGTTTATCAAGTATGTCTTGAAGAAGAATATTGTGTGAACATTCATTTTTACCTTCAAGACATCATTATTATGAAGAGAGAAGAAAAGATAAAAGGTTTATCAAGGCAAAGTGTTAAGCCATGGTTAATATTGATCAACTCACAAAGCAAGAAGATGTACCATGTGGTATCATGGTATCGTAAGTAATTGTTCATATAGCTCTGTGTTCTAACCCATTATATGTTTGTGTGGTATATCTATGTGGGGTTAGGTATCTTTCCATGGGCTTTCATCAAAAGGAAGATTTCATATAGTCCATGGTGGATGACGCCAAGTTGTGGTCGTCATCAAGTTTGAGAAGTGCAAGTTCAAGGGGAGCATATCGAAGAGATCACATTCTTGAAGCTTGCCACTCTTTTGGAGATAATGTTAAAGTAAAGATATACTTAAAAGAGCCTCTCCCATAGTTGCATATGGGGGAGCATCTTTGTGTCTTCACCAAGCAAAAAGAAATCAAGAAAGGTGTTCCATCCTGAGGAGGTCGAGATCGTCATATTCTAGCTCAAGTGGAATGCTCAAGGCAAAGGTATGATCTTGATAGGTTTTCTATTTTACCGGTCTCATAGCATTAGGAGGGAGACCGGATTATAGGATAGATAACCGTACTATCAAGAGGGGCTCTCATATTAGCAACTTGATCGCATCACTCGGAGAGAGCTCAAACCTTTGCATACTTGGCATAACATTTCTTGGTTCTTATTTGTGTTTTCTCCATGTGTGGTTTTTGAGCTTGTCATGTGCTTCAATACAAGCTCAAGTTCATCAAAAACGGGTTTCGCATGAAAAACTTATTGCGTTTTTGATATTGGAGGTTTTACCGATTGTTCCTTTATAGAGAGGTAATAACTTTCATCATTTGGTTTTATCATCCAATTATGGACTATGATGTTTCTTTGCATAATCTTGTAGTGCTCGTTCTTACGATTTCAACGAGCCCAAGATCATCGAAAACGGAGTCCGGATGCAAAAGATATCGCGTTTTTAGTGAAGGACATTTTCTGAAAACTGGTAGGCCGGCCCCAGGCCGGGGTGGGCTCCCCAGGCCGGACCCCTACCCGAACCGTCCGGCCTGGAGGCCGGCCTGGCCGGCCCGGGAGGCCGGGGTGGGGCAGAATGCCCCCAACGGGCTGATTTTGGGGACCTATAAAAGGGGCCTTCTTCCCCATTGGTTCCCCAACCTTTTTGCAAGTTTTCTCCCACCATTGTTGACATTTTGGAGCTTGCTCTCTCTCTATTCCTCCATGATTCTTGCCTCCAATTAGTGGGAAAAGAGAGAGGAGATCTAGATCTATTATTCCACCAATCCATCTCTCCTCTTAGTGAGGGAAAAGTCTTTGGATCTAGATCTTGTGGATTCATTTGTTGAGTTCTTCATTGTTCTTCCTCTCTTCTCCCCCCATAGCATTTGTTGCTTTGGTGGGATTTGAGAGTGAAGGATTTGAGCACTTCTTGTGTTCTTGCCATTGCATAGGTTGCATCGGTTTGAGTTCTCTACGAGGATTCGTTCGAGTGAAAGGTTGAGAAGCTTGTTACTCTTGGGTTCTTGGAGTGCCCTTGAGCTTGTCCTCTTGGGTACTTGGAGTGCCCTAGACGGTTGTTGTTGTCTCGGAGTTTTGGTTGCTCCGGACCTTGTTGCTATCTCGGAGTTTTGGTGGCTCGCGGGATATTGTTGGGAGCCTCCAATTGAGTTGTGGAGATTGCCCCAACCTTGTACGGGATCGGTGACCGCCCTCAAAGGTCCCATAGTGGATCGTGGCACTCCGCATTGGTGGAGGCACGAGGAGAATAAGGTGAGCCATTGGGCGCTTGGAGTCATTGTGACTCCACACCTCTCCAACGGAGATTAGCTTCCATTGGGAAGTGAACTTCGGGATAAATCATCGTCTCCTCGTCTCTCGGTTATTTCTATACCCGATCTCTTTACTTATGCAATTTACTTTGTGATAGCCATCGAGCTTGAAGTAACATATCTTGCTATCACATAGTTGCTTGAATTGTTTAGCATAAGTTGTTGGTGCACATAGGTGAACCTAGTTTGTTTAGGTTTTGGCTTGATAAATTAAACGCTAGTTTTATTCCGCATTTATTCAAGCCTTAACCGTAATTATTTTTAAACGCCTATTCACCCCCCCCTCTAGGCGACATCCGTGTCCTTTCAATTGGTATCAGAGCCGGGTCTCTCTTCATAGGGTTTCACAACCTAGAGAGTAAAGATGTCAGCTAGGGGATTAGTGCATAATGACACTTTTATATTCGATGGCACAAATTATAATACTTGGAAAATTAGTATGCTTAATATTTTTAAGGACATGGGTCCAAATATAGAGAAAATTGTAGATATGGGTTTTTCTACTCCAACGGGTATTGATTGCTCTTTAGAGGATGAGAAAAACTTATATCTCAATACTCAAGCTACTAATGTGTTTTTCAAATATTTGAGCATTGTAGTTCTTGAGTCAATTAGGCCATCTTGGAAAGCTCATGATATATGGATCAAGCTTCAAGATAAATATGATGTGTCCAAAAGTTGTGGTGACGATTATTCTCCCTCCACCTCCGAGCGTGATGAGTTCTCAACTTGTTCTACCTCACCAACATGTGTCAAGGCACAACATAATGATATGGTGAGTAGTGACAAAAATTGCAATATTGATAGTATGCTTATTGTTGACGATTCTTCATCTCTATCTTATTGCAATACTTTGTCTATGGACTTAAACACATCTAGAACCCAAAATGATTTACATGCTTGTGTTGATAGTCCATGCATATCATGTAAAAATTCCTTGACTAAATCTTATAATGATATGCTTGATACATCTTGTTTCCATAGTAAAAATGGTTGTATTTCCTCTGGTACTTGTGTTACTAACCATGTAGAAGAAACTCAACATTCCATGGAACAAGATGTGGATTTAAGTGGCGCTTCAAGTAATGGTTCATCATCATCTACCATATCTCACTTTTGCCTTATGGCTAAAGGTTCAAAGGTAGCTCCTACTTGGAACACCAATGTATCTAGTGATGATGATGATGATTATGATGGTGATGAGGATGATGATGATGATGATGATGACGATGATAATGACAATGATTCGTTAATGGAGAAAGGTAAAATGATTCACAATATCCTTTATGAGGATAAATATGCTTGTGCCAATTTCCTAGAAATCATTAGAGCATTTGATAGGCGCAATATCACCATTAAGGATTTGGAAGCATGCATTGACGCGTGTTATAGCCGCGAGCGTGATTATTCCAATGAAATTGCAAAACTAGAGGAAGCTCTTGTAGAAGAACAAACTATCAGTGAATCTCTTGAAGAGACTTTTACTCTAGAGTTATCAAAATTAAAGGACTCTCATAATAGAAACCTTGAGTTGGTTAATTGTCTTAAAACTAAAAATGATGAGCTAAAAGTCGAACATACTCAACTTAAAGCTTCATATTCAAAAGGACTTGCCAATTTGCCTTCTCCTATTTCTATTAATTATGATGCTTGTGCTACTAACTCTATTTCTCGTGAAGCATCTACATTGAAGGAGAATGTTGAGCTAAGGTCTCAACTTGAGTTGCTAACTAGCAATTATGGGAAATTGGAAGAAAGTCATGAAAAGCTCTTAGGCTCTCATGAGGATCTTTTAGTATCACATGATAAGCTAAAGTTATCTCATGAGGCTATTACTACCAAGGTGATATCTTGTGAGCCTCATGTGTACATTAGCACAAACTCTACTCAAAATTCTATTTTGCCTCGTGCTAGTCCTATTAATTCATTCACTCATAATATCGCTACATCTTGTGATGAATTGATTTCCATGCCTTGTTGCTCTAACAATGAATCATCTAGTTCCTCTATTACTTGTGTTTCTACTAACCATGTAGAGGAAATAAAAGAGCTCAAGGTCCAAGTCGCTTCTTTGAAGAAAGACTTGGAAAAGCGTCATGGGAAGTCCACACTTGACAACATGTTGAGTGTACAAAGATTACCCAATGACAAGAGTGGACTTGGATTCAACTCCAATAATAACAAGAAGTCCAATATAAAGAAGAATCATATAATCAACAAGAACAAGAGCCAAGAACAAGTCAACAATTCGTCCAAGATTGTTTGCTTCAAGTGCAATGTTGAAGGGCACCATGTTAGGTCTTGCCCATTAAAGAAGAAGCCTCTTAGTGAGAAGCAACAAGGGAAGCGGCCACAAGTTCAATATCATGCTCAACCTCAAGATGAAGAAAGGCTTCTTCCCAAGAAGAATCAAGTTATAACTCCTCAAGTTGAGAAATCAACTAAGAAGAAAGGAGGAAGCCGATGTTGCTACTTATGTCGTGAAAAGGGCCACCTTGCTTCCTCATGCACTAATGGTACCTTATCCAACCCTATCATTATTTGTGATGTTTATTCCCTTCGGAAGGATAAGGTTGGCAATGTGTTTGCCAAATATGTTGGCACTCAAAGTGGTGTCAAGAAACGAACCATTTGGGTTGCCAAGCCTATTGTGACTAACCTCTTAGGACCCAACTTGGTTGGGGACCAACAAGCTAAAACTTGATCAATAGGTGTTGTTGGAGCGCATTGGAGACTTGGCTATCTTATGAAGAATTAAGGGATCTTCATCAATTATATTTACTCAAGCCAAGTCATTTGTATCATCATATATCTATCTCCTATCCAATGTGTCTCCTTGCGGTAACTTGTATTTAAATTATATACATTAAAAGTTGCTTGCCCCTTGCATGTGTTAGTTGTGTGTCTAGCATGTGTTTGTATATGGTGTGCTTACTAATTACCTATCTTGAGTAATCTAGTATGTGTTTGTTGGTTTGCACTCCATGTACTTGTTTGTTTTGTGTTGAGCCTTTATTGCAATTTATGATTAATTTAAGTTGCCTCTTTTGAGAGATTAATGAACTATCTCATTTTGGGGGAGTGGTGTGCTTGCCACCTCACAATCCTAAAATATGTGTACATGAGGTATATCACTTATTATTAACGTGACAAGATTATATAGTCTCCATGTGGTATTTCATTCTCATGAGAAATTCGAATTTCACAATGTTCATTAATTATCTCTTATTTGATTTCACTTGCCTCTTGTTGAAAAGAAATGGATTATCACATTATGGGGGAGTAATAAGCTATGTGCATATTACAATCCTAGAAAATGTGAACATGTGAGGTAATGCCACTTAGAATTGATATTCTAAATTATCTTGTTACTATGTGGCATGATTAGCTCAAACAAGTTCCATACTTTCTTAAATGAGTTTTTGTATCTCATATTTTGGTTTGTTGAATTTGAGAGAGTTTCTTCGTGCGGTGTTCCTCAAATGTGCACTAGTATTTATTGTTTGGGAAACCGGTTGCTTCAATATATATTAAGAATTGCTTTGCATGATAATTTTACTAGTTGAAGCATGGTAATTAACTCATATCCTTTTCCATAAACTTTTGTGTTTCAACATGATCGCGAATATTTTTGCAACATACCACCTAAAATTAACACCATACCCTCCTTGTCCTTGGACAAGTGACAACCATATTTGTGGTAGAAGTTATTGATCATATTTACATTATGCGTTGCTTCCATTTGTATTATCGACGAGAAATTGTTTTGTATGAACTCACATTGTCTTCCTTGATGAATATCTATGTGTTATAATCAAACAAAATTCTAGTGTAATGGTTGTAAGAAAAGCGAGGATCCCCTTATAGTGCTTTTTTATTAAAATGCAAACATCTATATAATGCGAACACTATATTTTCAATTGGATCTCTTGCCACTTAATGAAAGTTTCTATTGTATGCATCCGAAGAGTGATGATCCCATTTGTGTGCAAAATTCAAAAATCATGCATAGATCATGGGGGAGCTATCGTAGTTTCTTTTTTTGAACACTAGTTATCATCAATTGATATTAGATCTTAAATTGGTATTTTAATCAATATCTTGTGTGTTTGTGGAAGGCACAACTTTTATTTTTTTTATTACTTTGTGCCATCATAAAAAGTGTAAAGGGCTTGGTTATCTCATTTCTTGTTTTGCATTCTATTGTTTTGAATGAGATAAGTCTTTGATCATATTTTACATAGACATCTTCTATGCTCATTTGTTTTGTCTTGATGCCCTCAATTGGTATTTATTTGGAGTTTGATATCTCACTCATAGATATTTGCTTCAATTGACATCTCTTGGAATTTTACATGGTTCATTTTATGTCTATTGGGATCTCAATATTTTACTCCTTGATGCATTTTTATTTAGTATCCCCCAAGTGATAAGTATTTCCGTTAGTATTTTATTTTACATGGTATATTTTCTAATTGGTATCTTATCAATCATGAGTTGATTGTCATGTTCCTAAATCCTATTTTGAGTGTTTGATCACAACATATGGAAGGACTAACGTGTTCCCTAAGTTTACTCAGAAAATATCATGGATAAAGTGCAACCATATCTCCCCATAGACCTCATACAATGAAAAGCAAAAATGGAGAAAAGGTTAAGGAAACAATGGAGAAAAGAGAAGAAGAAAAGGAGAGAAAGAAGGGGTGCCGGCCTCTCCCCCGCTCCACGCCGGCCCCAGGCCGGGCTCCAGGCCGGGGGGCTCGGGTGGGTGCCCGGCCCCGGCTGCTCCCCACGCCGGCCCCAGGCCGACCCCCAGGCCGGGCTGTTCGGGCGGGTGGCCGGCCCCAGCCACGGCTCCACGCCGGCCTGGCCGGCCTGCCAGGCCGGGCCACCTCCAGCCGGCCTGCCCCTGCGCCCACGCCGGCCCCAGGCCGGGGTGGGTTTGGCTCCGCCCCTGGCTGCTCTTGGCCGGCCTGGCCGGCCCCCCCCCCCTAAGGGGGGGCGCTGCAGAGTGGGGGAACCTCCCAACGACCATTTTATTGCTCCCGGGTATAAAATGAAATGTTTATTCTACCTTTAGATTGCATGCATAATTACTAATTATATGTTATGGCATGTTTATCTTCCTTGATCCAATATTTATATAGAATAATATCCATAAATCCTAAATTGGCTAAGATGTTCATGATATTCAATTTCTTATCTATATGCCTATATTCATGTGGATTGAATCCTATATATTGTAGTTTGTGTAACTACTTTGGACCCAATGAATTTGGGGACCATTTTTGTACTTAAATTTGTTTTAGGTACATTTCATATGCGTTGGATGCTTGCCTCATTCACAAAGAAGGTGTTATCAATACATGCTTATTGGAGTCAAGCTATGATGATGGATGAATTCTTATATAGTACAACATCACCAATGCTACCTCGGTAACAAGTATCTATCTCATGCATATACTCTAACATTTCAACCTTTTGTAGGTTGTATCATGGCATGAAACATATTTACTCCTTGTGATATTTGTTGCTTTTATCAAAACGTCCCAACTATCTCTTTTTCCCTTATTAATGTGTGTGACGTCTTTGATGTGTTTTTGTTAGAAGGTCATTCATTTCCTCAAAAAAAAATGATTTCAAGCAAAGATCTTATTATCATATTTATGTCTTCGAATTGGATATCTCGCTCTTTCTCTTTGTAACTATATTGTGTGTACATGTTTCTTTATGGATGTACATCATCATGATTGTGCTCTATTTAAGAAACTTATACACATGATAAGAATTACATGTCTTATTGGTATACTAATGGTTCGGTGTCCATCCTGTTATTGGTAACTTCTCTTATAGCTTAACCATCTCTTACTCCAAGTGATATGCCTTATTTTCTTTTATGATCACTTGCACTTGCTTTGAGTTTTGAACAACAGTGGGGGAGTTATGATTCCATTTTTGTGCCCTTTGCGTTCAAAATGCAATATTTCTAAATCATGCACAATATTGGGGAGCTCCTCTATTTTCTTTAAAAACACTCATTTTCTCAAACCATAATATATCTTGTTCGTTTGGTTTGTTGGATCTCTTGATTGCTTGCTTCTCTTTAGGAGAATATTAGATTTGTATACCATCTTATTTGCAATCTTTGGATCCTTGGTATAGTTCCTCCCATTATTCATCATTGGATAAGTGTATTTGATTTCACTCATATTATGAGAAGTGCATAGCCTACGGAGGAACCGTTACTATTGGCCATCTAAAATTTCTATGATCCCATTTTGGAAATGGATGCCAATGGGGGAGAAAGTTTTGAGGGTTTAAGAAATTTTGGTTTTGTTCTTAAGCATTTGCCTTTCATGCTCATGCATCCTTGCTTGTTCATTGTTGGTAAATTCATTATATAAACCCTCATAAAAGAGTTTGTCATCAATTACCAAAATGGGGGAGATTGAAAGAGCATGGTTCCCCCATGTGTGGTTTTGGTAATTGATGACAATCACTATGGACTAATGGTTGCATTGAGCTATACTTGTAGAGTTTGTCCATAGGCAATGCTTTATGTCCATGTGTTGGATTCAAGATAATCAAGTGGTGACCAAGGTGCTATTCATGTGAATATCCCAAGTTTGGTCATGAGAGAGTTGAGCATATTTCAAGTATGTCTTGAAGAAGAATATTGTGTGAACATTCATGTTTACCTTCAAGACATCATTATTATGAAGAGATAAGAAAAGATAAAAGGTTTATCAAGTATGTCTTGAAGAAGAATATTGTGTGAACATTCATCTTTACCTTCAAGACATCATTATTATGAAGAGAGAAGAAAAGATAAAAGGTTTATCAAGGCAAAGTGTTAAGCCATGGTTAATATTGATCAACTCACAAAGCAAGAAGATGTACCATGTGGTATCATGGTATCGTAAGTAATTGTTCATATAGCTCTGTGTTCTAACCCATTATATGTTTGTGTGGTATATCTATGTGGGGTTAGGTATCTTTCCATGGGCTTTCATCAAAAGGAAGATTTCATATAGTCCATGGTGGATGACGCCAAGTTGTGGTCGTCATCAAGTTTGAGAAGTGCAAGTTCAAGGGGAGCATATCGAAGAGATCACATTCTTGAAGCTTGCCACTCTTTTGGAGATAATGTTAAAGTAAAGATATACTTAAAAGAGCCTCTCCCATAGTTGCATATGGGGGAGCATCTTTGTGTCTTCACCAAGCAAAAAGAAATCAAGAAAGGTGTTCCATCCTGAGGAGGTCGAGATCGTCATATTCTAGCTCAAGTGGAATGCTCAAGGCAAAGGTATGATCTTGATAGGTTTTCTATTTTACCGGTCTCATAGCATTAGGAGGGAGACCGGATTATAGGATAGATAACCGTACTATCAAGAGGGGCTCTCATATTAGCAACTTGATCGCATCACTCGGAGAGAGCTCAAACCTTTGCATACTTGGCATAACATTTCTTGGTTCTTATTTGTGTTTTCTCCATGTGTGGTTTTTGAGCTTGTCATGTGCTTCAATACAAGCTCAAGTTCATCAAAAACGGGTTTCGCATGAAAAACTTATTGCGTTTTTGATATTGGAGGTTTTACCGATTGTTCCTTTATAGAGAGGTAATAACTTTCATCATTTGGTTTTATCATCCAATTATGGACTATGATGTTTCTTTGCATAATCTTGTAGTGCTCGTTCTTACGATTTCAACGAGCCCAAGATCATCGAAAACGGAGTCCGGATGCAAAAGATATCGCGTTTTTAGTGAAGGACATTTTCTGAAAACTGGTAGGCCGGCCCCAGGCCGGGGTGGGCTCCCCAGGCCGGACCCCTACCCGAACCGTCCGGCCTGGAGGCCGGCCTGGCCGGCCCGGGAGGCCGGGGTGGGGCAGAATGCCCCCAACGGGCTGATTTTGGGGACCTATAAAAGGGGCCTTCTTCCCCATTGGTTCCCCAACCTTTTTGCAAGTTTTCTCCCACCATTGTTGACATTTTGGAGCTTGCTCTCTCTCTATTCCTCCATGATTCTTGCCTCCAATTAGTGGGAAAAGAGAGAGGAGATCTAGATCTATTATTCCACCAATCCATCTCTCCTCTTAGTGAGGGAAAAGTCTTTGGATCTAGATCTTGTGGATTCATTTGTTGAGTTCTTCATTGTTCTTCCTCTCTTCTCCCCCCATAGCATTTGTTGCTTTGGTGGGATTTGAGAGTGAAGGATTTGAGCACTTCTTGTGTTCTTGCCATTGCATAGGTTGCATCGGTTTGAGTTCTCTACGAGGATTCGTTCGAGTGAAAGGTTGAGAAGCTTGTTACTCTTGGGTTCTTGGAGTGCCCTTGAGCTTGTCCTCTTGGGTACTTGGAGTGCCCTAGACGGTTGTTGTTGTCTCGGAGTTTTGGTTGCTCCGGACCTTGTTGCTATCTCGGAGTTTTGGTGGCTCGCGGGATATTGTTGGGAGCCTCCAATTGAGTTGTGGAGATTGCCCCAACCTTGTACGGGATCGGTGACCGCCCTCAAAGGTCCCATAGTGGATCGTGGCACTCCGCATTGGTGGAGGCACGAGGAGAATAAGGTGAGCCATTGGGCGCTTGGAGTCATTGTGACTCCACACCTCTCCAACGGAGATTAGCTTCCATTGGGAAGTGAACTTCGGGATAAATCATCGTCTCCTCGTCTCTCGGTTATTTCTATACCCGATCTCTTTACTTATGCAATTTACTTTGTGATAGCCATCGAGCTTGAAGTAACATATCTTGCTATCACATAGTTGCTTGAATTGTTTAGCATAAGTTGTTGGTGCACATAGGTGAACCTAGTTTGTTTAGGTTTTGGCTTGATAAATTAAACGCTAGTTTTATTCCGCATTTATTCAAGCCTTAACCGTAATTATTTTTAAACGCCTATTCACCCCCCCCCCTCTAGGCGACATCCGTGTCCTTTCAGCAAGTCCATCAAAAGATCTCGAAGCCATCCTGCTTCGACACTAGACGTGTCTAATGCTGTTAATTCTGCTTCCATTATCGATCTCGTTAAGATCGTTTGCTTGCAAGACTTCCAGGAAACAGCACCACCTCCTGTTAGGAATTTAGGCAATTTACAGATTAAATTAATCCAAGTATAAACCACGATCATGACGTAAGCAAACTGATAATTAACCATATTCATGCATACTAGGTTGACAGTAGACACATCTATGCAAACTACTAGTATCGCACATATGAAAATAACAAGGGCAGGGATAAACGTGTTATACCCTGCAGTTGGCCAATTGGCAGTAGTCGTAGCAGAGGCGGCGGCCGCGGCGGCAGCAGCAGCGTTGGCGGCCTCAGCAGCAGCAGCGGCCTCGGTGGCAGCAGCGGCGGCAGCAGCAGCTCGTTCGGCTTCGGAGGCCATGTTGATGATGAGGTAGTAGTCGAAGTAGACGTACGGCAGCGAGCAGTCGCGTAGGAGACGCTCCCCAAAAACCTAATCGCCCCTCTCCCGTACAGGATCTGGAGAGGCGGGGTTTCGGAGGCCTGCTCTCCCGTCGGCCGTGTACGCGGTAGACGGGATGGGATCACCGGAGGCAGCAACAGAGAGAGGAACGACAGTGGGTACAGAGCGTATGAGTTGTGTGTATGTGTCCGCCCCTGCGACCTCAATATATAGGCACGGTAGGAGAACGGTCAGCTCACAAATCAATTTGGCGTTTACTACAGCCGTTACCACGTAATCAATGCGCCGTTTTACTGCGCGCGGTTAACACGTGATCAATGCGGCGTTTTACTGCGCGCGGCTGTTACCAAAATAAATGTCTGTTGACTCCATTTCCAACTGCCAAAATAAAGGCATCGGCTCGGCTCATTCCCGCAACCCGCGGCGCGTCGGGACGTGTCGTGACGAGGCGAGGCGAGGCGGGCGGCGGAGGAGGAGGAGCGCGCGTGTGGAACACCTCCACTACTCCTCTCTCTTCATACCAACTCACACTAGTGGGGAGAGAGCTCACCTTATAAACTGGTGCAAAATTCTCCCAACTAGCAATGTGGGACTAAACTCCCACCATTTGCTATGGCAGCATGGGCCTTAGGGATTAAATGGAAATTGCCTAATGGGCCTCCTAGCCCATGCGAATTTCAGCAATCCCCCACCAGATCCCGAAGACCCATGTGTTGTCCTCTGTTCCATTCATTGTTTTTATATACCGGCATTTTCAGTGGAGACCCGTTAAGGTTGAACATCCACCTAGAACAAGTAGCTACACTACATCACAACTGAACAATGGACTATGCCTTGAATTGTCAGTTTGGCGTAAAATAGTTTCACTAAATGTCTTGCCAGTACTAGGCTGCCGAAGGCTGACCCCTCGGGTGGAGCATATTAGTCATACTCCTGGCCTATTCATGAACTTATTAGAGATCACCCAATCTCATAGACTGTGACCAGCAGTCAGGATCATATAGGTGTGTTCCTCCAAAGATCGCTCTGTAGGATAGCATCTTGCTTATACAAGCCTTGGAACACATTAAGACAAAAGTCAACCTGCCATACAGTTTTTGAGAGTACTGCATCTCCAGTGGAGTGGGTTAGTAAAAATTACTCTCCTCAGTTAACCACTAGCTTGTTTTCCCAGGTCCCACTTCACGGGATCTCCGATCACATAGGTTGGGTTACTGCCATGGCAACTCATGTGGGTCTCATACCCATCTCCCTCGATGCACTTTCTATCACAACACGTGATAGCCCTTTAGTAAAGGGATCTGCCAGATTTTTAGCCGACTGGATATAATCCACCGCTATCACTCCGGAGTTTCTTAAATGTCTGACAACTTTTAATCTCATTTTTATGTGCTTTGTGGACTGTGCATTGTCCTTTGAACTCTTCACCCTGACAATCACTGTTTGATTGTCACAGTTCATAAGGATAGCCGGTACTGGCTTTTCAACCACAGGCAAGTCCATCAAAAGATCTCGAAGCCATCCTGCTTCGACACTAGACGTGTCTAATGCTGTCAATTCTGCTTCCATTGTCGATCTCGTTAAGATCGTTTGCTTGCAAGACTTCCAGGAAACAGCACCACCTCCAAGGGTAAACACATACCCCGTTGTGGCTTTCATCTCATCAGCATCAGAGATCCAATTCACATCACAATACCCTTCAAGTACCGAAGGATATCCACTGTAGTGAAGTCCATGGTTCACGGTACCTTTCAGATAACGCATAATTCTTTCTACAGCATGCCAATGCACATCACCCGGATTGGAAACAAACCGGCTTAGTTTGCACACAACAAACATGATGTCAGGCCTCGTAGCGCTCGCTAGATACATGAGTGAACCAATTACTTGAGAATACCTCAGCTGATCCTTAGCTGTGCCTTCGAACTTTCGAATCCGCACACTAGGATCATATGGCGTTGGAGAAGTTTTGCAGTCCGAATATCCAAAACGACTCAAAACCTTCTCAACATAATGGGATTGCAGAAGTGTAATCCCACCCTCATTGTTTCTCAATAGCTTGATGTTCAAGATAACATCAGCCACACCAAGATCTTTCATCTCAAAGTTCTGGGATAGAAATGACTTAACCTCATTGATTACTTGAGGTTGGTCCCAAATATCAGTATGTCATCAACATACAAACACAAAATAACTCCTTCGCCCCCACCATGGCGATAGTATACACATTTGTCAGCTTCATTAACAACAAAGCCAACAGATGTTAAAGTTGTATTGAACTTCTCATGCCATTGCTTAGGTGCTTGTTTCAGCCCATATAAAGATTTCAGTAATTTACACACCTTTCCTTCTTGACCATCTAACACAAAGCCATCTGGCTGTTGCATATAGATTTCCTCGTCTAACCCTCCATTTAGGAAAGCCGTCTTAACATCCATCTGATGGACGAGAAGACCATGCGAGGCCGCCAACGAGAGTAATACTCGAATGGTGGTCAGTCTGGCCACAGGTGAATAAGTGTCAAAGAAATCTTCATCTTCTTTCTGGGAATAACCCTTGGCCACAAGTCTAGCCTTGTACTTTTCAATCGTACCATCAGGCCTAAGCTTCTTTTTGAACACCCACTTACATCCTAATGGTTTACAGCCATAAGGACGTTCAGTGATCTCCCACGTTCCATTAGCCATGATGGAATCCATCTCGCTACGGACCGCTTCTCTCCAGTAGTCAGCATCTGGAGATGCATAAGCTTCTGAAATAGAAGTGGGAGTATCATCCACAAGGTACACAAGGAAATCATCACCAAAGGACTTTGCAGTCCTCTGTCTCTTGCCCCTACCAAGGGTTTCCTCGTCATCCTTCTCAGGATTCTCATCATGTGTTTGTTCATAATATTCCATAGGAATGGCAGGTTCAGGAGTCTCCTCTGATTCCTGTCTAGAAGTGCTTTGCATATCTCTCATAGGAAAAATATCCTCAAAGAATGTAGCATCTTTAGACTCCAAAATCGTACCGACCTTCACGTCAGATACCTCAGATTTCACTACTAGAAATCTATAGCCAACGCTATTCTTAGCGTATCCCAAATTAACGCAATCCACGGTCTTTGGTCCAAGTTTACGCTTTTTGGGGATCGGCACATTGACTTTTGCCAAACAGCCCCAAGTACGTAAGTACGAGAGTGTTGTTTTTCTCTTCTCCCATTGCTCATAGGGAGTGACCTCATTGTCTTTCGTCGGAACTTTATTCAGGACATGACATGATGTCAATATAGCCTCCCCCCACCATGCCTTGGATAAACCCGATGTATCTAACATGGCGTTAACCAAATCTGTTAGAGTACGGTTTTTCCTTTCGGCAACCCCATTTAACTGAGGTGAATAGGGAGGCGTCCTCTCGTGAATAATGCCATGTTCCGCACAGAAAGAGTAAAACTCATTAGAGAAATACTCTCCACCACGATTTGACCGGATTCGTTTAATTTTCTTTTCAAGTTGATTCTCAACTTCTGCCTTATAGATTTTAAAGTAGTGTAGAGCCTCGTCTTTAGTGTTTAACAGATATACATAGCAAAACCTAGTGGAATCATCTATTAACGTCATGAAGTATCTCTTTCCACCTTTAGTCAACACACCATTCATCTCACAGAGATCAGAATGTATGAGTTCTAATGGCGCCAAGTGTCTCTCCTCCGCAGCCTTGTGGGGCTTGCGAGGTTGCTTTGCTTGTACACACGAATGGCACTTAGAACCTTTGGCTAAAGTGAAACTTGGAATTAAATTTAGTTTTGCTAACCGCGTCATGCAACTGAAACCAACGTGACAAAGACGTGAATGCCAAACTTCTGTTTCATTAACACTCGAATGAATATTGTTCACGACTTTATTACAAAAATCAGCGAGGGAAAAGCGGAACAGACCTCCGCACTCATACCCTTTTCCAACAAACAGTCCATATTTCGTTACAACTACTTTATTGGACTCGAAAACCAACTTAAATCCTTCTCTACATAGAAGGGAGCCACTAACGAGATTCTTCTTGATGGCGGGGACATGCTGCACGTTCTTGAGCTGCACGATCCTTCTCGAAGTAAACTTCAGATCGACCGTGCCAACACCAAGTACAGAAGCACTTGCGCCGTTCCCCATCAATACGGACCCGTTCCTTGTGACCTGATAAGAAGAAAACAATGAGATGTCAGTACACACATGAATGTTTGCACCTGTGTCAATCCACCAATCAGTAGACTGACAAACTGAAAATACAGTAAACAAATTACCATACCCAGATGCCCCATTCTCATTGTTGCTCACGATCATGTTGACAGCCTTGGAATCCTGTCCTGGCTTCACATACTTCTTTGGGCACTTCCCAGCCCAGTGTTCCAGTGAACCACAAGTGAATCAGCCATCTTTCTTCTTATCCTTCTTGAACGTCTTCTTAGCCTTCTTCTTGAAGTCGGTATTCTGCTGGACACCAGTCCTCGCCTTGTTCTTGTGGGATTTGTAGTTCTTCTGTACCATATTGGCCGCAGAAGTCCCTTCATTCCCTTTTCCATGCGAGTCCTTTGCCCTCGAATTCTGCTCAACACTCAGATGGCCGATGACATCCTCTACTGAGAATTCACGCCTCTGATGTTTCAGAGTAGTGGCAAAGCTCCTCCAGGAATTAGGCAGCTTGGCGATTATGCATCCCGCGACATACTTGCCCGGTAACACGCACTTGAGAATTTCAAGCTCCTTAGCGATGCACTGTATCTCATGAGCCTGCTCCAAAACAGAACGGTTTTCGACCATTCTGTAGTCATGGAACTGCTCTATACTGTACATCTCGCTGCCAGCATCGGTTGCGCCGAATTTGGATTCGAGCGCCTCCCACAAGTCCTTGGCAACCCGCACATGTAAATATGCGTCAACAAACTTCTCTCCGATCACGCTTAGAACGCATCCAACAAAGACGACGGTGGCATCCCTAAACGCCTTCTCCTGATCAGAAGTAATCGTTTCCGTGGGAGTGACACCGACGACCCAGAACACGTTCATAGCCGTGAGCCATAAGAATGTTTTGGTCTGCCAACGCTTAAAGTACGTCCCCGTAAACGGGTCCGGTTTCAGTGCAGTAGCAAAACCATGAATCGAAAATTGCCTACACATATTAGGTTTTTGGATTGTTAGGAATTTAGGCAATTTACAGATTAAATTAATCCAAGTATAAACCACGATCATGACGTAAGCATACTGATAATTAACCATATTCATGCATAATAGGTTGACAGTAGACACATCTACGCAAACTACTAGTATCGCACATATGAAAATAACAAGGGCAGGGATAAACGTGTTATACCCTGCAGTTGGCCAATTGGCAGTAGTCGATATGACGTCTCATATTATTGGCGTGTCTGTTGACTCCATTTCCAACTGACAAAATAAAGGCATCGGCTCGGCTCATTCCCGCGGCGCGGCGCGTCGTGACGTGTCGTGACGAGGCGAGGCGTGGCGAGGCGGGCGGCGGAGGAGGAGGAGCGCGCGTGTGGAACACCTCCACTACTCCTCTCTCTTCATACCAACTCACACTAGTGGGGAGAGAGCTCACCTTATAAACTGGTGCAAAACTCTCCCAACTAGCAATGTGGGACTAAACTCCCACCATTTGCTATGGCAGCATGGGCCTTAGGGATTAAATGGAAATTGCCTAATGGGCCTCCTAGCCCATGCGAATTTCAGCACCTCCAAGGGTAAACACATACCCCGTTGTCGCTTTCATCTCATCAGCATCAGAGATCCAATTCGCATCACAATAACCTTCAAGTACCGAAGGATATCAACTGTAGTGAAGTCCATGGTTCACGGTACCTTTCAGATAGCACACAATTCTTTCTACAGCATGCCAATTCACATCACCCGGATTGGAAACAAACCGGCTTAGTTTGCACACAGCAAACATGATGTCAGGCCTCGTAGCGCTTGCTAGGTACATGAGTGAACCAATTACTTGAGAGTACCTCAGCTGACCCTTAGTTGTGCCTTCGAACTTTCGAATCCGCACACTAGGATCATATGGCGTTGGAGAAATTTTGTAGTCCGAATATCCAAAACGACTCAAAATCTTCTCAACATAGTGGGATTGCAGAAGTGTAATCCCACCCACATTGTCTCTCAATAGGTTGATGTTCAAAATAACATCAGCCACATCAAGATCTTTCATCTCAAAGTTCTGGGATAGAAATGACTTAAACTCATTGATTACTTTGAGGTTGGTCCCAAATATCAGTATGTCATCAACATACAAACACAATATAACTCCTTCGCCCCTACCATGGCGATATTATACACATTTGTCAGCTTCATTAACAACAAAGCCAACATATGTTAAAGTTGTATTGAACTTCTCATGCCATTGCTTAGGTGCTTGTTTCAGCCCATATAAAGATTTCAGTAACTTACACACCTTTCCTTCTTGACCATCTAACACAAAGCCATTTGGCTGTTGCATATAGATTTCCTCGTCTAACTCTCCATTTAGGAAAGCCGTCTTAACATCCATCTGATGGACGAGAAGACCATACGAGGCCGCCAACGAGAGTAATACTCGAATGGTGGTCAGTCTGGCCACAGGTGAATAAGTATCAAAGAAATCTTCATCTTCTTTCTAGGAGTAACCCTTGGCCACAAGTCTAGCCTTGTACTTTTCAATCGTATCATCGGGTCTAAGCTTCTTTTTGAACACCCCACTTACATCCTAATGATTTACAGCCATAAGGACGTTCAGTGATCTCCCACGTTCCATTAGCCATGATGGAATCCATCTCTCTACGGACCGCTTCTCTCCAGTAGTCAGGATCTGGAGATGCATAAGCTTCTGAAATAGAAGTGGGAGTATCATCCACAAGGTACACAAGGAAATCATCACCAAAGGACTTTGCAGTCCTCTGTCTCTTGCCCCTACCAAGGGTTTCCTCGTCATCCTTCTCAGGATTATCATCATGTGTTTGTTCATAATATTTCATAGGAATGGCAGGCTCAGGAGTCTCCTCTGATTCCTGTCTAGAAGTGCTTTCATATCTCTCATAGGAAAAATATTCTCAAAGCATGTAGCATCTTTAGACTCCAAAATCGTACCGACCTTCATGTCAGGTACCTCACATTTCACTACTAGAAATCTATAGCCAACACTATTCTTAGCGTATCCCAAATTAACGCAATCCACTTTAGTCCAAGTTTAAGCTTTTTGGGGATCGGCACATTGACTTTCGCCAAACAGCCCCAAGTACGTAAGTACGAGAGTGTTGTTTTTTCTCTTCTCCCATTGCTCATAGGGAGTGACCTCATTATCTTTCGTCGGAACTTTATTCAGGACATGACATGATGTCAATATAGCCTCCCCCCACCATGCCTTGGATAAACCTGATGTATCTAACATGGCGTTAACCAAATCTGCTAGAGTACGATTTTTCCGTTCGGCAACCCCATTTGACTGAGGTGAATAGGAAGACGTCCTCTCATGAATAATACCATGTTCCGCACAGAAAAAGTCAAACTCATTAGAGAAATACTCTCCACCACGATCTGACCGGATTCGTTTAATTTTCTTTTCAAGTTGATTCTCAACTTCTGCCTTATAGATTTTAAAGTAGTGTAGAGTCTCATCTTTAGTGTTTAACAGATATACATAGCAAAATCTAGTGGAATCGTCTATTAACGTCATGAAGTATCTCTTTCCACCTTTAGTCAACACACCATTCTTCTCACAGAGATCAGAATGTATGAGTTCCAATGGCGCCAAGTGTCTCTCCTCCGCAGCCTTATGGGGCTTACGAGGTTGCTTTGCTTGCACACAGGAATGGCACTTAGAACCTTTGGCTAAAGTGAAACTTGGAATTTAATTTAATTTTGCTAACCGCGTCATGCAACTGAAACAGACGTGACAAAGACGTGAATGCCAAACTTCTGTTTCATCAACACTCGAATGAATATTGTTCACGACTTTATTACAGAAATCAGCGAGGGAAAAGCGGAACAGACCTCCGCACTCATACCCTTTTCCAACAAACAGTCCATATTTCGTTACAACTACTTTATTGGACTCAAAAACCAACTTAAATCCTTCTCTACATAGAAGGGAGCCACTAACGAGATTCTTCTTGATGGCGGGGACATGCTGCACGTTCTTGAGCTGCACGATCCTTCCCGAAGTAAACTTCAGATCGACCATGCCAACACCAAGTACAAAAGCACTTGCGCTGTTCCCCATCAATACGGAACCGTTCCTTGTGACCTGATAAGAAGAAAACAATGAGATGTCAGCACACACATGAATGTTTGCACCTGTGTCAATCCACCAGTCAGTAGACTGACAAACTGAAAATACAGTAAACAAATTACCATACTCAGATGCCCCATTCTTATTATTGCTCACAATCATGTTGACAACCTTGGAATCCTATCCTGGCTTCACGTACTTCTTTGGGCACTTCACAGCCCAGTGTTCCAGTGAACCACGTGTGAAGCAGCCATCTTTCTTCTTATCCTTCTTGAAGGTCTTCTTAGATTTCTTCTTGAAGTCGGTATTCTGCTGGACATCAGTCCTCGCCTTGTTCTTGTGGGAGTTGTAGTTCTTCTGTACCATATTGGTTGCAGAAGTCCCTTCGTTCCCTTTTCCATGCGAGTTCTTTGCCCTCGATTCTGCTCAACACTCAGATGGCCGATGACATCCTCTACTGAGAATTCACGCCTCTGATGTTTCAGAGTAGTGGCAAAGTTCCCCCAGGAATTAGGCAGCTTGGCGATTATGCACCCCGCGACATACTTACCCGGTAGCACGCACTTGAGAATTTCAATCTCCTTAGCGATGCACTGTATCTAATGAGCTTGCTCCAATATAGAACGGTTTTCGACCATTCTGTAGTCATGGAACTGCTCTATACTGTACATCTCGCTGCCAGCATCGGTTGCGCCGAATTTGGATTCGAGCGCCTCCCACAAGTCCTTGGCAACCCGCATATGTAAATATGCGTCAACAAACTTATCTCCGATCACGCTTAGAACGCATCCAACAAAGACGACGGTGGCATCCCTAAACGCCTTCTCCTGTTCAGGAGTAATCGTTCCCGTGGGAGTGACACCGGCGACCCAGAACACGTTCATAGCTGTGAGCCATAAGATTGTTTTGGTCTGCAAACGCTTAAAGTACGTCCCCGTAAACGGGTCCGGTTTCAGTGCAGTAGCAAAACCATGAATCGAAAATTGCCTACACATTTTAGGTTTTTGGATTGTTAAGAATTTAGTCAATTTACAGATTAAATTAATCCAAGTATAAATCACGAGCATGACGAAACATACTGATAATTAACCATATTCCTGTATACTAGATTGACAGTAGACACATCTACGCAAACTACTAGTATGGCACATGGAAATAATAAAGGCAGAGATAAACGTGTTATACCCTGCGATCGGCGAGTTGGCAGTAGACGTAGCAGTGGCGGCAGCAGCGGTGGCCGCTGCAGCAGTAGCGGCGGCCTCGGTGGCAGCAGTGGCGGCCTCGGCGGCAGCAGCAACGCGTTCGGCTTCGGTGGACATGTTGACGAAGAGGGGACGCGGTAGTAGACGAAGTAGATGTACAGCAGCAGTGAGCAGTCGCGTAGGAGACGCTCCCCAAAAACCTAATCGTCCCTCTCCCGTACAGGATCTGGAGAGGCGGAGTTTCGGAGGTCTGCTCTCCCGTCGGCCGTGTTCGCGGTCGACGGGATGGGATCACCGGCGGCAGCAACAGGAGGTGGAACGACAGTGGGCGCAAAGAGGCAGAGTGTATGAGTTGTGTTTTCTGTGTCCGCCCGAGCCTCCAATTTATAGGCACGGCCGAGTAGGAGAACGGTCAATTCAATTGGCGTTTACTACAACCGTTACCACGTGATAAAGGCGGCGTTTTACTGCGCGCGGTTATCACACGCTATCAATACGGCTGTTACCAAAATAAATGTGACGCAATTAGACAACAATCAATATGACGTCTCATATTATTGCCGTGTCTGTTGACTCCCCGTTTCCGACTGCCAAAATAAAGGCATCGGCTCGTTCCCGCAACCCGCGGCGCGTCGTGACGTGTCGTGTCGTCACGAGGCGGGCGGTGGAGGAGGAGGAGCGTGCGTGTGGAACACCTCCACAACTCCTCTCTCTTCATACCAACTCACACTAGTGGGGAGAGAGAGTCACCTTATAAACTGGTGCGAAACTCTCCCAACTAGCAATATGGGACTAAACTCCCATTACTTGCTATGGCTGCATGGGCCGTAGGGATTTAAATAGAAATTGCCTAATGGGCTAAAAGTCCATCCCAAATTTCAGCTGAACAGATCTCATAGAATTATTTTCCGGCCCGACGGGTCTCAGCGGACCAATTGATACCTATTCTTATCCTCCATAGACCTCACCATTTTGTACACAAGGCCACTGTCATGTTATTGCAATATCAAGAAATAAATCAAACTAATAAATAGTACTCCTACACGACTTGTTTTTCACACGACTTTCCTTGAAGCCGGGTTCCACTATCACAATGGATAAAAGAACATATGTCTCAAGGATTGTTTACAAAACCATTAGGACAACTGAAAACAGAAACTAAGAAACTTCGTACCCTAGGAAGGAGACCCAACAGACAACCAGCATGTCTGTCATAATTGCTAAGCCTTACGACGAGAGAGGTTGCGAAACTTTAAAAGGAAGTTAGTCCACACCGAGAGAACAAATCACACATGGACAAATTCTACAAGTTTTTTTTGGCAGAGACTTCCACACCGAGAGATCAAACCAACAAACCAAATGGGGGCAAAACCAAACAAGACTATAGCCAAACTTGAGTCTCCAAACTTTTCCAAAGGGTATACCAACGCCTTCTCCACATCTTCTACTATCCTTCATTAATGCACATCACTCGACCAATTATAGACATCACTGAAGCGGCTAGCTGGAGACACCTGGGACCCCGAGCACGGACCGCCACTTCCTGGATTCTATCGGCTCCTTCTTCCAACAACTGTCTACCAAAATCCATCTCTCCTTCGTCCATGAACTGTCTACCAGAACCCATCTGCAAACCTGACCAATAACGAAGAAACACACACATGTAACAAATCACTCAACTGGCGATGAGATGAATTGTTTTCAAAACAAGCATTATTCTTGTTTTTCAGATTGCCCAGCACAAGACAGCAACCCCAATAATATGAATATTAGAGCCATCAGGAAGAAACTTTTCAATCCACCAAAAATACTGAGAAAAACAATCACTATTACTACCCTTGCTTCCAAGTCTATGGCTTTTGTTATTCTGGCATCGTTCATATTTCCGACGAACCCGTACATGATATTTAACATGCCATTCATTCCTGTTCACTGTTGGTTACCCATTGAATATATATGCTCCCTCCAAAAAAAAAAAGATCACAAAATATTTAACTGTGATAGAGTGTCAGGTTATTGTCCGTATTTTTATCACATGTCTAGTATGAATACATCAACCAAATTTTTTTTATAAAAAAGAACACTGTTGTCATGATATTTAGCTGGATTTAATTAGCGACAAACTTTTGATTATTTTAACCGTATCTAGTACTTTGTATGAACGAGGGATTCCTGGTCTGGAAGAAAAATTTGGAAATCATGGTAAGAACTTCTCCGCTTCTATTGGTAGTTACGACGGGGCAGTGACATTTTTTTTTTGAAACGGGAACAATGTCCCGGGCTCTGCATCAAATTGATGCACACAGCCGGTTTTTCATTAATATAAGAATCAAAGAAGTACGAAGTAAACAGACCTGAGGCCGCATGCCTCGCAACAACACCTCCCCCAGACTACCTCTAAACTAATGGCAAAAGATAAAAGCAAAGATACATACACAACTTCTAGACGAAGCCTTCAAGAAGGAAAAGCCACACGTGCGCCGATGATGGCGAGTTCGATCAAAGACCGAACTCGGGATTTTCATCCCTAAAGTCAAACTTCGAACCATCACCTTCAGCAAGGTAACGACGCAAGCGCGTGTCAACTTCGCCCGAGATGTTTCCACCGAAGTGTGTAAACTCGATACCAAATCTTCTACCATCACCACCTCTCCGGCCAACGAATAGCCAGATACCACTGGAGGAGAAACTAGAGGCCGATGACGTCCCATACCGCTCAGCCTCTAGCCGTTGTCACACCACCTTCTATCAACAACAGCAGGCATGACTTGACACAGCGGAGAAAAGTCGTGCGTAGCACCTGCCAGGATCAGGCATATTGCCACCGCCGGCCAGGCATGACTTGATAGCTCCTCTGAAGTCGTCGTGCGTAGCACCTACTCCGTCGAATAGAACCCTGTCTCGAAATGGAGGGGGCGTCCCATACCGCCGCCAGCCTCAGAACTCTGCAACCACAGAAGAGAACGTCCCATACCGCCATCGACTGTGACTTATGAAGCCAGAGACCACCACCATCTCAAAGATCAGCCATCGCATCATCCACATGACCACGAAGACCACCACCGTCGAAGAAGCCGGGACGCCACCCCATCTCCAAACTCATGCGTTGTCGACGACACCGCAACGAGTAAATTGCGGCCAGTGCGCCGCCTCTAGACCAGCTGCAAGCAACCACGCTGCCACGCAGCATCAGCTGCCGACAACGACCTCCTCCCCGCCGCAAGCCGTTGCAGATCCTGATCCATAGGTCCGATGTCCTGGAGAGTCGAGGCTGCCACGACCTCGGCTCCGCCGCCGCTGGTCCCTCCATCTGGTGAAGACTCCAAAGCGATGCCCGCAAGAGGGAATACGACACCGGGACGCCGCCATCGCTTGACCCCGATGGGATCTGAGGTTTCCCCCGGAGATGCAACCGGAGGTCTGCCGAACGCAGCCCATCTCCGACGAAGAAGACGTCCGCCGCCACCAACCCGTCGACCAAAACACCACCACCAACCTCCAATCCGGGATCCGAAGGGGAAGGCCCCCACTTGCACCCAAGGGAGAGGAGGTAAGGATGGCGCAAGGATCGCCGCCCGCCCGCCACCACCAGCCTCCATGGCCGCCACCGCGACCAGGGCGCGTCGCGCCTGGAGCTCGGGGCCGGCACCCCATCGAGACCGCCGTCTCCGCCTCGGAACGGCCACCGCGAATCGACCCCGCCGCCGCCTCGCAGATGCCGCCGCATCGGAGAATCCCCGCCGCCGCCGTCATGGACTCCGCCCGGGCTTAGCCCGACGGGGTCTCGGGCGACGACGAGGCGGGCGCTGATGAAGAGGGAGGGGCTCGGACCGGCGGCGACGGCGTTCCCCCGAGCAACTAGCTGCTTACAGTTCCGCCACATGTTCAATTGGTGGCGTCGCGGTAGATCTGTGAGAAATATGCAGTTTGAGTAAGTACTCCCTGTGTGTATTAACTTAGTCATACTAAAGATTAGCCCGAAGAAGAACACAAGACTGATGCGGAAAAAAAAGTCTGACCATTGCTTAATGAAGCCATCAGTGCCTTGTCGTCGACGTTTGTAGTTGTACGGCGACGGATGTCCGCTGCTCTCTCCAGCAGCGGATAGCGATGGCCTTCTGGTCGCCAACGACACTGCCCAGGGCGTGCGTGGCGTGGAAGAGGGACTTCGGTTCCCAGAGCGCTAGCCTTAGGATCGGTGAGGTGTTTTATCGGGAGAGAGGAGCTGTGGCGAGATCGTCACCTCGTACAGGCCAGACTCCCTTTTAATATAGCGCTAGGGAAACGGGACCGACTCCAAATAACGTTGGAGGCGCCTCCGATCGTGGCGCAGAAGCTACGTACGTGAACTGGTCGTACGTGGGTTTTGACCCCTTATATTCGTTCTGTTAGGATTAGGAGATAAGGCTTATCTTATTTCTGTTTAAACCTCCTAATTATTTTATTTGAACAGGTACGAGATTAAAAGGTCCATCATTCTCCCACTTAATCGAAGTGCTAATACCCACACTTAATAGAAGAAGTAAACCAAAGCAACGCGTTACAATGGCTAATGAAAATGCCACAGAAACTCCGTTACCTATAGCCCACTAAACTATCTTGATAGGATGCTTATTTATTCTCAACGGGAGTTGGATTATTCTTATGGTCCTATTTCCAGAATCAAAATCAAAGGCTCTCTAATACACCCATGCCGGCTATGTTATCCTTAAACTGAGTAGGTGGTAGCTGTTTGGTAAGCGGATCCGCGAGCATCGCCTTAGTGCTAATATGCTCGATCGTAATGGTTTGATCCTGGACTCTATCTTTCACAACATGATACTTAATGTCGATGTGTTTGGCAGCACCACCCGACTTGTTGGTACTCGAATAGAATACCGCGGCTTTATTATCGCAGTATAATGTTAGTGTTTTGAAATGCTATCGACCACTCTTAAATTCGGGATAAAGTTCTTAAGCTATACGGCCTGCCCGGTTGCCTCATAACATGACACAAACTCAGCTTGCATCGTTGATGACGCCGTAAGGGTTTGTCCACGAAATGGCTCCGCCTGCAAGTGTGAAGATATAACCTGATGTGGATTTCTTAGTATCAACACATCCTGCAAAGTCTGCATCTGAGTAACCTATAACCTCAAGGTCATCAGATCTCTTATATGTAAGCATGTATCCCTTAGTGCCCTGCAAATATCGCAAGACTTTCTTAACTGCTTTCCAGTGGTCCAGTCCTGGATTTGACTGAAATCTGCCAAGCATCCCGGTAATGAATGCTAAGTCAGGGCGTGTACAAACCTGAGCATACATAAGTCTTCCGACAGCTGAAGCATAAGGTTTGTCTTTTATTTGATCGATCTCTAATTGATTCCTTGGACTTTGGAATAAACCAAACTTATCACCCTTAACAATTGGAGCAGGTGTGCTAGCACAATTTTGCATTTTGTACCTCTTAAGCACTTTCTCAATGTATAACTTTTGACATAAGCCTAATACTCCTCTAGACCTATCTCGGTAAATCTCAATGCCCAAAACATAAGAGGCATCACCAAGATCTTTCATATCAAAGTGCGAGGAGAGAAAACCCATAGTCTCATGTAGCATATCCATATCGCTACTTGCCAAGAGGATATCATCCACATAGAGAACCAAGATTATAAACTTGCCTCCCTTAATCTTAATGTAGATGCAATTGTCTACTTCATTTTCCTTAAATCCGAAATTTCTTATTATCCCATCAAATTTGAGATACCATTGTCTGGACGCTTGCTTTAAACCATAGATGGATTTCTTAAGTCTACATCCCATGTGTTCCTTGCCTCTCTGACAAAACCTTCCGGTTGAGCCATATATACATTCTCATGCACGTCACCATTAAGGAACTCAGTTCTAACATCCATCTGTTGTAATTCTAAGTCATAATGAGCGACCAATGCCATGACAATTCTTAAAGAGTCTTTCTTAGACACGGGAGAAAAGGTATCATTAAAATCAACCCCTTCTCTCTGAGTAAAACCCTTTTCTACAAGCCTTGAATCTTTCGATCTTCCCTCTAGAGTCATGCTTAGTCTTATAGACCCATCTGCAGCCTACTGGTTTGACTCCTTCAGGAATTTCTACTAGATCCCAGACATCATTAATGCTCATAGACTTCATCTCATCCTCCATGGCAATGAGCCATTCGGGAGAGTGCTCACTCATCATGGCTTCCTTAAAGGAATTTGGATCATCTACCTTCCCAATGTCACTCTCATTCAGGTAAACCTGATAGTCATCAGAAATGGCAGATTTCCTGTTTCTTTGTGATCTCCTTGGTGGCTCGGGAGGCCGCTCAGGAGATGGCTGAGGAGACGGCTGAGGTGATGGCTGAGGTGAATGTTGAGGTGAAGGCTGAGGTGAGTCATTAGTCTCCTCAGTTCGGTCTGCACCTCCATTATTATTAGTCGGAGATGTGGGAATAAATGGAATAAAGTTCTCTTGGATAATCGGTAGTGGAACATTAACCCGAATTTCCTCAAGATCTATCTTTCGGGGTTGTGAGCTCCCACTGATTTCTGCATTCTCTAAGAACACAGCGTGTGATGTTTCCACAAACTTAGTGACACGATCTGGACAATAAAACCGGTATCCCTTTGACTTGAGAGGATACCCGATAAAGTGACAGCTCACGGTCTTAGGGTCTAATTTCTTAAGTTGTGGATTAAAGATCCTAGCCTCAGCAGGACAACCCCACACTCGTAAGTAATTTAAGGTGAGTTTCCTTTCAGTCCACAATTCATAAGGTGTCTTAGGGACTGATTTAGTGGGAACTCGATTTAGTATGTGAACAGCTGTCTTAAGAGCTTCAATCCACAAATTAACCGGCAAGCTGGAATGGCTAAGCATGCTACGCACTATGTCCATAAGAGTGCGATTGCGACGCTCTGCCACTCCATTTTGCTGAGGCTCGCCGTGCATGGAATACTGAGCCGCTATACCATTTTCCTCAAGGAATTTGTCAAAGGGCCCAAGGATTTGGCAATAGGGCGCATGTCTCTCATAATATTCACCGCCTCGATCTGAGCGCACCACTTTAATTTAAGGTTGGTCTGATTTTCTACTTCCGCCTTAAACATCTTAAACTTATCAAGTGCCTCAGAACGATCACGAATGGGGTAAATGTATTCATAACGGGAGTAATCATCAGTGAAGGTAATAAATGAGTCAAAACCGTCCACTGATTTCACAGGAAAAGGACCACAAATATCAGTGTGGATTAATTCTTAGCGTCCTGTGCTTCTAATTGCCCCTTTTTTCTGATGCTTAACGTATTTCCCTTTAATACAATCAATACAGTGGTCTGAATCAGAGAAATCTAATGGGTGTAATATCTCTTCTCTAATGAGACGTTCCATTCTCCGCTTCGAAATGTGGCCTAAGCGACAGTGCCATAACTTCGACGAGGTCTCATCACCCTTACTCTTCTTATACTTATTTGTACAATCGCACACATTCATCACAGAGGAATCATTCAGGAGAAGCATATAAAGTTTGTCATGTCTGATAGCAAGACCAACATTATTATTATCAAACTCAATAACACACTGATTGTTTCCAAACGTACAAAAATATTGCTTATCATCTAATGCGGAAACTGAAATCAAGTTTCTCCTTAAACTAGGAGCGAAAAGAACATTATTAAGTAGGAGAATATGGCCGCCTGCTAATGCTAATGGAGCAACTCCAACAGCATTGACTTCCATCTCCTTGCCATTGACGACTTTAAGGTTTCGCTCCCCCTTTCTTATAGTCCTGACGGAAAGTAATCCCTGCAATGAATTGGTAACGTGCACGGTGGCACCTGAGTCAATCCACCAGTTATTAGGGGAAAAATCGGCATAAAGAGACTCATCAATGGACGAAATTATATCATTACCCTTTTTGGCAAGCCACTTCTTAAAGCCTGCACAATCCTTCTGCATGTGTCCGGACTTCTTACAGAAGAGGCACATTATTTCTCCATGAGTCTTAGGCCCTTTTGACTTACTGGGCTCAGCCTTGGGAGAGAAGTGAAGCTTCTTCTTTGCCTTAGAGGAATCCCCGTTGTGCTTTCTCTTATTATTGGGACGTGAGGAAACGACATTGGCAACGCCTTGAGCACGTTGTGCCTTCTGCCTTTCCTCCTCTTCAACACAGTAGCTCATTAGATCAGTGATACTCCACTTCTCTTTTTGTGTGTTGTAGCTTATCTTAAAAGGGTCGAACTCACTTGGAAGTGAGGTCATGATGAAGTGCACCAAGAAGTTGTCACCAATTGGCATGTCCATCCCCTTAAGCTTAGCGGCCATGTCCGACATCGACATAATATGCTCTCTAATGCAACAAGTGTCGTTATATCGTAAAGTCAACATCTTCATGATCAATGTGCTCGCATAAGCTTAGCATCCTCGGAATCGGGGATTGCTCCCCTAATTCCAACAGATATTGAGCTCTTAATGATCATTAGAGACATGCGATTAGAGTGCTCCCACTTTTCACACTTAGCATCATACTCCTTCTTCTTATCAGCGTAATCTGAGTCTGAGGCAGAAGGAGCAACAGGGGCATTCTCATGCAAAGCAAGGTCGAGACTTAGGACCCCAAGATGTATCATGACCTTCTCCTTCCACACAGGGAAGTTGGTCCCATTTAGCGGCTCAATCCCATTTATGGCATGGGCAACGTTGTTGGTGTTCATGGCTGAAACAAATCACAACTTAGTGAGAATCATAAGAATAAGCATGAAAATGACCTTACATTGGTATGATTAAAACATGCTCAGAAATATTTCCATTCCAAAAACACCGTTGGGCAGAAAATGGAACAGAAAATCTAACTAAGATAACACATGATTATAAACAACTTTAGTCATATTATAATCACATGAAAAAGTTAAACTCTAATCAAAACTTAACGTTGGTTTCATTTTGAGCAGAGGATGATTTTAGCCAAACACCAATAACAGCGGCTTAATTAACAGGGAAAATTAAACAGTAATGATATTTACTAAACAGGATAAAACATCTAAGTAGAAAAAGCTAAAACAGGCTATGTAATTCTTCTACACAGCACAAGTAGGGTACGCCCAGGAAACAAATAGCAGAGAAAAAAAATAGAGCTAAAAGGGCTGGCAGCCCAACGAATAAAAGGTCCAGGGAGAAGGCTGCTGGCCTGTTAGTGAGTTCAGTGCGATCTGAACCGTTTGATTAGATCCGACGGTCGCTAAGTCTCCTTATCTGGTCAAAGCCAGCAGACGCTCCAGCCCTAAAACCTAATCCCCAATTCTTTCACTTTTCTTACCACGCTCAGAACTGAGCGGCGGCGCACGCGCACACTTATGCCCGAGCTCGACGGCGAACTAAGCTAAATGGTGCGAGGCGTCCGAGCTGACGCGGCCAGTCGCAGTACTTAGGCGCGGCGGGGACGAGCACACGAGGGCGAGGAGCTGCCGGCGGCACGATTCGACGCGCTGCGGACTGAGGGGGCGCAGGCGCGTACGCGCACGGGCGCATGTGGTCGCGGACTGAGGCGCGACCTCCGGCGCGAGCGCGAGCTGATGCGCAGGCGCGTGCGCGGCCAAGGCGCAGAGCTAATGGCCCAGGGAGAGCCAGTGAGGCGCACGTCCGAGCGGAGCTGAGGCCGGACGCGGCGACGGCGGTCACGCGTGAGCTGCGGCGGCTCTCCTCGCCGGCGCCGCGTGCAGTGGCCAATGGCCAGCGCGCGGTTCCGTCGAGGATGGCCTTCGTGGTAACTGTCCGTCGCGTCTCCGGCGAAGAAGACGACGGCGGCGCGGCGACGACGCCCTCGCACACCACCTCGGTGTACGGGGTCCCGAAGGACTAGGCGCCGACGCGGCGTCTCAGGTGAGCCTCTGCCCTCCTCTCATGTTCTTAATTTTTTGAAGTAAAGATCTAATTGTTTTAGGGATTTCTGATTGGTACTGAATCTAATTCGGAACAGAGAACACACTTGTGATCACATAAGCTGATCGTGTAAATACCACTAATCTAATCCCAACGAATTCAACTGAACCTTAGACTAAATATACTAGGTGACTGACCGATCCACAAGAAAATAAGCTATTAATCTGAATTCTCATCTAGACTGATCAGGAAAAAACGTAGCCAGCACAAACGTAGAGAGAAAAACTAATCTAAAAGACATGATCTAAAGGGCTAAAGTCTGCTTATCTGAACATGATCAATGCAAACAGATCTAATAAAAAACTGAAAACTTAACTAGCAGCATGGATCGTAAGCAGACGATCTCAAGCAACGGACTAACAGATCTAAACAGGGTTCTAATCAGACTAATTAGGCTCTGATACCAAATGTGTGTATTAACTTAGTCATACTAAAGATTAGCCCGAAGAAGAACACAAGACTGATGCGGAAAATAGAGTCTGACCATTGCTTGATGAAGCCATCAGTGCCTTGTCGTCGACGTTTGTAGTTGTACGGCGACGGATGTCCGCTGCTCTCTCCAGCAGCGGATAGCGATGACTTTCTGGTCGCCAACGACACTGCCCAGGGCGTGCGTGGCGTGGAAGAGGGCCTTCGGTTCCCAGAGCGCTAGGCTTAGGATCGGTGAGGTGTTTTATCGGGAGAGAGGAACTGTGGAGAGATCGTCACCTCGTACAGGCTTCTTCATAGAGATTGCTGAAATGCGTAAGAAGATCGGGGAGCCTCTCGCACATATTGGTGTACGCCACGTCGAGACTCTTGCGGCATGGTGTGGCCACACGTAGAGTGTTCCAAACTTGAGCCATGGGTGCTTGGTGGAGGAAAATCGAAGAGAGGAGAAGAAACAAAGAAGAGAGAAGAAGAAACAGAGACTCTCGGGTGCGCGCACTGTAGCAATGGCCTCTGCCTCTCGCTCGCGAAATAAAACCGCCGCGCGGGAGGCGAGCAGTTTGTATCTTTAGTCCCGGGTGGCCACGCCAACCGGGACTAAAGGCAGGGAGGCCAACAGACTGGATCATTAGTCGCGGGTGGCCAGGCCAACCGGAATTAAAGCCCTCCACGCGGCTCCACGCGCTTCCCAACCCACGACGCATGACCTTCTGTCGCGGGTCTCCTTCTGACCCGGGACTAAAACCCCTTTAGTCACGGTGCGGAAAGTTTGGGGACTGATGGGGGCGTATGGAAGGCCTTTTTTCTACCAGTGAGAGAGGAGGTGTGGTGAGATCGTCACCTCGTACAGGCCGGACTCCCTTTTAATATAGCGCTAGGGAAACGGGACCCACTCCAAATAACGTTGGAGGCGCCTCCGATCGTGGCGCAGATGCTACGTACGTGAACTGGTCGTACATGGGTTTTGACCCCTTATATTCGTTCTGTTAGGATTAGGAGATAAGACTTATCTTATTTCTGTTTAAACCTCCTAATTATTTTATTTGAACAGGTACGAGATTAAAAGGTTCAACACTCCCTCCGTATCAAAATATAAGATGTTTTAGCATTTTATAGATATAATGTACCTAGACATGTTTTAGTGTGTAGATTCATATGCAATTTACACTAAAACATGTCTAGATACATATTGTTTAGAAAATGCTAAAACATCTTATATTTCGATACGGATGGTGTATGTGGCTGCCGAGATATTGGCGCCTGCTAGTCTTTCCGGCTAGCCTGCGGGCTGATACTGCACCGCACTTCATTAAGCTTGGGCAAACAACCGTCAATCCAGGCGAGCGGAGACCGGCACGCCGCAGTGGTTGCCATCGTCGGAGCTATTATACTCGTCGCGCGAGTGACCGGCCGGTGGTCTCGTTTTGCGGCCTGGCTACTTGGCAGCCTCACCACACGACACACCACCCGAGTGACCATCAGAGAGCACGTTTGTTATGTGCGTACGGCTCCTCTTATGCCGGCTGTCCTGGGCCGTCGAGCGCACAGGGATTAGCAAGTCTTCCGATGGGCAAGTCTCCACGCGCGCGCTTGCCAACATCGGATGATCACATCTTTAGAAGTTTGTCTTACCTAATGCGCAATTGTGCTCGCCACCACCAAGAACATGTATCCTGTTTATATTCACGTAGATACGTTTTCCATTCTAAATATTTGACTTCCATTTATCCAAATATGTATACATACACACTAAAATGTCTAGGATGGTGGTTTTTTCGGGGTCGGAGTAATCCCTGCCGTCTCGTGCCGGCACCGGCCGGCGTGGTGACGCCCGCGGGCGCTATTTTCCTTCCTGAAGGACGTCGAGTGTGCCCCTTCCCCATTGTACTACGTGTACCAGGAGAAGAAATCCTATGAGCACTCCGGTCAGCATCGCCGGTGTTGTCGTATCGACGTCGTCGCATTCCTTCTTGAAGTTGTTGCTTGGTACGCGGCAATTCGGACGCTTCGGAGCATGGCTAATTTTCTTAGGTTGGCGCTACGGTCGTGAGCTCTCCTTGTTTTTGTCGTTCGGCCGTTATTGGCTTTAGTTTCTTTTCTAGTTCTCTTCTTTTTTCTTTTTGGGCTCGATTGTGCTGTTTGGACCCAGCAGTGCTTCGCAAGTTGTTTTGTGTGGTTGCTATATTAATATAGCGGGACGAAAACCTGTTTCGGTAAAAAAAAAATGCCTACATATATTTGACGAGTTATTTTTCCTACAGGTCATTGGTACTCGAGGATGAATCCTCCTTGCTTGGCAATCCGCCCGTGTGTAACGGTTTCAAACCCCCATCTCTCGAAAAACATTTTGACCGCTAGTATTTCGGTAGGAGAGGAGCAAGGTTGGTGGTTCATAGGGGTGTATGGCCCAAATGGCATGGAGGAAAAAAATAAAATTCCTACAAGAACTTCGGGACATTAGGGACCTGCACGTGGGTCCTTGGATGGTTGCCGGTAATTTCAACCTCATCACTGACCAAGAGGATAAAAATCAGGGTGCCTTGCATAGACCGATAATGGTTCGGTTCCGTCGTACTTTGGTAGCCCTGGAGTTAAAAGAATTATATTTAAACGGTCGAAGATTCACGTGGTCTAACGAGCGGCAACAACCTACGTTGGAGAGGCTGGATAGGGTTTTCTTAACTGTGGAATGGGAGGAGTGCTTCCCGGATGCGTTCCTCTCGTCAGGGTCGTCGGGTCCTTCGGACCATTGCCGCCTGATACTAAGTTTGCCTCGTGATCTGCATATGGGACACAGATTTCATTTCCAATCTTTTTGGACAAAAGTGGATGGCTTTCTTGAGGTGGTTTGGGGGCGTGGAATTCGGTGGGGGCTCGAGGCCAAGCCCTTCAAACTATGGGATAACAAGTTCATGAAGACGGCCAAGCGATTAGCTAGCTGGAGCAGCAAATTTATCTATCATTAAGTTGCAGATTTTAGTGGCAAATAAGGTCATTTTGCGGTTGGACGTGCTGATGGAATCGATGGAACTAACAGTAGAAGAGAGGGCACTGAGGCGGTTACTCAAAGGGAAGATTTTGGGTCTCACATATCTAGAAATAACATTGGCAAGGAAAAGATATCAGGTCCTATGGCTCCGCGAGCATGACGCGTGCACACATTTTTTCTACTTCCAATCAAGTTTCCGCAGAAGAAAGAACTTTATCGGTCACCTCCTGGTGGACGGGGTAAGTGAAAGCGCGTCGTGCCCCATATGTGGTTTTGGTAATTAATGAAAATCCTTATGGACTAAGGTTTGTATTCAGATATTCTTATTGATCTTGTCCATAGGAAAGATTGGAGTTCATGTGTTGAACTCTATTAAGCTTCATTGATGGCCATTGTTATATTCAAGACTTTATATAAAGAATGGTCATGGTTTGAGTTGAGCCTATTGCAAGTGTCTTGAATAAAATGATTAGATGTTCTTTCACGATTATCTTCAGGACATCATCATATGAAGAATGAAAAAAGATAAAAGGTTGATCAATTTAGTGATCAACACAAAGCTACAAGATGTACCAAGTGGGATTGTGTATCTCGTGGTATGGTAAGCATTTGACCATATAGCTTTGTGAACTAACCCATGATATGTGTGTGTGGAATCTCTATGTGTGGTTAGATATCTTTCCATGGGCATGCACCAAAAGAAAGATTTCATAGCGTCAAGCGGTGTTCGTCATCAAGCTTGTCGTGGAATCTCAAGTGAAGCATCTAGAAGAAATCCTGTATGCTTGATGCTTGCCACCCATTTGGAGAGTATGGCCTTGTGAATATTTTTTGAGAAGGGTCTCTCCAATAATGGTGTATGGGAGAGCTAGTCCCTCCCATAATGATGTATGGGGGAGCAACTTACAAGTCTTCATCAAGCGCAGCTTGTGCTAGCAAGCACGATCAAGAAAGAGGATCCAACTTGAGAGAGTCAATGTCGTCATCATCTATCTCAAGTGGAATACTCAAGGCAAAGGTATGATCTTGATAAGTTTTCTATTTAACTGGTCTCATGCTTTGGAAGACCGGGTTATAGGATCGATAGTCGTACTATCAAGAGGGACTCTCAAGTGAGAAACTTGATCGAATCGTTGTGGAGAGCTCAAACCTTTACATACTTGCATATCGTATCTATTGGTTCTTATTTGGATTTTATCTCCTTGGGGTTTTGGTGCTTGTTGTGACCTTCATGACAAGCCAAGGTTTATCGAAACCGGTTTTGGTAAGAAAAACTTGTTGCGTTTTCTCTGGTGAAAATAGACGGTTCAACTTTGAGAATGTTTCCACACCTTCCATTTGTGGTAACTTATCCATTAATATATGTTTGGATAATTCTTGTCTTTATCTTTCCAACCCATTTTGATTCACCTCTTTCGGAGTTCATTCACAAAAGTTATGTGCATTTTCGGTAATGGGGGTTTTACCGGTTGTTCTTTTTAGAGAGGTTAAACCTTTATACAATTGGTTTTAATTTAAATTGTTGGGAAGTGATGTTTCTCTGCATTATCTTGTAGAGTTTTCTGTTATTAACTCAACGAGTCAAAGATCATCGAAAACAGAGTCCGGACGCAAAAGTTATGAGCATTTTAGTATTGGTGTTTCTGCAGTTTTTGTCACGCCGAAATCTCCGGCCCACCGGAGTCTCCGGTCTTAGGTCTGGACTCTCTAGCCCCAAAACACCTCCAGGGGTTGCTCCAAGTGTGTCACCCTCTGTATAGGGCCCAGGGAGTGCCCGTAGTCTCCGGTCTTCCGGCCGGAGTCTCCGATGTGTCTTTTTCCTGTAACGGCTCTTTTCCATGGAGACCTATAAAACGATCCCTATAGTTAGGCTTTCCAAGAACGAATTTTCCCCCTCTCTCTCCACCATTGTTGACCTTGGAAACCTTTCCTATTTCTCAGTTTCTCCCATGATTCTTGCATATCTTTGAGGGAAAAGAGAGAGGAGATCTAGATCTACATTTTTACCAATCCATCTTCCTTCTTAGTGAGGGAAACCTAGTAGATCTTGATCTTGGAGTTTTTGGTGTTTCTCGTCCATTGTTCTTCCTCTCTTATTCCCCCATAAGCATATGTTTCTTTGTTGGAATTTGAGAGTGAAGGATTTTAGCACTTGTGCTCTTTCCATTTGCATCATTTTCATCGGTTTTCTCTCTCCACGAGGATTCGTGGAAGTGAAATTTTGTGGACTTGTTACTCTTGGGTCTTGGACCCTAGACGACTTGCGGTGTTCTTGCACTACTAGGGAAAAGGCTACCGCAGGCGCACCAAATTAGGCTACCGCAGGCGAATTGCTGTTCGCCTGGGACCACGTCGCCAGCGGTAATGGCTTACCCCAGGCGAATAACACAATGCGCCTGTGGTAAGTTCGCATACCCCAGGCGAATACACCTTGTGCGCCTGGGGTAAAACTCTTACCTGTGGCGAACAAGCGCTGTGCGCCTGGGGTACAGATGCGTCTGGGGTACTGTGTACTGTTCGCCTGGGGTATGGTTTTGCTGTATCAAAAAATAAAATAAAAACCAAAATAACAGAATTACAGGAAAATGACAGAATAACAGCAAAATGACACAATTAAGTTTTAGAACATAAATATTTTCGATCATCAACACATAGTCTCGATCATCAACACATAGTTTAACAAAATTACATAGTCTCGAAAAGAACCATGCTACTAATAAATCCAGGAGTTAGCTAGTGAGATGGAAATAATTTTTTGTTCTAATTTAATTAAACTCGTCATCTACAGCTCTAGCGGGCTGATGTAGTGGATGACCATCATCATGTCCAAGTTGGGGACGTCACTATTCCTCATGGTGATCAGAATAGCTCGTCCAACCGCCATACCAACTCTTGCGGAATGGAACTGCCTCCATGCTTGAGAGTTGAGGATGACCCGACCATCAGCATTATCCCTGGTGATCAGAACTGCGGTGACATGTACGGATTCTCCACGGCGTACTCCAATGGTACCGGGCTCCATGCCAGCACTGTCCGCTACCGCCATGGGTATTTTCTAGAACACAATTCCAAGATAGAATAAAAGCACAAAGTCACATACCGGCCACATTATAACATAAGCAACTACAGGAATAAGAAAGTGTTAAGAAACATACCATGACATGTCCATTGGAGACGTTAGTATTGGTGATGCGATGCACGAAAGGAAAATCGATGTAGCTATCTATCTCGGCAAGTTTCTGAAGGACACGGTCCTTCTCAATCTCGCTAAGATTCGCTCTTTGAGCAACCACCACATGTTTCCATGGGTCCTCCTCGTCCATATCATCCTCAGTGTCCATATCATCCTCAGTGTTCCCAATATCCTCCTCACTCCCGGCATTCTCGCTCGCAATCCCGCCCATATACACAATTTTGATACGAGGTTGTGGTCCTTCCATTGAGAAGTGAATGTAATCACTTCCGCTTAAATTGTACGTGGCGATGAGAACCTGCAATGCTTGCCCGCAGAAGTAGGTCTTCGTTCTTTCTTTTTTCACTCGAAGATTGTAGGTGGTCCCGTGAACATTGAAGTCCACATTATTGCCAACTAACTGGTTGAACTCTTGGCGAATATTGCATGGAAGAATCTAAAAAAGAAATATAAAGAATAAACACAAGTCTCAAGCTAGATAGTAAAACGAAAGAACAAGTTAACATAAAAAGAATTGTTAATTACCAACGAATCAACGTCACCGTCGTGGAGCTGAAGCATAAAAGAAGTCCCACTGAATCGTCCTTCGGCACATCGGGACCGACATACGCCGCAAGCCATGTTCTATTAAATTAAGAAAGTACACATAGAGGTTAGAGGAGCATAGATATCACAAAACAAAGACAAATGGCAGCACCTACCTCTAGTAGTATAATAAGGCAATTGACAGCAGTACAAACGAAATGGAACCTGTCGGAGAGTTTAGGTGATACTTCCAACAGTACACTTTCTTATTTAATCTCACAATTCACAATTCACAATACTCTAGTAGTGTAATAAGTCAATTGACAGCAGTACACACGAAATGTTGTTATTGTGCGTGTTTTTACTCCTATTTAATCTCACAATTCACATTCCTTTTTACTAGTGAAACCTGTCAATTCACATTCACAATTCTTAGCCTTTCGGCTTGCCCACCTGTGTGTGGTGCTGTGTTTTGTTCTACGGCTTTTGCCGTTTGTAAGGAACCTGCTAAAACTTTGCTGTTCGTGATTTCAATGAAATCGGGGGGCAGCCCCTTTTAGTCTAAAAAAAATGCACTACAAAGATCCGCTAAGAGCACTGAATCCTGGAGATATAATGCACATTCCTCTGGATCGATCCACGACGACGGGAGCACCGCGGCCACCAGAAGCAGGCGCACATCCTCCACAACGACGACGGGAGGGCCGGAGTGGGCTGGGATGGAGGGGGGATGGGAGGGAGAGGGGCGCCTGACCTGGATCAACGACGACGACGACGGAGTGGGCGACGACGGAGTGGGCGACGACCTGCTCTGCTCCTCTCGACACTGGCGACGGCGGCGGCGTGTGGGTTTGTGTGGGTGCGGGTGCGGGTGAGATCTGGTCACTTAGAATACTATAAAGCATTGAGCTAAGCACATTGGCACCGGTTTCTAATACAAACCGGTTCGAAAAGGATCTGTCCACTGGGCCCCACACCCTGCCGCAAATGGCCTCATGGCCTTTAGGACCGGTTTGTGGTACCAACCGGTTCGAAAAGGATCTGTCCACTGGGCCCCACACCCTGCCGCAAATGGCCTCATGGCCTTTAGGACCGGTTTGTCGTACCAACCGGTTCTAAAGGATCTGTCCCCTGGGCCCCCTACCTACCCGCAACAAATGGCCGCAGGCCTTTAGGACCGGTTTGTGATACAAACCGGTCCTAAAGGCCTGCGGCACCGCAGGCGCGTTTCGTAGATAATGCGCCTGCGCTAAATTTCGTAGGATTTTGGTTTGCGCGGTCCCACATGGCATTACCCCAGGCGCATGTCCTGTCAAAAGCGCCCGTGATAAAGATTACCCCAGGCGCATTTTCTCGATGATGCGCCTGTGCTAAGATTTTCTAAATTACACTGCCCCGCGGCCTGGGACACATCGAGCAATACGAATGCTATAATATGTGGCTCCCCCACGTTGGTTTTCACTTAAAAAATACATACATATGAAAGTTAACATGTGCAAAAAAAAATTAATGTCGCATCGAGCGTAAATAGATTGGTTTAGCGAGATACCGCAAGTGTTTCTCTCTAAAAACACATTGTACATATAGCTATTAGCATGTTATATCGCGAGTATTTCCCTCTCTCAACCTTTCGTCACAATATTAGTCTTGCCTTTCTTGGTCGATGTTGAATACGTGACCGCCATATTGTGACTTCTTCTTGTGAATGGAAGACCTGCCCTAGGTAGTGTGGTCCTGCTTCTTCTTGTGGTGTATGGTGCATCGTCTTCACCGGGTTCTTCCATCATCGGGTCTCCGACTAAGCCGTCGAAGTCCTTCTCATCGGCGACTCCATCCATTCCGACGAGGGCCCTTTTTCCTCTCCTTACGACAACACGACTAGGCTTTGCCGGGTCGGTTATGAAGAAGCATTGCTCCACGTGCTTAGCCAATACCCAGGGCTCATTTTGCGCGGTGGGGTTCTTGGACTTGGGTTTGTTGGCTTCAGACATCGACATAGTGGTGAAATATTCGTCTTCTTTCGTGACGTTTGTAGCCCATCTGACATGGAACATCGGCAACTTTACCCCAACGTAGTCAAGCTCCCGGATTTCCTCGATCTTTCCGTAGTATCTTCTAACCTCTTCGCCCGTGTAAGATTCCATCGTTATAGACGAGTTTTGATAGTCGCTACTTTTGTCTCTTTCCTCCGTGTAGAATGTGTACCCATTGATGTCGTATGCTTGATAAGTCATCAGATTGGGCGCGGGGCCATATGACAAGGCCAATACAATTTTATCTTTCTCACATGTCATTGGCGGGGGATCGGCATCAATCTGCTTCTTGAACCATGTCGCGAAAGAGGAGTTGTGTGCTCTAAATATCTCATCTTCCGTCATCGGCCTGCGAGCACTGTTTTTTATCGCGGTTTTGTGCTCTTCTATCCAAGGGTCGACATCGTCGATGTGTTGTAACACTACTAGGTGGGCCCTTTCAAAGTCGGCTCTCCGACCACAGGAGTCCGCGTCCATTACCCTTTTGCCAGTGTTGTGGCCTACCCCCATGAACCTGTCAAGGTGCTTGTTCGCGGGCAAACCAACAGCTGGCTTCTCATCGCCTAGGAAATTCTTGCAGAAAGAGATGCATTCTTCGGTGAGAAATCCCTGGACAATGCTTCCATCCGGGTGTGCCCTATTACGAACGAATGATTTGATGATCCCGTTCATTCTTTCTAACGCCATCATGTTGTGCAAGAATGCCGGCCCAAGATTGGTGATATCGTCCACGATATGGACCAAGAGATGTACCATAATATCAAAGAAGGCAGGTGGGAAATACATCTCAAGCTCGCATAGGATGGTGACGATCTCTTCCTGCAGCCTTCCGAGTTTCTTCACGCTTATCGACTTCCGAGTGATGACATCGAAAAAGTTACAAAGGCCAGTGAGCGTTTGACGGACGTGCGGTTCCATTATCCCTCTGATTGCAACCGGAAGTATCTGCGTCATCATCACGTGACAGTCATGAGACTTCATCCCGCTGAAGATTTTTTTCTCCGCGTCTAGGTATCTGCTTATCAGCCCCGCGTAACCTAAGGGAAATTTCACTCCGAGGAGGCATGTGAATATTTGCGCGAGCTCGTCGGGGCTTAGAGTGAAGCAAGAGGGTTTCAGGCGGTGAGTTTGGTGTTTCTTAGCCGTTTTCCGCTTGCGGTCGTCCATCTCCTCCACCCCATCCTCGTCCTCCTCCGTCTGTTCACGCGTAGAAGGCGGTAAGTGAAGCTCGCTCCTGATATTCAGGGCCATCAGGTCGTATCTTGATTTTGGCCCGTCTTTGGTCCTATCTGGCATGTTGAACAGGGTGCCAAGCAAGCTCTCACACACATTCTTCGTGATATGCATGACATCAAGGCAGTGAGGCACTCCGAGGATTGGCCAGTACCGCAAGTCCCAAAACACGGACCTCCTTTTCCATACCCCCAAGAGCGGTCCTTCTGGCGGAGGACACTTTTTCTCTCCTCGCTTCCGCTTTTGTACCTTTCCCGACGGAGGACACGTTTTCCAATTCTTCAATAGAGTATCGATCTCTTCTCCTCTTCTCTTGCGTGGAGGTAGATCGAGCTCATCTTTACCGTTGAACAGGTCTCCGCGCTTTCTCCACGGGTCGTTCAGTGGTAGCCACATTCGATGCCTCATGTATACGGTTTTAGAAGATCCGGGATCCTTGTGTAGCTGTAGAAACGGGGTAAATTCCATGCACCTGACACAAGCCTTGTGTCCATGGCACACCTGACACGCAATATATCCGTATCCGAGATAGTCCTGCACCGTCGTGATCAGTGCGGCTCTCATACGAAAAGTTTCTTCTTTGAAGGCGTCCCATGTTTCCACCCCTTCCTCCCACAACGTGTCTAGCTCCTCCTTCAATAACTCGAGATACAGGTTGATATCGCTCCCTGGCTGGGTCGGCCCTTGAATCAGCATACTCATGTGTATGTACTTCCTCTTCAGACACAACCACGGGGGGAGGTTGTACATCCATACAAACACGGGCCAGGTGCTATGTTTGCTGCTCTGATTGCCAAACGGATTGAGACCGTCGGTGCTCGCACCAAGCCTGATGTTCCTTGGGTCGTTCCCGAATTCCTCATCGAATGCGTCTAACGCTTTCCACTGACGTGCATCCGAAGGGTGTGTTAGCACTGGTTTTTCAACACGTTCTGGATCGCTCAGCACCGCCTTCTTTCTGTCCTCGTGCCAGCGCATGAGCTTTGCTTCCTTGGGGTCCACGAAGTACCGCTGCAGACGGGGAATGAGTGGAAAGTACCACACAACTTTCCTAGGAGCTTTCTTCGTCCCCCTCTTGTAACGATCAACACCGCACACCGGACATTTGATCTGGTCCGCGTGCTCGTTACGGTAAATTATGCAGTCACGGACGCAAGCGTGGTATTTTGTGTGCGGTAAATCGAGGGGGCACACGATTTTCTTGGCCTCCTGTAGACTACTAGCACATGTGTTCCCTTCAGGTAAGTGCGTCTTCAGGTATCGCAGAAGATCGTCCATTCTTGTGTCGGTCCATCCGTGTTTTGCCTTCATCTCAAGAAGATCCAGAGCTACTCTCAAGCGTGACTCCTCCGCCCCGCGACTTGCGTCATACAACGGAGTTGCAGAGTCTATCTCTAGTTGCGTGATCTTAGATTTACGTCTGGCGTCGGTCGACGTGTTCTTGAGAAGAAGATCTTGAACATGAGGGTCCCGCACGACTGAAGTTAGAGGAGTGTTCATGTCCTCGTCTGCATGTTGCTGATCACCATGACTCCCTTCTTCTTCATTATAGTCGTCTTCGTGGACAGCCGCCTCTTCGTCCTCTCCATTGCCATGTTCAGACTCCTCCTGATCATCTTCACATGTCGCCGCCCAATTGGTCTCGACGTTATCATCGTCTTCATCGTCATCCATCCACTTAGTGTGGCCCTCCATGAAACTATACCTGAGCAAGTGCTTCTCCACATTACCAGAATCTGGTTTGAACAAAGACCCCAGCTTGCATTTCCGACACGGACACTCTATCTCGGTGCGGTTGTTTCGATGCATCTCGGCCGTCGCGCGTCGCACGTACCTATGCACCACGCTTGTCCTCATCGCAATGACCATTGCTACCAAATGCAAGAGAGAGAGGTTTCATTAACTAGATCCGGTTTTCACGGAAAAATTCGGCATGACCTTCCTACAAAAGGTGTAACGCGGAGCGCCAGAAATTTGCCGAAAAGGAAATGAATCAACATTTCGGCAAAACATTGGCAACTCATCCTCATGGCAACACAATAAAATGAAAAAGAGAACGAATTCTCATCCACCGACCAATCCCACGCACCTATTAAGATGACACACAATGCAAAATATATAGACGCGATGACAACGTCGAAGATCACCGAAGAGACGACCGATAAGAGAGTGATAGATCTAGAAGTAGCTAGTGGTGCATTTGTGGTGAGATCTAGTGTCCGGTTAGTAGATCTAGTGGAGAGATTTGGAAGAGGGAAAGTGGGGTAGCATACTAGCTAAAATATAACAAACATGATTGGTTAAATTAGCTAAAAATGGTGGAGGGGTGTGGGGGATTGAGCTAGGAGCACTAATGGCTCGAGTTTGGACTAGTGAGTGAGTGAGTGGGGTGGATAGGGGTGGTGGTGGGTGGCTGGCCGCACTTATATTGGGGACAAATATTACCCCAGGCGAATATGGTATTAGATGCGCCTGCGCTAAGTGGTGCTACCCCAGGCTATTCTTTATCCCAGGCGAGCAACGAACCTGTGCGCCTGCGCTAAAGGGAGCTACCCCAGTCCACTTTTTACCCCAGGCGCTTCGTTGCTTACTCGCCTGTGGTATCTGTTATACCACATGCGAACTGGGAATCTATTCGCCTGCGGTAAAGGAAGCGTGCCAGGGTCGCCCGTGGTTGGCCCTGCCACACTTTACCCCAGGCGCTTCCGGTTTCTGTTCGCCTGGGGTAACAGTCCTACCCGAGGCGCACCTGCTGGCGCTTCGCCTGCGCTAATTAACCCAGACGCACAGGCTTTCTTGTTCGCCTGTGGTAGGATATACTGCTATAAGCAAATCTCTAGTAGTGTTGGGAGCCTCCAATTGAGTTGTGGATGTGTGACCCAAGATTGTGGTGACATCGAGAGACTCCAATTAAGTTGTTGATGCATGCCTCGATCGAAGGTTGCCAATAGTGGAAAGTGAACTAGGCCTTTATGGTGAGATTCATCATAGAATAGGGTAAGTACTTTGTGGCATTGAGTAGGCCTTTGTGGAAAACTCACACCCCTAACAAGACGTACTCCCCTCAAAGCGAGGACCTCGGGAATACATCATCGTATCCATGTGCCTCGGTTATTTCTATACCCGAGCTTTTTTACTTATGCAATTTACATTGTGATAGCCTTCATGCTTGAAGTTATTTATCTTTGTATCACCTTGTTATTTGTCTTGCTTAGCATAAGTTGTTGGTGCACCTAGTTGACCCTAGATTATTTAGGTTGTGTGCTTGTTAATTCAAACACCTAGTTTATTTACGCATTTAGCAAGACTTAACCCGAAATTTTTTAATCGCCTATTCACCCACCCCTCTTGGAGACATCATTGTCCGTCCAGTAAGACAGAAAGAGCGTGAGGAGAAGGCATAAGCCCTCGATGCTTTCTATGACGAAATACTGAGTGTGGAAGTGGACAGACTATTCTCGATGGACCTAGACTTTCTGGAATTACTTCGGTTGAGCTCAATCACCTTGATGATTTCACCGAGGAGGAAATGTGGAGCGCTATCAAGGGGATGTATTTGGATAAGTTTCCTGGACTAGATGGTTTCACTAATAGATATTATTTGTAGCCTGGTGGAGCATCATCAAGGAGGATGTTGTAACACCTGGGGTGTTCTCCCTAAGTTAGAAAGTTGGTTGTTTTTCTTTTTGCTTTGCATCACATGCATCATATGCATTGCACCCTGTTTTCAAAACAACTCAAAAGTTCAAACCAATTTAAACTTTCGAACATGTCCAAAATTTCCAATTAAAAGTTGCAAACTAAACAACTCAAAATGTTTCCAATAGTTTGAATCTGAATCAATTAAGAAAATGCTTGATAATAGAACCCCTTTTATTAACACCCTAATGGTAAATTCAAATTCAAATCAAAATCTTTCATACTTGGCATGTTCCAACTGTGGTTAAAAATTAAAATCTTGCAAACAATTAAATTCAATAAGTTTTCATAATTGGTTGAGTTTATTGAATAAAAATTGGTTATTTCAAAAATCAAATCCCTATGACACCCTATTTGAAATTCAAATAGCAAATTAAAAATCAAATTGACATTTCAAATTTTGAAATTAATGTTAACATGCTCTGACCTTGCTGTTTTGTAAGTCAATGAAAAATTATTGCATAAAATAAAACCCCTAAAACCTATTCTTTTTCTCTCTCTCTTTCTTCCTACAAAAAAAAATGTAAACAGAAAAAAAAAACAAAGGGGGAGAGGCAGGCCAGCCCGAATGGGCCAGCCGACCTACCATCCCCCACCAAACCCCAGCCCACCATACCTTTCCTCTTCGTACGGACATAACAGAAAAGGGAGCACGAGGATGTCACTGTCACCTCCCATGGCCCCCACCTCCACCTGCTCCTTCCCCCCCTTATCTATCCCCCTCCAACCCTAACCCTAGGCCACTCCCTCTCCTTCCTCCATCACCGCCGCCCCTTTCTTCCTCCTCCCTATCTGCTTCTCTCCCAACCCCGTTTCTGAAATTCTGAAGAGAAAACAGGGGCAGCCATGGCCGCATCTGCCAGGGCATGCCGCCGTCGCTCCGGGCACGGCAGGGCCTGTCCAGCCGCGGGAATGGAATCGTGCTGGTGGCCTCCCCGTCCTCGCGGTCTCGGACAGCCAGGGGAGGCCCCAGGGTCGCGGATCGCCGCCGCCAAGTCGCCGGTCGCCACCGTCTGCTCCTCCTCGTCAGAACCGCACCGCGACCTCCTTCTGCTTCGACGACCACCGGGAGGGTGAGCACGCACCTGCCTTTCTCCTCTTCCCCTCTGTTCCCCTTGCACACACGCCTTGCGCACCGCAGCAGCACGGCGCGCCCACTCCCGCGCGGCAGCAGCCGCCGTCGATCGATCGCCGATCGGGTTCAGGTAGCTGTACGCTGGATTTAGTTTCGTCAGGCTTAAGGCCGGGAGCCTTACCCCAAAATCAATCGCCTCTGTATCCATCAACAACCCGAGCAGCAGCCCCACTGGTAGCACCCCTTGCGCACGCATCAGGAAGGCGTGGGTTCGATTCCCCCCGGCGCAAAGCCACCCCCTTTTTCTCAGCCTTTTTCTTTTATTCCCCGAATTACAGAAAAACAAATCTGAACCCTTAATTGTAAAATCAATAACAAATTGAATTTTGCTCCAATTTCAGTGATTCAAGTTTCTGTGGATTCATAATCTTCTGCTCTTTCTGTTAATGTCAAAGTTGCAACATGTTTCTGTTAACAATTTTGCACTAAATAATTAAATACAGAAAATGCAATTAAAAGTTGAAACTTTGGAATTTCATAACTTGAGTTCTGTTCATTCAATTTGAGCAAACTTGGGCTCTAAAAATTTGTCTTAACAAACTCTACACATTGGTATTTTATTTGGTCACAATTGAATTAAATTTGAACATGTTTCCCTCTGTTTACTAAAATGGGCAGAATTAAAATGACTATAAAAATTTGCATAATAAATTCAATAATGATCCAAAAATTATGTTTAATAGCTCAAAATGTTCAGTGAAACATTTGCTACCTGTTTTCAACCTTTTGAATACAATTTGTTTACTGTTTTCCCTAATTAAAAGTGGTGCAATAAGTCAATGATTTAATTAAACCTTTTAAATTGCAAAATTCATAACTTGGGCAATTCAAATCCAATTCCAACATGTAAAATATGTTTTCCATGCAAAATTGAATAATCTTTCCAAATATAAACTTTGTTTTCTATTTTGAATAAATTAAATTGCTGAAAACAACTGTTTCCTAATTAATGCATTTAAAGTTGTCAAATTAATAACTTGCTCATCTAAAATCCAAATTCAACAAATGAAATATGTATTCCATCCAAAATTTTGTGTTCTTTCCAAATATAAATTTTGTTATCTGTTTTGAACAATTAAAATGGGTGAAAACAATAAATGTTTGTGTAACTCATTTAAGAAGCCAAATTTCATAACTTAATAAATAAAATTCCATACTTGGTAAACAACATATCAAATTGAAGCTATTGTTGTTTTCTTATTGTTTACATCATCCATGCATCATTCTAATCAACTTTCACATGATGGTTATTTGTAGATCATTTAATTCACACATTAATTCATGGGCTTTTCCATATGCAATCCAAATTGCATATGGGCCCATTTAAATAGGTTTACCATGTCAATTGGTTTACTTTGATGCATCCTTAAACTTGTCATGCATCCATATCTTGATCATGCTGGATCTTTTGCCGTAGAAGTAATTGTTGCATCCGGTGTTTTTTCTAGTTCGTTGCTTCTTCGCGGATAGGACGTTGAGATGATGTGAGCAACGACAAGTTCTTCGGATGTACCTCTACTTGCTGGATTCCAGGCAAGTATACTCACTTGCTGCCTATGGCTGCCTTTCATCACTTGTTACCGATTCTTCCCGTTGCCTTTATTCTAGCCTTATGACTCGATGCTTGTGTCTCGATCCTATTATATGTTTACCTTGCAGCCATGATATAGCCTTCCTTCCACTTCCTATTACCTGTTGCTTGTTTACCCTGTTGGCCCTTGTGTCGTAGTTGCATGCTTAGTGTTGTTTGCGCTCAAGTCTTGTTGTCCGTCTTATCACATGTTTAGTTTGATAGTTGGGTTTCAATTCAATCAACAACATGTTAATGTTTTGGGTAATAATAATTTGATGATAAGGCACCGGCAGGAGGCCCGCGTGGTTTTGAGGCATGCTAGTGTCGACCCTAATTAGGAAAAGGGTCTTGTCCATTGATCCATGATGAGCGCACTAACCGCATGTGGGAAGCGAGTATGGGCGCCCCCCGCAACTTTGATTCGATTCGCATCTCGTCCAAATCGCCTCATTTAGTTCGGGTTTTCCATTTGCCGCATGCATATGCAGGTGCGAACCCTTGGCGCCAGGGTGGAACTTTTGTAGTCGGCATTTAGGGAGACACGTTCTTAGAGTGCTATGAGGGTCCCCTTTTCTTCGTGGGGCTTGATTAGCCGTGCGCTCAACTGCACGGGGTTCTTTGGGCTTGATGCGAAGAAGAGTTGGGTTGTGTTGAGTACCTCGCTTGGTGGGTTGATCCCCCGTCTGGCGGGTTATTCTTACGTGTACGGCCAAATTGGTGCATCCCTGCAGGGTTAAATCTTCTCGAGAAGCCGTGTTGTCCGCGGTTATGGATGGCTTGGTGAAAGTGCTGGCTAACAAGTACTCAGACAACTTACACCTAACGATGATAACTTGACTAGTAATATAGATTACCTCCACCATAAAAATGAATGTCACCTTAATCAACCGTGTGAGTTTCCTTGGGTTGCTTCCTTAGTAGGGGGTAACACTGGATGGGTATTGTTTGGTGAGTAGTTATAGTTGGTTTTGTCACGCTATCTTATCCCTTTCTTTTAGCCGGATGTTGTAGCGCGTCTCTGTAGTTAGTTAGTGCAGCCCGCTGCCGCTTCTTTGCAATAATCCCTTCCTTCCGTTCTACCCAAAGTATTTGTATCTTGTGATGATTGGTTACGCTGGTATCTTGTGAGTATGGTTTATCCACTTGCCAGTACTTAACCGTACTGACCCACGAATCCCTTTCGTGGCTGCATATTCCACATTGCAGTCAACAGGTTTGAAGTCTGACGACGTTAGCTTGGGAATCCCTCCGGCTTGGCCTGGGCAGGGATTGGACGCCATTGGTTATCTTCAGGACTCTTAGTCCAATTTGTATCTTGTCCGTAGTCGGACACTATGTTGTTTCTTCCGCTGTCATTTGGATCTTTGTATGGTATCAGTTGTATCCTTGACTCGTTTGAGTCGTCTTGTATATATCTTTTCTGTTGTTGTTGCGGAATATTCGTGAACTGTTGTAATGTTATCACAAGTGGCAACTTGGAATCGGTTATTATGTGGATTTTGGCGGAAATGCTGAAATCTGCATAGTGCCCGATCTCGGGGCGTCACAGATGTTATGGCCGACTTCATATCACTGGCACGGCAGGACGTGCGTAGCTTTGGGGCTCTTAACCATGCCTTCATCACGCTTGCTGCCAAAAAAGGCAGGAGCAAAGGAGTTAAAGGACTTCCGACCCATCAGTCTCATACACGGCTTCGCCAAGTTGGTGGCAAAGGTTTTGGCTTTTCGGATTGCACAAGTGCTGCCACAGTTGGTAGGTGTGCACCAGAGTGCATTCATGCATGGACGATGCCTTCACGACAATTTCATGACAATACGGGAAACAGCGAGGAAACTGCACAGTTCAGCAACCCGACGGTGCTCCTAAAATTGGACGTCACAAAAGCTTTCGATAAAATCAGTTGGGCTTTCCTCCTGGACGTGTTGAAGAAATTGGGGTTCGCGGACGTCCTAATAACCATTGTGTGTGCCCTCCTGTCCTCGGCTTCCACAAGGGTGTTATTCAATGGTTGCCTTGGGTCAAAGATCTTCAACAATAGAGGGTTGAGTCAAGAAGATCCTCTTTCCCCACAGCTGTTCAGCATGATCATGGAGCTCCTTCACCGCTTGATTCAGAAGTCCATAGCCTGTGGATTCTTACGCACCTAGCTTAGATGGGGCTGAGGCACTGTACCTTGATTTACACAGATAACGTGGTTACTTACCTAAGACCGACTATGCAAGATCTTAGGGTCTTCTCAAATATCCTGGAGATGTTCGGAGAAGCATCATGCCTTAGAACTAATCTAGATAAGTGCTGTGCAAATTTGATCAGATGTGGAGGGATGAAAGCGGAGCTGGTGGCGCATGAACGACAGTGCCCCTTTATGCCTTTTATGATGCTCTACCTTGGGTTTCTGCTCTCCTCCAAGAAGCTGACGGCAGCTCAGTTCTAATACATTATAGATAGTGTGGCAGGCCATTTGCCAGGATGGAGGGCGAGCCTATTGAATAGAGATGGTAGGCGTGAACTGGCCAAAACCACGCCCTCGACCGTTTCTATATTTTCCATGATGTCGCTGGATCTACTTGTTGGAGGTATGCCCTAGAGATAATAGTATTCAGGTATTATTCTATCTCCATGTTCAGAATTAAGTTAATGTCTTCATGCTACAACTGCTATAGCACTTGAAAATTGAGTTTTCAAAGGAAAAATATTTGTGCGGGTGTGAAGACATAAAGAAACAAGAGTTTCTAATCTTGTATCTAATATTAACTTATGGTTTGTGAGATGATCATAATTTCCTGATCATGAACGTCTAGCAAAACATAAACGTTTATTGTTAGGATAACAATAGTACTGAACCGATCCAAATGTATGTTGTTGCTAAAAGAGACTAAACAATCATAATGCATTTTAGCAAATATATACGAAGTTAACATTGACTAAATTCCTATACCATGAGAATATCGAGTGAACACATGATAAAAAGTTATACTTTGGATATTCAACCGTCTTGCCAAAATTGGGGAACGGTGATATCTGGGTATGACCTAGAAAGTGTAATGGAACTGAGATTGTTCAAGACTAGTACTTAACTCTTCTAGACGATAGAGAGATAAATTCTCTAGGCTCTCTCCTATCACCGATTACTTATCATATGGCCAAAAATAGTGTGATTTATCACAGGGTTATCGGGATATGGATGAGAAAAGAGAACAATATCAGTAACGGATTTTTATGTGTTGTGATGAAAGAGTTTGATCAGACCAGATCATATGGTCTGACCTCTTGATATCGTGAAGTTAAGAGAATAAGTTCAGTGAGTAACTTATAAGGTTCCCTCCTTCTTCATGAACACACATGAGCCATCATGGATGTCTGTCGCACCCGGACTTCTAAAGGATACTCGCCGTTCCGTTGAACAGTAGTAGATTGGATTACGGGGCTTACCGGCACCCGCGTCCTCTTACGAGTAGGCCAACACACGTATGTGTGACAACCAACCCCTATCTGTTCATCGTCGACGTAAACTATCCCATAGAAATCAGGACACTACCATTGACGTACTTCATACCATACACACATGGTACGTCAACGGCTTTGAACAAGATGATAACACAACATATCTCTAAGACACAAAAGATTGAAATAAGTTGCAAATAGCTCTCACTAGAGGAGAGATAGCAAATACAATCATCCAGAGGACACATGTCCCAACATAACATCATTACATCTCAGCGGAAGCATTCAAAGGGTCTGAGTACAGACAAATCCAAATAGGCTTAAGAAGTCGGAAACTGAAATAAAGACGGAGCCCATCCACGTAGTCTCGGATCCTGCCCGGGTCCGCTAACTACTCGTCAGCAGCCTCGTCAAACTCCACGTAGTAGCCGTCACCTGGATCCTCGTAAGCGTAGTCTGCGGAAACCACAGCCCCAAAGGGGGTCAGTACATAGACGTACTGGCAAGCAAGACTCACAGTTCACCAAAGTGTAGCCCGTCAACACCAAGCACAGATGCCTTGGGTTCAACGGAAGAAAGGGATATAAAAGATGCTGCAACTGGCTGCGCTAACCAACTACAGAGATTCTACCACTTCCGGCTAACAGAAAGGAGATAAGATCGAGTATTGTAACCAACTGAAAGATAGCTTCAAACAAACCCATCCTGGATCTCGCCCCTTATCCAAAGAAGCAATCCGAGGATAACTCACACAGTTGGATTAAAGATGAATCAAGTTGTTGTGTCAATAATCCTATTTCTAGTCAAGTTGTTAATCATTGGGTGTGAGATTGCGAATCATTAGGTTTAAGTTGTCCTGAGTACTTGTTAGCCAGTACTTTCACCAAGTTAACCATAACCGCGGAAAACACGGCTTCTCGAGAAGATTATCCCTGCAGGGTTGCACCAATTTGGCCGTACACGTATGAATAACCCGCCAGATGGGATGCCTCCCACCAAGCGGGGCACTCAACACAACTTAACTCTTCTTCGCATCAAGCACAAAGCACCTTGGGCGCACGGCTAATCGAGCCCAGAAGAAAATGGACCCTCATAGCACTCTAAGAACGTGTCCCCCTATATGCCGACTACAAAAGTTCCACCCTGCGCTGGGCTCGCAAAAACATGCATGCGGCAAATGGAAAACACGAACTAAATGAGGCGATTTGGACGAGATGCGTATCGAATCAAATTGAGGGGGGCGCCCATACTCGCTTCCCACATGCGGGTAGTGCGCTCATCATGGATCAGTAGACAAGACCCTTTTCCTATTAGGGTCGACACTAGCAGGCCTCAAAACCACACAGGGCCTCCTGCCGGTGCCTTATCATCAAATTATTATTTAACAATAACATTAGCATGATTGATTGATTAAACATCGAGCCCCCAGAACATAATGAAATAGTAACAGAAAGTAACGGATAACAGACTCGAGCAAAACAATCTAAGCATGCTAGTAAGACACTGGCTCAATCAGTAGGGTTGTAGGAGTGGTGGTGAGGCAATATCAGGGTTAAAGGATTCATGTGATAGGTTCGTAACAGAAACAACTACTACTAAGGCTAGCAGAAATAGACAACGGAAAGTATCGGTAACCAATGTTGAAAAGGAACACAATGGTTCATGTGAGTGATAATTTGCCTATAAACTCAGCAGCCGGGTACTGAGCTAGATCCTCAGAAGGGGTGTTGTAAAGATCGTCTGCCTCAACGTCGTCGTCTATTCGAGATGAAGCAAACAACCAAGACAGAAATATAAACAATCAATACCATGGCATAGTGCACAATCATGGGATGATGCATGTCAATTTGATAGATGCATCAAAATAAACTAAGTGACATGGTAACACAATTTAAATGGACCCATATGCAATTTTTGAGTTGCATATGAAAAGGTCCATGAATTAAGTGGAAACAAATGATCTACAATTTATTACCATGTGAAAGTTTGCTTAGCATGATGCATGCATGATGATAACAACAAAATAACAACCATAGATGCAAGTGGAAAAGGAATTTAACAAGTTTGGAAATTATTTATTAAGTTTGGAAATTTTTGGTTACTTAAACATGTCACACAAGCATTTGTTGTTTTCATCAATTTAAGGCGTTCAAAACAAATAACAAAATTCATATTTGAAAAGAATACCAAATTTTAGTTGGATTACATGTTTCAAAATTTGAAAAAGGAGTTGAGATGAATTTATTATGACTTAAACAATATTAAACAAGTTGTAATTGAATTTAAAACAAGTTTGAATATTATTTGAATTTTTATTTATTCAAAACTTAAATTCAAATTCATATTTGAAAAGTTCATACTTTTCTAATTTGAAAACATATTTTGCATGTTCAAAAATAATTTATTTTGAGCAAGTTAAGATTTTAGCAAAATTTAAATGAATTAAACAAGGACTAAATTATTTAGGCAATTTAAATTATTCAAACCATGAAACAAAATTTATATTTGAAAAGGTTATTTGAAATAGCATGGAAAACATATTTTATTTGCATTATTTGGAATTAGTATGAATTACTTATGAATTTTAGCAAATTGCAATTGAATTATTTGAATTCAAATTTGAATTGCATTTGGAAATTTCAAAACAGGAAACAAATGGTACCAATAGATAGAGAATTAAATTTAGACCAGTGCACATATTTTATTTTTGTAATTTGGAATTATAAAACTAAAGTTATTGGCATTTTATATCCAGGGACCAATCTGCAATTTTATTGGACTTTGATTAAACAGAAACGTGTAAAACCCTTTGTTACCGCACCGCAGGCTACACTGGACACTGCCAGGGGGGCCCTAGCCTGCGCGTGCTCACGTGGCTTCAGAGTGGCTGACAGGGGGCCCTCCCTGTCAGCACTTGGGCAAAAAAGGGTGGGATTTTATTCAGCCGCGCGGGGGAATCGAACTCGCGACCTGCCCAGCGCGCGCTGTGCCTGTAACCAGTGCGGTGTTTCACGTTCGTTGTCAGTTAACAGAGATGCATACAGGTTAAGGTTACAAACGTGGATCTGAAATTTCTGACGAACAAAACTTTGTCTGAAACTTTGACAGTGAACGGAGCGGCGCCGTCGACGATCACCGTGTGCTCGAGCTCGTTGCTGCGGTGATCTGGTGTGTGTTGACGCGTGTGCAGTGCGTGCACGGAGGCGTGAGCAAGCAGAGGGAGAGAGGGGATGGACACGGTGGCTGCTCACCGCGGTGTAGAGGGAAGCAGAGGCTCGAGGAAGGTTCACGGCCGGCGGCGATGACGATGATGGCGGCGGGGATGCGGTTGTTCTCCCGGGAATCCGCGGTGTCCAAACGAGAGGTGGATAGGTGGGAGTTCGATCCCCGTGCTTAGTTGGGCAGATGGTGCGTTGAGGTGGACGTGGCCATGGCGGGTTCAGAGAGCTTCTCCGGCGAGGTGGTGGCAGAGGGATGGGAGAGGTGGCCGCGAGGGGAAAACGGCGGCGCGAGGGGCTAGGGTGGTTGGTAGGGTTAGGGCGGCGCCAGGGAGGTCTAGGGGGGTTATATAGAGGGCTAGGGTGACTGGTGGCCGTCGGAGGGCGCCGTACGGCGACGTGGCGCGGCGGATTTCGTGCCGTACTTGGGAAAGAAGAGGGGGGCTGAGCGAAGCGTTTTCGGGCCGCGCGGTAAGTGGGCTGGGCCGGGTAGCTGCTATCTGCCGCGCGCGCGCCGTTTTGCTTTTTTTTCTATTTTGCTTTTCTGTTTTTTTTTGTAGCAAACAGAAATGGAAGAAAAAGATAGGGTTTAGAGTTTAGAAAAATTTGGAAAAATTCATGTGGTCTTATTAGTTCAACATCTACCACTTGACAACTTAAGTTTTTGAAAATTCAAATTTATTTGCTGTTTGTTAATTAAATCAAATTTAGATGACTTTGAGTATTTAAATGACTATTAAACCCAAAATTTTAATTAGAGTGACCCAAATGATTTAATTGGAAACAAAGAGTATAAAATGTTTTGGTTATTATTTTTATAATTTCAAATTGGGTTCTGTTTGAATGTTTTGGTTTGAATTTGAATAAGTTGATATTTAATTGATTAATATTGCAAACAATGTTTTTATTAGGGTGACCCCTATTGATAAAATAGAACAAATGTGATTATAACTTGTTTGGTACTTTTATAACTTTCCAATTAGGTGATGTTGATGATTTGCTTTTAATTTGAAACCAATTTGGAATTAATTAGTGAAAATAAAAAGCACCATCTTATTAGTTTATTCAATATGGAATAATATGACAACAATTGGTTGTTTTTATTTGAGATTTTTATTTAAAAGGTTGTAACAGAGCAAGTGTGAAATAAAGTTTGGAAATAAGTTGAATTTCAAATGTGAAAACAATTAAGAACATATGCAAAACAAAATAGTAAACAAATGCAAACAATGAAATAAACATGATGACATGATGCAATACTTAAATAACAAGAAATCAAACATTCTAAATGGTAGGTTTTCATACTTGGGATGTTACAATGTCCACGGTCCCACTATTGGTTATTGTTCGGTAAGTTCCGAACATGTCTGTGTATTATCGAGCCTTTACGGTCACATGCTTAAGCCGTTTCAACCTTTTATTGAGATAAATAATATGTTGTTATTGATTTTATGAATGTTTGATGTCATTACGATATCAAAGAAACAAGTCTGGTGTCAATCGGCGTGGTTTCGGGAAAGTTACTATATGAGTGAAATTATGCCTATATTAGGCAGAATTTCTATGGGAGATACGGAGGACATGAGATGTCCCGGGGTGTTAGAAATTTGTTTCTAATATCGTTACATAATATTGATGATTTTATCTATAGGTTTCAAGTGGTTCTGGAGGAGTTTCAGGGACTTTCCATATAAGGAAAAAGTGCCGGGAGGTGTTAGACTTCCCCCTCATGGCCAAACCCTATTTTAGGGGGATGCAAGGTGGGCCCCAATGGGTTCAAAATTTTGTACTCACTATGCTGATATTTTTATGGATTTTACTGGAGAGAAAAAAGGGAAAAGAAAAGGGAAAAAGAAAGTAGGAAGGGAGAGAGGAGGTGGAGAAGGACTCCACCTCCAATTCCAAGTTGGGATTGGAGGCCTGGTGCAGCCACCACTTGGTGGTGTGGCCACCACCTCCTAGTTCTACTAAGACTCCCCCTCCATTCGGCAAGTCTCTCCTCCCTCCCACTATAAAAAGCACCCAAGGCTCATAGCAAAACACACAATTGGCTCTCAAGTCCCCCCTCTCTCTAATAGAATTAGAGGGACTAATTAGATATTCTAATTAGAGCCCCTCTAATTGAATTAGAGCATCTTCTCATCGGGTTTTTAAGTTATACTCGCTCGATTAGACCTAGCTCTAATTAGCTTTTATCTCTCATGTGTTGAGAATTTCCAGATGAAGGGTTCATTGCATAGAAAACAAAAAAATTCCTACGCGAGAGATACCCGAAGGGCCAAGATCTAATCTAGGAGATGAAAGCAACGTGGAGAAAGAGTCTTAGAAGAACATACCCTCGAAGACTCTAAGCATTACGAGATCAAATCTCGTTGTTGACGTAGTCGTACTCACGTCGATCTCAAGACCGAGAAGATGTGCACCGCAATCCGATAGTGCCTCCATGATCAGTCACACGTACGACTTGATGGCGACTGATACGTCATAAACGTATCCCTAATTTCTGATGCTCCATGATGATATCATGCCAATTGCTACATGTTTTCTCCCTTACTTATGTCAGTTTTATCGATTTTCCGGACTAACCTATTGACCAGATGCCACAGAGCCAGTTCCCTGTTTTCTGCTGTTTTTAGTTTCAGAAAAGTTGTTTTGGAAATATTCTCGGAATTGGAAAGTTCGAAGCCCGGAAGTCCTATTTTCCCCGGAAGCATCCAGAAGACGGAAGAGGAGACGAAGAGGGGCATCAGGGGGCCCACACCATGGGGTGGCGCGACCCTCCTTGTCCGCGCTAGGGGGTGGTGTGGGGCCCCTGGACCTCCACCACCTTTGCTCTTTCGCCTATTTAATCCCCTCGATGGAAAACCCTAAGCACCTGATCAAAATCCCCGAAAAAGTTCCGCAACCGCCGTCACCATAAACCCTATATCAGGGGTGTTCTGAAGCTGTTTCCGGCACCCTGCCGGAGAGGAGATCATCACCGGAGGCTTCTACATCACCATGCCTGCCTCTGGAGTGATGCGTGAGTAGTTCATCCTTGGACTACGGGTTCGTAGCTGTAGCTAGATGGTTGTCTTCTCCTCATATGCCTCCATGTTTAGATCTGGTGAGCTGCCTATCATGATCGAGATCGATCTTATGTAATTCTATATGCTGTGTTTGCTGGGATCCGATGAATATTGACCTTATGCCAAGTTGATTATAGTCTTTATTGCCTATGTTATTTTTGATCTTGCATGCTTTCCGTTGCTAGTGGTTGCTCTGGCCAAGTAGTTGCTAGTGACTCAAGAGGGAGTATTTATGCTTGATAGTGGGTTCATGCCTCCTCATTGCCTTGCTGGAGTGACAGAAACGTGAAGGGGGAGTATGTGATGTTGCCATTAGGGAGAAAACAGTGGCGAGAGTGCTCGCGTGTATAATCATTGCTTACATTACACACTTTGTTTAATGCTATTATCTGTTGCTTGCAACTTAATACTTAAGGGGTTAGGATGATAACCTGAGGGTGGATTATTAGTCATAGATGCAGATGGATGTCGGTCTATGTATCTTGTTGTACTGCCCGCACTAAATATCATAGTAAGCTTCATGTCATATTGTGCACTACGGTGCAACCTCTGTTTGTCAATTGACCAGCTGTAATTTGTTCACCCAACATGCTATCTTTTATGGAGAGACACCACTAGTGAAACTATGAACCCTGGTCCATTTTTCCACACTGTTAAACAAACCACAACAATTTCGGCCTTCTTTACTTACTGCAAGCATACATTGTTTTCCGCACTATAGTCTAATCTTTGTTTTCAGCAAGACCGGTGAGAATGACAACCTCACTGTACCGTTGGGGCAATGTATTTTGGTTGTGTTGTGTGCAGGTTCCACGTTGTTGCTGACACCGGTGAGGCGCCAGCACCACCGTCAGTGGCATCAACCTTCCGAAGGTCCTCTTTCTCCTACTGGATTGATAACCCTGGTTCTTAACTAAGGGGAAAATTCCTACCGCTGTGCTCATCACACCCTCCTCTTGGGGTCTCCCAACGCAAGCATCAAGGATATTTTCTGGCGCTGTTGCCGAGGAGAAGGAAGTCTTCTGGCAAGGGGAGTCTCTCAGTCTCAACCTCTTTATTTTTTTATTGTCTTGTTTTTATTTTTATTCTTGTTTTGTTTTGTTTCTCTATATTGAAAACACAAAAAAATTAGTTTACTTTATAGCTGTTATTTATTTGCTTGCTATTATTCTGCTAAAATGAGTTCCTCTAGGAATACTAAGTTGTGTGACTTCACTAGCACAAACAACATTGATTTTATTTGCACACCTATTGCTCCACCTGCTCCTTTCTATGAGATTAAACCTGCTTTATTAAATCTTGTGATGAAATAGCAATTTTCTGGTATTAGTACTGATGATGCTGCTGCCCACCTTAATAATTTTGTTGAACTATGTGATATGCCAAAATATAAAGATGTGTATGGAGATATTATTAAACTGAAATTATTTCCTATCTCTTTTAGAGGAAGAGCTAAAGAATGGTTGCTATCTTTGCCTATAAATAGTATTGATTCATGGACTAAGTGTAAAGATGCTTTCATTGGAAAATATTATCCTCCTGCTAAGATTATATCCCTGAGAAGTGACATAATAAATTTTAAACAATTTGATAATGAACATGTTGCTAAATCTTGGGAAAGAATGAAAACTATGGTAAAGAATTGTCCCACTCATGGATTGACTACTTGGATGATTATACAAACCTTATATGCAGGGTTGAATTTCTCCTCAAGGCCCTATTGGATTCAGCTGCTGGAGGTACCTTTATGTCCATCACTTTGGGCAATGCAACAAAGCTTCTTGATGATATGATGATAAATTATTCAGAGTGGCACACTGAGAGAGATCCACATGGTAAGAAGGTAAATTCTGTTGAGGAAACCTCCTCTTTGAGTGAAAGGCTTGATGCTATTATGTCTATGCTTGTTAATGGTAAAGCTCAAGTTGATCCAAATAATGTTCCTTTAGCCTCTTTGGATGCTCAAGAAGAGCATCTTGATGTAAACTTTATTAGAAATAATAATTTTAACAACAATGCTTATAGAAATAATTTTGGTGGAAACAATTATAAGCCCTATCCTCCTAATAATGGTTATGGTAATTCTTATGGAAACTCCTACAATAATAATAAAATCTCTACCTCTGATCTTGAAAACATGCTTAGAGAATTTACACACAAACTGCTTTTAATAAATCTGTTGAGGAAAAGCTTGGTAAAATAGACGTTCTTGCTTCTAAAGTAGATAGCCTTGCTATTGATGTTGATTTTCTAAAACTGAAGGTTTTTCCACAAGATGTTAAATAAAGTAAAACTTTGAATGCCATCCAAGTTCAAATAGATAATAATGTTAGGTTGATGGCTGAATTACATGCTAGGTGGGAAAGAGAAGATGAATTGACTAAAAATAATAATATTGCTAGAGTTTGTACTATCGCAACCACTAGTAAAACTGAAGCTCCAAGTGCCAGTAAACCTCCTACTATAAATGGTAAATTATTTGGTGTTGATAAAGTCCCTACTCCTTGGGTGAAACGTGCTAAATTGCCTCAAATTGCTGAAATTACTTCTAATAAAAGTGCTGAAATTTTTAGAGAAGTAGGAGATAATGGTCCCATTACTTTTGATGATAATAATTTTGATTTTGATGATTGCAACATCTCTGAAGTTATTATGTTTCTACAAAATCTTGCTAGAAGTCCCAATGCTAGTGCCATGAATATGGCCTTTACTGAACATATTACCAATGCTCTCATGAAAGTTAGGAAAGAAAAGTTGAAAGTTAAAACATCTATCCCTAGGAAATTAGATGATGGTTGGGAGCCTATCATTAAGATGAAAGTAAATGATTTTTATTCCAATGCTTTTTGTTATCTTGGTGCTAGTATCTCTGTTATGCCTCAAAAGATTTATGATATTCTTGATCTACCACCATTGGAACACTGTTATTTGGATGTTCACCTTGCTGATAATGCTAAGAAGAAACCTCTTGGTAGAATTGATGATGTTCTTATTATGTTTAACAATAACCTTGTCCCTGTTGATTTTGTTGTTATGAACATTTAATGCAATTCTTCTTGTCCTATTGTTTTGGGAATACCGTTTCTTAGAACTGTTGGTGCTGTTGTTGATATAAAAGAGGGGAGTATTAAATATCAATTCCCCCTCAAGAAAGGTATCGAACATTTTCCTAGAAAGAGGATGAAGCTACCTTTTGAATCTATTGTTAGAGCAAAGTATGATGTTTATTCTTCTTCACTTGTAAATACTTCAGTTGATTTTCTATGCCTAGCTGAAAGGTGTTAAAGAAAAGCGCTACGGGGAGACAACCCGTTTTATTTCTCTATTTTCATTCTGTTTTACTTTGTTTTCTTTGGTGTGCTTTTCACCTGGGTGTTTTATATTTCCTTAGAAACCCCACTGTATCTTTTCTTTTGTGTTTTTGTTGAGCCAAGTAAAGCCTCTAGTGGAAAGTTGACACTATATTTCGGATTTCTACGCAGGAAACAGATTTCTGCTGTCCACTGTTAATTACGTATAAAATCACAGAAAATACAAAATGACCTGAGATTTTTTGTGCTTAATACTGGGCTACATATGCAACTTTTCTTAGTTTACCACTTTGTGATTTGAGAAATATAAGATTTTCGAAAAAATCGATCTCTTCCTGGTGTTCTGTTTTGACAGATTTTTGCCATTTATTACATTTGCATCTTAATCTCTTTCTTTTTAGAAAAAGAGTTTTAAAAGAAGTTGTGACAGTAGCTAATGTGTTTTGAGTGCTATTCTTGTGTTGAAACTGAACCATGTGAGTTTATTATTTCAATTGTACTAATGTTGCTAATGAAGATTGTGAGAATTTTGGTGTGAAGGAAGTTTTCAAGGGTCAAGAGAAGAGGATGATATGATGTGATCAATAAGAGAGAAAATCCTAAGATTGGGTATGCCCCGGTGGTACATCCCAGCAAATTCCAAGAAGACTCAAGCGTCTAAGCTTGGTTGGACCCCAGCATTCTTTTATTGGAGAGTGACACGCTCCGCTTTTTTATGAGAATACATTGTATTCTTAGTCTCTGTTTGACCTGCTGCATTTATTTAGCTCCTGTTTTGCATGCATCTCTTATCAGAGCTGTTAGTTTTAGTAGTATTATGTGATTAGTCTCATGTTTTCTTGGTTTATCATAAAGAGTATTTTTGTTAAAGCATGTTTTGTATGGTGCTTGTTGGGAGAAGAAATCTGCTGCTTGATGTAGAATTTATAACAGTACTAGTAGAAGTTTGTATAGACTATGGCTAGGACTTTTTGATGCCATGCTAAATGTTATTTTAGTTTTAAAGCCTTGTGGTTATTGAGTAGCATGATTAGCCTCAAATGTCTGAGAGTGTTTAATATGTATTGAAAGATTCAAGAGTTGTTCTTGTCATAGTAAAGCATCAATATATGGTATTCTCTTTCGAATGATTTATTTGGTTCACTTGGTGCATGCTCACACCATGTTTATGACTACAAACCAGTCACGAGTAGCCTCCATGACCACCTAGATTTTGAACTTGTGATACTGCTTATGTTTTAATTAATGATGCTTATGTCTCTATGCATGATTATGGCTCTTATGCTCTCTTGATTTGTCGCTCCCAGTCTTTTGCTAGCCTCCATCTGTACTGAGTATGAGCTCTACTCGTGCATCCAAACTCCCTTAAACCAAAGTTTTCCCATTGTGTACACCATACCTACCTACATGTGGTATTTAACTGCCACTCCAAGTAAATTGCTCATGTATTACCTTTAAAACCTTCAAAACTATTCCTGTTTTGTGTTCTTGTTTTTGCTCATGAGGACGTGAATAGAGAATCTTTATCTCACTTGTTGATTGGATTTCACACCCTGGACTAGTGGCTTCATCTGCTTATCCAAATGATAGAAGAGCTGGCAGCGGGGTGCCCAGCCCCAAGTTAATACAAAGAAATTCTCTTCACTATTTTTGCCCCTGATTTATCAGTCAAAGCATAATTGTGTAAACAAAAGAGAAAGAGGGATGAACTTCTATACCAGTTGTGTCCTTCACCATGGGAGCCGCTCTTGTGAATCCAGTTGGCTTGTGACATACTGTATTGTCTGTTTACCATTCGTTGACCTTAACATACACCTCTCCTAAAATATAGACACTCCTCCACAGTATGTGATTGTTGGCAGACACCTGAGGATTCAGTTAGCCATGGTTTGTGAAAGATGGATGAGAGGAGTGTGAAACTTTTAACACCTATGTTTAATAAACTAAAAAGCTCTAGAACATGAGTTGATCCCTCCTGCCCTCTGCGAAGGTCCTTTCTTTTACTTTTATGTTGAGTCTCCATCTTCTAACTTTATGCACAGTTAAGAGAGAATTTTTGCCATTATGAGTTCTATGTGCATTTGTCCCATAAACATCACTAATTACTTCATGATGTGATATCATTTGTTCTTAAATTATTTGTTCTAGTCTTCCTCATGAACTTTGAAGGTGTCCTGGCATTTATGTTTTGCCCCACTCTTAAGGACTATCGAAATATCACTTTGCCATGCTTTCTCTATACCTGAAACAAACGTTTACCTTTCTTTGCATTATTATTCATGATCCTTTATTTCAGTTACTCCTCGTGCTGCAAAGTAATTGCTATGCTCTATTATTAAAGTTTTATTTATCATCCCTGTGTTTAAAGTTTTATGATCTCAGCGTGCATATGCTTTTACATTAGATTGATCAAGTTTATGTTAGTAGCATGTCACCTCAGAAATTATTGTTTTATCGTTTACCTACTCGACGACGAGTAGGAACTAAGCTTGGGGATGCTTGATACGTCATAAATGTATCCCTAATTTCTGATGCTCCATGATGATATTATGCCAATTGCTACATGTTTTCTCCCTTCTTTATGTCATTTTTATCGATTTTCCGGACTAACCTATTGACAAGATGCCACAGAGCCAGTTCCCTGTTTTCTGCTATTTTTAGTTTCACAAAAGTTGTTCTGGAAATATTCTCGGAATTGGAAAGTTCGAAGCCCGGAAGTCCTATTTTCCCCGGAAGCATCTAGAAGACCGAAGAGGAGACGAAGAGGGGCATCAGGGGGCCCACACCATGGGGTGGCGCGGCCCCCCTTGGCCGCGCCAGGGGGTGGTGTGGGGCCCCTGGACCTCCACCGCCTTTGCCCTTTCGCCTATTTAATGGCCCCGTATGGAAAACCTTAAGCACCTGATCAAAATCCCCGAAAAAGTTCCGCAACCACCGTCACCGTCAACCCTAGATCAGGGGGGGTTCTGAAGCTGTTTCCGGCACTGATGACCCACAAGTATAGGGGATCGCAACAGTCTTCGAGGGAAGTAAAACCCAAATTTATTGATTCGACACAAGGGGAGCCAAGAATATTTGTGAGCCTTAACAAGTGAGTTGTCAATTCACTTGCACCTGAAAGTACTTTTATCCGTAGTGGTTTGTCGGTAGTAACAGTTTTATAGCAGCAGCAAGTAGTGAAATAATAACAACAGTAGTATGAAAACAACAGCAGTAGTGACTGAAGTAAACAGCAAGATTAAAATACTGTAGGCATGGGTATGGATGAACGGGCGTTGCATGGATAGGAAAGTTCTAATAATGATCATGTTAGGGGCATTGCAGATAAATATGATAAAGCATCCAAGCACTAAGTGATCATAGGCATGTGTTCCGTAAATAGTCGTACGTGCTCACAATGAGAACTTGCACAACACCTTTTTTCCTACCAGCCCGTGGCAGCGGGGCCTTAAAGGAACTACTGGTAATTAAGATGTTCCTTTTAATAGAACACCAGAGCAAAGCATTAACACTCCATGAACACATGTGATCCTCACATCGCAGCCATCCCCTCCGGTTGTCCCAATTTCTGTCACTTCGGGGCCTCGGGTTCCGGACAACAATATGTATAAACAACTTGGAGGTATGATCAAGAAACAATAATTATCATCGTGACTCCATAACATGTTCAGATCTGAGATCACGGCACTCGGGCCCAAAGTGGCAAGCATTAAGCATAACAAGTTGCAACAATGACAATAGCACTAATAGAGGATACTAGGCACTATGAACTAACAATCACGACATTATTACATGAACGATCTCATCCAATCCTACCATCCTCTTCAGCCTACAACGGGGAATTACTCACACATGGATGGAGGAAACATGGATGGTCGATGGAGAGGCGTTGGTGATGACGATGGCGATGATCTCCTCCACTTCCCCGTCCCGGAAGGGTGCCAGAACAGGAACTTCTGATCCCCGAATCGAGGTTCGGGATGGCGGCGGTGCTCTGTTGTGTTTTTGGAAAATATGGCGCACCCCTTGGGTTTTAGGGTTGAAGGCTACTTGTAGTCGAAAGGGGAGTCCGAGGGGGGGTCCTGGGGGCCCACACCCTGTGCTGGCGCGGCCAGGCGGGGACCCACGCCAGGGGTGTGTGGCCACCCTGTGGCCCCCTTCTGGCTCCTGGGGTGAAAACATCAATGGTCTCTTTTCTGGAAATTTTCCGAAAGTTGTTTTTTCTGCATAAAACGAGACACCAAAGTAATTCTGCTGAAAACAACGTTAGTCCGTGTTAGTTGTATCCAAAACACACAAGTTTAGAGGAAAACAATAAGAAAAGTGTTCGGAAAAGGAGATACGTTTTCGACGTATCAACTCCCCCAAGCTTAGCTTATTGCTTGTCCTCAAGCAATTCAGTGAAAACTGAGTGCGATAAAAGACTTTTACGAACACATTTCTTTCATGTGATGTAAATATACTCACTATGTGGTCAAATACTTAATTATGCTCATGATAAGATACATGAAAGATACCGACACTTAATAGCTATGCAAACCATGAGAAGATAACACCATATTAATAATAAACAACATGAAGCATAACTATTTGCAAGATTGAAATATTCATAATAGAATCTGACAAAGTGGTATCTCGCTTGCCCTTAAATCTGGGGAAAAACATAAATGCCAGGGCACCTCTGAAGTTCAAGGGAATACTAGAATTAAAGATATCAAAGATGCAAGTATCAATAATATACCACAATCAACCGTGCTTTGGGACAAACACATTACACTAAGAATGATAACCATGCTCTCAAGAAAGTGCTCAAAGAATATGGCGGAGACTCAACATAAAAGTAAAAGAAAGGCCCTTCGTAGAGGGAAGCATGGCTCATTCATGTCCTAGAGCTTTTTTATTTTATGAAACAGAGGTATTGAAAACATTTTGAGAGAGGTGTATGCTTATGTCAACGAATAGTAAACAGACAATACAGTACGTCAGAAGCCAACTGGATTCACGAGAGCGGCTCCCATGGTGAAGGACGCAACTGGTGTAGAGGGTCATCCCTCTTTCTCTGTTGTTTACACAATTATGCTTTGACTGATAAATCAGGGGCAACAAGAGTGAAGAGAATTTGTGTGCATTAATTTGGGGCTGGGCACCCTGCTGCCAGCTCTGCTATCATTTGGATAAGAGGATGAAGCCACTAGTCCATGGTGTGAAATCCAATCAACAAGTGAGATAAAGATTCTCTATTTACGTCCTCATGAGCTAAAACAGTAGCACAAAACAGGAATAATTTTTAGTAGGTTTTAAAGGTAGCGCATGAGCAATTTACTTGGAGTGGCGGTTAAATACCACATATAGGTAGGTATGGTTGACACATTTGGCAAACTTTGGTTTTCAGGGATTTGGATGCACGAGTAGAGGTCATAGTCAGTACAGGTGAAGGCTAGCAAATAGACATGGAGCAACAATCAAGAGAGCAACAACTATCATAATCATGTTTGTGACAAAGTAAAATCAACTGAGGCATAAAACTGATACTACAACTCTGAGGCAAAATAAATCATCGAGGCTTATTGACTTTTTGTTTTCAGTCTTAGCATGCGTGAGCATGTGCCAAGTCGATTCAAATGAAACAGTCAGAGGAGGCTACCACAATATCATGTCCTGTAGCATCCCAACTTTTAATAAAGATGGAATACCTCTGTTATTGTGCTAGTCCCTGGATCAATTGCTAGCACCATAGTACAAAATGAAATATCATGCAAATGCATCAAATTTTATTACATCGCATGATCCAGTCTTTACAAAATAGTATTACAACTTGCATAGTCTTAGAAGACTAGCAGTAAACAAAGATACAGCGGAAGACATAGTACAACATTGAGCCCATCTTCTTCATGTGCCACAGGCAAAACATGTTGACGATAGTCTCGAGATCCTAAACGAAATCCTCACTCGTCTTCAGAAATATCTGCAATATGGAATATGCAGCCACAAGGGAGTCAATACAATTGAATGTATTGGCAAGTAACACTATGGTGGATATAAATGGCAAGACTAATACTACATGCTTATTTGGCTGAGTGGAGTTTAGGCTAAGTTTGCATAAAGCCAGTTTTCTCCTATCACTTTTGTAAAACAAACTTTTCTTTTCAAAGGGTGGCAACATTGGATTAAGATCCAAGCACCACAAATACTGTTCACTTGGTCAAATTTTACTTATTGAAAATTGATGATGAGATTCTTCCGTCATTCCTTGTCCAGTTGCTCATAGTTGTCCATGACCGGGGACACAGCTAAGATCTTAGTTTGTTGACTCTGCAGAGGTTGTGCACTTTCACCCTTTGTCTTCAATTAGCCCAAACATCCTATACACCCGGAGTGCATCATGGAAAGGAGAGAATTGAGACGAGATCTTTCAGAAGAAGAAGTCCAAACCCACTGGCAAGACCGTTCCACCTATAATTTTGCTACGTCTGCTAGTCAAGCCTGGGCTGAACTCTCACAACTTAGTTGATCAAGACAGAGCCCATATGTCAAAAGGCTGCACGGGAAGCTACTAAACTTTGAAGGACATAGTAATCTCTTTGTTCCTGGGTGGCCATCCGCAAGTGACAACCTCAAGTGGAATAACTCTTAGATAAGGGCCCTGAGGAAACACTCAACATAACCCAGTCTTACCACTTCCACCCAGGTGGTTCATTCATTAGTTATACTTAGGATTTTTCCTCAACATCTAGTAAAACAATTTGTAACATTGCATAGCACCTAATAAATTCTAAGGCTATCAAAATAACAAGGTAAAAGGGATGGCTACACACTACTAGGATAATAGCATAGCATAGTATAACTTAGTAAAATTTCCTATCATGCATACTACTCAAAATCAACTAATGCATATAGAAAATAATGGGTAGTTGATGGTGTGTTACTTGCCTTGTTGAAGTTGGTGAAGAATTCACACTCCCTTCACAAAAGATCGTGCTCTCCGTACAATCTATTCATTGAAAACACAATAACCAAAATAAACAAACATCCTAGCAATCAAACACATAGGTGGAGAAAGCAAACATAGCAAATTACATAACAAAGGAGTTGGACCAAGTTGGCTAGGACAAGGTCAAGGTTTGAGTTTTCAAAGATTCATTCCATAATGGTTCAATACATTGTTAAGGAGTTTCCAAGGGTTTACTTGGAAAGGACTAGGTTAAGTTTGATGTGATCTAACTGTATTATAACCATACTTGTCGAGGAAGTTCCAAGAGTTCACCAAGAATAAACATACTACTTCTTCAACTAAAGTAATACATGCAAACATTTGGTCATATTCACCTTCAAAAATATTTGAGTGACTATGTTAGTATTTTCCATTGTGGTTAGTGTCGTGGGATAATCACGGCAGACGTTATCGGGGGTAACTTGTCTTGGGGCAAATCGACTATGGTGTTTGGGAGAGGGTTTAGCTCAAGGGAAAACATGATGATATGCGATCTGGTAGCCGGCAATCAAGTCGCCGAGTCTCCGATCTAAATATATTAACTCAACTCTCGTGTTACACTGGATACTCGATACCTAGCGATATTGCTCGAACTCTTGGATCTCTCTTGGTCTAACCCTAGGGGCCGGCTTATATAATATCTGGACCCCCTGGCGTACTCTCCAAGGCGCACTCTGAATCCTACCCGGACACTGCTTACAAACCCTAAACTTCCTTATCGGAACCCACAATCCGGGTTACGAGGCCTACGTTCCTGGGCCTTCTAGAAACTCCTTTATCTTAAGCCGGGTCTTGCGCAGCGTCCTTTGGGCCGAGTTACTCCTTGGCGTTGGCCTACCGGGTTATCATCCCTCCATCAGTAGTCCCCAGAATAGCTTGGGCTTCATGAGATCCTCCTTGAAGCGCACGCTATTCCCTGCAAAAATAACAAACACACAAGGTCATAGAGGCCGGGTTAGATGGCTTTGATAAACAGCTAGGCCTAACTCCATGGTGGCCATATAGTAACCCGGCTTTCTCCAAGTCCTTTGTTTACTTTTCCGGGTCAGTACCCTGATGAAAATGCCAAAGATCCGGCTTACTTCTCTCGTTAATCGATCCTAGTATCACGGAAATGATTCACTTCTTATCTTGTCCGGATTTCGCTCTCGTGCACTTAATGCATATCCCCAAAATCTCGGACGGGTATCCCTTATCCCGGAAATTATGGTTCCCGCCCGTTGGCCTAGGTTCTCCCACCCGCACCTATAAATAGGTACCTAGGGGATAACCTAACCCCAATGGTTCATTCCATCCATCTTCTTCCTCCTCACCAGCACATCCACACCCGAGCTCACGGAGCGCCACCACGGAGACCTCGCGCACGCCGCCGGAACAAAGCCGCCGCCGGTTACGTTCTTCTACGGCTCGTTCCGCGCTGCCGCCAAATCTCCGCCGCCGCGCCCTCGACCAGCTCGCCGACAGTCGCAGAGGGGCATAAGGATTGTGCCATTTGCCGCCGTCGCGCTCTGCTCCAGTCCGCTCCGGTAAGCTTCTTACTCCTTGATTCAATCTCGCAATTTCTCCATTTGACCTAGATTGGATCTAGGTCAACCGCGGGCCATTTCTTGCTCCGCGCCGGATTAAGTCGCATAGATATTCGCTAGCTCATCCAATTGCTTAAGTGTTGATCCAACTTCACTCTCCTATCGCCCATAATCATCAATTTCTCCGCGAAATCAATAATGAGATTCCCAATCTAGGTTCTATCCGCCCAAATTTTTCGCGGCTGCCATTGATACCCGGAAAATCCACTTCTTCCGGTTCTTTTACCTGCAGTAGATACATGGGCAATCAACCTTCTTGCACAAACGCTCGCCAATACGTAAGTCCCCCATAGTTTCTGCACTGATACTCGATACTCGGATAATCTCTAACTTTCGCTCCGTCCAGTGATACCTGGACAACTCATAGTTCCCATACCTCTTTTTGATACTGCTTGCATATATCCGGATAACCCATGATTTCCGAGTCTTATGTTTTGTACCTTTTCGTCTCGTGTTTTGCAGACTGAACCCATGGCTCCCAAGAAGCAAGGGAAGCAGCAAGCTAAAACAAGTACGACCCAATCTATATCCGCCAACTGGGCGCGATCCACCGTTACCAAGGCCAAGCTAGAGGAGCTGGCCGAGTTAGGGGTCCTCCCCCCTCAGGAAGATATCCACTGGAGAGTGCCGGGTGATGAGACCCGGCCTACTCCAGCTGCCGACGAGGTAATCTGCTTCATCGAGCATGTGACCCGGGGGTTTCGCCCTCCGGGTCATCCTTTTTTCCGCGAGGTCTTGAGCCACTATGGCCTCCGGGTGTTCGACATAGGGCCTAACTCTATGTTGAACATTACCCATTTTATCGTCCTTTGCGAGTCTTATTTGTGCATTACGCCAAATCTGGCTCTTTTCATTGAACTTTTCCAATGCAAACCGTGCCGCGAAAGCGGTGACGGGGCGCTTCTTGCTTGCGGCGGGGTTTCCATTCAACGCCGCAAGAACTCGCCAATGCCGACTCTCACTCTCAACTCCCATGTCAAGCATTGGCAACTTTCTTTTTTCTACGGTCGAGACACCTCCCCACCCGGCGAAAGGAAATTGCCGGGTTACTCGGAGGGTCTCCTTGATATTCTGAGTCTTTCAATGCCTTTGCCCCTGAGTCGGACAGGGAGGCCATCCAACCTCTTTTAACCAAGATAGCCGTCCTCTCCGCCCAAGGTCTCCTTGGGCTCAACTTGGTCAAGACATGGGTGGACTTCCGGATCCAGCCCAACTCCATCCACACCAAGCTGATGTGCGACTATTCGGGGCACGTCACAGACGTGCTCCGATATTCTTCTAAGAATTACCCAGCTGGCGATACCAACAAGACCATCAAGAGTTTCTTGAAGGAAAAGTTGGAGGTGATCAAGAACATCGCCGGGTTACCACCGTTTACCCGGGATAACCCGGCCCCAGCGGTAAAATCCGATACCTATGCATTTTTCCTCACACTTTGACTTGATACAACCACTAATTCTCATTTTCATGCTTTTATCTCAGGCTGATAACATCTTCTGGAACGTCGAGACCTCCCCTTCTTCCGGAGACCCGGAAGAAGATGAAGAGCCGGCTGATAACGATGAAGGTATTATCCGGGTATTCGATCAATTCCATTTATACCATTCCTCTTTCACATATCTCACCGTCGTCCGACTGTACATTCCGAGCTTTCAGGGCTGGAGGACAAAGATGACAAGGACGAGGGGGACCCGGAGGCCACCGAGTCCGACCAAAGCGACCCTGAACAAGAAGCAATTGTTGGGGCCAAGAGGAAAGCCAGAGGGGTGGTATCCAAGGTTCCCTATTCCTTCATGTCCTCCAAACCCTATTCCTTTGATAACATGCGTAAACTTAACCAACAATTATCCCGCTCATCACACTTGAAGGACCCTCTCCCGACTAAGCGTAGGGTGACCCGGAATTCCCCGGGTGATGATCCCCTCAATCCGGGCATCTCCAAATCACCAGTTCGCCGTGCCGGTTCTCCTCCACCTCAGCCTTCCAACTCGCCTCGACGTCACCCCTCCCCCAACCATCCACGGGCCGGGCAGTTTCGGGTTCCGCTATCGGTTCCTGTGACAGATTCATCCGCTTCCAGCAGCGAGCTCCCGCCAGATTACGCCGTGAACACCGGGTGAGTCTTCGCTGTATGATATCCTCGTATACTTGATAATTTTCATCCACTGCCGCTAACTATTTCTCTCTCTTTTCCATAGCGCCCAAGTCACACTTAGCGACCCGGAGAACATGGAGACAGATAACCGGGAGACGGAGGGGCCGACTGATGATATGGATGCCACGACTGGCGATGATGTTAAAGATAACTAGGAACAAGGCCCCTTGGGTGACCTGGCTCGCCAGGAAGCCGGGTCTCCGAAGCCATCTGAAGAGGCTGAAGACGAGGAGGTCGAGATCCTGGACACCCAGACAGTCCGGGTCTCGACCCCAAAGTCGGGGAACGTTCACCCGCCAGGCGATCAAGCTGCCGGCTCTTCTGGTGTCAGGCCCGAAGACATGACGTTCTCCCAGATGCTTGATGCCCTGCACACCTTGAGGGCCGATGAAGAAAATATCTTAGAAGCTTTCATAGCTAAACATGAGGTAAATCCGAATAATATTGCCTGTATCCTTATCTAGTCCCCAAGTTCCGAGTGAATTTATTGATAATTTGCTTGGAACTTCGTAGTGTATCCGACTAATCCTTCCTTGCGTCTCCACTCAGGCGTTCGTGATCCAGTCCAAGAAAAAATTGGCGAAGGCCACCAAGCTCGTTGAGAAGGAGGCGGCTCTGCGTGAGTCGGCTGAAGCTGAAGCTAGGAGGAGTGGGAAGATCACGAGGAAGTATAGGAGGAGGGCTCATGCAGCAGAAGATGAGCTGACAAAGCTTTCTGTTCAAATTGCCGATACGTATCGTGCTTTGGCTGGTACAATTGCTAACTTGATAATCATGATCCGGATTCTCATTCTGATAGATAGTCGGATTTCCTTACTCGTTGTTTTTTGCTACTTTCTGCAGGTCCGGATGAAGTAATAGCGGACGAAGATGACATTGCCAAGTTGAAGACCATCAAGAGCACTATCCGGCAGCTGTGCGCCGGAACCAAATGGATCCTTCAGGAGCTAAGGTGGCCGGGTTCCGGGCACGGCAACCTGAAGATGCTGCTGGACGCTTGCTCCGCCGTCCCCGAGTGGATTAGGCACTGGAAACGATCGTCCTGCCGGGTTGGGATAACCCGGGGTCTTGCGCTGGCCAAGGCGTATCTTCCCAAACTCGAGCCAGCCAAGCTTATAGGCGGGTTTCCCGAGTTTAACCACGATGGGTCCAAGTTCTACGTGAAGAATTTCAAGGCCATCCAGAAGGATGTCCGTCACCCAGCCAGCATAATTGCCGATGGTTTGGACCTTAGTGTCGTAATTCCAGCATATGATTCTGATGACAAGGCTATCAAGTCGGATCTTCCCAAGCCATACGACATGCTGGCCCGATGGAAGGCGGAGGCTGCCCAGTTGAGAGAGGAGGCCGCGAAGAAGAAGGCTGAAGCCGATTCTGCGCCTGCTACTTCCACGCCAGTCGTCCCTCCTCCCGCACGGGCCGGCACTACTGCTGATCCGGGTGTTGCTGCTACCAAGAGTGCTGAAGAGCAAGTCAAGGGACAGGACCCGACTGGCAAGGGCAAGGAGAAGATGGATGCCTCATTTCAAGATGCCGAGTGACATTTGCTATCCACTGTCATCAGATATGTCATTCGGCCAATGGGCTTTTTAAACAATTATTTTTGATGGTGCGCCTGTGCACCTTTGATACTACTATTATGGTTTGTAGTACATTTTGAAACTTAATAGCTTTCGTGGCCCTTCTGGCCCCTGGATGAATTCGATATCTATCTGCCTTTGAGCTTATTTACTCTTGATACTCCGACTTTCTTTATGGTTCCTTTTGTGAGACTCGGTTTCCGGGTCTCGTGGGTTTTGACAGCTGATCTTTTCTCTAAGTCCCCAAGTCCCCAAGACTCGGATTTTTGGGTTTTGTGCTTAATAGCTAGATAACTTGCCTCTTTTTTCAAAATCCCCAGTCCCCAAGGCCCGAAATTCCGAGTCTAGGGACGTGAGGTCTTACGAAGAAAACAAGTTGTCTCTGCTAAGCCCAAAACCTAGAGCCGTTTCACATAGGTTTTGAAGTTATGCTTAATAGACTTTGAGTTTCCGGTTATTAACCCTGTACTCTGCATAACTTGTGGTTTAGATGACCCTTTTGACTCTCTTGTACTGTAAGCCGGCTTTCGCGTGGATAATCATGTTGTTACATCTGTACGAAAACAGGGTCAGGCAAGTCCCATTGGGCATCATGGCTGATTGTAATCGTAAGAGAGCAAATCATGCCACTTTAGTGCGAGTCACATCGAGCTTAAGTAAGAAAAGTCAAGAAATTTGGCTCCTTTGTCCGGTTATAATATTGTAGCCGTACTCGTTTGCGAGTAATCGGCCCTTATAACTCATAGGCATCGTGGCCGGGTCTTTGAGTTTGTAACTGTGCTATTCAAGCAATCAGCCCCCAAGACCTAAATACATGCAACATACTAAAGAAACTAATGCACTAAGAAAACAATAAATAATACTTACCTGGAAGAAAAGTAAAAAACATAACAGAAAAATAAAGCTTGATAAAACATGTGAAAAGATATATTGCTTAACCATCTCTTTATTGATATGAGAAAGTTAGGTCAGCAAGCCGCCTCATTAAAAACCCTCCAGTCCCCTTAGGTACCCTGGATAGGAAAAGAGTGCGTCTGAAACATGCTGCCTGTTACATCGTGTAATTCCTCTTGTGAGTCTGGTCTATACTAGGTATAGTAGGGACGCAGCCGAGCTACGTTCCATGGTCTTTCTCTTTCTTGCATAGATGAAGTGGTATGAGCGGTGTCGTTAACCGTAGCCGACTCTTCCCTTGCATCTATCAAGTAATACGATCCATTGTGCAGATTCCGGCTTATGATAAACGGTCCTTCCCATGGCGGTGATAACTTGTGTTTTCCTTCCTTTGACTGTACCAGGCGCAGAACCAGGTCTCCTTCCTGGAAGACCCGGGTTTTCACGCGCCGGCTATGATATCTCCGCAGATCCTGCTGATATATGGCTGATCTTTCCAGTGCTTGTTCTCTTTCTTCTTCTAGCATATCCACGGCGTCCTGCCGGGTCTTCTCATTCTCCACCTCGACGTAAGCCGACACTCGAGGCGAGTCATGGATGATATCACTCGGCAACACCGCCTCTGCACCATAAACCATGAAAAACGGTGTCATCTGAGTGGATCTGTTAGGTGTTGTGTTTATACCCCAAACCACTGCAGGTAATTCTTCGACCCATGCACCAGCAGCTCTGATACACGGAACTCGCAATCGTGGCTTTAATCCACGAAGCAACTCTTGATTTGCCCTCTCCACTTGTCCATTAGCCTGTGGATGGGCCACTGAAGCTATGTCAAGCCGGATTCCATTGTTACCACAAAATTTCTCCATCTCGCCAAGGGACATATTGGTTCCATTGTCGGTAATTATGCTATGGGGATACCCGAACCGATAGATAATCTTTTTCAGGAACTTGACTGCTGTAATTGCTTCACAGTTGGTAACTGGCATAACCTCAACCCACTTGGTAAACTTATCAATGGCCACCAAGAGATGTGTCTTTTTGCAAGGTGACATGTGAAAGGGGCCAACCATGTCCATACCCCAAACAGCGAACGGCCAGGTTAACGGGATAGTCCGTAATTCCATAGCCGACACATGGGTTTGGCGAGCGTACCTTTGACATCCGTCACACCTTGCCACCAAGCGCTCCGCGTCTGCTAGGGCCGTGAGCCAGAAAAAACCATGTCGATAAGCTTTGGCCACAAGAGATCTTGTGGATGCATGATGCCCACAATCACCTTCATGGATTTCCTTGAGGATCTGTCGGCCTTCTTCTGGTGCTACACAGCGCAAAAAGACTCCTGCTGCACTTCTCTTGTACAACTCCCCATTGATGATAGAATATCCTTTTGCTCGCCTCAGAATTTGTCTTGCTAATACTTCCTGTTGTGGTAACTCGCCTCGTGATAGGTAGGCCAGGAACGGCTCTGTCCACTCGGGAACAGCACGTACTGTGGCCACGAGCTCCAAATCCGGGTCTTGATTTGCCAGTTCTTCCTCAGACTCGGTTTTAACTGATGGTCGCCATAGTTCATCCAGGAAAACATTAGGTGGAACCGGCTCTCTGCGTGAGCCGAGTCTGGCGAGTGCATCTGCTGCCTCGTTTTTTCTTCTGTCTATGTGCTCCACCTCATACCCGGAAAAACATCCGGCAACTCTATCAACCTCTCTGCGGTATGCTGCCATAGTTGCATCTTTTCTATCCCAAGTTCCTGAGACCTGCTATACCACAAGGTCCGAATCTCCAAAGCATCGTATCCTCTTAATATTCATCTCCTTGGCTATCTTTAAGCCGTGCAATAAGGCCTCATACTCGGCCACGTTGTTGGAACAATCAAAGTGAATCTGCAGCACGTAGCTCAACTTGTCTCCTTTGGGTGATGTTAGCACCACTCCAGCTCCTGACCCCTCGTATTGCTTGGAGCCATCAAAGTGCATGATCCAAGACTCGGAGTTTGGAGCCATGGTGGGCATGCCTGTGTGTGTCCAATCGTTAATAAAATCGACTAGAGCTTGAGATTTGATTGCTGACCTTGGCTCGTAGTTGATGTGATAATCCCCCATCTCGATCGCCCACTTGGCTATTCTACCTGTTGCATCCGAGTTTCTGATGATATCCGACATTGGTATAGAACTAACCACTGTTATGGGGTGTTCCTGAAAATATGGCTTCAATTTCCGGCTGGCCATGTAGACCCCGAAAACCAGCTTTTGCCAATGTGGATAGCGCTGTTTTGCCTTTGATAATACCTCACTGACGTAGTAGACCGGCCTCTGGACCGGGTATTCTTTTCCATCTTCTTTTCGCTCGACAACAACCACTGCGCTAACCGCCCGGGGCCCTGCTGCAACGTATAGCAACATAGGCTCTTTAGGACCCGGAGCTGCTAGGACTGGTGCCACAGATAGCTGCTTTTTTAGTGCCTCGAACGCCTCGTCCGCCTCTTGATCCCATACGAATTTATCAGATTTTTTCAAGAGCCGGTACAAGGGTATTGCCTTTTCTCCGAGTCTGGATATAAACCGGCTGAGCGCTGCTACGCACCCTGTGAGCTTCTGAACATGTTTCAAATTTTCCGGCTTTTTCAGACTCTGGATAGCTTTGATTTTGTCCGGGTTTGCCTCAATTCCTCTCTCAGAAACGATAAAGCCGAGTAATTTCCCGGCTGGAACTCCAAAAACACACTTTGTCGGGTTGAGTTTCATATGATACCTTCTCAAGTTCTTGAACGTTTCCTTTAGATCATCAATAAATGTCTCCGCCTTTCTGGTCTTGATCACCACATCGTCTACATAAGCATGGACGTTGCGTCCAATTTGGTCCTCGAAGCACTTCTGAATACACCGTTGATAGGTTGCGCCAGCGTTCTTCAATCCAAATGTCATGGTCTTGTAACAAAAGGCCCCAAAAGGGGTTATGAATGATGTTTTCTCCCAATCCTCCTTCTTGAGCTTGATTTGATGATACCCGGAATATGCGTCCAGGAAACATAATAGGTCGCTTCCAGCTACTGCATCTATGATCTGATCTATCCTTGGTAGCGCAAACGGATCCTTTGGGCAATGCTTGTTGAGACTCGTGTAATCAATGCACATCCTCCATTTATTGGTCTTTTTCATCACGAGAACCGGATTTGCTAACCAGTCCGGGTGAAACACTTCCATGATAAAGCCGGCTGTCAGCAGCCGAGCAATTTCTTCTCCTATAGCTTTCCTTCTTTCCTCATTCATCTTTCTCAAGCCCTGCTTCACGGGCCTGGACTTGGGATCGACGTGCAAACTGTGCTCTACCAACTCTGTGGGGATACCCGGCATATCGCTAGGCGTCCAGGCGAACACATCCTGATTTGAACGAATGAACTCCACAAGTGCTTTCTCCTGCTCACTGTCCAAGTTAGATCCTATAGCAAATTGCTTAGAGGGATCACCCTCGACAAAAGCTACCATCTTGGTGTCCTGTGCTGCCTTGAACTTTGCTCTCTCATCTTCAGTATTCGGCCTTTTTAACTCTGTTCTGTCATCCGGGTCTACTTGAGACCGATAATACTTGAGTTCCTCTTTTCTGCAAGCTTGCTCCGCCATGGCTGCATCTCCTTCGTCGCACTCAGCTGCTATATCCCGGCTCCCATGTATGGTGATGGTCTGCTTGAGACCCGGGATTTTTAGCTGTAGGTACACATAACACGGCCTGGCCATGAACTTAGCATAAGCCGGCCTTCCAAATAGCGCGTGATAAGGACTGCGCAACTTAACCACCTCGAAAGTAAGCCACTCGACTCGGTAATTATCCTTCGATTCTCCAAAAGCTACCTCCAATGTGATCTTTCCCTCGGGGCACGCTGAGTGACCCGGCACAATCCCATGAAAAACTGTTGAACTTTTCTGTAGCTGAGACTCCTTGAGACCCATGCGTAGAAAGGTTTCCCAATACAAGATATTGATGCTACTTCCACCGTCCATTAGGACCTTTTTCAGCTCATAACCATTGACTTGCGGTGCAACCACCAATGCTAAGACTCCCGGGTGTTCTATCCTTTCCGGGTGATCTCTTCTGCTCCACGTTACGTCCTGCTCCGACCATCTCAGGTATCTCGGAACAGCCGAGGAAACCGAGTTTACCGCTTGTTTCAGTATCTTTTTATCCTTGTTAGAAATTCCTTTGGTATGCACGTGATATTGTCCCAATTGCTTGGGGTTAGCTTGGAAACCTCCAGCTCCCCCTTGGTTGTTGCCCGGATTTCCGCCTGTCGGGTTACCGGCTGGGGGTGGGCCGTTGCCCGGGTTTCCACCCGGACCCGGTCCTCCTCCCCGGCCTGCACCTCGCATGGCTCTGTTTACTTCCTCATTCTTCCATCTCTGTAGGTCCGCGCACTGCTCCAATGAGTGGTTACCCGGCCTACCATTCCTGCTGTGCTTTGGGCACGCCATTCTGAAGATATCCCAATTGTTACCCGGCCTTGGTGGCCCTTGATAATTTCCTCCGTTATGGTTTCCAGTATTGAAATTTCCTTCTGCCCTAGGTCTCGAAGACCCGGCTTCTGTGCTGGCGACAAACTCGGAGCTTCCCTCAAACGGGCGCTTGTTCTGGTTATTCCCATTGTTGCCTCCATTGTTACCCGGCGTTGATCCATTGCCGATTCTTCCATTGTTGCTCGTGTTTGCTTTTGCTTTCTTGTCATCGACGTCCTCTTCTGTAGTATCCGTTGCAGCGTGTTTGTTGCATGCATCCATTAGCTCTCCCATCGTAACCTCTGAAGCATTTCGACTAGATTTCATGCGAGTTAACTTTTGTACTAAAGGTATGTACTTGCACGTCTTTGCCATCGCTTGTAGCGCATCCTTGGGATGAATGTCTGTAGATGAGTGAAGTATCTCCATGACTCGGCGCACCCAACTGCGCGCCGATTCTTCCTTTTTCTGGACACACCGCACTAGGTCATCAATAGTAAATAGCTTTCTGCACGTCCCATGAAAGTGCTTGATAAACGCAGTTTTCAACTCCTCCCATGATTTGATGGATCCCTCCGGTAGATTATTGAACCATAACTTTGCTGCTCCTTCTGACATCATTAAGTACATGAACTTGGCTTGAAGATTTTCGGTCGCGTTGCGGATTGACATAGCCATCTCATAACTGCTCAACCATGTTTCTGGATCCATAGTCGGCTCATAATTCACTACTTTACCCGGTTCCTTGAATTTATCCGGGTAAGGCTCAGCTCTGATGTTATCCGATAGACACTTAGGCCCAGCGAGGTTAGTCGGAACTGGCCTTACTCGGGAAACGTGTGATCCTGCGGGAGGTGCGGCTGGACGCGGTACGGCTGGTGGCCCATGCACCGCAGACCCGGCCGCGGCTCTCCTGGCTCTGGAACTATCCACGATAGCTTGCGCCGCTGATGCTGCTGGTACTGCCTGAACGCGGGGAGGAGGCGGCATTTGCTGCTGCTCTTCCCTCCTCCGCGCTGAACTTGTCTGGATATTGGCGGTATTGCCTTGTTGCTGGCTGATATATGGTGTCCCATGCATTCCACTTCTGTTATCCGTAACTTGCTGCGCTACCGCAGCGCGCAATAGATCTATCGCCCACCGGGTCTCCTCTGCGTGGGGTGACTCTCTCACGGGGATTTGATTCAATGCGAGCGTTGCTGCGTACTCATTATCCATGGGGTTGTTGTAATGACCTGCTGGTGTGCGAAATCGCGATGGTGGTGGTGGTGGTAATGTATTGCCGGCAGTGACTCCGGTCTGCAGTATGGGTAACCCGGCTTGTATGTTTGCCGGTTGTGCTCCTCTAGTTGCGGGTTGCTGTACAGTTCCTTGGTTTGCCGCTGGAATCGGTTGATCCTGAGGTGTGATAAATAGTGTGGTCGGGTTTATAACTCCACCCGTTGCTGGTAATCTGGTCTGGTGCCTTTGATGCACCCTGGTTGTCTCTTCTCGGAGCCGGGTTTCCAATGCATCCAGCTCACGTTGGCGCGTGGCCATCCCTTGCCTTTCTGCTTCTACTTGCCTTCTCTGTTGCTCCAACGCACGACGGGCTACATCCAGATCTCTAACACGTTCTGCCGCGTTTTCCGGAGTAATAACCATGGCTAGAACGTTGAATCCAGAATCAAGTTGTTGTTAAATAGGGCCGGGTGTTGCGGGTTTGAAGGACCCGCCCCTGGCGTCCGATTTGCCAGATATCCGAACATGTTTGCCTGCAACTCGCTATCCGCCGCGTGGCTGGTAACTGATGTCGATTCTCCGTCAACCCGGGTGAGAACCGGATTTCCGTCAACCGGACCTTGCTGCTGGGCCAATGCTTGTGCTGCTCCGACTGTGGCCGCGGTCACGTTCCCCTGGTTGAGATTGATCGCCGGGGCCGTGTAAACCGCAACCTGGCGCGCAATGCTTGGCGCAGATTCGTACTCTTCCTCTTCGCTGCTATTTTCCTCGTACCGGTCCTCCAGCAGATGCAGGATGGACTCGGTATCATCTTCTCTCATGACCCGGCCATGCGGGGTCCATGCCGGCTCCTCCGGCTATTCCCTCTTCGTGGGGGGCTCTTCTGTCGGATCTACCATCCCAACTGATTCTTCTCCATATGATTGAACGTAGGTGGCTTCCCCTGATACAGAATCAAATCCGAAATCATCAGGGATTGAACCGGACGTACGTACCATGCCGATGAAGACGCTAATCTGGCCGATTGTCACGACAGATCTGGATTCGAGCAGATCCGACTCTGGCCCCCAGCCGGAATCGTCCACCATCTTCTCTCCTTTGGGGTCGGTGTAGATCTCGCCGATGACAAGGTTCTCCATGTTCTTCCGAGCTGCTCCCGTGATGTAAACACCCTTGGACGTAGGCCCCACGGTGGGCGCCAACTGTCGTGGGATAATCACGGCAGACGTTACCGGGGGTAACTTTTCTTGGGGCAAATCGACTCTGGTGTTTGGGAGAGGGTTTAGCTCAAGGGAAAACATGATGATATGCGATCTGGTAGCCGTCAATCAAGTCGCCGAGTCTCCGATCTAAATATATTAACTCAACTCTCGTGTTACACTAGATACTAGATACCTAGCGATATTGCTCGAACTCTTGGATCTCTCTTGGTCTAACCCTAGGGCCGGCTTATATAATATCCGGACCCCCTGGCCTACTCTCCAAGGCGCACTCTGAATCCTACCCGGACACTGCTTACAAACCCTAAACTTCCTTATCGGAACCCACAATCCGGGTTACGAGGCCTACGTTCCTAGGCCTTCTAGAAACTCCTTTATCTTAAGCCGGGTCTTGCGCAGCGTCCTTTGGGCCGAGTTACTCCTTGGCGTTGGCCTACCGGGTTATCATCCCTCCATCAGTTAGGGTAGGTCTACCAACTTCATCATCAAAGGGAAAATATTACTAAGTCTTGGGTTTTCCATTTGGGTCAAAGGTTGGACAAAAATAACTTGTTATTCTTCAACTTGTATGGATGGCTCCAAGCCCTCACATGCTTGTCTTCTTGAAGTTCATCTTTTTTGCTTCTATTGTAGTTTTGTTCATTGGATGGATTCTTTTCTTGGTCTTGATAAATTCTTCTGGGCTTTCACTTCACTAATTAGTTTGGGTATGGGATGGGCACAAATACCACTAAGTCAAATTGGAAAGAAAATAAGAAGAAAGATAGGAAGAGAGGGGGGGATGTTTTCTTCTAAATTTCTTCACACTTGTACTTGAGTTTTCTTCTAGGTGTGGAGTACAAGTCTTTTCTTCAAAACTTCTTCATTGATCTTCCTTGTAGCTCTTCATGTTTCCACTAAGTTGAGAATGAAGTTTTCTTCTTGTGCTTGAGTCTTGATCTCCATTTTGCTAACTTGATGATTTCTTGAAGCATGGATAGGGGAATGGAGAAGTAGATAGAAAGCAAAGGTACTATGGTCTAAGGTTTACCACTTGGTCTTGTATGTGATTTACACATACTAGGTACTTGGTCTTGGCTCCAAAATAGCCATAACAACAAAGGTAAACAATTATAGAAACAACTCTAATACTTAACCAACTAGGTGGACTACTATGATGGAAGTTTGGCTAAAATTACATGGTCATGGTCCAAGGGTGTCCAAAATGGTTGGGCAAGGTTGTTTCTGGTCCAAGGTTATCAAATGGAGCAATTTTGCAAAAGGAACTATATTGAAATTATTTACAGAATTAAATCTATGTCAAAATTACTCAAATACTCCAATTAATTCTAAATTCAATTTTAATTTGATCAACAATTATTTTGGGACAGGGGTTCTAAATTTGGCCTTGTGGATCAAAAGTTATGATAGATCTAAGATGCAGGGGCTTTTCTGCAAAACTTACATTCTAATTTTATTCGGAAAATAAAATCCAGAGGCGGATGGGCTCAGATCTGTTATTTGCCGTGCGGGGCGATGGATAGGGAATGGGCCTGGGCCGGCTACGTGCTGCGTGGGAGACAGATAACAAAACGGGCGCTGCCAATTGGGCTCACACGTGGTGCTATTCTACTGGCTAATACCTATTCAATTAGTGATCTATTTTAGGCGGTTGGATTTGAATCAAACGGGCATGATTAGATCTGGGAGGGCTACGTTTTCTACCTCACCGGCGGTTTGCCGTAAATGGCCGGGACGGTGGCCGGCGATGCAGCGATGGATGGCGATGACGTTCCCGAGGGTCTCGGCGCTGGGCACGAGCACGAGAAGACGAGGCGCATCACGGCGAGCTTGCTGGCGAGCTTGTCTGCTGCTCGGGTGGCTCCTAGCAGCGCCAACGGCGCGGACCTGCGACGGTGACGTCGGGTCGTCGTCGGCGAAGGTTTCTACCCGCGCAAGAAATTTCGAAACATGCATAAGGGATTGCGCAACGACGAGGGGAGGTCGAGGATCTAGAAAACGACGAGGAAAAATCACTGGCTTGGCCGGGGAGGAAGAATTACGACGACGGGCCGTGTCAACTCCGGCGAGAGATTAGTAGCGGTTTCGAAAACAATTCGAGGTGGCAGGAGAGGGTAAATAGAGAGGAGGGATAGGGCTATAAGGCTCTCGAAACGGGGCATCAATACCTGCCTTAAATCGGGCGTAATCACGGCGAGAATCAACAACAGAAACGGCCGTGGCAGTTTCTTCCCTGATGAAGACGATGACGTCATTGATGACGCCATCAATGTTTTTTTTTTAAATTTCTGTTTTCTTATTTCATTAATAACTTCTGTTTTCTCTATCTAATTTACCTAAATTAAATTTCTATAATTTTGTAAATGAAATTTCTATCAACTAATAACATTTTTGGTCAACTTTGAATACATTTCAAATATCATATTTTGCAATTATAAATAAAACATTAATAGTACTTAATATCATTTTATGTAGAAAATAGCAAATAATTTGTAATAAGTTTTTATAAAATTACAGAAACCTTCTTATTGTCAAATATTGTTTTTCAAAAACATTTCAACTTGTTTTCATATTTTTATAGTTTTAAAATATGAGGAAAACATTAGTAGCAAATTTATACAAAACAAGGATTTTAAAATAGAAATATGATTTAAATGATTTGAGAAATATTTCCATGGTTCAAGTATTGTTTTCTAGGACCTTTTAAAACATTTCATACATTATAAATTTCAACATAGTTGCAAATCACTAGTAGTAACCTTTTGTTATATTCAAAATAGAGAATAATTTAATAAATTTTGAATCGAGGTTTAATAAGAACATATGGATTTTCTCAAAGTAAAATTTTGTTTTCACAATTTAAAAATATGGTTTTCTCCAAGATACTTTGCTTATTTTCAAACTTAAATAATTTATATGACACTTTATTGTTTTGTTGATTGACATAATACTTGGAAAACAAATAACCAACTTTTGTGCACTTGAGGTTAATAACAATAGTGACATAATTTCTTGGAGACAAGGAGAAAATATTAGAGATAGTAACTCTCTGGTTTTTAATTATCATAATCATTTTCATAATAGTAGTTGAGTTTGAAAACATGTTTGGTAAAGATGTTTGTTAAGAAAATATTTTATTCACATGAGGAAACATATTTTATTTTTAGAAATAGGCCTTAGGGTTTATGGAATTAAGGCAATTTGGATTCTTTATTCCAATTACATAATGTTTTCCTTTTGTTTCTTGCATCTCATTTGGTTTTTGGTGACTTACTTTGTATGAAAACAAAAAGTTTCAAATTTTTGTGATTTTTGCACTTTCCAAAAATCAGGGATGTTACAGACTACCACCCTTAAAAGAAATCTCGTCCCGAGATTTGGGAAGGCTAGAAAGAAAGATTAGGTTTTGGATAACTGGGTTCCAGAACAACTAGGTAGGCTACCACCCTTAAAAGAAACTTTTGTGGGTAGTCTATTTTCATTAGATTGGAGTGTAGATTAATCTGAGATTGGCATGGTAGAGTTGTAGACCAACATAGGTATGTTGGACTACCTTTGACACTGAGGGGTCACTCTTTGGGTCAATCAAAAGTCCTTGGGTCACTCTCAACTTGGTCTTTTGATTCCTTTGGAAATCTTCTTGTTGTCATCCTTGATGGTAAACACCATGCTATTTCTAAAGAAACTCTCATGTCAGGCAAAAATCTTCCATTTGTTTGGTATCTCCAAGGTTGGCTTGATCCTTACCGAAAATAGTACGTTTTCAGCAACACTAACATAGGGTCATTATTGTATTCTACCATTCTATGGTTCAGGCTTAACATCGTCGTCTCTCTTAGGTATGTCACTCAGATTTAACATTCCTCATAGCAAAAGTAAATAATGTGAGTAGTCACCATGGGGGCCAATCCATGTTGCACTCAATTATTACCTTGTACTTGGATTGATGAATCTTGTTTAATAACACTAGGTCACCTCACTTGTCTAACAGAAAGTTTCCAATCTGTAAGACAAACTTGAGCCAAGCTATCACTTCTCAACTAGTGGGTTGCGTAAAACTCTTATGTAACACAAGCTGGATAGTTGTGTTTCTTCATTATTTCTTCTCTTGGTGTAGTTGGATCTGAAATCTTCATAGCTTATGCAACTTTGAGTCAAGTTGTCTATCTTCACTTGTTGATTGGCTTGATGCTCCTTATGATGTAGTTGGCATTGATCATGGATGTGATTGTTCCTTCACACAAAAGAACAAAATCCTAAGATTTTGGCAATCCTAAATTGGATGGTTTGTGTCTCAAAAGGGTGGTCTTGGGTATGAAGTCAGTTGGTGCACTCCAGTTGGAAACTCACTATGGGTGGTAAATGGGTATAGGGTTGGGTTTGGTTTAGCATGCATGAATGAAGATTAGAAAGATCTAAGGAAGATCCTACTCCAACACAGCAGATCAAGGAAACTCATCTTGCAATCAACACATAACAAACACATAGCAATACATTCATCACACCAAACATCATGGTTTTTAGAAAACACTAATATTGTCATACCACACTCATTGATATGATCAATACACTAACACGTTAACGTTGTTCTAACAAAGGAACTAGATTGGTGGTCTCATCTATATCTTCTTGAGTTTTTCTTCAATTTCTTGAGTGTGGGTCTTCATGTGGTGAAAATACTTCTTGCACTTCATGGTATGGTCATCAACATTCCTGTCTTGATGGTATTGAGGAGGGATGTCATCTAGAAAATTTTGAAGGTGAATAATAGATGAGAGGATATGAGAAAGATTAAGAGGATTGTTTTGTTTTTAGAAATTTTGAACATAGAAAGTTTTCAATCCTAGGGTGATCAATGGGTTATTAAAAACTTGTTGCAAATTGGATATTCACTATAGTGAGAGATACTGGCACCCGCTAGCCAATCAGGGAACGGTCTCGTGTCCGTGGACACGTAAAGTTGTCCGGGCCGCTTCATCTCACTATGCCGCTAGGATCCAAAATACTCTAAGGAGATAATAACATGATCAAAAATGGCTTCCAAACCTAAGGGTCTCGAATTCTATAGGCAACACAATGCTATGATACCATTTTGTAGCATCCCAACTTTTAATAAAGATGGAATACCTGTGTTATTGTGCTAGTCCCTGGATCAATTGCTAGCACCACAGTACAAAATGAAATGTCATGCAAATGCATCAAATTTTATTACATCGCATGATCCAGTCTTTACAAAATAGTATTACAACTTGCATAGTCTTAGAAGACTAGCAGTAAAAAAAGATAGAGCGGAATACATAGTACAACATTGAGCCCATCTTCTTCATGTGCCACAGGCAAAACATGTTGGCGATAGTCTTGAGATCCTAAACGAAATCCTCACTCGTCTTCAGAAATATCTGCAATATGGAATATGCAGCCACAAGGGAGTCAATACAATTTAATGTATTGGCAAGTAACACTATGGTGGATATAAATGGCAAGAATAATACTACATGCTTATTTGGCCGAGTGGAGTTTAGGCTAAGTTTGCATAAAGCCAGTTTTCTCCTATCACTTTTGTAAAACAAACTTTTCTTTTCAAAGGGTGGCAACATTGGATTAAGATCCAAGCACCGCAAATACTGTTCACTTGGTCAAATTTTACTTATTGAAAATTAATGATGAGATTCTTCCGTCATTCCTTGTCCAGTTGCTCATAGTTGTCCATGACCGGGGACACGGCTAAGATCTTAGTTTGTTGACTCTGCAGAGGTTGTGCACTTTCACCCTTTGTCTTCAATTAGCCCAAACATCCTATACACCCGGAGTGCATCATGGAAAGGAGATAATTGAGACGAGATCTTTCAGAAGAATAAGTCCAAACCGACCGACAAGACCGTTGCACCTATAATTTTGCTACATCTGCTAGTCAAGCCTGGGCTGAACTCTCACAACTTAGTTGATCAAGATAGAGCCCATATGTCAAAAGGCTGCACGGGAAGCTACTAAACTTAGAAGGACATAGTAATCTCTTTGTTCCTAGGTGGCCATCCGCAAGTGACAACCTCAAGTGGAATAACCCTTAGATAAGGGCCCCGAGGAAACACTCAACATAACCCAGTCTTACCACTTCCACCCAGGTGGTTCATTCATTAGTTATACTTAGGATTTTTCCTCAACATCTAGTAAAACAATTTGTAACATTGCATAGCACCTAATAAATTCTAAGGCTATCAAAATAACAAGGTAAAAGGGATGGCTACACACTACTAGGATAATAGCATAGCATAGTATAACTTAGTAAAATTTCCTATCATGCATACTACTCAAAATCAACTAATGCATATAGAAAATAATGGGTAGTTGATGGTGTGTTACTTGCCTTGTTGTAGTTGGTGAAGAATTCACACTCCCTTCACAAAAGATCGTTGCTCTCCGTACAATCTATTCATTGAAAACACAATAACCAAAATAAACAAACATCCTAGCAATCAAACACATAGGTGGAGAAAACAAACATAGCAAATAACATAACAAAGGAGTTGGACCAAGTTGGCTAGGACAAGGTCAAGGTTTTAGTTTTCAAAGATTCATTCCATAATGGTTCAATACATTGTTAAGGAGTTTCCAAGGGTTTACTTGGAAAGGACTAGGTTAAGTTTGATGTGATCTAACTGTATTATAACCATACTTGTCGAGGAAGTTCCAAGAGTTCACCAAGAATAAACATACTACTTCTTCAACTAAAGTAATACATGCAAACATTTGGTCATATTCACCTTCAAAAATATTTGAGTGACTATGTTAGTATTTTCCATTGTGGTTAGGGTAGGTCTACCAACTTCATCATCAAAGGGAAAATATTACTAAGTCTTGGGTTTTCCATTTGGGTCAAAGGTTGTACAAAAATAACTTGTTATTCTTCAACTTGTATGGATGGCTCCAAGCCCTCACATGGTTGTCTTCTTGAAGTTCATCTTTTTGCTTCTATTGTAGTTTTGTTCCTTGGATGGATTCTTTTCTTGGTCTTGATAAATTCTTCTGGGATTTCACTTCACTAATTAGTTTGGGTATGGGATGGGCACAAATACCACTAAGTCAAATTGGAAAGAAAATAAGAAGAAAGATAGGAAGAGAGGGGGAGATGTTTTCTTCTAAATTTCTTCACACTTGTACTTGAGTTTTCTTCTAGGTGTGGAGTACAAGTCTTTTCTTCAAAACTTCTTCATTGATCTTCCTTGTAGCTCTTCATGTTTCCACTAAGTTGAGAATTAAGTTTTCTTCTTGTGCTTGAGTCTTGATCTCCATTTTGCTAACTTGATGATTTCTTGAAGCATGAATAGGGGAATGGAGAAGTAGATAGAAAGCAAAGGTACTATGGTCTAAGGTTTACCACTTGGTCTTGTATGTGATTTACACATACTAGGTACTTGGTCTTGGCTCCAAAATAGCCATAACAACAAAGGTAAACAATGATAGAAACAACTCTAATACTTAACCAACTAGGTGGACTACTATGATGGAAGTTTGGCTAAAATTACATGGTCATGGTCCAATGGTGTCCAAAATGGTTGGGCAAGGTTGTTTCTGGTCCAAGGTTATCAAATGGAGCAATTTTGCAAAAGGAACTATATTGAAATTATTTACAGAATTAAATCTATGTCAAAATTACTCAAATACTCCAATTAATTCTAAATTCAATTTTAATTTGATCAACAATTATTTTGGGACAGGGGATATGAAAGTGCAAATCCTAAGGTTTCCAAATATATTTTATTTGCAATTTTTGGATTTGTAGAATTTGAATTATGTCAAAAATCATCAAACAAGCATATTTAAATTTGAACCAATTTTAAATAGTTAAATTTAAATTTTAACAGTGCAGAAAGTTTCTACATGTTGTGCTGATTCCAAAAAGTCCAAGTTTGCTAAATTTGGCCTTGTGGATCAAAAGTTATGATAGATCTAAGATGCAGGGGCTTTTCTGCAAAACTTACATTCTAATTTTATTCGGAAAATAAAATCCAGAGGCGGATGGGCTCAGATCTGTTATTTGCCGCGCAGGGCGATGGATAGGGAATGGGCCTGGGCCGGCTACGTGCTGTGTGGGCGACAGATAACAAAACGGGCGCTGCCAACTGGGCTCACACGTGGTGCTATTCTACTGGCTAATACCTCTTCAATTAGTGATCTATTTTAGGCGGTTGGATTTGAATCAAACGGGCAGGATTAGATCTGGGAGGGCTACGTTTTCTACCTCACCGGCGGTTTGCCGTAAATGGCCGGGACGGTGGCCGGCGATGCAGCGATGGATGGCGATGACGTTCCCGAGGGTCTCGGCGCTGGGCACGAGCACGAGAAGACGAGGCGCATCACGGCGAGCTTGTCTGCGGCTCGTGTGGCTCCTAGCAGCGCCAACGGCGCGGACCTGCGACGGTGACGTCGGGTCATCGTCGGTGAAGGTCTCTACCTGCGCAAGAAATTTCGAAACATGCATAACGGAACGCGCAACGACGAGGGGAGGTCGAGGATCTAGAAAACGATGAGGAAAAATCACTGGCTTGGCCGGAGAGGAAGAATTACGACGACGGGCCGTGTCAACTCCGGCGAGAGATTAGTAGCGGTTTCGAAAACAATTCGAGGTGGCAGGAGAGGGTAAATGGAGAGGAGGGATAGGGCTATAAGGCTCTGGAAACGGGGCATCAATACCTGCCTTAAATCGGGCGTAATCACGGCGAGAATCAACAACAGAAACGGCCGTGGCAGTTTCTTCCCTGATGAAGACGATGACGTCATTGATGATGCCATCAATGTTTTTTTTTAAATTTCTGTTTTAGTATTTCATCAATAACTTCTGTTTTCTCTATCCAATTTACCTCAATTAAATTTCTGTAATTTTGTAAATGAAATTTCTATCAACTAATAACATTTTTGGTCAACTTTGAATACATTTCAAATATCATATTTTGCAATTATAAATAAAACATTAATAGTACTTAATATCATTTTATGTAGAAAATAGCAAATAATTTGTAATAAGTTTTTATAAAATTACAGAAACCTTCTTATTGTCAAATATTGTTTTTCAAAAACATTTCAACTTGTTTTCATATTTTTATAGTTTTAAAATATGAGGAAAACATTATTAGCAAATTTATACAAAACAAGGATTTTAAAATAGAAATATGATTTAAATGATTTGAGAAATATTTCCATGGTTCAAGTATTGTTTTCTAGGACCTTTTAAAACATTTCATACATTATAAATTTCAACATAGTTGCAAATCACTAGTAGTAACCTTTTGTTATATTCAAAATAGAGAATAATTTAATAAATTTTGAATCGGGGTTTAATAAGAACATATGGATTTTCTCAAAGTAAAATTTTGTTTTCACAATTTAAAAATATGGTTTTCTCCAAGATACTTTGCTTATTTTCAAACTTAAATAATTTATATGACACTTTATTGTTTTGTTGATTGACATAATACTTGGAAAACAAATAACCAACTTTTGTGCACTTGAGGTTAATAACAATAGTGACATAATTTCTTGGAGACAAGGAGAAAATATTAGAGATAGTAACTCTCTGGTTTTTAATTATCATAATCATTTTCATAATAGTAGTTGAGTTTGAAAACATGTTTGGTAAAGATTTTTGCTAAGAAAATATTTTATTCACATGAGGAAACATATTTTATTTTTAGAAATAGGCCTGAGGGTTTATGGAATTAAGGCAATTTGGATTCTTTATTCCAATTACATACTGTTTCCTTTTGTTTCTTGCATCTCATTTGGTTTTTGGTGACTTGCTTTGTATGAAAACAAAAAGTTTCAAATTTTTGTGATTTTTGCACTTTCCAAAAATCAGGGATGTTACATGTCCTTCTATGAATAGAACAATGTCAACAAATATTTACGCGACAGGTAATTTACTATCAATATGGAACAAAACATGAGAGAGCATGAACTATTAAGCACCATTAAGTCACATATATCTTATACGAACAAACTAAGCATGCTCACATAGATGGATATATGTACAAAAATGAAAGAAAATAGAGTTCATACCAGCCTCTCACCACAACTTGAATTGTCGTATATCGTCATTATTGCTCTTCACTTGTGGCTCGAATAATATATAATGAAAACCAAACTCCAATGGAATCACGGACGACTGTTGAACTCTGCAAGAAACTTTACAAAACCAAAGAAGAACAAAAAATATTTTTGGGTTTTTCAATTAAAGCGCGAACAAAAAGAGAGCAAGCAAACAAAGCAAAAATCCTTTTGGGATTTCAAAATGAAACAAGAACAAAAGAAAGCAAACAACAAACAAAAGAAAATATTTTTGGGTTTTTGAATATTAAAACGCAACTAAAGAATAAAACAGACCAACTAACTAAACAAATAGAGAGAAACAACAGAAATATTTTTGGTCTTTTTGTGTTTTAGAAAGCGAAAACAAAACAATAACAACAAAATAAGCAAAAGAAACGAAAACAAATGAAAGAAAATAAAAGAAGCGAAAGAAAAGAAAACATGGATATACAAAGAACCGACCGAACATGATATATAAATGAGTGTGATGTCGGTATACCTCCCCCCAAGCTTAGGCTTTTGGCCTAAGTGGCGTTCAATCATGGCGCGTGAAGTAACCCCACTGTGGTGGGTCATCCCTCGCGTGGTCATACTCGGGCGCATAAGAAGAGGATGATGCAGCTGGCGCGTAGTCATAACCGGGGTGCTGGTATGGAATCCCCGTGGTGTCATAGGGATGGCCGAAATCACCATCGTCCCCCTCATCGGCATCCTCCCCTTGCTGGGGGTGATGCTCAAGGTATGTGTCCAGCTCACTCTCAGAAAGCTCCCATCCTTGCCTGTTATTAAGATCAAACAAAAGAGGTGCATGCAAAAGTACTTCTCTAATAGTTTTAAGAACTCTCCACCCGGATCGTTTGGAGAAAGTTAATTCAAAAGATAAATTATGTAAGTGAGCATGAGTAGAAAGAAACTTATGCTGAACCATGGAAACAAGATTAAGCCTCTCTAAAGGAAACTGATAGTCTAGATTGTGAGGCTCCAAACCATGCAAAGCTAACAAGCGCGAGGCGATAAGACCACCACAAACTCCGCCCTTCTCACGGTTATGTGAGAGACGGTAAGCAATCAAAGCACCAAAATTATAAGACCTATCATGTCTCAAAGCAGCAGCAATAAATGCAAATCATAAACAGATAACTTGGTGGCAGTTTTCCTAGCTAATACACATTTAGAAATGAAGTAGGCAAAGTATCGAATGCTAGGGAGTTGAATTTCACGAATTTTACCACTTTCTCCCATGAAGCTTCTACCTTGGCAAATCTCTCCATATAAATACAGTAGTGGTTTGGGCTGCCCACTTACTCTCTCACAAGACCCCCACTCAGGTACCTTAATAGCTGCACAGAAAACACTAAAAGGCAGGCTCACAGCTTTATTATAAATCTTGTAGTGGACCATTGGGTTAGTTGGAGACCATTTAAAACAAAAATCCTGCACCACATACATAGTTAGTTTCACATATTGGATGGGCCCATCCTCAATGAAACGCTCTAAACCTACATTATGCACTAGAGTGTTAAAATCCTGCAGAATTCCAGTGACTTGCATAAATTCCCGACACAGATAGATCGATGGGAACACCCTCTCTTAACGGTGCACAAGCATGACCTCATGCACCTCCAACTCATGCTGGTTTAGTTGATAAGCATTGTGCTCCATCTCTGAAATTTTTCAACAAGCATCATAAAAACTAATTTCAAGCAACTATAAGGTGGAAACTACCATAGGGACTTATATGAAAGCTAAACATACCTCAAAACTATATTATTTCTACTAAAATCAAGCATGCAAACTCTAATAAGCTGTCACCTACTGTGGCAAAATACTCAAGAAATACTTCACTAAATAAAATTCTACTCGGATCATCGGAGGAGTCACATACCGGAGATCAAACACACCAAAAATTAGCACAAATGATGGGCTAAAGAAGGAGATCGCAAATCCAGAGGAAGAACACCAAGAACACGGGTTCCAGGAAATATTTTCAGCTTTGGAGGTGAGAAAGAAGACTTGGGCAGTGGAGACAGTAAGTGGAGGGCTAGTGGGGCCCCACACCATGGGATGGCGCCACCAGGGGCAGGCCGCGCCACCCTGGGGTGCGCATGCCTGGTGGGACCCCCTGGAGTCTCTCAGGTGGCTTTCTGCCTCATTTTGACGTAAAAATTTATTATAATTTTTCTGGAATTTTTCGAGAAACTTTATTTTTGAGGTTTTTCCAGAATTGTAATAATTAATAATAACCACGGAAATGAAAGTGAAAACGTGGAAAACAAACCAAAACCAGAACTACAGAGGTTCTAAGACACTCTAATTAAAGAATATTCAAAGAAAACTAAGGTGGTAGTGGTGAAAACAAAAGTATGGGTGGTGAAAACATGCCTAACCTCAGTAAACAGGGTGAAAACATCAGGAAAACATGCATAAGGATGGTGGAAAACATGATTGCACTCAAGTAATAATGTGATAACATAAGTAAACATGGTGAAAACAATATGGGGAAGGTGAAAACATAGTGAAAACATTGCCCGTTTCATTTAAAATCATTTTGTTAACAAGGGTGATCAAGTCTTGCTACCAACATAATTTTATATGAAACAAAACTTTGTTTCTCACTAAATACTCATGTTACCTCAACCTTGATAGGCATAGTCCCAATCATAATAATTTCATATTCTTTGGGTGGCTTTGGAATAGGACAATAAAATTCTCCAATCTTGATGGTCTCAACATTTTCAATGGAATTTGGACCATATTTTCTATCAATCTTCTTGGGAAAATAAACAATGTGCTCTTTATAATTAACATTTAAAGTAACTTTTTTTCCTTGATTGCAATCAATAACAACCCCTGCAGTATTAAGAAAAGGTCTTCCAAGAATAATAGACATATTATCATCTTCAGGCATTTCCAACACAACAAAGTAAGTTAATATCAGACAATTATTAGCAACTTGAACAGGGACATTATCACATATACCCACAAGAATGGCAGTAGACTTATCAGCCATTTGCAAAGATATATCAGTTGGTATCAATTTTTCTAGGAGGAGTCTTTTATAGAGAGTAAAAGGCATGACACTAACTCCAGCTCCTAGATCACACAAAGCAGTTCTACATAATTATTTTTAATAGAAAAGGGAATAGTAGGTATACCAAGATCTCCAAGCTTCTCAAGAACCTTGCCGTTAAAAGAGTAATTAGAAAGCATAGTGGAAATTTCCTCATTAGGAATTTTCCTTTTGTTAGAGACAATATCTTTCATATATTTTGCATAAGGAGGCAATTTAATAGCATCAGTTAAAGGAATTTGCAAGAACAAAGGTTTCATCCATTCACAAAACTTTTTATAGTGTTCTTCTTCCTTAGATTTATGTTTCTTACCAGGAAAAGGCATTGGTTTTTTTACCCAAGGTTCTCTCTCATTACCATGTTTATTAGCAATGAAATCTTCTATAGTATACTTTAAAGTTTTAGTTTGTTTTTCAGGTTTAGGTTCTTCTTTATCAGAAGCATCATTCTTTTAATTACCACTTTCAGTTTCAGCATCAGAGATAGATATACTATTAGGATCTTTTGCAGGTTCAGAGGATTCTACAGCAGTTTTAAGTTTCTTCTTCTTTTTCTTCTTAGTATGAATAACATCATTATTAGTTTTCTGAGAATATTGTTCAATTCTTTTAGGATGTACCTCAGGATATAAATGATCTTGTGTAGCAATACCACTTCTAGTTCTTATTTCATAAGCATGTTTTTCTTTAGAAGCATTAACTAGCAAATCTTTTTGCACTTTAGCAAGTTGATCTATTTGAGTTTGAACCATTTGAAAAAATTTAACATGCATTTTAACATCATTAGAGGTTCTTTCTATAATACCATGCAAGTTATCAATAGCTTTAGAGTTTTCCATAAGGTGGTTCTGCACTCTCATATTAAAATTATCTTGCTTAATGAGATAATTATCAAATTCATCTAAGCATTGATCAGTAGGTTTTTTATAGGGAATATCTCTACTATCAAAATATTGGAGAGAGTGTACCTCAATGGATGGTGAGAGAGGGATTGGCTTACATAATTCTTCTATAGGTGGAAGATTCTTCACATCTTCAGATTTAATACCCCTCTCTTTAAGAGATTTCTTGGCTTCTCTCATCACTTCATTATTTAATTCAATCATTCCCCTCTTCGTGGGTTTTGTTGTTGGTGTAGGTACTGGAGTAGGGGTCGCCTCAGGCTCAACCATAGTCCAATCATCATGATTTTGGCTTATTTTAGCCATTAATTCCTCAGCTTCTTATGGAGTTCTTTGCCTGAAAACACAACCAGCACAACTATCCAGGTATGTCCTAGATTCAACAGTTAGTCCATTATAGAATATATCAAGAAGTTTATTATCTTCTAGCTTATGCCTAGGTGCAGCTCTAACTAAAGAACCAAACCTTTCCCAATATACAGGCAATTTCTCTTCTTCCAATTGCTTGTAATTAAATATATTTTGTAAAGCAGCATGTTGAGCACTAGCAGGGAAATATTTCTGAAAGAAAGCATTAAGCAAACCAATATGACTATCAATAGATCCAGGAGACAAATTGTTAAACCAAGTTTTAGCTTCATCCTTTAATGAGAAAGGGGATATTTTAGCAATAAAGTAGCTACGTTTCTTAAGATCATGAGAGAATAAACTTCTCAAAGAGGAGAGCTCATTCATATGTTTCGCAACACTTTCATTTTCAGTTCCACAAAAAGGTTCTTTCTCAACAATAGATATATAAGATAAATAAAGAGAGAAATCATAATCCTTATCCCTAATATGAATAGGAGAAGTGGTAAACTTAGCATCAGGAGATAATTTATATCTAATAGCACGACTTTCCATAAGACGTATAGCATCATCTTTATCCTTCAAAGCATGTATTTCATCAATTAGATCATCACTCAGTTCAATATAAGCATCATCTAAATTATCACTAGGGTTCTCTCTAAACTGAGGTGAAAAAGCAGGAGTAACAGGATTTTTAGCAGGAGTTTCAGTGTTTGCAATATTTTTAGCTTTAGCAATAGTAGCATCTAAGAAAGGACCGAGAAAAACACTCATCAAGAATAGTAGAAGAATCCTCAAAAGTATCAGAAGCATTTTCAGACTCAGTAGAAGTAGCATGTGTAGCATGTGGTGGTGTAAGCAGCTTACTCATAACAGACTGTGTATCAAGAGTAGCAGAGGTGTTCAGAGTTGTACCTCTTCTTGTAGTGGATGGTAATATAGGAAACTTTCCATCATGAGACTTACCCATGATGAATGATTGGCAGTAGATAATAATACTCTCCGGTGAGCTCGCAAATAAAGCTATGCTCCCCGGCAACGGCGCCATAACATAGTCTTGATGACCCACAAGTATAGGGGATCGCAACAGTCTTCGAGGGAAGCAAAACCCAAATTTATTGATTCGACACAAGGGGAGTCAAAGAATATTTGTGAGCCTTAACAAGTGAGTTGTCAATTCACTTGCACCTGAAAGTACTTTTGTTCGCAGTGGTTTATCGGTAGTAACAGTTTTACAGCAGCAACAGTAGTGAAATAATAACAACAGTAGTATGAAAACAGCAGCAGTAGTGATTGAAGTAAACAACAGGATTAAAATCCTGTAGGCATGGGGATGGATAAACGGGCATTGCATGGATAGGAAATTTCTATTAATGATCATGTTAGGGGCATTGCAGATAAATATGATAAAGCATCCAAGCTCTAAGTAATCATAGGCATGTGTTCCGTAAATAGTCGTACGTGCTCGCAATGAGAACTTGCACAACATCTTTTGTCCTACCAGCACGTTGCAGCGGGGCCTTAAAGGAACTACTGGTAATTAAGGTGTTCCTTTTAATAGAACACCGGAGCAAAGAATTAACACTCCGTGAACACATGTGATCCTCACATCGCATCCATCCCCTCCGGTTGTCCCAATTTCTGTCACTTTGGGGCCTCGTGTTCCGGACAACAATATGTGTAAACAACTTGCAGGTATGATCAACAAACAATAACTATCATCGTGATTCAATAGCATGTTCAGATATGAGATCATGGCACTCGGGCCCAAAGTGGCAAGCATTAAGCATAACAAGTTGCAACAATGTCAATAGCACTAATAGAGGATACTAGGCACTATTCCCTAACAATCACGGCTTTATTACATGAACGATCTCATCCAATCCCTACCATCCCCTTCAGCCTACAACGGGGAATTACTCACACATGTACGGGGGAAACATGGATGGTCGATGGAGAGGCGTTGGTGATGACAATGGCGATGATCTCCTCCACTTCCCCGTCCCGGCAGGGTGCCAAAACAGGAACTTCTGATCCCCGAATCGAGGTTCGGGATGGCGGCGGCACTCTGTTGTGTTTCTGGAAAATATGGCGTACCCCCTCGGGTTTTAGGGTTGAAGGCTACTTGTAGTCGAAAGGGGAGTCCGAGGGGGGTCCTGGGGGGCCCACACCCTGTGCTGGCACGGCCAGGGGACCCGCGCCAGGGGGGTGTGGCCACCCTGTGGCCCCTCTCATGGCCCCCTTCTGGCTCCCGGGGTCTTCCTGGGTGAAAACATCAATGGGCTCTTTTCTGGGCATTTTCCCGAAAGTTGATTGTTCTGCATAAAAACGAGGCACCAAAGTAATTCTGCTGAAAACAACGTTAGTCCGTGTTAGTTGTATCCAACACACACAAGTTTGGAGGAAAACAATAAGAAAAGTGTTCGGAAAAGGAGATACGTTTTCGACGTATCAGGCACCCTGACGGAGAGAAGATCATCATCGGAGGCTTCTACATCACCATGCCTGCCTCCGGAGTGATGCGTGGGTAGTTCATCCTTGGACTACAGTTCAGAGCTGTAGCTAGATGGTTGTCTTCTCCTCACATGCCTCCATGTTTAGATCTCGTGAGCTGCCTATCATGATCGAGATCGATCTTATGTAATTCTATATGCTGTGTTTGCTGGGATCCGATGAATATTGACCTTATGCCAAGTTGATTATAGTATTTATTGCATATGTTATTTGTGATCTTGCATGCTTTCCGTTGCTAGTGGTGCTCTGGCCAAGCAGTTGCTAGTGATTCCAAGAGGGAGTATTTATGCTTGATAGTGGGTTTATGCCTCCTCATTGCCTTGCTCAAGTGACAGAAACGTGAAGGGGGATGATGTGTTGTTGCCATTAGGGAGAAAACAACGGTGAGAGTGACCGTGTGCATAATCATTGCATACATTACACACTTTGTTTAATGGAATTATATGTTGCTTGCAACTTAATACCTAAGGGGGTTCGGATGATAACCTGAGGGTGGATTATTAGTCATAGATGTAGATGGATGTCGGTCTATGTATCTTGTTGTAATGCCCGCACTAAATATCATAGTAACCTTCATGTCATATTGTGCACTACGGTGCACCCTCTATTTGTCAATTGCCCATCTGTAATTTATTCACCCAGAATGCTATATTTTATGGAGAGACACCACTAGTGAAACTATGGATCCCGGTCCATTTTTCCACACTGTTAAACAACCCACAATGTTTTCCTGCTTTCTTTACTTACTGCAAGCATACACTATTTTCCACACTATACGTCTTATCTTTGTTTTCAGCAAGACCAGTGAGATTGACAACCTGACTGTACCGTTGGGGCAAAGTATTTTGGTTGTGTTGTGTGCATGTTCCACGTTGTTGCTGACACCGGTGAAGCGCCAGCACCACCGTTAGTGGCATCAAACTTCCAAAGGTCCTCTTTCTCCTACTGGACTGATAACCCTGGTTCTTAACTAAGGGGAAATTCCTACCGTTGTGCTCATCACACCCTCCTCTTGGGGTCTCCCAACGCAAGCATCAATGATCCAACGGGGCAGCGGAAGTAGTGGATCCCTCGGAAGGGTGCTTTGATGTCATCAAACATCACACCGTAATAGGGTGACTATAAAGGTGCTCTTAGGTATTCGGAAAGTATTAGTTGAGGATCGTGGATCAAGAGTGGGATTTGTCCATCCAAAATAACGGAGATATATACTCTGGGCCCTCTCGGTGGTATCACATCGACACCGCTTGCAAGCACGTGATATGATCACAAGGATGTTATATCGTGGGAACGAGAAAAGATTACTTGTCGGTAATGATATTGAACAAGGTATGGTTGATACCAATGATCTAATCTCGGACAAGTAAAATATCGCGAGACAAAGGGAATAGTTCATGACGTTGACGGTTCACACGATCACGAGAGTCATCGTTGAATAATATAGGAGTCATCATGGATCTCCAGATCCCGTTGTTGATTATTGATCGGAGAGGAGTCTCAATCATGTCTATCTTATTTGCGAACCGTAGGGTGACACACTTAAGGTTCGATGACGCGTTTGAGAGGATACGGAATATCGAAGAATATTTTGGGCAGCACCGAAATTGTTTCGGGGAAAATTGAAATAGTTCAAGGGATTTTTCGTCGAATGGTTGTTAATAGAATTAAAAAATGATTCGAGGTGCTATATGCAAATGTTTGTTAATGTAATTAACAAATATAAATAAAGAAATAAAAATGTTTTATTTATTTATTAAAGGAAAACCTTTGGATTTTCCAAGTGGGAAATAATGGGAGAATGAGTAGGTGTGAGTGGAGCTTCCACTCACATGAAGAGGGAAGAGGTGGGGGCACCACCATGGCTGGCCGCACCCCCTCTTGGGCTGCCTCCCCCTCCCCTATAAAAGGAGGGTGAGACCTCCTCTTCTCCACACACTTGTCCCACCTCCCTTCCACTTCACCCGCTTCTCAATTCCAAGGTCTCCGGCTTGGCGAAGCCCTGACCGTGGGATTCTTCACCACCACCACGTCGTCGTGCTACTGGAGTTCCGTGGGATCCTCTACTTCCGCGCCCCGCTGGATCAAGGGAACGGAGGTCATCATCAACCGTACGAGTGACCAATCACGGAGGCACCGCCGTATTGCGGTGCACATCTTCTCGCTCTCGGGATCGGTGTGAGTACGACTACGCCAACAACGAGATTTGATCTCGTAACGCTTTGTGTCTTCGAGGGTATGTGTTCTCCTTAACCCTCTCTTTTCCCATTGCACTTCGTCTCCTAGATTAGATCTTGGCCTTTCGGGTGTCTCTCGCGTAGGAAAGCTTTAGTTTTCTATGCAACGACCCCTTCAGTGGTATCAGAGCCGGATCTATGCGTAGATGTTTTGTACGGGTAGAACACATAGGTGTATGTGGGTGTTGATGATCATGTTATTGCCTCCTTGCTTATTTTATGATCTTAGTGGCATAGTAGGATGAATCTGCCCCAGACTAAGTTTACGTGTACTATGTACGCGAGAATTGTCTCACTTGTGGCTAAGGGGGTGCGTTTCTCCTACTATAGTTAAGATCTAATCTACGAAGGGTTGTTAAAAATGTGTTTATCAACGTTGTGGTTGATGTTCGTAGGTATGAACGGATCTATCCTCGAAAGCCCTAAGCCACGTAAAACATGCAAAAATAAATTAGAGGCGTCTAACTAGTTTTTGCTGGGCATGTGATGTGATATGATCAATATTACAAATTTGATTATGAGATGATCTCTTTTTTAAATTATTGATATACCTGAAGGTATCCATATGGTTGTCTTATTATTGATGGATGTAACACCCGGGGGATTTTCCCCCAAATAGGATTTGGTTGTTTTTCTTTTTTTTTGCATTGCATCATGCATTTTGCATTGCACCCTTGTTTCCAAATCAAATTCCTATTAGAAATCAAACAATGCACCTTAGTTTCAAACTCAAATTGTTTTTCAATAAAAATTGAATTGGAATTAATATTTGCTTGGTTAAATAAATCACCTTTTATTAAAACCCTAATTTGAGTTTCAAATTCAAATTCAAACAACCAATAAATATTTGAAATTTTGAAAAACAAAACTTGGTGCACTTGGGCATTCAATATGCTCAATGCAACAAAATTGTTTTCAAAAAATTTATAAAATCCTAAAACCCTTTCTTTCTCTCTTATCCCTTTGCTACAAAAAAAAGAATAAAAAAACACCAGTGGGGAGGCAGGCCACAAAGGCCCACCTACAACCCACAGAGCAAAGCCCAGCCCACCTAGCCTCCTCTTTCTTCTCCGTACAGGTAGTCACGAGGAGAACGTGACCTCCCTCCCCTGCATGGTCCCCTCTCCCCACCTGCTCCCCCTCCTTTATCTACCCCCTCCTCCAAGCCCCCAAACCCTAGCATCCCTTCTCCCTCTTCCTCCTTGCCCGCCGCCATCTCCCTCCTTCTTCCTCCTATGTTCCCTCCCTATTCTCTGAACTTTACTGTACCCGAGAAGGACGCCTCCATGGCCGTGACTTGGAGCTCATGGCGGCGCCGTCTTGGTCACCGCCGGGCCGTCTTTGCTACGGGAATGGAACCACCTCACCTCCCTCTCCGTTTTCGCTGAAGGCCCCGGGGCCGGAGTCGCGCTAGGGAGGCGCTGCGCGTCCGCGTTCTCCGGCGAACTCTCTTCCGTGCACTGTCTTCTCCGCGTCTCCCCGAGCAGAACAACGACACCGACGCCCACGGTGAGCTCTCCGCCTTCGGGCCCTCTCCCTCCTTCCTCCCGCTGCTCTGTGAGGGCCGCCTTCGAGCGCCCAGCCTGCGCCGTCGCCCGCTGTGGTCGTGGCCGGCCACTTCGTCCGTCACCGTCGCCTGGAGCTGCGATCGTTCAGTTTCGTCAGAGTTTTGGATCGCGGTAGAACACATCAAAAAGCAGTCCGCCCCTGTTCTAACACCAACCGAGCCAGCAGCCCAGTGGCTGCGCGCCCTGTTCCGCACCCTGGAGAGCCGGGTTCGAATCCCACCCGTGGCAAAGCCACCTCTTTTTTCGGCCATTTTCTTTTATTTCTCGAACTCCAGAAAAACAGAACTAAATCTTTATTTGTAAAATCAATAACAAATTGAAAAATGCTCCAATTTCAATGATTCAAATTTCTATGGATTCAGCATCTTGTGCTCCTTCTGTTAGTAACAAAGTTGCAACATGTTTCTGTAATAAATTTTGCACTAAATAATTAAATACAGAAATGGCTATTAAAATTTGAAACTTTGGAAATTCATAACTTGAGTTCTGTTCACCCAAATTGAGCAAACTTGGGCTCTAAAATTTTGTCTTAACAAACTCTACACAGTGGTATTTTATTTGGTCAAAATTGAATTAAATTTGAACATGTTTCCTTCTGTTTACTCAAAGGGGCAGAATAAAAATGCTTATGGAAAAATGCATAATAAATTCAATAATGATCCAAAAAATTATGTTTAATAGCTCAAAATGTTCAGTGAAACATTTGCTACATGTTTTCAACCTTTTCAATAAAATTTGTTTACTGTTTTCCTAATTAAAAGTGGTGCAATAATTCAATGCTTTAATTAAACCTTTTAAATTGCAAAAATTCATAATTAAATATTTAAAGTTCCAAATTTGGCAAATGAGGTATCAAATTGAAGCTAATGTTGTTTACCTTCTGTTTCCATAAATTATGTTGCATTTAATCCACTTTAACTCAATGTTTATTTGTAGTTCAATTAATCAACTATTAAGGCATATGGGATTTTCCAAATGCAATTCAAATTGCATATGGGCCCATTTAAATTGTTCCTTGTGTCCTCTAGTTTATTTTGATGCACCCTTTAACTTGTCATGCATATAAAATAGGATCATGCTGGATCTTTTGCCGTAGTAGTAATTGTTGCATCCGGTGTTTGTTCTAGTTCGTTGCTTCTTCGCGGATAGGACGTTGAGATGATGTGAGCAACGACAAGTTCTGCGGATGTACCTCTACTTGCTGGATCTCAGGCAAGTATGCTCACTTGCTACCTATGGCTGCCTTTCATCACTTGTTACCGATTCTACCCGTTGCCTTTATTCTAGCCTTATGATTCGATGCTTGTGTCTCGATCCTATCATATGTTTACCTTGCAACCATGATATAGTCTTCCTTCCACTTCCTATTAACTGTTGTTTGTTTACCTTGTTGGCCCTCGTGTCGTAGTGGCATGCTTATCAAGGTTGTGCAAGAAATTATCAAAAGAAGTTCCATAGACAGAGAAATCATCCATGAATACGTCCACAATTTCTTCACAAAGGACATGAAAAATAGCAGACATGCATCTTTGAAATGTACCGGGAGTATTGCACAAACCAAAAGGAATACTTCTATAAGCATAAGTTCCATAAGGACAAGTAAAGGTTGTTTTCTCTTGATCTTTTGAACTAACCGCAATTTGGTAACACCCAGAATAACCATCAAGAAAACAAAATTGGGTTTTCTTAGACAACCTCTCTAGCATTTGATCAATAAAGGGTAAAGGATAATGATCTTTCTTAGTAACTTTATTAACCTTTCTAAAATCAATGCACATTCTATAACCAACTACTACTCTTTATGGAATAAGCTCATTATTTTGATTAGGCCAATCAGTCATTCCACCTTTCTTATGGACACAATGCACAGGGCTTGCCCATCTACTCTCAACAATAGGAAAAATAATACCAGCATCAAGGAGTTTTAATACCTCATTTCTTACCACTTACTTCATCTTAGGAATTAAAAGGCGTTGATGTTCAACAACTGGCTTTGCATCAGATTCAATATTAATAGCATGTTGACATATAGAGGGAGAAATCCCTTTCAAATCATCAAGAGTATATCCAATAGCTCCACGGTGTTTCTTTAATATTCCCAATAATCTTTCCTCTTCTTCACCTGAAAGTTTAGAGCTAATAATAACAGGATATATTTTCTTTTCATCAATATAAACATATCTGAGATCATCAAAAACAGGATCCTCTTTGGGTGGTAATGTGGTACTCAAATCTTCCACAGGTAAATTCTGCTTCAGTATCACTGGTTAAAGAAGAAGAATATCGTCAATTTCATTTCTCTCTTCCATAAAGACCTCACTTTCATGGTCATCCATATATTGTTGCAAAGCATTGTTATGAACAAGAGCAATAGAGGCAAGTAGTTCAAGTTTAAAATTTTAATTAGGTAGTTCAGATTCATAAGGAGCTCTAGAAAATTTAGAGAAATTAAACTCATAAGATTTTCCATCAAATTTAGTTAAAATTTTCACCTTCCTACAATCTATAACAGCACCACAAGTGTTCAAGAAAGGTCTACCAAAAATAATAGGACAAGTTTTAGTAGCAGCTTTACCCAATACTAGAAAGTCAGTAGGATATTTAGTTTTACCACATAAAACTTCGACATCTCTAACAATACCAATTGGAAAGACAATTTCTCTATTAGCAAGCTGTAGAAACTACATCAATATCTTCAAGCTCACAAGAACCAATTTCATGCATAATTTCTTTATAAAGCTCATAAGGAATAGCACTAGAAATTACACCAATATCACATAAACCATAATAGCAATGATCACCAATCTTAACAGAAAGCACATGGATACTAGTTTTCTTAGGTCTATGAGGATGGGAAGCAATATTAGAAGCATCCTCACATAAGACAATGTGTTCATCCTCTACATTTCCGCAAACAAGATCCTTTACTATTGCTACATCAGGTTCAACAGTTATTTGTTCATCGGGTTTAATAGATTTCTTTATGCTCTTATTAACCACACTAGCTACAATAGAGTGTTATTTTACCTTAGCAGGGAAAGGCATTTTCTCAATATAAATCTAAGGAATAGCAGGATTAAGAACATGCACTTCTATATTTCTAGCAGGCACAATATCTTTATAAGGTGCATGATATTTGTGATAATCCTTTATAAGAATATCAAGATAGGAAGCAAAGGCTTTAAGAAAGTTTGCAAAGATTTGAGAATCAAGACCACAAACAACACTAACATTATAGAAATCATCAGTTCTCATAAAAGATTAATGCATTCATAATCGTAATTTATACCTGACTTTCTACCTTTGTCATTCTCCCATTCTTCAGTGTTTTCTTGAATACGCTCAAGAAGATCCCATTTAGCTTCTTCATTCATACGTGTGAATGATCCAGAACAAGAAGCATCCAATAAATCCTTAGCCTTGCATAAAAATTATTGATAACAATATTACTCGGGAGCTCATGAACGGGACATTTGAGCATTAATAACTTCATTCTCCCCCAAGCTTGGGGAATACTCTCTCCATCACGAGGCCAGAAATTATATATTTGATTCCGTTCTTTATGAATATCACTAGGAGAATAGAATTTAGAATAAAAGAGAGGTACAATTTCCTCCGATCCAATAGATTCACCATTCTTCAGCAATTAGAACCATTAAGAGGCTCTTCCTTTCAGCCATAAAGAGAATAATTTCCTTTTAACTTGATCCGTTGTAATACCTGCACACCTGAATAACTCGCATAATTCATGTATAAAGAGCAAATGATCAGCGGGATGGACAGTTCCATCTCCATAATAGCAGTTATCCATAACACGTCCAACAATTTTCATAGGTATTTTATAAGGATCTAATTCAGCAGATAACGGGTCACCTATACCCTAGCAGTAATAGTAGTAGTACCCGTAAACAGAGAACCAAAAGAATTCTCCATAATGAAATAAAGCAGTAGACAGAAATAAAAACAACACTCATAGTAAAAGTTTCTCTTACCAAATCCACGTACCAATAGCGCTTCACTCCTCGGCAATGGCGTCAGAAAATAGTCTTGATGACCCACAAGTATAGGGGGTGTATCGTAGTACTGTCGATAAATAAGTGTGTCGAACCCAACGAGGAGCAGAAGGTGTTGACAAGTAGGTTGGATAGAGAATTCAATGTAAACACTAGCAAATAGGATTTTGGTTATTTTGGATATAGCAAATAAATAAAGTGCAAGTAAATAAATAACAGTAAATATAATTGCAGCGAGTGGCCCAATCCTTTTGAGAGCAAAGGACAAGCCGGTTGTTTTACTTATAATTACCAAACGTTCTCCAGGACACATGGGAATTTCATCAAGTGCTTTCGCTTCATATAATTGATTAATATTTATTGGTTCATTAAGTGTTGTGTGGGTGAACCTATGATGCACCGCCCAACTAGGACTAATACATACTTGTGATTATACCGCTCGTAAGCGTCCGCAAATACAAGAAAGTAATTAAGATAAATCTAACCACAACCTTAAAACTCCGGGATCCTACCCTCCCTCGTGCATTGGTTTCCTAACGGGGGTTTAGGTTTCTATCACTCCGGCAACCCCAAAATTAGTAGCCAAATACACAATGCATCCTCCTAGGCCCATAAAGGTGAAGTATCATGTAGTCGACGTTCACATGACACCACTAGAAGAATAGCACCACAACTTAAATACCAAACCACTAGATATTACTTCAATATAATTCAACTACTAACATCATGACTTCTCCCATGTTCTCAAGAACTAAACGAACTAATCACGAGATATCATATGGATCATAATCATAGGTGACATAATGGATAATAACAATCTGGTCATAAAGTGCAAACACCGATAAATCTCACAAGCATAGTAATCCACACCAGGAGAGAGATCTAGTGCAAAACAAGGATAAAGACCCCTAATTTTTATAGCGGGACGAAGGTGGACGGTGACGGTGATGGTGATGGTGGTGAGGATGATAATATCAATGAAGCCCGGAGTGATGACGGTGACGATGGCGACGATTTCCGCTCTCTGGGGAGGAATTTCCCGACAGATTTTCCCTGCCGGAGAGCTTTTCTCTCTGTGTTGTTTTCCGCCCCGAGGCGGCGGCAGAATAATTATTCGAGGATGTTCTGGGGCTTAGGGTTCCCTGGGGGTCAAGTATGCGAAAGGGGTGCCCAGTAGTGGGCCAAGGGGGTCAGACCACCCCTAGGAGCGGCCAGAAGGGGGCGCCGCCTGGTGGTGTGGGCCCCTGGTGGCCCCCTCTGGGTGCCCTTCTGGCTAGCTTCCTCCTCGAGACTTCTAAGACTTCTCGTAGACCCCCCTTCTTCTTTCTGATCTTCTGAAATAGGGTATCTCGACGGTGCTTTTTCCATCAGATTTCTGGTCCCGGTGTTTCTTCTCCCATAATCATTAAACATGCAAAATAAGATGAAATAACATAAGTAATGTATCATAACATGAAATATATCGATCAATAACAGAAAATAATGACATAAAATAGTGATGCAAAATGGACGTATCAAGGATCCACTCAGCCAGATCCCCAAATGCCTAACAACACTACCCACACTTGTAAAGCGAGGATGCATCCCAAAAGGAAGTGATCTATATCCTCTATGTGTTGATCGCATAAAGGGCAAGCCACTCGGTCCGAAAGTCTTCTACGACTCAGCCTATCTGCAGTTCAACATCTGTTTCTCAACACTACCCACATGAATAAATTGCACTTGTTCGGCGCAGGGGAATTCCACACTTGTTGTGCCCCGTCCAGCCCCTCTAGACCTTGAAACATGGGTTTGTAAGCTGACCACACAGAACATTCGTGGTTTGGTTCTGAATTCCAGCGGAGCTCGTCCTTCACACCCACCATGATGGTTACTCCGACCACATTGTCAGCCAGATTCAGCAACTCGCACAGCTCAGTTGCGTCTAAATTTGGGGGGAAATCCTGAAGGGGTCGTTGCATAGAAAACAAAAAATTTCCTACGCGAAAGACACCCGAAAGGCCAAGATCTAATCTAGGAAGCGAAGTGCAATGGGCAAAGAGAGGGTTAAGGAGAACACCTACCCTTGAAGACGCAAAGCGTTACGAGATTAAATCTCGTTGTTGGCGTAGTTGTACTCACACCGATCTCGAGAGCGAGAATATGTGCACCGCAATCCGGCGGTGCCTCCATGATTGGTCACACGTACGGTTGATGATGACCTCCGTTCCCTCGATCCAGCGGGGCGCGGAAGTAGAGGATCCCTCGGAACTCCAGCAGCACGACGACGTGGTGGTGGTGAAGAATCCCACGGTTAGGGCTTCGCCAAGCCGGAGACCATGGAATTGAGCAGCGGGTGAAGTGGAAGGGAGGTGGGACAAGTGTGTGGAGAAGATGAGCTCTCACCCTCCTTATATAGGGGAGGGGGAGGCAACCCAAGAGGGGGTGCGGCCAGCCATGGTGGTGTCCCCACCTCTTCCCTCTTCATGTGAATGGAAGCTCCACTCACACCCACTCATGCTCCCATTATTTCCCGCTTGGAAAATCCAAAGGTTTTCCTTTAATAAATAACTAAAACATTTTTATTTCTTTATTTATATTTGTTAATTCCATTAACAAAAAAAATTCATATAGCACCTCGAATCATTTGTTAATTCTATTAACAACCATTCGATGAAAAACCGCTTGAACTATTTCAACTTTCCCCGAAACAATTTCGGTGTTGCCCAAAATATTCTTTGATATTCCGTATCCTCTCAAACGCGTCATCGAACCTTAAGTGTGTCACCCTACGGTTCGCGAATAAGATAGACATGATCGAGAATCATCTCCGATCAATAATCAACATCGGGATCTGGAGATCCATGATGACTCCTATATTATTCAACGATCACCCTCGTGATCGTGTGAACCATCAACGTCGTGAACTATTCCCTTTGTCTCGCGATATTTTACTTGTCCGAGATTCAATCATTGGTATCAACCATACCTTGTTCAATCTCGTTACCGACAAGTACTCTTTTCTCGTTCCCATGAGATATTGAGTTAGCAACCCAGATAAAAAAGGATCTTAGATACGATCGAAATCCAAAAATCAGATGGAATTACACCGCGCGCTTCTGTCAAAACATTGAATTAGCAAGACATCAAAAGAAAGAATTTATCGACCATGATAAACACTCAAATGCCAAAATGAACAGATCTTGTGATCATATCACGTGCGTGCAAGCGATGTCGATGTGATATCACCGAGAGGGCCCAGAGTATATCTCTCCGTCATTTTGGATGGACAAATCCCACTCTTCATCCATGATCCTCAACTAATACTTTACGGATACCTAGCGGCACCTTTATAGTCACGTTGTTACGGTGTGACGTTTGATGACATCAAAGCACCCTTCTAGTATCAGTGATTGACATGATCTGGTCTAAGGAATAAGTTACTTCGTATGTTTGATATAACAATGTAAACATAATGACTTGATCGCATTGCTATATTCACTTTGGGTATATGTTCATCACATCATTCTTATAATGACATGACCCTGTTATTAACAACATCCAATGTTCATGATCAGGAAACCTTGATCATCTATTAATCAACGAGCTAGTTAAAAGAGAGGTTTTACAAGGAACCATTGTGTGTTTATTAAACACACATGTATCAACGTTTCCGGTTAATACAATTCTAGCATGGGAAATAAACATTTATCATAAACAAGTAATAAGATAATAACCACTTTATTATTGCCTCTCGGACATATTCCCTTCAGTCTCCCACTTGCACTAGAGTCAATAATCTAGTCTGTAAGGACTTAACACATATGGCGTTCCAATGTTATTACCATGCTTCGCATGTGGTAAACATCATAAAAAATATAAACTGTTCAGGTCCTATTGTATTTGCATGTTCTTTGCGTCTACACGCATCACTCATTCTCTAATGAGATGGCTTTGTATATTTTTGGTCAACCGGTGAAACCTTAATTCCTCAGCTTAAACCAATGTTACTAACATTGTGAAAATGTAGCTTCATAGTGTCAGCATTCTTGGAAATTCACCATGTTCAATAAAGAACTCCTTGACACAAAATACGCTTATTATCAGTTGTCAACACAATGATATACTTTAGCCTTTGTTGTAGTATCTCTCCCACTTTTGTCTAATCATCATATGAATTATCCTGCTATAACATTTTATAGCATAGGACTCATCTGGTTGTGTACATAGCATGGAAACATGACTTAGAAATCTCAATTTCAATGATGCTCATCATGTGTCAAAACACTTGAATCTTGCTCAATTGTTTTCCATGTGACAAGAACTCCTTCTTGTCATTTCGATATTGACTTATTTCAATATTTCATCTATGTAATTTGGCTTCAATCATATCGGGCGCTTCAATCCATCTTTTATAGATATCGATGCCCACTATCTTCTAAGCCTTTTATCAATATGAAAATCTTAACCATGTAATTTAAAATACATATTTTCCAATCAACCATATGTCATCTACATAAAGTATTGGAAATATGTCATAGCACTCCCACTTAATTTCTTGTAACTCTACAAGAATCTTTATCGTTCATGATGGAATCAAACTCTTTTGATAACTTAATTAAGATAAAGATTTCAACTACGTTACGCTCACTTCAACCATTGAAGTGTGCATACCTTTCTAGCAACCTTTTGAATTTTACAAAACTCTCAGACTGTGTCAAGTACACATCTTTGATCAAACTTTCTCGAGAGGAGAGTTGCTTTTGTTATTCAACCAACATATCATAATATGTAACTTTTGCTAGAACTATCCGCAAAGACTAAAGCATCACTACGGAAGATCAAAATCTTGTAGTAGTCAACTCTTTGAACTTCGTCGAAAACAACTTTTCGATAAGTACAACTTTCAAAGGATGTAAAATTCCATGTCTTTGTCGCTATATAGACCCTTTTGCTATCGTTGGGCATCAAGCCTATCGAAAGGACTACCAAGTCACATACTTGATATTCATACAAGGATACTATGGCGGATATAATGACTCATAGTCAATTTTACGAAGTCAGGGCCCATCATTTGCTTCCTTTATAAGGTCCAGGTCCTTTTGATGTCAAAACAACACTTTTACTCTTAAACCATAAGTTGGTCTAAGTACAAAGTTTTAGGGATTTTGTGGTTTAGTTCGCAAACTAATTTGAAGTATCTACAACATTTGTAGTGTCTTCTACTTAGTCAAAATAGGAAACCCCAGAACAACTTCCAGTGATGCGCTACTCTTGACATGATAACAAAGATTCTCTAATCTCGTTGAGTTTGTACTGTCCTCCCACTCACTTGTTTCGCAAGAACTATTTTCTCGAGAAATCAATCCTTTCTGACAAACAACATTTGTCTTTGGTCGGTGATAGGAGAAATACCCAATGTATTATTTAGGATAACCTTATCCCATTTTGGTTGTAAACATTTTACACATGCTATGCATACCAAATCTTTAGAAAATGACAATTTGGGTCACTACCTAAACCATATCTTATATGTTGTCAATTTCAACGGATCATGATTGTGCTCTTTTCAGTGAAAAAGCGGTTGTCACTAATGTATAAACTACAAAATTATAATGGCATTTTTATTAATCTTACCATGTCCAACAAGGTTTGATTTTGTCTCTTGAATACTCCAACTAATGTGGGGTATTCAAGAAGTAATAAGTTGTAGAACAATTCTGCAACTCCTCAGATGTTTTGCTAAATTTGTAACTCAAACTTTATCCTTTATTATCCAATCATAAATACTTGATTATCTTGTTACATTGATTTTTTACTTCATATTAACAACCATTTGAACCAATTAAAAATGTCAAACTCCGTTCTCTTTAAATAGATATACTCACATATCTACTCAAATCATTGAAAAAATTTTATGAAGGAAAAATTAATCGACCACACATGACTACACATAATGGACTATATACATTATTATGTATAATCTCCACAAAATTAGTCGTCCATTCTACTTTGGCCTATGAACGGGATTTTAGTTATGTTTTGGAAGAGGTCTCACAAGCGTCAATTTATTCAAAACAAAATGACTCCGGAAGTCCATCAACATGGAGTTTTCATTTCCGATATGAACTAAATTGTGGTGTCACAATATAAGTGAAATTATTTTACGTCTTGCAATGTTTAGCATTTAGTTTTATAGATGTTTACTTTACCAACATGATTTATATTAACCCATCCATCAATTATGGAATATGGTCATAGTTTGAACAATCTCATGTTCTCACAAAAGACCGGAACAAAATAACAACTTATTAAGTTCTTAAAGTAAATCTGGAATGTTTGGTTGGATAGGACAATGAACACAATAACACTTTATTTCTGTTCTTGTCATAATTGATTCACATCTACTACTAATTCCTTTTAGGCCCTTGTATTTCTTGCATTCCGTTGCTTTGTATGACAACTCATATCAACCAATCTGGTATCAAAATACCCAAAAAATACTTTTTTTACCTAGTAATACATTTATAACTTGTATATAAAGTATATACACATGAGCTCGACTTTTCCAGTTATCTTCTTTTTCTGCCATATATCTTTGTGTAATTCTATTTTCAATATTCCCTTTCCTTTACAGAAGAATCATTCAACATCAAACAATGCTAGTCGTACTAGCATATTTTCCTTGGCGTGTTAGTCATATACTATCACCCATTGAGTCATACTTTGAGTTTGATTGTTCTACTAATATCACCATATTAATAGTATTCTTCCAGATTCCACACTTAGCAATCTCCAAGCAAGGTAAACGATTTTTACCCATACATTTTAATCTATCCCATCATAACAATTTTATGATTAAGCTACTATAGCTCGAAGGAAAGAATTTAGAGGATAATGTTTAGCGCCCAATTTCTTGGAATATTCAAACGCCTAGCGTTTTCAATCATTGCATATATTCAAATAATATAAGAATACATTGTCACGCTAAATTATACTCGGTCATGTTGCTACAAATAAGTTTCTAGATATCAATATATCTTTCACTTGATTGTTTATGAGAACAACTCGTTTTCAGTTCCTAAATCACCTTGATCAATAAAACTTTCTTTTGAAGATAAAGTAATACGGAAGCAACCATGACTCTGTATTCTAAGTAGGAATTATTTCTCTAGATCAATCAATCATTAATCATATGGAGCTAGGTAGGAAATACCGAAAATCTACAATAGGACTCAATTTTTAAATTTAACTAATACGGTACCAATCTTAAATGGTATTTACCAGATCATAATAGTTATATCTCAATTAACAATCTAAGTGTAAGGTAGTTTTGTGGATGCCAATGAATACAACAATTTGTGTAAATTCACTTTGATTGGTTGTTCATGATAAATAAGTTCAAGTTAATTAAAAATTATGCGATGAACTCCCACTCAAAAACAATATCCCTCTTAGTCGTCTTTATGATTACACGAGCCAAATTCACTACACCAAAACCGATCATCACGTGAGATGATGTAGCTTCAAAGGAGAACATCGACATGTTCATCATATCATCCATATGACTCATCCTTTACCTTTCGGTTACGTGTTCCGAGGCCATGTCTGTACATGCTAGGCTTGCCAAGTAGAACCGTAGTATTGCGTGTGTTTCAAGGCCATGTCTGTACATGCAAGGCTTGAAAACACCCATTGTATGCAAACGTTGAGTCTATCACATCCGATCATCACGTGGTGTCTCGAAACGATGAACTTTCTTAACGGTGCATACTAAGGAAGAACACATCATTATCTTGAAATTAAGTGAGAGGGATCAACTCATAATGCTACCGTCGCTATCTAAGCAAAATAAGATGCATAAAAAGGATTAACATCACATGTAAGGATAATGTGATATGATATGTTCCTTCTTGCACTTGATCTCCATCATATGCATCATGGTATGATCTCCATTATTCCACCGGCATGGTACCAAGTTCCATGGCACCTCCATCTTGATTGTCCATTGTGACGCCCCGAGATCGGGCACTATGCAGATTTCAGCATTTCCGCCAAAATCCACATAATAACCGATTCCAGGTTGCCACATGTGATAACATTACAACAGTTCACGAATATTCCGCAACAACAACAGAAAAGATATAGACAAGACGACTCAAACGAGTCAAGGATACAACTGATACAATACAAAGATCCAAATAACAGCGGAAGAAACAACATAGTGTCCGACTACGGACAAGATACAAATTGGACTAAGAGTCATGAAGATAACCGATGGCGTCCAATCCCTGCCCAGGCCAAGCCGGAGGGATTCCCAAGCTAACGTCGTCAGACTTCAAACCTGTTGACTGCAATGTGGAATATGCAGACACGAAATGGATTCGTGGGTCAGTACTATTAAGTACTGGCAAGTGGATAAACCATACTCACAAGATACCAGCGTAACCAATCATCACAAGATACAAATACTTTGGGTACAATGGAAAGGAAGGGATTATTGCAAGGAAGCGGCAGCGGGCTGCACTAATTAACTACAGAGACGCGCTACAACATCCGGCTAAAAGAAAGGGATAAGATAGCGCGACAAAACCAACTATAACTACTCACCAAACAATACCCATCCAGTGTTACCCCCTACTAAGGAAGCAACCCAAGGAAACTCACACTGTTGATTAAAGTGGCATTCATTTTTATGGTGGAGGTAATCTATATTACTAGTCAAGTTATCATCGTTAAGTTTAAGTTGTCTGAGTACTTGTTAGCCAGCACTTTCACCAAGTCATCCATAACCGCGGACAACACGGCTTCTCGAGAAGATTTAACCCTGCAGGGATGCACCAATTTGGCCGTACACGTAAGAATAACCCGCCAGGCGGGGAGCAAACCCACCAAGCAGGCCACTCAACACAACCCAACTCTTCTTCGCATCAAGCCCAAAGAACCCCGTGCAATTGAGCGCACGGCTAATCAAGCCCCACAAAGAAAAGGGGACTCTCATAGCACTCTAAGAACGTGTCACCCTAAATGCCGACTACAAAAGTTCCACCCTGGCGCCAAGGGTTCGCACCTGCATATGCATGCGGCAAATGGAAAACCCGAACTAAATGAGGCGATTTGGACGAGATGCGAATCGAATCAAAGTTGCGGGGGGCGCCCATACTCGCTTCCCACATGCGGTTATTGCGCTCATCATGGATCGGAGGACAAGACCCTTTTCCTAATTAAGTTCGACACTAGTAGGCCTCAAAACCACGTCGGGCCTCCTGCCGGTGCCTTATCATCAAATTAATATTACCCAAAACATTAACATGAAGTTGATTCAATTGAAACCCAACTATCGACTAAACAGGTGATAAGACGGACAGCAAGACTTGAGCGCAAACAACACTAAGAATGCAACTACGACACGAGGGCCAACAAGGTAAACAAACAACAGTTAATAGGAAGTGGAAGGAAGGCTATATCATGGTTGCAAGGTAAACATATGATAGGATCGAGACAAAAGCATCGAATCATAAGGCTAGAATAAAGGCAACGGGTAGAATCGGTAACAAGTGATGAAAGGCAGCCATAGGTAGCAAGTGAGTATACTTGCCTGAGATCCAGCAAGTAGAGGTACATCCGCAGAACTTGTCGTTGCTCACATCATCTCAACGTCCTATCCGCGAAGAAGCAACGAACTAGAACAAACACCGGATGCAACAATTACTACTACGGCAAAAGATCCAGCATGATCCTATTTTATATCAATGACAAGTTAAAGGGTGCATCAAAATAAACTAGAGGATACAAGGAACAATTTAAATGGGCCCATATGCAATTTGAATTGCATTTGGAAAATCCCATATGCCTTAATAGTTGATTAATTGAACTAAAAATAAACATTGAGTTAAAGTGGATTAAATGCAACATAATTGATGGAAACAGAAGGTAAACAACATTAGCTTCAATTTGATACCTCATTTGCCAAATTTGGAACTTTAAATATTTAATTATGAATTTTTGCAATTTAAAAGGTTTAATTGAAGCATTGAATTATTGCACCACTTTTAATTAGGAAAAACAGTAAACAAATTGTATCGAAAAGGTTTAAAACATGTAGCAAATGTTTCACTGAACATTTTGAGCTATTAAACATAATTTTTGGATCATTATTGAATTTATTATGCATTTTTCCATAAGCATTTTTATTCTGCCCCTTTGAGTAAACAGAAGGAAACATGTTCAAATTTAATTCAATTGTGACCAAATAAAATACCACTGTGTAGAGTTTGTTAAGACAAAATTTTAGAGCCCAAGTTTGCTCAATTTGGGTGAACAGAACTCAAGTTATGAATTTCCAAAGTTTCAAATTTTAATAGCCATTTCTGTATTTAATTATTTAGTGCAAAATTTATTACAGAAACATGTTGCAACTTTGTTACTAACAGAAGGAGCACAAGATGCTGAATCCATAGAAATTTGAATCATTGAAATTGGAGCATTTTTCAATTTGTTATTGATTTTACAAATAAAGATTTAGTTCTGTCTTTCTGGAGTTCGAGAAATAAAAGAAAATGGCCGAAAAAAGAGGTGGCTTTGCCACGGGTGGGATTCGAACCCGGCTCTCCAGGGTGCGGAACAGGGTGCGCAACCACTGGGCTGCTGGCTCGGTTGGTGTTAGAACAGGGGCGGACTGCTTTTTGATGTGTTCTACCGCGATCCAAAACTCTGACGAAACTGAACGATCGCAGCTCCAGGCGACGGTGACGGACGAAGTGGCCGGCCAAGACCACAGCGGGCGACGGCGCGGGCGACGGCGCGGGCTGGGCGCTCGAAGGCGGCCCTCACAGAGCAGCGGGAGGAAGGAGGGAGAGGGCCCGAAGGCGGAGAGCTCACCGTGGGCGTCGGTGTCGTTGTTCTGCTCGGGGGGGCGTGGAGAAGACAGTGCACGGCAGAGAGTTCGCCGGAGAACGCGGACGCGCAGCGCCTCCCTAGCGCGGCTCCGGCCCCGGGGCCTTCAGCGAAAACGGAGAGGGAGGTGAGGTGGTTCCATTCCCGTAGCAAAGACGGCCCGGCGGTGACCAAGACGGCGGCGCCATGAGCTCCAAGTCACGGCCATGGAGGCGTCCTTCTCGGGTACAGTAAAGTTCAGAGAATAGGGAGGGAACATAGGAGGAAGAAGGAGGGAGATGGCGGCGGGCAAGGAGGAAGAGGGAGAAGGGATGCTAGGGTTTGGGGGCTTGGAGGAGGGGGTAGATAAAGGAGGGGGAGCAGGTGGGGAGAGGGGACCATGGAGGGGAGGGAGGTCACGTTCTCCTCGTGACTACCTGTACGGAGAAGAAAGAGGAGGCTAGGTGGGCTGGGCTTTGCTCTGTGGGTTGTAGGTGGGCCTTTGTGGCCTGCCTCCCCACTCGTGTTTTTTTATTCGTTTTTTTTTGTAGCAAAGGGATAAGAGAGAAAGAAAGGGTTTTAGGATTTTATAAAATTTGAAAACAATTTTGTTGCATTGAGCATATTGAATGCCCAAGTGCACCAAGTTTTGTTTTTCAAAATTTCAAATATTTATTGGTTGTTTGAATTTGAATTTGAAACTCAAATTAGGGTTTTAATAAAAGGTGATTTATTTAACCAAGCAAATATTAATTCCAATTCAATTTTTATTGAAAAACAATTTGAGTTTGAAACTAAGGTGCATTGTTTGATTTTTAATAGGAATTTGATTTGGAAACAAGGGTGCAATGCAAAATGCATGATGCAATGCAAAAAAAAAGAAAAACAACCAAATCCTATTTGGGGGGAAATCCCCCGGGTGTTACAGACGACACCACTAACAAGGGATTGCGCCCTCGCAATCCACCCACTAACCCGGGAGGGGAAATAAGTTCGACTATCGATTCTTCATGCTTCCAGTTGATCTCCTCGATACCTCTAACAAGGGCTTCTCGACACCACTAACAAGAGATTCTTGCTCGTTGTTGATGATGATGCTCTTCCGGTGAGAACCTTCCGAAGATCGAACCTATTAGGTTAAAGGCTCAGAGAACGTCCACCCACGTAGAAAGCCTAACACTTTGAAAGATTGAGAGGGAGAGAGACTCCAAAACAAATAAGATGAGAGGAGAAATAGAATAGGGATAAGGAGAAAACAAGAATCCTATCGAGAGGTTTCCAAAACAGGTTTTGCACAAATAGTTTTTGACACTCTAAGAACAACGACCGTTAGCGAGGTTATCCTACAGGCTTTGCGGATCCGTTGCTTCGATAACCATTCGTATCGAAACAACATCGGGAATCGGAAACCATGCTCTGATACCATTTGTGACGCCCCGAGATCGGGCACTATGCAGATTTCAGCATTTCCGCCAAAATCGACATAATAACCGATTACAGGTTGCCACATGTGATAACATTACAACAGTTCACGAATATTCCGCAACAACAACAGAAAAGATATATACAAGACGACTCAAACGAGTCAATGATACAACTGATACAATACAAAGATCCAAATAACAGCGGAAGAAACAACATACTGTCCGACTACAGACAAGATACAAATTGGACTAAGAGTCATGAAGATAACCGATGGCGTCCAATCCCTGCCCAGGCCAAGCCGGAGGGATTCCCAAGCTAACATCGTCAGACTTCAAACCTGTTGACTGCAATGTGGAATATGCAGCCACGAAATGGATTAGTGGGTCAGTACTATTAAGTACTGGCAAGTGGATAAACCATACTCACAAGATACCAGCGTAACCAATCATCACAAGATACAAATACTTTGGGTACAACGGAAAGGAAGGGATTATTGCAAGGAAGCGGCAGCGGGCTGCACTAACTAACTACAGAGACGCGCTACAACATCCGGCTAAAAGAAAGGGATAAGATAGCGCGAAAAAACCAACTATAACTACTCACCAAACAATACCCATCCAGTGTTACCCCCTACTAAGGAAGCAACCCAAGGAAACTCACACTGTTGATTAAAGTGGCATTCATTTTTATGGTGGAGGTAATCTATATTACTAGTCAAGTTATCATCGTTAAGTGTAAGTTGTCTGAGTACTTGTTAGCCAGCACTTTCACCAAGTCATCCATAACTGCGGACAACACGGCTTCTTGAGAAGATTTAACCCTGCAGGGATGCACCAATTTGGCCGTACACGTAAGAATAACCCGCCAGGCGGGGAGAAAACCCACCAAGAAGGCCACTCAACACAACCCAACTCTTCTTCGCATCAAGCCCAAAGAACCCCGTGCAATTGAGCGCACGGCTAATCAAGCCCCACGAAGAAAAGGGGACCCTCATAGCACTCTAAGAATGTGTCTCCCTAAATGCCGACTACAAAAGTTCCACCCTGGTGCCAAGGGTTCGCACCTGCATATGCATGCGGCAAATGGAAAACCCGAACTAAATGAGGCGATTTGGACGAGATGCGAATCGAATCAAAGTTGCGGGGGGCCCCATACTCGCTTCCCACATACGGTTAGTGCGCTCATCATGGATCGGAGGAAAAGACCCTTTTCCTAATTAAGTTTGACACTAGTAGGCCTCAAAACCACGCGGGGCCTCCTGCCGGTGCCTTATCATCAAATTAATATTACCCAAAACATTAACATGAAGTTGATTGAATTGAAACCCAACTATCGACTAAACAGGTGATAAGACGGACAGCAAGACTTGAGCGCAAACAACACTAAGCGTTTTGCAGAGATGTGAGGAAACTAATCTTGTTCTTAATTGGGAGAAATGCCAATTTATGGTTAATAAAGGAATTGTTCTTGGACATAAAATTTCTGAAAGAGGTATTGAAGTTGATAGAGCTAAAGTGGAAGCAATAGAGAAAATGCCCTGTCCCAGGGATCTTAAACGTATTCGTATTGTTCTTGGTCATGGTGGTTTTTATAGGAGTTTTATTAAACATTTCTCTAAAATATCAAGGCCTCTTACTAATCTTCTTCAAAAATATGTACCTTTTGTTTTTGATGATGATTGCAAGGAAGCTTTTGAAACTTTAAAGAAGGCTTTAACTACTGCTCCTATTGTTCAACCACCTGATTGGAGTTTACCTTTTGAGGTTATGTGTGATGCTAGTGATTTTGCTGTAGGTGCTGTTCTTGGATAGCAAGTACATAAGAAATTCAGTGTTATTCATTATGCTAGTAAGACTCTTGATGCTGCTCAAAAGAATTATGCTACCACTGAAAAAGAGTTATTAACTGTAGTTTTTGCATGTGGTCAGTTTAGACCTTATATTGTTGATTCAAAAGTTACTATTCATACTGATCATGCTGCTATTAGATACCTTATGGAGGAGAAATATGCTAAGCCTAGGCGTATTAGATGGGAATAGCTTTTACAAGAGTTTTATTTGCATATTGTGGATAGGAAGGGTGGTGAAAATCCTGTTGCTGATAGCTTGTCTAGATTGGAAAACATTGCTTTTGATCATATTGCTGCTAATGATAGTTTTCTAATTGAACAACTATCTGCAATAAAAGTAAAATCCAAGGATAGTCCATGGTATGCTGATTATGCTAACTTTATTGTTTCCATGTATTAGCCTCCAACATTTACAGCTCAATAAAGAAGAAAATTCTTCTATGATTTGAGGCATTATTTTTGGGATGACTGATGGCTAGGTTGAGACTCCAAGTGCATAGTGTGTAGCTAGTGGCAAGCCTTCTTCCCCACGAGGGTGACTCGAGGGTTTATATCAAACTCTTGGGGAGCCAGTATTTCAGCAGTTGTCTTCCAAGCTTCCTCCAGGATCCTGCAAACAAATAGAGAGTTTTGTGCCCTCAACCTCACCAAGTGGTTGTCAAGCACAAGGTGTGAGACTTCTAAATTGCAATGCAAAACTGAAAGTAAATGTGCAATAATTAAATCAACTACTAAATGCAAATGAGAAAATAAATATGCAATGGATTGTTTTTGTATTTTTGTGATGCAAGTGGTGATGGAGATAATGTAAATTCGAATTGGAGATGCAAGTAAAGTAAAGTGCAAGTAAAGTAAATTGCAGCAAAGTAACTAGAGTGTTTTCTTAAAATAGGACCGGGGTTCATGGTTTCACACTTGCATTCTCTCAAATAAAGTAGTAGACGGTGGACATAAAGAATTACATGTGAGATTACAATAACATGTTTAACATTGAGTACTTTCATATGGGCATCACGTCCTAGCATAGAGATCTCTACGGTCATATTGATCCCTCTTATACTCCACCAAGATGCAAAATAAATCATAACACCTCGATAATTAAGGAAAAACCAGAGTATAGCTTTAAGCAATGTGACATGAAGTTGAAGTAAGAACTTGCTAGATCTAGTCATGGAGATTGATTAGTGTCACTTCAAATCCCCGATAACAAGGTACTCCTTTTTATCCCTAGTGAGGTAACTAAGAAAGGTTTAACAAAACCTAAGTGGATCGCTGAACTTCTGTCACTTTCACAGCACTAGCCACCCCCCGTTACTCCAACTAATGCACCCATCACCCCACACACGCTCTCAAGAACTAGATTGATCAAAGCTAGAAAATAAGAACGGGGTACATAAGATACATCTACTCAAATAACTCAAGAGAAAAAATTGCAATCTCAGATTCAATAACTCATAGAAAAGATCCACCACATAGGAATTACAAGGGTGCCCGTAATCATGTGAGGCAGCTCATACGGATCTAATTAGTGAAGCACATAGAGAGAGATACAAGTGCTACTTCCACAAACCCATAGCCCTGGTGTGGACTACTCCCTCTTCATGGAGATGTCGATGGAGATGATGTTGGAGGGGTAGGAGATCACACCGGCGGCGCCCCGCCGGAGTTTTCCCCCTCCAATCTGGAACTCCAGGTCTCTGTTTCGGTGTTTCGGCGGCGCTCTCTCCGTAAGGGTACGGGGGACCCTTTTTATAGTCGGTTTTAGGTCAAGACGGAGTCGGTAAGTTGAAGATAGAAGGAATTGGGGCCACAGGGGCCAAAAGGGGGCATCTCACGCGGCCAAGGAATCTGGCCGCGTGGAGGGTCCTCTTTTGGGCCTCCTTGCCCAATTCTCGTGGATCCTTCGCCCGCAAGTCTTCTCCTTCCAAGAAAATGACCCCCGCAGATTTTCAGGTGATTTCGCGGAAGTTTGCCCCCTGAAACGTCAAAAATATAGAAAACGGGGTTTCTGACAGGCAGGGTTAATTCCATAAAAGTTGGGGTACTTTGTAATTTAACCCCAAAATACTATAAAACATTGAATTATACCCTTATATGATGCAATATGTAATAGAAAACCATGTGAAAATATGCAAAATTCATCTATGCATTTTACATGCATCAATGACCCACACTTATATAAAGGAGTAGATGGTATTATGATAAGATGTGTTCTAGATCATGAACAACGTGAAATATTAAAGAAATGCCATGGTAGTGCTTATGGAGGACATCACGCTGGAGATAGAACCGCACCGAAGGTTCTACAATCAGGTTTTTATTGGCCTACTCTCTTTAAAGATGCACATAAATTTCTTTTATCTTGTGATGAATGTCAAAGAGTTGGTAATATTTCTAGACGTAATGAAATGCCTATGAGTGATTCTCTTGTTATTGAACCTTTCGATTGTTGGGGATTTGACTTTATGGGTCCTTTTCCTCCTTCGAATGGTTATACTAATATTCTTGTCAGTGTTGATTATGTTACTAAATGGGTAGAAGCTATACCTACTAAAAGTGCTGATGGTGAAACCTCGTTAAAAATGCTTAAATATGTTATTTTCCCTAGGTTTGGTGTGCCTAGATATCCTATGACTGATGGAGGTTCTCACTTTATTCATGGTGGTTTTAGAAAAACCCTAGCTAAATATGATGCTAATCATAGAATTGCCTCAGCTTATCAACCTCAAACCAGTGGGCAAGTAGAATTATCAAATAGAGAAATTAAATCTATCTTGGAAAAGACTGATAATAAATCTAGGAAGAATTGGTTTGATGAGTTGAATGATGCTTTATATGGGCTTATAGAACTGCTTATAAAAATCCTATGGGTATGTATCCTTATAAAATGGTTTATGGAAAAGCTTGTCACCTGCCTTTAGAATTAGAACACAAAGCTTATTGGGTAGTGAAAGAAATTGATAAAGATTTTAAACTTGCTAGGAAGAAACGAATGCTTGATTTTAATCACCTAGATGAATGGAGATGCGAAGCTTATAAAAATGCTAGACTCTTTAAAGATAAAGTTAAACAATGGCATGATAGAAGAATCCTTAAAAGAGAATTTCATGTTGGTGAGAAAGTTCTATTGTATCGGTCTCGTCTCAGATTTTTTGCAGGAAAATTACTCTCCAGATGCGAAGGTCATTAGATTATTGAAGAAGTGTATTGTTCGGGTGCAATGAAAATTGCTCCCCTCAAAGATAACACTACACAAGTGGTAAATGGACAAAGACTCAAACATTATATTTCCGGGGATTCTTATGATGAAGATGTTGATGTTATTCAAGTAATGACTCCGGAGAAGTTTACTAGAAGGAAGGTTCCAGAATCTAAAGAGTCCGTTTTCGAATAGGTAACAGTTCAATTAAGAAAACGTTCGCAAAATAACTTCAAACTAATAAAGTATTGATTTTTGGAAAATATGAAAAATATCGAGCCGAAGAGGAGTAGGAGATGGTGCCCGAGGGCACCACGCCATGTGGCAGCACGGGCCCACCCTTGGCCGCACAACCCTATGGTGTGGGTGCCTCGGAGCCCCTCTCTGACTCCTTTTCGACCTGGACTTTCCTTTCATTATACATATTTTTGCTATATAACCCCCCGGACCCCCGAGGTCCGTATATCGTTTCCTTTCGACCTGTTTCTGCCAGGATCTGTTTTCAGTTTTAGAAGCACCATGGTCTCCGCCAACAACAACAAGGGAAAGTGACCGAAGGAATATGATCTCCAAGACCGAAAGCCGGAGGAGGAGATCAATAGTGGAACTGAAGCAGATGTAGAAGACTCACACGTGCATCAATACGCCACCGTCGCAAGCATTGGAGTGGCTGCAAAACCTTCCAAGCAAACGACAAGGATGAGCACTGGAGGGAAGGCATTGGAGTGTCATTGCTTAGCTTCAAGAACACCACTTTCAGGCATTAAGAAACGTTTCTATACCTTAATTCATGAGTATCAATCTAGGAGGTTACCCGAGAAAAAGTTGCCTTCTCGCTGGGATATGGATCGTTCTAACCATGCAGATGAAGAAAGCTCTCGCCCTAAGTAGGTGTGGGCGAAAAATCTCGATGGATGGAATTCACCGTCTGACAAGCACGCAAACCGTATTGATCACAATACGGAGATGGTGCGTATGCTTATGTTCGCAATTGAAGATTTGAAGAAATCAATTGATAAGCTTATTGAGAAGGATTCACCACCACCACCGAAGAATTAATTCGTCATTGGTATTGGCATCCCCTTGGCTTGATCCAAGCATGGGGGAGTGCCGTGGTATCACACCTTTATCTTTCACTTTTTTACCTTTTAGTAGAGTCATATCATGAGTAGAGTAAATATCGTATAGTATGGTTTGCAGTTTGGAAGTATCACTCTTTAGTTGGTTATCATTGTATCCCTTGGTTTGAGTTGGCGTTATGGAATATTAATGAGAAGCTTTATCATCTTCTAAACTTTATTTTAGCTTGCAATTTCTGTTATATGGTTGATCTTGTCGTTAGTATTGGTATCGATATTGGAGCATCAAGTTAATCTACTTGGTTTTGGCAAACTTAGCATTGGTCAGTAGCAACAATACTTTGAGACTTAAGTAGAAAATAAAGAGTTTCATGTAGATTTATCATTCCATGATCTTTCTTTCTTGTTAGCCCATAATCTTAGTATTCTCAAGTAAGATTGTTTGGATTTTCAAAGTAGATTGCATGATTGGTTTTATCATATTTATGGTTCTTTGGTTTCCCTCAACTCTTATGCTTGCTACCCAACCTTGCTAGCCAAAAACCTGTACTGAGAGGGAATACTTCTCGTGCATCCAAACCTTGAGCCCTAAAACCATGCCATTTGTGTCCACCATACCTACCTATATGTGGTATTTAACCGCCACTCCAAGTAAATTGCTTGTGTGCTACCTTTAAGGCCTTCAAAATTACACCTGTTTTGTGTTCCTGTTTTAGCTCATGAGGACGCAAATAGAGAATCTTTATCTCACTTCTTGATTGGAATTTACACACCCAGACTTGTGGCTTCATCCTCTTATCCAAATGATAGAAGAGCTGGCAGCAGGGTACCCAACCCCAAATTAATACAACAAATTCTCTTCACTAATTTTTCCCTTGATTTATGAGTCAAAGAATAATTGTGTAAACAAAAGAGAAAGAGGGATGACCTTCTATACCAGTTGCGCCCTTCAATGAGATCCTCTCTTGTGAAGTCTAGTTGGCTTGTGACGTACTGTATTTTCTGTTTGCCATTTGTTGACATAGACATACACACCTCTCTAAAAACTAGACACTCCTCTATGGTATGTGATTGTTGGTAGGCACCCGAGGATTCGGTTAGCCATGGTTTGTGTAAGAAAGGTTGGGAGGAGTTTCAAACATTTTATACCCCTGTTTAATAAATAAAAGCTCTAGCACATGAGTGATCCATGCTTCCCTCTGCGAAGGGCCTATCTTTTACTTTTATGTTGAGTCGGTAAACCTACTACTTTATGTCTTAAGCAAGCATTTGAGTTGTTGTGATCCATTCATCTATATGTTGATTTACTCAATCATGTTCTTTATTCTTCCTTGTTTAGTACAAATGCTTTTATCCGTTTGAATACCACTTTGAAAGTTATCAATGATTGCAAAGAAATTGTTCTGGTTGAGCAGTTTCAGCTTTGAAAATATAAGCTCTAATATAAAGACTCCGATCGAAAGATGAGTACATTGTTAATAGTTCTATGACCAAGAACGAAGTTTACCTTCCCCAATTTTGATTTTCTTTTTGCACCTTTATTGTGGCTCCATTTACTTGTTTCAAGTTAAATTACATGACAGGGAGTTACTTGCTAGAATGACTAGTGTATTGATAGTTGTGATGCTTCTTGTTCGTATTTTATTTATCGACACCTCACTCCATAAAACTGTGGTCATGTTTACCGAGTTCAGTTTTGCTTGGGGACAAGCGAGGTCTAAGCTTGGGGGAGTTGATACGTCCATTTTGCAGCACTATTTCATATCGTTATTTTCTGTTATTCATCAATATATTTCATGTTATGATACATTACTTATGTTATTTCATCTTATTTTGGATGTTTAATGATTATGGGAGAAGAAACACCGGGACCAGAAATCTGATGGAAAAAAGCACCGCCGAGATACCCTATTTCAGAAGATCAGAAGTAGAAGGGGGGTATATCAGAAGTCTTAGAAGTCCCGAGGAGGAAGCCAGCCAGAAGGGCAACAGGAGGTGGGCCACCAGGGGACCACACCACCAGGCGGCGCGTGATGCGTGTGAACACACGTTCGTTGGGAGACCCCAAAAGGAATGTATGAAGAGTGCAGCATCAAGTTTTCCCTCAGAAAGAAACCAAAGATGAATCGACCAGTAGGAGGAAGGAGTAACTTCAGAAGGTTGAAGCAGCTGAGATGGCAGGGCGCACTACCGGTTCAGAAGCAACGTGGAACCTACACAACACAATCAAATCAGTTTGCCCCAACGAAGCAGTGAGGTTGTCAATCTCACCGGTTTTGCTGAACACAAAGAGGTTAAACGTATGGTGTGGAAAACAGTAGGAAACAGTATGGAAGCAGTAGTAATAATATGAAAGCAGTAGGTATTTATCAGTATGAGGAAAACGGACCGGGGTCCACAGTTTACTAGTGGTGTCTCTCCGTGAAAGATAAATAACATGTGTGGTGAACAAATTACAGTTGGGCGATTGACAGAAATGAAGGCTGCACCGTAGTGCATATGCAAGACATAAAGATTACTATGTGATTCATGCGGGCATTACAACAAAATTCATAGACCGTTATCCAACTGCATCTATGACTAATAATCCACCCTCCGAATATCATCCGAACAAATGTTGGGTATTAAGTTGCAAGCAACAGATAATTGCAGTAAGCAAAGTGTGTAATGTAAACAATAACATCATCCTTAGACAAAGCATTGTTTTTTCTCCCTAATGGCAACAACACATCCTCCCTCCGTTACGTTTCTGTCACTCGAGCACAGATGCTCATGGGGACTAGAGCCAAAAATGTTGGGTTTTTTTCCCACTAGTGTATGGACCCGTAGTCCAATTATGAACCACTCACGCATCATTACAGAGGCGGGCATGGTGGTGTAGACCTCCCCCCCTCGCCGATGATGATTCCCCCTCACGGCAGGGTGCCGGGGAAGAGGTCCAGAACCCTCCCGAACAAGGGTTGACGATGACGGCGGCTGCGGATGTTTTTGGTGGAAAAGGCTTGGGTGTTTAGGGTTAACCCTTCGAGGAGACTATATAGGCGAGAGGGCAATGTCGGTGGGAAGCCAGGGGCACAACACCCCTGGGTGTGGCTAGGGGGCGCCCACCCATGGTGTGGGGCCCCTGTTGCTCCCCTCCGGGTCCCCTCCAGAATCCATGTGCGCAACGACTTTCTAAGACTTCCAGGTTCGAATGGTCCGATTTCGAGAATATTTCCAAAAGGAATTTTCTGAAACTAAAAACAACAGAAAACAGGAACTGGCTCTGTGGCATCTTGTTAATAGGTTAGTTCCAGGAAATCGATTAAAATGGAATAAAGTGTAAAGGAAACATGTAGCATAAGGCATGAAAACAACATGGAACTTCAGAAATTATGGATACGTTTTTGACGTATCAACATCCCCATGCTTAGTTCCTACTCGTCCTCGAGCAGGTAAATGATAAAAACAAATAATTTCTGAGGTGACATGCTACCAACATAAACTTGATCATCATGGTAATGTAAAGCATGTAAACTAGGATCAAATGAATAAAGACTATGGTTTATAGTTGATATGAAATAGAATAACGCATAAACCATTAGGAAGAACAAAGTAAAACTTTTTAGTGAATCAATACTAAAAGACAATCAACCGTGCAATGGTTTATTAAAGATGATTTAAGCTTCAAGAACAACAATATAATATTCAAACTCTCACAACAACTCATGTTAAGATCAAGTCAAGTGACAACAATATGCATTTAGAAAAATCATTAAAATATTTGTGCACTCAAAACAAGCAAGCGTTCTGTATTGGTCCCTGACACCAGGATGTTATGGCTAAGGCTCTGTTTGGATGCAGGAAAAACTGATTGGAATTGAATTGGCCTGTGAGTTCCAAATCCAAGCTGGAAAGGAATTGAGCTGCAATTCCAATTCTGTTGTTTGGTTGTGCATATAATTTACTCATGGAATCAAAGGGTGCGACCCAATTCCAATTCCTGTTTGGATGTACACACCATGGAATTCGACGCTTTTTTGAGTTTGGACAATATAAACATGTGCACAAAATAATCATGTCTCTAGAAAATAGCAACAACTCGACATGGATAATAATTATGTCTCTAACAAATAGCATAGGTGGATCGTTTATGTCTCGTACACATAGCTTAAGCGGATAGTTCGCAAACATCAAAGTACATCGAAGTTCATACATGAACCAAACATGATAGCAACCATCACTCCAAGGTCAAGAGCCATGGCTTCCTCAAGTCATCTGGGAGTGCCATGAGCGCTTCAAACATGCGTTCATCTTTAATCAACTTCCCATAAGCTCTCAGCATATCTTTACTCTCCAAACCCTCTACTTTCTGAAGTGCAGCAAGGATTTCAGCTGGAGGAGTAAACTTTGCCATCAGAGTTGGCTCGGTTGTATTCAAAACATCATCAAAGGACATATGCATCTTTCCCATCATTGACATGATAGCATCCCCCGTGCGTTGCCTCTTTTTAGGCACCTTAGGAGTTACTTCAACAGCGGGCGTGTGTTCTGCTTCTTGAACTCACTCATTACCTGTCCTAGCACCAACACAGGTTGCATGGTCTTTTGAATATATGGTATTGATAGACTCCCAGTTGTGCACTACCTTGGTCCTATAGGCACGTGCATCTTTGTTAGCCTACACAAAAATAGAAACATGGTATTAGAGAGGATAGTGAGGTTGCAAAAAATAAGCACAAAAATAGCAACATAGAGTAAGGTTGAAAAAATACCTCCACATATCGAGACCACACTTCATCACTTTCAACTAAGACCATGCTCTTTTCCCAATCCCATCCAAAACCGCTCTGAGCAAGCATCTTTGAAATGATCTCATATTGCTTGTCAAATGTTTTAATTCTTCTTGTTATGTTGTCCTTCGTGATGTCAATACCACATACATCCTTAACATGCTTAATGCAAGCATTGTACACATGTGGCTTCCAACCATTTTGAGCACGGTCACCATTGTTGTGATGCTCAACAAGGAGAGACAACAATGCAATGTCCATCTGAGGAGTCCATGTTAGGTAAACCCTATTCTTCTTTCCTCCTTGTTCAGCCATGCTTCTACAAGTAGAACAGATATATGTGCATAAAAGTAAGAACAAAATAGAAACATGGAGTAAGGTAAAGCATATATATTAGTTCAACATGTACAAAATATCACAAAAGGCATCATCATCAAGCTTGCACAAAAGAAAGCACCATCATCTAGCTATCAACTCCGTCACTACGTATCTACTCGATCTCAAGTTCGCCATGCGCCACAAGGTACTCAGCATACATCTCGTCCGCAAATTGCTGCCTAAAGTTAGACCATGCATTTGTTTGTTGGACACTTCTAATCAAAGTAGCATCATCTATAGGTTCAGGAGTCATAGCCGCCAGCTCAGCGTCGACCTCCTGAAGTAACAAGTCATCTCTCATATGCTGCCTATCCCTTACATAGTTGTGCAACACACAACACGCATTAATAATTCGAATCTGCAAATATTTAGTTCATAGTCAAAGAAAGAACACAGGATATCCCATATGAACAACCAAATGGACATGTGTTACCTGGTACTCTATGTCAAAGAAAGAACAAGAATGCAAGATGGCAAATCTTCTCTTCAACAAGCCAAAGGTTCTCTCCACGACATTTCTAGCACGAGCATGACGCAAGTTGTACAACTCCATTTCATTTTGTGGTTGTTGTTGACTTGCAACCCACTCTTTCAAGTGGTACCTAGTGGATCTGATTGGAGATAGAAATCCAGGTCCATTGGTATAGCCAGCATCAACAAGATAGTACTTTCCTATTTACAAGTACACAAGTTAGCTACCAATTTAATACGAGAAATCAAACGCAAAGAGAAAGAGCCGTAACCCGTGGTACAACAAATGCATCTTCACGGTCGATTCTCATAGCATCTTTTAGCACTTTTGAGTCTGATGCCGAACCCTCCCAACCAGGTAGAACATACAAAAATTTCATGTTCCAGTCAACCACACCTAGCATGTTAGTGGTGATATCTTGGTGCCTGCTCCTATACCTCCCTTTGTCAGCAGCGTTAACAAACACAGGAATATGACACCCATCTAGTGCTCTAAGTGCATTAGGAAACCACTTCCACTTGTAATCATCAGGAGGGGTGATAGAAGGATCAGGAAGCTTGATGATCTCCCCAGTTAGAGACAAGATGGATGTTAACACAGTAGAGAAGTTCCTACTGATAGTCTCTAAAAAACGTTGGTATGTGCCACCCAACATCCTCATTTTAAGTCCATGGCCAATAACTTGTAAGAACATAGCAACATTTTCTTCTACAGTCACGAACATGCTATCTTTGAGACCACACTTCTCACGCAACATAGCACAAAGATCATGAAAGTTTCTTTTAGTTAATCGTAGCTTATCATAGCAAGTTGTCTTAGACCCCTCATAAGTTTGTTTCAACATATACTTCCGATATGCTATCTTTTCCTCCTCATCATCAAAGCATCCAAGGTTTCTCGGAGCTCGATGAGAACTAAGATAAGAAAATGCTAGGCATGACAATTCAAAATACTTCTTTGCTAACAATATCCTCTTTCTTTTTTTTCTTCTATTCTCCTCGGTAATATAGGCAACCAACTCTTCATTATTCATCATGAAAAAATCTACAATGCACACACCATATACATGCATGAATTATTCAGAGCCACATAGATAATGTTCCATTGCACAAAAAGTGTATACATCATAAATAACATCATAACATGCACACATGAACTAGGACTAGACAACATACCTTGGCTAAATCCGTCTAAATGCGCACTCAAAATGGTCAATCTGCCTGCCAACCTACACATTTAAAATAAGTAACAAATTAAGAAGACTAAAAATTGTACACACAAGATAAAGAAAATGAAAACAGAGAAAAACATGTGCCCATGGCAAAAAAACAGAGAACTCCATGGGCCAAAAATATTTTGTGTAGGTCACAACATGGCATATGTTTAATGGAAGCATCACATGTGCATTAGTTTAGGTTCTAGGATCTAGTTTGTACAGTGTAGCCAAAATAAAACAGAGAATGCAGCAGGCCGGTCTGCACACACGGGCACATCAGAAAAAAACAGAGAATGGAGGAGGCCGGTCTCCACACACGGGTACAGCAGAACTCCCCGGCGGCCAGTCTGCACACACGGGAACTCCATGGGGCTCGCCGGAATGGAGCCGGGCGGCGTCGCTACTCCTTCCCCCGTCCTCCCCCCGTCGTGTTGTGCGTCCCTACTCCTCCCCCCGTCCGCCCCACGCTCGGAACCGCCGCTCCTCCTTCCCTTGTCTGGAACCAAGCCGTCGAATCGAGATGGCTGACGACGGGTAGGGGCGGCGCCGCCGTTTCATGCTCTTCCCGTACAGCTAGGGTTCCATGGAATCAAGATGCTATTCTCGTGGGATTGATTCGTCCAGGGAAGGAATGGAGGGATGGAAGGGAGAGGAGGGAGGGAGGGAGAGGAGGGAGGGAGAGGGCGGAGGATCGTACCAGCGCCGCCGCCGCCGGTTGCCTCCGGGTCGCGGGTCGAGAGGAGAGGGAGGGACGCGAGTCGAGCGGACAGAGGCCTACGGGCTCGATGCAATTTTTCCGAGGCGTTTCCGAGGGTGGGCGCTCAGAATCGATCGACGCGGGGAGGACGCGCGCGGGATGGAATCCTGGAATTGCCCACGTTTTTCCTAGCCCAATATCTTAACCCCCCCAAACAATAGAATTTGGCCCCTCAATTCCAAATTGCCAATTCCAGGGTAATTTTCCTACATCAAAACGGGGGATAAAAGAACATTATGGGGGGTTTGGATGATCAATGGAATAAAGTATCACACAACTAAAAGTGATCATTAGACAGTAGGAAGTCTTATAATCGAAGTTGTGCAAGGTGTAGTATTTTCCACACAACGGATGCACATAGACCTATAAGTGTATGAAATCTCTCCAATGGAACTAGTGGGGGTGCATCCAACTTGCTTGCTCACGAAGACCTAGAGGTGTTTTTGAGGAGGCTCATCATTGGAATATACAAGCCAAGTTCTATAATGTAAAGTTCCCCACATAGTTATGAAAGCCATAGAATGAAAACTCCCTCCAATCTAAAGTAATGACGCTAACCAAGCACAATTCTGGAATAAATGATAGTAGTGATGCCCCCCTCTCTTTATTATCTCTCTTTTGCTTTTTTTTTCTTTTGGGGCTTTTTTATATATATATAACCTCACTGGTTGGGGCAACACTTTATTTTACAATGAATCATCACACTTTTAGTACTCATAACTCAAACTAAAATATCTCTGGTGAATATAAAACTAAGCGCTCCTTCCAGTGTAGCTGTATGCAAAATAACAATGAAGCATGACAAGTAACATAATGATGACGAATGTTGAATGGCAATATATCTCGGAATGGCTATGGAAATGCCACGTAGGTAGGTATGGTGGCTGTTTTGAGGAAGATAATTTTTGGCTTATGTGCAGAAGAAAAAGGTTCTCCCACGGGGTTTGCATGCACTCGCGAAGTTTGCACCTACTCCCAATGTGAGAAGGGTCAATGCACAGTACCGAAGAGGCTATAAAATATGGATGTTGGAAGTACGAGAAAATTGTAACATAGAACTCACATGTTAAAAGATTACAACTAAAATCCTGATGTTACAAGGCATAATGAAAATCATTCTAAGAGGGTCCGTGGCAGTGACAAGGCAATGTTAGCTACCCCGACCGTAGCGCGTAACAAAGAGCCATTACGATTGCTATCACCAAAGGAAGTCATATACCATTATCCCATCAACTGGTTATTTGCGTGTGGCCGGTTTCAAGATTTTAGGCCAAGCGTTAATTGTTTTTACTCTACTAAACCAACAAGTTTACCATTAATCATATTAATATCTCAAAAGAACACCAAGTGATCAAGTGAAACCGTTTAGTGATCTAGAAGAATATGCAAGCTTTTTTTGTTATACCATCTACCACATGTAGCATTTTCTATTTCCATCAAGCACCTTTCAATATATATTTTAACAAAAACTCTCCAAAATATATTGCAATTAAACAAGAGAGTACTAACATAACTCTACTGGAACTAACAACTGTGTATAAGAGATGCATGAAAAACAGGAACTAAAGGGGATTGCAGCAGCTAGAAGAAAAACAAAGAATACGACCATAACGAGTATTCATATGAAATATCGGAGCGTGTCTCTCTCCCACACAAAGAATGCTAGGTTCCAACAATATTATTGCAGAGAGCAAAACAAAAGAAAACAAATAGACGATCCAACTAAAATTCATATGATGTGACCGAATAAAAATATAGTTTCACTAGAAGTGACCTGATAAATTGTTGATGAAGAAGGGGATGCCTTCGGCATCCCCAAGCTTAGAAGCTTGAATCTTCTTAGAATTTTATGGGATTAACCACGGAGGCATCCCCAAGCTTTGTCCTTGCACTCTTCTCGATCACAATATATCACCCTCTTCTCTTAACCCTTAAAACTTCCTTCACACCACACTCAATGTAATTCAAATTAGAGGGTTAGTGCACAATCAAAAATTCACATGTTCATCATGCACACAAGCATTATTGATATTTTTAAACATTAGCTACAGCCACTGATGTTTCGTGAAGCAAAGAAATCTACTTGACATAGTAAAAGAGAGAATGCAAGTAAAAAGGAAGAATCTGTCAAAACTAGACCATTATGTAAGACAATTTTTGTTGGGTCTCTTACGTTGCTCAAATAGAAAAATGTAAAAAACAAAAAAGTATCTGAATTAGCTGAGGAATAATCAGAAAAATGTTCCGGTCAATTTGATCTTTCTGCGAATTATGCGATTTTTTACAGTGGACAACAGAAATCTCTTTCATACGCAGAAATCCAAAACCAACTCCAACTTTCGCTAGAAACTTTTCTTGGCACAACTAATACATAAAAATAAAGATACAAAGAACTTGCTACAGAAATATACAACACCTTTACTCAAAAAAAACATCGAAGAACAAAGCAAAAATAAAACCATGGGTTATCTCCCACGAAGTGCTTTACTTTAACGCCTTTTAGCTAGGCCCACAAAAATAGAATCAAGTGTCTTGAAATAAAGAAGCATCCAAATTGTAACTTGTTCGAATAATAGAATCAAAAGGAAACTTCATTATCTTCCTACGAAATTTTTCCATACCTTTCTTGAGTGGGAATAGACATTTAATATTCCACTCTTTCATATCAATAACAGCACCAACTGTTCTAAGAAAAGTATTTCCCAAAACAATTGGACAAGAAGGATTGCATTCAATACTTATAACAACAAAATTATAACATCCCAGTGTTTGGGAGGTTATAAGGATCTAAATATAACATGTGCATTTGCAAAGCAGGCATCTAAAAATACGGGAAATTTTGGCGCAAAAGTTTAAACGAATCAAAGTGACCAATGTTTCACTTAACATTATGAAATAGGTCTAGTTCATCTAGTCAAGAGTACATTTGGAATGATCTTTATAACAAGTATCTTAAGAAACCAAATCATCTGATAAGATAAACCATAGTTGGTTATGACCAACACAAACCCTCAACAAGGCTAACCTCAAGTCTATAAGTGACTTGGGATAATTCCCTAGGTATCTAGAACTCAAAGAGGGGTGAGTATCCAAATCACATAGTTGTTGATCATACTTCCACAATATGGCAATGCCAATTGAACCATCTCATCAATAGAGATGTTACTCCTATAAAACAACAACTCTCTAAGTTATCAACCATTCACACAACACCTTCATAAATTATCTCATAATTGTTAAGTGCACCTTCATAAGTAAATAACAAAGTTTCAATAGAACACAAGTGATACAAACAAGTGTTAACTCAAAACCCACAAGTGGTAAATGACTAAATAATTGTATTAACATATTTATCGAATATGTACATATCTCCTCGACCATAAAAGAAGTGCCTAAAAGAAGAAATAAATCTTCTTAACCTACTGTTAAAACTTGATCATTACTTATGATATTTCCAAACCTCTATATCTGCATTATGAATGACAAAGGTAATAAAGAAAAGAATATAAAGTAACAACATGACACTTGACAAAAACAGCTAGCAACTATGACATAAGTCATTAAACCCCAATAATCTTCTCATGCTCATGGTCTTCTTCATCTTATACAAGTGAGCATATGTGATCTCAACACATCAAGGAACCATTTGATCAACTTACTATCTTCAGTCATCATTCCACAAACACTCCACATTTCTATCCAAATCATCATTCAACAACTAAAGTATCTCTGGATATAACTAAGGAATAACAACAAGTTATAACCTCTATTAGAAAAATTTAATTGATACCTAAGTAAGACCAATCATGTATGAAGCAAGTATCTATCTTTTGGGAAATAAAACAAGAAGTATATGGAAGAATAATAAAAGCATGAACTAACTTTTAATCTAGATCTTGTTATTTTGTCTAGACCACTATATCATTTTTCCCAATCTTCTCTGAATCATTCTGCAAGAGAAGAACCACGAGAAAGGAGGAACTACCATAGGAATATCTTAAAGAAGATTATTTAGAGTGTTCTAGAAGTGTTATTCCAATCTATCATAAGAGTACTTGGAAACTCTTATATCTTGACCTGATCTCATTAACACTCTTGAAATAGTGTGATATTCCAATGTTAGTGTTATATAGAAGTAGTTTGGTAACAAGACTAATTACCTTGTTAACAGATCACTTTTGTATACTCAAACAATTGAGTGTCATACACAAATAAACAGAAGGTTGAATAACATAGTACATCTCAGCCTATTGTATATGATTAGTAATTTGGAGGAAAGTCTGGCCCACTTGTCAACAAATTCTTCTTATATGCATAGGGCAAATTGATGTCATAAACTACATCTACATTCCTTTTGCAATCAACCAAGAGAAAGAATAACACTAAGGAAACAAGAAACCACATTATAATCATTTAAGTAAAATCTTAGATTGGAGTAATTGGTTATCTTCACCACAAGGGTGAGACAGTGAAGGTGGAATCCAAGAGCTGATTTTACTTGCTATTGAACAAGGCAACATCTGAAGACAAGTGGCAATCAGAGACAAGAACATCAGGCAACAAAAGTCAACAAGAATCAACATTGCCTTAGTAAGGGAGCATAAGAAGTTCTCCAGTGAAACATTAGGTGATATTAGAGTAACTATAATCCCTAATCCTTCTCAAGACTCATCCTAGATGAGGAACAACTAATAATCACGTCAAGGGAAAACAATTATCAAGTATGATATAATAACAAGCCATTACATCCACATGTCTGTGATATGTGGAGGTTAATGGTAACAAGCTTAAAACTTTGGTTTCCAGATCATTCTCATCCATAAAACAAATGTATAAAAACAAAAATGCATCTATACACAATCAGGCAATTGATTACATGTTATAAAACCAACAGGACATAATATCCATACTTGAAACCTGTGTGGAAAACAAACCAACAAGGTTACAAAGCCACTCATGTTTTCCACATAATCAAGTACTATGAAAACAACAAAGCTACATAAACGAAAACAAGTCTATTCACCCACTAAAATCATTTGTCATGATCTAGAATAAAATTCCCTACATGGTGATTTTGTGAACAATGCATAAAAGAAAAACACTACTAAGTAATTTACCAAACTCTTTCCTAAGTGAATATCAATCAAAATTCTGAAGTGTTTCAATTATGAAAATTAGAATGTTTTACAAAAGAAAAAAAAGTACATTTAATAACCAAAGTATTTGGTAGGACTTGGAAGAATATTCCATATTTGGTGGTTTTTCCATAACACATAAAAACACTACTAACTAGTGTTACCAAATTATTTTCTAAAAGGGATTGTATCCAAATTTGTCCAATTATGATACACCACCTTGCTAACCACATGGTTGTCATGTGTAATCATAACAATCATGCTTAAAATAATTTAATAGCCATTTAATAAATTAAAACAAGAGAAAACAACAAAACCACTTAATTTAGTACCCTAAATAAAAAATTCCAATATTGTCCAATTTCACCAAAACAAAACATGGTGAGACTGCATTTTTTGATGAGGAATTCAAATATAATTTTTAATAATTTTTCTCTTTGCAAAAAGGCCCTGAAAATAAGTTGCTCTTCTTAGTTTTAAGGAATAAGGACTTGTTTGTAATTAAGTGAAATTTCGGGGGTTATCATAGGTTGGATTTTCTTTCTTTCTCCAACCTCGAGCCAGAAGGCAGAGGAGAAGATAAGAACGGCCACGCCATCATTGCCACCTCCCCGCAGCCGCCCTTCCGCGTGGATAAGTAGGAGGAGAAGCCCTCCAACTTGCTCTCCTACTCCTTCCTCGCATCTCTTCCTTTCTCTCTGTGAATTAGAAAGAACACCGAAACCCTAGCTCCACCGGCCATCACTCGATCTTGTCGACTCCGGTCACCTCGAGAAGAACCGAGGCCACCATCGAGTGCGCCATGCTCCCTTCTACATCCTTGATGAACCTCGCAACCCGGGATGACGGGAGGCCGAGAATTCGGTTGTCCCCTTTCTCTCTGCCACCGGCCGCAGTGGAAGCTCACTGACGATTTCGACCTCAATTCGACTCACCGACACGCCCACGAGCTCCACGGTGAGCGACTGCATCTTGTGGTGTTCCCATTGCCTTTGTAGTCACCGGGATCCTCCTCGCTGTGTTAGCCCGTGAGCGCTGCCGCGTTTGCGCACGCTGGCAAGACGTCGGTGACCATTTGGTCACCGCGCCGCTACCTAGACTCTTGCCTTGACCTTCTCTAGCCACTGGAGCAAACCAAACTCACCAATTTGCACCCTAGGAGCCGAATCGAATCCATCTGTGAGGAATCGAGCTATGGCGATATCATCTGTGACATCACCATGATGTCATGGAAGGTTTTCTTTTCTTTTTCTTTTAGTTTTGATTTAAAAATGACTATGACGGGTGGGTCCCACCTGTCAATTTGAATAATGGCAGAAATTAATTAAAACTTATTAAATCAATAACTTTAATTCTGTTTATCAGAAAAATATGAAAAAAATATGGAAATGTTTAGAAAAATATAAACTAAATGTTTATCAAATTTAAAAAAATATTCAATAAAAACTTAAAATTAATTTTTTTCTTTAATTAAATTAAGTCATTTCAAATTGAGAAAAATAATAATTAGTTCTCAAAATCAGAAAAATACAAGTTATATACCAAAATGCTCCAAATGACAAGTGCAATCCACCTATGTTGTTTTCAAAGTCATTTGACCAAGTTTTCATGTGTGCAATATTTTTCTAGTCATTTAATTCATTTAAAATTAATAAATTAATAACTTATTCAAATATTTTCATAAAGCATTGAATGTTATCAAATTAAAGAGAAAAGCATTTACAATCCAAATATGTCAAACATAAAACATTTTGTTCAACTTATACTTTTTTTTTCTAAAGGTGTAATGGAATTCTATAATATTCCATTATAACCATAAACAACTACCACAAACATTATTTTCCTTATTAAGAAAACCGTCATGTTCTCACACCTACTAAACCTATCATCACAAGTTATTAGCAAGTATTGTGACGATAGAGTTTGTTGTATTAAATCATCATTTTTCAATTAAACTATTTGTCATTATCTCTACACTTTTGAGCATAAAATCAAATGTGATTGTTATCTTTTCAATAGTTGTTTTCTATAGGATGTTGTTTTCTCATTTAATCCTGTAATAACTATTTATAACCTAAACATGAGAACAATTTTTTTGTTAAGTAAAAGTGAAACACATGTAAGTCATAAAAGAAGTAATAACCACATCACCACAAGTAATGAAACAATTCACCCAAAACCTGTGTGATTAAGTCATCGTATCAAACATGGCTTACACTTTTAAGCTGGGATGTTTTCCAGGGTATTTTGCGATGCATATCATTACTATCCATGTACCATATTGCCAGTGTTTTCTGTATTCCTTACCGGGACTACAGTGCTATCTTTCAGATCTCGGTATTCTCTATGCGACCCTCGAACCCCGAAGACATGGATTATTATGGTTATTTAAATCTCAGGAAAGTTCATCACTTGCTCATATCCTTTGCAGTATTTTATAACGAACTATTTGTAAAAACCCTATCGTATTATCACCTACTCTCAAAAGAATGCATGATCCTATTTTTATAATAATATGACTACTTGAATGACTACCCGAGTGGTAGTGTTCTGTTTGGTGGGCGGATGGGACCATGGTAAGATAAATAAGTCAAAGGAAGGTTCCATCTACATAGGAAAGTATTACCTAGGAATTAACAACAACTCTCGTCAGGATTCTTGCGCCGTAGATACCGCGTTAACCATGGGTCTTCTATGGGGGGAGTAAGTCAGCTGTGATCTTCTCTCGTTCGCATGTCAACGGGCTGCCAGAGACGTACGCTATAGGTCTTTCGAGACTACATGCACATGGGTGGGATCCCTTAATTCCCGCGGACTCTGGGTCTATGAGTGTCTGCTAGGGGCGCCTAGATATCCATCACGAGGGGTGGAATCAGGGGTTCAACCTGCTGGTGGAAATGGGTGGGCATGCATTGTGCGGAGAAACACGGTTTGGCTTGGACCAACAACCGGGCCCCACACCTAAGTGGGAGTGGATAGGACCGTACGCCTAGTTGTGCAACGTGGTCGTGGTTCCAATGGGTAAAGTAACGCACCTCTGTAGAGTGTAAAAGGATGCGGCATGTTACCCCCTGTTCCGGGAAGGAGCTACGAACACCGCAGGAAAGGAAACTCCATGAATTTCTAGTCCTGTGAAGATCTGGCGGCATAGTTTTCAGAACTAAAAGCAACCTCTTGAAGAAAGATTAAAAAAACCTTGCATTAGCTTATGACGCTTTTGAGTCTAAAGCTGTAGTTAGTGCATCAAACTACCCACTATATATCATGAACTTGCTGAGTAACACTGACTCATTTATTCCCGTTTGACTCCTGCTTAGAGTTGAAGCCTGATGGAAGTCGTCACCATGAAGCCATCGCTACCTCCTGAAGTTAGGTGGAGTGATATATCACTTAGCCAGTAAAGCATCGTCATCAACAACACTGGTGGATGAGAATCTATCAAGTTGCCGGTGGAGTCCATTCTTGGACTTAGCTGTTTCAAGCCTTAGATTAGGGATGACATAAGCCGTAGTAGATTAGGTTCTGAGCTAGATTCATTCTCCAGATTGGAACTTTGAATTGCTTCTTTTGATGTTTCATTTGCAGGAGATCTTCTTGATTCATCAAAGAGATTCTCATGATTTTGTAATGAAGTTTGTATCCTATAGGTTTGCTTGGACCTACTGTGTTTCTGTTGTACCACTTTGAGAGATGTAATATTCAAAGATAAGTCCTTCTATGAGTATTATCTCATTGACTTGCGCACTACACATGCAGTGGTGTGCTCGGTCATCACAAAAAAAAAATAGGGACAAGGTTATTATTAACCATAATAAGAAGATCATCAACTCTCCCTAAAGGTTTCTTTCTAACATTATCAATACGACGAATATCTAAATAACAGTGCTCCAAAGGTGGAAAAAAACTATATCATAAAGTTTCTTAGGCATGACTGAGATACTAGCACCAAGATCACATAGAGAATTACAATAAAAATAATTCACCTTCATTTTAATGATGACTTCCCAACCATCATCTAACTTTCTAGGGATAGAGGCTTCACATCTTAATTCATATTCTCTAATTTGTACGAGAGCATTTGTAATATGTTTTGTGAAAGTCATATTCATAGCACTATCATTAGGAAAACTAGAAAGATTTTGTAGGTAATTAATTACTTAAGATATGTTGAAATCATCAAATTCAAGATCATTTTTATCAAAGGTAATGGGACCATTGTCTCCCATGTTTCTAAAAATTTCAGCACTTTTATCAGGAACAGTTGTAATAGTTTCAGGCAATTTTGAACGTTTAACAGCAGAAGTGGGAGTAGTGCCAATACCAATTACTTTAGCATTGATAGTAGAGGTTTACTAACATGAGAAGATTCAATTTTACTAGTGGTGGTAATGGTTCAAACATTAGCTATATTATTCTTTCTAGCTATTTCATCTTCTCTTTCCCATCTAACATGCAATTCAGCTAACATCCTAACATTGTAATCAATTTGAATTTGGATGTCATTCAAAGTTTTGCTTTCTTTAACATCAATAGTCATAACCTTTAGTTTCAAAAAATCAACATAAAGAGCAAGGCTATCAAATTTAGAAACAAGAACATAAATTTTGCCAAACTTTTGCTCAACAGATTTATTAAAAGCAGTTTGTGTACTAATTAAATTCTTAAGAATGTTCTCAATTTCAGAGTGTACACTTTTATTGTTGTTGTAGGAATTACCATAAGAATTGACATAACCATTATTATTATTATTAGGAGGATATGGCATATAATTGTTGCTACCAAAAATTATTCTTATAAGCATTGTTGTTGAAATTATTATTTTTAATGAAGTTCACATCAACATGATCTTCCTGAGCAACCAAATAAGCTAAAGGAACATTGTTTGGATCAATAGGAGCATGGCCATTCACAAGCATAGACATAATAGCATCACGCCTATCACTGAAGGAAGAGGTTTCTTCTACAGATTTTACCTTCTCACCTGGTGGAGCTCTCTCAGTGTGCCATTCAAAATAATTTACCATCATATCATCAAGAAACTTTGTTGCTCCAGCAGCTGAATCCAGAAGGTTTCTTGAAGAAAAATTCATTCCTGCATAAAAAGTTTGGATGATCATCCAAGTAGTCAGTCCATGAGTGGGACAATTCTTTACTAAAGATTTCATTTTTTCCCAAGCTTTAGCAACATGCTCATTATCAAGTTGCTTAAAATTCATAATGCTACTTCTTAAAGATATAATATTATCAGGAGGATAATATTTTCCAATAAAAGTATCTTTACATTTAGTCCAAGAATCAATACTATTTCTAGGAAAAGATAGCAACCATTCTTTAGCTCTCCCTCTCAAAGAGAAAGGAAACAATTTCAGTTTAATAATATCTCCATCTACATATTTATATTATTTCATCTCACATAGTTCAAAAAAATTATTGAGATGTGCAGCAACATCATCAGTACTAACACTAGAAAATTGCTATCTCATAACAAGATTTAATAGTGCAGGCTTTATCTCATAAAAATCAGCAGTGGGAGCAGGCGGAGCAATAGGTGTGCTAATGAAATCATTGTTGTTTGTTCTAGTGAAGTCACACAACTTAGTGTTCTTAGGGGTACTCATTTTAGCAAGATTAAAATCAGGATAAAAATAACAACTAGAGTAAGAACTAATTTTCGTGTGTTTTTGATAAAGATAAGCAAACAAGACAAAGTAAAATAAACTAAGCAAAACAATAACAAAGTAAAGAGATTGTAAGTGAGAGACTTCCCTTGCAGAAATCCTCTTCCTCTCCGGCAACGGCGCCAGAAAATATGCTTGATGGTGCGGATCTTGCACTCGTTGGGAGGACCCAAGAGGAAGGTATGAAGAGCACAACAACAAGTTTTCCCTCAAAAAGAAACCAAGGTTGAATCAACCATTAAGAGAAAAAATCACTTCCAAAGGTTGATGCAGCTGAGGTGGCAGGGAGCACTACCGGTTCAGAAGCAACGTGGAACCTACACAACACAATCAGATAACTTTGCCCCGACGAAACAATGAGGTTTTCAATCTCATCGATTTTGCTGAAAACAAAGAGGCTAAATGTATGGTCTGGAAAATAGTAGGAGAACAATAGTAACAATATGATAATAGTGATGGTAGTGGTTGTATTATCAGTATGAGGAAAATGGACCGGGGTCCATAGTTCACTAGAGGTGTCTCTCCCAAGACAGATAGATAGCATGTGTGGTAAACAAATTACACCTGAGCAATTGGCAGATATAAAGGCTGCACCGTAGTGCATAAGCATGACATGATGATTACTATGTGATTCATGCGGGCATTACAACAAGATACATAGACCATCATCCAACTGCATCTATGGCTAATAATCCACCCTCGGAATGTCATCCGAGCAAACCTTTGGTATTAAGTTGCAAGCAATAGATAATCACAGTAAGCAAAGTGTGTAATGTAAAAAATAACATCATCCATAGACAAAGCATTGTTGTTTTCTCCCTAATGGGAACAACACATCCCCCATTGCTTTACGTTTATTTTACTTGAGCATGAGTGAAAGGGAGGCATGAACCCACTATCGAGCATAAATACCCCCTCTTGGAGTCACTAGCATCTACTTGGCCAAAGCATCTACTCAAAACGGAGAGCATGCAAGATCAAAAATAACATACACATGAAAAAGAACGTGATAGACTGATAATCATTGGACATAGCATTCAATATTCATCGAATCCCAACAAACACAACATGTAGCATTACAATAAGATGATCTTCATCATGTAGGGAAGCTCACAAGATCTAAACATGAGGCATAAAGAGGAGAGAACAACCATCTAGCTACTGCTATGGACCCGTACTCCAAGGATGAACTACTCACACATCATTCCGGAGGCGGGCATGGTGGTGTAGAGCCCTTCGGTGATGATTCCCCCTCCCGGCAGGGTGCCGGGGAGAGCTCCAGAAGCCTCCTGAACTAGGATTGACGATGACGGCGGCTGCGGATATTTTTGGTGGAAAAGGCTCGGGTGTTTAGGTTTAACCATTCGAGGAGACTATATAGGCGTGAGGGCAACGTCGGTGGGCAGCCAGGGGGCCACACCACCCCTAGGCGCGGCCAGGGGGCCCACCCATGGTGTGGGGCCCTTGTGGCTCCCCTCCGGACTACTTGTGCGAGACGACTTTCTAAGACTTTCGGGCTTCGAATCGTCCAATTCCGAGAATATTTCCAGAAAAACTTTTCTGAAACTATAAACAGCAGAAAACAGGAACTTGGTCTGTCGCATCTTGTCAATAGGTTAGTCCGAGGAAATCGATAAAAATGGCATAAAGTGTAAAGAAACCATGTAGCATAAGGCATGAAAACAACATGGAACATCAGAAATTATGGATACGTTTATGACGTATCATCCACATGCCTTTTCAGGGATAGTCTGCGTAGGGTAGAAAATTAGAGGGTTGGCAATAATCCACCTACGAGTAGTTTGGGGTTTGCGTTCCGTGTGGCTGTACCTGACGCGTTATAATTGGCCTTTTGACCCATTCTTTCTATGAAACCGATACGTCTCCAGGACGTTTATTTTTAAAAAACATTCATAACAAATGAAATTCATTTATTTTGAAACGAAGTGAGCAGTACTAGCAAGCCATTTACTTCCACGTTGTAAGTTACTTGGTTGCATATTACCACTACAAGAAAGAGGTGATGGAAGCACTTTGAAGAGGGTAGGGGGAGAAGTGAAGAATCCAATCCCGCCAAGGCAGGGAGTGTTGGGCATATGCCCTAGAGGCAATCATGGATGATGTAATTCCCAATGTATTCATAAAGTTATTAATTTGTCCTTGTTTTGAACATCTGATAAATGTCATTGAATATGTGATTCAATTGTGGAACTATGTATTCATGTTGTTCATACTAGATTGTCCTTGGTCATCAAGGTTGTGCTGGACACACACCCTAGACTAATGTGAGTGTTGGCTGATGACACGGTTCCACTTGTCATGGGCATGGTGATGCCATTCCAACGATCAAGAACTTGGCTAAAGAGTTTAGCAAGTCGGACTGATCCATATTGAGATGCAACGAGCAAGTCGTCATTTGCATGTCTCAATCAATGTAATCCTTAGACCTGAGGTTGTCGCACAATCCGAGTTGTGGATCACCGACTTAGGTTCTGTCAAACGTTGTTCTGTGACAAGGCAGTTATAAAGGCAGAGTTCGGGTCGAATGAAAAGAAAACTGCATGATGTGGATAATCAAGATGGGATTTTGCCCCTCCGAATGGAGAGATATTCTCTGGGCCCTCTCGAGTGATATGATTCAGGAAGCATGGCCATGCGCGTCTCAGTTAAGTGTTAATTGTGTCTGTTGACTAAAGAGTTAGTCAGATGAATCACATATCACGGATCGAGAAGAGAGTCGAACTATTTAAGGGATGACGATAAATCGCCTATAGTTTGACAAGGTATATCGTGAGGCAAAAGGGACTAAGATGAATATCACATTGAAAGGTATGTCGTCATGACTCAATGGGACTTGGGAGTCGGCACGTTCTGCTAGGAGCCGCTACCGATTGATCGATTGAGAGTCGGACTCCAATCGTTTCCAAGTCGCCATGAGCCTGCAGGGTCGCACACTTAAGAGCGGGAGCAAATGTATTGGTTGGGTTGGACCCGAACCGGAAATGGACCGGGTTTTGTGAGTCGGACTCACAGAGGGAATGGGCCACAAGCGTTGTGAAGCCCACTACCACTCGCTATATAAAGAGGGGCGCAGGTTGCCCAGCGGGGACATTACTACTCTCCCAAGCGTTGGGAACCCTAGCCCCACTCAGTCCAGCCGTCGCACCAGACCTAGCAGTATGCCGTCGGAGCTCCTCCTCGTACGTGTGGATACCGGCAGATGTGCTGTACGTTCAGCACTTCGAGGATCGGCTGGATCGGATCGTGGGACTACACTGCCCCGACGCGCTGCATCGATAATCCGCAACCGCGCGTCTAGTGGTAATTATCGTGGCCTTCTACCTCGGCTAGATCTTAGAAGTACCGCGTAGGAAAAAGTTTTGTTTATCTCTACGCGTTCTAACAGGGAGGATGCGTGGAGGAATTTGTAGCAAAATTTCAGCAACAGACAAACATTTTGGGTACCCAGATTTTTGGCACCTAGACCACCCACATCTTTAGGAGTGCAGACTTTATCCCAAGCTACCAAACATTGAGCACCAAAGCAGCAGTCTTCTTGAGTCCAGAAGAAAGAGCGTCTTTTCGATCAAGTTGATGGATAGTACCGTTGGAGAGCATAAAGGAGGACATGTAGTACGTAGGGTGACTCTCTAGGACCGACGCGAGAAGCGCGAGGCGACCTCCTTTATTTAGAAGCGAGGCCGCACAACCGGAGAGATAGCGATCCGATTTTGAGAGGAGGGGAAGGAAGGCATTGGGTGCTAGTTTATGTGGAGACAAAGGGAGGCTGAGGTAGGTTTGGGGGAAAGTGGAAATGGAGGTCCCAAAGAGTGCAGCCAGGGAGTTTCCTAGGATGGGACAAACGTCGAGAGGGATAAAGGTCATCTTGTGAAAATTAATCGCAAGGCCCGTGTCCGAAGCAAAGTTGTCAAGAATACAACGAATTCGTTGGGCCGCAAGAGAGGAAGCAGAAGCAAGGATCCGAGTATCATCCGCCTATTGCAGAAGAGGGCAGTGCATATTAGGGTCCACGGGATGGTAGAGATTACCATGTGGGGCTTCGGAGATGATCATTTCCTGAAGCACATCCGCCACAATATTAAACAAGTAGGGGGAGAGGGGGTCTCCTTGTCGGAGACCATTTTTGCATTTGATCCATGGTCCAGGAACTCCGTTAAGGAGAATAGCAGTGGAGCCAGTAGAGAGGATATTATGGAGCCAGTAGCACCACCTAGGAGGGAAGCCTCAAACCTGAAGAATTTTGATCATGGATTTACATGTATACACTGAAACATGTTTACATAAATTAATATTTGGACAAATATAATTCTTGTATTTTGGAATGGAGGGGGTACATGGTAGAAACGCGTGCAGACATGGCGCCTGGCTTCCGACAAAGACTTGATAGGTTGGGCCTGCATGTCAGCCTTTTTCCATAACTTGTTGGTCGTTACAGCTTTGGACGGCTAAGGGAAAAACCCATTTTGCTCCTGACGAAGAAAAGCGATCCAGGGAGGCGACACATCAGGCCTCAACTACAACGTCCGCCGGTGGTCCCTGCCTCCGTTGGCCACTCCGGCGACGCGAGGAGGTGGGGACCGTGGCGCTTCGGCGCCGGTCTGTAGTTAGGGTTAACCTACTGCTTTCTTGGGGCGCCGTTGGGGTGGTGGGAGCGGCGTCCGGACAAATAAATCTGCCTCAACTCCAATCTCATACCTACGGCGACCTTCAGGGCGGCACCTCGGAGTTGATGGCAAAGTTTGCTGCTTGGTCCTTCAGATTAGCAGCTTGGTCTTCTCGCCGTTATTCAGATCTGGCGAGGTCAGTTTCTCGGTGTGTTGTTGGCGTTCGTAGTTATTCGCGACGGCTCTATCGGCCGGTGCGAGATGGTTTTTCTGGAGCGAGGATGCTGGTCCGGAGGTGGTGGATCTGCCGTTCCTCTTTGACTTCGTCGATGGGAGGCGACATATCTTGGTCCAAGACAGCACGGGGACGTCCCCCGGTGGACGTGCCACAGCGACATGTGCCTTGCTGCGTGCAGCGGGCCTGTTCTTTGACTCACAAAGCCTCGTTGGCGATGGTTCTTTCTCGGATCTTGCAATGTCGGAGACTCGGCGTTTCTTTCGGTGTTCGTCTCGACGGCGCTGGAGGAGAATGGCGGCCGCTCGCTACGGTGGTTGCAGTAAACCATAGGGGTCGTTTTGTATCTCTCGATCGTTTAGCGTTTTATTTGCAAATTCAATATAATCATTTTATCCCGATTTGTCTTTTAGTTTCCATATGTGTTGCACACTGTAACTTGATTTTCTATTAATGAAATATGTGGTTGCTCTAAAAAAAAACTTGTTGGTCGTTTCGCGGCAAAAGGTTGGGCCCGCCATTAGCCATTTTTTTTTTGATTTTACCTTTAGCCATTCTCGTGAGACACTACTTGGTGTTACCTGTAAACACTAGTACCTTTTCGTTAGTTGCTAGCAAACCGTCAGAAAAGGCCCAGCTCTTAGTGTTGGTTTTTGGCCTTCAGCAAATTATGGCATGTTAGCAGCAGATTGCCTATGAGAGGCCATTCGGGCCCCAAGCGATCCAATGGTTGCTCAGGCTATCCCCACATTCTCGATGTATTTTTTTAAACTTTTACCAGGTTTGTGTCATCATATAAACAGCCTGCTGAGGAATTTCTGGTGGGGAAGTCGTGATGGGAGAAGAAAAACATGTTGGGTGTCGTGGGAAGAGATGACTACACCCAAGTTTGTTGGGGCTTAGGCTTTCGTGACATTGAGCTTTTTAATCTAGCCCTACTAGCACATCAGGCATGGAGAATTCTGCAGAATACGGAAACTTTGAGTTCTAGAATTTTAAAAGCAGTCTACCACCCTGAATCCACCTTCCTTTAGGCGCAACTAGGAGCTCACCCTTCTCAAGTGTGGCGTTCAATCCTAGAAGGCAGGGAGTTGTTGAAACAAGGACTTATCAGGAGGATAGGCACAGGGGAGAGTACCCATGCTTGGAATGATAATTGGCTCCCCCGTGATAAGATGATGCGCCCTACAACGTGTAAGAAGGCAAACCCGCCAAGTTCTATGGCGGCATTCACTGACACAACAACAGCTACATGGAACTTACAACGGTTAGAAAAAATCTTTCTACCGATGGACATTGAGATAATCCGATCGATCCCAGTGAGTACAACTCCCTTTGACGACTATTGGGTCTGGCAACACGAACGTACGGGAGTGTTTTTGGTAAGGTCTGCCTACCGGATGCTTGTGAATGTCAGAACCAGACGGGAAGCTTGGATTGAGAGTAGAGGATCTTGCTCCAATCATAAGGAGGAGGAGAGAAGTTGGACTAGATTGTGGAAGACAAAAATTCCATCTAAATTAGAAGTGTTCATTTGGAGGCTAGCCAAATAATCTATCCCAACAAATGATGTTCGCCATCACCGAAACATGGCGAAAGATAGTTCTTGCTCACTCTGTGTCGAGGTGGATTCCTGGCGACACTCGTTGCTAGAGCGCACGATGAGCAGATGTGCCCGGGCTTTAGTACCAGAATCCATTACCCAACATATGGAGGCTACGAATGAACTCGATGCAAGGCAGTGGCTCTTCTCTATGATTGAATCCCTGAAACACGAAGAGCTAACGCGTTGTCTGGTTACACTTTGGGAAATCTGGTTTGCTCGACGTAAGGCAATTCATGAGGAGATATATCAGAGCCCGCTATCCACAAATGCTTTTGTGGAGTCTTTCCTGCGAGACTGAGAGCTTGGGTCGGCAAGACAGAAGAATAAAGATGTGAGTACCAACACACCTGCTACGAATGGCAGATGGATAGCTCCAGAGGCGTGCATAGCAAAAATAAATGTGGATGCATCCGTAAGTAAAACGGGGATTGCTGGAGCAGTCTCCGCTGTATGTCGGTCACCAGAAGGAAGGTTCTTGGGTGCCTCATCAGTGGTGCTCCAAGAAATAAATGATCCGACAGTTCTTGAAGTAATGGCAGTTAGAGAGGCTGTCTCTCTCACTAGATCTCAATCTCTCCAAGATAAAGATAGCTTCAGACTGTTTGGAGGTGATTAATAGCCTGGATGGAAATTATATGGGAAAATTCAGTGGTGTGGTAAAAGCGATAAAATGCAGAGAAGGTTATCGAACAAGGAAGCACATAACCTTGCTAGGTCTTCTGTTTCCCTTCAGTTAGGTCGTCATGTCAGGATGAATCTACCGGACGTTTTTTTGTATCCCTTTTATTATTTCTGATTAATAAAGATGCGGCCTGTTTTCCCTCAAAAAAAAAAAATGACACGAGTTTGGAGTTTGGAGTGCATCAGACCGGTTTGTATACTGGGGCGAGCTCACTCAAAGACATTCATGTTACCCTAACCAATGGGCTTGTGAGACGGGCGTGCTATGTGTGTTATCTTTCACACACCCGTGGGTCTGGCTTGATTCATTGTCGTGTTTCAGATCCAACAGCTAGTTGCATGGATATTTCTATTTTTTCTTTATATTTGTCGAGCGTCTGTGTCGTGCCGTCTCGTCGCCATCAAGGACGGACGATAGAGGAACACGTGTGATTAGTGTTTGCCGAGCATTGTTCTTTGCTGAAGTTGATCTTGATAATTTGCCGACGGCTGTCCTTTACTCCCAGCTTTTGTTTAACTATGCTGAGAATGTTGTTTTTACATGCCATCTTTGGCGGAAATCACTAAAAAAAATGAAAACCTCTTTAGAAGGAAAATCGTGCGCGACGCGTCAAGTGTCACGTTTTCTTTCTCTTTTTTTTTTCTTTTTTTTCGTGCGTTCTCGACATGCTAAGTGTCGATTCCTACTCTACACCGTTTTGGTGGGTGACTGCATGTATGATAGTCGTGGTTAATTAGAAACAGATATTGGTTTGTCACCACAATGCCGCCGGACCTAGGGGTGGGGCTGTGCCCACCCAGAAATGTGGATAATTTATTTATACCTCTGATTTTCTAGCCTAGTTAACTTAGAAACAGAAATTCCAGCCTAGTTAGCCCGGAATTGAAGAACTTAGTGATGATGCTAGCTAATTCTTGCCGATGAGTCTATAATACTCCTTCCATCCACTTTTATAAGGGAAAACGCTAGAGAACGTCCGGGGGATTGTGCGTTCCGTGCCCCCGGACTCTACGCTTGACACGCGTTCTCTACGTGGACCATTCTCCTCCAAGCAAAAAACGTTATCCGTTCGCCCGCGGCAGTTTTGCTTCTTCTTCCACGGATCGGAGACGGGGAGAGAACCGGCGCCCCAATGCAAACTCCACACGCCAACACCGTGACCTGCCATGGAAACCACCGGACCTCCATGAGACCACGCCGCCGCACCGCCGGGAGCGGCCGCCCGCGCGCCGTCGTGATGCTTTTCCGCTGCCGTCCCGCCGGAGGAGAGGAGTCCGCGTTGTGGCCGTGCTGCTCCTCGCCGCCGATCTCACCGGGCTCATCGGCCTCGGCGGGGCAGTCTCCGCCGTCTTCACCGCCGTCCTCCTCGTTCTCCTCGCGGCCCCCGCTGCCGTGCCGCGCACGTGGCCTGGAGGTCCTGGATGAAGACCCGCAAAGCGGCCAACGCCGACGTCGATGTTGCCGAGGAGGAGTCGACCGCACCGCCCTCCTCTGCTCATGTGGAGGCCGCGACGCTGCAGCTCCCATGGAAGCCGCCCCTCCTCTGCTCCAGTGGAGGCCGCGCCGCTGCTCTTGGGGGCGACCGTGCCGCCGTTGCTCCGTGGAGACCACCGGGTAGCTGCGCCTCTGCAGCTCCAATGGAGGTCGCGCCGTGCTGGTCGAGGATGCTAGCTTCGGCAATGGCGGTGCTCCCACTGGAGCTGCTCGAGCGCCTCCACCATGGAGGACACACGACGGCGGTGCTACAAAAGGAGGGCGCCGGTGCTCCTATTTGCAGGACGGAGTTGCTCTCTGGGACCGCGGCAATGCTCCAATTTTTCTTTTTTGCTACAGACTCGTCTTTTTTTTTTGCTATTCTTTGTCAGATTTTTTGCTACGAGAACTACGGCGATGCCCAAATTTTGCTATTATAGAATAATATTTATGCTACAATAATTCTTTTTTTTTGCTATAGTAGTATAAATGTTTTGCACACGGAGAGTTCGCCAGCGAGAGTCTCCCGGCGATGTCTCCGACGAATTAATTTTGCTACAGTAGCACGATTTTTTGCTACAGTAACTCCGGCGAGGTCTCCGGCGAACTCTCCGGCGAGGTCTGACATTTTCTTTATTTTTTTGCCCAAACCGTTTTTTGCTACATAGGAGCAAAACCGGGGTTTTTTTTTTGCTACATAGAGCATATAAAGATTTTTAGGCAAAAACTGCCACGTGTCAGCACGGGGATGCGGGGATGAAAATGTTTCATCCCCGGGGACGCCCAGCACTGCCCTTTTATAAGGCACACTACTTAGCATTTTAATTTTAACCACATACATAGTAAAATAAGTTAATCTATGTATTAAATAATCTAGATTCACTCGTTTAGAATATATATGGTCAAAATTGAAGTGGAGTGAATGGAGGGAGCATCATATATCCATTTGCTATTTCGATTGTTTATTTAGGGACTTTCAATCGTTGTGCGGTTTTTTTTAGAGTGTGTCTATCCTCCATTTTTTCTGGCTCCACCGCTGCATACATGTACGTCCTGTTCCTGTAGGTACACGGCTGAACCCAAGTCACGGTCACATGGTACGTGAATGTCTCGATCTGACACGTGCTCCAGGGGGCCATGGAAAAGTCTCCTGGTTCCTAGCCACCAGCTTGTCACGCTCAATTATAATGTAAGCACTAACACGTTACACAGAGAACTTACCTACTGATTGATGGCAATGTGACACGGAGAACGTACCTACTGATTGATAACAAATTCACAACCATTTCGCTCCGTTTCAAAATACTTGAGTGGATATAGACCATTCCTTTTTATCCAGATACACTTATTTGTGAGTTAAGTATTTGAAACAGATGGAGTAACTGCTAAGACTAGTCACACCGGAGAGTAATACTAGTCTACGTTACTATTCTCACAATGGGTAGTAATATATTTGTAGTATCATATAATACTGTATTTATTATTTTGTAGACTCATCTTGTGGGTTGCGTTATGTTATGATATCTATATATCTATGATACGATCATCATCTCTATCATCATTAATTGCACCGTCACCTTATCTTTTTGCCAACATGGTATCTATGATACTAGCTAAGAGCATGTCTAACAGACCCCCTATGTTTTCACCCCTTAAGATGCGTGTAGAGGGGCCTGTATGCACATTTCGCCGGCCAAAAACTCGTGCGAGCTAGCAGACCCACTACCCCCACCCCGTAAAACAGAATATTCTGTTTTACGGGGTGGGGGTACGGGGTCTGCTAGCTCGCACGAGCTTTTGGCCCCTCAGAAAACAGGGTTTTGGACATTTTGCATATCAACGCAAAATCTCACATTGCATAAAATTATCAAAGCACACAATAATAATCTTAATTATTACAATCAATGTTTCACACAAATAAAATGTTCAAAGCACACAATAAAAATCTTAATTATTACAATCAATGTTTCACACAAATAAAATGTTTTCCGAACTGCCAATCAATGTTTCACACATAGAAGAAGAGAAAATGAATCATTGGCCATGCAACTGCCAGTGGTGATCGATCAGATCTTGGGTGAGCTGGTGATGAGTCTCAGCACATTCAATGCCGCGATGCCCTGCAAGAAAAGCTTCAAGCCGATCAGGGTTTCTCTCGGGCACCACTCGGGTGCCAACATTATCATAGAAACATGGCAATCTTAACCCCCTCTCATTTTCGATGATCATGTTGTGAAGAATCACACAACATGTCATGATGTCGACAAGAGTCTCCTTGTCCCAAAACCGTGCAGGACCCCGAACAATGGCAAACCTTGCTTGCAAAACACCAAAAGCTCTCTCAATATCTTTGCGAGCAGACTCTTGTTCTCTTGTGAACTTTGCTTCTTTTCTTGTCAAAGGCCTATCATTTCTCTCTTTAATTGCCTTCACAAGAGTTGCATAGTCAGGGTAAATACCATCTGTGAGATAGTACCCCATGGTGTACTCATTGTTCATAACTTTGTAGTTGCAAGGTGGTGCGTCACCCCTAATTATTCTTTTAAATAAAGGGGATCTATTCAAGACATTAATGTCATTGAGTGTCCCCGGTAGTCCAAAGTATGCATGCCAAATCCACAAATCTTGGGATGCCACAGCTTCAAGCACAATGGTAGCATCACTGCTTTTTCCACAATACATTCCATGCCATGCTTTTGGACAATTTTTCCATGTCCAATGCATGCAATCTAGACTACCAAGCATCCCAGGCCACCCTCTCTTTTCATTCATCTCCATGAGTCTCTTTGTATCATCCTCATTTGGAGCTCGGAGATACGTCTCGCCATACAACTTGATCACCATCTTGGCAAACATACGCACACAATCAGTGGTTGTTTGTACCCCAATGCGAAGGTACTCCTAAGTATAGTCCGCAGGGATACCATATGCAATCACCCTCATGGCAGCTGATATTTTCTGATATGGGCTAAATCCCATGACTTGGGCGGCATTCCTCCGTTGCTTGAAATAATCGGAATTTGCTTCACAGTCTTTCACGATTTTGGTGAACAAACTCCTACGCATGCGATATCTCCTACGGAAGAGACGGGGGGGGATAGGTAGGTACCTCGGCAAAATAATCTTGCCACAGCTGTTCGTGGCCGAGCGCGCGGTTCCGCGGGATACATATGCGGCCCATCGTGGAACCTTTTCTCTGATCTAGCAGCTTCGTGCGGTCTTCGAGCTCCTTGATTCGGAAGAGGTACTGCATCATCTCCATGTCGTCGTCGCTCAGCAGCTCGTCGAGGTCCGAATCCCCCGATGACCAGCTCAACGAATCATCGGAATGCTCCACATCATCCATAGTCGCGTCCGCAGACATCTACGACGGTGAAGCAGAGATCAGGCCCCGCGGAACGGCGAAATCGAAGAGGAACGCGGCACGGGGAGTACTCACCGTGGGCAGGCGGCGGAGATGCACGCGGCGCTGCGAGTCGAGGGGCGCCGAGGTCCGCTGGGGGTCCGGCGGAGGTGCGGCGGGGTGCGGCGGGGACCGGCGGATGTGTGGCGGCTCGGAGGCGACCGGATCTACGCGGCGGCGGCTGGCGGCGGGGAGGAGGAAAATGGCGTTCGCAGCTGAAACTTCAGCGCGCCCTAGCTCGCACGAGGTAGAGGGTTGGCCCTGTACATCTCCTCCCGACCCGCACATGTAGGGGTCGACGGGCCGCCCCCTACCCAAACTTGTAAAAAATCGTCCGGGGTGCCCGATTTAGGGGGTCTGCTAGATAGCCGGGTAGAGCCCAAACCCGTATATCAGCGGTTATTATACGGGTTTGGGCCATTTAGGGGGTCTGTTTGACATGCTCTAAGATACCCCACTGTGAGTAGTCTAAGTATACATAACATGTTTTTGTCATCAAACCAACGATGCATGGTCTCCGCCCACAGGAAATAGTGCTGGACTGCTGCTGATAAACATCGATGCTGCAATTTTTGTCCACTCTGGACAAGCTGGTTTTGGAGTCGCTTGATCATCAACGAAAGGTACAGGCTGCAAGTTGAGGCGCCATGATGTACGATCTAGCGAAAGTGGCAGAAGCCCTTGTTCTGCGGATGGGTCTCGCCTTTGCCAATAGTTCAGGTTTCACAGGGTTCAGGTGGCTCCCTTCCACTGATAAATAAGGTGCAAAGTTCATAGTTTGACAAGTCCTCAATTCGAGCCATTGTCCAAAATATGAAGAATAGATCGAGCTTTTAATTTTGTCCATGTAAAATGGTGTAGTAATGTGGGAGCCCGCGTTCTTCCCAAGTCTACAGAACGAGACGTTGAGTCCTACTGGTATAACAAGGCACCTCAACTACACCCGTGGTGACGCATGACTTTTTCCTAACCTAGCCGCCGCCGGGAGCTTGGTGACTAGAGAGAGGACCTTTTACCCCCGATCTCCACCGGCCACGGCGTTGGTCCCCTCTCCCTCCGACTGTTGCTCCGGCGGCAGAAGAGAGGGGGGACCTCATTCCTCCGTTCTGTAGTTAGGGTTTGGTTTTGTAGGTTGAGGTGCGTCGTTGGGGTGGTGGGAGCGGCACTTCTACGAATAAATCTGTCTCAACTCCACTCCCACACCGATGGCGTCCTTCAAGACGGCATCTCGGAGTTGATGACATCGTATGTTCGCCGATCTTTCAGATCGGTGGCGTTAGGGTTCATGGATGGCATCGACGAGGCGATGGCCGCGATCCCATCGGGTGTGTCTCTCCTTTTGTTCTGTCTCTGTTGCTGCGGCGTTGTCTCCGACGTCATGGTGGAGCAGGGAGGATTTGTCATCCGGGAGTACACACAGACGGCTGCCTGCGCAGTTAACAGCTGGAAGATGGTGTATCTTGTGCTGGGTTTGTGGATGGAGGCTGGCAGTTCTGGTTTCTTCCTTCGATGTTGTAGTCGTACGGGGATGTCAGTTCTGGAGTTCGATGACGTGTCCGGGGACACGTTGCCCCGGTCTGATTCGTTCAACGACAATGGTTTTGCTTCTGGCAAACTATTTTGGAGGTCCGTAAAGCTGCATATCAGCGATGGAGCCGCGTCGAGCTCGAGTGAAGAGGTGATTTGTCTTCTCTCTTGGTGGTCACTTCGGTGGTGTCGAAGGAGATGGACAGGCGCTGGTATTTTGCATAGGATTATACTATCCTTTCAGTACTGTAATGTCGGTGTTTACGTGTCTTGTAACCAGATATTTATCTTATGAATGAGAACGTATTACCTTGAAAAAAAACAAGGCACCTCAACTTAGGATTATGATTTGTAACGAGAAGCTTATGGGGGTGGATGTAGGGCAGCACTAATATATGAAAACTTTATATTTATGCTAGTACGACGGAGAGATATAAGTCCCGGGGTCATACCGATACAGACACAACATATTGTTTTCACACATACAAGCAGGTATAGAACGATATATCTACCGAGGGCCAGCATTTGATCTGATATGTCCATTATTATGTATCAATACGAAGACGGATAATTCTTGCTAAAAAACAAATGTTAGAAATAATAGGAATATACGACTTCATCAAATTATCAAAATCATCCATAATGATCCATAGATAAACATGCATAATGTAATTTTGTACTATGTTAGAGTAAGTGTTTCGTCACGAGTTTTTATTATTTTATGTCATAATTGAGTACTTAATAAAGTTTGAATCATATATCTTTTATGCTCAGACACTAACACTGTTCATTTTCCGATACGCGAACGCTAAACCGATATAAACCCGATATCCAATATGTAAAACTTCGTACTAATGTAGCATCAAGTTGCATCGCACATGTCCTGTCAGGTGGTGGTCCTTGGTAATGCCACCCCATATTGTACAAGGGATCCTATGTACAAGGAAACAAACTTGTAGAGGAGAGTGATCTCTATCGATGATATATAATCAGATTGCTTCCTATGTATGTCAATGGGGTCGCTAGCTAGCTGGTCCCGAAATGATATTTCCAGGACACTATAAGCATAATTTCCATGGCATCCATCAATTATTGCGAGCGAAAGGCCGTGTTTCCACTTTCCAGCAAGCTAGTGGTCATGAAATTGTCGTTATTGCGTACATACATGACAGACCGTGATTCGAAAAGTATCGTGATATTGTCGGGGTAGGGGCCGAGCTGGGCTGCCCAGCAAACAAGCCGTCAGGCTAGATTAACAATCGGCGTACACGGCTACGCTAACGGCTTTTATGTCGGCATAGGTATACATGGCTACCCCGACGGCCCATGTTTTTATTTCAATTTTTATTTAATATGGAATAATTCATATCTTTAAATTCGTAAATCAAAATTTAAAAAAATAAAATATCTTAATCGATTAGAAAAATGAGAGGAATCCAAATATGAAAACTATATCATTTTTTGCACAATATTTTTTGTACGTACTTGGTTAACAAAAAGAAGTCATTTTTCCCACTTAGAAACAGGAAAATAATATTTATAACTATTTTTTTTTGAAAACTCTCTTCGAAACCATTGTTTCCTATACCAAGATATATCTCTTTATCGAATATGAGAACTTTATCACAAAGTATACCGTTTGAATTGATTTAACTTAGTCATTTGGCTTGAAACTTATAGATGTTTATACATGATAGGCCTTTTTATGTAGATTTTTTTTTATTTTTTAAAAAAAAATCAAGTTTAACATTTTTCATAGCAACAAGTACAGATAAATTGGACTCCATGGCAGAGGAAATCTTTTTAGACGTTTTTTTCACTTTATTTGATTTTTTCTTTAAAAATGGTCAAAATGATCAATATGACTATTCATCAAAAGTGGTCACATTTTCCAAAACTATTGATGTTTTTGTGATATAATCACTAGTTGTGTACTTTAAAATGATTTTCTAAAAAAATTCAGACCAAACTATCAGACACATGTAGTTCAAATTTGGAAAATGAGCATAAACTCATTTAACTAGGCGGAATTAGATAGAAATCAAGAAAATTTCTAATACTTTGGGATTATCTATAAAATGTGGACTATTCTTTGTGAGAATTAGTTGGGTGCCATTTTGCACGGTATTGTTTCTACTTGGTTAAAAAAAAGTCATTTTTGCCAATTAGAAAAAGGGAAATTATATTCATAAAAATAATTTGAAAATTCCCTTCAGAACCATTGTGTGATACACCTATTTGTCGAATCTGAGAACTTTATCACAAACTATACCATGTGAATTGCCATAACTTGCTCATTTTTTAAACTTATAGATATTTATACATGATGTCTTTTTGTGAAGATTTTTTTGAACCATTTATAAAAGATCAAGTTTATCATTTTTCCTAGACAATAGTACACATAAAAGGACTCTATGCGAGAGAAAAAATTCCATAGATTTTTTTTGAACCGCCACTGCCACTGCCCACGCAACGTCACCACCCTCGCCTCACCATGTCCACCTCGATGGGATCCTCGAGCCAGGGAGAAGGTACCCCTCCTCCTCCCTATCTCTCCGTTCTCTCTCTTTTGACACTTACAGAGGCATGGGAGATGGTACTACCGCTAATGTCTAACCTAGACGATTCTAGGGTTGAAACATAAACATTCTAAGAACCAATCAAAAGCTGCTATATTGAACAGAGCATTTAAATAGAGATTAGGAAACAAATCTCAGACTAGGAATGACCCTCGGTTACATGAACTTCTGCAAGAGACTCCTGATTTACATGTATTGGAGATCCCATTTTCAAAACTAGAAATTGACACGGTGATTAAAGAACTGCCCCCAAATAAATCTTGTGGTCCGAATGGTTTTAACACTTCCTTTGTTAAACACTACTGTAAAATTATCAAAGAATATTTCTATCAACTTGGGGAGAATTTCTATGAAGGAAATGTTAATCTGAAGAGTATTACTTCCTCCTTCAGCACTCTCATTCTTATGAAAGAAGCCCCTATTCGACCGATTGACTTTAGACCCATATCCATGCTTAATTGATCAATTAAAATTCTCACAAAGCTACTAGACAACACACTTCAAAAAGATCTGCCAAATTTTTTCCATGCTAATCAATGTGGTATCCTCCAAGGAAGATCAATCCAGGGTTGCCTCCTATGGGTTTACGAATATTTAATTCAATGTGACAGATCTCATAGCCCAAGTGTTTTGCTGAAATAAGACACTTTTGACATGTTGGACCATAGCACCATTAAGGAAATTTTACTTGCCATAGGATTTGGCCCCAGGTGCATTAAATGGATGGAAATGATTTATTCCAGAGGATTTTCATTTGTTCTTCTAAATGGAATTCCAGGAAAAGAATTTATATGCAAAAGAGGGGTCGGGCAAGGAGACACACATTCTCCTTTGTTGTTTGTATTGGCTGCATAATTACTTCAAACAATTTTCAATGAAGCAATGACAAACAACTTGATCATACCTCCTTTAGTGTCTGCAGCTTGTCTAGATTTTCCCATCATTCAATATGCAGACAACCCCGTGTTGTCCATCCAAGCATTCCCTAGGCAAATCCTCCATGCCAAAAATCTGCTAGAGCATTTTGCTGAATTCACAGGATTAAAGGTGAATTATGAGAAATCAATGATGGCTCATACTTATGGATGTGCTATAGGTGACATTCCTTTTATCTATCTTGACATGCCTTTGCGCCTTACCAGACCTAGAATTGCTGCTTACTCACCATTCGTTAAGAGGATTCAACAAAGACTTCCATGTTGTTCCTCCTTTCTCACTTATGGCGAGAAAATACAATTCGTAAAATCAGTTTTTACTAGTATGCCAGTATTCTACATGTGTACCCTTGAGATTCCCATCACAGTGTTTCAGCAAGTCGAAAAACTCATCAAGCACTATTTTTGGGGAAAATATGGAATGAAAGATAAAGGTATAGTGCTCACTTCTTGCGAACACACATCTATGCCTAAGAATAAAGGGGCCAGGAGTGATGGATCTTGTGATACATAATAAAGCTTTGTTACTCAAGCAGCTCAATAAATTCTTTTAACTCCCAAGATTTGCCATGGGTTAAGCTCATTCAAGAAATATACTAAAATAAACGTTCGGTGATAGAACCGTGGGCTCCTTTTGGTGGAGGGACTTCATCAGTTAACTAGATCATGATGGCGCGCGTTGCCGCGCCCATCTATTTTGTGAAAACAATGAAAGGAATATTTCAAAAATGCTGACCATACCAATATCTATGTTTATTTTCAGCAATTTAAATTTTATCTCTAAAAAGCATGCGGTGAAAATTATTAGAGCCAAACTGAGGTTGTACCTCAAGCTTTATCCATCATAAGGATAGAACATTGCCAGCTTCTAGCGAAATCAATGAGAGTCTCAACATGGTATTATCTAATTAAAATATCATGAGAGTAATCTGTTTTGTAAACCTTGTTCTACTTCTTCTCATAACTCTTCTCCTTAATTAATGAATGGTTGAAAATCTTTCGCCACCCTTAGTCATAATTATAATAATTAAATACAAAGCATTCCAGCTGCACGTACTCGGCATTTGGATAGTAGATTAAACATGCCCAGAGCATGCCAAGAGAAGGCAATCAACATAATGCGTAGAGTGTACAAACTGGCTTGCATGTAGAGTGTACAAACTGGGTCTACGCAAGTATTTCAACATCTACGACAGTTTGTACACCGTAATTTTTTTCCAATCTTTTGCTATTATTAAGCCATATTGAAATATTTGCGTAGAGTGTACAAACTGGCTCTAAGCAATAGCAAGCTACTTTTTTTTAGGGAAATAGCCAGCTAGTTGATGTTCCGCTGATTTGGAAGGACATATCAGTAGAAGGAACTTCTGTATAGATCATACATTGTCTGCTTTCAGTTACGAAAAATGTCATCGATATTCATCATATCCACTCGCAACTGAAGTTAAGCGGCATAATACACAGGTGACGTGTAAATACAGCAGGAATTAAAGCATTAAAATTTAAGGAAATGTCACATGGGTACCTAAACCATAACGCTGTGAGAAAGTAGATAACTTCATGTCTACTTTATCAGTAACCAAAGAGTATACCGTATACATCTTTATTCCAAATCTAAATATATAAGAGGAAAACAACAAAATTAGCATAATGTCCCTTTTGTTGACTGAAGTAGACATGATTAGCAAATATCACTGCTTAATTCATCAGGAGAAGAATATATGTTATTTTAAGTAAAGAGGGTTGTATCATAAATCTCACATGATAATGGTGCAGCAAGTGATGTAGCACAACTCCCAATCTGCAGCAACCTTGAATGATTTCAGGGAGCTGCTTGGACACACTAATATCTCCGGCCACCATGAGACCCCAGAACTACAGAACTACAGCCTAGCAATCTAAATAAAATACTATTGGAAACACTAAATAGGAACTAAAACAATCACACAATCACTAATTTAACAATAGCACATTAACCAGTCGGGATTGGATTTTAGAACTAAGGATTCACCTATTCTGGAGAAGATGAAGCAACAAAGTAGAATGAGTGTGGTCGATGTCCCATTGTTGAAGTCACCGCTGTCTGCATCCATATCGAATTCAAGCTCTAATCACGGCCCTCGACTGGATCTCGTTGCCAGTGTTATTTATAGGTTTACCCTGAATCACTGGATAAAGAAACAAATAAATTTGGTAACAGAAATACCATATACAAATTAAACTTCTAGTGGCTAGCTACGTTTGAATTGAGGTAAAAGATCTGGGCGCCACTGTTGCAGATCAAGATCTTGGGAGTGGAGTCGTTTCCATTGAGGATTCCACCCCATGGAAGCTCATCTCTGCTCTCCTAATCGGTGTTTCCGCCTCTCCTCGGCTCGACCGCTGCCTGCTGCTGGTACATGGGAGAGGGAGCGTTGTCCACCTGGAAAAGGGGAGCTGAGCAGCAGAGGAACAAGAGGCGGCCACAACTTTTGACATCGCCTACAGGCTACAGGAGTGAGGGAACGATGATTTTTTGGGGAGCCGACGATTAGCGTACCTCCATCCGTCAGGAATCCGGCACATAGATTGCGATGGCTCCATGTTCTTACCCACGCCTCCAAAAGGCATCCGCTCCTCGGCTATCCTTCTATCTAAAACGGAAGCCTGAGATTTTAGTTTTTACCTCCATTATCTTGTTGCTCTCCGATGGGGTCATGGGGATGGTGGAGACGGTGACAACCTACTTGGGAGGATTGCGATCCGAGAAGCAAGGAGCGGAGAAGGCAAACCATAACGAGGCTATGGGGTCGGCTTCTAGACGAGTCGGGATATAGAATGGGCTTTAACGGGATTTTGAGGCCCATTAACCACATCGGTCCAAATTGATCGCGAGAGTAGCGTGCTAGGGACAGCTCGCCCAGTGCGGGAGTTAGATTCGCATCTGACGGACAAAAACAACCAGATGGTGCAATCCAACGTCTAAAAGCGCACAGGTCGTGAGAGGCCTCCTCTTTGCCTCAGTTTTAATATCCCTAATTTCCTATCTACAAAGAACACACCACTTGCCCGATTGGAAAAGATAATTCAATTTTAATGTGGAAGAATTGTTGGAACAATCCGAGCTGTGAAAAGAAATACCCTCAGCTATACTATTTTTATAGAGTCGAGAATCAAAGCACCAGGCAATATTTAGAGGCCGGGAATATTGATGCAAATTTCCTTACGCCCCTATCCACTGAAGCGTACCAGCTATTGCGGGTGATTCTAAACTATTTCCGAAACATTCAGTTGAATACTGAACCGGAGAAGTGAACTCTCAGCACCAATTCTGCCAAATTTTCCACAATGGCAGTGTTTCTCAAGTCAGGCCCTAGAGCACCAGGCATTTACATGCAGATGTGGAAAAGTGCAGTGATTCTAAAATACAAAGTTTTTTCTGGGTCATATATATATTAAAAGACAGAATAATTCCAGAGCATTGCTTCAACGAAAATCTATGATCATTAATTCCTTCATTCTCATGTCCACTTTGTAACTCTGAGCAGTAGGAAACCATTCTTCACTTATTCTGGGACTTCCCTGTCTGGATTGGAACTCCATTCAGCTGGCAAAAAACATAGGCACATCTTTCTCTAAAGAATGTGGTCTGGCAGTTGATGCTCTCCTCGAAAGATTGCCTTAAACATCATCATCATGGTTTGTTGGAACATTTGGAGGCAATGAAACGGTCAAATCTAGAAAGCTCAAGGTCTTCTATTTGTACATGGAGACTCCTTCTGAAAAAATGATCTCTTGGTAATATTTCATCGCCTTAAACCTAAACATAAGAGTTCTCTATGAGAATGGATTCAGTCTAATCTTCATCAAGTCAACTAATTCTGTTACAATGTTACAAAAACTGGTATTGGATAGAGCAGCTCATGTTGTATGAAACTTTGTAATTTTGTACATATTTATTAATGAAAATTTACCGTAGAATAATTTGTTCTATGGTCATGGGCTAAAAAAAAATAGATAAAAAAGAATGTGAGGACGGATGGATTCTATTTATAAGGAAACAAACATGTAGGAGGAAAGTGATGTTTGTCGAAAAAAAAATACGAAAATGATAATGTACAGACCAAATTGCCACACCATTGGGGTCGCTAGATAACTGGTCCCCAGCTGATATTTCCAGGAAACTAGAGTACTCTCGATGGCATCCATGCATTGTGGTCGAACGGCTAGGTTTCTACTTTCTAGCTAGGTAGCTGGCTAGTTTCCAACTATGTCATGCGATTGTCATCGTCAGGTACGTACAAGACAGCCCGCGTGTGAAAAGCATCGCGACATAGCATCAACTCAACTTGTATTTATGCAACTAGAGTCGCTGCCTCAGATATATTTGTGACAGAAGAGGCTGCGCTACAGGAGCTGAAACTTCGGACGAACCGCAACCGGGACCAGCATCCGAAAGCTTTGCTCAAAGACGTATGTAGCCCCAGTATGTGCCCGCTGCGACAGGTGGGAGTAGAGATCGGACCTGATGTCGGACTAGATCACCGGCCATATCAGCAAAGGATTTTCACGCCCGTTTTTTCCTCTGCCGCTATGCTACAACATCAAAGAAAGATGTTGAATGCCAGCTTCGTCGAATAAAAGGTGTAGTGGTCTTGTTAAAAAAAAATTTAACTGTGCTACTCCCCTTTCCATTACTCACATAACGGAAATACAAAGTTCACTACAAAAACCAGCAGAGGGACAGGAAAGTGGAGTAGAGAACAGAAGGAAAATGAAACAAAACCGTAGGAAAGCCCGCTGTGTAACCTCGGCATCGAGGCAACACTACGGGGCAAAAAACCTACCCCTACACTACGAGTTCACCACACAAGGGTACCAACAAAGCCAGCTCAGCTAAAGTGCAAAATACACCCCACCACAGGGGGCCAACAGCAACGACACATTAGAGACAACAGTGCCACCACGCAGAACGATACCAAAGACCACAAAACCCCAGCCAGCGATCTTCAGCTTCCAGTGATCTTGAGCATCCTCAAGCTTTCTCCCGCCGTAGACCTTGCACCTTCTGCAATCGACGCTAAGCGAGCCACCTTGTTCATCAGCTGATTTGCGCCACCAATGATCGCCGCGCGGTCTTCTTCAGCATATAGACCTGCCCAATAGCGTAACAGGGAACACACATAGAACACGGAAGCCAGGGGAGATCTCAGCACTAAATTATCAAACGTAATCCTATTTCTCATAATCCAGATAGCCCAGCGAATTGCTGCCAAAACCAACATATGATACCGCGACCCAGAAGGGAAAAAAGCATATAGCCACGCCAGACATTGCCACAACGAATTAGGACAGCAGTCTGCGCCCAGCATCGAACCAAAGCACCCCTAAACCACCCTCGCATGAGAGCAGGTGAAAACAAATTATGAGAATTTTCCATTTGATCACAAAAAGAACAAACAGGGTTCCCATTCCATTTTCTCCTTTTCAGGTTATCACGCGTAAGAACGGCGTTTTGAAACAACTGCCAGAGGAAAAACTTAATCTTTAAGGGGATTTTTGCTTTCCAAATCCGCTTGTTGTTAGAACCAGCAATGTTCTTCTCAAGTTCCTGATACATAGATTTGGTGGAGAATTTTATGTTGGCCGTAAGGTAAGGCTCCAGGTAACCACATCTTGCTCACTCGATGAATTTCCATTGTTCAACCAAATGATCATTAAACCTCCGTCGAAAAGGGACATCAAAATCGCATGCTAACACTTTCTCAAAGGTCCAGTCCTGTCCCTGACAAATGTCAAAAAGCATAGGATACGACACTGCCAGAGAACGATTATTCAGCCACCCATCTTTCCAAAAACGCACCAGGTTGCCCTTTTTTAACATAATATTCCTACCAAGGAAATAGGCCTCTTTAACCTTCAACAGGTTTTCCAAATGGGGGAGTCAGTCACCCTAAGTTTCACATTAGCCACAGTTTTATTTCTAAGGTATTTTGCACGAACAATTTGTTGATATAAGTCGTCCTGTGTCTCAAGTTTCCACCACCACTTGCATAAGAGACTAATATTTTGTCTCCTTGGGTTCTTCACCCCCAGACCGCCTTTATTCTTCGATCTACACAACCGAGACCATTTGACCATATGATACTTTTTCTTGCCCCTCTTCCCGAACCAAAAAAAAATCCTACGATGCTTATCAAGCTTCTCGATAAGGCCCTTGCTAAGTAAAAACATCGACATATAGTAATAGGGAACACCCGAAAAACTCTAGTCCAGCAACGTCAGTCTCCCCCAGAGGATGCTACATCCCCAATCCAGGTCTCAAGATTTTTTATGAACTTTGCATTCAAAAAATTCCAATCAACCGTTTTGAGATTAGAAACCGAAACAGGAACCCCCAAATATTTCAAAGGAAGCTGCCCAACTTGGCAGTTGAAGAGATCAGAGTAAAGCATCGCAATATCATTAGCCCCCCCCCCCTCCAATCAGAAATATTTCACTTTTCTCACAATTGATCTTATCCGAGACATAAGCTCAAAAACATACAACAAAAGTTTCAGGTTAACAGCACGATCCACATCATGAGAAATACAGAATACTGTATCATCAGCATATTGCAATATGGCAGCTCCATCCTCCACAAGATCAGGAGCCAGGCCAGAAAAAGACCATTATGCTGAGCACGCAACACCATTTTAGTCAACACCTCTCCAACAAGATTAAAAAGAATGGGGGAAAGGGGATCGCCTTGACGAACCCCCTTAGCACTTTGGAAATACTGCCCAATGACATTGTTTAGTTTAACACTCACAGTCCCATTATGCAAAACTTTGCCAATCCAAGAACACCACAGGTTGTTAAAACCTCTCACTTTAAGGTAGTTAAGCAAAAAATCCCAATTGACCTTATCGTACGCCTTCTCAAAATCGATTTTCAAAACAATTCCCGTTTGCTTTTTAACATGAGCATGATGCATAACCTCATGCAAAGAAAGAACCCCGTCCATAATTTCTCTATTTTTAATGAAAGCATTTTGTTGTACACTGATCAGCTTATCAGTAAACGGCTCGAGTCTAATCAATAGAGTTTTGGTAATCATCTTATAAATGCACCTTAACAGGCGGATGGGTCTGAACCGAGTGATCCTATTAGCATCAGAAGTTTTAGGAAGCAGGGTGATGATGCCGTAGTTTAGACGCTGAACGTCAAGGGATCCATTAAAGAAATGATAGAAGAGGTTCATAATATCACTCTTAACAACTTCCCAACAATGCTGATAGAACTCAGAGGGTATGTTATCAGGCCCCGGTGCCCTGTCTGTTTCCATAAGATATAAGGCATGTTTCACCTCCCCCTCAGTGAACTGCCTAGTGAGAGTGGTATTATCATCCTCAGATAACATTTCATGATCAGCCCACAAATCAGGGGAGATCCCAAAAAGATTACGAGGAGCTGGACCGAAAATATTATTATAATAAGACGTAGCATGTTTTAAAAGGTTGTCAGTTACCTCAACAGCAACCCCATTATCCTCAAGAGACTGCACTGAGTTTTTTCTCTTCCTCCCATTAGTGATTCTATGGAAATAAGTCGTGTTCAAGTCCCCTTGTAACAACCACCGGGCGTGCGCCCTCTGATGCCAATAGTTTTCCTCCTCGGCATCCATATTAAAAAGCTCCACTTGAATAAAGGTTTTTCGAGAAAAAGCATCAGGAGAAAGATCCTCTTCTTCCTCAAGACTTTCTAAGTTTTGCGGTTCAACTTTAAGTTCCTTCTTACGCTTTTTAAAATTTCTAAACAAATTGGACCCCCAACCTTTGAAATAATTTTTAACTTGATATTCAACACATCGATAGGGTCGATCGAATTAACAGTTTTCCCCCAAATCTCCACAAGTTTAGGAAAAAAATCAACGTTGCGCAACCAGGAGGTATCAAATTTAAACTCCCTCTTAACCTGAGGTGCAGGTGGCCCACCATGCTGAAGCAACAAAATGTTATGATCAGATCGATCCCTCACGATCTTCCGAAGAATGAGTAAAGGGAATAACGCCTCCCAGTCCATGGACATAAGCACACGGTCAAGCTTTTCCAACGTAGGATTCCTCTGTTGATTTGACCAAGTGTATTTGCCACCCGTAAGATACACCTCCCTCAAAAATTCATACGGATCATACACTCCCCAAATTTGAAATTTTTCACCTCCAAGGTTTCATACTTAGCCCTACATAAAATACCACCCGACTTCCCAACCGAGGGAATCCACTTCCAAAAGAACTTATTGTCAGGGTCCAATTTGCGGAAAAAAAACTACTATCATAAGTTTTCTTCATCGTCTCTTGTATACCAATGAAATCTAGGTTACAATCTTTCATGATATCCATGATACAGGTGGCCATCCCTTTCTTTCCAACCCCCCTAGAATTCCAAAAGGCCGACGTCATTTAAAACAATGAGGGATTTTCTTAGATCTGGCAGGTCTACTAGGGGATAGAGTAGACGTGTCAACAAGTTTTTGACTCCTAGTAACAGGTTTACTAAAAGTCACACTTTTCCAACCACCTGGTTTTATTTGTTTTTTATTTTTAACCAAAGTAAAAGATTTATCCATGAAATCCTCATCATTTTTAACCAAAGTAAAAGATTTATCCATGACATCCTCATCTAACCAGGTAAGACAAACATGAGTCCTTGAACCACTATCATGCACAGCAACCAAAGTAGCAGAACTAATATCGGTGTTCTTACTAGTCCAATTACTCCTAGCCTTTTCCATTTCACGCAGCAAATCAATATTCTCAAAGTTATCAAAAGGTAAATCCACTCCCATCAATGAAGTTGTACTCATAATCTCAAGATTCAAAAGAACAGAAAAAGCATTATGAGATGGCAAACTGTTGAAAGGACATGTGTTCCTAATCTTGTTTTCGGTGTTTGATCACAACATTTGGAAGATCTAATGATTTTCCTAAGTATGTTCAGAGCCTATCATGGATAAATGCAATCATACACCTCCCTGCACATCCATAAAATTGACAGCAAAAATGGAGAAAAGATAAGAGAAAAGAAAGAAAAGAAACAAGGAGAAGAGAGGAGAAAACAGGGGAGCCGGCCTCCCTGGCCGGCCGGGCCGTTCGGGCGGTGCCCCGGCCCCAGCTCGCCTCCACGCCGGCCTGGCCGGGCTCCCAGGCCGGGTGCTCCAGGCGCTGCCCCGGCCACGCCTCCTCTCCACGCCGGCCCCAGGCCGGGCAGTTCGGGCGGTGCCCCGGCCCCAGCACGTCTCCACGCCGGCTTGGCCGGGCCCAGGCCGGGTGCCCCTGGAGTTTCCCCGGTCTCGATCTTCCCCACGTCGGCCCCAGGCCGGGCCACTCCAGGCCGGGGTGGGAAGGGCGCGCCGGCCCCAGGCCGGGCCCAAGCCGGCCCCTCTGTGGCTCAAGGCCGTGGTGGGATTGTGGCGCTTCCCTGGCCGCCCTAGCCAGCCTGGCCGGCCCCCCAGACCGGGGTGCGAGGCTGTGAAGGGTGGGGGTTCCCCCAACGACCGTTTTCCCTCTCAGGTATAAAAGGACATCATCCTCTACCTTTAGAAAATGTCAATCACACTCACTCTCTCCACCATTGATTGACCAAGCTCAAGCTCAAGCTCGTGATACTTTGGGATTTATAGGAGACAAACCTGATCTACAACTCCACCAAGCCGATTTGAAATCACCCCAACTCATCCCTTCGGGGTCTTGTAGTTCTTAGTTCATCGGAGCCAAGAACCTTGTTACTCCTATCTCATCGGAGCTCAGAGCCTTGTTGATATCCCCAGAGCTCTTGTGCTCATGGATCTTGTTTCTCGGAGTCTTGGTGACTCTCGGGATTTGGCGAGGACCCTCCAAAGTTGTGGAGTGTGCCTCATCCTTGTAAAGGTTCTAGTTGTCAACCTCAACGACAACATAGTGATTCGAGCCTCTCCACATCGGTGGAAGGACTCGAAGGAGATACGGTGTGCCATTTGAGGGCTACTCGGTGTTCCACATTGGTGGCACCGCACCTCTCCAACGGAGATTAGCTTCCATTGGGAAGTGAACTTCGGGATACATCTCCGCGTCATTGTGTTCGGTTATTCCTCAACTTACCTTTACTTGTTGCTAGCTTAGTTATATATATTAACCTTGTGCTAGTTGTACTTTCTCAACATATAGGATTGTTCACCTATTTGCATAATCTAGACAATCTATATTTGAGCACTATCTTGTTAACTCGAAAAAGAAGTTAAAATTTGTAGTTAACCTATTCACCCCCCCTCTAGTTAACCTCTCAATCTTTCAATTGGTATGAGAGCCTCGTCTCTTTATTAAGGGCTTTACCGCCTAAAGAGGAGGAAAGGATGGCTAATGAACCCGTCACCATGGAGGGGATTCAAAAGCTAATCCAAGCTATGATTGATAACTCCAAGAAAAAGATGGAGGGACTAATAAAGGAATTGGCATCCTCATCTAACCAATCTAAAGAAAATGTTGTCTTAGATGAACATGGAAATCCCATTCCATCTAAGGAAGGGTCCGCAATGTCGGCACCCGGAAGTGGTAGTGGTGGAAATTCCTTTGGTTTTGCTTATAACAATGCTCCAACTATTCAACATCCACATGTTAATCATCTTGGTCCACCTCCTATGGTGGATAGGCATCGTTTTACTAATTGGAAAGCTTCCATGAAGTCTTACATGTGCAGCTCTTCAACGCAAATATGGAGAATTGTTGAAAAGGGTATGAGCCAAAGGATCCCTTGAACTTAAGCTCAAGTGACATCATAGATGAGCAACTCAACGCTCATGCCTTGCACATGTTGGAGAAGGCAATGGAAAAGGAAGGAGTTGAGCACATCCGGTCCTTCTCAAGTGCGAAGAAAGCTTGGGATTATCTTGTTGATATGTTTGACGGCAACGTCAACCTTCAACGATCCAAGAAATAAATCATCCAAAGATGAGTTGAGCACTTTCATTTGGGTGATGGAGAGAACATCGAAGACATGTTTAGAAGACGCAAGGCTCTCATAAATGACATGAGAGATTATGGATTCAAGGATTGTACGGAGAATTGGGTCAAGGAGAGATTTCTACTCACCTTGATCCCATACAATGAAGGCATGGTGATGAATGTGCAATCAAGGGCCGATTACTTGGATCTATCCCCCAATGATGTTTTGGGTCTCTTCCTCACTCTAAAGGTCATGAAGCAAACCTCCGATGATGTCATGGCCCATGTAAACGGAATGAAGAAACCATCTCTTGCTTTGAAGGCTAATGCCATCCCCTATGAAGAAAATGATTCTAGTGATGATGGTGGATCCACACATGAGGTCTCCGAGAAAGAGATGAAGACATCACATGAAGAATGTTTGGCCCTTGCTCAACACAAGTGGTGGAAGAAAGGATATTTTAGATCAAATTCCACCAAGAACAAGGGAAAAGAAGTCTCAAGCATGAAGAAGGCAAGGACTTGCTTCAATTGTGGAGATACCGAACACTTTGTTGCCAAGTGCCCATTCAAGAGTAGAATTAAAAATGGTGGAAGACTCATCAAGAAATCCACCTTCATTCCCAAGTCCAAGAACTTCATCAAGAGAGGCCCTCCTAGGGCAATGATTGCAAAAGAAGTTGAGTACACATCCGGTGGTGAAGAGAATGATGGTGAAGGTGAACAAGTAGGTATGGGGGCAATGGCAAGGGGCGTCGTACCTCCTAACTTAAGCTCTCTCTTCTCCAACCCTAATGACAACAAGGGTCCCTCGAGTCACAAGTGCTTCATGGCCAACGGTATACCCCCAAAGGGTTGTGCTTCCGGAGGAACATCACGGATGATTGATAGTGGTTGTTCCGCACATCTGACCGGAAGCAAGGAAGTGTAGAATGATTTAAAACTCCAACTCCTAAAATTTGCTCATGTAACTATTGGTGATCGCTCACAACTTAAGGTATTGGGACATGGCAAGGTGGTCATTTCTCCGGATTCATTCATTGAGAAAGTCCTCCTTGTTGAGTCCCTTGGCTATAATCTTCTTTCCGTCTTGGAACTTTGTGAATGCAATTTTACATGTGTATTTGGGCGACATCACGTGCTTGTTCTTCACACCATTTCTCTTAAAGTAGCCTTTGTTGGATTTGTGGAAAACGGTATGTATATAGTGAATTTCTAGAAAGAAACTACACATATCGCCACTTGTCTAATGGATAAATTCGACGTGGGGTGGCTTTGGCATCGCCGCTTGGGCCACGTCGGTATGAGAAATTTACAAACTCTTGTTAAGGGTGAGAACATGGTAGGACTAACAAGTGTGAATTTTTCCAAATATCGCCCTTGTAGCTCTTGTATTGCCGGAAAGATGCATGAGAAGAATCATCCCAAGACATCAATCATCTCCACAACAAGACCCTTTGAGCATTTTCACTTGGACTTATTTGGGCCTCCCACAGATGATAGTCTCGGTGGAAAAAAGTATTGTTTGGTGATTGTTGATGATTAGACAAGATACACTTGGGTATTCTATATCAAGATCTTGTCAATTCGGAGTGACAATGGGTCCGAGTTCTAGAACTACACCATGGATGAATTCTTGAGTGAAGAGGGGATAAGACATCAATATTCCACTGCGTACACCCCTCAACAAAATGGTGTAGCGGAGAGGAAGAATCGCACATTTATTGATATGGCAAGAACTATGATGGCCGAGTTTAAATCCCCATATAACTTTTGGGCCGAAGCCATCAACACTGCTTGTCATCTATCTAACTGACTCTTCCTTCTTCCGATGATTGGTATGACTCCATATGAACTCCTAACCGGTAACAAACCGAACCTCAAGTATATTCGAGTTTTTTGGTGTAAATGTAAAGTTTACATTAAGGGAACTAGATTGTCCAAGTTTGATCCTAGAACTTTCGAAGGTATATTTGTTGGTTATGCCACGAACTCTCATACTTATAGAGTCTTCAACATATCCACCGGGTGTGTTGAAGAATCTATGAATGTGGAGTTTCATGAGTATAATGGCTCCCAAGTGGATCAAATTGATTCTGATGATGTAGGTGATGAACCTTCCTCCATAGCCATAGGAAGAATGGGTATAGGTCCACTTATACCCATTGAGGGACACCTTGTGGCAAATGTGGATGGGACTAGCTCTACGCAAGTGGAGCCCTCTACATCAACCACTAACCAAATGGTAGACCAAGAACAAGAACAAGGCCTTCAAGTGGATACTCCTCATCAAGAAAGTGATCAAGATCCACCTAATGATAATGGTGGAAATGATTTTGGTGATGCTTCACCAAGAAGTCCACTCCGGATGGATCATGGTCTTGATGAAGGAAATGATGAAGATATCCCTCCAAATGAGAATGCCGATGATGCACTAGTTCGCATCATGACTCGTCAAGCCTCAAGATTGCAACAAAAGTCACATTATCAAAATAATATTATTGGTGCTTGGGGAGAAGTGTCTCCACTTGTGGACAAGTGCTCAAGTTTTGTGGTATTCATTCATATGTCTGTCATGTTGAACCTATCAAAGTATATGATGCTCTTGAAGATGAAGATTGGGTTCAAGCCATGCATGAAGATCTCCATAATTTTGAGAGAAACAAAGTATGGTCACTAGTGGAAAGACCCAAGGATCACAATGTCATTGGAACAAAATGGGTATTCAAGAACAAGCAAGATTCTCATGGGAAAGTGATTCGCAACAAGGCTCGATTGGTTGCTCAAGGCTACTCTCAAGTCGAAGGACTTGACTACGGTGAAACTTTTGCTCCCGTAGCTAGACTTGAATCCATTTGTATATTACTTGCATTTTCCACTAGTCATAATTTCATCTTGCATCAAATGGATGTTAAAAGGTCTTTTCTAAATGGTCCTCTAAATGAATCGGTATATGTTAAACAACGTCCGGGGTTCGAGGATCCCAAGTATCCTAACCATGTCTACTACCTCCATAAGGCTTTGTATGGCCTCAAACAAGCCCCACGTGCTTGGTATGATCATTTAAAGGAGTTCCTAGTGGATCGTGATTTCGTACTTGGGGTAATTGACCCCACACTCTTTACCAAAAATGTAGATGGACATTTCTTTTTATGTCAAGTATATGTTGATGATATTATATTTGGATCTTCTAATGTGAGTTTTGCAGACCAATTTTCCAAACTAATGACAAGTGAGTTTGAGATGTCTATGATGGGAGAATTGAAGTTCTTTCTTGGTTTTGAGATCAAGCAATATTATGAAGGGACTTTTATTTGTCAAGCAAAATATATTCAAGACATGCTCAAGAAATTTGATATGAACAATGCCAAGCCACTACCTTATCCAATGCCAACAACCGTGAATCTTACTATGGATCACGAAGGTATACTGTTTGATCCAAAACTTTATCGTTCTATGATTGGATCTTTGCTTTATCTTTGTGCATCTCGACTGGATATTATGTTTAGTGTTTGTTTGTGTGCAAGATTTCAATCTAACCCCAAGGAAAGCCATATGATTGCGGTCAAAAGGATTCTTAGATACTTGGTTGACACTCCTACACACGGTCTTTGGTATCCATCAAACACAACTTTTGATCTTGTGGGATATTCGGATGCGGATTGGGGAGGTGACAAAGTGGATAGAAAATCAACTTCGAGTGCTTGCCAATTCCTTGGTAGGTCGCTCGTGTGTTGGTCTTCCAAGAAACAAAATTGCATTGCCACCTCTTCCACGAAAGCGGAGTATATTTCCTCCGCTAGATGTTGCTCTCAACTCTTATGGATGAGGCAATATCTTAAGGATCTTGGAATTGAGATTAAGACAATGCCTCTTTTATGTGATAATGAGAGTGCTATAAAGATTGGTCACAATCCGGTATTTCATGGCAAGACCAAGCATATTGAGATTCGTTATCACTTCATTCGGGATCATGTGGCCAATGGAGATATCTCACGTTCCTATGTCAACACCAATGATCAACTTTCCGACATCCTTACAAAACCTCTAGATGTGAAGAGATTCAAGCAATTAAGGAGTGAGCTCAATATCGTATGTGCAAGCAATTTTAGTTGATTGAAAATTTTGCATACACACCTCTACTAGACTCCTATTTGGTTCTTAGATGTACGCATAGACATAGGGGGAGTGTAGCTCAATCAATGAGTCAACACTACTTCTATATTGCATAAATAAACAAATCATGCATAATTGTCATTCCAAAATGATATAATGTGCTTCAATGATGAGTCTCTACAATGTACCCAAGATATATCTTCGCGGTGTCATATCGAACATACTCATACATGGTGGCTAAGGACACTGCCCAAAATTCACGATACGAGTGTTGTTTGCTTTTCATATTGATAAGAAATTTTGTGTTCCACTCATATGCGTTTTCGTTTTTCATATTTCACACTGCATCCAATGTTGTTTCATTCACCTTTTTTCTCTCCATTGGATGCATATGGAAATCATCATATTCATTTTATTTGTGCACATGGTCGAGTAAAACTTGCTAAACAAACATATGGAAAATTTACTGTTGTATCACTCGCTTAAATAAACATGTATTTCATAAAAAACGGGGGAAACGAATCCGGGTTTAAACAAAAAAAAATCGAATTCGGCCTGGCCGGCACCCCAGGCCGGCTGCCCCTGCCTTGCACCCGGCCCCGCAACCCTCCCGCGCCGGCCCCAGGCCGGGGGCTAGGCCGGCTCACTCGGCCACCAGCCCGGCCTCGCGCCGCGCCCACGCCGGCCTGGCCGGCCCCCCAGGCCGGGGCGCACATAGCACACACACACGCACACACACATGCACTCCTCCCCCCACCCGATCCCATCTCCCCCACTCCCTTCTCCTCACCACCAACCACCACCATTGGAGCCCCTACTTGGAGCTCTCTTTCCCCCCTCCCCCCACACCCTAGCCCATCCCTACAACCCAAACTCGCGGATCTGCAAGCCCTCGACCTCCTCCACACTCTCCTCCCCGTGGATTTCTCCTTGGTGCACTCTTGGGGGAGATCCTCTCACTCGAAGTTTTGTGGAATTTATTTTCTAAGATGGCCTCCAACTCGGGTAATCTCTAGGGCCCCTCTTCTATACCGTGTTTTATGTGTGTTATATCTATCGGTATACTAGTTTGGTTCATTGTTTTTGGGGTTCACATCTCACCTAGTGTTCATGATAGATCTCACATAGTTCATATGTTACACTAGCCATACCCTAGATTAATCACCTTCATCTAGTTGTGTTACTCACGATGTAGTCTCGAAATACAACACTATTATCTTCCATGCTATGCTATGGTATCACTTGCCATGCTATGATATAGTTCACACTTTCCACTCTCCTATTGTCAAAAAAAAATATACAACAATTTCCTTTCTCTCATACTATGCTATGGTGTAGTCCTAATTTGCCATGCTATGATATATCCACATCGTACTCACTAGATGATTGTTGTTTCTCCCTCGTATCGCTATCACTCATAACCATGGAACAATTTTTTTTTATCCAACAACGACCATGTGCACTTACTACAATTGTCCATATCCATGCATCATTCCTCTTAGGTGATTGCGATGCACAACGTGCTCTTCGTCCTCGCAAGAAAAGTGTTGCCTCTGTTGCTGGCTCTACTCCCTCTCGGAGGCAGGGTGCTCCCCTTCGTGTCAATCCTTCTGAGCCAGTGGTCAATAATTGGGGCGGTCTGAGTACCACAGATTTTGAGAATGCTAGGTTGAAGTTCAATCCATATGCCTTTGGACAGAGTACTTGTGCCCACCCCCGGTTTTCTGCAAGATGCATCAATTTATGTATGAGTTCATCCTTAGCAAACTTCAGAATAGCTATGTTGATCAGCATTTCTTTGATGTGGACACAGCCCGCACGCATTGGCCAGGGGTCATGGAGCTTATGGATTTTCATGGTCTCACTGCTCTCATGGCGGCTACTAACTCTCACCCATATGCCCCCGAGCTGATTAAGGAGTTCTATGCCACTGTGTTCTTCTCCACTGAGGTCCCTCATACCTTGACTTGGATGAGTGGTGGTGTCCAGTGTACTGCTCCATGACTGAGTTTGACTCTCTTCTTGGTGTTCCACTGATTAAATTTGATGCTATGAACTACATTCGCATCCATGGTGATCCGAAGTATCTTATGAAGGCCAAAGATGGTCTGCGTCATGGCTACCCGCCAGGCTCCGGATCTCAGCACATTCCCAAGGTCAAGTACTTCACTAAATTTTGGTACATTCTGCACACCATTCTCCGGAACAGTATCAATGTCAAGTATGGTGAGAAGGGCGAGGTCCGCAAGTGGTTGGTAAATCTCCTCTTTCACATTCACACTGCTATGAGGAACAACAAGCCTTTGGATATTCTGGATTTCATGTGGCATGAGATGAGGACCGTGGTTCGTGATAAGAGAATACCCATATATGGCTCCTACCTTCAGATACTCATTGAGACGAAGATCCCAGTTGGTCTCATCAACAACTACTCCAAGGTGACTCCCAAGCAATCTGTTCTTCTCTCGGCTGCTGAGGCTGAGTTAGCTGCTGCTCAACGCCCCAAGTGTACCCGCACATTGTCCACGGCACCTAGTACATCCCATGGTATCCCTGGCTCTTCTTTTCCAAAGCCTACTGTCCCCGCTTCTGGCACTTTCAGCATCAAGCGGGCACTTCAGAAGATGAACTGCTTCTTCATTGACAAGCAGCAGCAGGACTATCAAGCCTATCGCAAGGGCAAGGCCTCTCGTTGCAACCAGCGGGCTATCATGACAGCTCTTCAGCTTCCACTCAGCTCTCCTAGCTCAGATGAGCTCCCGGAGGACACATGGAAGTCACAACACACCTTATGGCTTGGCGATGACGCTAGTTATCTCGGCCCCTTTTAGGCCTCCTTTGCAGTTGCTGCTAGTTCCAGTCAGGCACCTCCCGAGGACTCTCCCACACCGGATGATGAGATGGATGATGACGAGTGATTGGACGTGCATCATTTTCTCCCTTTTTGGTGTCTCGATGCCAAGGGGGAGAAATATTCACGCATTGCATTGCATATCATGCATCCATTTGCATCTTATCATTGCTATTACTTTCCTCGATCTTAGTTGATCTTACTACTTGTGTGTTTCGTTGAACTTTGTTACTATTGTAAGACTATGTTTCTATTATCTATCGTACTATCTATCTATCTACTATGTGATGTGATATTTGATGTGTTGAATATCATAGTAAGGTTATCAGACTATCTATCTACCCACTAAATGATGTGATGAAGTCATAATGAGGTTATTCTTTATCTATCTACCACTATGAGAAGAATGCTATGGTGAGATTTATCTTGTGCGCAATACAATCACTTATATAAAGATGACATTATGCTTATACATGTATGCTCACTACTTAGCTTCAAAGTTGTTTCAACAAACTCTTTGCTTATACATATCCATCTATAGTGCTAGATCATGTTTGAATCATCTTCACACTTCACATATGTATATCATGCTAGCATCACATATCCTATTGTCCGATAGAACATAGAGGGAGTGGAGAAATATAATCTTTGCATTCCATGTTTTCATCTAATATATATATCTCATGTTTGGGCACACAAATAGGGGGAGTACTCCTATAATTTTTATCTTCTTGCAAATAGCCATGATAAATTATCCGTAATGCAAATCCGTATGTTGTCATGAAACATCAAAAAGGGGGAGATTGAAAGGACATTTGTTCCTAATCTTGTTTTCGGTGTTTGATCACAACATTCGGAAGATCTAATGATTTCCCTAAGTATGTTCAGAGCCTATCATGGATAAATTCAATCATACACCTCCCTGCACATCCATACGATTGACAACAAAAATGGAGAAAACATAAGAGAAAAGAAAGAAAAGAAATGAGGAGAAGAGAAGAGAAAACAGGGGAGCCGGCCTCCCTGGCCGGCCTGGCCGGGCCCCTAGACCGTGCCGTTCGGGCGGTGCCCGGCCCCTAGCTCGCCTCCACGCCGGCCAGGCTGGGTGCTCCAGGAGCTTCCCCAGCATCGCCTCCTCTCCAGGCCGGGCCCCAAGCCGGGCCGTTCGGGCGGTGCTCCGTCCCCAGCGCGTCTCCACACCGGCCTAGCCAGGCTCCTAGGCCGGGTGCCCCTAGCGCTGCCCTGGTCTCGCTCTTCCCCACGTCGGCCCCAGGCCGGGGTGGGAAGGGCGCGCCGGCCCTAGGCTAGGCCCAAGCTGGTCCCGATGTGGCTCAAGGCCAGGGTGGGATTGTGGCGCAGCCCCGGCCCGGCCGCCCTAGCCAGCCTGGCCGACCCCCCAGGCCGGGGTGCGATGCTGTGAAGGGTGGGGGTTCCTCCAACGATCGTTTTCCCTCTCCGGTATAAAAGGACATCATCATGTACCTTTAGAAAGTGTCAATCACACTCACTCTCTCCACCATTGATTGACCAAGCTCAAGGTCAAGCATCTCCCCAAATCCCCAACCAAAGCACGTGATACTTTGGGATTTGGAGGAGACAACCCTGATCTACAACTCCACCAAGCTGATTAGAAATCACCCCACTCATCCCTTCGGGATCTTGTAGTTCTTAGTTCATCGGAGCCAAGAACCTTGTTGCTCTTAGCTCATCGGAGCTCGGAGCCTTGTTGATATCTCCGGAGCTCTTGTGCTCGTGGATCTTGTTTCTCGGAGTCTTGATGGCTCTCAGGATTTGTTGAGGACCCTTCAAAGTTGTGGAGTGTGCCTCATCCTTTTAAAGGTTCTAGTTGTCAACCTCAACAGCAACATAGTGATTCGAGCCTCTCCACATCGGTGGAACGACTCGAAGGAGATACGGTGTGCCATTTGAGGGCTACTCGGTGTTCCACAATGGTGGCACCGCACCGCTCCAACGGAGATTAGCTTCCATTGGGGAGTGAACTTCGGGATACATCTCCATGTCATTGTGTTCGGTTATTCCTCAACTTACCTTTACTTGTTGCTACTATCTTAGTTATATATATTAACCTTGTGCTAGTTGTACTTTCTCCACATATAGGATTGTTCACCTAGTTGCATAATCTAGACAATCTATATTTGAGCACTATCTTGTTAACTCGAAAAAGAAGTTAAAATTTGTAGTTAACCTATTCACCCCCCCTCTAGTTAACCTCTCGATATTTCAACTGTTACCTTCCAGATTCCTCTTCTTCGAGATCTCTTCAGCATGTTGAAGGACTATTTGCATTTTCCCCCTAGCATCCCTACCACCCTCGATAGCTGATGTGTCAGGTTACTCCACCGAAACACTTTCTTCAAAACTCCCATGCTCAGAAGGAGGAGACTGAACAAAGTACTATTGTCTTTCTTCCACCACTGGATGAGACTCCATATCCAGTTCCTCAACCACCATCAGAGCCATACTTTTACTTTTCACACTCACATCAGGGGACACATTCTCTTTTTCAACTGAAGGAGTAATAGGGACAGAAACCTTCACATGGTAATTCTGCAGTGTCTCGGCAACAGGAGAGCACACCTGCTTGACCTCCTCTAACACATTATGCATCATGGAACACTTGTCACTCATAGTATCCACACTTGGGCTAGCTTGGCCCCTGTTTTCTCTAGTAATTTCATCAATAAGTAATTCATTATGATCATCATCACTTTCTTCTTCGGAAACATGCTCAGAAACAGGTTGCAGGGTTTGAGACATGGTTCTGTCAATCCCAGTTCTGCTAGAAGGGATCAAAGTGTGGTCAGCTTGACCCCCAGGAGATGCAGATGAAGCAGCAGAAAAATTGTCAGTTCTAGCACGCTTAGGGGAGGCTTGTGACTCAACATTACCAATAGGAATAGCCAGTTTAACAACAGGTGGCCCTTGCACCATGATGGACTCAATTTCATATGAGAAATCATAGAAGAAATCCCCAAGAACACCCTCAGCAACAGAAGGAAGTTGTGCTACATCTCTACAACCCAGGAGAATAATATAGTACTTGGGCTTATGCAAAGTGGCCCGATCCACCTCCACCATAACCCCCACCAGAGAACCAGCATAAGCCACATGAGCATCCTAGCGCTTCTCAACATGAATATTGTGAATCCTAACCCAAGGTTTGTGCATAGGACCTTTAGCTCCAACCAAAGCAGACCAAGGAGACAAGCTAATCACAACCTTGCTAAATCTCATATCCATGCGTCTACCAATATAGCTCGCACGCTCCACCTCTTTAGGATTAGGAAAACACATAAGAAATTGTGTTGCATTAATAGCTCTAGTGGTGCATCTCCAACTAGACTTCAAATACTCATTAAACTCCTACTCAAGCTCTCTAGAAGTAAGATTCCCTTCCACAACAGTAATGACTAGGCTAGACAACCGTTCCTTAACTTGCTTGGCAGATGATGAATCAGGGAAGTAAAAGAACCCCTGCCCTGGGGATTGAAATGCACACATCGCAGCGATGCACTCCCAAGGGAGGACCGCTTGGAAGATCTGAGCAATGTGTCCCAGCTTATTGCATCTCTCACAGAGAACACTAGGGCATCGGGCAGAAGGGTGTCCATTACCGTTACAGAGGAGACATGGCGAGGAAGAAATCGCGGGTGATGTAGGAGGTTTTTGGGCCGCAGGTCCAGTCGAGGAATATCCCCCTCCGTCCTCTTGCTTCCCCTTGGCGGTTCCACCCTGCTCGCTGCGAGCTGCAGCCGCATCCCATCTCTCAGATCCGGAGGAAGAGAGATTCCTCCAGATCCCGTCGATGGTGTGCGTTGCACACGTTATTGCGTGCCGCCTGCTGCTACTTTGTGATAACAACCGTTGGAAACCCCAAGAGGAGGGTGTGATGAGCAAGCGGAAAGAGATTCCCTCAGTTAAGAACCAAGGTTATAAATCCAGTAGGAGGAAGAGGGTCTCAGAAAGGTTGATGCCACTGACGGTGGTGCTGGCGCTTCACCGGTGTCAGCAACAACGTGGAACCTGCACACAACACAACCAAAATAATGTGTCCCAACGGTACAGTGAGGTTGTCAATCTCACCGGTCTTGCTGAAAACAAAGATTAGACGTATAGTGTGGAAAATGAGGTATGCTTGGAGTAAGTAAAGAAAGCAGCAAATAGTTGTGGTTTGTTTAACAGTGTGGAAAAATGGACCGGGGTTCATAGTTTCACTAGTGGTGTCTCTCATAAAAGATAGCATGCTGGGTGAACAAATTACAGCTGGGCAATTGACAAATAGAGGTTGCACTATAGTGCACAATATGACATCAAGACTACTATGATATTAATGCGGGCATTACGACAAGATACATAGACCGACATCCATCTGCATCTATGAATAATAATCCACCCTCAGGTTATCATCCGAACCCCCTTAGGTATTACGTTCCAAGCAACAGATAATTGCATTAAACAAAGTGTGTAATGTAAGCAATGATTATGCACACGGGCACTCTCACCGCTGTTTTCTCCCTAATGGCAACATCACATCCCTCCCTTCACGTTTCTGTCACTCGAGCAAGGTGGTGAGGAGGCATGAACCCACTATCGAGCATAAATACTCCCACTTGGAGTCACTAGCAACTACTTGGCCAGAGCAACCACTAGCAACGGAAAGCATGCAAGATCATAAATAGCATATGCAAATAAAGACTATAATCAACTTGGCATAAGTTCAATATTCATCGGATCCCAGCAAACACAGCATATAGAATTACATAAGATCAATCTCGATCATGATAGGCAGCTCACGATATCTAAACATGGAGGCATATGAGGAGAAGACAACCATCTAGCTAGAGATACGAACCCGTAGTCCAGGGATGAACTACTCACGCATCACTCCGGAGGCAGGCATGGTGATGTAGAAGCCTCAGTGATGATCTCCTCTCTGGCAGGGTTGACGGTGACGGCGGCTACGGAACTTTTCGGGTATTTTTGATCAGGTGTTTAGGATTTTCCATCTGGGGGGATTAAATAGGCGCAAGGGCAAAGGCGGTGGAGCTCTAGGGGCCCCACACCCATAGGTGGCGCGGCCAGGGGGACCCGCGCCACCCTATGGTGTGGCCTCCCTGTTGCCCTTCTTTGACTCCTCTTCGGTGTTATGGATGCTTCCGGGGAAAATAGGAACTTCACGCTTTGTGGGGTCCAATTCCTAGAATGTTTGCAGAACAACTTTTCTGAAACCAAAAACAACAGAAAATAGGGAACTGTCACTTGGCATCTTGTTAATAGGTTAGTCCCGAAAAACATATAAAAATGCTATAAATAAGGGAGAAAACAAGTAGCAATTGGAAAAATATGATCATGGAGCATTAGAAATTATAGATACGTTGGAGACGTATCAAGCATCCCCAAGCTTAGTTCCTACTCGTCCTCGAGTAGGTAAACAATAGAAAAATAATTTCTGAGGTGACATGCTACTAACATAAACTTGATCAATCTAATGTGAAAGCATATGCACACTGAGAGCATAAAACCTTAAACACAGACATGATAAATAAAACTTTAATAATAAAGCATAGGAATTACTTTGCATCACGAAGAGTAACTCAAGTAAAGGATCATGAATAATAATGCAAAGAAAGGTAGACGTTTGTTTCAGGTATAGAGAAAGCATGGTAAAGTGATATTTCGATGGTCCTTAAGAGTGGGGCAAAACATAAATGCCAGGACACCTTCAAAGTTCATGAGGAAGACTAGAACAAATAATTTAAGAACAGATGGTATCACATCATGAAGTAATTATTGATGCTTATGGGACAAATGCACATAGAACTCAGAATGTGAAAAATGCTCTCTCAACTGTGCATAAAGTTAGAAGATGGAGACTCAACATAAAAGTAAAAGAAAGGCCCTTCACGGAGGGAAGCAGGGATCACTCATGTGCTAGAACTTTTATTTTATTAAACATAGGTATTAAAAGTTTGACACTCCTCCCATCCATCTTTCACAAACCATGGCTAACCGAATCCTCGGGTGCTTGCCAACAATCACATACCGTGGAGAAGTGTCTATATTTTGGGAGATGTATGCTAATGTCAACAAATGGTAAACAGAAAATACAGTACGTCACAAGCCAACTGGATTCACGAGAGCGACTCCCATGGTGAAGGATGCAAGTGTTGTAGAAGGTCATCCCTCTTTCTCTTTTGTTTACACAATTATGTTTTGGCTGATAAATGAGGGGCAAAAATAGTGAAGAGAATTTGTTTGTATTAATTTGGGGCTGGGCGCCCCGCTGTCAGCTCTTCTATCATTTGGATAAGCGGATGAAGCCACTAGTCCAGGGTGTGAAATCTAATCAACAAGTGAGATAAATATTCTCTATTTACGCCCTCATGAGAAAAAACAGGAACATAAAGCAAGAGTAATTTCGAAGGTTTTAGAGGTAACAGATGAGAAATTTACTTTGGAATGGCAGTTAAATACCACATGTTGGTTGGTATGGTGGACACAATGGGAAAACTTTGGTTTAATGGAGTTTGGATGCACGAGTAGAGTTCATACTCAGTATAGGTGGAGGCTAGCAAAAGACTGGGAGCGACAAATCAAGAGAGCATAAGAGCCATAATCATGCATAGAGACATAAGCATCATTAATTAAAACATAAGAAGTATCACAAGTTCAAAAACTAATTGGTCATGGAGGCTATCGTGACTGGTTTGTCATAAACATGGCGTGAGCATGCGCCAAGTCAACCAAATAAAACATTTGGAAGAGAATACCATATATTGATACTTTACTATGACAAGAACAACTCATGAATCTTTCCATACATAATAAACACTCTCAGATATTTGAGGCTAATCATGCTACTCAACAACCACAAGGCTTAAAACTAAAATAACATTTAGCATGGTATGAAAAAGTCCTAGCCACAGTCTATACAAGCTTCTACTAGTATTGTTATAAATTCTACATCAAGTAGCAGTTTTCTTTCTCCCAACAAGCACCATACAAAAACATGCTTTAACAAAAATACTCTTTATGATACAGAAAGAAAACATGATAGTACTCACATAACACTACTACAACTAACAACTCTAATAAGAGATGCATGCAAAATAAGAGCTAAATAAATGCAGCAGCTAGACAGCGATTAAGAATACAAAGTATTCTCGTGAAAAAGCGGAGCGTGTCACTCTCCAATAAAAGAATGCTGGGGTCCGACCAAGCTTATTGAAAAAGTAAAAAACAAACTGAAAGCAAAAGCAAAAACAAACTGAAAACAAAAATAAAAGATGCTCCAAGTAAAGCACATAAGATGCGACCGAATAAAAATATAGTTTCACTAGAAGTGACCTGATAATTTGTTGATGAACAAGGGGATGCCTTGGGCGTCCCCAAGCTTAGACGCTTGAGTCTTCTTGGAATTTTCTTGGATGTACCACCAGGGCATCCCCAAGCTTAGGATTTTCACTCTTCCTAATCACATCATATCATCCTCTTCTCTTCACCCTTGAGAACTTCCTTCACACCAAAATTCACACAATCTTCATTAGCAACGTTAGTGCAATTGAAATAATAAATTCACATGGTTCAGTTTCAACACAAGTATAACACTCAAAAACACATTATCTACTGTCACAACTTCTTTCAAAACTCTTTTTCTCAAAATAACACCAAAAGAAAGAGATTAAGATGCAAATGCGATAAATGGCAGAAATCTGTCAAAACAGAACAGCAGGTAAAGATCGATTTTTTCAAACATCTTCTGTTGCTCAAATCAAAAAGTAGTCTTCTAAGTAGAGTTGCGTATATAACTAAGGATTAAGCACAAAAAAACTCATGTCATTTGGAATTGTTTGTGATTTTTAACGGAATTAACAGTGGACAGCAGAAATCTGTTTCCTGCGCAGAAATCCGAAATATAGGCTCAACTTTCCACTAGAGGATTTACTTGGATCAAGAAAAACTCAAAATAAAAGATATAGAGGGGTTTCTAAGGAAATAGAAAACACCCAGGTGCAAAGCACACCAAATAAAACGAAATAAAACGGGTTGAAAACAGCGAAATAAAACGGGTTGTCTCCCGGTAGCGCTTTTCTTTAACGCCTTTCAGCTAGGCATAAAAGGGCAACGCAAGTATTTTGAAGTGAAGAAGCATCAAAATCATTTTTTTTTCTCTAATAATAGAGTAAAAAGGTAGCTTCATCTTCTTTCTAGGAAAGTGTTCCAAACCTTTCTTGAGGGAGAAAATTGATATTTAATACTCCCCTCTTTCATGTCAATAATAGCACCAACAGTTCTAAGAAAAGGTCTTCCCAAAACAATAGGACAAGAAGCATTGCATTCAATGTTCATAACAAAAAAATCAACATGGTCAAGGTTATTATTAACCATAATAAGAACATCATCAATTCTACCAAGAGGTTTCTTTTTAGCATATCAGCAAGATGAACATCCAAATAACAGTGTTCCAACGGTGGTAAATTATGCATATTATAAAGATTTTGAGGCATAAGAGAGATACTAGCACCAAGATCACACAAAGCATTGAAATAAAAATCATTTACTTTTATCTTAATGATAGGCTCGCAACCATCATCTAATTTTCTAGGGATAGATGTCTCAAGTTTCAACTTTTCTTCCCTAACTTTTATGAGAGTATTGGTAATATGTTTAGTAAAGGCTATATTCATGGCACTAGCATTGGGACTTCTAGCAAGATTTTGTAGAAACATAATAACTTCAAAGATATTGCAATAATAAAAATCAAGTTTATTATCATCAAAAGTAATGGAACCATTATCTCCCACATCTCTAAAAATTTCAGCACTTTTATCAGGAGCAATTTCAGTAGTTTGAGGCAATTTAGCACGTTTCACCAAAGGAGTAGGGATTTTGTTAACACCAACTACTTTAACATTGATAGTAGGACGTTTATTAGCACTAGGAGCTTCAGTTTTACTAGTGGTTGTGGTAGTGCAAACTCTAGCCATATTATTCTTTCTAGCCAATTCATCTTCTCTTTCCCACCTAGCACGTAATTCAGCCATCAACCTAACATTATCAAAAATTCGAACTTGAATGACATTCAAAGTTTTACTTTGTTTAACATCTTGTGGAAAAACTTATAGTTTAAGAAAATCAACATCAATAGCAAGGCTATCTACTTTAGAGGCAAGACCATCTATTTTACCAAGCTTTTCCTCAACAGATTTATTAAAAGCAGTTTGTGTGCTAATAAATTCTCTAAGCATGTTTTCAAGATTAGAGGTAGAGTTTTTATTATTATCGTAGGAGTTACCATAAGAATTACCATAACCATTATTAGGAGGATAAGGCTTATAATTGTTTCCACCAAAATTGTTTCTATAACCATTGTTGTTAAAATTATTATTTCTAATAAAGTTTAGATCAACATGCTTTTGTTGAGAAACCAAAGAGGATAAAGGAACATTATTAGGATCAACTTGAGATTTACCATTAACAAGCATAGACATAATAGCATCAATCCTTTCACTTAAAGAGGAGGTTTCCTCAACAGAATTTACCTTCTTACCTTGTGGAGCTCTCTCAGTGTGCCACTTTGAATAATTTATCCTCATATCATCAAGAAGCTTTGTTTCATTGACCAAAGTGATGGACATAAAGGTACCTCCAGCAGCTGAATCCAATAGGTTCCTTGAGGAGAAATTCAGTCCTGCATAAAAGGTTTGTATAATCATCCAAGTAGCCAGTCCATGAGTGGGACAATTCTTCACCATAGTTTTCGTTCTTTCCCAAGATTTAGCAACATGTTCATTATCAAATTGGTTAAAATTCATTATTTCACTTCTCAGGGATATAATCTTAGCAGGAGGATAATATTTTCCATTGAAATCATCTTTACACTTAGTCCATGAATCAATACTATTTCTAGGCAAAGATAGCAACCATTCTTTAGCTCTTCCTCTCAAAGAGAAAGGAAATAATTTCAGTTTAATATCTCCATCCACATCCTTATATTTTTGCATCTCACATAGTTCAACAAAATTATTAAGGTGGGCAGTAGCATCATCAGTACTAATACCAGAAAATTGTTCTTTCATCACAAGATTTAATAAAGAAGGTTTAATCTCATAGAAAGCTGAAGTAGGAGAAGGTAGAGCAATAGGTGTACAAATAAAATCATTGTTGTTTGTGCTAGTAAAGTCACACAACTTATTATTCTTAGAGGAACTCATTTTAGCAGGATCAAAGCAAGCAAATAAATAACAGCTATGAAGTAAACTAATATTTTTGTGTTTTTGATATAGAGAAGAAAAAAACAAGACAAAAATAAAAATAAAAACAAGACAATAAACAAAATAAAGAGGTTGAGAGTGAGAGACTCCCCTTGCCAGAAGACTTCTTCCTCCCCGGCAACGGCGCCAGAAACTCCTTGCTACTTTGTGATAACAAATGTTGGAAACCCGAAGAGGAGGGTGTGATGAGCAAGCGACAAGAGTTTCCCTCAATTAAGAACCAAAGTTATCAATCCAGTAGGAGGAAGAGGATCTCAGGAAGTTTGATGCCACTGACGGTAGTGCTGGAGTTTCACCGGTGTCAGCAACAACGTGGAACCTGCACACAACACAACCAAAATACTTTGTCCCAACGGTACAGTGAGGTTGTCAATCTCACCGGTCTTGCTGAAAAGAAAGATTAGACGTATAGTGTGGAAAATGATGTATGCTTGCAGTAAGTAAAGAAAGCAGAAAATAGTTGTGGTTTGTTTAACAGTGTGGAAAAATGGACCGGGGTTCATAGTTTCACTAGTGGTGTATCTCCATAAAAGATAGCATGCTGGGTGAACAATTACAGCTGGGCAATTGACAAATAGAGGTTGCACCGTAGTGCATAATATGACATGAGACTACTATGATATTTAGTGCGGGCATTTCAACAAGATACGTAGACCGACATCCATCTGCATCTATGACTAATAATCCACCCTCAGGTTATCATCTGAACCCCCTTGGGTATTAAGTTGCAAGCAACAGATAACTGCATTAAAAAAAAGTGTGTAATGTAAGCAATGATTATGCACGCGGGCACTCTCACCGTTGTTTTCTCCCTAATGGCAACAACACATCCCCCTTCACGTTTCTGTCACTCGAGCAAGGTGGTGAGGAGGCATGAACCCACTATCGAGCATAAATACTCCCTCTTGGAGTCACTAGCAACTACTTGGCCAGAGCAACCACTAGCAACGGAAAGCGTGCAAGATCACAAATAGCATATGCAAATAAAGACTATAATCAACTTGGCATAAGTTCAATATTCATCGGATCCCAGCAAACACAGCATATAGAATTACATAAGATCAATCTCGATCATGATAGGCAGCTCACGAGATCTAAACATGGAGGCATATGAGGAGAAGACAACCATTTAGCTACAGCTACGAACCCGTAGTCCAAGGATGAACTACTCACGCATCACCCCGGAGGCAGGCATGGTGATGTAGAAGACTCCGGTGATGATCTCCTCTCCGGCAGGGTGCCGGAAACAACTTTAGAACCCCCTGATCTAGTGTTGACGGTGACGGCGGCTGCGGAACTTTTTGGGGATTTATTATCAGGTGTTTAGGGTTTTCCATCCGGGGGGATTAAATAGGAGAAAGGGCAAAGGCAGTGGAGCTCCAGGTGCCCCACACCCATAGGTAGCGCGGCCAGGGGGACCCGCGCCACCCTATGGTGTGGTCCCCCTGTTGCCCGTCTTCGACTCCTCTTCGGTGTTCTGGATGCTACCGAGGAAAATAGGAACATCGGGCTTTGTGGTGTCCAATTCCGAGAATGTTTGCGGAACAACTTTTCTGAAACCAAAAAAACAGCAGGAAACAGAGAACTGGCACTTGGCATCTTGTTAATAGGTTAGTCCCGGAAAACGTATAAAAATGCTATAAATAAGGGAGAAAACAAGTAGCAATTGGGAAAATATGATCATGGAGCATCAGAAATTATAGATACGTTGGAGACGTATCACCTCCTGCGGGGCGTTGTTGTTGTTGGCGACTCGCCCCCCGCCGCCGACGATGTTGTTGTCGCTGTGTCTCCTGCCGAACTTCCCCCAGCCATCTCCCATCGCTGACGACGGAAGAGCAGAGGTATTGCGAGGGATACGCGGTGGAGAGGATGCGTCCTGAGCGAAGGATCTACTGTCGCCTCCCACCTTTCCCCGCCACCATTGAAACAACTCGGGAGAGGAAGGATTTGTCGAAGCCGAAACCCTAGATCTCGACCAGAAATGAGCAAGGAGGTGGCCGAGATCGGGGGACTCCGGCTTATATGTCTCGTCGCCAGCGGGCTGATGGACCTCCCCTATAGTACACAGGCTATGTGGGCCGGTACTGCCGCTGGAGTTTGGGGCCACGCCAAGTACCCCCAGCTCACCTGGCCGTGGCGGGACCCGGCGAAAAGTCGCCGACGACGTGTCGACGCGTGGAGCGACCACGGAGGCGTGAGCCGTGTCCCACCTCTCCCCCACGCGTGCATTATGCGCCGAAAAAGTGATCTCGACGCCAATATCCACCACCTCGTCTTCCCGTAGGCAGCGAGCGTCGACGACGAGCCCGTCGATATCGTAGAGGACGAGGAGAGCCGCCTCTGCCCTGAGAAGAAGCGTGCCGTCACGAGGCGGCGCGAGCGCGTCCACCGGATCAAGCGTGGATGAAAACGACGTCGACCACCGCGTATCGCAAGAGGGCGAGAGCGAAGGCGCCATCCTCGCCGTTCGGTCTCGTTAATGATGGAGCTGATTATTTTTCTTCTTTTAAATGGTTTGTTAAGGGAGCCGTTGTTTACCACAAAGTTTCATCATGCAATATATAGTATATTCTCGTCCTTGGTAAAGTGGCATGCATCACAGGAACTATCTATCTATCCATTTCAGGTGATCGCATCTTTCGAATTGATTTTTGATGTTGTGTGCACAGGTTGCACCACAAACTTTGATCGATAGAGTGGTTAAATTGTTGTCTGGTTGGAAGGAAAAATTGCTTTCTTTTGGAGGTAAGGAGATTCTTATTAAGGCTATAATCCAATCACTTCCGGTGTACGCATGTCGGTTTTCAAGCTACCCAAACAAATTTGTAAAGGGATAATCTCAGCAATGTCCCAATTCTGGTGGGGAGATGATGATCAACAAAAGCATATGCACTGGTTTGCGTTGTGGAAAATGTGCATCCCAAAAATGAAAAGAGGTATGGGGTTTAGAGATCTAGAGTGTTTTAATCTGGCATTGCTTTCAAAACAATGTTGGAGACTTTTATCGGAACCGTCCTCTCTATGTGCTCAAGTTCTGAAAGAAAAATATTTTCCTTCCGGGGACCTGTTAAACTGTAAGCTTAAGAAAGGAAGCTCTTTTACGTGGCAGAGTATCTAGGCTGGTCTTCAAAGGCTCAAAAAAGGACTCATTTGGAGGGTTGGTAATGGCGAAAAAATAAACATCTGGGAGGACCAGTGGATTCCTTCGAGTCCTAACAGAATGATAATGACGCCAAGAAATAATATTGTGTTCTCAAAGGTCTCTGATCTGATTGACTTCGAGACATGATCGTGGGACGAGGTATGTATTCGAGAACTCTTTTGGGCTATGGATGCCGAAAGAATTTTGAGGATACTGCTAGCTATTGGAATGATGGAAGATTTCCCATCATGGCATTACAACAAAACAGGTGTATTCACAGTCAAATCAGCATATCATCTCTTTTGGAATTTACAACATGGTCGGGTACTTAGGGAAACTAGTCCTTTTAATTCCTCGGGTGTTAATCCATTTTGGCGGTCTCTCTGGCAGCTCAAAACCCCGGCAAAAGTTAAAATTCATTGTTGGAGATCTCTGCTCGGGGCGATTCCTTATAATAGGGTGTTAGCGAATCGGCATATACAACCTTCAAGCCAATGCCCAATGTGCCAAGTTCATTGTGAAAGTTTATCTCATGCACTGTTGAAATGCCTGCGAGCTAGAGAGGTTTGGAATGGGCTTAACATGGCTCCCATTATTAACTATGCTACTGTTATTGAATTCAATGGAACCCCAGTCATGGAATCGCTGTTGTTAAATGTGCAAATGGTGCCTGGGATTTCGGAGCTGAGAGTGTGTGATTTGGCTGCAACAGCTTCATGGTATTTGTGGTGGGAAAGAAGAAAGGCTAGTCATGGCGAATCTCTCCAAGCTACAGAACGATCGGCCCAATCTATTATAGCACTAGCTCTAAACTATAGTCGGATTAAAAAGACATGGCCGAGTTCTATCGCCAGACATGGTTGGAAAAAAAGCACCTGATGAATTTACCAAACTAAATGTGGATGCGTCATTTGATATTGACAATGGTTCTGGAGGCTCTGGGGCTATCATTCGTGATCAATGGGGAGGGTTCATCTCAGGAGGACACTGAAAGTTAGATAACATGGAGGACGCGGTTACTGCCGAGGCTTCTGCACTTCGAGACAGACTTAAACTAGCTGGTGATGTTGGGTGCAACAGAATACTCGTGGAATCAGACTGCATCACAATGCAAAATGAGGGAAATTCTCTTGGAGCTGCGGCCACGATCTACGAAGAATGTACTTTTCTTTGTCATAGTTTTACTCGAGTGATTTTCTCTCACTATCCTCGAGAGGCTAATGTAGCAGCTCATAACTTAGCTAGATTCGATGGGGCAGACCGTATATGTTGGCACGGTACGCCGCCTAGTTTTCTTAGTACTAGATTAGCAAATGATGTAACTCTGATATGATTCTGGGGCAGCAAGTTTTTTACACACTCTTTTCCTCACCAGGTACCTAAGAGGACTGGGAGGTTTTTAACGAGGCGGCTTGCTTGCTTATATTTATATAGTGATTTACAATTTCAAAAAAAAAACTTGGATTCATATGATAAATTTCCTTCGTTGGTAATATGTGGCATTTTCGTCCTGGGGGCCACGTATCACGTTGGAAAACGAGGCAATCCCCAGGTTGGAAACGCACGTTTGGATTGGGCATAACGAACTTCTCCTCTTTTATTGGTTGGTCCATATTCTCTCTGGCTGGCTAAGATCACACGGGAAGAGCCTTTCCGCGACGTACGGGGTGGCCGTCCTCAATCGTGTACCTTCGTCTCATGGGTATAGTACTCGCTGACGTCCTGCCCAGCATAGTAGAACCAAGAGCATGTATACGTATGCAGGTACGATGTCTATAGACTATACGTATGCCTAGATGTAGAGGCTGAGTTTTTAATATAATAGCCATGTGCATCAATTGATCCAGTGGCTGGGATTACCCATTTCAAAAAAAAAAAATGCCTAGATGTGGCCGATGTATATATAGGTGTGGAAATTTTGCATGGTTTATAGCTCGATTACTCATCTTGAGTAGGTACGTCGCTCGCTGGCGATGGAGATATTGGCGGCTACAGTTTGGGTGGCTACATGCGGCTGATAACGCACTTGGTTCACGGCCAACCGTCCATCCCGGAGAGTGGAGTCGTCGTTGTAGCTATTTCACTCGTAGCGCGAGTGACTGGCCGGTGGACGGTGGTCTCATTTTGCGGCTCCTCGGAAGACGAGAGTAGACGGTGTATAGTATAGACGCAACGCTACACCGGAGTCACCCTCTGAGCGTCAGACATATCTTCTCCATACCTACGGATGGCATCCTCGGAAGACGAGAGTAGACGGTGTACGCAACGCTACACCGGACTCACCGTCTGAGCGTTAGACATATCTTCTCCATACCTACGGATGGCATCCTCGGAAGACGAGAGTAGACGGTGTACAGTACAGACGCAACGCTACACCGGAGTCACCGTCTGAGCGTTAGACATATCTTCTCCATACCTACGGATGGCATCCTCGGAAGACGAGAGTAGACGGTGTACAGTACAGACGCAACGCTACACCGGAGTCACCGTCTGAGCGTTAGACATATCTTCTCCATACCTACGGATGGCATCCTCGGAAGACGAGAGTAGACGGTGTACAGTACAGACGCAACGCTACACCGGAGTCATCGTCTGAGCGTTAGACATATCTTCTCCATACCTACGGATGGCATCCTCGGAAGACGAGAGTAGACGGTGTACAGTACAGACGCAATGCTACACCGGAGTCACCGTTAGAGCGTTAGACATATCTTCGCGTTGTTGCCATCGAATGATCGGGTCGAACCTGGGCTCGTATACATGGTAGTACGAGCCATGGTCACATGCCACGTGAACGTTTCCCTCTGACGCGTGCTCAAGTTGGCCGTGGAAAAGTCTCCTAATGATGCCTCGTCACCGGCTGGTCACTCTCAGCACATTGTTCGTAGTACGTGCAGGACGGATTTTTGGGGCTACCCGGGGCAAATATAAAATATGGGCCCCTAAATATAGACATCAAAATTATAGTAAAACCGTTTGAATACTGAACAATTTAAAGATATATAAAACTCTTGGTGTTAAAGATAAGAAAGATTGGCGACTGTCATATATTCCTAATAGTTTCACGAGATACGAGCAATTGCTGTAAAAACAATTTTGATTCCAAGTGTGATGTTGCAAGAAATATCATTTAAAAGTGACTTTTGTTAACATATGTTTCCGATTAAGAAGGGTGCATCTGGAATTTGGATCACTTGACAACAAAAATTACTACAGAAATGATCGATGAGCTAAGAAGTTCAATCAGACAAATTTTGGAAAATTCCCGGTGATGGAAATTAGGAAAACTAATCGTGTCAAATTAGTGCAAAGATGGGGGGAAATATGGAACATCTATCAAAGAATTTTAACCTTGAAGAATCCACACCATTTCTTATATCCTATGCATATTCTTCCAATTTGATTTCCTGGCAGATTGGCACCATGGTATTGAAGTGAGTGAAAACCAAACGATACTAAAGTAACAAAAAATTGATTATTTTAAATCATACATATGCTTTAACGCTAAGTGGTTAACAAGGGCACGGGAATAAGTGCATAGCGTCGTCGATGATTTTTGTAACCTTTTTTAGTCAACGATGAATACAAAAAAAAAAATTGGTGTCGAAATAGTCAATGTCTCCATGTAAGATTACAGTTGGACCTTAAAAGCGACGTAAAATAAATAAGAAGGTTACGATCGAAGAAGAGGGCCAGATCTTTTGCGCTGCTTCAGTACAAACAACCTAGCTAGGGAGGCGACAGATTAGCTCACTTGATTTAATTAATAAATATGTAATTTCATGGCATATAGTCCCGCTTAAAAAATGCTGTTCTCAGCTTTATTTGGCACTCCCTTCAATTAAAACCATGACAACAATTTTGGAATGGATGGAATATGATTTGTGTATTACTACTATTTACATGTACCGAGCACTCTTGCAAGTTTTATTCTGCAAACATTTCACTGTTTTCTTAAGATTTCTTGCGCTTTACTTATAGTTTTCCTTTTCTTAAAGAGCAACCTAGAAAATATCCATGTGGGTTGTATTTCGCTATCTCAACATTATAAAGTGGTACTAATATAGCATAAAGTTACACCACACATTTTCCTTTTGTAAACAGAATATATTAATAGTAGGACCTTAACAATTACACTCGGCCTCGGCATCAATGCCATATTTTTTTTTCGAGAACTACGGGGGGGAGTAATCCCCACCGCTTATTATATTACTCGAGACGATCACACTAGTCACAGTGAGGCGAACCAGAAGACATTACAGGGGGGAACAAGAGGAGAGAGTGGGACTAAGAGTCGGTACAACTAGAGAGAAAGAAAGCGCGCATGCTGTCAATATGAACACGGACACTAGTAGGAAAACGGAAGCGCCACAGGAGGAGGTCATCGGCGGACCGACGAATCACGTCACTGGGGGCACACAAGGCGGCGTTGAAGACGGCATCGTTCCTCGCCTTCCAGACGTTCCAGAGGATGGTGGCGAGGCCCGCATGCCACTCGGGCATCCCAGGACGGGGTGGCTAGATGTCCCAGAAGGAGCTGCAGTCGGGGATGTGCATGTGGAGAGCCCGCCACACCTCGGCTGCGAACCTGCATAGGAAGAAGAGGTGTCGGCCGGTCTCAGGCTCCCCACACCTCTCACACGCGTCCGAGGGGGCGCAGTGTTTAAGGAGCAGGTTGGCGCGTGTGCTGAGCCGGTCGATGTCCGCGAGGTACGCAAAGATCTTGATCTTCGCGGGGAGCCGCAGAGACCAAGCGGTGATCGAAGACGCGTCAAGCCTCCCGTTGTAGGAGAGCATTATGTAGGCGAGCGAGAGGAAAACGGCCCCTCGTCCCCCCACGCGAGACAGCGGGAGTCCTCGGCGTCGGAGAGGGCGAAGCTGGAGTAGAGCCCGGTCACCATATCCCGATGGGATGCAGCAACAGTCGAGAGCCGGGGGCGGAGGTGCATCCCCTCCCGAAGTACCGCCGCAACAGAGGCATGAGGCCTAGTACAGTGGGTGAAGAGTGCGGGGAAGCGACCACATAGGGGCCCACCCGGCAGCCAGTTGTCGTGCCAGAACAAGGTGTACACCCCGTCCCCGACAGTGGCCCGTGTGATGGACCTGTAGAAGTCAATACCGAAGGCCACGATGCGCTCCATGAAGGAGGGGCAAGACGAGAGCCCTCCCCCCCAGGTCCCTGGCCGAGTGTCGTCGGAACCAAGTCTTCCAAGGCAGCGGCTCCCTCTGATGCAACCTGTGAACAAAGTTAAGGAGAAGCACAAGGTTTTGGCGCCGTAAGTCCCGAAGCCCAAATCCACCTTCCTGCACACGTAAACAAGCCTTATCCCAGGCAATTAGGCAGCGAGCACCAGAGCATGTGTCTTTTCCAGTCCAGAAGAAAGCCCGACGCCTTCTATCCATACTCTCAACAATCTCTTGCGGTAACAAGAACGAGCTCATGAAGTAGGTGGGAAGATTGTTAAGAACCGCGTTGCAGAGGGTACGTCTGCCGCCCGAAGAGAGAAGCATAGCTTTCCAGCCGGACAAGCGCCGGTCAAAGGAGGCGAGAAGGGGGAGATAGGCCAAGTTAGGGAGTTTTAGGTGGGAGAGCGGGAGACCAAGGTAAGGTTGAGGAAACCCGGAAATGAGACAACCCAGCTCCAGAGCCATAGCGTCAGCCAAGGTGTGGTCGACGTTCATGGGGATGAGGCAGGATTTATGGAAGTTGATGTGGAGGCCCGTGGCAAGGGCGAAGTCATCCAGCGCGCGCTTGAGGTGTGTAGCGGCGTCGGGGGAACCTCGACAGAGGATAAGGGTGTCGTCGGCGTATTGGAGGACGGTGGGGGACAGAGAACTGTTGATGGGATGTCTAAGGTGCCCGCGGTTAAAGGATTGCCGAATCAGGCGAGGAAGGACATCGGCGACGATGATGAAGAGGTAGGGCGAGAGAGCGTCGCCCTGGCGCAAGCCGTTGCGACATCTGATCCAATCGCCAGGTACCCCGTTGAGGAGGACGGAGGTGTGGCTGGTCTCGAGAATACTTGCGATCCACCCGCACCACCTATCGTTGAACCCCCAAGCGCGCAAAACCTTAAGAAGGCTAGACCAGTTGACGGAATCAAAAGCTTTGCGGAAGTCGATTTTGAAGACAAGGGTCGGGGCACGGGTGGCGTGGCATATCAAGAGCTAGTTATGATATTGATAATGCGCACAAGCCAAATTATGTCCGATGGGGTGGTAGTCCTTGGTATTAACATCCCCATCTCGTAGAAGCATTCTAAAAGGATTCTCGTAGGTGCAAGGGATTCTATGTACAAGGAGACGAAAATGTAGAGGATAGTGATCTCTCTCTAGCTATGTGGGAAAATGATATACCTGATAGGATTGTTTCATATGTATACCATTGGGGTCGCTAGCTCGATGATATTTGCAGCAAACGATAAATATAGTTTCCATGCCGCCATCCATCCATTATTGCGAGCGAAAGGCCATTTTTCTACTTTGTAACCATCTAGCGGTCGAGTATATCTACATACATGACAGACGGTGTGTTAAAAGTATTGCGACAATCTGATACGCTAGCTATAGGCGTGTGAAAAGCATGGTTTGGGTCTACAGCTAGGCAGAGTCGCTGCCTCAGATATATATCACTGTCCGGAGAACATGTGCTTCACAGAGCAGCGTGTCCAGCGGCCAACCATCCTGCAACTGTACGAGCTAATTTCAGCCCCACCGAGTCCTGTCACTTACTTTATTGATTTGTCATTTTCACCATATATGCCATTACGAAATACGCCTTATAATTTCATAGATGATGAAAAAGTACAAGTAATAAGGTCTTTGCCATCAACCTAATGCGATCACCAAGTAACTGAATCTATGTCTCTATGGGCTGGGGAGAGGGGCCACATCGCTGCTTGGACGGCAATAATCTCTGCCCCTGCCTACACATGAATTCTATAAAGAATGCCCTACATCTACATGACTCATGTAGAATGTATTGGCTGGCCATGCCATGTATGATTCAAAACAGGAGCATCCTGGTGTAATCCTCGAGGACAGGGAGATTCTGCTCGTTGTCGTAGCCATACATGACACCAATCATCCTCGCAAAGTTGAGCGAGGCACCAATAAAACTACGCGACATTGATGATTTTTTTCCGGAGAAGCACACCTTATTGAGCTCCACCCACTCATCCTCGATCATCTTCAACATGTGCTCCTCCGCGTCGCAATGAGGGTTCTCCCTCAAGTAGAACTCTTTATATGATCCATCAAGCCCTTCTTGTGCTTCATCCTGCACGGACAAAGAAACCATGATGGTGAGATGAGATGAGCGTCTGTGTCGATGTCCATGTCAATGTGCGCATGGAAATACGTGGATCATATTAATTCATGTAAAAATTCTTAATAGTGGTGTTCCTAGAGATTCATCTCTAATTGTGGTTTTGGATTTTCTGACCTTGGCACTGCCCATGTCGTCCTGAAGCCTCATGATCTTTGCCGGGCAAGAGATACTTTTAGGGATGTGGTTGACGTCGGTTTCTGTTAAATCATGCCCTAACATGAAGAAAAGATGGAGAAACACAAGTGGTGCTCCAGAGGTGACAACGCCATTTCTTAGGTAGTCCTCTGATGTGGGGACCTGATTACCAGATAGCCATTTCCCCTCAATCATAAATCCATCGAACAATGTTGCCCACTACAAAAAGAAAAGAAAAAATAAAATACGGTGAGTTTTATGTAGTGTTATTTTCTTGAAATTTATTTGTAAAGGTAGTTCGTTTCAAATTATAGAACAATAGAAATGGATGCCGTGGTATATTACTACAGTAACGTTTCTAGGCGCATCAAATTAAATAAAATGAATAAATATTCTAGGAGACATACAGCTTTCTTGAGATGATTGATGGGGTTTAATCCATGGTCTTTTCTGGCCATATCAGCGATATCATTTGTGACTGTGTAAAGAGCCTTGTAGCATGATATCATGTAGTTCGGCAGTGATTCTGCAGCAGCAAGATCCCACCTGTAAAAATGTGCATATTACGTGTTAAAGTTTTGTCATACCAACACATATTTGTATATCAACTATGTTTTACCTAATGAGTTATGTTTTTTATGTTAGCAAATTGATCCCATTTTAGGCACTGAGAATCACCAACTTGCAATTTTAACTGTTATTTATTCTATGAGTATAAAATTAAATAATCGAAAATATGATAATATGAAAACAAATATCAAAATTTTTATTATTAATTTTATTTATTGCAAGTCAAAGATGAAGAAGTTTGAATATTTTAGGACATTATTTATTTACGAAGGAAGGAAGATAATTATATGCGATGCCAAATTGCCTGAATATTTTTATAATGACGGGAGCATCCATGCTCACATTTTTATCGCCTCATTGAAGAGGGAAAGTTCCTCTTGTGTCGCAACCAGATCAAAGATGTCGTCCACAATGTAGATTAGTGAGATGGTCTTTGTGATCTCAATACGATATCTCGAGAAGGAGAAGCCCTCGAGAATAGTCATGGGCCACATGTACCATTTCAAAACTTGGTCCCTTGCAACCGGTATTTCTTGAGCCAATCCCAAATCCATCCACCATCTGTGTCAAAATGAAGTTTCCATTGTAAAATTATCTCACCTTTAAATACATGCATATATAAGCAACAAAACTAATTAATATGTACCTTCATTTCGAAAAATATTGCAAGAGGTTTCTATTTCTCTTAACTACAGGATGATTAGATTTAAAAACCTCTCCAAATCACTAATTACAGAAGGAGTGTAGTTTATTAGATTTGCACCTCTTAACTTCCTGCATTTCACTCTGATGAAGCAGCTTGTTGAGCTGGAACTCTGCAAGTGCCAACTTCTCAATTTCAGTGTTCCTAGTGGGCAAGCTCTGGAGGTAGCTCAGGTGGTGCTTGGCCTTGTATCGCATCAGGCTCACATGGTAGGGATGGTCGAGTGACTGCCTCACATACCTTGCAAGGTTTGGCTCCAGGTACTTCATTGCAATTCTCAGGTGCTTGCTTGAGAATTCTTTTGCCTTGTAAAGTGAAGCCTCTCCCATGTTAAGGTATGACATATCTTGCAAGCTCAGCAAACCTCTGATGTCGTTGCTATGAACAGGGTTGAAATCCCCGTTACCATTTGAAAACTTTTGGAGAACCTCATCTGCCGTGTCGAGAAGAATGGTATTTAGGCAGGTCATATGCAATGAAAGGATACTGTAGTTTGAGAGATATATATGTGCTCTGGCAGGCGGTAGGTATCAATATAGACTTGCTACTCCAATTTATAATGCCACTCGCACTACATAAATTGTATTAGAGCTTATCCCTAAACTTTTGTACTTGTCTAACACATATGAGATATGACTCATATATATGTCACTTACCTGCTGATACATAATAACCAGCTTCTCTCATCAGCCTCAAAGAAAGGGCCGCGTCTTGTAGATCATCGCTGTGGATGAGATTTGCACATGAGTCCACGACATCGCTGATCTCGTCTTCAAAATAGTGGTCGATGCAGAGGCGCTTGAGGTGATCAACAGTGGTCATCATGCCCCTGCTGCTCTTGGGGTGCTGATGCAGCAACGCTTGCACACTCCTTAGGCTCTCCTGGTGTTAAAAATAAATCAGCTCGTTTATTAATTAATTTGTTTTGACAAATCAAAAGTTGTTCAGATCGATCGGGTGACAGTATTATTGATCAGATTGACTTTTGCATCATGTCAATTGCTTTCATTTGCCTTTAGACTTTTTCGCGACAAAGAGTACAAGTGGAAACAAGAGAGTACGTATACCTGGAAGTCAAAATCATCGGAGAGCTCATGTGAGGCGGGCTCCCGGCCAGGACACATCACTGGGGAAGGGGGTAAGAAGCCATGGCTACGGACGCCATTTCCGGTCACCCATGAAGCCGAATGGACGATTTTCTCAACGGAAGGGGAGAAGAATAAGCGCGCAGCAGCCATCAGTACCGAATGGTATTGATATTTTGGTGTATGGTCGGCTCACTAGCTACTTCCCTCTATCTAGCCCGTAATGCTGAAGTGGTACAGCTGCTATAGGTCTTGGGAGATGGATGGTACTAGGATGTGCATCTATACCCTGATGTGCTCCAAATTTATAGGCATTTGGGAGTACTGCTGGGCTGCTGGAAGAACCGTTCCATCCCGCAGATATGCGTTGGGAGCTAGTGTGTGATACATGTGGCCCATGGCCTCGTGGAAATTTCAGAAAATGTGCACTTACGGTTGTGGCGTGTACATTAGTGAAGTCACTGTCAAGGGGTATGTTGGGTTACAGAGTACATAGAATAGTCAGCCGATGTGTGTATCATTGCTTAAACAAATTGCATAGACTAATCAACGAAAATGCTATTTTTTTTACATGTTGCTACTTAACTGGTTCTTTTGTAAAGATTTTTTCGACAAGGAGAATATCTCTATTTACTCATACTATTATTATAATCTATAAGAGACACGAGATTAGTCCACATCACTAAAATTGTTTAGACTGTTATAGATATATAATTGATGACTATTCTATCTGTGGATGGAAGGTGTTTTTTCGAGGGACATAGAATAGTCAGCCGATGAGTGGGCTCTTGGCTGCCTCTCGTTCAAAAGCAAATTGCGATAACTCATCACGTCGTTCGTTTGCCACAAAGGGACTGTACTGCCTACTTAGCAAGTTAGCATAGGTATCTTTGACTACCAATAGGCCGGCAGCTGGTTCCATCTGAACCATTCATATGCCATAAGACGCTATACATGCGTGTATAACATGCGTACCAGGTGTCATGTCAAGAGTGCAGGTTTCTAGATTTTTTGTAAATGAAGTTTCTTGGGTCTTTGATCGAATTGACATAACTTGGTCACATACGACCATGCCAAGTAAGATTCTTGTCATCGCGGCGAGAGTGAAAATGAGAGATTCCTCATGAGAACACTAGCTATTCATGGCTGTAGTGGGCAAGAAGTTTCCCTGAAGTATAGTGCCCCTAGCTACAAGAGCCTGTGAAGCTTCCGAGTGCAAGAAGTTTTCCCGACCGAGCTTATATAATTAAACTTAGAGACCCATGTAAGTTCCATGTGTACGAACACCCTCATGGAATGCCCTATGAGCTTTGGTGCTTAATCCGGCAAAGTCAGTCCCTTTTGAATTTGGATCGCGACCACAAGCCAGCTGCTGCCGAAGAAAACACGGAAAGGTTGGATTGCTCTCTCGCATCTGGTTTGGTGGTCAGTCTGGAAGGAGAGAAGCACAATAAATCTTTCGGGGAAAAGACGATGTGATTCATTTTCTCAGGGCAATATGGAAGAGGCCAACGTGTGGTCGCTCGCGCTGGGCGTCTGAGGTGCCCTTATCATGCTTCGTAGACCAAGAGAGCCGGACTAATTTTAGCTTAACCCATGAGGCACTAGTTTAGATTATTCGTAGTTCTCCTTTCTTCCTTTATTTCGTTCATTTGTGTTTCTCTTTGGTACTCTCTATTACGTACGCATGTGTCACCAATGAAAAGCAGGAAGAAAACACTTATAGAATAACACAATGGAAACTTTTAACAAGTGTTTGCTGCAATGACTTGGTAGAAACATATATTTTCGCTAACCGTTATTAAACCGAGAAATTCACATCAAGACGATGCAAGAAAATATACATAAGGACTATGAATATCGAGATGCATATTAGTGACAACAAACTCGCAAACACAAAATGTTAAATGCACACAATTATTTGGCCCAGCTCATCATACCCACGAGGCAACACCCGATCAAACCATGCCCACGAGAGCCCACAAGCAACCAAATACTCAGGCCTGGCTCAAATCAAAATATTAGCCTATTAAGTGAGGGATGTCTTACCTTATATGTTTCGACCCCCATCATCAATACCCGACATTGGCTGAAGCACTCGTTTGAATGCACAACGCGTCCGTCCAAGCTGGTCATACCCAAGAACCAGCTTCCAACATCTTAGGTCCATCAGAGCGCACAAACAACCTATGTCTTTTTTTTTTTTGAAAAGGGTAGGCCCAGCCTCTGCATCAGGCTGATGCACACGACTTTTATTAAAAATAAAGCATCTGATTTATAGTTACAAACCAGCAAGAGCACTGACAGAGTCACAACATCTTGAGCACTCAACAAGTATAAAACAATAAAGCCCGGATACTCCAACAAAACTTCATCAACAGAAGACTACACATGACTCAATCATCTAGTGTGTAGTCAGCCAGGCTTGTTGAAGATAGCCGGAATGATCGCCACAAGCGAGCACGCCGGTCCTTTGGAAGAAAATGCGACCACAGGTGCATCCAATATGAAGCCTGATGAATAACTTGCAATAAAATTTCCAGCTTTCTCATTGTTAAAAATGATTCCATTCCGGCAATTTCAAATTGCCCATAGCAAAGCAAAATCACAAGAGATAAACATATGTTGAACAGTTTCTTACTCTCCACAAAACACACACTTTTGGCACCCATTCCGACACCTCTTAGCTAAATTGTCCTTAATAAGCAATTCCCTTCTAGACATAAAACACAAAAATATTTTAATCTTCAGAGGCACCTTTAACTTCCACAAATATTTTCAGAGGAATCTAACATTCCCATTCATAAAATCTGCATAAAAAGATTTTACTGTAAAAGATCCTGAAGCGGTGAGAGTCCACTTGTATCCGTCCTGGTTAGCAGTTAGAGTGACTTCCATAAGTCTTTCCATAAGATGCAACCAGGCCTCCCATTTATCTCCCACGAGAACACGCCTAAACTGCAAGTTGGGAGGCGACTGACCAAGCACAGAGGAAACAAGAACGTTTTTATGACTCACAATAGAGTAAAGAGAAGGATATTGCGTTGCTAACAAAGAATCCCCTAACCAGACATCCTCCCAAAAACGAATCCCCTCACCATTACCAAGTGTGAACTTAACACAATTAAAAAAAAAGTCGTTTTTTACCTTCATAATACCTTTCCAGAAGGGAGAATCAGTTGGTGTAGTCTCCAATTCGTCTAGAGTTTTTCCACCGAAGTACTTGTTATATATAAGCTCATGCCATATTGATACGTCATAAACGTATCCACAATTTCTGATGTTCCATATTGTTTTCCTACCATATGCTACATGTTTCCTATACACTTTATGCCTTTTTTATCGATTTCCTGGGACTAACCTATTGACAATATGCCACAGAGTCGGTTCTTGTTTTCTGCTGTTTTTAGTTTCAGAAAATTTGTTCTGGAAATATTCTCGGAATTGGACGATTCAAAGCCCGGAAATCTTAGAAATCTTTCGCACACACGGAGTCCGAAGGAGACTCGGAGGGGTGCCCTGGAGCCCCCACACCATGGGTGGGCGCGCCCCCTGGCCGCGTCCAGCGGTGGTGTGGCACCCCTGGCCACTCATTGACGTTGCCCTCGCGCCTATATATTCTCCTCGAAGGGTTAACCCTAAATACCTGAGTCTTTTTCACCAAAAATATTCGCAGCAGCCGTCATCGTTAACCCTAGTTTGGGAGGGTTATGGAGCTCTCCCCGGCACCATGACGGGAGGGGGGAATTCATCACCGGAGGGCTCTACACCATCATGCCCGCCTCCAGAATGATGCGTGAGCAGTTCATCCTTGGACTACGGGTCCATAGCAGTAGCTAGATGGTTGTTCTTTTCTCTTTATGACTCATGTTTAGATCTTGTGGGCTGCCCTACATGATCAAGATCATCTTACTGTAATGCTACATGTTGTGTTTGCTGAGATCTGATGAATATTGATTGCTATGTCCAATGATTATCAATCTATCATGTTCTTTTCATGTGTATGTTATTTATGATATTGCATGATCTTCGTTGTTAGTAGATGCTCTGGCCAAGTAGATGATAGTAACTCCAAGAGGGAGTATTTATGCTCGATAGTGGGTTCATGCCTCCCTTTCACTCACGCTCGAGTGACAGAAACGATGTTTACATTGTTTACGTTACTCACTTTTCTTACTGCGATTATCTGTTGCTTGCATCTTAATACCCAAGGTTTGCTCGAATGACATTCTGAGGGTGGATTATTAGTCATATATGCATTTGGATGACGGTCTATGTATCTTGTTGTAATGCCCGCATGAATCACATAGTAATCATCATGTCATGCATATGCACTACGGTGCAGCCTTTATATATAGAACTAGAAAATACCCCGCGCGTTGCTGCGGGGTCGCTTCAGAAACTACGGCATAATATAAACTAAAGTTTAAATACATTACGTTTTTTGAATGAACATGCAATATCCAGTTGATCATTGTATATATATTTAAATTATTAATATAAATAATCGAATAGTTTAATAAATGGATAATGTGCTAGCTTGCATGTAGTGATTAATAAACATTAGCGGAGATAACATGGACAATTTTTTCTGAACTAAATGGCATGGATGAAGGATATTGCGTGTTGCGGAGGGGATCCCTTAAAGAAAATGACATGTGTTTTTTATGTAGAGGCCAAGGGTCTCGATCTTCTTTTCAGGAAAAAAATATTATGATAGATTATATAGTTTGAAGAAATCTGATTTTTTTGTTGATCATACTTGAGATACTAAATCTATACTTAAAATATGAAAACCATTATTTTGAAAAATGGATGGTTTAAGAAATATATGATATGTAGCTTGCATAAATCATTAAACTTAAAAATGTATTGTTTAAAAAAAATATGTTATATGCATCATGCATGTAATAATTAATAAATTTTAGTGAACATAACATGGACAATTGATTGGCTAAGAGGATGGATGATGTGGATAGCTTGCATGTTGAGATAGAAAAATAATTAATGCATGTTAGTGGGGTTTTGCTTTATAAGAAGTATAGATTTGCCCAGCTGTAATTTGTTTATCCAACATGCTTTCTATCTGTTTTGGAGAGGCACCACTAGTGAAGTGTGGACCCTTTCCATTTCCTTTATACTGATAATACAACCACTGCAATCTCTATTTTCATACTGTTCCTATTGTTTTCCTACTGCCAACACTGTTCTCTTTTTATCTACTGCAAACAAGTACTGTTTTCCACACCATACGTTTAACCTCTTTGTTTTCAGCAAAATCGGTGAGATTGACAACTTCACTTATTTGTTGGGCAAAGTGATTTAATTGTCTTGTGTAGGTTCCACGTTGCTGCTGAACTGGTAGTGTGTCCTACCAATATCAGCTGCATCAACCATTGGAAGTGATTTCTTTCTCCTACTGGTCGATTCAACCTTGGTTTCTTTCTGCGGGAAACTTGCTGATGTGCTCTTCATACCTTACACTTGGGGTCTCCCAACGAGTGCAAGCCTTGCACCATCAAGCAATTTCTGGCGCTGTTGCCGGGGAGAAAGAGGAGTTCTGCAAGGGGAGTCTCTCACTTCCAATCATTTTTTACTTTGTTATTGTTTTGCTTTTTACTTGCTTTATCATGCTTGCTATCAATGGTTGATTTCTGTGAAACTAGATCTTATTGTAAAGGTGGGTTCACGGATGAACAACAAAAATATTATAAGCAACACCGCTTGTGACAAAATGGGATACACTTATGGGAACAAATTAATAAATTGCATAACTATGCTAAAAACTTGTGCTCTACTTATAATGTTACTTATTGCTTTAATAAAGCTTGTTGATGTAGAAGGTATGAACAGCTCCCTTTTCAATGTGAGTATAATGATAATGTTGCGATATCTTCTTATGTTAAGGGAAATCATGACTTTTATGGTGTGGAACAAATTGAGGAATTTATTCCTTGGAAGGGTGCATTCGAAATTGCCTATTTGCTTGAAAGTATTGATGATGCACCTTATAAATATGATATTTATGATATACTTGAATATTGTTTTGATAATTAGAAGGATTGTAATTGCTACATAATTAATTATCTTAATAGATGCTCTCTCCGAAAGGGGGAGACTAATGCTTTGCAGGAACCTATGGAAGAAGAAATTGCTGAAACTGGAATGGATGAAAAGGATGAGGAGAGTGATGATCAAGATGAGGAAGAATGGAGTAGCTACCTATGTCTACCTTCCAATGAGAGTAACTCTTTTAACTCATACCTTATTTGATTTCCCTTCATGCTTACCGAAGGAGGATGAGTGTTATATTTATAATTGTGACGATCCTATCGATTCTTTTGAAATATCCCTTTTTGATGAAACGGATACTTGCTATACTTGTTACCTTGATAATGCTATGAATGAAACTTGTGAAAATGATATTTCTACTGTTATTTATGATAATCTATGCTACTTTGATAAATCCTATGATAATCCTTTATTTATTCCAACTAATGATATGCATGATGATGCCGAAGTTTGTTTAGAAAATTTATATGATAATGCTCTAGATGATGGTCCTATGTTACTTGATGTTATAAATTATAATGCTACTAAAAATATGATTGCTATAATGAGTCCCATACCTTTTAAGAGTGACCAGTCATCTTGTTTTACTATTGCTAAAAGTGGAAAAAAAGAGGAGCTGATTTTGAATTTTGATCCCAGTATTTTGGAGCTTGATATGAATTGTGTACTTTTAGACCATGAAAAACATGCTTTATGTGATAATTATGTTGTTGAGTTTGTTCATGATGCTACTGAAAATTATTATGAGAGAGAAAAATATGGTTGTAGGAATTTTCATGTTACTAAAACACCTCTCTTTTTGTTGAAGGTTTTGAAGTTGCTCTTGTTCCATCTTCCCATGATTTCTTTACAAGATTCCTATACATAGGAAGTGGGTTAGATTTAAATTTATTTTATACTTTATTTTTGATGCTCTATTTTTCTTAATTCATATTTCTTATGTGAGAAAATACTTGATTCTAGTTTTCTGGGCCTAGCTAAAAGGCGTTAAAGAAAAGCACTTCATGGGCGATAACCCATTGTTTTATTTTTGTCTTTTTTCTCTGTTTTCTTTGAGTCAAGGTGTTGTATACTTATGTATCAACTCTTTTCTATCTTTATTTTCTTTTATTAGTTGTGCCAAGTAAACTTTCTAGCGAAAGTTGGTATTGGTTTTGGATTTATGCGCAAGAAACAGATTTCTGCTGTCCACCGTAAAAAAATCGCATAATTCACAGAAAGATCAAAATGAGATGAAAAAAATTGTGCTTATTTCTCAGCTAATTCCTAAACTTTTAATTCTTTACATTTTTGTATTTGAGCAATGTAAATGCCCTGAAAAAAATCGTATTTACGTACTATTTTGGTTTTGATAGATTCTGCCTTTTTAATTGCATTCTCTTTTTTACTATGTCGAGTGGATTTGTTTTCTCCACGAAACATCAGTGCATGTAGCTAATGTTTAAAAATTATTAATAATGCTTGTGTTCATGCAGAACATGTGAATTTTTTATTATGCACGAACCCTCTAATGCGAATTACATTGAGTGTGGTGTGTAGGAAATTTTCAAGGGTCAAGAGAATAGGGTGATATAATGTGATCAAGAAGAGTTCAAATCCAAAGCTTGGGGATGCCCCCATGGCTCATCCCAGAAAATTATAAGAAGACTCAAGCGTCTAACCTTGGGGATGCCCAAGGAATCCCCTTCTTCATCGATAATTTATGAGGTCACTTCTAGTGAAACTATATTTTATTCGGTCACATCATATGAATTTTACATGGAGCATCTGTTTGTTTTATTTTGTTTTCCTTGCTGCAATAAATATTTTTGGAACCTAGCATTCTTTGTGTGGGAGAGAGACACGCTCCGTTTTTTCATATGAATACTCGTTATGCTCGTATTCTTAGTTTTTTTTCTAGCTGCTGCAAATCCCTTTTAGCTCCTGTTTTTCATGCATCTCTTATTCAGAGCTATTAGTTCTAGTAGAGTTATGTTAGTACTCTCTTGTTTCATATTGCTATATCTCTTGGCGATTTTTTGGTTAATATAAATTTATTGGTGTTGGAAAGCAGTAGTACAATTTTCGTGCTTATGACGGTGCAAATAGAAGCTCGTATAGACTGTGGCTAGACTTTTTCATGTCATGCTAGATGTTATTTTAATTATATGCTTAGTGGTTGTTATTGTAGCATGACTTGTCTCAAATAGCGGAGAGTGTTTAATGTGCCATTGAAAGAATAATGAGTTGTTTTTATCATATTGAAGCATGAATTTGTGGTGTTCTCCTTCGAATGCTTTATTTGGTTGACTTGGCGCATGCTTACACCATGTTTATGACTACAAACCTGTCACTTATAGCCTCTATGATCATTTAGTTTTTGACTTGTAATACCCTTTATGCTTTGATTAATAATGTTTTTGTCGCTATGCATGATTATGGCCATTATTGCTCTCTTGATTTGTCGCTCCCAGTCTTTTGCTAGCCTCCACCTGTACTGAGTATGAGCTCTACTCGTGCATCCAACTCCCAAAAACCAAAGTTTGCCAGATGTGTCCACCATACCTACCTACATGTGGTATTTAACCACCACTCCAAATAAATTTCTCATGTGCTACCTTTAAATCTTTCAAAATTATTCATGTTTTGTGCCCCTGTTTAGCTCATGAGGACGTGAATAGAGAATCTTTATCTCACTTGTTGATTGGAATTTACACACCTGAAATAGTGGCTTCATCCGCTTATTTAAATGATAGAAGAGCTGGCAATGGGGTGTCCAGCCGCAAAATTGGTTACTATTAAATTCTTTTCACTATTTTTGCCCCTAATTTATCAGTCAAAGCATAATTAAGTAAACAAAAGAGAAAGAGGGATGAACTTTTGACCCAATTGCGTCCTTCAATGGGAGTCACTCTTGTGAAGTCTAGTTGGCTTGTGACGTACTGTATTTTATGTTTACCATTCGTTGACATACGCATACACCTCTCTAAAAAATGTTTTCAATACCTCTTTTATTAAAATAAAAATCTCTAGCACATGAGTTAATCCCTACTTCCCTCTGCGAAGGGCCTTTCTTTTACTTTTATGTTGAGTCTCCATCTTCTAACTTTATGCACAGTTAAGAGAGCATAGTTGCCATTGTGAGTTTAATGTGCATTGGTCCCAGAAACTATTATTAATTTATTCATGATGTGTTATTACTTGCTCTCAAATTATCTGTTCTAGTCATCCATTTGAACTTTGAAGGTGTCCTGACATTTATGTTTTTCCCCACTCTTAAGGACAAGCGAAATATCACTTTTCTATGTTTTCTTTATGCTTAAAACAAACGTATAACTTTCAAGTGCTTTATTATTAATGATCTTTTATTTGTGTTACTTTTTATGATGCAAGGTGATTACTAAGTTTCATGATCTTTTATTTGTGTTACTTTTCATGATGCAAGGTGATTACATCTATCATACATGTGTTTAAAGTATTATGATCAAAGCGTACATATGCTTTTACTCTATGATGATCAAGTTTATGTTGGTAGCATGTCACCTCAGAAATTATTTGTTTTCATCGTTTACCTACTTGAGGACGAGTATGAACTAAGCTTGGTGATGTTGATACGTCATAAACGTATCCGTAATTTCTGATGTTCCATGTTGTTTTCATACCATATGCTACCTGTTTCCTATACACTTTATGCCTTTTTTTATCGATTTCATAGGACTAACCTATTGACAAAATGCCACCGAGCTAGTTCTTGTTTTCTGTTGTGTTTAGTTTCAGAAAATTTATTCTGGAAATATTCTCAGAATTGAACGATTCGAAGCCCAGAAGTCCTAGAAATCTGTCACGCACACGGAGTCCGGAGGAGACCCGGAGGGGTTCCCTGGAACCCCACACCATGGGTGGGCGCGGCCCCCCCTAGCCGCTCCTAGGGATGGTGGCTGCGCCCAGGGGTGGTGTGGCCCCTGGACGCCCACCGACATCACCATTTCACCTATTTATCCCCCCCCGAGGCGTAAACCCTAAAGAGATCGACCTTTTCCACGAAAAACATCCGAAGTCGCCGTCATCATCAACCCTAGTTCGGGAGGGTTCGAGAGCTCTCCCCGGCACTCTGCCAGGAGGGAAAATCATCACCGGAGGGCTCTACACCACCATTCCCGCCTCCGGAAAGATGCGTGAGTAGTTCATCTTTGGACTACAGATCCATAGCAGTAGCTAGATGGTTGTTCTCTCCTCTTTATGCCTCATGTTTAGATCTTGTGAGATGCCCTACATGATCAAGATCACCTTGTTGTAATGCTACATGTTGTGTTTGCTGAGATGCGATGAATATTGAATGTTATGTCTCTTGATTATCAATCTATCATGTTATCTTCATGTGTATGTTATTTATGATCTTGCATGCTCTCCGTTGTTAGTAGATGGTCTGGCCAAGTAGATGCTAGTGACTCCAAGAGGGGGTATTTATGCTCGATAGTGGGTTCATGCCTCCTTTACATCTGTGCTCGAGGGACAGAAACGTGACGGACGGAGGATGTGTTGTTGCCATTAGGGAGAAAACAACGATGTTTACATTGTTTACATTACACACTTAGCTTAATACGATTATCTGTGGCTTTTAACTTAATACCCAAGGATTGCTCGGATGACATTCTGAGGGTGGATTACTAGTCATAGATGTAGTTGGATAACGGTCTATGAGTCTTGTTATAATGCCCGCATGAATCACATAGTAATTATCATGTCTTGCATATGCACTATGGTGCAGCCTTTATATCCACTACTACAGAAAATGTTATAGGAGACGCATTTTTTTTGTATGCGAGGCGCATATAGAATGCGCCTCCAGCGTCAAGCCTCGCGTATATGGGTTATGCGAGGCGCATCCTGCATATAGGAGGCGCATTCTCCTATATGTTATAGGAGGCGCATATTAGATGCGCCTCGCATATGAAGAGAAATGTGCCTCCTATATTTCACATATGCGCCTCATATAGTTCCCAATATGCACCTCCTATAACATTTTAGATTTTTTTAATTTGCAGATTTTTTTTCATGATTTTGTTTCTTGCATATGCTCAGTATGTTTAACATATAGATCGAAGAAACCAGCGCCTGCAAACTCTTGATCGAGAGATGAGCTTGCCGTCGCACATATATTGTAAATCGGATGGTTTTTGAAGATCTGGACAACGTCACTTTTTCCCCCTTTAGATGTTACATACGTGACAATCTTTTGCACGGATGAACAAACGAAACATATGGCAACACAGGATCAGCACTCGTTCATGCCTGGCAAGATGACCATTCACCCGAATCGACAACACAAGGCAACCGTCGTCCAAGATAAAGAGGGCACATCAGCTCAAGCTGCCAATACTCGTAGACAGACCAATATTTCACACACAAAAATATACACCAACTCATCCTCCTCACTACTACATCAGGACACCAATCCCACACACAGACCGACTATATCTTCTATGCCTCGTCTTCTTCCAAATCTCGTCAGTCCGCCACCCTACAAACAAACAAACACCACTGATTTTAGGTATCTCAGCAAAAACACGGATAAATGGCTCCACTTTTTTCTTCTTGACAAAACAAAGATAACGGCATGTCCTCTGCTTCAATGATGCTCATCATGTGTCAAAACACTAAAAACATAAAATGCATTTCAGGATTAAGCTAGCCATGACATTTTTAATCTAGACCAGAGTTGTTATGAGATGAAACAAAGATAGCTCCCGCAATGGGTTATCATGAACAGGAAGTTGGATGGGTATATGATGTCATATAAACAATCAAGTTCAACTCTTTGTTTACCAAGATCAAACTTCTATTTACTACCTCCGATCCGAAATAATGGACGCAAGATTATGAATGGTTTAGGCAAAACTTTGCCTGACCATCCGACTATTAAATCGGATCGGAGGGAGTACATGATTGCTAGCAGGTAAAACACAGTTGATCCGCCATGGTAATGTTAACATTTGGGAAGCAGCAGAAGGATATCACTATTTCATGATGACAACATTCAGCTCAGCTAATTCCAAGAGAGGCTGCATAAGCAGCCAATGAACTATCTATTCTAACGCATATTATATGTTTATACTCTACATAAATATCAATATGAAATGGGAGCATGTGCTTCGCCAAGTGGCCCAGATGCAACATATGTTGAAGGACATGCTATAAATAAGTATTGTTCATATATATCGACTCAAGAGTCAAGATTCATGAATATAAGTAACAGAGTGGAACATACATCATTCTTCAAGGTCTTCACAAAACAATCAATAGTATTGTTGTAGGCTGAGTCACCCATCATTCTTGACTTAACCTGCAAGAAGGTGTGTTTTATGAGTCTAAAACATCTAAGGCTATATATATTAATACAAGAACACAATTACTAAACTCAGTATAGAAAGAGTTCTTTGATATGACCACAAAAAGGAGAAGCTTCATAAATGTACAAAGAAAACCAGCATCTGAGTTCCATAGAAGGGAAAAGGAAGAACAGTTTCCGTGCAGAAAAAGTAGCATGAGGTGACAATGTATGCACGCATTAAAACCAAGGGTTAAATCTGCAGAGCAGCAGAAATATAATCTCACAAAGAGCGGACTAAGAGAACAGCTACCGGAAAGACCATGAATACGTCATGAAACTGTAAGGTGGTGCTGTCGAATAAAGTTCTGAGCTGAAATAGCTTTTTTCAACCTGGAATAGTATATGACACTGTCATATACCAGTCATGGTTTTTAAGGCATTAAGGCGTCCTAAGGCGGAGGGGGGGGTGCTTTGTCGCCTAGGCGAAGCCTAGGCGGACGCTTTAGGCGCCTAGGCGCCCAAGGCGGCCGTTTTTCTAAGACGGAGGGGGGGCGCCTTGACGCCTAAGCGTCGCCTAGGCGACGCCTCAGGGACGCCTTAAAAACCATGATACCAGTATACATTCCAGATACCAGCATCAGCAATAGATACTGGTTTACTACCTAGCGGACAAATATACCAAGAAAGCATTGCTCCCAAAAACTAATTTGCTACCTAGTGGATAAACACACCAAGAATGCATTGCTCTCAAAAACTAATTTGCTGTTGGTCTTGGTAATAGACACTAATTTGCCACCTTAGAAGTTAAATACACAAAGAACGCATTGCTCTCAATAACTAATTTGCAGTAGTAGATCACTAGAGTAGGAATAATTGCAAACTGAGCAAGGAGGACATCTCACCACATCAACCGGAGAACCAACACAGACAGCAAAGAAGCCAGCGCCCAGACCAGACAAGATATGAGTGACGACATCATCTTTGAACCCAGGAAGTTTCAAAATGGACTGCATGATGGATAGCAAGTTAGCATCTACAAGAGAATGAGAAGAAAATAAAAGATGCTACATATAGGAAGCTCACCTGCTTCACTTGATCATAACTGGCCAACTCAGCAGCGTTTATGATGGTGTTACGTGCAATGTTTGGACCGATGCCAGTCCACAAAGCTCTAACCCCTTCCTAAAGATGATACAGAGAGATTTTAAGCAAGCGATTCAGGAAATATAGCATGTAGCTTGCAGTACAAGAGCAAAAGAAACTGACCTGCCTAACGATCGTGGAATAAGCATTCATTGCACCAGTATAGCGGCACACCAGGTGCAAGCTTCCCCTCGGACTGCAGCCTGACCTTGACAAGGTCAGTGGGGTTGGCCACAGCGATTGCAAGGGCACCTGATTCATGTGAGTCAGACCAATTTAATTTTGCCGCATATTTCGTTTGACTTGGAAGGAACAAGTGATTGAGGATGAGATGAATATGATGCAGGTACCAGTGGTGAAGCCAGCAGCTATCTTCTTGTATTCCAAAGGTACATCCCCAACATGGTTTTCGCCAACATAGAAGGATTTGACCTGAAGGCCGTCAGGCACACAACAGTCCAGTCAGGTTCATTGTTGCCCAAAGATTTTGACACAGTATACAACGCAACGGAAAGGGGTTGAGCAGGGGTTAGGGAAACGTACGGGCTCATAGAGACCAATGCGAAGGCCTCCGTAGATGCACTGGCGGTGGAGGCCGGGGACGATGCCCTTCCAGAGCGCGGCGGCGCCTTCCTCCCTGGCGATTGTGGTGGCGGTGCCAAGCAGACCGCGGTACTTGGGCAGGGCGAGATCCCCACCGACGGCCTTCTTCTGCAGCTGCAGCCTGACCTTGGCCGTGTCTAGGGGGGTCGTGGTGATCTGGGAGAGGGGAGAAGCATTAGATTAAAAAATCGGGAAGCAAAATCCATGATCCGGGACGGGGAAGGGTGTAGGGCGGCATTTCGAAATCGAGCGATCCAGCGAGGAGAAAAAAGGACAAAAATAAGGAAAAGGCTGGTAATCCCCCGGAGGGTCTCAGTTGCTGGCCCCACGCACCACAACCACATCCACTCTTTTTTCTTATCCTCCCCGCACAACACACGACAGACTTGGCCCCTCCAGCACGAGCGCCACACGGGGTCCACCTGCTCGTCGCCGGCCGCGGCGCGGGAGCTGGACGAAGGTGGCATGCCGCCGATGCCGAGCGGCTTGAGGTGGTCGTCGAGCAGCGAGTCGGCGGCGGCGCCCGTGGACGGGGAGGACGACGCGGCGGTGTCCCCGGCGGCGATCTCGGGGGAGGAGGCGTCGGAGTCGACGGCGGGGAGGGAGAGCGCGAGGAAGTCGCGGTCGACGTCTGCGGCGCCGTCGTCGTAGGTGCGGAGCAGGCCGGTGAGGGAGAGGCCCCGTCCCACCGGGAGGATGAACTCGGCGTAGGTGCGGAAGACCTCGTCGAGGATGGCGGAGATCTGGTCGTCGCTGAACTTGACCCTCGAGTTGACGGCGACGACGAGCTTGGCCATCTCCGCGCGCTCCCCGGCCGTCGTGGGCGTCGACTCGGTCGTGGTCACCACCACCAGGAGCGGCCGCGAGCTCGCGGGCGCAGCCTCGGCGTTCCCGGCCACCGCGCCCTGCGCGAGCAGGCTCCGGTTCACGGCGCCGACCGCCCCCGCCGTGTGCAGCGACCTCACCATGTGGCTGCTCCCGACCCCGACGCCCGCGCCGACGGGCGGCGCGGCGGACCGCCAGTCGGAGACGGACTTGTGTTGCTCCGTGCGGCTTTTGTTGCTCCGCCAGGCATCTTGTGTTGCTCCGTGCGGCTGCCGGCATGGCTCCGTGCGACGGCGGCGCTGCTCCCTACGGCGTCATGTGTTGCTCCGCGCGCGGCCGGAGTTGAAGTGCCGGAGCACGGCGGCGGCGGAACACTGGAGCAGGCCGACCGCGTCACGGACGCGCTGCTAGTCAGCGAGTCAGCGGTCTTCGAGGCGGGTGATGCTTCCCGGAAGACCATTTTTTTTTTTGCTCCTTTTGTGTAATTTTTTTGCTTTTTTTGTGTAAATATTTTGCTACGAGAACTCCGGCAATATCTCCGGCGAGGTCAATTTTTTGCTATCATAGAACATTTTTTTTGCTACAATAATTATAAGTTTTTGCTTTTTTAGCACAAACTTTTTGCTATTGAGATTTTCCAGCGATGTCTCCGTCGAGATCCTACCGGCGTCGTTTTCCGGCGAAGTTGATTTTTGCTACTGTAGCATTTTAGTTGCTACAGTGCCTCCGGCGAGGTTTGACTTTTTTCTTTCTTTTTTGGCCGAAACGTTTTTTGCTACATGTGAGCAAAAGCGGGACCTTTTTTTGCTACGGGAGCAAAAGCGGGATTTAGACAAAAAAATGGGACACGTGTTGGCTTGGGGACCCGGGGGGATGGAAAAGTTTGATCCCCCGAGGGACGCCCAGCGCTGTCCCAAAAATAAGCAGTGATTCCATCCCCATTCCGGGAACAGGAAGCAACGAAGAGGGTTCGGGTGAAGAGATCCGTGGGGCGATGAGAGTATGGAGCAGCCTTGTCCGTCGAAGGAGACGAACAGGCCGGAACCCCGAGCTGCACATGGAGGAGGACGGCCCTCCGTGGCTCGCGTCGCGGCCGGCGTGCAGCAGAGCACCCTCCGTCGGCCATGCGCGCGACGTGGTCCGGCGAGCTCGACGGAGCCGCGTGCACCGGCTTCCGATGCACGACGGCGCCGGCGAGCAAGCAGCCACGCCGCCTTAGTTCCGTCGCCGGGAGCGAGGAGGGGAAACGGGCGCCGACATCCTTCCATGGTCGGGAGCGGTGAGTGAGGAGGGGAATTGGGGTAGGGCTTGCGGCGGGGAGGCAGAGTTTTGTTCCAAACAGCCGCCAAGCGATTTGCATCGGACGGCTTCGAGCGCTTCGGACTACAGAACGGGCTGTATATTTATAGGAGCCGCATTTAGCCCAATATACGCCTCCCGCATGGTGCAAGATGCGTCTCGCTTTCGCTGCCACCGACGCCACCAGGGCCCACACAAACTATACGAGGCGCATTATGTAAAAGTGCGCCTCCTATACATACATTATAGGATGCGCATAAGGCCACATGGGCCTCGCATAACCTGGGGTCGGGAGGCTGTGATCCCATATGAGGTATAAGAGGCGCATATTTTGAAAATGCGCCTCCTATATATGCATTATAGGAGGCACATCTTGACAGTGCGCCTCGCATAATATATAGGAGGCGCATTTTGCCAATATGCGTCTCGAGCCCTCATTTCCTCCTATAGGCTTTTCTATAGTAGTGATCTGTCAATTGCCCAGCTGTAATTTGTTCACCACACATGCTATCTATATGTCTTGGGAGAGACACCTCTAGTGAACTGTGGACCCCGGTCCATTTTCTTCATACTCATAATACAACCACTGCAATCTCTGTTTTCATACTGTTGTTATTGTTTTACTACTGTCATCATTATTCTCTTTCATCTACTGCAAACAAATATTATTTTCCACACGGTACGTTTAACCTCGTTGTGTTCAGCAAAGCCGATGATATTGACAACCTCACTGCTTCGTTGGGGCAAAGTGATTTTATTGTGTTGTGTAGGTTCCATGTTACTTCTGAACCGGTAGTGCGTCCTGCCACCTCAGCTGCATCAACCTTCGGGAGTGATTTTTTTTCTCCTACTAGTCTATTCAACTTTGGTTTCTTTCTGAGAGAAACTTGCTACTGTGCTCTTCATACCTTCCTCTTGGTGTCTCCCAAGGAACGTGTGTTACATGCGCATCAGGAATTATGACGACTCGCAAGATGGTGGACATCCACAGTCTGTCGAGGTATATTAAGCCTCTGGTGATCAGATCTATGCAATACTTGTATATATATGTATTAACGAATGTTTTTTATTTTAGACCTCCACATCGACCTAATCTAAACAACGTCGGGTTGGCCGAAGATACACATCTCCTAATTGAGGTGGTCGGTCTAGATGGCAAACCGTTGCTTCCGAAGGCGAACTGTAACACCCCGGCCACCTCGTAGCCAGCGGCTGTCACCCCTGATAGCTCTCTAGGATCTCTAGGCTGGCCCCACAGACCAACACTAGTGTTTCTTGCGCACTTTGTCCTCACTCATGCTCACCCGGGAAGGACTTCCTGGACGGTCACCCATCCTCAAATTGCTCCAGGCCAAGCACGCTTAACATTGGAGTTCTTTCAAGATGAGCTTCCGGAAAAGAAGTTGCAACTTGTTGATATAAGTATGTGAGATCCTGGCGCAGGGCTCAATAGGATTAATAGGATACTCATATCAACAAGTTGCAACTTCTTTTCCGGAAGCTCATCTTGAAAGAACTGCAGTGTTAAGCGTGTTTGGCCTAGAGAAATTTGAGGATGGGTGACCGACCGGGAAGTCCTTCCCGGGTGCGCATGAGTGAGGAAAAAGTGCGCAGGAAAGACTAGTGTTGGTCTGTAGGGCCAGTCTAGAGATCCTAGAGAGCTACCAGGGGTGACAGCCGCCGGCTACGAGGTGGCTGGGGTGTTACATTTGGTATCAGAGCCGACCCTCGCGGTTACACGGGCGTGTGCGGGTCAGTGGGTGGACATGTGGGACATGTGCCGACACTGGGGGCACAGACGAGTGCCAAGAGGGGAAGTTCCTGGACTGTAGGTTGACCGACGAGGGCGTCGGTCTTCTAAGGGGCGAAGGATGTGAGATCCTGGCGCAGGGCTCAATAGGATTAATAGGATACTCATATCAACAAGTTGCAACTTCTTTTCCGTAAGCTCATCTTGAAAGAACTCCAGTGTTAAGCGTGCTTGGCATTGAGCAATTTGAGGATGGGTGACCGACCGGAAAGTCCTTCCCGGGTGCGCATGAGTGAGGACAAAGTGCGCAGGAAAGACTGAGTGAGGACAAAGTGCGCAGGAAAGACTAGTGTTGGTTTGTGGGGCCAGTCTAGAGATCCAAGAGAGCTACCAGGGTGACAGCCTCCGGCTACGAGGTGGCCGGGGTGTTACACGAACGCAAATAAGTTTGTGCATAATGCGAAGTTATTGTTAGGGACAACATCCATGTCAGCGTTCTGGACTGGAATAAGCCAAAGGAGCTGGTAGAGAGAGTTACTTTTGTCGACGAGAGCTCGAAAGATGTGCTTTGGAAAAAACTCATTTCACATTTCACCCTACAGGTCTTGGATGATATCGCAAAGCAAAATTCCATGAAGGACTTAGTCAAGCATTTTGCTCTTAAAAAGATGGCTGAATAGTTCAATAATTACAAGAACAGATTATACTGTGCGTATGTAAAAGATAATAAAGTTCCAGATTTCAGTGGCACGCTAGAGAGGCACTGGGCTCATTGGGACTCATTTCTGGAGTACAAGAAAACTAAAGTAGCTAAGCAGAGGTCGAAAAAGAATAAGATTAATGCCGCGAAAAAGATATATCAACATAAGATGGGGGCAAGAGGCTACATAAGTGCCGACCTTAAATGGGATCGAGTTGAGGCCGCCTTGCATGAAAAGGGGATTACTCCGGCTACAGAGGACTGGCCCTATAGGGCAAACAATTGTGTACTTAGGCATGGGGCGGAATATGACTTGGAAATAGGGGAGTTAAAAACTTATGAAAAGAAAGCAATTGATGTACCCTAGAAAGCAATTATGGAAGCAATCGCCGAGGTCCGAGAGGGAAAATTTATTCCCGACCGAGAGAACGATCAGCTGACTAAGGCCCTCGGGAATCCTGAAAAACGAGGACAAACCACTTGTACAAAACCGAGCATTAGAGACTTCCCATGTACACTGGCCTCAGCCGGTTCCACCATTCGGCTCCAAGCGATATTTGCTGATATGCCTAATGGAGGCCGGTCAAAAAGCCCGTTTGTGAAAACCAAATGCCTTAGACGGCTTTGAATTATAGCCGTCTCGGAAAATACATTTTCAAATGCGAACGGAAACCCCGATCGCCTCTAGTATTCTATTCTCACAGTCGGTCTTAGTTCGCGCCCGGCTCTCACTTCCATGGATTCTGTGCCGTCCGAAATATTGTCCGGACGGTCCGATTATATTATAAAACTAAAATAATAATTAATAATACTCAAACCAAATCACATAATAAGTAATATGTTCACATAATATTGTTCATGATTCTCACAAATATCAAATGTTCCCAATTATTAAGAAACAAAATAGAAACAGTATACTACTCATAGCTAGATTGAGATCATGGCTCTTCGTCACTCTGAGGCATCGGAAGTGTCGGAATCATCCTCACTCACCTCTTCATTCATGCCATAATTCATAAAAGCAACAGAGATCCTTGGATAAGGTCCTGACATAGTAAAAACAAGAATGTCTCCCATGTTGAGATTGTTCTCTGTGACGAAGTCTTTCCATTATTTGTCGTGCAAGCGGGTTCTCTTCCGTCCTTTTGACACATTAATGTTGTACGTGTACTGAGCGCACGAAACAACACGGTCTTGCCTACTGCCTCATTTAAGAAGTGGCAAATGTTGCACAGTACAAACTGTGTATGCAACCAGAAAATAAATAAAAAGAACAGAATTGTAAACACGCTATATATATCGTATAAAACACACTAAACATATTTGTTTTCTTACTAGTGACTTATGTTTACAGTCTTGTAGAAAGACACTAAAATTGGATCGAATATAGTTCCTAGTTGTGCAATCATTTTTGCATACTTGGCATGCCACCATCTCCTGTTATATATATAATTTGAAAATGAAGCAAAAATTAAAACAAGTTATTCATGGTTGAAAAGATAGAAAACATAGCCTATATTAACATGCCATATCTTGTTAAATAATTTAAAAATAAAGCATACACACAAGATATATATCCTAACATGCTAATAACACTACAAAATTTACGTGAACTACCAAATTTCTAAGAGGCTAGGAAGACTCCAAAATAAACATGGTCCTAAATCCTATGAAAATCTTATCCTAATATAATAATTAATTTATAACACTACACAATTTGCACTTCCAAAATTCTAACAGGATAGCAAGACTCCAAAACCAACAGGCCTGAATCCTATGCTAATAACACTACAAAATTTACACTACCAAATTCAACAGACTACCAAATTTACAATTTGAAACGTATAAACTTCCTTTGAAAATCGTATGAATCAAAGGGGGCCTAAATCCATATGGCGATCTCCTAAATCCATGTGAATATGTCCTAATTCCTAAATCCATGCATGTGCATAAATCCATGTGGACATGCTACGGTCAGCATCAGAGGAATAAATACCTCACCGGATGGGGCGTATATCAAAGATGCGAGGCCTTGGAGATGCAGGGTCGGCCGGCGGCGGATGGGAGGAGATTTGGCGAGGAAAAAAGGCGGCACAGGGGGTCGACGGCGATGGAGGATGGGAGGATCTCTCGAGGAAAGAAGGCGCGGCGGCGGCGGCAAGGAGCAGCGTGTTTGCATATGTCCGCGAGGGGGCAAGGACTGATTTCTACGCATGCTTCTATTCTTGTAGACGGTGTTAGGCCTCCAAGTGCAGAGGTTTGTAGAATAGCAACAAGTTTCGCTTACGTGGATCGCCCAAGGTTTATCGAACTCACAAAGGTAGAGGTCAAAGATATCCCTCTCAAGCAACCCCGCAATTAATATACAAGAAGTCTCTTGTGTCCCCAACGCACCTAATACAATTTTCAGTTGTATATGTGCACTAGTTCGGCGAAGAGATAGTGAAATACAAGTAATATGGATGATTATAAGTGGTAATTGCAATCTGAAAAAATGGTAGCAAGCAAACATGTAGCAGAACTGGTTGTAAACGGTGTTTCAATGCTTAGAAACAAGGCCTAGGATCATACTTTCACTAGTGGAAACCATCAACAATGATACCATAATTAAATACATAAATATCCTCTCTTCACTATGCTACTCTGAACCACTCTCCGGTTGGATAACGAACACCAATTCACAGCGTAGGGCTGCAAAAGCACACCTTAAAGTCGCATTCCCCATCTAGGTAACCCTACACTGTCACCTTGAGCTCTCTAGATGGTTCCATACATACAACACAATTTCATAGAGACATCCAACACAAATTATAACTCATGATGAGTATTACTATAAACTTTAGCCTAAGAGTCACACATGGTGCTCACACTCCCACCTTCACATCGTGGGACAAGGTGACTCCGGAGTTCACATTAATAAAACCACTTGAGTATCATAATAGATGAAGAGTAACATCTACTTATTCAATTAGATTACAAAGCTCATGATCACATAAAGATCACACCATGGGGGAGAGAGATAAACCACATAGCTACCGGTAGAGCCCTCGGCCTCGGGGGAGAACTACTCCCTCGTCACCATGGAAGTCAGCAATGGCGATGAAGATGGCGGTCGAGTCGATGCATATGGCTCCAGGGAAATTCCCTGTCACGGCAGGGTGCCGAAACAAAGATTTCTGTCCCCCAAAACTTGCCTTCGATGGCGGCGGAGCTATGTAACTTTTCGTGGATGGAGTCTGATTCTTTTAGGATTTTCGCGTTGGGGGCAATATATAGGCGAAAGGGCGATATCGGTGGCCGCCTGTTAGCGTGTAGTTGATGGTGCAAGAGTACGCTCGTTGGGAGACCCCAAGTGTAAGGTATGAAGAGTACAACAACAAGTTTTTCCTCAGAAAGAAACCAAGGTTGAATCGACCAGTAGGAGAAAGAAATCACTTCTGAAGGTTGTTGGCAGGACGCACTACCATTTCAGCACAACGTGGAATCTACACAACACAACCAAATTACTTTGCCCGAACGAAGCAGTGATCAGTTGTTAATCTCACCGGTTCTGCTGAAACAAAGGATTAGACGTATAGTGTGGAAAACAAGGTTTGTTTGCAGTGAATGAAACGAGAAACAATGATTGCAGTAAAAGAAGAGTGTTTGCGGTGGTTTATTATCAGTGTAAAAGAAATAGACCATGGTCCACAGTTCACTAGTGGTGTCTCTCCAATACAGATGGATAACATGTTGGGTAAACAAATTACAGCTGGGAAGTTGACAGATATAAAGGCTGCGCCGTAGTGCATATGCATGACATGGTGATTACTATGTGATTCATGCGGGTATTACAACATAATTCATAGACCGTTATCCAACTACATCTATGACTAATAATCGACCCTAGGAGCGTAATCCAATCGAACCTCGGGTATTAAGTTGCAAGCAACAGATAATTGCATTAAGAAAAGTGTGTAATGTCACTCGTTTGACATATGAAAGGGAGGCATGAGCACACTATCTAGCATAAATGGTAACAACACATCCCCCATCAGTCACGTTTATGTCACTCGAGCACATATGAAAGGGAGGCATGAGCACACTATCTAGCATAAATACCCCCTCTTGGAGTTACAAGCATCAACTTGGCCAAAACATCTATTAGTAACGGAGAGGATGAAAGATCATAAATAACATAAACATGAAAGAACATAATAGATTCATAATCACTGGACATAGCATTCAATATTCACCGGATCCCAGCAAACACAACATGTAGTATTACAATAAGATGATATTGATCATGTTAGGCAGCTCACAAGATCTAAACATGAGTCATAAAGAGGAGGACACAACCATCTAGCTACTCCTAAGGACCCGTAGTCCAAGGATGAACTACTCACGCATCACCCCGAAGGCAGGCATGGTGATGTGGAGCCCTCAGGTACCAATGAATTCCCTCCCGGAAGAGTGCCGGGGAGAGCTTCAGATACCTCCCGAACTAGGGTTGAAGATGAAGGAGGCTATGGAACTTTTGGTGGAACAAGTCTTGGGTGTTTAGGTTTTCCCGAGGAGGAGCTTATATAGCTAAAATGGCAACGTCGGTTGGTGGCCAGGGTGTCACACCCCAGTTTTTGGACCATTGTAATATAGTAAGGGAGACAAAAATGTGAGCCAAAAAATAATTGTGTAACATGTTTGTGTAGACCAATATATGTATGTGGCCATTATTATCTATGCAATGCAAGCAATGTTTTCTTTTGACTCTAATATCATTTTTTCCTAACAGCACCCTATTGTTTTCTCTGATGTTTTCCATATTAAGTCTTGAGTAATTTTTGTTCCAAGCATAGGATCATGATTGTTGTAAACTCAACAAGATCATTTGGCTTTGTTTCATTCAATTGAAAAATGGCATTTGGAAAAGTGGATGTTTTCCTTTGATATTTCTACTAGGGTTTATCCCTAAAAAACTAGCCAAATACCAATTTCTAGAACTTGTTTTCAATATGTTAGAGTATCCAATTTTATGTTTTCTTGGCATATAATTGTTCTCTGATGTGTGGACTACAAATCCATAAGCTTGGCTTGATTTGTGGAGTTTGAAAACATTCAATTTCATGCTTGTTTTTGTGGAATGAAAATATGACAGAAAACAAAGAATTTTAAAAACAGAAGAGAACATAAAGATACCCGTTTTTCACCTTGTTTTCATAGCCTTCCACATTTTCAAAAATATGCTAAAAATGTGTTTCTGAAAGTTCAAGACATGTTTAACAATGTCCAACTTGAAATTCCAAAATTGGAATTCATTTGCTATTGTATTCTTGATTGAACTTTTGGAGGTTTCTGTCTTTTTTCATCACTTAGCAATTTTTGCTAAGTCATTTTTTCTGAACTTTCTGAATCTGTTATTTTGACAGAACTTTGGGTGTTTCAAAATGTCTGAATCCATTTGAATTTGGGCAGAGGCCTTGTCCATTTCACTCCCCAACGTGCCAGATTTGTGTGTTGTGCCTTGGATCCGTTTGGTGTGGAGTAGAGAGAGAGAGAAGGGGGAGGGAAGAGAGAGCCGTGAGACAAGGGGGAACACGCCGCAGAAACACAGTGCACGCCACGCCACACACACTGTGGCCACGACGCCACGCCACTGTGCCACTCCTCGCCGCCCAGCGCCAGTGCACGCCACGCCACCCCCTGCTCGTAGCTGCCCGATGCACAACAGCCCGACGCCCTAAGACATCATCCCGTGCCACCCGCGACCATGCCCGTGGCCATGCTCACGACCACCAAGCCGTGCCCGCGCCTATAAGGCATGCCCCGCCTCACCATCTCGCCACCCATCATAACCCCTCCACCACACACACCACCGCACCTCCACTCCACCCCGATTGCTCTCTGTGAGCGACACGGGGGAGAAAACCGCCACCGGCCACCGCAGGTTTAGCTCGCCCCGACCGTTTCTAGCGTGGCATTGTGCCCTAAACTCACTCCCTACCCTCGTACGAATCTCCCTGATATCTTGCTGTGACCATTTGCTTACAGATACGCCCCCGCCGGCCTCGGAGCCGCCGCAGACGCTCTGCTCGCCCCCGGCGACTGGAGCCACCACTACTGCTGCCGTTTGCTCGTCTGCACAGCCCCAACCCCGTGAGACTACCCCGACCCCTTGCCACTGCCATACGCTGCCCCTAGATGAGATATTCACCGTCGCCGTCCTCAGTTCTTTTTCGCATGAGAGAGAAAGAGGAGAGAGGAAGAATACGCACAGGGACCATAGATCGCGAGATCTACGGGCCCCTTTGAATCAGACCATTGCCGCGCAGAGAGCACGCGCGCGTGCCCACGGGCCGTGTTTGCCGCTAGTTAGGCCGCGCCTAGGCAGATCTGGCCCGTGCCCTTTTTTCCCTGGGTTTTATTCTTTTTGGAAATAAACAGAATACGCACCCTAGCTTTATCCCTGTGAAAAATACCAAAAATGCAAATCTGGCCAAAACAAAAATCATGCTTGTACCTTAACATTTTCTTAACCAGATCCAAGTGCTAGATCTACATTTTGATAATTATTTTTGCAATAGTTCATTTTATGGCAGAACCTATTTGTTTAACCATTTTAGCATAACTTTAAAAATATGAATCCAAAAATTGCAAACTCAACTGTTTTGGATATCCCTAAGTGATAACTACCAGTAGCTATTGGCCTTGGTTGCAGGAAAGCTTCCTAGAGAAAATGCCATGCATTTTGGTAAATGACCAGAGAACACTTCTAGAATTTTTGTAGGTTGTTTGGTGATGATTTTTGATGTGAATCCAATTGGATGAGCTTGTGTATGTTTAGACCTACCTAACCCTAGTTTGGTGTAAATTTTAGATCTGTAGAATAATTTTGGTGTGCATAACTAGATTTTGCACTTTTCTGTTTTTATTCATTATTGTGTGAATTAGTTCTATTTAATATGATAGTGTTAGATTTATGTTTTCTAGCATGTGTAATTTTGTTATCCTCTGTTATTAGGTTGTTTTCTTATAGAACTTGCATGTTAGGAGAGGTTTAGTACTTTGGGGTGTTGATTAGAACTTGTTTTGCTAGTATAGCCATTTTCTAGAATTTCCTAATGTTTAGGAAATTGTGGCACTATTACTTATAGGTTTAGTAGCTAGATTTTTTATGTTGTTATGTTGGGTCAAGTACCACTTTGGTACTGATTTTAGGGGTTTATCACCTCTGTTAGCATGTACTTTCATTTATAGGGAAGCACGAGTAGTGTTGACTTGATTAGATTGCTTCCAATTTCTATCACTAGCATGAGTAGTGTTTTGATGCTTATTTAGTGGCATATTAATTTTTCTCAAGTATGACCAGAGATTTTATGACCTCTTAGTGCCTTGCTAGCCTTGTGGAACACCCACTGGTCCCATTGCATTTTGGTAACAAATACAATTTCTCCACCATAGTCAAGTAGTCTAGTTTTGTTTATGTGTGTTTAATAATTTCTTCCTTTGGAAAATTGAGTGATGGATTGTGTTATGTGATGCTTGCTGTATGCATTTCTATGTACCATTGTTTTCCTTAGTTTATTCTGAATGTGTGTCCTTAATTTCTTTTTACGACGTTAGAAAACGAAGAAGGAGATATTGGAGAGGAGGCTTACTTTCACTCCTGTTATTTCCAAGAGCAGAACCAGGATCAGTACCAAGGCAAGCCATACTAATGCTTGCTGTTACTATACTTATCATTATCTATCATGCATGTTTTACTTATGAAGTTTTACAAAAATATGGTTAACAAAGCTATTCTTGTTGTGGATATTACTACTATTAATATTATGTGTAACTATCACATTGCGAGTAGTCAAACTTTGTGTTACCAAGCCTTTAGCCACCATACGGTATATAAATACCACCTAAATTAATAATCTTGAAGTCCCTAAGTGGACACCCTAAAATGTGTTTTTGTAAACAAAAGATTTATGGAAAACCCTTGGTGGAAAGGTGGGACCTTGTTCACTGGAGGAGGCAAAGAGGAAAGTTTTTGAAATTGTTTTAAAAAAGACACATAACCTAGTCTTCGCTGGAAAACCAAGACGTGCTACCACTCTACCTCAACATGGGCAAGAGGCCTTGCTAGAAACTTGTTCGTGTTAGTGTGTGTTCTACCTCAAGTGCTATAGAGGAATGTATTGGAAGGTTTGGACTAGTTATCTAATGTTCGCATAACGTCGCGGACAGTCCATGGTTATTCATGGCAGATGTTCTGGATCTTGTGGATTGTGTACACCTCTACAGAGTAAAACTATTCGGAATAGCCACGTCCTCGGATATGGACAGTTGAATGGCCATGTAGCTAGTATTGTGTCAATGTTTTCAAAAATATGTTTCGAAGAAGGATTAGTACCTGCGAGGTACTGGAAGATGAACTTTGTACCTGTGAGGTACACATGAGACAAGAAGTTTTGCAAAGAAAACCCTCTTTAAACAAACTCTTACAAAACCTCTTGGATAGGCGATATCTACAAGAGAAACTATATAATTTTCTTTTGAAGTATCTTCTTCAACACAGATATAGAGATGTCAAACCAACCATGATGTATCTTTCATCCGTCATGGGTAGCAAACCCTATGTATAGCCTACTGATAATTCAGATCTTGCACTCGTTGGGAGACCCCAAGAGGAGTTTTCCCCTTAGTTAAGAACCAATGTTATCAATCCATTAGGAGAAAGAGTATCTTCGGAAGGTTGATGACACCGACGATGGTGATGGCGCCTCACCGGTGTCAGCAACAACGCGGAAACTGCACACAATACAACCAAAATACTTTGTCCCAACGGTACAGTGAGGGTTTCAATCTCACCGATCTAGCTGAAAACAAAGATTGGACATATAGTGTGGAAAATGGTGCATGCTTGCAGTAAGTAAAGAAAGCAGGAAATTGTAGTGGTTTGTTTAACAGTGTAAGAAAATGGACCGGGGTTCATACGTTCACTAATGGTGTCTCTCCATAAAAGATAGCATGCTGGGTGAACAAATTACAGCTGGGCAATAGACAAATAAAGGTTGCACCGTAGTGCACATTCATGACATGAAGACTACTGTGATATCTAGCGCGGGCATTACAACAATATACACAGACCGTAATCCAACTGCATCTATGACTAATAATCCACCCTTAGGTTATCATCCGAACCCCCTTAGGTATTAAGTTGCAAGCAACAGATAACTGCATTAAACAAAGTGTGTAATGTAAGCAATGATTGTACACGCGGGCACTCACACCGCTGTTTTGTCCCTAGTGGCAACAACACATCGTCCCCCGTCACGTTTCTGTCACTCGAGCACAGGCGAAAAGGAGGCATGAACCCACTATCAAGCATAAATAGTTCCTCTTGGAGTCACTAGCAACTACTTGGCCAGAGCAACCACTAGCAACGGAAAGCATGCAAGATCACAAATAACATATGCAATAAAAGACTATAATCAACTTGGCATAAGTTCAATATTCATCGGATCCCAGCAAACACAACACATAGAATTACATAAGAACAATCTCGATCAGGTTAGGTAGCTCACGAGATCTAAAAATGGAGGCATATGAGGAGGATACAACAATCTAGCTACTGCTATGGACCCGTAGTCCAAGTATGAACTACTCACGCATCACTCCGGAGGCAGGCATGGTGATGAAGAGGCCTCCGGTGATGATTTGCTCTCCGGCAGGGTGCCGGGAGACAGCTTCAGAACCCCCCTTATCTAGTGTTGACGATATGGTGGCTGCGGATTTTTTCGGGGATATTTGATCAGGTGCCTAGGTTTTTCCATCCGGGGGGAATAAATAGGCAAAAAGGCAGAGGCGGTGGAGCCCTGGGGCCCCACACCACCCCCTGGCGTGGCCAAGGGGGGCACGCCACCCCATGGTGTGGGCCCCTAGTGCCCCTCTTCGACCCCTCTTTGGTCTTCTGGATGCTTCCGAGGAAAATAGGCACTTCGGGCTTTGTGGGGTCCAATTCCGAGAATATTTCCAGAACAACTTTTCTGAAATAAAAAACAGCAGAAAACAGGGAACTGACACTTGGCATCTTGTTAATAGGTTAGTCCCGGAAAAGTGTAAAAATGCTATAAAGAAGAAAGAAAACATGTAGAAATTGGCATAATATTATCATGGAGCATCATAAATTATAGATACGTCCTCGAGCATCCCCAAGCTTAGTTCCTACTCGTCCTCGAGTAGATAAACGATAAAACACAATAATTTCTGAGGTGACATGCTACTAACATAAACTTGATTATTAAAATGTAAAAGCATATGTAAGCTGAGATCATAGAACTTCAAACACAAACATGATATATAGAACTTTAATAATAAAGCATAGTAATCACTTTTCATCATGAAGAGTATCTCAAATAAAGGATCATGAATAATAATGCAAAGAAAAATAAACATTTGTTTCAGGTATAGAGAAAGCATGGCAAAGTGATATTTTGCTAGCCCTTAAGAGTGGGGCAAAACATAAATGCCAGGACACCTTCAAAGTTCAAGAGGAAGACTAGAACAAATAATTTAAGAACAAACAATATCACATCATGAATCAATTATTGATGTTTATGGGACAAATGCACACAGAACTCAGAATGGCAAAAATGCTCTCTGAACTGTGCATAAAGTTAGAACATGGAGACTCAACATAAAAGTAAAAGAAAGGCCCTTCACAGAGGGAAGCATGGATCAACTCATGTGATAGAGCTTTTTATTTTATTAAGCTGAGGTATTAAAAGTTTGACACACCTCCCATCTAGCTTTCACAAACCATGGCTAACCGAATCCTCGGGTACCTGCCAACAATCACATACCGTGGAGGAGTGTCTATATTTTCGGAGATGTATTATAATGTCAATGAATGGTAAACAGAAAATGCAGTACATCACAAGCCAACTGGATTCACAAGAGAGGCTCCCATGTGAAGGACGCATCTGGGTAGAAGGTCATCCCTCTTTCTCTTTTGTTTACACAATTATGCTTTGACTGATAAATCAGGGGCAAAAATAGTGAAGAGAATTTGTTTGCATTAATTTGGGGCTGGGCACCCCGCTGCCAGATCTTCTATCATTTGGATAAGAGGATGAATCCACTAGTCCAGGGTGTGAAATCCAATCAACAAGTGAGATAAATATTCTCCATTGACGTCCTCATGACCAAAAACAGGAACATAAAGCAGGAGTAGTTTTGAAAGTTTTAAAGGTAACACATGAGCAATTTACTTGGAGTGGCAGTTAAATACCACATGTAGGTAGGTATGGTGGAGACAATGGGAAAAACTTTGTTTTAAGGGAGTTGGATGCACGAGTAGAGCTCATACTCAGTACAGTTGGAGGCTAGCAAAAGACTGAGAACGACAAATCAAGAGAGCATAAGAGCCATAATCATGCATATCGACATAAACATCATTAATTAAAGCATAAGCGGTATCACAAGTTCAAAAACAACGTGGTCATGGAGGCTATTTGTGACCGGTTCATAGTCATAAACATGGTGTGAGCAAGCGCCAAGTCAACGAAATAAAACATTCGAAAGAGAATACCATAAATTTATGCTTTATTATGACAAGAACAACTCATGAATCATTCAATGGCATAATAAACACTCTCAGCTATTTCAGACTATTCATGCTACTCAATATCCACAAGACTTTAAAACTAAAATAACATTTAGCATGACATGAAAAAGTTCTAGTCACAGTCTATACAAGATTCTACTTGCACTGTTATAAATTCTACTTCAAGCAGCAGTTTATTTTCCCAACAAGCACCATACAGGATATGTTTTAACAAAAATACTCTTTATTATATAGCAAGCAAAAGTGAGCGTACTCACATAATTCTACTAAAACTAACAGCTCTGATAAGAGATGCATGCAAAACAGGAGCTAAATAAATGCAGCAGCCATACAAAGATTAAGAATACAAAGTATTCCCATGAAAAAGCGGAGCATGTCACTCTCCAATAAAAGAATGCTGGGGTTCAACCAAGATTATTGAAAAAATAAAAAATAAACTGAACGCAAAAATAAAATACGCTCCAAGTAAAGCACATAGATGTGACCGAATAAAAATATAGTTTCACTAGAAGTGACCTGATAATTTGTCGATGAAGAAGGGGATGCCTTGGGCATCCCCAAGCTTAGACGTTTGAGTATTCTTGGAATTTGCTGGGATTTACCACCGGGGCATCCCCAAATTTAGGATTTTCACTCTTCTTGATCACTTCATATCATCCTCTTCTCTTGACCCTTGAAAACTTCCTTCACGCCAAACTTCTAACAATCTTCATTAGCAACGTTAGTGCAATCGAAATAATAAATTCACACGGTTCATTTTCAACACATGCCTAACACTCAAAACCATATTAGCTACTTTCACAACTTCTTTTAAAACTCTATTTCTCAAAAGAACACCAAAAGAAAGCGATTATGATGCAAATGCAATTATTGTCAGAAATCTGTCAAAACAGGACAGCAGGTAAAGATGATTTTTTTCGAAAATCTTATGTTGCTCAAATCAAAAAGTGGTCAACTAAGAAAAGTTGCGTATACATCCCAGGATTAAGCACAAAAATATTCAGGTCATTTTGAATTTCCTGTGATTTTATATGGAATGAACAGTGGACAGCAGAAATCTGTTTCCTGCGCAGAAATCCGAAATATAGCCTCAACTTTCCACTAGAAGGTTTACTTGGCTCAACAAAAACACAAAATAAAAGATACAGAGGGGTTGCTAAGGAAATATACAACAGCCGGGTGCAAATAAAACAAAATAAAATGAAGGAAAACGGGTTGAAAAGAGAGAAATAAAACGGGTTGTCTCCCGGTAGCGCTTTTCTTTAACGCCTTTCAGCTAGGCATAGAAAGCAACTCAGTGAAGCATCAACATATATAACTTCCTCTAAATCATTATTTGTAGAATTAGGCACTCTAGGTGTTTCTGAAGATTCAACATGAAGGTCACTCTTAGTTTCATTAATTGTTTTAGCAATTTTCAGCACATATTGAGATTTAGGTTTAGTTATCTTGGGAACATACATGAATCTTTGCTCCTTTCCCACAAAGGCTTTCTACTATTTGAATTTAAGAGATAAAAAATTTGAGCTTAAAGTTCCCATAGCCTCCTCTAGTTTACCAATACTAAATTTTTGATCATCATGAGTGTTGCTAGCTTCTAGAGAAGTGATTCTTTTATCAATAGTAATTATTGATTCATTAACTTTGCTAGCATTATAGAGGAAAATTGGTAAGTTCATTTCCAAATAGTTTTTTTTATTAATAACATCCTCCAAAGTGGTCTCAATTTTAACAATTGTAGTTGGGGGGGGGGGGGTTCTCCTACTAAACTTTTAATCAAATTGCAGGCTTCCAAGGCAGGAGTTCCTAGAAAATTTCCACCCGTGAGAGTATCTAACACATGCCTATACTAGCCAGTAATACCAACATAAAAATTCCTCAGGAGTATCAAGGTAGAATATTTTTTGTGCACCTATTATGAGCATCATTTATTCTATACCAAGCATCTTTTAAACTCTCTCCCCCTTGTTGCCTAAAATAACGAACCTCGACTTCAGAAATATTCATTCTAGCGAAATAAAAGCAAGCAAATAAACAACAGCTATAAAGTAAACTAATTTTTTTGTGTTTTCCATATAGAGAAGCAAAATAAGACAAAAATAAAAACAAGATAATAAAAAACATAAAGAGGTTGAGAGTGAGAGACTCCGCTAGCCAGAAGACTTCTTCCTCCCTGACAACGGTGCTAGAAAAAGTCCTTGATGGTGCAGATCTTGCACTCATTGGGAGACCCCAAGAGGAGGGTGTGATGAGCACATCGGTAGGAGTTTTCACCTTAGTTAAGAACCAAGGTTATCAATCCAGTAGGAGAAAGAGGATCTTCGGAAGGTTGATGCCACTAACGGTGGTGATGGCGCTTCACCGGTGTTAGCAACAACGCAAAAACCTGCACACAACACAACCAAAATACTGTGTCCCAACGGTACAGTGAGGTTGTCAATCTCACCGGCCTTGCTGAAAACAAAGATTAGACGTATAGTGTGGAAAATGGTGTATGCTTGCATTAAGTAAAGAAAGCAGGAAATTGTAGTGGTTTGTTCAACAGTGTAAGAAAATGGACCGGGCTTCATAGGTTCACTAGTGGTGTCTCTCCATAAAAGATAGCATGTTGGGTGAACAAATTACAGCTGGGCAATTGTCAAATAAAGGTTGCACCGTAGTGCACATTCATGACATGAAGACTACTATGATATTTAGTGTGGGCATTACAACAATATACATATACCGTAATCCAACTGCATCTATGACTAATAATCCACCCTCAGGTTATCATCCGAACCCCCTTAGGTATTAAGTTGCAAGCAACAGATAACTGCATTAAACAAAGTGTGTAATGTAAGCAATGATTGTACACGCGGTCACTCACACCGCTGTTTTCTCCCTAGTGGCAACAGCACATCCTCCCCCGTCACGTTTCTGTCACTCGAGCACAGGCGAAAAGGAGGCATGAACCCACTATCAAGCATAAATACTTCCTCTTCGAGTCACTAGCAACTACTTGGCCAGAGCAACCACTAGCAATGGAAAGCATGCAAGATCACAAATAACATATGCAATAAAAGACTATAATCAACTTGGCATAAGTTCAATATTCATCGGATCCCAGCAAACACAGCACATAGAATTACATAAGAACAATTTCGATCATGTTAGGCAGCTCATGAGATCTAAACATGGAGGCATATGAGGAGGAGATAACCATCTAGCTACTGCTATGGACCCGTAGTCCTAGGATGAACTACTCACGCATCACTCTTGAGGCGGACATGGTGATCAAGAGGCCTCCGGTGATTATTTCCTCTCCGGCAGGGTGCCGAGAGATAGCTTCAGAACCCCCTGATCTAGGTTTGACGATGACGGCGGCTGTGGAACTTTTTGGGGATATTTGATCAGGTGCCTAGGGTTTTCCATCCGGGGGGAATAAATAGGCGAAAGGGCAGAGGCAGTGGAGCCCTGGGGGCCCACACCACCCCCTGGCGTGGCCAAGGATGGGCATGCCACCCCATGGTGACCCTCTTCGACTCCTCTTCGGTCTTCTGGATGCTTCCATGGAAAATAGGAATTTCGGGCTTTGTGGGGTCCAATTCCAAGAATATTTCCAGAACAACTTTTCTGAAATAAAAAACAACAGAAAACAGGGAACTGGCACTTGGCATCTTGTTAAAAGGTTAGTCCCCGAAAACGTGTAAAAATGATATGAAGAAGGGAGAAACACGTAGCAATTGCCATAATATTATCATGGAGCATCAGAAATTATTGATACGATGGAGACATATCACCTACCCATTCCACCATATAAGCATATTTGCATTTTTGTAAGCTATATAAAGGATGTCTTGCAAAGTACATTCAAATGTACTTATATTGGTTTCTTCCCTGGCTATTTACTTGGCCAGACTACGAGGAGCAATCCCAGGAGGAGTACTATGAGGAGGAGTACTACAATGATGAACCTGCAAACTAGGCTCGTCTCCCGGTCAGCAACCTGTAGGTTAAGGCGTGACTTGGGCTCTACCGCGTTGCGTTTTGCTATCTTCCGCTGTGTTAGTGTTATTTGTCTGCCCTGTGTGGCAGTTATCTAAGACTTGGTCGTGTGACCATTTGTGTAAGACCTTTATTATTCGTGTAATGGATGATGTAATCTGTGTACCAACTTCATATGTTGTTCACGACTGATTGTTCTGGGATCGTGAATGTATGCATATAAGGGGTCTTGGACTTGCTAGTCTGGGGCCTCTACAAAGTTGATATCAGAGCTATCCTGACCTTAGGAGACCTTAGTTAGCATGAGCGTTAGCGAGTACCCCGAAAAGTACTTTATAAAACAAAGGTTACATATATGACTAAGTACCAAAATATTCTATATACCCCATCCTCTTTGTGTTACTAAACTCTACATACATTAAGTTACCTCTTGCGTAACTTAAAACTTTGCACATTGTGATCTAACTTAAACTATACTTAAAATTTTGTGTAGATGGAGGTTGTTTTCACAGAGGCTTGTCAGTTTGGACTGGCTCATGACGTGTCTTTTCTCTTCGAGCCGAGGCTAGTTGAGATGACTGAGCTCATTGACCGCCTAGTTCCTGAGATGAGAGGAGGACTAATCATTGGTTCTCCACTAAAGGGTGATTGGTTTGTGGAGTGTACTATCCGTCCACCTCTGACGGCACCTTCTGTTGAGACCTTTGTTTTCACCATCGTTGAGCGTTCGTGGCACGAGGGAGCTGTCTGTGTGATCCAGGAGGCGATTTCACGCTTGGCGTACTTGAGGGACTACTTGTTCCTTGGTACTCGGTTTGAGATGCTTGGGAGACACGATGAGGTGGGACTACCACTTCATGTGCCGCAATATCTTGATAGCATGGGTCCTCACCTAGAGGACATGGAGATTATGTTGCACTTCACCCAGTGTAGACTAGACGATCTGAGGATAGTGCAGCACACCACCGATGCGGAGTGCCCCACCCTCACAGCACACTTGGGGAAGATGATGGATGAGCACGACACCGTTACTACAAGGAACCGCACCTTGGCGGGACAGCTACGGACCACCCGTTTGGGCCGTACCAGTCTCATCAAGAAGGTAGAAGCGTTGCAGGAAGCCAATGCTATTCTGTGTGGTAGGCTAAAGAATGCGAGAAAGGATCTGGCCACTCGAGACTCGACTCTCGAGGAGTTGGAGGAGGAGATCACGGAGCTCCACAGGGAGAACGAGGACCTCCTTGTAGACGACGAAATTCTATCAGATGTGGATGGGATGGACATGACTGACCAGATTGAGCAAGAGGATGACGACATGCTTGGAGACGAGGAGGATCCTGAGGAGATCCTTTTCGATGGAGACAGTGATCAATACTAGATGTAGCACCTTTGCACTTTTGGATGTTGTGCCAGTTCAGTATGCTAGTAGCGTTGTGATGTCCCCATGAGTCGCTTCCCTTTTTGTAGCTCTTGAAGTTTAGCTTGTATTGTGAGACTTATGTTTGAGTTATGTGTGATTGTAAGACTCTAGGTTATGAATGTGATATGTTTGTGTTCTATTCATGATTGTGGTTTTTTTCTATACTCGTATTTTACTTGTGGTTTATCACTGGTTTTTCGGTGTTCATAAAACTATATTTGTTTCCTATTTTTGAAAAGAAAAAGTCTTGCTGCATAGTCTTATAGATGTTTCACTACGGCATGCCGCCTCGTCGGGAACCACCACCACCCCCACCATCGGTGGTGGCATTGTTGGCAATGATGATGGAGGACCGTCAAGCCACATGTGCTGAGAGCGCAGCTACCATTGTCGCACTGCAAAAGTTGGCTAATGATGGTGACAACAACAACAATGGCAATGGCCATGGTGCTCGCTCAAAGCTGAAGGACTTTCAACAGACGAATGCCCCGATCTTCTCCAAGATCGTGGAGCCTCTTGATGCTGATGATTGGCTCTGTACTATTTCAAACTACTTGGAAGCAGCTGCAGTGGAGAAGAATGACAAGGTTCTGTTTGCCACTCACTTTCTTGTTGGTCCGGCAAGAACTTGGTGGGCGACAACTCGAGCCACTGTTGCTACTGGCCATGTGTTTGGTCGGGAGGACTTTGTTGCTAGGTTCTGCAAGTATCACATCCCCCAGGGTGTGATGAATACTATGCGGGACAAGTTTCTGAAGCAGAGGCAAGGAGGAATCTCAGTGTCTAAATACTGGGAGGAATTCACTACCCTGTCCAGGTATGCCCCAGAGGAGGTTAACACTAAGGTGAAAAGGAAGGAGAGATTCCTGAATGGACTGCACGATGAGCTGCAGTGTACACTAGTGGTGATACCATTCTAGGATCTGGAGTCGCTTTCTGATGCTGCCATGATGATGGAGCACAAGCGCCAGAATTCTTTTGACAGCCATAAGAGAAAGATGATGATGCAAGGAGGGTCTAGTGCACCTAGGACTCGCATTACCCCTTATGCAAGGCCCCCACCACCAAGCGCGCCTGCTTATGCACCTCGCCCAAATCACCAGTATGCACCAAGGCCCAATCCCAACAACAACCGTGCTTCTTATGCACCAAAGCCCCGGAGGAAATGGCAATGGAAACAACTTCAACCGTGCTGCAAAGCCTAACCCAAAATCAAAGCCAGGTTGCTTTGTCTGTGGAAAGGAAGGACACTTCGCTCGTGAGTGCCCTACCAAGAACGCTGCTCTAGCTCAACCCATTGCGACCAAGATGAATCAAGGTCTAGTCACGAGGAGGCATAATGTGATGATGGGACATCTGAATCATGTCACTGCTGGGGAAGCATAGGAGGCACCAGACATGGTGATGGGTATGTTCCTTGTCAACTCTGTACCAGCTGCAGTACTGTTTGATTCTGGTGCATCGTATTCCTTTGTCACTAAGTCGTTTGCTGAGGAAGTGGTATGAATCATACCCGTATGCAAAACCCTATGTTAGTACAAATACCTGGAGGTAGAACCAAAGCCAACCTTGTTTGCAATGAAGTACCCGTGGAGATACAAGGGAAAACTTTTCATGCCGACGTGTATTACTGGGATCCCAAGGGATAGAAGTAGTTCTGGGTATGAACTGGATGACCAAGTATAAGGTTGTTATTGATTGCACCAAGAAGTACATTTGTATGACCACATGTGATGGAGATAAAGTTGTCTACACCGCAACCAAGACTTCATCAAAGGTTCACTGCCTCACGAGTGTAGCCAACCCCACACTTAAGGAAGTTCTGGTAGTATGTGAATACCCAGATGTTTTTCAAGAAGACTTACCCGGTATGCCCCTAGATCGGGATATCGAGTTTATTGTTGAGTTAGTACATGGAACCGGACCTATAGCACAGAAGCCTTATCGAATGAATCTTAAGGAGTTAGATGAGTTGAAGAAACAGTTCGATGCCATGTTGAGGAAAGGTCTGATTCGCCCTAGTGCATCACCATGGGGATCACGTGTCATTTTTTTGGACAAACAGGACGATACCACTCGTTTATGTGTGGATTACCGCAATTTGAATGATGTCACCATCAAGAACAAGTACTCGTTGCCCAAAATTGAAGACCTTTTTAACGAGCTAAATGGGGCTAGAATTTTCTCAAAGATCGATCTTCGCACTAGTTATCACCAATTGAAGGTTCGTGATACCGATATTCCCAAGACCGCCTTCACCACTCGTTGCGGGTTGTATGAGTACACCGTGATTTCTTTTAGTCTGACCAATGCCCTTGCCTATTTCATGTATCTCATGAACAAGGTATTCATGGATTATTTGGACAAGTTTGTCGTACTTTTTATTGAAGATATTCTTATTTATTCCAAGAGTGAGGAAGAACACGAAGAACATCTGAGAATTGTGCTCAAACACTTCGTAAGAATCAACTGTATGCTAAGTTTAGTAAGTGTCAATTCTGGCTGAAGGAAGTCGGATTTCTTGGACATGTGGTATCTGAAGGAGGGAATTCTGTTGACCCTGCTCTGGTTCAGTCTATGGCGAAGCGTGCTGCTCCGACCAATCCAACTAAAGTCAGATCATTTCTGGGTTTAGCAGAATATTACCGCAAGTTTGTTTAAGGATTTTCGAGCATCGCCAGACCACTCACTCAGTTTCTCAAGAAGGACAGTAAGTTCATATGGACGGAAAAGCGTGAAGAGAGTTTCCAAGAGTTGAAAAATCGACTGGTGTCTGCCCCGGTACTCATTATGTCGGACGTCACCAAGAGTTTTGATGTTTATTGTGATGCTTCTAAGCTTGGTCTTGGAAGTGTTCTCATGCAAGAAGGGAAGGTCATATCTTATATCTCACGCCATTTGAGACCTCATGAGCTGAACTACCCCACGCATGACTTAGAGCTTGCCGCAGTTGTTCATGCCCTCAAGGCATGACGACACTTTCTTATGGGAAAAAAGTGTGAAATATACATGAATCATAAGAGTTTGAAATATATCTTTACTCGGCATGAACTCAATATTAGGCAACACCGTTTGATTGAGCTTATTAAAGATTATGATCTAAGTATCCACTATCACCCTGGGAAGGCCAATGTTGTAGCTGATGGTCTTAGTCGAGAACCAGCCTCTCTGAATGCTATGATCCAGATTAGGCAACCTGAGTTGTGGAAAGAACTTCACCAGCTTGGTATTGAAGTGGTCAGCTATGGTACGTTGGATACCATGGAAGTTAAACCAGCTCTCGTTGATCAAATAAAAGAAGCTCAGAAAGGCCAGAAGAGTATTGTGGGCATTAAGACCCGCATGGAGAAGGAGAAAGTTGCTGGTTTTACCATGGACTCCGAGGGAGTATTGTGGTATGAAGGTCTCATTTGTGTTCCTTCTGAATCTGAGTTAAAGCAGACCATCATGACTGAGGTTCATGATACCATATGCCATTCACCCCGGAGGAACCAAAATGTATCAAGACCTCAAGGAGAGATTTTGGTGGCATGGAATGAAGCGAGACATTTCTTCATTTATAGCCAAGTGTCATGTTTGCCAACAAGTAAAAGTTGGGCACCAGCGTCCCGCTGGATTGCTACAGCCATTGAAAGTGCTAGTTTTGAAATGGGATGAAGTAGGGATGGATTTCATTACTGGACTTCCTAGGTCCAACCGAGGAAACGATTCTATATGGGTTGTCATTGAAAGGCTCACTAAAGTTGCTCACTTTATTCCTGTCCGGACAACTTATAGTGGAGAATAGCTTGCTGATCTTTATATTTCTCGGATTGTGAGCCTGCATGGAGTCCCTAGCAGAATTGTGTCTATCACCCGCAGACCACAGTTCACTTCTTGATTCTGGAGAAAGTTTCATGAATCACTTGGAACCAAGTTAGCCTTACCTCCTATCACCCGCAGACTGATGGACAGACTGAGCATGTGAACCAGATTTTGGAAGACATGCTCTGTGCTTGTGTTTTGTCTTATGGAGCCAAATGGGAAGACGGTCTTCCTTTTGCGGAGTTTTCTTACAACAACAGTTATCAGTCTAGCTTGCAAATGGCCCCTTTTGAAGCCCTGTATGGACGCAAATGCCGTACACCTCTGAACTGGACTGAAACAGGTGACAGTCAAGTCTTTGGCGTAGACACTTTGCGTGCTACAGAAGAGAAAGTCCAGGTCATTCGTGACCGTCTCAAGGAAGCTCAATCTCGCCAAAAGAGTTATGCTGACACAAAGCATCGCGATGTCTCTTTCAGCATTGGAGATTTCGTGTATCTTCGTGTCACGCCACTCAAAGGGATGCAGCGTTTTCATGTCAAGGGAAAGCTTGCACCCCGGTATATTTGCCCTTTTAAGATCTTGGCCCGCCGTGGTGAAGTGTCTTATCAGTTGAAATTGCTATAGGAGTTGTCAGCATTTCACAATGTTTTTCATGTGTCTTTCACTAGTGGAAACAGGGCCTTTTGTCCCGGGTCGTAAGGGCCAGTTGTCCCGGTTGTGCAACCGGGATGGGCTAGCCGGGACAAATGGCCCTCCCCCATTGGTCCCGGTTGTGCCAGGACCTGGGATGGTAAGGATAGGCCACGTGGCGAACCTGGGCCAGGGGTCGGCCAGGGAGTTCGTCCCGGTTCGTTCAAGGGACCGGGATGGATACTTTAAAAAAAAAATATAGCCGTCAATTTTCCCCTGCCGCGGCAGGTTTTTTTTCGTTTCGTTTTTTGGGCTCCTGTCTCCCAATCCCCAGCCGGCCTCCCCCTTCCCCAACCGCGTCCAGGCCCACGTCTTTTATTAAGCCCACTGGCCACATTTTTTGGTCAAAAGGGCCCACTGGTCCGCGTCTTTTATTATGGTCGGTCAACGGTTCGAAGGGGCCACTGGCCAGCGGCGTAGTGGCTGGCTCGCCTGGTCCCTTAAATTAAGACCACAGGGGCGGTCAAAGGGCCCACTGTCGCCTCGTCTTCCCGCCCCGCCTCGGCTCCCCGCGCCCCCACTTCCCCACGCGCGCGTGCCACAGCTGCAACCGCCGCCACGCCTCGGCTCCCGCCCCGCATTCATGGCCGCCTGCAACCGCCGCCACGTTCAGGCCGCCGGTTGGCATGCCAGCCCACCCCGGGTCCTTTTTAAAGGGCCCCCGCCGCCCGTACATCCCATCCACCCCGGCCGCGCCCAAGGCAAAGCAACCCTAGCCACCATGTCCCGCTGGTTCTCGAGCGGCTCCGGCAAGCGCCCCTGATGGAGGGATAATAACCCGGTAGGCCAACTCCAAGGTGTAACCCGGCCCAAAGGACGCGGCGCAGGATCCGGCTAAGGATAAAGAAACTTCAGGAAGGCCCACATTTGTAGGCCCTGCAACCCGGTTTGTGGGTTACAATAAGGAAAGTTAGGGTTTGTATGCAGTGTCCAGGTAGGATTCCGGGTGCGCCTTGGAGGACAAGCCAGGGGGTACGGGTGCTTTATAAACCGACTCCTAGGTTTAGTTGAGAGAGATCCAAGAGCCCTAGCAATATCGCTTGGTATCGAGCATCCAGTGTAACACGAGAGTTGAGTTAATATCTTGAGATCGGAGACTCGGCGACTTGATTGCCGGCTACCAGATCGAGTTCCATCATGTTTTCCTCTGAGCTAAACCCTCTCCCAAACGCCTGTGTCGTCTTGCCCCAAGATCAGTTACCCCCGGTAACGTCTGCCGTGATTATCCCACGACAGTTGGCGCCCACCGTGGGGCCTGCGTCCAAAGGTGTTTACATCATAGGAGAAGCTCGGAAGAACATGGAGAATCTTGTCATCGGCGAGATCTACATTGACCACGAAGAAGGGAAGATGGTGGATGATTCCGGTTGGGGACCGGAGTCGGATCACCTCGAATCCGGGTCCATCGTGACAATCGGCCGGATCAGCGTCTTCATCGGTATGGTATGTACTTCCGATTCGATCCCTGACAATTTTGGATCTGATTCTGTGTCAGGGGAGGCCACTTATATCCAATCAGATGGAGAAGAGTTAGTTGGAACGACAAATCCGGCTGAAGAACCCATCACGAAGTGGGAACAGCCGGAGGAGCCGGCATGGACCCCGCGTGACCGGGTCGATAGAGAGGATGATACCGAGTCTATTCTGGATCTGCTGGAAAACCGATATGAGGAAAATAGCAGCGAAGAGGAACAGCATGAATTCATACCAAGCATTGTGCGCCGGGTTGCGGTCTACACGGCCCCCGCGACCAATCTCGATCAGGAGAACGCGACCGCGGCCGCAGATGAGGCACCACAAGCGTTGACTCAGCAGCAAGGTGCGGCAAATGGAAACCCGGTCCTGATCCGGGTTGATGGAGAATCGGCATCTGTTACCAGCCGTGCCGCAGATGATGAGTTGCAGGCAAACACATTCGGATTTCTGGCGAACCGGACACCAGGGGCGGGTCCTTCAAATCCACGACACCCGGCCCTGTTCAATAACAATCTGATCCTAGATCCCACAGTTCTGGCCACGGTTATCACCCCAGAGAACGCGGCAGAACGTGCTAGGGATCTAGATGTAGCCCGTCGTGCATTGGAGCAACAGAGAAGGCAAGTAGAAGCAGAAAAGCAAGGGATGGCCACACGCCAACATGAACTGGACGCACTGGAAACCCGGCTCCGAGAGGAAACAACCAGGATGCATCAAAGGCACCAAACCAGGTTACCAGCGTTGGGTGGGGTTATAAACCCGGCTGCATTGTTTATCACGCCTCAAGACCAACCAATCCCAACGGTGAACCAGGGAACTGCACCTCAGCCAGCAACCGCGGGAGTACATCCGGAAAACGAGCAGGCCGGGTTACCCTTGCCACAAACTGGGATTGCAACCGGTAACACATTGCCACCGCCACCACCGTCGTGTTTTCGCACACCTGCAGGTCACTACAACAATCCTATGGACAACGTGTACGCAGCGACACTTGCATTGAATCAAATCCCTGTGAGAGAGTCGCCCCACGCAGAGCAGACCCGACGGGCGATCGATATGTTGCACACTGCGGTGGCGCAGCAAGCCAATTATCCAGATCATAGAAGTGGAATGCATGGGACGCCATACGCCAGTCAGCAACAAGGTAATACCGGCAATATCCCAACAAGTTCAGCGCGGCGGAGGGAAGAGCAGAAGCAAATGCCGCCTCCTCCCCACGTTCAGGCGGTACCGGCGGCATCAGCAGCACAAGCTGTTGTGGATAGCTCCAGGGCCAGGAGGGCCGGGGCCGGGTCTGTAGTACATGGATTACCAGCAGCACCGCGTCCAGCTGTGCCCCCCGCAGGATCACACGTTTTCCGAGTAAGGCCAGCTTCTACCATTCTTGCAGGACCTAAGTGTCTCTCGGACTACATCAGGGCTGAACCTTACCCGGAAAAGTTCAAAGAACCAGGAAAGGTAGTAAATTACGAACCGACTATGGATCCAGAAACATGGTTGAGTAGTTATGAGATGGCAATGTCGATTCGCAACGCATCCGAGAATCTCCAAACCAAGTTCATGTACTTGATGATGTCAGAAGGAGCAGCAAAGTTATGGTTCACCAATCTGCCAGAAGGATCTATCAAGTCCTGGGAGAAGTTGAAAACCGCGTTTGTCATGCACTTTCATGGGACGTGCAGAAAGCTATTCACTATTGATGACCTAGAACGATGCGTCCAAAAGAAGGGGGAGTCGGCGCGCAGTTGGGTGCGCCGGGTTATGGAGATACTTCACTCGTCCACAGATATTCAGCCCAAGGATGCATTACAAGCTATGGCGAAAACCTGCAAGTATACACCTCTAGTGCAAAAGTTAACTCGCATGAAATCCAGTCGGAATGCTTCGGAGGTTACGATGGGAGAATTGATGGATGCGTGCAACAAACACGCCGCAACAGATACCACAGAAGAGGAAGTTGATGACAAAAAAGCAAAGGCAAACACAAGTAATAGTGGAAGAACCGGCAACGGGTCAGCACCGGGTAACAACGGAAACAGCCAGAACAAGCGCTCGTTTGAAGGAGGCTCCGAGTTTGTCGCCAGCACAGAAGCCGGGTCTTCGAGACCCAGGGCAGAAGGACATTTTAACACTGGAAACCACAATGGAGGAAACTATCAAGGGCCGCCAAGGCCGAGTAACAATTGGGACATCTTTAGAATGGCGTGCCCGAAGCACAGCAGGAACGGTAGGCCGGCTAACCACTCCTTGGAGCAATGCGCCGACTTACAGAGATGGAAGAACGAGGAAGTGAACAGAGCCATGCGAGGTGCGGGTCGGGGAGGAGGACCGGGTCCAGGAGGAAACCCGGGCAACGGCCCACCCCCAGCCGGTAACCCGGCAGCAAGAAATCAGGGAAACAATCAAGGGGGAGCTGGAGGTTTCCAAGCTAACCCCAAACAGTTGGGTCAATATCACGTGCATACCACAAGAGGTTCTAACAAGGACAAAAAGATACTGAAGCAAGCGGTCAACTCCGTTTCTTCGGCTGTCCCGAGATATTTGAGGTGGTCAGAACAGGATGTAACATGGAGCAGAAGAGATCACCCGGAAAGAATAGAACACCCGGGAGTCTTAGCATTGGTAGTTGCACCACAGGTCAATGGGTACGAGCTTAAAAAGGTCCTGATGGATGGAGGAAGCAGCATCTATATCCTGTACTGGGAAACCTTTCTACGCATGGGTCTCAAGGAATCTCAGCTCCAAAAAAGTACGACAGTTTTTCATGGCATAGTACCGGGTCATTCAGCGTGCCCCGAGGGAAAAATCGCATTGGAGGTAGCTTTTGGGGAATCAAAGGACAATTATCGAGTTGAGTGGCTTACTTTCGAGGTGGTTAAGTTGCGCAGTCCTTATCACGCGCTATTCGGAAGGCCGGCTTATGCTAAATTCATGGCAAGGCCATGTTATGTGTATCTACAGCTAAAAATCCCGGGTCCTAAGCAGACCATTACCATACATGGAAATCGAGATATAGCAGCTGAATGTGATGAAGGAGACGCAGCAATGGCCGAGCAAGCCTGTAGAAAAGAGGAACTCAAGCATTACCGGTCTCAAGCAGGCCCGGAGGACAGAACCACATCAAAAAGGCCGAGCACTGAAGGCGAAAGAGCAAAGTCCAAGGCAGCACAAGATGCTAAGATGGTGGCTTTTATCATGGATGATTCCTCCAAACAATCTGGCATAGGAGAAGAAATTGCACGGCCGCTCACAGCCAGCCGCGCTATGGAAACACCTCACCCGGGTTGGCTAGTAAACCCGGTACTCATCATGAAAAAGTCTAACAAATGGAGAATGTGTATCGGTCACGTCAGCCCGGGACCGGCTCCCAAGAAGAACTAAACAATGTAACGGGCAGCAGGTTTCAGACGCGCTCTTTTCCTACCCAGGGTACCTAAGGGGACTGGAAGGTTTTTAATGAGGCGGCCTGCTGATCCAAACTTTCTCGTATCAATAAAGAGATGGTTATCAAGTCCTATTTTGTTACGATCTTTACTTCGGTTACAGGTAAGTAGTATCCATTGCTATCAATACATCAGTATCATCAAGTATGTTGAATATATATAGGTCTTGGGGGCTGATTGCTTGAATAGCACAGCCACAAACCCAAAGACCCGGCCTTGATGCCTATGAGTTATAAGGGCCGATTACTCGCAAACGAGTACGGCTGCAATCTTAAACCGGACAAAGGAGCCAAATTTTCTTGACTTTTCTTACTTAAGCTCGATGTGACTCGCACTAAAGTGGCATGATTTGCTCGCTTACGATTACAATCAGCCATGAAGCCCAATGGGACTTGTCTGACCCTGTTTTCGTATAGATGTAACAACATGGTATCCACGCGAAAGCCGGCTTACAGTACAAGATAGTCAAAAGGGTCATCTAAACCACAAGTTATGTAGAGTACAAGGCTAATAGCTGGAAACTCAACGTTTATCAAGCGTAACTTCATTATCTATATGAAACAACTCCGGGTTTCGGCTTAGCAACAACAAGTTTGTTCTCTTCGAAAAGACCACACACCACAGACTCGGAAATTCGGGCCTTGGGGACTGTGGGTTTCGAAACAGAATCAAGTTGTTTCGTCGCTAAGCTCGAAAGACCCCAATGTCCGAGTCGTGGGGACTTGGGGACTTAAAGAAAAGTCCACCTGTCAAAACTCACGATACTCGGAAATAAAGAGGGGAATAAAAAGAAATGAAAAGAAAGTTGGATATCACGAATAAGTTCAAAAATAGACAAGTATCAAGTTCATCAAAAGGCCTAGAAAGGCACGAAGTGTATCACAGAATTAAAGTGCGTTACAAATTGCGACACCAGTATCAAGGGTGCACAGGCGCACCGTCAAAAGAATACTTGTTTTGAATAAAAGCATCAGATGATCGAAGTACTTTGATGGCATTTGCCTATTCGGCTTCCTGAGTAGGGTCCACATCTTTGCCCTTGCCCTCCGGGTCTTGGTCCTGGGCTTGCTCTTTAGCTCTCCCGGCATCATCACCCGGATTCTTCGCGTCAGGACGGACAGGCGGAAGGACAGCTGGTGTAGAGGTGGTTGGCTCTGATCCTAACTCGGCCTCTCTCTTCGCAGTTTCTTCCCTCTTCCTGGCCGAGTCAGCAGCCCATTTCTCCAAAATATCAAAGGGCGGGGGTGCGTCCTCCTTCACGATTTTGCCTTCAGCATCGTACGCACTCATAATTGCGTTCAGATCCATACTATCGGCCAAAGTGGTTGCCGAGTGACGCACTGCGGATTGTATGGCCTTGAAGTCCTTGGGTACGAACTTGGAACCATCAGCTTTGAACTCTGGAAACCCAGATATTACCTTTGCCGGGTCAAGCTTGGGAAAATAAGCCTTAGCAAGAGTAAAGGCCCGGGTCATACCAATCCGGCATGCCGAGCGTTTCCAGATCTCGATCCATGCAGGCACGGTGGAGCAGGCTTGGATAAGATTTTCTTCACCCGGATATACCTCGGTAGGCCACTTCACGGCATCCAGTATAAACTTGGTGCCGGCAAAGAAAGTCCGGAGCACAGTCTTCAGCGTTTTAGCTTTGGCAACAACATCTTCTTCTGGGGCCGCAAGGTTGGCACCTGCAGTTGAAACAAAGGAAGGACGTATCAGTAATCCCGAGTATCATGTAATAAAGTAAAGGCATGAAGTCAGTCGGCAGCAAAAACTTACTAAGCAAGATGCGATAGGTATCGGTAACCTGGTCCGATAATTTCTTCAGTGCGGTTTGAGCAGTATTGCACTTCTTCTTGTATTTAGAAACATCCTTCTTCAAGGTTTCCACGTCAGCCTCAAGGGCTTCTCTCCGCTTTACCTCGGCAAGAAGAAGTTGTTCGGTCTTGAGCAAAATTTCATCAGACCGGGTCATCTGTGCCTGTAAAGAACAAGGAGCACAAGTATCAGTCGGGTATCATGGCAAGCCGAATATTGCATAAAGTACCAAGCACAACTTCAACAAAGTTATGCTCGGAACTTGGGGACTAAGTGTATACTACGAGATATCAAGTGTTGTTACCTGGCGCTCTGCGGCCATGCGCTCTAGAATATTGCTCTCTGAGGTCTTCATTGTGAGGAGAGTGCTCATCAGCTGGTCAAAAGTATCATTACCCGTGTTAGAGGATCCGGGGTCTCGGAAACTCGGAGAAGGAGTTTTCTTCTTAGCGGGAGACGGCATCCGGGTCATCCGAATGTCGGAATATGGTGCCCCTCCTCTCGCACCCAAAGTTGCAGCTTTTTCCTTCTCGCTTGCATGCAAGGCTGTCGGATACTCGGCTTCTTGTCTGGCCGGGTTCATCGGTGACACTTGTCCTTCGCCGCCAGCTGCGGCTGTCGTATTATCAGTCGGGTTCCCCTTACCCGGGTCATCGGTCTCCATATCCTCTTGGGGGGAAGAACCCCTAGCTCGACCAGTTCTTCTAACTTGGCCTTGGTGACCGTAGATCGCGCCCAGTTGGCGGATATGGAGTTGGTGGTCTTGGCCTTGGTCGGCTGCTTTCCCTGTTTCTTGGGAGCCATGGGTTTGACCTGCAGAGCACAAGGTAGAAGAGTGTGAGGAATAAGACTCGGAAACCGTGAGCTGGCCGAGTATCGGCGAGTGATATCGAGACAACATGGAAGTTGCATACTATCCGGGTATCAATCTGCAGAGTAAGGTTCAAACTATCCGGGTACCAAGCATCATAATAAAAGTTATGGAGGCCTATACATTGAAAGAGCCTCTGAGGGTGATGGATGGTTGCACAGGTACCTATTGCGAATAAAAAGAACCGGAAAAGGGAGGATTTTCCGTGTGACAGAGACAATGGCGGAAAATTTGGGCGGCCTGAGCCCAGATTGGAGACTCCGTTTCTAGATTTGTGGTAAAATTAACGACTATGGGCGGTAGGAAAGCGAAATAAAGTCTATATCCAATTCATTGGATGAGCTAGAATGAATACGAGCAACCTAATTCGGCGTGACCAGGAAAAGGACCGGCGAGTTAACTTAGATCTAATCTGAAGAAAATCAAGAAATCGCGGAGGCCAGCTAATGGATGAGAGAGGCTTACTGGAGGGGATTGCAGTGAAGCTCGACGGAGGCAAATGGCACAAGCCTGGTGCCCCTTTGCGATTCCCGGCGGGCAGGTCGGGGGTCTGGCGGCGGATCTGGGTGGCGGTGCAGAGCGCACCGTGGCGGAGCGTAGCCGGCGACAGATGGGCCCCGGTGCTGCCCGCGAGGTTTCCGTAATGGCGCTCTGTGGGCTTGAGCGCGAAGGAAGAAAGGAAGAGGAATGGGGGGAAGTGAGCCGTTGGGATTAGGGTTACCCCTAAGAGCCTATTTATAATGGTGCGGGTGGATAAGCTCAGTTCAACGAGCGGGAGCCGGAAATTATGGAGTAACGGCTATCAATTTGAGTTTTGCGAGATATGCTTTAAGTATTGGACGAGGTATCCGGACAGAAATAGGAAGGAGATATTCGCCGCAATATCAAGATCAATTATCGAGTAAAGTACAGGATTTGGGCATTTTTATCAGGGCTTAGACCCGGAAGGCTAAGCTAAAGTATTTGGGGAAAGGCCGGGTTACTATATGGCCACCATGGAGTTAGGCCTAGCTATTTATCAAAGCACCTTAACCCGGCCTCCATACACTTGTGCGTTTGATATTTTTGCAGGGAATAGCAAGCGCTTCAAGGAAGAATCCGTGAAGCCCAAGCTATTCTGGGGACTACTGATGGAGGGATAATAACCCGGTAGGCCAACTCCAAGGTGTAACCCGGCCCAAAGGACGCTGCGTAGGATCCGGCTAAGGATAAAGAAACTTCAGGAAGGCCCACATTTGTAGGCCCTGTAACCCGGTTTGTGGGTTACAATAAGGAAAGTTAGGGTTTGTATGCGGTGTCCGGGTAGGATTCCGGGTGCGCCTTGGAGGACAAGCCAGGGGGTACGGGTGCTTTATAAACCGACTCCTAGGTTTAGTTGAGAGAGATCCAAGAGCCCTAGCAATATCGCTTGGTATCGAGCATCCAGTGTAACACGAGAGTTGAGTTAATATCTTGAGATCGGAGACTCGGCGACTTGATTGCCCGCTACCAGATCGAGTTCCATCATGTTTTCCTTTGAGCCAAACCCTCTCCCAAACGCATGTGTCGTCTTGCCCCAAGATCAGTTACCCCCGGTAACGTCTGCCGTGATTATCCCACGACAGCCCCAGGAACGACCACGAAGGCTCCTCGAGCGGCGCCGGCCGCGTCCCACCCCCGCCGGCGGAGGCCTTCGGCTACGGCCCTGGAGGTGTCCGCATCGGCGCGACGCCGCGTGTCCCTGCGCCACCTCCGGCGGCACGCCCGCCGCCCCGCGCCGCGCCCAAGGGCAAGCGCTTCCGCCGGTACATCCGGACGACGGAGGCTGAGTGGCACAGGAACAACGCCACGCCGGTGTTCTGGCCAGACGTCCACCTCCCGGACGGCTGGCACCTGAACCCCCAACGGATCCCTGTGCCGCCGGCCCCGACCGGCGAGGCGCTGCTCAAGGAGATCGACCGCCGGCGCCGTCTCCTGCCGGCCCCCCTCCTCAGGGACCGCGCGTACGCGCGCAGCTCCCCCTACTGGGCCACCTGGTTCCAGCAGGAGCACGAGCAGCGCCGGCGCTCCTTCATCCCCGTCCCCCACGAGGAGGTGAACCTGGACGACTACCCCGCGCCACCGCCCGGCCGGGAGAGGGAGCTGTGGTTCCTCGAGGACATCGAGGACTTCTCCAGGGAGGAGGACCCCAAGCTCCGGGCCAACATAGAGGAGGCCTGCGAGGCCTCCCGCCGCTCCCTCATCGACGACGAAATCAAGCGGTGGGAGCGGGTCGAGGCCGCCGCCGCCGCCGACGCCGCCGCCATGCCGCCGCCGCCCCCTACCGAGCCTACCCCCTGGTGGCACGCGCTGTACGCCGAGTGGGAGGCGTCCGAGGACCAGCCGCCGCCGCAGCCGCTCCCCCCAGGCCTGGAGTACGGCATGTCCTGGGCCTGGACCGGCGGCGTTTGGTCGCCGGAGCAGGAGGTGCTGCCCCCGCCACCGCCGCCGCAGGAGGAGCTACCCCCGCCACCGCCGTACGCGCCCCCGATGCCTCCGGCCCCGCCGGGCCCAGCCCAGCCGCCTGCCCACCTGTGGCAGCCACCCCCCTACCAGTGCATCTCCTCCGACGAGGAGGACGAGTAGATCGGCGCTGGTGCGCCCCCCTAGACTAAGCTACCCCCCCAAGAAAACGGCCGGCCGCCTGTGGCCGCGCCGCCCCCCCTTTATGCAAGTACGGCCGGCCGCCTGTGGCCGCGCCGCCCCCTATCTATGTAAGCAAGGCCCCTGGCCTTTTTTTTAATATAAGTTGTGTGCCCTAGTCTACCGTGTCCCTAGCCCATCCCCGCCGGCGGTCCGCCGGCGGGATCTGTCTACTCGTTCACGCCGCCGGCAGGGCTTCGCCAAGCCATGTCCACTGTCCTGGGGTGTTCGTTCGGCCTGGAGAGAGGGCCGCGATTTTTATACCTCTGGGCCTCTAGTCCCGGCCCGTGCCACCAACAGGGACTAGAGCCCCTTTGGTCCCGGTTAGTACCCCGGGCCGGGACCAAAAACTAATTTCGAATTTCGGTGCCTCCCTACGCGCCCAAATTTTTTAGCGCCAAAATTTAAAAAGGGTTAAGTTTGCACATTAACAATTTCTATGTACTTTCAAATTTGACAAAAATTCCAACATGAAAAATGCTAGAATTTGCAAAACTAATTTGAATCCATTTTTCGTTTAACTAAATAATTATTCTAACTATTGAAACTATTAATTATTTTACCATTTGTATATAATTTGAATGTAAAAATGTTACAATTTTTGTTTTCTCTCGCGATCTTCCGAGTTAGTCCAGAGTATACAAGGCATCCCGGGTGATTTATATAAATTTTGACAAGTTCTGCTTCGAAGGTTTACTCTGCGCATAGTAACTTCCGTGTACGCGGCAAGCCACAGCGGGAGCAGCAGACTTAAAGCAAAGACGGGCGGTCGGGCGGGGGAGACCGCGCCGTTGCTCTCGCGCTTTCCTCTCCTCTGCTCCGCCGTCGCCTTCGCGCTCCCCTGTGCCTTCATATCTGTTAAATAAGTACCGAAGCTCTATTTCTGTTTTAAGGATATCTGTCAGGATGGTATATATCCCTGCTATCACTTCGAAGTGTGCCTGCAATATCTGCGCAGAATATATGACACCCATAAGGCAAAGCCCATCTTTCTCTATCCCGGGTTCGACAAAGCGAGTTGTACCTTATTGGCACGGTGAATTTTAGATCTTCGTCTACAACAGAAAAACCATAGTTTTCCTTCGAAGGTTTACTCTGAGCATTCTTTCGCCATCTTTTCAAAACATAGTGTGGTGGAATTTCTTTGATATTTCTGATCTCAAGAACCTTCAGTACCTGGCAACACGGAAGACCTACATTTTCGAAGTCAGGTTGGTCATAGTTGTCAGCCTTTTACCGGTCAATACAAAATACTGATCAAACAGAACTATATGATCATGTATTCCACGCTTATTATTACACATCACCAACAGACGGAGCAGAGAGAAACAGAAAAGTGGGTGGGTGTGCCGCTGGTTGGAATAATAATGAAGTCAGGCTGGTCATAGTTGTCAAGCACTCAATGCTTGCCAGCTTTTGACCGATCAATACAAATTATTCGTCAAACTTACACCTACTCTTCGGCCGGGGTGGATGAGTTCGTGTCCCTTGCTTATGATCGCTTCGGCCGTAACCATGGAGCATCTTCATTATTTAACGGGATGGTGGGGTCAGCTTTCACTGTGAAGGGTGGAATTTCAACAAATTTATTATAATATTCTGACATGTCTGTCGTGTCCTCGATTCCCACGATGTTTCTTTTCCCTGAGAGAACTATGTGACGCTTCGGCTCATCGTATGATGAATTTGTTTCCTTATTTTTTCTTTTCTTCGGTCTGGAAGACATGTCCTTCACATAGAAGACCTGAGCCACATCATTGGCTAGGACGAATGGTTCGTCATTGTAACCAATATTGTTGAGATCCACTGTTGTCATTCCATAAAGCGGGTCTACCTTTACCCCTTCTCCATTCAGGTTGACCCATTTGCACTTGAACAAAGGGACCTTAAAAGAAGGTCCATAGTCAAGTTCCCATATCTCCTCTATGTAACCATAGTATGTGTCATTTTTTCCATTCTCGTTTGTTGTATCAAAGCGGACACCACTGTTTTGGTTGGTGCTCTTCTTATCTTGGGAGCTCGTGTAAAATGTATTCCCATTTATCTCGTACCCTTGAAAACTCCCATTAGTCGAAGATGGTGACCCTGCCAACATGTATAGCTGATCTTCAACAGTGCTGTCATTTATAAGATGTGTTTGCAACCAACTTCCGAAAGTCTTCATGTGTTCGCGTTTAATCCATGAGTCATCCTTCCCCGGGTTTGCAGACCGTACAATATTCTTGTGTTCCTCGAGATACGTAGCCATGAACATAGAATTTTGTAGAACTGTGTAGTGTGCTTTGGTCAAAGAATGCCCGTCCCTAGGTATCATTGTTTTCTTTCCCAGCGTTCCTTTTCCCCTCACTCTCCCCTCATGCCGCGATTCAGGAACACCTATTGTCTTTAGGTCAGGAATAAAGTCAACACAGAACCCAATGACCTCCTCAGTTCCATAGCCCTTCGAGATGCTTCCTTCTGGCCTAGCACGGTTATGAACATATTTCTTCAAGACTCCCATGAACCTCTCACAGGGGAACATATTGTGTAGAAATACCGGGCCAAGAATATGAATCTCTTCACATAGGTGAACCAGGAGATGAGTCATAATGTTGAAGAAGGATGGTGGGAACACCAACTCAAAACTAACAAGACACTGGACCACATCCCTCTGTAATCTTGTCAGACTTTCTGGATCGATTACCTTCTGAGATATTGCATTCATGAATGCACATAGCTTCACAATGGGTACTCGAACATTTTCCGGTAGAAGCCCCCTCAATGCAATCGGAAGCAACTGCGTCATAATCACGTGGCAGTCATGAGACTCCAGGTTTTGGAATTTTTTCTCTGCCATGTTTATTATCCCCTTTATATTCGACGAGAAGCCAGATGGAACCTTGATACTGTAAAGGACTTCAAAGAATATTTCCTTCTATGCTTTAGTAAGAGCGTAGCTGCTTAAGTAATGGCGCCTATCTGTGTGCTTGTTGCTTGGGTCTTTCATACGTTGCTGGTCCTCCCGTGCTTCTGGCGTATCTTTGGACTTCCCATACACGCCCAGGAAGCATAGCAGATTGACACAAAGATTCTTTGTCACGTGCATCACGTGGATCGAAGACCGGACCTCTAAAACTTTCCAATAGGGTAGCTCCCAAAATATAGATTTCTTCTTCCACATTGGTGCGCGCTTATCAGGGCCGTACGGAACTGGTTGGCTGCCAGCAGCCTTACCAAAGATTACTTCTAGGTCCTTGACCATATCGAATATATCATTACCACTACGGAGCTCAGGCTTCTTTCGGTTATCTGCCTCACCTCTGAAATGCTTCCCTCCTTTTTTCCTTAAGGGATGCTTGATCGGAAGAAATCTACGATGCCCCAGGTATACAACCTTTTTACATTTATCCAAAAAAACACTGTCAGTCTTATCTAAACAGTGTGTGCATGCATTGTATCCCTTGTTTGTATGTCCGGAAATGTTACTAAGAGCAGGCCAATCATTGATCGTCACGAAAAGCAACGCCCGTAGGTCAAATGGCTTTTGTTCGTTCTCATCCCACACACGTACACCTGGTTTGCCCCACAGTTGTAAGAGTTCTTACACTAATGGCCTTAGATACACATCAATGTCGTTGCCAGGTTGCCTCGGGCCTTGGATGAGAACTGGCATCATAATAAACTTGCGCTTCATGCACAACCAAGGAGGAAGGTTGTACATACATAGAGTTACAGGCCAAGTGCTATGACTGGAGCTCTGCTCCCCAAAAGGATTAAAGCCATCTATACTTAGACCAAACCATAAGTTTCTCGCCTCTCCTTCAAAGTATGGGAAGTCTCTCTCGATCTTTCTCCACTGCGATCCATCGGCGGGGTGCCTTAACTTTCCGTCTTTCTTACGGTCTTCTTTGTGCCATCGCAACAACCTAGCATGCTCTTTGTTTCTAAACAGACGTTTCAGCCGTGGTATTATAGGAGCAAACCACATCACCTTAGCAGGAACCCTCTTACCGGGGGGCTCACCGTCAACATCACCAGGATCATCTGCTCTGATCTTATACCGCAGTGCAGTGCATATCGAACATTCATCCAAATTCTCGTACTTCTCACCGCGGAAGAGAATACAGTCATTAATGCATGCATGTATCTTCTGCACATCTAATCCTAGAGGGCAGAGAGCTTTCTTTGCTTCGTACGTACTCTCAGGCAATTCGTTATCCTTTGGAAGTTTTGGCTTCATTAGTTGAAGTAAACTCTCAAATGCCTTGTCAGTCACACCGTTCTGTGCCTTCCATTTCAGCAACTCCAGTGTGGTACCGAGCTTTGTGCTACCATCTTCGCAATTTGGGTACAACAATTTTTTGTGATCCTGTAACATGTTGTCCAGCTTCAACCTCTCAAATTTATTTTCACAGTCTTCCCTTGCATCAGCAATAACTCGGCCAAGATCATCATCGGGCTCTTCTGATGCCTGTTCTTGATCACCTCGATCTTCTGCATTCTCTGCCATTGCAGTATCGTCGTATTCAGGGAACAAAGGATCTTCTTCTTCTTCTTCATCGTCTTCCATCACAACCCCTCTTTCTCCATGCTTGGTCCAGCAATTATAGCTGGGCATGAAACCTCTCCGAAGTAGATGGCCGTGAAGGATTCTTTCGGAAGAATGTTCTCTGATGTTCCGACAATCAACACATGGATAACACATGAAGCCATTATCTTTGTTCGCCTGAGCTACAGCAAGAAATGCATTCAGGCCTGCCATATACTCGGAAGTGCGTCGGTCACCGTACATCCATCGCTGCCGTGCATCCATCTGCATCATATAATTAAGTTTATCAAAATACATTACAATAACATATTAATACAGAGATGACCACAGTACATCGACAAATACTAATTTTTATGTATAAGTTACAGATGAAAAAGATAATTTGTTAACCTCGGTCGAAGATACCATTTTAAGTGAGCTTATGTGCGGCTCGGGATTTTCGTCGAACACCTCGTGTGCATAGTAAAATAAAACACACTAACACCACACTCTCTCACACCTCCAAGCAAAAAAAACGATTGAAGGAGGGGAGGGCTGGGGCAGTATATATAGGGCAAGGGGACATTGGTCCCGGTTCGTGGACTGAACCGGGACAATAGGTCATGCGCGTGCCACGTGGCCTGTGGCTAGGCATTGGTCCCGGTCCGTGGCAAGAGCCGGGACCGATATGCCCCCACGAACCGGGACAAATGCCCCCAGGCGATTCCTGTTGCCCCGGGCGCACGAACCGGGACCAATGCATGGCATTTGTCCCGGATTTTGTTGCAACCGGGACAGCTGCCCCTTGGCCCCCTGGACGAGAGGGGTTGTTTCCACTAGTGTTTGCTCCAGAAGTGTCTTCATGTACCTGAGAATGATCTCACCTGCCAAGACGTTGACGTCAGGACCATTTACTTGAATGATGACCTAACTAAGGATGGCAATTTTAACCGTGGGTACGGGTATTCACGGGTATTTGACCATTATGGGCAGGGTATGGGTACACTTTTATAACCATGGGTAGTACCCGTACCCTACCCATCAAGTCATGGGTAGGTCATGGGTATCAAGTTATACCCATGGGTATACCCATACCCTACCCATTTACACTAACATGTGGGCTACTTTGGCCATATGTAGCCCAACAGGAAGCAACCCACAAGGCCATGACTCCAGGGTTAAGGCGATGACGAGAAGGGTTGGTCAAAGCGTCCTCATAATCCCCTCGTCTCCCAAATATCCCCAAATTTCAATCACTCTTTAATCCTCTCATCTTCTAAATACTCAAACTAAGAAGATAAATTCCCAGCAATGAGGCATACAATTGATCAAACTGATATTTTTGTCAAATGTTCTATCAATGAATATAATAATTTGTGTACCCGCTGGTATCCAATGGGTACGGGTATCCTTCGGGTATGGGTATGGGTAGACTTTCATACCCATGGGTACGGGTATGGGTAGAGTTTTATACCCGTTGACTATACGGGTATGGGTATGGTATTGCTCTACCCGCCCCATACCCTACCCATTGCCATCCTTAGACCTAACATACCATGACAGACCCCTGCACGTTCTTGAGGAGAATGTCCGTGCGACCAAGAGGAATGCTTTCAAATTCCTTAAGATTCAGTGGACGGATCACTATAAGGAAGAAGCTACCTTGGAGCGCGAGGATTTTATCAGGAAGGAGTTCCCTGGTTTCCTTAAAGATTAGACCTGCGAATCTCGGGGCAAAATTCTTTTAAGGGGGAAGATCTGCCACACCCAAGTCTTTGGACCATTGTAATATAGTAAGGGAGAAAAAAAGGTGAGCCAATAAAAACTTTTTTAACATGTTTGTGTGGACCAATATATGTATGTGACCATAATTAGATATGCAATGCAAGCAATGTTTTCTTTTGACTCTAATATCAATTTTTCCTAAAAGGGTCCTATTGTTTTCTGTGATGTTTTCCATATGAAGTATTGAGTAATTTTTGTTCCAAGTATTGGATCATGCTTGTTTTAAACTCAACAACATCATTTGGCTTTGTTTCATTCAATAAAAAAATGGCATTTGGAGAAGTGGATGTTTTCCTTTGATATATCTATTAGGGTTTATCCCTGAAAAACTAGCCAAATACCAATTTCTAGCACTTGTTTTCAATATGCTAGTGTATCCAATTTTATGTTTTCTTGGCATATAATTGTTCTCTGATGTGTGGACTACAAATCCATAATCTTGGTTTGATTTGTGGAGTTTGAAAACATTCAATTTCATCCTTGTTTTTGGGGAAAGAAAATAAGACAGAAAAACAGAGAATTTTAAAAACAGAAGAGAACACAAAGATACCCTTTTTCACCTTGTTTTCATAGCCTTCCACATTTTCAAAAAATATGTTAAAAATGTGTTTCTGAAAGTTCATGACATGTTTAACAATGTACAACTTGAAATTCCAAAATTGGAATTAATTTGCTATTTTATTCTTGATTGAACTTTTGCAGGTTTCTGTATTTTTTCAACACTTGGCAATTTTTGCTAAGTCATTTTTTCTGAACTTTCTGAATCTGTTATTTTGACAGAACTTGGGTGTTTCAAAATGTCTAAATCTGTTTGAATTTGGGGGAGATGCCTTGTCCATTTTACTCCCCAACGTGCCAGCTTTTTTTGTGTGCCTTGGATCCGTTTGGTGTGGAGGAGAGAGAGAGAGAGAGAGACAGGGGAGGGAAGAGAGAGACGTGAGACAAGGGGGAACACGCTGCAGACACACAGTGCACGCCGCGCCGCACGCACTGTGGCCATGACTCCACACCATCGTGCCACTCCTCGCCGCCCAGCGCCAGTGCACGCCACCCCCTACTCGTAGCTGCCCGTTGCACAGCAACCCGACGCCCTAAGACATCGTCCCGTGCCACCCGCGACCATTCCCGTGGCCATGCTCATGACCACCACCCTGTGCTGGCGCCTATAAGGCACGCCCCGCCTCACCATCTCGACACCCATCCCCACCCCTCCACCGCACACCCCACCGCACCTCCACTCCACCCCGGTTGCTCTCTGTGAGCGACACGGGGGAGAAAACCGCCACCGGCCACTGCAGGTTTAGCTCGCCCCAGCCGTTTCTAGCGCGGCATTGCACCCTAACCTCACTTCCCACCCTCGTATGAGTCTCCCTGACATCTCGCCGTGAACATTTGCTTATAGATACGCCGACGCCGTCCTCGGAGCCGCCGCAGACGCTCTGCTCGCCGCCAGCGACTGGAGCCACCACTGCTACTTCTGTTTGCTCGCCTGCACAACCCCGACCCCGTGCGACTACCTGGACCTCGCGCCACTGCCATACACTGCCCCTAGGTGAGCTATTCACCGTTGCCATCCTCGGTTCTTTTTCGCGCGAGAGAGAAAGAGGAGAGAGGAAGAAGACGCACAGGGACCATAGATCGCGAGATCTACGACCCCCTTTGAATCTGACCATTGCCGCGCAGCAAGCGCGTGCCCACGGGCCGTGTTCGCCTCTAGTTAGGCCGCGTCTGGGCATATCTGGCCCGTGCCCTGTTTTTCCCTGGGTTTTTATTCTTTTTGGAAATAAACAGAATATGCACCCTAGCTTTTGCCCTGTGAAAAATACCAAAAATGCAAATCTGGCCAAACCAAAAATCATGCTTGTACCTTAACATTTTATTAACCAGATCCAAGTGATAGATCTACATTTTGATAATTATTTTTGCAATAGTTCATTTTATGGCAGAACCTATATGTTTAACCATTTTTAGCATAACTTTAAAAATAAGAATCCAAAAATTTCAAACTCAACTGTTTTGGATATACCTAAGTGATAACTACCAGTAGCGCTTGGCCTTGATTGCAGGAAAGCTTCCTAGAGAAAATGCCATGCATTTTGGTAAATGACAAGAGAACACTTCTAGAATTTTTTTAGATTGTCTGGTGATGATTTTTGATGTGAATTCAATTGGATGAGCTTGTGTATGTTTCTATCTACCTAATACTAGTTTGGTGTAATTTGTAGAGCTATAGAATAATTTTGGTGTGCATAACTAGATTTTGCACTTTTCTGTTTTTATTCATTATTGTGTGAATTAGTTCTATTTAATATGTTAGTGTTAGATTTATGTTTTCTAGCCTGTGTACTTTCTTTATCCTCTGTTATTAGGTTTTTTTCTTACATACCTAGCATGTTAGGAAAGGGTTAGTACTTTGGGGTGTTGATTAGAACTTGTTTTGCTAGTATAGCCATTTTCTAGAATTTCCTAATGTTTAGGAAATTGTGGCACTATTATTTATAGGTTTAGTAGATAGATTTTTGATGTTGTTATGTTGGGTCCAATACCTCTTTGGTATGTATTTTAGGGGTGTATCACCTCTGTTAACATGTAATTTCATTTATAGGGAAGCATGAGTAGTGTTGACTTGATTAGATTTATGACCAGAGGATTTATGAGTAGTGTTTTGATGCTTGTTTAGTGGGATATTTATTTTTCCCAAATATGACCAGAGGATTTATGACCTCTTAATGCCTTGTTTTCCTAGTGGAACACCCACTGGTCCCATTGCATTTTGGTGAGAAATACAATTTCTCCACCATAGTCATGTTTCTAGTAGTCTAGTTTTGTTTATGTGTGTTTTATAATTTTTGCCTTTGGAAAATTGAGTGATGGATTGTTTTATGTGATGCTTGATGTATGTATTTCTATGTACTATTGTTTTCCTTAGTTAGTTCTGAATGTGTGTCCTTTATTTCTTTTTACGATGTTAGAAAACGAAGAAGGAGATATTGGAGAGGAGGCTTATTTTCACTCATGTTATTTCCAAGAGCAGAACCAGGATAAATACCAAGGCAAGCCATCCTAATGCTTTCTGTTAATATACTTATCATTATCTATCATGCATGTTTTACTTCTAAAGTTTTACAAAAATATGGTAAACAAAACTATTTTTTTGTGGCTATTACTACTATTAATATTATGTGTAACTATCACATTGCCAGTAGTCAAACTTGGTGTTAACAAGCCTTTAGCCACGATACGGTATATAAATACCACCTAAATTAATAATCTTGAAGTCCCTAAGTGGACACCCAAAAACGTGTTTTTGTAAACAAAAGCTTTATGGAAAACCCTCGGTGGAAAGGTGGGACCTTGTTCACTGGAGGAGGCAAAAAGGAAATTTTTTGAAATTGTTTTACAAAATACACACAACCTAGTCTTTGCTGGACAACCAAGACGTACTGCCAATCTACCTCAACATGGGCAAGAGGCCTTGCTAGAAATTTTTTCGTGTTAGTGTGTGTTCTATCCCAAGTGCTATAGAGGCATAGATCCTCTGAACCGAAATGTCGCCAGGTGTGAGATACGGGACATGCAAAGTGTGGGATTAATTTTCCCTCTGGCTGCAACAGTTGGGTCTCCTGTCATGGCAGTGTAGGATACAGTTCCAGGGAGAACAAACCCAGTTGAAGGGATAGTCATATACTAGATTGAACATAGTGGAAGGTTTGGACTAGTTATCTGATGTTCGCATACTGTCGCGGATAGTCCATGGTTTTTCATGGCAGATGTTCTGGATGTTGTGGATTGTGTACACCTCTGCAGAGTAAAACTATTCAGAATAGCCGTGTCCTCGGATATGGACAGTTGAATGGCCATGTAGCTAGTATTGTGTCAAGGATTAGTACATGCGAGGTACTGGAAGATGACCTTTGTACCTGTGAGGTACACATGAGGAAAAACTGGAAGTTGTTTTACAAGAAGTTTTGAAAATAAAAACATTCTTTAAAAAAACTCTTACAAAACCTCTTGGATAGGTGATATCTACAAGAGAAACTATATTATTTTATGTTGAAGTATCTTCTTCAACAAAGATATCGAGATGTCAAACCAACCATGATGTATCTTTCATCCCTCATGGGTAGCAAACCCTATGTATAGCCTACCCATTCCACAATATAAGCATACTTCCGTTTTTGTAAGATATACAAACGATGTCTTGCAAAGTACATTCAAATGTACTTATATTGGTTTCGCCCCTGGCTATTTCCTTGGCCAGACTACGAGGAGCAACCACAAGAGGAGTACTATGAGGAGGAGTACTACAATGGTGAACCTGCGAACTAGGCTCGTCTCCCGGTTAGCAGCCTATAGGTTAAGGCGTGACTTGGGCTCTACCGCGTTGCATTTTGCTATCTTCCGTTGTGTTAGTGTTATTTGTCTGCCCTGCATGGCAGTTATCTAAGACTTGGTCGTGTGACCATTTGTGTAAGACCTTTATTAGTAATGCATTTGAAAGTTATATGTTTGTTTCGAGCGTAAGAAAGCATAGCAAGGTAGTATTCAGCTTGTCCTTAAGAGTGGAACAAAACATAAATTCCAGGACACCTTCAAAGTTTAAGTGGTGACTAGAACCAAATAGTTTGAGAGCAAGTAATAACACATCATGAATCAATCAATAATAATCTTTGGGACAAATGCACATTAAACTCAGAATGGCAACTATGCTCTCTTAACTGTGCATAAATTTAGAAGATGAAGAGTCAACATAAAAGTAAAAGAAAGGCCCTTCGCAGAGGGAAGAAGGGATTAACCCATGTGCTAGAGCTTTTAATTTTATAAACACAGGTATTAAAAACGTTTTTTTAAAGAGGTGTATGCTTATGTCAACGAATGGTAAAAAGACAATACAGTACGTCACAGGCAAACTAGACTTCACAAGAGCGGCTCCCAATGAAGGATGAAACTGAGATCTGTAGATCATCCCTCTTCTCTTTTTTTTACACAATTATGCTTTGACTGATAAATCAGGGGCAAAAAGAGTGAAGAGAATTTTATAGTAACCAATTTTCGGGCTAGGCACCCCGCTGCCAGATATTCTATCAATTTGGATAAGCATATGTGCCACTAGTCCAGGTGTGTAAAGTCCAATCAACAAATGAGATAAAGATTCTCTATTCACGTCCTCATGAGCTAAAACAGGGGCACAAAACAAGTGTAATTTTGAAGGTTTTAAAGGTAGCACATGAGGAATTTACTTTGGAGTGGCGGTTAAATACCACATGTAGGTAGCTATGGTGGACACATTTGGTATACTTAGGATTTTGGGAGTTGGATGCATGAGTAGAGCTCATACTCAGTATAGGTTAAGGCTAGAAAAGATTGGGAGCGACATATCACGAGAGCATAATGGCCATAATCATGCATAGCGACAAAAACATTATTGATCAAAGCATACATAGTATTGCAAGTCAAAAACTAAATGATCATGGAGGCTAGAGGTTACTGGTTTATAATCATAACATGGTGTAAGCCTGCACCAAGTCAACCAAATAAAGCATTCAAAGGAGAATTCCGCAATATTATGCTTTGAGATGATAAAAACAAAGCATGACCCTTTCAACAGCACATTAAGCACTCTCTTAGTACAAGTCATGCTACATCAATAATTACTAGGCATAAAATTAGAATAACATCCAACATGACATGATAAAGTCTAGCCACAGTCCAAACAAGCTTCTATTTGCACCGTTATAAACAAGAAATATTTTATTACTTTCCAACATCATCATAATGTTTTAAAAAAACTCTCCATATGATACATCAATGAAACAAGAGAGTAGCACTACTCTACAAGAACGAACAGCTTTGAATAAGAGATGAATGAAAAACATGAGCTAAAAAGAGGAGGAATTGCATAAGCTAGAGGAAAAACGAAGAATACGAGCATGATAACGAGGAATACGAATGTGAATATGAAAAGTGGAGTGTGTCTCTCTCCCACACAAGAATGTTGGGTTCCAACTAAGTTTATTGCAGCAAGGTGGGCAGCAGCATCATCAGTACTAATACCAGAAAATTGTTCTTTCATCACAAGATTAAATAAAGCAGGTTTAATCTCATAGAAAGCAGCAGTAGGAGCCGGTGGAGCAATAGGTGTGCAAATAAAATCATTGTTGTTTGTGCTAGTGAAGTCACACAACTTAGTATTCTCAGAAGAACTCATTTTAGCAGAATAAAAGCAAGTAAATAAATAACAGCTATGAAGTAAACTAATTTTTTGTGTGTTTTTGACATAGAGAAATAAAAACAAGACAGAAATAAAAACAAGACAATAAACAAAATAAAGAGATTGAGAGTGAGAGACTCCCCTTGCCAGAAGACTTCCTTCTCCGCGGCAACGGCGCCAGAAAATATCCTTGATGCTCGTGATTCACACGTTTGTTGGGAGACCCCAAGAGGAGGGTGTGATGAGCACAGTGGTAGGTATTTCCCCTTAGTTAGGAACCAAGGTTATCAATCCAGTAGGAGAAAGAGGATCTTCGGAATGTTGATGCCACTGACGGTGGTGTTGGCGCTTCACCGGTGTCAGCAACAACGTGGAACCTGCACACCACACAACCAAAATACTTTGCCCCAGTGGTACAGTGAGGTTGTCAATCTCACCGGTCTTGCTGAAAACAAAGATTAGACGTATAGTGTGGAAAAACAGTGTATGCTTGCGGAAAGTAAAGAAAGTAGGAAATTATTGTGGTTTGTTTAACAGTGTGGAAAAATGGACCGAGGTTCATAGTTTCACTAGTGGCATCTCTCCATAAAATATAGCATGCTGGGTGAACAAATTACAGTTGTGCAATTGACAAATAGAGGTTGCACCGTGGTGCACAATTTAACATGAAGATTACTATGATATTTAGTGTGGGCATTACAACAAGATACATAGACCGAGATCCATTTGCATCTATGACTAATAATCCACCCTCAGGTTATCATCCGAACCCCCTTAGGTATTAAGTTGCAAGCAACAAATAATTGCATTAAACAAAGTGTGTAATGTAAGCAATGATTATGCATGCGGGCACTCTCACCGTTCTTTTCTCCCTAGTGGCAACAACACATCCTCCCCCTTCACGTTTCTGTCACTCGAGCAAGGCAACAAGGAGGCATGAACCCACTATCGAGCATAAATACTCCCTCTTGGAGTCACTAGCAACTACTTGGCCAGAATAACCACTAGCAACGGAGAGCATGCAAGATCACAAATAACATATGCAATAAAGACTATAATGAACTTGGCATAAGGTCAATATTCATCGGATCCCAGCAAACACAACACAGAGAATTACATAAGATCAATCTCGATCATGATAGGTAGCTCACGAGATCTAAACATGTTGGCATATGAGGAGAAGACAACCATCTAGCTACAGATGCGAACCCGTAGTCCAAGGATGAACTACTTACGCATCACTCTGGAGGCAGGCATGGTGATGTAGAAGCCTTCGGTGATGATCTCCTCTCCGGTAGGGTGCCGGAAACAGCTTCAGAACCCCCCTGATCTGGGGTTGACGGTGACGGCGGCTGCAGAAATATTTCGGGGATTTTGATCAGGTGCCTAGGGTTTTCCATCCGGGGGACTTAAATAGGCGAAAGGGCAAAAGCGGTGGAGGCCGAGGGGCTCCACACCAATAGCTGGCTCGGCCAGGGGGTTGCGCCACCCTATGGTGTGCCCCCTGCTGGCCCTCTTCGGCTCCTCTTTGTTCTTTTGGATGCTTCCGGGGAAAATAGGACTTCCGGGGTTCGAATTTTCCAATTCCGAGAATATTTCCAGAACAAATTTTCTGAAACTAAAAAATAGCAGAAAACAGGGAACTGGTTCTGTGGTATCTTGTTAATAGGTTAGTCCAGAAAATCGATAAAAATGACATAAAGAAGGGAGAAAACATGTAGCAATTAGCATAATATAATCTTGGAGCATCAGAAATTAGGGATAAGTTTATGACGTATCAAGCATCCCCAAGCTTAGTTCCTACTCGTCCTCGAGTAGGTAAACGATAAAACAATAATTACTGAGGTGACATGCTACTAACACAAACTTGATCAATCTAATGTAAAAGCATATGCACGCTGAGATCATAAAACTTTAAACACGTGCATGATAAATAAAACATTAATAATAAAGCATAGCAATTACTTTGCATAACGAAGAGTAACTCAAACAAAGGATCATGAATAATAATACAAAGAAAGGTAAACGTTTTTTCAGGTATAGAGAAAGCATGGAAAAGTGATATTTCGATAGTCCTTAAGAGTGGGGAAAAACATAAATGCCACGACACCTTCAAAGTTCAAGAGGAAGACTAACACAAATAATTTAAGAACAAATAATATCACATCATGAAGTAATTATTGATGCTTATGGGACAAATGCACATACAACTCAGAATGGCAAAAATGCTCTCTCTCAACTGTGCATAAAGTTAGAAGATGGAGACTCAACATAAAAGTAAAAGAAAGGCCCTTCGGAGAGCTTTTATTTTTTTTTAACAGAGGTATTAAAAGTTTGACATTTGTGGTGGAATGTCTATATTTTGGGAGATGCATGCTCATGTCAACGAATGGTAAAAAGAAAATACAGTACGTCACAAGCCAACTTGATTCACAAGAGCGGCTCCCATGGTGAAGGACGCAACTGGTGTCGAAGGTCATCCCTCTTTCTCTTTTGTTTACACAATTATGCTTTGACTGATAAATCAGGGGCAAAAATAGTGAAGAGAATTTGTTTGCATTAATTTGGGGCTGGGTACCCCGCTGCCATCTCTTCTATCATTTGGATAAGCGGATGAAGCCACTAGTCCAGGGTGTGAAATCCATTCAACAAGTGAGATAAAGATTCTCTATTGACATCCTCATGAGCAAAAACAGGAACATAAAGCCGGAGTAATTTTGAAGGTTTTAAAGGTAACACATGAGCAATTTACTTTGGAGTGGAAGTTAAATACCAAATGTAGGTAGGTATGGTGGACACAATTGGAAATTTTTTGGTTTGAGGGAGTTTGGATACACGAGTATAGCTCATACTCAATACAGGTGGAGGCTAGCAAAAGACTGGGAGCGACAAATCAAGAGAGCATAAGAGCCATAATCATGCATAGAGACATAAGCATCATTAATTAAAACATAAGCAGTATCACAATTTAAAAAACTAAGTGGTCATGGAGGCTATTCATGACTGGTTTGTAGTCATAAACATGGTGTGAGCATGCGCCAAGTCAACCAAATAAAACATTCGAAAGAGAATACCATATATTGATGCTTTACTATGACATGAACGACTCATGAATCTTTCAATACATATTAAACACTCTCAGCTATTTGAGGCTAATCATGCTACTCAATAACCACAAGGCTTTAAAACTAAAATAACCTTTAGCATGGCATGAAAAAGTCCTAGCCACAGTCTACACAAGCTTCTACTAGTATTGTTATAGATTCTACTTCAAGCAGCAGTTTTCTTTTGTTTATCCCAACAAGCACCATACAAAACATGCTTTAACAAAAATACTATTTATGATACAGAAATAAAACATGATAGTACTCAAATAATACTACTAAAACTAACAGCTCTAATAAGAGATGCATGCAAAACAGGAGCTGAATAAATGCAGCAGCCGAACAGAGACTAAGAATACAACGTATTCTCATGAAAAAGCGGAGCATGTCACTCTCCAATAAAATAATGCTGGGGTCTAACCAAGCTTATTGTGTAAGTAAAAAAAATGAAAGAAAAAGAAAAATCAAACTGAAAACAAAAATAAAAGACGCTCCAAGCAAAGCACATAAGATGCGACCGAATAAAAATATAGTTTGACTAGAAGTGACCTGATAATTTGTTGATGAAGAAGGGGATGCCTTGGGCATCCCCAATCTTAGACGCTTGAGTCTTCTTGGAATTTTCTTGGATGTACCACCGAGGCATCCCCAAGCTTAGGCTTTTCACTCTTCTTCTTCATATCATATCATCCTCTTCTCTTGACCCTTAAAAACTACCTTCACATCAAAATTTATCAAAAGAGAACATCATGTAAAGATCGATTTTTTCAAAAACCTTCTGTTGCTCAAATCAAAAAGTGGTCTTCTAAGAAAGGTTGCAGAATTAGCTAAGGAATAATACAAACAATTCAGATCATTCTGATCTTCCAGGATTTTATACGATATTTTACGGTGGACAGCAGAAATCTGTTTTCTGCGCAAAAATCCGAAAACCAACTCCAACTTTCCACTAGAGGCTTTACTTGGCTCAACAAAAATACAAAAGAAAAGATACAGAGGGGTTTCTAAGGAAATAGAAAACACCCAGGTGCAAGCACACCAAAGAAAACAAAGGAAAACTGAATGAAAACAGAGAAATAAAACGGGTTGTCTCCGGGTAGCGCTTTTCTTTAACGCCTTTCAGCTAGGCATAAAAAAGGAAAATCAAGTATTTTCATGAGAGGAAGCCTCAACATCATATTTTCTCTAATAATAGAGTCAAAGGGTAGATTCATCTTCTTTCTAGGAAAGTGTTCCAAACATTTCTTGAGGGGAAGTTGATATTCAATACTCCCCTCTTTCATGAAAACAATAGGACAAGAAGCATTGCATTCAATGTTCATAACAACAAAATAAATAGGGGAAAGATTATTATTAAACATAATAAGAACATCATTAATTCTACAAAGAGGTTTCTTCTTAGGATTATCAGCAAGATGAACATCCAAATAACAGTGTTCCAACAGTGGTAAATCAAGAATATCATAGAGCTTTTGAGGCATAATAGAGATACTAGCACCAAGATCACACAAAGCATTGCAATCAAAATCATTTAATTTTATCTTAATGATAGGTTCCCAACCATCATCTAATTTTCTAGGGATATAAGTCTCAAGTTTCAACTTTTCTTCCCTAACTTTCATGAGAGCATTGGCAATATTTTTAGTAAAGGCCATATTCATGGCACTAGCATTGGGAATTCTAGCAAGATTCTGTAGAAACTTAATAACTTGAGAGATGTTGCAATCATAAAAATCAAAATTATTATCATCAAAAGTAATGAAACCATTATCTCCCACATTTCTAAAAATTTCAGCACTTTTATCAGGAGCAATTTCAGCAGTTTGAGGCAATTTAGCACGTTTCACCAAAGGAGTATGGACTTTATCAACACCAACTACTTTACCATTGATAGTAAGAGGTTTAGTAGCACTTGGACCTTCAGTTTTACTAGTGGTTGTGATAGTACAAACTCTAGCAATATTATTCTTTTTAGCCATTTCATCTTGTCTTCCCACCTAGCACGTAATTCAGCCATCAACCTAACATTATCATCAATTCGAACTTGGATGGCATTCAAAGTTTTATTTTGTTTAAAATCTTGTGGTAAAACCTTCAGTTTTAGAAAATCAACATCAATATCAAGGCTATCTTCTTTAGAGGCAAGGACATCTATTTTACCAAGCTTTTCCTCAATAGATTTATTAAAAGCAGTTTGTGTGCTAATAAAATCTTTAAGCATGTTTTCAAGATCAGAGGTAGAGATTTTATTACTATTGTAGGAGTTGCCATAAGAATTACCATAGCCATTATTAGGAGGATAAGGTTTATAATTGTTTCCACCAAAATTGTTTCTATAAGCATTATTGTTAAAATTATTATTTCCAATAAAGTTCACATCAACATGCTCTTCTTGAGCAAATAAAGAGGCTAACAAAATATTATTTGGATCAACTTGAGCTTTACCATTAACAAGCATAGACATAATAGCATCAAGCCTTTCACTTAAAGAGGAGGTTTCCTCAACATAATTTACCTTCTTACCTTGTGGAGCTCTCTTAGTGTGCCACTCTGAATAATTTATCATCATATCATCAAGAAGCTTTGTTGCATTGCCCAAAGTGATGGACATAAAGGTACCTCTAGCAGCTGAATCCAATAGGTTCCTTGAGGAAAAATTCAGAACTGCATAAAAGGTTTGTATAATCATCCAAGTAGTCAGTCCATGAGTTGGAAAATTCTTCACCATAGTTTTCATTCTTTCCCAAGCTTTAGCAACATGTTCATTATCAATTTGCTTAAAATTCATTGTGTCACTTCTTAGGTATATAATCTTAGCAGGAGGATAATATTTTCCAATGAAAGCATCTTAACACTTAGTCCATGAATCAATACTATTTCTAGGCAAAGATAGCAACAACATGGAACCTGCACACAACACAATCAAAATACTTTGCTCCAACGGTACAGTGAGAAAACAGTGTATGCTTGCGGAAAGTAAAGAAAGCAGGAAATTGTTGTGGTTTGTTTAACAGTGTGGAAAAATGGACTCGGGTTTGTAGTTTCACTAGTGGTGTTTTTTCATAGAAGATAGCAGGCTGGGTGAACAAATTACAGTTGGGCAATTGACAAATAGAGGTTGCACCGTGGTGCACAATATAACATGAAGATTACTATGATATTTAGTATGGGCATTATCACAAGATACATAGACCGACATCCATCTACATCTATGACTAATAATCCACCCTCAGGTTATCATCCGAACCCCCTTAGGTATTAAGTTGCAAGCAACATATAATTGCATTAAATCAAGTGTATAATGTAAGCAATGATTATGCACGCGGGCACTCTCACCGCTGTTTTCTCCCTAGTGGCAACAACACATCATCCCCCTTCACGTTTCTGTCACTCGAGAAAGGCAACAAGGAGGCATGAACCCACTATCGAGAATAAATACTCACTCTTGGGGTCACTAGCAACTACTTGGACAGAATAACCACTAGCAACGGAGAGCATGCGAGATCACAAATAACATATGCAATAAATACTATAATCAACTTGGCATAAGGTCAATATTCATAGGATCCCAGCAAAGACAGCACAGAGAATTACATAAGATCAATCTCGATCATGATAGGAAGCTCACGAGATCTTAACATGGAGGAATATGAGGAGAAGACAACCATCTAGCTACAACTACGAACCCGTAGTCCAAGGATGAACTACTCACGCATCACTCTGGAGGCAGGCATGGTGATCTAGAAGCGCCCGGTGATGATCTCCTCTCCGGCATGGTGCCGGAAATAGCTTCAGAACCCCCTGATATGGAGTTGACGGTGACGGCGGCTGCGGAACGTTTTCGGGGATTTTGATCAGGTGCCTAGGGTTTTCCATCTGGGGCGCTTAAATAGGCGAAAGGGCAAAGGCAGTGCAGGCCGGGGGGCCCCACACCCATAGCTGAAGCGGCCGGGGGGCCGCGCCACCCTATGGTGTGCCCCCCTAATGCCCCTCTTCGGCTCCTCTTCGGTCTTCTGGATGCTTCCGAGGAAAATAGGACTTCCGGGCTTCGAAATTTCCAATTCCGAGAATATTTCCAGAACAACTTTTCTGAAACTAAAAAACAACGGAAAACAGGGAACTGGCTCTATGGCATCTTGTTAATAGGTTAGTCCGTAAAATCGATAAAAATGACATAAAGAAGGGAAAAAACATGTAGCAATTGGCATAATATGATCATGGAGCATCAGAAATTAGGGATACGTTTATGACGTATCACCTAGCATATTAAAACGATCAAAAACATTCCTAGCTTCTATAGCAACATCTCCAAATTATTTAAGCATGGTTTCCTGTCACATCCTCAATTGGGAAACAAGGTTGTAAGGAGAAAAACATAAATTTAGGGACCAACAAAAACTTTTTAGTTGATCCTGTTGTTTTTCTAAAGTTGTAACTCCTTATGTGAACCTGATGTTTCCTTTGAGAAATAAAGAGTGGAAGGTTGTTATTTTGATTTCTTGTCATCCTTATCATCTTATTAAGCTTGGTTATGGATCACCAAGAAAATAAAACAAGATTCTTTTTGAAAGTCCTAAGGGAAAACATGATTTTTCCTTTTCTTTTTCTAGCTATCACTTAGCCTTTTGGGCCTCACTTCTATCTATGGATCTCAGCTCTTTTTAATGTTTTCTTTGGATGTCATCCATGCTTATGGTGTGTACTTACTCACCATGTCCAAAGAAATATTTTCGAGACAGTGGAAAACATGTTTTCATGAGTGTTTTTCTGCCTAGTTGAAAAACGGGAAAAAGAAAAAATAGTGAAAACAGAAAAACACCCCTGTTTCAGCCCTGTTTTCACCCACCTATATATTTTCTAAAATCTAATAAAAATAGTTTTCTGAAACTAGGTGATGTGCTCTTCAAAACCATACTTCCATCTTTCCATTTGGAAATTGTTTGCTGTGCCAAACAAGTCTCTACTTTAGCTATCCTCTGTCTGTTTCAGGACTTAGAAAATTTTCCATATTCTTTAACTGAATTTTCTGAAACTGCACTCGAGTTCTGTCAGTTTTGCACCCGAATCAAAATTGGCTCGAATTCGTATTTGTGATCATCCTCGTGCAGTGCCTTGTTGCCAAACCACCTTACCTCACTCTCCTCTCTCGAAACCAGCCGCTGGTTTGGTCTGTGACGCAGCAGAGGAGGAGAACAACGCCAGGACAAAGATGGTGGCCACCGGGCCGACCTTTCATCAGAGCACAGGGGAAACCCGTGCCTTGAACTCCTTCTTCTACGGCCTTGAACCAGGGCGAGCGTGAACGCAATGCCACGAAGCTCCGCATGCATCTCCACGTGTTGTCCGTGGCCTGAGAGCTCGAGCGAGCTGGCATGGCCATTGCCGGGGTGGCAAGCGCCCGAGCCAAATCCCTCCCCGTGAACTCCCTGGATAAAGCACCTCCAGTCCCACTGCTTCGCCACCCACCTCCTCACACTCACCGCATCCACTCCACCCTGATGTTTCATCTGTTGCTCTCTCGGTGAGAGCAAAGCGAGCGCGCTCTCACTGTTCTGCCCGCGGAGAAGAACTGAAGCCCCTGCCCTCGTCTCTAACTCTCCTTGATCCATTTCTGTTCCACACCCTTCCCCTTTCCAAGGCATACGTGCCTGACATCTTTTCTCGCTCGTTGGCATGTAGGATCACCGACGCCGAGCTCGACGCTGCCGGGGACGCCTCGGTGCGCGCGGGCGCTGCAAGTGTACCTGGACCCTGCTGCTGCTCCTGAATGCCTCCATCGACTCCGCTCCATAACCTCTTCCCCGAACATCGCTTCCTATCAAGCCCAAGGTGAGCTACTGCCCGTGCGCGTGTGCTAGTGCTCGCCGGCGGCCTGATCCGGGCGCGAGGAGGAAGAAAAGACGAGTGTTGTCCGTTTTTAGATCAATGGCCCTCTTTGAACTCCCTCGGAGTGAGTCGTGGCTGTTAGATCTGGATCGTGCATCCACGTACCGGTTCTCTTGCGCGCGCAACGCGCTCTGGCGCGTAGAGGCCAGCAGCCCGCTAAGCCCGCGCTGGCAGTTTTATTCTTTTCTGTTTTTCCAGATTACTTCCACATCACTTTAATCCAAACTAAAATGCCTAAACTTCAATTCTGGACACCCCCTTTTTACCTAAGGTACCTGCATGTTTTCCTAACCACATGCAGGTGGCAGATCTGCATTTGCATCCTTGGTTAATCTGTGAAAAATCCCACAAGTCAACCTATCTGAAAGTTTAAACATGCAATAAATTTTGATTTGGGAATCTAATGGAAGTGAGGTTGAGCTCTCTGGATAGATCTGGATGAAACCTAACTAGAGAAGTTGTCCTCACATGCACTTGAGTTTCCTATTTTAAATGACATGCAAAATGGTAAATGACAAGACAACCACTAAATAAATTTTATGAATTTTTCTAAGATGATTTCTGAGATGAATCCTTTTGGATGTGCTTCTGTATGTATAGATCTATCATATCCTAGGTTGGTGTGTTGTTTTGATCTTTAGAATAATTTTGGCATGCATTACAAGTTTTAGGGGTATTCTGCCATTTGTGAATCACATGTTCTATTATTTTGTTAAATGTGTAAATGCATTGTGTAACCTTACTAGCATGTATAGGAGTTGTTTCCACTGCCATGTGATTGTTATCTTGTAGATCTACTATGTTAGAATAAATCTTGTTCATGGAAATGTCATGGTTTGTCATGCATGTTTAGATCTATGCTTGTTATCTATTCTCTATGGTTACTAGATTTGTTTGCCTTGAGTACCTCCATGCCATGATTGTTTTCATGCCTTGCATGTTATGATACGTCTATGTTATGTACATGTTTAGCTTCTGGTTGCATGCTTAGTTATCTTTTACAACTATATTATGGCTTGCATGTCCATAGAAATGCATGTTTTACTCCCTTATGCTTGTATAGTTGTTTCCTAAATTATTGCCACGATGTTTACTCATTTTGGTGAATGACCAGAGAGTCATTTCACTCTTTATGGCCTTATATGAGAGTGGTACACCCACTGGACTCATGCCATATGCTTGGTGCATGACTTATGGAAAACTATGCCATGTTGTGCATGTTATCTATGCATGTTTGAGTGTTGTAGCATAGTTTAGTGATATTATTTTTGGGTGTTTCTTTTGAGTGAATGCTTGCTGTATGTGTGCTATATTAGCTTGTGCTTGCCTTTGTCTTGTGCTGATTGAGTGTTTTTCTTTTTACTTTTTACGACGTTAGAAAACGAAGAAGTAGTTGATCCGGAAGTGGTATTCTACAACTCTTGTTTATTTCAAGAGTGTGACCAGGACCAGAGCCAAGGCAAGCCACTCTAAATACTTGTTGTTGTTTTACTTATCTTGCATGTTTTACTTCTGAAGTCCTTACTTATGTTGTTTTCGAACTATTCTTTCAAGTGCAATCTATCATTATAGCTTTTATCGAATTGCCGTAGCCACTCCATAATCTTGGTGTTACCAAGCCCTTAGGAATTTTGGAGCCATCATTTAATTAACTCAAGTACCTTAGTGGACATCTTAACTTGTTGTTTTTGGAAAACTTTTGTCTTTGGAAAAACCCGAGGAAAGGTGGGACCTTGTTCGAGGGATGGTTTTGTGAAGGAGGAAGTGTTTCCAACTTGTTTTCCAAAAATGACACATAACCTAGTCTTCGCCGGACAACCAAGCCGTACTGCCACATTGCCTCAATATGGGAACGGGGTCTAGCTAATTGCTTGTCGGTATTAGTCCATGTCTACCTCAAAGTGCTATAGGGGTTAGAGTCCCCCGAACCGAGTTGTCGCTAGGAGGGAGAAACGTGACATTCACAGTGTGGGGATTAAGTTCGCCACCGGTTGCAACAATTGGGTCTCCTGCCATGGCGGTGTGTTGTCAGGGGAAACCGGATCAATACGGCTGACTCACTCGGTGCCGAGGAGAACAAACCCATTTGAAGGGGTAGTCATTTACTAGCGCTTACATAGTGGATGGTTAGGACTAGTTATCTGATGTTTACATACTGTCTCGGACAGTCTGTGGTTGTTCACGGCGGATGTATTGGATCTTGTGGATTGTGTACACCTCTGCAGAGTAAAACTATTCAGAATAGCCGCGTCCTCGGATATGGACAGTTGAATGGCCATGTAGCTAGCATTGTGTCAATGTTTTCAAAAGGGTTCTTAGAAAAGTGTTTTATGATGTTGTACCTGGGAGGTACTGGAAAGGGAATGATTGTACCTTTGAGGTACCGGAGACATGATGGTCTCGAAGTGGTGTTTTCCAAAAAGGGTTCTTTCAGATGAATTTTTTTTTCTTTTATTGATATTGGTTCATCAAAAACCTTGTGGATATGCGATATCTACAAGAGAAACATTCTATCTTTTGAAGTATCTTCTTCAATAAAAACAACTAAAATATGTTCAACCAGGGTGGGTCTTCTACTCATCCTGGATAGACTAGCCTCAACTAAACAGCCATCCTACCACCTATGGCATACTTGCATTTGTTGGGCTTTCATTTAGGGTGTCTTGCGAGTACATTCAAATGTACTCATATGGTTTCGTCCCTGGCTATTTTCTTGGTCAGACTTTGAGGAGCCGTCTCAGGAGGATACCTTTGAGGAGGAGTACTTTGACGATCCCGCGTAGTAGCACGTCTCCGGTCAGCAGCCTGTGGTGCTAAGGCGATGACATGGGTTCTACTCGTTGTGTTTGCTTCCGCTGAATAAAGTAGTTGTGTTGTGTGTTTGCCACTGTCCTGCGCGACAGCTGTCTCAGACTTGGTCGACGGACCATTTGTGTAAGACTATGTTATTCGTGTAATGGATGTGAACTCTGATGTACCTTCTCTAAATATGTTTCTCATGACTGTCGATCTGGGTTCATGAGTGTATGCATATTGGCGGTCTCGGACATCTAGTCTGGGGCTTCCACAGAGTTGGTATCAGAGCCATCCTGACCATAGGAGACCTTAGTTAGAATGGGCGTTAGTTCGTACTCCGACATCTATCTTAGTTTCTATACAAGCCTCTAATATGACTATATGTCAAAATCTATGACTAGTAACCCCCTCAGCTTGGTTCTTTTACATGGTTCATTACATTAAGTTTTCATTTCCATAAAACTAAAATTTTGCACACTAGTCATTAACTTAAGAACTTGTGTAGATGGACGTCGTCTTCAACGAGTTTCTCCAGTTGGGACTTCCTCGGGACACTCTGTTCCGTTTCGAGAGGGAGATCGTGGATATGACCAAGATACTTGGGCGTCCACTACCTAAGATTAGAGGAGGGGAGATCACCGGCTCTGTTGCAGGGTTGTCTTGGTTGCCGGAGTGCACCCTCCGTTTTCCATTGACCGCGCCATCTGAGCATGTGCACGTCTTCCACGCGATCGACCGCTCATGGAAGGACGCGGTTGTTCGTGTGCTCGAGCTGGCTGTTGCACACATGTCTCACCTCTACGAGACTCGCTTTGTGGATACTCCTTTCGAGCGCCACGGGAGGCGCGACGATGAGGGCTTCCTACTCCCTTGTACGTGTCCCCGTGAAATTGTGTGCTCCCATATGGAGGACATGGAGTTCTTCCTGCACTACACTCAGAACAACCTGAATTATCTGAAGATTGTTCACGCCGACCTTGCCGCCAAGGCAAGGACCTTGGAGAACAAGCTGCGGACCACCCGTTTGGCCCGTACTCGTCTCTTCAAGAACTCCGAGTCGCTCGAGAACGCCAACGCCATACTTCGTGGCCGGCTGAAGACAGCTAGAGAGGATCTTTCCGCAAGGGACTCGGCCATCGCAGAGTTAGAGGAGGAGATTGCCGATATCCACAAGGAGAATGAGGATCTTCTTCCTGATGATGATGTCCCTTCCGAAGGCATGGATATGAGTGAACATAGCGACCGGGAGGACGACGATCTCGCCGGAGATGAGGAGGACCCAGAGGAGATCATGTTCGACGGCGATGATGGAGACGCCTAGGCGATAGGCCGTGTTAGTAGCCTGTGCTATGTAAGCACCTAGTACTAGTTAGCTGCGATGACCCTGAATTGCTGCTTTTGTAGTGTGGTTCCTTGAAAACCACTTGTTTGCTAGATGTTCATGTATGGTGTGCTATGTATGCTTGAACCTGCCTGTTTTATGTATGATATGTTTGTGCTTTGGCTTCTCTGGCATCAAATTTACCAAGCATGTCTACAAATTTCCATGTTTTCATCCTCTTTGATTCTCTTTTGTCGATGTTAGACAAACACATCTATCTACCTCTTTTATCTTATATCTTCTTTCATTCAGCATGTCGCGGGATCCACCACCACCGCTGCCACCCGAGCCGATTGCGGCTCAGGTCCTTGCTTTGTACATGGAAGACCGAGAGGCTGCCCGCGCCGAGCGCACCGCAACTCTTGCGACTCTCGCGCATCTGGCAACTCTTGGAACCAGTTGTGGAAATGGTACCCGCTCCAAGATCAAGGAATTCCAGAATACCAACCCACCTGTCTTCTCTCGGGTTGTGGAACCTCTGGACGCTGATGATTGGCTTCGCACCATCGCCAACGATCTGGAAGTTGCTGGTGTCGAGGACAAAGACAAGGTCCTTTATGCCTCTCATTTTATCGCTGGACCTGCAAGTACATGGTGGGAAACCACTCGTGCTTCCATACCAGCCGATCATGTCACTACCTGGGAGGAGTTCGTTGCCAAGTTTCGCGAGTATCATATTCCTGATGGTATTATGGGGATCATGCGAGACAAGTTTCTGAAGCTCAAGCAAGGTGGCATGACTGTGTCTAAGTATTGGGATGAGTTCACTACCCTGGCTAGGTATGCTCCCAATGATGTTGACACTGAAGAAAAGAAGAAGGAGAGATTCCTCGATGGTTTACACGACGAACTGCAGTGTACGCTCGTGGTGATTCCTTTTCAAGATCTTGAGTCTCTTGCTAATGCTGCTATCCTTTTGGAACATAAGCGTCAGGCAGCCTTTGACAATCACAAGCGGAAGATGATGCAGCAAGGAGGGCCGAGTGTCAATAAGGCTCGCAGTTTCCCACCTGCGAGGCCACCCTTCAACAAGACACCTGGTTATGCTCCTCGCCCAAGCTTTCCATCTTACCCAAGGACTCAGAATGATGGAGCTGCTCCTTATGTGCCTCGTCCTGGAGGAGGGAATTCTGGGAATACATTCACCCATGCTGCCCCAACTGCACCCAAGCCATCCGGGACATGTTTCTCATGCGGCAAAGGAGGGCATTTCTCTCGGGAGTGTCCACTAGGAATCCTGCTCCTGCTCACCCTAATGCGGCCAAGATGACACATGGACAATCTCACAAGAAGCAGGGGAATTTTGTTAAGGGACATCTGAATTGCGTCACCGCAGAAGAAGCTCAAGACATCCAAAGTATGGTGATTGGTACGTTTCCTGTCAACTCCGTACTAGTCCCTGTTCTGTTTGATTCTGGTGCTTCGCATTCATTTGTCACAAAACCTTGTGAAGAAAAGTGGTTAAAGGTCAGCCTTATGTCTAGAACCATGCTAGTGCAAATCCCAGGCGAGACAACCAAAGCCATTCACTCCTGCAACAATGTGCCTATTGTTATCAATCGCAAAACATTTCATGCTGATCTGATAGTGCTAGGCGCACAAGGCATTGAGGTTGTACTTGGTATGAATTGGATGACTAAGTACAAGGGAGTCATTGACTGCACCACAAAAACTATATCCTTGACCAGTAATACTGGGGAAGAGGTTAAGTACAAGGCAGTCAAAACCACCTCCAAAGCTCATTACCATAAGAGTGTATCCAACCTGTTGGGGGGATGATAACCCGGTAGGCCCATGTCTGGGCGAGACCCGGCCAGGAGAGATTGCGCGAGACCCGGCCCAAGAGGAAGGAAGTTCTAGAAGACCTGAAAGGGAGCGCGGGCCTTGTAACTCATACCTTGGGGGTCACGGTAGGGGATTTAGGGTTATGCGCGGATCATGAGTGGGATTTTGGAAAGTACCTTGTATGGAAAGTTAGGAAGCCGGGTGTTATATAAATCGGCTTCTAGGGCAAACAAACCAGGCTTTTGAGTTTTAAGAGAAAGAGAAGGATTCGAGCTTGTAACCCTAGATTGGAGTTTCAGCGACATTATATCCAGGAACCCTAGATTGCTAGTTGACATGATTTCCTCTGAGCTAAACCCTCTCCCAAACACCAGAGTCGATTCGCCCCAACCTAAGTTACCCCCGGTAACGTCTGCCGTGACTATCCCACGACAGTTGGCGCCCACCGTGGGGCCTATGTCCAAAGGTGTTTACGTCATGGGAGAAGCTCGGAAAGCATGAAGAACCTCGTCATCGGCGAGATCGTCACCAACCCCGAAGGAGAGAAGATTGTAGACGACTTTGGCTGGGGGCCAGAGTCGGATGAACTGGAAACCGGATCTGTTATCACGATCGGCCGGGTCAACGTCTTCGTCGGCATGATACGTGCGTCTGGTTTTGCTTCTGACCATAATGAGTATGATTCTGTGTCAGGGGATGATACCTATGTTCAATCGGACGGAGAAGAGTCGGTCGGGATAGCAGAGCCGGAGAAGGAACCCACCACGAAGAGGGAACAGACGGAGGAGCCCGTATGGACCCCGCGTGGCCGGGTTATTGGAGAAGATGATACCGAATCTATCTTGCATCTGCTCGAAGATCGGTATGAAGAAGATAGCGACGAAGAGGAAGAATGCGAGTCTTCACCAGGCATTGCGCACCGAGTCGCGGTCTATACAGCCCCTGCAATAAATCTTAATCAGGGTGATGTGTCGGCAGCCGCGACTGGTGCGGCGCAAGCGCTGGCCCAGCAACGAACACCGGCTAACGGAAACCCGGTCATAGCATGGGTTGATGGTGAGCCGGCATCGGTTACCAGCGAGATAGGGGAAAATGCCCATCTCAGGAACACATTCGGATTCATGGAAAATAGAGCATCAGGAGCAGGAACTTCACATCCACAAAACCCGGCTCTGTTCAGCAATAATCTGATCTTGGACCCCACAGTATTGGCAACAGTGATAACCCCAGAAAACACAGCAGCACGTGCCCGAGATCAAGATGTGGCCCGCCGGGCATTGGAACAACAAAGGAGGGAAGTAGAAGCTGAAAGGCAAGGGATGGCCGCACGCCAGCGTGAGTTGGAAGAATTGGAGGATCATATTCAGACTCAAACAACTAGGATATATAATCAGAGGCATCAGACGAGGTTACCGGCGGCAGGTGGAAATCTACAGCCGGCCACGCTGTTTATTACACCCCAAGATCAGCCAATTCCGGCTGTGAATCAGGGAACCGGGCATCAAGGAGCGACGCTCGGGGCACAGCCGGCCAACTTACTAGCCGGGTTACCCGCGTTACCCGCAGGGACCCCCGGAGGCAATGCGGCGCCACCACCGTCACGATTCCACACCCCACCGGGTCACTTCAATAATCCCATGGATAACGTGTACGCTGCGACTTTAGCGCTCGACCGTATTCCATTAGGAGAATCGCCCCAAGCGATTGAGACCCGGTGAGCTATAGAGATGTTGCAGACCGCGGTGGCTCAGCAGGCCAATTACCCGGACAACAGAAGCGGTTTACACGGGACGCCGTATGTCAGCCGGCAACTCGGAAATACGAGGAATATTCAATAAAACTCGGCGCGGCGGAAGTCAAAGCAGCAGCAAATGCCGCCTCCTCCTCACAGGCCAGCGGTCCCCGCGGTCTTGGCGGCTCAAGCGATTGTCGACAGTTCTCGGGCAAGGCGTATGGCCGGGTCTGCGGTGCAAGGGCCAGCAGGTGGCGTACCCTCTGCAGCGCCCGCCGAATCTCATGTTTCCCGCGCAAGGCCGGTGCTGACAAATTTAGCCGGGCCCAAGTGCCTGTCAGATGCCATCAGAGCTGAGCCATACCCGGATAAATTCAAGGAACCGGGTAAAGTTGTCAATTATGAGCCAACCATGGATCCTGAGACCTGGTTGAGCAGTTATGAGATGGCGATGTCTATTCGCAATGCATTAGAAAAACTCCAAGCCAAGTTTATGTATCTTATGATGTCTGAAGGAGCAGCAAAATTATGGTTCAACAACCTGCCTAAAAAATCCATCAATCTGTGGAGTGAGTTAAAATCGGCTTTCATCAAACATTTTCATGGAACATGCAGGAAACTATATACAGTCGATGACTTGGACAGGTGTATCCAAAGAAAAGGAGAATTGGCACGCAGTTGGGTACGCCGGGTTATGGAGATACTTCATTCTTCCACAGATATTCAACCGAAAGATGCAATACAAGCTATGGCAAAGACATGCAGATACACGCCTTTGGTGCAAAAATTGGTGCGCATGAAATCCAGTAGGCATGTGTCGGAAATCACTATGGGGGAATTAATAGATGCGTGCAACAAGCATGCCTCTACTGATACCACGGAAGAGGACATAGAGGAAAAGAAACGAAAGGCTAACATGAGCAGTAATGGAAAACCCGGCAACAGCGCCACGCTGGGTAATAATGGAGGTGGTAACGGAAACAACCAGCATAAACGTCTGTACGAGGGAAACTCCGAGTTAGTCGCCAATACCGAGGCCGGATTCCCAAGGCCTAGGGTAGATGGAAACTTCAACGGAGGAAACTTCAACGGAGGAGGCAATTATCAAGGACCACCACGGCCGGCTAACCATATAGAAGCCTTCAGGATGCCTTGCCCGCGGCATAGTAGGAATGGCAATCCGGCTAATCATTCGTTGGAGCAATGCATGGACTTACAGAGGTGGAAAAATGAGGAGATACAGAAAGCCCTGCGAGGCGCAGGTCGGGGAGGGGGACCGGGTCTGGGTGGAAACCCGGGCAACGAACCACCCCCCACGGGCAACACAGGAGGCGGTAATCCGGGTAATAACCAGGGTGGTGCGGGTGGCTTTCATGCTAATCCAAAGCAATTAGGGAAGTACCATGTCCACACCACTAGGACCTCCAAAAGGGAGAGAAAGGTGCTCAAGAGAGCGGTGAACTTGGTTTCCTCGGGTGTCCCAAGATACCTGAGATGGTCAGATCAAGAGGTAACATGGAGCAGGAGAGATCACCCGGAAGCAATAGAACATCCGGGTGTGCTAGCTTTGGTGGTAGCGCCACAGGTCAATGGCTACGAACTGAAGAAAGTTTTGATGGATGGTGGGAGTAGCATCAATATCCTATACTGGGAAACCTTTTTACGTGTGGGGCTCAAGGAGTCTCAGTTGCAAAAAAAGTTCCACAGTTTTCCACGGAATTGTGCCAGGACATTCGGCCTGCCCTGAGGGAAAGATTACACTAGAGGTTGCTTTCGGAGAATCGAAGGACAATAACAGAGTAGAGTGGCTCACATTCGAGGTGGTGAAATTGCGTAGTCCTTATCATGCGCTGTTCGGAAGGCCGGCTAACGCCAAATTCATGGCTAGGCCGTGTTATGTGTACCTACAACTGAAAATACTGGGTCCTAAACAAACTATCACTATACATGGGAACAGGGCTGTGGCAGCCGAGTGTGATGAGGGAGATGCGGCACTTGCAGAACAAGCTTGTGCGAAAGAAGGGCTCAGGTATTACCGGTCTCAGGTAGACCCGGAAGATCGAACAGCTTTGAAGAAACCAAACACGGACGACGAGAGAGCCAAGTTTAAAGCAGCCCAAGACACGAAGATGGTGGATTTTATTGAGGGCGACTCTTCCAAACAGTTTGCTATAGGTTCTAACCTGGGTAATGAGGAGGAAGAGGCACTCATAAAGTTTATTCGCGAGAATCAGGACGTGTTCGCCTGGACGCCGAGTGACATGCCGGGTATCCCGACTGAGCTCGCTGAACACAGCTTGCATGTTGATCCCAAGTCTCGGCCAGTGAAGCGGGGCCTGAGAAAAATGAACGAGGAAAGGAGAAAGGCTATAGGGGCAGAGATAGCTCTGCTCCTAGAAGCCGGCTTTATCATGGAGGTATTTCACCCGGACTGGCTGGCAAACCCGGTTTTAGTGCTGAAAAAGAACAATGAGTGGTGAATGTGCATAGATTATACGAGTCTCAATAAGCATTGCCCAAAGGATCCATTTTCCCTTCCAAGGATAGATCCGATCATAGACGCAGTCGTGGGAAGTGATCTATTATGCTTCCTTGATGCTTATTCCGGGTATCACCAGATAAAACTAAAAAAGGAAGATTGGGAGAAAACATCATTCATAACCCCTTTTGGGGCCTTTTGCTATAAAACTATGACCTTTGGATTGAAAAATGCAGGTGCAACATACCAACGGTGTATTCAGAAGTGCTTCGAGGATCAGATTGGACGCAACGTCCACGCTTATGTTGATGATGTGGTGATCAAAACAAGGAAGGGAGAAACATTCATTGATGACCTGAAAGAAACATTCAAGAACCTGAGGAGATACCAGATGAAGCTCAACCCAACCAAGTGCGTGTTTGGGGTTCCTGCGGGGAAGTTACTCGGTTTCATCGTTTTTGAGCGGGGGATCGAGGCTAACCCGGAAAAGATCAAAGCCATCCAGAGCTTGAAAAAGCCAGAAGAGCTGAAACATGTTCAGAAGCTTACAGGATGCGTGGCCGCATTAAGCCGGTTTATATCCCGGCTCGGAGAAAAAGCGATACCCCTATACCGACTCTTGAAGAAAACAGACAAGTTCGTATGGGACCAAGAGGCGGACGAGGCGTTTGAGGCTCTAAAAAAGCAGTTATCTGAGGCACCGGTTTTGGCTGCGCCGGGTCCCAAGGAGCCTATGTTATTGTATGTTGCGGCCGGGCCCCGGGCAGTTAGCGCAGTGGTTGTGGTTGAGCGCAAGGAGGATGGGAAGGATCACCCGGTGCAAAGGCTAGTTTACTATGTGAGCGAGGTTTTATCAGAAGCAAAGCAGCGATACCCACACTGGCAAAAGCTAGTCTTTGGGGTATTCATGGCCAGCCGGAAATTGTAGCCATACTTTCAGGAACACCCTATCACGGTGGTAAGCTCAATTCCAATGGCAGATATCACAAGAAATTCAGACGCAACAGGCAGGGTGGCCAAGTGGGCCATTGAGATGGGAGACTACCACATCAACTATGAGCCCCGGTCCGCGATCAAGTCTCAAGCTTTAGTCGATTTTGTCAACGATTGGACTCACACAAGCATGCCCATAACGATGCCAAGTTCAGAGTCTTGGGCGATGCATTTTGATGGTTCCAAGCAGTACGAGGGGTCAGGAGCTGGGGTGGTACTTACATCACCAAAAGGAGACAAGTTGAGTTATGTGTTACAAATTCACTTCGACTGCTCTAACAACGTGGCCGAGTACGAGGCCCTGTTACATGGACTTCGAGTAGCAAAGGAAATGAACATCAAGCGGATAAGGTGCTACGGAGACTCGGATCTCTTGGTACAACAGGTTTCAGGAACATGCGACAGAAAGGATGCAACCATGGCAGCATATCGCAGAGAGGTGGACAAGGTAGCCGGGTCTTTTTCTGGGTATTAGGTGGAGCACATTGATAGGCGAAAGAACGAGGCAGCAGATGCGCTCGCCAGACTCGGTTCGCGCCGAGAGCCGGTTCCTCCTAATGTCTTTCTGGACGAGTTATGGAGGCCCTCTGTCAGAACCGAATCTGAAGAAGAAGTGGCTCACCAAGACCCGGATTTGGAGTTAGTGGCCGCAGTACGTGCTATCCCGGAATGGACAGAGCCGTTCCTAGCGTTTCTGCTACGGGGCGAGTTACCACAACAGGAGGTTTTAGCCCGACAAATTTTGAGACGAGCAAAGGGTTATTCTATCATTAACGGAGAACTTTATAAGAGAAGCGTTGCAGGTGTCTTTCTGCACTGCGTAGCCCCAGAAGAAGGCCGTCAAATATTGAAGGAGATTCATGAAGGTGATTGCGGACATCATGCCTCCACGAGATCTCTTGTGGCTAAGGCATATCGGCACGGTTTCTTTTGGCTCACGGCCGTAGCGGATGCAGAGCGATTACTAGCAAGATGCGACGGGTGTCAAAGGTATGCTCGGCAAACTCATGTGCCGGCTATGGAGTTGCGGACGATTCCCTTGACTTGGCCGTTTGCTGTTTGGGGTATGGATATGGTAGGTCCTTTCCACATGTCTCCATGCAAAAAGGCCCATCTGCTAGTGGCTATTGATAAGTTCACCAAATGGGTTGAGGCTATGCCCGTTACAAATTTTGAGGCGGCCACAGCTGTGAAATTTTTGAAGAAAATCATACATCAATTTGGATACCCCCACAGCATAATCACGGACAATGGAACCAACCTGTCCTTAGGGGAGATGGAGAAATTTTGTTGAAACAATGGTATCCGACTTGATGTGGCCTCTGTGGCCCACCCGCAAGCCAATCGGCAGGTGGAAAGAGCAAACCAGGAGTTACTTCGAGGATTGAAACCACGACTACGAGTCCCGTGCCTTCGAGCTGCTGGAGCATGGGTGGAGGAGTTACCTTCTGTGGTTTGGGGAATTAATACTACACCTAACAGATCTACCGAGATGACCCCGTTTTTTATGGTTTATGGTGCAGAGGCAGTCCTTCCGAGTGATATTATCCATGATTCGCCCCGTGTGGCGGCTTACGTTGAGGTGGAGAACGAGAAGACCCGGCAAGACGCCGTGGACATGTTAGAAGAGCACAGGGAGCGAGCTTTGGAGCGATCAGCTATATATCAGCAGGACTTGAGGCGGTATCACAGTCGCCGAGTCAAAACCCGTAATTTCCAGGAAGGAGACCTGGTGTTGCGCTTAGTACAATCCAAGGAAGGAAAGCACAAGCTATCCCCCCCCATGGGAGGGCCCATTCATCATAAGCCGGAATTTTCACAATGGATCATACTACTTAATAGATGCAAGGGAAGAGTCGGATACTGCCAATGACACTGCCCATACCACTTCATCTATGCAAGAGCGAGAAAGACCATGGAACGTGGCTCAGCTACGTCCCTACTACACTTAGCATAAGCTCGGCTTGCAAGTTGTATTGCACGATGTAACAGGCAGCAGGTTTCAGACGCACTCTTTTCCTATCCAGGGTACCTAAGGGGAGTGGAGGGTTTTTAATGAGGCGGCCTGCTGACCTAACCTTTTAATATCAATAAAGAGATGGTTAAATCATTATAGCTCTTGTGTTTCCAGTATTTTTGTTGTTTCTTTTCATATTTTTCTATGTTTGATCATGATTTATATCACGTAAGTATATTACGTTTAGTTAATTATAATTACCCAATTGTAAGAAATATAGTTTCAAGTTCACATACCTTTTGTTTCTATGTTAAGTTATCTGTAAAGCCTACTGTTGCATAGCACACACCTAGGTCTTGGGGGCTAATTGCTTGAATATCACAGTTGCAAACTCAGACCCGGCCACGATGCCATTAAGGTATGAGGGCTGATTACTTGTAATAAGTACAGTTGCAATCTCATAACCTGGACAATAGAGCCAAAAATTTCTTGGCCTTTCCTGTTTAAGCTTGATGTGACTCGCAACAAAGTGGCATGTTTTGCTAGCCTATAAATTCAATCAGTCATGATGCCCGTGGGGACTTGTGTAACATCCCAGTTTTTGTTACAAGAGGGTGTGTGGTGTTGTTCATATCATACATGCATGAAACCACAAAATTCAAATCATGTTTGAACCAATTTAAAACTTGAATTCAAATGGTTTGAGAAAATTTCCAGCAGATAGTACTTAAAATGGGTTTCAAAATCTTGTTCTGAAAAGTATTCCAATTTCACCAAAACAATACATGGTGAGGTTGGAAATTTCATGAGCTTTCCAAAGATAATTTTTGCCAATTTTTATCTTTACAAAAAGGCCCTCAAATCTCAGTTTTCTGTTCTGTTTTCAAAGAGAAAAGGGCTAGGCTGAAAAACTTAAAACAATTAGGGGGTTTTTGCAAAATCCTCATCTTCAACCTTTGACAGTAGGAGCTCCTGCGTGTCGTTGCCGCCATCCCCGCGCGGCCACCTCCTGCTTGCCTCCCTCCTCGAGTGGATAGGGGCAAGGAGAGCCCCGTGACCTCCTTCCTCTCCATATCCTCTTCCCCGTTGCTTCCTTTCTCTGTGAGTTCATGAACCGAACCGGGTCGGAACCCTAGCTCGCCGGAATTCGTTCCTCGCCGGCGATACACGCTGCCCCACGATGAACCGAGCGCACCGGAAGCTCCGCCGTCCTTCCCTTGTCGTCCTCGTCAAGTACCAGAAGTCGGGATGGCCCCAACCGTGCGAATCGTGCGTCTCCTCCAACTCCGGCCGGTGGCCGTCGCGGTCGATTCCGGCCACCCCCGACCACAATTTCCTCCACCGTCGGTTTCTCTGCGTACCCGGTGAGCCAAGGATCATTCCGGTGTGTTTTATTTATGTTCTTGTGCTCTTTTCCGTGGTCGACATCACGCCCCGCCGCCGGCCACCGCGGAAGTCGTCGCCGGCGTCATTCCGGTGGCCAATAGATGACGGCGCCACCACCAGATGGCTCGCCTTGAGCCCCTCAATCGATTGAACCACACCCCGCGGTCCAATTCGAGCTTGATCGAGCGATCGCTTCCACAGCAGAGCCCCTGTGGCCATTGCTGATGCAAGGATGACATCGCAGTGACGTCATAAACTTCTTTTTTTTAGTAAATTCAAGAAATTCCAGAAAATGAATACAATTTGTATAATTAATATCTTTTAACATGTTACTCAGAAAAATAAAAGAAAGGTATCAATATGTTCAGAAAAATGCAATCTACCCAAATATGTCATTTTCATATATGTTTGAGAAAGTCCAAAAAATGGCTTTATTTAATGTGGTTTAATTCATTTAAAATTAGAAAAATAAGTTTTTATTCACCAAAATTAGAAAATTAAAAGTTATATACCAAATTGCTCAAAATGACATTTGGAACCTATCTATGATGTTTTCAACCTCATTTGAGCAACTAAAATGGTACTCACTTCCTTAATCGCCCGAAACCCCCTCCGGGGTCTATTTCGGGATAAATTCAGTAAAAATGCCGAACTGACATACGAACCCTAGCAACCCAATGAGCATGTCTAGGGCTTTATTTCAGTGCATTAATTTGCTCATGCACACATATTGAGCATTGCATCGATGCCATGGTTGATTGTTCTTCTTGTTTCGGTGTTTGTTCCCCCTCGGTAGAACGTGACTCCGAAGAGAAGGCCAATAACTCCATGACGAATACTTGATCTTAACCGACAAGTCAAGCACTTATTCCTGAAGACTTTATCTGGTTTTCTTATAACCAAGGCAAGCATAACCTCTTATCTGCTCATATATGGTTTCAAAGTGATTTGAATCTCGTACTTTGCATGCGGTTCTAAACTATTTGATGTCAGTAGATAGAGTTCCCCTATATAATGCATAACCTAGATATCCTGATCCACTGCTCCTAGCAGCTATAGGTTTGCTTGTGCGCGCTCCGCTAAACCCTGTGAGTCTTGCTTAGCCATGCCTAGTTGTGATCTGATCCATCCGGTTGATGAATCTGGTCAATTACGTGAATCTATTATGTCATGTTGTTATGATTTGAGTTAATTTTGATAACTTGACTAAATAACGGCATGGATGTGAGGCCACAACGGGTTGTGGCGTTTTGTCTTGTTCATGCCCCTAGGAGCGAGTTCTCGCCTTCTAAGCCAAGACTGAGCGTGCAACCACACGAGCGAGCCAATGAACCTCGCCTGACTAACTAACTTGTTTAGCCACATCCATGAGTCACGTAGTTCGATCTTTCCATCTGCGCGTGAGTCAGAAAACGATTTGGAGAAAACTTAGGGCGTGACCGGGACAAGTGATGGACGTACACGGATCTTGTTCCCGACTCACAGAACAGGTGCCGTCAGGAGGTGGCCAACTCCCTGTTGACGGGGTGGCCCTGTTTGGGTTGACTCATGGATAGGGTCGAGCAAGGTAAAGGTCGTGGCCAGCCACCCTCTGCCGCGCTCCATGGACGAGCGTACATGTGGCGTTAAGAGTCGGATGGTACGTGTGGGTAAAGTGTACCCCCTGCAGGGATAAATCTCCTCGAGAAGCCGTGTCCACGGTTACGGACGACTTGGCAACGGATTCTGTGATCATAGATAACTTCAACGGAATGACTAAAACTGGTTAACCATGATTGAAGGGTGCCTCCCCGGAGATGCCGGGAGGGGTGATCCTGGTAGCATGAGATAGTGTGGGAATTGATAAGGACTTGGTGGAATACAAGAAGAAGATGATCTCAGTAGTTGAGTAGCTTTCTCATCTGTTTTGAAAACATTCTATGAGACGTGCTATTCCTCCTCTATTTGGAAAACAAAGATTGCTTTACGCAAATCATCCTTCATAAAACCCTTTTATGAAAATAGCAGATATATAATAGGTTAATTAAGTCTTGTTGAGTACCTCCCGTACTCAGGTTTGCTTAATTTTGGTTCAGGAGAAGAACTCCATCGGTGGTGATTCAACGTGGACATCGACGAGTAGTTCGGGGTTCCCAGGTAGCAGCCTGGAATCTATGGGCTGGGACGTCGCCTTATGTTGCGGCCTCTTAGGCCTTTTTGGTTCTTGTTGATTAGCAACATAATTTGCCTTCCGTTGTCTGATGTAATGTTGGGTCGTGTGACCTCTGCTTGTAAGCTGTACTCTAGTAACATCTGTTTAATACAATTTCAATGTCTAGAGTGTTGCTTTGATCGGTTGTTGGTTTCGAGCTCATTGTTATACAGTTTTGGCTATGCCTGCATAGTTGTCGCAGTCGAGGGGTTGTGGAGCCGATGATCCATGTCCGAGCCCGCCTGTCGATGTGATCGGCCTGGGGCGAGGTAACCCCAGTAACCCTCGATTGTTGTTGCACTTTCTGGACACATAGCATCTCTGTATAACTTTGGTCCCGTTTCCTTCAGTTTCATTCGATTCGTGGACGCTTTGATATGCATAGTTGGTTATGACTAGCATGGATACAAGGAGTAGTAGACTGGGGATCCGGACTACGTGCCGATGAATCCAGTCTGCCTGCCGTTGTTTGTTGCGGCCGGGGCTGGTAACCTTGAAGCCCTTGTGAGTCCATGGCTAGGAGCACATAACAGTATGTATATCTCTGGGTCCGGGGTCGTGACAAGTCATGGTATCAGAGCAGGACTGCCTGTAGGAAAACCTTACTTCTTGGTCGATGTTGAGTCTAGAGTTTATGAAAACTATTTTGAAATTCCAAATGATTGTGAAAAACCTTCTTAGGATTCTTCTTACTCCGTATCTGGTATCGCTCTAACTCTGGGTCTCCTTACCTGTTTTGATTTGAAAAGGTTCTGATTATTCAAAACCTAGGTGCCTCTTTTGGCAAGGACGTTGTTACCCAAGTTGACCTAGTGTTAAAAAGTTTCTAGAGTCGTGTGTGTTCCATACTCCGTTATCTCTCGTTTCAAATGGGAGATTTCCTTCCATTCATAATCCCTCGAAGTTGTATGGATTCCACATTCTTCACATGTTTTAAAGTTCTAAATCCTGAACCTCGAGTTTTCCTTTTCATTTTGAATGTATTCGTTATCCTCCATTCAAATTCTTCCGGAGTTGTGTGTCTTTTGAAAGACTTTCCGTGATTGCTATCCGTAGTGTCCTTCAAGTCACTAAGATAGTAGTTATTCCTTTCTCTGTGTTTATAACCCTTGGACTTGAACCGAAGGTCCCGGAATGTGCTGAAATTGTGGTGGGTTGAACCATGTGGTTTCATAACCATGTGAGGCTCACGCTATCAGTACAGGATGCTGACCTTTAACCCAAGTTCCGTTTCTTTGGATCCTGAGAAATCTGTTCTACCTCAGGATGGCTAGGCAAATCCAACTCTCATAGCCATAGGCTCTCTACTGGAACAAAAAGGGATCACAACAAGAGTGATCATCCTGAAATTCACATCTTTGTTCTTGACTCAGCTATACCTCTCCTTTAGCATGGGTTTTACAACTGAGTACTACCCTGTGCAATCAACGTGATCTCAGGATTTTCCAGAGCACGTTCCTACTCTTTAGTTGCTTTCCGAACTCCGTCCGTTGTTTGGAAACCAAGTTGCTTAGTGTGTTGGATTGATCCAATGCATGTGCTATTGTTTTCCGTCAGAACATTCCACCTTGGAATGTCAGGAGAAACAAACTCCAGTACCTCGTTCACCTCCAGGACCAGGTCAAAGTTTTGTAATTCGCAGATTAAAGAAGTTTCACTAGCTTCTATTCTGTTCTATCTTCGAGTATCACACTCTTTGGCATCAAGAGGTTGTGTTGTGTTTCATGGCCTTAATGATGAAGTGATGCCCTCACACATCTTCATTTCCCCTTCCTCCAAGCTTGAATGCTTGAGAATGAGGGGTATGTGCATTGGTGTGTGTTAGATATTCTTAGCAATTCTTATTGCTTCGAAAAATCTAAGAAACATCTGTATCCTTCTTAGCACTACTGGTCACCCAGCCTCTGTTTGAAGTTGACTGAGTTACCAAATCCGTTCATTCTGATGCACCTTCTCGATCAGAGAGTTAAGTTTATGCCGAAGCTCTCAAGATCATATCAGTTGCTTTGAAAAGCAAGCCTCCTTTCAAATTCCTAGACCTAACGGTAGGTTGTGATATTCTGGTTGTCTTTCTAGAAGTATCACCAGGTTTTACCTGACCGTGATGTCTAAACCAGGAGTAATTTGAACCACTCCTTTCTCCAAGGAACCCTGCTGGATATCCTGGACTAGTTGGTTGAGCTTAATCACTAACTTGGAGAGTTGAAAGACAAAAGCTCCGCCTAACTTAATCCTTCGTTAAGGGATGTCTAGTTTCCTTTGTGTTGAAGCAGGATAGTATCTCCCTAGTGGACATGCTATCATTCTACCTTGATTTGATTTGGGCTATCGTCAGATCAAGTCCAGATTCAAGGACTGTCTTGACGGTGTTTTCATTCGTGGTGTTTTGCCCGAGTACACCTTCATGTCCTTTAGTCTGACCAATATTTTGCCTTCGTTCATATATCATATGAATCCCTCTTCTTGGAGTGTTTTGATAAGTGTGTTTTCGAGCCCATCGATGACATTTCTAATCATCCAAGTTGCAAGAGGTTCATGCTGAACAAATGGCAACAAATGTTGGAAACTTTCGAGAACCATCTTTGTTTCATTACGAAGATTGTGTTCTGGATGTTCGAAGTAACTTACTCCGGTCCATGTGCTTATGGTGAAAGTTGTCGCCATGGATTCGAGTATAGTTTTCTTGTTCCCTCGGGAATAATCCCAAGTCAGTCATGCATGTGTGGAGTATTCCTGAGACGGTTGGTTTTTACCTCCATTCACTTAAAGAAGTTTGCATCCACGCTAAGCCACCGACTAATTTTCCTTGAGAGAAGAAGTTTAAGAACTTCGTTATCTTTGTATCGTTTTCCCAACAAGGACTCCGATGTGTTCTATTGCAAGTAAGTCCTGTAGGTGCAACCGTCTTTCGCAAGTTGCTACTACATGAGTTCTGTAATCTCACTCATCCTCTTGAGTGTGACATCGTAGTCCACACCTTGAGAATCTAGCAAAGGTATCCCGTTGATTACCGGTGCCATCTCTTTGATCATATATACCGAGTCTTGTTTTTTTTAATTCACTACCCAGAGCTGAATCTCAAGCAGCAACGATGGTTGGTGTTTTCCTCAAGAGTAATGAGCTAGGTCCTTTTGAAAATACGGCATGGTTGATGTTGTGGTTGACACAATTAGCCGTAAGACCTAATGTCATATCTCTTTGAATCCGTAAGAACAACCACCCTCCGTGAGAATTCTTGTCTGGCTTATCCTAACAAGTTTTCCTCCCCGTTCTTCCAAACCGGAGTTCTATTTTCACTTGATGACCTATGGAAGGCTTGTCGTGAGCCTGCTGTCGGTATCTAGAACATCCAGGAGAACTTGGAAGTTGATCTTTCCAACATTTCTCCGTTGAATCTCCAAAACCTCTGTTCTGGTGGAAACAAGTTCATCTTGAAAGCATCTCGTGGTGTTCTGTAACTGCCATTCATCAGTTCCCTTCTCAAGTTGTTGGTACTTGAAGTTCTGTTCATCTCACACATTGTGTGAAGTTGTCGGTTACTTCAGTCGTGGGATCTTAACCATGTGGTAACTGTATTGCTACGTCAAAACCACATAGGAAAGAGATTCCCTGTCTTCTTCCGGTGTTTCTATCCCTCGTTGGTTAACCATCCTTATGGTGTGACCAAGAATTCCTTCTTCGTTACGGTGCCTCAACTTCTTTTGGTTACTCATTCTCTGCAGTGAAGTAACATTCCTATCTTTGACAAAGTTTTCGACAAAATTTGACGGAATGAAGTTCCGTTATCTTTCGTGTCCACTCCGAAGAGTGAACATGATCTTGTATCAAATTCTCTCCGATGCACGATTACAGTGTTATCTCGTGTTTTCCCTCGTCTACGAATCTTATGATGTGGTATCCAAGACAATCCTCTTAGTCTTGGTATTCTATTTCGAAGAAACCTCGATGTCATAAGTTGTTCGACCTATCTTTTCCAAAAGGATTTAAAGTCTTATGCAAAGCTCATATTCTAAGTCCTTTCCAGAACTATCGTCCGTAAACTTGAAACCATCTTATATCCACTCCGTTATCTTGATGTGTTTCATGTCTGTTAACTCAAAAGTTCGTTATGAACGTTCTTGTCATGAGTTAGCCATGAGATACTCGATCTTCGTGAAGATCATTTCGTAAGAGTTTCCCTCTTACCTAAGGTGTATCCGTTCAATACTTCAAGATGCTACGGATCAACCTCTTCGAGAAAAGAACCGTAACGTTCGAGAAGATTGTTCAAAACCGGTGTTCCTTCTTTCTTCTCCTTCGGGAATCTCGGGACGAGATTCTTGTAAGGGGGGTAGATTTGTAACATCCCAGTTTTTGTTACAACAGGGTGTGTGGTGTTGTTCATATCATACATGCATGAAACCACAAAATTCAAATCATGTTTGAACCAATTTAAAACTTGAATTCAAATGGTTTGAGAAAATTTCCAGCAGATAGTACTTAAAATGGGTTTCAAAATCTTGTTCTGAAAAGTATTCCAATTTCACCAAAACAATACATGGTGAGGTTGGAAATTTCATGAGCTTTCCAAAGATAATTTTTGCCAATTTTTATCTTTACAAAAAGGCCCTCAAATCTCAGTTTTCTGTTCTGTTTTCAAAGAGAAAAGGGCTAGGCTGAAAAACTTAAAACAATTAGGGGGTTTTTGCAAAATCCTCATCTTCAACCTTTGACAGTAGGAGCTCCTGCGTGTCGTTGCCGCCATCCCCGCGCGGCCACCTCCTGCTTGCCTCCCTCCTCGAGTGGATAGGGGCAAGGAGAGCCCCGTGACCTCCTTCCTCTCCCTATCCTCTTCCCCGTTGCTTCCTTTCTCTGTGAGTTCATGAACCGAACCGGGTCGGAACCCTAGCTCGCCGGAATTCGTTCCTCGCCGGCGATACACGCTGCCCCACGATGAACCGAGCGCACCGGAAGCTCCGCCGTCCTTCCCTTGTCGTCCTCGTCAAGTACCAGAAGCCGGGATGGCCCCAACCGTGCGAATCGTGCGTCTCCTCCAACTCCGGCCGGTGGCCGTCGTGGTCGATTCCGGCCACCCCCGACCACAATTTCCTCCACCGTCGGTTTCTCTGCGTACCCGGTGAGCCAAGGATCATTCCGGTGTGTTTTATTTATGTTCTTGTGCTCTTTTCCGTGGTCGACATCACGCCCCGCCGCCGGCCACCGCGGAAGTCGTCGCCGGCGTCATTCCGGTGGCCAATAGATGACGGCGCCACCACCAGATGGCTCGCCTTGAGCCCCTCAATCGATTGAACCACACCCCGCGGTCCAATTCGAGCTTGATCGAGCGATCGCTTCCACAGCAGAGCCCCTGTGGCCATTGCTGATGCAAGGATGACATCGCAGTGACGTCATAAACTTCTTTTTTTTAGTAAATTCAAGAAATTCCAGAAAATGAATACAATTTGTATAATTAATATCTTTTAACATGTTACTCAGAAAAATAAAAGAAAGGTATCAATATGTTCAGAAAAATGCAATCTACCCAAATATGTCATTTTCATATATGTTTGAGAAAGTCCAAAAAATGGCTTTATTTAATGTGGTTTAATTCATTTAAAATTAGAAAAATAAGTTTTTATTCACCAAAATTAGAAAATTAAAAGTTATATACCAAATTGCTCAAAATGACATTTGGAACCTATCTATGATGTTTTCAACCTCATTTGAGCAACTAAAATGGTACTCACTTCCTTAATCGCCCGAAACCCCCTCCGGGGTCTATTTCGGGATAAATTCAGTAAAAATGCCGAACTGACATACGAACCCTAGCAACCCAATGAGCATGTCTAGGGATTTATTTCAGTGCATTAATTTGCTCATGCACACATATTGAGCATTGCATCGATGCCATGGTTGATTGTTCTTCTTGTTTCGGTGTTTGTTCCCCCTCGGTAGAACGTGACTCCGAAGAGAAGGCCAATAACTCCATGACGAATACTTGATCTTAACCGACAAGTCAAGCACTTATTCCTGAAGACTTTATCTGGTTTTCTTATAACCAAGGCAAGCATAACCTCTTATCTGCTCATATATGGTTTCAAAGTGATTTGAATCTCGTACTTTGCATGCGGTTCTAAACTATTTGATGTCAGTAGATAGAGTTCCCCTATATAATGCATAACCTAGATATCCTGATCCACTGCTCCTAGCAGCTATAGGTTTGCTTGTGCGCGCTCCGCTAAACCCTGTGAGTCTTGCTTAGCCATGCCTAGTTGTGATCTGATCCATCCGGTTGATGAATCTGGTCAATTACGTGAATCTATTATGTCATGTTGTTATGATTTGAGTTAATTTTGATAACTTGACTAAATAACGGCATGGATGTGAGGCCACAACGGGTTGTGGCGTTTTGTCTTGTTCATGCCCCTAGGAGCGAGTTCTCGCCTTCGAAGCCAAGACTGAGCGTGCAACCACACGAGCGAGCCAATGAACCTCGCCTGACTAACTAACTTGTTTAGCCACATCCATGAGTCACGTAGTTCGATCTTTCCATCTGCGCGTGAGTCAGAAAACGATTTGGAGAAAACTTAGGGCGTGACCGGGACAAGTGATGGACGTACACGGATCTTGTTCCCGACTCACAGAACAGGTGCCGTCAGGAGGTGGCCAACTCCCTGTTGACGGGGTGGCCCTGTTTGGGTTGACTCATGGATAGGGTCGAGCAAGGTAAAGGTCGTGGCCAGCCACCCTCTGCCGCGCTCCATGGACGAGCGTACATGTGGCGTTAAGAGTCGGATGGTACGTGTGGGTAAAGTGTACCCCCTGCAGGGATAAATCTCCTCGAGAAGCCGTGTCCACGGTTACGGACGACTTGGCAACGGATTCTGTGATCATAGATAACTTCAACGGAATGACTAAAACTGGTTAACCATGATTGAAGGGTGCCTCCCCGGAGATGCCGGGAGGGGTGATCCTGGTAGCATGAGATAGTGTGGGAATTGATAAGGACTTGGTGGAATACAAGAAGAAGATGATCTCAGTAGTTGAGTAGCTTTCTCATCTGTTTTGAAAACATTCTATGAGACGTGCTATTCCTCCTATATTTGGAAAACAAAGATTGCTTTACGCAAATCATCCTTCATAAAACCCTTTTATGAAAATAGCAGATATATAATAGGTTAATTAAGTCTTGTTGAGTACCTCCCGTACTCAGGTTTGCTTAATTTTGGTTCAGGAGAAGAACTCCATCGGTGGTGATTCAACGTGGACATCGACGAGTAGTTCGGGGTTCCCAGGTAGCAGCCTGGAATCTATGGGCTGGGACGTCGCCTTATGTTGCGGCCTCTTAGGCCTTTTTGGTTCTTGTTGATTAGCAACATAATTTGCCTTCCGTTGTCTGATGTAATGTTGGGTCGTGTGACCTCTGCTTGTAAGCTGTACTCTAGTAACATCTGTTTAATACAATTTCAATGTCTAGAGTGTTGCTTTGATCGGTTGTTGGTTTCGAGCTCATTGTTATACAGTTTTGGCTATGCCTGCATAGTTGTCGCAGTCGAGGGGTTGTGGAGCCGATGATCCATGTCCGAGCCCGCCTGTCGATGTGATCGGCCTGGGGCGAGGTAACCCCAGTAACCCTCGATTGTTGTTGCACTTTCTGGACACATAGCATCTCTGTATAACTTTGGTCCCGTTTCCTTCAGTTTCATTCGATTCGTGGACGCTTTGATATGCATAGTTGGTTATGACTAGCATGGATACAAGGAGTAGTAGACTGGGGATCCGGACTACGTGCCGATGAATCCAGTCTGCCTGCCGTTGTTTGTTGCGGCCGGGGCTGGTAACCTTGAAGCCCTTGTGAGTCCATGGCTAGGAGCACATAACAGTATGTATATCTCTGGGTCCGGGGTCGTGACAACTTGCCTGACCCTGTTTTCATAGAGTTATAGCAACATTGAGTACCCACGCGAAAGCCGGCTTACAACAAAGAGGGTCAAAAGGGTCATCCAAACCATAAGTTATGCAGAGTAAAGGCAATAGCCGTAAACTCACAATATATTAAGCATAAACTTCAAAGTATATAAAGGATAGTGGTACGGTCGAGAACTTGGAGAAAATAAAAGGTTTTCTTAGATCCATCAACTCCCAGACCCCAAATCCGGGTCTCAGGGACTTGGGGACTTGAGAAAGCGGAAAATTTTCCTAAGCCAATAATCCCAAGACCCAAAGTCCGAGTCTTGGGGTCTTGGGGACTTAAGAAGCAAAGTTTCCCAAGCCAGAAAACCCTCAACCCAAAGTCCGGGTCTTGGGGACTTGGAAGAAAATCTTCACGATCCCACAATCCGGACTCGGTACCCATCGCAAAGAAATGTATACCAAAAGAAAAAATATGCAAACATAAGGTCGAAAAGTGCATACCAAATGGATGACCAGAAGGGCCATCAAAGCCATAGAAGTTTAAACATATTACAAACCAAAAGAGTAGTATCAAAAGCGCACAGGCGCACTATCAAATAAACAAGTGTAACAGGCATATTACAATGCCTATTGGCCGAATGAGTGTTTGTTGGTAAAGAAGAGAACATTACTCGGCGTCCATAGCCGAGTCATCAAGGGTGGTCTTGGCAGCCGGGTCTTCGGTGTTCTCCTCTGTAGCTTTCTCTGCCTCCGTGTCCGGGTCAACCGCGGAATCAGCGCGACCTGGAGGAGGGACAACTGGAGTCGATGACGCTGGTGCAGAACCGGCCTCGGCTTTCTTCTTGGCAACCTCTTCCTTGTACCGAGTCAATATATCAAAGGGAGCAGGGAAATCAAAGGGTACCGGCTTATTTTCAGCATTGTATGGAGGGGTAAGCTTGTTTACATCGAGCTTCTCGGCAATCAAGCTGGCCAAGTGACGAATTTGAGTATTGATGACTTTGAGGTCCTTTGCTGTGAACTTCGAACCATCAGTATTAAACTCAGGAAATCCATTCACAAGCGTTGTCGGCTCAATTTTCAGATAGTAGGCTTTGGCCAATGCAAGACCATGTATCACTCCAACTCGGCACGCCGAGCGTTTCCAGATATCAATCCAGGCAGGGATTGTCGAGTATGCTTCAAGCATCTGGGTTACGCTGCCATAAGCGCCGGTCCACTTCACAGCTTCGAGGGTCCACTTTGTCCCCGCTCAGAATTGTAGGATGACAGTCTTGAGTATCTTCAGCTTCTTGAGATCATCATGTTCCCCAGCAACTTCATCCGGACCTGCAGTACAAAAAGAAAAGCAAGGTGGTGAGACTCGGGTAAAAAACCCTCTAAAATGAAAATTTTGAGTGATAATCAGGAGTTTAGATGTGCTTTACCAATGATGAACTTATAAGTATCGGCAATAAAAGTTGAGAGTTTCTTCAAAAGCTCCTCAACATTATGGAGTTTCTTCTTGTACTTCTTGCACTGCTTAGAAAGCTCTTTCACCTCGGCTTCCAGGTCTTCACGAAGTTTGGTCTCGGCTTGCAGGAGTTCGTTGGTTTTTGCCAACATTTCATCCGTCCGGGTCATATAAGCCTGAAAAAAGACAAGGAAATATCAGTCGGCAATAGGATAAAGTTGCACGCGAAAAGTTATATAGCTGCAAAAGTACCGAATAAACTGTTGACAGTTCAGCCGGAACTTGGGGACTAGGATGAGTACGTAAATAGTATTAGTTAAACTAACCTGATGCTCAGCCGCCAGAGACTCGATAATCCCCGTTTGAGTTGCTTTCAAGGAGTGGTACTCCTTTAATATCTTTTCAAAGTCAAGGCCGCTTAGAGCCGGCCTGGAAGAGCTGGGGTCCTGATTACCCGGTGGTGGGGTCGCCTCCTGTTTGAGTGGGTCGACTCTGGTCACCTGGGTATTGGGAGAAGGAGCTGCCCTTTGCGTCCCAAGATACTCAATGTCGGGATCAGCCGACTGACGTGTGGGCGGAGGAGACTCGGTCCTGGGAATGGCCGTGTCATCCGGCTCTTGATCTTCAACGCATGGGGGGTTAATGGCGCTCTCCGGGTCTTCCATCGCCGGGTTATCAACAGGGGTTTCCTCCTGGTCACTAAGTGTGACCTTGGCTCTGAGGAAAGAAAAACAAAAAGTTAGTAAGTGATAGAGGGAAATGCGGAAAATACAGAGATATTGGCGAATAAGGCATGCAAATTACCCGGTATTCACGACAAAGTCGCTTGGAAGATCATTACTAGATCCAGAAGACACTGATAAAGAATCAGAAAGTGAGACTCGGAGCTGTCCGGCTAACGGATGATTTGGAGATGGATATTTTCGAGGAATGTGGGCAGAATAAGTTGAAGGAGTCCCGGCTCGGCGAGCAGGCGACATAGGGATCCCGGGGTTGAGGGGATCGTCACCCGGAGATGTCCGAGTTGCCCGTCGCTTGGCTGGAGTTGTGTCCTTCAGAGATGATATAGTGGTTAGATACCTGTTAAGCCTGCGCATACCGGCATAGGAGTACGGCTGTGAGGTCATGGAGGAGTACGGCACCTTGAAAGTAATTCCTCTGGGTTTCCCCTTCTGGCCAACCTCAACCTCCAGTTCTGCCTCGCTCTCCTCCGATTGAGAGCCGTCCATATCAGCTAGTGCTGGTGATGGTGGTGCATTGTCGGAGGGAGGATAATTTTGGTCTAATAGATTAACAAAGTATCTATTAAGTAGTGACTCGGAATTACCTTCATCGATGTCACTCGGTTCTTCCTCCTCCGAGTTTTCAGAAGGGGGAGGGGTGACAATCTTCCAAAACGCATCGGTTTCCTGGGTGAGAAACAACAGAGGTAAAAGTTAGTATGTGTGTGTAAGAAAAATCAGCCGGTATAGAAGGCGTTAGCCGGTTCTTACTGGAGGAGCCGGGTTAGAGCGGGTGAAAGGGCCGAGTCCGGAGATGCTCTTGATGACATCTACTTTCTCGGCCAAGAAGTTCTTCATGGCCCTATTGATATCTGCGGCCGGGTATGATTTCTCAGAGTATCAGAGAGAATCGGTTAAGTAACCCGAATACTCACAGATGAGTTTGGAGCGGACGCTGTTTGGTTGGATTCTACACTTAACCCAGGTTTTAATTAAGTTTAGCCCGCAAAGACCATGGGCCGCAAGAACTGCTAGCTTGTGGAGGAGAGGTTGGATGGATTGTCTGTCGGCATCTGGCGCGAACGAGCTAAGGTTGTCGCTAAGTGAGAGGGTCTCGACGGAGAAACCCGGCAAAGGCTTCTCGCCGGGTATGGATGTATCTTTGCAGTAGAAAAAGGTCTTTTGCCAGTGCTTCACGTGAGTGTGAAGGCTGAGAGTCGGCATCAGAGAGTTTTTACGTCTCTGGATGGACACCCCCCCCCCCCCCCCGCAGACGAGGAGGGGTCCGTCCGTGCTCTCCCGGCAGGGCTTGCATTGAAAGATCTCTAAAAACAAGGAAAGATTTGGGGAAATGCAAAGATAGGCCTCGCAAAGAACGATAAAGTGGCAGATATTCAAAATCGAGTTAGGACCAATGTCAAAAACTCGGAGTTTATAATGGTCAAGGAGATCGCGAAAGAAAAGGTGACCCGGGGGGCGGAAACCCCGGATCACGTGCTCGAGGAAAACAACGACTTCACCTGAGCCGGGTGAAGGCAGGGTCTCTTCCCTGGGCGCTCTCTAGGAGATTTCCGACTCTGCGGGCATGACCCCAGACTCGGCTAATTCCTCCAGCTTGGCCCTGGTGACAGCCGACCTAGCCCAGTTGGCTGAGATCGACTGACCCGGCTTCTGCTTCAAATCCGGGTTTTTCCCTTGGACTTGGTGCTAGCCTTGGGAGCCATGGAAATGGATCTAGAAGAAATTGAAAAACAAGGATAAATCTAGGGGAAAAGAAGAAAGAGATGTGCGCGCGATGAACATTAAGATAAGAACCTTAAAAATGCATCTACTATTTAGATCTATAAGGTGCTTACTGGAAACAGGGGAGTGGAGCTTGGCGGCGTGGCGGCGGTGGCTTGGTCCTTGGAGACGGCGGCGGCGGCGCGCGGTCTGGATCCAAGCTTGCTCCCGGGCTCTAATGGCGCGGCGAGGTTGTTCGAGTAATATCTAGCGAGCTCCACTGGAGCGGGACGGCTGCGCGAGGCGGAGATGCGGAGCGACGGCCGGTGACTGAGCCTGACGGCGCGCGTGCGGATCTGGTGGCTAGGGTTGAGCTTGAGCGCCCGGGTGCGAGTGGCGAGTGAGAGGAAGAAGGAGATAGAAGGGAGCCGTTTAAGATTTAGGGTTTACTCCCTAGGGCCTATTTATAGGCGCAGTGAAACCCTAGGGATCCAACGGTAAGTTTAGTGATTTGCGGAAAGATAAGATCCAGTCCGTAATCTCTGGGATAAGGATTTCGGGAATTATGGCAGAATGGCCGAGTCAGTTAAGCCCGCCTAAAGATCCGGACTTGAGAACTGTTACTCGGACTGATTAAGCGGAGAAGATGAGAGCCGGGTTATACGATGTGCCCTTATGAATGTGATCCAAGGGGCGATACCCGGCTCAAATGGAAATCGGGTTATTATATGGACCGCCAAAAGAGCAGGCCTGGCTGTAGTTAAAAGCAATCTAACCCGTCATGTTATGGATATAAATGTGTATTGTTTTGCAGGGAATAGCATGCGCTTCGTGGTTTGTTCCAAGATGCCCAAGCTATTCTGGGAACTACTGTTGGGAGGATGATAACTCGGTAGGCCCATGTCTGGGCGAGACCCGGCCCAAGAGGAAGGAAGTTCTAGAAGACCTGAAAGGGAGCGCGGGCCTTGTAACTCGTACCTTGGGGGTCACGGTAGGGGATTTAGGCTTATGCGCGGATCCCGAGTGGGATTCTGGAAAGTACCTTGTATGGAAAGTTAGGAAGCCGGGTGTTATATAAATCGGCTTCTAGGGCAAAGAAACCAGGCTCTTGAGTTTTTAGAGAAAGAGAAGGATTCGAGCTTGTAACCCTAGATTGGAGTTTCGGCGACATTATAGCCAGGAACCATAGATTGCTAGTTGACATGATTTCCTCTAAGCTAAACCCTCTCCCAAACACCAGAGTCGATTCGCCCCAATCTAAGTTACCCCCAGTAACGTCTGTCGTGACTATCCCACGACACAACCCCTCACTTGAACTTATTCCTATGGTACGTGAGTATCCGGATGTCTTTCCAGAAGAACTACCCAGTATGCCCCGTGACAGGGATATCGAGTTTATCATTGAATTAGTTCCTGGAACCGGACCCATAGCTCAGAAACCTTACCGGATGAACCCGGAGGAATTAGAGGAGTTGAAGAAACAACTGGATGGTATGTTGCAAAAAGGATTGATTCGCCCAAGTGCTTCACCTTGGGGATCGCCTGTCATCTTTGTGGACAAAAGGGACGGTACCTCACGTCTATGTGTGGACTACCGGAAGTTGAATGATGTTACCATCAAGAACAAATACCCTTTCCCCAAGATTGAAGATCTCTTTGACCAGATGAATGGAGCCCGTGTCTTCTCCAAGATAGATCTCCGCACTGGTTATCACCAATTGAAGGTGCGGGAATCGGATATTCCGTAGACTGCTTTTCACTACTCGTTACGGGCTGTATGAATACACCGTAATGTCTTTTGGCCTAACCAATGCTCCTGCCTATTTCATGAGTCTCATGAATAAGGTATTCATGGATTTCTTGGATAAATTCGTCGTGGTGTTCATCGACGACATCCTTGTCTATTCCAAAGATGAAGCCGAACACGAAGAACATCTGAGATTGGTACTCAGAACACTTCGGAAGCATCAATTGTATGCTAAGTTCAGCAAATGCCAATTCTGGCTTAGAGAAGTGGGTTTTCTTGGACATGTGGTATCTGAAGGTGGAATCTCTGTTAATCCCACTCTGATTCAGTCCGTCATGAAGCGTAATGCTCCAACCAACCCAACTGAAGTGATATCATTTCTTGGTTTGGCTGGCTATTACCGCAAATTTGTTCAAGGATTCTCCAGTATCGCCAGAACACTCACTCAATTGCTCAAGAAAGACAAGAAGTTTGAGTGGACTGACAAATGTGAAGAAAGTTTCCAAGAATTGAAGAGAAGGTTGGTGACCGCTCCTGTTCTTACTATGCCGGATGTCACAAAAAGTTTTGATGTGTACTGTGATGCCTCAAAGCTTGGACTCGGCAGTGTTATTATGCAAGACGGGAAGGTCATCTCTTATATTTCTCGTCAGTTGAAGCCTCACGAACAAAATTACCCTAGACATGACCTGGAACTCGCAACTGTTCTTCATGCTCTCAAAGCATGGCGACACTTCCTTATGGGTAATAGATGAGAGATTTATACTGACCACAAGAGCTTGAAGTATATCTTCTCTCAGCGTGAACTCAATATGAGGAAACGCAGGTGGATTGAACTCATCAAATATTATGACTTGAGTATCCACTATCATCCTGGCAAGGCGAATGTTGTCGCTGATGCACTCAGTCGAGAACCCGCCTCTTTGAATGCTATCATCAAGGCCAGAAAACCTGAGTTATGGAAGGAACTTGATCAACTGGGTATCAAGGTAGTCAGCCATGGGATGTTGAATACCATTGAAATCAAACCTACTTTTATTGATCAAGTGAAATAATCTCAGAAAGGCCAGAAGAGTATTGAAGGAATTTGTCGTGGTGGTGTCACGGCAGATGCCATAGGATGGCTAAAGTTGTGGGGACGATGGACGCTGGAGGCGCTCGGGGAGGGATCACGCAGCGAATAGCCGCGTGAGTATGAAGCTAGCACTGCAAACAACAAGATCTACCCAGGTTCAGGGCCCTCGTGTGGAGGCAAAACCCCTACTCCTGCCTTTCTCTCTTTATATTCGTGTCTCACTGAGTAGCCACGGTACAAGTGTTTCTTACAACCGAGTAGCCACTCTCCTCTCTAGGTGACTGTTTGTAAGACCTGGGGTGTTACCCTAGATAGAAAGTTGGTTGTTGCATTGCATCCCATGCATCCTAGGCATTGCCTCATGTTTTCAAAACAAATTAAACCTTCACACATGTCCAAAAATTTCAATTGAAAGTTGCAACTCAAATTGTTTCCAATAAGTTGAAGTTGAATTCATTTAAATTGCATGATAATAAAATCCCTTTCTACTAACCCCAAATGGTAATTTCAATTTCAAATCAATTCCTTCTTAATTGGCATGTTTCAAATTGTGGTTTAAGCATTAATTTCTTGCAAACAATTGAATTAAACAATATTTTTCATTATTGTTTGTTGCTTATTAAATAAAATTTGTTATTTCCAAAGTTCCCAAATCCAACATTATTTGAAATTCAACTAGCAACTTTAAATCAATTAAAGTTTCAACACTGGAAAATAAGGTTAGCTTTTGCTTTCTTTTCTGTTTTAAAAATTAATGAAAAAAGTTCATAACAAAAGCCCCAAGTCCTTTTCTCTCTCTCCCTCTTTGATCTCTTGCAAAAAAAAAAAGAAAGGGGAAAAAGGAAATCCAAGGAGAGAGGGAGCAGCCCATCTACCCAGCCCACCACCCCATCTAGCCCAACCGGTATCACTACAACAAAAATATGCAGTAGAGACATTATCGTAGAGGCACTCGCCACTATGTCTCTTAAAATCTAATCAAATTTACCATAAAGACATTATGGGAGACACTTTAAGAAATGCCTTAGAAGTAGAGACATCTACTTAGAGACATTCTCCTCAATGCCTCTTAGTTTGCATGTAAAGGCACCGTAACAGACACTCTTGAGAATGCCTTAATAATAGAGACACCTCATTAGACAGAATCTGCATAATGTCTGTTTGCAACTATGTAAACACATTACGAGAGACAACTTTGCGAATGTCTCAACAATAGAGTCAGTATGTAGAGACACTATGTGTGTCCCTTTTATTACGACGGGCAAATTGGAGAAAGACTTTGAAAAAATGATATGTCTAACGTCGCCGTTTTAATACAAACACGAAGTCAAATTATAAGCCTCGTTAAATATCATTGTGCAAGTTTGCCAATTATAGCTATCGAGGTCAAAAAAAAATTGGAGACTTACCTACCATATTTAATGATCGGAGGGAGTAATACAAAATTGTGGTCGAATATTTATAAATCATAGGATGGATTTAATTCTCATAGGATTTGAATAATGCGCGCGGAGCCGCAGAGTTGAAAAACAAGAAACAAAATTCGGGTGCTAGGTGCGCGCGGGCTTTTTCTTACTAGTTGCGCGGGCTTATTTTTTACGAGTGCCAGTATGTCCCCCACGAGGCCACGAGCCCACCATCCACGTCCACATTTTATCGTATCCCTAACTAGAAACCTCCACTGGTCCAAAAAAAAAAAACTAGAAACCTCCACCACAATATCGTCCCCAAAATCGCCGCTCTCCTCAGCCGGCCGTCTCCCCGCCGCCCTCCGATCTCCCAACACCGGTGATCTCATCCACATTTGTCCGCAAATATGGCCTCCCGGAAGCCTCCTCCACCCGCTCTTCTCACTATTTCTCCCCAGAGGTTGCACGGTGAGGCATTGTTCTACAGAGGCGGGCATGCCGGCCGGTCCGATGTACCACCTTCTGCCTGGGGGCCGAGTGACTGTCGGTGTCGCCCGTTCCAGGGAGCTATGACGAGTTGCTGCTACCTGCGCAAGTTTCAAGCTCGGAAACGTCCTCCTCCTGAGTCCTGACCTGCGGCGTAGATCCATCCCAGGATGGAAGGCGTATGTTAGTGGACTGGTCACGGAGCAACTCGCCCAGGACGGTTGTCAATCAGCCGCCCGGACTGCACCGACCAGGGAGCGGCTCCGGCGAACCGGGAAGCCAAGGGCCAGCCCACTGGTCCCCTGAGGAGCCTTTGTTGTTCTATCTTGGAAGATGCATCTGTACAGTAAGCTAGACATGTAATCTCAACTCCCACTAATCAATTCGATTGCATACGACGTGTTTGTCTTTCTGGGACAAGAGCCACGACCGTTCCTTTCTTGGATACATCGGGATTTGGTTGTTAATTTACACATTCTAGCTAATGTCTGTTTACCCAGGAGCTTGGGAATTGTTTTTGGCTCACTGGTTGGATATGAACAATCCTAATTGATCTACATACAAGCTAGGCATTTTATCTATTTATTTCGATTACTTGATCGTGAGTTACAGGTAGAGTACAGTAACATATACGGATCCCACATTTTAGCTTATTTGTTTAAGCATCTCATTAGATCTGAAAGTTAAGCGTATGCTTGAGATATAAATACCTACAAATGCAAGTGTTCAGAAATCCATTTACTTAAGCAATTAGATTTGTTCTTTCCTCTTGGTATTCATACATGACCAGACGATTAAGATTGGCGAAAGCTTCATCCTAAGTATTTCACCTAGATTTTATACTTTGCCACACTGCTAATTTAAATATGCAAACTAGCATAATAATACATATTTATGGGGATTAAACATATAGGGGCATTTGGAGAATACAAAATTATGCATTTTTGTAAACATATATTGATGGTTCTACTGCCAATTATCTCTGAAATTTCATGCATATGGTTGCTAAATGAAGTTACCTTTTGTATGTTTAGGCTGAATGTCAAACAGCTGCATCAGCCATCAGTTTTATGGACTGCACTTGCCATATGTAACTTTATTTTGCGTACTGGCTCCCCTCTTTCCCTTCCTTTGTTCAATCCTTTGATCTGGTATTGTGGTTGTAGAATCTTATACTTTGGCCGGAGCTATACTGTTTGAGTTATCTAAGCTTATGAGAACATAAGTCCTGGATGTGACAGTGACACACGACTTTATTTCGCCGAGCTAAAACTTATTCCAGGTTCTAAAGTTTTATCCCTGAGAATTTTTTTTTTTAAATCCTTGAGAGAGGGGGGAGGGGGGAGGGGGTGTCCTTGAATTTTAGCAACTCGGCAGAAGCTGGTTGTCCACATTATTTTCCACAACATGTTAGTCGTTGAATGTTTTCCTCATGAATCAGGTAAACTTGGCGACATAATGTTATGTACTACCTATGTTCTGTAATATAGGACGTCTTGGTACCCTACCAAAACGTCCTATATTATGGGAGGTAGTGTCGGTTATGGCCATAAGATGTTCCTTTTACTTCTTTGTTTTGCCTGCCACATAAGGTGTATGTTTTTTGAGAAAGGTTGTAATATCACATATTTTCTCTTAATTTATTTACCATATCTATTAGACTGCAGTAACAGTAATGTGACCTTTAGATCTCACGATCAGGCTATACTTCGGGGTTGTGTCCATACTATCGTGAGAAGCTTATCTGTTTAGATTGTTCACCACAGGTAGCACCAAGTTCAAAGTGGTCAAAATCCCTTCTTACTTTGTTTATTCCTTCTCCAAGCTGTCTTGTTTGTCGATTCCCTTTCCTCTTATTCTCAGATTGGTTTTTTACCTGTTGATAAATTCTTATTACTTTACATCCAACTACAATAATTTTAGATGTCTTTATCGGTAATGAAAATCGAAATGTTTATTCTCTCTAGATGATCCGTTCTACATGCTTTTATCGTCAGCAAGTAGATCTTTTTTATCACCATATTCGAAAGTTAATTGTTCTCTGACAGAAAAACTTCTTCCCTGAACCATGCACTGTTTTTATACTGCTTTTCTATTTCAGGTCCTGCAATCTGTGCCTCATTACAGTAATTATTAATTCCACAAGTATGTTGTTGTGGTTGTATTGATGTCAGTACAGTGATTCCCAGTACAGGTCTACTCATATTTTGTCTCCTTTATTTTTATATTGCATAGATTTATATAATTTATTTTACTTAGTAGCATATCTTTTTTATCACCATAGGCCTACTTTCGCCTCTTAAAAAGCAGCTTCTTTTCCAGAATCATATACCCATTGCAATTTTCATGCCACATGTTACCTTCAAGTTCTACAGTTTGTATGTCTCTTTACGGTAATCAGTAAGGTGAACATGGGCATGTTATTGTACTTATGCAGATCAAAAGATGAATAGTGCCAGAATCCAATGACCAAGAGTCCAAGAAAGTCATGAGTACTACCCATCAAAGCACACGGCTGTGTACATGGCTTCATCGTGGATATGTAGCACAGTCTATTTCCGACCTTCAGATGGTATTAGCTGATGCAGTGGTTTACTTCATCAGGAAACAACATAAAACTTTCTCAAGTGCTAGCCCTTGATGTTCCAAAGTAGTTTATTCTCCTTCTATCATCTGATGGCAACGATAATGACAACAGAATAGTAGTCGTCTTAGCATGTTTCCCACCATATTGAAGTAGCAATGTACGTTAGTGCTAAAACTTCTTATATCATTGTACACAGGTAGTAGTTATGCAGCAATCCTAAAATTATGTAATCAGAAGGACCATGTATCTGTTTGATAAGCTAAGCTCTGTGTTATGAGAAACTCTATTTGTCCATGCTATACTACGTTGAATTACCATTTACATGCATTGCAATTATCGCTACCATCACAAGAGTGTGGCCGCCATGCCTCATCTCTCTAGTATGGCTCAAGACAATACTGAAATGCCAAAATCGAGTGTCTCTACATTATTTAAAGTCATAATGTGAATGTCTTTGCACAAAGTCTTTATATTTCTGGAGACTTAATAAAATGCCTCATTAAAATGTCTCTCCAATTTTAAAGGCATGTCAAAATGCCACATAAAGGTGCCTCTATTCGTACAAATACACATTCGAAGTGTATCTTTCCAGTGCCTCTAAATATGTCGATACACTACTCCGTGTCTCAACAAAGTGACATTATCTCATATATAGACATTTTGCAAAGTGACTCTACGGTCAAAGACACACTGCCCGTAGTGACACTTTTGTGACACTACTCAAAATGCCTGTAAAAGTATGTAGAGACAATTTAAGTGTCTCTAAATGACCAAAATAGTGCCTCTACGGGCCAGTTTTCTTGTAGTGTATCGTCCCCCACCTCCGTACAGTCGATACCCCTCATCCCTGTCGTTTTCCCTCTGCAGAAAAGCAGCAACACCACCAACTCCCCCCCATGTGCCCTGCTCCTTTTCCCCCTCTACAAGAAGGTCCCGAGGCCCCTCCAAACCCTAGACCTACCCTTCTCCCTTCCCCTCCGCCGCCTGCCTTCCTCTCCCCTCAATTTTCCCCTCCAAAATTCATGTCTGATGTTGTTCTCTGAAGAACAGCGAACAGCTGCCATGGCCGAGTTTTGAGAAGCATGGCGCCGCGGTTTCCCCTCTCGATCGGCCCCGATTCTGGCGGGAATGGAATCGGGGCGCAACCAGCTTCGGACGGCGCCCCTCCGTCGGGGTCTTGGCGCCACCAGGGCACGGCATCGTCGCCGTTAGCCGCCGCCTTCCCCGGCCGTCAGGCGTCGTCGCCCTCGTCTGCATCTTCGACCACGGACGTCCGCGCCTCGCCTTCCCCTGCAACCTCCCGAGGTGAGCCACACCTCCATAATCCCCTTCCTCGTGCTCTGCAAAGCCGCCTTCGTGCGCTGTCCGCATGCCTCCGGCGATCGCCGTTTCTGGTCTTCCGTCGGGTACAGCAGGGAACTCGCTGTCGAGTTCAGTTATCATGCGAGGTGCTGAATACTTCTTCCGTCAGATCCGCTTCCCACCACGAACTCCTAAACACCGTAGTGGTTCTGTTCCCTGCGGGAGAAGGGCAGGTCGGGGGATCGATTCCCTCTGCCGCGCATAAACCTCCTTCTGTTTTTGTTTCCCGCAGGCACAAGTTTCTGAATGTTTCTGTGTTAACTTCAGTTACTGCATCTGACCCTATAATATACATTCAGTTCTGTCTCTAAACAAACCTCGTGGAGCAGCCCAGTGGCTAGTGCCTTACTCTTTCCCATCCAACCAGCCCAAGTTCGAATCCCACGGGCAGCACCCTATTTCTTTTGCCATTGCTTTTCCCTAAAATGCTACTATTTTTTGTAAATGCTATAACTTTGTCATGTTAACCCCAAATCATAAACTTTAAATATGTTTATTGTTCAAAATTAAATTGTCTATCCAACTATGCCATTTGTTTACTGTTTTGGTTTTTCAAAATGCAATTTAAATTTGAATTCAAATAATTAATTTGTAATTTGCAACAATTCATAAATAATTCATACTAATTCCAAATAAGGCAAATAAAATATGTTTTCCATACCATTTTGAACAACCTTTTCAAATATAAATTTTGTTTCATCGTTTGAATAATTTAAATTGCCTAAATAATTTAATACTTGTTTAATTCATTTAAATTTGATAAAATCATAACTTGCTCCAAATAAAATAATTTTAAACATGCAAAATATGTTTTCAAACCATCAAAGTGTGAACTTTTCAAATGTGAGTTTGAATTTATGTTCTGAACAAATAAAACTTCAATTATATCCAAACTTGTTTCCAATTCATTTAAAACTTGTTTAATATTGTTTAATTCATAATTAAATTATCCTAATTCCAATTTCAATATTTGAAACATGTAATCCAACTAAAATTTGGTGTTCTTTTCAAATAAAAAATTTATTATTTGTTTTGAACACTTTAACTTGCTGAAAACAACAATTGCTTGTGAGACATGTTTAAGTAACCAAACTTTCCACTCTTAACCAATAATTTCCAACCTTGTTAAACCTTATTTCAATTGATTCTATTGTTGTTATTTTGTTGTTTTCCTCATCAATGCATCATGCTAATCCACCTTCATCTGTTGATTAGTTGGAAAACAAATAATCTAACCATAATTCATGGGCTTTTCATATGCAACTCAATTGCATATGGGTCCATTTAAATTTGTTTATCTTGTCAACTAGTTTACCTTGATGCATCTTTAAACTTGTCATGCATCCATATCTTAATCATGCTGGATCTTTTGCCGTAGTAGTAATTGTTGCATCCGGTGTTTGTTCGAGGTTCGTTGCTTCTTCGCGGATAGGACGTTGAGATGATGTGAGCAACGACAAGTTCTGCTACCTTGCGGGATCTCAGGCAAGTATACTCACTTGCTGCCATATGGCTGCCTTTCATCACTTGTTACCGATTCTTTCCGTTGTTCTTTTCTGCTAGCCTTAGTAGTAGTTGTTTCTGTTACGAACCTATCACATGAACCCTTTAACCCTGATATTGCCCCACCTCCACACCTATAACCATTGCTTGTGCCCGTGTCTTACTAGCATGCTTAGGTTGTTTTGCTCGAGTCTGTTACCCGTTACTTTCCGTTACTAGATTACTTTTATTGTTCTGGGGGCTCGATGTTAATCAATCAACCTGTTATTAATAATATGCTGATAAGGCACCGGCAGGAGGCCCTAAGTGGTTTTGAGGCCTGCTAGTGTCGACCCTAATAGGAAAAGGGTCTTGTCTACTGATCCATGATGAGCGTGCTCACCGCATCCGGGTGGTAGTATGGGACCCCCCTCGACTTAGACCTGATCTGCAGCTTGTCCGAAGATCCACACTTAGTTCGGGTGTTCCATTTGCTCCTTGCATAATGGGTTGATCACCCATGGTTACTGGTTATGATGATGATGATGCATATAGGGCGAGGCCTGTAGTGCCGGGGTGTTGTGTCCTGCGGGAGTTTTGCACACCTGCGCTGAGTATTCGGCTGCGTGGCTGGGACCTTATAGCTCCGTGGCTCCGAGGATGGGTTGTAGAGATGGTTTGGGTCGTGTCAAGCCAACCTGAGTTTTAGTTGGTGGCTTGAGTGTGTACGGGTACTGGAGCACACCCCTGCAGGGATAAATCTTCTCGAGAAGCCGTGTTTTCCGCGGTTATGGATTACTTGGTGAAAGTACTGGCTAACAAGTACTCAGACAACTTACACCTAATGATAATAACTTGACTAGTAATAGTCTTATTGACACAACAACCTGATCCATTATCCATTAATCCAACTGCGTGAGTTATCCTCGGATTGCTTCTTTGGATAAGGGGCGAGATCCAGGATGGGTTTGTTTGGAGTTACTTTCAGTTGGTTACCATACTCGATCTTATCTCCTTTCTGTTAGTCGGAAGTGGTAGTATCTCTCTGTAGTTGGTTAGTGCAGCCTTGTTGTCGCTTATTTGCAATAACCCCTTCCTTTCCGTTGATCCTAAAGTATTTGTATCTTGTGATGACTGGCTACGCCGGTATGTTGTGAGTATGGGTTTTATCCCCCTTGCCAGTACTTAACCGTACTGACCCACGAATCTCTTTCATGGCTGCAAATTCCAACTTGCAGTCAACAGGTTTGAAGTCTGACGACGTTAGCTTGGGAATCCCTCCGGCTTGGCCTGGGCAGGGATTGGACGCCTTCGGTTATCTTCAGGACTCTTAGTCCAATTTGGATCTTGTCCGTAGCCGGACGTTTGTTTCTTCCGCTGTTATTTGGATCTTTGTATTGTATCAGTTGTATCCCTGACTCGTTTGAGTCATCTTGTATAAATCTTTTCTGTAGTTGTTGTGGAATAATCGTGAACTATTGTAACGTTATCATAAATGGCAACCTGGAATCGGTTATTATGCGGATTTGGCGGAAATGCTGAAATCTGCATAGTGCCCGATCTCGGGGCGTCACACTGTTGCCCTAAGTCGTGTCGTCCCTCGCGCAGGAGGAGGAAGGGCACCTTATATACTGGTGCCCAGCCGGATACAGCCAAGATGTCGACATTGTGTGCACACTGTACACCTCCAGCTTCTCGCTGACAGCTTTGGCTTCCAAGTTTGTCTCCGTGTGTAAAGTCGTTCCGCAGAACCGAGAAACTGATCTGTTATCACTGACACTGTCACGGGGTAGGCCCCCCTAACCTGCGACGCCCTGCTGACACCCTGGCGCGGATAAGCACGCGCTCTGCAGATGAAAAGTGCCCCAGTACGGACCCAGGATACGCGGGATTCTGTGTCAGAACGGCTCCTTTGACTTCTGGCCCGAGTAGGAGACCGCCTTTTCTACTCGGACCACTTCTTCTACTCGGAGGAGAATAACTCTCTTGATTCTTCCTCCTGGCCATCAGTGTGTACGGCCGAATAGCAGTCGACCGGGTAGCGAGTACCGGGTAGCCAGCTACTCTGCCAAATGTCTCTTCTGATCTTGCCCTTAGCACTTGCCTTTACCCTACTCGGGGGTATCCCCCCGACATTAGTCCCCAAAGCTGGTAGAGTCCTGCGAACTTGTTCACTGGGCTCTGCCAGCTTAAAAACCAATCTTGCCTTTGAGCCTTAGGTTGCCGAGTAGAACCTCCGAGTAGCCCTTAATCCTGTCTCGAGCTTCCTCTTTTCCGAATAGAACCACTTCTCTTCTCTATCGCCGAGTAAAAAGACTTAGCGAAATGCCCAATCAGAATCTCTGCGTGGCAGAGCAAAATCTGGCTTTTCGTACTGCAACTGGGCACGTGTCACGCTACCACACCCCCGACGCCTCGGTGCCCGGGATCTGGCAGGCCACGCGCCCAGTTTTCACGGCCTGGGCCCACTAGCCCGTTAGGTCCCATCAAGTGCAGTAATTACCCACGATCGCGTCGTGGGATCGAATGCGGCCGTTACGCACGCCAACTGCGCTGTGTGCGTTTCTAACCGGCCCAGACACCCCACGCCGCACGATCTCCGTGCGTAACTGATCCCACTACCTCCGATTGTAACGGCAACCCGAGGGGAGGTATAAATACCCCCTCGGTAACTCCTTCTTCCCCTTCCTGCCTTCATTCTCCCTTTGCCCCTTCGTTTCTCCGCCGCCACCGAGCTCTTCGCTGTCGTGCATCTCACAGTGCCGAAAGGCCAGTCATTTCCGCCAAATTCCACCAAATCACCATCAAATTTCCTCTCCTGCTCGATGGCTCGCGACGATGATGCCCGCGCCGGGTGGGCTGGATCCAACGTCACGGCAGACGAGTGGCAGTGGCTGGTGAACACCCGGCGAGTTCCTCCCGGCATCCGCTGCCGGCATCCCGATGGCGAGCTCGTCCCCACTCTGGAGGCGGATGAGCACGTGGTGTTCCTCGCGCACTTCGCGCGGGGATTCGGGTTGCCCGTGTCGGACTTCTTCCGCGCCTTCCTCGACCACTTCGGGATCCAGTCGCACCACCTGCCGCCGAATGCGATGGTGATGCTCGCATACCACGCCGTGGTGTGCGAGGCGTTCCTGAGCGTGCGCCCCACACCGATGACCTGGGCGCGCTACCTCTTTTTCAGGAAGCAGAGCAAGCCCAAGCCGGGTAGCACAGATAGCGGCCGCGGCATGACCGAGACCGGCAGCGCCATGATGGTGCAGCGCAGCGGGACCAGCCATCCGCGCGTCAAGGGCCTTGACTCCGTGCGCAAATGGCAGAGAACCTTCTTCTACGTGAAGAACATCTCTGTCAAGGAAGGCGAGCCCCCGGTGGACCAGATCAATCTCCCCCGGTGGACCAATTCGACTCCTACCGGGCAGAATTGGGGGTTCAAGCATGCGCTAGAAGGTGACATCAAGCAGATCAACACGCGCCTCGCCCAGCTAAAGGAGAAGGGGTTCAAGAACGACGACCCCATCGCCTGCTGGATTTCCAGGCGAGTGCTCCCGCTGCAGCGCCGCGCACACCTCATGTGCTACATGGGCGGCAATAGAGATTGCACCTGGACGACCATGTTCGAGCTCAGCAATGCGGATGTGGCCGTCTGGGCGCGCTCCATCATGAGCACCGGCCTCAGCGACCACTTGCAGTACGGCTTTGTGCCGTACAGCCGCACGAAGCCAATCAAGCGGGTTAGTACTTCTCCTCCTGTTTCCTGCATATTGATTCCGAGTAGATAGCCTTCTTAGCTTGGTGTGCTTAGTATCCGCACTCTGTGCCGAGTAGGACACTTAGCCGTATCTCCTTAGGCTTCATGTGCTTTATGTTTGCACTACATGCCGAGTAGAACACTTGCTACTATCTGTTAGGCTTCATGTGCTTTGTGTTTGCACGCCTCGTTGAGCAGGACGCTTACTCTGTTATGCTTTGTGCTTGCATCCCGTCCCGGGTAGAATCCCTTACGCTGCTCAATTGATTCGTGTTGCTTGCTTATATCTCCAGCGCCTTGCTCGCCAGCTCGCTGAGAGCGAGGAGCGCTTCGAGGCCAACTGGCACGAAGATCGAAAGGAAGACGACGAGGTCTCCTACGACACCGCGGACACCCTCTGCATCCCTCATGCCGTCCAGCCGGGTAAGCATCATGTCGCTGCGTCCATTCGGGACTGGTCCGAAGACGACGACGAAGGTGACCGAGTTCACCTTTTTGGTCGCGAGTAGCGCAACTTAGTTTCTTTCTGTTTCTCAATTGTTTTCTTCTCCTCAACTCTATAGATGATATTGATGCTGAGGAAGAAGACGAGGACGCCCTCGACGTCGATCCGCTTGCGGTTGCTGCTCCCACCACTCGGAAGAGGGCGGGCAGTGGTTCCCAGGAGCCCCCCGGCAAGAAGGCCAAGAAGGGCGAGAAGAAGACCAAGAAGGTCTCTCTGAGACGGCCACCCCCTTCCCACGCAGGGTAAGTTACTTTCTTCTAAGTTGCATTCCGATGTTGCTGCTTTTCGGTTTCTTCCTTCCCTCTTCTTTTTCTGAACTTCCTTCTCTCTTCAGCACCCCTTTGGACGCTGATGCTGCTGCTGCTCCCACTAAATCCAAGAAGAGATCTGCCATCGACATTGACGAACTCATCGACCTCTCTGATCAGGACGAGACCACGGCACGGCACGGGGCGCGTGTGCCCTCTCCCGTGAAGGGTGAAGACGAAGACGACACCAACGTCCAGGGCATGGACACTGGTACCCAGGACGCCGAGCAGGAGCAGCAGGCCCGCGCGGAACAGCAAGCGCAGGATGCTGCTCATGACGAGAGACCCCCTTCTCCTCCAGCTGCCACAGCTGGGGAGAACACAAAACCAGCCACCGAGCATCAAGATCGTGCCGCCCTTGAGCGGCAGGAAGAGAGCCAGGAGCAGCAGGACACTGATGCTGCTGCCCGAGATAACCCCGCGGCCCAGCCGCGGGTAGACGAACAAGAAGACGTACAACCAGATCCCGCAGCCGAGCAGCGGGTTGAGACAACTGCGGTGGAGCATGACCCGCAGAGCCAAGCGTAGCCGGACGCGACGCCGGGTAGCCAGCCCTCTGCGCCGCCTATCCAACAGGCTGCTCCTCCTACTGCGCCAAGCTCCCCGCCCGTGATGAAGACCAAGACCACAGCCAGCCCTCCACCCAAGCAGACCACGAAGAAAACCGCTTCCGATGCTACTGGCAAGAAAGATGCAGCCGAGAAGAAGGCTGCCGAGAAGAAGACTGTTGAGAAGAAAGCTGTCGAGAGGCAAGCTGCCGAGAAGAAGGCCGCCGAGAAGCAAGCTGCCCAGCCAGACGCCCCCGTCCGCAGGAATCCCTCGCGTGGCGCTGCTCAAGATTCTGCCGTGATGCCGCCACCTAAACCAACTGCGAAGCCTGCCGCGAAGAGTGGGCAGCTCACTATCGGTGCTTCCGGCAGTGCTGCAGGCGCAGCCGCGGGATCCAGCGTTCAAGATCCGCCTGTCTTCCCGCCTTACATGGTGCAGATGAGCAAACAGTATGGCATCGGTCTGAACAAGAACGAGAAGCAGCTCGCTCACACAAAAGGCAAACAGACCCAGGCTGTGGATTCCAAGCTGTCGGCCAAGGATAAGGCCCTTTCAATCTTCTCGCGAGAGATCCAGGAGACCGAGGTGGTGGCCAAGGGGCTCGAGCAGATCATCGACCGGGTAGGCTTTATTGACGCTGAGTGGAATAGCGCGTTCCTTGGCAACGAGTCCTGGAATGGCCTGGCCTTGGGCAAGCTGGACCACTGGCGCACCGACTGGAACAAGGCGGACATGGGCTACAATCCCATGACCATCTCGTCCGCCACCAGCACTCTTGCCGCGAAGCTGTTCGTCCACCGCAAAGCTGCAGAGGACCTCAAGCAAACCTATGCGGTAAGTTTTGCTTGCCTGTTCCGAGTTGCACTTTTCTTCTCTTCTATTCTTCTTCTTCTTCTTATCCATCACCCAGTCCCCGAGATTCGGGCCGAGTAGGCGGGTACTCAACCGAGTTTCCGTCTTCTCGGGTCAAATCTTCAAAACATTGTCTAACTCCTTTTCTTTCTGCTTCTCAGAATAGCCTTTTGAAGAGAACGACCCTTTATCGGCATCTGCTCTGGAATCACAGCATCGCGAAACGACTCCTTGAGTCCTACGAAGCGGAACGCAAAAGCGATGATGTGACCGAGAAGGAGGCCCTAGCTCGTACCCTTCAACTTTCCGAGCTCGAGAGTAAGCTTCTAGCTATTCGGTTCATGCGTTTTGTGTTTACGCCCGTTTTTGCTTTCTGCTCTAATTCCTTGTACTCTGTAGACAAGATCGCGGAGCTGACAGATGAGCACAAGCACTGTCACGTCTTTGTTGAAAATGCCGAGACCACCATTAAGAAGTTGGAAGATAAGTTGGCGTCTTCTCGGCTTGTTCTCCTCCTTCTTCTCTGCTATTTGCTGACCATGCCCTTCTCCTCCGCAGAAGATTACAAGAAATTTCGTGAAGAGCATCTTGACTGCGTGAAACCCGCCGAGTTGCAGCAGCAATTGGAAAGCCAAGCCGTAGAGCTCAAGAGCCAACACACCACCGAGGTGGAGCCGCTGCAGGTCCAGTTAAGGGCTGCCCTTCAGGACGTCATAGACATAGCCGCCGAGAAGGACAAGTTGGAGGCAGCCGCCAAGGCTAAGCAAAGGGCCCTTGAGATGGAGTGCGAGACGCTGAAGAAAAGCAAATCGGATCTCATGCTCCAATTGGCCCAGTTCCGGAGGGTCGAAGAGCGGCACGCTGCTGATGAGGAGTCATGGAAGAGGAAACTTCAATCGCTACTCTGCGACCTGAACAGTAAGTTCTCGCATCTTTGTGCCTCCCTGTTTTCTTCTTCTTGTTCTTCTCTGTTGACCGATTTGCATCTCATTGCTGCTTTCTTTTCTAATCTTTTTTGATAGCATTTTCAGAAATCTTCCCCGATCTCTGCTCAGCTTGCAAACCTGCCCTGTCAAAGGCCCAAGATGATCGAGTAGAGAAGGGGCTGCCCATGGATACCAAGGCCTCGATTGAGGACAGCTTTACAAACATGCAGGGTCAGCTTCAGCGCCTTAAGGGCCTGGGCACGGACTTAACGTCTGTTGCCTTCAAACTTCATGCATTGTTCTGGCCCCAAGATCCCTTGCCCTCAACTATCCGCGCGCTTGCCGAGAAGCTGAATGGCGTTAAAGCCGAGCTGAAGAAGTGGCGAGCATCCGGAGCTCGGGCAGGCGCTGACATGCTGCTCCTCTTCATCTGTAGCTGGTACGAGAACCTCAATCTCAATACCATCCTCGAGATGCGCTGGGATTCAAAGTGGGAGAAGGATCCCGAGTGCGTGGCTCGCCGCCAGGTAGTCGCGTGGGAGATCGCCACCTATGCAGATACCGCTCGCTTCATCGATGGCCTCACCGAGCCCGACACGGATGTGGAAGGCGAGGGCGAAGACGAGGATGAAGACAATGACGAGGAGGCCACTGAGTCAGACGGGCTGAGCTTCTTCGATAGCCCTGGCGCTGATGACAAGTCCGGGAAGGGGAAAGGCGCGGTCGTCGCGGATAGCGACGAGGAAGCCGAAAGCGAGAAGATGACCATCGACACCGTGGCACTTGAGTTCGGCACTTCATCAGGCGCGGCCCTTGACGACACGGCGCTACTCCGCACCCAATCTTCTGCCTCCACTTCAGCGACGGACCTCATCTCGGTGGCCACAGCCACTTCTGATCAGGCTGCCACCAACCCAGAAGCGGATGCCGCGAAGACCGATGTCGCCAACCCGGAAGCTGACGCTGCCAAGGCCAACTCCGAAGTTGATGCCGTCAAGGCCAACACCGAAGCTGATGCCGCCAAGGCCAACACCGAAGATGCTGCTACCTCCACCTGATTATGTCCTGCAACACTTATGCTCGAGATTTTTATCAAATCCCCGGAATGCCGGGTGCAGATGTACTGAACAATTATCCTTTGCATTGCTACTCAGCTTTTATTCCAGTTGAAGTTTTTATACTTAGTAATTGGAGCAGCTTTGGCTTGATGCCGGGTTGCGTTATCATGCGAGTCCCCGAGTTGCATTTTTCATCCACACTTCCTTTTTATCCCAGCTCTTACCTGCAACTTGTTGCTTTTTTGGTATTCGAGTCACAAGAGTTCAAAGTTGGAGTTTCAACTACTTAGCCACTAGGAAACAGTCATAGTAACGCTACCCACCACATAGCCGAAAAAGTTAACAACAGACAGTAAAAAACACTCTATTCGGTTGCCACACGCGTCCTCCCCTTTGCAATTTTTCATGTGTTCATTGACTCTTTGGCTTGTTCTCTGGCTTGCCATGAAGCCGGTTTGCGGACAACAGCAGAGTCGCAGAGTGTCCGGTGAGTATAAACACACTACTTTGTATGATTTTGAAATTCTAAGCGTAGCAACCGAGTAGACAAAGATACAATAGAGTAGAAACACTTAGAGCAATTTTGGACGAGGGCAGTCCCCGAGTTCAATTTCAGATTGCAGAGTAGAAGTTTAACTCGGATAAGAGAATACATACACACTTTTGCTCATGAATGAAAGCGACGAAGTAGAGCTACATTCCAAGGGCGTTTGGATTCCTCCCCAGCTTTATCTGGCCTGTTCTTCTGTGATGGTTGCGCATCTACAAGGTAGTACGGATCATTGTGTAGAGCCTTGCTCACAATGAACGGCCCTTCCCACAGAGGGGATAGCTTGTGCATCCCGGCTGTGCGCTGCACGAGCCTAAGGACCATGTCTCCTTCTCGGAAAACCCTTGGGTTTACTTTTTGGCTATGATAGCGCCTCAGGTTTTGCTGGTAAACAGCTGAACGTGACAGAGTAAGCTCTCTTGCTTCTTCTAGCAGGTCAACGTCGTCTTCTCGAGCTTCTCTCGCCTCCGCCTCAGTGTAGAGGGTTACTCGGGGGGAGTCATGCTCTAAGTCGATTGGCAACACGGACTCAGCCCCGTAAACCAAGAAGAATGGTGTGTAGCCGGTTGACCGGTTAGGGGTAGTCCTTAGACTCCACAACACCGCTGGCAACTCGTCTAGCCAACACCATGTTGTTTTCAGTAGCGGCTCAATCAGCCTTGGCTTTATGCCTGCAAGCACCATGCCATTTGCTCTTTCCACCTGCCCATTGGATGCGGGGTGCGCAACAGACGCGACATCTAGTCGGATGTGCTTATCTCTGCAGAATCTCACCATGGCTCCCTCAGCAAAGTTAGTGCCGTTATCTGTGATGATGCTGTGCGGGTAGCCGTATCTCAGGATCACATCCTTCAGGAAACTCACAGCAGTAGCTCCATCACACTTCCGAATAGGCTTCACTTCAATCCACTTGGTGAATTTATCAACCATGACCAAAATGTGTGTCATGTTGCCTCTAGCCGGTTTGAAGGGACCAACCATATCCAGACACCAAACAGCAAACGGCCAAGTGATGGGAATTGTTTTTAACTCGGAAGCAGGCATGTGGATCTTACTTGCGAATCTCTGGCAGCCGTTGCATTTTCTCACGATATCTTCAGCTTGCTTCAAAGCAGTGAGCCAGAAGAAGCCATGCCGAAAAGCCTTCTTGACTAGAGCCCGAGAAGAGGCGTGATGCCCGCATTCCCCTTGGTGTATCTCCACCAGAATCTCTTCTCCTTCTTCCGGATCCACACAACGTTGCAACACGCCAGTGGCACTTCTCTTATGCAGCACTTCTTTGAAGATGGTGTAGCCCTTGGACCTTCTCTGAATCTGCCTTGCGGTCACCTCATCATCCGGTAGGATGCCGTCCTTTAGAAAGGATAATATGGGCATGGCCCAACTCGGCGTCTCCCATGCGGGAAACACTGGTTCGTCTACTTCCATTGGGACAGCCACTGCCGCATCTTTTTCTGGGTTGGGGTTGACTCTCTGCAGCCCCGAACGGTTTGCAAGGACTTCTTCAAGGAATGCGACAGTCCCCGAGCTGAGAGGGGCAGTCCCCGAGTAAGGAGGAGCACTCCCCGAGTAGAGAGGGGCAGTTCCCGGGTTGCAGGCGCCAGTCCCCGGGATGGAGACTGCAGTCCCCGGGTCTCCTTTTGCACCTTCCTAGTCAATCTCCATTGGAACTGCTTCTTCATCAGGCAGGGAAGGAACGTAGATGGACTCCGAGTTGGGGGATGGCTTGATGGATGGCTTTCTCAAATGCTCCAAAGCAATCCCAGCCGGGATGTACTGTCGAGAAGACCCCAAATTGGACAGCTCATCAGCTGCCTCGTTCTCTGCTCGGTGGATGTGTTGGAACTCGCAACCTTCAAAGAATCCTGTCATGGTTTGGACTAGGAAGCGACATGACGCCATGTTGGCATCCAGAGCATCCCAAGTGCCAGAAACCTTCTGCACGACTAGATCCGAGTCTCCATAGCATATGATGCGCTGCACACCAAATTCCTTTGCTACCTTCAAGCCATGTACCACGGCCTCGTACTCTGCCACATTGTTGGATGCCTTGAAGTGGATTTGCAGCACGTACTTGAGTTGATCTCGCTTGGGTGACGTAAGCACCACGCCAGCACCAAGGCCTTCCTTCATCTTGGAGCCATCAAAGTGCATCTTCCAGTAGTTGGATACCGGAGTAGGAGGCTCATATTGCACCTCAGCCCAATCCACCAGAAATTCGGCCAGGATCTGAGACTTGATGGCTTCTCTTCCCGCATACGCAGGAGCGTACGCGGCCAGCTCGATTGCCCACTTGGCTACTCTGCCACTCGCTTCCTTGTTGCCCATGATATCCGAGATGGGAGCTGAGCTCACCACTGTGATGGGGTGTTCTTGGAAGTAGTGCTTCAGCTTCTTGGCGCCCAGATACACGCCGTAGGTCATCTTCTGGTAGTGAGGGCAGTTCTGTTTGGAGCTGGACAACACCTCACTGAGATAGTATACAGGCCTCTGCACACTTTTGCCTTCCTCTTCTCGCTCCACCACGATCACCACGCTTACCACTCGATTGGTAGCCGCAATATATAGCAGCATTGGCTCCTTGGGTAGCGGGCTAGCCAGGATGGGCGCGCTACCCAGCATTGCCTTTAGCTCTTTGAATGCCACATCCGCTTGTGGTGTCCAGACGAACTTGTCGCTTTTCTTCATCAATTGATACAAAGGCAGGGCCTTCTCGCCCATTCTGCCCAAGAAACGGCTCAGAGATGCCAAGCAACCAGTGAATTTTTGCACATCCTTCAGGGATCTCGGCAAAGACATGCTCTCAATAGCTTTTATCTTTGAAGGATTGGCCTCAATGCCCCGACTGGATACCAAGAAGCCGAGTAGCTTGCCAGCCGGGACGCCAAATGTGCATTATACTTGCGCAAGTTAGCGCAAGTTATACTTCCTCAAGGTCACTAAGCAGAGTATGTGTTTTATTCGTTTTGATGACAATGTCATCTACGTACACCTGCACATTTTTGCCGAGTTGGTCATGCAAGCATTTCTGCATGCATCTTTGATAAGTGGCACCCGCATTCCGCAACCCGAAACACATGACACGATAGCAATAAGCCCCGTACGGGGTAATAAAGGCAGTCTTTATTTGATCAGCAGGGTTGAGAGCTATCTGGTGAAAACCAGAGTAGGCATCTATGAAAGACAACAGTTCACAACCAGCAGTGGAATCGATCACCTGGTCGATGCGAGGTAGCGGGAAGGGATCCTTGGGGCAGGCTTTGTTCAAGTCGGTGTAGTCGACGCACATGCGCCATGCGGTAGCGGCCTTGGGGTCCCCTTTCTTCTTCTCAACCATGACCGGGTTGGCTAGCCAATCCGGATGCAGCACCTCCATGATGAAATTGCTTATCAGCAGCTTGGTGATCTGGTCACCGATGGCCTTCCTTCTTTCATCTCCGAAGCGGCACATAGCCTGCTTCACTGGTTTGGCGTCAGGACGCACATGTAGCGAGTGCTCAACCAACTCCCTCGGGACACCTGGCAGATCCTCATTGGACCAGGCGAACACGTCCCGATTCTCACGGAGGAAGTGGATGAGCTCGCTTTCCTATTTCTCCCCCAACCCGGAGCCAATGATGGCAACTCGGTCGGGAAACTCACGGTCAACCTGGATCTTCTTTGTCTCCTGAGATGCCTGGAATGTCGTCCCGTGCTGGGAACTCGGCATGCCAGGCGCACCAGCTTGCGCGGATTGCGCCATAGCCACCACCTCGTACATCTTTTTCTTCGCGACAGCGATCACCATGGACTCCGCCAACTGAGAACCAGCAGAGGCACACTCCATAGACTTCTTGTAATCACCAGAGATGGTAATCACGCCATTGGGACCAGTGATCTTCATCTTCAGATATGCAGTGTGGGTAGAGGCCATGAACTTTCTCAGAGCGGGCCTGCCGAGTAGGGCATGGTAGGGGCTCTGGTGATCAACCACCTCAAACTGCAGGATCTCTGTGCGGCAGTTCTCCCTCGTGCCAAATAGCACATCTATCCATACTCGGCCAATCGGATTGCAAGAGACTCCTGGCACAATGCCATGGAAAGTAGTCTTGCTAGGTCGCAGCATGTTCTCGGCCATACCCAGCTTCTCAAGCGTGTCTCTGTACACGATGTTGATGCTGCCGCCATTGTCGATCAGTACCTTGTTGAACCTTACATTCTTCTCGGGACCCAAGAAGGTAGGATCCAGCACCAAGGCGTAGCTACCCGGGTTGGGCATCACCTTGGGATGATCTGCTCTGGACCACGTGATCTCTTGGTTGCACCAATGCATATAGTGAGGGACAACAGGGATCACAGCATTGACCTCCATGGCACGGCTGTGCTGGGATTTCTTGTCAACGGGCTCAGAGGTGAAGATCATGTAGCTCTCGTGGTGCTCATGGTACCGATTGCGGTCTCCGCCACCATTGTTGCTGTTGTCGTTGTTACCTTGGTTGTTGTTGTTGTTGTTGTTGTTGCCTCTGTTGTTGTTGCGGGTGTAGTAGTAGTTGTTGTTGTTGTTGCGGTAGCCATCGTTGTTGAAGTAACGGCTGGCTCCTAAAGCCACCTGGTTCACATTCTCTCTTCTCGGGAAAGCTGGAGGCCGAGCAGCGGGTGCGCGAGCACGCTGTACAGCGGCATTCGCAGCTGGTAGAGGAGGAGGAGGGGGAAGGCCCTCATTCTTGATTTCTTCCCACCAACTGCACTGCCGGGTAGTGTGGTTGGCAGGTCTTGCGGGATGCCGAGTGTGGAAACTGCATGGGCCATCCTTCATGTCCTTGAAGACGAAGTTTGGCGCCGGACCCGAGTTGCCGCTACCCTGCTGGGAAGCGCTGTATGGCTTTTTGTTGCCTTGGCCCTGATTCTGGTTCTGCCCGTACTGGGCTCCAGCAGTTTTTGGCCTTTGGCTACTCCCAGCTCCGGTTGCCACAGCATTCACCTCCTCAGGATCGTACCGGGTATCAATCCGGTCACCTCTGCGCTTGTTGCGGAACTCGTTGCGCTTGCTGGTGTTGATGTTGTAGTTCCTTCTCGGCTCAGCAGCATCAAGAAGAGGCTGAGTCGGGTCGCCGAGTGCGTACTGATCCGCAATCCGGATGGTCTCAGCAAGAGTACTCGGCATCTCCCTCTGGAGCCTTTGCCACAACATGCTGCCATGCCTGCAGCCCTGCGCAAACCAAGTGATGGCCTGGGCCTCATTCACACCCTCACAGGTGTTCCTCAGAGTACTCCACCGAGTAAGATACTCCCGATCCGTCTCCTCTTCCCGCTGCCTGCAAGCGGATAGCTGCTCCGGCCTATTCGGCCTCCGGTAGGTGCTGGTGAAGTTGCCGACAAATGCCTCCGCGAAGTCAAGCCAGCAGTTGATGCTGTGCTTGGCAGGTTGTTGAGCCAGGTTCTTGCTGGTCCTTCGAGCATCTGCGGGATATACCGCACGGCCCACCTCCGGTTGCCGCCTGCAATGTGCATGGCTGTGACATAGTCATTGAGCCAATCTTCCGGCTTGGTGCTGCCGTCATAGCACTTGGTTCCCCTAGCGAGCTGGAACTACTTCACGGACGGCTCCGTCATGATGCGGGGACCAAAGCACTCTGGGCCAGGCGGCCCCTTGCTCTCGAGTTGCGCTGATAAGCTGATCCGGTCCAGCTTGTGCCGGGCATCACTGGGCTCCAGCACACGCTCACCCACGCGATCCAGGATGTCATAGCCCGCCAACCCCATAGCCGAGTAGCCATCATCATATCTGTCCACCTGCACGACTGCAGGCTGCTCCACCGGGTTGGCGGCTGGTGCGACTGCACGCGGCTGCTGCCTCTGCCGAGTAGGCTGAGCAACTGGATGTTGAGAAGGGCCTGGGCGCTCTCCATCTCGTGCCTGGCTCTGAGCTTTATGGGCTTGATAGCCTGCTCCTGCAGCGTTGTGTTTTTGACCGGACTGTCGCGCCACAGCGTGCTGTTTTGCGGTGACAGCCGGGTCGTACACCTGCATATGCCTATCTCTGCCGGAATGCCCACTCTGCTCCTTCTCGCGACTGGGATGCGGTGATGAGGCCTGATCGTTAGATCTAGCCGCATGCGAGTGCACCACCTGAGAAGCTCCAGCACCCGGATTGGCTTTCCGGAACTCCTCGTTCTGCCTAGCAGCCTCTAGCACTAGCTCATTGAGCCTCTCCTGCTGCCTAACGCGCGCGTTGCCAGCGAGATGCGGCAACTCAGCAGCTACAGCCTCAGCAGCTCTAAGGGTTTTGGCGGGGGTGTTGTATCTGGGTCTGGTGGTGGCGGTGTTTTGGCTAGCGGCTTGGCCAACAGTTTCTCCAACTGCCGCCATCTCAGTGCCTAGGTTGCGACGCGTAGCCCCTGCCTTGGAAGGCCTCCTCACTACCGGCGTAAAGCCGTGAGCCCGGTTGTACTCGTTCTGGTCCAGGTTCAGCTCAAGCCTAACCTTATCCAGCTCCGCCTGTTCGGCGAGCAGCGCCTGGCGCTGCTGGTCGAGATGCGCCCGGAGGGTCATGAGCTCGAGCTCGGTGGGAGGTGGCATGCCCATCCGCACGGCGGACGCAGGTATCGTCGGAGTAGTGGAAGGAGGAAGGTTGCAGTCCTTCTCGTAGGGCTTGTGGGTCTTCCCGCCAGCACTCGGGCCAGCGAGATCCTCGATGACGCCCGCAACGGCAGTATCCGCACCCTTCCCGGCATCAGCAGCAGGGCCGGTCATCATCACCTCTACGCGGTCCGCAAAACAGCCAATCGGCCTCCCGCGCGTAGCGATGACAGCAGGGGGATCTTCCGCGACATGCACCTGCTCGGGGTACTCGTGGTCGATGACGGTGGCGATGTAGACGAGGTGTGAACCGAAGGAGATCACCGATCCGCCCTCCGGCATGGCCCTGCCGCCGAAATCGCCGCCGTTGTCGATGACGAAGTCGAAGGAGCCAAATCTGTGGACGAGGCCACAGACGACGCGCTCTCCAGTAGCAGAAATCGATCCCGTCCGAACGGAAACTCCAGCCAGTGCCGCTGGTTGCCCCACGGTGGGCGCCAACTGTCGTGGTGGTGTCACGGCAGATGCCATAGGATGGCTAAAGTTGTAGGCACGATGGACGCTGGAGGCGCTCGGGGAGGGATCAAGCAGCGAATAGCCGCGTGAGTATGAAGCTAGCACCGCAAACAACAAGATCTACCCAGGTTCAGGGCCCTCGTGTGGAGGTAAAACCCCTACTCCTGCCTTTCTCTCTTTATATTCGTGTCTCACCGAGTAGCCACGGTACAAGTGTTTCTTACAACCGAGTAGCCACTCTCCTCTCTAGGCGACTGTTGCCCTTAGTCGTGTCGTCCCTCGCGCAGGAGGAGGCAGGGCACCTTATATACTGGTGCCCAGCCGGATACAACCAAGATGTCGACATTGTGTGCACACTGTACACCTCCAGCTTCTCGCTGACAGCTTTGGCTTCCAAGTTTGTCTCCGTGTGTAAAGTCGTTCCGCAGAACCGAGAAACTGATCTGTTATCACTGACACTGTCAGGGGGTAGGCCCCCCTAACCTACGACGCCCTGCTGACACCCTGGCGCGGATAAGCACGCGCTCTGCAGATGAACAGTGCCCCAGTACGGACCCAGGATATGCGGGATCCTGTGTCAGAACGGCTCCTTTGACTTCTGTCATGAGTAGGAGACCGCCTTTTCTACTCGGACCACTTCTTCTACTGGGAGGAGAATAACTCTCTTGATTCTTCCTTCTGGCCATCAGTGTGTACGGCCGAATAGCAGTCGACCGGGTAGCGAGTACCGGGTAGCCAGCTACTCTGCCAAATGTCTCTTCTGATCTTGCCCTTAGCACTTGCCTTTACCCTACTCGGGGGTATCCCCCCGACAGAATTAAGGATCGAATGAAGAAGGAACTAGTGCCTGGTTTCTCTGTCGATTCTGAAGGAATACTCTGGTACAAAGGTCGCAATTGCGTTCCATCCGAGTCAGAGCTAAAGCAAGTTATACTCGCCGAGGATCATGATACTCCTTATTCTATCCACCCCGGAGGAACAAAAATGTATCAAGACCTTAAAGAGAAATTCTGGTGGCATGTTATGAAGCGAGAGATTTCTTCTTACATAGCCAAGTGTGATATATGTCAGCGTGTGAAGGAAGAACACAAACGTCCAGCTGGTTTATTGCAACCACTCCAAGTACCCAAGTGGAAATGGGATGAAGTTGGAATGGATTTCATCACTAGACTTCCCAAGTCAAACCGAGGGCATGATGCCATATGGGTTATTGTGGACATGCTTACAAAAGTAGCTCACTTTGTTCCTATTCGCACAACTCATCATGGAGACCAATTGGCTGATCTCTATATATCTAGGATTGTGAGTTTCCATGGGGTGCCCGAGAAGATTGTTTCTGATCGAGGTACTCAATTTACATCTCGGTTCTGGAGAAAATTGTATGAAGCTCTTGGAACCAAACTGTCTTTCAGCACAGCTTATCACCCACAAACCAGAGGACAAACCGAGCGTGTTAACCAAATCCTGGAAGACATCCTTCGTGCTTGTGTGTTGTCTTATGGTGCTAAGTGGGAAGATTGTCTACCATTTGTGGAGTTATCTTACCACAATAGCTATCAAGCTAGTTTGCAAATGGCTCCTTTTGAAGCCTTGTATGGTCGCAAGTGCCGCACACCCTTAAAGTAGTCTGAGTCTGGTGACAGTCAGATATTTGGTGTGGATACATTGCGTGCCGCCGAAGAGCAAGTTCAACTTATCCGTGATCGTCTCAAGACTGCTCAATCTCGTTAGAAGAGTTATGCAGACTCCAAGCAATGCGAAGTTTCCTTCCGTGTGGGAGATTTCGTGTATCTTAGAGTCACACCTCTCAAGGGGATGCAGCGCTTTCACGTCAAAGGGAAACTTACATCACGTTATATTGGGTCATTCAAGATCCTAGCCCGACATGGTGAAGTATCATAACAACTTGAGCTGCCCGCTGATCTCTCGGAATTCCATGATGTCTTTCATGTGTCACTACTCCGGAAATGTCTCCAAGTGCCAGATAAGAATCATTCTTATAACGACATCGACTACCGGACCATTGATATCAATCATGATTTGACTTATCGTGATCGAACACTCCGTGTTCTTGCCAATAATGTTCGTGTTACTAGGAGGCGTGCAATAAAATTCCTCAAAATTCAGTGGACTAATCACTCTGAGGAAGAAGCCATCTAGGAACGCGAAGATTATATCAACAAGGAATTTCCTGACTTCCACTATGACTAAACCCCCGAATTTCGGGACGAGATTCTTTTAAGGATGGGAGGTCTATCACATCCACATTTGGGAAACAAGGTTGTAAGGAGAAAAACATAAATTTAGGGACCAAAAAAACTTTTTAGTTGATCCTGTTGTTTTTCTGAAGTTGTAACTCCTTATGTGAACCTGATGTTTCCTTTGAGAAATAAAGAGTGGAAGGTTGTTATTTTGATTTCTTGTCATGCTTATCATATTATTAAGCTTGGTTATGGATCAAAGAAAAGAAAACAAAATTCTTTTTGAAAGTCCTAAGGGAAAACATGATTTTTTCCTTTTCTTTTTCTAGCTATCACTTAGCCTTCTGGGCCTCACTTCTATCTATGGATCTCAGCTCTTTTTAATGTTCTCTTTGGATGTCAACCATGCTTATTGTGTGTACTTATTCACCATGTCCAAAGAAATATTTTTGAGACACTGGAAAACATGTTTTCATGAGTGTTTTTCTGCCTAGTTGAAAAACAGGAAAAAGAAAAAACTGTGAAAACAGATAAACACCCCTGTTTCAGCCATGTATCACCCACCTATATATTTTCTAAAATCTAATAAAAATAGGTTTCTGAAACTAGGTGATGTGCTCTTCAAAACCACACTTCCATCTTTCCATTTGGAAATTGTTTGTTGTGCCAAACAAGTCTCTACTTTTCCTATCCCCTGTCTGTTTCAGGACATGGAAAATTTTCCATATTCCTTATCTGAATTTTCTGAAACTGCACTCGAGTTCTGTCAGTTTTGCACCCGAATCAAAATTGGCTCGAATTCGTATTTGTGATCATCCTCGTGTAGTGCCCTGTTGCCAAACCACCTTACCTCACTCTTCTCTCTCGAAACCAGCCGCTGGTTTGGTATGAGACGCAGCAAAGGAGGAGAACAACGCCAGGACAAAGATGGTGGCCACCGGGCCGACCTGTCATCAGAGCACAGGGGAAACCCGTGCCATGAACTCCTTCTTCTACGGCTTTGAGCCAGGGCGAGCGTGAACGCAATGCCACGAAGCTCCGCATGCATCTCCACGTGCTGTCCGTGGCCTGAGAGCTCGAGCGAGCTGGCATGGCCATTGTCGCGGTGGCAAGCGCCTGAGCCAAATCCCTCCCCGTGAACTCCCTATATAAAGCCCCTCCAGTCCCACTGCTTCGCCACCCACCTCCTCACACTCACCGCATCCACTCCACCCCGATGTTTCATATGTTGCTCTCTCGATGAGAGCAAAGCGAGCGCGCTCTCACTGTTCTGCCCGCGGAGAAGAACTGAAGCCCCTACCCTCGTCTCAAACTCTCCTTGAGCCATTTCTGTTCTACACCCTTCCCCTTGCCAAGGCCTACGTGCCTGACATCTTTTCTCGCTCGTTGGCATGCAGGATCACCGACGCCGAGCTCGACGCTGCCGGGGACGCCTCGGTGCGCGCGGGCGCTGCAAGTGTACCTGGACCCTGCTGCTGCTCCTGAACGCCTCCATCAACCCTGCTCCATCACCTCTTCCCCGAACATCGCTTCCTATCAAGCCCAAGGTGAGCTACTGCCCGTGCGCGTGTGCTAGTGCTCGCCGGCGGCCTAATCTGGGCGCGAGGAGGAAGAATGGAATGGCCCTCTTTGAACTCCCTCAGAGTGAGTCGTGGCCGTTAGATCTGGATCGTGCGGCCGCGTACCGGTTCGCTTGCGCGCGAAACCGAGCTGGGCCGGCCCATCGCAACGCGCTCTGGCGCGTAGAGGCTAGCGGCCCGCTGAGCCCGCGCTGGCAGTTTTATTCTTTTCTGTTTTTTCAGAAAACTGCCACATCACTTTTATCCAAACTAAAATGACTAAACTTCAAATCTGGACACCCCCTTTTTACCTAAGGTACCTGCATGTTTTCCTAACCACATGCAAGTGGCAGATCTACATTTGCATCCCTGGTTCATCTGTGCAAAATCCCACAAGTCAACCTATCTGAAAGTTTAAACATGCAATAACTTTTGATTTGGGAATCCAATGTAAGTGAGGTTGAGCTCTCTCGATAGATCTTGATGAAACCTAACTAGAGCAGTTGGCCTCACATGCACTTGAGTTTCCTATTTTAAATGACATGCAAAATTGTAAATGACCAGAGAGCCACTAAATGAATTTTATGAATTGTTCTAAGATGATTTTTGATAGGAAATCTTTTGGATATGCTTCTGTATGTATAGATCTATCATATCCTAGATTGGTGTGATGTTTTGAGCTGTAGAATAATTTTGGCATGCATTACAAATTTTAGGGGTATTCTTCCATTTGTGAATCACATGTTCTATTATTTTGTTAAATGTGTAAATGCATTGTGTGACCTTACTAGCATGTATAGGAGTTGTTTCCACTGCCATGTGATTGTTATCTTGTAGATCTACTATGTTAGAATAAATCTTGTTCGTGGAAATGTCATGGTTTGTCATACATGTTTAGATCTATGCTTGTTATCTATTCTCTATGGTTACTAGATTTGTTTGCCTTGAGTACCTCCATGCCATGATTGTTTTCATGCCTTGCATGTTATGATATGTCTCTGTTATGTACATGTTTAGCTTTTGGTTGCATGCTTAGTTATCTTTTACAACTATATTATGGCTTGCATGTCCATAGAAATGCATGTTTTACTCCCTTATGCTTGTATAGTTGTTTCGTAAATTATTGCCATGATGTTTACTCATTTTGGTGAATGAACAGAGAGTCATTTCACTCTTTATGGCCTTATATGAGAGTGGTACACCCACTGGACTCATGCCATATGCTTGGTGCATGACTTATGGAAAACTATTCCATGTTGTGCATGTTATCTATGCATGTTTAAGTGTTGTAGCATAGTTTGGTGCTATTATTTTTGGGTATTTCTTTTGAGTGAATGCTTGTTGTATGTGTGCTATATTAGCTTGTGCTTGCCATTGGCTTGTGCTGATTGACTGTTTTTCTTTTTACTTTTTACGACGTTAGAAAACGAAGAAGCAGTTGATTCGGGAGTGGTATTCTGCAAGTCTTGTTTATTTCAAGAGTGTGACCAGGACCAGAGCCAAGGCAAGGCACTCTAAATGCTTGCTGTTTTTACTTATCTTGCATGTTTTACTTATGAAGTCCTTACTTATGTTGTTTTAGATCTATTCTTTCAAGTGGAATCTATCATTATAGCTTTTATCGAATTGCCGTAGCCACTCCATAATCTTGGTGTTACCAAGCCCTTAGGAATTTTGGAACCATAGTTTAATTAACTTAAGTCCCTTAGCATCTTAACTTGTTGTTTTTGGAAAAATTTTGTCTTTGGAAAAACCCGAGGAAAGGTGGGACCTTGTCCGAGGGATGGTTTTGTGAAGGAGGAAGTGTTTCCAACTTGTTTTCCAAAAATGACACATAACCTAGTCTTCGCCGGACAACCAAGCCATACTGCCACATTACCTCAATATGGGAACGGGGTCTAGCTAATTTCTTGTCGGTGTTAGTCCGTGTCTACCTCAAAGGGCTATAGGGATTAGAGTCCCCCGAACCGAGTTGTCGCCAGGAGGGATGATGGGGGGGATAATAACCTGGTAGGCCAAACTCCAAGGAGTAACCCGGCCCAAAGGACGCTGCGCAGGATCCGGCTAAGGATAAAGAAACTTTTGGAAGGCCCAAGTTTGTAGGCCCAGTAACCCGGATTGTGGGTTACGGTAAAGGGAAGTTAGGGTTTGTGCGCCGTGTCCGGGTAGGATCCATGGTACGCCTTGGAGGGTAAGTCAGGGGGTACGGGTGCTTTATAAACCGACCCCTAGGAGTAGTTGATCGAGATCTAAGAACCCTAGCAATATCGCTTGGTATCGAGCATCTAGTGTAACCCTAGAGTTGAGTTGTTATATCAAGATCAGAGACTCGGCGACTTTGATTGCCGGCTACCAGATCGAGTTGCATCATGTTTTCCTCTGAGCTAAACCCTCTCCCAAACGCCTGTGTCGTCTTGCCCCAAGATCAGTTACCCCCGGTAACGTCTGCCGTGATTATCCCACGACAGTTGGCGCCCACCGTGGGGCCTGCGTCCAAAGGTGTTTACATCACGGGAGAAGCTCGGAAGAACATGGAGAATCTTGTCATCGGCGAGATCTACATCGACCACAAAGGAGAAAAGACGGTGGACGATTCCGGCTGGGGGCCAGAATCGGATCGCCTCGAATCCGGATCTGTCGTGACAATCGGCCGGATCAGCGTCTTCATTGGTATGGTATGTACTTCCGGTTCGATCCCTGACAATTTTGGATCTGATTCTGTGTCAGGGGAAGCCACTTCTATCCGATCAGATGATGAAGAATCGATCGGAACTACATATCCGGCGGAAGAACCCATCGCGAAGTGGGAACAGCCGGAGGAGTCGGCATGGACCCCGCGCGACCGGGTCGAGAGAGAGGATGATACCGAGTCTATCCTGGATCTGCTGGAAAACCGGTACGAGGAGAATAACGCCGGAGAAGAACAGCATGAACTTACGCCGAGTATCATACGCCGAGTTGCGGTCTACACCGCTCTCGCGGCCAATCTCAACCAAGAGAACGCAACCGCAGCAGCAGTCGGGGCGGCTCAGGCATTGGTCCAGCAGCAGGACGCGGCTAACGGAGACCCGGTTCTGGCCCGGGTTGATGGAGAGTCGGCATCAGTGACCAGCCGCGCAGCAGACGAGGAGTTGCACGCAAATACGTTCGGATTCCTGGGAAACCGGACACCAGGGGCGGGTCCTTCAAACCCGCGTCACCCGGCCTTATTCGATAATAATCTGATTCTAGACCCCACGGTTCTTGCAACGGTTATCACTCCAGAAAATGCAGCGAAACGTGTCAGGGATCTGGACGTGGCTCGTCGTGCGCTGGAACAGCAAAGAAGGCAAGTAGAGGCAGAAAGGCAAGGGATGGCCACGCGGCAGCGTGAGCTGGATGCGCTGGAAACCCGGCTCCGGGAGGGAACATCTAGAGTACATCAAAGGCATCAAACTAGGTTACCAGCAACGGGCGGGGTTATTAATCCGGCTAATTTATTTGTGACACCTCAGGATCAGCCGATACCAGTGGTGAACCAGGGAACCGCACCCCAACCGGCAACAGTGGGGACACATACGGCAAATGAGCGGGCCGGGTTACCCCCACCACAGACTAGAGTCACAACCGGCAACGATCTACCACCACCGCCACCATCACGATTTCGCACACCAGCCGGTCACTACAATAATCCCATGGACAATGTGTATGCGGCGACACTCGCGTTAAACCAAATCCCTGTGGGAGGGTCACCCCATGCAGAGAAGACCCGGCAAGCCATCGATCTGTTGCACACTGCGGTGGCACAGCAAGCCAATTATCCGGATCATAGAAGAGGTGACGGGGACGCCATACGTCAGTCAACAACAAGGGAATATCCAAACAAGTTCAGCACGGCGGAGGGAAGAGCGGCAGCAAATCCGCCTCCTCCCCGCGTTCAGGCGGTATCAGCAGCACAGGCTGTTGCGGACAGTTCCAGGGCTCGGAGGGCCGCGGCCGGGTCTGCAGCACATGAACTTCCCGCAGCGCCGCACCCAGCCGCGCCCCCCGCTGTATCACACGTTTCTAGAGCAAGGCCGGCCTCGACCGTTCTTGCGGGACCCAAGTGTCTCTCGGACAATATCAGAGCTGAACCTTACCCGGAAAAATTCAAAGAGACAGGGAAGGTAGTGAATTACGAGCCAACTATGGATCCGGAAACATGGCTAAGTAGTTATGAGATGGCAATGTTGATTCGCAACGCATCCGAGAATCTCCAAGCCAAGTTCATGTATTTGATGATGTCAGAAGGGGCAGCAAAGTTGTGGTTCACCGCGTTTGTCAAGCACTTTCATGGGACGTGCAGGAAATTGTTCACTATTGATGATCTAGAACGATGCGTCCAGAAGAAGGGAGAGTCGGCGCGCAGTTGGGTGCGCCGGGTTATGGAGATACTTCACTCGTCCACGGATATTCAGCCCAAGGATGCACTACAAGCTATGGCAAAAACATGCAAGTATATACCTTTAGTGCAAAAGTTAACTCGCATGAAGTCAAGTCGGAATGCGTCGGAAGTTACAATGGGAGAATTGATGGATGCGTGCAACAAGCACGCTGCGACAGATACTACAGAGGAGGAAGCTGATGACAAAAAGGTAAAAGCAAACACCAGCAATAGCGGAAGAACCGGCAATGGATCAGCACCGGGTAATAACGGAAATAGCCAGAACAAGCGCCCGTTTGAAGGAGGCTCCGAGTTTGTCGCCAACACAGAGGCCGGGTCTTCGAGACCCAGAGCAGAAGGAAATTTCAACGGAGGTAATCACAGTGGAGGAAACTATAAAGGACCACCAAGGCCGAGTAACAATTGGGACTTATTCAGAATGGCATGCCCGAAGCACAGCAGGAACGGCAGGCCAGCTAACCACTCCTTGGAGCAGTGCGCTGACTTACAAAGATGGAAAAATGAGGAAGTGAACAGAGCTATGTGAGGTGCAGGACGAGGAGGAGGACCGGGTCCAGGGGAAACCCGGGCAATGGCCCACCCCCAGCTGGTAACCCGGCGGCTGGAAATCAAGGTAATAACCAAGGGGGGGCAGGAGGTTTCTAGGCTAACCCCAAACAATTGGGTCAATATCATGTGCATACCACAGGAGGCTCTAACAAAGACAAAAAGATACTAAAGCAAGCGGTCAACTCAGTTTCGTCAGCTGTCCCGAGATACTTGAGATGGTCAGAACAGGAGGTAACATGGAGCAGAAGGGATCACCCCGAAAGAGTGGAACACCCGGGAGTCTTGGCATTAGTAGTCGCACCGCAAGTCAATGGGTATGAGTTGAAAAAGGTTTTGATGGATGGTGGAAGCAGCATCAATATACTGTATTGGGAAACCTTCCTACGCATGGGCCTCAAGGAGTCTCAGTTACAAAAAAGCTCAACAATTTTTCATGGGATAGTGCCGGGTCATTCAGCGTGCCCCGAGGGAAAAATCGCATTGGAGGTAGCTTTTGGGGAGTCAAAGGATAACTATCGAGTTGAGTGGCTCACCTTTGAGGTAGTCAAATTGCGCAGCCCTTATCACGCGTTATTCGGAAGGCCGGCTTACGCCAAATTCATGGCTAGGCCGTGTTACGTGTATCTACAGCTAAAAATCCCGGGTCCCAAGAAGACCATTACCATACATGGAAATCGAGACATAGCAGCTGAATGCGATGAAGGAGACGCAGCAATGGCCGAGCAAGCCTGTAGAAAAGAAGAACTCAAGCACTACCGGTCTCAAGCAGACCCGGAGGACAGAACCACATCAAAAAGGCCGAGTACTGAAGGCGAAAGAGCAAAGTCCAAGGTAGCACAAGATACTAAAATGGTGGCTTTTATCGAGGATGACTCCCCCAAACAATCCGTTATAAAAGAAGAAACTGCACGGCCGCTCACAACCAGACACGTCATGGAAGCACCTCACCCGGGTTGGCTGGTAAACCCGGTACCCATCATGAAAAAGTCCAACATGTGGAGAATGTGCATCGGTCACGCCAGCCCGGGACCGGTGCCCACGAAGAACTAAACAATGTGACGGGCAGCAGGTTTCAGACGCGCTCTTTTCCTACCCAGGGTACCTAAGGGGACTGGAAGGTTTTTAATGAGGCGGCCTGCTGATCCAAAACTTTCTCGCATCAATAAAGAGATGATTATCAAGTCCTATCTCGTTACAGCCTGATTACAAGTAAGTACTATCCATGTGACATCAATACTTCAGTATCATACAGGTCTCGGGGGCTGGTTGTTCAAGTAGCACAGCCACAAACCCAAAGACCCGGCCTTGATGCCTATAAGTTATAAGGGCCGATTATTCGCAAACGAGTACGGCTGCAATCTTATAACTGGACAAAGGAGCCAAATTTTCTTGACTTTTCTTACTTAAGCTCGATGTGACTCGCACTAAAGTGGCATGATTTGTTCGCTTACGATTACAATCAGCCATGAAGCCCAATGGGACTTGTCTGACCCTGTTTTCGTATAGATGTAACAACATGGTATCCACGCGAAAGCCGGCTTACAGTACAAGATAGTCAAAAGGGTCATCTAAACCACAAGTTTATGCAGAGTACAAGGCTAATAGCCGGAAACTCAACGACTATCAAGCATAACTTCAGTACCTACACGGAATGGCTATAGGTCGTCAACTCGGTAAAAAACAATTTGTTCTCTGAGAAAGGCCACACCCCCATGACTCGGACTTTGGGCCATGGGGACTGGGGACTTCGAAACAGAAACAAACTACTTGACTATCGAAGTTCGAAAGACCCTACCATCCGAGTCTTGGGGACTTAAAGAAAAGTCCACTTATCAAAACCCGTGATACTCGGAAAACCGAGTCTTACGAAGGGAGCCAAAAAGGGAGTCGGGTATCGAGAACAAGTTCAAAGAATAGACAAGTAACACGATTATCAAAAGGCCAGGAAAGCCGCAAAGTATGTCATGGACTAAAAGTACGTTACAAATTACGACATCAGTATCAGGGGTGCACAGGCGCACCATCAAAAGCATACTAGTTTGAATACAAAGCGTCACACGATCAAGGTATTATGATGGCATTGCCCTATTCGGCCTCTTGAGTACGGTCTTCGTCCTGGGCTTGTTGCTTAGCTTTCCCGGCAGCCTTACCCGGACTCACCGCACCAGGGCGGACAGGCGGAGGGACAGCTGGTGTAGAGGCAGACGGCCTTGATCCCAGCTTGGCCTCTCTCTTCGCAGTTGCCTCCCTCTTCCTGGCCGAGTTAGCAACCCACTTCTCCAAGATATCAAAGGGCGGGGGTGCTTCCTCCGTAACAATTTTGCCTTCAGCGTCGTATGCACTCATAATCGTGTTTAGATCCAAACTATCGGCTAAAGCGGTAGCCGAGGGACGCACTGCGGACTGTATGGCCTTGAAATCCTTGGGTGTAAATTTGGAACCATCCGCCTTGAATTCTGGAAACCCGGATATTACCTTTGCCGGGTCAAGCTTCGGAAAGAAAGCCTTGGCCAGGGTAAAGGCTCGGGTCATACCGATCCGGCATGACGAGCGTTTCCAGATTTCAATCCAGCCAGGCACAGTGGAGCAGGCTTGAATGAGATTTTCTTCACCCGGATATACCTCCGTAGGCCACTTCACGGCATCCAGTATAAATTTTGTGCCGGCAAAGAAAGTCCGGAGCACGGTCTTTAGGGTTCTAGCCTTGACAATGGCATCCTCCTCTGGGGTCGCAAGGTTGGCACCTACAGTTGAAACAAAAGAAAGAACGTATCAGTAAATCCCGAGTATCATATAATAAAGCAAAGACATGAAGCCAGTCGGCAGCAAAAACTTACTAAGCAAGATCTGATAAGTATCGGCGACCTGGTCCGATAGTTTCTTCAGTGCGGTCTGAGCGGTATTGCATTTCTTCTTGTATTTAGAAACATCCTTCTTCAAAGTTTTCATGTCATCCTCAAGGGTTTCCCTCCGCTTTACCTCGGCAAGAAGTAGTTGTTCGGTCTTGAGTAAAATTTCGTCAGACCGGGTTATCTGCGCCTGTAAGTAGCAAGGAACACAAGTCTCAGTTGGATATTATGGTAAGCTGAATATTGCGTAAAGTACCAAGCATAACTTTAGCAAGTCACGCTCGGAACTTGGGGACTAGGTGTGCACTACGAGATATCAAGTGTCATTACCTGGTGCTCTGCGGCCATGCGCTCCAAGATCTTGCTCTCCGAAGTCTTCATATTGAGGAGAGTGTTCATCAATTGATCAAAAGTGTCTTTACCCGTATCAGAGGACCCGGGGCCTTGGAAATTCCGAGAAGGGGTTTTCTTCTTAGTGGGAGGCGGCACCCGGGTCATTTGTATGTCGGAATCCGATGCTCCTTCTTCTGCACCCAAGGTTGTGGCTCTGTTCTTCTTGCTGGCATGGGAGGCAATCGGATACTCGGCTTCTTGTATGTCCGGATTTATCGGCGACGCTTGTCCTTCGCCGCTAGACGCGGCTGTGGTCTTATCAGCCGGGCTCCCCTTACCCGGGCCCTCGGTTTCCATATCCTCTTGGTCGCTGGTAACGACCGTGGCCCTATAGATGTTATGAGTGAGCAGCTAGTGTACAATCAGGAAAGGGTGATGAAGCGTGGTAGAGCATCAGGAAAGGGATTTTACCCGGTATTCACCGCGAAATCCGCAGGAAATCCGTCGCTGGACCCGGGAGAGGCTGGAAAGTATTAAGGTAAGATTTCATAAGGGAATGGTTCAAGGAGAATGTTTCGTCCGAGAAAGGATAGGGTAAATACCAGCCCGCCGAGTCGGAGTCGACGAAATACCCGGGTTAAGAGCACCATCACCCGGGTGATTTCGAGTTGACCTGCGCTTGGTCATGGGCGAATCCTTCAAGCATGACCAGTGGAACAACGTCAAGGTAGCTCATGTATATCATTAAAAGGAATACGAATTGAATGCGAGGAGGTGATATGAAACCTTGGGGGTGGCCTCTTGAGATTTTCTCTTTGATCCGACTTTGACTGTCGGCTCCGATTCCTCCTCGTCGCTGGCGGATTCTACTTTGCCGTCGGTGTCTTCTTCTTCGTCATCGTCTTGTTCTGGATATCATCAAAGTTATAGTTGGGAAATGAAGGGGTTATGATGAGTTTAAAGGAACCAAATAAAATCCGGAGAGCACCTTCGTCCGAGTTAACGGCTTCTTCCTGCTCTTCTGGACTTTCGGAGCTAGGAGAAGTGTTGATCTTCCAAAAGTCATCATCGGCCTGAAAAGTATCAGTACAAGGGTCATCAACTGTATCGAGTGGAAGAGCAAAGGTAAAGACATCAAAATTGGGTTTTCACCTTGGGGGCTGGGTTCTCGAGTGTGAAGGGCTCCAATCCGGATATGTTCCGGATTACCTCGAGCTTTTCTGTCAGAAAACCCTTGATGGTTTTATGAGTGTCACCAGCCGCGAAGATGTTGTCAGAGTACCGGAGCGGGTCTGTAGATTACCCCGAATACTTGCACATCAACTTTGTGCGGATGGAATTGGGTTGAACCCGGAAGTCGACCCAAGTCTTCACCAGGTTGAGCCCGATGAGGCCTTGGGCCGTGAGAGTGGTGATTTTGGCTAGTAGAGGTTGAATTGCCCCCCTGTCCGAGTCAGGGGCGAAGGCACTAAATTTCTCGGAGATGTCCAGAAGACCCTCTGAGTAACCCGGCAGCTTCTTTTGGCCGGGTGGGGAGGTGTCTTGGCAGTAAAAGTATGAGAGCTGCCAGTGCTTGACATGGGAGTTAAGGGTGAGGGGTGGCATCAGAGAATTCTTGCGGCGCTAGATAGAAACCCCGCCGCAAGCGAGAAGCGCCCCGTCACCGCTTTCGCGGCACGGTTTGCACTGAAAAAGCTCAATGAAAAGAGCCAGACTTGGCGAAGTGCACAAGTATGACTCGGAAAGGACGATGAAGTGGGAAATGTTTAATACAGAATTAGGCCCGATGTCAAAAACGCGAAGGCCGTAATGGCTTATAACATCACGGAAAAAAGGGTGACCCGGCGGGCGGAAGCCCCGGGTCACATGTTCCACGAAACAGATTACCTCATCTTTCGTCGGGGTAGGCCGGGTCTCCTTGCCCGGCACCCTCCACTGGATATCCTCTTGAGGAGGAAGAACTCCCAGCTCGACCAGCTCCTCCAACTTGGCCTTGGTGACCGTAGACCGCGCCCAGTTGGCGGATATGGAGTTGGTGGCTTTGGCTTTAGTCGAAGTTTTCCCCTGCTTTTTGGGAGCCATGTGGTTGACCTGCAAAGCGCAAGGCAAAAGGATAAAAGGAATAAGACATGGAAGCTGTGAGCCGGCCAAGTATCGGCAAGGTAATATTGAGACACGAAAATTCGGTATTATTCGGGTGTCTGTTTGCAGAGTGAGGTTCGAATTATCCGGGTGTCAAGTATTATAGCAAAAATTATGGGGATCTAAGTGTTGAAGGAGCTTTTGAGGACGATGGATGGCTGCACGGGCACTTAGTGCGAATAAAAGGAACTGGAAAGGGGAGGATTAGCCGGGTGATTGAGGCAAAGGCGGAAATTTTGAGTGGTTCGAGCTCAGATTGGAAATTCCATCTTCAGATTTATGGCGAAATTAACGATTGCAGGTAATAGGAGAGTGAATTGGAGGCTATATCTTGTCTATTGGGCGAGCTAGAAGGAATACTAGCAACCTAATTCGGCATGGCTGAGAAATCATTGGCGGGTTGATTTGGATCTAATCTGAGGAGAAATCAAAAAATTGCAAGGGCAAATTAATGGATGCAAGAGGCTTACTGGAGGAGATCTGAGTGAAGCCTTGCGGAGGCAGATGGCGCAAGCCTGGTGTCCTTTCGCGGTTCCTGACGGGCCGGATGGAGATTTGCCGGTGGATCTTGGCGGCGGCGCGGGGTGAGCTGTGGCGGAGCGCAGCCTCCGGCCAATGGGCTCCGGTGATGCGCGCGGGATTTCCGTGGTGGCGCTCAGTGAGGATGAGCGCGGAGGGAGAAAGGAAGCAGAGTGGGGGGAAATGAGCCGTTAGGGTTCGGGTTACCCCCAAGGAGCCTATTTATAGCGCGAGTGGATAAGCCCGGTTCAGCGAGCGGGAGCCGGGAGTTGCGGAGTAAACGGCTATCTATTTGAGTTTTTGCGAGATGCGCTTTAAATGTTGAGCAGGGTATCTGAGCGAAAAGGAGAAAGAGATCCATTCCGTGATATCAGGTCAATTATCAAGTATAGAATCTTGACATTTTGGGGTTTAAACCTGGAAAGTCAAACCAAAGTAATTGGGGAAGAGCCGGGTTACTATATGGCCACCATGGAGTAAGGCCTAGCTATTTATCAAGGCACCTTAACCCGGCCTCCACATACTCGTGTGTTTGATATCCTTGCAGGGAATAGCGAGCGCTTCAAGGAAGGATCCGTGAAGCCCAGGCTATTCTGGGGACTACTGATGGGGGGATAATAACCCGGTAGGCCAAACTCCAAGGAGTAACCCGGCCCAAAGGACGCTGCGCAGGATCCTGCTAAGGATAAAGAAACTTTTGGAAGGCCCAAGTTTGTAGGCCAAGTAACCCGGATTGTGGGTTACGGTAAAGGGAAGTTAGGGTTTGTGCGCCGTGTCCGGGTAGGATCCATGGTACGCCTTGGAGGGTAAGTCAGGGGGTACGGGTGCTTTATAAACCGACCCCTAGGAGTAGTTGATCGAGATCTAAGAACCCTAGAAATATCGCTTGGTATCGAGCATCTAGTGTAACCCTAGAGTTGAGTTGTTATATCAAGATCGGAGACTCGGCGACTTTGATTGCCGGCTACCAGATCGAGTTGCATCATGTTTTCCTCTGAGCTAAACCCTCTCCCAAACGCCTGTGTCGTCTTGCCCCAAGATCAGTTACCCCCGGTAACGTCTGCCGTGATTATCCCACGACAAGGGAGAAACGGGACATTCACAGTGTGGGGATTAAGTTCGCCACCGGTTGCAACAATTGGGTCTCCTACCATGGCGGTGTGTTGTCAGGGGAAACCGGATCGATACGGATGACTCACTCGGTTCCAGGGAGAACAAACCCAGTTGAAGGGGTAGTCATTTCCTAGCGCTTACATAGTGGGTGGTTAGGACCAGTTATCCGATGTTTACATACTGTCTCGGACAGTCCGTGGTTGTTCATGGTGGATGTACTGGATCTTGTGGATTGTGTACACCTCTGCAGAGTAAAACTATTCAGAATAGCCGCGTCCTCGGATATGGACAGTTGAATGGCCATGTAGCTAGCATTGTGTCAATGTTTTCAAAAGGGTTCTTAGAAAAGTGTTTTATGATGTTGTACCTAGGAGGTACTGGAAAGGGAATGATTGTACCTTTGAGGTATCGGAGACATGATGGTCTCGAAGTGGTGTTTTTCCAAAAAGGGTTCTTTCAGATGAAAAACTTTTTCTTTTATTGATATTGGTTCATCAAAAACCTTGTGGGTATGAGATATCTACAAGAGAAGCATTCTATCTTTTGAAGTATCTTCTTCAATAAAAACAACTAAAATGTGTTCAACCATGGTGGGTCTTCTACTCATCCTGGATAGACTAGCCTCAACTAAACAGCCATCCTACCACCTATGGCATGCTTGCATTTGTTGGGCTTTCATTTTGGGTGTCTTGCGAGTACATTCAAATGTACTCATATGGTTTTGTCCCTGGCTATTGTCTTGGTCAGACTTTGAGGAGCCGTCTCAGGAGGATACCTTTGAGGAGAAGTACTTTGACGATCCCGCGTTCTAGGCACGTCTCCCGGTCAGCAGCCTGTGGTGCTAAGGCGTTGACATGGGTTCTACTCGTTGTGTTTGTTTCCGCTGAATAAAGTAGTTGTGCTGTGTGTTTGCCACTGTCATGCGCGACAATTGTCTAGACTTGGTCGACAGACCATTTGTGTAAGACTATGTTATTCGTGTAATGGATGTGAACTCTGATGTACCTTCTCTAAATATGTTTCTCATGACTGTCGATCTGGGATCATGAGTGTATGCATATTGGCGGTCTCGGACATCTAGTCTAGGGCTTCCACATTTCCAAGATAAAATTTCTTTTTTCAACATCTTCAATATTATTCATGTTAAGAAACAATTGTTGCATTATGGGGTGAAGCTTAACAAATCTAGCTTCTAACATGTGAACTAAAGAAGCTGCAACAGTTTCATAATTTGGAGCAAGTTCTATGATTTTTTCTCATAATTTTCATGCTTACTAACATGATAAAGAATTCTTCAACGGTATCCTTTCCAATTATAGAACCACTAACTACTGGTAGGTCTTTTAGGGTGAACTTAGGGAGCAACATGATGAACAATAAAAAAAACAGGGTAACAAAAATAACTACTATAATAAAAACTATTTTTTGTGTTTTCGGTATAGAGAAGCAAATAAGACAAAATAAAATAAACTAAGCAAAACAAAAATAAAGTAAAGAGATTGGAGGTGAGAGACTCCCCTTGCAGAAATCCTCTTCCTCCCCGGCAACGGTGCCAGAAAACTTGTTGTTAGCGTGTAGTTGATGGTTCAAGAGTACGCTCGTTGGGAGACCCGAAGTGTAAGGTATGAAGAGTACAGCAGCAAGTTTTCCCTCAGAAAGAAACCAAGGTTGAAGCGACCAGTTAGGGGAAATAAATCACTTCTGAAGGTTGTTGGCAGCTGATGTTGGCAGGGCGCACTATGTTTCCGCAGCAACGTGGAATCTACACAACACAACCAAATTACTTTGCCCCCAACAAAGCAGTGAGTTTGTCAATCTCACCGGCTTTGCTGAAACAAAGGATTAGACGTATAGTGTGGAAAACAAGGTTTTTTTTGCAGTGAATGAAAGGAGAAACAATGATTGGAGTAAAAGAACAGTGTTTGAAGTGGTTATATTATCAATGTAAAAGAAATGAACCGAGGTCCACAGTTCACTAGTGGTGTCGCTCCAAAACATATAGATAACATGTTGGGTAAACAAATTACAGCTGGGCAATTGACAGATATAAAGGCTGCACCGTAGCCCATATGCATGACATGGTGATTACTACGTGATTCATGCGGGCATTACAGCATAACTCATAGACCGTTATCCAACTACATCTATGACTAATTATCCACCCTCGGAGCGTAATCCAATCAAACCTCGGGTATTAATTTGCAAGCAACAGATAATTGCATTACATAAAGTGTGTAATGTAAACATTGTTGTTTTCTCCCTAATGGCAACAACACACCCCCCATCGTCATGTTTCTGTCACTCGAGCACAGATGAAAGGGAGGCATGCACCCACTATCTAGCATAAATACCACCTCTTGGAGTTACAAGCATCAACTTGGACAAAGCATCTACTAGTAACAGAGAGGATTCAAGATCATAAATAACATAAACATGAAAGAACATGATAGATTGATAATCACTGGACATATCATTCAATAATCATCTGATCCCAGCAAACACAACATGTAGCATTATAAAAAGATGATCTTGATCATGTTAGGCAGCTCACAAGATCTAAACATGAGGCGTAAAGAGGAGAAGACAACCATCTAGCTACTGCTATGGACCCGTAGTACAAGGATGAACTACTCACGCATCACTCCGGAGGCAGGCATGGTGATGTAGAGCCCTCCGGTGATGAATTCCCCTCCCGGCAGGGTGCTGGGGAGAGCTTCAGAACCCTCCCGAACTAGGGTTGAAGATGAAGGCGGCTATGGAACTTTTGGTGGAAAAAGGCTCGGGTGTTTAGGGTTTTCCCAAGGAGGAGCTTATATAGGAGAAATGGCAATGTCGGTGGGTGGCCAGGGGGCCACACCACCTGGTGGCGCGGCCAGGGGGGCCGCGCCGCCCTATGGTGCATGCCCTCCAGGGCCCTCCTCAGGGTCTTCTCCGGACTCCGTGAAAATGACATACTTCTAAGGTGCTGGGTTTTCGTTTCGTCCAATTCCGAGAATATTTCTAGAACAACTTTTCTGAAACCAAAAACAGCAGAAAACATGAACTGGCTCTGTGGCATCTTGTCAATAGGTTAGTCCCAGGAAATCCATAAAAATGATGTAAATTGTATAGAAAACATGTAGCGATTGGCATGAAAACAACATGGAACATTAGAAATTATAGATACGTTTATGACGTATCAGCGCCCGAGGGGCCCACACCATGTGGTGGCACGGCCCGGGGGGGCGCACTGTCTATGGTGTGGCCACCTCGGTGCTCTCCTCCGTCCCTGCTTTGAACTCCGTTGATGTGTCGGCAAAAATAGGACCCTGGGCTTTCGTTTCGTCCAATTCCGAGAATGTTTCTGATACGTCCAAAATTTATCTACTTTTCCGAACACTTTTGCTGTTGTTTTTCTATAAACTTATGAGTTTTGAATACAACTAACACGAACTAACATTGTTTTCAGCAGAATTGCCCTGGTGTCTCGTTTTTGTGCAGAAAATCAACTTTCAGGAAAATGCCTAGAAAAGATCCCAATGTTTCTATTTTACCCGAAGATCCTCGGAGCCAGAAGACGAGACGGAGAGGGGCCACGAGGGGCCCACACCACCTGTCGGCGGCCCCTAGGTCGCGCCACCACCTGGTGTGGCTGCCTCGGGCACTCCCTCAGGTCCCCCTTTCGACTACATATACCTCTTGACCTAAAAACCCAAGGCGGTTCGTCATATTCCAGAGGAAAACAACAGAGCGCCGCCACCACCTCGAAAATCAATTCGGGGACCAGAAGTTCTTGTTCTAGCACCCTTGCGGGACTTGGATTCGAAGGAGATCATCGCCATCGTCATCGCCACCACTTCTCCATCAACCATCAATGATTCCCACATCCATGTGTGAGTAATACCCGCTATAGGCTGAGAGGGATGGTAGGGATTGGATGAGATCGTTCATGTAATAATTGACAGATTGTTAGGGCATGGTTCCTAATATCCGTTGTTAGTTCTATCTATCGTTGTTGCAACTTGTTATTCTTAATTATTGTCACTAGGGCCCAAGTGCCATGATATCAGATTTGAACATGCTATTGATTCATGAGGATAATTATGTTTTTGATCTTACCTGCAAGTTGTTTACACATATCGTTGTCCGGAACCCGAGGCCCCAAAGTGACAGCAATTGGGATAACCTGAGGGGATTGCTGTGATGCGAGGATCACGTGTGTTCACGGAGTGTTAATGCTTTTCTCCGGTGCTTTATTAAAAGGAGCACCTTAATTACCAGTAGTTTCCCTTGAGGCCCCACTGCAAACGGGCTTGTTGGACAATAGATGTTGTGCAAGTTTCTCATTGTGAGCACGTACGACTAAATACGGAACACATGCCTAAAGTTAACTATTACTTGGATGCTTTACTATTATTTATCTGCAATTCCCATGTTTTGATTATTATTATATGAATTATCTTATCCATGCAACGCCCGTTCATCCATCCCTATGCCTACACAGTATTTTAATCATGTTGTCTACTATGATTGCTACCGCTGTTTTTATTTCATCCCTGCTATTATTTCACTACTGCTACTGCTATAAAACTGTTGCTACTGATAAACTGTTGTGAGCAGGTCTACTTCTAAGTGCAGTTGAAATGACATCTCATCTATTAAGGCTTATAAATATTCTTTGGCTCCCATTGTGTCGAATCGATAAATTTGGGTTTTACTTCCCTCGAAGACTTTGTGATCCCCTATACTTGTGGGTCATCACGACTATTTTTTGGCTCCGTTGCCGGCGAGCATAGCTTTATTTATAAGCTCACTTGAACGTGATATTGTTCTCTGCAAATTTTTCATCACGGGTAAAAGTCGTGATGGGGAAGTCTCTATATTACCATCCACTACAAGGAGAGGTACAACTCTGAACACATCTGTTGCTCTTGATTCACCATTTGTAATGAGTAAACTTCTTACACCACTAGACACACATGTCACACATACTGATACTTCTGCTGAATCTGAAAATACTTCTAAATAATTTTGATGATGCTTCTACTATGCTTGATGTGAATGGTTCATTAGGTCCTTTCCTAAATACTACAATTGCTAGATCTAAACAAATTGAAAACACTGAAATTCTTAATGAAAATACTGGTACACCTGTTAGTTCACCTGAGTCTAGAGATAGTCCTAGTGATGATCTCGAGGAAACTTATATTTAACTTGATGATGAATTTATTGAATAATGTCATGCTACTACTAGTGTAAGTGCTATTAAGAGTCTTCTTGCAAGAGGTGATGTTAGATATAAACCGTCTTCTGATGCTAAGTTTGATACATCTCCTATAAACATTAAAGATAAGGATTTTGATTTCTCTCTAGATTTATCATATATGTCTATTGTTGAGGAAGAACCTTTTTGTGGTACTGAAAATGAAAGTGTTGTAGGACATATGAATGAGCTATCATGTTTGAGTAGTTTATTTTCCAATTATATTAAGAAATGCAGTCACTTTGTCGCTAAATTTTTTCCTTTCTGATTTACGACATAACTCGAGGTTTTCGTCTCCTTCCTTGTTGATTGACAAAGATTTAGGTGCATAATATAGAAAGATTGTACAGAACGGAGTAACCTAGACTTTTCTAATAAAATAAAAAACATAATGATCATTGGGACCAAAAGCAAGCAAGAGGTGGAATACCACAAAGAGAAAGTGTACCCCATCACTCCCCCCTCTTTTTTCAAGAATGAATGAGCCGCCTTCCATTTCTGTAAAATGACCCGGTTTCCCCTGGCTCTTCCACCATCCGGGCTCCCTTTCCGCCCTATGCTCACCCAGCGCAGGCCCACCACGCTTCGCGCCTGCGGCATTTTCGCCAGACGGTCTTTGCCAGTAGTGCCATCCTCCCCGCAGGCTGTCTGTATGGGTGGATTGTCCCTTGCTGCTACGTTCTGTTAGGCGCTATGCTCTAAGAGCTTCATTTCAATGTTAGGATGTGTCTACATCCGCAAGGTCGTCTAAAAGATATTCCACCGAGATAGTTTCCATGTTCGAAATTGGCACGCCAACCACAATCAATTCATCCCTTGTCTTCTGTTTTAGACTATAGCAAAGTAAAGAAGTGTGGCTCTGATACCACTGTTGGAACGCATAGAGATAAACAAAACTTTTTCCTACGCGGTACTTCCAAGATCTAGCCGAGGTAAAAGGCCACGATGATTACCACTAGACGCGTGGTTGCGGATTATCGATGAATCGCGTCGGGGCAGTGCAGTCCCACGATCCGATCCAGCCGATCCGATCCCGCGAACGTCGAAGTGCTGGACATACAGAACCTCTGCCGGTATCCACACGTACGAGGAGGGGCTCCGACGGCGGACTGCTAGGTCCGGTGCGACGGCTGGACTAAGTGGGGCTAGGATTCCCAACGCATGGGAGTGGTCTAACGTGCCCGCTGGGCAACCTGCGCCCCTCTTGATATAGCGAATGGTAATGGGCTTCACAACACTTGTGGCCCATTCCCTCTGTGAGTCCGACTCACAAAATCAGTCCATTTCCGGTTCGGGTCCAACCCGACCAATACTTGCTCCCGCTCTTAAGTGTACGACCCTATAGGCTCATGGCGACTTGGACACGATTAGAGTCCGACTCTCAATCGATCAATCGGTAGCGGCTCCTAGCAGAACGTGCCGACTCCCAAGTCCCATTGAGTCATGACGACATACCTTTCAATGTGATATTCATCTTAGTCCCTTTTGCCTCACGATATACCTTGTCGAACTATAGGTGATTTATCGTCATCCCTTAAATAGTTCAACTCTCTTCTCGATCCGTGATATGTGATTCATCTGACTAACTCTTAGTCAACAGACACAGTTAACACTTAAATGAGTCACGCATGGCCATGCTTCCTGAATCATATCACTCGAGAGGGCCCAGAGAATATCTCTCCATTCGGAGGGGCAAAATCCCATCTTGATTATCCACATCACGCAGCTTGTTTCTCACTCAACCCGAACTCTGCCTTTATAACTGCCTTGTCACAGAGCACCGTTTAACAGAACCTAAGTTGGTGATCCACAACTCGGATTGTGCGACAACCTCAGGTCTAAGGATTACATTGATTGAGACATGCAAATGACGACTTGCTCGTTGCATCTCAATGTGGGTCAGTCCGACTTGCTAAACTCTTTATTCAAGTCCGTGAACGTTGGAATGGCATCACCATGCCCATGACAAGTGGAACCGTGTCATCAGCCAACACTCACATTAGTCTAGGGTGTGTGTCCAACACAACCTTAATTACCAGTAGTTTCCCTTGAGGCCCCACTGCAAACGGGCTTGTTGGACAATAGATGTTGTGAAAGTTTCTCATTGTGAGCACGTACGACTAAATACGGAACACATGCCTAAAGTTAACTATTACTTGGATGATTTACTATTATTTATCTGCAATTCCCATGTTTTGATTATTATTATATCAATTATCTTATCCATGCAACGCCCGTTCATCCATCCCTATGCCTACACAGTATTTTAATCCTGTTGTCTACTATGATTGCTACCGCTATTTTTATTTCATCCCTGCTATTATTTCACTACTTCTACTGCTATAAAACTGTTGCTACTGATAAACGGTTGCGAGTAGGTCTACTTCTAAGTGCAGTTGAAATGACAACTCATCTATTAAGGCTTATAAATATTCTTTGGATCCCATTGTGTCGAATCAATAAATTTGGGTTTTACTTCCCTCGAAGACTTTGTGATCCCCTATACTTGTGGGTCATCAAGACTATTTTTCGGCTCTGTTGCCAGGGAGCATAGCTTTATTTATAAGCTCACTTGAACGTGATATTGTTCGCTGCAAATTTTTCATCACGGGTAAAAGTCGTGATGGGGAAGTCTCTATATTACCATCCACTACAAGGAGAGGTACAACTCTGAACACATCTGTTGCTCTTGATTCACCATTTGTAACGAGTAAACTTCTTACACCACCAGACACACATGTCACACATACTGATACTTCTGCTCAATCTAAAAATACTTCTAAATAATTTTGATGATGCTTCTACTATGCTTGATGTGAATGGTTCATTAGGTCCTTTCCTAAATGCTACAATTGCTAGATCTAAACAAATTGAAAACACTGAAATTCTTAATGAAAATAATGGTACACCTGTTAGTTCACCTGAGTCTAGAGATAGTCCTAGTGATGATCTCGAGGAAACTTATATTTAACTTGATGATGAATTTATTGAATAATGTCATGCTACTACTAGTGTAAGTGCTATTAAGAGTCTTCTTGCAAGACGTGATGTTAGATATAAACCGTCTTCTGATGCTAAGTTTGATACATCTCCTATAAACATTAAAGATAAGGATTTTGATTTCTCTCTAGATTTATCATATATGTCTATTGTTGAGGAAGAACCTTTTTGTGGTACTGAAAATGAAAGTGTTGTAGGACATATGAATGAGCTATCATGTTTGAGTAGTTTATTTTCCAATTATATTAAGAAATGCAGTCACTTTGTCGCTAATTTTTTTCCTTTCTGATTTACGACATAACTCGAGGTTTTCGTCTCCTTCCTTGTTGATTGACAAAGATTTAGGTGCATAATATAGAAAGATTGTACAGAACAGAGTAACCTAGACTTTTCTAATAAAATAAAAAACATAATGATCATTGGGACCAAAAGCAAGCAAGAGGTGGAAAACCACAAAGAGAAAGTGTACCCCATCACTCCCCCCTCTTTTTTCAAGAATGAATGAGCCGCCTTCCATTTCTGTAAAATGACCCGGTTTCCCCTGGCTCTTCCACCATCCGGGCTCCCTTTCCGCCCTATGCTCACCCAGCGCAGGCCCACCACGCTTCGCGCCTGCGGCATTTTCGCCAGACGGTCTTTGCCAGTAATGCCATCCTCCCCGCAGGCTGTCTGTATGGGTGGATTGTCCCTTGCTGCTACGTTCTGTTAGGCGCTATGCTCTAAGAGCTTCATTTCAATGTTAGGATGTGTCTACACCCGCAAGGTCGTCTAAAAGATATTCCACCGAGATAGTTTCCATGTTCGAAATTGGCACGCCAACCACAATCAATCCATCCCTTGGCTTCTGTTTTAGACTATAGCAAAGTAAAGAAGTGTGGCTCTGATACCACTGTTGGAACGCGTAGAGATAAACAAAACTTTTTCCTACGCGGTACTTCCAAGATCTAGCCGAGGTAGAAGGCCACGATGATTACCACTAGACGCGCGGTTGCGGATTATCGATGAAGCGCGTCGGGGCAGTGCAGTCCCACGATCCGATCCAGCCGATCCGATCCCGCGAACGTCGAAGTGCTGAACGTACAGCACCTCTGCCGGTATCCACACGTACGAGGAGGGGCTCCGACGGCGGACTGCTAGGTCCGGTGTGACGGATGGACTAAGTGGGGCTAGGGTTCCCAACGCATGGGAGTGGACTAACGTGCCCGCTGGGCAACCTGCGCCCCTCTTTATATAGCGAATGGTAATGGGCTTCACAACACTTGTGGCCCATTCCCTCTGTGAGTCCGACTCACAAAATCAGTCCATTTCCGGTTCGGGTCCAACCCGACCAATACTTGCTCCCGCTCTTAAGTGTACGACCCTATAGGCTCATGGCGACTTGGACACGATTAGAGTCCGACTCTCAATCGATCAATCGGTAGCGGCTTCTAGCAGAACATGCCGACTCCCAAGTCCCATTGAGTCATGACGACATACCTTTCAATGTGATATTCATCTTAGTCCCTTTTGCCTCACAATATACCTTGTCGAACTATAGGTGATTTATCGTCATCCCTTAAATAGTTCAACTCTCTTCTCGATCCGTGATATGTGATTCATCTGACTAACTCTTAGTCAACAGACACAGTTAACACTTAAATGAGTCACGCATGGCCATGCTTCCTGAATCATATCACTCGAGAGGGCCCAAATAATATCTCTCCATTCGGAGGGGCAAAATCCCATCTTGATTATCCACATCATGCAGCTTGTTTCTCACTCAACCCGAACTCTGCCTTTATAACTGCCTTGTCACAGAGCACCGTTTAATAGAACCTAAGTTGGTGATCCACAACTCGGATTGTGCGACAACCTCAGGTCTAAGGATTAGACATGCAAATGACGACTTGCTCGTTGCATCTCAATATGGGTCAGTCCGACTTGCTAAACTCTTTATTCAAGTCCGTGAACGTTGGAATGGCATCACCATGCCCATGACAAGTGGAACCGTGTCATCAGCCAACACTCACATTAGTCTAGGGTGTGTGTCCAACACAACCTTAATTACCAGTAGTTTCCCTTGAGGCCCCACTGCAAACGGGCTTGTTGGACAATAGATGTTGTGAAAGTTTCTCATTGTGAGCACGTACGACTAAATACGGAACACATGCCTAAAGTTAACTATTACTTGGATGATTTACAATTATTTATCTGCAATTCCCATGTTTTGATTATTATTATATGAATTATCTTATCCATGCAACGCCCGTTCATCCATCCCTATGCCTACACAGTATTTTAATCCTGTTGTCTACTATGATTGCTACCGCTGTTTTTATTTCATCCCTGCTATTATTTCACTACTTCTACTGCTATAAAACTGTTGCTACTGATAAACTGTTGTGAGTAGGTCTACTTCTAAGTGCAGTTGAAATGACAACTCATCTATTAAGGCTTATAAATATTCTTTGGCTCCCATTGTGTCGAATCAATAAATTTGGGTTTTACTTCCCTCGAAGACTTTGTGATCCCCTATACTTGTGGGTCATCAAGACTATTTTTCAGCTCTGTTGCCAGGGAGCATAGCTTTATTTATAAGCTCACTTGAACGTGATATTGTTCGCTGCAAATTTTTCATCACGGGTAGAAGTCGTGATGGGGAAGTCTCTATATTACCATCCACTACAAGGAGAGGTACAACTATGAACACATCTGTTGCTCTTGATTCACCATTTGTAACGAGTAAACTTCTTACACCACCAGACACACATGTCACACATACTGATACTTCTGCTCAATCTAAAAATACTTCTAAATAATTTTGATGATGCTTCTACTATGCTTGATGTGAATGGTTCATTAGGTCCTTTCCTAAATGCTACAATTGCTAGATCTAAACAAATTGAAAACACTGAAATTCCTAATGAAAATACGGGTACACCTGTTAGTTCACCAGAGTCTAGAGATAGTCCTAGTGATGATCTCGAGGAAACTTATATTTAACTTGATGATGAATTTATTGAATAATGTCATGCTACTACTAGTGTAAGTGCTATTAAGAGTCTTCTTGCAAGACGTGATGTTAGATATAAACCGTATTAGGATGCTAAGTTTGATACATCTCCTATAAACATTAAATATAAGGATTTTGATTTCTCTCTAGATTTATCATATATGTCTATTGTTGAGGAAGAACCTTTTTGTGGTACTGAAAATGAAAGTGTTGTAGGACATATGAATGAGCTCTCATGTTTGAGTAGTTTATTTTCCAATTATATTAAGAAATGCAGTCACTTTGTCGCTAAAATTTTTCCTTTCTGATTTACGACATAACTCGAGGTTTTCGTCTCCTTCCTTGTTGATTGACAAAGATTTAGGTGCATAATATAGACAGATTGTACAAAACGGAGTAACCTAGACTTTTCTAATAAAATAAAAACAGAATGATCATTGGGACCAAAAGCAAGCAAGAGGTGGAATACCACAAAGAGAAAGTGTGCCCCATCACTACCCCCTCTTTTTTCAAGAATGAATGAGCCGCCTTCCATTTCCGTAAAATGACCCGGTTTCCCCTGGCTCTTCCACCGTCCGGGCTCCCTTTCCGCCCTATGCTCACCCAGCGCAGGCCCACCACCCTTCGCGCCTGCGGTGTTTTCGCCAGACGGTCTTTGCCAGTAGTGCCATCCTCCCCGCAGGCTGTCTGTATGGGTGGATTGTCCCTTGCTGCTACGTTCTGTTAGGCGCTCTGCTCTAAGAGCTTCATTTCAATGTTAGGATGTGTCTACACCCGCAAGGTCGTCTAAAAGAGATTCCACCGAGATAGTTTCCATGTTCGAAATTGGCACGCCAACCACAATCAATTCATCCCTTGGCTTCTGTTTTAGACTATAGCGAAGTAAAGAAGTGTGGCTTGATATATAAGTTGCACAGACCTTTGAGCTTGATACGATATAGTAGATCGTTTAGTTCATAGACGGGAAGCTCCATTCTCCCATTGTTCTGGACTCTCATTGTTCTGTTCAGAAAGATCTTCACTCATTCATTAAGTTCCTGCGGTGAGACGCGGCCCACAACAAACGAAGCGGGTGGAGGGAGACCGAAGAAGGAACAATTGTCTTGAATGCTACGCTGGGATCAGCAGCTTCTAGTGAAGACAAAATAAGTCGGGCAGGAAGAGGAAGATCGGGCGGGGATGAAGCTAAAACCTGGTTTAATAATTTGTCACCTAGATCTATTGATAGTCCTATTGGATTAGTTTATGCTTTCTTTTAGGATTTTTTTCCTGCTAGTGCTCAACATGCTGCTTTGCAAAGAATCTTTACCTTTAAGCAAATTGAAGGAGAGAAAATGTCTGAATGTTGGGCAAGATTTTGTTCTTTACTTAGAGCTATGCCTGGACATCAATTAGCTAAAAATGAACTCCTTGCTATAATCTATAATTGACTAACTGTTGAATCAAGGATATACCTGGATAGTTGTGCTGGTTGTGTTTTCAGGAAAAGAACACTTGAAGAAGCAGAGAAATTACTGTCTAAAATAAGCCAAAATCATGATGATTGGACTATACCTGAACCAACCCCGACACCAACACCAAAGAAGAGGGGAATGATTGAGTTAAGTGATGAAGTGATGAGGGAAGCCAAGAAATATCTTAAAGAGAAGGGTATTAAATCTGAAGATGTGAAGAATCTACCACCTATCGAAGAATTATGTAATCCATTTCCTCACCCATCAATGATTGAGTTACTCTCCAATATTTTGATAATAGAGATATTCCCTATTCTAAACCACGTGATCAATGCTTAGATGAAGTTGATAATTATATTGTTAAGCAAGATAACTTTAATATGAGAGTGCAGAATCATCTAATAGAAAATTCTAGATCTATTGATAATTTTCATGGTATTATTGAAAGAACCTCTAATGATGTTAAAATTCTTATTAAACATTTCCATATGGTTCAAACTCAAATTGATCAACTCATCAAGGTGCAAAAAGATTTGCTAGTTAATGTTTATAGAGAAAAAACATGTTTATAGAAATAAGCACTAGAAGTGGTGTTTCTACTCAGGATCCTTTGTATCCTGGGGGTCATCCTAAATTAATTGAACAATATTCTCAACAAGCTAAAAAACAATAGTACTCTTCTAAGAAAAAGAAGAAGAAACATAAAACTATTGTAGAATCTCCTGAACCTGCTAAAACTGTTGTAGAAAAAGAAGAAGAAACATAGTATATCTGTCTCTGATGCTGAAACTGGAAGTGGTAATGATAAGAGTCATGCTTCTGATAAAAAAGAAATTGACGTTGACCCTGAAAAGAAAACTAAAAATGCAAATTACACTAACGAGGATTGCATTGCTAATAAACATGTTAATGAGAGAGAACCTTGGGTAGAAAAATCAATGCCTTTTTCTAATAAGAAACATAAATCAAAGGAACAAGAACATTATAACAAGTTTTGTGATTGGATGAAACCTTTGTTTATGCAAATTCCTTTAACCGATGCTATTAAATTGCCTCCTTATTTAAATTATATGAAAGATATTATCTCTAACAAAAGGAAGAATCCTAATGAGAAAATCTCCACTATGCTTGCTAATAGCTCTTTCAATGGTAAGGTTCCAAAGAAGCTTGGAGATCCTGGTATACCCACTATTCCATGCTCCATTAAAAATAATTATGTTAGAACTACTTTATGTGAATTAGGAGTAGGAGTTAGTGTTATGCCTTTGTCTCTTTATAAAAGACTTCTTCTGGAAAAATTGGTACCAACTGATACGTCTTTACAAATGGCTGATAAATCTACTGCTATTCATGTTGGTATATATGAGAATGTTCCTGTTCAAGTGGCTAATAACTGTTTGATATTCACTGAGTTTGTTGTGTTGGAAATGCATGAAGATGATAATATGTCTATTATTCTTGGGAGACTCTTCCTTAACACTGCAGGGGCTGTTATTGATTGCAACCAAGGAAAAGTAACCTTTAATGTTAATGATAAAGAATACAAAGTTTATTTTCCCAAGAAGATTGATTGGAAAAATATTCTAAATTCAATTGAAAATATTGAGACCATCAATATTGGAGAATTCTATTATCCTATTCTAATGCCACAGAAAGAATATGAAATTGTCATGATTGGGACTATGTCAAGTTGAGGTAATATAATCATTTACTGAAATGCAAAGTTTTGTTTCATGTAAAATTATTTTGGTAACAAAACTTGATCAACCTTGTTAACAAAGTGATTTTCAATGAAGAAAACAAAGTTTTCACCTTGTTTACTTTTGTTACTTATGTTTTCACCATCCCCGGTTTTGTTTTCACTACTTTCTCCGATGTTTGCATTGGTCATTTGAATATTAGAGTGTTTTAGAACTTATGTAGAATTGATTTTGAATTTTTTTTCCATCCTTCCATAATTATTTCCATGGATTATAATCATTTATCAAATTCTAGAAATTCCTCGAAAATAAAGTTTCTCTAAAAATTTCAGAAAATCTATCTAAAATTTTACGTTGAAAATGAGGCAGAGAGGCACCTAGGGCAACCTAGGGGGACCCACCATGCCGCCACACCACCTGGTGGCGTGGGTACCCCCTGGCCGCACCAGGACATGGTCTGGGGCCCCCGGCCCTCCACTTACTCCTCTTCCCGCCACACATCTCTCTTTCTTTAGCGTCCCACATTTAAATAATGCAAGAACCCTGTGTTATTGTGCTAGTCCCTGGATCAATTGCTAGAACCACAGTTCAAAATGAAGTATCATGGAAAATGTGTCAAATTCTATTACATCGCATGATCCAGCCTTTACAAAATAACTTTACAACTTGCATAGTCTCAGGAGACTAGCAGGAAACAGAATTACAATGGAAAACTTAGTATAACATTGAGCCTCATCTTCTTCATGTGCCACAGGAAAAACATGTTGGTTGTTGACTCGAGATCCTGAATGAAACCTCACTCGTCTTCAGATTCATCTGCAGGAGGGAATATGCAGCCACAAGGGGGTCAATACAACTAAATGTATTGGCAAGTAACACTATGGTGGATATAAAATGTCAAGACTATGACTACATGCATATTTGCCTGAGTGGAGTTTTGGCTAAGTTTGCAATAAGCAAGTTTTCTCCTGCCTCTTTTGTTAAACAAACTTTTATCTTCAATGGGTGGCAACATTGGATTAAGATCCAAGCACCACAAATATTGTTCACTTAGTCAAAAATTTACTTATTGAAAATGGTGTTTAGATTCTTCCGCCATTCCTTGTCCAGCTGCTCATAGTTGTCCATAACGGGGGACATGGCTAAGATCTTAGTTTCTAACTCTGCAGAGGTTTTGCACTTTCACCCTTTATCTTGATTTAGCCCAAATATCCTATACACGCGGAGTGCATTAAGGAAAGGAGAGAACTGAGACAAGATCTTTCATAAGGAGAGGTTCAACACAGATAGCAAGACCTGTTCCACCTATAATTATGCTACATCTTATTGTTAAGCATGGGCTTAACTCTCACAACTTAGTTGATCAAGACCGAGTCCATTTGTCAAAAGGCTGCACGGAAATCTACTATATTTAGAGGGACTTAGGAATCTCTTTGTTCCTAGGTGGCCGTCCGCAAGTGTACTCCTTAGGTGATTGATACGTCTCCAACGTATCTATAATTTCTAATGTTCCATGATGATATTTTGCCAATTGCTACATGTTTCCTCCCTTGTTTATGTCATTTTTATCGATTTTCGGACTAACCTTTTGACAAGATGCCACAGAGCCAGTTCCCTATTTTCTGCTGTTTTAAGTTTCAGAAAAGTTGTTCTGGAAATATTCTCGGAATTGGAAAATTCGAAGCCCGGAAGTCTTAGAATTCCCGAATTTCCACGGAGTCCGAAGAGACCCGGAGGGGGGCCTCAGGAGGCCCACACCATAGGGTGGCATGCCCCCCTTGGCCACGCCGGGGGGTGGTGTGGGGCCCTAGGGCGCCACCACCTTTGCCCTTTCGCCTATTTATTCCCCTCCGAAGGAAAACCCTAGGATCCTGATAAAAAAATCCCCGAAAAGTTCCGCAGCCGCCGTTGTTGTCAACCCTAGACCGGGGGGCTCTGAAGCTGTCTCCCGGCACCCTGCCGGAGAGGAGATCATCACCGAAGGCCTCTTCATCCCCATGGCTGCCTCTGGAGTACTTAATCTGGAATAAGTCCTGGAGATCAATATGGCACTGACAGGGTATCTCAATACCCCAGGTGTTACTCATCGTCAACTTTTCATTCCTTATATCAATGCTAGCAAAACTTATGCCGCTGTTGACAAGGAAATCTAGGAGTTCTGAACAATCTTTGTCACTACTGCAACAAAAAATGGAACAAATTTGTTTCAAAGTTAATACCACTGCAACAAGTATATTGTTTCAATGCAACAACAAATGGAACAAATGTTAATACTGCTGCAACAAGTATATTGTTTCAATGCAAGAACAAATGGAACAAATGTTAAACACCGCTGCAACATGTTTATTCTTTCCAATGCACATATATTCACACATGGATACATTTGCTATATGAATACACATGGATACACATGCATGTTGCTATCCTATGCAATTTGCTATATGAATACACATGGATTCATGTGAACAAAATGAGATTCAAATGGATATACATATGGGATTCAAATGGATATACATATGGGATTCAAATGGATACATTGCTATATGAATACACATGGATACACATGTTGCTATCCTATGCAATTTGCTATAGGGATTCAAATGGATACATTGCTATATGAATACACATGGATTCAAAAGAAAAGAGAGGAGCGGCATTGATCGGAGAAGTTTGTTATACCTTTCCCATTGGAAGACAAGGACACGTCTCTTTTGAGCAATTTGGATGACGACCACATCTTGTTGATTGGCCGTGTACTCGATATCAAGGCCAAGAAAACCCCCACCATCCTCGCAAAGCCATTGCTTCAAGAGGTCAAGAAGACCGGGGACCCGGGAGCTATCGTTCGTGTAGGCGGCTTCGAGAATCCTACCATGTGTGGGCACATTCAACAACTCAATTCCATACCGAGCCATGGTGGAGAATGGGGAAGAAGAGAGGAGAGCAAAGAGGAAGCAGAAGAGAGCCATGGTTACCGTAGCAATTAGCGTTGCTCTCTGTTTTTAAGCCTCTCCCGTCGATGGAACAACTTCCAAAGCGCGTCAGCCAGGCGGTTTGTGCATTTAGTCCGGGTCGTATTACGACCCGAGACTACAAGGTCTCGAGCCAAGCAACAAATGAACACTTTTAGTCCCGGGCCGTCTTACGACCCAAGACTAAAAGGGTTCGAGGCGAGGCGAACGGTTTCCCCGCCCCCCTCTTGTCCCAGTTCGATATCTATTGGGGACTAGAGGTAAAAACCTATAGGGTTTTTCTACTAGGGACCCCTCTCCGTCAGGGTGCCGGGAAGAGCTTTAGAACCCTCCTGAACTAGGGTTCACGATGGTGGCGGCGTCTAGATGTTTCGTGGAATATTGATCAGGTATTTAGGTTTTTTGGGGCAGAAGGAATATATAGGCGAAAGGGCGGGGTCGGTCACCCGAGGGGCCCACGCCACAAGAGGATGCCGGCCAGGGGTGGGCCGCGCCCTGGTCTGACGTGGCCGCCTCCTGGGTCGGTTGCTCCTCCCCTTCGGGCTTCTGGAGTCTTCTGGTGTATTATGTGCGTACGCCAATTTTCGTCCGATTCCGAGAATATTTTGCGACTATCTTTTTTGAAAGAGAAAAACATCAGAAAACATGAACTGACACCATGGCATCTTGTTAATAGGTTAGTCCTAGAAAATGCATAAAAATGCTATGAAGTGTAAACAAAACATGTGTCAATTGATATAATAACAACATGGATCATGTCGTGGTGAGGTAAAAACAGATGCCATAGGGTGGCTAAAGTTTGGGGCCGATGGACGCTGTAGGTATTCGGGGAGGGATCGCACGTCGAGTAGACACGCTCAGGAAAACTGCAAACACCAAGATCTACCCAGGTTCGGGGCCCTCGTCTGGAGGTAACACCCCTACTCCTGCCTACCTCTCTGTATATAGCTCCACCGAGTACAGAAGTTACACACTCTCAACATGCCTCTCTCTGCCGAGTAGCCAACTCCTAGCTCTCTCTACTGTTTCTCTCTGTGTGCTGCTAGCTCTGGCAATAAATGCGCCTGGATCCAACGTCCCTTGCGCAGAAGGGGGCTGGCCACCATATATACTGGTGGCCAGTGAGTAAACTACACATAAAAGGTACACGATATGACAAAACCACTGTGCAAATGTCGCAAGCCTCCGTGTTCCCGCTGACTCCATGCCGAAAGTCACCGCGCCGTCCGGCTGACAGGTCTTGTCCACCCTGTCAGCCCCTTAGGGTAGATCACTAACATGTCATGTCCCCCTTGTCAGTGAAAGGACTTGACAGGCGCCTACCCACACTGTACCCATGCCTCAGCGCGGATAATCATGCTCCTAGTAAGTTGAACTGTACGCCTGTACGGCTGCGGGATACGCGGGATCAACCACAACGGCTCCATTGACTTTATGCCCGAGTAGAATAGCTTCATATCTACTCGGATTACCTGAGTTCTACCCGGTCGATCCAGAACCTCATTTGTTATCTTCTCCTGGCCTTCAGTACTTACCACGAGTAGCGTCTACCGCATATCGGATACCCGAGTAGCCGCCTACCCGGCAAACCGTACTTTGATCAGTGTTTTACCATCACTCTTACCCCTACTCGGGAGTAGCCCCCCGAAATTAGTCCCCGAAGCTAGTAGAGTCCGGCAAACTTGGGCGTTGGGCCCTGCCAGCTTTAACCAAATTGCCTTCGTGGTGATAGGTAGCCTGAGTTGCTCCTCAACTCGGTTCCCACATCTGAACTCGGATCTCTCTTGCTGAAGCCTACGGAGCCTTTTATCTCTGCACTGAGTAGACCAAGCGCTACTGAGTTCCGCCGAGAACCCAACACTTAGTGAAAATTTCAATGCTTTGCCGCTCAGAGAGGTTCCATCTTCTCGTGTCCAGGGCGCACACGTGTCACGCAGTTGTACCCCCGATGCCTCGGTTCTGGCGTGACTACGTGGCACGCGCCCATCACTGCACCCAGGGGCCCACCAGCCGTTGTGTCATATCACGCATGTACTCGAGAGCCCATGACACGCGTCGTGGGATTAACTGTGCCCGTTACGCGCGCATTTCGCGCTGTGTGCGTTTCTAACAGGCACGTTAACTCCCACTCCACACGATCTTACCCGCGATTAATCCCAAATGATAACTGCAATCGAGGCGAGATAAATACCCCTGCGCCGCCCTCTGTTCTTCTTTCCTCGCACTTTCCCCTTCTCGCATTCGCTCTTCTCCTTCGCCTCCGCAGCGGAAACCAGCGCCGCCGCGAGCTCGCCGTCCATCGCCGTTCCACGCGCAGAGAGCGAGAGAGATCACTTCCGCGCGCCTCCACCTTCGCCATCGTCTTCGTGCTCAACGCCTACGCTCCTCCACCAAAGGAACCGCCATGGAGATCGAGAACACCACCGCAGATCTGCACGAGGAGGAGGTGGCGCCGCCGCGCGCGGGCTGGGAGCGCTCCGACGTGAAAGCGTCGGACTACCAGTGGCTCGTCAACACACGACGAGTCCCTCCCGGCGTCATCTGCCGCCCTCCCGGGAAGGAGATTGTTCCCACTCCTGAACCCAGTGAGTTCGTCGTGTTCCTAAGTCATTTCAAGCGGGGCTTCGGGCTTCCTATCTCCAAGTTCATGCAGGATTTCCGGCGGCATTTCGGCCTCCAGCCACACCATCTTCCCGCCAATGCGGTAGCCATGCTTTCCACTCATGATGCCGTCTGCGAAGCCTTCCTTGGCGTTTATCCCACCGTCCACACATGGGCCAAGTTCTTCTTTCTCCGCCAGCGAAGTATCCCCAATCCCTCAAATCCAACTGCCCCGAAGGAAATGTCCCAAACGGGTAGCGCCATGATGCTCCAGCGCTCCACTCGGCACCACCCGCGAGTACTCGTCCTGGAGACTTGCCGTAAGTGGCAAAGGAGCTTCCTCTACGTGAAGGACGCCCCTGTCGCAGAAGGAGAGGAAGATGTGGATTTGATCAAGCTTCCCGAGTTTCGGAACGTCGCCCCCGCCGAGATGCCGAATTGGGGTTACCACCCCAGGAGGACGGTGAAAGACGCCAACCAGGTTGACGACTGCCTGCAAATGCTGGTGCAGGAAGGACTCCTCCAAGATGAGTCCTCCCGCTCCAACACCGTGTACACAAGATGTGTTATATGGGCGGCCCCCGCGACTGCACCCGGACGACCACCTTCGAGCTCTCCAAAGCGGAGGTGGCAATCTGGGCCAAGTCCATTCTCCGGACGACGCTCAGAGACAACTGGTTCTACGGCTTTGTGTCGTATAGCCGCACCAAGCGCATTCCTCAGGTAAGTTTCTCTCCTTGCACACTTGCTGATCTCAATTCTTTACTTCTTAGCTGTATACCGAGTAGAAGCTACCTTAGCCTCTAATCCCAATCATGCTTTATGTTTGTATTTCATACCGGGTAGGGCTCCTCTGTTAGAATTTAGCTTAATATGCTTTATGTTTGCACGCTATTCAGAGTAGAGCTTTCAACAGTATACTTGTCTAGGACCTCTGTTCGCTTGTTAGGCCGAGTAGAACTTCTGCTCGCGTTCCTCTTCTTAGGACTTAGCATTTTGTGCTTTGTGTTTGCACGCTAGACCGAGTAGAACACCTACCCGTTTCTCTCTTCTAGTCCTTAGCATTTTATGCTTTATGTTTGCACGCTAGGCCGAGTATGATTTCTCTGTTGAGACTTAGCTCATTGTGCTTGATATTTGCACCTTTCAGCATATCGCTCGCCAGAAATAAGAAGACAATGTCGTCTTCGAGAGGAACTAGCAGCCAGACCGGACCGAGGATGACGCGAACGCGTTTGACGTCCAGGATACACTCTGTATCCCTCGTGCCGGTCAGGACGGTAAGTCCCAAGACTATGCCTCTAGTCGAGACTGGTCAGATGATGAAGGTGACCGAGTTCACCTGTTTGCATGCTTGCAGCGCGCCCTGATCCTTCTCTATTCACATTCCGACCTTTGCTCCTTTCAATCATAGACGAAACTGAATTGGGAGAGGGGGAGGAACCACTTGACGTGGCGCCTGTTTCCGTGGCCGCCCCCACTGAGTCGAGGAAAAGAACGGGTAGCGGGGCACTGGAGCCCCCTTCCAAGAAGATGAAGAAGAAAGCAGGCAACAAGCAGATTGCCACGCGCAAGAAGCGCCCCACTGCTGACGGGTAAGTGCTTCCAAGCTATCATCCTCATTTGTATTTCATATTTTTCTCTGTTTTCCTTCTGCCCTTCTTCTTCTCTGCATCCCTCTGAATTTTCCTTCTCCTCTGCCTATTTTATTTCAGTGCTACGCTCGACGCTGAGGCCACCAACGAGCCTGCCCCCAAGAGGAGCGTGCCACGAAATGACGTGGACCTCTCAGACGACGAGGGAGAGCACCAGCCAGAGGATAGGACGCAGACGTCCTCCCCTCCCCAAGAGAAGAACATGATCTTAGCGCTGAGAACACCGGCGCCGAGATGGAGACACACCAAGACCCTGAGCAACCGCAGCGCAGCCCTCAGCAGGCTGCACAGGAGCCCAAATCGGAGAGACCACCAACGCCTCCTCGGCCTCTGCTGAGGAGCCCAGAGATGACACTGCCGAGCAGCGGCAAGAAGAATCCGCCATGGAGCGGCCAGATCCCGCTGCCGAGCAGCGGGAAGAGATCCCCATCGACCAGCCGCAAAGGACCCCGCCCGCGCAGGACCGGGTTGCGGAGCAGCCACCACCTCAGGGCCAAGCACATCCAGATGCTACGCCGGTTGGCCAGCCGCAGGCGCCGCCAACCAAGAAGATGCCTCCGCCACAACAGCAAGCTCCCGAGCCCATCTCCAAGAAGCAGCCAGCACCCTCAGCAGCAAAGACGGCTTCACAGCCAACTAGGGTGCAACCCAAATGGGGCGCAGGGCAGACCGGTCCACCACCACCCGGGAAGCCAGGCGCTCAGCAAGGCAGGCAACCCGCGCACCCGCTACCGCCACCAAAAAAGAAAGACTGGCCACTCAACAAGCTCAAGCAGGCTAAGGCCCCTAATCCGAACACCAAATTGGTACAGACCAATATCAAATTTGCCCCTGCTGAAGAACAAGCTCCCGGCTCGGGCGCCAGTGTCACCAACAAGCCCCCCAACTTCCCGGAATATTGGGTCGAGCTGCAGGAGCTGCACAAGGTCAATATGGCGCAAGAGGCCGAGCGGTTGGCTGATCTGAAGCAGCGGAAGGCCCTGGCCCTCTCCGGATCCAAGGAAAAGAACACTTCCCTGACCATCCGAGATAATACTCCCCCCACCGAGGAAGAGTCTGAGTTCCCAGAAGACCTACATACCATCCTTGACCGGATAGGATTTATTGAGAGGGACTAGGACAACAAGAAACTCAGCCGCCCCGAATGGGACGGTGTCCAGCTGAGGAACCTTGACAACTACCGGCAGGCGTGGAACAAGGCTGATATTGGTTTTGTTACCATGGAAATGGACTCCAATAGCAGCACCCTGGCGCATAAGCTGTTGAACCTGCACAAAGCTGCTGAAGATATTGAAAAAGCCAACCGGGTAAGTGCCTTTCCTTTTTTTTGACTTTTGCGAGTTGCTTTCCGAGTTGTCAGCTTTCCTCTTTACTCTTTCTCTTCTATCCACCACCTAGTCCCCGAGATTCAGGCCGAGTAGGTAAAGCTCGGCCGAGTTGCCATCTACTCGGGCCAAATCTTCCAATCTTACAATATTTTCTTCTTCCCTGCAGGAGATCACTCAAACTCGGACCAAGGTTTTCCGCCAGCTCCTGTGGTCACACCGGTCCGTCAGGGACTAGAACAGGGAGTTGGAGGCCGAGAAGGGCGACAGGGAGATTCTGGAGAAACATGCCACGGACACTACCATCAAGTTGTCCTCTGTTGAAAGTGAGTACTTAGCATTTCGGTTTGTGCGTTTTTTACGCCCGTTTTTTGCTTTTGTTCAATCGTTGTCTTCTCAGCAGGTGAGCTCAAGGCGCTCGTTGACAGGCACCAAGACTGCGAGGTCATGGCTATGTCAGCGCAGAGCAAAATTTCCTCCTTGGAAGGTGAGCAAATCCCTCTCTTCTCTTCACTTAGCTTCTGTTGCCTGCTCACTCTGCTGATTTGTGGCTCTCCTCGCAGAAGAGTACAAAACCTTCCGAGAACAGCACCTGGAGTGCCTCACCCCGGCTGAAGCGCATCATCAAGTGCAGGTCCGAGAGGTCCAGCTACAGAAGGAGTTGGACGCCGAGAAGGCGGAAGTTGAGAAGCTTAAACTCGAGCTTACTGACGTACTCAAGGCTGCGATTATAGCTGGGAATGAGAAGACTACAGTGATGAACCGGGCTGCCTCAGAGAAGCAGGAGCTCGAGAGGGAAATTAAATCTCTAAAAGAGAGAAATCAAACTCTCGAGGGAATGGTCAATGATTCACGCCGTCTCCAAGACAGGCACATCCGACTTGCTGAAGACTGGAGGACCCGACTAGGGGCCCTTGTCCTGGAACTAAGTTGTGAGTTCTCGCTATTCTTCATTATATTCGGTCTTTGTCTTTTTGACTTCCTTTACTTGGTTTTCCTTCTTCCCGGTTCTCTCCTCTGACTCAAACTAGCATGCCCTGACCCAGATACCTTCCCGGACCTCAATGACACTGCTGAGACCGCTGTGGAGAAAGCAAGAAGGGCCAGGGCAGCTTCCGGCCTCAATACTGATGAATCCGCCAGCATCGACGATCACATTGTGAACATCAAGACTCAGGTGACATCCCTCAAAGGTCTGGGCACATCCATGGTTTCCACTTCTATGAACCTGCACAAGCGACAAGTTCCAGACACGATCAACGAGATGGCAGCCAACCTGGACCATGTCAAGGAAGAATTGAAGAAATGGCGTGCCTCCGTAGCCGGGCTGGTGCGGATGAGGCCCTGCACTTCATTCTATCCTGGTACGAAAACCTTGACCTTGACAGGATTGGTACCCTCCGCAATGGCTCCAAGTGGACTGGCCGGGATGAATGTGTCTTGCGCCGAAAGGAGGTGGCCTATGAGCTCGCGTCTTATGCTGAAACCAACCAGTACATCGACGGTCCCACAGAGCCGGATACTGACATCGAAGGAGATGACGAGGAGGAGTAAGAAGCTGAGGGCGATGAAGATGCTGGCGAAGACAGCAACTTGGGCGACGAAGAGGAAGAGCACGAGGGAGCCGAGGAAGAGGGGACCGAGCAGCGCAACACCGCGGAGGAGTCCGGGATGCAGACTGACCCGGAAATTGTCAAGCCAGCAGCTGGTTCAGACGAGGCCCGAGTTGAGTCGCACCCCGCCGCACAGGAGGAGGTTGTCACCACCGAGATGGTGATCGACGATCCCGCTCCCGAGTTGGGCGCGACCGGGGCTGCAGCCGAGAACGTCGCCTCCGAGGTCTACCCTCTACCTAGTACTTCCGCTGCTCAGTCCACCAACTCTGCATCCGAGCCGGCCTCCGCTACTCCGACTTCGTCTACACCAGAGCCTGCTTCCACAACTCCTACAACCGAGCCTGTGGCGCCTACCAGAACCGAGACGGACACTACCTCATCAGCTATTGTTTAAATTCCTGCATCTTTATCCTTAAACATTTATCAGATCCCCAGGATGCCGGGTGCAGATGTAACAAATACATTTATGGTTCCTCCTGCTACTCAGTTTTAGTTGTTTCTTTAGCAAGACTGGCTCAATGTCGGATTGCGTTAAAATGCATGTCCCCGATTTGCTTTTTTCATCCACTTAGCTCTTTTGTCTTTGCTCTTACCTGCCACTTGTGGCTTTTTTGGTAGTCGAGTCACAAGATTTCGAAAACCAAGTTTCAGATACTTAACCACTTAGAAATTTGCATATTAACACTGCCCACCACTTAGCCGAAAGGAAAACAGAGAAGTAAAAACACCCTACTCGGTTGTTGTGCTCTTCTTTCCTTAGTAGTTTTTTCATGTGTCTATTGACCATTGGCTTGTTCTCTTGCTTGCCGTGAAGCCAGGTTGCGGACAGCAGCAAAGTCAAAGAGTTGGCCCTTGGGTTTAAACACACTACTTAACATACGTATGAAATTTTGAGTAGAAGAACCGAGTAGGCAAAGGAAATAAAGTAAATGACACAGAGCAAGTTTAGCACAGGCAGTCCCCGAGTTTGAATTCGGAGTGCCGACTTGAATTTAACTCGGTTGAGGAGATACATACAATGTTTGCTCATGAATGAAAACGGCGGAGTAGAGCTACATTCCAGGGACGTTTGGATTCCTCTCTGGATTTATCCGCCCTGTTCTTCTGTGGTGCCTGTGCATCGATGAGATAATAGGCATCATTGTGCAGAGCCTTGCTCACAATGAATGGACCTTCCCACGGAGGGGATAGCTTGTGCATCCCGGCTGTGGGCTGCATGAGTCTAAGGACCATGTCTCCTTCTCGGAAAACCCTTGGGTTTAACTTCCGGCTATGATACCTCCTCAGATTCTGTTGATATACAGCTGAGCGGGATAGAGTTAACTCTCTTGCTTCCTCAAGCAGGTCCACATCATCTTCTCGGGCTTCTCTTGCCTCCGCCTGAGTATAGAGGGTTACTCTGGGTGAGTCATGCTCAAGGTCAGTGGGCAACACGGCCTCAGCTCCAAATACCAGGAAGAATGGTGTGTATCCAGTTGATCGGTTAGGGGTAGTCCTTAGACTCCACAACACTGCCAGCAACTCGTCCAGCCAACAACCAGGGGTTCGCTGTAATGGCTCAATTATCCTTGGCTTTATCCCTGAAAGGACCATGCCATTTGCTCTTTCAACTTGCCCATTGGAAGCCGGATGAGCGACTGATGCAACGTCTAGTCGGATCCACTTCTCTTTGCAGCACCTAGCAAAGGCTCCCTCAGCAAAGTTTGTTCCATTGTCCGTGATGATCCCATGCGGGTAGCCATATCTCAGAATGATATCTTTCAGAAAGCTCACCGCTGTGTTCCCATCACACTTCCAGATGGGATTTACTTCAATCCACTTGGTGAACTTGTCCACCATGACCAACATGTGAGCCATGTTGCCTCTAGCTGATTTGAAAGGGCCTACCATATCCAAACACCAAACAGCAAATGGCCAAGTGATAGGGATGGTCTTCAACTCGGAAGCTGGCATGTGAATCTTGCTTGCATATCTCTGGCACCCATTGCACTTTCTCACCAGATCTTCTGCTTGCTGCAAGGCAGTGAGCCAAAAGAATCTATGCCTGAATGCCTTCTTGACCAGAGCCCGAGATGAGGCATGATGCCCACACTCTCCTTGGTGTATCTCTCTTAGGATCTCTTCTCCTTCTTCTGGTTCTACACAGCGTTGGAGCACGCCAGTAGGGCTTCTCTTGTGCAGCTCCTTGTTGATGATGGTATAGCCCTTAGATCTTCTCTGTATCTGCCTGGTTGTGACCTCGTCACTCAGCAATGTGCCATCCATTAGAAAGGATAATATGGGAAATTCCCAACTCGGTGTCTCCTGTATGGGAAACACTGGTTCGTCCACTTCCATTGGATCAACTGTCATGACTTGCTCCAAGTTGGAGACGAGTCCCCGAGAATTGAGAAACGATCCCCTCGATGAATGCGACAGTTCCCGGGTTTGCAGAGGCAGTCCCCGGGTTGGATGGAGCAGTCACCGGGTTCTCTTTTGAGCCCTCCCAATCAATCTCCATAGGAACAGCTTCCGAGTCCAGTAGTCCTGGAATGTATATTGACTCTGAGTTGGGAGATGGCTTGATAGATGGCTTCCTCAAGTGCTCAAGAGCAATAAAAGGAGGGATGAATTGCCGAGAGGATCCCAACTTGGACAGAGTATCCGCTGCATCATTTTCAGCTTGGTGGATGTGATGGAACTCACGCCCATCAAAGAATCCAGTCATGCTCTGCACCAGAAACCGATAGGACGCCATGTTGGCATCCAAGGCATCCCAAATCCCCGAGACTTGTTGAACTACCAGGTCTGAGTCACCATAGCAGACAATACGCCGTACTCCAATCTCCTTGGATACTCTCAGTCCGTGTACCAGTGCTTCATACTCGGCTACATTATTGGATGCCGAGAAGTGGATCTACATCACATATCTAAGTTGATCTCGCTTGGGCGAGGTGAGCACAACGCCAGCACCGAGCCCTTCTTTTACTTTGGAGCCATCAATATGCATCTTCCAGAAATTGGTTTCCGGCAAGGGAGGCTCATACTGCATCTCGGCCCAATCCACTAAGAAATCTGCCAGAGTATGTGACTTGATTGCTTCTCTTCTCGCGTACAGCGGAGTGTACGCGGCTAGCTCCATCGCCCACTTGAAAACTCGGCCACTCGCATCCTTGTTGCCCATGATCTCCGATATGGGAGCAGTGCTCACCACTGTGATGGGATGCTCCTGGAAGTAATTCTTGAGCTTCTTGGCACCCAGGTAAACGCCGTATGTCATCTTCTGGTAGTGTGGGCAATTCTGCTTGGAGATGGATAGCACCTGCTGAGATAATATAATTGCCGCTGCACGGTCTTGCCTTCCTCTTCTCGTTCCACTGCCACCACCACACTGACTACTCGGTTGGTGGCCGCAATGTACAGTAGCATTGGTTCCTTGGGCAAGGGGCTTGCCAAGATGGGAGCGCTACCCAACATGGTCTTGAGTTCTTTGAAGGCCACATCAGCTTGTGGTGTCCAGACAAACTTGTCACTTTTCTTCATGAGCTGATAAAGAGGCAGCGCCTTCTCGCCCATTCTTCCCAGGAAGCGGCTAAGAGAAGCCAGACACCCGGTAAATTTCTGCACATCCTTCAGTGATCTCGGCAAAGACATGCTCTCTATAGCTTTTATCTTTGAAGGATTGGCCTCAATTCCCCGAATGGATACCAAGAAGCCGAGTAGTTTGCCAGCTGGGACGCCAAATGTGCACTTTGTTGGATTTAACTTCATCCGGTATTTGCACAAGCTGGCAAATGTTTCCTCAAGATCTCTCAGCAGAGTGCATTTTTCTTTCGTTTTGATGACAATGTCACCTACGTACACCTGCACATTCTTGCCTATCTGGTCATGCAAACACTTTTGCATGCACCTCTGATAAGTAGCCCCAACATTTCTCAACCCAAAACACATGACAACATAGCAATAAGCCCCGTACAGGGTAATAAAAGCAGTCTTTATTTGATCAGCCGGGTTCAGAGAAATCTAGTGAAAACCAGAGTAAGCATCAAAGAAAGAAAAAAGTTCGCACCCAGCAGTGGAATCGATCACCTGATCTATGTGGGGTAGCGGGAACGGGTCCTTGTGGCAGGCTTTGTTCAAGTCGGTGTAGTCCACGCACATGCGCCAAGCCACAACAGCCTTGGGATCCTCCTTCTTCTTCTCCACCATGAATGGATTGGCCAACCAATCCGGATGCAGTACCTCCATGATAAATCCACTAGTCAACAGCTTCGTGATCTTGTCACCAATAGCTTTCCTTCTCTCGGCCGCAAAGCGGTGCATTGCCTGCTTAACCGGCTTGGCGTCAGGGCGCACATGCAGTGAGTGCTCAACCAACTCCCTCGGGACACCCGGCAGGTCCTGGTTGGACCATGCAAAGACATCCTGATTCTCACGGAGGAAGTGGATGAGCTCGCTTTCCTATTTCTCCTCCAACCCGGCACCAATGATGGCCACACGCTCCAGGAACTCCGGGTCAATCTGCACCTTCTTTGTCTCTTGGGAGGCCTGGAAGGTGGCCCCATACTGAGAACTTGGCATGCCAGGCATAACGACTTGAGCCGCTTGGGCCATGGCCACCACTTCATGTATCTTCTTCTTCTCGGCATCAATGACCATGGACTCGGCAAGCCGAGATCCAGCAGATGCACACTCCAGGGAGCGCATGTAATCACCCGAGATGGTGATGATGCCGTTGGGACTAGGGATCTTCATCTTCAGATAAGCCGCATGAGTTGAGGACATGAACTTGGTCAAAGCAGGCATGCCGAGTAGAGCGTGATAAGGGCTCTGAAGATCAACCACCTCAAACTGCAGGCACTCGGTCCAACAGTTCTCCCTGGTGCTGAAAAGCACATCCATCCAGATGCGGCCGATAGGAGCACAAGATAGTCCCGGCACAATGCCATGGAATATGGTCCGACTGGGTAGCAGCATGTTCTCGGCAAGGCCAAGTTTCTCCATGGTATCTCGGTACATAATATTGATGCTGCTCCCGCTGTCGATCAGCACCTTGCTGAACTTCACGTTCTTCTTGGTCCCCAAGAAAGTGGGGTCCACCACCAGAGCATATGTACCCGGGTTGGGCATAATCTTGGGATGATCTGCTCTGGACCAGATTATCTCCTGGTCGCACCACTCCATGTAGTGAGGCACAGATGGCATTACTGCATTCACCTCCATCGCGTGCCTGCGCTGGAACTGCTTTTCATCCGGCTCAGTGGTGAACACCATGTAGCTCTCGTGGTGTTCCTGGTACTGGTTCCGGTCCCCAGTACTGTAACACCTGGGGTGTTCCCCCTTAGTAGAATTGGTTGTTTTTCTTTTTGCATTGCATCACATGCATCATGTGCATTGCACCATGTTTTCACCACAACTCAAAAAATTCAAAAACAATTAAAACTTTCACACATGTCTAAAATTCCAATTGAAAGTTGCAAAGTAAACCACTCAATTGTTTTTCAAAAAGTTTGAAGTTGAATCTATTTAAATTGCCTGCTAAATAAAAATTTCCCTTTTGTTAAAAACCCTAATGGCAAATTAAATTTCAAATCAATTCCTTCTTAATGGGCATGTTTCCAATTGTGGTTTAAACATTAAATTCTTGCAAACAATTAAATTCCCTAATGTTTTCATAATTGTTTGAGCTTATTAAATAAAACTTGTTTATTCCCAAAAATTCCAAATCAAACTAATATTTGAAAATCAAACTAACCATTTAAAATCAAACTAATATTTCAAATTTTGAAATCAATACTAACCTTGCTTTTACTCACTGTTTTGCAATTAATAAAATTTAATTATAAAATAAAAAAACCCCCAAACCCTATTTCTATATCTCTCTCCCTTTCATCCTTTACAAAAAAAAAAGGAAAAAATCAAAAGAAAAAGGAGAGAGGCAGCCAGCCCATCTTATTTTCCCTCAGCCCACTACCCAAAGCCCACAGCCTTCTCCACTTACCCCCCAGCCCACCTTGGTCATCGTTTTCGTACGGATGCAGAGAAGAACAGTTGCTGTCGCTGTCCTTCCCCTCCAGCCACAGGATCCTCCTCCCCCCTCCCGATTCGCGACCGTACCGAGCTCAAGCCCCATAAAACCTCCCCCCCCCACTGCTTGCCCTAGCCTAGCCCCCCTACCCTCTCGCCCCGCCGCGGCGCCGTTCTTCCCTCTGCATCTCCCTCCCTCTCGCTTCTCTTCTCTGCAACCACCCGAGCACCGCCACCACTACCTCGCCGTCGCCGCAACTGCTTGGCCACCCGTGAGCCACCCTGGGAGGTGGAGAAGAACCACCCCACCTCCCTCTTACTCCTCGACAGCGAACACCAGCCGGAGGAGCACGGGGTCGTCTGCATCTTCCTCGTTTCCAGTACGGGCGCCGCCGAAATTCTTCGAATTCCCGTCGCCACGGTCCTCCTCGACCTCGATCAAGTACTGCAAACTCCCCCCGGTACTACTCCAGATCGATTCCCACTGTTTTCCCGGATGTTTGTCTGCTGTGGACATGTTGCTCATCGGGTTCACCTTCCTGTCCGCCATGAACCTGTTGCAGAGAAGCCCCGATGACGTCTGTTGCTCATCCGTGCACCACGCCAGGATGGGCTCGTCGCTCCACCCCATCCCAGCACCCAACTGAGTCACGTGCCGCGCCGTTTTGGTTCACCCATGACCTGATCGAGACGCCACCGGAGCGCCTCTGAAGATCGTCGCCGTCAGGTGCGTTCTGTCCGGCTATCCTTGTCAGTTTCGTCAGTTAACTTACAGAAGCAACTACAAAAACCAACGCGCCTATACCTGAACACAACAGCAGTAGCAGCGCATTGGTCCCGTTCCTTGCGCGCGGTGGGGAGACCCAGGATCGATCCCTCCCGGCCGCAAAATGCCCCATCTTTTTCCTTTGCTTCGCGCGCAGCCAGGCCCACTGGTCAGCGACCCCTGTTGCCACCTAGCTGCGCACACACGCCCACGTGGCCGCCACAGGGGCACGGGCCCGCACTGCATAGGCCCAGGCTAGGGTGCCCTCGGTGAAAAACGCCCCAGGGGCCCATCTGCAACTCCTTTTCCTTCTTTTTAGGTCCCTGTTATTACAGTTTGGTCCCTAATTTCAAAATGATAATAACTTTTATTTCCTAAATTCAAATAATGTAAATAAAATATGTTTTCTGCCCCAAATTTAATACTCTATCTGATTACATCATTTGTTTTCTGTTTTGCACATTTCAAATTGTTTCAAATTTCAAATTCAAACAATTCATTTAAAATTTGATTAATTGCATAACTATTTCAAACTTAATAAAAATCACACAAATAAAATATGTTTTCCATGCCATTTTGAACCACCTTTTCAAATATATATTTTGTTTCATGTTTTGGATAATTAAAATTGCTTGCATAATTTAAACCTTGTTTAAATCATTTAAATTTGCTAAATTCATAACTTGCTCAAATTAAATTATTTTTGAACTTATACAATATGTTTTTAAACCAGAAAAACATAACCTTTTAAAATATGAATTTGAATTTATGTTTTGAACAAATAAAATTCAAATAATATTCAAACTTGAATTAAATTCAATTCAAACTTGTTTAATCTTGTTTAATTCATAATTAAATCATTGTAATTCCTTTTTCAATAATTGAAACATGTAATCCACCCAAAATTTTGTGTTCTAATCAAATATGAACTTTGTTATCTGTTTTAAACAATCAAACTTGATGAAAATAACAAATGCTTGTGTGACACCTTTAAGTAACCAAAATTCCAAAACTTAATAAGTGAATTTCAAAATGGGTAAACCTTTTTTCCAATTGGTTCTATTGTTGTTATTTTGTTGTTTTCCTCATCCATGCATCATACTAAACCACTTTCACCTGTTGGTTAGTTGTAAAACAATTGTTTCAACCATAATTCATGGGCTTTTCATATGCAACTCAAATTGCATATGGGTCCATTTAAACATGTTATCATGTCAACTAGTTTATTTCTATGCATCCATTAAATTGTCATGCATCCATATCTTGATCATGCTGGATCTTTTTGCCGTAGTAGTAATTGTTGCATCCGGTGTTTGTTCGAGGTTCATTGCTTCTTCCCGGATAGGACGTTGAGATGATGTGAGCAACGACAAGTTCTGTGGATGTACCTCTACTTGCTGGATCTCAGGCAAGTATACTCACTTGCTGCCAAATGGCTGCCTTTCATCACTTGTTACCGATTCTTTCCGTTGTTCTTATTCTAGCCTGTTGATACGATGCTTGTGCCTCGATCCTATTATATGTTTACCTTGCAGCCATGATATAGCCTTTCCTTCCACTTCCTATTAACTATTGCTTGTTTACCCTGTTGGCCCTCGTGTCGTAGTTGCATGCTTAGTGTTGTTTGCGCTCTAGTCCTGTTGTCCTTTTGTTTTATCACCTGTTTAGTTGATAACTAGGTTTCAATTCAATCAACAACCTGTTAATGTTTTGGGAAATAATAATTTGATGATAAGGCACCGGCAGGAGGCCCGGCGTGGTTTTGAGGCCTGCTAGTGTCGACCCTAATAGGAAAAGGGTCTTGTCTACTGATCCATGATGAGCGCACTAACCGCATGTGGGAAGCGTGTATGGGCGCCCCCCTCAATTTGATTAGATTCGCATCTCGTCCAAATCGCCTCATTTAGTTCGGGTTTTCCATTTGCCGCATGCATGTTCTTGCGAACCCTTGGTACCCGGGTGGAACTTTTGTAGTCGGCATTTAGGGAGACACGTTCTTAGAGTGCTATGAGGGTCCCCTTTTCTTCGTGGGGCTTGATTAGCCGTGCGCTCACTGCACGGGGTTCTTTGGGCTTGATGCGAAGAAGAGTTGAGTTGTGTTGAGTGCCTCGCTTGGTGGAAGTGCATTTCCTATCTAGTGGGGTATTCTTACGTGTACGGCCAAATTGGTGCACCCCTGCAGGGTAAATCTTCTCGAGAAGCCGTGTTTTGCGCGGTTATGGTTAACTTGGTGAAGGTACTGGCTAACAAGTACTCAGAACAACTTACACCTAACTAATGATAACTTGACTAGTAAGTAGTCCTATTGACAAAACAACTTGATCCATCCTTAATCCAACAGTGTGAGTTATCCTTGGGTTGCTTCCTTAGTAGGGGGTGACATTGGATGGGTATTGTTTGGTGAGTAGTTGTAGTTGGTTACGATACGCTATCTTATCCCCTCTTTTAGCCGGATGTTGTAGTGAGTCTCTGTAGTTGGTTAGTGCAGCCCGCTGCCGCTTATTTGCAATAATCCCTTCCTTTCCATTGAACCCAAAGTATTTGTATCTTGTGATGACTGGCTACGCCGGTATCTTGTGAGTATGGTTTAACCACTTGCCAGTACTTAACCGTACTGACCCACGAATCCTTTTTCGTGGCTGCATATTCAACATTGCAGTCAACAGGTTTGAAGTCTGACGACGTTAGCTTGGGAATCCCTCCGGCTTGGCCTGGGCAGGGATTGGACGCTCTCGGTTATTTTCAGGACTCTTAGTCCAATTTGTATCTTGTCCGTAGACGGACGATATGTTGTTTCTTCCGCTGTTATTTGGATCTTTGTATTGTATCAGTTGTATCCCTGACTCGTTTGAGTCATCGTGTATATATCTTTTCTGTTGTCGTTGTGGATTATTCGTGAACTGTTGTAATGTTATCACAAGTGGCAACCTGGAATCGGTTATTATGTGGATTTTGGCGGGAATGCTGAACTCTGCATAGTGCCCGATATCGGGGCGTCACAAATGGTATCAGAGCCTTGGTTCCGATTCCCGAGATTGTTTCGATACGAATGGTTATCGAAGCAACGGGTCCGCAAAGCCTGTAGGTTAACCTCGCTAACGGTAGTTGTTTCTAGAGTGTCAAAAACTATTTCTGCTAAACTATTTTGGAAACATCTCAATAGGATTCTTGTTTTCTCCTTATCCCTATTCTATTTCCCCTCCCATCTTATTTGTTTTGGAGTCTTTCCCCCTTGTCTATCTTTCAAAGTGTTAGGATCCTACGTGGGTTGGACGTTTTCTGAGCCTTTAACCTAATAGGTTCAATGATCGGAAGATTCCTGGTGGAAGAACATCGTCATCAGCCCGAGCAAGATTCCCTTGTTAGTGGTGTCGAGAAACCCTTGTTAGTGGTGTCGAGGAGAATCAGCTGGAACCATGAAGAATCGATAGTTGAACTTCTTTCCCCTCCCGGGTTAGCAGGTGGATTGCGAGGGCGCAATCCCTTGTTAGTGGTGTCGTCTGTAACACCTGGGGTGTTCCCCCTTAGTAGAATTGGTTGTTTTTCTTTTTGCATTGCATCACATGCATCATGTGCATTGCACCATGTTTTCACCACAACTGAAAAAATTCAAAAACAATTAAAACTTTCACACATGTCTAAAATTCCAATTGAAAGTTGCAAAGTAAACCACTCAATTGTTTTTCAAAAAGTTTGAAGTTGAATCTATTTAAATTGCCTGCTAAATAAAAATTTCCCTTTTGTTAAAAACCCTAATGGAAAATTAAATTTCAAATCAATTCCTTCTTAATGGGCATGTTTCCAATTGTGGTTTAAACATTAAATTCTTGCAAACAATTAAATTCCCTAATGTTTTCATAATTGTTTGAGCTTATTAAATAAAACTTGTTTATTCCCAAAAATTCCAAATCAAACTAATATTTGAAAATCAAACTAACCATTTAAAATCAAACTAATATTTCAAATTTTGAAATCAATACTAACCTTGCTTTTACTCACTGTTTTGCAATTAATAAAATTTAATTATAAAATAAAAAAAAACCCCAAACCCTATTTCTATCTCTCTCTCCCTTTCATCCTTTACAGAAAAAGGAGAGAGGCAGCCAGCCCATCTTTTTTTCCCTCAGCCCACTACCCAAATTCCACAGCCTTCTCCACTTACCCCCCTCCCAGCCCACCTTGGTCATCGTTTTCGTACGGATGCAGAGAAGAACAGCTGCTGTCGCTGTCCTTCCCCTCCAGCCACATGATCCTCCTCCCCCCTCCCGATTCGCGGCCGTACCGAGCTCAAGCCCCATAAAACCTCCCCCCCCACTGCTTGCCCTAGCCTAGCCCCCCTACCCTCTCGCCCCGCCGCGGCGCCGTTCTTCCCTCTGCATCTCCCTCCCTCTCGCTTCTCTTCTCTGCAACCACCCGAGCACCGCCACCACTGCCTCGCCGTCGCCGCAACTGCTTGGCCCCCCGTGAGCCACCCTGGGAGGTGGAGAAGAACCACCCCACCTCCCTCTTACTCCTCGACCGCGAACACCAGCCGGAGGAGCACGGGGTCGTATGCATCTTCCTCGTTTCCAGTACGGGCGCCGCCGAAATTCTTCGAATTTCTGTCGCCACGGTCCTCCTCGACCTCGATCAAGTACTGCAAACTCCCCCCGGTACTACTCCAGCTCGATTCCCACTGTTTTCCCGGATGTTTGTCTGCTGTGGACATGTTGCTCATCGGGTTCACCTTCCTGTCCGCCATGAACCTGTTGCAGAGAAGCCCCGATGACGTCTGTTGCTCATCCGTGCACCACGCCAGGATGGGCTCGTCGCTCCTCCCCATCCCAGCACCCAACTGAGTCACGTGCCGCGCCGTTTTGGTTCACCCATGACCTGATCGAGACGCCACCGGAGCGCCTCTGAAGATCGTCGCCGTCAGGTGCGTTCTGTCCGGCTATCCTTGTCAGTTTCGTCAGTTAACTTACAGAAGCAACTACAAAAACCAACGCGCCTATACCTGAACACAACAGCAGCAGCAGCGCATTGGTCCCGTTCCTTGCGCGCGGTGGGGAGACCCAGGATCGATCCCTCCCGGCCGCAAAATGCCCCATCTTTTTCCTTTGCTTCGCGCGCAGCCAGGCCCACTGGTCAGCGACCCCTGTTGCCACCTAGCTGCGCACACACGCCCACGTGGCCGCCACAGGGGCACGGGCCCGCACTGCATAGGCCCAGGCTAGGGTGCCCTCGGTGAAAAACGCCCCAGGGGCCCATCTGCAACTCCTTTTCCTTCTTTTTAGGTCCCTGTTATTACAGTTTGGTCCCTAATTTCAAAATGATAATAACTTTTATTTCCTAAATTCAAATAATGTAAATAAAATATGTTTTCTGCCCCAAATTTAATATTCTATCTGATTACATTATTTGTTTTCTGTTTTGCACATTTCAAATTGTTTCAAATTTCAAATTCAAAAAATTCATTTAAAATTTGATTAATTGCATAACTATTTCAAACTTAATTCAAATCACACAAATAAAATATGTTTTCCATGCCATTTTGAACCACCTTTTCAAATATAAATTTTGTTTCATGTTTTGGATAATTAAAATTGCTTGAATAATTTAAACCTTGTTTAAATCATTTAAATTTGCTAAATTCATAACTTGCTCAAATTAAATTATTTTTGAACTTATACAATATGTTTTCAAACCAGAAAAACATAACCTTTTAAAATATGAATTTGAATTTATGTTTTGAACAAATAAAATTCAAATAATATTCAAACTTGAATTAAATTCAATTAAAACTTGTTTAATCTTGTTTAATTCATAATTAAATCATTGTAATTCCTTTTTCAATAATTGAAACATGTAATCCACCCAAAATTTTGTGTTCTAATCAAATATGAACTTTGTTATCTGTTTTGAACAATCAAACTTGATGAAAATAACAAATGCTTGTGTGACACCTTTAAGTAACCAAAATTCCAAAACTTAATAAGTGAATTTCAAAATGGGTAAACCTTTTTTCCAATTGGTTCTATTGTTGTTATTTTGTTGTTTTCCTCATCCATGCATCATACTAAACCACTTTCACCTGTTGGTTAGTTGTAAAACAATTGTTTCAACCATAATTCATGGGCTTTTCATATGCAACTCAAATTGCATATGGGTCCATTTAAACATGTTATCATGTCAACTAGTTTATTTCTATGCATCCATTAAATTGTCATGCATCCATATCTTGATCATGCTGGATCTTTTTGCCGTAGTAGTAATTGTTGCATCCGGTGTTTGTTCGAGGTTCATTGCTTCTTCCCGGATAGGACGTTGAGATGATGTGAGCAACGACAAGTTCTGTGGATGTACCTCTACTTGCTGGATCTCAGGCAAGTATACTCACTTGCTGCCAAATGGCTGCCTTTCATCACTTGTTACCGATTCTTTCCGTTGTTCTTATTCTAGCCTATTGATACGATGCTTGTGTCTCGATCCTATTATATGTTTACCTTGCAGCCATGATATAGCCTTTCCTTCCATGTTTTATCACCTGTTTAGTTGATAGCTAGGTTTCAATTCAATCAACAACCTGTTAATGTTTTGGGTTATAATAATTTGATGATAAGGCACCGGCAGGAGGCCCGGCGTGGTTTTGAGGCCTGCTAGTGTCGACCCTAATAGGAAAAGGGTCTTGTCTACTGATCCATGATGAGCGCACTAACCGCATGTGGGAAGCGTGTATGGGCGCCCCCCTCAATTTGATTCGATTCGCATCTCGTCCAAATCGCCTCATTTAGTTCGGGTTTTCCATTTGTCGCATGCATGTTCTTGCGAACCCTTGGTACCCGGGTGGAACTTTTGTAGTCGGCATTTAGGGAGACACGTTCTTAGAGTGCTATGAGGGTCCCCTTTTCTTCGTGGGGCTTGATTAGCCGTGCGCTCACTGCACGGGGTTCTTTGGGCTTGATGCGAAGAAGAGTTGAGTTCTGTTGAGTGCCTCGCTTGGTGGAAGTGCATTTCCTATCTAGCGGGGTATTCTTACGTGTACGGCCAAATTGGTGCACCCCTGCAGGGTAAATCTTCTCGAGAAGCCGTGTTTTCCGCGGTTATGGTTAACTTGGTGAAGGTACTGGCTAACAAGTACTCAGAACAACTTACACCTAACTAATGATAACTTGACTAGTAAGTAGTCCTATTGACAAAACAACTTGATCCATCCTTAATCCAACAGTGTGAGTTATCCTTGGGTTGCTTCCTTAGTAGGGGGTGACATTGGATGGGTATTGTTTGGTGAGTAGTTGTAGTTGGTTACGATACGCTATCTTATCCCCTCTTTTAGCCGGATGTTGTAGTGAGTCTCTGTAGTTGGTTAGTGCAGCCCGTTGCCGCTTATTTGCAATAATCCCTTCCTTTCCATTGAACCCAAAGTATTTGTATCTTGTGATGACTGGCTACGCCGGTATCTTGTGAGTATGGTTTATCCACTTGCCAGTACTTAACCGTACTGACCCACGAATCCTTTTTCGTGGCTGCATATTCAACATTGCAGTCAACAGGTTTGAATTCTGACGACGTTAGCTTGGGAATCCCTCCGGCTTGGCCTGGGCAGGGATTGGACGCTCTCGGTTATCTTCAGGACTCTTAGTCCAATTTGTATCTTGTCCGTAGATGGACGATATGTTGTTTCTTCCGCTGTTATTTGGATCTTTGTATTGTATCAGTTGTATCCCTGACTCGTTTGAGTCATCGTGTATATATCTTTTCTGTTGTCGTTGTGGATTATTCGTGAACTGTTGTAATGTTATCACAAGTGGCAACCTGGAATCGGTTATTATGTGGATTTTGGCGGGAATGCTGAACTCTGCATAGTGCCCGATATCGGGGCGTCACAAATGGTATCAGAGCCTTGGTTCCGATTCCCGAGATTGTTTCGATACGAATGTTTATCGAAGCAACGGGTCCGCAAAGCCTGTAGGTTAACCTCGCTAACGGTAGTTGTTTCTAGAGTGTCAAAAACTATTTCTGCTAAACTATTTTGGAAACATCTCAATAGGATTCTTGTTTTCTCCTTATCCCTATTCTATTTCCCCTCCCATCTTATTTGTTTTGGAGTCTTCCCCCCTTGTCTATCTTTCAAAGTGTTAGGATCCGACGTGGGTTGGACGTTTTCTGAGCCTTTAGCCTAATAGGTTCAATCATCGGAAGATTCCTGGTGGAAGAACATCGTCATCAGCCCGAGCAAGATTCCCTTGTTAGTGGTGTCGAGAAACCCTTGTTAGTGGTGTCGAGGAGAATCAGCTGGAAGCATGAAGAATCGATAGTTGAACTTCTTTCCCCTCCCGGGTTAGCAGGTGGATTGCGAGGGCGCAATCCCTTGTTAGTGGTGTCGTCTGTAACACCTGGGGTGTTCCCCCTTAGTAGAATTGGTTGTTTTTCTTTTTGCATTGCATCACATGCATCATGTGCATTGCACCATGTTTTCACCACAACTGAAAAAATTCAAAAACAATTAAAACTTTCACACATGTCTAAAATTCCAATTGAAAGTTGCAAAGTAAACCACTCAATTGTTTTTCAAAAAGTTTGAAGTTGAATCTATTTAAATTGCCTGCTAAATAAAAATTTCCCTTTTGTTAAAAACCCTAATGGCAAATTAAATTTCAAATCAATTCCTTCTTAATGGGCATGTTTCCAATTGTGTTGTATTCCATGCCATTTTGAACCACCTTTTCAAATATAAATTTTGTTTCATGTTTTGGTAATTAAAATTGCTTGAATAATTTAAACCTTGTTTAAATCATTTAAATTTGCTAAATTCATAACTTGCTCAAATTAAATTATTTTTGAACTTATACAATATGTTTTCAAACCAGAAAAACATAACCTTTTAAAATATGAATTTGAATTTATGTTTTGAACAAATAAAATTCAAATAATATTCAAACTTGAATTAAATTCAATTAAAACTTGTTTAATCTTGTTTAATTCATAATTAAATCATTGTAATTCCTTTTTCAATAATTGAAACATGTAATCCACCCAAAATTTTGTGTTCTAATCAAATATGAACTTTGTTATCTGTTTTGAACAATCAAACTTGATGAAAATAACAAATGCTTGTGTGACACCTTTAAGTAACCAAAATTCCAAAACTTAATAAGTGAATTTCAAAATGGGTAAACCTTTTTTCCAATTGGTTCTATTGTTGTTATTTTGTTGTTTTCCTCATCCATGCATCATACTAAACCACTTTCACCTGTTGGTTAGTTGTAAAACAATTGTTTCAACTATAATTCATGGGCTTTTCATATGCAACTCAAATTGCATATGGGTCCATTTAAACATGTTATCATGTCAACTAGTTTATTTCTATGCATCCATTAAATTGTCATGCATCCATATCTTGATCATGCTGGATCTTTTTGCCGTAGTAGTAATTGTTGCATCCGGTGTTTGTTCGAGGTTCATTGCTTCTTCCCGGATAGGACGTTGAGATGATGTGAGCAACGACAAGTTCTGTGGATGTACCTCTACTTGCTGGATCTCAGGCAAGTATACTCACTTGCTGCCAAATGGATGCCTTTCATCACTTGTTACCGATTCTTTCCGTTGTTCTTATTCTAGCCTGTTGATACGATGCTTGTGTCTCGATCCTATTATATGTTTACCTTGCAGCCATGATATAGCCTTTCCTTCCACTTCTTATTAATTGTTGCTTGTTTACCCTGTTGGCCCTCGTGTCGTAGTTGCATGCTTAGTGTTGTTTGCGCTCTAGTCCTGTTGTCCTTTTGTTTTATCACCTGTTTAGTTGATAGATGGGTTTCAATTCAATCAACAACCTGTTAATGTTTTGGGTTATAATAATTTGATGATAAGGCACCGGCAGGAGGCCCGGCGTGGTTTTGAGGCCTGCTAGTGTCGACCCTAATAGGAAAAGGGTCTTGTCTACTGATCCATGATGAGCGCACTAACCGCATGTGGGAAGCGTGTATGGGCGCCCCCCCTCAATTTGATTCGATTCGCATCTCGTCCAAATCGCCTCATTTAGTTCGGGTTTTCCATTTGTCGCATGCATGTTCTTGGGAACCCTTGGTACCCGGGTGGAACTTTTGTAGTCGGCATTTAGGGAGACACGTTCTTAGAGTGCTATGAGGGTCCCCTTTTCTTCGTGGGGCTTGATTAGCCGTGCGCTCACTGCACGGGGTTCTTTGGGCTTGATGCGAAGAAGAGTTGAGTTCTGTTGAGTGCCTCGCTTGGTGGAAGTGCATTTCCTATCTAGCGGGGTATTCTTACGTGTACGGCCAAATTGGTGCACCCCTGCAGGGTAAATCTTCTCGAGAAGCCGTGTTTTCCGCGGTTATGGTTAACTTGGTGAAGGTACTGGCTAACAAGTACTCAGAACAACTTACACCTAACTAATGATAACTTGACTAGTAAGTAGTCCTATTGACAAAACAACTTGATCCATCCTTAATCCAACAGTGTGAGTTATCCTTGGGTTGCTTCCTTAGTAGGGGGTGACATTGGATGGGTATTGTTTGGTGAGTAGTTGTAGTTGGTTACGATACGCTATCTTATCCCCTCTTTTAGCCGGATGTTGTAGTGAGTCTCTGTAGTTGGTTAGTGCAGCCCGCTGCCGCTTATTTGCAATAATCCCTTCCTTTCCATTGAACCCAAAGTATTTGTATCTTGTGATGACTGGCTACGCCGGTATCTTGTGAGTATGGTTTATCCACTTGCCAGTACTTAACCGTACTGACCCACGAATCCTTTTTCGTGGCTGCATATTCAACATTGCAGTCAACAGGTTTGAAGTCCGACGACGTTAGCTTGGGAATCCCTCCGGCTTGGCCTGGGAAGGGATTGGACGCTCTCGGTTATCTTCAGGACTCTTAGTCCAATTTGTATCTTGTCCGTAGACGGACGATATGTTGTTTCTTCCGCTGTTATTTGGATCTTTGTATTGTATCAGTTGTATCCCTGACTCGTTTGAGTCATCGTGTATATATCTTTTCTGTTGTCGTTGTGGATTATTCGTGAACTGTTGTAATGTTATCACAAGTGGCAACCTGGAATCGGTTATTATGTGGATTTTGGCCGGAATGCTGAAATCTGCATAGTGCCCGATATCGGGGCGTCACAAGTACCACCATCGTTGTTATTGTTCTGGTTGGCATTGTTGCGGTTGTTGTTGCGGGTGCAATATTTGTTGTTGCGATTGTTGTTGAAGTTGTGGTTGTTGTTGTTGTTGGCTCCATGCGCCACTTGGTTCACGTTCTCCCTTCTCTGGTTCTCGGTGGGCCTGGGGTAGCTGCCCGAATAGGCTGCACATTGGCACCCGAGAGCGGAAGAGGAGGAGGAGGCAGCTGACCGAAAGCGTCACTCTTGATCCTGTCCCACCAGCTGCACTGCCGGGTAGTGTGATTGGCTGGCCTACTCGGATGCCGAGTATGGAAGCTACACGGTCCATCCTTCATGTTATCAAAGATGAACCTTGCAGGATCTCCGGATTCCTGGGAGGCACTGTTCTGCTGGGGAGCATTGTACTGCTTCTTGAAGTTCTGGCCCTGAGTCTGGTTTTGCCCGTATTGGTCTCCAGCAGTTTTTTGCCTTTGGCTGCTCCCTGCAACACCTTGATCTTGAGCAACAGCAGCTATGTGGTCAGACCCGTAGCGGATATCCGGACGGTCTTCTCTTCTCTTGTTGCGGAAGTCCTGGCAGTCATGACGCCGGGATCCGTCATGGTGCTTCCTCTTGGGCTCGAAGGAATCAAGCAGAGGCTAAGTAGGGTCACCGAGAGCATACATATCAGCAATCTTGATCGTCTCGGCGAGCGTACTCGGAATCTCCCTCTGTAGCTTCTGTCACAGCATGCTGCCATGCCGGCAACCTTGCGCAAACCACGCGATGGCCTATGGCTCATTCACACCCTCACAGGTATTCCTCAGAGTGCTCCACCGAGTAAGGTACTCGCGGTCAGTTTCCTCTTCTCTTTGCTTGCACGCCGAGAGATGTTGCGGCCGGTTTGGCCTCTTGTAAGTGCTGGTGAAGTTGCTGATGAAGGCTTCCGAGAAGTCAAGCCATCAGTTGATACTGTCTTTTGGCAGGTTATTGAGCCAGATCCGGGCAGGACCCTCCAGCATCTGGGGCACATACCGAACAACCCATCTCCTGTTGCCACCTGCAACGTACACGGCAGTCACATAATCATTCAGCCAATCCTCTGGCTTGGTGCTTCCATCATAGGTCTTGGTCCCTCTAGCAAGCTGGAACTTGGACACGGGTGGCTCTCCCATGATCCTAGGACCAAAACAGCCTGGCCCTGGTGGGCCCTTTTCTTCTATCTCCTCAGATCGGTAGAGCCGGTCCAGCTTGTACCTTGCGTCACTTGGTTCCAGAATTCTTCCTCCCAACCGGGTTGCGAGATCTCTTGGGTCGGCGTACCCGGCTCGCTCCATTGCCGAGTAGCCGTCGTTGTAGCGGTCTTGGAGTGCATGTCCGGGTTGAGAAACCGGATTGGCCATAGCAGCAACCATATTCGGCTGAGCAACATGTTGGACAGGGTTAGCAACATGCTGCCGAGGTGGGCCATCTCGGTTTCCTCCTTGCCCGTCTTGATGAACTCTGGCGGCCTGATGGCCAGTACCTGCAGCGTTGTGTTTTTGGCCTGGCTGCCGCTCTACAGCGTGCTTTTTTCCGGCTACAGCCGGGTCGTACACCTGCATCTGTGTGTTCTTTCCAGAGTTTACACTCTGGGCCCTCTCCCCGCCGGGAAGTGGCGATGAGGCCTGGTCCACGCATCTTGCCCCATGCGAGTGAACAACATGAGACGCACCGTCACCTGGATTGGCCTGCCGAAAAGCCTCATTCTTCCTACCCGCTTCTAGAACGAGCTCATTTAGTCGCTCCTGCTGTCTAACGCGGGCCTCGCTAGTGAGATGCGGCAACTCTGCAGCAACAGCCTCTGCAGCCCTAAGTGTTTTTGCAGGAGAACTATATTTCGGCCTACCAGCTGTGTTTTGACTGGCAGACCTGCTAGCAGCTCTACCATCTCTAGCTAGCTCAGCACCTAGATTGCGGCGAATGGTTCCTATCTTGCTAGGATTTCTAGAAATAGGAGTAAATCCATGCGCTCTATTGTACTCATTTTGATCGAAGTCAAGCTCAAGCCTAACCTTCTGCAGCTCCTGGGCCTCCTGCAGCAAAGCGAGTCGCTGCTGCTCGAGCTACGCCCTCACCACAGCCGTATCAGCGTCCATGGCGATTGGCATGCCGAGATGCTCGACACCAGCGCGAGCAGCCGGTATCACCGTTGACGTGGAAGGGTCCACGTAGCCCGGCATGTTCCGGAGCATGTCGTAGGGCTTGTGGCCCCTGTTAGCAGCCGGCTCCTCGATGACTTTAGGCGCAGTGGCCGCGCCTTTCCCGGCATCGATAGTCGGGCCCGTCATCATCACCTCCACGCTGCCCACAGAGCAGCCAGCCGGCTTCCCGCGAACAACGAGAACAGCAGGGGGATCCTCAGCAACGAGCACCACCTCGGGGTACTCGCAGATGACGGTGGTGGCGACGTACACCAGATGCGCGCCTAAGGAAAGGACGAAGCCGCCTGCAGGCAAGGGCCTGCCGCCGAAATCACCGACGTTGTCGCTGACGGAGTCGAAGGAGCCGAATCTGTGGACAAGGCCACAAACCATGCGCTCCCTCGACGGAGAAACCAGTCTCGTCCGAATATGCACCCTAGCCAGCGCCGCTGGTGGCCCCACGGTGGGCGCCAACTGTCGTGGTGAGGTAAAGACAGATGTCATAGGGTGGCTAAAGCTTGGGGCCGATGGACACTGTAGGTATCCGGGGAGGGATCGCACGTCGAGTAGACGCGCTCAGGAACACTGCAAACACTAAGATCTAGCCAGGTTCGGGGCCCTCGTGTGGAGGTAACACCCCTACTCCTGCCTACCTCTCTGTATATAGCTCCACCGAGTACAGAAGTTACACACTCTCAATATGCCTCTCTCTACCGAGTAGTCAGCTCCTAGCTCTCTCTACTGTTTCTCTCTGTGTGCTGCTAGCTCTGGCAATAAATGCGCGTGGATCCAACGTCCCTCGCGCAGGAGGGGGCTGGCCACCTTATATACTGGTGGCCAGTGTGTAAACTACACATAAAAGGTACACGATATGACAACACCACTGTGCAAACGTCGCACGCCTCCGTGTTCCCGCTGACTCCATGCCGAAAGTCGCCGCGCCGTCCGACTGACAGGTCTTGTCCACCCTGTCAGCCCCTTAGGGTAGGTCACTGACATGTCCGGTCCCCCTTGTTAGTGACATGACTTGACAGGCGCCTACCCACACTGTACCCATACCTCAGCGCGGATAACCATGCTCCTAGTAAGTTGAACCGCACGCCTGTACGGCTGCGGGATACGCGGGATCTCCCACAACGGCTCCATTGACTTTGTGCCCGAGTAGAATAGCTTCACATCTACTCGGATTACCTGAGTTCTACCCGGTCGATCTAGAACCTCATTTGTTATCTTCTCCTGGCCTTCAGTACTTATCACCGAGTAGTGTCTACCGGATACCGGATACCCGAGTAGCCGCCTACCCGGCAAACCGTACTTTGATCACTGTTTTACCATCACTCCTACCCCTACTCGGGTGTAGCCCCCCGACAGATCATCTAAAATAATAGATACGTTTGAGACGTATCAGCAACCAAAGAGGCTACAACGGTCTCGTAGCTATGGGCAAGTTTAACTATGGGCAGTGGCGGACCCAGGAATTTAAGTTTGCCGGGGCGAACAATTTAGGACATTATTTAACCTCTCTAAAAAAAGGACATTATTTAACACAAATGCAAGTGTGTATGCAACACAATAAATGGTCTCAAAATTTTTAGTTTTCATTGGATAATAGAACATGAACAATGATAAAAAAAACATGTTAAAAATACTAACAAGGTCTTTTGTATCTTTTGCGACAATATACTCTAACCAATCAAAACATTTATACCTGCTTGTTGAAATGGCCGCTGATCTTTTCCAAAATTTGTGCGAGGAAAAAAAATGAACAATCAAATCGCATGGACCTTGTGATCACGTCAGCTTCATTAAATACAATAGCTTTCGAAAGATCCTTTTTTTTTAAATTGTTCTGAAAGATCCTGCAACATTAAATTTGATAACAAAACGGAGTACTCCCCTTCTTATTTGGTCGCCACCTCTTTTAACTTCTTTTTCCAATTGACATGTGGTGGGCCGGTGGCTGCCGGCCGGCCCTTGGTCTGTTGAGGTTTTTTTTATTACGAGCAGTGCATGCAGGGCGGGGATTTTTGCCTGATCAAATCACGCCTTGCACATGCTTTGTTGTTGTGAGCCTGCGGGCCTGTTTCCTCTCAGTTAAGCCCATTTAGAGCACAGTCCAACTTGTCGTTTCTTTTTCTCCTACGGTCGTACCCTTTCGACACAACTTACACAAACACAAGAACGGCCATGGCGGACATAAAGCCGAGGTCAACTTGCTCTCATGCCGCGACGGAGATGAAGCAGGATAGCTTGCTCCACGTCGGGAGACCCGGGGCGACCGCCCCTCCTTGCCCCTACGGTGGGTCCGCCCCTGACTATAGGTTCATCATTAAAATCACGAAGCCCAATAACGGTCTCGTAGCTATGGCCAAGTTTAACATGGTTAAAGAATTCCTCAATATTGTTTCTCCCAATAACGAATACACTTCCTACTTTCAGATCTTTCATAGCATATTTGGAAGAATACATCTTAGCAAAACGGCAATAAAAACTAACACGAAGACGAAGACTAAATAAAAAGGAAAATAAAAGACTAGAAACTAGAGAACTATTTTTTGGGGGGTTTTTGATAAAGAGAAAACAAGACTAAGCAAAAGTAAACAAAGAAAGAGCAAAAAAAAGAAAGAAAGAGATTGTAAGTGTGAGACTCCCGTTTCAGCAAGATAGAAGTCATCGACAATGGCGCCAGAAAAGTACTTGATGCTGACGTAATCACACACTCGTTGGGAGACCCCAACCGGAAGGTATGATGTTGTCTGGTGTAAATTTTCCCCTAGTATGAAACCAGAGTTTATCGAACCAGTAGGATTTCGTAGTCTTGGTTACTTGTATCAACGGCGCCGGAAAAAGTATTGGTGTGATGTTGACGAAGCGTTGAACCTGCACACAAGCACAAACTCTCTCTTGCCCCGACTTTTCGGAAGGTTGTCAATCTTCCGGTCTTGCTGAAAACATGAGAATTAAACGTATATAGTCTTGGAAGATGATAAAAGTAAAAAATGGAACAGCGAGGAAAAATGATTAAAAGTTCTTAAAAGAAGGTTTCAAATATGAGGAAAATAGGACCGCGAGCTATAAGTGCACTAGTGGTGTCTCTCAAACGAAAACAAACATGCTGGGTGAATAAATTACAACTGGGCAATCGATAAATCATGAACGTATAACAATACTATTATGACGAGATATAGTTCACGTGTTCTAACATTGTAGGCATTACATCAAGACATATGGACCACTATCCGGCATGCATTCATATCTAAAAGTCCACCTAAATAAAGTTATCTAGCAATTCCCTTAGTATTAAGTTGCAACAACGAAGTGATTGCTATGAGTGCAACAGACAAAGGCATTAAGAACAATACGTAATGTAAGTAGTTGTTATAATCTGTAGACAATAGCACCACTGTTTTCTCCCTAGTGGCAACAACACATCCTCCCCCCGGCACGTTTCTGTCACTCCAGCGCAGGCAACAAGGAGGCATGAACCCACTATCTAGCATATAAACCCTCTCTTGGAGGTGAAAACAACAACGTTGCCAAGGTAATCATAAACACCAGAGAGCATTGCAAGATAATTAGAACTCTCTACAAATATAAGTGAAGCATCTCAGATTGACATGAACAAAATAATCATAATCACATGGTTCATTGGATCCCAGCAAACACAACATGCATAACTACATAACGGTGGTCTCGATCATTTGAGGCAGCTCACGATACTCTAAAACATGGAGACATAGGGGAGAGAACAACCATCTAGCTATGCTATGGACCTATAGTCCCGAGATGAACTACTCGCGCATCTGTCCGGAGGCGATCATGGCGATGTAGAGGACTCCAGTGATGACCCCCCCCCCTCTCCGGCAGGGTGCCGGAGCAGAACTCTAGAAGTCCTTTATTGGACTTTCAAGGTGACGACGCCTCTCTCTATGTTTCGTGGGAAAAAAACTTTGTCCCCATGCTTTTTAGGTCTAAGGGCAATTTATGGGCGAAGAGGCGACTTGAGGCGGTGGCCAAGTCCCCCAGGGGCCCACCGGGCATGGCCAAGGGGGGCCACGCCTGGCACCCTCCTGGTGGCCCCTGGCACCCCTCTGTCTCTTCTTTGGACACCGTCTTTGTTCTAGGTAAAAAATGATCTCCGTGGATTTTCAGCCCTTTCCGAGAATATTTCCTTAAGAACTTTTCTAAAATAGAAAAAAGCAGAAAACTGCAACTGGTCTGGGGCATCTTGTTAATAGGCTAGTCTGTGAAATCATCCAGAAAACGAAGGAAAACGGAAGAAAACATTTGGAAAATAAAAGGTATTGGGTAGAAAATAAGCATGAAGCATAAAAAATTATAGATACGTTTGCAAAGTATCACGTCTTAGTCCAAATTATGTCTCTATTTTCCTATCTTACGAAATGTTGTAGGTATGAATGATTAAAACTCTCAATTTTGGTAAAAATATAATTATCTATGGATGCATATGTCCAACTATATATTTGTTTAAAATACGAATCCACCCTGTTTTCAATTTGAACAAGTGGTTCTACATATCTCCATTCTAATGTATAAGAGCATCTCCAACCGGCCACCCCCAAACCGGTCATGTATGTCCGGACGGACAGCCCGGGTACGACCCAGGCCAAAAAATACCACCCAACCGGTCTCCCCGAAAACGGGCCAATCTATCCATGATGTCTGGCAAACCCCAAATCCAGCCCATCTGTGGGATGGGTTTGGGCAGCCCGGACATGCCGGGACAAGCCTAGACAACACATCCCCACACTTAGGTAGCCTAACCGGCACCGTCCACACGTAATGGACTCACCGGCGCGGTGCACGAACCCTATATTCATTCCTCTCCCATCATTTCGGTTCATTCTACTCCACCTCCTCTCCGATCCACAATGTCCAACTCCGCCGACAGATTCAACTATGACGACCACGAGGTGGAGAGCTCGCCGCCGCTGGTGGAGAAACTTGTGCTCTCGCGCCGTCTAAGACAACGGGGATCTAGCCCTTCGCCTTGGCATCTTCCTGTCGCTGGAGGACATCGGAGGGTCAAGCTTCCCCGTGTCCGGGTCCAGTGGTCAATGTAGCCCCTTATCTGCCTCGGAGGCGCTTAGATCCATGTCGCAGGGCCCTAATAGCCTCGGGCGGGAGGTCCGTACCATTCTTCCCTCCCTCCCGCGGCGGCGGGCTCCGACCTTGCCGGTACAAGCTCCGCCAGGCTGGAGGATGGTACCAAATGGAAGTTGGTTCATCTCCTCCGAGCCTGCCTACATAGGCGTCGGGGACCATAGGGTGTGCATTTCGGCAGGCGAGATGAATGGGCCGCATCGTCAAGGAGGCGGCCACCATCGCCGGGGCTGATTGCGCGCTCCCCCTATATATCATGCAGCAGTCGCTCACGTCTGTAAAGACGGGCGACTTTCGCCGCCGCCGCTGTAAGAATAAAGCGGCACTGGTGGCGGGCATTAAGCTCTCAAAGAAGAAGATGGAGAAGAAGAAGGAGCATGCCCACGCCGTCAGGTCCTACCCGGGTAGGTCAACGGCGACGGAAACTCCTCCGATAATGATCCGTATATGCCGTCTTCTCCGGGCACATTAAACCTGACACCTCCAGCGGCGATGGCAAGGGGATCCAATGTGAGCCTATATTTATATCTATGCTTTTATCCGTCTTTTGTTGTTATGAACTTGTGTCTACTGCCGTATGAACTGATGTCCGTCGTTTTGTCTATCTATTTTTATCAGTGATTATATCTATGTCTAGTGAACATCTATATTGTTCATGAATTGTGGGTGATTTAGGTTTTTATACATTTGGAGGTTCGGTTTGAGGAGTATGGTTGGAGCGAAAAATGGGGGTTGTCCGGACGTGTCTGCAACCAATTTGGGGCCCGGATATGGCTTACCCCGGTTGGAGATGCTCTAACCGATCATTATCTTCTCTGTTCTGAATTTGAAGAAAAATGGATATAAATTATACTATGTCTTCTTCAAAATATATAGTCTATTACTCCCTCTGTATCAAAGTACAAGTTATTTTAGCGTTTTTTAGACCAAGTTTTAAGACAAATTTATTGCGTAGATTCATGTGCATCTTACATTAAAACATGTCTAGCTACATATTATCTAGAAAATGCTAAGGCCTAGTTTGGCAACAAAGTTTTTGTAAAAGCGAAGTATTCAAATAATAAAGTATTTACCTGCCTGGCAAACAAATACTTCAGTTTTGGAAAAAGAGGTCCAGACCTCTTTTTTACATACTTCAAAATTAATACAGTTTCTTGCAATATTGAAGTATATAAAAACTCATTATTCGTTGGTGCCAAACAGGTTGAAGTATTTGATACTTTAGTATTTTTGGAAACTGAAGTATTCTCAAAATACTTCAAAAAAACTGAACTTCCAAACGGAGCCTAAATCATCTTATACTTCGATATAGAGAGTAGTCACAATCAAAATCGAAATTTATAAAGTTTAACTATACATAGAAAAAAAATGAATATTTATAAGCAGTATTGTTCGAAGCATCACAAAATATTTTCAATCATACATAGAGTTGGCATCGTTGCTTCTGTTTTTTCTTTACATACTCGGTTAAACTTTACAAAAGTACGGTAATACGGAGTGTATTTATTCTGATAAAACAATACTGTAGTAATATCCCTTCACAGTTCACACTTCACACTTCACACTCGGCAGAGACTATCGTCGTGTACATCCAGACAGAAGCAGCATCGCGATTACCGTCTCCTCTCCTCCCTCTCCCCCCAAACCCAAAACCCTCGCCGGCCTCATCCACCGGCGACGCCGAGGCAGGGACCAGGATGCCTCCGACGGCGCCGGATCTGATGGAAGACCTCGTCGAGGACATCCTTCTCCGCTTCCCGCCGGAAGACCCCGGGTGCCTCTTCCGCGCCGCCATCATCTGCAAGCGCTGGCGCGGCCTCCTCACCGGCCGCGCCTTCGCCCGCCGCTACTGCCAGTTCCACCGGGCGCCGCCCCTGCTGGGATTCTTCGAGAACCACCTCTTCGGCTGCCAGTTCACCGCCTTCTCGCCCCCTGCCTCCCCCGTGCCCCCGATCCACCCAGGACACCGCCGTCTGAACGCGCTCGACTCCCGCCACGGCCTTGTCCTCCTGGTGGTCGATGACTCACAGGCACTTCTCCTGGACCGCCTCGCCGTGTGGGACCCCCTCTGCCGCCGCCAGTGGGAGTTCCCCTTTCCGGAGCTAGCCGGGCCGTTGGGGTTCGGGGACCTCATGTACAGCGCAGCGGTGCTCTGCGCCGCCGACGGCTGCGACCACCTGAACTGCCGTGCTGGCGATGGCCACTTTCTCGTGGCCTTCCTGTGGAGCGAGGGAGAGGGCGGTTTCCATGCCTCCCTGTACTCCTAGGAGTTCCGTGCGTGGAGCCCTGTGACCTCTGTTGAGCACCCTGTGCGAGCCGACCGTGATGATTCTCCGATACGACTTGGCCAGCCAGGAACTGTCGATTATGGGCGGGCCAGCTGGGAGCCAGGCTAACTATAACCAGTATGTGCTCGTGGGGACGGGGGCAGACAACGGTGTGCTGGGATTCGCCAATGTGCAGGGGTCGAAGCTTTGCGTGTGGTCGATGGAGGCTAGTGCTAATGGAAGAACTGTGGCATGGGGGCAACAGAGAGTCGTCGAGCTCGAGAAGCTGCTCCCGCCACATGCCTTCTCAGCTGAGCTCTATCTAACCGGCTTTACTGAGGGAGTTGGGGTCATTGTCCTGACAAATGCTGGCACCTTTGCAATTGAGCTCAAGTCAGGCCGAGTCAAGGATGTACCTGGAAGAAATCCCTATTCCTTTCCATACAGCAGCTTCTACACCCCAGGTACTAATAGCCTAGTGGGAGTTTAAACCTGCACCAGATTTTATATTCTATGTATTTTCCATGTTTTAAATAGCGGGGCCAAAGCGGAGCTAAATGTGGCTATAGCGGAAAATTGTACATGTAATCATTTAGCGGCAACATGCTAAGAAAGCTATAGCGGGGCTAGCTATGCACGTCTATTTAAAACATTGGATTTTCCCTTTTTCAGATCAAGGTGGGGTAATTTTACCCAGGGCCGCCTTGGAAGTGGGCCCAGATGTGATGTTACAGCAGCCTAATATGGACGTGAGTGAAGAGAGGGAGGATGATTACGAGGAGGAGAGTGAATGGAAGGATGATGACGATGACGAGGAGTCAGGAGAGGATTTCGCGGATGACCTAGAGCAGGCGAATCTTATGTTTGACATGTGGTCCAAGGCCATTGTGGATGGGGACTTCGGCTTGGCATTAATGTGCGCCACCAGCACTCTTGAGTGCAGGTGAGAGATCCTTCCTTCCACTTGCCGCTCTTACTCTAAGCCTAACTCAAATGTGCATAAAAATGGACTGTTGAACGCAAACTTCCAATCCGTCCAGTTCCCTCGTGAAATTATGTTGGTCTTTTAGTTGCTTTGCGCTATGACTTGTGTAGGTTGGGAGGTTCTACAGATTACAGCAAGCTGGTTGGGTAGCAATAATTGAGACTTGACCTTCTTCTGCTATGATATGTGAATGGTGATGAGTATCAGGTCAAAGTGCATCTACTTGAAGGATAGATGTTTCCTCTAGTTGAGATTTGAGAAATGAGATATGTTTTTAGTCGTACTAGTTAATGAGGGTGCAGTTTATTTTTATGCTACTAGAAAAAAGTGTGGTTTATAATTTGTGTGCACACCAGTATTCATAGTTTTTACACACTCCAGACAGTCATTCAAAAAAAAAGGCAAATCAGAAGTTCACATAGTTCGCACCTTCTTGATGAAATAGTTGTGGAGTTATGCTTTTGTTGATCTCAGGTCAAACTATCTTTCATGGCCTTATGTCACAACCTCAACAGTCAATCAGTGATGCACTGACAAATTTTACACCATTGTTGTCACCCAGGTTTTCATGTCATGGGAAACTTTCTCCAAAATGTGCTTACACATACTATATATATGGATGTACTTTGCTATACAGTACTGGCATATGACACTGAAAGACATTTTTTTCTCTCTGTACATCTGTAGCTGATAATATCATACCGAATCCGATGTGCAACCTTGTATTTCTTCATCTGTTTATATCTGCTGATAAGTATAGTGTATATATAATAAACTGGTATTCTGTAATGTACTCTAGATGTGCAAATTAATGGTATTGCTTGGTCAAAGCTTTGAATGATTCTTTTTTATTTCGTTAACTGGTGTAATCGGGTACCATATTTTTTAATCGGCTGTTAGCCTTCTAGGATAATATATTTATTTTTCCATTCTTACTTGCACACGTGGAATGGGGATGATATACATTGATTTCTAAACCATTGGCTTTATTCGATTCTCTGGTAATTAGCTGTGAACCAATACTTGAACTGGCTACCTTTTACAAAATACAGATCTGTTCTTTTGTGCAATTACTATGTGTTCAGAAGTTATGAAAAATATGAATTGTTGTACCCTTACATTTCCATTAGAATCTTTTGAATTACTTTCCAATGCACCAGCACATTGATCAATGACGAAACATCGACGATCAGCTTATCCTAATCTGTGTCATGTTAATTATGCATCTAAGTGTTTTCTATCACTGAGATTTCTGTTTTTGTTTTCACGAATAGAAATACTGCAGCAAATTTTGTTCATGTGCATTTCCTCTTGTCATGGTAAATACCAATAAAACTGATTCGAGCAGAACTAAAATGACAAAAGCTGATTCTAATTTTCATCAGATTTTCATCCGGCCTGGAAATTGTTGCATATTGCGAGGACAATACTTGAGAGGTGCCCTGGCAGCAGTATGGAGAAAGTTAAAGTCTTCTCTGCTCTCGCTGATGTTAAAATCTTGTCTACTCTAGTAGAGAATCCATGCGATTAGGTAGTCTCTATTATCTTAGTTACTCCTGCATTTAATTGCTGAGTGGCCTCATTAATCATGATCCATTTTATTTGTAGAAGACAAAGACTACTCATCAGGTGTCTGCCTCAAAGCTTTAGCCATCTCGGAGCGTTTGATTGAGCCTGACAATTATTGGATTATCAAACTGTATCCTCCCTCTGTTGACAACACTATCAGTTGTCTGCCAAGTTAAAGTTATTAAAAGCATATTTGCAACCCATATTTTGTAGTGCTTGTGTCCTTCTGATATATGTTGGTTGTTCTTCCTTCGTTATTTCCTTAAATCCTTCCTAGAAATGTCAGCATATGTTTGATCTTTGAGTTTGTATCCAATATTGGAGATGCGGTCGCGTACTGTGCAAAGGCTATTTCATTATGTCAATCACGCATATCCAACCTGAAAAATGCATCCGCTTCTGCTGCTGAAGCAGGCCCAGAAAGATCTCCCCTCAATTATGAGATGGAGTTTCTTACTGGCTTGGCGTGCAAACTCGAAAAGAAGGTAAAGAAAGCTAGATTCTGTTCATTTTACCAACTAGTTTTCTTCATGAACCTTAACAGTGACATCTTCGAGTTGCTCCAACTCAGCTTGAACACCTGAAGCAAGCAAAGCCAACCCCAACTACAAAGGCAAGTGGTGAGCGGAATGTTGGCTTTGCTATACCAAGAGCTGCATCCTTGACTCCTTTTAGTAACCTGTTGGAACTTCTTAGCGTGCTTGATCCCGTCCTGCACAAAACAAGCTGCACGCCTATTTGGTCAGAGCTGCAAGATGCCTAGGAATTGCATGAGCCATTGACTCTTTCAGTGCTCCGGCTTGAGGTAGCTTGATCTGGTGAGTAGTTAATAAAGTATATGACCGTTCCTGGTGTTCGATATGGGCAACGTCTGTGCACTTCCAAAATGCAGTGACAGTTACCAGTGATTTCTGTTTGTTGTTACCCGTGTCTAGTGCCAGGATAAGGCTTTCTGTGCTGTTATCGTGATGAACAGTTTATATATGGTAAGCTACTAGTGCTTTGACCGTCTTGAAGTTTCAGTTTTGTATTTTCTTAGAAAAAGTTCCAATTCATGGATGTAGTTGGTGGTATAACATCTGCATTATCAAAGTTCCTTGTAAAAATAAGGCCATTTGCGAGCTATACAAAAAGGAGAATGAATGGCTGCATGCTAGTTCTTCAGGTTTGTCTATTTACGCATGGTATAGCATTTTGTAGGTTGATTTTGCCGAGTACTGATTCAAGGAGTACCAAGGCCATACGAAGGCACCCGGTCTGTCATTGTCGCGCACGCTGCTTTGCAATCACCGTGTCTGAAATCTCAGAGATATCAGCGATCCATTGATTGTTACATACAGCATTAGCCATGGTCCTGATGTTTTTACACCTAGTGCTAACAACCCTCGAATAGTTAGTGAATCCGCATAGCTGTGAACTGTGATGACCGCTTTAATTAGGACTAGCCTTCCAACCTTGCGATAAGTCCTCTCTGCCTGCCAGGTTTGCTATCGCAGCCTGCATTGGAGATCAGGAGCGCCACTGAAATGCAAAATATTTATGCGGCTTGCAGTCGGAGTGCAAGCTTGGATTTGGACTTGGGACAGAAGATTGGGACATAGGCTGCAGGATATAATATGCATGAGTGCTTTGTCTGCCTCGAGGAGGAAGACACAGCAAACCACATCCTGATCCAACCGCTTCAGCCAACGGTTGTTCCTCCTAGGGTGGTGGCTCAGCACTAGGACGCCCTACAGAAAGAGGAAATATTTTGACACTCTAGTCGCTCTTACCTGCTGGACTCTTCGGAAGCAGAGAAATGCTAGAGCTTTCAACAATGTCTGCTTGCAATAACCTGGATGATGACTTGATGAGCTATTCAGGAGAAATGTGGAGGACAGGAGGATCTAACACTCTGGATATCGAACCAACGTTTTCTTTACTACTACTCTTTTGTTGTGACGTAAAAAGGCAGGTGCTCTGTCCAACCCAGCTTGGGAATCATGCGGTGATCAACAAACTTTGCAATAGAATTACGGATGCAACCAGAAGATATAGCAGAAACAGAGTGGGTTTTTTGGTGGCTTTGGTACTAATTGTAGCATTGATAGAAAGAAAGCTTTGATTTCGACAGACTGAGGCTTCTGTGTCGCACAGCACAGAGTATTTAGCACAAAACCACCACATTGCAGCAAAATGTTCGGAAAACCACCACTTTAGTGTGAGATTGCAAAAAACCACCACTTTAGTACTAAGTTGTTTCAAATCGCACTAAAAACGGATTGATCACGAATTGACATGCAAACTGAGCAATGGGTCCCACCTGTCATCATCTTCCTCTCTTAGGCATTTTATCAAACACCTAGTACGCGCACGGCGCCGGCCAGAACGAACGCACGCGCGGCGCCGGCCAGCACGCACGCGCGGCGGCAGCGGCGCAGCACGCATGGCACGACGGCGCCAGCCAGCACGCACGGCACGCACGGCGAAGGCCAGCACGCGCGGCGGCGGCGGCGCAGCACGCGCGGCACGCACGGTGGCCAGGCGGCGCAGCACGCGCACGGCCGGCCGGCCAGCCAGCCGGCACGCACACGCACGGCCAGCCAGACGCACGCACGGCCGGCGGCGACCAGCACGCGCGGCGGCGGCCAGCACGCACGGTGGCCAGCCAGCCAGCACGCACGGTGGCCAGGCGGCGCAGCACGCGCACGGCCGGCCGGCCAGCCAGCCGGCACGCACACGCACGGCCAGCCAGACGCACGCACGGCCGGCGGCGACCAGCACGCGCGGCGGCGGCCAGCACGCACGGTGGCCAGCCAGCCAGCACGCACGGTGGCCAGGCGGCGCAGCACGCGCACGGCCGGCCGGCCAGCCAGCCGGCACGCACACGCACGGCCAGCCAGACGCACGCACGGCCGGCGGCGACCAGCACGCGCGGCGGCGGCCAGCACGCACGGTGGCCAGCCAGCCAGCACGCACGGTGGCCAGGCGGCGCAGCACGCGCACGGCCGGCCGGCCAGCCAGCCGGCACGCACACGCACGGCCAGCCAGACGCACGCACGGCCGGCGGCGACCAGCACGCGCGGCGGCGGCCAGCACGCACGGTGGCCAGCCAGCCAGCACGCACGGTGGCCAGGCGGCGCAGCACGCGCACGGCCGGCCGGCCAGCCAGCCGGCACGCACACGCACGGCCAGCCAGACGCACGCACGGCCGGCGGCGACCAGCACGCGCGGCGGCGGCCAGCACGCACGGTGGCCAGCCAGCCAGCACGCACGGACGGCCAGCCAGCCAGCACGCACGGCGGCGGCATGGCGGCGACCGGACGCACGGCGGCGCGCGCACACGGCAGCACACACACTTTTTTTTTAATTAGGCTAAGCGATGGGCCCTACCTGTCAGAACCCGTGTCAATTCAAGATTAGTTCTCGATTTGATGCAATTTGAAACAACTTAGTACTGAAGTGGTGGTTTTTTGCAATTTCACACTAAAGTGGTGGTTTTCCGAACATTTTGCTGTAATGTGGTGGTTTTATGCTAAATACTCCACAGCACAAGGTCACATCATTTTACGCAGACAAAAAAACAAAGGAAAATTTGCTCCTCACATCAAGGCTTAGATAGAAGAAACAACAGAGGAATTGAGAGGAAGAAACTCTACAGTGACAAAATACTCCTGGAGGTTAGATAATTGGCAGCTCCACCTTCATCATCAGGCCATGGATGACGATCGTATGGGAGAAACACTTTGTTTATCTATCTGCAGAATCTGGCCGACCTTGTGGGCCGGTAAGCCGGCACTGGAGACCCGGCGACGCTCCTGATCCCCCCCTCCCAGTCATCCTGCACCTGGGTGGCAAACTGGAGGTTCCAGATCAGGTCCTCGACCGACGGCCGGTGCGCGGCCTCCTTGGCTATGCACCTCAGACACATCTCCATGACAGTTTGGAGTGATTGCTCTGAACAGCTCTTGCTCACCGCGGGGTCTACAAAGCCCCTTCTCCTCGGCCGCTCATCCTCAGCCATAGCCCAAAGCAGCTGCAGCAAATTAAGTGTGGTTCAGTTGTCATTGCCAGATACACACAACTAGAGGCGATCATGTATATTACCAGTTCTCTCATTATTTCCACCTCGTCTATGGATGTGATTGGCTTCCCAGACACAAGCTGGAGCAGGATCACCCCAAAATCAAATATATCAGTCTTGTTGCCGAGCATTGTGCTGCAAAACAAGGAAATAGAGAAGAAAATATCAGTCGTCCCAATTAAAACTGCTAGTAGATGATAGTAGCATTAAAAGGTTGAACCCTGTAGGTACCTATCAGCTTGGTGCTTTCTTCCAGACCCTCCCAGCTGCTTGGATTGGCAAACAACATAGATTAATTGTTGGTCCAAACAGCCATAAATGCATACTTTACTGAGAGTAGCTGGGAATCATAAGTTGGTTTTTCACATAGATCTACCTCAGGTTTTACTGCCTCTTCTAGGATTGGAATGTTGTAGCTGCCGATTTTGGCAACATGATTCTGGTCTAGTAGAATGTTGTTGATCCTCAGATTGTTCCCAAATAGACCAGGTATGATCCCTCCATGCAAGAATTGGATACCCTTCGCGACACCTGTGGCGGCCGATATTCGCTGCCCCCAGGTAAGCTTCCGTCCTTCAGTTCCTTCTGGTAGTTGAAATAAGCAGCATACCATTCAGTCATCAGAATACTGCCAGAGCAAGTGAAAAATGAAGTGGAAAAGAACTTATAACTTACGTGAAATCCTGCTCCTCAAGCTCCCGTTTTGCACGTACTGGAACACGATGTACAGTTGGGTTACGGTGGAATCATCGAGATCATACTCAAAGCAGTGCCCTAGAGCGCTGACCAGGTGCCGGTGCCTGAGTCTAGATATTGTTTCGATGTGGCGGTTGAAGCTTTGGGAATCCTGCTTCCTCTTAACTTTCAGTCTCCTGATCGTCACTGGGGTGCCATTGCTTAGCTTTCCCAGATACACCTGGAAAAAAAGGTGATAGGCCATTCAAATTACATAATGAACTCATGGCCATGGGCACAAGTAGATCAGGCCACTGTAAGTTGCATGCCCCAGCTAGCGTTGAACAAACTGTAAAATGATAACTGAAGAAGAACGAAGATGTCGTACCTCGCCATAAGAATCTTGCCCGAGCAGGCAAGAGTTTGCGAAGTTGTTCGTCGCTGCCTCGAGCTCGACCAAAAAAAATGATCTATATGGTGGGATCCCCAAAGCCTCTAGCTTCACTGTCTGTGATATGTAACCTTTTGTTGTTGTTCCAATTGCCAAACGAAAAGGATATGTTAGTGAACATTTTATTTCAAGAAAAGAAGTTCAGGTGATGAACCTCAGAGATGAATCGTACGTGCATCGGCGAACAACTTGGAAGGGTAGGCAGTAGAAGGGGATTGAACTTCCACCGGTGTCGCCGAAGGCCTCGTCTTCGCCCCACCTTCCATGGTCATCTTCCTGAGGGCGAAGAAAGCCATGGCGCCGATGAGCGAAACGGCGACAAGAACCGCCATTACAATGCCGGCGACGAGTCCGCCTAGCTGCAGGCTAGTTTTCCTCCTCTCCTTGTGAGGCCTCACGGCCAATGCCGGGTTCTGACAGCACGGGGAGGGGTTCTGTGAACCGTCCCTCTTGTCAAAACAATTCTCCGAGGAGAGCACCACCGTCTTAGGCTTCCCCTGATGTCTCAAGCAGGCCGGCACGCTCCCCATCAGGAGGTTCGACGACAAGTCGACGAGCTGGAGGTTGTTGCTGCAGGGCATCTTGTCGGACAGCGTGCCGGTGAACCTGTTGCCGGCGATGCTCAGGTACCGGAGGGATGGCAGGGACAGCAGCGCCGGCGGGAACGGCCCGACGAACCGGTTCCGCGACACGTCCAGCCGCTCCAGCTGGTAGAAGGTTCTCAGCTCGGCGACTGGGAGGATGCCTCTGAACTTGTTCTGGCTGAGCAGCACCGACGTCACCTTCCTACCTAGCAGCGGGAACTCCGGGCCGAGAGAGTTGCCACCGACGTCGATCTCCTGGAGATTCGCCAGGCCGCGCATGTCGGGGAGGTTGCCGGAGAGGTTGTTGGAGGCGAGTACTAGCGACCTCAGCGACGGCAGCGCAGTCCCGATCCAGCCCGGGACCTCGCCGCCGATCATATTGTGATCGAGGATCAAGGTGTGCAGGTTCTGGAGCCGCGAGAGGCCTGTGGGGATGGGGCCGTATAGGTAGTTACCGCTCATGTTGACCATCTCCAGCGCCGCCAGCCGCTCCAGCTTCCCCGGCAAGGCGCCCCAGAGACCAAGGCCGGAGAGGGTGAGCGCCTTGAGGTCCGGGAGCCTGGACAGCGTGGTGATCAAGGCGCCGATGGAGAAGTTGAGCGGGAGCGGCGGGGCGCCATTCGCAGTGCCGGCGATGTGGAGCTCCGTCACGTTGTCCCCTTGGCAGACGACGGCGGTGCCCGCGCCACCACAGAAGTCAGTGGTGCGGCGCCAGTGCGTGAGCACCGGGGGCTGGTTCAGCTGCTGCTTGACCTTCAGGAGGGTCAACTTCTGCGAGGCCTGCAGCGGCGCTGTCCCCGGGAGCAACGCCACGAAAAAGAAGAACAGCAGCCAATGGCTTCCGCCGGCCGCCATTGTTGGAGTCCTTGGGGAAGTTGAGACAGAGGTCTGCATGCGCAAACCTAACACCGTGCAGTACTACTAATAGCGGGAGTGCCGTTTTGGCAGCCGGGAGACCAAAATTTCTGCTAAGGTTGAGGTTGCAGCGATGTTGTGGACTTAGGTTGTGGGGAGTGGCCATTTTTTTACTGAGAAGTGACATCGGCCGAGTAAAATAGAGAGAGCTGGGCTTCCTTTTGATACAACACTTATTGAATTTTTGCTCTTCTAAACGTTTGAGAGTCCGGCTAGACGCGGCCGGTTGAATCCTCATTTTTTGGAGGAGTTAAATGTTTTTAAGGGACTGGCCGGAGTATATAGAAATGTCAAAAAAAAAAAAAAAAAAAGGGACTGGCCGGAGATGCTCTTAGGCTTCAATCCCTACGTCGATTAGCTGGTCTCAGCAAAATACGAGTAAAATGAACAGTAAAACAAAAAACTCGCCAATAAGATTGCGGTACAAAACGGGTCTACCGCCCTTCGTCACCACCAAAGTTTGTAAGCAGACTGATCAACTGAAGAAGTCTGTAATTCCATCGAATTAAATGGAGCCAGTGTGTCCACGTACGGTACGCGTGTCAGTGCTGATCACTGTCTTGTCGATCGGTCCAGCAATTAAACAGAAAACGCCGCCTCGTGCCATGGTCGCTGCCATTACTCGCGCCCAAATATGGGGACCTTTCCCTTGGCATCCAAGACGCCGGCATTACTACACGCACGAACACGGTATAGATCGAATCGATGAAAGTGGTATCACACGTTCAGGCCGAGAGAAAAGGTTAACGATGAAACAGTGATCAGGCACTACTACACTGTGGAGCGCTGAAGGAGAAAACAGAAACGATGCAGAAAATGAACGTCGTCGTATATATGCGCCTGTGCTGACTAGTACGACTGATTGGAGTGGAGTTTTTTTTTTTAAATTTGAAATATTAATTATTTAGAGCCATACAAATGAAAAATGTACAAATCTGTAATATAGTGTCTCAAATATTTATTTTTTTGTTACATTTTGTCACTTTTGTCTAGCCCATAACTATAGGTATCCGGGGAGGGATTGCACACAAGAGGTGCGCTCAGAACACTGCAAACATAAGGATCTATCCAGGTCCAGAGCCCTCGTGTGGAGGTAAATCCCCTACTCCTGCTGTGGGTAACCGAGATACAATGCGCTCCTCGAGATTTCCTAGTTAGAGGAAGAAGAAGAAACTCACTGGCTATTTTCTCTAAGGAGTCTAAATGTCTACTGGTCGCATCGCCCCTGGTGTAGGAGGGGTGTGGCCACATTATATATCGGTGGCCACCGACAAGGCATACAGGGTTAAGCGGAGAACATTGTGTCGTAGCGCACGCATGCTGACACGGTGGCGAAAGTCGCCTCCTCCGTATCCGCTGCGTGTACTGTCCCTCTTGTCAGATATAGGACGTGGTCTCGCCCATACTATGCACCGTACCATGTATGTTTCTACATCATTCGCCTTGTAAGTTGAGCCGCACGCGCGTACTCTCCTGTGATCTTCGGGATTTCACCTACTCCATTGACCTTGCCCCGGGATAGCTGGTTCTTCATCTAACCCGGTTTCTCCAAGTGTAACATGGATAACCCGGGGGAACATTCACCTGCAACATGATATGCAACTTCTCATGCCGAGATAGCTGGGTAACCGTTAACTCGGTCCGGGTACTCATCCCGGTCAACTTTATCTCGGTATCCACTTCTTGGACACTAATTCACACCGAGCTTTGCCCCACCCGGGGATAGCCCCCCGACATTAGTCCTCGAAGCTGGTATGGTCCAGCGAACTCGGATGATGGGTCGTAGCATCTTAAATCATAAAGATCCACATCATTCAACTGAGATACCTCTTATCTCGGTTCAACCTCAACCTCAATTTCGGATTAAATCTGCAATCACCGCCATGGATTTGCACAGAAATCCGACATACCTGTGCCGGGTTATGGTTTTCCGAGTTCCCAACACTTTGCCTTTTTTCCTCGTGAGCTCCAACAGTGCGAGGCCCGTCGCCTCATTTCCACCGCGTAGTGGTCACACCATGTGGCGAAGAACCGTTGCGCATGTCGCCTCGTTTCTCGCGCCGCACCCACGCCACGCCCCATCACCTGGCCCTACGAGCAGTCACATCGTCACAGCGCACTCGAGTGAGCCCCACGGGAGCCGTGAGATTAACTACGCACGCATGCATGGTGGTTCCGCTTCGTGCCTTACTGTGTGCGCAGTAACCGCACCCGTTACTGCATATCGTGCCACGATTAATCCCACGCAGTTATTGCCTCCGGTGTATAAATACCTGTACGGTAGCTATCTTCTCCTCTTCTCCGTCACTTCCCCCATTTTCTCTTCTTCTCCACCGCGCACGCGCAGAGAGCCTCTGCTCTCCGCCGCACTCTCATGCGTTCCACAGTTGGACCTTGAGCGCCGTCGTGCTCCTGCACACCGCTGCGCGCCCCCTTCTCCGTTGTAGATCCGCGCGTGGCCCGTGCCGCTGCCGGACTATGCACACTCTTCCACGATCCCGAGCACGAGCACACCACGGTGTTCTTCCTCCGCGTCGTCGCCGTTCTTCTCCGTCCTCTCCGCCCCAAGCAGAACGTCGCACCCACGAATCTTCTGGAATCGCCGAATTTACCGCGCACCGCCATGGCCTCGCAAGAGCTTGAGCCCGTGGAGGAGTTGGTTGCGTCTGAGTCCACGCGCTCCGCGTGGGCCGGGTCCCACGTCACCACCGACGACATCACCTGGCTGAGTAACACTCGCCGAGTCCCGACTAGGGTCGCTTGCCGAGCTCCCGAGAACGAGATCAAGCCGGAACCCCAAACCAGTGAGTTCGTTGTTTTCTCGCGCACTTCAAACGCGGCTTCAACCTTCCTATTTCGGATTTTATGTTCAATTCCTTCCAAAAGTTCAGTCTCCAACCTCGGCATCTTTCGGCGAATGCCATCAACACTCTTTCCTCCTTCATTTCCTTCTCGGAAGGCTATCTAGTCTCTATACCACTGTCAACATGTGAAGTAAGTACTTCCAGTTCCGAAAACAGGTTATCTCGAATCCCGAGAACCCGGATGCGCCAAAATAGATGACCCAGTGCGGGACCTCCATGGTGGTCACGTGCCCGGATTCCAAGTTCCCGCGGAACCGGGGGCTGGAATCCTACCGAAAGTGGCAGCAAAGCTTCTTCTACACCAAGAACACTACCGGCATCAACCTCATTGGTCTCCCAATTTTCCACAACGACCCTCCTACTGAGATGCTCAACTGGAATCAGAATCCCCGAACCAGCATACATGAAGTCAACCTCACCCACCAGCATCTCCTCCAGCTTATCCGAGGCGGGCTCAAGCCGGATGATCTACTCGCCAAGTTCGTGAGTCGCCGACTTCTGCCGCTCCAGCGCCGGACTCAGCAGATCTTCCATATGAGCGGACTGCGGGATCCGACCCGGATTACCACCTTCGAGCTCACCCAGAAGGAGGTGTTTATCCGGGTGAAGGCGACTGCGTGGACCAACCTCACAGAGGATTGGGAGTGGGGCCTTGATCCTTACAACAGAGCATGCCTAGTACCCAATGTAAGTATCCTGAAACATGCCGAGTTATATCTATCCCGAAATGCTCCGAGATATATCTATCCTGGAATAGCTTTATATCGATTTTCATGCTTTATAATTCGCATATGCAGGTTTTTCCCCGCCAGCAGGATGAGGATGGTGAGAACCCATCCGCCAACTTGGGGAAAGACCAGACCGAGGACGATGTGCAGGACTTCGATGACAAAGATAACCGGCCGATCCCGGACGCTGGACTCGCCGCGGATGTGTCAGACTCCGGACTAAAAGGTATACATACTGTTATGCGCTCCTAGCCATGGACCCACAAGGGCTTCAGGGTTACCAACCCCGACCGCAACAAACAACGGCAGATAGACCAGATTCATCAGCACGTAGGCCGGATAACACCGGTACTACTACTCCTTGTGTCCATTCTAGTCATAACCAACTATGCATATCAAAGCGTCCACGAGTCGTATGAACCTGAAGGAACGGGACCAAAGCTATACAGAGATGCTATGTGTCCAGGAATTGCAACAACAATCAAGGGTTATTGGGGTTACCAAGCCCCAGGTTGAATCACATCGGCAGGCATGCTCGGAAATGGAACATCGGCTCCACAAGCCCTCGACTGCGACAACTACGCAGGCATAGCCAAAATTGTATAACAATAAGCTTGAAACCAAGAACCGATCAAAGCAGCACTTTAGACATGAAGCTGTATAAAGCCAGTATTACTAGAGTATAGATTACAAACAGAGGTCACGTGACATTACATTACATCAGACAACGGAAGGCAAAATATGTTGCTAGTCAACAAGAACCAAAAGGCCTAAGAGGCTGCAACATAAGGCGACGTCCCAGCCCATAGACTCCAGGCTGCTACCTGGGAACCCAAACTACTCGTCGATGTCCACGTTGAAACACCACCAAAGCGTGGAACTCCACCTAAACCAAGTTGAAGCTAACATGAGTACTGGAGGTACTCAACAAGACGTAATTAACCTATTATATATCTTCTTGCACAAAAAGGAGTTATGAAGGTTGTTTTGCGTAAAGAATTTTTGTTTCAAATAGAGAAGCTTTTAAACAAATCTTTTAAAAGAACACACTTCTTCGCGCTTTGTCTTCAAATCCTCCGAGGCAACATCTCCAGCACATGATAACTAGAACCACCTCTTGATACCAACCATTCATTGACAACATATTTTACGTCAAGTTCAAGTTATCTATTATCCTAGAATCCGTCACCAAGTCGTCCTTAACCGTGGACACGACTTTTCGAAAAGATTTGACCCTGCAGGGGGCATACAACTTTATACACATGTGCCAATCGACTCTTAATGCCAAGCTATTGGCACACTTCCGACGATGTGCCGGCAGAGGGTGGTTGACCATGATCATTCCCTTGCTTCGCTTATTACATGAGTCGCTTCGAGTAGAGATGGTCCGCCGATAAGGAGTGGCCATCTTCTGCTGAGTCCCTATCATTGTGAGCGATGCTCGAAGATTATCTACCCACAGAGCGCCGATACACCGCCATGTCCTAGTTTTGAATATCCCGGCAAATCCAAATGGAGCGCCCAAACTAGGAAACTCATGGAACAAACTAGAGAAGTTGAGACCGAGGGGAATCCAATCCCCGTGTGGTTGCACGTTCAGTCCTGACTTCAAAGGCGAGAACTCGCTCCTAGGGGCATAAACGAGGCAAATCACCACCTCCCATGTGGCAACTCATCGAAACCTTTTATCATATTAAACACACATCTCTGACCTTACCACGTCATCCTGTTATACTCGATTCATTTCATAACTTTGATTCATCAACCGGATGGATCAGAGATCAACATGCATATATATGACTAAGAAATGCATATTTGAGGCTCTGGCGATACACACAAACAAACCTACGACTGCTAGGAGTAGTGGATCATGATATCTAGGCTATGCAATAAATCGGACAACTCTATCTACTGACACAAGATACTTTATAAAAGCATGCTTCGTACGAGAAAGAAAACACTTCGAAAACATATATGGGCAGATAAGAGGTTGTGCTTTTCTTGCTTCAAGAAAACCAGATAAAGGCTTCAGGGATAAGTGCTTGACTTGTTTAGTGAGACCAAGTATTCGTCAAGAGGGGTGTCGAACTTCACTCCGGATTCGCGTTCTACCGATAAGAGAAAACACCGGAAAGAAAGAGAACAACATTCAACACAGGCATCGATGCAATGCGCAATATGTATGCATGAACATTTGAATGCATAAAAAAATCCCTAAACATGTTTTATGGGTTGCTAGGGTTCATGTGATAAATATGCATTTTTACTGAATTTAGTCCCGAATTGAACCTATGAGGGCGATTCGAGCAATTCTAAAAGTGCGACAAAGTTAAAGTTCCCATATGGGCTCGAAAACATCATGAATAGGTTGCATTTCTTAATCTGAGCATTTTGATATATATAACTAGTAATTTTCTAATTTTGTTGAATAAAAACTTATTTTCTCCATTTGAAATGAATCATTTTAAATTCAAATAATGGTAAAAAATTAATTTATTCAAACATGTTTGAAATGTTATAAACAGGTAAAGTTTATTTTTCTGAACATTTTGGTATACTGAACACATTTTTATGATATACTAAATAAAAGTTACTGAATTTACAATTTTTATTATTTTTTGGAATTTAAACAGAAGTGGGGCCCACATGTCAGATAATTCCCATTTTATAAAATTAACTCAAAAAACAGAAAAGTGCTGACGCAAAGGCCCCACGTGATGTCAAGACGATGTCACGCTGACGCCATCCACGGCTGGAATCCCTCTGCCGAGGTGAAATCCGCTGATTGCGCGCGTGAGTTTGAAATAAAACTACACCACGAGAGTGAGGGGATTGCGGGGAGTCTAGTGGTGGTGCGGCCGCCCAGCAAGTTCATCGGAGGCTCACCGGCAAGCGGTGGCGCGGCGGCGGACAAAGGACGGCGGCGGCAGAGCAAACCAGAGGGGAAGGGAGGAAGGGGAGAGCACCCTCGGGTGCGGTAGCTCACCACGAAGATGATGGGCCGGTCGGGGATGTGAGGCGGGGCCGTAATCGACGACAGCGAGGAGAAATCAGAGGAGGGGAATGCACCCCTCCCGGGCTTCCCTGGTGCTCTACGAGCTCGAGGAGGAGGAGGAGGAGATGGTGGTGTCGATGCACTCAACGACGGGGCTCGAGGATGGCCAGAACACCGGCAGCGAGCGGCTGCTACGACGGTTAGGCTTAGGGTTTGGGCGTCCTCTACGCGTGGAGAGAACGAGAGTGAAAGAGAGAGAGAGGGGGGGCCAAGTCGAGGAGGAGAAGGGAAATGGGCACATCCCGTCGCTCTTATCCGCGCGGCAGGGGGCTAGTAGGAGGTGGCACGGCGCTTCTTCGTCGACCTTCTCGTCTACTGGCGGAAGGAAGAAGAAACAAATGTAGATTTACCGGAAAACCCCCTGCCTTTTCTGAACATCACAAAACAGCCCCTACTCTTTTTAAAACAGCAGGTTCTAAACTGATTTGGGGGCTTTTCTGCAATTAGTAAAAAATGGAAAACATTATTTTTGAGTTCCTTATAACATTCGCAACCTCAACATATTTTTGGTTGACAAAATTTGAATCAGTTTTAACTAGGATTTTGAATTGGCACTTTGAGAGATTTTAATACTTCTATAATTAAAACTTAAATGCAATAGGTTAGTGACTATGTGCGTACGCCAATTTTTGGTGTATGAAACCCCCCCTTCGGGATTCTGGAGTCTTATGGTGTATTATGTGCGTACGCCAATTTTCATCCAATTCTGAGAATATTTTGTGACTAGCTTTTTTGAATGAAAAAACCAGCAGAAAACAGGAACTGGCAGTGTGGCATCTTGTTAATAGGTTAGTCCCAGAAAATGCATAAAAATGCTATGAAGTGTAAACAAAACATGTGGCAATTGATATAATAACAGCATGGATCATTAAAAATTATAGATATGTTTGAGACGTATCAGCAACCAAAGAGGCTACAACGGTCTCGTAGCTATGGGCAAGTTAAACTACATGTTTATCATTAAAACCACGAAGCCCATTAACATGGTTAAAGAATTCTTCAATATTTTTTCTCCTAATAATGAATCCACTTCCTACTTTTAGATATTTCATAGCAAATTTAGGAGAATACATGCTAGCAAAACGGCAATAAAAACTAATGCGAAGACGAAGACTAAATAACAAGGCAAATAAAATACTAGAAACTAGAGAACTATTTTTTTGGGGTTTTGATAAAGAGAAAACAAGACTAAACAAAAGTAAACTAAGAAAGAGAAAAACAAAATTAAGAGAGTGGAAGTGTGAGACTCCCCTTGCACCAAGATAGAAGTCCTCGGCAATGGCGCCAGAAAAGTACTTGATGCTGACGTGATCACACGCTCGTTGGGAGACCCCAACCGGATGGTATGATGTAGTCTAGTGTGAATTTTCCCCTAGTATGGAACCAGAGTTTATCGAACTAGTAGGACTTTGTAGTCTTGGTTACTTGTAAACACCGCCGAACCTGCACATAAGCACAAACTCTCTCTTGCCCCGACTTTCCAGAAGGTTGTCAATCTTCCGGTCTTGCTAAAAACACGAGAATTAAACGCATAGAGTCTTGGAAAACAATAAAAGTAAAAATGGAATAGCGATGAAAAAAATGATTAAAAGTGCTTAAAAGAAGGTTTCAAATATGAGGAAAATAGGACCACGAGCCATAGGTTCACTAGTGGTGTCTCTCAAAATAAAATAAACATGTTGAGTGAACAAATTACAGTTGGGCAATTGACAAATAATGAACGTATAACAATACTATTATGACGCGATATAGTTCACGGGTTCTTACATTGCAGGCATTACGTCAATGCCTTGATATGGACCACTATCCAACATGCATCCATATCTAAAAGTCCACCTAAAGAAAGCTATCCAACAATTCTCTTGGTATTAAGTTGCAACAAAGGAAGTGATTGCTATGCGTAAAACAGACAAATGCATTAAGAACAATACGTAATGTAACCAGTGCTTATAATCCGTAGATAATAGCACCACGGTTTTCTCCCTAGTGGCAACAACACATCCCCCCCTGCACATTTCTGTCACTCGAGCGCAGGCAACAAGGAGGCAAGAACCCACTATCTAGCATATAAACCCTCTCTTGGAGGTGAAAACAACAGCGTGGCCAAAGTATTCATAAACATCGGAGAGCATTGCAAGACAAGATTAAAACTCTCTACAAATATAAGTGAAGTATCTCAGATTGAAATGAATAAAATAATCATAATCACATTGTTCATTAGATCCTAGCAATCACAACATGCACAACTATATAACGGTGGTCTCGATCATGTGAGGTAGCTCACGAGACTCTAAAACATGGAGGCATAGGGGAGAGCACAACCATCTAGCTACTTCTATGGACCAGTAGTACCAAGATGAACTACCCGCGCATCTGTCCGGAGGCGATCATGGTGATGTAGAGGACTCCGATGAAGATCCCCCTCTCCGGAAGGGTGCCGGAGCAGAACTCCAGAAGTCCTATATTGGAATTTTGAGGTGACGAGACTGATGCACGTGTAACACACGTTCGTTGGGAGACCTCAAGAGGAAGGTATGAAGAGCACAGTAGAAAGTTTACCTCAGAAAGAAACCAAGGTTGAATCGACCAGTAGGAGAAAGAAATCACTTCCGAAGGTTGATGCAGCTGATTTGGTAGGGCGCACTACCGGTTCAGAAGCAGCATGTAACCTACACAGCATAATCAAATCAATTTTCCCCAGCGAAGCAGTGAGGTTGTCAATCTCACCGGTTTTGCTGAAAACAAAGAGGTTAAATGTATGGTGTGGAAAACGATACTTGTTTGCAGTAGATGAAAGGAGAATAGTGATGTTAGTAGAAAAACAGTAGTAACCGTATGAAAATAGTGATTGCAGTGGTTGTATTATTAGTATGAGGAAAATGAATCGGGGTTCACAGTTCACTAGAGGTGTCTCTCCAAAACAGATAGATAGCACGTTAGGAAAACAAATTACAGCTGGGTAATTGACATATATAAAGGTTGCACCGTAGTACATATGCATGACATGATGATTACAATGTGATTCATGCGGGAATTACAACAAGATACGTAGACCGTTATCCAACTGCATCTATGACTAATAATCCACCCTCAGAATGTCACCCGAGCAAACCTTGGGTATTAAGTTGCAAGCAAAAGATAATCGCAATAAGCAAAGTGTGTAACATAAACAATGTAAACATCGTTGTTTTCTCCGTAGTGGCAACATCACATCCCCACCCGTGTACGTTTATGTCACTCGAGCGTGAGTGAAAGGGAGGCACGAACCCACTATCGAGCATATATACTCTCTCTTGGGGTTACTAGCATCTACTTGGCCAAGGCATCTACTAGAAACGGATAGCATGCAAGATCATAAATAACATACACATGAATATAACCTGATAGATTGATAATGATTGGACATAGCATTCAATATTCACCGGATCCCAGCAAACACAACATGTATCATTACAATAAGATGATCTTGATCATGATAGGTAGCTCACAAGATCTAAACATGAGGCATAGAGAAAAGAGAATAACCATATAGCTACTGCTATGGACCCGTGGTCCAAGGATGAACTACTCACGCATCACTTCGGAGGCGGGCATGGTGATGTAGATCCCTCCGGTGATGATTCCCCCTCCAGGCAGGGTGCCGGGGAGAGCTCCAGAACCCTCCCGAACAGGGGTTGACGATGATGGCGGCTACGGGTGTTTTTCATGGAAAAGGCTTATGTGTTTAGGGTTAACCTTTTGAGGAGAATATATAGGTGTGAGGACAACCTCGGTGGGAGGCCAGAGGGCACACCACCTCCGGGTCTCCTATGGATTCTGTGTGCGCGACAACTTTCTAAGACTTTCGGGCTTCGAATCGTCCAATTCCGAGAATATTTCCAGAACAACTTTTATGAAACTAAAAACAGCAGAAAACATGAACTAGCTTTGTGGCATCTTGTCAATAGGTTAGTCCCAGAAAATCGATAAAAATTGCATAAAGTGTAAAGGAAACATGTAGCATATGGCATGAAAACAACATGCAACATTAGAAAATATGGATACGTTTATGACGTATCAACATCCCCGAGCTTAGTTCCAACTCGTCCTCGAGTAGGTAAACGATAAAAACAAATAATTTCTGAGGTGACATGCTACCAACATAAACTTGATCATCAGAAAAGTAAAAGCGTATGTAAAGCTGAGATCATAGTACTTTAAACACAAGCATGATAGATATAGTTTTAACAATGAAACTTATCAATCACTTTGCATCATGAAAAGTAACACAAATAAAAGATCATGAATAATAATGCACTTGACAGTTATACGTTTGTTTCGAGCATAAATAAAACATATCAAAGTGATATTTTTCTTGTCCTTAAGAGTGGGGCAAAACATAAATGTCAGGACACCTTCAAAGTTCAAGTGGATGACTAGAAAAAATAATTTGAGGGCAAGAAATAACACATCATGAATCAATTAATAATAGTCTTTGGGACCAATGCACATTAAACTCAGAATGACAACTACACTCTCTCAACTGTGCATAAAGTTAGAAGATGGAGACTCAGCATAAAAGTAAAAGAAAGGCCCTTCGCAGAGGGAAGCAGGGATTAACTCATGTGCCAGAGATTTTTATTTTATTAAATAGAGGTATTGAAAAGATTTTTTTTTGTAGAGAGGTGTATGCTTATGTCAACGAATGGTAAACAGAAAATATAGTACGTCACAAGCCAACTATACTTCACAAGAGCGGCTCCCATTGAAGGACGCAATTGAGGTTAGAAGATCATCTCTCTTTCTCTTTTGTTTACACAATTATGCTTTTACTGATAAATCAGGGGCAAAAATAGTGAAGAGAATTAAATAGTAACCAATTTTGGGGCTGGGCACCCTGCTGCCAGCTCTTCTATCATTTTGATAAGCGGATGAAGCCACTAGTCCAGGTATGTAAAGTCCAATCAACAAGTGAGATAAAATTCTCTATTTACGTCCTCATGAGCTAAAACAGGGGCACAAAACATGAATAATTTTGAAATTTTTAAAGGTAGCACATGAGAAATTTATTTGGAGTGGCGGTTAAATACCACATGTAGGTAGGTATGGTGGACACATTTTGTGAACTTTGGTTTTTGGAGTTGGATGCACGAGTAGAGCTCATACTCAGTACATGTGGAGGCTAGCAAAAGACTGGGAGCGACAAATCAAGAGAGCAATAATGGCCATAATCATGCGTAGTGACAAAAACATTATTAATCAAAGCATAAAGGGTATTAAAAGTCAAAAAAAAACGATCGTAGAGGCGATAAGTGACTGGTTGTAGTCATAAAAATGGTGTGAGCATGCGCCAAATCAACCAAATAAAGCATTTGAAGGAGAACTGTCGAGACATCCTAGTAAAATTCATAGACGGGGGGTGCCATGAGACTACTGATAGAGACGTGAGGGAACGTGGTAGTATGACGATCAAGGACACCAAAGTTTACCCAGGTTCGGTACGTCACAACGAGGCGGCGTTCCTACTCCTGCAATCTCATTAAATCAGGGCTAAATCCTGAAGTATACAAAGTACAATATGAGTTGATTTAGCTACTCAACGAGGATCAACTTATCGGCGAGTTGGCTTCTAGCTAATTGGCTCTATCTTTCTTCTCTCCCATCCGGCTTTATATAATAGCCGGGTTAGGGCTTACAGAAAAGGAAACCTAGAAGACTACGGTAAGTTCTAACTTGGAAGGCAAGAATCCTCCTTCTACTCCAAGCCGTACCACGTGGGTCGTGGTCCATATTCTTCTACAATCCGACTTCTGTGCGTCAGCTTACTGGGCCGCCTAATGGACCGTAATCCATTACCATTAAGACCACCCTGGTGATCCGGCACCTTAGGGCACTATCTGATATACACATAATTGGTATATATCCGACAAGAACACCACAAATTCATGCTTGAAAATGACAAAAACAACTCATGATTCTTTCAATGGCACATTAAGCACTCTCAGCTATTTGAGACAATTCATGTTACAATAACAACTACTAAGCATAGAATTAAAATAACATCTAGCATGACATGAAAAAGTCTAGCCACAGTCTATAGAAGCTTCTATCATTGCACCGCTATAAGCACGAAAATTGTACTACTGCTTTCCAACACCAAATAATTTCTACTAAACAAAAACTCTCCAAGAGATATAGCAATGAAACAAGAGAGTACTAGCATAACTATTTACTAGAACTAACAGCTCTGAATAAGAGATGCATGAAAAACAGGAGCTAAAAGGGATTTGCAGCAACCAGAAGGAAACTAAGAATACGAGCATAACGAGTATTCATATGAAAAAGCGGAGCGTGTATCCCTCCCACACAAGAATTCTACGTTCCAACAATATTTATTACAGCAAGGAAAACAAACATACGATCCAAGTAAAATTCATATGATGTGACCTAATAAAAATATAGTTTCACTAGGCGGCGTTCCTACTCTTGCAATCTCACTAAATCAGGGCTGAAGCCATACAAAGTACAATGTGAGGATGTTTAGCTACTCAACGAGGTTCGACTTCTCGGCGAGTTGGCTTCTAGCTAATTGCCTCTATCTTTCTTCTCTCCCGTTCGGCTTTATATAATATCCGGGTTAGGGCTTACAGAAAAGGAAACCTAGAAGACTACGGTAAGTTCTAACTTGGAAGGCAAGAATCCGCCTTCTACTCCAAGCCGTACCACGTGGGCCGTGGTCCATATTCTTCTAGATTCCGACTTCTGTGTGTCAGTTTAATGGGCCACCTAATGGACCGTAATCCATTACCATTCAGGCCACCCTGGTAATCCGGCACTTTAGGACACTATCTGATATACCCCTAACTGGTATATATCCGACAGTAGCCCCCAAGAAGGATTGAGACTTCAATTCACCGTCTTTCGTCAATTTTGCATTCTTTTCGAGAAATGTTGGCTCCTTGTCTCGATTCTTCTTTTCTTCAAATCATGCTTTAACGCGAAACTTGGATTTCGAGAAATCCGGCTTTTTCTTCCACGAGCCTTCGTGGAGAAGGAACTTCCTACGTCGGCGATAAAATCATGCTGACGTCAGGGACGTTTGGGTTTCGAGTGTGAAACCCTGAAACGTATCGCTGATAGATTCTCGTGGAAAACGAGGAGATAGAAATAATCACCTATCGCCTCATTCCCCGGATTTTCCGGCGAGTGACACGCGTTGAATATCTAACGGTCCAAAGAGCCGTTGCAACGTATCTTAAAGATTTTCCAGCTATAAATAGCCTACCTCTAGCCCTCCGGCGACCCTTCTGCTCTCACTCCGCCTCTCAGCCCTCAAGCGCCACTGCACCCGTGCCAAAGTTCACTAGAGCGAGCAGAGCTCCGCGCACGTACGCGTTGTTCCAGGGATCCTCGTCGGGAGCTCGAGAATCTCACCGCGCCGCCCGCAGATGGACACCAGTGACCCACCACGCGCGGCGGAGGAACTGTAACATCCCAGTGTTTGGGAGGTTATAAGGATATAAATTTAATATGTGCATTTGCAAAGCATGCATCTAAAAGTACGGGAAATTTTGGCGCGAAAGTTTAAAGGAATCAAAGTGACCAATGTTTCACTTGACAGGATGAAATAGGTCTAGTTCATGTAGTCAAGAGTACATATGGAGTGATCTTTATAACAAGTATCTTAAGAAACCAAATCATCTGGTTACACAAACCATAATTGGTTGTGACCAACACAAAATCTCAACAACCTAAACCATAAGTCTTTAAGTGACTTGGGAAAATTCACTAGGTAGCTAGAACTGAAAGAGGGGTGAGTATCCAAATCACATAGCTAATGATCACACTTCCACAAGATAGTAATGCACTAGTGAACCATCACAACAGAAGAGATAATACATCCTCTAATCATGAACTCTTTAATTCATCAACCATTCACACAACATGTTTATTAATCATCTAATAACTACTGAGTGCACCTTCACAATCTTATAACAAAGGTTCAATAATTCCACAACTAAAGTATCTCTGAATACAACAAATGAATAACAACAAGTTATAACCTCTATTAGAGGGAGTAAATTGGAAACTAAGTAAATCAATCATGTATGATATAAGAACATATCTTATGGGAAACAAAAATAACAAGTATATTGAAGAAGAATAAAAGCTAAACAAAGTATTAATCAAGATCTTTCTACCTTGTCTAGATGATCTTTATTTCCAATCTTCTCTAAGAAATTCTGCAAGAGAAGCAACTCACAAGAAAGTAGGAACTACCACAGGAAGATCTTCAAGAAGATTATTAAGAGTGTTCTAGAAGTGCTACTCCAATCTACTATAAGAGTATTTGGAAACTCTTATATCTTGATTTGATCTTATTAACTCCTCCTGAAGCATAAGAATCTAAACTAAAAAAGTATGTTTACGTGGTCCATAAATAATGGTGACAGAAATCCCTCCTACTGCGCCTCAACTTGGACTGGAGCGTCTCTAGGTATTGAATTAAAGAACGGGTTTCGCTTTGCTTTGGGGGGAGTCCTGGTGATGCCTTGTCAAGCTCAACAGAGACGAGGAACAAATAGTAAATCTCTTAAATGGAAACAAGTATCCAGTAAGAAATAACAACAAGGTATTGCATCCACATGTCTTGATATGTGGAGGTAGATGAAAACAAGCTTAATACCTTGTTTTCCAAATCCTTTTCATAGATAAGACTAACAAATGATAACAAAAATTCATCTACACATAAACATACTAAAGGATCGAGAGGTTACCTAGAGGGGGGTGAATAGGTTAACTACAAATTTTAACTTCTTTTTCAAGTTAACAAGGTAATGCTCAAATATAGATTATCTAGATTATGCAACAAGGTGAACAATCCTATATGTTGAGCAAGTACAACTAGCACAAGGTGAATAAATGACTAAGCTAGTAGTAACAAGTAAAGGTAAGTTGAGGAATAACCGAACATAATGACGCGGAGATTTATCCCGAAGTTCACTTCCCACTAGAAGCTAATCTCCGTTGGAGCGGTGCGGTGCCACCAAAGTGGAACACCGAGTAGGCCTCAAATGCCACACCGTATCTCCTTCGAGTCCTTCCACCGATGTGGATAGGCTCGAATCACTATGTTGCCGTTGAGGTTGACAACTAGAACCTTTACAAGGACGAGGCACACTCCACAAGATTGGAGGGTCCTCACCAAATCTCGAGAGCCGCCAAGACTCCGAGAAGCAAGATCCACGAGCACAAAAGCACCGGGGATATCAACAAGGCTCCGAGCTCCGATGAACTAAGAGCAACAAGATTCTTGGCTCCAATGAACTAAGAATGACAAGATCCCTAAGGGATAAGTGGGTGAATTTCTAATCGACTTGGTGGAGTTGTAGATCGGGGGTGTCTCCCTCAAATCCCAAAGTATCACGAGCTTTGGTTGGGGATTTGAGGAGATCCTGGTCTTGAGCTTGAGCTTGGTCAATCAATGGAGGTGTGAGAAAGTGTGGGTGAGATTGACAAAGCAAAGAGGTAGGTGGAGACCCCTGTTTATACCCGTACGAAATACGGTTGTTGGGGGGGCAGATTTCACCTTACAGCGCCCCCCCCCTGGCCTGGGGGCCGGCCTGGCCGGCCTGGGGCAGCCAGGGCCGGGCCAAAACCCACCCCGGCCTGGGGCCGACGTGGAAGCTAGGGGAGGCCGGCGTGGGGCAGCTGGCGCCCAGCCAGCCCGGCCTGGGGCCGGCGTGGGACTGAGGCGAGGCCGGCCCCCCACCCGGAGCGCCCGGCCTGGCACCCGGCCTGGGGCCGGCAGGGGGCTGTGGGGTGAGGCCGGACCCCCACCCGAGCACCCCGGCCTGGCACCCAGCCTGGGGCCGGCGTGGGGCACGGTGGGGCTGGCGCCAGCCCGGCCTAGAGCCCAGCCAGGCCAGCCAGGCAGGCCGTCCACCCCATTTCTTCTTCTTCTTTTCCTCTTTTCTTTTCCGTTTCTTCTCCTTTCTTCCGCATATTTTTCCGTAAGCTTTTCTCCCTTATTGCTGCAACTTGTATGATGTTTACGGGTAGATATTTTCTGAGTACACTTAGCAAAACACATTAGTCCATCTATATGTTGTAATCAAACACTCAAAATAGGATTTAGGAACTATGTTCTATCAATCTCTCCCTTTTTGATGTTTGATGACAACATACGGATTTGCGTAAGAAATAATTTGCATAGCTATTTGTGAGAGAATTAACATATATTCGTACTCCCTCTATTTGTGTGCCCATAGCAATTGACATGTATGTTTGATAATCATGTTGAGTGCTCCTATCATAATCTCATCTTCACACTACGTTTTATAAGATAATGATGTGACTACGACATACTTATGTGAAGTGCGAGAGTTAAACCAATCATGATTTTAACATTGAAGATACACATGTATGAACACAAAGATTAGCAATAATATTTACCACTAGAATGATCTTACCATAGCATTCTTCTCATAGTTATAGATGAATAACAACTACCCCTCATTATGGCTTCAACACATCGAAATAGTGAGTAGATGAAATAACATGATAGCCTTTCTATGATCTTCAATATATCAACTATCACACGTATAGTATATAGATAAAGAGTACGATAGATAAATAAAAACATAGTCTTACAATAACACCAAAGTTCAACAAACCACACAAATAGTCTCAACTAAGAATGACGAAAGCAAATAGCGAAGATAAGACGCAAATGTATGCATGAAATGCAATGCAATGCGTGAGTGTTTCTCCCCCTTGGCATCATACACCAAAAAGGGAGAAAATGCAATCCGAACCACTCGTCATCCATCACATCATCTTCCTCATGGAAGTCCTCTGGAGGAGCCTGACTGGAGCTAGCATCAGCGGTAGTGTATGGCCCCGCAAAAGAGCCGAGTGAGCTAGCATCATCTCCACACCAATAAGTATGCTCAGACTTCCACTTCTCCTCTGAAACCTCTCTTGAGCTGGGAGGACTAAGGGGAATCTTAAGAGCAGTCTGGATGGAGCGCTGACGGCGACTAGAGGCCTTGCCCTTGCGATAAGCCTCATAATCCTGATATTGCTTATCAATGAAGAAGCAGTTCATCTTCTGAAGAATCTTCTTAAGGTTGAAAGTCCCAGGAGGAGGAGAAGGAGAAGGTGAGCGGCGAGCAAAAGACTCGGTGCGGGTGCGCTTAGGCCTTGGATCAGCAGCAGACTCAATGGGAGCATCATACATAAGAATAGATTTCTTGGGAGTCACCTTGTCATAGTTGTTGAGGAGACCGGATGGGATCCTCGTCTCAATAAGACGCTGAATATAGGAGCCATAGATGGGAACCCGCTTCTCACGGACCACATTCTGCATCTCGTGCCACATGTAATCCAGAACATCCAATTGCTTCTTGGCCCTCATTTCAGACTCAATGTGATATAGAAGGTTGATCATCCACTTGCGTACCTCGCCCTTCTCACCAAATTTGGCGTTCATCGTGTTGCGAAGAAAAGTGTGCACCATATACCAATGTTCAGAAAAGAACTTGGTCTTAGGAATATGCATGGAGCCGGTACCTTCGGGATAGCAATGGCGAATACCATCCTTGGCCTTCATAATTTTCTTAGAATCACCATGAATGCGGACATAGAAAGTATAATCAAACCTGTACTCGGGAAGACCCAGAATGGTACCAAACTCATCCATGGTAGCCTCACACTTGGAGCCACCGCTCATCCATGTCAATGTACGCGGGAGCCGCGTGGGGCCTCCAGATGAGAAGTGAACGGTGGAGTAAAACTCCCTGAGCAGCTCTGGAGAAAATGGATGAGCAAGAGTGTTACCCATGAGAGGAGTGAGGTTGTGGTAGTCCATGATTTCCATAACTTCAGGCCACTTGCTGCGAGCATACTCAATGTCAAAGTAATGTTGATCCACGTGACTGTGCTGAAGCTTGCCAAGAATAAATTCATGCATGACTTGATGTATCTTGCAATAGAACCGAGGATCCGAGCATGTGCTTTCACCAAACTCATAAGGATTAAATTTCAGCCTTGCTTCGTCGAAGTCGGTGGTACTAAGACCACCCCAGCACAAGGTCACATCATTTTACGCAGACAAAAAAACAAAGGAAAATTTGCTCCTCACATCAAGGCTTAGATAGAAGAAACAACAGAGGAATTGAGAGGAAGAAACTCTACAGTGACAAAATACTCCTGGAGGTTAGATAATTGGCAGCTCCACCTTCATCATCAGGCCATGGATGACGATCGTATGGGAGAAACACTTTGTTTATCTATCTGCAGAATCTGGCCGACCTTGTGGGCCGGTAAGCCGGCACTGGAGACCCGGCGACGCTCCTGATCCCCCCCTCCCAGTCATCCTGCACCTGGGTGGCAAACTGGAGGTTCCAGATCAGGTCCTCGACCGACGGCCGGTGCGCGGCCTCCTTGGCTATGCACCTCAGACACATCTCCATGACAGTTTGGAGTGATTGCTCTGAACAGCTCTTGCTCACCGCGGGGTCTACAAAGCCCCTTCTCCTCGGCCGCTCATCCTCAGCCATAGCCCAAAGCAGCTGCAGCAAATTAAGTGTGGTTCAGTTGTCATTGCCAGATACACACAACTAGAGGCGATCATGTATATTACCAGTTCTCTCATTATTTCCACCTCGTCTATGGATGTGATTGGCTTCCCAGACACAAGCTGGAGCAGGATCACCCCAAAATCAAATATATCAGTCTTGTTGCCGAGCATTGTGCTGCAAAACAAGGAAATAGAGAAGAAAATATCAGTCGTCCCAATTAAAACTGCTAGTAGATGATAGTAGCATTAAAAGGTTGAACCCTGTAGGTACCTATCAGCTTGGTGCTTTCTTCCAGACCCTCCCAGCTGCTTGGATTGGCAAACAACATAGATTAATTGTTGGTCCAAACAGCCATAAATGCATACTTTACTGAGAGTAGCTGGGAATCATAAGTTGGTTTTTCACATAGATCTACCTCAGGTTTTACTGCCTCTTCTAGGATTGGAATGTTGTAGCTGCCGATTTTGGCAACATGATTCTGGTCTAGTAGAATGTTGTTGATCCTCAGATTGTTCCCAAATAGACCAGGTATGATCCCTCCATGCAAGAATTGGATACCCTTCGCGACACCTGTGGCGGCCGATATTCGCTGCCCCCAGGTAAGCTTCCGTCCTTCAGTTCCTTCTGGTAGTTGAAATAAGCAGCATACCATTCAGTCATCAGAATACTGCCAGAGCAAGTGAAAAATGAAGTGGAAAAGAACTTATAACTTACGTGAAATCCTGCTCCTCAAGCTCCCGTTTTGCACGTACTGGAACACGATGTACAGTTGGGTTACGGTGGAATCATCGAGATCATACTCAAAGCAGTGCCCTAGAGCGCTGACCAGGTGCCGGTGCCTGAGTCTAGATATTGTTTCGATGTGGCGGTTGAAGCTTTGGGAATCCTGCTTCCTCTTAACTTTCAGTCTCCTGATCGTCACTGGGGTGCCATTGCTTAGCTTTCCCAGATACACCTGGAAAAAAAGGTGATAGGCCATTCAAATTACATAATGAACTCATGGCCATGGGCACAAGTAGATCAGGCCACTGTAAGTTGCATGCCCCAGCTAGCGTTGAACAAACTGTAAAATGATAACTGAAGAAGAACGAAGATGTCGTACCTCGCCATAAGAATCTTGCCCGAGCAGGCAAGAGTTTGCGAAGTTGTTCGTCGCTGCCTCGAGCTCGACCAAAAAAAATGATCTATATGGTGGGATCCCCAAAGCCTCTAGCTTCACTGTCTGTGATATGTAACCTTTTGTTGTTGTTCCAATTGCCAAACGAAAAGGATATGTTAGTGAACATTTTATTTCAAGAAAAGAAGTTCAGGTGATGAACCTCAGAGATGAATCGTACGTGCATCGGCGAACAACTTGGAAGGGTAGGCAGTAGAAGGGGATTGAACTTCCACCGGTGTCGCCGAAGGCCTCGTCTTCGCCCCACCTTCCATGGTCATCTTCCTGAGGGCGAAGAAAGCCATGGCGCCGATGAGCGAAACGGCGACAAGAACCGCCATTACAATGCCGGCGACGAGTCCGCCTAGCTGCAGGCTAGTTTTCCTCCTCTCCTTGTGAGGCCTCACGGCCAATGCCGGGTTCTGACAGCACGGGGAGGGGTTCTGTGAACCGTCCCTCTTGTCAAAACAATTCTCCGAGGAGAGCACCACCGTCTTAGGCTTCCCCTGATGTCTCAAGCAGGCCGGCACGCTCCCCATCAGGAGGTTCGACGACAAGTCGACGAGCTGGAGGTTGTTGCTGCAGGGCATCTTGTCGGACAGCGTGCCGGTGAACCTGTTGCCGGCGATGCTCAGGTACCGGAGGGATGGCAGGGACAGCAGCGCCGGCGGGAACGGCCCGACGAACCGGTTCCGCGACACGTCCAGCCGCTCCAGCTGGTAGAAGGTTCTCAGCTCGGCGACTGGGAGGATGCCTCTGAACTTGTTCTGGCTGAGCAGCACCGACGTCACCTTCCTACCTAGCAGCGGGAACTCCGGGCCGAGAGAGTTGCCACCGACGTCGATCTCCTGGAGATTCGCCAGGCCGCGCATGTCGGGGAGGTTGCCGGAGAGGTTGTTGGAGGCGAGTACTAGCGACCTCAGCGACGGCAGCGCAGTCCCGATCCAGCCCGGGACCTCGCCGCCGATCATATTGTGATCGAGGATCAAGGTGTGCAGGTTCTGGAGCCGCGAGAGGCCTGTGGGGATGGGGCCGTATAGGTAGTTACCGCTCATGTTGACCATCTCCAGCGCCGCCAGCCGCTCCAGCTTCCCCGGCAAGGCGCCCCAGAGACCAAGGCCGGAGAGGGTGAGCGCCTTGAGGTCCGGGAGCCTGGACAGCGTGGTGATCAAGGCGCCGATGGAGAAGTTGAGCGGGAGCGGCGGGGCGCCATTCGCAGTGCCGGCGATGTGGAGCTCCGTCACGTTGTCCCCTTGGCAGACGACGGCGGTGCCCGCGCCACCACAGAAGTCAGTGGTGCGGCGCCAGTGCGTGAGCACCGGGGGCTGGTTCAGCTGCTGCTTGACCTTCAGGAGGGTCAACTTCTGCGAGGCCTGCAGCGGCGCTGTCCCCGGGAGCAACGCCACGAAAAAGAAGAACAGCAGCCAATGGCTTCCGCCGGCCGCCATTGTTGGAGTCCTTGGGGAAGTTGAGACAGAGGTCTGCATGCGCAAACCTAACACCGTGCAGTACTACTAATAGCGGGAGTGCCGTTTTGGCAGCCGGGAGACCAAAATTTCTGCTAAGGTTGAGGTTGCAGCGATGTTGTGGACTTAGGTTGTGGGGAGTGGCCATTTTTTTACTGAGAAGTGACATCGGCCGAGTAAACTAGAGAGAGCTGGGCTTCCTTTTGATACAACACTTATTGAATTTTTGCTCTTCTAAACGTTTGAGAGTCCGGCTAGACGCGGCCGGTTGAATCCTCATTTTTTGGAGGAGTTAAATGTTTTTAAGGGACTGGCCGGAGTATATAGAAATGTCAAAAAAAAAAAAAAAAGGGACTGGCCGGAGATGCTCTTAGGCTTCAATCCCTACGTCGATTAGCTGGTCTCAGCAAAATACGAGTAAAATGAACAGTAAAACAAAAAACTCGCCAATAAGATTGCGGTACAAAACGGGTCTACCGCCCTTCGTCACCACCAAAGTTTGTAAGCAGACTGATCAACTGAAGAAGTCTGTAATTCCATCGAATTAAATGGAGCCAGTGTGTCCACGTACGGTACGCGTGTCAGTGCTGATCACTGTCTTGTCGATCGGTCCAGCAATTAAACAGAAAACGCCGCCTCGTGCCATGGTCGCTGCCATTACTCGCGCCCAAATATGGGGACCTTTCCCTTGGCATCCAAGACGCCGGCATTACTACACGCACGAACACGGTATAGATCGAATCGATGAAAGTGGTATCACACGTTCAGGCCGAGAGAAAAGGTTAACGATGAAACAGTGATCAGGCACTACTACACTGTGGAGCGCTGAAGGAGAAAACAGAAACGATGCAGAAAATGAACGTCGTCGTATATATGCGCCTGTGCTGACTAGTACGACTGATTGGAGTGGAGTTTTTTTTTTTAAATTTGAAATATTAATTATTTAGAGCCATACAAATGAAAAATGTACAAATCTGTAATATAGTGTCTCAAATATTTATTTTTTTGTTACATTTTGTCACTTTTGTCTAGCCCATAACTATAGGTATCCGGGGAGGGATTGCACACAAGAGGTGCGCTCAGAACACTGCAAACATAAGGATCTATCCAGGTCCAGAGCCCTCGTGTGGAGGTAAATCCCCTACTCCTGCTGTGGGTAACCGAGATACAATGCGCTCCTCGAGATTTCCTAGTTAGAGGAAGAAGAAGAAACTCACTGGCTATTTTCTCTAAGGAGTCTAAATGTCTACTGGTCGCATCGCCCCTGGTGTAGGAGGGGTGTGGCCACATTATATATCGGTGGCCACCGACAAGGCATACAGGGTTAAGCGGAGAACATTGTGTCGTAGCGCACGCATGCTGACACGGTGGCGAAAGTCGCCTCCTCCGTATCCGCTGCGTGTACTGTCCCTCTTGTCAGATATAGGACGTGGTCTCGCCCATACTATGCACCGTACCATGTATGTTTCTACATCATTCGCCTTGTAAGTTGAGCCGCACGCGCGTACTCTCCTGTGATCTTCGGGATTTCACCTACTCCATTGACCTTGCCCCGGGATAGCTGGTTCTTCATCTAACCCGGTTTCTCCAAGTGTAACATGGATAACCCGGGGGAACATTCACCTGCAACATGATATGCAACTTCTCATGCCGAGATAGCTGGGTAACCGTTAACTCGGTCCGGGTACTCATCCCGGTCAACTTTATCTCGGTATCCACTTCTTGGACACTAATTCACACCGAGCTTTGCCCCACCCGGGGATAGCCCCCCGACATTAGTCCTCGAAGCTGGTATGGTCCAGCGAACTCGGATGATGGGTCGTAGCATCTTAAATCATAAAGATCCACATCATTCAACTGAGATACCTCTTATCTCGGTTCAACCTCAACCTCAATTTCGGATTAAATCTGCAATCACCGCCATGGATTTGCACAGAAATCCGACATACCTGTGCCGGGTTATGGTTTTCCGAGTTCCCAACACTTTGCCTTTTTTCCTCGTGAGCTCCAACAGTGCGAGGCCCGTCGCCTCATTTCCACCGCGTAGTGGTCACACCATGTGGCGAAGAACCGTTGCGCATGTCGCCTCGTTTCTCGCGCCGCACCCACGCCACGCCCCATCACCTGGCCCTACGAGCAGTCACATCGTCACAGCGCACTCGAGTGAGCCCCACGGGAGCCGTGAGATTAACTACGCACGCATGCATGGTGGTTCCGCTTCGTGCCTTACTGTGTGCGCAGTAACCGCACCCGTTACTGCATATCGTGCCACGATTAATCCCACGCAGTTATTGCCTCCGGTGTATAAATACCTGTACGGTAGCTATCTTCTCCTCTTCTCCGTCACTTCCCCCATTTTCTCTTCTTCTCCACCGCGCACGCGCAGAGAGCCTCTGCTCTCCGCCGCACTCTCATGCGTTCCACAGTTGGACCTTGAGCGCCGTCGTGCTCCTGCACACCGCTGCGCGCCCCCTTCTCCGTTGTAGATCCGCGCGTGGCCCGTGCCGCTGCCGGACTATGCACACTCTTCCACGATCCCGAGCACGAGCACACCACGGTGTTCTTCCTCCGCGTCGTCGCCGTTCTTCTCCGTCCTCTCCGCCCCAAGCAGAACGTCGCACCCACGAATCTTCTGGAATCGCCGAATTTACCGCGCACCGCCATGGCCTCGCAAGAGCTTGAGCCCGTGGAGGAGTTGGTTGCGTCTGAGTCCACGCGCTCCGCGTGGGCCGGGTCCCACGTCACCACCGACGACATCACCTGGCTGAGTAACACTCGCCGAGTCCCGACTAGGGTCGCTTGCCGAGCTCCCGAGAACGAGATCAAGCCGGAACCCCAAACCAGTGAGTTCGTTGTTTTCTCGCGCACTTCAAACGCGGCTTCAACCTTCCTATTTCGGATTTTATGTTCAATTCCTTCCAAAAGTTCAGTCTCCAACCTCGGCATCTTTCGGCGAATGCCATCAACACTCTTTCCTCCTTCATTTCCTTCTCGGAAGGCTATCTAGTCTCTATACCACTGTCAACATGTGAAGTAAGTACTTCCAGTTCCGAAAACAGGTTATCTCGAATCCCGAGAACCCGGATGCGCCAAAATAGATGACCCAGTGCGGGACCTCCATGGTGGTCACGTGCCCGGATTCCAAGTTCCCGCGGAACCGGGGGCTGGAATCCTACCGAAAGTGGCAGCAAAGCTTCTTCTACACCAAGAACACTACCGGCATCAACCTCATTGGTCTCCCAATTTTCCACAACGACCCTCCTACTGAGATGCTCAACTGGAATCAGAATCCCCGAACCAGCATACATGAAGTCAACCTCACCCACCAGCATCTCCTCCAGCTTATCCGAGGCGGGCTCAAGCCGGATGATCTACTCGCCAAGTTCGTGAGTCGCCGACTTCTGCCGCTCCAGCGCCGGACTCAGCAGATCTTCCATATGAGCGGACTGCGGGATCCGACCCGGATTACCACCTTCGAGCTCACCCAGAAGGAGGTGTTTATCCGGGTGAAGGCGACTGCGTGGACCAACCTCACAGAGGATTGGGAGTGGGGCCTTGATCCTTACAACAGAGCATGCCTAGTACCCAATGTAAGTATCCTGAAACATGCCGAGTTATATCTATCCCGAAATGCTCCGAGATATATCTATCCTGGAATAGCTTTATATCGATTTTCATGCTTTATAATTCGCATATGCAGGTTTTTCCCCGCCAGCAGGATGAGGATGGTGAGAACCCATCCGCCAACTTGGGGAAAGACCAGACCGAGGACGATGTGCAGGACTTCGATGACAAAGATAACCGGCCGATCCCGGACGCTGGACTCGCCGCGGATGTGTCAGACTCCGGACTAAAAGGTATACATACTGTTATGCGCTCCTAGCCATGGACCCACAAGGGCTTCAGGGTTACCAACCCCGACCGCAACAAACAACGGCAGATAGACCAGATTCATCAGCACGTAGGCCGGATAACACCGGTACTACTACTCCTTGTGTCCATTCTAGTCATAACCAACTATGCATATCAAAGCGTCCACGAGTCGTATGAACCTGAAGGAACGGGACCAAAGCTATACAGAGATGCTATGTGTCCAGGAATTGCAACAACAATCAAGGGTTATTGGGGTTACCAAGCCCCAGGTTGAATCACATCGGCAGGCATGCTCGGAAATGGAACATCGGCTCCACAAGCCCTCGACTGCGACAACTACGCAGGCATAGCCAAAATTGTATAACAATAAGCTTGAAACCAAGAACCGATCAAAGCAGCACTTTAGACATGAAGCTGTATAAAGCCAGTATTACTAGAGTATAGATTACAAACAGAGGTCACGTGACATTACATTACATCAGACAACGGAAGGCAAAATATGTTGCTAGTCAACAAGAACCAAAAGGCCTAAGAGGCTGCAACATAAGGCGACGTCCCAGCCCATAGACTCCAGGCTGCTACCTGGGAACCCAAACTACTCGTCGATGTCCACGTTGAAACACCACCAAAGCGTGGAACTCCACCTAAACCAAGTTGAAGCTAACATGAGTACTGGAGGTACTCAACAAGACGTAATTAACCTATTATATATCTTCTTGCACAAAAAGGAGTTATGAAGGTTGTTTTGCGTAAAGAATTTTTGTTTCAAATAGAGAAGCTTTTAAACAAATCTTTTAAAAGAACACACTTCTTCGCGCTTTGTCTTCAAATCCTCCGAGGCAACATCTCCAGCACATGATAACTAGAACCACCTCTTGATACCAACCATTCATTGACAACATATTTTACGTCAAGTTCAAGTTATCTATTATCCTAGAATCCGTCACCAAGTCGTCCTTAACCGTGGACACGACTTTTCGAAAAGATTTGACCCTGCAGGGGGCATACAACTTTATACACATGTGCCAATCGACTCTTAATGCCAAGCTATTGGCACACTTCCGACGATGTGCCGGCAGAGGGTGGTTGACCATGATCATTCCCTTGCTTCGCTTATTACATGAGTCGCTTCGAGTAGAGATGGTCCGCCGATAAGGAGTGGCCATCTTCTGCTGAGTCCCTATCATTGTGAGCGATGCTCGAAGATTATCTACCCACAGAGCGCCGATACACCGCCATGTCCTAGTTTTGAATATCCCGGCAAATCCAAATGGAGCGCCCAAACTAGGAAACTCATGGAACAAACTAGAGAAGTTGAGACCGAGGGGAATCCAATCCCCGTGTGGTTGCACGTTCAGTCCTGACTTCAAAGGCGAGAACTCGCTCCTAGGGGCATAAACGAGGCAAATCACCACCTCCCATGTGGCAACTCATCGAAACCTTTTATCATATTAAACACACATCTCTGACCTTACCACGTCATCCTGTTATACTCGATTCATTTCATAACTTTGATTCATCAACCGGATGGATCAGAGATCAACATGCATATATATGACTAAGAAATGCATATTTGAGGCTCTGGCGATACACACAAACAAACCTACGACTGCTAGGAGTAGTGGATCATGATATCTAGGCTATGCAATAAATCGGACAACTCTATCTACTGACACAAGATACTTTATAAAAGCATGCTTCGTACGAGAAAGAAAACACTTCGAAAACATATATGGGCAGATAAGAGGTTGTGCTTTTCTTGCTTCAAGAAAACCAGATAAAGGCTTCAGGGATAAGTGCTTTACTTGTTTAGTGAGACCAAGTATTCGTCAAGAGGGGTGTCGAACTTCACTCCGGATTCGCGTTCTACCGATAAGAGAAAACACCGGAAAGAAAGAGAACAACATTCAACACAGGCATCGATGCAATGCGCAATATGTATGCATGAACATTTGAATGCATAAAAAAATCCCTAAACATGTTTTATGGGTTGCTAGGGTTCATGTGATAAATATGCATTTTTACTGAATTTAGTCCCGAATTGAACCTATGAGGGCGATTCGAGCAATTCTAAAAGTGCGACAAAGTTAAAGTTCCCATATGGGCTCGAAAACATCATGAATAGGTTGCATTTCTTAATCTGAGCATTTTGATATATATAACTAGTAATTTTCTAATTTTGTTGAATAAAAACTTATTTTCTCCATTTGAAATGAATCATTTTAAATTCAAATAATGGTAAAAAATTAATTTATTCAAACATGTTTGAAATGTTATAAACAGGTAAAGTTTATTTTTCTGAACATTTTGGTATACTGAACACATTTTTATGATATACTAAATAAAAGTTACTGAATTTACAATTTTTATTATTTTTTGGAATTTAAACAGAAGTGGGGCCCACATGTCAGATAATTCCCATTTTATAAAATTAACTCAAAAAACAGAAAAGTGCTGACGCAAAGGCCCCACGTGATGTCAAGACGATGTCACGCTGACGCCATCCACGGCTGGAATCCCTCTGCCGAGGTGAAATCCGCTGATTGCGCGCGTGAGTTTGAAATAAAACTACACCACGAGAGTGAGGGGATTGCGGGGAGTCTAGTGGTGGTGCGGCCGCCCAGCAAGTTCATCGGAGGCTCACCGGCAAGCGGTGGCGCGGCGGCGGACAAAGGACGGCGGCGGCAGAGCAAACCAGAGGGGAAGGGAGGAAGGGGAGAGCACCCTCGGGTGCGGTAGCTCACCACGAAGATGATGGGCCGGTCGGGGATGTGAGGCGGGGCCGTAATCGACGACAGCGAGGAGAAATCAGAGGAGGGGAATGCACCCCTCCCGGGCTTCCCTGGTGCTCTACGAGCTCGAGGAGGAGGAGGAGGAGATGGTGGTGTCGATGCACTCAACGACGGGGCTCGAGGATGGCCAGAACACCGGCAGCGAGCGGCTGCTACGACGGTTAGGCTTAGGGTTTGGGCGTCCTCTACGCGTGGAGAGAACGAGAGTGAAAGAGAGAGAGAGGGGGGGCCAAGTCGAGGAGGAGAAGGGAAATGGGCACATCCCGTCGCTCTTATCCGCGCGGCAGGGGGCTAGTAGGAGGTGGCACGGCGCTTCTTCGTCGACCTTCTCGTCTACTGGCGGAAGGAAGAAGAAACAAATGTAGATTTACCGGAAAACCCCCTGCCTTTTCTGAACATCACAAAACAGCCCCTACTCTTTTTAAAACAGCAGGTTCTAAACTGATTTGGGGGCTTTTCTGCAATTAGTAAAAAATGGAAAAAATTATTTTTGAGTTCCTTATAACATTCGCAACCTCAACATATTTTTGGTTGACAAAATTTGAATCAGTTTTAACTAGGATTTTGAATTGGCACTTTGAGAGATTTTAATACTTCTATAATTAAAACTTAAATGCAATAGGTTAGTGACTATGTGCGTACGCCAATTTTTGGTGTATGAAACCCCCCCTTCGGGATTCTGGAGTCTTATGGTGTATTATGTGCGTACGCCAATTTTCATCCAATTCTGAGAATATTTTGTGACTAGCTTTTTTGAATGAAAAAACCAGCAGAAAACAGGAACTGGCAGTGTGGCATCTTGTTAATAGGTTAGTCCCAGAAAATGCATAAAAATGCTATGAAGTGTAAACAAAACATGTGGCAATTGATATAATAACAGCATGGATCATTAAAAATTATAGATATGTTTGAGACGTATCAGCAACCAAAGAGGCTACAACGGTCTCGTAGCTATGGGCAAGTTAAACTACATGTTTATCATTAAAACCACGAAGCCCATTAACATGGTTAAAGAATTCTTCAATATTTTTTCTCCTAATAATGAATCCACTTCCTACTTTTAGATATTTCATAGCAAATTTAGGAGAATACATGCTAGCAAAACGGCAATAAAAACTAATGCGAAGACGAAGACTAAATAACAAGGCAAATAAAATACTAGAAACTAGAGAACTATTTTTTTGGGGTTTTGATAAAGAGAAAACAAGACTAAACAAAAGTAAACTAAGAAAGAGAAAAACAAAATTAAGAGAGTGGAAGTGTGAGACTCCCCTTGCACCAAGATAGAAGTCCTCGGCAATGGCGCCAGAAAAGTACTTGATGCTGACGTGATCACACGCTCGTTGGGAGACCCCAACCGGATGGTATGATGTAGTCTAGTGTGAATTTTCCCCTAGTATGGAACCAGAGTTTATCGAACTAGTAGGACTTTGTAGTCTTGGTTACTTGTAAACACCGCCGAACCTGCACATAAGCACAAACTCTCTCTTGCCCCGACTTTCCAGAAGGTTGTCAATCTTCCGGTCTTGCTAAAAACACGAGAATTAAACGCATAGAGTCTTGGAAAACAATAAAAGTAAAAATGGAATAGCGATGAAAAAAATGATTAAAAGTGCTTAAAAGAAGGTTTCAAATATGAGGAAAATAGGACCACGAGCCATAGGTTCACTAGTGGTGTCTCTCAAAATAAAATAAACATGTTGAGTGAACAAATTACAGTTGGGCAATTGACAAATAATGAACGTATAACAATACTATTATGACGCGATATAGTTCACGGGTTCTTACATTGCAGGCATTACGTCAATGCCTTGATATGGACCACTATCCAACATGCATCCATATCTAAAAGTCCACCTAAAGAAAGCTATCCAACAATTCTCTTGGTATTAAGTTGCAACAAAGGAAGTGATTGCTATGCGTAAAACAGACAAATGCATTAAGAACAATACGTAATGTAACCAGTGCTTATAATCCGTAGATAATAGCACCACGGTTTTCTCCCTAGTGGCAACAACACATCCCCCCCTGCACATTTCTGTCACTCGAGCGCAGGCAACAAGGAGGCAAGAACCCACTATCTAGCATATAAACCCTCTCTTGGAGGTGAAAACAACAGCGTGGCCAAAGTATTCATAAACATCGGAGAGCATTGCAAGACAAGATTAAAACTCTCTACAAATATAAGTGAAGTATCTCAGATTGAAATGAATAAAATAATCATAATCACATTGTTCATTAGATCCTAGCAATCACAACATGCACAACTATATAACGGTGGTCTCGATCATGTGAGGTAGCTCACGAGACTCTAAAACATGGAGGCATAGGGGAGAGCACAACCATCTAGCTACTTCTATGGACCAGTAGTACCAAGATGAACTACCCGCGCATCTGTCCGGAGGCGATCATGGTGATGTAGAGGACTCCGATGAAGATCCCCCTCTCCGGAAGGGTGCCGGAGCAGAACTCCAGAAGTCCTATATTGGAATTTTGAGGTGACGAGACTGATGCACGTGTAACACACGTTCGTTGGGAGACCTCAAGAGGAAGGTATGAAGAGCACAGTAGAAAGTTTACCTCAGAAAGAAACCAAGGTTGAATCGACCAGTAGGAGAAAGAAATCACTTCCGAAGGTTGATGCAGCTGATTTGGTAGGGCGCACTACCGGTTCAGAAGCAGCATGTAACCTACACAGCATAATCAAATCAATTTTCCCCAGCGAAGCAGTGAGGTTGTCAATCTCACCGGTTTTGCTGAAAACAAAGAGGTTAAATGTATGGTGTGGAAAACGATACTTGTTTGCAGTAGATGAAAGGAGAATAGTGATGTTAGTAGAAAAACAGTAGTAACCGTATGAAAATAGTGATTGCAGTGGTTGTATTATTAGTATGAGGAAAATGAATCGGGGTTCACAGTTCACTAGAGGTGTCTCTCCAAAACAGATAGATAGCACGTTAGGAAAACAAATTACAGCTGGGTAATTGACATATATAAAGGTTGCACCGTAGTACATATGCATGACATGATGATTACAATGTGATTCATGCGGGAATTACAACAAGATACGTAGACCGTTATCCAACTGCATCTATGACTAATAATCCACCCTCAGAATGTCACCCGAGCAAACCTTGGGTATTAAGTTGCAAGCAAAAGATAATCGCAATAAGCAAAGTGTGTAACATAAACAATGTAAACATCGTTGTTTTCTCCGTAGTGGCAACATCACATCCCCACCCGTGTACGTTTATGTCACTCGAGCGTGAGTGAAAGGGAGGCACGAACCCACTATCGAGCATATATACTCTCTCTTGGGGTTACTAGCATCTACTTGGCCAAGGCATCTACTAGAAACGGATAGCATGCAAGATCATAAATAACATACACATGAATATAACCTGATAGATTGATAATGATTGGACATAGCATTCAATATTCACCGGATCCCAGCAAACACAACATGTATCATTACAATAAGATGATCTTGATCATGATAGGTAGCTCACAAGATCTAAACATGAGGCATAGAGAAAAGAGAATAACCATATAGCTACTGCTATGGACCCGTGGTCCAAGGATGAACTACTCACGCATCACTTCGGAGGCGGGCATGGTGATGTAGATCCCTCCGGTGATGATTCCCCCTCCAGGCAGGGTGCCGGGGAGAGCTCCAGAACCCTCCCGAACAGGGGTTGACGATGATGGCGGCTACGGGTGTTTTTCATGGAAAAGGCTTATGTGTTTAGGGTTAACCTTTTGAGGAGAATATATAGGTGTGAGGACAACCTCGGTGGGAGGCCAGAGGGCACACCACCTCCGGGTCTCCTATGGATTCTGTGTGCGCGACAACTTTCTAAGACTTTCGGGCTTCGAATCGTCCAATTCCGAGAATATTTCCAGAACAACTTTTATGAAACTAAAAACAGCAGAAAACATGAACTAGCTTTGTGGCATCTTGTCAATAGGTTAGTCCCAGAAAATCGATAAAAATTGCATAAAGTGTAAAGGAAACATGTAGCATATGGCATGAAAACAACATGCAACATTAGAAAATATGGATACGTTTATGACGTATCAACATCCCCGAGCTTAGTTCCAACTCGTCCTCGAGTAGGTAAACGATAAAAACAAATAATTTCTGAGGTGACATGCTACCAACATAAACTTGATCATCAGAAAAGTAAAAGCGTATGTAAAGCTGAGATCATAGTACTTTAAACACAAGCATGATAGATATAGTTTTAACAATGAAACTTATCAATCACTTTGCATCATGAAAAGTAACACAAATAAAAGATCATGAATAATAATGCACTTGACAGTTATACGTTTGTTTCGAGCATAAATAAAACATATCAAAGTGATATTTTTCTTGTCCTTAAGAGTGGGGCAAAACATAAATGTCAGGACACCTTCAAAGTTCAAGTGGATGACTAGAAAAAATAATTTGAGGGCAAGAAATAACACATCATGAATCAATTAATAATAGTCTTTGGGACCAATGCACATTAAACTCAGAATGACAACTACACTCTCTCAACTGTGCATAAAGTTAGAAGATGGAGACTCAGCATAAAAGTAAAAGAAAGGCCCTTCGCAGAGGGAAGCAGGGATTAACTCATGTGCCAGAGATTTTTATTTTATTAAATAGAGGTATTGAAAAGATTTTTTTTTGTAGAGAGGTGTATGCTTATGTCAACGAATGGTAAACAGAAAATATAGTACGTCACAAGCCAACTATACTTCACAAGAGCGGCTCCCATTGAAGGACGCAATTGAGGTTAGAAGATCATCTCTCTTTCTCTTTTGTTTACACAATTATGCTTTTACTGATAAATCAGGGGCAAAAATAGTGAAGAGAATTAAATAGTAACCAATTTTGGGGCTGGGCACCCTGCTGCCAGCTCTTCTATCATTTTGATAAGCGGATGAAGCCACTAGTCCAGGTATGTAAAGTCCAATCAACAAGTGAGATAAAATTCTCTATTTACGTCCTCATGAGCTAAAACAGGGGCACAAAACATGAATAATTTTGAAATTTTTAAAGGTAGCACATGAGAAATTTATTTGGAGTGGCGGTTAAATACCACATGTAGGTAGGTATGGTGGACACATTTTGTGAACTTTGGTTTTTGGAGTTGGATGCACGAGTAGAGCTCATACTCAGTACATGTGGAGGCTAGCAAAAGACTGGGAGCGACAAATCAAGAGAGCAATAATGGCCATAATCATGCGTAGTGACAAAAACATTATTAATCAAAGCATAAAGGGTATTAAAAGTCAAAAAAAAACGATCGTAGAGGCGATAAGTGACTGGTTGTAGTCATAAAAATGGTGTGAGCATGCGCCAAATCAACCAAATAAAGCATTTGAAGGAGAACTGTCGAGACATCCTAGTAAAATTCATAGACGGGGGGTGCCATGAGACTACTGATAGAGACGTGAGGGAACGTGGTAGTATGACGATCAAGGACACCAAAGTTTACCCAGGTTCGGTACGTCACAACGAGGCGGCGTTCCTACTCCTGCAATCTCATTAAATCAGGGCTAAATCCTGAAGTATACAAAGTACAATATGAGTTGATTTAGCTACTCAACGAGGATCAACTTATCGGCGAGTTGGCTTCTAGCTAATTGGCTCTATCTTTCTTCTCTCCCATCCGGCTTTATATAATAGCCGGGTTAGGGCTTACAGAAAAGGAAACCTAGAAGACTACGGTAAGTTCTAACTTGGAAGGCAAGAATCCTCCTTCTACTCCAAGCCGTACCACGTGGGTCGTGGTCCATATTCTTCTACAATCCGACTTCTGTGCGTCAGCTTACTGGGCCGCCTAATGGACCGTAATCCATTACCATTAAGACCACCCTGGTGATCCGGCACCTTAGGGCACTATCTGATATACACATAATTGGTATATATCCGACAAGAACACCACAAATTCATGCTTGAAAATGACAAAAACAACTCATGATTCTTTCAATGGCACATTAAGCACTCTCAGCTATTTGAGACAATTCATGTTACAATAACAACTACTAAGCATAGAATTAAAATAACATCTAGCATGACATGAAAAAGTCTAGCCACAGTCTATAGAAGCTTCTATCATTGCACCGCTATAAGCACGAAAATTGTACTACTGCTTTCCAACACCAAATAATTTCTACTAAACAAAAACTCTCCAAGAGATATAGCAATGAAACAAGAGAGTACTAGCATAACTATTTACTAGAACTAACAGCTCTGAATAAGAGATGCATGAAAAACAGGAGCTAAAAGGGATTTGCAGCAACCAGAAGGAAACTAAGAATACGAGCATAACGAGTATTCATATGAAAAAGCGGAGCGTGTATCCCTCCCACACAAGAATTCTACGTTCCAACAATATTTATTACAGCAAGGAAAACAAACATACGATCCAAGTAAAATTCATATGATGTGACCTAATAAAAATATAGTTTCACTAGGCGGCGTTCCTACTCTTGCAATCTCACTAAATCAGGGCTGAAGCCATACAAAGTACAATGTGAGGATGTTTAGCTACTCAACGAGGTTCGACTTCTCGGCGAGTTGGCTTCTAGCTAATTGCCTCTATCTTTCTTCTCTCCCGTTCGGCTTTATATAATATCCGGGTTAGGGCTTACAGAAAAGGAAACCTAGAAGACTACGGTAAGTTCTAACTTGGAAGGCAAGAATCCGCCTTCTACTCCAAGCCGTACCACGTGGGCCGTGGTCCATATTCTTCTAGATTCCGACTTCTGTGTGTCAGTTTAATGGGCCACCTAATGGACCGTAATCCATTACCATTCAGGCCACCCTGGTAATCCGGCACTTTAGGACACTATCTGATATACCCCTAACTGGTATATATCCGACAGTAGCCCCCAAGAAGGATTGAGACTTCAATTCACCGTCTTTCGTCAATTTTGCATTCTTTTCGAGAAATGTTGGCTCCTTGTCTCGATTCTTCTTTTCTTCAAATCATGCTTTAACGCGAAACTTGGATTTCGAGAAATCCGGCTTTTTCTTCCACGAGCCTTCGTGGAGAAGGAACTTCCTACGTCGGCGATAAAATCATGCTGACGTCAGGGACGTTTGGGTTTCGAGTGTGAAACCCTGAAACGTATCGCTGATAGATTCTCGTGGAAAACGAGGAGATAGAAATAATCACCTATCGCCTCATTCCCCGGATTTTCCGGCGAGTGACACGCGTTGAATATCTAACGGTCCAAAGAGCCGTTGCAACGTATCTTAAAGATTTTCCAGCTATAAATAGCCTACCTCTAGCCCTCCGGCGACCCTTCTGCTCTCACTCCGCCTCTCAGCCCTCAAGCGCCACTGCACCCGTGCCAAAGTTCACTAGAGCGAGCAGAGCTCCGCGCACGTACGCGTTGTTCCAGGGATCCTCGTCGGGAGCTCGAGAATCTCACCGCGCCGCCCGCAGATGGACACCAGTGACCCACCACGCGCGGCGGAGGAACTGTAACATCCCAGTGTTTGGGAGGTTATAAGGATATAAATTTAATATGTGCATTTGCAAAGCATGCATCTAAAAGTACGGGAAATTTTGGCGCGAAAGTTTAAAGGAATCAAAGTGACCAATGTTTCACTTGACAGGATGAAATAGGTCTAGTTCATGTAGTCAAGAGTACATATGGAGTGATCTTTATAACAAGTATCTTAAGAAACCAAATCATCTGGTTACACAAACCATAATTGGTTGTGACCAACACAAAATCTCAACAACCTAAACCATAAGTCTTTAAGTGACTTGGGAAAATTCACTAGGTAGCTAGAACTGAAAGAGGGGTGAGTATCCAAATCACATAGCTAATGATCACACTTCCACAAGATAGTAATGCACTAGTGAACCATCACAACAGAAGAGATAATACATCCTCTAATCATGAACTCTTTAATTCATCAACCATTCACACAACATGTTTATTAATCATCTAATAACTACTGAGTGCACCTTCACAATCTTATAACAAAGGTTCAATAATTCCACAACTAAAGTATCTCTGAATACAACAAATGAATAACAACAAGTTATAACCTCTATTAGAGGGAGTAAATTGGAAACTAAGTAAATCAATCATGTATGATATAAGAACATATCTTATGGGAAACAAAAATAACAAGTATATTGAAGAAGAATAAAAGCTAAACAAAGTATTAATCAAGATCTTTCTACCTTGTCTAGATGATCTTTATTTCCAATCTTCTCTAAGAAATTCTGCAAGAGAAGCAACTCACAAGAAAGTAGGAACTACCACAGGAAGATCTTCAAGAAGATTATTAAGAGTGTTCTAGAAGTGCTACTCCAATCTACTATAAGAGTATTTGGAAACTCTTATATCTTGATTTGATCTTATTAACTCCTCCTGAAGCATAAGAATCTAAACTAAAAAAGTATGTTTACGTGGTCCATAAATAATGGTGACAGAAATCCCTCCTACTGCGCCTCAACTTGGACTGGAGCGTCTCTAGGTATTGAATTAAAGAACGGGTTTCGCTTTGCTTTGGGGGGAGTCCTGGTGATGCCTTGTCAAGCTCAACAGAGACGAGGAACAAATAGTAAATCTCTTAAATGGAAACAAGTATCCAGTAAGAAATAACAACAAGGTATTGCATCCACATGTCTTGATATGTGGAGGTAGATGAAAACAAGCTTAATACCTTGTTTTCCAAATCCTTTTCATAGATAAGACTAACAAATGATAACAAAAATTCATCTACACATAAACATACTAAAGGATCGAGAGGTTACCTAGAGGGGGGTGAATAGGTTAACTACAAATTTTAACTTCTTTTTCAAGTTAACAAGGTAATGCTCAAATATAGATTATCTAGATTATGCAACAAGGTGAACAATCCTATATGTTGAGCAAGTACAACTAGCACAAGGTGAATAAATGACTAAGCTAGTAGTAACAAGTAAAGGTAAGTTGAGGAATAACCGAACATAATGACGCGGAGATTTATCCCGAAGTTCACTTCCCACTAGAAGCTAATCTCCGTTGGAGCGGTGCGGTGCCACCAAAGTGGAACACCGAGTAGGCCTCAAATGCCACACCGTATCTCCTTCGAGTCCTTCCACCGATGTGGATAGGCTCGAATCACTATGTTGCCGTTGAGGTTGACAACTAGAACCTTTACAAGGACGAGGCACACTCCACAAGATTGGAGGGTCCTCACCAAATCTCGAGAGCCGCCAAGACTCCGAGAAGCAAGATCCACGAGCACAAAAGCACCGGGGATATCAACAAGGCTCCGAGCTCCGATGAACTAAGAGCAACAAGATTCTTGGCTCCAATGAACTAAGAATGACAAGATCCCTAAGGGATAAGTGGGTGAATTTCTAATCGACTTGGTGGAGTTGTAGATCGGGGGTGTCTCCCTCAAATCCCAAAGTATCACGAGCTTTGGTTGGGGATTTGAGGAGATCCTGGTCTTGAGCTTGAGCTTGGTCAATCAATGGAGGTGTGAGAAAGTGTGGGTGAGATTGACAAAGCAAAGAGGTAGGTGGAGACCCCTGTTTATACCCGTACGAAATACGGTTGTTGGGGGGGCAGATTTCACCTTACAGCGCCCCCCCCCCTGGCCTGGGGGCCGGCCTGGCCGGCCTGGGGCAGCCAGGGCCGGGCCAAAACCCACCCCGGCCTGGGGCCGACGTGGAAGCTAGGGGAGGCCGGCGTGGGGCAGCTGGCGCCCAGCCAGCCCGGCCTGGGGCCGGCGTGGGACTGAGGCGAGGCCGGCCCCCCACCCGGAGCGCCCGGCCTGGCACCCGGCCTGGGGCCGGCAGGGGGCTGTGGGGTGAGGCCGGACCCCCACCCGAGCACCCCGGCCTGGCACCCAGCCTGGGGCCGGCGTGGGGCACGGTGGGGCTGGCGCCAGCCCGGCCTAGAGCCCAGCCAGGCCAGCCAGGCAGGCCGTCCACCCCATTTCTTCTTCTTCTTTTCCTCTTTTCTTTTCCGTTTCTTCTCCTTTCTTCCGCATATTTTTCCGTAAGCTTTTCTCCCTTATTGCTGCAACTTGTATGATGTTTACGGGTAGATATTTTCTGAGTACACTTAGCAAAACACATTAGTCCATCTATATGTTGTAATCAAACACTCAAAATAGGATTTAGGAACTATGTTCTATCAATCTCTCCCTTTTTGATGTTTGATGACAACATACGGATTTGCGTAAGAAATAATTTGCATAGCTATTTGTGAGAGAATTAACATATATTCGTACTCCCTCTATTTGTGTGCCCATAGCAATTGACATGTATGTTTGATAATCATGTTGAGTGCTCCTATCATAATCTCATCTTCACACTACGTTTTATAAGATAATGATGTGACTACGACATACTTATGTGAAGTGCGAGAGTTAAACCAATCATGATTTTAACATTGAAGATACACATGTATGAACACAAAGATTAGCAATAATATTTACCACTAGAATGATCTTACCATAGCATTCTTCTCATAGTTATAGATGAATAACAACTACCCCTCATTATGGCTTCAACACATCGAAATAGTGAGTAGATGAAATAACATGATAGCCTTTCTATGATCTTCAATATATCAACTATCACACGCATAATATATAGATAAAGAGTACGATAGATAAATAAAGACATAGTCTTACAATAACACCAAAGTTCAACAAACCGCACAAATAGTCTCAACTAAGAATGACGAAAGCAAATAGCGAATATAAGACGCAAATGTATGCATGAAATGCAATGCAATGCGTGAGTGTTTCTCCCCCTTGGCATCATACACCAAAAAGGGAGAAAATGCAATCCGAATCACTCGTCATCCATCACATCATCTTCCTCATGGAAGTCCTCTGGAGGAGCCTGACTGGAGCTAGCATCAGCGGTAGTGTATGGCCCCGCAAAAGAGCCGAGTGAGCTAGCATCATCTCCACACCAATAAGTATGCTCAGACTTCCACTTCTCCTCTGAAACCTCTTTTGAGCTGGGAGGACTAAGGGGAATCTTAAGAGCAGTCTGGATGGAGCGCTGACGGCAACTAGAGGCCTTGCCCTTGCGATAAGCCTCATAATCCTGATGCTGCTTATCAATGAAGAAGCAGTTCATCTTCTGAAGAATCTTCTTAAGGTTGAAAGTCTCAGGAGGAGGAGAAGGAGAAGGTGAGCGGCGAGCAAAAGACTCGGTGCGGGTGCGCTTAGGCCTTGGATCAGCAGCAGACTCAATGGGAGCATCATACATAAGAATAGATTTCTTGGGAGTCACCTTGTCATAGTTGTTGACGAGACCGGATGGGATCCTCGTCTCAATAAGACGCTGAATATAGGAGCCATAGATGGGAACCCGCTTCTCACGGACCACATTCTGCATCTCGTGCCACATGTAATCCAGAACATCCAATTGCTTCTTGGCCCTCATTTGTGACTCAATGTAATATAGAAGGTTGATCATCCACTTGCTTACCTCGCCCTTCTCACCAAATTTGGCGTTGATGGTGTTGCGAAGAAAAGTGTGCACCATATACCAATGTTCAGAAAAGAACTTGGTCTTAGGAATATGCATGGAGCCGGTACCTTCGGGATAGCAATGGCGAATACCATCCTTGGCCTTCATAATTTTCTTGGAATCACCATGAATGCGGAAATAGAAAGTATAATCAAACCGGTACTCGGGAAGACCCAGAATGGTACCAAACTCATCCATGGTAGCCTCACACTTGGAGCCACCGCTCATCCATGTCAATGTACGCGGGAGCCGCGTGGGGCCTCCAGATGAGAAGTGAACGGTGGAGTAAAACTCCCTGAGCAGCTCTGGAGAAAATGGATGAGCAAGAGTGTCACCCATGAGAGGAGTGAGGTTGTGGTAGTCCATGATTTCCATAACTTCAGGCCACTTGCTGCGAGCATACTCAATGTCAAAGTAATGTTGATCCACGTGACTGTGCTGAAGCTTGCCAAGAATAAATTCATGCATGACTTGATGCATCTTGCAATAGAACCGAGGATCCGAGCATGTGCTTTCACCAAACTCATAAGGATTAAATTTCAGCCTTGCTTCGTCAAAGTCGGTGGTACTAAGACCACCCCAGTTCTTGATCACGGGTTCCTTCGGATTGATTGGAAGAGATCTCCGTGAGGGAGTAGAACCAGCAACATCCGCGGCACTCTTCTTGCGAGGTTTGCGAGGACGGAGAGAGCGGGAGGCCTCGGACTCATGTTGAGGAGGGGAATCACCTGAAACATATGATGCATGGATATGGAGCATGATAATGAGTGCACATGGTCGTGGTTTGAGAGAAAAATAATTAAGCCATGAATCTATGTGATAGCGACATGGTAAAAAAAATACTAGCCCAATATTAGTGAAAACAAGGCACATTATTATGAGTGTGAGCACATTATCATAGCATGTGTATAGGATTGTTTGGTGTGAAAAAAAATATATATTGGGCATGATACTAGAAACACCATTAGTATGTAGAAATATTTAGGGCATAGCATGCACATCATGTCACAATGAATATAATAGTTTAGAAGCACGACACTAGGACAATCATATCAATAATGTGGAAATTTAATTATTTAACCATGGCCAAATATGAGAAAACAATTTGCAAAGGTAGGTAAAGCATATTATCATAGGGCTAGAATATGAGGAGCATATGACATCAACATAGCATGGCATAGGATTTAATCGAGTGACATACGAGTGGTATGAACCCTAACATGAATAGATGGGGAAAAAAATCTAGCACATGAACACTAGTACTTAGCACACCGATAGAGAGCACTCACATACACCTAATCCATAGAAGAGCCCAAAAAAAATTACCCGAGTTCGAAGCCATCTTCAAACAAAAAGCACTAGGCAATAAAGTGACCCGATCTCCTCCAATAAGGGGCCAATGAGAAATCCGTGTGGAGGAGGGGGCGGAGAAGGCCGAGGGCTTGCGGATCCGTGAATTTTGGCGGTGGGGATGGGCTAGGGAGGTGGGGGGAGGGGGGTGAGGGAAGAGCACTAAGGTGCTCTAATGGAGGTTGGGGGAAGGAAGAAGAGGGGATGCGGGTGTGTGAGGCGTGCGTTCGTGCGTGGGGTGTGCGTGCGTGCGTATGTGGACGCAGCGCCCCACCCTGGCCTGGGGCCGGGCGCGAGGCCGGCCTGGCCGGCTCGAGCGTGCGGGTATGGGGCGGGTGGGTGGGGAGGCCGGCTTGGGGCCGGTGCGCGGGAGGCGAGGCCGGCGTCGAGGCCGGCGTGGTGGCCGAGCAGCCCGGCCTAGCCCCCGGCCCGGGGACGGCTCGGCGGCAGCGCGAGGCCGGGCAGGTGGCCGAACGCCCCGGCCTGGCACCCGGCCTGGGGCCGGCTCGACGGTGGCTGGGGCCGGGGTGGGGTCGTGCGCGCGTGGTTTTGTTTTGTCTGTTTTTTTTTTCGGCTGTTGGCTGTTGGGGTGGGCTGGGTTTGTGTGTGTGTGTGTGTTTTTTTTTTGTAAAGAATAAAAACAAAGTGAACCTACACAACTACCAAGCCACAACACACAACAAAAACAACATAAACAATATTCCAATTCAAAGATTTTCATGAAATATATTCTAACAAACAAGACGACAAGGTGAAGCTAATGTTTTAATAGCACATTTTCATGAGTTTGTTTCTTAGAGCACTTTTATTTGACCATGTGCACGAATGAAATGAGGATGATGACATGCATATGATGTTTTCACTAGTTGAATGCCCGTGCGTTGCTACGGGCTAATAAACAAAAAATATATAACAACCAAGCTAATATGCTAGAATCTCTACTATCTTAAAAAAGAATTTGGTTCCTTCAACCAACCACCACACGTCCTGCCGTCCGCTTCGTCACCGCATTTTTATTTATTTTGCATTAATTACGCGCCTAATCAATGGCTTAATTAGTATTGATTACACGCCTAATCACCCGCCCGGATTTAGCCGTAGTAGTAGTTGCCTCCATTACTGCGTGCGCTAATAGTTGAAGGGCGAGCTCGCGGCGTCGTTAGGCGGGTGTGCGCTGCAGATCCCAACCGAGCAGGCGCTTGGGACGCTCGCCGCGGACGAGGTCGACATACCAGCAAGCGCGAGCCTACACCGCCGCCTGTTCCCCAGCATCTCTACGCCGCCCCGAGTCTCCCTCTTGACGCCTCTGATGCGCGGCTGCGGGTGTTGCCGTCCGACGAGGGCGCTGGCGACGGCAGATTCTCCGTACATATATACGAGCGAAGCAGGCTTAGGTAATATGATTGGGGGCCACCGGTTCCAAGTGATTTTATATAGTTTGGATGTGTTCCTTGTGTAGTTGGTTAGTGGAAAGAGAGGTGTGTTTGATAAAATAGTTATTGAATGGGTAAATTCTGTTGATTTCTGATCATGTCTATGCGGAATTCTCAGTTTGGGTACTTTGTATCTGCTGATATGTATGTAAAGGACTTCCAAGAATCAAGTAATAACTCTAAAATAGCAGATAGTAGAATGACCAGTGGCTTTACTTCAACAGGCACAAATGAATTTTTGCGGTTGGTGTCATGGTGTGTGAACCAGATGAGCAAGCATCGTCCACCGAGGAGCTTAGTGAACACTTAAAGACACGGGATACTTGTGCAACATATGAGGTTGTCAGCGATCATGCTGTAGGCAGTAAGCTCTTCACAACATCATGACTAAGTTGAAGGGAGTTGTATGTTATATCTCTATTTTCACCCATTAGTTTATATCTCCATTTTTTCAGCATTAGTTTCATTTCATAACGAGTCTGCTAACTCAATCTACAAAAGGAGCAGATGTGACCTTCTTTTTCCCCTGGTTATTATGTTCATTGTTTTTCATAGGCTTTTAAACTTCTATAACAAAGAACGCTATTCTTTTTGTTAGATAATTATGAAGTTAGACCGATAGTTTTATTATTTTCTACTGAACATAAACCACTTTGTACTCGAGGTATCGTGTGCGAGTAATACAAAATTGTCCATGAAAAAAAAGTAATACAAGCTTGTCAGCACACAAAAATTTACCTCTTGCATATTTCAGAAATACAAATTATTTTAAAAAAAATTAACCCGTAGCAGCGCACGGGCATTTAGCTAGTAGTATAGAAAAGAGAATCTGAAGTCACCCCGTGCTCACAAACTAAGTTCTTGTTGACATGGCAGGGGCCGGGTGACGCTAGGAATATGACAAAGTGTGTTGTACGGGTACATCTTTTAGGGGTGATTCCTATAAATATTAAATAAAAAGATCAATGATACACGAAGCATGTGAAACAAAATGGTAGAATAAGAAACAATTTTGGGACCAAACCAAATCAAAAATGAAATGATATGTTACATTATCTTCTCCACGAGCTAAATGTATTTCCCTTTCAAGCAAGGCATAAACACACTTCCCTTTCCCTTTATAGTAAGAATAGCACTTGTATAAACGATGTAGAGGTCAGTACAACCACAAACAAAATCAGGTCGCAAATCCCATATAAATTCAATTAGCTTCAATTAAAAGTTAGAATAAGTAAAATATTTATACTACAATTGTAGATTGGTACAGCTGATATAAAACGTTGTGCCAACTTTTCCTAGTCGCTCATTACGCCTTGACAGGTTAAGTGGTCAACTACTACATATATGGAAAAGGAACATGCACGCTACAATGCCATATGGCATAAGTCCTACTCCCGTGGTGGAGAACGTGGCAGTTGAGGAATGATCTTATTGCGAAAAAGGAGATTACGAAATCGTTTATTCCTGTGTTTTATCCAATATTAACTCTCATCTATGCAATATTTGTATACGCCTGAGCAATCCATCAATGCCAAAGAATAGAAACTAATGCACAAGACACGCTAAATGTTCATGAACCTGATGCAGCTAATAAACCTGATGCTGGATGTCTTAAATTGAGAGGAATTTTTTTTTTTGGAGGCTTCCTGCGAAGGGACACTGACAATATATCATCTTGTCATCCAGGGGGTCTCTTTCTAATTGCCCAAATGCAGAAAGATTTTGAAGGTAAAAGATCTATCAGTTAGGAAATCAGCCACTGCTGGTGTCGTATATTACAAGAAGGACCTGCTTCTTTGCTTGCCTACCTTCAGCGTTTGGAGTATTAACAGAATTGGCAGTAGAGCAGCTCACATGTTAGCTAAACTTGGGTTTAGAGAGTACAGTGAGTGTGTTGTTTTGGTTCAGCTCCACCCTGCATGGTGGAAGTGAGATCAACCTTGATTGTAATCTGAACCCTTCTTCTGAATAAAATATTCCCACTTTACCAAAAAAAAAATGGCGCTTGCAGTTTAAGTGAAATGTTAACATTCAGCCTCTACACCGAGGATTATACAGGGCATATGAACTTCGTACAGATTCACAACTGACATGATCACACATTCTCAAGGCTATACTGGATAGATATTCGTAAGAACAATGAAAAACAGGTTGTTCTTACGATCTGTGTTAGCAGCACAATAAATCATAGAATCCAGTCTAAACCCGTTCTTGATTTAATTATGAGATATCCCAGTATTTTTTTTGAAGTGCACACATCATAAGGATATGATACTGAATTATAACTCTTTGGTGGACATAACTACATACATATGGTGTTTAAGTGTTGATATGACACCGGTGACTGCTGCTTTTTAAGTGTTTACCTTCGGCAATGTGTCCAAGTACACCCTCGGGATCTCCATTTTGGCAAGATTTTTTTAACATGGCTCAAATATGACTACAAGACATCATGGCAGGACACCAACAATCTTAGCAACAAAGCTGAATGACAACGACAGAACACTTGTCCATGGATGCATTGCCAATGCACTGTCTCCTCACAGTAGCATCAACAAAGTTGAAATGGAGTGTAAATAACAAAAACCACTTAATCTAGCACCCTAAATAAAAATACAAATATTCCTCAAATTCACCAAAACAAAACATGGTGAGGTTTAAAATTTGATGAGATTTCCAAATATAATTTTTAATAATTTTTACTTTTACAAATTGGCCCTGAAAACAAAGGTTTTCTCTCAGTTTAGTAACCAGAAGGACTTAGTTGTAAATTTATTAAAACATCTAGGGGGTTTTCCATAAAGATTTAATTCTTTTCTTTCTTCCTCAACTCAGGCCAGAAGGCAGAGGAGAGGATAGGTACGGTGACGCCACTGCCACCTCCTCCGCACCGCCGTTCTGCGAGTATAAAGTCGCGGGGAGACGTCCGCACCGAGCCCTCCTGCCTCCTCGCAGTCTCTTCCTCTCTCTTCTGCTCTGCGTAGCACAAACCCTAACCCTAGCCCGTACGGCCACCACTCGTCGCCGTCGACTCCGGCCTTCCCGGAGCAAGACGAGACCACCGGGAGAACCGGAATGCTTCCCTCCACCTCCCCGCCGAGCATCGTTTGCTGGGGAGCCCGGAACCAGAAGAATCGACCATCTCCTTCATCGTCGGCCGCCACGGGGAAGAGCTCGCCGCCGGTGATTGGGACCTCTCCGAGCTTCACCGACACCTCCACGAGCTCTAGGGTGAGAAGGGTAACCTTGGGGTGCCTTTAATTTTGCATTTGGTCGACGGACGCATGCTTTCGCTGTTGGCCGAGCCTCGCCGCCACGCCATTGCTCACCGCCAGTGACTCCGGTGACCAATTGGTGCCTAGCACCGCTCCTCCGCATCGCCTTGGCCTCCTAGAGCTTGTAGAGTGCACCAATCGAGGTAATTTTGGCCTCATCGCGCGATTGCTGTTAAACAGGGAGGATTTTCTCCACTGCTGATGCGATCATGATGTCATCCTGACATCATAAAGTTTTCTTTTCTTTTAATTAAACCGAATATAACAGGTGGACCCCACGTGTCATTTTAAAAACAGAAAATAATTAAAATTTGATAAATCATCATATTTCATTATGTTTACCAGAAAAAAATATCAAATTGTTAATAAGAATATAATCTAAAAGTTTATCAAGTTTTAAAAAATGTTTGATAAAGTTTAAAATTAAACATTTTCTTTAATTAAATTAAATCATTTAAAATTGAGAAAATAATAAATAATTCATAAAATCGGAAAAATACAAGTTATATCCCAAAATGCTCCAAATGAGAAATGGAACTCACCTATGATGTTTTCAAAGTCATTTGACCAAATTTTCATGTGTGCAATATTTTGTCTAGTCATTTAATTATTTAAAATTAATAAATTAAGAACTTATTCAAATATTTTCAGAAAGCATCAAATGTTATACCAAATTAAAGAGAAAAGCATTTCCAATTCAAATATGTAAAACATAAAACAATTTGTTTAACTTATAAACTTGTTTCAAAAGGTATAATGGAATTCTATAATATTCCCTTATGACCAGAAATAACTACCACATCATTATTTTCCTTACAAATAAAACCCTCATGTTTTCACACCTAATAAAACCTATCATCACAAGTCATTAGCAAGTATTATGATGATAGAATTAGTTGTACTATTTCACCATTTTCAATCTAACTCTTTGTCATATGCTCTACACTTTTTGAGTATAAAATAAAATGTGATTGTTATCTTTTCAATAGTTGTTTTCCATGTGTCATTGTCTTATTACCTAACCAAGTTATAACCAGTTCTACCTAAACATGATAACAATTGTTTGCTAAGTAAAAGTGAAACATATGTAAGTCTAAAAGAACTAAGAACCCCATCACCACAAGTAATGAAACATTTCACCTAAAACCTATGTGATTAAGATATCGTATCAAACGTGGCTTACACTTGTAAGCTGGGGTGTTTTCCAGGGTAATTCACGATGCATATCATTACTATGCATGTATCATCTTGCCAATGTTTTCTGTAGTCCTTACAAGGACTACTTTGCTATCTTTCAGAAGTCGGGATTTTCTACACGACCCTCAAACCCCGAAGACCTGGATTATTATTGTTATTTCAATCTTAGGCAAGTTCACCACTTGCTCATATTCTTTGCAGTATCTCATAACAAACTATTTGCAAAAGCCCTATCGTATTATCACCTACTCTCAAAAGAATGCATGATTCTATTTTTATAATAATATGACTAATTGAATGACTACCCAAGTGGAAGTGTTCTGTTTGGTGGGCGGATCGGACCATGGTAAGATGAATAGGTCAAAGGAAGGTTCCATATGCATGGGAAAGTATTACCTAGGAATTAACAACAAATTACGTCAGGATTCTTGCACCGTAAATTCGCGTTAACCATGGGTCTTCTATGGGGGGGAAGTATGTCAGCTGTGATCTTTTCTCGTTCGCATGTCAACGGGCTGCCAGAGACGTACGCTGTAGGTCTTGCAAGACTACATGCACATGGGTGGGATCCCTTAGTTCCCATGGACTCTGCGGGTCTATGATGGTCTGCCAGGGGCGCGTAGATATCCATTGTGAGGGGTGGAATCAGGCGTTCAACCTGCTGGCAGAAATGGGTGGGCATGCGTTGTGCGGAGAAGCACAGTTTGGCTTGGACCAACAACCGGGCCCCACACCTAAGTGGGAGTGGACAGGAATGTACACCTGGTTGTGCAACATGGTCTTGGTCGTCCATGGGTAAAGTAACGCACCTCTGCAGAGTGTAAAAGGATGTGGCATGTTACCCCCTGTTCCGGGAAGGAGCTGCGAACGCCGCAGGAAAGGCAACTCCATGAAGTTCTAATCCTGTGAAGATCTGGCAAGCATAGTTTTCAGAATTAAAAGCAACCTCTTGAAGAAAGTTTTACAAAACCTTGCATTAGCTTATGACTCTTTCGAGTCTAAAGCTGTAGTTAGTGCATCAAACTACCCACTATATATCATGAACTTGCTGAGTAACGCTCGTTACTCATTCGTTCCCGTTTGACCCCCTGCTTAGAGTTGAAGCCCTACGGAAGCCGTCATCGTGAAGCCATCGCTACCTTATGAAGCTAGGTGGAGTGATCTAGTACTTAGTCGGTAAAGCATCGTCATCAACAACGCTGGTGGAGGAGAAGCTATCAAGGTGTAGGTGGAGACCATTCTCGAACCTAGCAGTTACAAGCCATAGTTTAGGGCTGACATCAGCCGTAGTGGATTAGTTCCGAGCTAAAGTTCTTCTCCAGCTTGTTGCTTCGAATTGCTTCTTATGATGTTTAATTTGTATGAGATCTTCTTGATTCGTCAAGGAGATTCTCTAGATTTTGAATTGAAGTTTGTATCCTATAGCTTTGCTTGGCCCCGCTGTGTTTCTGTTGTGCCACTCTGAGAGATGTAATATTCACGGATAAGGCCTTCCGTGAGTATTATGTCACCGACTTGCGTACTACACATGCAGTGGTGTTCTGGGTCACCAAAGAAACTCTGGGTCTCCGTTGAGATCGACGAAATCATCAACGCCATGGATCCATACCTTGATTCACCGAGCCGTGCTTCCGCTAGCGCACCAGAGAAGAACTCTGGCGACCAAGCCCGCGAGGAAACACCTCTCGCGGCCGAGACCCTGGTCACCTCTTCCTCCGCGCCGCCTCCGCCGTTCACTCCTGAAACGGCGGAGGAGAAAATCCTCCTCGTCAGGGAAGAACTCGCCGCAGCGGCCGCCGCCACCAGAGCTGAAGACGAAGGTGAACTCTCCGGTAATTGGAGCCGATGCAACTTGGCCCCTTCTCTTCTTCCGACAATGGAGAAGGAGGGGCTGATTGTGAAAGGAAAATGGAGGCACGAGGAAGACGAGTCTGAGCCCTCGCCTGGAGCCGGGGAACGATTCCTACTTACCTCGCACATTTCTAGAGGTATGGGAATTCCGCCATCCAGCTTCTGTGGTGACCCAGCACACCACTGCATGTGTAGTGCGCAAGTCGGTGACATAATACTCACAGAAGGACTTATCCGTGAATATTACATCTCTCAGAGTGGTACAACAGAAACACAGCGGGACCAAGTAAAACTATAGGATACAAACCTCATTACAAAATCTTGGGAATCTCCTTGATGAATCAAGAAAATCTCCTGCAAAAGAAACATCAGAAGAAGAAATTCGAAGCTCCAAGCCGGAGAAAAACTCTAGCTCAGAACTAATCCACTACGGCTGATGTCAGCCCTAAAATATGGCTTGTAATTGCTAAGTCCAAGAACGGACTCTACCTACACCTTGATAGCTTCTCCTCCATCAGCGTTGTTGGTGATGATGCTTTACTGGCTAAGTAGTATAAGACTCCACCTAGCTTCATAAGGTAAAGATGGCTTCACGATGACGACTTCCATAGGCTTCAACTCTAAGCAGGGGGTCAAATGGGATAGAATGAGTAACGAGCGTTACTCAGCAAGTTCATGATATATAGTGGGTGGTTGATGCACTAACTACAGCTTTAGACTCGAAAGAGTCATAGGCTAATGCAAGGTTTTGTAAAACTTTCTTCAAGAGGTTGCTTTTAATTCTGAAAACTATGCCCGCCAGATCTTCACAGGTTTAGAACTTTCATGGAGTTGCCTTTCCTGCGGCGTTCGCAGCTCCTTCCCGGAACAAGGGGTAACATGTCACATCCTTTTACACTCTGCAGAGGTGCGTTACTTTACCCATGGACGACCAAGACCATGTTGCACAACCAGGCTCGAGATCCTGTCCACTCCCACTCAGGTGTGGGGCCCGGTAGTTGGTCCAAGCCAAACCGTGCTTCTCCGCACAACGCATGCCCACCCATTTCTGCCAGCAGGTTGAACGCCTGATTCCACCCCTCACGATGGAGATCTACGCGCCCCTGGCAGACACTCATAGACCCCAGAGTCCGTGGGACGTAAGGGCTCCCACCCATGTGCATGTAGTCTCTCAAGACCTACAGCGTACGTCTCTGGCGCGTCCGTTGACATGCGAACGAGAAAAGTATCACGGTTGACTTACTCCCCCCATAGAAGATCCATGGTCAACGCGAATTTACGGCGCAAGAATCCTGACGGCAGTTGTTGTTAATTCCTAGGTAATACGTTCCCATGCAGATGGAACCTTCCTTTGACCTATTCATCTTACCATGGTTCCATCCGCCCACCAAACAGAACACTACCACTCGGGTAGTCATTCAATTAGTCATATTATTATAAAAATAGGATCATGCATTCTTTTGAGACTCGGTGATAAGACGATAGGGTTTTTGCAATTAGTTTGTTATGAAGTACTGCAGAGGATATGAGCAAGTGATGAACTTGCCTGAGATTGAAATAATGACAATAATAATCCAGGTCTTCGGGGTTCAAGGTCTCGTAAGAAATCCCGACATCTGAAAGATAGCAAAGTAGTCCCGGTAAGGACTACAGAAAACACTGGCAAGATGATACATGCATAGTAATGAGATGCATCGCGAAATACCCTGGAAAACACCCCAGCTTACAAGTGTAAGACACGTTTGATACGGTATCGAAATCACACACGTTTTAGGTGAATGGTTTCATTATTTGTGGTGATGTGGTTATTAGTTCTTTTATACTTACATGTGTTTCACTTTTACTTATCAAACAATTGTTATCATGTTTAGTTAGTAGTGGTTATTACTTGGTTAGGCAATAAGACAATGACATATGGAAAAGAACTATTGAAAAGATAACAGTCACCTATTATTTTATGTTCAAAAAAATGTAGAGCATATGATCTAGAGTTTAATTGAAAATGATGGTTTAATATAACTAATTCTATCATCACACAACTCTTTATTGACTTGTGATGCTAGGTTTATTAGGTGTGAAAACATAAGAGTTTTATGAATAAGGAAAACAATCTGTGGCAGTTATTTCTGTTATAATAGGATATTATAGAATTCCATTATTCCAACAGAAACAAGTTTATAAGTTAAACAAAAGGTTTTATGTTTGACATATTTGGATTGGAAATTATTTTCTCTTCAATTTGATATAACATTTTATTTTCTGAAAATATTTGAATAAATTATTAATTTCTCAATTTTAAATGAATTAAATGACTAAGCAAACTATTGCACACATGAAACTTGATCAAATGAACTTAAAAACATCATAGATGAGTTTTATTAGCCATTTTAAGCATTTTGGTATATAACTTGTATTTTTCTGATTTTTTGAATTATTTATTATTTTTCTTTATTTTAAATGATTATTTTAATTAAAGAAAATGTTTAATTTTAAACTTTATAAAATATCTTTGAAAAGTTGATAAACATTTAGTTTATATTTTTCTGATTAATTTGGTATATTGTTTATATTTTTCTGATAAGTATTTTAAAACATATTGATTTATTAATTTTAATTGATTTTCTGTTTATAATTGACAGGTGGGGCCTACCTGTCATTTTGATTTTTAAATTAAAAATAAATAAAATAAAAAGGAAATTAGTATTGACGTCATGGTGATGTCACAATGACATCACCAGAGGAGATGATTTCCCCAATCCGGATGAAATCCGTCGATTCAGTGCGAATTGACGAATGTATTCACAACCATCCAATAGATGAACGCACGGGGAGTCAATAGGTGGCTGCGCCGCTGCCTAGTGGTCACCGGAGTGACCACGGCGAGCAATGGCGCGGCGGCGACGTACGGTCTCCGGCGAGGAAACGATTTCGACTGCAATTAAAGGAACGGAGGGCATGGTGAGGTGCATAAGCTCACCCTGAGTGCAGTGGAGCAAACGAGGAGGCTCGACGAGGTCGGAATCACCGGTGGCGTCGAGGATTGGCCGGCGGCCGGACTTTGAGAAGACGATGCAATTCGACGAATTCGGGCCATCCCAGCTAGCGTAGCTGCTCGAGGAGGAAGAGGAGGTCACAACGGTTCCATAGGTAGCCTCGGTTGGTCCTGGAGCGGCCGGAATCGACGACAATGGCCGGCGGCCGTGGCATCTAGGGTTAGGGTTTCCCGGTTCTTGTTCATACAGAGAGAGAGAGCAAGCGAGGTAGAGTGAGGAGGAGAGGAAGGGAGACACGGCGTCGGGCTCCTTCTTATCCTCGACGAGGCGGCCAAGCAAGACGTGGCATAACCGGCGTTGACACGGCGGCCTTCTCCTCTGCCTTCTGGCAGAGGAAGAAGAAAGAGAAAAGAAAAGGAGATTTTCGATAACCCCCAGAAGTTTCTACTTTTTACACCTAGGTCCTTATGTTCTTAAAACTGAGAAGAAAACTTTGTTTTCAGGGCCTTATTGTGCTCAAAAAATTTATAAAAATATATAATTGAATTCCTCATCAAAATTGCAATCTCACCATGTTTTGTTTTGGTGGATTTGAAGATTATTTGTATTTTTTATTTTAGGTGCTAAATTAAGTGGTTCTTGTTATTTTCTATTTATTTAATTTATTAAATGTCCTAAAATCTATTTTAGGCATGAATATTATCTTCACACCAAACCCATGGGGTTCACCAAGTGGTGTGTTCCCATTGGAACATTTAGATACAATTCTATTAGAAAATAATTTTGATAACCTTACTTGGTATTGTTTCTGTGTATGGAAATGAAATTCACTAATTAGAAAATTGTATCCCATGACATACTAAATTATTTTTATTAAGTAATGAACTTGTTTTCTCCTATGAGGCTTTGTTATTATCATATTTAGACTTCTTATTAAGCCTGGTGAACAATTCCTTATATCATCTGTAAGTTATGTTGCTGCTTTTAGTACTGGCTTAAATGGAAACATGTGTGGCTTTGGAATCTCATTTGTCTGTTTTCCACATAGGTTCCACTATGGATATTATCTCATGTTGTTATAGATCATGTAATAATTTATATGGTTATAAGTAGATGGATTTTTATTATCATCTATTAGTCTTACATATGGAAAGGATTTGGAAAACAAGGTATTAATCTTGTTTTCACCTACCTCCACATATCAAAACATGTGGATCTAATGACTTGTTATTATCCCATACTTGGCAGTTATTTCCATTAAAGATGTTATTATGAGTTCCTTATCTCTGATGATCTTGATAGAGGTTAATGATTCTCTATTATATCCAAATGACTCACTGGATGAATTCATATGCTCCCTTACTGATGCAGTGTTGCTTCATGTGGTCTTCTGTTGCTTCATGTTCTTCTCTCTAGTTTCCACTAGCCTTCTGTTCTCACCTTGTGTCAATTTGCAAATGATATCATCTCTTGGATTCAATCTTCAACTATCTCACCCTTGTGGTGAGAACAAACAGTTATTCCAAACAAAGATTTTACTTAGATGATTATATTGTGGTTTCTTGTTTCCTTAGTGTTATTCTTTCTATTGATTAATGATAAAAGAAGTGTAGGTGTAGTTTATGTCATCAGTTAGCCTTAAGCATATAAGAAGAATCTGTTGACAAGTTTGCAAGGCTTGTCCCCAAATGACTTTTCATATACAAGAGACTGAGATGTACTAGGTTATTCAATATTCTGTTTGTTGGTGTATGACACTCAATGGTTTGAGTATACAAAAGTGGTCTGTGAACAAGGTAATTAGTCTTGTTACCAAACTACTTCTATATAACACTAACATTGGAGTATCACACAATTTCAAGAGGGTTAATATGATCATATCACTATATAAGAGTTTCCAATTACTCTTATAGTAGCTTAGAGTAGCACTTCTAGCACACTCTAAATAATCTTCTTGTAGATCTTCTGGTGGTGGTTCCTCTCTTCTTGTGGTTGCTTCACTTGTAGAATGACTTAGAGAAGATTTGGAAACAAGATAGGATGGTCTTGACAACATAACAAGATCTAGATTAAGAGTTAGTTCATGCTTTTATTATCCTTCCATATACTTCCTATTTTATTTCCCATAAGATATGTTCTTATATCATACATGATTGGTTTACTTACTTATCATTTCAATTCCTCTAATAGAGGTTATAACTTGTTGTCATTCATTACTCACATCCATAGATACTTTAGTTGTTGAATATTGATATGGATAGAAATGTGGAGTGTTTGTGAAATGGAAACATAAGATTATAAGTTAATCAAATGATTCATTAATGTGTTGAGCTTTCATATGCTCACTTGTTTGAGATGATAGAAACATTGAGCATGAGAAAGTGATTGGACTTAATGGCTTTGATCATGGTTGTTACTGTATATTCTTCATTTGTATTCATGATGAAGACATATAGTTTTGGAAAGATCATAGGTAATGATCAAGGTTTAACAGTAGTTTAGAAGGATTTATTTCTTCTTTTTAGATACTTCCTTCATGGTTGAGGAGATATGTACATATTCGATAAATATATTATGATGATCATTAAGTTACTTCCCACTTGTGGGACTTGGGTTAACACTTGTTTGTTTCACTTGTGTTCTATTGAAACTTTGTTATTTACTTGTGATGGTTCACCTGATACTTATGGGATGGTTTATAGAGATGTTGTGGAGATGAATTGATAACTTAGGGAGTTGTTGTTTTATAGAAGATCACATCTCTGTTGATGAGATGGTTCAATTATGTATTACTTATTTGTGGAAGTATGATCATCAGATATGGAATTTGAATACTCTCCCCTCTTTGAGTTCTAAATACCTAGTGAATTATCCCAAGTCACTTATAGACTTGAGGTTTAGGTGGTTGAAAATTTGTGTTGGTCACAACCAATTATGGTTTGTGTAACCAGATGATTTGGTTTCTTAAGATACTTGTTATAAAGATCATTCCAAATGTTCTCTTAACTAGATGAACTAGACCTATTTCATCATGTCAAGTGAAACTTTGGTCACTTTGATTCGTTTAAACTTTCGCGCCAAAATTTCCCGTACTTTCAGATGCATGCTTTGCAAATGCACATATTAACTTTAGATCCTTATAACCTCCCAAACACTGGAATGTTACAGTATCTCCCCCTTAACAAGAACTTCGTCCCGAAGTTCAACTTCTCTTACGTAAAGATAGGTAGAGAGAACTTCTGTAGACCGTTGAATCTTCACATCTGTTTCTTGTGTTGACCTTGTCATGTGTATCCCCTTGTCTTGATTGTTCACCTTCCACTATCTTGCACTATGATCTAATAGTATGCCAGTTGTTAGGACAAGTCTGTCTTGTTACAATACTTTCATAATGGTCTCACGAAGTGAAGGGAATATGCCCGAGAGGCAATAATAAAATGGTTATTATCTTATTCCTTGTTTATGATGAATGTTTATTTCTCATGCTAGAATTGTATTAACCGGAAACGTTGATACATGTGTGCTTAATAAACAAACAATGGTTCCTAGTAAAGCCTCTCTTTTAACTAGCTCGTTGATTAATAGATGATCAAGGTTTCCTGATCATGAACATTGGATGTTATTAATAACGGGGTCATGTCATTAGAAGAATGATGTGATGAACATATACCCAAAGAGAATATAGCAATGCGATCAAGTCATTTAGTTTACATTGTTATATCAAACATACGAAGTAACTTATTCCTTAGACCTTGAGATCATGTCAATCACTGATACCGGAAGAGTGCTTTGATGGCATCAAACGTCACACCGTAACAGGGTGACTATAAAGGTGTCGTTAAGTATTCGGAAAGTATTAGTTGAGGATCATGGATCAAGAGTGGGATTTGTCCATCCAAATGACGGAGAGATATACTCTGGGCCCTCTCGGTGATATCACATCGAAACCGCTTGCAAGCACGTGATATGATCACAAGGATGTTATATCACGGAAACGAGAAAAGAGTACTTGTCGGTAACGAGATTGAGCAAGGTATGGTTGATACCAATGATCTAATCTCGGACAAGTAAAATATCGCGAGACAAAGGGAATAGTTCACGACGTTGTTGGTTCACACGATCACGAGAGTCATCGTTGAATATATAGGAGTCATCACGGATCTCCAGATCCCGCTGTTGATTATTGATCGGAGAGGAGTCTCGATCATGTCTATCTTATTCGCGAACCGTAGGGTGACACACTTAAGGTTCGATGACGCATTTGAGAGGATACGGAATATCGGAGAAAAGTTTGGACAGCACCGAAATTGTTTCGGGGAATATTGAAATAGTCACCGAAATTGTTTCGAGTAATTTTGAAATAGTTCAAGGGGATTCTTATCAAATGGTTGTTAATAGATTTAACAACTAACTCAAGGGGTTATATGTTAATGTTTGTTAATGGAATTAACAAATATTAAAATAAAGAAATAAAATTGTTTTATTTATTTATTAAAGAAAACCCTTGGGATTTTGAGTGGGAATTCATGGAAGAATGAGTGGGTTGAGTGGAGACTCCACTCACATGATGAGGGAGAGGTGGAGGCAGCCAAAAATTCGTGGCTGCCATCCCCTCCTATAAAAGGAGGGGTGAGAGCTCCCTCTCCCCCTACACACACTTGTGTCATCTCTTCCTCCCTCCTGCCGCTGCTCCACCACTTGTTCGTGCGCTTGGCGAAGCCCTGAGCAATGTTTTTCTCCACCACACCACGCCGTCGTGCTGCTGGAGTTCCGAGGGATCCTCTACTTCCGCGCCCCGCTGGAACGAGGGAACGGAGGTCGTCATCAACCGTACGTGTGACCGATCACGGATGCACCGCCGGATTGCGGTGCCATCTTCTCGCTATCGGGATCGGTGTGAGTACGACTACGCCAACAACGAGATTTGATCTCGTACCACTTTGAGTCTTCGAGGGTATGTGTTCTCCTTAACCCTCTTGTTGCCCGTTGCACTTCGTCTCCTAGATTAGATCTTGGCCTTTCGGGTATCTCTCGCGTAGGAAATTTTTTGTTTTCTATGCTACGTTCCCCTTCAGTGGTATCAGAGCCGGATCTATGCGTAGATGTTTTGTACGGGTAGAACACATAGGTGTATGTGGGCGTTGATGATCATGTTATTACCTCCTTGATTATTTTATGATCTTAGTGGCATAGTGGGATGAAGCGGCCCGGACTAACCTTACATGTCCACGTACATGAGACTTGTTCCACAACTGACATGCAACTTGTATTGCATAAGTGGCTTGCGGGTGTCTGTTTCTCCTACTATAGTTAAGATCTAATCTATGAAGGGTTGTTAAAAATGTGTTTATCAACGTTGTGGTTGATGTTCGTAGGTATGAACGGTTCTATCATCGAAAGCCCTAAGCCACGTAAAATATGCAAAAATAAATTAGAAGCGTCTAACTAGTTTTTGCTGGGCATGTGATGTGATATGGTCAATATTACAAATTTGATTATGAGATGATCTATTTTGTAAATTATTGATATACCGTAAGGTATCCATATGGTTGTCTTCTTATTGATGGACAATCAAGATTGGGGTGCCATGGTACTTGGTACCACGCCGGTGGAATGATTGAGATCATACCATAATGCACATGATGGAGATCAAGTGCAAGGAGGACCATATCATATCACGTTATCCTTACATGTGATGTATGTGATGTTAATACTTTTATGCATCTTGTTTTGCTTAGATAGCGACGGTAGCATTATAAGATGATCCCTCTCACTTAATATCAAGATAATAATGTGTTCTTCCTTAAGTATGCACCGTTAAGAAAGTTCGTCGTTTCGAGACACCACGTGATGATCGGGTGTGACAGACTCAACGTTCGCATACAACGGGTGTTTTCAAGCCTAGCATGTACAGACATGGCCTTGAAACACACGCAATACTACGGTTCTACTTGGCGAGCCTAGCATGTACAGACATGGCCTCGGAACACGTAACCGAAAGGTAAAGCATGAGTCATATGGATGATATGATGAACATGTAGATGTTCGCCTTTGAAGCTACATCATCTCACGTGATGATCGGTTTTGATGTAGTGAATTTGGTTCGTGTAATCACTAAAGACGACTAAGAGGGATGTTGTTTTTGAGTGGGAGTTCATGGTTTAATTTTTTGAATTAACTTGAACTTATTTATCATGAACAACAAATCAAAGTGAATTTGCACAAATTGTAGTATTCATTGGCATCTATAATTACCTTACACTTAGATTGTTAATTGAGATATAACGGTTATGATCTGGTAAATACCATTTAAGATTGGTACCGTATTAGTGAAATTTAAAATTGAGTCCTATTGTAGATTTTTGGTATTTCCTACCTAGCTCCATGTGGTTAATGATTGATTAATCTAGAGAGCAAATAATTCCTACTTAGAATCCGGAGTCATGGTTGCTTCCGTATTACTTTATCTTCAAAAGAATGTTTTGTTGATCAAGGTGATTTAGGGACTGAAAAGAGTTGTTTTCAGAAACAATCAAGTGAAAGATATATTGATATCTAGAAACTTATTTGTGGCAACATGACTGAGTATAATTTAGCGTGACAATGTTTGCTTATATTATCTGAATATATGCAATGATTGAAGACGCTAGGCGTTTGAATATTCCAAGAAATTGGATGCTAAAAATTATCCTCTAAATTCCTTCCTTCGAGCTATAGTAGCTTAATCATAAAATTGTTATGATGGGATGGATTAAAAGTATGTGTAAAGTCGTTTTACCTTACTTGGAAATTGCTAAGAGTGGAATCTAGAAGAATGCTATTAATATGGTGATATTAGTAGAACAATCAAACTCAAAGTATGACTCAATGGGTGATAGTATATGACTAACACGCCAAAGAAAATGAGCTAGTAAGACTAGCATTGTTTGATGTTGAATGATTCTTCTATAGAGGAAAGGGAATATTGAAAATAGAATTACAAATAGATATATGGCAGAAAAGAAGATAACTGGAAAAGTCCAGCTCAGGAGTATATACTTGATATACAAGATATAGATGTATTACTAGTTAACAAAGTATTTTTGGTATTTTGATACCACATTGGTTGGTATGAGTTGTCATACAAAGCAACACAATGAAAGAAATACAAGGGCCTAAAAGGAACTAGTAATAGATGTGGAATCGATTATGACAAGAACATAAATAAAGTGTTATTGTGTTCATTGTCGTATCGAACCAACCAGTCAAGATTTATTTGAAGAACTTAATAATTTGTTATTTTGTTCTAGTCTTTTGTGAGAACAAATGAGATTGTTCAAACTATGATCATATTCCATAATTGATGGATATGTTAATATAAATCATGTTGGTAAAGTAAACATCTATAAGACTAAATGCTAAACGTTGCAAGACGTTGAAGAGTTTCACTTAAATTGTGACACCACCATTTTAGTTCATATCGGAAAGGAAAACATGAAGTAACTCCATATTGATGGACTTCCGGAGTCATTTTATTGACGCTTGTGAGACCTCTTCCAAAAGATGACTAGAATTCCGTTCTTAGGCCAAAGTAGAATGGACGACTAATTTAGTGGAGATTATACATATTGATGTATATAGTCCATTATGTGTAGTCATGTATGGTGGATTAATTTTTCCTTCATAAAATTCTGTCGATGATTTAAGTAGATATGTGAGTATATCTATTTAAAGGGAACAGAGTTTGACATTTTGAATTGGTTCAAAAGGTTGTTAATATGAAGTTAAAATCAATGTAACAAGATAATCAAGTATTTATGATTGGATCATAAAGGATAAAGTTTGAGTTACAAGTTTAGCAAAACATCTGAGAAGTTGCAAAATTGTTCTACAACTTATACTTCTCGAATACCCCACATTAGATTGGAGTATTCAAAAGACAAAATCAAACCCTGTTTGACATGGTAAGATTAATAAAATTGCCATTATATTTTTGTAGTTTATACATTAAGGACAACCGCTTTTACACTGAAAAGAGCACCATCATGATCCGTTGAAATTGACAACATATAAGATATGGTTTGGGTAATGACCTGAATTGTCATTTTTCTTAAGTTTTGGTATGCATAGCATGTGTAAAATGTTTACAACCAAAATAGGATAAATATATGTTTATAAGGTTATCCCAAATAAAACATTGGGTATTTATCCTATCACCGAACCAAAAGACAAATGTTGTTTGTCAGAAAGGGTTGATTTCTCGAGAAAGTAGTTCTTGCGAAAGAAGTGAGTGGGAGCACGGTACAAACTCAACAAGATTACAGAATCTCCGTTATCATGTCAAGAGTAGCGCAGCACTGGAAGTTGGTCCGGGGTTTACTATTTTGACTAAGTAGAAGACACTACAAATGTTGTAGATACTTCAAATGAGTTTGCGAACTGTACCAGAAATGTCCAAAAACTTTGTACTTTGAACAACTTGTGGTTTAAGTATAAAGTGTTGTTTTGACAACAAAGGACCTGGACCTTATAAAGGAAGCAAATGATGGGCACTGACTTCGTAAAATTGACTATGAGTCATTATATCCGCAATAGTATCCTTGTATGAATATCAAGTATGTGACTTGGCAGTCCTTTCAATAGGCATGATGCCTAACGATAGCAAAAGGGTCTATATAGCGACAAAGACATGGATACTTATCGAAAAGTTGTTTTCGACGAAGTTCAAAGAGTTCACTACTACAAGATTTTGATCTTCCGTAGTGATGCTTAGTCTTTGCAGATAGTTCTAGCAAAGTTACATATTATGATATGGATGTTGAATAACAAAACCAATTCTCCTCTCGAGGAAGTTTATTCAAGGATGTGTACTTGACACAGTCTGAGAGTTTTGTAAAAATTCAAAAGGTTGCTAGAAAGGCATGCACACTTCAATGGTTGAAGTGAGCATAACGAAGTTGAAATCTTTACCTTCATGAAGTTATCAAAAGAGTTTGATTCCATCATGAATGATAAAGATGCTTGTAGAGTTACAAGTGGGAGCGCTATGACATATTTCCAATACTTTATGTAGATGACATATGGTTGATTGGAAAATATGTATTTTAAATTAACACGGTTAAGATTTCATATTGATGAAAGGCTTAGAAGATATTGGGCATCGATATCTATAAAAGATGGATTGAAGCGCCTGATATGATTGAAGCCAAATTACATAGATGAAATATTGAAGTAAGTCAATATAAAATTGATAAGAAGGAGTTCTTGTCACATGGAAAATAATTGAGCAAGATTCATGTGTTTTGACACATGATGAGCATCATTGAAATTGAGATTTCTAAGTCATGTTTCCATGCTATGTACACAACCAGATGAGTCCTATGCTATAAAATGTTATAGTAGGATAATTCATATGATGATTAGACAACAGTGGGAGAGATCCTTGTGTCATTTTAGAAATGCTAAGGATATGTTTTCCTATATAGTAATGACAAAATAATAGTTGTAATATGTTACACTAATAGTCTTGTCATTTATTCAAGTAATTTTATCTCAATTAAAATATGTGATGAAGGGTAGCACAATAGGATGGAAGAAAGTTCCATGCTGGATTTGAAAGAGTTTCAAAATTAAAATATTGTGACAGATACTACAACAAAGGCTAAAGTATATCGTTGTGTTGACAACTGATTATAAGCGTATTTTGTGTCAAGGAGTTCTTTATTGAACTTGGTGAATTTCCAAGAATGCTGAAACTATGAAGCTACATTTTCACAATGTTAGTAACATCAGTTTAAGCTGAGGAATTAAGGTATCACCGGAACTTGGTGAGTTTCCAAGAATGCTAACACTATGAAGCTACATTTTCACAATGTTAGTGACATCAGTTTAAGCTGAGGAATTAAGTTTTCACGAATTGACTATATATATACAAAGCCATCTCATTAGAGAATGAGTGATGCGTGTAGACGCAAAGAACATGCAAATACAATAGGACCTGAACAGTTCAGATCTTTTTGATGATGTTTACCGCATGCGAAGCATGGTAATAACACTGGTACGCCATATGTGTTAAAGTGCTTACAGACTAGATTATTGACTCTAGTGCAAGTGGGAGACTGAAGGGAATATGCCCGAGAGGCAATAATAAAATGGTTATTATCTTATTCCTTGTTTATGATGAATGTTTATTTCTCATGCTAGAATTGTATTAACCGGAAACGTTGATACATGTGTGCTTAATAAACAAACAATGGTTCCTAGTAAAGCCTCTCTTTTAACTAGCTCGTTGATTAATAGATGATCAAGGTTTCCTGATCATGAACATTGGATGTTATTAATAACGGGGTCATGTCATTAGAAGAATGATGTGATGAACATATACCCAAAGAGAATATAGCAATGCGATCAAGTCATTTAGTTTACATTGTTATATCAAACATACGAAGTAACTTATTCCTTAGACCTTGAGATCATGTCAATCACTGATACCGGAAGAGTGCTTTGATGGCATCAAACGTCACACCGTAACAGGGTGACTATAAAGGTGTCGTTAAGTATTCGGAAAGTATTAGTTGAGGATCATGGATCAAGAGTGGGATTTGTCCATCCAAATGACGGAGAGATATACTCTGGGCCCTCTCGGTGATATCACATCGAAACCGCTTGCAAGCACGTGATATGATCACAAGGATGTTATATCACGGAAACGAGAAAAGAGTACTTGTCGGTAACGAGATTGAGCAAGGTATGGTTGATACCAATGATCTAATCTCGGACAAGTAAAATATCGCGAGACAAAGGGAATAGTTCACGGCGTTGTTGGTTCACACGATCACGAGAGTCATCGTTGAATATATAGGAGTCATCACGGATCTCCAGATCCCGCTGTTGATTATTGATCGGAGAGGAGTCTCGATCATGTCTATCTTATTCGCGAACCGTAGGGTGACACACTTAAGGTTCGATGACGCATTTGAGAGGATACGGAATATCGGAGAAAAGTTTGGACAGCACCGAAATTGTTTCGGGGAATATTGAAATAGTCACCGAAATTGTTTCGAGTAATTTTGAAATAGTTCAAGGGGATTCTTATCAAATGGTTGTTAATAGATTTAACAACTAACTCAAGGGGTTATATGTTAATGTTTGTTAATGGAATTAACAAATATTAAAATAAAGAAATAAAATTGTTTTATTTATTTATTAAAGAAAACCCTTGGGATTTTGAGTGGGAATTCATGGAAGAATGAGTGGGTTGAGTGGAGACTCCACTCACATGATGAGGGAGAGGTGGAGGCAGCCAAAAATTCGTGGCTGCCATCCCCTCCTATAAAAGGAGGGGTGAGAGCTCCCTCTCCCCCTACACACACTTGTGTCATCTCTTCCTCCCTCCTGCCGCTGCTCCACCACTTGTTCGTGCGCTTGGCGAAGCCCTGAGCAATGTTTTTCTCCACCACACCACGCCGTCGTGCTGCTGGAGTTCCGAGGGATCCTCTACTTCCGCGCCCCGCTGGAACGAGGGAACGGAGGTCGTCATCAACCGTACGTGTGACCGATCACGGATGCACCGCCGGATTGCGGTGCCATCTTCTCGCTATCGGGATCGGTGTGAGTACGACTACGCCAACAACGAGATTTGATCTCGTACCACTTTGAGTCTTCGAGGGTATGTGTTCTCCTTAACCCTCTTGTTTCCCGTTGCACTTCGTCTCCTAGATTAGATCTTGGCCTTTCGGGTATCTCTCGCGTAGGAAATTTTTTGTTTTCTATGCTACGTTCCCCTTCACGAAGAACACGTGGTATTCCCACCACATAGTGGATACCAAGTTTTGTTCTCCGATGAATAGATATGGTTTCCTACCTCTCACAACTTTCTGAAGAACATTTGGTACATCCACCAGGTGATGAATAACCAATAAGATTCTTCTGGTACACTAGATATTGTCTATGGCTTGGACTCCATTTGGTTCAGTCTAATGGTCTCAAGATAAATATTTTTCAAAGAATCTTGTACACGGTAGTGTACACTGACTTAGACTCTTCTAATTAGTAAAAATATCTTCGAGTTTCCTCGAGTTTTAACTCTTTCCTATAGGTGACTATAACCTATTCCACTGGTTACTTCCTATGGTCCTTCTACATCTTTGGTTTTGACTTCTACGGGACAACTCTATAAGTTAGCTTATCGAACTTCTATGTAATTCTTTCTAGGATATACTACTCAGCATCACTTGTGGTATATCTCCATGTGTTGATGAAGTATTTCACCAGCTCCAAACAAAATGTGGAATATGGTCCATTCCCATAGATGCTTTATTGATTTCTGCCTTCTTGACTTCAAGAACTTCCAGAGCTTTGATAGTTGCTTCAATCAGCTTAGATTTCAGACCGCTCTCATACTAATCCTATACCCTCTAGACCAGTAACATCAAGATAGAACTTAGTGTTTGCACATGCATTTGCACATCAAGTTCCAACTTCATGTACAGATCTAGTCAATCAAAGATCCAAATAAGATCCAATAAATCCCAAATGCAGTTATCACTCATGCATCAAAAGCCTGTGAAATAAAAGTACTTAGAGTAAAACATCTCAAGTACCAAGGCTCTTAAATGCTATACACTACAAGTAGGTATATGTCTTACCTTGTTATCCTAGTCTATACAACCACTGTTTGCCTAGATAGTTACTCCAGTTGCATGCCTTATTGCAATGGAATAAACTAAGACAAGATGATCCTATAGTAGTTGTTATCTAACTTGGTTCCATATAGAACTAAGTATTATGTATTTGAATTACTTCATCTTGGTTATGATAAGCTTCTCATGGTATCTGTTGATCCTTCATGGTGTTGATCACATCGTAGGAGTAGTAATGTAGCTTCCATTACTGCTTAAGCCTTCTCCTAATTCTATACTATACCAGGATGATTCACCTCTAGAGTTGATAACTAAGGATATGGTATATACCCCATAGTTACCATGGTCTAATGACTATTTATGATTCTCAAATATACATTTTTTATGCTTCCTATTCTTACTCTATACCAGGTTCTACTCCATCCTATTCATTCATAGAATGGCGTAATCATCACTTTGACTTATTCATCTCTGACTATGTCAGATTACTCTTGTTCTCAACAACACTAATACATGCTAGACTTCTAACTATTCATACCTAGGTATAAAGAAAATAGATAAGTAGATTTACTCAGGTGGAGTAAGAATAATTCTATACAAGTATGATTATATCATTCTCAAGTGAATGATCATCATAGTTGTAGGAAATATGGTTTAGATAAGATGGCTTCCTATAATCTTTACCAACCTACAGATCTCCTAAAAGGTTTAAAACCTAAGGTCGCTTCGCTCTGATACCACCTGTGGTGACCCAGCACACCACTGCATGTGTAGTGCGCAAGTCGGTGACATAATACTCACAGAAGGACTTATCCGTGAATATTACATCTCTCAGAGTGGTACAACAGAAACACAGCGGGACCAAGTAAAACTATAGGATACAAACCTCATTACAAAATCTTGGGAATCTCCTTGATGAATCAAGAAAATCTCCTGCAAAAGAAACATCAGAAGAAGAAATTCGAAGCTCCAAGCCGGAGAAAAACTCTAGCTCAGAACTAATCCACTACGGCTGATGTCAGCCCTAAAATATGGCTTGTAATTGCTAAGTCCAAGAACGGACTCTACCTACACCTTGATAGCTTCTCCTCCATCAGCGTTGTTGGTGATGATGCTTTACTGGCTAAGTAGTATAAGACTCCACCTAGCTTCATAAGGTAAAGATGGCTTCACGATGACGACTTCCATAGGCTTCAACTCTAAGCAGGGGGTCAAACGGGATAGAATGAGTAACGAGCGTTACTCAGCAAGTTCATGATATATAGTGGGTGGTTGATGCACTAACTACAGCTTTAGACTCGAAAGAGTCATAGGCTAATGCAAGGTTTTGTAAAACTTTCTTCAAGAGGTTGCTTTTAATTCTGAAAACTATGCCCGCCAGATCTTCACAGGTTTAGAACTTTCATGGAGTTGCCTTTCCTGCGGCGTTCGCAGCTCCTTCCCGGAACAAGGGGTAACATGTCACATCCTTTTACACTCTGCAGAGGTGCGTTACTTTACCCATGGACGACCAAGACCATGTTGCACAACCAGGCTCGAGATCCTGTCCACTCCCACTTAGGTGTGGGGCCCGGTAGTTGGTCCAAGCCAAACCGTGCTTCTCCGCACAACGCATGCCCACCCATTTCTGCCAGCAGGTTGAACGCCTGATTCCACCCCTCACGATGGAGATCTACGCGCCCCTGGCAGACACTCATAGACCCCAGAGTCCGTGGGACGTAAGGGCTCCCACCCATGTGCATGTAGTCTCTCAAGACCTACAGCGTACGTCTCTGGCGCGTCCGTTGACATGCGAACGAGAAAAGTATCACGGTTGACTTACTCCCCCCATAGAAGATCCATGGTCAACGCGAATTTACGGCGCAAGAATCCTGACGGCAGTTGTTGTTAATTCCTAGGTAATACGTTCCCATGCAGATGGAACCTTCCTTTGACCTATTCATCTTACCATGGTTCCATCCGCCCACCAAACAGAACACTACCACTCGGGTAGTCATTCAATTAGTCATATTATTATAAAAATAGGATCATGCATTCTTTTGAGACTCAGTGATAAGACGATAGGGTTTTTGCAATTAGTTTGTTATGAAGTACTGCAAAGGATATGAGCAAGTGATGAACTTGCCTGAGATTGAAATAATGACAATAATAATCCAGGTCTTCGGGGTTCAAGGTCTCGTAAGAAATCCCGACATCTGAAAGATAGCAAAGTAGTCCCGGTAAGGACTACAGAAAACACTGGCAAGATGATACATGCATAGTAATGAGATGCATCGCGAAATACCCTGGAAAACACCCCAGCTTACAAGTGTAAGCCACGTTTGATACGGTATCGAAATCACACACGTTTTAGGTGAATGGTTTCATTATTTGTGGCGATGTGGTTATTAGTTCTTTTAGACTTACATGTGTTTCACTTTTACTTATCAAACAATTGTTATCATGTTTAGTTAGTAGTGGTTATTACTTGGTTAGGCAATAAGACAATGACATATGGAAAAGAACTATTGAAAAGATAACAGTCACCTATTATTTTATGTTCAAAAAAATGTAGAGCATATGATCAAGAGTTTAATTGAAAATGATGGTTTAATATAACTAATTCTATCATCACACAACTCTTTATTGACTTGTGATGCTAGGTTTATTAGGTGTGAAAACATAAGAGTTTTATGAATAAGGAAAACAATCTGTGGCAGTTATTTCTGTTATAATAGGATATTATAGAATTCCATTATTCCAATAGAAACAAGTTTATAAGTTAAACAAAAGGTTTTATGTTTGACATATTTGGATTGGAAATTATTTTCTCTTCAATTTGATATAACATTTTATTTTCTGAAAATATTTGAATAAATTATTAATTTCTCAATTTTAAATGAATTAAATGACTAAGCAAACTATTGCACACATGAAACTTGATCAAATGAACTTACAAACATCATAGATGAGTTGTATTAGCCATTTTAAGCATTTTGGTATATAACTTGTATTTTTCTGATTTTTTGAATTATTTATTATTTTTCTTTATTTTAAATGATTATTTTAATTAAAGAAAATCTTTAATTTTAAACTTTATAAAATATCTTTGAAAAGTTGATAAACATTTAGTTTATATTTTTCTGATTAATTTGGTATATTGTTTATATTTTTCTGATAAGTATTTTAAAAGATATTGATTTATTAATTTTAATTGATTTTCTGTTTATAATTGACAGGTGGGGCCTACCTGTCATTTTGATTTTTAAATTAAAAATAAATAAAAGAAAAAGGAAATTAGTATTGACGTCATGGTGATGTCACAATGACATCACCAGAGGAGATGATTTCCCCAATCCGGATGAAATCCGTCGATTCAGTGCGAATTGACGAATGTATTCACAACCATCCAATAGATGAACGCATGGGGAGTCAATAGGTGGCTGCGCCGCTGCCTAGTGGTCACCGGAGTGACCACGGCGAGCAATGGCGCGGCGGCGACATACGGTCTCCGGCGAGGAAACGATTTCGACTGCAATTAAAGGAACGGAGGGCATGGTGAGGTGCATAAGCTCACCCTGAGTGCAGTGGAGCAAACGAGGAGGCTCGACGAGGTCGGAATCGCCGGTGGCGTCGAGGATTGGCCGGCGGCCGGACTTTGAGAAGACGATGCAATTCGACGAATTCGGGCCATCCCAGCTAGCGTAGCTGCTCGAGGAGGAAGAGGAGGTCACGACGGTTCCATAGGTAGCCTCGGTTGGTCCTGGAGCGGCCGGAATCGACGACAATGGCCGGCGGCCGTGGCATCTAGGGTTAGGGTTTCCCGGTTCTTGTTCATACAGAGAGAGAGAGCAAGCGAGGTAGAGTGAGGAGGAGAGGAAGGGAGACACGGCGTCGGGCTCCTTCTTATCCTCGACGAGGCGGCCAAGCAAGACGTGGCATAACCGGCGTTGACACGGCGGCCTTCTCCTCTGCCTTCTGGCAGAGGAAGAAGAAAGAGAAAAGAAAAGGAGATTTTCGATAACCCCCAGAAGTTTCTACTTTTTACACCTAGGTCCTTATGTTCTTAAAACTGAGAAGAAAACTTTGTTTTCAGGGCCTTATTGTGCTCAAAAAATCTATAAAAAAATATAATTGAATTCCTCATCAAAATTGCAATCTCACCATGTTTTGTTTTGGTGGATTTGAAGATTATTTGTATTTTTTATTTTAGGTGCTAAATTAAGTGGTTCTTGTTATTTTCTATTTATTTAATTTATTAAATGTCCTAAAATCTATTTTAGGCATGAATATTATCTTCACACCAAACCCATGGGGTTCACCAAGTGGTGTGTTCCCATTGGAACATTTAGATACAATTCTATTAGAAAATAATTTTGATAACCTTACTTGGTATTGTTTCTGTGTATGGAAATGAAATTCACTAATTAGAAAATTGTATCCCATGACATACTAAATTATTTTTATTAAGTAATGAACTTGTTTTCTCCTATGAGGCTTTGTTATTATCATATTTAGACTTCTTATTAAGCCTGGTGAACAATTCCTTATATCATCTGTAAGTTATGTTGCTGCTTTTAGTACTGGCTTAAATGGAAACATGTGTGGCTTTGGAATCTCATTTGTCTGTTTTCCACATAGGTTCCACTATGGATATTATCTCATGTTGTTATAGATCATGTAATAATTTATATGGTTATAAGTAGATGGATTTTTATTATCATCTATTAGTCTTACATATGGAAAGGATTTGGAAAACAAGGTATTAATCTTGTTTTCACCTACCTCCACATATCAAAACATGTGGATCTAATGACTTGTTATTATCCCATACTTGGCAGTTATTTCCATTAAAGATGTTATTATGAGTTCCTTATCTCTGATGATCTTGATAGAGGTTAATGATTCTCTATTATATCCAAATGACTCACTGGATGAATTCATATGCTCCCTTACTGATGCAGTGTTGCTTCATGTGGTCTTATGTTGCTTCATGTTCTTCTCTCTAGTTTCCACTAGCCTTCTGTTCTCACCTTGTGTCAATTTGCAAATGATATCATCTCTTGGATTCAATCTTCAACTATCTCACCCTTGTGGTGAGAACAAACAGTTATTCCAAACAAAGATTTTACTTAGATGATTATATTGTGGTTTCTTGTTTCCTTAGTGTTATTCTTTCTATTGATTAATGATAAAAGAAGTGTAGGTGTAGTTTATGTCATCAGTTAGCCTTAAGCATATAAGAAGAATCTGTTGACAAGTTTGCAAGGCTTGTCTCCAAATGACTTTTCATATACAAGAGACTGAGATGTACTAGGTTATTCAATATTCTGTTTGTTGGTGTATGACACTCAATGGTTTGAGTATACAAAAGTGGTCTGTGAACAAGGTAATTAGTCTTGTTACCAAACTACTTCTATATAACACTAACATTGGAGTATCACACAATTTCAAGAGGGTTAATATGATCATATCACTATATAAGAGTTTCCAATTACTCTTATAGTAGCTTAGAGTAGCACTTCTAGCACACTCTAAATAATCTTCTTGTAGATCTTCTGGTGGTGGTTCCTCTCTTCTTGTGGTTGCTTCACCTGTAGAATGACTTAGAGAAGATTTGGAAACAAGATAGGATGGTCTTGACAACATAACAAGATCTAGATTAAGAGTTAGTTCATGCTTTTATTATCCTTCCATATACTTCTTATTTTATTTCCCATAAGATATGTTCTTATATCATACATGATTGGTTTACTTACTTATCATTTCAATTCCTCTAATAGAGGTTATAACTTGTTGTCATTCATTACTCACATCCATAGATACTTTAGTTGTTGAATATTGATATGGATAGAAATGTGGAGTGTTTGTGAAATGGAAACATAAGATTATAAGTTAATCAAATGATTCATTAATGTGTTGAGCTTTCATATGCTCACTTGTTTGAGATGATAGAAACATTGAGCATGAGAAAGTGATTGGACTTAATGGCTTTGATCATGGTTGTTACTTTATATTCTTCATTTGTATTCATGATGAAGACATATAGTTTTGGAAAGATCATAGGTAATGATCAAGGTTTAACAGTAGTTTAGAAGGATTTATTTCTTCTTTTTAGATACTTCCTTCATGGTTGAGGAGATATGTACATATTCGATAAATATATTATGATGATCATTAAGTTACTTCCCACTTGTGGGACTTGGGTTAACACTTGTTTGTTTCACTTGTGTTCTATTGAAACTTTGTTATTTACTTGTGATGGTTCACCTGATACTTATGGGATGGTTTATAGAGATGTTGTGGAGATGAATTGATAACTTAGGGAGTTGTTGTTTTATAGAAGATCACATCTCTGTTGATGAGATGGTTCAATTATGTATTACTTATTTGTGGAAGTATGATCATCAGATATGGAATTTGAATACTCTCCCCTCTTTGAGTTCTAAATACCTAGTGAATTATCCCAAGTCACTTATAGACTTGAGGTTTAGGTGGTTGAAAATTTGTGTTGGTCACAACCAATTATGGTTTGTGTAACCAGATGATTTGGTTTCTTAAGATACTTGTTATAAAGATCATTCCAAATGTTCTCTTAACTAGATGAACTAGACCTATTTCATCATGTCAAGTGAAACTTTGGTCACTTTGATTCGTTTAAACTTTCGCGCCAAAATTTCCCGTACTTTCAGATGCATGCTTTGCAAATGCACATATTAACTTTAGATCCTTATAACCTCCCAAACACTGGAATGTTACAGCTTCTTCATCGAAATCCTTAGCCACTATAACATCCAACCCCACAACCTGCCAACAAATTCTATTCTTTATCTAGCCGGCTTCCAGGCACTTTTCGAAGGGTATTTAGGAATAGCACCTAGGCTAGATTTCTGGCAGTATTGCTTTGGGATTAAGCGAAACCCTTCAGAGGGCGCTCTCCCAACTTGCGGAACCATATCATTCACCCTGCGTAGATTCAGGGAAGATTGGTTACCCAAGATAAAGACGTCGGAATCCGTCAAATTTTGGACGGGTTCCTTTTTCTACCACCAAGACATCCCGTTTCCTGGAAAGGAAACGGGTATTCCACCATTCGTCAATGCTGCCGCTACTCCCCAGGAAAATTGGGCTGTAGAGGCAGTTCAGACTCTGCCGGATGATTTGATGAAAATCAAACGGCGCATCGCCAAACTCACTTCCTCAGAACCTCCTCTCCCGGGAACCGACACCGTTCCATGCTGGTTCGGGATACGAATTCAGCCTTTGGCTCATCGAACCCGGCTTTTGTGTGAATACAAAGGTCTAGGCGATAAAATGAGGGGAACGGCCAAAGCGTTCACGAAGAGGGACTTCAAGAAGGGGGTCAATCATTTGGTCGCCACACGCGACCAATATGAAGAAATACGAGAGATGGACCATAAAGGAAACAAGATTCTAAAGGTAATTTTCTTTTCTCTTTGGACAGTTTCTCGGATTTTTGTCTTTCTCCGATTTCCTGACTTAGTCGGATATTTTGCCTTTTCACCAGTTCGATGACCTCACTGAAAAGGATCTTGCAACTGACGCCAAACTTGGAGAATTACATGCCAAGTTTTACAGTGGTCGGAAGCGTAAGAGGCCAGCAACCACTAAAGAAGTGGTGTAACTTGACGGGGTTCCCGTCGCTACATCCAGGTAATTCCCTTTGTTTTCTAACTTAGTCTGATTTTTGTTGCAGAAACTGTTTTGGTTTCTCGGAATATTGATTTCTCGGATTTCTTTTTGCCTCCTTTCCCTTTCAGCCTTGCTCCAACCTCTTTGAAACCAAAGAAGCTGAAGAAGCATAAGGCCACTGCCGGCAAGGGGGCGCATCCATCTCCTGCTGCAGCTCCCTCTATCCCAGCTGCTCTAGGAGGAGAAGATCAGTCTGCAAAGGTGGATGAATACCCATTGCCGACCAGCCATCCCATTGCGTCCGAGATGGACGCGAGGGAAAGGGCGGAGCCGGATATGGGTGGCCCTTCTCGCACAGCTGAGCAGGAGCCCATTCCGAATTTTGACAAAGATTTTGAGGTAAAAGAAGAACCATTCGATGAACTCAGATACATTCCTCCGTGGGCTACCAAGTTATTTGCACCAGCGCCTCTAATCCGTCCTTGGCTGCAAGGCGGAATAATTGTAAGGAATAACTTTGTATTTTCACCTCGGCAGGTCATCCAAGACGGTCTCTGCAACGTCGGGATTCTTTTTGCAGATTATGCAAAAGAATTCAACGAAAACGTGGCGAACTTGACTAGGATGAGCCAAGTAATATCTCTAGCCCCCAAGTAATAAGTTGAATGTATACTTTCTACTTATTACTTTTTCCATTGTTATGCTTGTTTTGAACTAAATCATTCTTTTCTTTCTTTCCCGTGTTTCAGCAAACTGCCGAAAATATCAACATGGAGGTTTTCAACAAACTTTCCATCAAGAATAAGGAGGTTAAAACCCTTCTCAAAATTCTTGAAGATAAGGATGCAGAGCTGGCATCTACTCAGCAGCAGCTGAGTGAAATAGCAGGTAAAAAATTTCTTCTCTGATTTTGATTTGCGATTTTTTCTAAGTATTTTTTTCGAGTTTTCTAACTCTTCTTTTTTACCTGCTTTTCAGCTTCTTTGGCAAAAGCCAAACAAGTTGTTGAAGATGCCGGCAATACCGAAAATCTCCACCGCGAAAACCTGGATCTTCATAATCTCAATATGAAGATACAGCATGACCTGGAGACTAGCCAGCTGGCTCTTGGCATTGCCGAGTCGAAGGCCTCCAACCAAGCTGCCAAGGACAAGGCCACCATCCGAGATTTGGAGAATGCCTTGAACCAGCACCTCGAGGAAGGCACCAAGATGGACCGGATCCTCGGTAAGTGTTTTGTCCTTTACCGGATTTTCCATGTTTCATCTTTCTCTATTTTCTGTAACACTTTTGTGTTTTTTACTGAAACAGGAGATAGCCCCTTACCCGGATTGAAAAAATCCGAGCTTTCGGGAAGGTATTCACCGCAATCAAGGTTGCGGGGATGTTGCTTGTCAACAAATGACTTCCTTCCAGGTCTGGGGAGTTCTCGGAAGGTGAAAAACTTTCGGAATCCATCGTGGAGGTGGCGGGGTCCAGGGAGTCCATCCTTCGCTCCGCGGCACGTGGTGGTGCATGCATGGCTCATGGGCTCATGCGCATGCACTACCCAACTGCCAAATCTTGGCGTGTGGCGTCCGGCATCCCCCAAGGATACACGGAGGCGCAGAGGGCCAGCATCTTTGATGAAATGAAAGGTCACGCCACCAAGATTGCCAACATGGTGAACGTCTCCACCTTCTACCCGGAGGAAACCATTCCAGAGACTCCCGAGGAATCCAGCAGGGAAGACGATGAGTCGGATGCATGAAGGAGCTACCTGGTCCTGGGTAGAAATAGGGAAATAGAAGCATTACTGCTCTTACAATGTAAACTTATTGTAATGCTTTCTATTCTTTTGTATAAACAAGTACTCCACCTTTGCAGTTATATTATTAAGTCTTTGCAAGTTTTCCGGGTTTTTATTCCTTTATCTTCTAAGTTCTCTGGTTTATATGTTTTAACTGTCCTTAGTGTTTGAAATGGCTCGATAGTACTTTAATCTTCATGCCAAGTGACTGGGTATAACAAATCAGTCGAAACACGGAAACATGGATCATACTAAAGGCATTTTTACTTACTAGCTCCAGTGACCCAACATAAAAAACAATCAGATAATACTTAGAGAACAGTACGGAATTTTTGAATGAAACTCAGGCACGCAGGCACAATCTGGGTTTCCTTAAACCATTTTAGGATGAAAAGCATTCCGTTTTTTAACACCGAGCGCGCAGGCACAATTCAGGTTAATTGAGTATTTTGAAAGATCATTGGGAAATAGACAAGATGAATTTTTGCTTTATACTATAATAAACATGCAAAAAACATAGATGTATGAATTTCGACAACTTTATTTCATGATCTCAAAGATGTTTACATAGAAATTGAACAAAGTGTAGAAGGGACGTAACTGCTGGATGCTCCAACGATTTTTGGTCTCTCCATAGCTCGTCATCTATCTTTCTCTTTCTTTTGCGATTCGGTATTTTGGGATCATCTTCCGTGTCCCGAATATCTACAAGATATTATGATCCATTTTTCATAGCCTTGCTAATGACAAATGGTCCTTCCCAAACTGGAGCTAACTTGTGCTTTCTTTCTTGCACCAATCTTAGCACTAAGTCACCTTATTTGAAAGAACGATGCCTGATTTTCCGACTATGGTAATGTCGTAAACCTTGCTGATAAATGGCGGATCTTTGAAGCACAAGTTCTCGTTCCTCTTCTAGGAGATCGACGGCATCCTGTTGTGTGCTTTCGGCATCCGAGTCATCGAAAGCTAGAAAAAACGGGGTTTGCCATGTTGATATGTTTCGCGTCGTTCGTATACTCCAAAGCACAGAGGGTAACTCTTCCACCCATGCTCCAACTGCTCTATGAAGAGGAGATTCGAGTCTTGGGCGTATTACTTGCAGGATTGAGCTATTCATTCTTTCAACCTATCCATTGGGTTGCGGGTGTGCCATAGATGCAAGATCTAGGCGTATTCCCATTTGTCGGCAATATTTTGCCAACTCTCCAATAGAGAAATTTGTCTCAGTGTCGGTAATTATGTTGTGTGGAACGCCATATCTCATGACTATGTCAATGATGAAATTTATGGCAGTTGCACCATCAAGCTTTTTTATGGGTTTTGCCTCCACCCACTTGGTATACTTATCTACTGCAACGAGTAGATGTGTAAGTCCACCTCTTGCAGTTTTGAATGGTCCCTGTCGGATACATACCGAATAGGGGTATATCAGATGGTAGTCTAAAGTGCCGGATTACCAGGGTGGCCCAAATGGTAATGGGCTACGGTCCATTGGGCGGCCCAGTAAGCTGACGCGTAGAAGCCGGATTCTAGAAGAACCCGGATCACGGCCCACGTGATCTGGCTTTGAGCAGAAGGTGGATTCCTTACTTTCCAAGTTAATAGCTACTGTAGTCTTCTAGGTTTCTAACTCTGTATGCCCTAACCCGCCTATTATATAAAGCCGGACGGGAGATATGATAGATAGACAAGAAGCTACAGGCTAACTCGCCGAGAAGTTGATCCTCTGCGAATAGCTAAAAAGAACCTCACGTTGTACTTGTATACACAGGCTTTAGCCCTGGTTAGTGAGATTGCAGGAGTAGGAACGCCACATTACTGCGATGTGCCGAACATGGGTAAACCCTGTGTTTTTGTCCTTCGCACAACCACGTCCCCCCACGTCTCTACCCGTAGTCTCATGGCACCCCCGTCTATGAAAAATACTACGTTGTCTCGACAGTTGGCGCCCACCGTGGGGCCAACGACGTCAGGCGTTAAGTTTCGATCTGGGATACTCGGCGGAATCGGCAGTTCCATAACTGTCGGAAGCCTGGAGTTCGACGATGATGTTGGACGCTTCCTCGACAATGGATCTTACATACCGGTGCAAAATCATCTGGTAAGTGCCTGCGTGTTACCGATCGGATCTGCAAATATCTTTATCGGACTAACTGCAGAGGCCATGGGGTTTTGCGGTGGAAGCAAATTTTTCCCACCCTCCCTATACCCAGTCGAAGATGACTATGATACCGGATTTTGCTCAGATCGCCGACATAAAAGTGATACACACTTTATCGGTATGGTGCAATCCGAGGTCCCTCAAAACACGGATGATGGAAACCCCATGCAGGAGGCAGAAAACAGCACACCCACTGCAGAGGTGGAAGATCTGACATCCGTCAATATGCCGATGAACTCGGAAGCTGACTCTGTGCTAGCCGCCATTGAGGCGAGATTAGAGTTAGAAACCGGATCGGACGATTTCGATGCCGAAGATGAAGATGAGGACACCTTCGAAAGAAAGGTAAAATATCTTCAAGAGGGATTCCATGAAGTACTGATGGCAAAACCGGCTGAAAACACGGATGCCGGCAGTCAGGAAAGCCCTAAAACTCCTCTGCCAGACGAAGAGAGGGAAGATGGAGAAACCTCTCCAATATTTCCCAACGTCAAAGAATTGACAGAGGATGAACCTGCCAAAAAACCTCCCTCTTCCAAGAAAAAGCACAAGGCCGCTAAAAAGCTCCAGTACAAACTCTGGAAGAAGAAATCGGCTGATCCAGCTGATGAAAGCCCGGAAGTAGGAGATGCAAGCGGAATAAAGCCCGCGGAGAAGAAAGCCAAGGAAATCCTTGTTCTGCCAATGACAGAACAAGAAGAACAAGATCTGTTACAAACACCAGTGGGCTTAAACGAACCCCCTGAAGAGCTAGAAGCCAGGAGACGAGCTCTCCAAAGGCAACATCAACATCTACTCAGAACTCGGGAACACCTCCCAAAAACCCAGGATGACATCAAGCTCATGAAGGAAGAAATCGAGGAGTACGAGAAAAATAATAGATCTGCCATTAAACCTACAAGGTTACCCGAAATCGTAAGACCGGAAGTACTGCCGCCAAAAGAAAGGTTTCATAACCCATCTTGGCAAAACCAGGTAAACGGCAAGGATGCCAGAGGTGAACCAATATATAAAACCGCAGCAGAAAACGCGGAAGGAGCGTTCGCCATTTTCAACAATGACATGTACTCCAACAGTGAAAAACTTCAAGGGGTGTATGCTTTCCTAGGAAAAGCATTGCAACAACAACAGCGGGGCCAAGAGCGATCAGGGAAGTTGCACGACGACTCTGCCTTATGCAAAACAGCTACTTGCTCCGCTGGAGCACCTGGACCGGAAGAACCTGGAGATTCAAACAATTCAAAAGATAAGAAAACGGATCCGAGAAAAGACAAGAAAAATCCCAACAATAGGGATGAAGCGTCTAGAACCGGATCCCATCTCCCGAAAGGTGGACTTAACCCCCACGATCGGGAAGAAAAACATCGGAATGACGGCAAAGCAATGCCACCTCCAAGACACCCAGCTGAAAAAGCTGGAAGACAGGTTATACCTCACAGGCGTGAGAGATCTCGGACACCCCCAGGGATAAGGAAAGACACAGGAGTAGAACACAACCTCATCCAAAGGGGCGTGATCTCGGAAGAAATAGAGACGATCCCGGAAAAGCGCGTCCGCGCAACAATGGAAAAGAAAGGATCAGATCCCCTCCTGTCCATTCAGCCGGCAGGTACTCCGCACACATGGATAGGGCGGAAAGAGATGATCTGTACTTTGGACCTAAGTGTTTCACTGATAGGATCCGAAGGATAACCCTGCATTCTGGCTTTGCCAAAGTTGGTCCAACGTGCCAAAAATATACCGGTAGTACAAACCCGGATACCTGGCTCTCAGACTACTATACAGCCATCCAGATTAACAATGGGACAGACCTGGAAGCTGTAAAGTTTCTTCCCCTAATGTTACTGGATGGAGCCAGAGATTGGATCAATGGATTACCATCAAGAACTGTCGACAGCTGGGATGATATGGCTCGAGTATTTACTCAGCATTTCTGGGGAACCTATAAACGCCCAAATAGCATCAACCAGCTAAACCGTTGCACCCAGTTCGAGGATTAACCATACGTGTATTTCATCTCCAGATGGATTGCAATGAAGAATAGCTGCTCTGGAGTAACTGACGTACAAGCAATTCATGCTTTCGTCAACGGCCTAAAACCCGGACGTGTACCGTTCATGGTTGGTTCCAAACAGAACAAAGATCTCGGATCTATGCTTACAACCGCCAATTAACATGCTGCAGCCGAGGACGACATCAGAGCAAGAGGAGGCAATATCGATACATTGATACAGGCCAAGAAAAATCCTCGCCCTGAGAAAAAAGGAACTCCAAATGCAACACAAAATCCCAAAGATGTCAACATAGCCTTTGGAAGTGAAAAAGGGAACAGGTGGAAAGGACGCAGTTCAGAACCAATCAACTACACTAAAGAAGAGTGGGAAAAGATTAAGTCGGAACCCTCCGTCCACCATTCGCAATTTGGGAAACCCACCCATACGAACGCACAATGCCGGCTGAACAAGCACATGAAAGGCAGTGCAGAATCCGGAAATAAGGGGAACAGTTCCAAAAGGAAATTTTCGAAGCAAAAGCCAGAAGCTGAGAAAGAAGACAGTGAGTCGGACACTGACGAAAAAATCCAGAAACAACAGCGAAAAGGCGAACCCAAATTTCCGAGAGTTGACGGAGAATGTGCCCTAACTTTCCTAGCAACTCCATCAGCAAAAGTGGCAAAAAGAACGCTTCGAGAAATAAACGTGGTTGTTCCGGCAACCCCCAAATTCTTGAAGTATTCAAACACACCAATAACCTTGGATCAAACTGATAATCCCGGGAATATCCCTGAACCCGGCATGCAAGCTCTTGTCGTAAGCCCTATTGTCCAGAACACTAGGCTAAAAAGAGTGCTGATGGACGGAGGATCCAGCATTAACATAATGTATCTGGATACGCTGAGGCATCTAAAAATCTCGGAGACCCAGCTCAATTACAGCAACATACGCTTCCATGGCATTGTTCCTGGTAGGAAAGCACGATCCCTAGGAGAAATTTCCCTAGATGTCACTTTCGGAGAAAAAGATCACTTCCGTCAGGAAAAAGTATCCTTCGAAGTGGTGTCGTTCGAAAGCGTGTATCACGCAATACTCGGACGTTCAGCCTTCGCTAAGTTTATGGCAAGATCATGTTATATCTATAGCAAGCTGAGGATGCCAGGGCCAAAAGGAGGATTAATCACCATAACTGGAGACTTCAAACTGGCAAACAAGCTGGAAAAAGAAAACGCCCTTTGCGCTGAGAAGATCATAGCAAAGGAAGAGCTGAAGGAGTTGGCCAAGGAGGTATCGCCGACAGAAATGACGGCAGGAAAAGAAAGCCGGAAGTCAGAAGATAGCTTCAAGGCATCCGAGAACACAAGACAGGTAATCCTAGATCCCAAAGATCCGACAAAATTTGTCGTAGTTGGAACCGGGATGACCGACAAATAGGAAAGCGAGCTCATCAAGTTCCTCCATGAGAACTGGGATATTTTTGTCTGGTGTCCAGCTGACATGCCAGGCGTACCCAGGGAACTTGCTGAGCATCAACTTAAGGTGATTCCAGGTTCCAAACCCGTCAAACAAGTTCTCCGTCGATTTGACGGAAGAAGACGGAAGGCTATTGGCAAGGAAATTATCCGGCTTTTAGCAGCAGATTTCATCCAGGAAGTGATACACACTGAATGGTCTGCAAATCCGTTATTAGTACCGAAGAAAGACACTACTGCTCTTAGAATGTGTATAGATTACACCGGCTTGAACAAACTGTGTCCAAAAGATAGGTTCGCGTTACCGCGAATCGATCAAATAATAGATGCCACTGCAGGCTCTGAGCTTTTATGCTTTTTGGATGCATATTCCGAGTATCACCAAATACGCATGAAAAAGGAATATCAAATTAAGACTTCTTTTATAACCCCTTACGGGACGTACTATTACATAACCATGTCATTTGGCCCGAAGAACGCAGGTGCAACTTACCAGCGTTGCATGCAATGTTGTTTGCATAGTCAGATTGGCAAAAATGTCCATGTTTACGTGGACGATATTGCTGTCGTAACCAAGGAAAAAGATACGCTCCTTGAAGATTTGCGAGAAACCTTCGAAAATTTGCGCACTTACAAGATGAAGTTAAATCCATCAAAGTGTGTATTCGGGGTTCCCTCAGGAAAACTTCTGGGTTTCATCGTTTCTCACAGAGGAATAGAAGTAAATCCAGAAAAGATCAAAGCAATCTTAAACATCTCCAAACCTACGTGTGTAAAAGATGTCCAAAGATTGACGGGTTCCGCTACAGCCGTCAGCAGATTTATTAGTCGGCTGGGGGATAAAGCCTTACCACTCTACAAGTTGCTGAAAAAATCCGACAAATTCGAGTGGATAGAAGAAGCAGATGCAGCATTAACCCAGTTGAAGGAAACTTTGATGAAAGCTCCGATTTTGGCATCCCCAAAAGACGAAGAACCTATGTTATTGTACCTCACGGCTACAAACAGGGTTATTAGTGCAGTAATTGTTGTGGAACGGAAGAAAGACAAACAGAGTATACCAGACCAGCATCCGGTATATTATATAAGTGAAGTTTTCTCCGAGTCCAAACAAAGGTACCCACATTATCAAAAACTGGCATATGGCGTATTTTTCGCATCTAGAAAATTGCGCCATTACTTCCAAGGACATTCCATAACAGTGGTATGTAAAGCACCACTGGGGGATATAATAAACAATGCGGAGGCAACTGGCCGAGTAGCCAAATGGGGCATCGAGCTAGCAGCCTTCGATATTAAGTATCAGCTAAGGACGGCACTAAAATCCCAGGTTTTGGCAGATTTTGTCGTCGACTGGACGGAAGCAATGGAGAAAACACCAATGCCGGAGTCCGAGTACTGGATCATGCACTTTGACGGATCCAAGATGAAGGAGGGCGCTGGAGCTGGTGTAGTTTTAAAATCCCCTAAAGGAGACACAATGGAGTACGTATTACAAATACACTTCAATGCTAGCAACAACGTGGCAGAATACGAAGCTCTGCTTCATGGCTTGCATATTGCAAAAGAAATAGGTGTCAAGCGCATTTTGTGCTACGGTGACTCAGATTTGGTACAGCACCAGCTCAATCAAACTTGGATGCAAAAAGCCCTATAATGGCCGAATACCGGAGAACGGTGGACGAGTTTGCCATTTGCTTCTTCGGATTCGAAGTACTCCATGTTAAAAGGGAAGAAAATTGGAACGCGGATGCATTAGCCCGCATGGGATCAGAAAGGGTAAAAATCCTACCACCAGGTGTATTCGTCCAACATTTGTACGAGCCATCCATAAAAGGTGGAGATGTTTATTACCCTCTGGCTTCCGAGTCAATTGAAGTTATGCTCGTTAACCCGGATTGGACAATTCCATATTTAAACTTCTTAGTTAATCAGAAGTACCCGGAAGGAGCAGACGAAGTCTTGCAGAGACAAATGCAGCGTCGATGCAAAGGATACACGGTAATTGACAATTTCCTGTATAAACGCGGTACTTCCGGAATTTTTCTGCGATGTATTTCGCCAGAAGAAGGACGATAAATCCTGCAAGAAATCCATGCCGGAGATTGCGGACATCATGCTCAATCGAAAAGCATAGTTAAAAAAGCATTATGTGCCGGGTTTTTCTGGCTAACAGCCAAGACAGATGCTGAGCACATAGTAAATACATGTGCAGGGTGTCAGTATTACGCCAAGCAGACTAATATGCCAGCCCAAGCACTCAAAATTATCCCCATTACATGGCCGTTTGCGGTTTGGGGGCTAGATATGATGGGACCATTCAAAACTGCGAGAGGCGGACTCACACATCTACTTGTAGTTGTGGACAAATATACCAAGTGGGTGGAGGCTAAACCCATCAAAAAGTTTGACGGTGTAACAGCCAGAAATTTCATCATTGACGTTGTCATGAGATACGGCGTTCCACACAGCATAATAACCGACAACGGGACAAATTTCTCCATTGGAGAGTTGGCAAAATATTGCCGACAAACGGGAATTTGCCTAGATCTTGCATCTGTGGCACACCCGCAGTCCAATGGACAGGTTGAAAGAATGAATAGCTCAATCCTGCAAGGAATACGTCCAAGACTCGAATCTCCTCTTCATAGAGCAGCTGGAGCTTGGGTAGAAGAGCTACCTTCTGTACTTTGGAGTATTCGAACAACACCAAACAGGTCAACTGGGCAAACCCCGTTTTTCCTAGTTTACGGTGCGGAAGCAATCCGTCCAACGGACATGATCCATGATAGCCCGAGAGTGCAAGATTTCGACGACTCGGATGCCAAAAAATCACGACAGGATGCCGTCGATCTCTTAGAAGAGGAACGAGAACTTATGCTTCAAAGATCCGCCATCTACCAGCAAGGTTTATGACATTATCATAGTCGGAAAATCAGGCATCGTTCTTTTAAAGAAGGTGACCTAGTGCTAAGATTGGTGCAGCAAAGAAAGCACAAACTGGCCCCAGTATGGGAAGGACCATTTTTCATCAGTAAAGCCATGAAGAATGGATCATATTATCTAGTAGACATTCGCGACACGGAAGACGATCCCGAGAAGCCGAATCGCAAAAGAAAGAGAAGGATAGATGATGAACTAAGAGAGACAAAGAGGCCCTAGAGTATCCAGCAGTTACGTCCCTTCTATACTTAGTTCAATTTCTATGTAAACATCTTTGAGATGATGAAATAAAGTTGTAGGAATTCTTATACCCATGTTTTTACAAGTTTATTATAGTACAAAACATGATTCCACCTTATCTATTTCCCAATGATCTTATAAAATACTCAATGTTAACCCGAATTGTGCCTGCGTGCTCGGCGTTTAAAAACTGAATGATTTTCAGCCTACTAAAGGCTAAAGGAAACTCGGACTGTGCCTGCGTGCCCAAGTTTCATTTAAAAAATTCCTTACTTTTCCCTAAGCATTATCTGATTGTTTATGTGTTGGGTCACTGGAGCTAGTTAGTAAAAATGCCCTTAGTATGGTCCATGTTTCCGAGTTTGAACTGATTGGTTTTACCCAGTAACTCGGCATGAAGATTCATAGTGCTATTGAGCCATTTCAAACACTAAGGACAATTAAAGCACATAAACCAGAGAACTTAGAAGATAAAGGAATAATAAACCCGGAAAACCTTGCAAAGAATTTCATAATTAAACTGCAAAAGGCGGAATTCTTGTTCATACAAAAGAATAGAAGCATTACAATATAAATTACATTGTAAAGTGCAGTAATGCTCCTATTTTCTACTTCCACCATCCAGGTTAAGGAGAGCCCTTCAAGCATCCGAGTCCTCTTCGCTGCTGTCATTCTCGGGGGCTTCGGGAATCTCCTCTTCTGGATAGGTGATGGAGATATTCACCATAGAGGCGATCTTGGTGGCATGACCCTTGATCTCGTTGAAGATGGTGGTCCGCTGGGCCTCCGAATATCCAAGAGGGATACCGGACGCCACGCGCCAAGATTTTGCACTAGGGTAATGCATACGCATAAGGCCTAGAGCCATGCGTGCACCACCCCGTGCTGCGGAGCGCAAGGTGGACTCCTTGGACTCCGCCACCTCCAGGATAGCTCCCGGAAGTTTCTCAACTTCCGAGAATTCCCCAGTCCTTGTGGGGAGGAACTTGTTGACCAGCTGCATACCAGCAGCTCTGATCGTAGTCCACACCTTCCCAAAGGCTCGGATTCTCTCAATCCGAGTAAGACCTGGGTTATCTCCTGTTTTTTCAGACAAAGAACCAAAAGGTTAAGCGAAAAAGCACAGAAAGAAAGCAAGAAATGGAAAAACCGGTGAATGGAATAAACTTACCGAGAATCTTGTCGATTTTGGAGCCTTCCTCAAGGCGCAGGTTTAAGGAATTCTCCAAGTCCTGGATAGTGGACTTGTCCTTTTCCGCCTGCTCGGAAGCCTTGGATTGAGCAATTCCAAGGGGCAGATTGCTGGCTTCCAGATCTTTCTTAACCTTCATAAGCTCCTTATGGAGGTCCAAGTTCTCCTCACGGAGACTTGCGGCGTTGCCGGCATCTTCAGCTATTTCTTTGGCCTTAGCCAAAGCAGCTAGTAAGCAAGGAACAAAATTCCGAGTTTAGAAAAACTCGAGAAAGTACTTAGACAAAAATCTGGATAAAAAACTTCAGAGAATAAAGCATACTTGTTGTTTCCGACAGCTGTAGCTGAGATGATGCCAGCTCATTTTTCTTAACATCAATAATAGATAGAAGGGTTTTCACCTCCTCATTCTTGATGTTAAGCTTGTTAAAAATTTCCAAGTTTATTGTATCAGCGGTATGCTGAAACACGGAAATGAAAGCAACACGCTTAAGTTAGAACAAGCGTAATGAGAAGCATTAAGTGGAAAGCATGCTTTCGACTTATTGCTTGGGGGCTAGAGATATTACCTAGCTCATTTCCCGCAAATTTGACAAAGTTTCGTTGAATTCCTTTATATATTCAGAAAAAAGAATTCCAACGTGATGAAGGCCGTCTTGCATGACCTGACGAGGTGAAAATACGAAATCATTTCGGACAATTAGCCAGCCTTGTGGCCAAGGAAGGATTAGAGGGGCAGGAGCGAAGAATTTCCTAGCTTCTGGATGAATATATCCGAGTTCATCAAATGGTTCTTCCTTTACCTGGAAATTCCTGTCTAAAGTGGGAATAGGTTCGTCCTCTCCAGATGCTCGAGGATTTCTACCCATCTCTGATCCCTCCCTTTCCCTCGCACCCATGTTAGGTGCAATAGGCTGGCTGGATTGCTGAAATTGAGTATCCGGGTTCGTGGTTTTATCCTCCCTGCTAAACATAGCTAAAGGGGGAGAAGGTTCTCCTTTGATAGCAGCAGCTTTATGTTTCTTCAATTTCTTTGTCTTCAAAGGAACTGGAGCAAGGCTGAAAGGGGAAACATCCGAGAAATAAATATCTCAAAGAACCGGAGGGGAATGATAATTAAAAAAGCTCCAGCAAAATACCCGGGTGTGTCGATGGGAGTTCCGTCAATATTTATTGTTTCTTCCAAGGTCACTTGCCTCTTGCGTTTCCGACCGCTATAAAAGCTGGCATGTAATTCGTCAAGCTCGGCGTCGGATGCAAGATCAGCTCCCTTAAGTTCGTCGAACTAGGGAAATGGCAAAGATTCGTTTAAGTCAAAGAAAAGAGATAATCCGAGAGAAACCCAAAAGCGAGGAAAGTAAAAATACCTTAGGGACTGGGTTTTCCTCGTGATATATTTCCAGAATTTCTGTATACTGGTCGCGAGTAGCGACTAGTTGGTTGACTCGTTTTATGAAGTCCCTTTTGGTGTAGGATTTTTCCGTCCCTCTCATGCTATCTTCTGGCCCTTCGTACTCGCAAAGGAGTCGGGAACGAAAAGCGAGAGGTTGAATACAGCGTCCAAACCAGCACAAAACAGTATTTGTTCCAGTTAAGGGAGGCTGAGAAGAGGTGAGTTTGGCGATACGCCGCTTTATCTTCATCAAGTTTTCCGGCAAAGTTTTCACTGCTTCGATTTTCCAACTCTCTTGAGGAACGGCGGCAGAATTGACGAACGGAGGAACCCCGTTTTCCTTCCCGGGAAACGGGATGTCCTGATGGCAAAAGAAGGAACCCGTCCAAATTTTGACGGATTCCTATGTTTTTATCTTTGGATACCAATCTTCCCTGAACCTCCGAAGAGTGAAAGAAATAGTTCCGCATACGGGAAGAACACCCTCTGTGGGGTTACGCTTCACTCCAAAGCAATATTGCCAAAAATCTAGTCTGGGAGCTATTCCTAAATACCCTTCAAAAAGGGCTTGGGAACCAGCTAGGTAGAGAATGGAGTTTGGTGGAAAGATTGTGTGGCTGAACGCCGTAATGGTTAAGGACGTCCAGGAAAAAGGCGGAAGGTGGCAAACCCATACCTCTCGCAATATGAGAAGTAAGGAGAACGCGTTCTCCGTCTTCTGGCATGGGCTCGGACTCGTCTTCCGGGTTCCAACATTTGTCTTTAACCATAAGCCCTTCCTTTTCCATTTTCGGAAGAAGGGATGGTGGAATGTTACTCGGACTCCAGTTGCCAGCGGATTCCGTCTCTTCTTCAGCTCTGGTGGAGGCGGAAGCTGCGGCCTCCACGGCCACGAGCTCGTCGCCAACGAGCGTGATCTTTTCCTCCACCGTTTCGGGAGCAAACGGCAGAGTAGGCGCGGAGCTGGATTCCGCAAGATCTGTGGCGGCGGAAAGGTTTCTTCCGTCCGCCGCGGTGCCCGTGGTCTTCGCCGGCTCGTCGCCGGTGGTGTGCACTCGGGAATCCAGTTGTGGATCCGTAGTGTTTATTATCTCGTCGATTTCTTGGGCGACAGCGCGGGCTGGTGAAGACGAAGGAGAGGCCATCGAAGAGCGGCGCTCGGGCGTCTCCGTGAGGACTTGGACGCGATTTGCGCTCGGGAGTTTTCTCGGCTGCGAGCTTGGGCGCTGAAATGGCGTGCGAAGTGAAAGCGGAAGTTTTTCACAGAGAACGAAGACGACTATTTATAGCCGAAATCTTGTCACGATGCGTGCTAACGGCTCTTTTGACCGTTGGATGTTCAACGCGTGTCACTCGCCGAAAAATCCGGAAAATGAAACGACGGGTGATTATTGCTATCTCCTCGTTTCCCGCGAGAATCTGTCAGAGATATGTTTCTGGGTTTCCCGTCTGAAACCCAAACGTCCCTTACGTCAGCGTGATTAAAGCGCTGACGTAGGAAGTTCCTTCTCCACGAAGGATCATGCGAGAAAAGCCGGATTTCCAGGATTTCAGCATCCTTTAAGGGAGAAAAAGAAGAATCAAGACTGATGGCTGATATTTCCCGGAAAAGATACGTTTGGCGGAAGACGGCAAATCAGAGTCTTAATCCTTCTTGGGGGTTACTGTCGGATACATACCGAATAGGGGTATATCAGATGGTAGTCTAAAGTGCCGGATTACCAGGGTGGCCCAAATGGTAATGGCCTACGGTCCATTGGGCGGCCCAGTAAGCTGACGCGCAGAAGCCGGATTCTAGAAGAACCCGGATCACGGCCCACGTGATCTGGCTTGAAACAGAAAGCGGATTCCTTACTTTCCAAGTTAATAGTTACCGTAGTCATCTAGGTTTCTAACTCTGTATGCCCTAACACGGCTATTATATAAAGCCGATGGGAGATATGATAGATAGACAAGAAGCTACAGGCTAACTCTCCGAGAAGTTGATCCTCTGCGAATAGCTAAACAGAACCTCACGTTGTACTTGTATACACAGGCTTTAGCCCTGATTAGTGAGATTGCAAGAGTAGGAACGCCGCATTACTGCGACGTGCCGAACCTGGGTAAACCCTGCGTTTTTGTCCTTCGCACAACCACGTCCCCCCACGTCTCTACCCGTAGTCTCATGGCACCCCCGTCTATGAAAACTACTACGATGTCTCGACAGTCCCATCATATCTAGCCCCCAGGCCGCATACGGCCATGTTATAGGGATAGTTTTGAGTGCGTGGGCTGGCATATTCGTCTGCTTGGCGTAATACGGACATCCGGCACATGTATTGACTATGTGTTCGGCGTCTGTCTTGGTTGTTAGGCAGAAAAACCCTGCATGGAATGATTTTCTAACTACGCTTTTTGATTGAGCATGATGTCCGCAATATCCATCATGGATTTCTTGCATAATTTCTCGGCCTTCTTCTGGCGAAATACATCGCAGAAATTCCGGTAGTGCTGCGTTTATACAGGCAACCATTGATTACCATGTATCATTTGCATCGACGTTTTATTTGTCTTGGCAAGACCTCGTCTTCTCCATCCGGGTACTTCTGATCTACTAAGAAGATTAGATATGGAATTGTCCAATCCGGGTTAACAAACAGAACTTCAATTGACTCGGAAACGAGAGGATAGTCCACATCTCCACCTTTTATCGATGGTTCATACAAATGCTGGACAAACACACCTAGTGGTAGGGTTTTCACACTTTCCGAGCCCATGCGGGCTAATGCATCCGCATTCCAATTTTCTTCCCTTTTGACGTGAAGTACTTCAAATCCCAGGAAGCAAATAGCAAACTCGTCCACCGTTCTCCGATATTCGGCCATGATGGGGCTTTTGGCATCCCATGTTTGGTTGACCTGATGTTGTACCAAATCTGAGTTACCGTAACATAGGATGCGTTTGACACCTATTTCTTTTGCAATATGCAAACCATGAAGCAAAGCTTCGTATTCTGGCACATTATTGACGGCGTTGAAGTTTATTTGTAGTACATAATCCATAGCATCTCCCTTCGGGGATTTTAGGACTACACCAGCTCCAGCGCCTTCCTTCATCTTGGATCCATCAAAGTGCATAACCCAGTATTCCGACTCCGAAATTGGTGTGTTTTCCATTGCTTCTGTCCAATAAGCGACAAAATCTGCCAACGCCTGGGATTTTATTGCCGTCCAGGGTTGGTACTTAATGTCGAATGCGGCCAACTCGATGCCCCATTTGGCTACTCGGCCTGTTGCGTCCGCATTGTTGATTATATCCCCTACTGGTGCTTTGCATACCACTGTTATGGAATGTCCTTGGAAATAATGACAGAGTTTTCGAGATGCAAAAAATACAGCATATGCTAGTTTTTTATAGTGTGGGTACCTTTGTTTGGACTCGGAAAAAACTTCACTTACATAATACACCGGATGTTGATCTGGTATGCTTTGCTCGTCTTTCCGCCTTTCCACAACTATCACTGCGCTAATAACCCTATTTGTTGTTGTAAGATACAGTAACATGGGTTCTTCGTCTTTTCGTGATGCCAAAATCATAGCTTTCATCAAGGTTTATTTTAACTGGGTTAATTATGTCCACACAAATTTGTCGGATTTCTTCAACAATTTGTATAATGGCAGAGCTTTATCTCCTAGCCGTCTTATGAACCTGCTGACAGCAGCTGCAGAACCTGTCAATCTGTGTACATCTTTTAAGCACGTGGGCCTTGAGATGTTTAGAATTTCCTTGATGTTTTCCAGGTTTACTTCTATTCCTCTGTGAGAAACGATGAAACCCAGAAGTTTTCCCGAGGGAACCCCGAATACGCTCCTTAATGGATTCAACTTCATTTTGTAATTGCGCAAATTTTCGAAGGTTTCTCACAAATCTTCAAGGAGTGTTCCTTTTCCTTGGAAACAACTGCAATTTCGTCCACGTAAAGGTGGACATTTTTACCAATCTGACTATGCAAACATTGTTGCATGCAACGCTGGTAGGTTGCACCTGCGTTCTTCAGGCCGAAAGGCATGGTTATGTAATAGTACGTTATGTACGGGGTTATGAAGCAGGTTTTGATTTGGTCTTCTTCCTTCATACGTATTTAATGGTACCCGAAATAAGCATCCAAAAAGCATAAAAACTCAAAGCCAGCAGTGGCATCTATTATCTGATCGATTCGTGATAACGTGAATCTATCTTTTGGACACAGTTTGTTCAGGCCGGTGTAATCTATACACATCCTAAGAACAGTAGTATCTTTCTTCGGGACTAATATTGGGTTTGCGGACCATTCAGTATGTATAACTTCCCTGATAAAATCAGCTGCTAATAGCCGGATAATCTCCTTGCCAATAGCCTTCCGTCTTCTTCCATCAAATCGACAGAGACCTTGTTTGACGGGTTTAGATCCTGGAATCACCTTGAGTTGATGCTCAGCAAGTTCCCTCGGTACACCCGGCATGTCCGGTGGATACCATGCAAAAATATCCCAGTTCTTACGGAAGAACTTGATGAGCTTGCTTTCCTATTTTCCGGTCATCCCAGTTCCTACTACGACAAATTTTGTCGAATCTTTGGGATCTAGGATAACCTATCTTGTATTCTCGGAAGATTTGAAGCTGTCTGCCGGCTTCCGGCTTTCTTTTTCTGCCAGCATCTCTGTCGGTGATACTTCTTTTGCCAGCTCCTTCAGCTCTTCCTTTGCTATTAATTTTTCTGCGCAAAGGGTGTTTTCTTTTTCCGGCTCGTTTGCCAATTTGAAGTCTCCCTTTATGGTGATTACTCCTCCTTTTGGTCCTGGCATCTTAATCTTGTTATAGATATAACATGATATTGCCATGAATTTGGCGAAAGCTGGACGTCTGAGTATTGCGTGATATACACTTTCGAACGGCACAACCTCGAAGGAGACTTTTTCCTGACGGAAATGTTCTTTCTCTCCAAAGGTTACATCTAGGGAAATTTCTCCTAGGAATCGTGCTTTCCTGCCAGGAACGATGCCGTGAAAACGTATGTGCTATGATTGAGCCGGGTCTCGGAGATTCGCAGATGCTTCAGTGTATCCATGTACATTATGTTGATGCTGGATCCTCCATCCACCAACACTCTTTTTAGCCTAGTGTTTTGAACAATAGGACTTACAACTAGAGCTTGTGTGCCGGGTTCTGGGATATTTCCAGGATGATCAGACTGATCCCAGGTAATTGGTGTATTTGAGTACTTCAAGAATTTCGGGGTTGGTGGGACAACCACGTTTATTTCTCGAAGTGTCCTATTTTCCACCTTTGCTGAGGGAGTTGCCAGAAAAGTTAGGTTGCATTCTCCGTCAACTCTCGGGAACTTAGACTCGCCTTTTCGCTGTTGTTCCTGGATTTTTTCATTGGTGTCCGATTCACTGTCTTCTTTTTTAGCTTTTGGCTTTTGCTTAGAGAATTTTCTCTTGGAACTCTTCCCTTTGCTTCCGGATCGTGCACTGCCTTTCATATGCTTGTTGAGCCGGCATTGTGCATTAGTATGGGTGGGTTTCCCAAATTGCGAATGGTGGACACAGTTTTCCGACTTAATTCTTTCCCACTCTTCTTTTGTGTAGGCGATCGGTTCTGTGCTTCGTCCTTTCCATTTGCTCCCATTTTCCTTTCCAAAGGCTATGTTAACTTCTTTGGGCTTTTGCTGCGCTTCTGGAGTTTCTTTTTTCTCAGAACGATGGATCTTTTTGGCTTGAATCAAAGCGTCAATATTTCCACCTCCCGCTCTGATGTCATCTTCGGCCGCTGCGTGCTCATTTGCGGTTGTAAGCATAGATCCGGGATCTTTGTGCTTTTTTGAACCAATCATGAACGGTATGAGTCCGGGCTTTAAGCCATTGACGAAAGCATGCATTTCTTGTACGTCAGTTACTCCAGAGCAGATGTTCTTCATTATAGTCCATCTTGAGATAAAGTCCACGTATGGCTCATCTTCAAACTGGGTGTAGCGGTTTAGCTGGTTGATGCTGTTGGGGCGTTTGTAAGTTCCCCGAAAGTGCTGAGTAAAAACTCTAGCCATATCATCCCAGCTGTCGATGGTCGTTGACGGAAGCCCGTTAATCCAATCTCTGGCTCCATCCAACAACATTAGGGAGAGGAATTTTACTGCCTTTAGATCTGTCCCATTGTTAATATGGATGGCTGTGTAACAGCCTGAGAGCCAGGTATCCGGGTTTGTACTATCGGTATATTTTTTATATATTGGACCAACTTTGACGAAGCCAGAATGTAGAGTTATTCTTCGGATCCTGTCAGTGAAACACTTAGGTCCGAAGTATATATCATCTCTTTCCGCTCTATCGGCGTGTGCGGAGTATCTACCGGCTGAATGAATAGAAGGGGATCTATCCTTTCTTTTCCATTGTTGCGCGAACGCGCTTTTTCGGGATTGTCTCTATTTCTTCCGTTATCGTGCCCTTTGGAATAAGGTGGAGTTCTACTCTTGTGTCTTTCCTTATTCCTAGGAGGCATACGGGGTCTCTCACGCCTGTGAGGAATGTCATGTCTTCCGGCTTTTTTCAGCAGGGCGTCTCGGAGGCGGCATTGCTTTTCCGTCTTCCCGGTTTTGTTCTTCACGATCTCGGGGAGTAATTCCACCTTTCGGCAGATGGGATCCGATTCTTGACGCTGCATCCTTATTATCTGCCTTTTTCTTGTCCTTTCTCGGATCTCCTTTCGTCTCTTTTGAGTTGCTTGAATCTCCAGGTTCTTCAGGTCTAGGTGCTCCATCGGCGCATGTGGCTGTTTTACATAGGGCCGAGTCATCGTGCAACTTCCCTGATATTGCTTTCCCTCGCTGTTGATGTTGCAATTCTTTTCCTAAGAAAGCATACACCCCTTGAAGCTTTTCGCCATTGGAGTACATATCATTGTTGAGGATGGCAAATGCAGCTTCCGCGTTCTCTGCTGCGGTTTTGTACACAGGTTCGCCCCTGGCATCAGTGCCGTTTACTTGCTTTTGCCAGGCCAGGTTTTTGACCCGTTCCTTTGGCGATAGTACTTCCGGTCTTGTGATTACGGGTAACTGTGTAGGTTTGATGCCAGATCTATTCCTTCTCTCGTACTCCTCGATTTCTTCCTGCTGCAACTTAATGTCAACCTGGGTTTTTTGGAGATTTTTCCGAGTTTCTGAATAGATGTTGATGTGGCCTTTGGAGAGCTTGTCTCCTAGCTTCCAGCACTTCAGGGGGTTCGTGAGGTCCCACTGGTGTTTGAAGTAAATCCCGTTCATCTTGTTCTGACATTGGCGGAACAGAGATTTCCTTCACTTTCTTCTCCGCACGCTTAACTCCACTTCCTCCTCCTGCTTCGAGGTTTTCGCTGGTTGGATCCTCCAGTTTTTTCTTCCGTAGTTTATACTGGAGTTTCTTGGAAGCTTTGTGTCTTTTCTTGGAAGAAGGTTTTTTTTTACCAGGTTCGTGTTCTGTCAATTCCTTGACATCCGAGTATGTTGGAGTGGTTTCACCATCCTCTGTTTCCTCATCTCGCAGAGGTGTTTTAGGGCTTTCCTGACTTTGGGCATACGTGTTTTCAGCCGGTTTTGCCATAAGTACTTCGTGGAATCCCTTTTGAAGAGATTTGACCTTTCTTTTGAAAGCATCTTCGTCCTCATCTTCGGAATCGATTTCATCTGATCCGGGTTCTGATTCCAATCTCGACTCAATGGCAGCTAGTACGGAATCATCTTCCGAGTTCGTCGTCATATTGACGGATGTCGGATCTTCCACCTCTATTGTGGGATTGTTTTCTTCTGCCTCTTCCACGGCATTGCTCTCATCTGTGTTTTCGGCGATCTCGGATTGAACCATACCGATAAAGTGCGATTCAACAGAGTATTAGCGATCTGAGCAAAATCCGGCATCATGGTCTTCTTCGACTGGGTATAGGGCGGGTGGGATAAATTTGCTTCCACCATAGAATCCCATTGCTTATGCAGTTAATCCGATAAAGATGTTTGCACATCCAATCGGTAAAACACAGGCACTTACTAGATGAATCCGTGCTGGCATGTACGATCCGTAGTCGAGGAAGCGCCCGATGTCGTTTTCGAATTCCAAGCTTCCGACAGTTATGGTACTGCCAATTCCGCCGAGTATCCCGGCTGAAACATAACTCCTGATGTTGCTAGCCCCACGGTGGGCGCCAACTGTCGAGACATCGTAGTAGAATTCATAGACGGAGGTGCCATGAGACTACTGATAGAGACGTGGGGGAACATGGTAGTATGACGATCAAGGACACCAAAGTTTACCCACGTTCGGTACGTCGCAACGAGGCGGCGTTCCTACTTCTGCAATCTCACTAAATCAGGGCTAAAGCCTAAAGTATAAAAAGTATAATATGAGTTGATTTAGCTACCTAATGAGGATCAACTTCTCGGCGAGTTGGCTTCTAGATAATTGGCTCTATCTTTCTTCTCTCCCGTCCGGCTTTATATAATAGTCGGGTAAGGGCTTACAGAAAAGGAAACCTAGAAGACTACGGTAAGTTCTAACTTGGAAGGCAAGAATCCGCCTTCTACTCCAAGCCGTACCACATGGGTCATGGTCCATATTCTTCTAGAATCCGACTTATGTGCGTCAGCTTACTGGGCCGCCTAATGGACCATAATCCATTACCATTCAGGCCACCCTGGTGATCCGGCACCTTAGGACACTATCTGATATACACATAATTGGTATATATCCGACAAGAACACCACAAATTCATGCTTGAAAATGACAAAAACAACTCATGATTCATTCAATGGCACATTAAGCACTCTCAGCTATTTGAGACAATTCATGTTACAATAACAACTACTAAGCATATAATTAAAATAACATCTAGCATGACATTGAAAAGTCTAGCCACAGTCTATACAAGCTTCTATTTGCACCGTTATAAGCACGAAAATTGTACTACTGCTTTCCAAAACCAAATAATTTCTACTAAACAAAAACTCTCCAAGATATATAGCAATGAAACAAGAGAGTACTAACATAACTATTTACTAGAACTAACAGCTCTGAATAAGAGATGCATGAAAAACAGGAGCTAAAAGGGATTTGCAGCAACTAGAAGGAAACTAAGAATACGAGCATAACGAGTATTCATATGAAAAAGCAGAGCGTGTCTCCCTCCCACACAAGAATTCTATGTTCCAACAATATTTATTGCAGCAAGGAAAACAAACATACGATTCAAGTAAAATTCATATGATGTGACCGAATAAAAATATAGTTTCACTAGAAGCGACCTGATAAACTGTTGATGAAGAAGGGGATGCTTTGGGAATCCCCAAGCTTAGACGCTTGAGTATTTATAGAATTTTCTAGGATGAACCACGGGGGAATCCCCAAGCTTTGGCTTTGCACTCTTCTTGATCACATTATATCACCCTCTTCTCTTGACCCTTGAAAACTTTCTTCACACCGCACTCAATGTAATTCGCATTACAGGGTTAGTGCAGAATCAAAAATTCACATTTTCTGCATGAACACAAGCATTATTAACACTTTTGAACATTATCTGCAGTCACTGATTTTTTGTGGAGCAAAGAAATCCACTCGACATTGTACAAGAGAGAATGCAAGTAAAAAGACAGAATCTGCCAAAACCATAACAGTCTGTAAAGATGAATTTTTTGGGGAACTTATGTTCCTCAAATTGAAAAACGTAAAGAACTAAAAAGTTTTGGAATTATCTTAGAATAAGCACAAAAAGTTTCAGGTCATTTTGATCTTTCTGTGAATTATGCGTTTTTTACGGTGGAAAACCGAAATCCGTTTTCTGCGCAGAAATCCAAAACCAACACAACCTTTCGCTAGAAACTTTACTTGGAACAACTAATATTTCAAAATAAAGATACAAAGGAGTTTCTAAAGAAGTATACAACACCTTGACTCAAAGAAAACTGAGAAAACAAAGCAAAAATAAACCATGGGTTATCTCATAAGAAGTGTTTTTGTTTAACGCCTTTTAGCCAGGCATAGAAAGAAGATCCCCTGATAAGAAATATGAATTAAGAAAAAGAGATCATCAAGAAAAAAGTATAAAATTAATTTAAGTCTAACCCACTTCTTATGCATATGAATCTTGTAAAGAAATAAATTAAAGAAACTCAAACTAGAAATCAAGGGAAGATAGAACAAGAGCAATTTCAAAACTTTCAACAAAAAGGGAGGTGTTTTATTAACATGAACATTCCTACAACCATATTTTACTATCTCATTATAATTATCAGTAGCATCATGAACAAACTCAACAACATAATTATCACATAAGGCATGTTTGTCATTGTCTAAAAGCACACAATTCATATCAAGCTCCAAAACAGTGGGATCAAAATTTAAAATCCGCTTCTCCTTTTCTCCACTTTTAGAAATATTAAAACAAGATGATTGGTCACTCATAAAAGGTATGTGACACATTATAACAATCGTATTTTCAGTAGCATTATAATTTATAACATCAAGTAACATAGGACCATCATCTAGAGCATTATCATATAAATTTTCTAAACAAACTTCCTCATTATCATGCATATCAATAGTGGGAATAAATAGAGGATTATCATAAGATTTATCAAAGTAGCATGGATTGCAATAAAACAAGGTATGATTTAAAGAGTTACTATCATTGGGAGGTAGACATGGGGTCCAATCTTCCTCCTCTTGATCATCACTCTTCTCCTCTTTTTCATCTAATGAACTTCCAGATTCACTAATTTCTTCTTCCATAGGCTCATGCAATGCATTAGTCTCTTCCTTAGGTGGAGATCATTTATAAAGATATTTAAGAATATAGCCATTTATTTCCTTGTAATTATCAAATAAAAATTCAAGTATATCATAAATCTCATATTTATAAGGTGCATCATCAATATTTACAAGCAAATAAGAAATTTTGAATGCACCCTTCCAAGCAATAAATTCTTTAATTTGTTCCACATCATAAACATCATAATTTCCCTTAATATAAGAAGATATGGCAACATTATCATTATACTCGCATTGAAAAGGGAGGTGTTTATACCTCCTACAGCAACAAGATTTATCAAAGCAATAAGTAACATTATAAGTAGAGCACAAGTTTTTAGCATAGTTATGAAATTTATTAATTTGCTCTCATAATTGTATCCCTTGTTGTGACAAGAGGTATTCCTTATAATATTTTTGCTATTCTTCTGTGAACCCATCTTCCAATAAGATCTAGTTTCAAAGAGATCAAACATTGATAGCAAGCATGACAAAGCAAGATTAAAACAGGATAGAAAAAATAATAACTATAATAAGAACTAATTTTTGTGTGTTTTTGATATATAGAAGCAAACAAGACAAAATAAAACAAACTAAGCAAAACAAAAACAAAGTAAAGAGATTGGAAGTGAGAGACTCCCTTTGCAGAAATCCTCTTCCTCCCCAGCAACGTCGCCAGAAAAATAGCTTGATACGCGTGTAACACACGTTCGTCGGGAGACCCCAAGAGGAAGGTATGAAGATAACAGTAGCAAGTTTCCCTCAGAAAGAAACCAAGGTTGAATCGACTAGTAAGAGAAAGAAATCACTTCCGAAGGTTGATGCAGCTGATGTGGCAGGGCGCACTACTGGTTCAGAAGCAACATGCAACCTATGCAACACAATCAAATCACTTTGCCCCCAACAAAGCAGCGAGGTTGTCAATCTCATCGGTTTTGCTGAAAACAAAGAGGTTAAACGTATGGTGTGGAAAACAATACTTGTTTGCAGTAGATGAAAAGAGAACATTGATGGCAGTAGGAAAACATTATGAAAACAATGATTGCAGTGGTTGTATTATTAGAATGAGGAAAATGGACCGGGGTCCACAGTTCACTAGAGGTGTCCCTCTGATGCGCGTGTAACACACGTTCGTTGGGAGACCCCAAGAGGAAGGTATGAAGATCACAGTAGCTAGTTTCCCTCAGAAAAAACAAAGGTTGAATTGACCAGTAGGAGGAAGGAGTAACTTAAGAAGGTTGATGCAGCTGAGATGGCAGGGTGCAGTACCGGTTCGGAAGCAATGTGGAACCTACACAACACAATCTGATCACCTTGCCCCAACGAAACAGTGGTGTTGTCAATCTCACCGGTTTTGCTGAACACAAAGAGGTTAAATGTATGGTGTGGAAAACAGTAGCAGCAGTATGAAAACAGTGGAAGAAGTGGTTGTATTATCAGTATGAGAAAATGGACCGGGGTCCACAGTCACTAGTGGTGTCTCTCAGTGAAAGATAAATAACATGTGTTGTGAACAAATTACAGCTAGAAAATTGACAGAAATGAAGGCTGCACCGTAGTGCATATGCAAGACATAAAGATTACTATGTGATTCATGCGGGCATTACAACAAGATACATAGACCGTCATCCAACTGCATCTATGACTAATAGTCCACCCTCCGAATATCATCTGAACAAACGTTGGGTATTAAGTTGCAAGCAACAGATAATTGCATTAAGCAAAGTCTGTAATGTAAACAATAAAATCATCCTTGGACAAAGCCCTTTTTTTTCTCCCTAATGGCAATAGCGCATCCTCCATTCGTCACGTTTCTGTCACTCGAGCACATATGCAAAGGAGGCATGAACCCATTATCGATCATAAATACTCCCTCTTGGAGTTACTAGCATCTACTTGGCCAAAGCATCTACTAATAGCGGAGAGCATGCAAGATCATAAATAACATATGCATGAAGATAACATGATAGATTGATAATCAGAAGACGTGGCATTTAACATTCATCAGATCCCAGCAAACACAACATGTAGCATTACATAAAGATGATCTCGATCATGTGATGCATCTCACGAGATCTAAACATGAGTCGTAAAGTGGAGGAGACAACCATCTACCTACTGCTATGGACCCATAGTTCAGGGATGAATAACTCATGCATCACTTCGGAGGAGGGCATCGTGCTGTAGACCCCGCCGGTGATGAATTTCTCTTCTGGCAGGGTGCCGGGGAGAGTTCTAGAACCCTCCCGATCTCAGGATGACGATGACGGAGGTCTCGGTTGTTTCTCGGGAAAAAGTGGGATAGCTCTAGGGTTGATATGTCGGGGGGATTATATAGGCGAAAGAGCAATGGCAGAGGGCACCCGGGGGGCAGACCACCCCCAGGCACGGTCGGGGGGCACCGCCCTATGGTGTGGCCCCTCTCCGGGTCTCTTCGGGACTCCGTGGAACCTTCGGGAATTCTAAGACTTCCGGGCTTCCAATTTTCTAATTCCGAGAATATTTCCGAAACAACTTTTCTGAAACTAAAAACAACAGAAAACATGGAACTGGCTCTGCGGCATCTTGTTAATAGGTTAGTCCCAAAAATCGATAAAAATGACATAAAGTGTATACCAAACATGTAGGAAATAACATGAAAACAACGTGGAACATCATAAATTAAGGATACGTTTATGACGTATCAACATCCTCAATCTTAGTTCCTACTCGTCCTCGAGTAGGTAAACGATAAAAACACAAAATTTCTGAGGTGACATGTGTAAAATCCCAAGTATGAAAACTTACCTTTAGAATGTTTGTTTCTTGTTTTATTAATGTTTTGCATCACATCATACTCTCTGCTTTTGTTGCATTTGTTATGCATCTGGTTTCAATTGCTTTCTGTTTCAAATTCAAACCAATTTACAAATCAAATTGTTCATACTTGTTATGTTACATTTTTCCAAATAAAAGGTTCAATTAAAACAGCTAGTTGTTTCTATTTAAATAGAACTATTAACTTGTTATTTTATTTAATAATTCACTTAACTCAATTTTCATTAAAAATTCAATTACATTTTTTCCAAACAGCAACCTTTTGGAATTAAAGATAATTACAACACAATTCTAATCATTTGTTTCCATTTAAACTATAAGGTTCACCCTATTTGAATTTTGTTTTCAATACTTCACTTAGTCTTAAATCCATTCAAATTTCAACCAAATTACAAACAGCAAAATATTTTGAAATATTTGAAAACCAAAGCATGCACATGTTGCTGTTACACTAAAGAATTGATTACAAAATTATCCCAAAAATTTTCTACCCCAAAACCTATTCTTTTTCTTCCTATTTCTATTCAGCAAAAAAAGAAAGAAACAAAACAAAATAAGAAAAGAAAAAACACAGCGGAGGGGAGCAGCACGGCCCAGCTCAGCTCCCGCGGCCCGTACCCCTTCGCCCCTTTCTTCTCGCTGTACGGCAGCACATCCGGCGAGGCCACGTCGACAGCGGTAACAATGGGACGGCCACCGTCGCCCCTACCCCTCTATTTAGCTAGCCCTAGCTAGCCCCGAGCGCTAGCCCTAACCCTAGACCGCCCCTATCTCCCTCAATCGCCGCCGATCTCTTCTCTGCAACCACCACCACCATCCACCCGAGCTCCCCTTCTGAATCCGCGATGCTCGCCGCCGGTAGGGTGAGCCTCCGTGCAGGATAACAACGGGAACGAAATCCCCTCGACTCCAGCTACGCCCTCGACACCGCCACCGTGCCTGAAACCCATCGAAGCGTCGCCGCCATCCTCGACATCGTCGCCGGCCGTTCTCCCCCGACCCTCTGCTTCCTCTCCAGCCGAGGGTGAGCACAGCGACCCCTCCCTTCTCCCTCCTGCTCCTACTCTGCACGATGCACACCAGCACGCACGCGTCCACGCAACCGAGCGCACAGCAGCTGCTGCATCGCAGCACAACGCCGGCGATCTCTCCGTCGCGGCGAAAGGTTCAGAAAACGCACCTGTAAAATTCAGTTAGCGAAACTGAACCTAATCCTAGCTGCGTAGCCTATACTGACAAGAACCAATCGCTACTGCAGTGGTAGCAACACTTGCGCGCGCACCCGGGGTCGCAGGTTCGAGCCCTGCCCCCGCGTGGATTTTCCACCCATTTTTGCCCGCCACGCTGGCAGGCAGGGGCCACCTGCCAGTGGCCTGTGCTGCCACGCGTGCACACACGCGGGCCACAGTGGCCAGGGCCCCCCTCGTCAGTGGCTAGGGCTAGCCACTGCGAGGTAGAAAACGTTCTGCCCTAGCTTTCTTTTTTAAAATTAAGTCCTTTTCTTTACAGATTGGTCCCTAACTTTAAATTGCTAATAACTTTTATTTTCTAAATCCAAATAATGCAAATAAAATATGTTTACTGAACCAAATTAAATCCTCTACCTATTTAAAACATTTGTTTACTGTTTTGAACAATTCAAATGTTTTCAAAATTTAAATTCAAACAAATCATTTTCCAATTGGTTAAATCCATAACTAATTCAATATTAATTCAAATGCCACATATTAAATATGTCTTCCATGCTATTTTGAAACACCTTTCCAAATATAAATTTTGTTTCATGTTTTGAATAATTAAAATTTCTTAAATAATTTAAACCTTGTTTAAATCATTTAAATTTGCTAAATTCATAACTTGCTCAAATTAAATTAATTTTGAACATATAAAATATGTTTTCAAACCAGAAAAGTATAAACTTTTCAAATATTAATTTGGTTTAATGGTTTGAACAAATAAAAATTCAAATAAGTTCATACTTGAATTAAATTCAATTAAAACTTGCTTAATCTTGTTTAATTCATAAGTAATTCTTTCTATGTCCTTTTTCAATAATTGAAACATATAATCCACCTAAAATTTTGTGCTCTATTCAAATATGAACTTTGTTATCCATTTTGGACAATTTAAATTGCTAAAAACAACAAATGCTTGTGTGACACCTTTAAGTAACCAAAATCCCAAAACTTAATAAATAAAATTCCCAACTTGGTAAACCTTATTTCAAAATGAATCTACTGTTGTTTTCTTATTGTTTTCATGCATGCATCATGATAATCAACTTCCACATGGTAATTAATTGTAGATCATTTGTTTCAACCTTAATTCATGGGCTTTCCATATGCAATCCCAATTGCATATGGGTCCATTTAAATATGTTACCTCGTCAATTAGCTTACCTTTGATGCACCAATTAAATTGCCATGCATCATCCCATGTTTGTGCACTATGCCATGTTAATGATTGTTCGTCTCTTTCGATTGTGTGTTTGCTTCTTCTCGAATAGACGACGACGTTGAGACAGACGAGCTTTACGACACCCCTTCTGAGGACTTAGCTCAGTACCAGGCTGCTGAGCTTGCAGGCAAGTATTCACTCACATGAACCATCGTGTTCCTTTCTACACTGGTTACCGATACTGTCCATTGTCTATTTCTTCTAGCCCTATGAATCATTGCTTGTGTCCCGATCCTATCACATGTATCCTTTAACCCTGATATTGCCTCATCGCCACACCTATAACCCTTGTTTGTTGCCTTAGTCCTACTAGCATGCTTAGGGTTGCTTGTGCTCGAGTCTGTTGTCGGTTACATCTTTTACTCTATCTTATTTATGTTCTATTGGGCTCGGTGTTTATTCAATCAACCTGTTAATGCCCTGGGTAATAATAATTTGATGATAAGGCACCGGCAGGAGGCCCGGCGTGGTTTTGAGGCCTGCTAGTGTCGACCATAATTAGGAAAAGGGTCTTGTCTACCGATCCATGATGAGCACACTAACCGCATGTGGGAAGCGTGTATGGGCGCCCCCCTCAATTTGACTCGATTCGCATCTCGTCCAAATCGCCACACTTAGTTCGGGCTTTCCATTTGCTGCACGCATATGCATGTACGAACCCGAGGCCAGGGTGGAATTTTTGTAGTCGGCATTTAGGGCGGCGTGGTCTTCTAGTGCTATGAGGGTCCCCCTTTTCTTCGTGGGGGCTCGATGAGCCGCGCACGCACAGCACGTGGTTCTTTGGGCTTTATGCGAAGAAGGGTTGAGTTGTGTTGAGTGCCTCGCTTGGTGGGTTTGATTCCCGTCTGGCGGGATATTCTTACGTGTACGGCTACATTGGTGCATCCCTGCAGGGTTAAATCTTCTCGAGAAGCCGTGTTGTCCGCGGTTATGGATGACTTGGTGAAAGTACTGGCTAACAAGTACTCAGAACAACTTACACCTAACTAATGCTAATTTTGACTAGTAATAGGATTATTGACACAATAACTTGAACCATCATTAATCCAACTGTGTGAGTTATCCTTGGGTTGCTTCCTTAGTAGGGGGTAACATTGGATGGGTTTGTTTGAAGTTACTTTCAGTTGGTTACTATACGCGATCTTATCTTCTTTCTGTTAGCCGGAAGTTGTAGTATGTCTCTGTAGTTGGTTAGTGAAGCCCGCTGCAGCATCTTTTATATCACCTATTCTTCCGTTGAACCCAAAGCATCCGTGCTTGTGTTGACGGGTAACTCTTTGGTGAAGTGTGAGTCTTGCTTGCCAGTACTTGGATGTACTGACCCCTTTGGGGCCGTGGTTTACGCAGACTACGATTCCGAGGATCCCCATGGTGGCTACTACGTGGAGTACGACGAGACTGCAGACGAGTAGATAGCGGACCCGGGCAGGATCCGAGACTACGTGGATGGGCTCCGTCTTCTTTTCATTCTCGGCCTCTTAGGCCTATTTGGATTTGTCTGTACTCAGACGCTTTGAGTGCTTCCGCTGTGATGTAATGATGATATGTTGGGACATGTGTCCTCTGGATGATTGTATTTGCTATTCTCTGCCCTAGTGAGGGCCAGTTGCAACTTATTTCCATCTTTTGTGTCTTAGAGATATGTTGTGGTATCATTCCGTTTAACGCCGTTGACGTACCATGTGTGAATGGTATGAAGTACGTCAATGGTAGTATCTTGATCTCTATGGGATAATTTACATCGACGATGGATAGTAGAGTTTGGTTGTCGCACATAAGTGCTGGCCTACTCGTAAGAGGATGCAGGAGCAGTTAGGCCCCGTAATCCAAGCATCTACTATCCAGTTCGGCCCGGTGAGTATCCTATAGAAGTCAGGGTGCGACAACATGCTACAAACATAAACTTGATCATCAATAATGTAAAAGCATATGTAATCTGAGATCATAAAATTTCAACACAAGCATGACAAATAAAATTTTAATAATAAAGCATAACAATCACCTTGCATCATGATAAGTAACACAAATAAAATATCATGAATAACAATGCATCAAAAGTTATACGCTTGTTTCAAGTATAGAGAAAGCATGTCAAAGTTATCCGAAATAGAAAAACAATAGAAAACAACAACTGGCATGGGGCATCTTGTTAATAGGTTAGTCTATAAAATCATCCAGAAAACTAAGGAAAACGGAAGAAAACATGTGGAAAACAAAAGATATTGGGTAGAAAACAAGCATGGGGCATCAACAATTATAGATACGTTTGCAAAGTATCAGGTCTTAGTCCAAATTATGTCTCTATTTTCCTATCTTACTAAATGTTGCAGGTATGAATGATAAAAACTCTCAATTTTTGGTATATATTTGTTTAAAATACGAATCCACCCTGTTTTCGATTTGAACAAGTGGTTCTACGTATCTCCATTCTAATGTATAAGAGAATCTCCAACCGGCCACCCAAAACCGGTCCTGTATGTCCGGACAGACAGCCCGGCTACGACCCATGCCAAAAAATACCACCAACCGGTCTCCCCGAAACGGACCAATCTATCCATGATGTCTAGCAAAGCCGAAATCCAACCCATCTGTGGGATGGGTTTGGGCATCCCGGACATGCCGGGACACGCCTCGACACAGCCCCACACTTAGGTATCCTAACCGGCACCGTCCACACGTCATGGACTCGCCAGCGTGGTGCACGAACCCTATATCCATTCCTCTCCCGTAGCTTCGGTTCATTCTACTCCAGCTCCTCTCCGATCCACAATGTCCAACTCTGACGAGAACTTCAACTGGGACGACCACGAGGTGGAGAGCTCGCCGCCGCCGATGGAGAACTTGTGCTCTCGCGCTGTCGAAGACAACGGGAATATAGACCTTTGCCTCGGCATCTTCTAGTAGTCAAGCTTCCCCGTTTGCGGGTCCAGTGGTCTATGTCGCCCCTCATTCGCCTCGGAGGCGCTTAGATCTGCGTCGCAGGGACCCAGCAACCTCGGGCGGGAGGTCCGCACCATTCTCCCCTTCCTCCCGCGGCGGCGGGCTCTGGCCTCGCCGGTATAGGTTCCGCCAGGCTGGAGGTTGGTACCAAATGGAAGTTGGTTCATCTCCTCCGAGCCTTCCTAGATGGGCGCCAGAGACCATAGGTGTGCATTTCGGCATGCGAGATGAATGGGCCGCATCGTCAAGGAGGAGGCCACCATCGCCGGGCTGACTGTGCTCTCCCTAGATATCGTGAAGCAGTCGCTCACGTCTGTGAAGACGAACGACTGTCGCTGCCGCCGCTGTAAGAATAAAGCGGCACTGGTGGCGGGCATTAAGCTCTCAAAGAAGAAGATGGAGCATGCCCACGCCGTCAGGTCCTATCCGGGTAGGTCAATGGCGACGGAAACTCCGATGATGATCCATATACGCCGTCTTCTCCGGGCTCTTCAAACCTGACACCTCCAACGACGATGGCAAGGGGATCCAATGTGAGCCTATGTCTATATCTATGCTTTTATCCGTCTTTTGTCTCCTGCCGTATGAACTGATGTCCGTCGCTCAGTCTATCTATTTTTATCATTGATTATATCTATGTCATAGTGTCCGTCTATATTGTTGATGAATCGTGGGTGATTTAGGTTTTTATACATTTGGAGGTTCGGTTTAAGGAGTATGGCTGGAGGGGGAAATGGGGGTTGTCCAGACACGTCCGGACATGTTGGTAACCAATTTGGGGCCCAGATATGGCTTCCCCGGTTGGAGATGCTCTAACCGATCATTATCTACTCTATTCTGAATCTGGTACATTATACTATGTCTTCTTCAAAATATATAGTATATTACTCACTCTGTATCAAAATACAAGTTATTTTATCGTTTTTTTAGACAATACGTTTTAAGACATGTTTATTGTGTAGATTCATGTGCATCTTACATTAAAATATGTGTAGCTACGTATTGTCTAGAAAACGCAAAAATGCTAAATCATCTTATATTTCGATATGGAGAGAGTAGTTACAATCGAAATTGAATTCTATAAAGTTTAACCAATTATACATACTCCCTCCGATCCGGTATAAGCGTCGCACACGCTCAACTAGTTACGTAGAACTTAACAACTAAACTTCCTGACACTTCTTCCGGTACGGAGGTAGTAGAAAAATGAATATTTATAAGCAGCATTGTTTGAAGCATCACAAACTATTCTTCCATCTTACAAAGAATTGGCATCGTTGTTTCTGTTTTTTCTTTACATATTCGGTTAAACTTTACAAAAGTACGGTAATACGGAGGGGCAGTGCTGGGCGTTCCCTGGGGGATGAAAATTTTCCATCCCCCGCATCCCCGTGCTGACACGTGTCCTTTTTCTTCCCCAAAACACACTTTTGCTTCGGTAGCAAAAAAAATGCCCGCTTTTGCTCCTATGTAGCAAAAAAGGGTTCGTTTCGAAAAAGGAAAAAAAGACAGATCTCGCCGGAGATGTTGCCAGAGACTCGCGGGAGACCTGTAGCAAACAAATTGCTACAGTGGCAAAAAGTTAATTTTCGCCGGAGCCATGACAGGAGACTTTTGCTCGCCGGAGAAATAACATAGCAATTTTTTTATTCTAATATAGCAAAAACATAACGTTGTTGTAGCAAAAAATTTATTCTATTAGAGCAAATAATCGGACCTCGTCGGAGTTTTAGTAGCAAAAAATTTGTTAAAAAAAAAGCAAAAAAAAAACTGTAATGTAGCAAACATTTGTACAAAAAAAAAAGTCCATCTCTGTCACGTCGCCTGTGCGCGGTGGCCATCTCCATCTCCACCTGTGCCACGGCCGGGAACGCGGCACCGGAGGCGGACAGGTGGTGGGCAGGATTCCTCGTCGGCCTGTTATGCTCCCCCCGGAGGTAGATTGAGGCGGAGCTGCTGGCGTAGAAGACGACGACAGAGCTGCTGGCGTCACCGGCGACGGAGGAGGCCCATACAGCAGTCGGCGAGGGCAGCCATCGGAGGGGTTGAGGTAGGGGGCGCTGGCGCGGCCGCGGCGAGCTGTGGGGTGGGGCGGCGCGGTGGGTGGCGGCGAGCCCGCGTGGGAGAGGAGGTAGGGGGCGCCGGCGCGGCCGCTGCGGGGCGGGACGGTGGGTGGCGGCGAGCCCGCGTCGGAGAGGTGGTAGGGGGCGCCGCCGCAGCCGCCGGCGAGCTGTGAAGCGGGGCGGCGCGGTGGGTGGCGACGAGCCCGCGCGGAAGAGCAACGGCGTTCGTGACCGGTTCTGGTCCGTGGTGCGAATGCGGTGGGAGTTGGGGGAAGGAAAACGTGGGTGGGCCACGCCACTTGACGTTGCAGGCCACCCAGGACGATCGTCCCCCAGGTGATCTCCAGCGTTTCCCAATACGCAGTGTATTTATTTTCATAAAACAATACTGTAGTAATATCCCTTCACAGTTCACACTCGGCAGAGACTATCGTCGTGTACAACCAGACATAAGCAGCATCGCGATTACCGTCTCGTCTCCTCTCCCCCCAAACCCAAAACCCTCGCCGGCGGCCGGCCTCATCCACCGGCGACGCCGAGGAAGGCACCAGGATGCCTCCGACGGCGCCAGATCTGATGGAAGACCTCATCGAGGACATCCTCCTCCGCTTCCCGCCGGAAGACCCGGGGTGCCTCTTCCGCGCCGCCATCATCTGCAAGCGCTGGCGCGGCCTCCTCACCGGCCGCGCCTTCGCCCGCCGCTACTGCCAGTTCCACCGGGCGCCGCCCCTGCTGGGATTCTTCGAGAACCACCTCTTCGGCTGCGAGTTCACCGCCTTCTCGCCCCCCGCCTCCCCCGTGCCCCCGATCCACCCAGGCCACCGCCGTCTGAACGCGCTCGACTCCCGCCACGGCCTTGTCCTCCTGGTGGTCGATGACTCACAGGCACTTCTCGTGGACCGCCTCGCCGTGTGGGACCCCCTCTGCCGCCGCCAGTGGGAGTTCCCCTTTCCGGAGCTAGCCGGGCCGTTCGGGTTCGGGGACCGCATGTACAGCGCAGCGGTGCTCTGCGCCGCCGACGGCTGCGACCACCTGAACTGCCGTGCTGGCGATGGCCACTTTCTCGTGGCCTTCCTGTGGAGCGAGGGAGAGGGCGGTTTCCATGCCTCCATGTACTCCTCGGAGTTCCGTGCGTGGAGCCCTGTGACCTCTGTTGAGCACCCTGTTGCTGGGAACCTCTACTTCAAGCCTAAAGTCCTTGTGGGAAATGTACTCTACTTCACCTGCCAGTGCGATCCGACCGTGATGATTCTCCGATACGACTTGGCCAGCCGGGAATTGTCGATTATGGGCAGGCCAGCTGGGAGCCAGGCTAACTATAACCAGTATGTGCTCGTGGGGACGGGGGCAGACAACGGTGTGCTGGGATTCGCCAATGTGCAGGGGTCGATGCTTTGCGTGTGGTCGATGGAGGCTAGTGCTAATGGAAGAACTGTGGCATGGGGGAAACAGAGAGTCGTCGAGCTCGAGAAGCTGCTCCCGCCACATGCCTTCTCAGCTGAGCTCTATCTAACCGGCTTTACCGAGGGAGTTGGGGTCATTGTCGTGACAAATGCTGGCACCTTCGCAATTGAGCTCAAGTCAGGCCGAGTCAAGGATGTACCTGGAAGAAATCTCCGTTCCTTTCCATACAGCAGCTTCTACACCCCAGGTACTAATAGCCTAGTGGAAGTTTAAACCTGCACCAGATTTATATTCTATGTATTTTCCATGTTATAAATAGCGGGCTAACGCATATAGCGGGGCCAAAGCGGAGCTAAATGTGGCTATAGCGGAAAATTGTACATGCAATCATTTAGCGACAACATGCTAAAAACGCTATAGCGGGTCTATGCAGGGCTATTTAACACATTGGATTTTCCCTTTTTCAGATCAAGTTGGGGTAATTTTACCCAGGGCCGCCTTGGAAGTGGGCCCAGATGTGATGTTACAGCAGCCTAATATGGACGTGAGTGAAGAGAGGGAGGATGATGACGATAACAAGGATGATGATGATTACGAGGAGGAGAGTGAATGGAAGGACGATGACGATGACGAGGAGTCAGGAGAGGATTTCGCGGATGACCTAGAGCAGGCGAATCTTATGTTTGACATGTGGTCCAAGGCGATTGTGGATGGGGACTTTGGCGTGGCCGTAATGTGCGCCACCAGCACTCTTGAGTGCAGGTGAGAGATCCTTCCTTCCACTTGCCGCTCTTACTCTAAGCCTAACTCAAATGTGCATACAAATGGACCTTTGAACGCAAACTTCCAATCTGTCCAGTTCCCTCGTGAAATTATGTTGGTCTTTTAGTTGCTTTGCGCTATGACTTGTGCAGTTTGGGAGGTTCTACAGATTACAGCAAGCTGGTTGGGTAGAAATAATTGAGACTTGACCTTCTTGTGCTATGATATGTGAATGGTGATGGGTATCAGGTCAAAGTGCATCTACTTGAAGGATAGGTGTTTCCTCTAGTTGAGATTTTAGAAATGAGATACTCCCTCCGATCCGAATTAATGGTCGGAGGGCTAGCCAAAATTTTGCCTAAGCCTTGTGTGAATGTGCGACCATTAATTCGGATCGGAGGTAGTATGTTTTTAGTTGTAGTAGTTAATGAAGGTGCAGTTTATTTTTATGCTACTAGAAAAAAGTGCAGTTTATAATTTATGTGCACACCAGTATTCATAGTTTTTACATACTCCAGGTAGTCATTCCAAAAAAAGGCAAATCAGAAGTTTCCATAGTTCGCACCTTCTTGATGAAATAGTTGTGGAGTTATGCTTTTGTTGATCTTAGGTCAAACTATCTTTCATGACCTTATGTCATAACCTCAACAGTCAATCAGTGATGCACTGACAAATTTTACACCATTGTTGTCACCCAGGTTTTCATGTCATGGGAAACTTTCTCCAAAATGTGCTTACACATACTATATATTTGGATGTACTTTGCTATACAGACCTCAACCCGATATTGAACCATCTTTGGAGAGAGATGGTGTTGAAGATTTACCTGGTAACCACAGTACTGGCATATGACACTGAAAGACATTTTTTCCTGTCTGTACATCTGTAGCTGATAATATCATACCGATTCCGATCTGCAACCTTGTATTTCTTCATCTGTTTATATCTGCTGATAAGTATAGTGTATATATAATAAACTGGTATTCTGTTATGTACTCTAGATGTGCAAATTAATGGTATTGCTTGGTCAAAGCTTTGAATGATTCTTTTTTATTTCGTTAACAGGTGTAATCGGGTACCATATTTTTTAATCGGCTATTAGCCTTCTAGGATAATATATTTATTTTTCCATTCTTACTTGCACACGTGGAATGGGGATGATATACTCCCTCCGTCCCAAATTAATTGTCTCAAAGTTGGACAAAAGTAGATGTATCTAACACTAAAACATTTCTAGATACATCCACTTTTGTCTAATTTTGTGACAATTAATTTGGGACGGAGGGAGTACATTGATTTCTAAACCATTGGCTTTATTCGATTCTCTGGTAATTAGCTGTGTACCAATTACTTGAACCGGCTACCTTTTACAAAATACAGATCTGTTCTTTTGTGCAATTACTATGTGTTCAGAAGTTATGAAAAATATGAATTGTTGTACCCTTACATTTCCATTAGAATCTTTCGAATTACTTTCCAATGCACCAGCACATTGGTCAATGACGAAACATTGACGATCAGCTTATCCTAATATGCGTCATGTTAATTATGCATTCCATGCATCTAAGTGTTTTCTATCACTGAGATTTCTGTTTTTGTTTTCACGAATAGAAATACTGCAGCAAATTTTGTTCATGTGCATTTCCTCTTGTCATGGTAAATACCAATAAAACTGATTCCAGCAGAACTAAAATGACAAAAGCTTATTCTAATTTTCGTCAGATTTTCATCCGGCCTGGAAATTGTTGCATATTGCGAGGACAATACTTGAGAGGTGCCCTGGCAGCATTATGGAGAAAGTTAAAGTCTTTTCTGCTCTAGCTGATGTTAAACTTTTGTCTACTCTTGGTAGAGAATCCATGCGATTAGGTAGTCTCTATTATCTTAGTTACTCCTGCATTTAATTGCTGAGTGGTCTCATTAAGCATGACCCATTTTATTTGCAGAAGACAAAGACTACTCATTAGGTGTCTGCCTCAAAGCTTTAGCCATCTCAGAGCATTTGATTGAGCCTGACAATTATTGGATTATCAAACTGTATCCTCCCTCTGGTGACAACACTATCAGTTGTCTGCCAAGTTAAAGTTATGAAAAGCATATCTGCAACACATATTTTGTAGTGTTTGTGTCCTTCTGATATATGTTGGTTGTTCTTCCTTCGTTATTTCCTTAAATCCGTCCTAGAAATGTCAGCATATGTTTGATATTTGAGTTCGTATCCAATATTGGAGATGCGGTCGTGTACTGTGCAAAGGCTATTTCATTATGTCAATCACGCATATCCAACCTGAAAAATGCATCCGCTTCTGCTGCTGGAGCAGGCCTAGAAAGATCACCCCTCGATTATGAGATGGAGTTTCTTACTGGCTTGGCATGCAAACTCGAGAAGAAGGTAAAGAAAGCTAGATTCGGTTCATTTTACCAACTAGTTTTCTTCATGAACCTTAACAGTGACATCTTCGAGTTGCTCCAACTCAGCTTGAACACCTGAAGCAAGCAAAACCAACCCCAACCACAAAGGCAAGTGGTGAGCGGAATGTTGGCGTTGCTATACCAAGAGCTGCATCCTCGACTCCTTTTAGTAACCTGTTGGAACTTCTTAGCGTGCTTGATCCTGTCTTGCACAAAACAAGCTGCACGCCTATTTGGTCAGAGCTGCAAGATGCCTAGGAATTACATGAGCCATTGACTCTTTCAGTGCTCCGACTTGAGGTAGCTTGATCTGGTGAGTAGTTAATAAAGTATATGACCGTTCTTGGTGTTCGATATGGGCAACGTCTGTGCACTTCCAAAATGCAGTGACATACCAGTGATTTCTTGTTGTTACCAGTGAATTCTGTTTGTTGTTACCCGTGTCTAGTGCCAGGATAAGGGCTTTCTGTGCTGTTATCGTGACAGTTTTATATATGGTAAGCTACTAGTGCAGACCCTTTTTGCAACCCATCAGTGTTTTGACCGTCTTGAAGTTTCAGGTTTGTATTTTCTTAGAAAAAGTTCCAATTCATGGATGTTGTTGGTGGTATAACATCTGCATTATCAAAGTTCCTTGTAAAAATAAGTCCATTTGCGAGCTATACAAAAAGGAGAATGAATGGGTGCATGCTAGTTCTTCAGGTTTGTCTATTTACGCATGGTGTAGCATTTTGTAGGTTGATTTTGCCGAGTACTGATTCAAGGAGGACCAAGGCCGTAGGTAGCTGCATCCGGCCTGTCATTGTTGCGCACGCTACTTGGCAACCACCGAGTCTGAAATCTCAGAGATGTCAGCGATCCATCGATTGTTACATACAGCATCATCCATGGTCTTGAAGTTCTTACACCTAGTGCTAGCAGCCATCGAATAATTAGTGAATCCGCATAGCTGTGATGACCGCTTTAATTAGGATTAGCCTGCCACCCTTGCGATAAGTCCTCTCTGTCTGCTAGTTTTGCTATCGCATTGGAGATTAGGAGCACCACTGAAAGCAAAATATTTATGGGGCTCGCAGTCGGAGTGCAAGCTCGGATTGGACTTGGGACAGAAGATTGAGACATAGGGTGCAGGATATAATATGCATGAGTGCTTTGTCTGCCTCTAGGAGGAATATACCCAAACCACATCCTGATCCAGTATGTGTACGCGCGGGAGGTTTGAGGTTCAGCGTCTTCTAACCACTTCAGCCACCGACTATTTCTCCTGGGCATTCAGATTATCTTGTGGGGCGGTGGCTCAGCACTAGGACGCGCTACAGAAGAAGGAGAGGAAATATTTGGACACTCTAGTTGCTCCTACCTGCTGGACTCTTCAGAAGCAGAGAAATGCTAGAGCTTTCAACAATGTCCGCTTGCAGTAACTCGGCTGATGACTTGATGAGCTATTCAGGAGAATTGTGGAGGAGGTAATACTCTGGATATCGAACTGAGTTTTTTTTTTTACTGCTATACTCTGTGCAAGCCCGCGCGGGAATCATGCCAGATCAAGCCCCAAGGGGCGATCAACAAACTTTGCAATCGAATTATGGATGCAACCAAGAGAATAGAGCACACACAGAGTGGATTTTTGTGGTGGCTTTTGTACTAATTGTAGCGTTGGTAGAAACAAAGCTTTGCTTTCGACAGAACGAGGCTTCCTGTGTTGCACAGCACAAGTGCACATCATTTTTTTTTTGATTGAGTGCACATCATTATTGCACACACAGAAAAAAAAATTGCTCCTGAGATCAAGGCTTAGAAGAAACAGCAAGAGGAATTGAGAGCAAGAAACACTACACTGACCGAACACTCCTGGAGGATTAGATAATTGGCAGCTCCACCGTCAGCATCAGGCCATGGATGGTGATCATATGGGAGAAGCACTTGGTTTGTATATCTGCAGAATCTAGAGGACCTGGTGGTCCGGTACACCGGCGCCGGGAACGCGTCGCCGCTCTTGATCCCCCCCCCCCCCCTCCCCCCCCCCGGTTCCAGTCATCCTGCACCTGGGTGGCAAACTGGAGGTTCCAGATCACGTCCTTGACCGATGGCCGATGCATCGCCTCCTCGGCTATGCACCTCAGGCAGATCTCCATGACAGTTCTAAGTGATTCCTCTGAACAGCTTTTGCTCACCGCTGGGTCTACAAAGCCCATCCTCTCCTGGGCCTGTCCTCCTCAGCCATTGCCCATAGCAGCTGCAGCAAAGTGAGGTTCAGCTGTTACTAGTACCATCTAAGTTATATAGTAGCTGGCATGTCAGCAATGTGCACAACTATATGCATACCAGTTCTCTCATTATTTCCACCTCATTTATGGATGTGATTGGCTTTCCAGATACAAGCTGAAGCAGGATCATCAAAAAATCAAATATACCAGTCCTGTCGCTGAGCATTGTGCTGCAAAGTAAACATTGCAGACAGTCCGTATTAGAACTGCTAGTAAATGATAGTAGCATTAAAATGTCGAACCCTGTGGGTACCTATCAGCTTGTTGCTTTCTTCCAGACCCTCCCAGCTGCTTGGATTGGCAAACAACATACATTAATTGTTGGTAAAAAAGTCATGAATAAATACTCCCTCCGTTCAACAATAGATGAGTTCCTTTTATCTAAGTATGGATGTATTTAGACACATTTTAGTGTCTACATACATCCACATTTGGACAAAAGGAAGTCATCTGTTTTTTAACGGAGGGAGTACTTTACTAAGAGTAGCGGGAAATCGTAAGTTGGTTTTTCACATAGATCTACCTCAGGTTTTATAGCCTCTTCTAGGATTGGAATGTTGTAGCTGTCGATTTTGGCGACATAATTCTTGTCAGTAGAATGTTGTTGATCCTCAGATTGTTCCCGAATAGACCAGGTATGATCCCTCCATGCAAGAAATGGCCTGGAAATGGACTCGAGAGTGGGCTGTTTTAGTGGCAGCCCATTATGGGGACGTCTATATAAAGGAGAGGAGGCTGTGTGTTTTAGGGTTGCTAATTCCGCACCACATTCCACGGCAGCCACCGTCTCTCCATGCCCTTGCCGCCCGCGTGGACCTAGCAGTGTGGCGAGAGGTGCTTCCACGCCGCACGTGTGGATACCGATAGAGGTGCTGCATCTGTAGCACTTGGACGAGCCGCCAAGAGGAGTTGTTCGTGGGAGCGATGGGATCCGGAGGATTCGTACTACTATCATGTCCCGACCCGCTTCACCGAGATCGGCACAACGCATTTAGTGGTAATTTTGTGATCTATATCTTGCAGCAGATCTTGGTTGACGCGGTAGAAATTTTTATTTGCGCTAGTGTAGCCTACCCTGTTTTCCTTCAGTGGTACCAGAGCCGCTGCTGCGTAGTTATAGATTCGGATCGTTTGCATATGTGATATGTAAATGGGGTATGATCGATGTGATCGATTGTATGGAGTAGTTGTTTCGATAAGTGATTTGGATACCGTGATCGTGATGCGAGAGGTCGTGGAACGACATACCCTTACCGGTCGGTTTACACCATCGGGGTAGACTGTGACATGTAAATCCAATTGCAGCACGCGAAGATCAATATGATTAGTCGAATCGGAGTCTGGATCATATACGATGTGCATGAGATGCGCGGGGTGACAGATTGGATCTGCCGCCGGTTTCGGGGAATTCGCAGTAAGGGACACTCCCATTCAAACCGGCTGTAACTTTTGCATACGACCCTGGATCGAAAAAGTTTCAACTGGAAAAAGTTGCGTATCGAAATTTCTCCCTATTGGCTAGCACAGGAGGTCCAGTCCAAGAGTTTTGGCTCATTCACCTTCCAAAATAGACTTCTAGGCCCTGCAAGTTTTGGCGTTAGAACGTCTAACTTGTTTTTATAGATTTTGTGACCGGTATGGCTCTATGTGTATGTGATGCATGTGTGTAATATTTTCATGATCCGCGTGTCGTGAGTATGTCAACACGGCTGCAACCATATTGTGTTGTCACTTATTGTATTAACGGTCTGTGTGCCGACTTGTGATGTTTCCCTCTATCCATGTAATCTTCTTTTCTATCTGTTAGTAGTAATATCTTGTAGAAGTTTCTTGGAGGACTCATCACCCAGAGGGATGACACATATGGACCATAGATGGAGATCATCATGGTGGACATGTTCCATGGAGATGGAGATCACCATGTGAAACGGGCCATACTATGTCACAACTATGTGATTGATATTCATGTTGTTTTACTCCTATGATTGTTAGATTCGTAGAAGTAGAACGATCTCTCGCAAATGTTAAGTTCCATGTCCCCCAACTAAAACTTGCACCATCCAATGTCTTCTACGATTGATGGTGGGTCTGTTGCAATAAGGCGCCATCAGTTTTCGTTGACTATATGGGTATGTATCGGTTAGGTGGTATGACTGTTGCAGCAGGGTGCCATCTGCTGATGGTTACGCGCATAAAGGGTTTGTTAACTCATCAAGGTAATCTTTACGGTTAAGCGCCTTGGGGCATAAAGGTTGGTGTTTTTTACATGTAGATGTCACCCAACAACAAGAGTTATATGTGATATGATTAGCAAGTGTTGCTTACCGATCTACGTTGTCTTCTAGCAGTGATGCAAATGTCACTAGTCGACTTGTTCGTTGTGGATCTTGAATCACTGAGTACCGATAGAGGGATGTTGGTTTTAGTGGGAGTAGACCATGTTAAATTGTTTAATTTATTTTACTCTATCATGGATTTTTGTCTTAGTATTTTGCGTGTTTTTCTGTTGTAGATCAATGGCACGTAAAAACCAACCCACCCCTTTTACGTTGCGATCCGTTCTTGAAAAGAAAAGGTTAAATGGAACAAACTATCCATATTGGATCCGAAACCCGAGAATTGTTCTCAGGGCTGAGAGAAACGAAAGTGTTTTGGATACCCCAATCCCAGATTCGCCTCTTGATACTGACACTGCTGCCGTTAGAACTGCCTTTAAGAGAGCATGTGATGAGTCTCTTGAGGTTAGCTGCCTTATGCTTGCATGCATGGAACCCGACCTTCAAATGCAATTTGATGGTCAGGAAGCGTATGATATGATCATTGCGCTGAAGGATATGTTCGAGACTCAAGTTAGGACTGTAAGGTTCAATATCGCTAAGGCTTTTGGTGGATGCAAACTAGCTGAGGGCGGAGCAGTAGGGCCACACGTGATCAAGATGCTTGGTTATGTGCAGACTTTGGACAAGTTTGGTTTTCCATTGGACCCTAAGTTGGCCACATATTTCATTTTGGCTTCGCTTCCATCTAGCTATGGGAGTTTCATTTCGAACTACCATATGCATGGGGGGAGGGGGGGGAGGACCTTAATGAACTTTGTGGGATGCTCAAGACGGCATAAAATGACATTAAGAAGAGTGCAGGGCATGGCCAAGTGTTGGCTGTGCAGAACATGCCTAGCTTCAAGAAGCAGTGTAAGTCTAAGGGGAAAAGGAAGGCTAAAGATTTGATCTTCAAGCTAAATCCTAAGCCTAAGAACGGACCTAAACCTGACACTAAATAGGGTACCATCTAAATCCATAGTTAAGACGCCATATGAGATGTGGAATGGGAAGAGTCCCAACTTGTCTTTTCTAAATATTTGGGGCTATGACGTGTTTGTCAAGCAACTTCAGTCGGACAAGCTCACACCCAAGTCGGATAAATGAATTTTTGTGGGATATCCAAAGGAAACATTTGTGTATTACTTATACAACCGAGAAGAGGGAAAAGTGTTTGTCGCTCGGAATGATGTTTTCTTAGAGAAAGAGTTTCTCACAAAGGAGACAAGTGGAAGAACAGTGAAGCTTGATGAAGTTCAAGATGAGCCTACCGGGGGAGGACTCAATGAGTGATGTTGTAATGGAATAACGAGTTGAAGAACCAGTGGCAAGAGAAGCACCACCACCACGACGGTCGAAAAGGTTCCGTAAATCGCGAGATACATTATTTTTATACAATGATACACGGAAAATATTATTGTTAGACAATGATGAGCCTACGACCTATGCGGAAGCAATGATGGACCCAGACTCTGAGAAATGGCAAAGTGCCATGAGATCCGAAATAGATTCCATGCGTGACAATCAAGTTTGGAACTTGGTTTATATGCCTGATGGTCATAAGACAATAGAGTGCAAACGGATCTATAAGAGAAAGATTGATATGGGCGAAAATGTTCATGTCCATAAAGCTCGACTTGTCACAAAAGGTTTTCGGCAAGTTCAAGGAGTTGACTATGACGAGACCTTCTCTCCCGTAGTGATGCTTAAATCTATTCGGATAATTCTAGCTATTGCTGCATATTTCGACTATGAGATATGGAAAATGGATGTCAAGACGGTTTTCCTAAATGGAAACCTAACCGAGGACGTGTATATGATGCAGCCCGAGGATTTTGTCGATCCTAAAAATGCTGGAAATGTATGCAAGCTTCAGAAATCCATTTATGGGTTGAAGCAAGCATCTCAGAGTTGGAATATTCGGTTTGATGAGGCAGTCAAAGGTTTTGGCTTTATCAAAAACGAATCAGAGTCTTGTGGTTACAAGAAAGAAAGTGGGAGCTCACTCGTATTTCTAATCTTATATGTGGATGACATACTACTGATTGGAAATGACATTCCTACGCTCGAGTCCATTAAGAACTCATTGAGAAATAGTTTTTCCATGAAGGACTTAGGGGAAGCGGCATACATTCTGGGTATTAAGATCTATAGAGATAGATCAAAGAGGCTAATAGGATTAAGCCAGAGTACTTACATTGACAAAGTGTTGAAACGATTCAGCATGAAAGAAGTAAAGAAAGGGTTCTTGCCCATGTCACACGGCATAAATCTTAGCAATACTCAGTGTCCTTCGACAACTGATGAGCGAGAGCACATGAGTAGGATTCCATATGCTTCGGCAATGGAGTCTATCATGTATGCAATGATATGTCCTCGCCGAGATGTCTCATATGCTCTAAGTGTTACGAGCAGATACCAAGCTGATCCCGGTGAGAGTCACTTGACAGCGGTAAAGAATATCCTTAAGTACTTGAGAAGAACTAAGGATATGTTCCTAGTTTACGGAGGTGAGGAGGAGCTCGTTGTAAATGGTTACACCTATGCTAGTTTCCAAACAGATATGGATGATTTTAAATAGCAATCGGACTATGTGTTCACGTTGAACGGTGGAGCGGTTAGCTGGAAGAGTTCCAAGCAGTACACGGTTGCTCATACTATAATGGAGGCCGAGTACATCGTGGCAGCTGAAGCCAGCATGGAAAGTGTTTGGATGAAACAGTTCATTACTGATCTTGGTGTTGTCCCCAGTGCGTCCAATCCATTGGATCTCTACTGTGACAATAGTGGGACCATTGCGATAGCAAAGGAGCCAAGGAGTCGCAAGAAAACCAAACACTTTATGCGGCGTTATCATCATTCGACAGTTCATCGAACGAGGAGAAGTAAGATTATGGAAAATACATATGGATCTGTATGTTGCTGATACTTTGACAAAACCTCTCCCAAAGCCTAAGCATGAGGCGCACACAAGAGCTATGGGTATTAGATATCTTCTAGATTGACTCTAGTGCAAGTGGGAGACTGTTGGAGATATGTCCGGGAGGCAATCATAGAGATGATGATATATCTATGTATCCATGATTTGTAATAATATGCCTTGAATAATATCTTTGTATTGATTGTTGGGAATATGCCCTAGAGGCAATCATGTATGATGTAATTCCCAATGTATTCATAAAGTTATTAAGTGGTCCTTGTTTTGAACATCTAATATATGTCATTAAATATGTGATTCGATTGTGGAACTATGTATTCATGTTGTTCATACTAAATTGTTCTTGGTCATTGAGGTTGTGCTGGACACACACCTTAGACTAATGTGAGTGTTGGCTGATGACTCGGTTCCACTTGTCATGGGCATGGTGATGCCATTCCAACGTTCACAGACTTTGCTAAAGAGTTTAGCATGTCGGACTGACCCATATTGAGATGCAACGAGTATGTCGTCATTTGCATGTCTCAATCAATGTAATCCTTAGACCTGAGGTTGTCGCACAATTCGAGTTGTGGATCACCGACTTAGGTTCTGTCAAACGCTGTTCTGTGACAAGGCAGTTATAAAAGCAGAGTTCGGGTCGAATGAGAAGCAAGCTGCGTGATGTTGATAATCAAGATGGGATTTTGCCCCTCCGAATGAAGAGATATTCTCTGGGCCCTCTCGAGTGATATGATTCCGGAAGCATGGCCATGCGCGACTCGGTCAAGTGTTAACTAAGTCTATTGACTAAGAGTTAGTCAGATGAATCATATATCACGGACCGAGAAGAGAGTTGAGATATTAAGGGATGACGATAATTCGCCTATAGTTCGACAAGGTATATCGTGAGGCAAAAGGGACTAAGATGAAAGTCACATTGGAAGGTATGTCGTCATGACTCAATGGGACTTGGGAGTCGGCATGTTCTGCTAGGAGCCGCTAGCGATTGATCGATTGAGAGTCGGACTCCAATCGTGTCCAAGTCGCCATGAGCCTGCAGGGTCGCACACTTAAGAGCGGGAGCAAGTATATTGGTCGGGTTGGACCCGAACCGGAAATGGACTGAGTTTGTGAGTCGGACTCACAGAGGAAATGGGCCACAAGAGTTGTGAAGCCCACTACCACTCGATATATAAAGAGGGGCGCAGGTTTCCCAGCGGACACGTAACTCTACCCCCATGCGTTGGGAACTTTAGCCCCACTCAGTCCAGCCGTCGCACCGGACCTAGCGGTCCGCCGTCGGAGCTCCTCCTCGTACGTGTGGATACCGGCAGAGGTGCTGTACGTTCAGCACTTCGACGTTCGTGGAATTGGATCGGCTGGATCGGATCGTGGGACTACACTGCATCGACGCGCTGCATCGATAATCCGCACCTGCGCGTCTAGTGGTAATCCTCGTGGCCTTCTACCTCGGCTAGATCTTGGAAGAACCGCGTAGAAAAAGTTTTTGTTTATCTCTACGCGTTCCAACATTGATTGGCAAGTATATGACTTGTTTGTGAAACTCTTTACTTACATGGTTATTCTAAATATGTACCTAGTCGGAGTTCATGTGAGGACACACTTGAACATTAGACTAGCACATGTATTGGTTGATGGCTATGTTTCACAAGTCATAGACATGGTGATGCCAAACTAATAATGTGAACTCATGTTATGAACATGGTGTTGGACTGACCCACTGTGAGACATTACAACAATGTTAATAGTTCTCTCTACACGTTGTGATTGCATTGTTCTTAGACCTGAGATTGTCGCATGTTCTTGAGATGTGAATTGACCTACTTTGGGACTATCAAACGCTACACCGTAACAGGGTAGTTATAAAGGCAACTTTCGGGTTTGTCATGAAGCATGCTGCAAGACATGGTCAGTCAAGATAGGATTTTCCCCTCTTTTCACGAGAGAGAGAGAGAGAGAGATATTTCTCAGGGCCCCTCGAGTGATCGGATCCAGAAATGCATGGCCATGCTAAATAAGGTTAATAGTTAACCTGGTAAGGGATTCCGATTCACACGATTGAAAAAGAGTGATCAGCTAAGAGCATGACGAAATACCGTGAGGCAAAAGGAATAGCATAAACATGTGATGGTTCGTCCAATGTGATCTTTATGCACGTTTGGGAGTTGGCACGTTTTGCTAGAAGCCGCTACCAACTACTGGCCGAGTAGGTGTACTCATGTCATGTCTGAACGTGCGTGAACCTATAGGGTCGCACACTTAAGGTAGAAGAAGTAGAATTTGGATTGGATCCAAAATGGGCTAGAAATGGACTAGTGTGCTGTTTTAGTGGCAGCCCATTATGGGGACGTCTATATAAAGGAGAGGAGGCTGTGTGTTTTAGGGCTGCTAATTCCGCACCACATTCCACCGCAACCATCGTCTCTCCACGCTCTTGCCGCCCGCGCAGACCTAGCAGCCCGGAGAGCGGTGCTTCCACGCTGCACGTGTGGATACCGATACAGGTGATGCATCTGTAGCACTTAGACGAGACGCCAAGAGGAGCTGTTCGTGGGAGCGACGGGATCCGGAAGATTCGTACGACTACCCTGCCCTGACCCGCTTCACCGAGATCGGCACATCGTGTCTAGTGGTAATCTCGTGATTTATATCTTGCAGCAGATCTTGGTTGACGCGGTAGAAATTTTGATTTACGCTAGTGTAGTCTACCCCGTTTTCCTTCATTTCATATAGAAGTCTATTAGGAAAGTACAGATCTACAAGATTTTCACATAAACATCTACTAGGAAAATACAGATCTGTCAATGCATTTGATTTTTTCCACTGATATATTAACTAAATATGGTTTATTGCCTAGAACATATGGCAACTTTTCAAAAGTACACTCGAAATGACAACATTGAAACTAGTGACTCAAGCGACAAGAGCAGTGTCAACACACAATACACATATAAAGGTAAACCGAAAGTAGGAAAACCATAATAATCATTACACGTTGTAAACAGCCAGGAGGATTACAGAAATTTCTGCATATAAAATGTGAAACGAAAGTTAATGACCATTTTATTATTTTATAGGACCACATTCATATAGTGAATGGTTTGAAAGACGCTGTGAGTACGCAAAAAAGATAAAGATGAATCCAATAATATTGGATCATCTGAAGAGCCAAGTGAACACTTTTCAATCGACAATGCCGTACTATGTAACCAAGATAACAAACAAATAACTAGATCCTCAAAGAGGAAAAATGGTAAACTCATGTGTCAATGATTATGAAAAAGACAAAATATAATTGCAGCATATAGTTACATATAAAGAGGCTTAACATTAATCATTTATATACTCCTCACTGCAGGTTACCAAATCAACGTTCACTCTAACATATCTACTCAATTGTCTTCTGAACGGACCAATCAACCCGCCAGTAACATCCACAACAACAGAATGGACTGGCGCATGCGCAATACTAAAGGCAAGGTCCGATTTACAATCAGAAATAACAACAGCCTGGAACGATTATAGTCCATGGCGCACAATTAGCTAAAGGAGACATTTGCATGTTTTGCTTCTATCAAGGTGGACCTGCATTAGGGTGCTTCGTAGGACGTCTTAGAAAGTAGTGAGCTCTTAATTCTCCCATGGATAGCAGATGTTGTCTCGTTCTAATGATTGGTTGTTTAGACATTAAGTAAAGTTGTACGACAAAATGGTGCAACAGTTGAACGATGAGATGTTTTTAAGCATTGAATAAATAAATGCAGTACTTGATTTCTATTTGAATTTTTTTTGTATACCAAGCTTTTCAATCCAAGTATGTGTTTAAAACTTCAAAGTGCCGAATAAGTAAAAAACTTACCACATAGAAGTTCATTGAAGGAACATAGGAAGTTCGGACAAGACATACAGAGAAGTATACACACTCAGACTAAATTCTTTAGACCAACTACACATACAACTTAATGAGAAGAAACTAAAAATTTCAGGCCAAAATAGTGCGAAAAAGTAACAAGTTTTGACGTAATACACGCACAAGTTCGTGAGAAGAAAGCAAAAGAATTTCACTCAGAATACGGAGAAAACGTCCATATGAAGAACATAAGAAGTTCGTGTAGCCTACGCAAAGAAGTTCAGATCAACTACACAAAGACGACCAAAGTAAATATACTGAGAAATTTTATATTAACAATAAAGTGAGAAAATGATTCAAACGACACATCACAGTAACATAGATAGTACGGTAAAGATCATACATTCCGAATAACACAAACTCAAACACGAGGCAGTACAGCCGCATACACGTATCAGTTCAGGAATCGATGTCGATGAACAAATATAAAAATAATAAAAGATACAAAAGTTATAAATCTAAAATATTGCCTCTCATGTAAAAGGGAACTTACTTATTACAAAAAAATCGAATAGGTTTGGAACCCATCGCAAGTTCACCAAACATTATGAGGAAGTACGAGCTCATACGTCTCGAAGTACATATTGAAGAAATAAAAAACGTAAAAACAAATTATTACCATGCTAAGAGCAGAAAAGAAACTAAACTGAAAATAATTAATCACTATAATCACCACACCAACCCCAACCCCATGACATATCGAAATCATTCCTCTTCACAAACGGAGGACGCATGAAGCCCCTCTCATACAAATCCATACGTTTATAAAGTTCAGAGCACACGTAGGCATGCTTAGTAGCATAGATGGAATGATTCTGCGAAAGAGGAGATAAACCCCACTGGAGATGCTCTTTAGCCGTGAGAACAACACTATCCTCGTATGACTCATCCACAAATATTGCAGCAACGTCCATAATGGTTTGCTTGCGCGTAGATCCAATATCAGGATTTCTCCAACAGGCATGCATATCTACGTGGTTAATGATAAACAAAGGCTGCTCACAATAGTACATCATCTTCTTATTCTTAGGATCAAAATCAACAAACTTGTACGCCCACTTGCAAAATAAAACATCAAGTTTAGAAGGGATACCATCAGTAGCACAATAGATGTGATACATCAAACACTCCTGACCAACACGGAGTTGGATAACATCTGCCTTCTCCTTATAGCCATCACGGGTATAAACTCTTGGAGTGATCTGAATATCCACGCCAACAACCTTGTCCTTTTTCCCCTATATCAGCAAGAGATGCCTACACCTTCTCAATACAAGAAACTACAGAAGCTGCAACATTGGTGTAGACACCATTGATGATGATGGAACCATACACAGGGACAACAAACACATCAGTAAAAGGATCAATGACGAGTTTATTTTTGGAAGGCATGGCGTATGGAGAGAATAGGAAGGAACATACGTGAATTGGATCTACAAAAGTGCAGCGTAGAGACAGTTTAAATAGACTCGGAAAAATATCAAACTAAACAAAAGGAAAAAACAGAAACGGATAAGCATTATCTACGTGCAAACAAAAATTCCGTTGCTAGCAAATTCGTCTGATATTCGGTTGTAATTAGAAACGGATAAGAATGTATTCGTCTCATATTCGGTTATAAACAGAAATGGATAACAAACACAGAGAAGTTTGACAACGTACTAGTAAAAGTAGAAACTAGAAATCTTGGAAGTACATAGGTAAAATTACTTTAGAAACAGTTACCTACCATTATGAAATTCTAGAAAAAGTTAAGAACCAATGCTCCAATAACTAGAATCTAAATTACCCAATATAGCATATTACAAAAAGAAGATTCAATAAGAGAAGTTCAAGTTGTAAAGTAAAGAAGTCAGGGCGTAGTACACGAAAAAGTTTGCACTATAAAAACGAAGAAGATTTTTCTCCAAAAAATAGTGAGCGCGGATACTATCTCAGTGCACGAAAAAAATAAAGATACTCCCTCCATCACAATATACACGGCGAATCTCCAAATCCACAATTTTTCATAAATAGGAGCAGTTCAAATCGTATCTGCATTTGATTACACAATTAATTAAGCGTTTTGGGAGCAAATAGGAACACTCATTACCTCTCTTTACTTTTACCTTCCGATTCTGCATCCAAGTGGGTAACGGCCTCACCAATGCACTGGAAACGGTCTCACCAAAGGCGTATTGAGTACATAGTTTGTAATCTGACAGATGTTAAAGCACATAAAACACATGACTTAAAAGAACACATGAACATCCGGAGAAGTACATAACCAGACACCAAGAAGTTCAACAAAATACTATAGGACATTCTGAAAAAATAGATGTTTATTCAATACTGGAAAGCAGTACAGGCTAGATCTGAGAATAGTTCAATAAAAGGATAGTAGACAAATAGAAAATTACAAATTATTATCTGATTTAGAGAATCGTAAACCTAAACATAGATCTAAAAATAAAAACATATAGATCACCATTCCATGCAACACTTATTGTTGGTGTTCTTCATAGCTCATAAAAGTCCAACCGCTTGTAAAGCTCATAGGCAACATATGCATCCTTCGCATCGTATTGCATATGCTTCTCAGAAATACGAGCAACAACCCATAACCGATGCTCATCACTTGTCATATTACTCTTCTTCTCCTTGTAAGAGGAGTCAATCAGGGCATCAACAACATCTTTCAATCCTTGTTTCCCTACACTGCCTGTGAACATTTTGGGCTTCATATCTGGATCTTTTCAAACAGTCCGGATATCTTTATATCTTTGTATATGAAATTGAGATCCTCTAGCATAACCACATCATTGCTAATATTAAAACCAGCAAACTTATACTTCAAGTTCTCAAGGAATTTGACAAATTTATTTGTGTAAGACTGCTCAGACTTACAACTAATGTTATAGACCAAACAGTCTATCCCAACACATAACTGAAGCACATCTGCCTTCTCACTATGCCAACCTCCTGGAGTGAACTCAACATCTATACCAATAATCTTCGGTTTTACTTCAGCCAACAAGGCTTCTACCTTGTCGATACACTCATGAATGGATGCAATTGAGTTGGTGTAGACGCAGTTTCGGATGATGTCGTCGTGGGCAGGGGCATGGAACTCGACTGTGAAAGGAGCAGGTGATGTTGCCATTGGAAAACGAGGTGGTGAGATTGAAAGTACGGAACAGGTAGGACGCAATGGGAGAGAAGGCAATGGAAGAGAACGCGGGACAACATTATATACTCTTGCGATATGTAACAGAAAATATGATAATAAATAGAAGATAATGCCTCGCCAAACGAATATAACAAAGGTAATCCCCAGCCCTCTTCGCCTGGAAATGCGGAATAGTTCGAATAATAAAGAAAAATATTAACAAAAAAATATTTTGAGTCATATATACAAAAATAATTGAAAAAGGCAGTATAGATGTACAAAATAAAATTTTTCACTATAATACGAACTCAGTATAGGAGTGAGGTAGCAAGAAGTATCAGTACTCTGTCTCTGAAACATGAACAACGGAACGAGGTCGATTGATAAATCCAAAATTAGAGTAAATTAACAGTAGATAAAGTACTGAAACAAACACTAATAGAGAAGCGATAAAAAGAGAAAACAACCACACAAACGAGATCTACACAACCGCACTAGCGAGCCCCACGATGAACAGTTATATCCGCGAAAAACGTCGACTCAATTCAAACGATATGCCTTATAATCGAGGAAAAATAATATATCTTCATGTTGTAGTGACTAATTAAAAACACCAGGAGTACAAATTCAACAATAAAAAACAGGAACAGGCGATGATCGGCACGAACGACCACATGCGGAAAAAAAACTTCCACGAACCGGATCACCGATGTGAATGATTCCAAAAATTACAAATTAATAGAAAAATCTAGCGAATATGGTTCGTAATTAATCATAACAACACCGAAACCACAAAATTCTAACCAATATAGCTCTTAGTACCCACACGGACATTACAGTAGGATCGAATAACCAAAACAGCATGACGGAACACCTGATCTGCGAACATAACAGAATTACGAAGTAATTCATGCAAAACCCGATCGTTCAAGGTTTTTGGAACGATCATAACAAGCTAAATACTGATCAAACGCAACATATTCTGTTAGGTGTACGTACTCTCATGCCCAAATATACCACATAAATGAACCATTTATACCTCATTATTATTTTTAATATACTTCACTATTTAATACTAGATACCCCAAAATGATTTTTCTGAAAAAATTCAATACATTCTACATATTTTATATTATGTGTACATATACTGCTTTTATGTACGTACAAATGGTATATTGAAAAAACCGAGAACTCTGATGATATTTTTTCCATACAAATTGTATTGAGGTGTCTTAGAATAATTAATGAGGTATATAAAAAATAATAAATGGGTATACTATCCTCATATGTGTGGTATATTGAGTATGGGAGTATGTACACCCAGGAGTATGTAACAGGAGTCCTATATATATATATGACTCCTGCTACATACTCCTGGGTGTACATACTCCCATACTCAATATACCACACATATGAGGGTATTATACCCCTTTGTTTTTTTCATATACCTCATTAATTATTCTAATATACCTCAATACAATTTGTATGGAAAAAATATCATCAGAGTCATCGGTTTTTTCAATATACCATTTCTACGTACATAAAAGCAGTATATGTACACATAATATAAAATATGTAGAATCTAATGAATTTTTCAGAAAATTTATTTTGGGGTATCTAGTATTAAATAGTAAAGTATATTAAAAATAATAATAAGGTATAAATGATTCATTTATGTGGTATATTTGCACGTGAGAGTACGTACACCCACGAGTACTGAACCATTTTCCTATATATATATATATATATATATATATATATATATATATATATATATATATATATATATATATATATACCCAGCTATTCAGAACTCCCTTGCAGAATAATTATTCTGTACAACTTTGTGAACTTCTATTTTAGTACAAAGTGAACTTCTGATTAAAAGCAATGTGAACTTCCCAAACGGAACTCTCTTATTCTCTGTTTTACGGACAATTTTTTTAATGTGCTTTTCAAACCACTTGTCGGAATGACGCATATGATATATCATTGGATAGGTATGGAAATGGCACAACTTTTTCACTTGTACGGATTTTCTAAATTCTCTATGATTTTAAAACAATTTTAAATATACTAAACACTGTTGTCACGAATTGCTCCATTTTTTTATATTTTTTTGGCTGTCATTTTTGGATCGCTCGTCCGATTGATGCAAATGTTATGTTGCTGAAAATCCTTAGAAATTCCGCAAAATTTGTTTTCACGGATTTATCAAATTCGTTATGATTTTGAAACAATTTAAAATATACGAAACATTGTTTTCACGAATTTCTCTGTTTTTGTACAGTATTTTGGCCGTTATTTTTAAACCGATCCTCAGATTGATGTAAATGATACGACGTTGGAAAGGTATGAGAAATGCGCAACTTTTCTATTTCTGGGCTATATCAAAATTCTGTACGGTTTAAGAGCAGTTTTACAAATAAACAATTCTGTCTTCTCAACTTTTATGCCCAGCGGACAGTATTTTCGCAATTATTTTTAAACCACTTATGGGAACGTAACAAATGATATGATGTTGAAAGATATTTACTAGGTGTAACGTTTTCATAGAGATATGGTTTTCTAAATTCGATACGGTTTTTGATTAATTTTGATAATATGAGAAACATATATACGAGATTTACATGAGAACGATTCAAATTTGATACGATTGTGTTGATCGATTTGGGTGTGGCAGAATAAAATAGTTAAATTAGACTTATATCATTGCAAATTGCATACGGGGAGGGTCGATTTGGCCATTCGTAGCTCCTATGTTCAATTTCTATGAATAATATTTTTGGCCGGAAAAACAGAGCACAATGAACTTCGTGATATGTAGGTTCTGAACTTCTGTTTTATGTGTTAGTGAACTTCTTATTTTTATTATTTTTTTCTGTATCGTGCAATGATTTTTTTTCACGAAAAGCATAGTATAATGAAGTTCCTGTGTGGATGTAGCGAACTTCTGTTTTATGTTTTAGTGCACTTCTGCTTTGTGTGTTACTGAACTTCCTATTTGCGATGTTGTTTTTTGTTGTGCACTGTTTTTTCTCACACCAAAAAATAGAATATAATGAAGTTCATAACATAGAGGCAGTGAACTTATGTTTTATGTATTAGTGAATCTCGGTCGTGATTTGTTAATCTATGTAATTTGCTGTTTTTTCGTCCCAAAAAAACATAATATAATGAACTTTCTTAAGTACATGATCTAAACTTTTGTTTTATTTGTTAGTGAACCCCTGGTCGCAAATTTTTGTACCTTATCGCGTGTCGTACTTTTGTAGTGAACTCCCCATACCCTGGGTTGTGCTGAATAGTCCTGTCCTCAAATAAGGGAAGTTTAATTAGAAACGGATAAGAACGTATTCGTCTCATATTCGGTTATAAACAGAAATGGATAACAAACATAGAGAAGTTTGACAACATACTAGTAAAAGTAGAAACTAGAAATCTAGGAAGTACATACGTAATATTACTTTAGAAACAATTACCTACCAATATGAAATTCTAGAAAAAGTTAAGAACCAATGCTCCAATAACTAGAATCTAAATTAGTGAATATAGCGTATTACAAAAAGAAGATTAAATAAGAGAAGTTCAAGTTGTAAAGTAAAGAAGTTCGGGCGAAAAAGTTTGCACTATAAAAACGAAGGAGATTTTTCTCCAAAAAATAGTGAATGTGGATACTATCTCAGTGCACGAAAAAATAAAGATACTCCCTCCATCACAGTATACACGGAGAATCTCCAAATCAACAATTTTTCATAAATAGGAGCGGTTCAAACCGCATCTGCATTTGATTACACAATTAATTAGGCGTTTTCAGAGCAAATAGGAATACTCATTATCTCTCTTTCCTTTGACCTTCCGATTCTCCATCCAAGTGGGTGACGGCCTCACCAATGCACTGAAAACAGTCTCATCAAAGGCGTATCGAGTACATAGTTTGTAAACTGACAGATGTTAATGCACATAAAACACAGAACTTAAAAGAGCACATGCACATCCGGAGAAGTACATAACCAGACACAAAGAAGTTCAGCAAAATACTATAGGACATTCTGAAAAAAATAGATGTTTATTCAATACGGGAAAGCGGTACAAGCTAGATCTGAGAACAGTTCAATAAAAGGATAGTAGACAAATAGAAAATTCCAAATTATTATCTGATTCCGAGAATCATAAACCTAAACATAGATCTAAAAAGAAAAACATATAGATCACCATTCCCTGCAACACTTACTGTTGGTGTTCTTCATAGCACGGAAACGGCCCCTCTCATAAAAGTCCAACCGCTTGTAAAACTCATAGGCAACATATGCATTCTTCGCATCGTATTGCATATGCTTCTCAGAAATAGGAGCAACAACCCATAATTGATGCTCATCACTTGTCATATTACTCTTCTTCTCCTTGTAAGAGGAGTCAATTAGGGCATCAACAACATCTTTCAATCCTTGTTTCCCTACACTGCATCTGAACATTTTGGGCTTCATATCTGGATCTTTTCAAACATGTATGGATATCTTTATATCTCTGTATATGCAATTGAGATCCTCTAGCATAACCACATCATTGCTAACATTAAAACCAGCAAACGTATACTTCCAGTTCTCAAGGAATTTGACAAATTTATTTGTGTAAGACTGCTCAGACTTACAGCTAATGTGATAGACCAAACAGTCTATCCCAACACATAACTGAAGCACATCTGCCTTCTCACTATGCCAACCTCCTAGAGTGAACTCAACATCTATACCAATAATCTTCGGTTTTACTTCAGCCAACAAGGCTTCTACCTTGTCGATACACTCATGAATGGATGCAACTGAGTTGGTGTAGATGCAGTTTAGGATGATGTCGCCGTGGGCATGGGCATGGAACTCGACTGTGAAAGGAGCAGGTGACGTTGCCATTGGAAAACAAGGTGGTGAGATTGGAAGTACGAAACAGGTAGGACGCAATGGGAGAGAAGGCAATGGAAGAGAACACGACACAACATTATATATTGTTACAATATGTAACAGAAAATATGATAATAAAGAGAAGATAATGCCTCGCCAAACGAATATAACAAAGGTAATCCCCAGCACTCTTCGCCTGGAAATGCGGAACAGTTTGAAGAATAAAGAAAAATATTAACACACAAATATTTCCAGTCATATATACAAAAATAACTGAAAAAGGCAGTACATATGTACAAAATAAAAAATTTCACTGTAATACGAACTCAGTACAGGAGTGAAGTAGCAAGAAGTACCAGTATTCTGTCTCTGGAACATGAACAACAGAACGGGGTCGATTGATAAATCCAAAATTAGAGTAAATTAACAGTAGGTAAAGTACTGAAACAAACACTAACAGAGAAGCGATAAAAAGAGAAAAGAACCACACAAACGAGATCTACACAACCGCACTAGCGAGCCCCACGATGAACAGTTATATCCGCGAAAAACACCGACTCAATTCGAACGATATGCCTTATAATCGAGGAAAAATAATATATCTTCATGTTGTAGTGACTAATTAAAAACACCAGGAGTACAAATTCAACAATAAAAAACAGGAACAGGCGATGATCGGCACGAACGACCACATGTGGAAAAAAAACTTCCATGAAACAGATCACCGATGTGGATGATTCCAAAAATTACAAATTAATAGAAAAAGTCTAGCGAATATGGTTTGTAATTAATCATAACAACACCGAGACCACAAAATTCTAACCAATATAGCTCTTAGTACCCGCACGGACATTACAGTAGGATCGAACAACCAAAACAACACGCAGAACACTTGATCTGCGAACCGAACAGAATTACGCAGTAATTCATGCAAAACCCGAACGTTCAAGGTTGTTGGAACGATCATAATACGCTAAATACTGATCGAACGCAACATATGTCCCAAAATACGGAAGAAAACGGTTCCGAACTTCCGTTAGGAGGAAGAAGTTCAAACTTTGGTACAGAGAAGTTCAGAACTGGTTGTAGGGCACTATTCTACACCCGGTTGTAGAATAGCTCATATATATATATATATATATATATATATATATACACCCCAGCAATTCAGCACTCCCTTACAGAATAACTATTCTTTACAACTTTGTGAACTTCTATTTTAGTACAAAGTGAACTTTTGATTAAAAACAATGTGAACTTCTCAAACAGAACTCTCTTATTCTCTGTTTTGCGGACAACGTTTTTAATGTGATTTTCAAACCACTTGTCGGAATGACGCACACAATATACCGTTGGATAGGTATGGTAATGGCACAACTTTTTCACTTTTACGGATTTTCTAAATTCTCTATGATTTTAAAACAATTTTAAATATACTAAACACTGTTGTCACGAATTGCTCCATTTTTTTATAATTTTTTGGCTGTCATTTTTGGATCGCTCGTCCGATTGATGCAAATGTTATGTTGCTGAAAATCCTTAGAAATTCCGCAAATTTTTCATTTTCACAGATTTATCAAATTCGTTATGATTTTGAAACAATTTTAAATATAAGAAACATTGTTTTCACGAGTTTCTCCGTTTTTGTACAGTATTTTGGCCGTTATTTTTAAACCGATCCTCAGATTGATTTAAATGATACGTCGTTGGAAAGTTATAAAAAATGCGCAGATTTTCTATTTCTGGGCTATGTCAAAATTCTTTACGGTTTAAGAGCAGTTTTACAAATAAACAATTCTGTCTTCTCAACTTTTATGCCCAGCGGACAGTGTTTTCAGAATTATTTTCAAACCACTTACCGGAACGTAACAAATGATATGGTGTTGGAAAGATATTGACTAGGTGCAACGTTTTTATAGAGATATGGTTTTCCAAATTCGATAAGGTTTTTGATTAATTTTGAAAATCTGAGAAACAGATATACGAGATTTACATGAGAACGATTCAAATTTGGTATGATTGTGTTGATCGATTTGGGTGTGGCAGAATAAAATAGTTAAATTAGACTTATACCATTGCAAATTGCATACGGGGACGGTCGATTTGGCCAATCGGAGCTCATATGTTTGATTTCTATGCATAATATTTTCGGCCGGAAAAACAGAGCACAATGAACTTCCTAATATGTAGATTCTGAACTTCTGTTTTATGTGTTAGTGAACTTCTTATTTTTATTATTTTGTTCCGTATCGTGCAATGTTTTTTTTTCACGAAAAGCATAGTATAATGAAGTCCTATGTGGATATAGCGAACTTCAGTTTTATGTTTTAGTGCACTTCTGTTTTATGTGTTACTAAACTTCCTATTTGCGAGGTTCTTTTTTGTTGTGCACTATTTTTTCTCACACAAAAAAATAGAGTATAATGAAGTTCATAACATAGAGGTAGTGAACTTATGTTTTACGTATTAGTGAATCTCGGTCGTGATTTGTTAATCTATGTAATTTGCTGTTTTTTCGTCCCGAAAAAACATAATATAATGAACTTCCTTAAGTACACGATCTGAACTTTTGTTTTATTTGTTAGTGAACCTCTGGTCGCAATTTTTTGTACCTTATCGCGTGTCGTACTTTTGTAGTGAACTCTCCATACAGGGGGAATTAAACCTCTGGTCGCGATATTTGACGCCCAGGGTATAGAATAGTTATTCTACACCCACTCTCTATCTCCTCAACCGTACATGATTTTTACGTCACGTAATTTTTTTTGTACTTATTATGTCGAGTAGAACGTAATAAAATATGTCCATGTCGTAATTTTTTTTATGTGATGCTACAAAATTATAACAAAAATAGACATATTTATGCTATTTCTATGACTTTTATGTCGCTATGAACCATATTTTTTATTTTTTATGCCGGTTTTTTTATTATGGATCAGCTTAAACGTAAATATTTACATATGTAATATAATATTTTGACTTAGCAACATAATATAAAATTTTGGATGCAAAATAAATTTTCTGCACCCAGAGTGGTTTGGAGTAGCATAGTGAAGAGATGGTATTTATTAATTCAATTATGTTTTCATTGTTGAGAGTGTCCACTAGTGAAAGTAGGAACCCTAGGCCTTATTTCCAAGCATTGAAACACCGTTTTGCGCCTGTTCTGCTAAATGTTTGCTTGCTTTCATATTTATTTCAGATTGCTATTATTATTTATAACCATCCATATTACTCGCATTTCACTATCTCTTGATCGAACTAGGGCACCTATATACCTGAAAAGTATATTGAGTGTGTTGGGGACACAAGATACTTCTTGTATCTTGATTGCAGGGTTGCTTGAGTGGGATATCTTTGACCTCTACCTCACTGAGTTCGATAAACCTTGGGTGATCCACTTAAGGGAAACTTGCTGCTGTTCTACAAACCTATGCACTTGGAGGCCCAACACTGTCTAGAAGAATAGCAGCGTGCGTAGACAACAAGCTCTTTTCTGGCGCCGTTGCCGGGGATTTCAAAGTCATCAAGAAGCGACCACTCCCTCGTCAACTCTTGCACCAGAAGCTCTTTTCTGGCGCCGTTGCCGGGGACGTAAGGTAAAAGGTACTCACATCCTCGGGTGTGAGTGCTCGAAGTTATTTCCTTTATACTCTGCAATTATATATTTTGTTTCTTGTTTTTATTTTCACTAGTTAGGCTTAATGGAAAACAACAAAAATATGAGAGAGCTTTATAATCTTTATCTTGAGTTAGGACATGAAGTGTTTGAAGAAAAAATTAAAAAACCTATGGAGCTTTATTTGCATGCTAGTGGCAATGTTATTAGTATGAATTCTTTGAACACCATTATTGCTAATGCTATGGAAAATTCTAAGCTTGGGAAGCTAGTTTTTATGGAAGTGATCTTTTTAGTCCCCCAAGCATGGAGAAACAAATTTAATTTGATGATACTTTGCCTCCAATATATGATGATTATAATGATTGTGGTATTCTAGTTCCACCTACTATGAATGATAAATTTTATTGTGATCATCATATGCCTTCTATATATGATGATTACAATGGTGAATATGATATTTTCAGTCCACCTACTATTGAGGAGAAAATTAAATATGATTAAAATATGCCTCATATATTTGATGATTATGGTGATGAGAATAATAATGATAGCTATTTTGTCGAATTCGCTCCCACTACTATTAATGAGAATCACTATGTTTATGTGGAGAGTAATAATTCTTTTATGCATGTGGCTCATGATAAGAATTTTTTATGTGATACTTATATTGTTAATTATTTTCATGATGCTACTGAAATTTATTATGAGATATGGAAATATAGTCTTAAACAGCTCCACAATATCTAGTTTCCTCTCTTTATGTTGAAATTTTTGAAGTTGCACTTGTTGTGCTTTCCTATGCTAGTCACTTTGTGCTTCATTGACTTGTTTTTCTACAAGATTTGTGTTCGTAGAAGTGGGTTAGACTTAAATTCGCTTCTTGATGCTCTCTTTTGCTTCAATTCATATTTCTCATGTGAGCATCTTCTCAAATTATCATGCCTAGCTAAAAGGCTTTAAACAAAAGCACTTCTTGGGAGATAACCCATGTTTTTATTTTTGCATTGGTTTTCTCCGTTTTCTTTAAGTCAAGGGGTTGTATACTTTTGTAGAAATTCCTTTGTATCTTTATTTTCATGTATTAGTTGAACCAGGTAAAGCCTCTAGTGGAAAGTTGAGACTGTATTTCAGATTTCTGCGCAGGAAACAGATTTCTGCTGTCCACTGTTAAATTCGTATAAAACCACAGCAAATTCAAAATGACCTGAGTTTTTTTGTGCGTAATCCCGTGCTATATACGCAAATTTTCTTAGTGGACCACCTTTTGATTTGAGAAACATAAGATTTTCGAAAAAAAATCATCTTTACATGCTATTCTGTTTTGACAGATTTCTGCTAATAATTGTATTTGCCTCTTAATCTCCTTCTTTTGGTGTTATTTTGAGAAAATAAATTTTAAAAGAAGCTGTGACAGTAGCTAATGTGTTTATGAGTGTTAGTCTTGTGTTGAAACCGAACCCTGTGAATTTATTATTTCGATTGCACTAATGTTGCTAATGAAGATTGTGAGAAGTTTGGCGTGAAGGAAGTTTCCAAGGGTCAAGAGAATAGGATGATATGATGTGATCAAGAAGAGTGAAGAGCCTAAGCTTGGGGATGTACCAGAGGTACATACCAGCAAATTCCAAGAATACTCAAGCGTCTAAGCTTGGGGATTCCCAAGGCATCCCCTTCTCCATCGACAAATTATCAGGTCACTTCTAGTGAAACTATATTTTTATTCGGTCACATCTTATGTGCTTTACTTGGATCATTTTTTTTCAGTTTTTTTCGTTCTCTTTGTTGTAGTTTATTTTTGGATCTTATCATACTTCTGTGGGAGAGAGACACGCTCCGTTTTCATTTCTTGGAACACTATAGTTTTCATTCCTATTGTTCTGTGAGTTTTCACTTTTTGCTAGTACTGCGTTTAGCCTTTGTTTTCATGCATCTATTATTCAGAGCTGTTAGTTTTAGTAGTGATATGCGAGTACTCTCATGTTTTCTTGCTGTAGCATGTAGAATTTTTTTGTTAAAACATGTCTTGTATGGTGCTTGTTAGGAAAAGAAACTGTTGCTTGAAGTAGAAATTTTGAACGGTGCAAGTAGAAGCTTGTATAGATTGTGGCTATAATTTTTCATATCATGCTAGATGTTATTTTAGTTCTAAAGCCTAGTGGTTATTGATTCGAATGATTAGCCACAAATATCTGAGAGCGTTTAATGTGCAATTCAAACAATTATGAGTTGTTCTTGTCATATTGAAGCATAAATTTGTGGTATTCTCCTTTGAATGTTTTATTTGGTTGACTTGCCGCATGCTCAAACCATGTTTATGACTATGAACCAGTCACTAATAGCCTCTATGATCATTTAATTTAGAATTTGTGGTACCACTTATGCTTTGATTAATGATGTTTATGTCGCTATGCATGATTGTGGCTCTTATGCTCTCTTGATTTGTCGCTCCCAGTCTTTTTCTAGCCTCCACCTGTACTGAGTATGAGCTCTACTCGTGTCTCCAACTCCCTAAAACCAAAAAAATTCCCATTGTGTCCACCATACCTACCTACATGTGGTATTTAACCGCCACCCCAAAGTAAATTGCTCATGTGCTACCTTTAAAACTTTCAAAATTACTCCTGTTTTGTGTTCTTGTTTTGCTCACAAGGACATAAATAGATAATATTTATCTCACTTGTTGATTGGATTTCACACTCTGGACTAGTGGCTTCATCCGCTTATCCAATTTATTGAAGAGCTGACAGCGGGGTGCCCAACCCAAATTAATGCAAATAAATTCTCTTCACTATTTTTGCCCCTGATTTATCAGTCAAAGAACAATTGTGTAAACAAAAGAGGAAGAGGGATGATCTTCTACCCAGCTGCGTCCTTCATATGGGAGCCGCTCTTTTGAAATCTAGTTGGCTTGTGACGTACTGTATTTTGTGTTTACCATTCGTTGACATTAGCATACACCTCTCTTAAAATATAGACACTCCTCCATGGTTTTTGATTGTTGGCAGGAACCCGAGGATTCGGTAAGCCATGGTTTGTGTAAGATGGATGGGAGGAGTGTCAAACTTTTAATACCTCTATTTAATAAAATAAAAGCTCTAGCACATGAGTGATCCCTGCTTCCCTCCGCGAAGGGCATTTCTTTTACTTTTATGTTTAGTCTCCATCTTCTAACTTTATGCACAGTTGAGAGAGCATTTTTGCCATTATGAGTTTTATGTGCATTTGTCCTGGAAACATTATTAATTGATTCATGATGTGTTATTGCTTGCTCTAAAATTATTTTTTCTAGTCTTTCTCATGAACTTTGAAGGTGTCCTGGCATTTATGTTTTGCCCCACTCTTAAGGACTAGCGAAATACCACTTTGCCGTGCTTTCTTTATACTTGAAACAAACGTATATCTTTCTTTACATTGTTATCCATGATCTTTTATTTGAGTTACTTCTCATGATGCAAAGTGATTTCTATTCTTTATTATTAAAGTTCTATTTATCATGTTTGTGTTTAAGTTCTATGATCTCATCCTACATATGCTTTTACATTATGATCATCAAGTTTATGTTAGTAGCATGTCACCTCAGAAATTATTGTGCTTTTATCGTTTACCTACTCGAGGACGAGTAGGAACTAATCTTGGGGATGCTTCATACGTCTCCAACGTATCTATAATTTCTTATGTTCCATGATGATATTATGCCAATTGCTACATGTTTTCTCCCTTCTTTATGTCATTTTTATCGATTTTTTGGACTAACCTATTGACAAGATGCCACAGAGTCAGTTCCCTGTTTTCTGCTTTTCAGAAAATTTGTTCTGGAAATATTCTCGGAATTGGAAAATTCGATGCCCGGTAGTCTTAGAATTCCAGAAGGTTCCAGGGAGTCTCGAAGAGACCCAGAGGGGGGGCTCAAGGTGCACACACCATAGGGCGGTGCCCCCCTTGGCCGCGACGGGGGGGTGTTGTGGGGCCCCAGGGCTCCACCTTATTTTCCCTTTCGCCTATTTATAATCCTCCGAGGGAATACCCTACAGGAATCGACCTTTTCCATAAAATACATCCGTAGCTCCGCCGCTGCCACCAAAAAGTTTCGGGGGACAGATCTCTGTTCTGGCACCCTGCCGGGATTGGGAAGTGGCCCCGGAACCATCTCCATCGACTTCATCGCCATCTTCATCACCGTTGCTGTCTCCTATGATGAGGAGGGAGTAGTTCTCCCCCGAGGCTGAGGAATTTATTGGTAGCTATGTGTTTCATCTCTCTCTCCCATGGTGTGATATATATGTGAATGTGAGCTTTGTAATCTAGTTTAATTCGTAGATACTATTCTTCATCTATTATCCTACTCAAGTGGTTTTTGTTATTAGATCTCCGTAAACACTTTTGATCACGTTGTAAAGGTGACAGTGTATGCACCGTGTGGTTTAGCATTATATTTATATTTTGTGTTGGATAACCCTATGAAATTGTGGTGTTTGCGTGGAACCATCTGGGTCCCATGGTGATAGCGTGGGGTTACTTAGTTGGGAAAGTGCTTACTCTCAGGAGTGCTGTTAAAGCCCTACGCATGGATTGGTGTTGTTATTCGACCGGAGAGTGGTTATGAGTAGCATAGTGAAGAGATGGTATTTATTAATTCAATTATGTTTTCATTGTTGAGAGTGTCCACTAGTGAAAGTAGGATCCCTAGGACTTATTTTCAAGCATTGAAACACCATTTTCCGCCTGTTCTGCTACATGTTTGCTTGCTGCCATATTTATTTCAGATTGCTATTATTACTTATAACCATCCATATTACTCGCATTTCACTATCTCTTCGCCGAACTAGTGCACCAATATACCTCACAAGTATATGGGGTGTGTTGGGGACACAAGAGACTTCTTGTATCTTGACTGCAGGGTTGCTTGGGAGGATATCTTTGACCTCTACCTCCCTGAGTTCGATAAACCTTGGGTGATCCACTAAAGGGAAAGTTGCTGTTGTTCTACAAACCTCTGCACTTGGAGGCCCAACACTGTCTACAAGAATAGAAGCGTGCGTAGACATCACTGGTGAGAACTGAAGTTATGTTTTATGATCTATGGTGAGAGTGAATGTTAACTTGCCGTAACGAGTTACGATGATGCAAGTATCACACGACTAGAATTCTCATATAGGAAAAGAGTTTGTTATTTGAGAAAAGACATAGTTAGTTTGCGAAGTGGCATGTGTATAAATGTTGCACAATCTACATAGGTATAGGAGTATATGTCTACTTTAGAAGTGGCAAGTGTGGTTCGACTTAGATGATTTTGCCGAGATGGTATGGTTTCCTTTGAAAGAACTCTAGACTCTCAAGATCCATACTATGAGAGGGTTTGATTCTTACTCCATCAACGAAACATATAGTTCAGCAATATCGTAAAGATACAGAAAACTGTCAAACTAGGTGACATTAAAATTTTGCAAAGCACATACAGATCTGAGTGTGGCATAATTGTTGCTTTCAAAATCTTTTTCCACGAGAAATGCATAGTCTAGGTACCAGGAGGCTAATGGTGTTAGATCAAATGCAAACTAGATTATTTATACTCTAGTGCAAGTGGAAGACTGAAAGAGTTATGCCCTAGAGGAAAATAATAAAGGATATTTATTATCATAACTCTAATGTTCATAATGTTTTATACCACGATATAACTGTGTTAAGACGAAACATTAATACACGTGTGGTATTGATGGTGCAGATTGTGCACTCGTTGGGAGACCCCAAGAGGAGGGTGTGATGAGCATAGCGGTAGGAGTTTACCCTTAGTTAAGAACCAAGGTTATCAATCCCGTAGGAGAAAGAGGACCTTCGGAAGGTTGATGCCACTGACGGTGGTGATGGCGCTTCACTGGTGTCAGCAACAACGTGGAGCCTGCACACAACACAACAAAAATACTTTGTCCCAACGGTACAGTGAGGTTGTCAATCTCACCGGTCTTGCTGAAAATAAAGATTAGACATATAGTATGGAAAATGGTGTATGCTTGCATTAAGTAAAGAAAGCAGGAAATTGTAGAGGTTTGTTTAACAGTGTAGGAAAATGGACCGGGGTTCATAGGTTCACTAGTGGTGTCTCTCCATAAAAGATAGCATGTTGGGTGAACAAATTATAGCTAGGAAATTGAAAAATAGAGGTTGCGCCGCAGTGCACATTCATGACATGGTGTGGCCCCCCTGGTGCCTGTCTTTGACACTTCTTCGGTCTTCTGGATGCTTCCAGGGAAAATAGACACTTCGGGCTTTGTGGGGTCCAATTCCGAGAATGTTTCCAGAACAACTTTTCAGAAATAAAAAACAACAGAAAACAAGGAACTGGCACTTGGCATCTTGTTAATAGGTTAGTCCCGGAAAACGTGTAGAAACGCTATAAAGAAGGGAGAAAACATGTAGGAATTGTCATAATATTATCATGGAGCATCAGAAATTATAGATACGTTGGAGACGTATCAAGCATCCCCAAGCTTAGTTCCTACTCGTCCTGGAGTAGGTAAACGATAAAACACAATAATTTCCGAGGTGACATACTACTATCATAAACTTGATCATTATAATGTAAAAGCATATGTACGTTGAGTTCATAGAACTTCAAACACAAACATGATAAATAGAACTTTAATAATAAAGCATAGTAATCACTTTGCATCATGAAGAGTATCGTAAATAAAGGATCATGGATAATAATGCAAAGAAAGATAAACGTGTGTTTTACATATAGAGAAAGCATGGCAAAGTGGTATTTCGCTAGTCCATAAGAGTGGGACAAAACATAAATACTAGGACACCTTCAAAGTTCATGAGGAAGACTAGAGCAAATACTTTAAGAACAAATAATATCACGTTATGAAGCAATTATTGATGTTTATGGGACAAATGCACATAGAACTCAGAATGGCAAAATGCTCTCTCAACTGTGCATAAAGTTAGAAGACGGAGACTCAACATAAAAGTAAAAGAAAGGCCCTTCGCCAAGGGAAGCAGGGATCACTCATGTGCTAGAGCTTTATATTTTATTAAACAGAGGTATTAAAATTTTGACGCTCACAAACCATGGCTAACCGAATCCTCGGGTGCCTGCCAACAACGACATACCGTGGAGGAGTGTCTATATTTTAGGAGAGGTGTATGTTAATGTCAACGAATGGTAAACAGACAATACAGTACGTCACACGACAACTGGATTCACAAGAGAGTCTCCCATACAAAGGACGCATCTGGGTAGAAGTCCATCCCTCTTTCTATTTTGTTTACACAATTATTCTTTGACTGATAAATCAGGGGCAAAAATAGTGAAGAGAATTTGTTTGTATTAATTTGGGGCTAGACACCCCACTTCCAGCTCTTCTATCATTTGGATAGCGGATGAACCCACTAGTCCAAGGTGTTAAATCCAATCAACAAGTGAGATAAAGATTCTCTATTGACATCCTCATGAGCAAAAACAAGAACACAAAACATGAGTAATTTTGAAAGTTTTAAAGTTAACACATGAGAAATTCACTTGGAGTGGCAGTGAAATACCACATGTAGGTAGGTATGGTGTACACGATGGGAAAACTTTGGTTTAGGGAGTTTGGATGCACGAGTAGAATTCCATACTCAGTACAGGTGGAGGCTAGCAAAAGACTGTGATCGAAAAATCAAGAGAGCATAAGAGCCATAATCATGCATAGCGACATAAGCATCATTAATTAAAGCATAAGTGGTATCACAAGTTCAAAAAATAAGTGGTCATGGAGGCTATTCGTGACTGGTTCGTAGTCATAAATATGGTGTGACCATGCTCCAAGTCAACCAAATAAATCATTCGAAAGAGAATACCATAAATTTATGCTTTACTATGACAAGAACAACTCATGAATCTTTCAAGGCATATTAAACACTCTCAGCTATTTGAGGCTATTCATGCTATTTAATAACCATAGGGCTTTAAAACTAAAATAACATTTAGCATGACATGAAAAATTTCTAGCCACGGTCTATACAAGCTTCTACTTGCACTGTTATAAATTCTACATCAAGAAGCATTTTCTTTTCCCAACAAGGACCATACAAGATATGTTTTAACAAAAAAAAAATATTTATGATACAGAAAGAAAGTATGAGAGTACTCATATAACACTACTAAAACTGAAAGCTCTGATAAGAGATGCATGCAAAACATGAGCTAAATAAATGCAGCAGCCATACAAAGACTAAGAATACAAAGTATTCTCATGAAAAAGCGGAGCGTGCCACTCTCCAATAAACGAATGCTGGGGTCCAACCAAGCTTATTGTAAAAAAAAACTGAAAGAAAAAATAAAATACGCTCCAAGTAAAGCACATAAGATGTGACCGAATAAAAATATAGTTTCACTAGAAGTGACATGATAATTTGTCGATGAAGAAGGGGTTGCCTTGGGCATCCCCAAGCTTAGACGCTTGAGTCTTCTTGGCATTTTCTGGGATGTACCACCAGGGCATCCCCAAGCTTAGGATCTTCACTCTTCTTGATCACATCACATCATATCATCCTCTTCTCTTGACCCTTGAAAACTTCCTTCACACCAAATTTCTCACAATCTTCATTAGCAATGCTAGTGCAATCGAAATAATAAATTCACACGGTTCAGTTTCAACACAAGACTAAAACTCAAAAACACATTAGCTACTGTCACAACTTCTTTTAAAACTCTTTCTCAAAAGAACACCAAAAGAAAGAGATTAAGATGGAAGTGCAATTATTGGCAGAAATCTGTCAAAACAGAACAACATGTAAATATGATTTTTTCGAAAATATTCAGTTGCTCAAATCATAAATTGGTCAAATAAGAAAAGTTGCGTCTATAGCCCAGGATTACGCAAAAAAAAGCTCAGGTCATTTTGAATTTTCTGTGATTTTATACGAATTTAACAGTGGACGGCAGAAATCTGTTTCCTGCGCAGAAATCCGAAATATAGTCTCAACTTTCCACTAGAGGCTTTACTTGGCTCAACAAAAACACCAAATAAAAGATACAGCGGGGTTTCTAAGGAATTAGAAAACACCCAGGTTCAAAGCACACAAAAGAAAACAAGGGAAAACTAGTTGAAAACAGGGAAATAAAACGGGTTGTCTCCCGGCAACGCTTTTCTTTAACGCCTTTCAGCTAGGCATAGAAAGCAACTCAAGTATGTTCAAGTGAAGCATAAACATCTATACCAAGAACTATCTTTTTACTCCTCTTAACCTTGTTCTTGGGTTTGGGGAATATGTGGCCACATGGTGTGAAGGAAAAATTTAATGTATGTTTCCCCACATCTATTACTGCCCCAAGAGTTCCAGCAAGGACCTTCCAAGTGTAATTCGTCCTTCTCCTACACATTCAATAATAAGTTAATCAGTGGATACTGTACTTCCCATGATTTTTGTAAACACTTCCTCGGCTATCCCAATATGAAAAACGGTGGAATTATTGATAAGGGATATTTCTTCTCCCCCTTCAGAAAGTTTCCAAAGATTCAAAGACTCGTAGATTTTCTAAGCATAAGACAAAATTTCAGTCATAATATCGCAATGAGCATGAAAAGTTTCACAATTTATAACTACTTTTACTATAGGGATCCACATTGAAGGTTCAATGTTTATTGGCACATAATCATAACAAGCACGAATCTGGTTATAGGCTTCTTTTAAACAGGATATATTTGTTTCAAGGGTACTTAATCTAGCCTGAAAGCTCACAAGTGATGAATCAAATTTACTAGTTGAGCTAGAAGTTGCAATCAACTTTTTAATGGCATTAAGAGCTTGATCCCTATCACAACGTAGGAAGCCTCCTCCTACTGCAGAGTCTAAATCATATCTATAGCAAAGAACAAGACCAAAGTAAAAACTACTAAGAAATAAATTCAGGGTCATCATGGGTTCAGTTTTACTATAAGAATGAAAAATCCTAGACCAAGCTTCCTTGAAACTCTCCTCACTCCCTTTCTTGAAAGTGAAGATTGTTTCTTCCGGTGACATAGTGATAGGAACAAAACTAGACATAAAGGCAAGCAATAAAAATAACAGCTATGAAGTAAACTATTTTTTGTGTGTTTTCGATATAAAGAAGCAAAACAAGACAAAAATAAAAAGAAGACAATAAACAAAATAAAGAGGTTGAGAGTGAGAGACCCCCCCTTGCCAGAAGAATTCTTTCTCCCCGGAAACATCGCCCGTAAAAGTCCTTGATGGTGCAGATCGTGCACTCGTTGGGAGACCCCAAGAGGAGGATGTGATGAGCACAACGGTAGGAGTTTTACCCTTAGTTAAGAACCAAGGTTATCAATCCAGTAGGGGAAAGAGGACCTTCTGAAGGTTGATGCCACTGAGGGTGGTGATGGCGCTTCACCGGTGTCAGCAACAACGTGGAACATGCACACAACAAAACCAAAATACTCTATCCCAACGGTACAGTGAGGTTGTCAATCTCACCGGTTTTGCTGAAAACAAAGATTAGACGTATAGTGTGGAAAATGGTGTATGCTTGCAGCAAGTAAAGAAAGCAGGAAATTGTAGAGGTTTGTCTAAAAGTGTAGGAAAATGGACCGGGGTTCATAGGTTCACTAGTGGTGTCTCTCCATAAAAGATAGCATGCTGGTTGAACAAATTACAGCTGGGAAATTGACAAATAGAGGTTGCACCGTAGTGCACATTCATGACATGATGACTACTATGATATTTAGTGCGGTCATTACAACAAAATACATAGACCGAAATCCATCTGCATCTATGACTAATAATCCACCCCAGGTTATCATCCGAACCCCCTTAGGTATTAAGTTGCAAGCAACAGATAACTGCACTAAACAATGTGTGTAAAGTAAGCAATGATAGTACACGCGGGCACTCACGCCGTTGTTTTCTCCCTAGTGGCAACAACACATTCTCCCCCGTCACGTTTCTGTCACTCGAGCACAGGCGAAAAGGAGGCATGAACCCACTATCTAGCATAAATACTCCCTCTTGGAGTCACTAGCAACTACTCGGTCAGAGTAACCACTAGCAACGGAAAGCATGCAAGATCACAAATAACATGTGCAATAAAGACTATACTCAACTTGGCATAAGTTCAATATTTATCGGATCCCAGCAAACACAACATATATAATTACATAAGATCAATCTCTATCATGATAGGCAGCTCACGAGATCTAAACATGGAGGCATATGAGGAGAAGACAACCATCTAGCTAATGCTATTGAACCGTAGTCCAAGGATGAACTACTCACGCATCACTCCAGAGGCAGGCATGGTGATGGAGAGGCCTCCGGTGATGATTTCCTCTCTTGCAGGGTGCCTGGAGACAGCTTTAGAACCCCCCTGATCTAGGGTTGACGACGACGGCGGCTGCGGAACTTTTTGGGGATTTTTTATCATGTGCTTAGGGTTTTCCATCCGGGGGGACTAAATAGGCGAAAGGGCAATGGCCGTGGAGGCCTAGGGGCCCCACACCACCAGCTGGCGCGGCCAGGGAGGCCGCGCCACCCCATGGTGTGCCCCCTGGTGCCCTTCTTCGACTCTTCTTCGGTCTTTTAGATGCTTCCGGGGAAAATAGGTACTTAGGGATTTGTGGGGTCCAATTCCGTGAATGTTTCCAGAACAACTTTTCTAGAAAAAAAAATAGCAGAAAACATGGAACTCGCACTTGGCATCTGGCCTAGGTAAGATCCGAAAAACGTGTAAAATGCTATAAAGAAGTGAGAAAACATGTAGCAATTGGCATAATATTATCATGGAGTATCAGAAATTGTAGATACGTTGGAGACGTATCAGGTTTGTAAACAAACAAGAAGTGACAGTGACGATGAGGAACGCAACTACGCCACTATCTCCTTCCCCCTCGGGATTTGCGGGTTCAGATTAATCGGTGTACTGCATAACCATTAAGTACACCACCCAGTCCAAACAGTCCGCACAAAGAGGTTCCCGTCCTTTTGTATGTTGTACCTGAGGCATCGACGTATCCTCATCTGCAGCCTTTGAAAGATCCTGAACTGCGGGCTCATCACGAGAACTATCCTCTGTGCCCTTCCCATCATCCTCATTTTCATGATGGCTCAAAATGAACGAAATAAAGTCCAGCTCAGGGACATAATCAGTTGTTTCCTTATGAAACAAGAAAAAATACCCCTTCAAAATAACGAAGTCATGAGCTTTAACAGCCCTTGACTTGATCAAAGTTGGATTAGCAACAAGAACTCTGACAACATTGTGGCGCCGTAGAGCAAGAAAATCAACATCCATAGTCTTACCAATGAGACTACCGTCACGCCATAGGCCCAAAAAATATCAAACCGTGTGCGGAACCCCATCCACGTGAAAGGCATCAGCTCGTCTGAGGGCATGATCTCCTCCTCCTTCCAGACCCCAATAGAAATTCGGGACTCATGGTGAGGTACACCCATATAAAAACCGTCCACTCTGACCAAATCCAGCATCGAGGAGAAATTGAACAAGAAGGAATTATCCTCATGTGGTATGGCTTCCCACCACCACGCCGACTTAACCGGAAAAATACGAGCCACAAGGTCTGGATAGTCTCCACCGACACCGGATCTCCCTTCACCTTCACAATATCCATTGGAAGAGAGCTTGGGGCAAGCTACGGTCGAAACACACTGTCTGGAGTTGGCTAAACATAGTGTCCTTGCTCCTGATGCCGACCAATCTAGCATATGTCTTTGGCAGACGCATAATCAGACACCGATCAGTAGGATGAACCCTCTTATCACATATGTAACCAGAATATTCTCCAACTTGGCTGCCCTTGCTCGCCTTTGGCTCTCCTTTAGACTCCGTCTTCGTTCCGGGCAAAAAATAAATCTCGCAAATTTTTAGGACATTTGGCGAATAATTTCTTTAGATCTTTACCCAAATACAAAAACAGTAGACAACAACTTGCTCTGGTAATCTTGTTAATAGATAGTCCATGAAATCATCCGGAAAACAAAGTAAAACATGTAGAAAAATATGCAATAACATAAAGAAAACAATCATTGAGCATAAAAAATTAAAGATACGTTTTGGATGTATCATATATACAAATAGCATTTGAGAAAAACTATCAAAACTATCAAAAAAATAAATGATTATAACAATAATAAATTATATAATAAAAAATATTAGAAAAATGCATGCGTAACCACATACAACATTGTTCTCCAATTGGGTAGAGGCTAACATGAACATCCACGAGGCAATAACATAGTCCAAGTTACTTATTCATAATCATAAAAATTAGTGATGCCATCTTCATGATTGTTGTTCATCCGCACGAAAAAGAGAAAGTAACTTCGTTTTCTTACTAATGTGAAAAAAGGGGCCTTTGGACCAATATCTTGGAAAATAATAGCGTAATACAATGTTATTGTGATGTTTTAGCGTGTTATAGGGTGCTATTTCGTGAAAAATAGTGCAATAGCGAGTAAAAATGTTAGCGTGAACCCTCGAAATATGCTACAACGCGCTATTAGTGCTGAATAGTGCGCTATTTGTTTTCCATAGTGCCGATACGTATACTACAGGAATGACCTACTGTGCCGATGGACAAAATCAATGCTGACGACAATTTGGCGGGGCTGTCTGCCTATCTTTTTTTTTTGAGCTACACCGACGGCAAACCTGTCGGCATAGACCCGAAGAGGGAATCCCGAATGGAGAAAAAAAATTGAGCTATGCTGATGGCAACGCCGTCGGCCTATTTTTTATTTGAGCTATGCTGACGGCAAAGCCGTCGACCTAGCCAAGCTCAATTTTTTTTTACTTAATCATCGTTTTGATCATAACTTTTGCATTTGAACTCTGATTTTGACGTTCTTTAGCTCGTTTCAAAAAGGAGAAACATATGTAAATTATCACGCATATTGTAAAAGCTACATTATTAGAAAAAAATCATCAGAAAGAATGGAACTAACAATAATAAATTAATGGTTTCGTCTGAGAGGGCTGTGGGGTGTCTGAACCCAACCAAAATATTGGTGGTACCATACCAAGTGTGTACAAGTGTGTTTTGGGTTGTATATGTCCAATATTCTACTCTATATGTTAAGGGTTTCATCGTCATCATTTTTTTTAATTTGTTTGATTTTTCTATGCCTATTTCAAAACGAAGTCAAGACGGCGGGCATGACCGTTTTATTTCTAGGGCTTAAATATTGAGAAAATCTTGGTATATCTTTGATGAAATAAGTAGTTTTGTACCTAAAAATGATTTTTCCCAAAAATCATGAGCAAACTACGAGACACTTGTAGTTCAAATTTGACTCGTTTCGAGCTGAATCGGCAGAATCTTGTGTTTTCAAATGAGGTGGATGGAAACATTTTCAGAGGCAAAAATTTGGTTATTTGTGCATATAACATCGTCTAGTATTTTCAAAAATACAGCTCCTATGGTTTGCAACATATTTCTGGTTGGTGCTTCACAAAAAAGCCATTTTTCACACTCGGAAAATGGAAAATGGTATTTTTATTCAATGAAAAGGAAATCTTTTTTCGTGAACATTGTTCGTGCTTCCAATATGCATGTTTATGTGGAATATGAGCAGATTTTAAAAAAAAACTATGCCATGGATTTGGCCATAACACCGGTCATTTGGTCCGAAACCTTAGAATGTTCGTAGGAGATAGCTGATTTATGTGACCAAATTTTCAACACAACTGTCGTATTTCAATTTACTATTTTTTGGATACTAGAACATATATAATGACACCACGCGAAAGTCTTGCATCATTTTTGGGTTTTTAAAATTTTCTGGAATTTTCTAAACCGGTTTCACGAAAAAGTCAAGACGACGGGCATGACCGTTCGTAGCTAGGGCTTGAATATTGAGAAACTATTGGTGTATCTATTATGAAATAGGTAGTTGTGTACCTAAAAATGATTTTTTTCCAAAAATCATGAGCAAACAACGAGACACTTGTAGTTCAAATTTGACTCGTTTCCAACTAAATCGACAGAAACTTCTGTTTTTCGAAAGAGATGGATGGAAAACTTTTCAGAGGCAACAATTTGGTTATTTGTGCATATAACATGGTCTAGTATTTGAAAAAAAATAAGCTCCCAAGTTTTGCAACATATTTGTGGTTGGTGCTTCACAAAAAAGCTCTTTTTCACACTCGAAAAATGGAAAATGGTTTTTTATTCAATGAAAAGGAAAACTTTCTCCATGAACATTGTCCTTACTTCCAATATGCATGTTTGTGTGGAATATGGGCACATTTAAACAAACTATGCCCTGGATTTGGCCATAACACCCGTCATTTTGCCCGAAACCCTAGAATGTTCGTAGGAGATAGCTCATTTATGTGAACATATTTTCAACACAACTGTCGTATTCCAAGTTTATTACTTTTGGTGGATACTAGGACATATATAATGACACCACGCGAAGGTGTTGCATCAGTTTGTTTTTTTCTAGAATTTTCTAAGCCGGTTTCACGAAGAAGTTAAGACGACGGGCATGGATGTTCATAGCTAGGGCTTGAATATTGGTGTATCTCTGATGAAATAAGTAGTTGTGTACTTAAAAATTATTTTTTACAAAAATCATGAGAAACTACGAGGCACCTGTAGTACAAATTTGACCCGTTTCCATCTGAATCAGCAGAAACTTGTGTTTTTCAAAAGAATTGGATGGAAACCTTTTCAGAGGCAACAATTTAGTTGTTTGTGCATATAACATGGTCTAGTATTTTCAAGAAATGCAGCTCCCAAGTTTTGCAACATATTTGTGGTTGGTGCTTCACAAAAACGCCCATTTTTCACACTCGGAAAATGGAAAATGGTTTTTTTATTCAATGAAAAGGAAAAGTTTCTCTATGAATATTGTCTGTGCTTCCAATATGCATGTTCGTGTGTAATATGGGCACATTTAAACAAACTATGCCCTGGATTTGACCTTAACACACGTCATTTTCCCCGAAACCCTAGAATGTTCGTAGGAGATAGCTCATTTATGTGAACATATTTTCTACACAACTATCATATTCCAAGTTTTATCATTTTCGATGGATACTAGGACATATATAATGACACCACGCGAAGGTCTTACATCAGTTTGGATTTTTTTTTAAATTTTCTGGAATTTTCTAAGCCGGTTTCACGAAGAAGTCAAGACGGAGGGCATGAGCGTTTGTAGCTAGGGCTTGAATATTGCAAAACTCTTGGTGTATCTCAGATAAAATAGGTAGTCGTTTACCTAAAAATGATTTTTTTTTCCAAAAATCATTAGCAAACTACGAGGCACCTATAGTTTAAATTTGACCCGTTTCCAACTGAATCAGCAGAAAACTTGAGTTTTTCATAAGAGGTGGATGGAAACCTTTTTAGAGGCAAAAATTTGGTTATTTGTGCATATAACATAGTCTAGTATTTTTCATAAAATTCAACTCCCAAGTTTTACAACATATTTGTGGTTGGTGCTTCACAAAAAAAAATCCATTTTTCACATTCGAAAATTGGAAAATGGTTTTTTTATTCACCGAAAAGGAAAATTTTCTCCGTGAACATTGTCTGTGCTTCCAATATGCATGTTTGTGTGGAATATGGGCACATTTAAACAAACTATGCCCTGGATTTGGCCATAACACCCGTCATTTGGCCTGAAACCCTAGAATGTTTGTAGGAGATAGCTCATTTATGAACATATTTTCAACATAACTTTCGTATTCCAAGTTTATTATTTTTGGTGGATACTAGGACATATATAATGACACCACGCGAAGGTGTAGCATCAGTTTGGGTTTATAAAAAATTATGGAATTTTCTAAGCCGGTTTCACGAAGAAGTCAAGACGACGGGCATGACCGTTCGTAGCTAGGGGCTGAATATTGAGAAAAATTTTGTGTATCTCTAATGAAATAGGTAGTTGTGTATCTAAAAATAATTTTTTGCCAAAAATTATGAGCAAACTACGAGACACATGTAGTTCAAATTTGACTTGTTACCAGCTGGATCAGCAGAAACTGTCAAAATAGCCACCCTGACTATTCATCAAAAGAGTTCAAATTTTCTAAAACTACCGATGTTTCTATGATATGGATGTCATATTTGAATTCTAATTTTTCTAATCGACTTAGACATTTTATTTGTCAATTTTCGATTTACGGATTGAAAGATATGAATTATTCCATACTAAATAATTTATTCAAACAACAAAAGTAATTTCTAACATTGTATTGTTATTTATTCAATAAAGATCATTATATAATCATTGTTATTTATTCAAATATTTTTTCAAAATTTAAATAATAGAAAATTTTAACATCATTTCCTACGGGTTAATATGATTGATATGATAGTAATATCAGTAAGTTCTAACATCTCATTTGGAATCTAGTTTTAAAAGAACTCAAAGGTCAAGCATGCTTGGGCTGGAGGATTTTCAGGATGGGTGACTGAACGAAAAGTTTTACTAAGTTAAGTATGTTGACCAGATTAATTATGTAATTAGAGATTACGTATGTGGCTGAGTGCAAAATTTCGGAATAGAATTTTTAAAAAGTTAAAAGAAAATCAAAAAATTCTATTTTTTTGAATTGTTTTGTCAATTATTTTGAACAATATTATATAGACAGCTTTTAGTACGCCGACGGAAGTTTGCCCTATGCCTACGCGGACTTACGCCGACGGCCATATACCGACGGCATTTTAGCCTATGCCGACGGCCAAGCCGTCGGCATATTCACTCATTCCTGTAGTGGTAATGTAATATTTGCCTTCCGGCCCTTCTTTTATGAACCTATCCTTGAAAAAATAATGAAAGTGTTGAAACTAATCTTGTTATTACTCCCTCCGTATCGAAATATAAGATGTTTTAGCATTTTCTAGACAATATGTACCTAGACATGTTTTAGTGTAAGATGCATATGAATCTACACACTAAAACATGTCTAGATACATTATATCTACAAAATGCTAAAACATCTTATATTTGATACGGATGGAGTAGTATTTAGTGCTAAGTATAGGTCTAGATATCATTTTTATTTCAAGAGTCATGCGTGTAGTCGAAGCTGCGGCAGCATGCACAATAGAGATGTGTTCAGGTGTACAAAGCAAAGCAAAGCTTGAAGATACGATAAGTAGTGGACCTCGTAATCACCTGTTGTGACTGAACAGTGGGCGATCGTGGTTGCTATCACATCCATCTAGTGGAGCGATAGATGTAGGACTGACTTTCGACACAGTCCAACCTAATTAATAGTCGATGCAACTTGGGTTTGGAAAGCCGCCGGATCGGACCATCACGACCAGTGTATGACAGGAACTTGCACCAAGGCCACACCACACATACTATATGACAGGAACTTCCACCAAGGCCACTCCACACATATATGTATCCATGCATACCCATCTGGTCAAGTCAAAACAATTTGCACCAACAGATTTCTCCCACGTCATGCCGCTAAGTCTAGCATTATTGCTATTTATATGTCTAATTCAGAGCCATCACTCCTCACTTCTCAACCTTCAAGTCTTCTCCTTCAATCGAAACCAAAATCATGAACACTCTGGTCTTCTTGTGCTTCACCCTCTCCTTGTATCCCTATCCCACGGCGTCACTCGCTAGCGAAAATGTCACGGCGGTGCAATTGCATGCACTGCTGTCCTTCAAGGACATGGTGGCGGACCCATTTGGCTCGCTTCGTTCCTGGAACAGCTCCTACCACCTCTGCAGCTGGCGCGGTGTTGGATGCGGACGCAAGCACGCCGAAAGGATCGTTGAGCTAAACCTCAACTCTTTCGGATTGGCTGGAGGCATCTCGCCTTTTATAGGCAACCTCTCATATCTCCGTATCCTCGACCTTGGGTCGAACCAGCTCGTGGGGCAGATACCTCAGGGCCTGGGCCATCTTCATAGACTTCAGATATTAAACCTTTCGGTGAACTCACTGCAAGGAGGCATCCCGAAAACTTTGGCGGGATGCACAAATCTAATCAGACTTCGTCTGTCTGCCAACAAGCTCCGAGGTGAGATCCCTGCTGAGCTTGGTGGTTTGAGAAATCTTTTGTATTTGAATCTTCGTAGCTGTGGTTTGTCGGGAAATATCCCATCATCCTTGGGGAACTTGTCATCCCTCATAACATTGAAGCTCGGGAATAGCTCCCTATGGGGCGTGATTCCTGAGTCTTTTGGCAATCTATTGAAACTAAAAAATATTGATATTTCCTTTACTCAGATATCCGGTACTATACCTTCCTTTCTCGGTCGCCTATCTAATCTTGAAAGCATTGTATTTTTTTTTTTGAATGGTCACCGGGGGGGATTACTCCCCACCTGAATTTTATTGCCATGGTGGGCAGGGGGCTCAAAAGCTAGATGTTTTTACAGCGTGAGAGGGGATACAGCGAAGGGAGGGGGGAGAGACATGGGGGGGAGGCTAACTGGGAGCACGCAGGGCGGCATCCCAGCAGTCGGTGTCCCGTTGGACGGCAGCGGGAGCACGGAGCCGCCACAGGCCGGCGTCCTCGCGACACATTGCGAGAAGACGGGCGAGGGAAGGCCGATCCGCACGGAAGGCGCATCCGTTACGGTGTTTCCACAGGTTCCAACAGCATAGGATCATGAAGGTCGCCGAAGCCGAGGCGGGAACGCCGACAAGCTCACCATAGCTGTGCAGTTCACGGACGTGGGCGTCAGGTGGGAATTGCGCTCCGATGCAAGTCCAGAAACGCACCGCGAGCGGGCAGGAGAAGACAAGGTGGCTGGCGGTCTCCCTCGGCGAGGCGCAGACGGGGCAGTGCGCATCCTCTTCGGAGAGCACGTGCTTCTTCAGCAGGGCGGCACGGGACTGAATCCGCGACTGAACCAAGAGCCACGCGAAGAACTTCGCCTTGGACGGGGCGAAGCCGTCCCAGACAAACGCGGCGAACGGGGCCGCGACCCCGCCGAACTGGTGGAGACGGTAGAGCGCGCCGACGTCCAGCGCGCCCCCTTTCTTGATGCAGCGAGCAAGGTGGCGGGTGTCGTCCCCACCGGGCAGGCGCACCGCGGCGATGGACGGAGAGAGGGCGAGGAACTCGCGTTCCCCAACAGTCGTCAGGCGGGGCAGGAGCGCGGCGCGGAGCCCGCCGCTCACCACAGCGGCGACGGTGGCCAGGGGGTGACGAGCATGCGAGAAGAGGGCCGGCATCCGGCGGCTGATCGCGCCACCCCCGAGCCAGTCGTCGATCCAGAATAGAGTCCGGCGCCCATCCCCCAGCACCGGCGAGGAGATGTCCTTGTATAGCGGCATGAGCGCGGCGAGCGCGTTCCAGTGCGGCCCAGCATGACGACGAACCCCCGCCTCGACAGGCCCGTCGATCGAGCCCCATGCCCAGCGCGCCCAGGGGGAGGCATCCGCCGAGTGCAGACGGTGGAGGAGCTTCACCTGGAGGCAGGCGTTCTGCGCAGGCAGGTTTTTGACACCGAGCCCTCCCTCCGATCGCGGCCTGCACACCTGTGTCCACGCCACCAGGCATTTGGCGCCGGACGCAGTCCCGACGGAATTCCAGAGAAACGCGCGGCGGAGGGCGTCGATGGCGTGGATCAGGGCAGTGGGGAGGGCGATCGCGCCCATGGCGAAGGTAGGCAAGGCATCGAGAACGGCGTTGAGCAGGACAATTCTCCCGCCCGACGAGAGGAGGAGGGAGCACCACCCCGACAGGTATCTGTCGATTTTGGCGATCAGCGGCGCGAAGTGGGCGAGCTTCAGTTTCTCAGCGGTGAGTGGGAGGCCGAGGTACGTTTGAGGGAAGCCCTCAACGCGGCAGCCGAGCACGGCCTGCATCTCGGCGACGATCTCCGGCTCGGTATTCATGGGAACCATGGTGCTCTTCGCGAAGTTGATAACCAGCCCCGTGGCAGCCGCGAACAGGTCGAGGAGGAGACGGGCCTGGCTCGCCGCAGCCGTGCTCGCCCGGAAGATGACGAGCGTGTCGTCGGCGTACTGCAGAACCAGCCTAGGTTCGCCGTCGATCAGCGGGTGGCGCAGGAGCGTGTCCTGCTGGAACATGCGCTGGAGAAGGTCGCCCATAAGCAGGTACAGGTAGGGCGAGAGGGGGTCCCCCTGCCTGAGCCCGCGCGCGCAGTTGATCCAGCGTCCAGGGATCCCGTTGAGCAGCACGGCGGACATGGAGGAGCGGAAGATGGCGTCCATCCAGTCGCACCATGTCGAGGGAAAGCCCCGGGCCTCCAGCACCGCGCGAAGGCTGGACCAGTCGATGGAGTCGAAGGCTTTGGCGAAGTCAAGCTTGAGGACGACCGCGGGGGTTTTCCGCTTGTGGCAGCATTGGACGACCTCGGTGGCGAAGACGAAGTTCTCGGAGATGCTTCTCCCGCGCATGAACCCTGATTGGTTCGCGTCGATCAGCTCCCCAATCTGACGCTGCAGGCGCGTCGTCAGGGCTTTGCAGATGGCCTTCATCGAGCAATTCTGAAGGGAGACGGGGCGAAAGGCGCTTGGAGCCAGTACCCCGTCGGACTTGGGGATGAGGGCGATGAGGGCTCGATTGATGCAGCCAAGGTCTGCGCTGCCGGCATGGAAGGCAGCGAAGAGGAGCTCGAGGTCGGGGGCGACGTGGGCCCAAGCAGCGCGGTAGAAGCTAAGCCCTAGTCCATCGGGACCGGGCGCGCTGCAGCGGTCCATCCCCCAGATCGCGGCCTTGATCTCCGACAGTTCGAACGTCGCGGTGAGCGCGGCGCCGTCCACCCTCGGGGCGCCGGCGTACAGGCGAGTTAGATCGAACCCCCAGGCAGTGGGCCTTGATCTTCCAAGCAGGTCCGCGTAGAAGTCGTGCAGGGCCTGCGCTTTCCCCGCGTGGTCGACAGTGTGCACGCCGCCGACGTCGAGCACGCGGATAGCGTTGCGGCGGAAGCGTTGCGAGGCGCGGGCGTGAAAAAACCTGGAGTTTTCGTCGCCCTCGCGCACCGCACGGTGTTTCCCTCGTTGCTTCCAGCGCGCCGCCCTCTGCTTGATGGAGAGGGCAAGGGCCTCCCTGGCGGCGCGGCGGAGGGCCAACTCTGCAGAGTTCAAGTTCCGAAACCCTTCGAAAAAATCAAAAAGCATAAGAACGAACTTGAAGTTATTCTCCTGGAAGGGGACGAAGCGGTGATCCCTTTGCCAAACCTTGGCGGCGTGACGGAACCTCTTTGCCTTGGCAGCGAGGTCCGCGGCAGCGTTGCGGGCATTCACAGGGCGGTTCCAGGAAGGGATGGTGGTGGGAAGGAAGGAGGCGTCCAGGAGCCAAGCATTCTCGAAGCGGAAGGTGGATGGACGAGGAATTTGCGTGGAGGCAGACACGAGGAGGGGGAAGTGATCCGATGTTGGGCGCGGCAATGTGCGGAGCGAGGAGTTCGGGAAGGCGTCGTTCCAAGCCAGGTTGAACAGGGCGCGATCGAGGCGAGCGAGGATGGGGTCATCCCGCGAGTTCGTCCAGGTGAAACGGCGATCGAGGAGGTGGAGCTCCATGAGGGCCATGGCGTGGATGGTAGCGTTGAATTTGGCAGCAAGGGCATGGTTGAAGTTCCCGCTATTCTTCTCGTGGGGGTGTCGTAAGAGATTAAAATCTCCCAGGATGATCCACGGCCCCTCGACCCTGTGAAGGAGGTCAAGGAGTTCAGCGAGGAAGGCGTCAGTGAACGCATGATCGGCGGGGGCATACACGTTCGTGATCGTGAAAGCATCATCGGTGGAGGTGGACTGGAGCGAGGTCGTTAGACAGTACGTACTGGCAATCGTGGAGGTGAGCGAGAGCAAGCGCGCGTCCCAGGCCGTGATCACACCGCCCCGGCTCCCGCAGGCGTCAATGGCCGCGTGTTCAGAGAGGAAACGGGGGAGGAACAAGCGGCATTTCGCAGAGGTGAGGTTGGCTAGCTTCGATTCTTGGATGCACATGATCGAGGGGCGCGCAACACAGATGTTATCAAGAACAATCGAGCACTTGTCCTCGTCCCCAAGGCCCCGGACGTTCCAAGAGCAGGCCGTGAGCGAAACGGTGGGCGGGCTATCCATTCCAGCGAAGAGCACCGGGGAGAGGAGGCGCAGTACAGTGGGAGCTAGGGGGCGAGACGAGGGTACAGGTAGGCACGGCGAGAGAGCGCCCCGTGCAAGGCGTATCGGCGTTGGGGTGCCTAATCATCGGTGGCGAAGGTCACCGAGGAGGACGATCCCAGAGCAGCGACGGCGAGAGCGGCGACCTCGCGCGTGTTCAATGGCTTATCCACTGCGCGCAGGGTCTTGCCGCGCCCGACGTGCACCTGGAGGGGCGCCGTGCAGCTCTTCAGAGAGTCCCGGAGCTCGCGCATCATGGACGCTTTAGTGACAGCGTCGATGTGCAGCGCCGGTTCCTTCCCGGCGAGACGGTCGCTCTTGCGGGCGTCCACCTTGGCGGCATCGCGCTTGGCCCGGGCCTTGGCCTTCCGTCGACCGCGAGCTGAGTCCACCACCGCCTCCCAGACGCCCTCGCCAGCTTGCGTGGGGAGGGATCCAGTGTCTGGCGACGCGGAGGTGATCGTCGAGCTGGGCGGGTCCGAGGAAAGAGTGGCCGAGCCCGTAGACCCGATGGAAGCGCGGGGAGAAGTGACCGGAGATGGAGGCGGGGCCGTAAGGAGCAGCACCCGTGGCGAGGGAGTCAGCAGCAGCCGGCGAGCCCCCCCGTGGCGTCGATGGCTGTATCTACTGGCGTCCTCCTCCGAGTCAGTGGCCTGGTCGCCGTCGTCGAGGCGCGCGACGGGGTAGCCGTACAGGAACGGCTGGCGAAAGATGAGCGGCGGGGGTGGCGGCGGATCAAAGAAAGGTTGGTAGGCCCCGTCGACGAAGGAGTTCTCGATAGGCCACACGCGCACAACGACCACCTGGCAGACCCTGGTGGGCACGCCGCGCCGTATCGGCCAGATGTCGTGGGCCACCTCGCGCGGGTCCTGCAGCGCGACGACGGCGTTGAGCGCAGCGAGGTTGGCTCCGGAGAGGTTTGCCGGTGCGATTTCCAGCACTTCGCCGACCTTAGCGAACGCCGCGGCAACCCCAATGGGATTCATGTGCTCGGGAGGGAAGGGGGAGGCGTAGACCAGGGCGCACATGAGTGCGGGAGCAGGCGCGCGCCCGGCCTCCTCTTCCGCGGCCAGAGCGATGCGGACGTCATCGTGGACGAGAGGGCTCCTGGCGATCGCTGCATCCCGAGCGGCCGGCGAACGGAAGCGAGCATACATCGCGCCCACCCCGGAGGGAACGAGCTCGAAATGCATATGGGGAAGGGCCCTAGTCAGGGCTTCTCCAATCGAGCTGGCTGGGGCGAGGAAGCCGTTGGGTGGGTCGAGGAAGACCACCGCGAGGCAGCGGATGGCTTCCATGTTGCCGGGAGGCATGTACACCTCCTCGAGGTCGGGGCGGTCCGAGTCAGCTGGCAGGGTCACATGGGAGTGCTGGGAGCCGGCTTCAGAGGATGCCAGACTGGGGTCAGACGCGTCTCCGGGGTCGGAGGCAACAGCAGCAGCAGCGCCACTAACTGGGCTCGGGGGGAAGGAGACGTGGATGTCTCGCATGGGCGGGGAAGGGGGGCCGCCGTCGTCGCGCCGCGGCGAGCGCCCCGCGCGAACCGGGGAGAGGTCCATCATGTGGACAGGGCTCGTGGCGAGGGATGGCCGAGCCAAGGAGTTGGAGGTGGAGGAGGCCGGGAACGGGTGTGTGGGGCGCGTGGGCAGCGGAGGCGAGCGTGGCGCGAGGGTGGTCGTGGGCCAAGAGGTGGGGCGGGCGGCGGGGATGGAACGCGAAGGCGAGGGTGGCACAGAAGCGGAGCGAGGGCGAGGCATGGTGCAGGCACGCGCGCGGTGACCTGAGCAGCGGCACTTCCGGCAACGTCAACCTGACTGGCCCAGTACCTCCTGCTATTTGTAACTTATCTTCTCTTGTTTTATTCTCCGTAGCAATCAATCAACTTACTGGGACAATAGGTTCAAATGCATTCAGTTCACTACCTCTTCTCCAGATTTTCTCCGTGGCGAAAAATGAATTTCATGGGCCGATCCCATCTTCACTCCCAAATGCTACAAGTCTTATTCAGTTGCAGCTAACGGACAACTACTTTAGCGGAACTGTTCCTCCACGGATCGATTGGCGGTTCAAATAGCCTGGAATGGGTAGTTATGGCACAAAATGCTTTGGAAGCTAAAAACACCCGAGAATGGGAATTTATGCAACATTTAACAAATTGCTCCCAGTTACAAATTCTGGAATTGTTTGACAATAAGTTTAGTGGAACCTTTCCTTCTGCAGTTTCCAATTTATCTGCAATCCTTGCATCCCTTTCCCTAAATAACAATGAAATTTCAGGTCAAATACCTAGAGAAATAGGTAACCTTGTTGGTTTAAATTCCCTTGCACTTTACAACAATTTTCTAACTGGACCGCTCCCAGCATCACTTGGTATGCTTACAAATCTAACTAGGTTGAGGCTACAGAATAATAGCTTGAGTGGGCAAGTCCCACCTACTGTTTTAGGCAACTTAACTCAACTAAATACTTTGGACCTAGCCATGAATGCCTTTAGTGGAATCATTCCAGTCACTATAGGAAATATGATGTCCCTCTTGATGCTAGATATGTCTTCCAACAATTTTACAGGGACGATACCTACAAGTTTATTTAATATCACAACACTCTCAATAGGTTTGGATATATCTAACAATCATTTGGAAGGGTCAATACCACTTGAGGTGGGAAACCTACAGAATCTTGTAGAATTTGATGCCTATTCCAATCAACTCTCGGGGGGAATTCCTGCTACTCTAGGAAACTGTAAGCTTCTCCAAATTATCCAGCTGCAAAACAATTCACTCACAGGTAATATTCCATCACAGTTGAGCAGGTTGAAGGGTTTAGAAATCCTCGACCTCTCAAGCAACATTTTTTCAGGCCAAATACCGAAATTCTTTGTGGACTTCAGTAGCCTCTCTTATCTAAACCTTTCATTCAATAATTTTGTTGGTGAAGTGCCAACAGTTGGAATTTTTGCAAATTCTACTAGGATTTCAGTCCTAGGGAATAGCCAGCTTTGTGGGGGATTCAAGATCTTCATTTGGTCCCCTGTTCTCTCCAAATTTCCAACAAAAAGCATAAATTTCGAAAGTGGGTGATTGTTCTTACTTCCGTTGCAACGGCGGTATGCATCCTTTTACTTCTCTTCTTCTTCCTCGCACACCACAAGAAAAGATCGAGAGAAAGTTCTTCAACAATCTCTATTCAAGCCAACAAACTTATCTCCTACCAGCAGTTGGCACATGCAACAGATAATTTCTCAACGGCCAATTTATTAGGTAGTGGGAGCTATGGATCTGTCTACAGAGCGAACTTGCATGTTGACCTAGGTGAGGTACAAAACATTGTGGCTGTGAAGGTACTAAAACTTCATACCCCTGGAGCACTCAAGAGTTTCACATCTGAGTGTGAAGCAATGAGGAATTTACGGCACCGAAACCTTCTTAAGATCATTACAGCGTGCTCAAGCATCGACTTCAATGGCAATGATTTCAAGGCGATTGTATTTGAATTTATGCCCAATGGTAGTTTGGACGAGTGGCTTCATCCTAACACAGACCATCAACAGGACGCAAAGCGCTTAAGTCTTGCTCAAAGGATGAGCATACTCTTTGATGTGGCTTACGCATTGGACTATCTCCATTACAATGGAGCTACACCAATTGTGCATTGTGATCTTAAGCCAAGTAATGTCCTTCTGGATTCTGATATGGTAGCCCATGTTGGAGACTTCGGACTATCTAGGATTCTTGCCGAGGGATGCTCAAATTTCCAACTATCAACGAACTCGATGGGATTCAGAGGGACAATTGGTTATGCTCCACCAGGTTAGTGTAATTTCTTTTTCAGTCCTATTTTCTTCACTTGTCGTATTACAAATATCTATACTTATTGCCATACTCATAACTTATACAATAGTTCAATTTTGGATCCATGAGTCTGTATTTTACTTGACATGTTAATTATGCCAACACGTCAAATTGCATGTACGGAGTATATATATGAGAAAAACTTGAATGCTCATAGTTGTAATCATAATATCAGTTCGTGATTTCAAGCTGACACCACTCTTCATTTAATGCAACAGAATATGGTGCTGGAAATATGGTTTCAACTCATGGAGACATATATAGCTACGGAGTTCTTATTCTTGAAATGATGACGGGAAAGAGGCCCACAGATTACACATTTGATCAAGGATTAAACCTTCGTAATTCCGTTGAGACGTCTTTTGACAGCGGAGTGTTGGACATCGTCGATGCAGAATTGGTGAAAGAAGTTGAACATGGCGCACCTGCAACGACAGATGATCCAACAAACCAAATAAAGGTTGATTCTTTGATTTCTCTTCTTAAGCTTGGGATGTTCTGCTCTGAAAGCATTCCGTCGAGTAGAATCTCAAGCAAAGATATCATCAAAGAGCTAAATGCAATAAAAAATCACTCAAGGAGAGCAAGAACATGAAGTTTGAATATGGAAACTAAACCTACTCTACGTCTCAGAGAAAGGAAAAAAGAGAGCAAATACCACTAAATTTTCAGGAGATATTAACATCTTGTGTATTTTTTGAGTGTGAAAAAATAACACAAGAAAGTAGTCCAAAAGTATATGATCATCATAGGTCGTTTGTGCCATCGTACTGTAGTCTGTTTATGTATTGGGACATGCTGTAATATCTGCAATCCTGCCTTTTGTCTGAATGTTAAATAGTCATTTGCTCATTCGGCTAGTCATGTCTCGATTAAAATTGTGGGCGGTCGTCGAACCATTCCTGTCCCCGGGCACTGAGGAAGAAAAGGAGAAGGCAGGATTACTTTTTTTTTTTGAAACCAGGCAAAAGTTTTGCCATTATATTGATATAGAAGGAGCAAACAGGAAGGACGAGGCCTAAAAAGAAAAAAAGATACAACACGAGTCGACGGTCACGTTGTCCTAGCAACCAAAACCGACACTACCAGGGTGGAGTCAACCTCACGCAAGACGAAGCCTAGAGCTGCCGCTCCAACATCCACGCCGGCCCTGAGGCCGCGCCCCTAACCTAGCCGTTAGCCATGTGGCCCAAGCAACCAAAGCTGGCACTACACACGGCCGAGACTAGCTCAACGCAAACTAAACCCGGAGCCGCCGGTCCGACATCCACGCTGGCCCCAAGGCCACGCTCCTAAACTAGCCGGCGGAACATCCAAGGCGAGGCCCCAGAAGGGAAGCGACGCAGGAGCGCCGCTCTCGCCCGTTATCACGAGGGATCTAGGGTTTCCCCCGGAGAACCCGACGCGGAGAGGCGAGAAAACACCGCCCCAACGACGCCTTCAAGAAGGGCGCGACGCCCGGAGGCGTTGCCGTCGTCGGCCCGGTAGGACACCAGGGCAGGGCTTTCGCCCGGCGATGTGTCGCAACCCCCGCGAACCGCCCGATAGGGACCGGCCAGACCGCCAACACCAACTCCGCATGCCGCAGCACCCGTGACACCTCCTACCACGGGCAGTGCCATGCCGACCACGAACCGGTCGTAGCCGCAGCTCCGGGGCCGCCACCCCGGCTTCCTCCTCCCCCGACCAGCACCACCGACAGCCACACCACCCACCGGAGAGTGGCCCGAATACTGTTAATTCCAAGGCCGGAGCACCGCACCACGCGGAGGCACCGGACAGAGAGTACGGAGACTCCCAACACCATGCTGGCAGAAGCTCCAACACCACCATCCACCGTCCACCACGCCACCACCGAGCATCCCTGCTATCGCAGACAAGCCCTCCCGCAACTACCACCTCTCCTATCTTCGAAGCGGAGAGCGCAAACGGCACCGCGCCGAAGACCGGCCAAACGCACGGATCAAGGCTAGAGGCCAGGATCCCGCGCTGGAGGCAACCAGGGCTAGACCGGCTGCCGCGCCACCCTCGTGGCCGAAACCCCTAGCCGCCAACCGCTCGAGCCTTGCCGCCGCAGCGACCAGAGCTCGCCCGGGCCGACGATCCCAGATCGGGCCCACCCAGGCCTATCGAATTCGCAGCCACCCGCAGGAGGAGAAGTCTTCGGTGTCGCCACCACCGCCCACTGCCTCCAGGCCCGCGCAGGCCACCGCCGGAGCCCGCCGGCTCGGCATCCTCCGCCCGACCGCCGCCGCCCCCACGGGCCGTTCAACCACCGCCGCTCGAACCCGCCCCGCCCGACCACCTTCTGGCAGTGAGGGGGTGCCGCCACCGCCGCGGGCGGTGGCGCCGATGGCAGCGGCAGGGAGTGCCAGGCGGAGAGGACCGCTCTGCTGCCCGGCGCCGACGCACTGCTCCAAGGGCGCGGGCTCAGATCGGCGGCTAGGCAGCGCGGCGTCGGAGGCCGGCGGGCGTGGAGAAGGGCAGCAGAGCAGCGGTGGGCGGCGGCGCTTGGCAGTCGGCGGGGGCAGAGGAACGCGGCGCGGCGGAGGGGCGGCGGAGAAGGATTTGAGGGCCGGCAGTGGTGGAGAAATGGCTTCCGCCGTGGCGCGCGCTGGAGTGTACGACCGTTGGTACTGCCGCCGTCGTCGCGCGCGCTGGATGGGATGCCCAAAATGAAGAGCGCGCGGTCGAGCTTTTCTCTGCACGCTGGCCTGATTATTTTGCGCGCCGTTTTTTCGCGCGTCCGCTGGAGCGCTCGGCGCTGGCCTGCGCGCTGAAAAATGGCGGTTTTTCTTGCGGGCGCACGGGATAGCCTGGCTGCTGGAGATGCTCTTAGGCTTCAATCCCTACGTTGACTAGCTGGTCAGCGAAATACGAGTAAAATGAACAGTAAAACAAAAAACTCTGCCAAGAAGATTGCGGTAGAAAACGGGTCTACCGCCCTTCGTCACCACCAAAGTTTGTAAGAAGACAGATCAACCGAAGAAGTTTGTAATTCCATCGAATTAAATGGAGCCAGCGTGTCCACGTACGGTACGCGTGTCAGTGGTGATCACTGTCTTGTCGATCGGTCCAGCAATTAAACAGAAAACGCCGGCTCGTGGTTCATCCTAGCGTCATGGTCGCTGCCATTACTCGCGCCCAGATACCTTTCCCTTGGCATCCAAGACGCCGGCATTACTACACGCACGAACACGGTATAGATCGAATCGATGAAAGTGGTATCACACGTTCAGGCCGAGAGAAAAGGTTAACGATGAAACCTTATGTGGGCTTGGCTTCACAGTGATCAGGCATTACTACAGCGCTGAAGGAGAAAACGAAAGGACAGTGCTGGGCATCCTTGTGGGATCGAAATTTTCCATCCTCCGGATCCCCGTGCCGCCACGTGCACTACTACACTGTGGAGCGCTGAAGGAGAAAACAGAAACGATGGAGAAAATGAACGTCGTCGTATATATGCGCCTGTGCTGACTAGTACGCAAGGTCGGTGCGCTCTGTATTAAAAAAAACTAGATTTCAAAGTTTCAAAAAAAAAACATGTGAAAACAATCCTGAATGTTCTCAACAAAGGTGATTTTTTTAAAATTTGAAATATTAATTATTTAGAGCCACACAAATGACAAATGTACAAATCTATAATATAGTGCCTCAAATATTCATTTTTTTTTGTTACATTTTGTCACTTTTGTCTAGCCCATAACTCAAAGAATTTTTCATTGTGATTTTGCACGTGTATAGGCTACATCATGCAATACATATCCAGAATTATTTGCAATTTTTCTAAAAATTCTAAATATTTTGTAAAAGAAAATTAAAATGGAGGGAACAGTGGAGCTCAAGAGAAAAATGAATTTGTAAACTGGACAACGTACTAGACAAAACAAGTCTACCACCTAATAAATAAAATCTTGCATTACATCACCTAATATACGAATGCTACTAGTCTAAGTTACACTGCACTATGACCATATATACGATGATATCACTATTGTGGTATTTTCAACTACACCGTTGTACATCAGATTAAAATTTCGACCGTTGGTTACCCAATCGCTTTAGTGTGATCTTAGAAAACAACATCAGATTAATTAAAATTTACATGCCACATCATTTTATTAGATCTACAATTGTGAAAATTTGATATGTCATGGTCCAACAATTATTGGGTCCATTAGAGCTATGGTCAGATGATAACGTGGTAAAAAATATATTAGCTGTGGTCCATTATAATAAGAAGAGTTCATGGGACCGGTGATCGGAGTCTAGTTATACGCCTATGAAGATATATATATATAATTTCTGAACACTTAATGTGGATCATGGATAATTATAACTTTGTTTATATATTGAGGCTGCCTCAGTATTTTATTTTTCTGTGAGATTTCCACCTCGACAATTTACTTAGTTGATTCTTGTCGTGGCGGCGTCACGGCAGATGTCATAGATGTCTTAAGATAGTGGCAAATGTACACTATAGGTATCCGGGGAGGGATTGCACACAAGAGGTGCGCTCAGAACACTGCAAACATAAGGATCCTCGTGTGGAGGTAAATCCGCTACTCCTGCTTGTTTGTCTCAATATATGTGGGTAACCGAGATACAATGCGCTCCTCGAGCTTTACTAGCTAGAGGAAGAAGAAGAAACTCACTGGCTATTTTCTCTAAGGAGTGTAAATGTCTACTGGTCGCATCGCCCCTCGTGTAGGAGGGGTGTGGCCACCTTATATATCGGTGGCCACCGACAAGGCATACAGGGTTAAGCGGAGAACATTGTGTCGTAGCGCACGCATGCTGACACGGTGGCGAAAGTCGCCTCCTCTGTATCCGCTGCGTGTCCAGTCCCTCTTGTCAGAGATAGGACGTGGTCTCGCCCATACTATGCACCGTACCATGTATGTTTCTACATCATTCGCCTTGTAAGTTGAACCGCACGCGCGTACTCTCCCGCGATCTTCGGGATTTCACCTACTCCATTGACCTTGCTCTGGGATAGCTAGTTCTTCATCTAACCCGGTTTCTCCAAGTGTAACACGGATAACCCGGGGGAACATTCACCTGCAACATGATATGCAACTTCTCCTGCCGAGATAGCTCGTTAACCGTTAACTCGGTCCGGGTACTCATCCCGGTCAACTTTATCTCAGTATCCACTTCTTGGACACCAATTCACACCAGCTTTGCCCTACCCGGGGATAGCCCCCCGACATTAGTCCTCGAAGTTGGTATGGTCCAGCGAACTCGGATGATGGGTCGTAGCATCTTAAATCATAAAGATCCACATCATTCAACCGAGACACCTCTTATCTCGGTTCAACCTCAACCTCAGTTTCGGATTAAATCCGCAATCACCGCCATGGATTTGCATAGAAATCCGACATACCTGTGCCGGGTTACGGTTTTACCGAGTTCCCAACACTTGGCCTGTTTTCCTCGTGAGCTCCAACAGTGCGAGGCCCGGTCGCCTCGTTTCCACCGCGTAGTGGTCACACCACGTGGCGAAGAACTGTTGCGCATGTCGCCTCGTTTCTCGCGCCGCGCCCACGCCACGCCCCGTCACCTGGCCCTACCAGCAGTCACATCGCCACAGCGCACTCGAGTGCGCCCCATGGGAGCCGTGAGATTTACTACGCACGCACGCGCGGTGGTTCCGCTTCGTGCCTTACTGCGTGCGCAGTAACCGCACCCGTTACTGCATATCGTGCCACGATTAATCCCACGCAGTTATTGCCTCCGGTGTATAAATACATGTACGGTAGCTATCTTCTCCTCTTCTCCGTCACCTCCCCCATTTTCTCTTCTTCTCCATCGCGCACGCGCACAGAGCCTCTACTCTCCGCCGCACTCTCCTGCGTTCCAGAGTTCGACCTTGAGCTCCGTCATGCTCCCGTACACCGCTGCACGCCCCCTTCTCCATTGTAGATCTGCGCGTGGCCCGTGCCGCAGCCGGACTGTGCACACTCCTCCCCGATCCCGAGCCCAAGCGCACCACGGCGTTCTTCCTCCGCGCCGTCGCCGTTCTTCTCCGTCCTCTCCGCCCCGAGCACACCGTCGCGCCCGCGAATCTTCCGGAGGCGCCGAATTTACCGCGCGCTGCTATGGCCTCGCAAGAGCTTTAGCCCGTAGAGGAGTTGGTTGCGTCTGAGTCCACGCGCTCCGCGTGGGCCGGGTCCCACGTCACCACCGACGACATCACCTGACTGAGTAACACTCGCCGAGTCCCGACTGGGGTCGCTTGCCGAGCTCCCGAGAACGAGATCAAGCCAGAACCCCAAACCAGTGAGTTCATTGTTTTTCTCGCGCACTTCAAACGCGGCTTCAACCTTCCTATTTGGGATTTTATGTTCAATTTCTTCCAAAAGTTCATTCTCCAACCTCACCATCTTTCGGCGAATGCCATCAACACTCTTTCCTCCTTCCTTTCCTTCTCGGAAGGATATCTCGGTCTCTATCCCACTGTCAACATGTGGAGTAAGTACTTCTAGTTCCGGAAACAGGTTATCCCGAATCCCGAGAACCCGGATGCGCCGAGACAGATGACCCAGTGCGGGACCTCCATGGTGGTCACGTGCCCGGGTTCCAAGTTCCCGCGGAACCGGGGGCTGGAATCCTGCCGAAAGTGGTAGCAAAGCTTCTTCTACATCAAGAACACTACCGGCATCAACCTCATTGGTCTCCCAATTTTCCACAACGACCCCCCACCGAGATGCTCAACTGGGATCACAATCCCCGAACCAGCATACATGAAGTCAACCTCACCCACCAGCATCTCCTCCAGCTTATCCGAGGCGGGCTCAAGCCGGATGATCTACTCGCCAAGTTCGTGAGTCGCCAACATCTGCCGCTCCAGCGCCGGACTCAGAAGATCTGCCATATGAGCGGACCGCGGGATCCAATCCGGATTACCACCTTCAAGCTCACCCAGAAGGAGGTGTTTATCCGGGTGAAGGCGATTGCGTGGACCAACCTCACAGAGGACTGGGAGTGGGGCCTTGATCCTTACAACAGAGCATGCCCAGTACCCAATGTAAGTATCCTGAAACATGCCGAGTTATATCTATCCCGAAATGCTCCGAGATATATCTATCCTGGAATAGCTTTATCTCGATTTTCATGCTTTATAATTCGCATATGCAGGTTTTTCCCCGCCAGCGGGATGAGGATGGTGAGAACCCATCCGCCAACTTGGGGAAAGACCAGACCGAGGACGATGTGCAGCACTTCGATGACAAAGATAACCGGACGATCCCGGACGCTGGACTCGTCGCGGATGTGTCAGACTCCGGACTCAAAGGTATACATATTGTTATGCGCTCCTAGTCATGGACCCACAGGGGCTTCAGGGTTACCAGCCCCGGCCGCAACAAACAACGACAGATAGACCAGATTCATCGGCACGTAGGCCGGATAACACCGGTACTACTACTCCTTGTGTCCATGCTAGTCATAACCAACTATGCATATCAAACCGTCCACAAGTCGTATGAAACTGAAGGAACGGGACCAAACATATACAGAGATGCTATGTGTCCAGGAATTGCAATAACAATCAAGGGTTATTGGGGTTACCAAGCCCCAGGCCGAATCACATCGGCAGGCGTGCTCGGAAATGGATCATCGGCTCCACAACTCCTCGACTGCGACAACTACGCAGACATAGCCAAAATTGTATAACAATGAGCTTGAAACCAAGAACCGATCAAAGCAGCACTTTAGACATGAAGTTGTATAAAGCCAGTATTACTAGAGTATAGATTACAAACAGAGGTCACATGACCCAACATTACATCAGACAACGGAAGGCAAAATATGTTGCTAGTCAACAAGAACCAAAAGGCCTAAGAGGCTGCAACATAAGGCGACGTCCCATCCCATAGATTCCAAGCTGCTACCTGGGAACCCAAACTACTCGTCGATGTCCATGTTGAAACACCACCAAAGCGTGGAACTCCACCTAAACCAAGTTGAAGCAAACATGAGTACTGGAGGTACTCAACAAGACTTAATTAACCTATTATATATCTTCTTGCACAAAAAGGAGTTATGAAGTTTGTTTTGCGTAAAGCAATTTTTGTTTCAAATAGAGGGAGATAGAGAAGCTTTTAAACAAATCTTTTAAAAGAACACACTTCTTCGCGCTTTGTCTTCAAATCCTCCGAGGCATCATCTCCAGCACATGATAACTAGAACCACCACTTGATACCAACCATTCATTGACAACATCTTTTACGTCAATTTCAAGTTATCTATGATCCCAGAATCCGTCACCAAGTCATCCTTAACCGTGGACACGACTTTTCGAAAAGATTTTACCCTGAAGGAGGGCGTACAACTTTACCCACATGTGCCAACCGACTCTTAATGCCAAGCTATTGGCACACTTCCGACGATGTGCCGACAGAGGGTGGTTGACCATGATCATTCCCTTGCTTCGTCTATTTCATGAGTCGCTCCGAGTAGAGATGGTCCGCCAGTAAGGAGTGGCCATCTCATGCCGGGTCTCTATCATTGTGAGCGATGCTCGACGATTATCTACCAACAGAGCGCTGATACACCGCCATGTCCTAGTTTTGAATATCCCCGCAAATCCAAATGGAGCGCCCAAACTAGGAAACTCATGGAACAAACTAGACAAGTTGAGACCGAGGGGAATCCAATCCCCGTGTGGTTGCACGTTCAGTCTTGACTTCAAAGGCGAGAACTCGCTCCTATGGGCATAAACGAGGCAAATCACCACCTCCCATGTGGCAACTTATCCAAACCTTTTATCATATTAAACACACATCTCCGACCTTACCACGTCATCCTGTTATACTCGATTCATTTCGTAACTTTGATTCATCAACCGGATGGATCAGAGATCAACATGCATATATATGACTAAGCAATGCATATTTGAGGCTCTGGCGATACACACAAACAAACCTACGACTGCTAGGAGCAGTGGATCATGATATCTAGGCTATGCAATAAATCGGACAACTCTATCTACTGACCCAAGATACTTTATAAAAGCATGCTTCGTACGAGAAATAAAACACTTCGAAAACATATATGGGCAGATAAGAGGTTATGCTTGCCTTGCTTCAAGAAAACCAGATAAAGGCTTGAGGGATAAGTGCTTGACTTGTTTAGTGAGACCAAGTATTCGTCAAGAGGGGTGTCGAACTTCACTCCGGATTCGCGTTCTACCGATAGAGCAAACACCGGAAAGAAAGAGAACAACATTCAACACAGGCATCGATGCAATGCGCAATATGTATGCATGAACATTTTAATGCATAAAAAAAATCCCTAAACATGTTTTATGGGTTGCTAGGGTTCATGTGATAAATATGCATTTTTACTGAATTTAGTCCCGAAGTGAACCTTAGAGGGCGATTCGAGCAATTCTAAAAGTGCGACAAAGTTAAAGTTCCCATATGGGTTGGAAAACATCATGAATAGGTTGCATTTCTTAATCTGAGAATTTTGATATATATAACTAGTAATTTTCTAATTTTGGTGAATAAAAATTTCTCCATTTGAAATGAATTATTTTAAATTCAAATAATGGTAAAAAAATAAAGTTATCCAAACATGTTTGAAAATGTTATAAACAGGTAAAGTTTATTTTTCTGAACATTTTGGTATATTGATCACATTTTTCTGATATACCAAATAAAAGTTATTGAATTTACAATTTTTTTTATTTTCTGGAATTTAAACAGAAGTGGGGCCCACATGTCAGATAATTCCCATTTAATAAAATTAATTCAAAAACAGAAAAGTGCTGACGCAAGGGCCCCAAGTGATGTCAAGACGATGTCACGCTGACGTCATCCACGGCCGGAATCCCTCTATCGAGGTGAAATCCGCTCATTGCGCGCGAGAGTTTGAAATCAAACTACGCCACAAGAGAGAGGGGATCGCGGGGAGTCTAGTGTTGGCGCGGCCGCCCAGCAAGGTCATCAGAGGCTCACCGGCAAGCAGTGGCGCAGCGGCGGAAAACGGCCAGCGGCGGCAGAGCAAACCAGAGGGGAAGGGAGGAAGGGGAGAGCACCCTCGGGTGCGGTAGCTCACCACGAAGATGATGGGCCGGTCGGGTATGTGAGGCGGGGCCGTAATCGACGACAACGAGGATAAATCAGAGGCGGGGAATGCACCCCTCTCGGGCTTCCCTGCTGCTCTACGAGCTCGAGGAGGAGGAGGAGGAGATGGTGGTGCCGATGGACTCAACGGCGGGGCTCGAGGATGGCCAGAACCGGCGGCGAGCGGCTACTGCGACGGTTAGGCTTAGGGTTTGGGCGTCCTCTATGCATGGAGAGAACGAGAGAGAGAGATAGAGAGAGAGAGAGAGAGAGAGAGAGAGGGCTAAGCCGAGGAGGAGAAGGGAAATGGGGCACATCCCCTCGCTCTTATCCGCGCGGCAGGGGCCAGCAGGAGGTGGCACGGCGTGTCTTCGTCGACCTTCTCGTCTACTAGCGGAAGGAAGAAGAAACAAAAGTAGATTTACCTGAAAACCCCTTGCCTTTTCTGAACATCACAAAACAGCCCCTGCTCTTTTTAAAACAGCAGGTTCTAAACTGATTTGAGGGCTTTTCTGCAATTAGTAAAAATTGGCAAAATTATTTTTGAGTTCCTTATAACATTTACAACCTCAACCTATTTTTGGTTGACAAAATTTGAATCATTTTTAACTAGGATTTTGAATTGGCACTTTAAGAGATTTTAATAACTTATGTGATTAAAACTTAAATGCAATAGGTTAGTGACTATGTGCGTACGCCAATTTTTGGTGTATGAAACCTCCCCTTCGGGATTCTGGAGTCTTCTGGTGTATTATGTGCGTACGCCAATTTTCATCCAATTCTGAGAATATTTTGCGACTAGCTTTTTTGAATGAAAAAAACAGCGGAAAACATGAACTCGCAGTGTGGCATCTTGTTAATAGGTTAGTCCCAGAAAATGCATAAAAATGCTATGAAGTGTAAACAAAACATGTGGTAATTGACATAATAACAACATGGATCATCAAAAATTATAGATATGTTTGAGACGTATCAGCAACCAAAGAGGCTACAACGGTCTCATGGCTATGGGCAAGTTAAACTACATGTTTATCATTAAAACCACGAAGCCCATTAACATGGTTAAAGAATTACTCAATATTGTTTCTCCTAATAATGAATCCACTTCCTACCTTCAGATCTTTCATCGCAAATTTAGGAGAATACATCTTAGCAAAACGGAAATAAAAAATAATGCAAAGACGAAGACTAAATAACAAGGCAAATAAAATACTAGAAACTAGAGAACTATTTTTTGGGGGTTTTGATAAAGAGAAAACAAGACTAAACAAAAGTAAACTAAGAAAGAGAAAAACAAAATAAAGAGAGTGGAAGTGTGAGACTCCCCTTGCAGCAAGATAGAAGTCCTCGGCAATGGCGCCAGAAAAGTACTTGATGCTGACGTGATCACACGCTCGTTGGGAGACCCCAACCGGATGGTATGATGTAGTCTAGTGTAAATTTTCCCCTAGTATGGAACCAGAGTTTATCGAACTAGTAGGACTTTGTAGTCTTGGTTACTTGTATCAACAACGCCGAACCTGCACATAAGCACAAACTCTCTCTTGCCCCGACTTTCCGGAATGTTGTCAATCTTCCGGTCTTGCTGAAAACAGGAGAATTAAACGTATAGAGTCCTGGAAAACAATAAAATTAAAAATGGAATAGCGAGGAAAAAATGATTAAAAGTGATTAAAATAAGGTTTCAAATATGAGGAAAATAGGAGCACGAGCCATAGGTTCACTAGTGGTGTCTCTCAAAATAAAACAAACATGCTGAGTGAACAAATTACAGCTGGGTAATTGACAAATAATGAACGTATAACAATACTATTATGACGAGATATAGTTCACGGGTCTTACATTGCAGGAATTACGTCAATACATATGGACCACTATCCAACATGTATCCATATCTAAAAGTCCACCTAAAGAAAGCTATCCAACAATTCCCTTGGCATTAAGTTGCAACAAAGGAAGTGTTTGCTATGCGTAAAACAGACAAATGCATTAAGAACAATACGTAATGTAAGTAGTGGTTATAATCCATAGACAATAGCAGCACTATTTTCTCCCTAGTGGCAACAACACCCCCCTCCCCCCCCCCCCCCCCCACACACACATTTCTGTCACTCGAGCGCAGGCAACAAGGAGGCATGAACCCACTATCTAGCATATAAACCCTCTTTTGGAGATGAAAACAACAACGTGGCCAAGGTAATCATAAACACCGGAGAGCATTGCAAGACAAGATTAAAAATCTCTACAAATATAAGTGAAGCATCTTAGATTGACATGAAAAAACAATCATAATCACATGGTTCATTATATCCTAGCAAACACAACATGCACAACTACATAATGATGGTCTCGATCATGTGAGGCAGCTCACGAGACTCTAAAACATGGAGGCATAGGGGAGAGAACAACCATCTAGCTACTTCTATGGACCCGTAGTCCCAAGATGAACTACTCGCGCATCTGTCCGGAGGCGATCATGGCGATGTAGAAGACTCCGATGAAGATCCCCCTCTCCGGCAGGGTGCCGGAGCAGAACTCCAGAAGTCCTATATTGGAATTTTGAGGTGACGACACTGATGCACGTGTAACACACTTTCGTTGGGAGACCCCAAGAGGAAGGAATGAAGAGCACAGTAGCAAGTTCCCCTCAGAAAGAAACCAAGGTTGAATCGACCAGTAGGAGAAAGAAATCACTTCCGAAGGTTGATGCGGCTGATTCGGTAGGACGCACTACTGGTTCAGAAGCAACGTGGAACCTACACAGCATAATCAAATCACTTTTCCCCCAACGAAGCAGTGAGGTTGTCAATCTCACCGGTTTTGCTGAAAACAAAGAGGTTAAATGTATGGTGTGGAAAACGGTACTTGTTTGCAGTAGATTAAAGGAGAATAGTGATGGCAGTAGAAAAACAGTAGTAACCGTATGAAAATAGTGATTGTAGTGGTTGTATTATCAGTATGAGGAAAATGAATCAGGGTCCACATTTCACTGGAGGTGTCTCTCCAAAACAGATAGATAGCACGTTAGGAAAACAAATTACAGCTGGGTAATTGACATATATAAAGGCTGCACCGTAGTACATATGCATGACATGATGATTACTATGTGATTCATGCGGGAATTGCAACAAGATACATAGACCGTTATCCAACTTCATCTATGACTAATAATCCACCCTCAGAATGTCATCCGAGCAAACCTTGGGTATTAAGTTGCAAGCAACAGATAATCGCAGTAAGCAAAGTGTGTAACATAACCAATGTAAACATCATTGTTTTCTCCGTAGTGGCAACATCACATCCCCACCCGTTTACGTTTATGTCACTCGAGTGTGAGTGAAAAGGAGGCACGAACCCACTATCGAGCATATATACTCCTCTTGGGGTTACTAGCATCTACTTGGCCAAAGCATCTACTAGCAACGGAGAGCATGCAAGATCATAAATAACATACACATGAATATAACCTGATAGATTGATAATGATTGGACATAGCATTCAATATTCACCGGATCCCAGCAAACACAACATGTATCATTACAATAAGATGATCTTGATCACGATAGGCAGCTCACAAGATCTAAACATGAGGCATGGAGAAAAGAGAACAACCATCTAGCTACTGCTATGGACCCGTAGTCCAAGTATGAACTACTCACGCATCACTCCGGAGGCGGGCATGGTGATGTAGAGCCCTCTGGTGATGATTCCCCTCCAGGCAGGGTGCCGGGGAGAGCTCCAGAACCCTCCCGAACACGGGTTGACGATGATGGAGGCTACGGGTGCTTTTCATGGAAAAGGCTTCTGTGTTTAGGGTTAACCTTTCGAGGAGAATATATAGGCGTGAGGACAACCTCGGTGGGCGGCCATGGGGTACACCACCCTTGGCGCGGCTAGGGGGCGTGCCTACCCATGGTGTGGGGGTTCCAGGGAACCCCTCTGGGTCTCCTATGGACTCCGTGTGCGCAACAACTTTCTAAGACTTTCGGGCTTCGAATCGTCCAATTCCGAGAATATTTCCAGAACAACTTTTATGAAACTAAAAACAGCAGAAAACATGAACTGGCTCTGTGGCATCTTGTCAATAGGTAGGTCCCAGAAAATCGTTAAAAATTGCATAAAGTGTAAAGGAAACATGTAGCATATGGCATGAAAAAAACATGCAACATTAGAAAATATGGATAATTTCATGACGTATCAACATCCCTAAGCTTAGTTCCTACTCTCCCTCGAGTAGGTAAACGATAAAAACAAATAATTTCTAAGGTGACATGCTACCAACATAAACTTGATCATCAGAAAAGTAAAAGCGTATGTAAAGCTGAGATCATAGTACTTTAAACACAAGCATGATAGATATAGTTTTAACAATGAAACTTATCAATCAATTTGCATCATGAAAAGTAACACAAATAAAAGATCATGAATAATAATGCACTTGAAAGTTATACGTTTGTTTCGATCATAAATAAAACATATCAAAGTGATATTTTGCTTGTCCTTAAGAGTGGGACAAAACATAAATGTCAGGACACCTTCAAAGTTCAAGTGGATGACTAGAAAAAATATTTTGAGAGCAAGAAATAATACATCATGAATCAATTAATAATAGTCTTTGGGACCAATGCACATTAAACTCAGAATGACAACTACACTCTCTCAATTGTGCATAAAGTTAGAAGGTGGAGACTCAGCATAAAAGTAAAAGAAAGGCCCTTCGTAGAGGGAAGCAGGGATTAACTCATGTGCCAGAGCTTTTTATTTTATTAAATAGAGGTATTGAAAAAAAATTGTAGAGAGGTGTATGCTTATGTCAACGAATGGTAAACAGAAAATACAGTACGTCACAAGCCAACTAGACTTCACAAGAGCGGCTCCCATTGAAGGACGCAATTGAGGTCAGAAGGTCATCCCTCTTTCCCATTTGTTTACATAATTATGCTTTTACTGATAAATCAGGGGCAAAAATAGTGAAGAGAATTAAATAGTAACCAATTTTGGGGCTGGGTACCCTCCTGCCAACTCTTCTATCATTTTGATAACCGGATGAAGCCACTAGTCCAGGCCTGTAAAGTCCAATCAACAAGTGAGATAAAGATTCTCTATTTACGGCCTCATGATCTAAAACAGGGGCACAAAACATGAATAATTTTGAAATTTTTAAAGGTAGCACATGAGAAATTTACTTGGAGCGGCGGTTAAATACCACATGTAGGTAGGTATGGTGGACACATTTTGCGAACTTTGGTTTTTGGAGTTGAATGCACGAGTAGAGCTCATACTCAGTACATGTGGAGGCTAGCAAAAGACTGGGAGCAAGAAATCAAGAGAGCAATAATGGCCATAATCATGCGTAGCGACAAAAACATTATTAATCAAAGCATAAAGGGTATTAAAAGTAAAAAAAATAAACGATCGTAGAGGCGATAAGTGACTGGTTGTAGTCTTAAAAATGGTGTAAGCATGCGCCAGGTCAACCAAATAAAGCATTCGAAGGAGAACTATCGAGACATCTTCGTAGAATTCATAGACGGGGGTGCCATGAGACTACAGATAGAGATGTGGGGGGAACATGGTAGTATGACAATCAAGGACACCAAAGTTTACCCAGGTTCGGTACGTCGCAAGTAGGCGGCGTTCCTACTCCTGCAATCTCACTAAATCAGGGCTGAAGTCTGAAGTATACAAAGTACAATGTGAGTTCGTTTAGCTACTCAACGAGGATCAACTTCTCAGCAAGTTGGCTTCTAGCTAATTGCCTCTATCTTTCTTCTCTCCTGTCCGGCTTTATATAATAGCCGGGTTAGGGCTTACAGAAAAGGAAACCTAGAAGACTACGGTAAGTTCTAACTTGGAAGGCAAGAATCCGCCTTCTACTCCAAACCGTACCACGTGGGCCGTGGACCATATTCTTCTAGAATCCGACTTCTGTGCGTCAGCTTACTGTGCCGCCTAATGGACCGTAATCCATTACCATTCAAGCCACCCTGGTAATCCGGCACTTTAGGACACTATCTGATATACCCCTAATTGATATATATCCGACAATAGCCCCCAAGAAGGATTGAGACTTCAATTCGCCGTCTTTCGTCAATTTTGCATTCTTTCCGAGAAATTCTGGCTCCTTGTCTCGATTCTTCTTTTCTTCAAATCATGCTTTAACGCGAAACTCGATTTCGAGAAATTCGGCTTTTTCTTCCACGAGCCTTCGTGGAGAAGGAACTGACGTCAGGGACGTTTGGGTTTCGAGTGTGAAACCCTGAAACGTATCTCTGACAGATTCTCGTGGGAAACGAGGAGATAGCAATAATCACATGTCGCCTCATTTCCCGGTTTTTCCGGCGAGTGACACGCGTTGAATATCTCACGGTCCAAAGAGCCGTTGCAACGTATCTTAAATATTTTCCGGCTATAAATAGCCTACCTCAAGCCCTCCGGCGACCCTTTTGCTCTCACTCCGCCTCTCAGCACCCAAGCGCCACTGCACCCGTGCCAAAGTTCACTAGAGCGAGCAGAGCTCCGTGCACGTCCGTGCCATTCCCGGAATCCTCGTCGGGAGCTCTAGAATCTCAACGCGCCGCCCGTAGATGGACACCAGTGACTCACCACGCGCGGAGAAGAAACTCTCGGTCTCCGTTGAGATCGACGAAATCATTAACGCCATGGATCCACATCTCGATTCACCGAGCCGTGCTTCCGCTAGTGCACCGGAGAAGAACTCCGGCGACAAAGCCCGCGAGGAAACACCTCTCGCGGCCGAGACCCTGGTCACTTCTTCCTCCGCGCCGCCTCCGCCGTTCACTCCTGAAACGACGGAGGAGAAAATCCTCCTCGTCGGGGAAGAACTCGCCGCAGCGGCCGCCTCCACCGGAGCCGAAGACGAAGGCGAACACTCCGGCAATTGGAGCCGATGCAACTTGGCCCCTTCTCTTCTTCCGACAATGGAGAAGGAGGGGCTGATTGTGAAAGGAAAATGGCGGCGCAAGGAAGACGAGTCCGAGCCCTCGCCTGGAGCCGGGGAACAAGTCCCACTTACCTCGCACATTTCTAGAGGTATGGGAATTCCGCCATCCATATTTTTCCTCGAAATCCTTAGCCACTGTAACATCCAACCCCACAACCTGCCACCAAATTCTATTCTTTATCTAGCCGGCTTCCAGACCCTTTCCGAAGGGTATTTAGGAATAGCGCCTAGGCTAGATTTCTGGCAGTATTGCTTTGGAATTAAGCGAAACCCTTCAGAGGGCGCTCTCCCAACTTGAGGAACCATATCTTTCACCCTGCGTAGATTCAGGGAAGATTGGTTCCCCAAGATAAAGACGTCGGAATCCGTCAAATTTTGGACGGGTTCCTTTCTCTACCACCAAGACATCCCGTTTCCTAGAAAGGAAACGGGGATTCCACCATTCGTCAATGCTGCCGCTACTCCCCAGGAAAACTGGGTTGTAGAGGTAGTTCAGACTCTTCTAGATGATTTTATCAAAATCAAACGGCGCATCGCCAAACTCACCTCCTCAAAACCTCCTCTCACGGAAACCGACACCGTTCTATGCTGTTTCGGGAGACGAATTCAACCTTTGGCGCATCGAACCCGGCTTTTGTGTGAATACAAAGGTCCATACGATAAAATGAGGGGAACGGCCAAAGCGCTCACGAAGAGGGACTTCAAGAAGCAGGTCAATCATTTGGTCGCCACACGCGACCAATATGAAGAAAGCCGAGAGATGTACGATAAAGGAAACAAGATTCCAAAGGTAATTTTCTTTTCTCTTTGGATTGTTTCTCGTATTTTTGTCTTTCTCCGATTTCCTGACTTAGTCAGATATTTTGCCTTTTCCCCAGTTCGATGACCTCACCGAAAAGGATCTTGCAACTGACGCCGAACTTGGCGAATTACATGCCAAGTTTTACGGTGGTCGGAAGCGTAAGAGGCCAGCAACCACTGAAGAAGTGGTGGAACTTGACGGGGTTCCCATCGCTACATCCAGATAGTTCCCTGGGTTTTCTAACTTAGTCTCCTTTTTGTTGCAGAAACTGTTTTGGTTTCTCGGAATACTGATTTCTCGGATTTCGTTTTGCCTCCTTTCCCTTTCAGCCTTGCTTCAACCTCTTTGAAACCAAAGAAGCTGAAGAAGCATAAGGCCACTGCCGGCAAGGGGCGCACCCATCTCCTGCTGCAGCTCCCTCTACCCCAGCTGCTCTAGGGGGAGAAGATAAATCTGCAAAGGTGGATGAATACCCATTGGCGACCAGCCAGCCCATTGCGTCCGAGATGGACGCGAGGAGAAGGGCGGAGCCGGATATGGGTGGCCCTTCTCACACAGCTGAGGAGGAGCCCATTCCGAATTTTAACAAAGATTTTAAGGTAAAAGAAGAACCATTCGATGAACTCAGATACATTCGTCCGTGGGCTACCAATTTCTTCGCACCAGCGCCTCTAATCCGTCCTTGGCCGGAAGGAGGACTAATTGTAAGGAATAACTTCGTATTTTCACCTCGGCAGGTCATCCAGGACGGTCTCTGCAACGTCGGGATTCTTTTTGCAGATTATGCAAAAGAATTCAACGAAAACCTGGCGAACTTGACCAGGATGAGCCAGGTAATATCTCTAGCCCCCAAGTAATAAGTTGAATGTATACTTTCTACTTAATACTTTTTCCATTGTTATGCTTGTTTTGAACTAAAGCATTCTTTTCTTTATTTCCCGTGTTTCAGCAAACTGCCGAAAATATCAACGTGGAGGTTTTCAACAAACTTTCCAACAAGAATAAGGAGGTTAAAACCTTTCTCAAAATTCTTGAAGATAAGGATGCAGAGCTGGCATCTACTCAGCAGCAGCTGAGTGAAATAGGAGGTAAAAATTTTCTTCTCTGCTTTTGATTCGCGGTTTTTTCTAAGTATTTTTTTCGATTTTTCTAACTCTTCTTTTTTACTTTCTTTTTAGCTTCTTTGGTGAAAGCCAAACAATTTGCTGAAGATGCCGGCAATGCCAAAAATCTCCGCCGCGAAAACCTGGATCTTCATAATCTCAATATGAAGATACAGCAGGACCTGGAGGCTAGCCAGCTGGCTCTTGGCATTGCCGAGTCGAAGGCCTCCAACCAAGCTGCCAAGGACAAGGCCACCATCCGAGATTTGGATAATGCCTTGAACCAGCGCCTCGAGGAAGGCACCGAGATGGACCGGATCCTCGGTAAGTGTTTCTTCCTTTACCGGATTTTCCATGTTTGATCTTTCTCTGTTTTCTCTAACACTTTTGTGTTTTTTACTGAAACAGGAGATAACCCCCTTACCCGGATTGCGAGTTTTCGGGAAGGTATTCACCGCAATCAAGGTTGCGGGGATGTAGCTGGTCAACAAATGACTTCCTTCCAGGTTTGGAGAGTTCTCGGAAGTTGAAAAACTTTTGGAAGCCATCGTGGAGGTGGCGGAGTCCAGGGAGTCCATCATTCGCTCTGTGACACGTGGTGGTGCACTCATGGCTCTTGGGCTCGTGCGCATGCACTACCCAACTGCCAAATCTTGGCGTGTGGCGGCCGGCATCCCCCAAGGATACACGGAAGCGCAGAGGGCCATCATCTTTGATGAAATCAAATGTCACGCCACCAAGATTGCCAACATGGTGAACGTATCCACCTTCTACACGGAGGAAACCATTCTGGAGACTCCCGAGGAATCCAGCAGCGAACACGACGAGTCGGATGCCTCAAGGAGCTACCTGGTCCTGGGTAGAAATAGGGAAATAGAAGCATTACTGCTCTTACAATGTAAACTTATTGTAATGCTTTATATTATTTTGTATAAACAAGTACTCCGCCTTTGCAGTTATATTATTAAGTCTTTGCAAGTTTTCTGGGTTTTTATTCCTTTATCTTCTAAGTTATCTGGTTTATATGTTTTAATTGTCCTTAGTGTTTGAAATGGCTTGATAGTACTTTAATGTTCATGCCAAGTGACTGGGTATAACCAATCAGTCGAAACTCGAAAACATGGATCATACTAAAGGCATTTTTACTTACTAGATCCAGTGACCCAACATAAAAACAATCAGATAATACTTAGAGAACAGTAAGGAACTTTTGAATTAAACTCAGGCACGCAGGCACAATCTGGGTTTCCTTAAGCCATTTTAGGTTGAAAATCATTCAGTTTTTTAACACCGAGCACGCAGACACAATTCGGGTTAACATTGAGTATTTTGAAAGATCATGGGAAAATAGATAAGACGGATTTATGCTTTATACTATAATAAACATGTAAAAAACATAGATGTATGAATTCCGACAACTTTATTTCATGATCTCAAATATGTTTACATAGAAATTGAACTAAGTGTAGAAGGGACGTAACTGCTATATGCTCTAGCGTCTTTTGGTCTCCCATAGTTCGTCATCTATCTTTCTCTTTCTTTTGTGATTCGGTTTGGGATCATCTTCTGTGTCCCGAATATCTAAAAGATAGTATGATCCATTTTTCATAGCCTTGCTGATGACAAATGGTCCTTCCCAAACTGGTGCTAACTTGTGCTTTCTTTCTTGCACCAATCTTAGCACTAATTCACCTTCTTTGAAAGAACGATGCCTGATTTTCCGACTATGGTAACATTGTAAACCTTGCTGATAGATGGCGGATCTTTGAAGCACAAGTTCTCGTTCTTCTTCTAGGAGATCGACGACATCCTGTCGTGCGATTTCGGCATCCGAGTCATCGAAATCTTGCACTCTTGGGCTATCATGGATCATGTCCGTTGGAAGCACTGCTTCCGCGCCGTAAACTAGGAAAAACGGGGTTTGCCATGTTGACCTGTTTGGCGTCGCTCGAATATTCCAAAGCACATAGGGTAACTCTTCCACCCATGCTCTAGCTGCTCTATGAAGAGGAGATTCGAGTATTGGGCGTATTCCTTGCAGGATTGAGCGATTCATTCTTTCCACCTGTCCATTGGATTGCGGGTGTGCCACAGATGCAAGATCTAGGCGTATTCCCATTTCTCGGCAATATTTTGCCAACTCTCCAATAGAGAAATTTGTCCCATTGTCGGTAATTATGCTGTGTGGAATGCCATATCTCATGACTATGTCAATGATGAAATTTCTGTCAGTTGCACTGTCAAGCTTTTTTATGGGTTTTGCCTCCACCCACTTGGTATACTTATCTACTGCAACGAGTAGATGTGTAAGTCCACCTCTTGCAGTTTTGAATGGTCCCATCATATCTAGCCCCCAGACCGCAAACGGCCATGTTATAGGGATAGTTTTGAGTGCTTGGGATGGCATATTCGTCTGATTGGCGTAATACTGACATCCGGCACATGTATTGACTATGTGTTCGGCGTTTGTCTTGGCTGTTAGCCAGAAAAACCCTGCACGGAATGCTTTTTTAACTATGCTTTTTGATTGAGCATGATGTCCGCAATCTCTAGCATGGATTTCTTGCAGAATTTCTCGGCCTTCTTCTGGCGAAATACATTGCAGAAAAATTCCGGTAGTACTGCGTTTATACAGGAAACCATTGATTACTGTGTATCCTTTGCATCGAGTTTTATTTGTCTTTGCTAGACCTTGTCTGCTCCATCCGGGTACTTCTGATCTACTAAGAAGTTTAGATATGGAATTGTCCAATCCGGGTTAACGAACAGAACTTCAATTGACTCGGAAACGAGAGGATAGTCGACATCTCCATCTTTTACCAATGGTTCATACAAATGTTGGACAAACACACCTGGTGGTAGGGTTTTCACTCTTTCCGAGCCCATGCGTTCTTATGCATCCGTGTTCCAATTTTCTTCCCTTTTGACGTGAAGTACTTCAAATCCCAGGAAGAAAATAGCAAACTCGTCCACCGTTCTCCGATATTCGGCCATGATGGGGATTTTGGCGTCCCATGTTTGGTTGAGCTGATGTTGTACCAAATCTGAGTCACCGTAACATAGGATGCGTTCGACACCTATTTCTTTTCCAATATGCAAACCATGAAGAAAAGCTTCGTATTCTGCCACATTATTGCTGGCGTTGAAGTGTATTTGTAGTACATACTCCATAGTGTCTCCCTTCGCGGATTTTAGGACTACACCAGCTCCAGCGCCTTCCTTCATCTTGGATCCATCAAAGTGCATAACCCAGTATTCCGACTCCGGCATTAGTGTGTTTTCCATTGCTTCTGTCCAATCAGCGACGAAATCTGCCAACGCCTGGGATTTTATTGCCGTCCGGGGTTGGTACTTAATGTAGAACTCGGCCAACTCGATGCCACATTTGGCTACTCGGCCTGTTGCGTCCGCATTGTTGATTATATCCCCTACTGGTGCTTTGCATACCACTGTTATGGAATGTCCTTGGAAATAATGACAGAGTTTTCGAGATGCAAAAAATTCACCATATGCCAGTTTTTGATAGTGTGGGTACCTTTGTTTGGACTCAGAAAAAACTTCACTTACATAATACACCGGATGATGATCTGGTATGCTTTGCTCCTCTTTCCGCCTTTCCACAACTATCACTGCGCTAATAACCTTGTTTGTTGCTGTAAGATATAGTAACATGGGTTCTTCGTCTTTTGGTGATGCAAAAATCAGAGCTTTCATCAAGGTTTCTTTTAACTAGGTTAATGCTGCATTTGCCTCTTCTGTCCACACAAATTTGTCGGATTTCTTCAACAATTTGTATAATGGCAGAGCTTTATCTCCTAGCCGTCTTATGAACCTGCTGACAGCAGCTGCAGAACCCGTCAATCTTTGTACATCTTTTAAGCACGTGGGCCTTGAGATGTTTAGAATTGCCTTGATCTTTTCCGGGTTTACTTCTATTCCTCTGTGAGAAACGATGAAACCTAGAAGTTTTCCTGAGGGAACCCCGAATACGCACTTTAATGGATTCAACTTCATTTTGTAAGTACGCAAATTTTCGAAGGTTTCTCGCAAATATTCAAGGAGTGTGTCCTTTTCCTTGGAAACGACGGCAATGTCGTCCATGTAAACATGGACATTTTTACCAATATGGCTATGCAAACATCGTTGCATGCAACGCTGGTAGGTTGCACCTGCGTTCTTCAGGCCGAAAGGCATGCTTATGTAATAGTACGTTCTGTACGGGGTTATGAAGGAGGTTTTGATTTGGTCTTGTTCCTTCATACGTATTTAATGGTACCCGGAATAAGCTTCCAAAAAGCATAAAAGCTCAGAGCCAGCAGTGGCATCTATTATCTGATCGATTCTTGGTAACGTGAATCTTTCTTTTGGACACAGTTTGTTCAGGCCGGTGTAATCTATACACATCCTAAGAACAGTACTATCTTTCTTCGGGACTAATACTGAGTTTGCGGACCATTCAGTATGTACAACTTCCCGTATAAAATCAGCTGCTAATAGCCGGATAATCTCCTTGCCAATAGCCTTTCGTCTTCTTCCATCAAATCGACGGAGACCTTGTTTGACGGCTTTAGATCCTGGAATCACCTCGAGTTGATGCTCAACAAGTTCCCTGGGTACGCCTGGCATGTCCGCTGGACACCATGCAAACATATCCCAGTTCTTACGGAGGAACTTGATGAGCTCGCTTTCCTATTTGTCGGTCATCCCAGTTCCTACTACGACAAATTTTGTCGTATCTTTGGGATCTAGAATAACCTGTCTTGTATTCTCGGAAGCTTTAAAGCTGTCTGCCGGCTTCCGGCTTTCTTTTCCTGCCGGCATCTCTGTCGGTGATACTTCTTTTGCCAGCTCCTTCAGCTCTCCCTTTGCTATTACTTTTTCTGCGCAAAGGGCGTTTTAGTTTTCTAGCTCGTTTTCCAATTTGAAGTCTCCCTTTATGGTGATTACTCCTCCTTTTGGTACAGGCATCTTCAACTAGTTATAGATATAACATGATATTGCCATGAATTTGGCGAAAGTTGGACGTCCGAGTATTGCGTGATATACACTTTCGAACGGCACAACCTCGAAGGAGACTTTTTCCTGACGGAAATGTTCTTTATCTCCAAAGATTACATCTAGGGAAATTTATCCTAGGGATCGTGCTTGCCTGCTATGAACGATGCCGTGAAAACGTATGTTGCTATGATTGAGCTAGGTCTTGGAGATTCGCAGATGCTTCAGTGTATCCAGGTACATTATGTTGATGCTGGATCCTCCATCCATTAGCACTCTTTCTAGCCTAGTGTTTTGAACAATAGGACTTACAACTAGAGCTTGTGTGCCGGGTTCTGGGATATTTCCGGGATGATCAGACTGATCCCAGGTAATTGGTGTATTTGAGTACTTCAAGAATTTCGGGGTTGGTGGGACAACCACGTTTATTTCTCGAAGTGTCCTCTTTGCCACCTTTGCTGAGGGAGTTGCCAGGAAAGTTAGGTTGCATTCTCCGTCAACTCTCGGAAACTTAGGCTCGTCTTTTCGCTGTTGTTCCTGGATTTTTTCATCGGTGTCCGATTCACTGTCTTCTTTTTCAGCTTCTGGCTTTTGCTTGGAGAATTTCCTCTTGGAACTCTTCCCTTTGCTTCCGGATCCTGCACTGCCTTTCATCTTATTGTTGAGCCGGTACTGTGCGTTAGTATGGGTGGGGTTCCCGAATTGCGAATGGTGGACACGGATTTCCGACTTAATTCTTGCTCACTCTTCTTTTGTGTAGGCGATCGGTTCTGTGCTTCGTCCTTTCCATTTGCTCCCATTTTCCTTTCCAAAGGCTATGTTAACTTATTTGGGCTTTTGCTGCGCTTCTGGAGTTTCTTTTTTATTAGGACGAGGGGTCTTTTTGGCTTGAATCAAAGCGTCAATATTTCCATCTCTCGCTCTGATGTCATCTTCGGCTGCTGCGTGCTCATTTGCGGTTGTAAGCATAGATCCGAGATCTTTGTGCTTTTTTGAACCAATCATGAACGATATGAGTCCGGATTTTAAGCCATTGACGAAAGAATGCATTGCTTGTACGTCAGCTACTCCAAAGCAGTTGTTCTTCATTGCAGTCCATCTTGAGATAAAGTCCACGTATGGCTCATCTTCAAACTGGGTGCCGCGGTTTAGCTGGTTGATGTTGTCGGGGCGTTTGTACGTTCCCCGAAAGTGTTGAGTAAAAACTCTAGCCATATCATCCCAGCTATCGACGGTCCTTGACGGAAGCCCGTTAATCCAATCTCTGGCTCCATCCAACAACATTAGGGGGAGGAAGTTTACTCCATCTAGATCTGTCCCATTGTTAATCTGGACGGTTGTGTAATAGTCTGAGAGCCAGGTATCCGGGTTTGTACTGCCAGTATATTTTTGATATGTTGGACCAACTTTGGCGAAGCCAGAATGTAGAGTTATTCTTCGGATCCTGTGAGTGAAACACTTAGGTCCTAAGTATAGTCATCTCTTTCCGCTCTATCGGCGTGTGCGGAGTATCTACCGGCTGAATGAATAGAAGGGGATCTACTCCTTTCTTTTCCATTGTTGCACGAACGCGCTTTTCCGGGATTGTCTCTATTTCCTCCGTTATCGTGCCCTTTGGAATAAGGTGGAGTTCTACTCATGTGTCTTTCCTTATTCCTAGGAGGCTTACGGGATCTCTCATGCCTGTGAGGAATGTCATGTCTTCCGGCTTTTTCAGTAGGGCGTCCCGGAGGAGGCATTTCTTTTCCGTCTTTCTGGTTTTGTTCTTCCCGATCTCGGGGAGTAATTCCACCTTTCAGCAGATGGGATCCGATTCTGGACGCTGCATCCTTATTATCTGGTTTTTTCTTGTCCTTTCTCGGATCACCTTTCTTCTCTTTTGAGTTGCTTGAATCTCCAGGTTCTTCAGGTCCAGGTGCTTCAGCGGCGCATGTGGCTGTTTTACATAGGGCCGAGTCATCGTGCAACTTCTCTGATCTTTCCTGCCCTCGCTGTTGTTGTTGCAATACTTTTCCTAATAAAGCATACACCCCTTGAAGCTTTTCGCCATTGGATTACATATCATTGTTGAGGATGGCAAATGCAGCTTCCGTGTTCTCTGCTGCGGTTTTGTACACAGGTTCGCCCCTGGCATCAGTGCCGTTTACTTGCTTTAGCCAGGCCAGGTTTTGGAACTGTTCCTTTGGCGGCAGTACTTCCGGTCTTGTGATTCTGTGTAACCGTGTAGGTTTGATGACAGATCTATTCCTTCTCTAGTACTCCTCGATTTCTTCCTGCTGCAACTTAATGTCAGCCTGGGTTTTTTGGAGATTTTCCCGAGTTCTGAATAGATGTTGTTGTTGCCTTTGGAGAGATTGTCTCCTCGCTTCCAGCACTTCAGGGGGTTCGTGAGATCCCACTGGTGTTTGAAGTAAATTCCGTTCATCTTGTTCTAACATTGGCGGAACAGAGATTTCCTTCGCTTTCTTCTCTGTAGGCTTAACTCCACTTCCTCCTCCTGCTTCCAGGTTTTTGTTGGCTGGATCTGCCAGTTTTTTCTTCCGGAGTTTATACTGGAGGTTCTTGGAATCTTTGTGTCTTTTCTTGGAAGAGGGAGGTTTTTTACCAGGTTCGTCTTCTGTCAATTCCTTGACATCCGGGTATGTTGGAGTGGTTTCACCATCCTCTCTTTCCTCATCTCGCGGAGGTGTTTTAGGGCTTTCCTGACTTTCGGCATCTGTGTTTTCAGCCGGTTTTGCCATAAGTACTTCGTGGAATCCCTGTTGAAGAGATTTGACCTTTCTTTCGAAAGCATCTTCGTCTTCATCTTCGAAATCGATTTCATCTGATCCGGGTTCTGATTCCAATCTCGACTCAATGGCGGCTAGTACGGAAACAGCTTCCGAGTTCGTCTTCATATTGACGGATGTCGGATCTTCCACCTCTATTGTGGGATTGTTTTCTTCTGCCTCTTCCACGGGATTGCTCTCATCCGTGTTTTCGGTGATCTCAGATTGCACCATACCGATAAAGTGCGATTCAGCAGAGTATCAGCGATCTGAGCAAAATCCGGGGTCATAGTCTTCTTCGACTGGGTATAGGGCGGGTGGGATAAATTTGCTTCCACCACAGAATCCCATTGCTTCTGCAGTTAATACGATAAAGATGTTTGCAGATCCAATCGGTAAAACACAGGCACTTACCAGATGATTCTGTGCTGGCATTTACGATCTGTTGTCGAGGAAGTGCCCGACGACGTTGTCGAATTCCAGGCTTCCGACAGTTATGGTACTGCCAATTCCGCCGAGTATCCCCGATCGAAACATAACGCCTGATGTTGCTGGCCCCATGGTGGGCGCCAACTGTCGAGACATCATAGTAGAATTCATAGACAGGGGTGCCATGAGACTACTGATAGAGACGTGGGCGAACGTGATAGTATGACAATCACGGACACCAAAGTTTACCCAGGTTTGGTACGTCGCAACTAGGCGGCGTTCCTACTCCTGCAATCTCACTAAATCAGGGCTGAAGCCTGAAGTATACAAAGTACAATGTGAGTTGGTTTAGCTACTCAACGAGGATCAAGTTCTCGGCGAGTTGGCTTCTAGCTAATTGCATCTATCTTTCTTCTCTCTCGTCCGGATTTATATAATAGCCGGGTTAGGGCTTGCAGAAAATAAAACCTAGGAGACTACGGTAAGTTCTAACTTGGAAGGCAAGAATCCGCCTTCTACTCCAAGCCGTACCACGTGGGCCGTGGTCCATATTCTTCTAGAATCCGACTTCTGTGCGCCAGCTTTCTGGGCCGCCTAATGGACCGTAATCCATTACCATTCAGGCCACTCTGGTAATCTGGCACTTTAGGGGTAATCCATTACCCCTAATTGGTATATATCCGACAAGAACACCACAAATTCATGCTTCAAAATGACAAAAACAACTCATGATTCTTTCAATGGCACATTAAGCACTCTCAGCTATTTGAGACAATTCATGCTACAATAACAACTACTAAGCATAGAATTAAAATAACATCTAGCATGCCACGGTCTATACAAGCTTCTATTTGCATCGTTATAAGCACGAGAATTGTACTACTGCTTTCCAACACCAAAAAATTTCTATTAAACAAAAACTCTCCAAGAGATATAGCAATGAAACAATAGAGTACTAACATAACTATTTACTAGAACTAGCAGCTCTGAATAAGAGATGCATGAAAAACATGAGCAAAAAGGGATTTGCAGCAACTAGAAGATAACTAAGAATACGAGCATAACGAGTATTCATATGAAAAAGCGGAGTGTGTCTCCCTCCCACACAAGAATTCTACGTTCCAACAATACTTATTGCAGCAAGGAAAACAAAAGAAAACAAACATACGATCCAAGTAAAATTCATATGATGTGACCGAATAAAAATATAGTTTCACTAGAAGCGACCTGATAAATTGTTGATGAAGAAGGGGATGCCTTGGGAATCCCCAAGCTTAGACGCTTGAGTCTTTATAGAATTTTCTGGGATGAACCACGGGGGAATCCCCAAGCTTTGGCTTTGCACTCTTCTTGATCACATTATATCACCCTCTTCTCTTGACCCTTGAAAACTTTCTTCACACCACACTCAATGTAATTCGCATTAAAGGGTTAGTGCACAATCAAAAATTCACATTTTATCCATGAACACAAGCATTATTAATACTTTTGAACATTATCTACAACCACTGATGTTTTGTGGAGCAAAGAAATCCACTCGACATTGTACAAGAGAGAATGCAAGTAAAAAGACAGAATCTGCCAAAACTAGAACAGTCTGTAAAGATGAATTTTTTGGGGAACTTATCTTGCTCAAATTGAAAAACGTAAAGAACGAAAAAGTTTTGGAATTATCTTAGAATAAGCACAAAAAGTTTCAGGTCATTTTGATCTTTCTGTGAATTATGCGTTTTTTTACGGTGGAAAACAAAAATTTGTTTCCTGCGCAGAAATCCAAAACCAACACAACCTTTCGCTAGAAACTTTACTTGGCACAGCTAATACTTCAAAATAAAGATACAAAGGAGTTTCTAAAGAAGTATACAACACCTTGACTCAAAGAAAACAAAGCAAAAATAAAACCATGGGTTATCTCATAAGAAGTGTTTTTCTTTAACGCCTTTTAGCCAGGCATAGAAAGAAGATCCCCTCATAAGAAATATGAATTAAGAAAAAGAGAGCATCAAGAAAAAAGTATAAAATTAATTTAAGTCTAACCCACTTCTTATGCATAGGAATCTTGTAAAGAAATAAATTAAAGAAACTCAAACTAGAAATCAAGGGAAGGTAGAACAAGAGCAATTTCAAAACTTTCAACCAAAAGAGAGATATTTTAGTAACATGAACATTCCTACAACCATATTTTACTATCTCATTATAATTATCAGTAGCATCATGAACAAACGCAACAACATAATTATCACATAAGGCATGTTTGTCATTGTCTAAAAGCACACAATTCATATCAAGCTCCAAAACAGTGGGATCAAAATTTAAAATCCGCTTCTCTTTTTCTCCACTTTTAGAAATATTAAAACAAGATGATTGGTCACTCATAAAAGGTATGGGACACATTGTAGCAATCGTATTTTCAGTAGCATTATAATTTATAACATCAAGTAACATAGGACCATCATCTAGAGCATTATCATATAAATTTTCTAAACAAACTTCCTCATTATCATGCATATCAATAGTGGGAATAAATAGAGGATTATCATAAGATTTATCAAAGTAGCATGGATTGCAATAAAACAAGGTCTGATTTAAAGAGTTATTATCATTGGTAGGTAGACATGGGGTCCATTCTTCCTCCTCTTGATCATCACTCTTCTCCTCTTTTTCATCCAATGAACTTCCAGATTCACTAATTTCTTCTTCCATAGGCTCATGCAACGCATTAGTCTCTTCCTTAGGTGGAGAGCATTTATAAAGATATTTAAGAATATAGCAATTTAGTTCCTTGCAATTATCAAAGAAAAATTCAAGTATATCATAAATCTCATATTTATAAGGTGCATCATCAATATTTTCAAGCAAATAAGCAATTTCGAATGCACCCTTCCAAGCAATAAATTCTTTAATTTGTTCCACATCATAAACGTCATAATTTCCCTTAATATAAGAAGATATGGCAACATTATCATTATACTCACATTGAAAAGGGAGGTGTTTATACCTCCTACAGCAACAAGATTTATCAAAGCAATAAGTAACATTATAAGTAGAGCACAAGTTTTTAGCATAGTTATGCAATTTATTAATTTTCTCCCATAATTGTATCCCTTGTTGTGACAAGCGGTATTCCTTATAATATTTTTGCTATTCTTCTGTGAACCCATCTTGCCAATAAGATCTAGTTTCAAAGACATCAAACATTGATAGCAAGCATGATAAAGCAAGATTAAAACAGGATACAAAAAATAATAACTATAATAAGAACTATTTTATGTGTGTTTTTGATATAGAGAAGCAAACAAGACAAAATAAAACAAATCAAGCAAAACAAAAACAAAGTAAAGAGATTGGAAGTGAGAGACTCCATTTGCAGAAATCATCTTCTTCCCCAGCAACGGCGCCAGAAAAATAGCTTGATACGCGTGTAACACACGTTCGTTGGGAGACCCCAAGAGGAAGGTATGAAGAGAACGGTAGCAAGTTTCCCTCAAAAAGAAACCAAGGTTGAATCGACCAGTAGGAGAAAGAAATCACTTCCGAAGGTTGATGCAGCTGATGTGGCAGGGCGCACTACTGGTTCAGAAGCAACATGCAACCTACGCAACACAATCAAATCACTTTTCCCCAACAAAGCAGTGAGGTTGTCCATCTCATCGATTTTGATGAAAACAAAGAGGTTAAGCGTATGGTGTGGAAAACAATACTTGTTTGAGTAGATGAAAAGAGAACAGTGATGGCCGTAGGAAAACAGTATGAAAACAATGATTGCAGTGGTTGCATTATTAGTATGAGGAAAATGGACCGAGGTCTACAGTTCACTAGAGGTGTCCCTCTGATGCGCGTGTAACACACGTTCGTTGGGAGACGCGAAGAGGAAGGTATGAAGAGCACAATATCTAGTTTCCCTCAGAAAAAAACAAAGGTTGAATTGACCATTAGGAGGAAGGAGTAACTTAAGAAGGTTGATGCAGCTGAGATGGCAGGGCGCAGTACCGGTTCGGCAGCAATGTGGAACCTACACAACACAATCAAATCACCTGGCCCCAACGAAACAGTGATGTTGTCAATCTCACCGGTTTTGCTGAACACAAAGAGGTTAAATGAATGGTGTGGAAAACAGTATGAAAACACTAGCAGCAGTGTGAAAACAATGGAAGAAGTGGTTGTATTATCAGTATGAGAAAATGGACCGGGTCCACAGTCACTAGTGGTGTCTCTCCGTGAAAGATAAATAACATGTGTGGTGAACAAATTACAGCTAGGCAATTGACAGAAATGAAGGCTGCACCGTAGTGCATATGCAAGACATAAAGATTACTATGTGATTCATGCGGGCATTACAACAAGATACATAGACCGTCATCCAACTGCATCTATGACTAATAGTCCACCCTCTGAATATCATCTCAACAAACATTGGGTATTAAGTTGCAAGCAACAGATAATTGCATTAAGCAAAGTGTGTAATGTAAACAATAAAATCATCCTTGGACAAAGCATTTTTTTCTCCGTAATGGCAATAACACATCCTCCATTCGTCACGTTTCTGTCACTCGAGCACATATGCAAAGCCGGCCATTATCGAGCATAAATACTCCCTCTTGGAGCTACTAGCATCTACTTGGCCAGAGCATCTACTAATAGCCGAGAGCATGCAAGATCATAAATAACATATGCATGAAGATAACATGATAGATTGATAATCAGAAGACATAGCATTCAACATTCATCAGATCCCAGCAAACACAACATGTAGCATTACATAAAGATGATCTCGATCATGCGAGGCAGCTCAAGAGATCTAAACATGAGGCATAAAGTGGAGGAGACAACCATCTACCTACTTCTATGGACCCATAGTTCAGGGATCAATAACTCACGCATCACTTCGGAGGAGGTCATGGTGGTGTAGACCCCTCCGGTGATGAATTTCCCTTCCGGCAGGGTGCTGGGGAGAGCTCCAAAACCCTCCCGATCTCGGGATGACGATGACGGCGGCCTCGGGTCTTTCTCGGGAAAAAGTGGTATACCTCTTGGGTTGATATGTCGGTGGGATTATATAGGCGAAAGAACAATGTCAGAGGGCACCCGGGGGGCCAGACCACCCCCAGGCGCGACCGGGGGTAACCGCCCTATGGTGTGGCCCCTCTCCGGGTCTCTTCGGGACTCCGTGGAACCTTCGGGAATTCTAAGACTTCCGGGCTTCAAATTTTTCAATTCCGAGTATATTTCTAGAACAACTTTTCTGAAACTAAAAACAACAGAAAACATGGAACTGGCTCTACGGCATCTTGTTAATAGGTTAGTCCCAAAAATCGATAAAAATGACATAAAGTGTATACCAAACATGTAGGAAATAACATGAAAACAACGTGGAACATCATAAATTAAGGATACGTTTATGACGTATCAACATCCCCAATCTTAGTTCCTACTCTTCCTCAAGTAGGTAAATGATAAAAACACAAAATTTCTGAGGTGACATGCTACCAACATAAACTTGATCATCATGTAAAAGCATATGTAAGCTGAGATCATAGAATTTCAACACAAGCATGAGAAATAAAAATTTAATAATAAAGCATAACAATCACCTTGCATCATGAGAAGTAACACAAATAAAAGATCATGAATAACAATGCATCAAAAGTTATACGATTGTTTCAAGTATAGAGAAAGCATGGCAAAGTTTTCTGAAATAGAAAAACAATAGAAAACAACAACTGGCATGGGTGTAACACCTGGGGTGTTCCCCCTAAGTTAGAAAGTGGGTTGTTTTTCTTTTTTGCTTTGCATCACATGCATCATATGCATTGCACCTTGTTTTCAAAACAACTCAAAAGTTCAACCCAATTTAATCTTTCAAAACATGTCCAAAATTTCCAAATAAAAGTTGCAAACTAAACAACTCAAATTGTTTTTCAATAGTTTTGAAGTTGAATTTATTTAAATTGCTTGTTAATAAAAATTCCTTTTTATCAACACCCTAACGGCAAATTCAAATTCAAATCAATTCATCCATAATTGGCATGTTCCAAATGTGGGTTTAAAAATTAAAATCTTGCAAACAATTAAATTCAGTAAGTTTTCATAATTGTTTGAGTTTATTGAATAAAATTGTTTAAAAATCAAATCCTTATGAAACACTATTGGAAATTCAAATAGTAAATTAAAAATCAAATTAATATTTCAAATTTTGAAACTAATGTTAACATTGCTTTGACTTTACTGTATTGTGATTCAATAAAACTTAATTCATAAAATGCAAAACCCCAAAACCCTCTCTCTTTTCTCTCTCTTTCTTTCTACACAAAAAATGAGTAAGCAACAAAAAAAGAAGAAGAGAGCAGCCAAGGGAGAGGCAGGCCAGCCCACCAGCCCATTTCCCCTCTTCCCCCAGCCCAAGGCCCAACCACCCCCCCACCTGTCTCTTTCCTCCGTACGAACACACAGAGGGCGTGACCCCCTGCCCCCTCTCTTTTCTGAAGAAAAGCAGGGCAGCAGCAGAGCACCACGCACCCACCGATCCTCACCTGCCCCTGCTCCACCCCTCCTCTCCAGATTCCCCTTCCAAAACCCTAGCAGCTCCCTCTCCTTCCTCCTGCGCCGCCGCCCTCCGATCTCCCTCCTTTCTGCTCGATTCTTTCTGCCTCTGAAGACCCCACACGAACAGCAGCAGCGGCCGCGAGTTCAGGGCCATGGCGCCGCCGATTAAACCCTCGTCGGGGCCCGGCAGAGGCGGGAATGGAAACTTGGCGCCTCCAGCTTCCTCCATGCTACCTCGACGAACCCGGAGAGGCGCCAGGGCCACGCCACCGTCGCCTCCTGCCCACCGGCGTCCACTGCCGTGGCAGCGGCTCCAGCCTCGAGCCATCCGCGCCGCCAAGTTCCTCCCGAGGTGAGCTTTCCCTCTGTCCCTCCTACTCCATCCTCCTTTGCTCTGTGGCCAGCCTTCGCGCGGCGCCGTCGTGGATCTCCGGCGACCGGTCCGCCCTCCTTCGCTGATCGGTGACAGCACGCTTAAGACAGAAACTGAAATTTCAGTTTCGTCAGGCACTGCTCGAGGCAACACCCCTTACTGCCCGCGTTCCGTATCCAATCAGCAACCGCAGCACAGCGTAGTGGTAGCGTTCCCCGCGCGCACGCCCGCAGGCCCAGGTTCGATCCCCTCTGCCGCATGAAGGCCACCCCTTTTTGATGATTTTCGCCCGCGCGTCCAGGCCCACCGATCAGTGGCGTTGGTTGCCACGAGGGATCCACACCCGCACGCGTGGCTGCCAGCGTGGCGCCTGGCCCACGCGTCAGTAGCCCTGGGCGGCTGCTGCGCGGTGCAGATCCAAATTCTTGCGCAGAATTTCTCACACAGGCCCCTAGTACCTGTTTTTCCTCCCACCTAGGTCCTCCAAAATTACAGAAGCACCCCTAAAATTCTTTTGCCCATATCTTTCAAACCCCAACTCCAAACAATTCAAATTTTATATGTTTTCCAATCCAAATTTCCTGTACTTTTCAAATATGCAATTTGTTTTCTGTTTTGAACCTTCCAAATGGTTTCAAAAATTCAAATTCAAACACCCCTTTTGAATTTGATTAAATTCATAACTATTTCAAATTTAATTCAACTGGAACATATAAAACATGGTTTCCCTCCAAAATTCCATGCTCTTTCCAAATATAACATTTGTTTTCTGTTTTGGATAAATAAAATTAATGCAATTACTTAATGCTTTAATTAAATCCTTTAAATGGTGAAATTCATAACTTGCTCAATTAAATTCCAATTTCAACAAATAAAATATGTTTTCCACTCAAAATGAAACCACCTTTCTGAATATCAACTTTGTTTTGCAATTTGAACAATTAAAATTGATGTCATTCAAAAATGCCTTAATTAATTAATTAAAAGTCCTAATTAATAACTTTCACATGATTGCTCCAAATTGAAAACTCAAAACATGAAATCCATCCAAACCTAAATGCCACACTTGAATATCAACTTTGTTTTCTGTTTTGAACAATTTAAATTGCTGAAAACAACTGTTTCTTAATTAATGCATTTAAAATTGCCAAATTAATAACTTGCTCATCTAAAATCCAAATTCAACAAATGAAATATGTATTCCATCTAAAATTTTGTGTTCTTTCCAAATATAATTTTTTTTATCTGTTTTGAACAAATAAAATGGGTGAAAACAACAAATGCTTGTGTAACTCATTTAAGAAGGCAAATTTCATGACTTAATAAATAAAATTTCCAAACTTGGTAAACACCTTTTCAAATTGCAGCTATTGTTGTTTTCTTATTGTTTTCCTATTGTTTTCCTCATCCATGCATCATTCTAATCAACTTTCACATGATGGATATTAGTAGATCATTTAATTCAACATTAATTCATGGGATTTTCCATATGCAATCCAAATTGCATATGGGCCCATTTAAATATGATTACCATGTCAACTAGTTTATCTTTGATGCATCCTTAAACTTGTCATGCATCCATATCTTGATCATGCTGGATCTTTTGCCGTAGTAGTAATTGTTGCATCCGGTGTTTGTTCGAGGTTCGTTGCTTCTTCGTGGATAGGACGTTGAGATGATGTGAGCAACGACAAGTTCTTCGGATGTACCTCCACTTGCTGGATTCCAAGCAAGTATACTCACTTGCTGCCTATGGCTGCCTTTCATCACTTGTTACCGATTCTTTCCGTTGTTCTTATTCTAGCCTTTTGATTCGATGCTTGTGTCTCGATCCTATCATATGTTTACCTTGCAGCCATGATATAGCCTTCCTTCCACTTCCTATTACCTGTTGTTTGCTTACCTTGTTGGTCCCCGTGTCGTAGTTGCATGCTTAGTATTGTTTGCGCTCAAGTCTCGTTGTCTGTCTTATCACCTGTTTAGTTTGACAGTTGGGTTTCAATTCAATCAACAACATGTTAATGTTTTGGGTAATAATAATTTGATGTTAAGGCACCGGCAGGAGGCCCGGCGTGGTTTTGAGGCCTGCTAGTGTCGACCCTAATTAGGAAAAGGGTCTTGTCCATTGATCCATGATGAGCGCACTAACCGCATGTGGAAAGTGAGTATGGGCGCCCCCCGCAATTCTGATTCGATTCGCATCTTGTCCAAATCGCCTCATTTAGTTCGGGTTTTCCATCTGCCGCATGCATATGCAGGTGCGAACCCTTGGCGCCAGGGTGGAACTTTTGTAGTCGGCATTTAGGGAGACACGTTCTTAGAGTGCTATGAGGGTCCCCTTTTCTTCGTTGGGCTTGATTAGCCGTGCGCTCAACTGCACGGGGTTCTTTGGGCTTGATGCGAAGAAGAGTTGGGTTGTGTTGAGTGGCCTGCTTGGTGGGTTTGCTCCCCGCCTGGCGGGTCATTCTTACGTGTACGGCCAAATTGGTGCATCCCTGCAGGGTTAAATCTTCTCGAGAAGCCGTGTTGTCCGCGGTTATGGATGACTTGGTGAAAGTGCTGGCTAACAAGTACTCAGACAACTTACATTTAACGATGATAACTTGACTAGTAATATAGATTACCTCCACCATAAAAATGAATGTCGCCCTAATCAACAGTGTGAGTTTCCATGGGTTGCTTCCTTAGTAGGGGGTAACATTGGATGGGTATTGTTTGGTGAGTAGTTGTAGTTGGTTCTGATACGCTATCTTATCCCTTTCTTTTAGCCGGATGTTGTAGCGAGTCTCTGTAGTTAGTTAGTGCAGCCCGCTGCCGCTTCTTTGCAATAATCCCTTCCTTTCCGTTGTACCCAAAGTATCTGTATCTTTTGATGATTGGTTACGCTGGTATCTTGTGAGTATGGGTTATCCACTTGCCAGTACTTAACCGTACTGACCCACGAATCCTTTTCGTGGCTGCATATTCCACATTGCAGTCAACAGGTTTGAAGTCTGACGACGTTAGCTTGGGAATCCCTCCGGCTTGGCCTGGGCAGGGATTGGACGCCATCGGTTATCTTCAGGACTCTTAGTCCAATTTGTATCTTGTCCGTAGCCGGACGCTATGTTGTTTCTTCCGCTGTCATTTTGGATCTTTGTATTGTATCAGTTGTATCCTTGACTCGTTTGAGTCATCTTGTATATATCTCTTCTGCTGTTGTGGATTATTCGTGAACTGTTGTAATGTTATCACAAGTGGCAACCTGGAATCGGTTATTATGTGGATTTTGGCGGGAATGCTGAAATCTGCATAGTGCCCGATCTCGGGGCGTCACAAATGGTACCAGAGCATGGTTTCCGATTCCCGATATTGTTTCGATACGAATGGTTATCGAAGCAACGGGTCCGCAAAGCCTGTAGGATAACCTCGCTAACGGTCGTTGTTTCTAGAGTGTCAAAAACTATTTCTGCTAAACTATTTTGGGAAACATCTCAATAGGATTCTTTTTTTCTCCTTATCTCTATTCTATTTCCCCTCCCACCTTATTTGTTTTGGAGTCTCTTCCCTTATCTATCTTTCAAGTTTTAGGATCTTACGTGGGTGGACGTTTTCTGAGCCTTTAACCTAATAGGTTCGATCATCGGAAGTTTCCTGGTGGAAGAACATCGTCGTCACTCCGAGCAAGAATCTCTTGTTAGTGGTGTTGAGAAGCTCTTGTTAGTGGTGTCGAGGAGATCAACTGGAAGCATGAAGAATCGATAGTCGAACTTCTTTCCCCTCCCGGGTTAGTGGTGGATTGCGAGGGTGCAATCCCTTGTTAGTGGTGTCGTCTGTAACACCTGGGGTGTTCCCCCTAAGTTAGAAAGTGGGTTGTTTTTATTTTTGCTTTGCATCACATGCATCATATGCATTGCACCTTGTTTTCAAAACAACTCAAAAGTTCAACCCAATTTAAACTTTCAAAACAAGTCCAAAATTTCCAAATAAAAGTTGCAGACTAAACAACTCAAACTGTTTTTCAATAGTTTTGAAGTTGAATTTATTTAAATTGCTTGTTAATAAAAATTCCTTTTTATCAACACCCTAATGGCAAATTCAAATTCAAATCAATTCATCCATAATTGGCATGTTCCAAATGTGGGTTTAAAAATTAAAATCTTGCAAACAATTAAATTCAATAAGTTTTCATAATTGTTTGAGTTTATTGAATAAAATTGTTCAAAAATCAAATCCTTATGAAACACTATTGGAAATTCAAATAGTAAATTAAAAATCAAATTAATATTTCAAATTTTGAAACTAATGTTAACATTGCTTTGACTTTACTGTATTGTGATTCAATAAAACTTAATTCATAAAATGCAAAACCCCAAAACCCTCTCTCTTTTCTCTCTCTTTCTTTCTACACAAAAAATGAGTAAGCAAAAAAAAAAGAGAGCAGCCAAGGGAGAGGCAGGCCAGCCCACCAGCCCATTTCCCCTCTTCCCCCAGCCCAAGGCCCAACCACCCTCCCACCTGTCTCTTTCCTCCGTACGAACACACAGAGGGCGTGAACCCCTGCCCCCTCTCTTTTCTGAAGAAAAGCAGGGCAGCAGCAGAGCACCACGCACCCACCGATCCTCACCTGCCCCTGCTCCACCCCTCCTCTCCAGATTCCCCTTCCAAAACCCTAGCAGATCCCTCTCCTTCCTCCTGCGCCGCCGCCCTCCGATCTCCCTCCTTTCTGCTCGATTCTTTCTGCCTCTGAAGACCCCACACGAACAGCAGCAGCGGCCGCGAGTTCAGGGCCATGGCGCCGCCGATTAAACCCTCGTCGGGGCCCGGCAGAGGCGGGAATGGAAACTTGGCGCCTCCAGCTTCCTCCATGCTACCTCGACAAACCCGGAGAGGCGCCAGGGCCACGCCACCGTCGCCTCCTGCCCACCGGCGTCCACTGCCGTGGCAGCGGCTCCGGCCTCGAGCCATCCGCGCCGCCAAGTTCCTCCCGAGGTGAGCTTTCCCTCTGTCCCTCCTACTCCATCCTCCTTTGCTCTGTGGCCAGCCTTCGCGCGGCGCCGTCGTGGATCTCCGGCGACCGGTCCGCCCTCCTTCGCTGATCGGCGACAGCACGCTTAAGACGGAAACTGAAATTTCAGTTTCGTCAGGCACTGCTCGAGGCAACACCCCTTACTGCCCGCGTTCCGTATCCAATCAGCAACCGCAGCACAGCGTAGTGGTAGCGTTCCCTGCGCGCGCGCCCGCAGGCCTAGGTTCGATCCCCTCTGCCGCATGAAGGCCACCCCTTTTTGATGATTTTCGCCCGCGCGTCCAGGCCCACCGATCAGTGGCGTTGGTTGCCACGGGGGATCCACACCCGCACGCGTGGCTGCCAGCGTGGCGCCTGGCCCACGCGTCAGTAGCCCTGGGCGGCTGCTGCGCGGTGCAGATCCAAATTCTTGCGCAAAATTTCTCACACAGGCCCCTAGTCCCTGTTTTTCCTCCCACCTAGGTCCTCCAAAATTACAGAAGCACCACTAAAATTCTTTTGCCCATATCTTTCAAACCCCAACTCCAAACAATTAAAATTTTATATGTTTTCCAATCCAAATTTCCTGTACTTTTCAAATATGCAATTTGTTTTCTGTTTTGAACCTTCCAAATGGTTTCAAAAATTCAAATTAAAACACCCCTTTTGAATTTGATTAAATTCATAACTATTTCAAATTTAATTCAAATGGAACATATAAAACATGTTTTCCCTCCAAAATTCCATTCTCTTTCCAAATATAACATTTGTTTTCTGTTTTGGATAAATAAAATTAATGCAATTACTTAATGCTTTAATTAAATCCTTTAAATGGTGAAATTCATAACTTGCTCAATTAAATTCCAATTTCAACAAATAAAATATGTTTTCCACTCAAAATGAAACCACCTTTCTGAATATCAACTTTGTTTTGCAATTTGAACAATTAAAATTGATGTCATTTAAAAATGCCTTAATTAATTAATTAAAAGTCCTAATTAATAACTTTCACATGATTGCTCCAAATTGAAAACTCAAAACATGAAATCCATCCAAACCTAAATTCCACACTAGAATATCAACTTTGTTTTCTGTTTTGAACAATTTAAATTGCTGAAAACAACTGTTTCTTAATTAATGCATTTAAAATTGCCAAATTAATAACTTGCTCATCTAAAATCCAAATTCAACAAATGAAATATGTATTCCATCTAAAATTTTGTGTTCTTTCCAAATATAATTTTTGTTATCTGTTTTGAACAAATAAAATGGGTGACAACAACAAATGCTTGTGTAACTCATTTAAGAAGGCAAATTTCATGACTTAATAAATAAAATTTCCAAACTTGGTAAACACCTTTTCAAATTGCAGCTATTGTTGTTTTCTTATTGTTTTCCTCATCCATGCATCATTCTAATCAACTTTCACATGATGGATATTAGTAGATCATTTAATTCAACATTAATTCATGGGATTTTCCATATGCAACCCAAATTGCATATGGGCCCATTTAAATATGATTACCATATCAACTAGTTTATCTTTGATGCATCCTTAAACTTGTCATGCATCCATATCTGGATCATGCTGGATCTTTTGCCGTAGTAGTAATTGTTGCATCCGGTGTTTGTTCGAGGTTCGTTGCTTCTTCGCGGATAGGACGTTGAGATGATGTGAGCAACGACAAGTTCTTCGGATGTACCTCTACTTGGTGGATTCCAGGCAAGTATACTCACTTCCTGCCTATGGCTGCCTTTCATCAGTTGTTACCGATTCTTTCCGTTGTTCTTATTCTATCCTTTTGATTCGATGCTTGTGTCTCGATCCTATCATATGTTTACCTTGCAGCCATGATATAGCCTTCCTTCCACTTCCTATTACCTGTTGTTTGCTTACCTTGTTGGCCCCCGTGTCGTAGTTGCATGCTTAGTATTGTTTGCGCTCAAGTCTCGTTGTCTGTCTTATCACCTGTTTAGTTTGACAGTTGGGTTTCAATTCAATCAACAACATGTTAATGTTTTGGGTAATAATAATTTGATGTTAAGGCACCGGCAGGAGGCCCGGCGTGGTTTTGAGGCCTGCTAGTGTCGACCCTAATTAGGAAAAGTGTCTTGTCCATTGATCCATGATGAGCGCACTAACCGCATGTGGGAAGTGAGTATGGGCGCCCCCCGCAATTCTGATTCGATTCGCATCTCGTCCAAATCGCCTCATTTAGTTCGGGTTTTCCATTTGCCGCATGCATATGCAGGTGCGAACCCTTGGCGCCAGGGTGGAACTTTTGTAGTCGGCATTTAGGAAGACACGTTCTTAGAGTGCTATGAGGGTCCCCTTTTCTTCGTGGGGCTTGATTAGCCGTGCGCTCAACTGCACGGGGTTCTTTGGGCTTGATACGAAGAAGAGTTGGGTTGTGTTGAGTGGCTTGCTTGGTGGGTTTGCTCCCCGCCTGGCGGGTCATTGTTACGTGTACGGCCAAATTGGTGCATCCCTGCAGGGTTAAATCTTCTCGAGAAGCCGTGTTGTCCGCGGTTATGGATGACTTGGTGAAAGTGCTGGCTAACAAGTACTCAGACAACTTACATTTACCGATGATAACTTGACTAGTAATATAGATTACCTCCACCATAAAAATGAATGTCGCCCTAATCAACAGTGTGAGTTTCCATGGGTTGCTTCCTTAGTAGGGGGTAACATTGGATGGGTATTGTTTGGTGAGTAGTTGTAGTTGGTTCTGATACGCTATCTTATCCCTTTCTTTTAGCCGGATGTTGTAGCGAGTCTCTGTAGTTAGTTAGTGCAGCCCGCTGCCGCTTCTTTGCAATAATCCCTTCCTTTCCGTTGTACCCAAAGTATTTGTATCTTGTGATGATTGGTTACGCTGGTATCTTGTGAGTATGGGTTATCCACTTGCCAGTACTTAACCGTACTAACCCACGAATCCTTTTCGTGGCTGCATATTCCACATTGCAGTCAACAGGTTTGAAGTCTGACGACGTTAGCTTGGGAATCCCTCCGGCTTGGCCTGGGCAGGGATTGGACGCCATCGGTTATCTTCAGGACTCTTAGTCCAATTTGTATCTTGTCCGTAGCCGGACGCTATCTTGTTTCTTCCGCTGTCATTTTGGATCTTTGTATTGTATCAGTTGTATCCTTGACTCGTTTGAGTCATCTTGTATATATCTCTTCTGCTGTTGTGGATTATTCGTGAACTGTTGTAATGTTATCACAAGTGGCAACCTGGAATCGGTTATTATGTGGATTTTGGCGGGAATGCTGAAATCTGCATAGTGCCCGATCTCGGGGCGTCACAAATGGTATCAGAGCATGGTTTCCGATTCCCGATATTGTTTCGATACGAATGGTTATCGAAGCAACGGGTCCGCAAAGCCTGTAGGATAACCTCGCTAACGGTCGTTGTTTCTAGAGTGTCAAAAACTATTTCTGCTAAACTATTTTGGGAAACATCTCAATAGGATTCTTGTTTTCTCCTTATCTCTATTCTATTTCCCCTCCCACCTTATTTGTTTTGGAGTCTCTTCCCTTATCTATCTTTCAAGTTTTAGGATCTTACGTGGGTGGACGTTTTCTGAGCCTTTAACCTAATAGGTTCGATCATCGGAAGATTCCTGGTGGAAGAACATCGTCGTCACTCCGAGCAAGAATCTCTTGTTAGTGGTGTCGAGAAGCCCTTGTTAGTGGTGTCGAGGAGATCAACTGGAAGCATGAAGAATCGATAGTCGAACTTCTTTCCCCTACAGGGTTAGTGGTGGATTGCGAGGGCGCAATCCCTTGTTAGTGGTGTCGTCAGTAACACCTGGGGTGATCCCCCTAAGTTAGAAAGTGGGTTGTTTTTATTTTTGCTTTGCATCACATGCATCATATGCATTGCACCTTGTTTTCAAAACAACTCAAAAGTTCAACCCAATTTAAACTTTCAAAACAAGTCCAAAATTTCCAAATAAAAGTTGCAGACTAAACAACTCAAACTGTTTTTCAATAGTTTTGAAGTCTAATTTATTTAAATTGCTTGTTAATAAAAATTCCTTTTTATCAACACCCTAATGGCAAATTCAAATTCAAATCAATTCATCCATAATTGGCATGTTCCAAATGTGGGTTTAAAAATTAAAATCTTGCAAACAATTAAATTCAATAAGTTTTCATAATTGTTTGAGTTTATTGAATAAAATTGTTTAAAAATCAAATCCTTATGAAACACTATTGGAAATTCAAATAGTAAATTAAAAATCAAATTAATATTTCAAATTTTGAAACTAATGTTAACATTGCTTTGACTTTACTGTATTGTGATTCAATAAAACTTAATTCATAAAATGCAAAACCCCAAAACCCTCTCTCTTTTCTCTCTCTTTCTTTCTACACAAAAAATGAGTAAGCAAAAAAAAAAAGAGAGCAGCCAAGGGAGAGGCAGGCCAGCCCACCAGCCCATTTCCCCTCTTCCCCCAGCCCAAGGCCCAACCACCCCCCCCACCTGTCTCTTTCCTCCGTACGAACACACAGAGGGCGTGACCCCCTGCCCCCTCTCTTTTCTGAAGAAAAGCAGGGCAGCAACAGAGCACCACACACCCACCGATCCTCACCTGCCCCTGCTCCACCCCTCCTCTCCAGATTCCCCTTCCAAAACCCTAGCAGATCCCTCTCCTTCCTCCTGCGCCGCCGCCCTCCGATCTCCCTCCTTTCTGCTCGATTCTTTCTGCCTCTGAAGACCCCACACGAACAGCAGCAGCGGCCGCGAGTTCAGGGCCATGGCGCCGCCGATTAAACCCTCGTCGGGGCCCGGCAGAGGCGGGAATGGAAACTTGGCGCCTCCAGCTTCCTCCATGCTACCTCGACAAACCCGGAGAGGCGCCAGGGCCACGCCACCGTCGCCTCCTGCCCACCGGCGTCCACTGCCGTGGCAGCGGCTCCGGCCTCGAGCCATCCGCGCCGCCAAGTTCCTCCCGAGGTGAGCTTTCCCTCTGTCCCTCCTACTCCATCCTCCTTTGCTCTGTGGCCAGCCTTCGCGCGGCGCCGTCGTGGATCTCCGGCGACCGGTCCGCCCTCCTTCGCTGATCGGCGACAGCACGCTTAAGACAGAAACTGAAATTTCAGTTTCGTCAGGCACTGCTCGAGGCAACACCCCTTACTGCCCGCGTTCCGTATCCAATCAGCAACCGCAGCACAGCGTAGTGGTAGCGTTCCCTGCGCGCGCGCCCGCAGGCCTAGGTTCGATCCCCTCTGCCGCATGAAGGCCACCCCTTTTTGATGATTTTCGCCCGCGCGTCCAGGCCCACCGATCAGTGGCGTTGGTTGCCACGGGGGATCCACACCCGCACGCGTGGCTGCCAGCGTGGCGCCTGGCCCACGCGTCAGTAGCCCTGGGCGGCTGCTGCGCGGTGCAGATCCAAATTCTTGCGCAAAATTTCTCACACAGGCCCCTAGTCCCTGTTTTTCCTCCCACCTAGGTCCTCCAAAATTACAGAAGCACCACTAAAATTCTTTTGCCCATATCTTTCAAACCCCAACTCCAAACAATTAAAAATTTATATGTTTTCCAATCCAAATTTCCTGTACTTTTCAAATATGCAATTTGTTTTCTGTTTTGAACCTTCTAAATGGTTTCAAAAATTCAAATTCAAACACCCCTTTTGAATTTGATTAAATTCATAACTATTTCAAATTTAATTCAAATGGAACATATAAAACATGTTTTCCCTCCAAAATTCCATTCTCTTTCCAAATATAACATTTGTTTTCTGTTTTGGATAAATAAAATTAATGCAATTACTTAATGCTTTAATTAAATCCTTTAAATGGTGAAATTCATAACTTGCTCAATTAAATTCCAATTTCAACAAATAAAATATGTTTTCCACTCAAAATGAAACCACCTTTCTGAATATCAACTTTGTTTTGCAATTTGAACAATTAAAATTGATGTCATTTAAAAATGCCTTAATTAATTAATTAATTAAAAGTCCTAATTAATAACTTTCACATGATTGCTCCAAATTGAAAACTCAAAACATGAAATCCATCCAAACCTAAATTCCACACTTGAATATCAACTTTGTTTTCTGTTTTGAACAATTTAAATTGCTGAAAACAACTGTTTCTTAATTAATGCATTTAAAATTGCCAAATTAATAACTTGCTCATCTAAAATCCAAATTCAACAAATGAAATATGTATTCCATCTAAAATTTTGTGTTCTTTCGAAATATAATTTTTGTTATCTGTTTTGAACAAATAAAATGGGTGAAAACAACAAATGCTTGTGTAACTCATTTAAGAAGGCAAATTTCATGACTTAATAAATAAAGTTTCCAAACTTGGTAAACACCTTTTCAAATTGCAGCTATTGTTGTTTTCTTATTGTTTTCCTCATCCATGCATCATTCTAATCAACTTCCACATGATGGATATTAGTAGATCATTTAATTCAACATTAATTCATGGGATTTTCCATATGCAATCCAAATTGCATATGGGCCCATTTAAATATGATTACCATGTCAACTAGTTTATCTTTGATGCATCCTTAAACTTGTCATGCATCCATATCTTGATCATGCTGGATCTTTTGCCGTAGTAGTAATTGTTGCATCCGGTGTTTGTTCGAGGTTCGTTGCTTCTTCGTGGATAGGACGTTGAGATGATGTGAGCAACGACAAGTTCTTCGGATGTACCTCTACTTGGTGGATTCCAGGCAAGTATACTCACTTGCTGCCTATGGCTGCCTTTCATCACTTGTTACCGATTCTTTCCGTTGTTCTTATTCTATCCTTTTGATTCGATGCTTGTGTCTCGATCCTATCATATGTTTACCTTGCAGCCATGATTTAGCCTTCCTTCCACTTCCTATTACCTGTTGTTTGCTTACCTTGTTGGCCCCCGTGTCGTAGTTGCATGCTTAGTATTGTTTGCGCTCAAGTCTCGTTGTCTGTCTTATCACCTCTTTAGTTTGACAGTTGGGTTTCAATTCAATCAACAACATGTTAATGTTTTGGGTAATAATAATTTGATGTTAAGGCACCGGCAGGAGGCCCGGCGTGGTTTTGAGGCCTGCTAGTGTCGACCCTAATTAGGAAAAGGGTCTTGTCCATTGATCCATGATGAGCGCACTAACCGCATGTGGGAAGCGAGTATGGGCGCCCCCCGCAATTCTGATTCGATTCACATCTCGTCCAAATCGCCTCATTTAGTTCGGGTTTTCCATTTGCCGCATGCATATGCAGGTGCGAACCCTTGGCGCCAGGGTGGAACTTTTGTAGTCGGCATTTAGGGAGACACGTTCTTAGAGTGCTATGAGGGTCCCCTTTTCTTCGTGGGGCTTGATTAGCCGTGCGCTCAACTGCACGGGGTTCTTTGGGCTTGATGCGAAGAAGAGTTGGGTTGTGTTGAGTGGCCTGCTTGGTGGGTTTGCTCCCCGCCTGGCGGGTCATTCTTACATGTATGGCCAAATTGGTGCATCCCTGCAGGGTTAAATCTTCTCGAGAAGCCGTGTTGTCCACGGTTATGGATGACTTGGTGAAAGTGCTGGCTAACAAGTACTCAGACAACTTACATTTAACGATGATAACTTGACTAGTAATATAGATTACCTCCACCATAAAAATGAATGTCGCCCTAATCAACAGTGTGAGTTTCCATGGGTTGCTTCCTTAGTAGGGGGTAACATTGGATGGGTATTGTTTGGTGAGTAGTTGTAGTTGGTTCTGATACGCTATCTTATCCCTTTCTTTTAGCCGGATGTTGTAGCGAGTCTCTGTAGTTAGTTAGTGCAGCCCGCTGCCGCTTCTTTGCAATAATCCCTTCCTTTCCGTTGTACCCAAAGTATTTGTATCTTGTGATGATTGGTTACGCTGGTATCTTGTGAGTATGGGTTATCCACTTGCCAGTACTTAACCGTACTGACCCACGAATCCTTTTCGTGGCTGCATATTCCACATTGCAGTCAACAGGTTTGAAGTCAGACGACGTTAGCTTGGGAATCCCTCCGGCTTGGCCTGGGCAGGGATTGGACGCCATCGGTTATCTTCAGGACTCTTAGTCCAATTTGTATCTTGTCCGTAGCCGGACGCTATCTTGTTTCTTCCGCTGTCATTTTGGATCTTTGTATTGTATCAGTTGTATCCTTGACTCGTTTGAGTCATCTTGTATATATCTCTTCTGCTGTTGTGGATTATTCGTGAACTGTTGTAATGTTATCACAAGTGGCAACCTGCAATCGGTTATTATGTGGATTTTGGCGGGAATGCTGAAATCTGCATAGTGCCCGATCTCGGGGCGTCACAATGGGGAATCTTGTTAATAGGTTAGTCTATGAAATCATCCAGAAAACGAAGGAAAACGGAAGAAAACATGTGGAAAACAAAAGATATTGGGTAGAAAACAAGCATGGGGCATCAAGAATTATAGATACGTTTGCAAAGTATCAGGTCTTAGTCCAAATTATGTCTCTATTTTTCTATCTTACTAAATGTTGCAGGTATGAATGATAAAAACTCTCAATTTTTGTATATATTTGTTTAAAATACGAATCCACCCTGTTTTTGATTTGAACAAGTGGTTCTACGTCTCTCCATTCTAATGTATAAGAGCATCTCCAACCGACCGCCCCAAACCGGTCCTGTATGTCCAGACAGACAGCCTGGGTACGGATCATGCCAAAAAATACCACCCAACCGGTCTCCCCGAAACGGGCCAATCTATCCATGATGTCTGGTAAAGCCCAAATCCAGCCCATCTGTGGGATGGGTTTGGGCAGCCCGGACATGCCGGGACACGCCTCGACACAGCCCCACACTTAGGTATCCTAACCGGCACCGTCCACACCTCATGGACTCACCAGCGCCGTGCACGAACCCTATATACATTCCTCTCCCGTCGCTTCGGTTCATTCTACTCCAGCTCCTCTCCGATCCACAATGTCCAACTCACTAGTACAGAAATGCTCTTCTGTGGCACACGGATTTTGAATTCTGTGGCGCACCTAGGGGCCACATGGGTGCGCCACAGAATACACGCCACTAATTTTTTTTTCTGTGGAGCACCCTGGCCATGCGCCACAGAAATGTCAATTATGTGGCGCACCTCAGCCGCGCGCCACAGAAATTTGCAATCCTGTGGCGCACCCGCCACAGTTTTTTTTTAAATTTCAAAAAAAGGCGGCCATATCTAGATCTAGATCTAGATCTGGCCGCCGGAATTTCGTCGAAATTTTGAAATTTCGCCGAAGCTCGTCGGATGCCGTTGTGACCGTGCCTTGGTCGGTGGTGGGTGGAGGATGGGGGTCACCGGAGTTGGTGGAGGAGGAGAAGCTCGCCGGAGGTGGTGGTGGAGGAGGAGGAGGAGCTCGCCGGAGGTGGTGGTGGGGGAGGTCACTAGAGTTGGTGGAGGAGGAGAAGGTCGCCGGAGGTGGTGGTGGAGGAGGAGCTCGCCGGAGGTGGTGGTGGGGGAGGTCACCGGAGTTGGTGGAGGAGGACGAGCTCGCCAGAGGTGGTGGTGGAGGAGGAGGAGGAGGTGGAGGAGGAGGAGGAGGAGGAGGAGGAGAGGTGGTGGTGGAGGAGGAGGAGGAGAAGGAGAGGTGATGTGGAGTAGAGAAGTGGAGAGGTAGAGGGGAGATGAGAAGTGAAGGAGAAGTGGAGAAAGTGAAATGAGAGAAAGGAGAGAAGGAGAAAGAAGAGGGAGAAGGAGAGGTGTTGGTGGGCAGGATTCAAATTTCGAATCCTGCCCAACAATTCTATGCCGCACCAAGTAGGGGTGCGGCACAGATTTTTTTTTCGATTTTATTTTATTTTGTAGGAAAAAATCTTCAAACGGCCATAATTTTGTTTCCTTTTGCAATTTGGCGATTCTAAAAAAAGCTCACAGGCCGAAGGCGAGTGAGGTTGGCTTCCTTTTTCTCTCTAGTTTTTTTTTGATATCTTGACCATTTTTTTTCGACATCGTATGCAAAAGTTATGCCCATTTTACTTTTTTTTAACGAACTTTTGCTCAGAAATTCGAAATTCATATTTCAAAATTTGATAAATAAGTAGACCTTAAACTCTCCGTGCATCTATAAGGGATTTATTTTTTGATGCTTTTTAGACCTCCAACTCTCCCGTGCAAAAACTAGAAAGGAGTTCGGGGGGGGGGGGTTGTAGTTCGTGCGTGGACATAAATTTTGGGGATGGGAATTCTTTGGCGCACAGGAAAGTGGTGCGCCACAGAAATTTCATATTTCTTTGGCGCACTAACCACCATGCGCCACAGAATATGAGTGGGGCAATGGTTTGTGTGGGGCCCAGCATATTTCTGTGGCGCACCTCTGTCCCGTGCGCCACATAATTCCTCTTTTTCGTGGCGCATTCTCCCCGTGCGCCACAAAAATAAATTTCTGTGGCGCATAATTACATGGTGCGCCACAGAAAGCCATCCACAGAAAGGCACTTCTCTACTAGTGACTCTGACAACAACTTCAACTGGGACGACCACGAGGTGGAGAGCTCGCCGTCGCCGATGGAGAACTTGTGCTCTCGCGCTGTCGAAGACAACGGGGATCTAGACCTTTGCCTCGGCATCTTCTAGTAGTCAAGCTTCCCCGTGCGCGGGTCCAGTGGTCTATGTAACCCCTCATCCGCCTCGGAGGCGCTTAGATCCGCGTCGCAGGGACCCAACAACCTCGGGCGGGAGGTCCGCACCATTCTCCCCTTCCTCCCGCGGCGGCGGGCTCCGACCTCGCCGGTACAGGCTCCGCCAGGCTGGAGGCTGCTACCAAATGGAAGCTGGTTCATCTCCTCCGAGCCTTCCTAGATGGGCGCCGGAGACCATAGGGTGTGCATTTCGGCAGGCGAGATGAATGGGCCGCAGCGTCAAGGAGGCGGCCACCATCGCCGGGGCTGACTGCGCGCTCTCCCTAGATATCGTGAAGCAGTCGCTCACGTCTGTGAAGATGAACGACTGTCGCTGCCGCCGCTGTAAGAATAAAGCGACACTGGTGGCGGGCATTAAGCTCTCAAAGAAGAAGATGGAGAAGAAGGAGGAGCATGCCCACGCCGTCAGGTCCTATCCGGGTAGGTCAATGGCGACGGAAACTCCGATGATGATCCATATACGCCGTCTTTTCCGGGCACTTCAAACCTGACACCTCCAACGGCGATGGCAAGGGGATCCAATGTGAGCCTATGTCTATATCTATGCTTTTATCCGTCTTTTGTCTGCTGCCGTATGAACTGATGTCCGTCCCTTAGTCTATCTATTTTTATCATTGATTATATCTATGTCTAGTGTCCATCTATATTGTTGATGAATCGTGGGTGATTTAGGTTTTTATACATTTGGAGGTTCGGTTTAAGGAGTATGGCTGGAGGGGAAAATGGAGGTTGTCCGGACACGTCCGGATGTGTTGGCAACCAATTTGGGGCCCGGATATGGCTTCCCCAGTTGGAGATGCTCTAACCGATCATTATCTACTCTATTCTGAATTTGAAGAAAAATGGGGTACATTATACTATGTCTTCTTCAAAATATATAGTCTATTACTCCCTCCGTATCAAAATATAAGTTATTTTATCAATTTTTAGACAATACGTTTTAAGACATGTTTATTGTGTAGATTAATGTGCATCTTACATTAAAACATGCCTAACTACGTATTGTCTAGAAAACGCAAAAATGCTAAATCATCTTATATTTCGATATGGAGAGAGTAGTTACAATCGAAATCGAAATTTATAAAGTTTAACCAATTATACATACTCCCTCCGATCCGGTATAAGTGTCGCACACGCTCAACTAGTTACGTACAACTTAACAACTAAACTTCCGACACTTTTTCCGGTTTGGAGGTAGTAGAAAAAATGAATATTTATAAGCAGTATTGTTTGAAGCATCACAAAATATTCTTCCATCTTACATAGAGTTGGCATCGTTGCTTCTGTTTTTTCTTTACATATTCGGTTAAACTTTACAAAAGTACGGTAATACGGAGTGTATTTATTTTGATAAAACAATACTGTAGTAATATTTCACAGTTCACACTCGGCAGAGACTATCGTCGTGTACAACGAGACAGAAGCAGCAGCGCGATTACCGTCTCGTCTCCTCTCCCCCCAAACCCAAAACCCTCGCCGGCGGCCGGCCTCATCCACCGGCGACGCCGAGGCAGGGACCAGGATGCCTCCGACGGCGCCGGATCTAATGGAAGACCTCATCGAGGACATCCTCCTCCGCTTCCCGCCGGAAGACCCCGGGTGCCTCTTCCGCGCCGCCATCATCTGCAAGCGCTGGCGCGGCCTCCTCACCGGCCGCGCCTTCGCCCGCCGCTACTCCCAGTTCCACCGGGCGCCGCCCCTGCTGGGATTCTTCGAGAACCACCTCTTCGGCTGCGAGTTCACCGCTTTCTCGTCCCCCGCCTCCCCCGTGCCCCCGATCCACCCAGGCCACCGCCGTCTGAACGCGGTCGACTCCCGCCACGGCCTTGTCCTCCTGGTGGTCGATGACTCACAGGCACTTCTCGTGGACCGCCTCGCCGTGTGGGACCCCCTCTGCCGCCGCCAGTGGGAGTTCCCCTTTCCGGAGCTAGCCGGGCCGTTCGGGTTCGGGGACCGCATGTACAGCGCAGCGGTGCTCTGCGCCGCCGACGGCTGCGACCACCTGAACTGCCGTGCTGGCGATGGCCACTTTCTCGTGGCCTTCCTGTGGAGCGAGGGAGAGGGCGGTTTCCATGCCTCCCTTTACTCCTCGGAGTTCCGTGCGTGGAGCCCTGTGACCTCTGTTGAGCACCCTGTTGCTGAGAACCTCTACTCCAAGCCTAAAGTCCTTGTGGGAAATGTACTCTACTTCACCTGCCAGTGCGAGCCGACCGTGATGATTCTCCGGTATGACTTGGCCAGCGGGGAACTGTCGATTATGGACGGGCCAGCTGGGAGCCAGGCTAACCATAACCAGTATGTGCTCGTGGGGACGGGGGCAGACGAGACAATGGTGTGCTGGGATTCGCCAATGTGCAGGGGTCGAAGCTTTGCGTGTGGTCGATGGAGGCTAGTGCTAATGGAAGAACTGTGGCATGGGGGCAACAGAGAGTCGTCGAGCTCGAGAAGCTGCTCCCGCCACATGCCTTCTCAGCTGAGCTTTATCTAACCGGCTTTACTGAGGGAGTTGGGGTCATTGTCCTGACAAATGCTGGCACCTTCGCAATTGAGCTCAAGTCAGGCCGAGTCAAGGATGTACCTGGAAGAATTCTCCATTCCTTCCCATACAGCATCTTCTACACCCCAGGTACTAATAGCCTATTCGGAGTCTAAACCTGCACCAGCTTTTACATTCTGTGTATTTTCCATGTTTTAAATAGCGGGCTATCGCATATATATGGTTGCAATCCTCCAAAACAGCTATAGCGGGGCCAAAGTGGAGCTAAATGGAGATATAGCGGAAAGTTGTACATGTAATCATTTAGCGGAAACATGCTCAAAAAGCTATAGCGGGGCGATGGACGACTAACATTGGATTTTCCCTTTTTGTTGGATGTTCCCGAAGGGACGCTTCGATATGGTTGCTTTGTGGTGGTTTGCATATCATTTTGTAAGAAGATGTGCATGTGTATTTTGCTAGTGGGGTCGAAGTATGGGTGATGTATATGGACTGAAGAAGGAGCTTGTGTAATTGGACATATAGCAATCTAAGAAACATTATATATTTTCAGATCACGGTGTGGGAATGATGCCGCATTTACCCATGCCCTTCTCGGAAGTGGGCCCAGATATGATGTTACAGCAGCCTAATATGGACGCGAATGAAGAGTGGGAGGATGATGACGATGACAAGGAGGATGATGATTACGAGGAGAGTGAATGGAAGGAGGATGACGATGACGAGGAGTCAGGAGAGGATTTCGCGTATGACCTACAGCAGGCACATCTTATGTTTGACATGTGGTCTAAGGCCATTGTGGATGGGGACTTCGGCATGGCCGTAATGTGCGCCGTCAACACTCTTGAGTGCAGGTGAGAGATCCTTCCTTCGACTTGCCGCTCTTAATCTAAGCCTAACTCATATGTGCATACAAATGGATTGTTGGACGCAAACTAACAATCCGTTCAGTTCCCTCTTGAAATTATGTTGGTGTTTTAGTTGCTTTGCGCTATGACTTGTGTAGTTTGGGAGATTCTACAGATTACAGCAAGGTGGTTGGGTAGCAACAATTGGAACATGACCTTCTTCTACTATGATGTGTGTATGGTGATGAGTATCAGGTCAAAGTGCATCTACTTGAAAGATAGGTGTTGAGATTTGAGAAATGAGATATATTTTTAGTCGTAGTAGTTAATGAGGGTTCAGTTTATTTTTATGCTACTAGAAAAAAGTGCAGTTCATAATTTGTGCCTACATTGGTATTCATAGTTTTTACACACTCCAGGTAGTCCTTCCAAAAAAGGCAAATCAGAAGTTCCCATAGTTTGCACCTTCTTGATGAAATAGTTGTGGAGTTATGTTTTTATTGATCTCAGGTCAAACTATCTTTCATGGCCTTATTTCACCAACCTCAACAGTGAATCAGTGATGGACTAACAAATTTTACACCATTGTTGTCACCTAGGTTTTCATGTCATGGGAAACTTTCTCCGAAATGTGCTTACGCATACTATATATATGGATGTACTTTGCTATACAGACCTCAACCCGATATTGAACCATCTTTGGAGAGAGATGGTGTTGAAGATATGATATCATTGCCTGGTAACCACAGTGCTGTCATATGACACTGAAAGACATTTTTTCCTCTCTGTACATCTGTAGCTGATAACATCATACCGATTCTGATCTGCAGCCTTGTATTTCTTCATCTGTTTATATCTCCTGATAAGTATAATATATATATAATAAACTGGTATTCTGTAATGTACTCTAGATTGCAAATTAATGGTATTGCTTGGTCAGAGCTTTGAATGTGTCTTTTTTATTTCGTTAACTGGTATTATCTGGTACCATATTTTTTATTAGGCTATTAGCCTTCTAGGCTGATACATTTATTTTTCCGTTCTTACTTGAATGGGGACGACCAATTAAACATACATTGATTTCTAAACCATTGGCTTCATTCGATTCTCTGGTAACTAGCTGTGTACCAATTCTTGAACCGGCTACCTTTTACAAAATACAGATATATTCTTTTGTGCATTATTATGTGTTCAGAAGTTATGAAATAATATGAATTGTTGTACCCTTACATTTCCATTAGAATCTTTCAAATTACTTTCGAATGCACCAGCACATTGATCAATGACGAAACATCGACGGTCAGCTTATCCTAATTTGTGTCACGCTAATTATGCATTTTATGCATCTAACTGTTTTCTATCACTGAGATTTCCGTTTTTGTTTTCACGAATAGAAATACTGCAACAAATTTTGTTCATGTGCATTTCTTGTTGTCATGGTAAATATCAATAAAACGGATTCGAGCAGAACTAAAATGACAAAAGCTGATTCTAATTTTCTTCAGATTTTGATACGGCCTGGAAAATGTTGCATATTGCGAGGACAATACTTGAGAGGTGCCCTGGCAGCAGTATGGAGAAAGTTAATGTCTTTTCTGCTCTCGCTGATGTTAAAATCTTGTGAACTCTTGGTAGAGGATCCATGCGATTAGGTAGTCTCTGTTATCTTAGTTACTCCTGCATTTAATTGCTGAATGGCCTCATTAAGCATGACCCATTTTATTTGCAGAAGACAAATACTACTCATTAGGTGTCTGCTTCAAAGCTTTAGCCGTCTTGGAGCATTTGATTGAGCCTGACAATTTTTGGATTATCAAAATGTATCCTCCCTCTGGTGACAACACTATCAGTTGTCTGCCAAGTTAAAGTTATGAAAAGCATATTTGCATCCCATATTTTTTAGTGCTTGTGTCCTGATATATGATGGTTGTTCTTCCTTTGCTATTTCCTTAAATCCATCCTAGAAATGTCAGCATGTGTTTGATATTTGAGTTCGCATCCAATATTGGAGATGCGGTCGCATACTGTGCAAAGGCTATTTCATTATGTCACTCACGCATATCCAACCTGAAAAATGCATCTGCTTCTGCTGCTGAAGCAGGCCCAGAAAGATCCTCCCTTGATTATGAGATGGAGTTTCTTACTGGCTTGGCGTGCAAACTCGAGAAGAAGGTAAAGAAAGCTAGATTCTGTTCATTTTACCAACTAGTTTTCTTCATGAACCTTAACAATGACATCTTCAAGTTGCTCCAACTCAGCTTGAACACCTGAAGCAAGCAAAGCCAACCCCAACTACAAAGGCAAGTGGTGAGCGGAGTGTTGACGTTGCTATACCAAGAGCTGCATCCTCGACTCCTTTTAGTAACCTGTTGGAACTTCTTAGCGTGCTTGATCCGGTCTTGCACAAAACAAGGTGCATGCCTATTTGGTCAGAGCTGCAATGCCTAGGAATGGCATAAGCCGTTGACTCTTTCAGTGCTCTGACTTGAGGTAGCTTGATCTGGTGAGTAGGTAATCAAGTATGGGACCGTTCCTGGTGTTCAATATGGGAAATGTCTGTGCACTTCCAAAATGCAGTGACAGTTACCAGTGATTTCTGTTTGTTGTTACCCGTGTCTAGTGCCAGGATAAGGCTTTCTGTGCTGTCATCGTGATGAACAGTTTTATATATGGTAAGCTACTAGTGCAGACCCTTTTTGCAACTCATCAGTGTTTTGACCGTCTTGAAGTTTCAGTTTTGTATTTTCTTAGAAAATGTTCCAATTCATGGATGTAGTTGGTGGTATAACATCTGCATAATCAAAGTTCCTTGTAAAAATAAGTCCATTTGCGAGCTATACAAAAAGGAGAATGAATGGGTGCATGCTAGTTCTTCAGGTTTGTCTATTTCCGCATGGTGTAGCATTTTGTGGGTTGATTTTGCCGAGTACTGATTCAAGGAGGACCAAGGCCGTAGGAAGGCATCCGGCCTGTCATTGTTGCGCACGCTGCTTGGCAACGATCCATCGATTGTTACATACAGCATTAGCCATGGTCTTGAAGTTTTTACACCTAGTGCTAATAATTAGTGAATCCGCATAGCTGTGATGACCGCTTTAATTAGGATTAGCCTGCCACCCTTGCTATAAGTCCTCTCTGCCTGCCAGTTTTGCTATTGCATTGGAGATTAGGAGCGCCACTGAAAAGCAAAATATTTATGGGGCTCGCAGTCGGAGTGCAAGCTCGGATTGGACTTGGGACAGAAGATTGAGACATAGGGGTGCAGGATATAATATGCATGAGTGCTTTGTCTGCCTCCAGGAGGAATACACCCAAACCGCATCCTGATCCAGTTTGTGTACGCGCGGGAGGTTTGAGGTTCAGTGTCTTCTAACCACTTCAGCCAGCGACTATTTCTCCTGGGCATTCAGATTATCTTGTGGGGTGGTGGCTCAGCACTAGGACGCGCTACAGAAGCAAGGAGAGGAAATATTTTGACACTCTAGTCCGCTTGCAAGTCGCCGGAGCTGATGACTTGATGAGCTATTCAGGAGAATTGTGGAGGAGGTAAGGCTCTGGATATCGAACTGACGTTTTTTTTTACTGCTATATTCTGTGCAAGCCCGTGCGGGAATCATGCCAGATCAAGCCCCAAGGGGCGATCAACAAACTTTGCAATCGAATTATGGATGCAACCAAGAGAATCGAGCACAAACAGAGTGGATTTTTTTGGTGGCTTTTGTACTAATTGTAGCGTTGGTAGAAACAAAGCGTTGCTTTCTACAGAACGAGGCTTCCTGTGTTGCGCAGCACAAGTGCACATCATTTTCTTTGATTGAGTGCACATCATTATTGCACGCATAGAAAAAAATTGCTCCTGAGATCAAGGCTTAGATAGAAGAAACAGCAGAGGAATTGAGAGGTAGAAACACTACATTGACAGAACACTCCTGGAGGATTAGATAATTGGCAGCTCCACCTTCAGCATCAGGCCATGGATGATGATCGTATGGGAGAAGCACTTGGTTTGTCTATCTTCAGAACCTAGAGGACCTGCTGGCCCGGTACACCGGCGCCGGGGACGCGTCGCCGCTCTTGATCCCCCGTTCCAGTCATCCTGCACCTGGGTGGCAAACTGGAGGTTCCAGATCACGTCCTCGACCGATGGCCGATGCACCGCCTCCTCGGCTATGCACCTCAGGCAGATCTCCATGACAGTTCTAAGTGATTCCTCTGAACAGCTCTTGCTCACCGCTGGGTCTAGAAAGCCCCTCCTCCTGGGCCTGTCCTCCTCAGCCATAGCCCATAGCAGCTGCAGCAAAGTGAGGTTCAGCTGTTACTAGTGCCATCTAAGTTATATAGTAGCTGGCATGTCAGCTATGTGCACAACTAGATACATACCAGTTCTCTCATTATTTCCACCTCATTTATGGATGTGATTGGCTTTCCAGATACTAGCTGAAGCAGGATCACCCCAAAATCAAATATATCAGTCTTGTCGCCAAGCATTGTGCTGCAAAGTAAACATTGCAGACAGTCCGGATTAGAACTGCTAGTAAATGATAGTAGCATTAAAATGCTGAACCTTGTGGGTACCTATCAGCTTGTTGCTTTCTTCCAGACCCTCCCAGCTGCTTGGATTGGCAAACAACATACATTAATTGTTGGTAAAAAAAGCCATAAATAAATACTCCCTCCGTTCAACAATAGATGAGTTCCTTTTATCCAAGTATGGGTGTATTTAGACACATTTTAGTGTCTACATACATCCACATTCGGACAAAAGGAAGTCATCTATTTTTTAGCGGAGGGAGTACTTTACTAAGAGTAGCTGGGAATCATAAGTTGGTTTTTCACATAGATCTACCTCAGGTTTTACAGCCTCTTCTAGGATTGGAATGTTGTAGCTGCCGATTTTGGCGTCATGATTCTGGTTTAGTAGAATGTTGTTGAGATCCCTGCATGCAAGAATTGGTTACCCTTTGCGACACCTGTGGCGGCCGATATTCGCTGCCCCCAGGTAAGCTTCCGTCCTTCAGTTCCTTCTGGTAGTTGAAATAAGCAGCATACCATTCAGTCATCGGAATACTGTCAGAGCAAGTGAAAAATGAAGTGGAAAAGAACTTACAACTTACGCGAAATCCTGCTCCTCAAGCTCCCGTTTTGCATGTACTGGAACACGATGTACAGTTGGGTTACGGTGGAATAGTCGAGATCATACTCAAAGCAGTGCCCTAGAGCGCTGACCAGGTGCCGGTGCCTGAGTCTAGATATTGTTTCGATGTGGCGGTTGAAGCTTTGGGAATTCTGCTTCCTCTTAACTTTCAGTCTCCTGATCGTCATTGGGGTGCCATTGCTTAGCTTTCCCAGATACACCTGAAAAAAAAGGTGATAGGCCATTCAAATTACATAATGAACTCATGGCCATGGGCACAAGTAGATCAGGCCACTGTAAGTTGCAGGCCTCAGTTGCCCCAGCTAGCGTTGAACAAACTGTAAAATGATAACTGAAGAAGAACGAAGATGTCGTACCTCGCCATAAGAATCTTGCCCGAGCAGGCAAGAGTTTGCGAAGTTGTTCGTCGCTGCCTCGAGCTCGACCAAAAAAAATGATCTATATGGTGGGATCCCCAAAGCCTCTAGCTTCACTGTCTGTGATTAAGATGTAACCTTTTGTTGTGGTTCCAATTGCCAAACGAAAAGGATATGTTAGTGAACTTTTATTTCAAGAAAAGAAGTTCAGGTGATGAAACTCAGAGATGAATCGTATGTGCATCGGCGAACAACTTGGAAGGGTAGGCTGTAGAAGAGGATTGAACTTCCACCGGTGTCTCCGAAGGCCTCGTCTTCCCCCCACCTTCCATGGTCATCTTCCTGAGCGCGAAGAAAGCCATGGCGCCAATGAGCGAAACGGCGACAAGAACCGCCATTACAATGCCGGCGACGAGTCCGCCTAGCTGCAGGCTAGTTTTCCTCCTCTCCTTGTGAGGCCTCACGGCCAATGCCGGGTTCTGACAGCACGGGGAGGGGTTCTGTGAACCGTCCCTCTTGTCAAAACAATTCTCCAACGAGAGCACCACCGCCTCCTGCTTCCCGTGATGTCTCAAGCAGGCCGACACGCTCCCCATTAGGAGGTTCGACGACAAGTCGACGAGCTGGAGGTTGTTGCCGCAGGGCGCCTTGGCAGACAGTGTGACGGTGAACCTGTTGCCGGCGATGCTCAGGTACCGGAGGGATGGCAGGGACAGCAGCGCCGGCGGGAACGGCCCGACGAACCGGTTGCGCGACACGTCCAGCCGCTCCAGCCGGTAGAAGGTTCTCAGCTCGTTGACAGGGATGATGACACTGTAATTGTTCTGGCTGAGCAGCACCGACGTCACCTTCCTACCTAGCAGCGGGAATGCCGGGCCGAGAGAGTTGCCACCGACGTCAATATCCTGGAGATTCGCCAGGCCCCGCATGTCTGGGAGGTTGCCGGAGAGGTTGTTGGAGGCGAGTACTAGCGACCTCAGCGACGGCAGCGCAGTCCCGATCCAGCCCGGGACCTCGCCGCCGATCATATTGTGATCTAGGATCAAGGTGTGCAGGCTCCGGAGCCGCGAGAGGCCTGTGGGCATGGGGCCGTATAGGTAGTTACTGCTCATGTTGACCATCTGCAGCGCCGCCAGCCGCTCCAGCTTCCCCGGCAAGGCGCCCCATAGTGGACTCACTACTTGGATGATCATCCAAACCTTTTATGTAGGTCTGAATTTTTCTTCAAGAAACCTTCTGGATCCAGCTGCTGGAGAAACCTTTATGTCCATTACTCCGTGTGCTGCAACAAATATTCTTGATGATATGATGGTGAATTATTCTGAATGGCACACTAAGAGAGGTCCACCAGGTAAGAAGATAAATTTTGTTGAAGAAACCTTTTCCTTGAGTGATAGGCTTTTGCTATTATGTCTAAGCTTGTGAATGGTAAAATCATGTTGATCCAAATAATGTTCCTTTACCCTCTTTGGTTACTCAAGAAGAGCATGTTGATGTGAACTTCATGAAAAACAATAATTTCAGCAACAATGTTTATAGAAATAATTTAGGTAGCAACAACTATAGGGCATATCCTTCTAATAATGGTAATGGTTATGTAAACTCCTATGGTAATTCCTACAGCAACAAAAATAACTGAACCCTCTAATTTTGAAAATATGCTTAAGAATTTTATTAGTACACAAACTTCTTTTAATAAATTTGTTGAGAAAAAGTTTGGCAAAATTGATGATCTTGCTTCTAAAGTTGATAGCCTTGCTCTTGATGTTGATCTTATAAAAATAAAAGTTATGCTTCATGATGTTAAACAAGCAAAAATCTGAATGCCATTCAAGTTATAATTGATAACAATGTTAGATGAATTGCATGCTAGGTGGGAAACATAAGATGAAATTGCTAGAAACAATAATATCGCTAGAATTTGTACTATTATCACCACTAGTAAAACCGAAGTTTTTAATGCTAGTAAACCTCCTACTATCAATGGTAAAGTAATTGGTGTTGGTAATGTCTCCACTTCTTCTGTTATATATTTAAAATTGTCCAAAACCACTGAAACTGTTATTGATAAAAGTGCTGAATGTTTTCTAGATATGAGTGGCAATGGTCCCATTACCTTTGATAAAAATGATCTTGATTTTGATTGTTGCAATAATTCTGAAGTAATTATGTTCCTACAAAATCTTGCTAGAAGTCCTAATGCTAGTCCTATGAATATGACTTTCACAAAACATATTACAAGTGCTCTCATGCAAGTTAGAGAAGAAAAGTTAAAACGTGAAGCCTCTGTAGACTATACCTAGAAACCTAGAAGATGGTAGGGATCCCATCATTAAGATGAAGGTGAATGATTTTTATTGTAATGCTTTATGTGATCTTGGTGCTAGTATCTCTATTATTCCTAAGAAACTCTATGATATGCTTGATTTACCACCTTTGGAACACTGTTATTTGGATGTTCATCTTGCTGATAATTCTAAAAAGAAAAATTTGGGGAGAGTTGATGATGCTTTTTTATTATGGTTAACAATAACCCTGTCCCCGTTGATTTTGTTGTTATGAATATTGAATGCAATGCTTCTTGTCCTATTGTTTTGGGAAGACCTTTTCTTAGAACTATTGGAGCTCTTATTGATATGAACGAAGGGATTATTAAATATCAATTCCCACTCAAGAAAGGTATGGAACACTTTCCTAGAAAGAGAATGAAGTTGCCTTTTGATTCTATCATTAGAACAAGTTATGATTTGGATGCTTCTTCATTTGAAAACACTTGATTTTTTCTTTCTGTGCCTAGCTGAAAGGTGTTAAAGAAAATCACTTCTTGGGAGATAACCCATGTTTTTATTTTTGCAATGTTTTCTTCTGTTTTCTTTGAGTCAGGTTGTTGTTTACTTCTATAGAAACTCCTTTGTATCTTTACTTTTTCGTATTTTTGAGCCAAGTAAAGTCTATAATGAAAAGTTTGTGCTAGATTTGTGCCAAGTAAATTCGTAAAAATTCCAGGGAAATCAAAACAACCTAAAAAAATTTGTGCTTAATCCTTAGCTATTTCCGAAACTTTTCTTAGTTTTAAGTTTGTTTATTTGAGCAACGTAAGTGCCTCGAAATTTTTTGTCTCTACAGATTGTTCTGGTTTTGACAGATTCTGCCTTTTTACTTGGCATTCTATCTTTTACTATGTTGAGTGGATTTCTTTGCTCCATAAAACATCACTGGCTGTAGCTAATGTAATGCTTGTTTCCATGCAGAACATGTGAGTTTTTGATTGTGTAGTAAACCTCTAATGAGAATTACTTCAATTTTGGTGTGAAGGAAGTTTTCAGGGGTCAAGAGAAGAGGATGATATAATGTGATCAAGAAAAGTGAAAAGCCAAAGCTTGGGGATTCCCCCGTGGTTCATCCCTGAATATTCCAAAAAGACTCAAGCGTCTAAGCTTAGGGATGCCCAAGGCAACACCTTCTTCATCAGCAACTTATCAGGTCACTTCTAGTGAAACTATATTATTTTATTCGGTCACATCATATGCACTTTACTTGGAGCGTCTATTTGCTTTTTGTTTGTTTTATTTTATTTTTCTTGCTGCAATAAATTTAGTTGGAACCTATCATTCTTGCGTGGGAGAGCGACACGCTCCGCTTTTTGTATGAATACTCGTATTCCTCATTTATCATACTCGTATTCTTCGTTTTTCTTCTATCTACTGCAACTCCTCATCTTTTTAGCTCTTTTTTTCATGCATCTCTTATTCAGAACTGTTAGTTCTTGTAGAATAGTGTTTCTCTCTTGTTTCATGGATAGATCATTTGGGAGTTTTTTTTTTAAAATAAAGTGATGGTGTTGGAAAGCAATAAAATATTTCATGCTTATAACGATGCAAATAGAAGATTGCTTAGAATGTGGCTAGACTTTATCATGTCATGTTGGATATTATTTAAATCCTATGCTTAGTAGTTATTGATGTAGCATGACTTGTATCAAACATCTGAGAGTGCTTAATGTGCCATTGAAAGAATCATAAGTTGTGTTTATCATATCAAAGCATAATATTGTGGTATTCTCCTTCGAATGCTTTATTTGGTTGACTTGGAGCATGCATACACCATGTTATGACTATAAAACAGTCACCTCTAGCCTCTATGATCATTTAGGTTTTGACTTGGCATACCATTTATGCTTTGATTAATGATGTTTTTGTCGCTATGCATGATTATGGCCATTATTGCTCTCTAATTTTTTTTAGAATATTTATTGCTCTCTTATTTTGTCGCTCCCAGTGTTTTGCTAGCCTCCACCTGTACTGAGTATGAGCTCTACTCGTGCATCCAACTCCCAAAAACCAAAGTTTGCCAAATGTGTCCACCATACCTACCTATATGTGCTATTTAACCGCCACTCCAAAGTATATTTCTCATGTGATACCTTTAAATCCATCAAAATTATACATGTTTCGTGCCCCTGTTTTAGCTCATGAGGACGCGGGTAGACGATCTTTATCTCACTTGTTGATTGAACTTTACACACCTGGAATAGTGGCACATCTTCTTATCCAAACTGATAGAAGAGCTGGCAATGGGGTGCCCAGCCCCAAACTTGGTCACTATAAATTATCTTCATTCCTTTTGCCCATGATTTATCAGTCAAAACATAATTGTGTAAACAAAACATAACCAGGATGATCTACTGACCCCAGTAGAAAGAACGTCCTTCAATGAGAGTCGCTCTTGTAAAGTCTAGTTGGCTTGTGGCGTATTTTATTGTATGTTTGTCATTGATTGACATAAACATACACCTCTCTAAAAAAAATTGTTTTCAATACCTTTGTTTTAATAAAATAAAAAAGCTATAGAACATGAGTTAATCCCTTCTTCCCTCTGCGAAGGGACTTACTTTCACTTTTATGTTGAGTCTTCATCTTCTAAATTTATGCACAAGTAAGAGAGCATAGTTGAGTATAATGTGCATCAGTCCCAAAGATTTTTATTGATTGATTCATGATATGTTATTACCTCTTCTCAAATTATTTGTGTTTAGTCACCACTTGAACTTTGACGGTGTCCTAGCATATATGTTCCACCGTCACCGGAGGGCTCTACATCACCATGCATGCTTTCGGATTGATGCGTGAGTAGTTCATCCTTGGACTACGAGTCCATAGAAGTAGCTAGATGGTTGTCTTCTACTCTTTATGCGTCATGTTTAGATCTTGTGAGCTGCCTAACATGATCAAGATCATATTATTATAATGCCACATGTTGTGTTTGCTGGGATCCGATGAATATTGAATGCTATGTCAAGTTGATTATCAATCTATCATTTTTATGTTATTTAAGATCTTGCATGCTCTCCGTTACTAGAAGATGATCTGGCCAAGTTGATGCTTGTAACTCCAAGAGGGAGTATTTATGCTCGATGCCTCCCTTTTATCTGTGCTCGAGTGACAGAAACGTGACGGATGGAGAATGTGTTGTTTCCATTAGAGAGAAAACAACAATGCTTTTTCTAAGGATAAATTCTATTGTTTACATTACGCACTTTACTTAATTCAATAATCTGTTGCTTGCAACTTAATACCTGAAGTTTGCTTGGATTATGTTCTGAGGGTGGATTATTAGTCATAGATGCAGTTGGATTACAATCTATGAATTATGTCGTAATGTACGCATGAATCACATAGTAATCATCATGTCTAGCATATGCACTACGGTGCAGTCTTTATATTAGTCAATTGCCCAGTTGTAATTTTTTCACCCAACATGTTATCTATCTGTTTTGGAGAGACACCACTAGTGAACTGTGGACCCCGCTCCATTCTTTTACACTGATAATACAAACTACTGCAAGCACTGTTCTTTTTACTGTAATCATTGTTCTCTGTTCATTCACTGCAAACAAGCCCTACTTTCCACACTATACGTCCAATCCTTTGTTTTCGGAAAAACCAGTGAGATTGACAACCTCACAGTTTTGTTGGGGAAAAGTATCTTCGTTGTGTTGTGTGCAGATTCCACGTGCTGCTGAGACGGTAGTGCGTCCTGCCAACATCAGCTGCCTACAACCTTTAGAAGTGATTTCTTTCTCCTACGGGTCGATTCAACCTTGTTTTCTTTCTAAGGGAAAACTTGCTGTTGTGCTCTTCATACCTTCCTCTTGGGGTCTCCCAACGAGCGTACATTTACGCGCATCAGCAGGTTCCACATTTGATCAACATCGGTAATGGCACCATCGATGTAAGTAACTTTTTTCAAGACTACAAAGTCCTACTGGTTACACAAACGCTGGCTCCACAATAGGGGAAAATGTACACTAGACTACATCATACCTTCCGCTTGGGGTCTCCAAACGAGCGTGTGATCACGTCTGATGGGTACGTTGCATAGAAAACAAAAAATTTCCTACGCGAGATAAACCGAAAGGGCCAAGATCTAATCTAAGAGATGAAAGGTAACGCGGAAAAAGAGTCTTAGGAAAACATAACCTCGAAGACTCTAAGTGGTACGAGACAAAATCTCATTGTTGGCGTAGTCGTACTCACGTCGACCCCGAGAGCGAGAAGATGTGCACTGCAATCCGATGGTGCCTCCGTGATAGGTCACACGTTCAAATCGATGAAGACCTCCGTTCCCTCGATCCAGCGGGGCAGCGGAAGTAGAGGATCTCCCCGGAACTCCAGCAGCACAGCGGCGTGGTGGTGGTGGTGAAGAATCTCATGGCCAGGGCTTCGCCAAGCCGGAGACCATGGAATGGAGCAGCGGGTGGAGAGGAAGGGAGGTGGGACAAGTGTGTGAGGAAGAGGATCTCTCACCCTCCTTTTATAGGGAAGGGGGATGCATCCCAAAGGGGGTGCGGCCAGCCATTGGGTGCCTCCACCTCTTCCCTCTTCATGTGAGTGGACACTCCACTCACACCCACTCGTGCTCCCATAATTTCCCACTTAGAAAATCCAAAAGTTTTTCTTTAATAAATAAATAAAACATTTTTATTTCTTTATTTATATTTATTAATTATATTAACAAACATTTGCATATAGCACCTCGAATCATTTGTTAATTCTATTAACAACCATTCGACGAAAAACCCCTTGAACTATTTCAATTTTCCCCGAAACAATTTCGGTGTTGTCTAAACCATTCTTCGATATTCTATATCCTATCAAATGCGGCATCGAACCTTAAGTGTGTCACCCTACGGTTCGCGAATAACATAGACATGATCGAGACTCCTCTCCGATCAATAATCATAAGCGGGATCTGGAGATCCATGATGATTCCTATATATTCGACGATGAATCTCGTGATCGTGTGAACCATCAACGTCGTAACTAATTCCCTTTGTCTCACGGTATTTTACTTGTCCAAGATCCGATCATCGGTATCAACCATACCTTTTTAGATCCTTTTACCAACAAGTACTATTTTACTCGTTCCGTGATATGACATCCTTGTGACCTAGTCACGTGCTTGCAAGCGGTGTCGATGTGTGTCGCACCCGGACTTCTAAAGGATACTCGCCGTTCCGTTGAACAGTAGTAGATTGGATTACGGGGCTTACCGGCACCCGCGTCCTCTTACGAGTAGGCCAACACACGTATATGTGACAACCAACTCCTATCTGTTCAGCGTCGACGTAAACTATCCCATAGAAATCAGGATACTACCATTGACGTACTTCATACCATACACACATGGTACGTCAACGGCTTGTAACAGAATGATAACACAACATATCTCTAAGACACAAAAAATTGAAATAAGTTGCAAATAGCTCTCACTAGAGCAGAGATAGCAAATACAATCATCCAGAGGACACATGTCCCAACATAACATCATTACATCTCAGCGGAAGCATTCAAGGGTCTGAGTACAGACAAATCCAAATAGGCTTAAGAAGCCGGGAACTGAAAGAAAGACGGAGCCCATCCACGATGTCTCGGATCCTGCCCGGGTCCGCTACCTACTCGTCAGCAGCCTCGTCAAACTCCACGTAGTAGCCGTCACTGGGATCCTCGTAAGCGTAGTCTGCGGAAACCACAGCCCCAAAGGGGTCAGTACATAAACGTACTGGCAAGCAAGACTCACAGTTCACCAAAATGTAGCCCGTCAACACCAAGCACAGATGCCTTGGGTTCAACGGAAGAAAGGGGATATAAAAGATGCTGCCACTGGCTGCGCTAACCAACTACAGAGATTTCTACCACTCCCGGCTAACAGAAAGAAGATAAGATATCGTATCGTAACCAACTATAGCTAACCACCAAGCAAACCCATCCTGAATCTCGCCCCTTATCCAAAGAAGCAATCCGAGGATAACTCACACAGTTGGATTAATGAATAATGGATCAAGTTGTTGTGGAAATAAGTCTATTACTAGTCAAGTTATCAATAGTTAGGTGTAAGTTGTTCTGAGTACTTGTTAGCCAGTACTTTCACCAAGTCAACCATAACCGCGGAAAACACGGCTTCTCGAGAAGATTTATCCCTGCAGGGGTGCACCAATTTGGCCGTACACGTAAGAATAACCCGCCAGATGGGATGCCTCCCACCAAGCGGGGCACTCAACACAACTCAACTCTTCTTCGCATCAAGCCCAAAGCACCTTGGGCGCACGGCTAATCGAGCCCCGAAGAAAGGGGACCCTCAAAGCACTCTAAGAACGTGTCCCCCTATATGCCGACTACAAAAGTTCCACCCTGCGCTGGGCTCGCAAAAACATGCATGCGGCAAATGGAAAACACGAACTAAATGAGGCGATTTTGACGAGATGCGAATCAAATCAAATTGAGGGGGGCGCCCATACACGCTTCCCACATGCGGATAGTGCGCTCATCATGGATCAGTAGACAAGACCCTTTTCCTATTAGGGTCGACACTACCAGGCCTCAAAACCACACAGGGCCTCCTGCCGGTGCCTTATCAGCATATTATTATTAACAGGTTGATTGATTAACATCGAGCCCCCAGAACATAATAGAATATAGTAATCAGAAAGTAACGGGTAACAGACTCGAGCAAAACAACCTAAGCATGCTAGTAAGACACTGGCTCAAACAATGGGGTTGTAGGAGGGGAGGTGAGGCAATATCAGGGTTAAGGGATTCATGTGATAGGTTCGTAACAGAAACAACTATACATAGGGCTAGCAAAATAGAAAACGGAAAGTATCGGTAACCAATGTTGAAAGGAACACAGTGGTTCATGTGAGTGATAACTTGCCTGCAAACTCAGCAGTCTGGTACTGAGCTAGATCCTCAGAAGGGGTGTCGTAAGTATCGTCTGTCTCAACTTCGCCGTCTATCCGAGAAGAAGCAAACAGACAATGCAGAAAGATAATCAATCAATATCATGGCATAGTGCACAATCATGGGATGATGCATGTCAACTTAACTGATGCATCAAAATAAAATAGTTGACAGGGGAAACAATTTAAATGGACACATATGCAATTTTGAGTTGCATAGGATAAGCCCATGAACTTTGGTTGAAACAATTGTTTTCCAATTAACCAACAGGTGAAAGTGGATTAGTATGATGCATGGACGAGGAAAACAACAAAATAACAACAATAGAACCAATTGGAAATAAGGTTTACCAATTTAGAAATTTATTTATTAAATTAGGGAATTTTTGGTTCCTTAAAGGAATTACACAAATAGTTGTTGTTTTCACCAAATTAAATTGTGCAAAATAAATAACAAAATTCATATTTGAAAAGAATACAAAATTTTAGTTGGATTACATGTTTCAAATAGTGAAAAAGGAATTACAATGATTTAATTATGAATTAAACAAGATTAAACAAGTTTTAAATGAATTTAGAACAAGTTTGAATATTATTTAAATTTTATTTGTTCAAAACATAGATTCAAACTCACATTTGAAAAGTTTATACTTTTCTAGTTTGAAAACATATTTTGCATGTTCAAAAATAATTTAATTTGAGCAAGTTATGATTTTACCAAATTTAAATGATTTAAACAAGGTTTAAATTATTTAAGCAATTTTAATTATTCAAACCATGAAACAAAATTTATATTTGAATAGGTGGTTTTAAATAGCATGGAAAACATATTTTATTTACATTATTTGGATTAAGGATGAATTAGTTAGGGATTTAAGCAAATTACAAATGAATTGTTTGAATTCAAATTTGAAATGCATTTGGAAAATTCAAAACAGAAAACAAATGCTATAGATAGATAGACAATTTAATTTGGAGCAGTGCACATATTTTACTTTTATTATTTGAGTTTATAAAACAAAAGTTATTTGCATTTTATTTTTCAGGGACCAATCTGTGAAGTTTAGGACCTAAACAGAAAAAAGAAAACTTGGAAAAGGACCTGCACCGCGCAGTGACCTAGCCACGGTCACTGCCAGTGGGCCAAGGGGCAACGTGGCCCACGCAACTGCACGCGTGGCAACAGCAGAGGCTGACAGGGGGGCCACCCTGTCAGCGCTGCGCGAAAAAGATTGGGAATTTCTCCCGTGCGAGAGCCAGGGCTCGAACCTGGGGCTCGGGGGTGCGCGCGCTCGCACTGCACCACTGCGCTGCGAACGAATCTTGTCAGGTAAGGGGTACGCGGTAAGGTAAGCTTCAGATTCGCTAACTGAATCTTCCGCGCGCGCGCTGGACTGAACTTCGTCAGAGAAACGACGACGGCGGACGGTGGCGTGCCGTGGTTGCGCTGCTGCGGTGGTGCGTTGGTGTCAGACTCATGTGCGCGTGCTTGTGCAAGCAGAGCGAGGACAGAGAGGAGGGGAAGGGCACGGCGATGCTCACTGTCGTTGTCGTGGACGCAGAGGGTCGATGGAGCGCGGCCGGCGGCAACGTCGAGGATGGCGGCGGTGATCCCGTGCGTCAAAGAGCTCGATGAGGTGTTGTCGGGGTAGAGGAGAGCACGGCGGGTTGGTTCCAGCAGCTAGCTAGGGTGGTGGCGCGACGAGGTGATGGTGGGCGCCATGGTTTCAGAGAGAGAACTCCGGTGGGGTGGTTGCAGTGAGGTAATCCGGCGAGGGAGAGGGAATTGGCGGCGGCCTCGAGGTAGGTAGGGGGTAGGGTTAGCTAGGGCTGCAGCGCGGGGTCCTAGGGTGCTTATGTAGGGCTGCGGGAGCGAGGAAGGCCGTCGGCGTTGTTACCGCGGCGACGTGGCACCGGCGGATGTCCGCCGTACACGAAACAGAAGGAGGCGCGGGGGTGCGAACAGGTACCGGGCCACGCGGAGAGGTAAGTGGGCTGGGCCGCGTAGGTTAGCTGCCGCGCGCGCGCTGTTTTTCCTTTTTTCTATTTTTTTTCTGTTTTTTTTTTGCAGCAAATAGAAATAGGAAGAAAATGGGGTTTTTAAGTTAGTAAAAATTAGGGAAAAATTTGGGTGAGTTTGTTAGGTCAAAAGCAATCAATTGCCAAGCTTGGATTTCTAAAAAGTTTAAATTCTTTTGCTCTTTGCAAATTGATTCCATTTTTAATGAATTTGATAATTAAATGATTAATATTGAAAACAATGTTTTTAATAGGGTGAACCCTATTGATTAAAATAGAACAAATGATTAGGGTTAATTGCTGATTTTTATAAGTTGAAATTGGGTACTGTTTGAATGTTTTTTTATTTGAATTTGAAATACCATTTGGAATAAAACCCACCATTTTATTATTTGATCATTATGGAAATAATTGGAAACAAATGTTGTTTGAGTTGAACTTTTATTTGAAAAAGATTGTAACAGAGCAAGTATGAAATAAAGCATTTGAATTCTTGTTTGAATTTCCATTATGAAAACAGAATAAAAACAGATGCAAAACAAATGCAAACAAAGAATAAATATGATGACATGATGCAATACTTTAATTAAACAAGAAATCAAACATTCTAGGGGTATTTTCATACTTGGGATGTTACAAAACGCCCCCCCTTGAAGGAATCGCGCCCCGAGATTCCTTACTGAGAAGCGAAAAGGTCCGGATACTTCTTTCGAAGATCCTGTTCGGTCTCCCACGTTGCCTCTTTATCGGAATGATGCGACCACTGCACTTTCAAGAACTTGGTGCTCTTGTTGCGAGTCTTACGCTCGGTCTCATCGAGAATTCGAATAGGGTGCTCCTCATAAGAGAGATCATCTTGTAGTTCAATGGAATCATGATCAACTGCACGATCTGGATCTTTGAAACACTTCTTGAGCTGTGACACGTGGAACACATCGTGCACCTTGGATAGTTTTTCTGGAAGTTCAAGACGATAGGCATTTTCCGCACGCCTTGAGAGGATGTTGAAAGGACCAATGTATCTTGGTGCAAGCTTTCCTTTCACACCAAAACGATGAGTGCCTCTGAGGGGAGTTACACGGAGATATGCCTTGTCACCAGGTGCATAGATCATATCCCTGTGCTTGCTGTCATAGTAGCTCTTCTGACGAGACTGAGCAATCTTGAGATTGTCACGAATGATACGAACTTTCTCTTCGGCTTCCTTAACAATGTCAGGGCCTAAGAGTGAGCGTTCACCAGCTCCAGACCAATTGATTGGACTCCTGCATCTGCGTCCATAGAGTGCTTCAAATGGCGCCATGCCTAGGCTTGCCTGGAAGCTGTTGTTGTAGGAGAATTCAGCATATGGAAGGCAATCCTCCCATTTCATGCCAAATGAGAGACCGCATGCTCTGAGCATATCCTCGAGAATCTGATTGACTCTTTCGACTTGCCCCTGAGACTGAGGGTGATAAGCTGTGCTGAACAGAAGTTTGGTGCCCAATGCATCTTGGAAACTCTTCCAGAAATGAGAAGTGAATATGCTTCCACGGTCTGAGCTTATTTCCAATGGAACACCATGAAGGGGAACAATCTTTGTTGTGTAGAGCTCTGCTAACTGGCTAGCTGAGATTGTTTCTTTGACAGCAAAGAAGTGAGCTGCCTTAGTGAGACGATCAATAACAACGAAGATTGCATCGTTGCCCTTCTTGGACTTTGGAAAACCAGTGACAAAGTCCATTTCAATCATGTCCCACTTCCACTCAGGAATTTTTAGAGGTTGGAGTAGACATGTTGTTTTCTGATGGACTGCCTTAACACGTTGACAAACGTCACATTCAGAAACGTATTGAGCAATTTCACGTTTCATGCCAGGCCACCAATCCAGAGTCTTGAGATCCTGGTACATATTTGTACTTCCAGGGCGGATGGAGAGAGGAGTTTCATGAGCCTCCTTGAGAATGACATCTTTGAGACTTTGAATCTGAGGAACTGCAATGCGTCCTTCGAAGAACACAGTTCCCTTGTCATCAATTGAGAAGGACTTGAATTTATCATTGCCTTCTTTGATGTGCTCTACAATCTTCTTGATTTCAGCATCACGAAGTTGTTCAGAACGAATCTTGTCCTCGAGAGTTGGACTAGCTGTCAAGCTAGCAAGGTAACCTTGAGGAACAAGACCAAGGTTCAGCTTCTGGAATTCTTCATGAAGTGGAGGTTGGCTTTCCATGATCATGAGATTATTGCAATAGGACTTGCGACTGAGAGCATCGGACATAACATTAGCCTTGCCTGGAGTGTAAGAAATGGTGATATCAAAGTCTTTAATCTTTTCAATCCATCTCCTTTGCCTGAGGTTTACATCTGGTTGAGTGAAGATGTATTTCAGACTCTTATGATCGGAAAAGATTTCAGTGCGGTTACCCAACAAGTACTATCTCCATTTCTTGAGGGCAAACACAACTGCTGCAAGTTCTAGGTCATGAGTGGGATAGTTTTGCTCATGTGCATTCAACTGTAGTGAAGCATAAGCCACAACTTGACGTTCTTGCATAAGAACTACACCTAGACCTTGGAGAGATGCATCGCAGAATATCTGGAAGGGTTTGGTAGTATCTGGGCCAACCAGAACTGGTGTAGAAGTGAGTTTAGTCTTCAGGAGATTGAAACTCTCATCACATTGTGGAGACCAAACGAACTTCTTGTCCTTCTTTGTTAGGTCAGTGAGAGGTTTGGCAATCTTGGAGAAGTTTTGGACGAAACGACGGCAATAGCTAGCCAAACCAAGAAAACTTCTGACTTGCTTCACCGTCTTGGGTGGTTTCCAATCAACAATTGCCTTAACCTTTTCTGGATCAATGGCTATGCCTTTGGCAGAGATGATATGACCAAGGTAGGCAACTTCTGAAATCCAAAACTCACATTTGGAGAACTTGGCATATAGACGATGCTCGCGGAGTTTCATGAGAGTGAGACGAAGATGTTCTCCATGCTCTTCCTCAGATTTGGAGTATACCAGAATGTCATCAAGATATACCACAACGAACTTGTCCAGATATTCATGGAAGACAGAATTCATCAGTCGAGAGAAAGTCATCGGTGCATTGGTTAGACCAAAAGACATGACGGTGTATTCATATAGACCGTACCGAGTGGTGAAAGCTGTTTTTGGAATATCTTCCTTTCTGATCTTTATTTGATGGTAACCCATCCTCAAGTCCAACTTTGAGAATATTGAGGCTCCAGCAAGTTGATCAAAAAGATCATCGATACGAGGAATTGGATACTTGTTTTTGATGGTTTTCTCGTTGAGAGGACGATAGTCAACCACGAGTCTCTTTGTTTGATCCTTCTTGGCAACGAACAGAGTTGGGCAACCCCAAGCGGAGGAACTAGGCTGAATGTAACCTTTCTCCATGTACATATCGATTTGCTCCTTCAACAATTTTAGCTCAGGAGGAGCTATCTTGTATGGATGCTTAGAGATTGGAGCAGTACCTGGCTCAAGCTCGATCACGAACTCAATTGCTCTGTCCGGAGGCATTCCTGGCAATTCTTCTGGGAAGACGTCAGGGAATTCACAAACCACCGGAACATTTTCAATTGCAGGAAGAGGTTTTGCATCCAGGGTGCATAGCTGAATAGACCTTGATCCATATGGAGAATAGACTATCTGTCCAGAAGGGTGGGATAGAGTTATTGACTTTTGAGCACAGTCAATTTTAGCTTCGTTGGTCTTCAACCAATCCATGCCCAGAATGACATCAATGTCAGAATTTCCCAGCAACATGAGTGAAGCAAGGAATATGCGACCTCCAATTAGGATTTGATTGTCCATACTTATCTTGGAAGTCAACATTTGAGATCCCGGAGAGTGAACAGTGATTTGATTGCTTAGTGGAACCAGAACTAGGTTGTACGTTGTAGCAAAGATCTTTGACACAAAAGAATGCGATGCTCTGGTATCAAACAACACTTTAGCTGGAAAAGAGTTTACGGGTAATATACCGAGAACGACGTCAGCAGCTTCCTCAGCTCTGTCGGCCTTGATATGATTCACCCTCGCGGTTCTCCCGACATGCCTGTTGTTGGAGTTGAAGGCTTTAGCCGGGGGAGCACGCACCATTGCCTAGTTGGTGTTGGGGCGAGGAGGTGGAGGTAGCTGCCTCTGAGTGCACTTATCAGCGTAGTTTCCCGTCTCCTTGCATTTGAAGCAAGTGACGACACGAGGAGGACCTGGCCTTGGCTGCCCCATTGGAACCCTCTGACCATGCATCTGAGATGGGTTGGGTGGGCGGGGAGCAAAGCCTGGAGTAGCTTGGGCATATGGAGCCCGAGTGACAGCACCATTTGGCACCCAGATGCGGCGCTTCTGTGGAGGGGTGGTCATGTTGGAGGAGGAACCACCCTCACGCGAGTGCTTACGAGACTCCTCGAACGCCTTGCGCCCATTTTCTTCATTGAGCGCGGTGTTCACGAGCTCCTCGAAGTCTTTGCACTTGATGTTGGTGAGTGCGTACTTGAGTTCCGGGTTAAAACCTCGGTGGAACCTTGCCATCTTCTTAGCCTCAGTGGACACCTCATCACCAGCGTATCGAGCGAGACGATTGAACTCATTCTGATAGCCGATGACGTCCAGCTTGCCTTGCTTAAGAGAGCAAAACTCCTCACGCATCCTTTCCATGAGACCATCTGGGATGTGGTTCTTCAGGAAAGCTTCCTTGAAACAGCCCCAGGTGATTGGGTAGCCAGCTCTCATGGTCTGGTAGTTCTCCCAGCAAGTAGCTGCCTGACCCTTCAGCAGGTAGGTGGCATACTTGACCTTGTCTTCCTCGGCAACGTGAGCAATGTCCAGAGCCCTGGCCATCTCCCGGATCCAGTCATCAGCATCCAGAGGCTCACGTGTTGCCACGAAAGCTCTCGGACCCAGACTGAGGAACTCCTTGATGCTGACTCGTGGAGCATTCTGGTTGTTGTGCTGGTTAGTCTGGAACTGGGCCATCTGTGCCACGACCTGAGTCATCTGAGTCAACAGCTCCGTGATTGGCGGTGGCTCAGGCGGGTTGTTCCTTGTTGGCGGCATCTGAATAGACATGCATTTTAGCACAACAACAGAAAAGGATAGACTTGGTAACCGAAAAAGAGAGATTATTCCGACGCATGAATAGATAACCAACAGGTACATCATCACATGTTCAATTACATCAGAATATTCAACACACCAATACATGGTTCGAAAGCCAAAGGATAACTAAACATAGCTAAGAATGGATACATCGGTACTCCCATGCTCATCACGCAGGACGGCGGTGAGTAGTACGACGAGGGGTACGGTGAGGAGCACGCCCACGAAAGTAGGTAGAACGACGATCCACATAGATCTGACGTGGCCTGAGAGCGACTCTAGGGGTGGTGAAGTACATAGCGTCGACTCCCTGTGCTCCAAAGCGTGGAATCCCGGTGTAACCAGCACCGAGGTTGAGGAGTGGACCTCTGATCGGCTCGTAACCTCCAGCATCTGGCAGACGACGACCAACTGGCTGATCGAAACGTGCAAAGCGCTCATCTCCAACAAAGTCTGTGGTGTAAGTCGCCAGACGAGTCAAAGCAAGGTAGAGCTGCTCTCTGACTGAGGCCAACTCCTGAGAAAGTGTGGTGGCAACTGCGTCACTGTGCCTCACAAACTGAGCGGTGGTGTGCAGCCTGGTGTTATCATGCTCGTAGACATCCAAGTTGTCGTAGAGAGTGAAGTGAGCTCCCTCCGAAGTGATGTAACCACGGGGGATGTGGCGATAGATAGAATCGTCAAATCCCCAGTAGTCAGCACGAAGGACGGTGAGACTCACATAAGCTGCCTGCTGCACGGCCATATCCACTGTGGAACCTACTGCCTCGTAGCGGTGGACAACGCTCATGCCATCATCTGACAGAATGTAGACGGTAGCCTGGTAGTAGGTCTGGTCAAACTCTCGCTGCTGCTCGTAGACCTGGTACTCTGGTGCCCAACGGAACCCCAGATAAGTGACCATGTCTCTCAGCATCTCCGGATAACCGGCGGTGCTCTCACAACGAGTCATCCGAACCACCTGCGGGTAGAACCTGAGATCCATCTGCAGATGATTGGGGAAGTTTTGATTAGACGCCGGTAGAGAACTGAAGTGGAAAGCAACAACAAGGTTTCAACGGACGATAAGGATGTTGAAAAGAACAGGATATTGAAGCAACATCGGGAAACACGAGACCAAAAATCCTGAGGTACTACGGAGAACCCAAAACACGTGAAACCCTAACTTGAAAGTTTAGATGAGAAGAGAAAACAACGTTGCACTTCCTTACCAGAAAAGGGGTGGGTGGGTGGGGAAAGAAGAAAAATGGCAGAATTCCTACTCTCACGTTTCATTTTTTCCTATATAGCTACAAAATAGTTTCTAGACTCAACTGCGACCAGTAAAAGGGATCCTACAGGCAGACAGGCTCTGATACCATTTGTCGCACCCGGACTTCTAAAGGATACTCGCTGTTCCGTTGAACAGTAGTAGATTGGATTACGGGGCTTACCGGCACCCGCGTCCTCTTACGAGTAGGCCAACACACGTATGTGTGACAACCAACCCCTATCTGTTCAGCGTCGACGTAAACTATCCCATAGAAATCAGGATACTACCATTGACGTACTTCATACCATACACACATGGTACGTCAACGGCTTGTAACAGAATGATAACACAACATATCTCTAAGACACAAAAGATTGAAATAAGTTGCAAATAGCTCTCACTAGAGCAGAGATAGCAAATACAATCATCCAGAGGACACATGTCCCAACATAACATCATTACATCTCAGCGGAAGCATTCAAGGGTCTGAGTACAGACAAATCCAAATAGGCTTAAGAAGCCGGGAACTGAAAGAAAGACGGAGCCCATCCACGATGTCTCGGATCCTGCCCGGGTCCGCTACCTACTCGTCAGCAGCCTCGTCAAACTCCACGTAGTAGCCGTCACTGGGATCCTCGTAAGCGTAGTCTGCGGAAACCACAGCCCCAAAGGGGTCAGTACATAAACGTACTGGCAAGCAAGACTCACAGTTCACCAAAATGTAGCCCGTCAACACCAAGCACAGATGCCTTGGGTTCAACGGAAGAAAGGGGATATAAAAGATGCTGCCACTGGCTGCGCTAACCAACTACAGAAATTTCTACCACTCCCGGCTAACAGAAAGAAGATAAGATATCGTATCGTAACCAACTATAGCTAACCACCAAGCAAACCCATCCTGGATCTCGCCCCTTATCCAAAGAAGCAATCCGAGGATAACTCACACAGTTGGATTAATGAATAATGGATCAAGTTGTTGTGGCAATAAGTCTATTACTAGTCAAGTTATCAATAGTTAGGTGTAAGTTGTTCTGAGTACTTGTTAGCTAGTACTTTCACCAAGTCACACAAAACCGCGGAAAACATGGCTTCTCGAGAAGATTTATCCCTGCAGGGGTGCACCAATTTGGCCGTACACGTAAGAATAACCCGCCAGATGGGATGCCTCCCACCAAGCGGGGCACTCAACACAACTCAACTCTTCTTCGCATCAAGCCCAAAGCACCTTGGGCGCACGGCTAATCGAGCCCCGAAGAAAGGGGACCCTCAAAGAACTCTAAGAACGTGTCCCCCTATATGCCGACTACAAAAGTTCCACCCTGCGATGGGCTCGCAAAAACATGCATGCGGCAAATGGAAAACACGAACTAAATGAGGCGATTTGGACGAGATGCGAATCGAATCAAATTGAGGGGGGCGCCCATACACGCTTCCCACATGAGGATAGTGCGCTCATCATGGATCAGTAGACAAGACCCTTTTCCTATTAGGGTCGACACTAGCAGGCCTCAAAACCACACAGGGCCTCCTGCCGGTGCCTTATCAGCATATTATTATTAACAGGTTGATTGATTAACATCGAGCCCCCAGAACATAATAGAATATAGTAATCAGAAAGTAACGGGTAACAGACTCGAGCAAAACAACCTAAGCATGCTAGTAAGACACTGGCTCAAACAATGGGGTTGTAGGAGGGGAGGTGAGGCAATATCAGGGTTAAGGGATTCATGTGATAGGTTCGTAACAGAAACAACTATACATAGGGCTAGCAAAATAGAAAACGGAAAGTATCGGTAACCAATGTTGAAAGGAACACAGTGGTTCATGTGAGTGATAACTTGCCTGCAAACTCAGCAGCCTGGTACTGATCTAGATCCTCAGAAGGGGTGTCGTAAGTATCGTCTGTCTCAACATCGTCGTCTATCCGAGAAGAAGCAAACAGACAATGCAGAAAGATAAACAATCAATATCATGGCATAGTGCACAATCATGGGATGATGCATTTCAACTTAACTGATGCATCAAAATAAAATAGTTGACAGGGGAAACAATTTAAATGGACACATATGCAATTTTGAGTTGCATAGGATAAGCCCATGAACTTTGGTTGAAACAATTGTTTTCCAATTAACCAACAGGTGAAAGTGGATTAGTATGATGCATGGACGAGGAAAACAACAAAATAACAACAATATAACCAATTGGAAATAAGGTTTACCAGTTTAGAAATTTATTTATTAAATTAGGGAATTTTTGATTCCTTAAAGGAATTACACAAATATTTGTTGTTTTCACCAATTTAAATTATGCAAAATAAATAACAAAATTCATATTTGAAAAGAATACAAAATTTTAGTTGGATTACATGTTTCAAATAGTGAAAAAGGAATTACAATGATTTAATTATGAATTAAACAAGATTAAACAAGTTTTAAATGAATTTAGAACAAGTTTGAATATTATTTAAATTTTATTTGTTCAAAACATAGATTCAAACTCACATTTGAAAAGTTTATACTTTTCTAGTTTGAAAACATATTTTGCATGTTCAAAAATAATTTAATTTGAGCAAGTTATGATTTTACCAAATTTAAATGATTTAAACAAGGTTTAAATTATTTAAGCAATTTTAATTATTCAAACCATGAAACAAAATTTATATTTGAATAGGTGGTTTGAAATAGCATGGAAAACATATTTTATTTACATTATTTGGATTAAGGATGAATTAGTTATGGATTTTAGCAAATTACAAATGAATTGTTTGAATTCAAATTTGAAATGCATTTGGAAAATTCAAAACAGAAAACAAATGCTATAGATAGATAGACAATTTAATTTGGAGCAGTGCACATATTTTACTTTTATTATTTGAGTTTATAAAACAAAAGTTCTTTGCATTTTATTTTTCAGGGACCAATCTGTGAAGTTTAGGACCTAAACAGAAAAACGAAAACTTGGAAAAGGACCTGCACCGCGCAGTGACCTAGCCACGGTCACTGCCAGTGGGCCAAGGGGCAACGTGGCCCACGCAACTGCACGCGTGGCAACAGCAGAGGCTGACACGGGGGGCCACCGTGTCAGCGTTGCGCGAAAAAGATTGGGAATTTCTCCCGTGCGAGAGCCAGGGCTCGAACCTGGGGCTCGGGGGTGCGCGCGCACGCACTGCACCACTGCGCTGCGAACGAATCTTGTCAGGTAAGGGGTACGCGGTAAGGTAAGCTTCAGATTCGCTAACTGAATCTTCCGCGCGCGCGCTGGACTGAACTTCGTCAGAGAAACGACGACGGCGGACGGTGGCGTGCCGTGGTTGCGCTGCTGCGGTGGTGCGTTGGTGTCGGACTCGTGTGCGCGTGCTTGCGCAAGTAGAGCGAGGACAGAGAGGAGGGGAAGGGCACGGCGATGCTCACTGTCGTTGTCGTGGATGCAGAGGGTCGATGGAGCAAGGCCGGCGGCGACGTCGAGGATGGCGGTGGTGATCCCGTGCGTCACAGAGCTCGATGAGGTGTTGTCGGGGTAGAGGAGAGCACGGCGGGTTGGTTCCAGCAGCTAGCTAGGGTGGTGGCGCGACGAGGTGATGGTGGGCGCCATGGTTTCAGAGAGAGAACTCCGGTGGGGTGGTTGCAGTGAGGTAATCCGGCGAGGGAGAGGGAATTGGCGGCAGCCTCGAGGTAGGTAGGGGGTAGGGTTAGCTAGGGCTGCAGCGCGGGGTCCTAGGGTGCTTATGTAGGGCTGCGGGAGCGAGGAAGGCCGTCGGCGTTGTTACCGCGGCGACGTGGCACCGGCGGATGTCCGCCGTACACGAAACAGGAGGCGCGGGGGTGCGAACCGGTACCGGGCCACGCGGAGAGGTAAGTGGGCTGGGCCGCGTAGGTTAGCTGCCGCGCGCGCGTTGTTTTTCCTTTTTTCTATTTTTGTTTTTCTGTTTTTTTTACAGCAAATAGAAATAGGAAGAAAATGGGGTTTTTAAGTTAGTAAAAATTAGGGAAAAATTTGGGTGAGTTTGTTAGGTCAAAAGCAATCAATTGCCAAGCTTGGATTTCTAAAAAGTTCAAATTCTTTTGCTGTTTGCAAATTGATTCCATTTTTAATGAATTTGATAATTAAATGATTAATATTGAAAACAATGTTTTTAATAGGGTGAACCCTATTGATTAAAATAGAAAAAATGATTAGGGTTAATTGCTGATTTTTATAAGTTGAAATTTTGTACTGTTTGAATGTTTTTGATTTGAATTTGAAATACCATTTGGAATTAATTGAGTGCATAAAACCCACCATTTTCTTATTTGATCATTATGGAAATAATTGGAAACAAATGTTGTTTGAGTTGAACTTTTATTTGAAAAAGATTGTAACAGAGCAAGTATGAAATAAAGCATTTGAATTCTTGTTTGAATTTCCATTATGAAAACAGAATAAAAACAGATGCAAAACAAATGCAAAAAAGAATAAGTATGATGACATGATGCAATACTTTAATTAAACAAGAAATCAAACATTCTAGTGGTATTTTCATACTTGGGATGTTACAATGTGATATCATCGAGAGGACCCAGAGTATATCTCTCTGTCATTTTGGATGGAAAAATCCCACTCTTGATCCATGAGACTCAACTAGCACTTTCTGAATACCTAACGCCACCTTTATAGTCACCCTGTTAAGGTGTAACGTTTGATGTCATCAAAGTACTCTTTCGGTATTAGCGATTGACATGATCTCCTGGTCTAAGGAATAAGGTTACTTCGAATGTAAGACATAACAATATAAACTAAATGAATTGATCGTATTGTTATACTAAGTTAGGGTTTAAGTTCATGACATCATTCTCCTAATGACATGACCCCGTTATTAACAACATCCAATGTTCATGATCAGGAAACCTTGATCATCGGTTAATCAACGAGCTAGTTAAAAGAGAGGCTTTACTATGAACGATTGTTTCTTTATTAATCACACATGTATCAACGTTTCCGGTTAATACAATTCTAGCATGAGAAATAAACATCTATCATAAACAAGGAATAACATAATAAACACTTTATTATTGCCTCTCGGGCATATTCCCTTCAGTCTCCCACTTGCACTAGGGGCAATAATCTATATTACATAGTGATGAATCTAACACCCATGGAGTTCTAGTGTTGATCATGTTTTGCCTTTGGGAGTGGTTTAGTCAACGGATCTGCCACATTTAGATATGTAAGTACTTTGCAAATCTTCACATCCCCATCTGCGACATGTTCACGGATGGAGTGAAAATGACGCTTGATATGCTTGGAATTCTTGTGAGACCTTGGCTCCTTAGCATTGGCTATGTCACCGTTGTTGTCACCATAGATAACCATTGGATCCAACGCACTCCGAACCACACCTAGTTCAGATATGAACTCCTTCATCCAAACTTCTTCCTGTGTTGCCTCCGAGGCAACAACATATTCCGCTTCTGTTGATGATCTCGCTACCACAGATTGCTTGGAACTCCTCCAGCTTACTGCTCCTCCATTCGTAATAAATACTTACCTGGATTGAGAGTTAGAGTCATATGGATCAGTGTCGAAGCTAGCATCGACGTAACATCTTGAGACGAGCTTTTCTTCACCGCCATATACGAGAAACATATCCTTAATTCTTCTCAAGTACTTAAAGATATTCTTGACCGCCGTCCAGTGTTCCAAACCTGGATCGGATTGGTACCTACTAGTCAAAATAATAGAATGTGCCACATCTGGTCTTGTACATAGCATAGCATACATGATAGAACCTATGGCTGAAGCATAGGGAATCTTATTCATTATCTCTCCATCTTCTGTTGTAGCTGGACATTGAGTCTTACTCAATGTCTTGCGTTGCCACATTGATAAGAATTCCTTCTTACTATCTTCCATTATGAACTTCTTTAGAATATTGTCAAGGTATGTACTTTGCAAAATACCAATTAAGCGTCTTGATATCGTTGTAGATTTTGATGCCTAATATATAAGATGCTTCACCAAGGTCTTTCATCGAAAAACTACTGTTCAAATAACCTTTTTCGCTTTTTAAAAGTTTTATATCAATTCCAGTCAACAATATGTCATCCACATATAGTACTAGAAATGCTACAGAGCTCCCACTCACTTTCTTGTAAATACAACCTTCTCCGTATGTTTGGACAAATCCAAACCCTTTGATAACCTTATCAAAATGAAGGTTCCAACTCCGGGATGCTTGCTTCAGTCCATAAATGGAACGTTGAATCTTGCACACCTTGTCAGCATCCTTAGGATCAACAAAACATTTGGGTTGCATCATATACAACTCTTCCTCAATATCACCATTAAGGAACGCCGTTTTGACATACATCTGCCAGATTTCATAATCGAAAAATGCAGCAACTCCTAACATAATCCTAACTGACTTCAGCATCGCTACTAGTGAGAAAGTCTCATCGTACTCAACTCGTTGAATTTGTCGGAAACCTTTTGCTACAAGTCGAGCTTTATAGACGGTCACGTTACCATCAGCGTCAGTTTTCTTTTTAAATATCCATTTGTTCTCAACGGCCTTGCGGTCATCGGGTAAGTCCTCCAAAGTCCAAACTTGGTTTTCGTACATGGATCCTATTTCGGATTTCATGGATTCACGCCATTTGTTAGAATCTGGGCTCATGATCGTTTCATCATACGTTGTAGGTTCAGCACCTCCATCTACCATGAAGTTTAAGACGGGATTCCCATACAGTTCAAGAGTTGTACGATCCCTACTTGACCTGCGAGGCATGGTAGTTTCCTCTTCTGGAGTTTCATGATCTTGATCATTAGCTCCCTCTTCAACTGACAGAGTTGGCATCCGAACAACTTCCGGCGCTGCGCTACTCGCCATTCCAAGAAGAGAAGGTTCAATAAACTCGTCGAGTTCTACCTTCCTACTATTCACACCTTTCAAGAGAAACTCCTTCTCCAAAAAGGATCCATTCTTGGCAACGAAAATCTTGCCTTCGAATCTGTGATAGAAGGTGTACACTATTGTTTCCTTAGGGTATCCTATGAAGACGCATTTTTCCGCTTTGGGTTTGAGTTTATCAGGTTGAAGCTTCTTCCCATAAACATCGCTTCCCCAAACTTTTAGAAATGACAGCTTAGGTTTGTTTCCAAACAATAATTCATACGGTGTCGTTTCAACGGATTTAGATGGTTCCGTATTTAAAGTGAATGAAGCGGTCTCTAGTGCATAACCCCAAAACGATAGTAGCAAATCTGTAAGACATCGTAGATCGAACCATATCTAATAAAGTACTATTATGACATTCAGAAACACCATTACGCTGTGGTGTTCCGGTAGGTGTGAGTTGTGAAACTATTCCACATTGTTTCATATGCATGCTAAACTCTTAACTTAAATATTCACCTCCACGATCAGATCATAGAAATTTAATCTTTCTGTTACGATGATTTTCAACTTCACACTGAAATTCTTTGAACTTTTCAAATGTCTCAGACTTGTGTTTCATTAAGTAAATATATCCATATCTACTCAAATCATCTGTGAAAGTGACAAACTAACGACATCCACCGCGCGCCGATACACTCATTGGTCCACACACATGAGTATGTATGATTTCCAGTAACTCTATCACCTGATCCATAGTTCCGGAAAACGGGGTTCTAGTCATCTTGCCCATAAGGCATGGTTCACATGTTTCAAATGATTCACAATCAAGTGATTCTAAGAGTCCATCAGAATGGAGCTTCTTCATGCGTTTAACACCAATATGACCTAAGCGGCAATGCCACATGTAAGTAGCAATGTCATCATTTAACTTAATTCTTTTGGCATTCACATTATGAATATGTCTATCAATACTATAAAGATTCAAAAGAAATAAAACATTCTTCTCAGGTGCGTGACCATAAAAGATATTATTCATATAAATCGAACAACCATTGTTCTTAGACTTAAAGGAATAACCACTCTACAATAAGCAAGATCCAGAAATGATATTCATGCTTAATGCAGGCACCAAATAATAATTATTCAGGTTTATAACTAATCCATATGGTAAACGAAGAGGTAGCGTCCCGACGGCGATCACATCAACTCTTGATCCATTGTCGACGCGCATAGTCACCTCATCCTTTGCTAGTGGTCGCTTATTCTGCAGCTCCTGTTTCGAGTTACATATGTGAGCAACCGAACCAGTATCAAATACCCAGGCGCTACTGCGAGTACTAGTAAGGTACACATCAATAACAAGTATATCATATATACCTTTGTTAACTTTGCTGGCCTTTCTATCTGCCAGATATTTGGGGCATTTATGCTCCCGGTGGCCAGCGCCTAAGCATTGAGAGAAGCTCAGGAAGAGACTTCTTCATGCCTTGCATATTATAGTTCATCACAAAGTTCTTGTAACTAGGTGGCAGAGATTCAAGAACACGATGTATCCCTAGCTCATTGGGGATCGACATTCCCAAAGCTATGAGTTTATCAGCGTACATAGCCATTCTGAGTATGTGCTCACTAATGGAGCTGTTCTCTTCCATCATGCAGCTGAAGAACTTTTATGAAGCATCATAAATCTCCATTGCAGCATGGGTATCGAAAATCAATTTCAATTCTCCCATTGTATCATAGGCAGTGCTGTTCTCGAAACGTTTTCGCAGCTCTGGCTCTAATCCATAAAGGATTCCGCAATGAACTATACTGTGGTGTTCTTGTTGAGTCAGATAAACATTTTTTATCTTCATCAAAAGCATCATCTGCGGGCTGGTCACCTAGCGGTGCATCAAACACATAGAGCTTCTTGCAAGCGGTGAGGAGAATCCTCAGGTTAAGTGCCTAGTTGGTAAAGTTGTTTCCATTGTTCGCTAGTTTTTCGTTCTCCATGAACATATTGAAATTGAAGGTAGGTGGTGCCATGATCTACAACATATTTGCAAAGACTATTTGGACTATGTTTATGATAAATTAAGTTCAAGTTAATTCTAAAATTATCCCATGAACTCCCACTCAAAAACAACATCCCTCTCAGTCGTCTTTAGTGATTACACGAACACAATTCACTACATCAAAACCAATCATCACGTGAGACGGTGTAGTTGCAAAGGCGAACATCAACATGTTCATCATATCATCCATATGACTCATGCTTTACCTTTCGGTTACGTGTTCCGAGGCCATGTATGTACATGCTAGCCTCTCCAAGTAGAATCGTAGTATTGCGTGTGTTTCAAGGCCATGTCTGTACATGCTAGGCTTGAAAACACCCGTTGTATGCGAACGTTGAGTCTATCACACCCGATCATCACGTGGTGTCTTGAAACGACGAACTTTCTTAACGGTGCATACTTAAGGAAGAACACATTATTATCTTGATATTAAGTGAGAGGGATCATCTTATAATGTTACCGTCGCGATCTAAGCAAAATAAGATGCATAAAAGGATTAACACCACATGCATGGATAATGTGATATGATATGGTCCTTCTTGCACTTGACCTCCATGTTGTGCGTCATGGTATGATCTCCATCATTCTACCGGCGTGGCCCCATGGTCCGTGGCATCTCCATCTTGATTGTCCATTACAACATATCACATGGATATGATATACAACACATATGCCATAAATAATAAGACAATCATATGGCTCCTGCCGGTATGTCAATAATTTCCAAAAGATATCATCTCATACATAAAATTTGTAACATTGACCATATCACATCACATGCCCTGCAAAAACAAGTTAGACGCCTCTAATTTGTTTTTGCATATTTTACGTGGTTTGGGCTTACGAGGATAGAACCGTTCATACCTACGTACAAGAACCACAACGTTGATAAAACATATTTTTAACAATTCTTCGTAGATTAGATCGTAACTATAGTAGGAGAAACGGACACCCCCTCAGCCACAAGTGAGACAGGTCTCGCGTACAAAGTACACGTAAAGTTTGTCTAGGGCAGCTTCATCCTACTATGCCACTAAGATCATAAAATACTTAAGGAGGCAAAAACATGATCATCAACGCCCACATACTCCTATGTGTTCTATCTGTACAAATCATCTACGCATAGATCCAGCTCTGATACCACTGAAGGGTACGTTGCATAGAAAAATATTTCCTACGCGAGATAAACCCGAAGGGCCAAGATCTAATCTAGGAGATGAAAGGTAACCGGGAGAAAGAGTCTTAGGAAAACATACCCTCGAAGACTCTAAGTGGTACGAGAAAAAATCTCTTTGTTGGCGTACTCGTACTCACGCCGATCCCGAGAGCGAGAAGATGTGCACCAAAATCCGGCGGTGCCTCCATGATCGGTCACACGTGCAGCTCGATGAAGACCTCCGTTCCCTCGATCCAGCAGGGCAGCGGAAGTAGAGGATACCCCGGAACTCCAGCAGCACGACGGCGTGCTGGTGGTGAAGAATCCCACGGTCAAGGCTTCCCCAATCCGGAAACCATTGAATGGAGCAGCGGGTGGAGAGGAGGGGAGGTGGAACAAGTGTGTGAGGAAGAGTCGCTCTCACCCTCCTTTTATAGGGGAGGGGGAGGCAGCCCAAAGGGGGGTTCGGCCAGCCATGGGTGCCCCCAACTCTTCCCTCTTCATATGAGTGGACACTCCACTCACACCCACTCATGCTCCCATAATTTCCCACTTAGAAAATCCAAAGGTTTTTCTTTAATAAATAAATAAAACATTTTTATTTCTTTATTTATATTTGTTAATTCTAATAACAAACATTTTCATATAGCACCTCAAATCATTTGGTAATTCTATTAATAACCATTCAACGAAAAGCCCCTTGAACTATTTTAATTTTCCCCGAAACAATTTCGGTGCTGTCCAAAACATTCTTCGATATTCCATATCTTCTCAAATGCGTCATCGAACCTTAAGTGTGTCACCCTACGGTTCGCGAATAACATATACATGATCGAGACTCCTCTCCGATCAATAATCAACAGCGGGATCTGGAGATCCGTGATGACTCCTATATATTCAACGATGAATCTTGTGATCGTGTGAACCATCAACGTCGTAACTAATTCCCTTTGTCTCGCGATATTTTACTTGTCCAAGATCCGATCATCGGTACCAACCATACCTTGTTCGATATCGTTACCGACAAGTACTCTTTTACTCGTTTTGTGATATGACATCCTTGTGACCTAGTCACGCGCTTGCAAGCGGTGTCGATGTGATATCACCGAGAGGGCCGAGAGTATATCTCTCCGTCATTTTGGATGGACAAATCCCAGTCTTGATCCATGAGCCTCAACTAACTCTTTCCGAATACCTAGCACCACCTTTATAGTCACCCTGTTACGGTGTGATGTTTGATGTCCTCAAAGTACTCTTTCGTTATTAGTGATTGACATGATCTCATGGTCTAAGGAATAAGGTTACTTCGAATGTAAGACATAACAATATAAACTAAATGACTTGATCGTATTGTTATACTTATTTAGGATTTAAGTTCGTCACATCATTCTCCTAATGACATGACCCCGTTATTAACAACATCCAATGTTCATGATCAGGAAACCTTGATCATCGGTTAATCAACGAGCTAGGAGAGGCTTTACTAGGAATGATTGTTTGTTTATTAATCACACATGTATCAACGTTTCCGGTTAATACAATTCTAGCATGAGAAATAAACATCTATCATAAACAAGGAAACACATAATAAACACTTTATTATTGCCTCTCGGGCATATTCCCTTCAACGTCAGCATCAAGTAATTTTTCTGGCGCCGTTGCTAGGGATTTCTAGCTTGATGCACGGGGAATCTCACACTTCCACTCTCTTTATTTTATTTTGTTTTTTCTTAGTTTACTTTTTCTTAGTGTTTTCTCTTTATCACCCCCCCCCAAAAAATAGTCCTCTAGTTTCTAGTCTTTTATCCCAGTTATTAGTTTATTTTGTTAGAATGTCGCTCTACTCCTTTTGTTATGTCTCCCGAGGCTGAGGTCCTCACCTTCAAACAAATAGGTGGGGAAATTTTAAAAGATGCTTGGTATAGAATTAATGATGCGCAAACTAGATCAACTAAAAAGCACACTACCAAGGTCCTTCTGAGGAACTTTTCTGTGGGTACCACTCTGTGGTATAGGTTTATTATTGAAACATTAACATGAGGAAATTTTCTAGGGCCCCTACTCTAGAGGCTTATAAGAATATTAGAAATTTAGTAGGAAACCTCCTTGTGAAGAGAACAACTCTGATATTTCAATAGAACAATTATTTGAAAAGTTGGGTACTATAGAGAAGAATAGGATAAAAAGGAGAGAGATGATAAGATAGCCAATCAAGTAGATAAAATTTATTGTGTTATGCAAAATGTTGCTAAAAGATTAGAATTTCTGACGAGGTTATTGAAGAATTGTTTTATGATCTTGATGACAAGAAACTTAACAATACTTGATTCCTTCTTCATGTCTAGCTAAAAGACGTTAAAGAAAAGCACTTATGGGAGGCAACCCACTTTGTTTCCTTGCCTTCTTTCTTTGCTTTCTTATGTTTCCTTTGTTATTTTTGTATCTTGGAAGTTCCTACCTCTGTAACAACAACTCCTTATCCTTTTTATTTCATTATTGTGCCAAGAGTAGCCTCTAATAGAAAGTTAGTATGATTTAGGGAAACTGCTTTTGTCTGTCCAGATTTTTGTGCTTCACCGAAAACCCCGATTATCTCAACAAGAACCCAGGGAATTTTGGATATTTTCCGGGAACCTGCCCTAAGTTATTATCTAAATTTCATTAGTTTCCCACTTTTTTATTTGAGAAACAGAAGATTTTCGAAAAAAATCCATCTTTACTGACTATTTTGTTTTGACAGATTTCTGCCAATATTTGCAATTGCCTCTTAATTGTTTTGTATTTATTTTGGTGTTCTTTTGAGGGAGAGAGATTTAAAAGAAGTTGTGACAATACCTAATGTTTTATATGCAGTGTTAGACTTGTGTTGAAACTGAACCAAGTGGATTTATTATTTTGATTACACTAACGTTGCTAATGAAGATTGTGAGAAGTTTTGGGTGGAGGAAGTTTTCAAGTGTAGGGAGAAAAATATTATGTGATGAGATGAAGGATGGACAAAATCTCAAGCTTGGGTATGCCCATGTAACCCCAAGACATATCCAAGAAGTACAAGCGTTAAATCTTGGTTATGCCCAAGGCATCCCCTTCTTCATCAACAAAAACATCAAGTTTATCTCAAAACACTATATTTTTATTGCTTCACATGATATGTGTTATTCTTGGAGCATCATGTTATTTTTCTTCCAGTTTGTTTTGTTTTATTTTCTGTAATTTATGGTTGTATCCTATCATATTTTAGATTGGAGAGAAACACGCTCCGTTTTCATTGCCTAAAACGCTCTAGTTTTCACTCTTATTGGTTTGTGAGTGTTCAGTTTTGCTACTATTGCATTTAACTCTTGTTTTCATTCAATTTTTCCAGAGCTTGTTGGTTTGCTTCATTCATATATTATTATATACCTGGTATTTAATTAATATTTGCTTTGAGAGTTGTTTCAAATAACTTAATCTATGTTGGAAAAGAGCAAAACAATTCATGCTTAAAGTGGTGCAAATGGAAGCTTGTCTTGAATGTGGCTTAGACTTTGGCATTTTATGTTAGATATTATTTTAATTTCGTGCTTAATTATTTATGATGTATCATGACTAGTCTCAAATATCTGAGAGTGCTTAATGTGCAATTGAAATTTAATCATGTGTTGTTTCCTCATATTGAAGCGTGGTATTGGGGTATTCTCCTTTAAATGCTTTACTTGGATTGACTTGGCGCATGCTGACACCATGTTATGACTATAAACAAAGTCACCTCTATACTTTATGATCATTTAGTTTTTGACTTGCAATATTACTTCATGCTTTATTAATGATGTTTTGTCGCTATGCATGATTATTGATGTTATTGCTCTCGTGGTTGGTCGCTCCCAGTATTTTGCTAGCATTCAACTATACTTAGAATGAGCTCTACACGTGCATCCAACTCCCCAAAACCAATGTTTGCTAAATGTCTCCACCATACCTACCTACATGTGGTATTTTATCGTCACTCCAAGTAAATTTCTCATGTGCTACCTTAAAACCTTGAAAATTATTAAACTTGTTTTGTGTTCCTGTTTTAGCTCATGAGGAAGTAGTTTAAAGTTTATCATGGTTTATGTCAAGAAAGGTTCTTCTCCCTTATTTCACCCAATGAGTATGGAATATATGCTCATCTTAATTTGCAGAGATCTAGTACCAAATAATATGAAATCAAATAATATAAAAAAGAGGTTTAGACTTATCATAAAAAGGCGGTTTACAGCTGTGAGGATAAATAAAGCAATAACAAGTAAATAACAATGAAAGTGAATAGTTGCTCGAATTGGCCAAACCCTTCTTAGCACAAAGGACAAGCCGGTGGTGTTTCTTAAAATGGCTGAAACGTTCCTAAGGGCACACAGGAGGTTTCGTCAAGTTATTTTCATCACACGTCGTTGATTAATCTTTGTCGTTTTGGTAAGTGTTATATGGGTAGGCCTATGCTAGTTCACCGTCATATCCAAGACTAATGCACACTTACGATTACACTACTTGCAAGCATCCGCGAATACAAGAAAGTAATTAAGATATAAATCTAACCATAGAAATAAACCTGTGGTATCTACTACTCCCTTATCTCAAGCATTGCAAAATGGGGTTTAGGTTTCTGTCACTCCGGCAACCCTCCATAATAAATCCAACACACAATGATTCCTCTAGGACCATAAAGTTGAAATGTTATGTAGTGCACGTTCACATAACACCACTAAGAAATAACAACATAACTTAAATATCAAACCAGTAAATATTACTCAACGAAACATGACTACTAATAACTAGACCTCTCCCATGTCCTCAACAAAACTACATGATCTACTCACAACACACCACATGGATCATAATGAGAGGTGATATATGGATGAATAACAATCTATTCATAAAGTGCAAACACCGATAATGCTCACAAGCATCAACTACGAAGGGGTAATTCACGCCCGTAGAGAGATCTAATGAAATACAACAATATATAACCTAATTGTTACAACAGGATGAAGGTGGATGGTGAGGATGATGGTGCAGATGATAATGTCGATGACAATAATGATCTTGATGATGCCCGGTGTGATGACGGTGATTGTGGTGACGATTCCCCCCTCCAGGAGAGAATTTCCCCGGTGGAATCTCCCCGCCAGGAAGGTGTTTATTCTCTTTGTCGTTTCCGTCGGAAAGAGGCCGCGGAGAAATTCTACAAAGTAGCTCCCCAATAATTTTAGGCCACGGGGGGTAAGTAGCCTGAAGGAGAGCTGCAGGGGGGCAGGGGCCCACCATGTGCGGAAAAGGGGGTGCCCGTGTATTGGGGGTCACTTGGTTGTCCCTAGCTCCCCTCTGGCAGCCCTTCGGGCTCCTCCGGTGATTTCCGACGAAACTTTCTTTTCCTAGTTTTCTCGTTTTTTCTAACGTCCAAAGATATCTCCTCTGGCGGATGCTTTTTCCAGCAGAATTCTGACTCTGATAAATAATTCTGTAAAACTGAAAAACACATAGAAAACAATGAAATAACATTAGTCTAGTGCTCCAATGTGGAAAGTATCAATAAATAAGGGAAAATTAACATATGAAATAATGATGCAGAATGGACATATCAACTCCCCCAACCTTAGACTCCGCTTGTCCCCAAGCAAAAACTAAACTCAGAAAACATGACCACATATTTTATGATGTGAGGCGTCGATAATAAAGAATACAAACATGAAACATCATCAATTAATTAATAAACACTAGCATTTGTACACATGAATCTTTCCCATAATGCTTCTCAAAGAGAAGTAATAATTCAATAATATAAAGGTATAGTGAGTGCAAATTCATTGAGCTATGGCAAACTGTGTTCTTGGTCAGAGAAAAAGTATCATATCAATCTTATCATTATGGAAGAATCTATGTGAGGGCTATCAAGAAAATAACACATTCTTTAATTATCAAAATTTATTTTCATGAATAGTTTAAAAGACTAGAATGGTGGATGAACCGGTGAGGTGACCGAGCACTGGTTCAATAGCGGCACAAAAAGCGCAAATGTGATAGACATTATGCTAATATTAGAAAAAAAATCATCGTCAAATTCTGTATAGAGTACTTATTTCTCAATTATATCTCACAAAGAACAACGTTTTGTTTTGTTTCTCTTTTTCGAATCTCGGCAATGCTTTTGATTGATAAAGTTGAAAAGAGTTGGGACAATTTATAAGGAAAACCGGTCAAAAACCATACAACACAACGCACCACGCCGGCCCCAAGGCCGCGCTCCGAACCGAGTTGATGACCATGTGGCCTTAGCAACCATAGCTGACACTAACACCTCATGTTTGGACCAGGTTACAGGTAGTTGGATCAAATCCTGGCAAGATCTTTTTTTTTTGCTAATTCGGTCTTTTTCCACCTAATAAAAACTGGATAGGGCTTTAATTCCGGGTTTTTCGGGTCGGACTGCGGTCCGGTCCGATATGGTCCCAAACACATACATTCCTCAGTATTACCTTAGTCTTTAAGCCGGGAGACCACATAGCCTTACCAGCCATTTGTCGTTTCTGCTGCCACTGCTTGTGGGCTGCTACTACCTCCCCACGTCTCTCCTCTGTTTCTCCTGCTTCGACTTTCTGTACATAGCTCCCCTTTCGGTAACTTCTCTGCAAAATCAAAATAAAACCTCCAATCCCCCACCAGTTCGAACCCAATCCCTATCCAATCCCGTTCCCATGGACGACAACACCGGTGGAGTCTCCCCATCGCTGCCCCCTTTCCCCACCATCGCTGGGGGCGTCCCGTCGTCATTGGACATGGCGACATCTCCGACCAGCTCGCTCTCCAAGATGACACCGACGAAATCTCGTCGCTGCTTGGCCCTTCCCCGCCGTCGCTGGGGGCGTCCCGTCGTCGCTAGACATAGTGGCCTCTCCAACCAGATCGCGCTCCAAGACAATGCGAGCGAAGTCTCGCCGCCGCCCGGCCATTCCCCGTCGTCGGTGGGGGCGTCCCGTCGTTGCCCGACATGGCGGCATGTCCGACCAGCTCACTATCCATGAACGGGATGTGAACGGCTCCCACCGCTTCGTGGTCCAGGGCTATTCTCGTAGGCCACACGGTCGTATTCCGTGATCACTCTGTTGAGCTCTACCAGGAGCTTCTGGTTCCCTGCCCTGAGCCGCACCGCCGGCAACGACAGCTCGTCCAGCCGCTCCTCACCCGCGATAGCCTCATGATTTGACGGCACCTGCTTTGTCTTCGTCTAGTCGTCTCGTCTTCAGTGAAATCGAATCTAAATACTTGCAGTGCGCTGCCCTTGGGGTTTGCATATCGTTTGCTTCCTTCTCCAGATCCAAAGACTGGAAAATAATATCCAGTCGTTTGAAAAACTTCGGCTGGTAAGTTTAATTTAGTTTTTTTTCATATTGTGTTTCTTGTTCCTGAACATAGCTGATATAAATGCATTGTAATTTCGGTTATATAAATAAGAAGATGAACGCTTGCTGTTTCTAAACTTAAAGCTCCGCTGCTCTAGTGATCAACTGGTTCCTTTTCATGATGAGGTTCTACATGAGTATGCCAAAGAAACTGCTAATTGAGTGATTATACTTTAGCTATGGGGAAGTTTATAAGCGTTAAATGGTTTCACTTCACTAGAAGCATTGCAGACCAATTCATGTCTAATTACACTGTTCAAACTATGATTATATAAAATGACATCATGTGATTCCCTTCCATGAACCAAAGTACTCATTATCTCTGCATCACCATTTCTAATAGTTTTGTTCTAATAATTTTTGTTTTTTTGACGGTACTAGGTGAATAATTATCGTTACTGATTATGGGAATCTTGCACCAAACTTTTTAAAGGAGACCGAAAAAAGAAATCCATGTTTTGTGCAATCAATTATTGCAAATAGTACAGTGATTTTGTCCCTGGTTTTGAGAGAAATCCTCTTAGGTTGCTTAAAATGATGGGATCATTGCCTTTTTGTTTTACATGCTCCGTATTTTCTTGTGGATATATGATTCTCTCTCCATCTCTTTATAGAAGGCACATTTTAACCAAGCGGGGGAATTAATAAGGGCATGGAATTATATAAGACTAGTCATAGTGGGGAGTATCATACACAAGTATCATGCATATGATACTAGTATATGATACTACCTCTATAGTGCATAGTATCTTATAGTAGTATCATAATATCATCATATTTATTATTTTGTAGAATCTCAATGCAAATATGTGTACAAGATTTACATGCAATTAAACTTTTTAGTTTTACGTGTCATGATACGGTATCTACCTATGTTACTATAACCATCTCTCTCCTCATTAATTACCTGCCACATCACCTTTTTTGTGGGTCCAACTTGCATGATACCACCTATGATACCACCACTATGGCTAGTCTAACCAAAAGAGCAATAGAAAGAAATGATCTGATTCATAGTTAGTATGCATGTTTATCTTAAATGTTCTGCATACACGCCGTGTATTGTTAATAATATTGCAAAAACTATGTGCCTTATATTTGAAATGGAGAGAGTAAAATAGTTCCAGAGTCTAGCACCACATATAACATTGTGGAAAACATAAGCTGAATTTTGAAAGTGCATTTATGTTGTCGCCTTAGTCCACTGAAGTCAAATTTGACAGCCATAACTTTCTGAAGTATTTCTTCACATTGTTTTTTGTGCTGACCGCTCTAGCTTGAAATTTATTAGATACGGCGCAGCTTGGACCAAGCAAAGGCATTAATGGGGGCTCTGGTCAAGGTAGCTTCATGCACGAACTGATCTTACGGTTGTTCTTTGGCATTACCAAATTTAACTTCTAATTGATATATTATATATACTTTAGAGGGAAGGGACGAAGCGGGAGTTCATGGAACGCGATGTCAACCTTCAGCGCATTCAGATGCAATATAAGGTACGCACAAACCGTCTTACATTTCTCTGTCTAAAAGTTTGTATATTTTTTCTATAAGAAACACAGTGTACAAATTCAAATAAGAGCCCACCACTTGCATGAATGGGTGTAAAAATTTACATTCCCACTATGATGGAACCAAATACTACTTGCACCTATGTACCTGTGTGATATTATTTTGCGCATTATTAAGCAGGTGATATTGCCAAATTGAATAGATATTTCTTCTTGGTATTATGGGGCACTTCCATTAAGCAAAATATTTATCATTAACTGATGCTATGAAACAGTTTGTTTGATGCTCTCGTTTGTTACCTTCCTTGCTCTAGATCCCTTTGTACTTGCCAGCCTCCTAATTTACTATTGTTTCCCTTTTCTCTTCTTCAGCATGAGGCCCAGCTTGTTAACGATGGGACTACATTGTCAGGGTTCTAGCAAGTCTCTAGCAGTTATGGGTCAAGACGTTAAGTGATGATGATTATGCGGACTAGGATGACAACGCAATTTTTTTTATTTTTTAGAAATGGGAGCCTCTGCCCCGGCCTCTGCATCAAAATGACGCACACAGCCGGACTTTATTAAAATAAGAAAAAACTATCCAGAGCCATATCCAGTTACAGTTTACGGATCACTCAAGGTGGCCACAAAGATCAGCCACTCAAAAATAAGCAAAAGTATATTATGCATCTATCCGTCTTGCGTTAAGCCACCCACCCCGGCTGTAGATAGCCCGCACGACCCCCAGCAGCCGGGTATAGCCTGAATCCATAAGTCCTCGCTGATCGACAGGGAGAAGGAAGGACCATGTCTGTAAGGAAAATACCGCCTTATTTACAACCTGCAAAAAGTGAACATTGTTTCGTTTGTTAAAAATCACATCATTACGGCTGTTCCAAATCTCCCACAGGAACGCAGCCACACCGACACGAATGCGTGCCTTAGTTTTTCTATCAATGCCAATTAGCCAACTACCAAACATATGCGCAATGTTAGTCGGTGGGTAAATGTTAAAAGTGAAGTGAACTAGACGCCAAATATCACGAGTAAAAGGGCAGGTGATAAACAAATGCTCAACAGACTCATCCGTATCACAGAAAACACACTTTTTACAACCAATCCAATTTCTTTTTAACAAATTATCTTTGGTTAAAACCACTTTTCTATTAAGAAACCATAAGAAGATCTTGATTTTTAAAGGGACCTTTAATTTCCACAAATATTTTCGCAAAAATCTTGTAGAACCATGTAGTAAGTCTGCATAGTAGGATTTTACAGAAAAAGATCCATCCAAAGTTAATTTCCAACGGAACTTATCCGTCTCATTATTGAGAGATACACCCATCAACCTCTCGACCAAGTGCAACCATAGACCTCTTCTATCACCTAAAATAGTCCTCCTAAACCGAATGTCTAGAGGATTGTGTGATAACACATCAGCCACCGTGACGTTTTTATGTACCACTATATTAAAAAGCGATGGGTATGATTGTGATAACGGTTCATCACCTAACCATGTATCCTCTCAAAAACCGGATATTTTGTCCATTCCCAAGTGCAAACTTACCACGTGAAAAGAACTCGCGTTTCACCTTCATGATCCCTTTCCAAAACGGAGAGTCTAACGGTTTTGCTTCTACTTGGGATAAAGTTTTATCCGCTAGATATTTATTAGATAATAACTTCTGCCATACTCCCTCCTCATGCATCATCTTAAACAGTCATTTACTCAACAGACACATGTTTTTTATCTCTAGAACCTCAATACCTAGACCTCCCTGGTCTTTTGGTCGACACACGATATTCCATTTCGTAAGACGGTATTTTCTTTTCTTGGTATCACTTTGCCAAAAAAATCTTGAGCGATAAAAATCTAGTCGCTTCCTAACCCCAATCGGAATTTCAAAAAAAGATAGAAGAAACATAGGCAAGCTTGTCAGGACGGAATTAATTAAGATGAGGCGGTCCCCATAAGATAATAGTTTTCCGGCCCAAGAGCTCAGTTTCCCCTCGAACCTATCCTCCACCAGTTTCCACTCCTTGTTTAAAAGTTTTCTATAATGGATTGGGATACCAAGATACTTGAACGGTAGACTGCCTACCTCACAACCGAAAATCTGACAATAATCATCTTGTGCATTCTTTGCTTCCCCAAAACAAATGATCTCGCTCTTATGAAAGTTAATCTTAAGGCCCAATAATTGCTCAAAGAACGCAAGTATGAGCTTCATATTCAAGGCTTTATGTAAATCGTGTTCAAGGAAAAGAATCGTGTCATCCGCATACTGAAGGATCGAAACCCCTCCCTCGACAAGGTGTGGTATCAACCCTCCAACTTGGCCATCCTCCTTTGCTCGATCAATTAGGGTAGCCAACATATCGACGACAAGATTAAAAAGGATAGGAGAGAGTGGGTCCCCTTGCCTTAAACCTTTTAGAGTTTGGAAATAATGACCGATGTCATCATTCACCTTAATACCCACGCTTCCTCCTTGAATGAATCGAGCCACCCATTCACACCAAACCGTTGAGAAACCTTTCATCCTTAACACTTGTTGGAGGAAAGACCAATTCACCTTATCGTAAGCCTTTTCAAAATCAATTTTAAAAAGAACCCCGTCCATCTTTTTCCGTTGCAACTCATGAATCGTTTCGTGTAAAACGACAACTCCCTCTAAAATATTTCTACCTGCTAGGAACGCTGATTGAGTTGGATGACAACGCAACTGAACAACCATATTATCGGCCACCTATTCTTCGTCCTCGGTACTCTGATAACAAGCCAATAATACCTACATTGCGTATAAAACATGAGCGGGAACTAAAAAGGAGGCCTCGGCATAATGGCTGGGTATTTAAAAGGGTACTATATCTTCCTATCACAACTTATTTTTTCTTATCAGCCACGAGGGTAGAGCAAAGAGGTAGCAAGTAGTTCTTTGCTGCTAATTACTGGCACTCCCGAAATAACAAGATCAGTTTAAAAGAATGATTTAGAGTTGTTAAGTTCTCTTTTAACGCTATATAGTACAACTTGGAAATAAATATTGTTCATCCAGTAACTAGCGAGAAACATTTTTTTTATCATTTATAGTAAGTTCATGTTCTATTATCTTTCCAGAGTTCTATGTTGAAATATTTATAAACTAAAGTCATACATTTATGAATCTGTAAAGGGACTAATTGTTTTGATCATGTATTTGTCAAGTCTATTTACCAGTTTCCCTATTACAGGATCCTGCTGGATCCTGGGAAGTTGGTGGTCGCGGGTATCAAGTTGCCACCAACGCCTCCCATTGATAATGGTGCCACCATGCCACCATTTTGGTGCCGAGGTAGAATTGGAAACGGTGGACGCATCATCTTTGATCGATGGAAACCTCTTGCCGAACACCAGCACCAATTGGCCAGGAAACCACCAATCATGTACCATATGGTCATAGGCCACCCTCACCGGAAGGTTGAAGCAATTATTCGTCTGCTCTTACCACTTATTTGACTGATGCAGCTAGCGTGAAGCGCTAAGTGCCTATGTGCCAAATTGGCCCTCGGACTACATTCTCGTGGCTGAGTTATGAGATCAGTGGTTCTGATGGAAAGGGCAGAAAGTTCATGGAAAAATTGCACACTTGGTGAAAACTGGGAGGTTTGAGCTATCCACTACGGGACGCAGGCGATACGCCGACGGCCAGGTCCCGTCGGCGTATGCACAATTGCCGTCGGCGTACTTATAGGACGATGGGGACCGTCGCCGTATACGTCTTTCCGTCGGCGTATCCCGTATAGGCCGACGGGATCGTATAGGGACGAAATTATTTGAAATTTTTTTTTGAATTTTTTTCTGCGGATTTTTTATTTCACTTGTTTAACCACTTAATCACACTATAGTCACATTTGTTTTTATCTTTAACAATTTTTAATTCTAATCTCGTTTCTACTAACACTTCCCGGTCGGTCACCCATCATGAGATTGTTCTAGGCCCAGCACGCTCAACTTCGCAGTTCCTTCGCTGTGATCTACCCAGAAACAACGGATGTGTTGTTGATAATATTATCCAATCAATCCTGTTAACCTTAACCCTTGGACCATCATGTCACACTCTTTTATTTTGTGAATTCAAACAACTATTTAAATAAATATAATAACTAATAATAAATTTGAATTCAAATAATCTCGAATTTAAATAATAATTAACATGTTTGCTTTTTCTATTTAATATTGAATAATTCATATCTATAAATCCGTAAATCAAAATTTGACAAATAATATATCTATATCGATTAGAAAAATGAGAGAAATTCAAATATGACATCCATATAATATTTTCCATCGTATATAAGACTTTTTTTTCTTTTTATTGAAGCAAAGAACCCTTTTCTATTTTCCTAGTGTAAAAAAAGGGTTTTTTGTGAAGGACCTACCATAAATATGTTGCAAAACTTGAGAGCTATAATTTTTGAAAATACTAGACCATGTTAGATGCACAAATAATAAATTTGTTTCATATGAAAAGGTTTCCATCCATCTCTTTTGAAAAACACAAGTTTCTGCCGATTCCGTTGGAAACTGGTCAAATTTGAACTACAGGTACCTCATAGTTTGCTCATGATTTTCGGCAAAAATCATTTTTAGGTACACAAGTACCTATTTCAACATAGATACACCAAGATTTTCTCAATATTCAACTCCTAGCTACGAACAGTCATGCCCGCCGCCTTGACTTTTTCCTCAAACGGGGTTAGAAAATTCCAAAAAATTCAAAAAAACCCCAAATGATGCGATACCTTCGCGTGGTGTCATTATATAGGTCCTAGTATACACCAAAAATAATGAACTTGGAATACGACAGTTGTGTTGAAAATGTGTTCACAAAAATTAGCTATCTCCTCCGAACATTCTAGGGTTTCGGGCCAAATGACGAGTGTTATGGTCATATCCACGGCATAGTTTGTTCAAATGTTCCAATATTACACAAAAACATGTATCTTGGAAGCACGGACAATGTTGACGGAGGAAGTTTTCCTTTTCATTGAAGCAAAAAACCATTTTCTATGTTCCGAATGTAAAAAAAGGTTTTTATTTTTGTGAAGGATCTACCATAAATATGTTGCAAAACTTGAGAGCTATAATTTTTTTAAAATACTAGACCATGTTAGATGCACAAATAACTAATTTGTTTCATATGAAAAGGGTTCCATCCACCTCTTTTAAAAAACACAAGTTTCTGCCGATTCCGTTGGAAAGTGGTCAAATTTGAACTACAGGTACCTCATAGTTTGCTCATGATTTTTTGGCAAAAATCATTTTTAGGTACAAAAGTACCTATTTAAACATAGATACACCAATAGTTTCTCAATATTCAACCCCTAGCTACGAACAGTCATGCCCGCCGCCTTGACTTTTTCCTCAAGCGGGGTTAGAAAATTTCAAAAAATTCAAAAGAACCCAAAACGATACGAGACCTTCGCATGGTGTCATTATATAGGTCCTAGTATACACCAAAAATAATAAACTTGGAATACAACAGTTGTGTTGAAAATGTGTTCACAAAAATTAACTATCTCCTCCGAACATTCTAGGCTTTCGGGCCAAATGACGAGTGTTATGTTCATATCCATGGCATAGTTTGTTCAAATGTTCCCATATTACACACAAACATGCATCTTGGAAGCACAGACAATGTTGACAGAGGAAATTTTCCTTTTCATTGAAGCAAAAAACCATTTTCTATGTTCCGAGTGTAAAAAAAGGTTTTTTTTGTGAAGGATCTATCATAAATATGTTGCAAAATTTGAGAGATATAATTTTGAAAATACTAGACCATATTAGATGCACAAATAACCAATTTGTTTCATACGAAAAGGTTTCCATCCACCTCTTTTGAAAAACACAAGTTTCTGCCGATTCCGCTGGAAACTGGTCAAATTTGAACAACAGGTACCTCATAGTTTGCTCATGATTTTTGGAAAAAATCATTTTTAGGTACACAAGTACCTATTTCAACATAGATACACCAATAGTTTCTCAATATTCAACCCCTATCTACGAACGGTCATGCCCGCCGCCTTGACTTTTTCCTCATACGGGGTTAGAAAATTCCAAAAAATTCAAAGAAACCCAAAACGATGCGAGACCTTCGCATGGTGCCATTATATAGGTCCTAGTATACAGAAAAAAATAATAAACTTGGAATACGACAGTGTTTGGAAGCACGGACGATGTTGACGGAGGAAGTTTTCCTTTTTATTGAAGCAAAAAAACTGATGAGGGGATAGTAACCCGGTATCCCAACTCCCAGGTGTGACCCGGCCCAAACGGCGGCTGGACCAAATCCGGCTAAAGACAAAGAAGCTTCTGGAAGGCCCAGGGCATGTAACGTTCGTGACCCGGATTGTGGGTTGCGGTAAGGAAAGTTAGGGTTTGTGTATAGAGTTCGAGTAGGACTCAGGAGGCGCTTGGTAAAGGCAAGCCAAGGGGGGTATGAGTGCTATATAAACCAACCCCTAGGCTTAGCCTCAGAGAGATTCAAGTCATAGTTGTAACACCTGTTATCGAGTATCCAGTATAATCATATCGAGAGCCGGCGAGTTGCTTTCCGGTTCTTAGATTGCTTTCGCCATGTCCTCCTTCGAGCTAAACCCTCTCCCAAATACCTGTGACGACTTACCCCAAGATCAGTTACCCCAGGTAACATCTGCCGTGATTATCCCACGACAGTTGGCGCCCACCGTGGGGCCTGCGTCCAAAGGTGTTTGCATCACGGGAGAAGCTCGGAAGAACATGAAGAACCTCATCGTCGGAGAAATCTACGTCAACAGCCAAGGAAAGAAGATGGTAGACGATTCTGGCTGGGGGCCAGAGTCGGATCACCTCGAAACCGGATCCGTCGTGACAATCGGCCACATCAACGTCTTCATCGGTATGGTATGTACTTCCAATTCGAATCGTGATAATCTTGGATCTGATTCCGTGTCAGGGGAAGATGAGCATGTTCAATCAGAAAAAGAAGAATCGATCGGAACAACGGATCAGACAGAGAGGGATGATGATACCGAGTCTATACGGGATTTGTCGGAGGATCGATATGAAAGGGAAAACAGCGAGGAAGAACAGTACGAATCTACACCGGGCATCATGCGCCGGGTTGCAGTCTATGCGGCTCCCGCGACCAATCTCAATCAAGAAAACGCGGCCGCAGCGCCAGCCGGGGCGGTTCAGGCAGCGGCCCAGCAGCAAGGAGCAGTTGACCCGGTCTTGGTCCAGGTCGATGGAGAGTCGGCGTCTGTCACCAGTCGCCCAGCAGACGAGGAGCGACACGCAAATATGTTCGGGTTCCAAGCAAACCGGACACCGGGGGCGGGCCCCTCAAACCCGCGTCACCCGGCTCTGTTTGATAATAATTTGATTTTGGACCCCACAGTCTTGGCCACAGTTATTACCCCAGAAAACGCGGCAGAGCGTGTAAGAGACCTGGACGTGGCTCGTCGTGCATTGGAGCAGCAAAGAAGGCAAGTGGAAGCAGAAAGGCAGGGGATGGTCGCGCGGCAGCGCGAATTGGATGACCGAGAGACCCGGCTCCGGGAGGAAACGACAAGGATGCACCAAAGGCACCGAACTATGCTGCCGGCAACAGGAGGGGTTATTAACCCGACTGCCCTGGTGTTCACGCCTCAAGATCAGCCGATTCCACCGACGAACCAAGGGACCATACCGCGACCTTCAACGGGAGCACATCCGGTAAACGCGCCAGCCGGGTTACCCTTGCCACAGACGGGGGCGACAGCCGGCAATACCATGCCGCCACCACCATCACGATTCCGCACACCAGCAGGTCATTACAACAATCCCATGGACAACGTGTACGCAGCAACGCTCGCATTAAACCAGATTCCTGTGGGAGACTCGCCTCATGCGGAAGGAACCCGACGAGCAATCGATCTGCTACACACCGCGGTAGCACAGCAAGCCAATTATCCGGATCATAGAAGCGGGATGCATGGGACGCCGTACGCCAGTCAGCAACAGGGCAATGTCCAAACAAGTGCGGCACAACGAAGGGAAGAGCAGCAGCAAATGCCGCCTCCACCGCGTATCCAGACAGTACCAGTAGTATCAGCAGCGCAGGCGGTGGTGGACAGTTCCCGAGCCAGAAGAGCCGGGGCCGGGTCTGCAGCACACGAGTTACCGGCGGTGCCGCACCCCGCGGTACCCCCAGCCGGGTCACGCGTTTCCCGGGCAAGACCAGCCCCAACCACCCTTGCGGGACCAAAGTGCCTCTCGGACGATATCAGGGCAGAACCTTACCCGGAGAAATTCAAAGAACCGGGGAAAGTAGTGAATTATGAGCCAACAATGGATCCGGAAACGTGGTTGAGCAGCTACGAGATGGCAATGTCAATTCGCAATGCATCCGAGAATCTCCAAGCCAAGTTCATGTACTTGATGATGTCAGAGGGAGCAGCAAAGTTGTGGTTTACCAATTTACCGGAGAAGTCGATCAAATCGTGGGAGGAGCTAAAAACCGCATTTATCAAACACTTCCATGGGACATGTAAGAAGTTATTTACTATTGATGATTTAGAAAGATGCGTTCAGAAGAAAGGAGAGTCAGCACGCAGCTGGGTACGCCGGGTTATGGAGATACTCCACTCGTCTACAGATATCCAACCAAAGGACGCGCTACAAGCCATGGCGAAAACATGTAAGTATGTTCCCTTAGTGCAAAAGCTAACCCGCATGAAATCCAGTAGAAATGCAGCGGAGGTTACGATGGGAGAGTTAATGGATGCATGCAACAAGCACGCTGCAACGGATACTACAGAGGAGGAAGTTGATGACAAGAAGGCAAAAGCAAACGCAAGTAACAGTGGGAAAACCGGCAATGGATCGGCGCCAAACAATAATGGAAGTAACCAGAACAAGCGCCCGTTTGAGGGGAATTCCGAGTTTGTAGCCAATACGGAGGCCGGGTCTTCAAGACCTAGATCCGAAGGGAATTTTAATACTGGAAATCACAATGGGGGACACTACCAAGGACCTCCAAGACCAAGCAACAGTTGGGACATATTTAGGATGGCGTGCCCGAAGCATAGCAGGAATGGCAAGCCGGCCAATCATTCATTGGAGCAATGTGCCGACTTACAAAGGTGGAAGAACGAGGAAGTGAACAGAGCTATGCGAGGTGCGGGCCGAGGAGGAGGTCCGGGCCTAGGTGGAAACTTGGGTAACGGACCGCCCCCAGCCGGCAATCCGCCCGCTGGAAGTCAAGGTAACAATCAAGGTGGAGCAGGAGGTTTTCAAGCTAACCCCAAACAGCTGGGTCAATATCATGTGCACACTACTGGAGGCTCTAGCAAGGATAAGAAGATACTGAAACAAGCAGTTAATTCGGTCTCTTCCGCTGTTCCAAGATATTTGAGGTGGTCAGAACAGGAGGTAACATGGAGCAGGAGAGATCACCCGGACAGGATTGATCACCCGGGAGTCTTAGCGTTGGTAGTAGCACCACAGGTCAACGGTTACGAGCTAAAGAAAGTCTTGATGGATGGAGGGAGTAGTATCAACATCCTATACTGGGAAACTTTCCTGCGCATGGGCTTAAAGGAATCACAGCTGCAAAAAAGTACAACAGTTTTTCACGGGATAGTGCCAGGTCATTCGGCATGCCCCGAAGGAAAAGTGGCACTGGAAGTAGCTTTCGGGGAGTCAAAGGACAATTATCGAGTCGAGTGGCTTACCTTTGAGGTAGTAAAGTTGCGCAGTCCTTATCATGCATTGTTTGGAAGGCCGGCTTATGCCAAGTTCATGGCAAGACCGTGTTATGTGTACCTACAGCTGAAGATCCCGGGTCCTAATAAGACCATCACCATACATGGAAATCGAGATATAGCAGCTGAATGTGATGAGGGAGATGCGGCGATGGCCGAGCAAGCTTGCAGGAAGGAAGAGCTCAAACATTATCGTTCTAAGGTGGACCTAGAAGAGAGGACGACGTCAAAAAAGCCAACCCCTGAAGGGGACAAAGCAAAGATTAGGGCAGAAAAGGACCTTAAGATGGTAGGTTTCATCAGGGGCGAACCTTCCAAATCCCCTAATAGAGAAGAAGACGTACTGCCACACGCAGCTGATCACGCTTCAAGGACGGTATACCCGGATTGGCTAGCAAATCCGATACTCGTTATGAAAAGGCCCAGCGAATGGAGAATATGCATCGGCCACGCCAGTGTGAGGCCGATTCCCGAGAACAATTAAAGCAGTGTAATCGACGGCAGGTTTCATACGCACTCTTTTCCTTACCAGGGTACCTAAGGGGACTGGAAGGTTTTTAACGAGGCGGCCTGCTGATTCAAAAAAGAAATTTTTATCAATAAAAGAAGATGGTTTCGAGTCTTATCATGATCCTTGCTTCAGTTACAAGTAAGTAACGTTTTTATTATCAACACATCAATATCATCGAAATACATTGCGTGAATATAGGTCTCCGGGGGGCGATCTGCTTCAATAAGTAAACTCAAACCCGGAGACCCGGCCATGATGCCTATGAGTTATGGGGGCTGATTACTCGTAGAAACGGGTGCGGCTACAATCCTATAACTGGACGAAGGAGCCAAATTTCTTGATTATTCTTACTTAAGCTCGATGTGACTCGCGCTAAAGTGGCATGATCTGTTCACGTACGATTACAATCAAACTATGCAGCCCAATGGGGCTTGCTTGATCTTGTTTTTCGTATAGATGCAACGACATGGTATCCACGCGAAAGCCGGCTTACAGTACAAGATAATCAAAAGGGTCATCTAAACCACAAGTCCATGCAGAGTATAAGGCTAAAAAAGCCGGAAACTCAACAAGTATTAAGCATGACTTCAGTATTTATGTGAACAGCTATTGGTATTCAGCTTGGTAAACAGCAGTATGTCATCTGAGAAAGGCCACGCCCCCATAGCTCGTACTTTGGGTCATGGGGACTGGGGACTTCGAAACAGAAACAAACTGTTTAACTACCAAAGCCTGTAAACCTTAATTTCCGAGTATTGGGGACTTAAAGAAAAGTTCATCTATCAAAACCTACGATACTCGGTTAGCCGAGTCTCAAAAGGAAATTGAAAACAAGAGTTCGAAGTATCGAGAATAAGCTTATAAGTAACACAAGGATGGATATTATCAAAAGCCAGGGGAGGCAAAGAGTTATCATAAGTTCACAAACGCAAAGTCATAGTGTCAGCATCAATGGTGCACAGGCGCACCGCAAAAAAATCATATCAGTCTCGAGAAACGCAAAGCACCAGGCAGCATCCTACTCGGCATCCTGAGAGCGGTCCTCCGGGTCTAAGTCTTGGACTTGCTCCTTGGCCTTGCCAGCAGTTTTACCCGGGCTCTTCACATCTGGACGAACAGGCGGAGGCACGGCTGGGGTAGAGGTAGACGGCTTTACGCCCAGCTCTGCTTCCCTCTTTGCAGCCTCTTCCTTCCTCCTAGCCAGATCAGTCGACCATTTGTCCAACATATCAATAGGGGGGGGGTGCCTCCACCAGGATAACCTTGCCCTCAGAATCATACGAGCTCATAATCGTGTTTAGATCCATCTTGTCGGCCAAAGCTGTGGCTGAAGGACGTACCGCAGATTGTATAGCTTTGAAATCCTGGGGCTTGAATTTGGATCCGTCAGCTTTAAACTCTGGGAACCCGGATACTACCTTCGCCGGGTCAAGCTTTGGAAAATAAGCCTTCGCCAGCGTTAAAGCCCGGGTCATCCCAATTCGGCAGGACGAACGCTTCAGTATTTCAATCCATCCAGGCGCTGTGGAAAAGGCCTGCATAAGGTTCTCCTCGCCCGGGTATACCTCAGAAGGCCACTTGATAGCATCCAGCAAAAGTTTCGTGCCGGCAAAAAACGTCCGGAGCACAGTCTTCAGAGTTTTAACTTGAGTAATGGCATTCTCCTCCGGAGCAGCAAGGTTAGCACCTGCAATCGAAAAACACAAAAGCATATCAGTAATTTTGGGTATTACAACGGCAAAATGGAGGTAAGCAAGCTAGTTGCAGATAAACAAACTTACTTAGCAAAATACGGTAAGTGTCCGTAATCTGAGTCGATAAGTTCTTCAGCGAGGATTGGGCGGCATTGTACTTCTTCTTGTATGTGGAGACATCTTTTTTCAAAGTCTTTATCTCCGCTTCAAGGGCCTCCCTACGCTTAACTTCAGCCAGCAAGAGCTGCTCAGCCTTAAGTAACGCTTCATCTGACTGAGTAATCTCTGCCTGCAAAGACCGGGTGAAGCTGTAAGCCGGATATCACGAGAGTATTCCCTCTGAGGAAATGATTACCGAAAAGTATTATGCGAAGTACCGAGGATAATTACAAAAAAAATTATACTCGGGACTTGGGGACTGGATGTATAATAAAGAGTATCAAGTAAAAGTTACCTGATGTGCTGCAGCCATACGCTCTAGGACATTTCCTTCTGAAGCTTTCATGGCGAGAAGAGCGCTCATCAGCTGGTTAAAGTCAGCGTTATCCGAGTTAGATGGCTCGGGTACCTGGAAAGTGGGAAAAGGAGCGTTTCTTGTAACATGAGGTGGCACCCGGGTCATCCGAATATCGGAGTTTGGTCCTCCTCCCGCGCTCGAAGTTGTTCCCGTCTCCTTCTCGCCTGCGTGCGAAGCGATGGGATACCCAGTATCATGCCTAGCCAGCTCCGGTGACGACGCTTGCTCGTCGCCAGTTGCCGCGAATGCGTCATCGGCCGGCTTATTCTCGACTCGGACCTCAACCTCCGTGCCCTCTTCGTCGCTAATAACAACCGTGGCTCTGTAGAAGGTACGAAGGTGCAGTTAGTTTTTAGCTGTGAAAAGGTGATAAAGTTTGGTATAACTCTAAGGAAAGGAGTTTACCCGGTGTTCACCGGGAAGTCCGAGGGGAAGCCGTCACTAGACCCGGAAGAGACTGAAAAATGGCAAGAAAGGTCTGGGATTACATTACAAAGGAATGCCCGGAAAGAAATTTTGTTTACAATAAATACCAGGGTGTTGAACCGGGGGCGGCGAAGCGACCGGGTTAAGGGTCTCGTTGCCCGGATGGTTCCGGGTTACTCGGCGCCTAGTCGCGGGTGGCTCCTTCAGTTATGATCAGAAGGGGTGGAGATGGGGTTAGCCCCGGAGTGACGTTACGGGAACAAAAAACCAAAGTGTAAGGAGATGAAGTAAAAACCTGGAGGGCTATCCTCTGGGATTTCCTCTTTGTTCCGGCTTTGGTGGCCAGCTCCGGCTCTTCCTCCTCGCTGGCGGATCCGCCCCTGCTGCCCGTTTCTTCTTCTTCGCTTTGGTCCTCTTGCTCTGAAAAATATCCGAGTTATAGCATAAAGAAGAAGAAAAGGCAGGATATAACGTGTACAAGGGAATCAAGTATGTACCTTCATCCGAGTTAACAACATTGTCTTCCTCCTCCGCATCTTCGGAATTAGGAGGGGTGTCGACCGTCCAAAAGTCATCATCGGCCTGAGGAGAAGATGCCCGGATAGTGATTAATATCGAGTCAAGAGAAGAGAATAAAAGTAAGCTGTTAGAAGTCAAAATCAAGAGGTAGGAAACTTACTGCGGGGGCTGGATTCTCGAGGGTAAAAGGTTCTAGTCCGGCTATGCTCCGGATCACCTCGAGCTTCTCTGTTAAAAAACCCTTGATCGTCTTGTTCATATCATTAGGAGCAAGGGTGCTAGGAGAGTATCGGATAGGGTCTGTGGGAAGACCCGAGTATTCGCACATCAGCTTCTCACGAATGGAGTTTGGCTGGATGCGGAAGCTGACCCAGGTCTTCACCAGGTTTAGCCCGATGAGACCTCGGGCTGACAAGATGGAGATCCTAGCTAGCAAAGGCAAGATCGCCTCCCTGTCCGAGTCAGGGGCGAAGGCGTTGAAAGTCTCGGAGATGTCAAGCTGACCCTCCGAGTAACCCGGCAACTTCTTTTCGCCGGGTGGAGAGGTATCCTGGCAGTAGAAGTATGAGAGCTGCCAGTGCTTCACATGGGAATTGAGAGTAATAGGAGGCATCAGGGAGTTCTTGCGGCGCTGGATGGAAACCCCGCCGCAAGTAAGAAGTGCGCCGTCGCCGCTTTCGCGACACGGCTTGCACTGAAAAAGTTCGACGAAAAGAGCCAGACTTGGCGGAGTGCACAAGTAAGACTCGGAAAGAACGATAAAATGGGAGATGTTTAAAATGGAGTTTGGGCCTATATCGAAAATACGGAGTTTGTAGTGGTCTAGGACGTCGCGGAAGAAAGGGTGACCCGGAGGCCTGAAGCCCCGGGTCACGTGTTCAACGAAACATATTACCTCGTCCGTTGCTGGGGAAGGTCGGGTTTCGTTGCCTGGTACTCTCCAGTGGATAGCTTCCTGTGGAGGTAGGGTTCCAAGCTCGACCAACTCCTCCAGTTTGGCCGTGGTAACAGAGGATTTCCCCCAATTGGCTGATATGGAGTTTGTGGATTTAGCCTTAGCCGGCTGTTTCCCCTGCCTCTTGGGTGCCATGGGATTGACCTGGTAAAACATTGAAGGAAAGGACGTAAGAGACAAAAACTCGGAAGTTAGCAGATAAGTGGTTACCGGCGATTTAAACACAATCCGGGTATTGCCTTGCGGGGTCAAGCATGTTTTGTCCGGGTATCGTGTGCCATTTCAAAATTTATAGAGTTTTCCGTAAAGGCAAATGTTTGGAGAAGTTGGGAGGGTGTTTGTATGCCTACCATCTGCGAATGATCCGGAGAAGTGAGCTTCTCTGAGGAGGGAGAACAAAGGCGGAAACTTTAGATGGCCCGAGCCCAGATTGGGAATCTTATTTCTAAATTTGTGGCCAAGTTAATGATTGCTGGAGTTAGGAGAGCAATACAAGCTATGAATCCTATCTATGGGAATGATTATGGTAAATATCGGTGAGTTAATCCGGCGCGGCCCGAGAAATCGCGGATCACTCGATTCAGATCTGATCCAAGGGAAGGATGAGAAATTGCGAGGATGAGCTGAGGGATACGAGGAACTTACCAAAGGGGGTTGAAGAAGAGCTTTGCGGAGACAGATGGCGCAAGATTGATGTCCCTTTGAGGTTGTTGGTCGGCGAATCGGGCGCTCGGCGGCGGAGTTGGGGATTGGAGTGAGTCGCGCGGTGGCGGAGCGCAGGCGACGGCGGATGGGCTCCGGCGAGGTGCGTGGGGCTTCCGTGGTGGCACTCCGCGAGCTCGGGTTTGAGGAGAAGTGGAATGGGGGAAATGAGCCGTTAAGAGTTGGGTTTGTTCCTTGAGCTCTATTTATAACCGCCCGGATGGAAGGGCTTAGCCTAACGGTCGAGACCCGGGGAGTGCGGAGTAACTGGCCATTTCGAAATTTGAAAGGCACGTTTTATGCGCAGACCAATATGATCCAGAGAAAAAGGAAGGGGAAATTGCCTTCCTCGTATCAGCGGTAATTATCAAGAAGGATGTGGGGTCAGGGAGTTTCCTATTAAGATTTAAGTCTGGGAGATTAAGGGAGAACCTAAGAAGGGAGAGCCGGGTCTTTACCTGGCTTCCTTGGTACCAGTCACGGCTATTCGTCGACGCGCTGCGTCTTGATCCTCATGTATTTGCATCTAATATTTCTGTAGGGAATAGCCAACGCTTCGAAGAGTAAATCTTGGAAGCCCAAGCTATTCTGGGGACTACTGATGAGGGGATAGTAACCCGGTATCCCAACTCCCAGGTGTGACCCGGCCCAAACGGCGGCTGGACCAAATCCGGCTAAAGACAAAGAAGCTTCTGGAAGGCCCAGGGCATGTAACGTTCGTGACCCGGATTGTGGGTTGCGGTAAGGAAAGTTAGGGTTTGTGTATAGAGTTCGAGTAGGACTCAGGAGGCGCTTGGTAAAGGCAAGCCAAGGGGGGTATGAGTGCTATATAAACCAACCCCTAGGCTTAGCCTCAGAGAGATTCAAGTCATAGTTGTAACACCTGTTATCGAGTATCCAGTATAATCATATCGAGAGCCGGCGAGTTGCTTTCCGGTTCTTAGATTGCTTTCGCCATGTCCTCCTTCGAGCTAAACCCTCTCCCAAATACCTGTGACGACTTACCCCAAGATCAGTTACCCCAGGTAACATCTGCCGTGATTATCCCACGACAAAAACCATTATCTATGTTCCGAGTGTAAACTCGCGAGAGAGAAGCGGACGCCGGTGAAGCGGGTCACACCCCGGAGTGCAATATTTACCATCCAAAGACCAAAACACACCTATACTAACATGGTATGGCACCCACTAGCTTGTGTGGGGAGCCGGACGCTCCGTAGCCCCCCTCTGGTGAAAACCTAGACCCGCTGGAGAAATACCGGACTCATACGGATACACGCGGTAACAGCGTCGAAAGGGGGTAGCATTGTGGAACCAGTGACTTGGTTGTGTTAGGGTAGCCCATAGAAACACAAAACACATAGTTAGAACCCACCTATTCGGAAGATTCCCGACGTTTCGTCCGATACGGGAGTTTCACCCTATAAGCGCATGTAAACTCACGAGAGAGAAGCGGACGCCGGTGAAGCGGGTCACACCCCGGAGTGCAATATTTGTCATCCAAAGACCAAAACACACCTATACTAACATGGTATGGCACCCCCTAGCTTGTGTGGGGAGCCGGACGCTCCGTAGCCCCCCTCCAGTGAAAATCTAGACCCGCTGGAGAAATATCGGACTTATACGGATAAACGCGGTAACAACGTTGAAAGGGGGTAGCATTGTCGAACTAGTGACTTGGTTGTGTTAAGATAGGCCATAGGAACATAAAAGAAGTTGAGGTTCTACTGTTCTACCCCCTTTCGATGTTCGTCTAGGGGTGTACACGACGCATGCACACGTTAATAGTGTTTTTCTCAGAGAGGGTTTTGAAACTTCGGGGTATGTAAAAATTAAGCTACATATTTATGTTCTATATGTGTATTATATATTTATGTTTTATTTTATGGTGTAGGGTCCCGTTCCGGATTCACGTCGTTATTTTATGCGGGAGGGAGGATATCGAAATTCGAATGTGCTAACCATTCCAATATATTTAAAACTATACCTACATGGAAAATATATATGAAAATAAATATATATATATAATATAAAGGCTATTTATTAACAAAAATTAAAAAAAGAAAAAATAGGATACGCCGACGGCCTTTTGTACGCCCACTGGTAGAAAATAGGCCTTCCATACGCCCCATTAGTCCCCAAAATAATCGACCCGCGATCATAGGGGTCTTTAGTCGCGGTTCGGGAGGAGACCCGCGACCAACAGTCTGGGCCCAGCGCGCTCGGTCCACAGCTGGCGGACGGGAGGGGCTTTAGTCGCGGTTGGCCTGGCCAACCGGGACTGAAAGGTCCTCAGGCTGGCCCGAGGGCCTTGAGTCGCGGTTGGCCAGGCCAACCGGGACTAAAGGCCCATCCCTATATAGGACTCAGCTCACTGCACTTAGCCACATTTGGTGCCACATCTATGCTTTTGGTTCACAAGGGGGTGGTGGGTTTGCTTTTGGTTCCTCCTATGCACACAAGGTGTTCGATGAAATGCCCGAGAGCATGAAACACACATGATATGAAGTGTCCGAGCCACATTTGAGCTTTGTCATTTATTTTTCCTCCGCGATCGCGGTTAGCAACTTGAACCTTTCGTGATTTGTATTATTTCTAGCTAGTTAATTTAACAAATGCATGATGGTTAATTATATACTTTATATAATAATAATGCAGATGAATCGGCAATGGATGTACGGTAACCGACTCTCCGGCGAGTTCACTACGGGTTTGAAAGATTTTCTCGTAGTGGCAAATGCGAACAAGCACCGAGGTTTTATTATCTATCGATGTGCTGAATGTAAGAATCAGAAGGGTTACTCCTCCTCAAGAGTCGTTCACATGGACCTGCTTCGGCACGGTTTCATGCCAAGCTATAATTGTTGGACCAAGTATGGAGAAAGTGGGGTTAGAATGGAAGAAGATGAAGAAGAGGATGATATCGATGTCAACTATCATGAGGATTTCGGTGATACTTTCATGGAGGATGATGCTGAAGGTGGGGAAGGGTTTGGTGAAGGTGAAGAAGAGGCACATGATGCGCCCGTTGATGATCTTGGTCGGACCATTGCTGATGCACGGAGACGCTGCGAAACTGACAAGGAGAGGGAGAATTTGGATCTCATGTTAGAGGATAACACGAAGTCGCTGTACCCAGGATGCGACAATAGTCTGAAAAAGCTGGGTTGCACACTGGATTTGCTGAAATGGAAGGCACGGGAAGGTGTAGCTGACTCATCATTTGAAAATTTGCTGAAAATGTTGAAGAATATGTTTCCGAAGAATAACGAGTTGCCCGCCAGTACGTACGAAGCAAAGAAGGTTGTCTGCCCTCTAGGTTTAGAGGTTCTGAAAATACATGCATGCATTAATGACTGCATCCTCTACCACGGTGAATACGAGAATTTGAATGAATGCCCTGTATGCACTGCATTGCGTTATAAGATCAGAGGCGATGACCCTGGTGACGATGTTGAGGGCGAGAAACCCAGGAAGAGGGTTCCCGCCAAGGTGATGTGGTATGCTCCTATAATACCTCGGTTGAAACGTCTGTTTAGGAACAAAGAGCATGCCAAGTTGTTGCGATGGCACAAAGAGGACCGTAAGTCCGACGGGGAGTTGAGACACCCCGCTGATGGAACGCAATGGAGAAAGATCGACAGAGAGTTCAAAGATTTTGCAGCTGACGCAAGGAACATAAGATTTGGTCTAAGTACTGATGGCATGAATCCTTTTGGCGAGCAGAGCTCCAGCCATAGCACCTGGCCCGTGACTCTATGCATCTACAACCTTCCTCCTTGGTTGTGCATGAAGCGGAAGTTCATTATGATGCTAGTGCTCATCCAAGGTCCGAAGCAACCCGGCAACGACATCGATGTGTACCTAAGGCCATTAGTTGATGAACTTTTACAGTTGTGGGGCCGACCTGGTGTACCTGTGTGGGATGAGCACAAAGAAGAGGAATTTGACCTACGAGCGTTGCTTTTTGTAACCATCAACGATTGGCCTGCTCTCAGTAACCTTTCGGGACAGTCAAATAAGGGATACAAAGCATGCACGCACTGCTTACATGAGACTGAAAGTGTTTTTTTTGGATAATTGTAGGAAGAACGTGTACCTGGGTCATCGTCGATTTCTTCCCCGAAATCATAACGTAAGAAAGAAAGGCAAGCATTTCAACGGCAAGGCAGATCACCGGCCGAAGCCTGCGGAACGTACTGGAGCTGAGATATTTGATATGGTCAACGATTTGAAAGTCATATTTGGAAAGGGTCCTGGCGGACAATCAGTTCCGTTGGGAGTTGACGGGCACGTACCCATGTGGAAGAAGAAATCGATATTTTAGGAGCTACAGTATTGGAAAGTCCTACATGTCCGCTCTGCAATCGACGTGATGCATGTTACGAAGAATATTTGCGTGAACCTGCTAAGCTTCTTGGGCGTGTATGGGAAGACAAATGATACAAAGGAAGCACGGCAAGACCAACAACTTTTGAAAGACCCAGATGACCGGCATCCGGAATGGTTTCAAGGTCATGCCAGCTACGCTCTTACCAAAAAAGAGAAGGTCATTTTTTTTGAATGCCTGAGCAGTATGAAGGTCCCGTCTGGCTTCTCGTCGAATATAAAGGGAATAATAAACATGGCGGACAAAAAGTTCCAAACCCTGAAGTCTCACGACTGCCACGTGATTATGACGCAATTGCTTCCGATTGCTTTGAGGGGGCTCCTACCGAAAAATGTTCGAGTAGCCATTGTGAAGCTATGTGCATTTCTCAATGCAATCTCTCAGAAGGTAATCAGTCCAGAAGATCTACCACGGTTACAGAACGATGTGGTCCAATGTCTTGCCAGTTTCGAGTTGGTGTTTCCACCATCCTTCTTCAATATTATGACGCACCTCCTGGTCCACCTAGTCGAAGAGATTTTCATTCTCGGTCCTGTATTTCTACACAATATGTTCCCTTTGAGAGGTTTATGGGAGTATTAAAGAAATATGTTCGTAACCGTGCTAGGCCAGAAGGAAGCATCGTAAAGGGCTATGGAAATAAGGAGGTAATTGAGTTATGTATTGACTATGTTCCTGACCTTAAGCCGATTGGTATTCCTCAATCGCGGCACGAGGGGAGACTAAGTGGAAAATGAACGATCGGAAAGAAATCAACGATATGTATGGACGGTCATTCTATGACTAAAGCACACCACACAGTTCTGCAAAATTCGAGCTTGGTGGCTCCTTACTTCGAGCAACACAAGAATATTTTACGCTCGGACAACCCGGGGAAGCCTGAATCATGGATTATAAAGGCCCACATGGAGACTTTCGGCAGTTGGTTGCGAAAACATTTAATGAATGACAATGATGTTGGAGATCAGCTGTACATGTTGGCCAAGACACCATCTTCGACTATAACGAATTTCCAAGGGTACGAGATTAATGGGAATACATTTTACACGATCTCCCAAGATAAAAAGAGCACCAACCAAAACAGTGGTGTCCGCTTTGATGCAGCAACCGAGATTGGGCAAACGGTCACATATTATGGTTACATAGAGGAGATATGGGAACTTGACTATGGACCCTCCTTTAAGGTCCCTTTGTTCCGGTGCAAATGGTTCAAGCTAACAGGAGGTGGGGTAAAGGTGGACGAGCAATACGGAATGACAATGGTGGATTTCAACAATCTTGGTTACCTTGACGAACCATTCGTCCTAGCCAAAGATGTCGCTCAGGTTTTCTATTTGAAGGACATGAGTAGCAAACCGAGGAAACGAAAAGATAAGAAAACGATCAGTACATCATGCGATGAACCAAAGCGCCACATTGTTCTTTCAGGGAAAAGAAACATCGTGGGAGTGGAGGACAAGACAGACATGTCAGAAGACTATAATATGTTTGGTGAAATTCCACCCTTCAAAGTGAACACTGACCCAAGCATTAAGTTAAATGATGAGGATACTCCATGGATACGGTACAATCGTAAGAAAGTAGGGACACAAGCGAAGAATTGATGTGTAATAATTTATTGTACCAAACATTGTTGAATGGATCATGTGAATTATATTATCTCTGATGTGTTTAAGACTAACTCCTTTGCAAAATATTTGAGAAAACGAGTGGAAAACAGAAGGTTACTTAAATGTCTCAAAACCTTGTGAGATAAAATATCTAATTTCATAACTTTTATTAAAAACAGAAAACAGTTTCGCCGGAATACAAATTCTTTTATTAAAAACAGAAAACTGACGAACACTACTCCTCGTCGTCGTCGTCGGGGAACTCGTCGGTGACCTCCTCCGGGTCATCGTCGTCGCCGAACTCGTCGGTGACCTCCTCGTCGTCGTCGGAGGTGCATGATGGTATGTCCGAGATAGACCCCCACCTCGGATCGTTGGAGGCCCAGACTTCGCCGGCGTGGTCGGCCCGACGAAGCTCTTGCAGCGCCTTCGTCCTCGCCTCCCGAGCGGCATTTAACGCGAGGTGGCGTTCGAGGCGGCGCTCCGCCCGCTCAGCCGCGCGGTTCTGCCAGAGCTCCTCGTCGGCGCTCTCCTCCCCCGGGTTGTTCCGGTAATACTCGCGGACGACCCGGTCTTCCCTGGCGTCGACTAGGCCCTGAAACGCGCGGTGGCGGAGGTGGTCGGCGGCAGTGACGATCTGCGGCTTCGGCGCCCTGGCCTCCGCTTCCCAGACGGTGTGGCAGTCGTTGAAGTTCATCAGCGACCGCGGGCGGTTGAGGCGCCAGGCCGCCGCTTCCCAGGCGCGGGCGGCCTCCGCCGCCGTCGCAAATGAGCCGAGGGGGATGCGGTCGTCCCCAAAGCGGATGTCTGCGCTGAACATTCCGTTCTGCCGTGCTTGGACGCCGCAGAAGCCGGTGGTGCTGTTCCTCCTCGGAGGCATGGTGGAAGCGCGACGATGCGTGGAGAGGAGTGGGCGCGTGGAGAGGAGAAGACACGGTCGAGGCGCGACAGTTTATACCGCGCCCTCCTGGCCACGCGTCACAACTCCCACGCCACGCGTCACAACTCCCGCGCCACGCGCCACCCTAACACAACCAAGCAAATAGTTGCACATTACTACCCGAGCTCAAAGTGAACAATGACCCAAGCATGGATTGATGTGTTAAAGGGGGGGGGGTGTAGAACAAAGCAATCGGTATCACCATCATACAGCCCTACCGTGGCTACTGGGTGCAATATGCATACCAAATGCACGGCAGGACATATGATGGCGAATCCGGATGTTTTGTATTTGCTCGATGAACTGAATATACGATGTATCAAACCTTAAAGGGGGATGTAGAATAAAACAATCGGTATCGCCATCATACAGCCCCACCGTGGCTACTGGGTGCATATATGCATACCAAATGCACGGCAAGACGTATGATGGCGAATCCAGATGTTTTGTATTTGGTCGATGAACTGACCGGTGTATGAAGGTGGGCTATATATAGGGTCCTCTGGCTCACAAAGTGTCGTGCTAGGGTTTTGATCCAACGGTTAAGAAACACCCTCATCCAACGGCTCACAACAGCTCGAAAGAAACACACCGTAGCCCTGATCGAACGGCAGACAACAGCTCGAAAGAAACACACCCCGGATCCAACGACTCGCAAGCGCTTGAAAGAAACACACGATCCGTGTGATTCTATCTGATTGGTCTAAACGAAACCCTAACCCATTTAGTCCCGGTTGGTGTCCCCAACCGGGACTAAAGGGATGATCCGTTTCCCAACGAAACCCGTACCATTTAGTCCCGGTTGGTAAAACGGGCCGGGACTAAAGGGATATATGTTTTCTTCTCGCTATATATATGTATGCATTGCCACACCATTGGCATAAACACATACAAACTCACAACTCTATCATGGCTTCTCCCGTACCCACTCTAACATTCATCCATGCGGAGGCACTTTCCGCCTCAAACTACCCCTGCCCGCCCGGCTACAGCGTTCCCGCCGGTTGGATGCTGAGCGCCGGAGGAGTGCCAGTACCTCCTCTTCCTGAAGGTGTGGCGCGTCGGGCGGCCATCACGAACCACTACTACCACGAGCTCACGCCGGAGCAGCGGAGGAATCCCAGTTGGCATCCCGATAACCAGCATACTTGGGATGCCTTCTTCATCAATCGGCGTGAGAGGGCGCTCGCCAGGTATGAGGAGGACGGTCTGCCTCCTGGGAAGTTTCACGAGGCCGGTCGTCGGCTATGGTGGTATGGCCGGACTCTACAGAGCGTCATGGACTACATCAGGGCCGGCGATATCCCCCGCCTGCGCTACCCTCACGCCCAGTCCTGGAGTCGTGATCCTCCGAGGGAGTGCAGAGCACCGTCAGACTATAGTGACGACGACGGCGGCGACTACGACGACTACGAGTCGGAGTACTATAGGCCTAGGCAGGAGAATGACTAGCAGATATCAGATCCACAGTGTCTTGCCATTATGTAGATCGATCATGCATCTATGCTCTCCGTTTAGGTTTAGATCCACTCTTACCATTATGTACTGCCTTTTTTATCTATATATATATATCCAAGATGTGTGTGAATCTCTCTGATTGGAGGGAACAAAACCCTAACCATTTCGTCTCGGTTGGTAAAACATGCCAGGACTAAAGGGGTTTTATTTTTCTGAATTTTCTGATATATTATTTGTATTTTTAAGATTTTAAAATGAAGTAGTTTTATTTTTCTGAATTTTCTGATATATTATTTGTATTTTTAAGATTTTAAAATAAATTAGTTTTATTTTTCTTAATTTTACGATATGTTATTGTATTTGTAAGATTTTAAAATGAATTTGTTTTATTTTTCTGAATCTTATGATATATTATTTGTATTTTTAAGATTTTAAAATGAAGTATTTTTATTTTTCTGAATTTTCTGATATATTATTTGTATTTTTTAGATTTTAAAATGAAGTAGTTTTATTTTTCTGAATTTTCTGATATATTAATTGTATTTTTAAGATTGTAAAAAGAAAAGTATTTGAAAAAACACCTTTAGTCGCGGTTCGTGACACGAACCGCGACTAAAGGCTCTTTCCGCGCGGGAACGAAAACGCCGCGAAAAAACCTTTAGTCGCGGTTGGTGTCACGAACTGCGACTAAAGGTACCCTTTAGTCCCGGTTGGGGACACCAACCGCGGCTAAAGGCCCACGGATGGTACCCGGAGGGGACCTTTAGTCGCGGTTGGTGTCCCCAACCGGACTAAAGGCTGCCCCTATATATTCCCGCCCCCAAAAATTTCTAAGTCCCAAACGCATCTCGTCTTCTCCGCGCCGCCCTCGCCGATTCCGTCTCCGGTAGCTGCCCGCCGTCCTTGCCGATCCGTCTCCGGTAGCTGCCCGCCGCCCTCGCCGATTCTGTCTCCGGTAGGTGCCCGCCCGTGCGTTCTTGAGGGTTAGATCGAGGAGATCGACGACGATGACAGAAACGACGACGACGGCGGTTAATTAGGTGCCCGTGCGTGCGTGCTTGGCCGTGGAAACGACGACGATGACGGAAACGACGACGCGGTGGTGCGTGGCCGTGGCCGTGGCCGTGCTTGGCCGTGCGTGCGTGCGTGGCCGTGCACGGTGGTGCGTGGCCGTGGCCGTGCGTGGTGGTGCGTGGCCGTGGCCGTGGCCGTGCTCGCGGGGGAGAGAGGGGAGAGGGCGGAGGTGGCCATGGAGGTCCCGCGCAGGCCTCTGCCACGCCATGGAGGTAGACGAAACAGAGACGGGGGCTCGCGTCACGCTGACGTCACGGCATGCGGGGGAGAAAAAAAACGGCTGCTGGCAGTTGGGCTGCACTCGGATTCTCAAAAAACAAAGTTGGGCTGCACTCTTTTTTTGCAAAGTTAAAAAAAATCGTAAGTCCAAAAAATTCCTAAGTCAAAAAATTTCCTACTAACCCTAAGTCTACTAACCCTAAATATATATTTGTACTAATATTTGCTAAGTCTACTAACCCTAAATATTCCTAAGTCAAAAAAAAAGCTTAAAAAATCCCTAAGTCTACTAACCCTAAATATTCCTAAGTCAAAAAAAATAATGAAAATAAGTTTTAATTCAATAAATCAAAATGACTAGGAAAGCAAATGCAACCTAGCTATGGGGTTCTCCAAGTCATTTGAGCAACTAATCTTGGACACACCTCTAAAGTATGGTTTTCCCCCTCCGGTGGTCATCGTTCTTCCACCCAAAACCCTAGCAATCTGTTTTCCCTCCTTCTACGACAATATTTGCTAAGTCTCCTTTATACTTAATTAATTTTTACTACATGCATGTCTGCAGGAGTGACATATGGCGGACAATAGAGCCTTGCCGCTTACGGATCAGGAGGCTGAAGGTTATATATTCAACATCATAGCCAACGAGATCCCTTATGTGCCGGGCCCAGAAGATGAGCAAGAACATGATGTAGTATCTTCTTATATGAACCTTGATGATCAAGAAGGTGAAGGAACGGACATTGTCGATGATCAAGATGATCAACCGTCGACAAACGACAATCTCGAATTGCAAAGACCAACCACCTCTGGCAAGGTATATATATATACATTGAGCCTCTCGTGATACAAACTTACTAAAATGTGAATACATATGCATTAACACGCGCGACTCTCTTTCTTATTTTAGCCCTTGGCCGGATCGAGTACGACAAAGCGTGGCAAATCCAAGGCGATGAAAGAAGGAGAAACATATACCATCGAATCAGTCGGTGAAACCGGCAAGCCCCTACAGCACACCACAAAGTTTATCAACCAATGCGGAGTCCTTGTTAGGGACAACGTCCCGATCACCGTCCAGGAATGGAAGGAGCCAAAGAAAGCACGTCTTGGTTTCAGTTTTGTCGACAAGAGAACGAAAAAGGATCTGTGGAGAAAGCTTATGGCACATTTCATTCTACCTCCGGAATACAACAAAGAAGATGAATTCGGTAACGAGGTTCCGGGTGGACGTCAGAGGAGGAGGCTAGTCAAAGAGTTCGCTCTTCAGAAGATGGCCGAAGCATTCCGGAACTTCTAGAAAAATTTAACATGTGAATATGTCAACAAGGGCAAGACTCCGATTTTCACTGGACAAAATGAGAAACTGAAAGATGATTGGCCAGAATTTGTGAGGCAAAAGAAATCGGACCATTTCAAGGATATATCGAAAAAAAATAAGGCTAATGCGGATAAGAAACAGTACCATCATGTTATAGGGCCAGGAGGATACCGCCTTTCGGCCCCTAAGTGGCAGAAGATGGAGGACGGCCTGATGGCGCGAGGAATCCCTCTAGGTACAGAGGGATGGGACGAAAGAGCCAAAATGTGGTGGTACGGGCATGGGGGATCGCTAGACCCGGAGACAGGGGCGTGTGTTCATCGGCAGAAAACGTTTGCTCCCACAAAAGCCCTTATTGACGCAATGACCCTAGCTCAACAGGGCGTGATCACGTTCAACAGAGAGAAAGACGCACTGACCCATGCCCTCGGGAATGCTGAACACGAAGGACATGTACGAGGCAAAGGCAGAATGCCGTGGAAAGTAGGGTTTTCCCAGGAAAATGACCCGTACTGTTACAGAAGCCGTAAGAGAAAGACGGACCGGGATGCAGATCTTCTGGCGAAGCTTGCATCGGAAGTTAGTGAGTTGAAGCAGACCGTGCATGGAATACTTGAGAAAGAAAGATCGACGGCTGCAGGGGCGTCGCATGAAGATCATGAAGCGGATCTCGGAAGCCAGCATCAGCGGAGAAGCAGCGTGGCTTCCACGGAGGCCCCGCCTGCAGGTGCTAATGCACTGATGATCGAGAGTCGTGCACCGGAGCCTCACTACCCCGTGGATGATGTAAAGGAGATGAAAGAATGTGATCTGCATTATACCGTGGGGAACATTTCCACTAAGGTAGCTACCGGCAGTGCTTTACCCTCTACACCTGGAGCACTCCACCACAACAACCCCATTCCATATGGCTATGCTCGTATGACGGTGGAAGACATAGTCCAAGTGTTTGAGGACCTGGAGATTGACATAGCTACACCCGAAGGGGAGAGAAGACTTGGAGATGTCAAGCGCCAGTTCATTCTATGGAAAAAGAAGTATATAGTGTTTCCAGGCGAGGCGCCAAGGCTAACAAGTCTACCCCCCTCCGATGGTGCAGGTGGTGGTGGTGGTGATGGTGGTGCTGGTTCACCTACACCTCCTTCACGCCATTCGACGCCGTCCGCCGATCCACAATCTCCGGCGGGTAAGCAGGCGTCGCCCACCAATCTTCCTCTGGCGGGTAAGCAGGTGCCGCCCCCCAATCCTCCTCCGGCGAATAAGCAGTCGTCGCCCCCCAATCCTCCTCCGGCGGATAAGCAGCCGTCGCCCCCCATTCCTCCTCCGTCGGATAAGCAGCCGTCACCCTCCATTCCTCCTCCGGTGGATAAGCAGCCGTCGCCCCCCATTGCTCCTCCGGCGAAGAAACAGAAGCTGGCGGACAGCAAGGAAACCCGCTCTTGGACTATTAACCTGGAGCCTTATGTACCTAAGACCACACGGGTACCGGAGCCATCACTGAAGCCTATCCCCCCAAGGCCTTGGGAACTAAGTGAAGCTGAAACCAAATTGGCCGCGAAGGCTGAGTATGAGAAATGGTCGGCTGATCGGAAGGCGCTAAGGGAGCCTAAGCCCAAGGAAGTATACCCTCCGAAGGTACAGAAGTGGGCTACGAGTTTTTTGTCGACACCGTCCCAAGCCGAGAAGAATTTGCCTGACGACTATGGAAGGGAACTTCGTAGGCAAGCAGAAATATTGAAGGAGGAGAAAGAAGAAAGGAAAAAAAAGCGGGAAACAAGTTGACCAGCTCGGGATGCAGAGTAAACAATCGATCCCCCAGCTCATAGTGAAAGCCGGTCCGGAACAGGACCACGAGGTCATAGCAGCTTTTGCAGCAGTTGGATTGACTGTAGAGAGTGCAATGAAAAATGCGTCCGACATGGGTTTGACTCTTCGTGCCTCGTTAGGACTGGACGATGCGCTAATGGGTGAGGTAACATTACAATATGTGACGAACGGGCCTCTCGTCGAGTCTACGCAGGAAAAGAGTCTACCACCACAAATGCGAAATCTGCTATGTTGGTACAAAAATTTCATATCATGGACCGACAAAGAATATGTTTATCTGGATGTTACAGAGGAGCATCACACCAAAAAGTACTCTGTAACAGTTGAGATGAGTGAATTGTTCCAGCTGTTCAATCTGCGCGACCTCGACAAATCTATCCTGAGTTGCTACGTTCTGTAAGTGATTTATTTCTACCTCATCTTGTTTTTCATTGCCTGCACTATATATATATATATATATATATATATATATATATATATATATATATATATATATATATATTGTCCTAACTGTATTGTTGCGTATGCTATTATGCAGATTGAAGATTTGGGAATGCAAAATAAGAAACATCCATGATGTTGGGTTCATTGACCCACAAATCATTAATGGACATGTGTTACAATATCACCCCCTAGATGTGGAGAAAGACCTGTACAATTTTCTTACAAAGCATCAACTCAAAAGTTATATTCTATTTCCTTACCATTTTGGGTGAGTGTTTCTCTCTTGTGCTCATTCTCTTTTGTTTACTCCATGCATGGTATGTCTAATCGATAAGTTATGCATAATTGTGTATGTAACGTGTCCGCAGGTTCCACTGGATGCTGCGAAAAATTGAACTTCACACCTCCACCGTTTTTATCATGGACTCTATGGATTCAGATCCAAAGCTTTGGATCGACATGAGAAAATGCTGCAAAAGTAATTATTTTCAATCATTTGCGCTCTATATCGATCGGTCTCTTTTGTTCATTTCCTAATATGCAGTAGCTAATAACTCCATTGTTCATTTAATTTTCTTTGCACTGTAGAGTTTGGAAACGGTTCTCAAAAGAAATTGTCGGTGAATTCAAACATCAGCTAGAGTTCAAAAATTTACTTCGTGTGGATAAGCAGCCACCGGGGACCAATCTATGTGGATACTATGTTTGTGAGAACATACGGAAAGAAACCTCTGAGAAGAAGAAGTCGGATAGCACGCGGAAGAGTCTCAATAACTTGCGGAGGACGCTTAGTCCAGAAGCTCGCTTCCGACCAATTCAAGAGGAAATAGCAGGATTTTTCCTTAGACATGTCATCGATTCTAAAGGTGAACACTATGCGTCCGACGAAGACCAATTCAAGAGGACTTAGCAGGATATTTCCTTATGCATCTCCTAGATTGAAAATTGTTCGAAGTTGTGTATATCCATCGTAATTGTGTATGGAAACTTGTTCGAAGTTGTATATGGTCACCCGAGATTGAATATATATTATATATTCCTATTGAATTCTTCTTGTTTAAATTTCATATATGCATGTATATAGTAGCGTACAATATATATGTGTACTGAAACTTCATCAAAATTAAAATAAAATATAAAAGAAATAAAACAAAACAAATTAAAAAGAAACCAGTTTTAGGGGGGCTAAAACCCTAAACCTGCGGAGGAGGCCTTCAGTCCCGGTTAGCCACGAGAACCGGGACTAAAGGTCCTCCGCCCCGACGGACTCCTGGCGCCCACGTGGACGGGCCTTTAGTCCCGGTCCGTAAGTGGCGCGACTAAAGGGGGGTCTTTAGTCGCGCATATTTAGTCCCGGTTGTGAGGCCGGGACTAATGGCCTTTGCGAACCGGGACTAAAGGCCTATTTTCTACCAGTGGCCGACGGTGTCCGTCGGCGTATGGACGTATACGCCGACGGGATGGGCTACGTCGACGGCCCGGCTGGAGGGCTGCCGTGTTCGTCCGATACGCCGAGGTCCCCGACATATCCCCGTCGGCGTTGCCCTAGGCCTTTGGCGTTTCAACTCTCTCCCGTAGTGATCTTGCGGCTTACATTTTAATCTAGATCCATCTTGGTCATCTTTTGTGGCTGTTGTAAAATTGTTACAGTGTAGGTGAACGGGGTAGAGCATTTTTTTTTCTAATCTTGGCATGTAGGGTCAGTTGCTCTCTTATTGATTGGATGCATTGTTACAGAATAGGAACGGGTCATAGTTTCAGATAGATTTTCAGTGTCATGTATTGCACCTTGTGTTGTTTTCTATATGACTATGGATAGGTAAAAACATGCCGTAGAGTGCAATTTGAGCAATTTGACAGAGTACTTTTTATTTAGCTCTTTTTATTGAGCTCCTTTTATTTGGTAATAACAAATCAATAGATTAATTAATTTATCTGTATTCATCTTGACTGGATAGCAATGTCCAATTAGTTATTGAGCTTTGAAAGAATTGAACCAACTCCAATTAGTTACAGTTTTAGGAACTAAAACTGCAAACTTTGCATCAAATGTCATTACTTAAGGCCTTAACCCGGGAGCTGACGGAGGCCTCTCAGCGCGTCTACATTTCCTCCTGACGCTGCAGTGTAGGCATGTTTGGGAACCTTATCTTGGGCGGCCGCCGCGGTGCACACGTGTTGGGATTTCGATTTTTCGTTCGGCTCTTCCCATTTCGGGGTCGGCCCGGTGGCCATGTCTTCCTTCTGGTCCCGCGTGGCGGTGGACTGGGCCATTTTTTTCCTGTCTCATTCGTTAGTCTTTCCCGTGGGTGGTGGGGGAGGCTATTACCGTCCTTTAATTTTTCTCCTCATTTTCGTCTCCTGATGGTCTCCGGCCACATCTTGCCCACCGCCGCCATTTCCCTCGTCGTCTAAGCTGGTGCGTGCTTCCGCCTTACTGTCTTCTACATTCTTTTTGTTCGCTGTCTCGGCACGAGCCATGCCTGCGTTTTGACTTTCTGAGGAAGGAAGGCCGTCTCAATGGGGTCTGTGTGCCGCGCCGTTGTTTTGGGCGGGCATTGTTCGCAAGGCTGTGTACAGTGGGGGGAAGGAGCGGCAGTGCCGGTCGTCTCTCTTCATCACGCCATCGTTTTGGGGAACCGTTGCCCGCCCGCCTGCAAGCCTAATCTAGGGAGGGCCATTATCGGCCGGGGGCCGGTCTACAGGGAGATTTAGTTTACCTAGCATGTTTCTGTGTTGTCAGGGTTGCCGCCAGCGGTTCTTTGCTGCTTAATTGGTCGTTCGATTTGCTTGTTTCCTGAAGTCTTACTTCTGCAGGCTCTTGGTTTATTTCCTGCTTGGTGTGTTGGTTTATTGTTTTAGTGTTGTTTCATCTTTTTTTTTCCGTGCAGGCTGTGGAGTGGACCGCTTGGGGATTGCAGAGTGGGGCTGCTACGTTTTGGTTCGTCTCTTCAATTTCAGTGACCTTGGTTTCCTTGTCATTTTTCTTGTGCTCTGCATGTGGTTTCGTACTGCGTTGCTCTGTGTTCTGTATTTGTTTGCCGCTAGATTTTTTCCGGTATGTGCTTAATGGAGCTCTCTCGCGGTTCCCGCTTGTGGCTTCTAGGAATACTCCCTCCGTCCACTTTTATAAGGCACACTTCTTATTATTGAAAGCTAAGAAGTGAGCCTTATAAAAGTGGACGGAGGGAGTAGTTCTTTTGTGGAAATGGTTTTTTTTTGTGACACAGCTCGAGATTTAATTGGCAAGGATCCGGACGTTTTGCTAGCTGAAATTACGCCTTTGTTTCGAAAGTGCCATCTGAGATAGGTGCTCTAACTGGGAAATGTTATGTCGTCGATGTCACAGTTTTGTGGTATTATTTTCGGACTATGGATAATTTGCTTCCAGATCCTCAAGTTTTAGCCTGAGGGGAGTACCTTTTTGTTGCCCTTGACGCGTCGCTGATAGCTGCTGGTAATATAGCTGGTCCCTTACCTGATTCAGCTGTTGTTGTGCCTGAAAAAAGTTCTTCGACTGGTAAATTCCTGGTGTTGATATGTTTCCTTTATATTTTACTTGCATTAAGGTCTCTCATTGTTGTTTCTTAGGGTCTGCTCATAAAAAGGATCGAACAACCATTTCCACTATGGATGACAACACTCATTTATCTACGCCACCATCTGCTTCTGCCAAGGATTGTGCTCATATAACAATTTTATTTTTTTCTCTTGCATTCCATGTTCGAATAATATCCAAATGTCTTCTTTCTTATGAAAAAATCCTAGAAAAAATCGCTGGTCAAGATGGAGAAGGTGGGTATGAGCCAGCCGATGAATCATTGGGCCATCCTACTCAGCAGACAAAGAAAGGGTTAGCTCTACAAACCCATCTGGCCTGATTGTTTTTACGGTATCAGCCACCTTAATTTACCTTCATTTCACATTTGTTTCATCGGTGGAGGCGCATCTAAGAGACAATTGTTTAATGGAAGCGGTGGGAAGTCGGCTAAGAAGGTCTGTTTTCTCCCCTATGTGTTAGTTTGATTGCTATTTCAGTTCTAGAAAAAAGAGTCTTGGTTGCTGTTTCTTGACATTTTCTGGCATGTTTTGTTTGCAGCATCAATCCAAGTATGCAATGTTTACCTGGGATTCTTTTATTAGGATCTTGGAGATGCTGATGCCACGCCGAAGGCTTTTGGTGCACTTTTGTGTGTATATTCCTGTAATATGGTATCCTCTGCTTTGCATGTTGTAGATTAGAGTTTTTCTTTCCTTTTTTCAGGATGCTCCTGTGTTCATGCCTCTAAGGGCCTTCGGCGGAATGGGTGTCGGACACCATCCAGTAGTCACTTGGTGCCTAAGACAAAACGGCGCCGTAATTTTCAGGCCAGGCCGGTGAGTTTCTATTGGTGCTATTTTCAGTCGTATTTAGGATTACTAGGCGCTATCCTGTTAGCCGATGTGGTGTTGATAGAGTTCTCTTTGGCCGTTTAGATCTTGGTGTGCATGGCTGTGCTGTCACCTGCCTTTGCTTCTTGACTGCGGCATGTACTATTAAGCTAGCCATTTTGTTATACCCAAGTGGTATTGCGTCTTCTTTCAGTTTCTATATAAGTAAGTTTGTACTGATTTCCCCCTGATGTAATCCTTAATAAAAAGTAAAGCTAGCTATGGCCCACCTAGAAAGTATGGATACTAACAGATGCCCAGCATTGCTGTTATATTTCTGGTTGTACATATAGGACGTGTTTGGTTCGTGATTTTGTAACGTAACATGTTTACGGTGTTAGCCGATTACGTTAAATTGTGTTTGGTACGATAGTCCTGTAATCAGATACCACGTTATCAGTTCCCGGCCCAGTAGAAATTTGATTCCGCCCATCTACCTCTGTGATCGGATAACGATACGGCCATCTCGTGCGCTGGGCGAGCCAGCCCATCCATGTTGCTGAGGCGGTTGTAGTTGGGTGAGATGCGCCGCGCCGCCGGCAGGTGGTCAAACCCCGCTTACCAAAACAATGCTCTGTTTCTGATTCACGTTATATTCCGTAGTGCTAACCAAACACGTTTCAGTTTTGTCTATTCAATGTAATTCAACAAGCTCCAAACACGTGATCATGCGACGATGTGAAAGAGGAAATTAAGCTCCTGTCCCCAGCGCCATGGCCAAGGATCTCCAATCAGGATGCACCCGACGAGGCGACGACATCGACTTTGATCTGGTAGAGATGCCGCCTCGATCAGCGTTCACGTGCCCTTCTGGTGCAACTGCTGTACTTTGGGCAGGCCATGTGGCTTTGTGCGCGATAGATTTGCCAATGATTGCGTCATCCCAAACATCTGTCGATCGAGTTGTGATTAGCGGCGGTGGACAGCGTCCCTCTGCTCAGCTGATCGTGTAATCAGTAATCACGGTGATCAAAGGTATGCAATTCCCCCTCCTTTTTCTATCAAAGCATATGCCATGCAAGACCAATCACGGAATATCAAATTGCATGTGTATAAGCCTTGGTCATCCCGTGATTGACTTTGGAGAGAATCTCCAAGATGCATACTTGTAGCGGCCTGAGGTCCCAGGTGTGAGGCTTCAAGGCCTCAAGGGGACGTGTTGCTGGGTTGTACCTCTCAGTTCGATGGATCGTCAAGATGTACCGCTTGAAGAGGCATGAGGTCCCATGTTGGCATGTTTTAAGGCTTCAATGGGACGTACTGCTGGGTTTATACTTTTCAGTTCGATGAAATGTTGGATTTTCAGTTCAGGTGTTTGACAAATTGATTCTTGGGCGTATATATAGAGTGTGATAGGGTCAGCTATCGCTTGATCGACAAGTACTGAAACTGAAGAACGAAATTCAGAGAATCGACAGAATTTGGGAATTTTATTGCTAGCATAGTCGCCGAATTACAGAGGGATGGAACCAACCTCACAGAGGCGGCTAGGGTTTAACCCAAGGTACACAATGATGCCTGGTCAATCTCCGATCCATGGCTTAAAAAGGAGAAAGGTAGAAGCGGACAAACAAGTGAGCAGGTGAGAAAAGTGGGGTTTTAACCCGTACGTTCTAACAGCGACTCAGCAGGTGTCTGTAGCCGTTGGATGCTTGATGAAGGGTCCAGATGGAAACGCATCAGTGAAGCGGTATGTTGTCTGAATAGCTACAGTTCCTGACAACTCCTCCCCGGTGACTTCAGACTTGTCCTCAAGGCTTGAACGATGGAAACGCCTTCTGGATGAACGCTGAGTCCTCCCAAGTGGCATCAGTTGCAGGGAGGTTAGTCCACTTAACAAGCCATTGGACTACAGGGATTGCTATCTCTCCTTGTTGACGCGGGATCAGTTTCCTTTCCAAGATGGCTTCAGGAGCAATGAGAATTGTGCCATCAGGGTTTAGCAGTGGCAGAGGAATGGTAGGAATTGCCTTGGGGCCAAGATGCTTCTTGAGTTGGCTAATGTGGAATGTAGGGTGTAGCTGGCATCCTTCTGGCAGAAGCAGTTTGTAGCTTGTATTACCAATCCTTTCCAATACTCTGAAGGGGCCATAGTATTTGGAGTGTAACTTAAGGCACCTGTGTAAGCTCAGTGAGGTGTGGCGATATGGCTGGATCTTTAAATAAACCATGTCGCCAATGTTTAGTGTTCGTTCACTCCTATGCTTGTCTGCCTGTAGTTTCATTCGTTCTTGCGCCTTCAGCAACCGAGACTTTATCTGTTGAGCTAGTTCTTGTGTGGGTGCAGAGGGCAGGAGATCACTCTGATCATCAGCAGGAGGCAACATTTGTTCTCCAATTTGAAGGGGTGGCCTACCATAGAGAGCCTGGAAGGGTGTGATCTGCAGGGAGGTGTGGAAGGTGGTGTTGTACCACCATTCTGCAGTGGAGAGCCATTTGTGCCATTGTTTTGGTTGCAGGAAGGCCATGTGTCTCAGGTAATTTTCCAAGCACTGATTTACTCTTTCTGTCTGACCATCAGTTTGAGGATGATATGAAGTGCTGAAATGGAGCTTGACTCCCAAGGATTTGAATAGTGCTTGCCAGAGGTGGCTGGTGAATATCCTGTCTCTGTCAGTGACCATCACAGTGGGAAGTCCATGGAGCTTGAATATGTTGTCTGCAAATGCTCTGGCTACAGTTTTAACTGTGATTGGATGTTTCAGTGAGATGAAATGTCCATATTTGGTGAATCTATCCACCACTACCAAAATGATATCCTTGTTTAGGCAGTCCTTCAATGAAATCCATACTTATGTGGGTCCAGGCAAAATCAGGGACAGGCAGTGGCTGTAGTAAACCAGGGGATTTGCAGTGTTCAGTTTTGTTGATTTGGCAGGTAGGGCATTGTTTAACAAAGTCAATGACATGTTGTTTGATGCCAGGCCAGTGAAAAATGAGTTTGATTCTTTGATAGGTAGCCCTTTCTCCAGAATGGCCTCCTAATTCAGAATTATGGAAAGTGTCCATGAGTTTTTGCCTAAGGTCAGTTGCCTTGCCTACAATGACCTTATTCTTGTATCTAAGTATTCCTTTTGAGAAGGTGATGTTAGGAATGCTGCCAGGTGTTACTGTAAGCTGTGTTATCCATTCCTTGCATTTTTCATCAGCCTGATATGATTGGACCACTTCAGTCACCCATGATGGTGTAGCAGCACTAGAGAATAGGGCAGATATTGAGTGTTTCACTCTGGATAGTGCATCTGCAACCTTGTTTTCCTTGCCCTTTTTGTATTCCACAACATAATTGTATCCCAATAATTTGACCAACAATTTGTGTTGAATACCCTCTGTTAACTTTTGTTCTTGTATGTATTTCAAACTTTGTTGGTCAGTCTTTATAATAATGCTTGTTGCAGAGAAGTAATGCTTCCATTGCTTTAAAGCTTCCAAGATGGCCATTGCTTCTTTATCATAGGTGGAGAGGGCAGCTGCTCTGGGTCCCAATGCTTTGCTCATGAAAGAGATGGGTTTTCCTTTCTGCATGAGTACTGCTCCAATTCCATAATCACATGCATCAGCTTCTAAAGTGAATGGCAGGAAAAGTCTGGCAAGGCCAGCACAGGTGATTTGCACATAATGTCTTTTAACTGCAGAAATGCCTTGTCCTGTTCTTCTTTCCACAGAAATTGATCCTTCCTTAGGGCTTGGAATAGGGGCTTGCATATTAAGCCATAATTTTTGATGAACCTCCTATAATATCCTGTTAAGCCTAGGAAACTCCTTAACTGAGTAACATTTTCAGGTCTTGGCCATTTGGATATTGCCTGAATTTTCTGTGGATCAGTTGAGACCCCTTGGCCAGAGATAATGTGGCCCAAGTATTCCACATGTTGTTGTGAAAAAGTGCACTTTGATAGCTTGGCAAATAATTTGTTTGTCAGCAGTACTTGGAACACTTTCCTGAGATGTTGCACATGATCTTGTAAGTTGCTGCTGTAGATGAGGATATCATCAAAGAATACCAAGGTAAACTTCCTTAGATAAGGAGCCAATATTGTATTCATTAACTGTTGGAATGTTGCAGGTGCATTTGTGAGGCCAAAGGGCATCACTAGATATTCATAGTGCCCCTGGTGAGTACTGAATGCAGTTTTCTCTATGTCTTGCTCAGCCATTCTAATCTGATGATATCCACTCTTGAGATCTATCTTGGAAAAGATGGAGGCACCATGAAGCTCATCCAGTAAGTCTTCTATGATGGGTATGGGATATTTGTTTTTGATTGTTTGCAGGTTGAGCTTCCTGTAGTCAATGCACTTCCTCCAGGAAAAATCTTTCTTTTTGACCAGGATTGCAGGGGAGGAATAGGGGCTCATGCTGTCTCTGATAATTCCCTCCTTGAGGAGGTCCTTAATGATTTCCTCCATTATATTCTTTTGGTGGTGTGGCAATCTATAGGGCCTTTGATTCACCAGTTTAGCATCAGGCAATAGTGGAATTGTATGGTCACAATTTCTTCTTGGTGGCAAGCCTGTGGGTGCCTGAAATATTTCCTTGTATTCCTCTAACAGTGCTTGAATAACAGGTTGGTATTCTGGTGGGGAATTAACTGGAGTTTCCACAGGTTGTATCCATAACAGTGCTCCACATAGGATGTCTTGTGCCTTGTTCTTGCCCATCTGCTTCTCAGGAATATTAGCAGTGATGGGAAGTGTTTCATCATAGAATGTTATTTGTTCTCCAGATTCCAAGGTGGCCTTTAGTGTCATTGTCTTGTAATTGAGTTCAACAGGGCTGTAGGTATGTATCCAATCTGCCCCCAGGATTATATCATATCCTTTTAATGGAAGGATTCTGAAATCAGAAGTGAAAACAGTGTCCTGTATCATATAGTTGCAGTGAGGTGTTACAAATTCAGTGTAAAGGACTCCTCCATTTGCAGTGACCACCTTCAACTTTTTGCTTGGGAGTAATTGACAGTTTGCCTTCTTGGCCAGGGCAGGAGTCATAAAAGTAGCAGTGCTTCCACTGTCCACAAGTGCAGTGGCTCTGTGTTCTCCAATGTGTACTGATATAGTGAAGGTGCAGTTGGGTGTGGTGAGTCCCAAAACTGCATGCATAGATATTTGGAGTGGTGGATTTCCTTCCTGTTCTGTTTCTTCATCAGAACTATCCCCTTCTTTAATATAGATGATGTTGATAGTTTCCATAGGGGCTGCCTGCAATTGGTGAATTTGTTGTTGCTGTGTCATTTTGCACACCTTTTTGTGGCCTGGGAACCATGGTTCCTTGCATTTGTAGCAGAGCTTCTTTTCAATTGCTTCCTGCATTGTATTTGCTGTGGGTGTGGTTGCAGTTTTGTTGCTTTCAAATGTCACCTGTCTTTTGACTGTTGGCGTGTAAGGAATGAATTGTTTCCTTGCAGGTGTTGATTGCTCAATCCTTCTAGCCAACCAGATTGCCTTCTGCATGTCAGTGGGGTTGTGGCATTAGATATGTGCCTGGATGTAATCACTGAGCCCAGAGATGAAGCTGTGGACATAGTAATCATCAGGCATTGTTGGATTATCTCTCCTTACCAAGTTCATAGCCTGCTCGAACTGTTTCACATAGTGAGCCACAGTGGAAACTTGCTTGATAGCATGGAATTGTTTGATATTATCACAGATGGATGCCTCTGCAAATCTATCTCCCAGGTATCTGCAGAAACGGTGCCAAGGTAAGTTCTTGTAGCTATACCCTGTTCCTCTCCACCATTGAATTGCATCCCTTTTAGATAGGTAATTGCTATCTCTGTCCTACTGTCCAGTGGTGTTCTAGCAGACTCGAAATATAACTCAATGACTTCTATCCATGAATCAACATCTGATCCATCGCACCCTGGGATATTTAGTTTGGTAGGTTTAACTGCAGGGGTACCTTTGCGATAATCAGGTATGTTGCTTTGTCCTTTCTTGCCATCAGAGTCCCCATGTTCCTCTTCATCCACTTGGATAGCGTGGACTGTTGTATTTCCTTTCTGCTGATGTATAGGTACGACCATGGTAACCTTGCCGAAATGAGGATGTCTGTATTTGGGAGTGCCATCCAGGTTGAGCTCCTTCCCTGTTTGATCATGTAAGGTTTGGGTGCCAACGATTCGAGCAGGTGCCGGGTTTTGCCTGACTGAGCCGACAGATTTTTCCCCATTGGTGTTATCTGGTGTGGAGACTTCCTCTGCGTGTTGCAAGTTTTCCAAGGCTTGCACTTTCTTGGCTGCAAACAAACGCTCAAAGTTGGTGTGGATGTTCTCGAAGTTGGTTTGAATGCTCGAGAAGTTCTTGGTGACGAGCTGCTTGAACTCGAGAAATTCCTCACGATCATCCTTCCTGGAACGCTGCAATTCCTTCACTTCAAGCTGGATTGTTTCCATCATCAGCATGCCTGTATCTGTGGAGTGCTCGTCGGTGTCCATGGTACTTAGCTTGCCGGGTCCGTCTACCGCCGCCGTCGCCGACTCCGTCGCCTCCTCGCCGCCACGAGTCACACGGATCTGGGTGGGTGGTGGGATTTTACAACCAAGGAAACGTTCCGAGGCAACCTCTCCCGACCCCTGATCTGTGACCGAACTGTGCTCACGCCGTCACCGAGCCGCCACCAGAAGGTCACTCACCGTCGCCGAAATCACGATCAACACGGAAGGATTTTACGAGAGATCCCAACTTCCGGTTTCTTTCGAGATTCAAAACGCCTCCGAGGACAACTAGCTCTTGATACCAGTTGATAGGGTCAGCTATCGCTTGATCGACAAGTACTGAAACTGAAGAACGAAATTCAGAGAATCGACAGAATTTGGGAATTTTATTGCTAGCACAGTCGCCGAATTACAGAGGGATGGAACCAACCTCACAGAGGCGGCTAGGGTTTAACCCAAGGTACACAATGATGCCTGGTCGATCTCCGATCCATGGCTTAAAAAGGAGAAAGGTAGAAGCGGACAAACAAGTGAGCAGGTGAGAAAAGTGGGGTTTTAACCCGTACGTTCTAACAGCGACTCAGCAGGTGTCTGCAGCCGTTGGATGCTCGATGAAGGGTCCAGATGGAAACGCATCAGTGAAGCGGTATGTTGTCTGAATAGCTACAGTTCCTGACAGTGTCGTTGTATAGCAGTATAGCTTTCTATGGGCTTACGCATAGATTTAATGAAAATTTCGTTTTTAGTAATCAATATAAGAAATTATGGTGCACTATTTATTCATTGGCACTTCGGATATACTACTGTGCCTACCACTGTACCGTCGATTTTTACAGAAGTTGGATGTTCATGCAGACATAAGGTGTACTGATAGATGATCATGCCCGATAAGAAAGTTTTCCCCGGAGCATCCTTGCTTCGCCGCCCCAGTGGGCTCATTGACAGTCCCGCAGGTCGCTTTCCTCTCCTGTCTTTATCAACACCAGTCTTCCATCTACGGTGGAATGTACTAGAAATAGTACGATCCAATTCAGGCTCTCCGGCTCGCCCTAATCTTCTTTGTCCATAAACTCACATTACCTTGCAATCTGCATACGCTGCACTCTAGGATGTGTTGAGGATTAATCTATCCTCTATGGTTCATGGCTTGATGAAGTAGAGGAGGTTTTCCTATTATAGTTCGAATAAAATCAGGAGGTCGCAGACATCTGTTTGGCAGACGAGCGATAGAACTCTGTCAAACTGGTACAGTTCAGATCTTCACCTCCTCGACACCGTTCAAGTTTGTGGCATTTCGCTCCAATACCCACTTAGTAGAGAAATAACCATCCTTACATTCCTTACTCTATTCTTATGTCTGTTAAATGCCTCACAAAATCCCCACTAAATGGTCAGGAACCAGATAATTTTTACGCATGCAATTTATGCCAATGACCTGTCCGAAACATTGAACTGGAAGGTGCTATGTATATGCTATGGGTCAGCAAAGATAGTTAATTTGTATTTTCTTTCCTTTTTGTTTATTGAAGCCCTTAAGATTATGGTCTTAAGTTTATACACAGAAGCTAATTCCAGATTTATTGGAAGTGAATTTTACAATGATATTTGTAGCTGATATTGGTCATAATCATATTGTACAACACAGTTTAATGATTTTCTATTTTATACATATTAAATACCTATTGTTTAGTATGCGTATTTGCAGCAGATTGTAGTGACGTATTGCTATTACCGAGTACCAAATACACCATATATTCAAATTGTTCAGATAAGCTTTTTCCAAAATATAAAATAGTAGAAAGGACTACGTGGTAATTTATTTATTTCTTCCATTGTCTTCCTTATACATAGTAGATATCTTCCCTCAAGGATTGTCTCCCTTTTCCAGAGTAAAATTTCTTACGGTGTTCCAGTGAATATGATGGGATCTTAAAGATCTAGAAGGTATAAGACGAGCTCACTCCTTGGTAGAAAGTTTCTTCCGGCACATATATAGCGTAATTTGTTGAGAAATCATATAGTGATTCTCTTATTCGGTCTTTGCAATTCCAGGTTGTAATTAGTTTTATTATTTCTTACCAGTTAATGATTTTTTTTATCTTCCTATGTTTTCAACAGGTGTTCTCATTTGTAATGAGATAGTGAAACAACTAAAACAAATCCATTATCACCATCAAAGTATAGCCTTACCCGACTGGGAGAATATAAACAAGGGAAAGCCCATGGCGATGGAATTTTTGGTACTATCTATGCTCCGAGCAATTTATTTGTTTAACTTGTGTAAAACTATCTTTCTTAGTCTAATATGACACATGTTTATTATTAAACACCTATCTGATAAAATCCTACTACTTCTATTTGTGGAATAGAATAATACTATGTTCGTATATGGTATACTTTCAAACTAATAAAATCCTACTACTTCTATTTAAATATTATTTTTACAAGGTCACAACTGTAGTTGTTTTTGCGAGCGAGTTCATAACCACAACATGGTTAGAAAATTTGTACAAAGATTAGAACCTTAGTTCTACTATTCCAAATTTTGTTGTAAGTTTTTTCCTTTTGGCACCATGGCCTACAAAGGTAAACTGTACAAAGTTATTTTTCTTAGTATTGTGGAGAATCCAAATATTTTTCATGTTGTTTTTTCTTCATATTATTACTCTTTTCCACACGCAATTTATGCTACTATGTATAGTTTCGGCATTTTCAAATTACTAGCCCGTGCGGATGCACGGGTTGACGACTAGTTATCATAAATTACGAATTATATTCTTGCCTGAATATTTCCTCCGCCATATAGTTTAGTTCGGTCTTTATTACACATGCCACACTCGCTTGCTATTGAAAGGCAGTCATGTGTTAGCTCTTTTTTCCTTTTCGTTTGGGATTTCACGATATATGCTAGCTCCACATAGTATCTGCTGTTGTAGAAAAAATAAACGGAGATGGCAAACAAAATTATTCTTTGTTAAGGGTTGTGAAGCTACGTTAGCCTCGAAATTATCCCATGGGACACATTCTTGTTCAGAAAAAACAGCCTGGGCGAGAATGAGTTCTTGCCATGTCAGATGTATTATACTCCGTTTCCAAAATAATATTGAATTTCTGTGGCCGTGTACACCGCTTGTGCTTTGCCATCTATAGTTCTAACTTTCCGTTCTTATGTCTACATAGGTCATTCGATTATCACGCATGACGATGGCGGGTGATATGATCAGGAAATTGGCCTTAAATATATATATGTAATGAGGGCCTTGAGAAAATGGAATCATGCATGTCATCAGGTTGGACTTCGAAGATGTATTGCATCTCTCCATGGCTAGAGAGAAGTTGAACAACACTTCTCTGCCTAGCCGGATGGCAAGCTTTCCAGAGAATTGGTTAAGCTTAGGCAGGCCGAGGAAACTGATTTGGACGATATAGACTAAAAGGTAAATTGTCGCGTACCTGAAATTCCATAATTCATACCGGTGTTTTTGTTATTATCTTTTAAGAGACGTGTTTTAGCCGTGGCAGCGAATATGGATCGATTCCAGAAACATGGCATACTGATATGTCCTGTTTTACTAATTCTACATAGCGGATATCTTCATATGCAATTTCCTGGAGCATGCTAGATCGTCTACTATCTCTCTAGGGTTTAGGGTTTAGGAGTCAGCATATTTTGTTGCTAGAGGCAAGCTATGTTTGCCATTGGTGCTGGAGGGAAACGGCATCTACCTTCGTTGTGCCTTAGGCCTTCTTGTTGGAATGTTGATCGTTAAGTTAAGGTCAACATGTTCACATTCAACATGTTCTGATCAGGAACATTAGCACACTAAAGTCAATATGGTGGGTCCCCCTGGTGCACTGTACTATAAAGAAAAAGGGAGAGGGATGTGAGAAGGATAACGATGAGAGCTGCTGCTGCTCTCGTAGCTTTCTCCTCTCCACTCCTAGAAACTCAAGGCTGCTGATCAAGCCAGCACAGGAGCACCGGGAAGGATTTATCCCTGCCACCTGAATATCTCTAGGTGGTTTTCTTTAGGTGTTTATTGATCAAGCAAAAAGTGATGGCTTCCTCATCTACAGATCAAGGTATGACCATTTCCTCTCACTCTGTGGCTCAAGCTTATGCTAGATGGTCCTATTGGATGTTTCTATCATTGGTATCAGAGCGTTGTATAATTATGTATGACAATAATAATGTTGGTCTTGCCTTCCGGCAAGATAAGCTTTATGTTATTTCCCTTTGTGATGATATAAATAATGTGGGTTCTACCTCAAATATGAATGTTAGTACCAAACGCAAGCATAATGATAATGAGACTTCTTCGAAATTATGGCACTATCGTTTAGGCCACATTTCGAGGGGGAGAATTGAGCGTCTCATTAAAGATCAAGTTATTCCTTCCCTTGATTTTACGGATGCGGATATCGATCATTGTATTGATTGCATCAAAGGAAAATATGCCAAGAAAATTAAGAAAGGTGCAAACCAAAGCACGGGAGTTTTGGAAATAATCCATGCGGATATATGTGGTCCGTTTAATGTGAAGACGGTGGATGGTTTTAATTCATTTATTACATTCACCGATGACTTCTCCCGTTATGGATATATTTATCCCATTAAGGAAAGATCAGAGGCATTGGACAAGTTTAAGATTTTCAAATCTGAGCTTTGGGCTTGTTTTTTTATATTAGTTATGTTTTATTTCTGTTATTAGTTGTTATGTTTTATGTTAGTTGTTTTAAATGTTTTAGCATGTTGAATTTATTAGTCATGCTTCATTATGATATTTATTATGATGATTATGTTATGATATTTTCCGCTGCAAAATAAAGTTTAATGAATCCTCAAATAAAGTGTGGTTTTATGCTTTGTCATTCTGACCAAAGTTGATTGACGGGCATTTAAACCACAAATATCCTTTATTAGCCTGTTTCACTTCTGGCCAAAGCTGATGTGAACCAGGTTAACAGAAGAAAAATTAATGATGAGGATTATTAATGTGTGTCTTTTATTTGTCAATTTGGCCAAAGCTAATTGAAAAATATTTGTTCACAAATTTTTGTTGTTCATATTCATTTCTGGCCAAAGCTGATTTGAATTTGATCAATAAAGTTTGATAATGATGTTGCTGCTTACTAAGGCAATTCTTTGAATTCTTTTTGCAGCACCTAATGTCTCTCATATTACTGGGATGCTTAAGGGCATAGAACAACTTAATGGTAGCAACTATGCTACATGGAAGGAGAAGCTTGAAATAACGATGGCCTTACTGAATATTGATTATGCTCTCCTTAATGATCCTCCTGAGGCACCTAAAGAGAATGTTGAAAATTATGAGGGCCTCAAGAAGGAATATGATGTTATCAAGGCTAAGTGGGATGACTCTAATCGCAAGTTCCTTATGATGATAAAGGGCTCCATTACACAGAGTATGAGGGGAGCCCTTCCTGACTGTGAGACAGCTAAAGGGTACTTTGCGAAAATTGAACATCAGTTCAAAGGGTCTTCTAAAGTTTATGCAACAAGTATTATTAGAAGGATCATTGATGAAAAATATGATCCCACTGGAAGCCTTCGAGAGCATATTATGAAGAAATGCAACATGGCTGCCAAGCTTAAGACTATGGAAATGGAAATTTCTAATGGTTTCCTTGTCCATTTCATTATGTCATCTTTGCCTCCTGAATTCTCTCCATTTATGATCAATTATAATGCAATGGATGTGAAATGGGAGATTGATGAAATGATGGCGCGATGTGTGCAAGAAGAAGAAAGGCTTAAGGCTGAAAGAATTGACCATATTAATTAGGTCAAGCATTCACAAAAGAAGAGGTATAAGAAGTTTGTGAATGAATATATGAAGCCTAAGCCTAATCAGTTTAAAGATAAAGGCCAATCTTCAAAGGGCTCTCACCAAAAGAAGCCTGAAAAGGCGACTGATGGAGAAGCAAAAGATCCTAATGCTTGTCGCCATTGTGGAAAACTTGGGCATATTCGAAAGAATTGTTTTGCCTTTAAGAAATGGCTTCAAGATAGAGGTACTGATGTTATTACTTTTGTTGAGGAATACCTTTATGTTAATTATGCCACCAATACATGGTGGATTGATTCAGGAGCAACAATTCATATTGCAAATTCGTTGCAGGGATTCAATATGGGGAGGACCCTAAAAAGAGGGGAAAGAACCATTAGAGTTGCTAATGGTGTTGAAGCTGATGCTGAAGCGCTTGGAGATCTTACTCTTACGCTCCATACGGGCTTCAAGCTTAGGTTGAATAATGTTTTATATGTACCCTCGATGAAACGGAATTTAATTTCCGTTTCATGCCTAGATGATCATGCTTATGAATGTCACTTTGGGAACAAGCGTTGTATAATTATGTATGACAATAATAATGTTGGTCTTTCCTTCCGGCAAGATAAGATTTATGTTATTTCCCTTTGTGATTATATAAATAATGTGGTTTCTACCTCAAATATGAATGTCAGTACCAAACGCAAGCATAATGATAATGAGACTTCTTCGAAATTATGGCACTATCGTTTAGGCCACATTTCGAGGGGGAGAATTGAGCGTCTCATTAAAGATCAAGTTCTTCCTTCCCTTGATTTTACGGATGCGGATATCGATCATTGTATTGATTGCATCAAAGGACAATATGCCAAGAAAATTAAGAAAGATGCAAACCGAAGCACGGGAGTTTTCGAAATAATCCATACGGATATATGTGGTCCGTTTAATGTGAAGACGGTGGATGGTTTTAATTCATTTATTACATTCACCGATGACTTCTCCCATTATGGATATATTTATCCCATTAAGGAAAGATCAGAGGCATTGGACAAGTTTAAGATTTTCAAATCTGAGGTTGAAAATCAATGTGACAAAAGGATTAAGGTTGTGAGATCTGATCGTGGTGGTGAATACTACGGCAGACACACTTCTTATGCCCAAATTCCTGGACCGTTTGCAAAATTCTTATAGGAAAATGGTATTATGACCCAATACTCAGCGCCGGGCGAACCCCAGCAAAATGGGGTGGCTGAAAGAAGAAACCGCACTCTCATGGATATGGTGCGGAGTATGTTGAGTCACTCCACTCTGCCGGTAAATTTATGGATGGAAGCCCTAAGACAGCGGCACATATCCTTAACAGGGTTCCCAGTAAATCGGTGCCTAAAACACCGTATGAATTATGGACTGTGAGAAAACCGACTGTGAATTATTTTCATGTATGGGGCTGTCCTGCTGAAGCAAGGATTTTTAATCCAGTTATGGGAAAGTTAGACCCGAAGACAGTCAGTTGCCATTTTATTGGTTATCCTGACAAATCTAAAGCATATCGGTTCTATTGTCCAAATAAAGCAACAAAGTTTGTTGAAACAAGACACGTTGTGTTCTTGGAAAATGAAATGATGAGGGTGAGTATGACACCTCGGGAAATAATATTGGAAGAAAGCCGGGAATTTTTCCCAGTTCCAATAATTCAAGAACCTGTTCTCCCGGTGTCTACTGAAGTTGCACCTCCTGTTGAGAGGGATATTAGAGCAACTCCTGCTGAAAGTCCTGTGGCTATTTCAGATGTCACACCTGATGATGTTATTGTTGAAGACGTTCAGCAGCCTCAAATTATTGATGAAGTGCCAAATAATGAACCTCTCAGAAGGTCACAACGGACTAGGGAGTCTGCTATTCTTGATGATTATGTCACCTATATGAGTGAGGATATGAATGAATCAATGTTGAATAATGATCCTACCTCATTTAAAGAAGCCATGCAAAGTGAATTTTCGTCTGAATGGCTTAATTCTATGAAAGATTAAATGAAGTCCATGAGCACTAATGAAGTATGGGACTTAGTAGAAATCCCTAAAGGAGCTAAAGTTGTTGGATGTAAATGGGTCTATAAGACCAAACGTAACTCCAAGGGTGATATCGAAAGGTTCAAGGCAAGATTGGTGGCAAAAGGTTTTACTCAAAGAGAAGGGATTGATTATAATGAGACCTTTTAACCTGTCTCTTCTAAAGATTCCTTCAGAATTATAATGGCACTTGTGGCTCATTATGATTTAGAGCTGCATCAGATGGATGTTAAAACAACATTCCTAAATGGAGACTTATATGAGGATGTTCTCATGGCACAACCGGAAGGTTTTGTTGTGGAAGGAAAAGAACATTTGGGATGTCATCTTAAGAAATCCATCTATGGCTTGAAGCAAGCATCACGACAGTGGTATTTTAAGTTTGATCAAGTCATAAGGAAATTTGGTTTTGAAGAGAATAAAGTGGAGAATTGTGTTTATGTTAAGTTCAGGGGGAGTAAGTTTATCTTCCTGATACTGTATGTTGATGACATACTTCTGGCCAGCAGTGATAAAAACATGTTGCTGGAAACTAAGAGGTTCCTATCCTCTAGTTTTGATATGAAGGATCTCGGTGAAGCAGCTTATGTCTTAGGAATTGAAATTCACCGAGATAGATCCAGAAGGATCTTGGGGCTATGTCAGAGAGCATATATTGAGAAGGTACTGAAAAAGTACAACATGAATAAGTGCTCAGCCTCGCCTGCTCCTATTGTTAAGGGCGATAAATTTGGGACATTTCAGTGTCCTAGAAATGATTATGAATCTGCGCAGATGAAGTCAATTCCTTATGCATCCATTGTTGGAAGCATTATGTATGCGCAAGTGTGCACTCCCCCTATTTAGCATTCGTGACCGGAATGCTTGGCAGATATCAGTCTAATCCAGGTTTGGATCACTGGAAGGCTGCTAAAAAAGTCTTGCGTTATTTGCAAGGAACTAAAGGCCTCATGCTCACTTATAAGAAATCTGATAACCTCGAAGTGGTGGGTTATTTAGATGCTGATTTTGTGGGGTGTGTTGACACTAAGAAATCCACTTCAGGATATATTTTCACCCTCGCAAAAGGAGCCATCTCATGGAAAAGCTCCAAACAGACTGTCACTGCATCGTCAACAATGCAGGCATAATTTGTGGCATGTTATGAGGCTACCGGGCAGGAAGTATGGCTGAAGAATTTTATCCCGGGACTCAGAGTGATTGATAGCATTTCCAAGCCACTCACTCTTTACTGCGATAATCAACCCGCAGTAATCTATTCGAGTAACAACAAATCAAGTGGTGCTGCCAAACACATTGATATAAAGTATCATGTTGTGAAAGATAGATTCCAGGACCAGACAATTGACGTCAAGTACATAAGTACTAGGTTGATGTTAGCGGATCCGCTCACGAAAGGCTTACCACCCAGTGTTTTTAAAGTGCATGTTGCCGGCATGGGTTTGGTTGAAAGCTTTTGATCCTGGTAATGTTGGGACCAATGAAACACCATCTCCCCAAAAGGCTCATTCCGAGATTAGATGGGAACCATAGCCAATTGGTTCAGCAGTACTTAATTGACTGTTGTAATCTATTGTCTTGGTGTACTGTTTCATCAAAAGGATGAGTCTGTAATGTTTATGATGTTTATGTAAAGTATTATGTAAATTAATGTAATGTATGATGAGAATAAAGTTTATGGAGCTCATAAAGTTTAAGAAGTTTCATTTCGATATGAGGTGATGTATTATAGTCACTAGGTTCAATGGCATCCCTTTTAGCCATTGAAATCTTCTCGTCTTAATGCATTACCTTGTTGAAAAGTGAACTTATAAAGTTTAAAGTTTTACGATCAAGGGGGAGAATGTTGGAATGTTGATCGTTAAGTTAAGGTCAACATGTTCACATTCAACATGTTCTGATCAGGAACATTAGCACACTAAAGTCAATATGGTGGGTCCCCCTGGTGCACTGTACTATAAAGAAAAAGGGAGAGGGATGTGAGAGGGATAACGATGAGAGCTGCTGCTCTCGTAGCTTTCTCCTCTCCACTCCTAGAAACTCAAGGCTGCTGATCAAGCCAGCACAGGAGCACCGGGAAGGATTTATCCCTGCCACCTGAATATCTCTAGGTGATTTTCTTTAGGTGTTTATTGATCAAGCAAAAAGTGATGGCTTCCTCATCTACAGATCAAGGTATGACCATGTCCTCTCACTCTATGGCTCAAGCTTATGCTAGATGGTCCTATTGGATGTTTCTATCACTTCTATGTCAAAGTGATGTTGTCTTAAGACCTCTATTACCGGTTCGTAGGTTCAGTCTATGTATTATGAAAGTTTTTTGGCACTGTTTGCAGCTGCGAGTTCCTGCCTGATATTACGTTAGTATGTTCTATTAAATAGTCCATGCATAGAAAAATAGAAGGCACTTATAGTCTATGATAAGATTGCAGATCCGATACACTAGGCAGCATGGCTACATTTAGAACACATTCACAGATGCAAACTACAACCATAAAGGTTTACGGTAGAGTAGCTAAATTTGTCGGACGCATGGCTAAAGATGGCACATAGAGTAGCTAAGTTCGTCGGACGCATGGTTAAAGATGGCGCATCGGAGAACAGATCACAGCGGTCACCAAGATAGCTCAGCTCTAACATAAACAGCAAGACAAAGGCCACATCAACCACGAAGTACAAAGACGCTCGGCAGCCGGTGCAGCGAAGCGCGCTGCCTAGTTCAGATACAAATTGGGGATATATAAGGCAAGGATGGGATCGGATACAATAGCAGGAGGTGGGGAATAAACGCAGCGGGAGAGAAGAAACGAATCATTCGCTCATCTCCCTGATCTCTTCATCGGCGCTGCTTCCTTCATAAAGCTTACCCCTCGCCCGAGCCCCAGTACGGTGCCCAGGCCATGTCACGACTTCACCCACTGGTTTCTGAGTGGCCACGGTCATTACAGTCGGGCTCGTCATTTCTGTGGAAGGCCCTGCCAAATCGCCACTTGTGTTCGTCGGTTCAGCCGTGCCTTGGATGTCCCGCCTTTTAATCTTACCCGTTTGAGCCCATCTCTGGAGGCCCCGACGCACTTCATGGTGGAAGATCTCCTTCTGGAAGCAGCTTCCCATCTGTATGCACAAGAGATAGACAATTCGTTACTAGTCTGTATCGACCATTGGATACATGTACGCGGGTACAGACATGTCTACTGCACCTGTGTTACGATTACATACACAGGTAGGATGCTGTAGCTGCAGAGAACTTGAATAATAAACCTGCAAGTACAAGGATGTAGGGAGTCAAGAACAGGATCATGTTTACTTTCTTTATACGGGAGATATAGTAGAGGCCCATATGGAGTACCCAATAACAAGCCTGGGCACAGTAAGAAGAGCTGGCCCCATGATGCAGGAATTGAATCCATTGGTGATCTACAGCGGAAGTAGCCAGAAATATGTTGGGATCAGTTGTTGCATCCTAACTGAGTGCAATTCATAAACAACATGACATAGTGCTAACCAGTATCCAGAAGAAGAATGCAATCTCAAAGGCATTCTGGAAGAGAATAAAGTGGATTAGGTCAAGGATAAGTCTTGGCCGTCCAAACCAGAAGAGGTCATCTGATGGTTTTACAACCAAATCACCCTGAATCACGCTCTGTTTCTCTGTGACATCCTGGGCTAGCTCACATATGATGTATTGTAGTTTGGTACCAACGGCCAACAGAAGCTGCAAGGAGCATAATATTAGTACCGAGTAAATATCTATACACTAAAAGGTGTGGCTGATATTTCTACATGTTGCTTAATGCGCTAGCCGTTATATGATCGTTCTGGCTATGTCGAAATGATAAGATTTTTAATGATAATTTTTTTTTTCTCACATGTAGATTTTATTCCGATGCACAAGTATTCTCCGTTCGTGGTCCACATTACAGCGCGGGGAGGGTTCGAGGCCTTTTTACGGAAGCCTTATGCATGGCTGGAGCAGGTGGAGAAGCATATTTTTATCCCACATGAATGACCGATTGATCTACGGATAGCAGCTCCATAGTGTCGACAGTCTACGACTTAATGATTTGTTTAGGCGTGTCGTTTATTTGTTTTTCAGTTTCTGTATTTTGGCTATGTACATTTCACGATGCAGAGACCGAATATAATGCTTAAAACTTTTAAGTAATAAAACCTCCTTATAAAAAAAAGGAAAAATATTCATGCAAAAGTTGCTCGTTTTAGTTTCCAACCTAATCTAGAGTTTCGGGCGTTCATGTCTCTCAATCAAATATATCTGATACGATGTCACATTAAGTATCAATATAATCCATCTTTTAAGACAAAACTCCGGTGTCCTATTTTTTCTTTAGAAAACAATGTTCCTACCCTCCCCTCATCGCGTCACGTTTTTACCTCTGATGTCATATTAAAACAATAATACTTTATTATAATATGAATGCACTTACCAGAAGAGGAAGGAATGAAATCCAAAAGTACGCATGCCAGCCTGCAGATTTTAAAATGAGGTGTAAGATAGCTCTGAGAAGGTTAATTATCTAAGTCTTTAAGCCGGGAGGCCAAGCTGGATGCTCAGCCATCTGCCGCGGCTGCTGTCGCTGCATGTGGGGTCGGTTTTTTTTTTTGAGAACGGGGTCGAATTATTTCGTGCGCACTGGGGAACCCAAATAACCGGTGTCCAAGTTCTGTCGTTACTCGTTCCCCACGAAAAAAAAATTCCTGTCGTTCCCGTTCTCTCACCTCCTCCTCCTCCTCCTCCTTTGTTCCTCCCGTGTTCTAAAAAAAACCATGGCGCTGCCATTAGGGTTTCCTCCACCAGGGAGCTCCTCCAGGCGAGGGTCAGGGGCGTGGAGGCGGCGTTCGACGCGGGAGTTTCCCGTGCCACCGTGCGTCTCCCCCGCTGACTGTGTCTCCTAATGGGCCGGTGCGGCATCACAGCACAGCAGCACCCCTGCCCCGATTCGCCTCCTTCATGGCATCCCCGCGCATGCCATCAGCCCGTGGCCTCGGCACCTGTGTGTCGGTTGCTGGCTATGGTCCGGAGGTGCTCTGCCTCGATTCCGTAGTCGACACCTGGAAGTACCTCTATGGCTCTTACCGTCGTGTGTCGCCGGCGAGTTTACCACGCCGCAGGCAGGGGTGATCTTCTTCTTCGACTTTAGGCGAGTCTCCTGGCCGCTCCAACTTACTTTTCTGGAGATTTTTCACTAATTTCTCCTACTCAATACTGATATAGATTGCCCTTTACACTGTTGGTTGATTTCCTCAAATACATTTAGTTGTTCCATCTTATCCAGTGTTATGTTTCTGATTTATTTTGAGATACACATTCAGTTGATCACCTCCTAACTAAGCAGTGCATCAAATTTCAGGTGTGTACAGGTCATCAAACGTTGATGGCCGGATTAGTAGTCTAGACATCGTATGATGTAATATTGGCATCTTCCCTTCCTTGTGCTACTTAAAAGTATTTAGGCTGTTTGTACATTTTCTAGATGGTTCCAATATAATACTATTGAAAAGATTAAATAATTATGTATGTAGCAAAGAGGTCAGATGTGAATATTTCTTCTGTGCTTTGAATTCTTCATTAATTAATTTCTCTTTCTGTCAATATTAAAAAGCTAATCCCCGACAAAAAGATTTAGCTAACGTCGCCTTGAATTTTATGTTATTTGTGTTGTTAAAGGAGCCAAACAATCATGTGGAGGATACAGCTGCTCAAACTGTCTGAAAAATATTTGAGTTTCTTCATGGTTTTGCACTTGAAACACCTCCTCTCATTACAGCTGAGAACTGCCAGAAAATACTTATTGTGCTGCTTCAAAGCATGAAGGGTATCCTGAATGTGGCAGAGAAGGCATGTGGGGCACTCTATTTCCTTGCTCAAGGCTATGTGGATGCTGGATCAGCGTCGCCGTTATCCTGAATGTGGCAGAGAAGGCATGTGGGGCACTCTATTTCCTTGCTCAAGGCTATGTGGATGCTGGATCAGCGTCGCCGTTATCCCCTTTCTTTCAAGATATTGTTCAGAGCCTTCTTATGACCAGTCACAGGGAAGCTGCTGGAGATTCTAGGCTGTGCACTGCAGCTTATGAGACTCTAATTAAATGAAGTTGTCAGGTCCTCCACGATATTGTTCCGGTGCTGCAACTTATTTCTTTTTACTGTAGATAAACTGTATCATCATAGATTTTTGTGAACAAAGTTTTGTTGTAATCCTTCTCTTTTTGTTTATTTTATTTTTCCTAAAGGTACCTTGCAATGGTTTTGTACCATGCCGGTGATATAGCAGGAGAAATTGTGCAGCAACATCGAGAGCTTATCATAAATGAGTGATGCCTTCTCTTTTTGCTTGCAGGTTGTACGGTGGAGCTGCTGGGAGGAGATTGGCGCTGAAGGTTAGCATGCATATTATTCTTGTAAGGAATCTTATAATCAGGCGATGGGGCTCCTCTATATTATCAATCTTGCCAAATGTTCGTGAATAGGTTTACCTCCTCTTTGTTTGCCGGACAAACTCATGGAGTCTGTCGATGGCATCGACTAGGTCTAGACGGTTGCTCTCCTGATTTTCTTTTGCTCTTTTTCTGCTGACCCACTCCGTTGCTCTGTTTTACATGCAATCATTCAGATCTCATGATTTTACTTCGCAGCATGACGGCGCATTCATGCCTCGCGGGGCTTTCGGCAGGGCGGGTGATGCATGTTATCCCGTTCTTACTAGGCCTATGGCCACAAATGTCCTCTAGGTTCTGCAAGCTAGGTCGGTAAGCATGTCTTTTTGCTTGCCATGGGATCTTTGTTTATCTCTATGTTTCATGGTGTACTGGCAGTAGGGTGTAAAACTTGGTGCGTATGCAATATCGAACTGGGAGCCTTTTTTTTGAAGATTCTGCCATAAAAAGAAGAAATCGCCTTACCTTTCACTATGATTATGGTTTGCTCTATATGTTTTTGTTCAGCTTAAAGACACCTGGTCAAGTGGCTGCTTCTTAAGTGGATGTTGGTACTGTTATCTGCTGCCTTACACAAATAATCGTTATTTGTTGGATCGCTATCTAGAGACATGCTTTATTTTATGAATGTGTATGTCTCCATTGTCGGTTGTGTGACGTAATATGAAGAATTTGTGTGTTTGGTATTTTTGTCTATATTACCTCAACAGATTATAAGTCTATCTGAAGCAATATTTATATCGGCTTAGTATATGCTTGGAGGCATTTTAGACAGAGGGTTCAGTTGTTCGCTTCAATGGTAACACGTGTTTGATGTGAACAGGAAGTCCATGCTTTCAGTCCTACAAACACTTTCATTTCTACATATAGGACGACACCAAACCAAAATTATATGTACTATTTTTTATATTACGCTTGCTATCACACTGATCAGGATACTGATAGCAGAAGAAATAAGCATTTTTAGAGTGTTTTTCTACTTGAACCACCCATTGTTTTGTTTGGTGGCCTATGATTTTTAGAAAATGATACAGATGAGAGTGTGAGATATGAATTATACCTTTTTATTTATTGCTTATGTATACACGTACAGTAAGCTATGCTAATAGTACAAATGCATTGGTCGGTTATTTGTTTGGTTGGTTGCTGGTCAGGTCTACACCATTCACTCATTCAGAATGTATTATACCTTTATTTACTGCTTGTCGTTCCGCTTGGTTGATTATTTTTAATGTTTAGATGGTGCTATATATTGCTGATCCTTTTTCTCTTCGTCTGGTTTACAGTGCGGGCATCATTGCACGCTATGTTCCGAGGCAACTGGTGTCTTTCGTAGGAGCCTACGGAGCTTTGCTGTTGTTGACAAGCAGTGCTTTTTCGAGGGATGACCAGAAGGTGCCTAGCGGCGAAGCTTTGTGCCAACATCAACTCTTGTGTTCCAACTATGTGAGTCGTAACTCTGTTTGTGTTGGCGTCGGGGTACAGATGGTCAAACCCTTGTTTATGTAAACCTTTGTCTTTCTCGGTTAGTTCCAAGAATGAAAACTAGCTGTGTGCTTGGGTTCACAGAATTGGAAGCAAATTGAGAAGTGGTGGTAAAGGACGGTTGTATGTAAACCACACTGAAGAGCCAAACCGACACCGCTCACACAGGTTTAATGTCACATAGAGTCAACGTGTGAGCCCTCCGCCTAGAGACCATACCCACCGAGCAGACAACAGTTAAGGCTATAATCAAATCATTCTAATCTGCTGACAACAGGTTATAATCAATGCAAAACACTAAAACACAAATCATGCTCACGACGACGTGTAAAAACGCCGGCGCAGCGAAGCGCGCTACTCCGTCTAGTTCAGTAAATGTTACTGTGGTTTACAACAAGACCGTTCCATTGCAGGACTGGCTTTTCGCCTTTACCAGCAGTAACTGCAAAATATCTAGATTTTCAGTTTGAAAGCCGATCCGATCAAATATAATATTGAACCCGCAGCTATTTTCTAGCAAATTTCTTAAACAAATGATTTTCAGAAATCCAAACGAGAGGGAGAGGGAGAGGGAGAGGGAGAGAGAGAGAGAGAGAGAGGCGGGGGGGGGGGGGGGGGGGGGGGGGGAGGGACGGGCGTGCTTTCTGGGAAGGATACAAAACGATACCATTAACGTTCAGCAAGAGATACAACACCACGAAGATCCACATGTACCAGCTGAAAATGAAATGAACATCTTTAAGATTTCGTGCAGACAAAATTAGCCTGCAGTATTTCTTACAAAAAAATTAATAACATGTGCAACTCTGTGTATTACCTTATCCCAACCACTTTCTTGAAATCATTTTGTAGAATTCTCATCATGTACCCATGGAAATCAAAATCTGGGTTTGAGCTGCACTGAGCCTGCCAGAAAAATGGCCTCAACGCTCACGGACAAGTAAATCACACGTTCTGGTGATTCTGAGGTGATTCTTACATTGATAAAACTAAGGCGCATCGTGGTGTAGTCGATTTTAGTTACTGATCCATAAAATTGTTTTAAAAAAGAATGCTGAATGACATAAGAAAAGACTGATTAGTCCATCACAACTGAAAATAAGAGTGTTCGTGGTATAAAGCTAGGCCAAGAGCCTTTTCTCTAAAAAAAAAGGTTCATGGTATGTATTGCTTACCAGCCATCTCAATTTTCTTGCCTCTTGGCCAAAAAAACCCTTAGAATGTTTCTTTATAAATGGATTTTCCCGTACATGAGAAAACGTAGGCCCTACAGTTAAAAAGACGAAATTATCATTTGATCACTAACAAAGCATTTTGAATTCTAATGCGAACCTTGTTTCACTTATATATTTATTGCACGTAAGAGAAAGCTGTTGTCGACCTAATGTCAAGCTTCTTTCGTTGATATCTTATCGGCGCATTGGAACAATGAACCTAATGTTATATCTTGGGTGCGTAAAGCTTTGGCATACTTGCTCATTCTTGTTTTATGGGAGATTTGGAAGGAACACAATGTGAGGGTTTTCTGGCATCATGCTTTCCCATCCGAAAGGTAAAGAAGAAGCCAAATTATAGAGATTGGCTGGTGCTACCCTTTTAGGCAATTTTACTTTGGGAGAGTAGACCTATTCAAAAGTCCTAGGCATCTAAATTAAAACCTCTAAGTCTTTTTATTATCTAATGAAAATAGCAAGTCTTTTGCCTTGTTTCAAAAAAAAAAAAAACTGTCCTGAAGCCATAGGTTTTTTTTTTTTTTTGAGACTTCCCTGAATCCATAGGTGGCAGCAGGTAAGAAGGGCCTAGTACCATTTGGTGCAGTGTGTTTGGGAAGTTCAGCTTCCCATTGTTTCCATTGACGTATCTGAGTAAGAGAAGATGGTGAGATCAGCTGACATAGCAAAATGCCCTGCAGCGCACAGTTACTCGTGAGAGGCTTTACCTTTGCAACTCCTAAAAGCATTGTCGAAACACTGAAAGTAACATGTGTGACAGCCAACACAAATATGAAAATTTGCAGCTGAATCATAACTTCATTTGATAACAGTGGAACTTTTCCCTGATTAAACAAACGTTGTTAGAGCCCATATATCAGTATATATATCATATAAAGATCGGAAGGTATTTTCCATGAACAACATCATCTTTGCTATTCTAAAAAATATTCAATGCTGAATGGGTGGTAGTGAGAAGTGTAAAATGGTCATACACAAAAATGGGCTACACACGGATTATTTATATTACAATACAACGCGGAATTATTTATATTATAAGTTACACAAAAATGTCAAATTTTCAATAAACATTAGTGAGATATTTAACACTATATTATAGACTGTATACTTTCATTTTTGTGTAGCTCAAAATAAAAAGCTTTTTAAATTGAAAATTTGCGCCATAGCTCTTTGTTTCTATAGCATGTCCCTCCCTTTAAACATACTAGCAAACATGCACGTACGTTGCAACGGGAGAAGAAAAAACATTAATCCAATAAGTGGGACCCAAAAATCCTCGAGCCCCTAGACATAAAGATCTACACCCTCTATTTTACTCTTTTTGTGTGTTCCATAATTAAAATGAATGACAGCATATTAAGAGCTAAAGTCATAATTAAGATCTAGTATTTATGACATTCTCTTGAAGTTGAAAGCATATTCGAAGCATATGAAAACACAAAAATAATGATGAAAATTTGACCTACTTTATTAGCACAAATTCGACATGAGCCGATCCAACCACACTTATAAAAAACCATGGAATTAGTCTAACTGTGCAACCACATTAAAAATTGCGCTTATAAAAGAAGTTTTTTGACCATGAAGCATTAGTATGCTTTGCATGTAGAAGTTCATGGGGTAAATACAAATAGATAGATTAGGAATTTCGGTGCTTTTTTCTTACTTCTCTTCCTTCCGAACAGAAGGATTAATTGCGCATTGCACGTGAAGTTGCATATTCTACACCATTAGGATCAGCTAGTTCATCTATTTTTTATTTTTTTCGCACCCTGAATTTTAAACTAAGGCTTAGATTGCAACTAAAAAAGATCAATTTTACGTTCTCCTGATAATCATCAACTTACAATACTATATGTTGATAATTTTGAACTTGGAGTTAAACTCCTATTTTGGGCAAAGGCCAAGCAAACACATATGAGAAGTTTAACCGAATTTCTGGCCTGAAGAAATGTCATGTACAAATATCGGCCCAAGAAAACTAATATCACAGCAGGTAGTATACGAAGGTCCGCAGTTTACACCATTAGGAGCAGCTAGTACAACTATTTTATTTTTTCATCACAATCCGACTCTAAAACTCAGGCTGCACAAAGGTACGATGAGCACTATAAAGGATCAAGCCATCAGAAAAGAAATATATTTTTGAAAATAGGCTAGCTATGTTACTCATCTTCATTCTACTACATGCTCTAAACTCTAAATAACATTTTTCTTGCTCAGTGGCCAATACATTGATACAGTACAAATTTTGGATAAAATCTTTTCTTAACTGGTCTGACGTATACATTAGACATGCTAGGCATTTTTTCCCACAATCATATCCGATGCCATTATGCCAATGTTCATCGGCCCAACAATGCAATTGTTCAGCGGCTAACAAAAATGTTAAACATCAATGCTTGACCATAGAGATTTCACTGGTTAGAAGATCGTGGAGTAGTACGCCAGCACATGGACAAGCCGGTTTTCCCGCTGAACGTGCAGTAGTTATGCATGGTCTTGCTTTAAAGATCGTGCGGGGTAACTGCCCCCGTCTCTTCGTTTCCGTTCGACGGGTGGCGGCTACGATGCGCGCCACGTGTGCCCCTTCTCCGCGGATCTACGGCTCAAGATGGCTCAGTGACAGTATAAAGTGCGGGCCTTAGGGGGAAATTACTTTCCCCCGGCTCTTTTCCTCGTCTTCTTCCTCTAGCACGCCCACCTTTCTCTGCGAAAGTAAGCTCCAATGTCTGGAGAAAAAAGCAAGCGTTCTGCTGCCACGGCATCCAGCAAGGATGTGGCCGGTGGTTCTTCTACGGCTCCAACGAGGAAGACGGGCGAGTGGCGCCCGTCGAACGTGACGAAGAAAAGCATCAACACGATGCAGAGGGAGGGGTTGCTTCCTTCAGAAGATTTCGGACGCATGCGGATGCCGGTGAAGGGGGAGGAGGTGCCCAGCCCACGCGCCAACGAGCGCGTTGCTTTCTCGAAGCACATCGTCCGTGGTATTATCTTTCCTCTCCATCTTTTTATTCTCTGGTAGCTATATATGTACGGCATACAGCTCCACGATCTCTCCCCCTCCTCCCCCTCCAATGCGGTGCAGCACGTCTCGTACTTCATCGTTTTGTGCGAATGCTTCTTGGGCATTCACCCTCATTGAGGATTGTGGAAGAGTATCTTCACGGTGAAGATTCACCAGGAGAAGGCATCCGCGGGCGAGAGGATAGAGGAGCCATTAGCGACCGGAGGTTTTGGCATCCAGGCGACCCACGAGTTCCCCTAATTTCGAGATGAACTTCGTCGAGTCATCTCAAGGGTGGCGCAGGAAATGGTTCTACGTCAACGACACTGACACGAGCGGAGTCCCCGAGTACAAGCCATTCATGATTCTGAAGCGAAGGAAGTCTTGGGCGCACAAGTTGTCACCCGAAGAAGCCAAGGTGACCGCACCGCTACTCGCGCATGTTGTGGGGCTTCGACGAAAGGACCAGGGACCAGAGTTTCCGCTGGTGCGCTACGTTCCATGGGTTGGAGTAGATGCCGTCTGTCTTTGGGTTCTTCAAGCGATAAGCTCCTCCTGGGATAACTTCGATTATGACGAAGGGTTCTTCCCGTGGTGGCTCGAGCTTGTGGTAGATGTCTTGCTTGAGTCGCAGCACTAGGTCACCTACCATGAAGGATCTGCTGCGGATGCGGCGACTGTGGTGGCTGCGTAGCGCTTGCTGGTAGACGGTGGATCTTGCGAGTGCGACGTCCCTAGCTTCATCCAGTGCATCCATGTCGTCGGAGAGTGCTGCATCGGAGGCTTCTTAGCTGTAGGCGACAACTTGTGGTGCACTGAATCAAACATCTTCGGGTAGGACCGCCTCGGCGCCATAAACCATGAAGAATGGCGTGTATTCTGTCGACCTGTTTGGATTTGTTCTGAGGCTCCACAGGACGGATAGCAGCTCCTCAGCCTAATGCCCGGCTTCCGCATCTAATCTGGCGAGTAATTTCTTTTTCAGGCCATTCGAAACTAATCTGTTGAATCGTTCGACTTGGCCGTTGGTCTGGGGGTGTGCCACGGAGGCGAAAGTGAGAGTTATCCCTTTTTCCTTGCAAAAATCTTGAGTTTCCTTGGATGTGAAATTCGTTCCGTTGTCCGTAATGATGTTGTGGGGTACGCCAAATCTGTAGACGATGGAGTTGAGAAACTTGATAGCGCACTTCGCATGTTGAGATGTAATTGGAACGGTTTCTATCCACTTCATAAATTTGTCGACTGCCACTAGCAGATGTGTGTATTTACGGGTGTTGATTTGTGAAGTGGCCCCACCATGTCGATCCCCCATTGAGCGAATGGCCATGAAAGTGGTATCATATGGAGCTCCGTGGCTGGTGCGTGTGGCTTGGGCGTGAATCGCTGGTAAGCGTCGCATCTCACGACCAGGTCCTTGGCATCTTGGGCCGCTGTGAGCCAGTAGAATCCTGCTCGAAAGAGCTTACCCACGATTGCTCTCCAACTTGCATGGCATCCGTGGTCGCCTTGGTGTATGTCTCGGAGTAACTCTTTTTCATCTTCGGGTGCGGTGCACCTCTGAAGGACTCCTGATATGCTTCGCTTGTAAAGCTCGTCTTTTATCACCCAAAAGGATTTACTACGCCGTACTATCTACCGTGCTTCAGAGACGTCTCCTGGAAGCTGCTTTCTGAGCAGTTAGTCGAGATACTTGTGCGTCCAGACCGGGTCAATCAGGAAGACTTGCTGCGAGATGTGATGGATGAGGGCGATGAGTGCACTTTGTTGATTGGCATCCGTCTCTGTTGCTGCGGGTACCTCTATGGGCTTCTTGAGATTGACTGATATTTTGTTGATTTTCTCGAAGTAAATCCCTGGCGGGACTGGGGCATTTGTCGACCCGATGTTCGTCAGTCTGTTAGCTTCCTCGTTATTCGATCGTGCAATGTGTTTCAGCTCGCATCCTTTGAAGCTTCCCTCAAACAGATTATACATATCGTGATAAGCGATCATGTTATCTGCGACTCCATCGCAATCCTTCATTGTCTGTTGCACGATGAGATTGGAGTCTCCGTAGATCATTAGTCGGGTGGTGCCACAGGCGAACGCCATCTTCATGTCATGTAGCAGTGCCTCGTACTCGACGTCGTTGTTGGATGTTGGGTCATCGAAGGGTAAGTCTAGTCGCATGATGTACTCGAGCTTGTAGCCTCTTGGTGATATGAGGATTACACCGGCCCCTTCTCTTTCGTTTCTCTTCCACCCGTCGAAGTACATGATCCAGAAACTTGAGTATTCTGGAGGTCCTGGAGTTTGCAGTTCCATCCACTCCCAGAGGAAGTCTGCGACTACCTGTGATTTGAGGGCGTTTTGCCCTATATACACTATGTCCCAGGCGCCTAGATCGATGCTCCACTTGGCGGTTCTTCCGGATGCCATAGGGTTGTTCATGATTGTACGGAGTGATGCATCGTTTAGCACCGTGACGGTATGCTCCTGGAAGTAGTGCTTGAGCTTTCGACTATGAAGACCACCCCATACGCGAGCGTCTGATAATGGGGGTATCATTGCTTGCACGGTGAGAGTACCTTGCTGAGGTAATAGATTGGTCTTTGTACACCGTGCGCCTTCCCGTCCTCCGGTCTCTCGACCATGATTATTGTACTGATCACTTGATTAGTTGCGGCTAGGTACATATACAAAGGTCCTCCTTCTTGAGGTGTGGCCAGTACTTTCCTGCTCTGTAATGTTTTTTCCAGATCGACGCCTTCTTTGCTTCTGCAATCCACTTGAATTTATCTGCTTTCTTCAACAACTTGTAGAAAGGGAGGGCTTATTCGTTTAATTTTGCAACGAATCTGCTGAGGGCTGCAAGTCGCCCTGCCAGCTGTTGCACGCCGCGGAGATTTGTTGGCTCTTTCATTGTTAGGATGGCCCGAATCTTCTCTGGGTTGGCTTCTATTCCTCGGGCTGAGACCAAGTAGCCGAGCAGTTGGTCTGCGAGTACACCGAAGACGCATTTGTCGGGTTGAGCTTGATTCTATACACATTGAAAGCATCGAAGGTTTCCCTTATGTCTTCGAGGAGTGTGTCCTCCAGTCGAGTCTTGATGACAATGTCGTCAATGTACAACGTACATTCTTGCCATTGAGTTTGGCGAGGCATTTTTGCATGCAGCGTTGATATGGCGCGCCTGCGTTTTTGAGCTCGAAGGGCATGGTCGTGTAGCAGTAGACATGATGTGGTGTAATGAAAGCTGTCTTTTCTTCGTCTTCCTGCTTCATCCTGATTTGGTTATAACCCGACTAGGCATCCAGGAAGGTGAGACGTTGACAACTTGCATGGAGTCGACGATCTGGTCAATCCACGGGAGCGGGAAGTTATCCTTGGGGCAGTGCTTGTTTAGCAACGTGTAGTCGATGCACACGTGAAGAATGTCTGTATTTTTCTTCGGGACCAGCACCGGGTTTGCTACCCAGGTGGAAATCTTGATCTCCCTGCTGAACTAGGCGGCTAGTAGTCTATTCACTTCTTCTCCGAGTGCCCGTTGTTTCGGCTCGGAGAAGCGTCGAGTTGTTTGTTTTACTGGTTTTGCATCCTTGAACACTTCCAATGAGTGCTCGGCGAACTTGCTAGGAATCCCTGGCATATCAGATGGCTGCCAGGCGAAAATCTCTCAGTACTCACGGAGGATCTTGACGAGCGCGCTTTCCTATGCGGAGGAGAGGGTGGTTGACACCATTGCCGTCTTCGAGGAATATGTCAGGTGAACTTGCTGATTTCGAGTGTCGCTGCTTGGGCTAAACTCGAGGTCTGTATCGCTTCTTTTGGTTAGCGGCATCATGGAGTTGTCTGTGGTCTTTTCCATCTCTTCTATCTCCTCTTGCATCCCGAAGGATTTTGCGATCTCGTGGAAGTCGTTGTTGCACTTGTTAGATTTCTGGAAGTCGCCGTTTACGGTGATCGTACCGTATTCTCATGATAGTTTCAGCTTAAGATAGGCGTAATGGGGAACTGCCATGAATCTCGCGAACGCTGTTTGGCCGAGAATGGTGTGGTAATGTGATGGCCAGTCGACCACCTCAAAGTCGAGGAACTCCCGACTGTAGTTGCTTGGATCGCCAAGTATGACTTCCAGGTTAATTGCTCCGAGTGGTCGGATGGCTTTTCCCGGTACTATCCCGTGGAAGAATGTTTCTGATTCCGCGAGTCCAGGTTCATGTTCATCTTGCGGAGTGTGTCCGCGTATATGATGTTTATCCCGCTACCTCCATCCATAAATACTCTGGCTAGGTCGTAGTTTGCATATTTGCGCCTAGATGACGAGCATTGCGTGCCCTAGTCGATACACCCGTGGATAGTGGTCCTCTCTAGAGAAGGTTATCGGGTGCTCAAACATCTTTAGGTACTCAGTTTTGGACGGTGGAGCTTACACTGCCATGTTGATCTGGCGAGTTTTGGTCTTCTGGACTCGTCGGGACGCGCAGATCTTCTATATCATGCCTATGAGCCCTTGGGGGTTCGGGTATCTGTTGGCTCCTTGATTTGTTGCGGCTGGGTTTGCTGGTGCTGGGAGTGCGGCTAACGCCACGTTGCGATTTCTAGCATGTGGAGGTAGGGGCGGTGGTGGCGTGATAGCGTTTCCTCCCGGTAGCAGCGGGTACCCTTGGTTGATGGCTATCCGATATTTCTTCGTGTACGCCTCGTGGATGTCTTTAAACTTTCGACAATCTTTGAGGAGATGGGTAGCCTTGAGTTTGCCCATGTGCTTATCTGTGAACAGATGCAGGGAGAAGTATTCGTCAAGGTTTTCCTCAAGTGTTTTGTCGTCTGGTTCCAGCTTCCACTCGCGATTCCCGCGGGACCCGCCATCGCAGTTTCTCATGAATTCAACTGCTACAAACTCCGACTGATCGTCCTGATCATAGTGTCGTCTCTTTCTCCTCCGGCGGTCTCCGTTGCGATCGTCGTCATGCACGATTGAGGAAGGTTTCTCATGGCACAAGGATTCCTCACCCTTCTCCCACTTGTCGGATATCACCATCAATTCTCCAATAGTCTTGGGCATGCATCATCCCAGTTCTTCTTGGAAGGCCACGCGTCGCGCGCCCTTGGTGAAAGCTTCGACTGCTATTTCCTCCGATATATTTTCAGCCGTATTTTTGAGCGTGCTCCATCTTTGGATATATTCGTGATTGGATTCGCCGCTCTTTTGTCTGCAGGCTCGCAACTCTTCGACAGATGCGGGTCTTTTGTACGTCGCTTGAAAGTTCTTCTCAAAATCACGGGTAAGATCGTCTTAGGATCTGTAATACGCGCATGGCCTTCCTTTGAGCGCCTCCGAAGAGGTGCAGGTTTAAGTAGTGCATGGCTGTCACTTTCTTCCCTCGTTGGCACTTTACTGCGGTCAGGTGATCCGTGAGCCAGGTCCTAGGTTCTTGCAAGCCGTCATACTTCGGGACCTCCGAAGTGAGCTTGAATCTCTTGGGATTTGGTGCCTCACTAATGCTGCTCCTGAAGCACATCGCGCCGCATTCTTCCTCATCAGAGGAGGTGGGTAGCGAGCGAGCGCGGTTCCTGCGTGCGCGGGCCCTATCGACCTTGTTTTGGGTGATGTCGTCCCGTGCGTCGTAGGGGGCTCGGTCGTGACTGTCTCCCCGATGTGGCTCCTTGTTGCGGTGTCGCGAGTCGCGGCCACTGCATGCTTCTTTGTTGTGATGTCGCGGGCTGTCGTCGCGGTGTCGCGGGCTATCGTCATCGCTGTGCGGGCTGTCTCCGCGGCGCCATGCCTCCTTGCCTCTGTGGCGGCGGGGCGATTCCTTGTCTCCTCCTTTGGGCGACGTACTCTCGCATCTGCGAGGTGTTTTTTCTGCTCGAGGCGTCGCAGCTTCGGGGGTGGCCGTTTTCTTGCGATTTTGGGCGGCGATCACTGCTCCGGCTATGCCTATCCCCCTTTGGACTTGGCAATGTTGTTCTACATGGGGGTCGTTTTCTGGCGGCTGGTTTGCCTGTAAATAGGTAGCGGCGACCAGGGCCGCGGCGACAGGAGTTGTTGGATGCATGTTGCCCTCCTCATCGACGTGCATGAGGGGGGGTCTCGATGGTTTTGCTGATCTCGCTGAGGGATTCCTGGTCCATACTGGGGGTCTTCGAGACATACTTCCCCTTCCTGACAGGCTGACTCTCCGTCGAGTCGCGAGTTTCGGAGAGCTCTGCGCGACGTGCACTCGAGGCTTCTGTCGTGCGTTTGCGCGCGTCGAGTTCTTTGCGGGCGCTTATTACCTCGCGGTTTTTCAGTGACAAGCGGTAGTGGTATGCTACTAGGTCTTCTTGGGAGGATCCGGATTCTATCGGACGGCTTGCCTCCACTTCTGCCTTTGCCTTGTTCCAGGCGGCCCGCGAGACCTTGATCTGTTTTCTCGTCGTGAGTCTAGCCTCCGTTTTGACGGGTTCATCTTCAGGTCCGACCATGCAGACATGAGCCAGATATGGCCCGGGAGTCTTTGGGGCGGGGAACAGTCGTCCTCGCTGATGTCGATGGGTTCCTCCGAGGCGATGGTGTGAAAGTCGAGCCTGTTGCGGAGGATGGAGCCATGACTCGACTCCGAGTTTAAATCGAAGTCGTCGAGTGGCGATTCCTGGATCGTCGTGCTCGAGATGGACTCGTCGTCAGATCCGTTGAGTGTGGTGGAGTCGGGGAAGCGTAGGATCCCCTCCTTGCTGGCGCGGAAGTGGAGGTTGCCGAACGTCATGCTGACGCCCTCCTGGAGACCGCTGAATACCGGGCGAGATGCCGGCGAGTGGGGCGTGTAGACGAACGACCCGGAGAAGGTGGCTCCGAAGGAGCAGAAGGTTCCGGGCTCCAGTTGAGGCTCGATGCAGATGAAGCCGGCGAGTCCGTGGATCCAACGCCTAGCGTCCCCACAGTCGGCGCCAATTGTCGATGACTCATATCAAGAAATCCCTCGGGTGAGCCAGTAGGGTTTCGAGTAGAGGAACAATATAGGCGCTGGTAGAATCCACGGCTAACAGGGGAACGATTTTACCCAAGTTTGGGGCCTTCGTAGAGCTAATACCCTTACTCCTTCTTGTCTGGCTTTGTATTATGATGATTTGTTACAATGTCGAGTGCGCAGTTCAAGAGATTGGATCTCGAGGTGCAGCTTCAATGGTGTAAGCTCTAGATTGGCTGCCCCCAGGTGGTTCTCCCAGCCTTTATATAGGTGTCTGGGTCTCGAACCCGTACCGGGGGGTTACAAACCCTAGCTTTAGTCGGTGGAAGCCTTCCATCTTGTCCTGCAAGTTTAGCGGGTGGGCCGTAGCTGGACCTTCTAGAACCATGAGGTGGCTTCTCATGCCGGGCTTTAATATTGGGCCTTAAACCGGGTATTCTCATCCGATAGGCCTAGGAGTCATCCCCACGTCAGTCAGTCACGCGGTGGTCGTCGCCGGAGGGAGGAAGGAAGGAAGGAGATGGACGGAAGAAAAGGGTGAGCGGAGAAAATAGAAGGGAAAAGGAGAAGGGGAAATATACGTAGGTGTGACAAGTGGGCGTGGATTCAAAATTTGAATCCGTCCCCATTTGTGCGCCACGACTATTGTTTCTCTATTTTTTTGATTTAATAGGAAACACTTGTTTTTCAAATATCTTTTTTCCTTTTTGAATTTTCAGAATATGAGAAAACTTCACAGGGTAAACCCGGGTGAAATCGACTAGGAAATTTTCTCTATTTTTTTTATATTGAAAGAAAAAATCGACATCCTATGCAAAAGTTATGGCCTTTTTTTAATGTTTTTTTTGCAGAAAAGGTCAAAATTCATAATTTTAATTTTGTATACCAACTTGACCCTAAACTGTAACTAGATCCCAAAAGATTTTATTTTTTGAAGTTTTTACCATCTTCGTTTATTTTTTACAGAACTGAAAAGGCGGTCGAAGGGGAGGGGGTGTGGAGTAAAAAAATGATAGTTGTGGCGCACCGTATTGTTGATGGGGCACGAGGAAGGCCCATACCAGTGACACACCACATGGTCGTGCGCCACGGCTAAGCCTAGCCACCACCACCACACACCCCCCCCTCCGCCCCCGGCCCGTCCACCTAAAACCGTGATGCACGATGGTGTGGTACGCCACCACGGCTATCAGAGGGCACCTCCGTCACCCTGTGCACCTATAGGCGTGGCGCGTGGCGTTTTTGGTGCGCCACAGCTATAGTCTTAACCGTGGCACACAAAAATACGATGCGGCACGGGTAAGACTTCACCTGTAGCCATTTTACTAGTAGTGTGCTAGAGTATGACATGTATATTCATCATGGTAGCTAATATTTGTTTCCATACAATGATGACTTACTTGTACATCCAAGGCCATGGCCCGACGGCGCGGATTCTCTAGCTTTACCACGTACTCAAAACACCCACTGTGTCAATCGGGCCAAGCACTGTTTAAACCATTGTTCATCGAAAATCGCTGTCCCAATTTTGAACTCAGTCTTCCGGTTGCATTAATTAGGAGTGTGTTTTTATTTCTTATCTAGATGCTACACCCCTGTTCAAAAATAATTGACCTCCATTTGTCTAAATATAAATGTATCTAGACATATTTTAGTGTCTAGACACATTCATTTTTAGACAAATGGAAATCAAGTATTGTTTAGCGGATGAAGCACAACTTTTCTAGGTTTGTTCCCGTTTGCGTGCTTGTAAGTGGTGGTTGTGTGCATCTACAATGCTCTAGATACATCTATCACGTACGTGGATACATTACAAATAATTAATAAATTGTTCCATTATTAATATTTATTTCGCATGATTATAAAATGTTGGTACCATCCTATTAAAAAAATTACCTTGTTCTCCAACACTAGCAACTAGACATGTTGACCAGTACTATGTGTTAAACGACTAAACTAACATTTCTTTTTTGAAACTTCAGCCCAAAAGTATTTTACCTTGAAAATAATTTTAAAACTAAACCTTTTTAAGGACTCTGTGCTCCAAGAAGTCATGCTCTATAGCATAGCTTCCTGGTCTATGGCTTCACGTTCTATAACACATGGCTCTGTGGTTCAGGACATCGTGATCTCTCTTTTCACAAAGTCATGTTATGGCATGACGGCCTAGACCGTGGAGCCATGCTAAAACATTCGCACTTGGTACGAGAGTCGTGAACTGATTAATTTTGAATTATTTTCGAGATACAATTTATCTTGTGCTAAACTTACAGTAAGAATACTAGTCTTCTTTCTAAATCCACAAGTAATAAAAAAATTAATGGCATCACCTTTAACCGACAGTGTTCACTTGTCGCTTGCTCGGTCAGCATCCGGCTTCCGAATCTGCCAACGATCCGATTGCCAACATAATGCAGCTTTGCGGTCCCTGTCTCACTTGCCCTTAGGCATGGCAGCATGTGGTCTAAACTCCTAGGAGAAATGCAGGTCTTTTGGATCAGCCTTTGTAACAATGTAAGCAGCAGGGCGATCAACCCTTGCAGCAGCTCTGCATTACGTGCACCAAAAAACTGTTTACATACTATAATTTCCTTGGGTAATAATTTATTACGGATTTAAACAGTACAACCGATCCATGCAAAGGCAAATAATCTATCCATCTTGATTAATTAATATATACATGATGCAAAATGGAATTTAGTTTATACATTTACCGTTGACCCGTCCTCATCTTGCGGACCGTTGCCATGGGAAAGCATTTGGCCAAGAGATCTCGATGACACGAATTTTTTTTTTTCGATGGTATGCAATTGCATACCTGATTTTTATAGAAGAGAGAGTTTACAGACAGTACAACACGACAGCACTAGTTGCACCCAACTATGCTGTCGAGCTCACTCCACTCCACACAAACACCTAGCCTACTCCTCGCGAAGGATGACTCCAGCTCCTGCTCCTGCCTCATCCCAACGCCTCAACTCCTCCATGATTCTTGAGGCGAGTGTGTCTTCATCGCAAATCTGGCTGGTGTTTCCGAAGACCCTAGCATTCCGTTGCTTCCAGATCGTCCATGTGGTGAGAGTTATTAGGGTGTCGATTGCCTTCCTCTGCTTGCCCCTGAATCTCTCATGAACCGCAAGCCACCAGTTTTCTAGAGTATCAGATACCGTAGGCGTGGTTATCTGTAGTCTCAGAATCCTAGTGCAATTCACCCAAACCTGTCTCGTGTACACACAAGAAGCCAAAATGTGATCCGAGGATTCTAACTCTTGCAAGCATAACTTACAAACATCTGGGTGGTCCTGAAGGCCATGCCTTGCTCTCCTATCCGTAGTCCAAAGTCTATGCTGGATTGCTAACCACATGAACAGCTTGCATTTCACGAATTGGATTAGCAACGCCAACGATCGAGGTCCTGGTAGTGAACCCGAAGAAATGATGGTGAAAGAATTTATGTGCCAAATTTTGTTTTGTTGCTACCGGTACGATCCAAAGGGGATAGAGAAGAGGCGAGCCGATTCAAAAAGCAACATAGGGCTTGGTCCCCCTGACAGGCTGACACGGCCAGTCTGCCTCGCCTCTGACGACCTTGTGGTGGAAATTGGTTGTTGGCGCTAGATCTGGCCGGACCACTATCAGTAAGCTCGTCGGTGAGCCAGATTCGAATGGGGCGTGCGGGCTTCGCTACTCCTTGCTTGCTTTTCTCGCTGCGATGGTGAGAGGAGAACAGGTAGTTGGAGGCCGGAGTTGAAGACTTCACGGCGTCATCCGGTGATGATTCGGTTGTTCCGTGGTATGTGCTTCTACATATCTTGGTGTTGGTTCTGGTTGGTGACGCTGACCCGACCGTCAGCTCGAATAATCGGGGGTGTCGGCCCCGACGATTTTTTCCAATCAAGACCCCGACGTCCGCGTGGGGTGGTTCATGCGACGATTTCAACGAGGTGTTCTCCAAGTGCACCTTTGGTAGACTGCATGCCTTCAGACTAGGCCCGCTGGGTGCAAAGGTAGCCCACTGTTTGGTTCTATCCGACCAAAACTTTGTCCCGCACGCTGCTCAAAGCAGCGCTCAGCCAGATCCGCTGGAAACTACTGAATCGGCAGTTTCCGTGGAGGCGGGCCCTGCGCGGGCGAGCGGGGGAACGCGGTGTGGGAGGGTGGTCGAGGGCTGCACCACCGGAGATGGCGCGAGGGCGAAATTTCCGGAGGAGAAATTCGGTCACGGCGCACCTAACTCCCCCCGGTACTTAGAACCACCTCCTCCCCTCCAAAATCAGTTTCCGCCATTTTCCACTTTCGAGCTTGCGCGCCAGGAGCCATGGTTGGAGCTTCCTCCTTCACTCTGCTTGGGAAGAGGCCGATGCCCACGACGGCGCCTGAGATGGTCGGCGGCGGGCCTGCTCGCTACTGCACCTGCAACTGTCTGCTTCATCCCTTGACTGTAAGCCCTCCGAATCTACTTCATCCCAGCTAAATCCGTGAGGATATCTTAGATCTGATCTGATTTGGGTGGATGTGGTGCGTTCTGTTCTTCGTGCTAGCTAGATTGATGCTTATCTGTACGTATAGCCTGCTGATGATCTGAATCTTGTTTGTCAACATGATTACCACAATGTTGATTATAGTCTGCTCATGATAACTGTTAGGACGACTGTGCACCAACGTTCGCTGATTTGCATGCTCACTCTGTCCAATCTAAAAAGAGAGTCCCTTTCTAGTTGATCAATGGTAATGCACTCCATGATTTGAATGTTTCGGCGCGTGATGAGAGAACTCCCGGCCCCTGAAACTCCTCTGTGCGAAAACAGTGGCTGTAGTTGATGAGAATGCAGTCCATACTATGCACTATATCCACTGAGAGCACTAGCAATGAAAGCAAACCAACTTGACTGTGATAAGAATGAAGATTCTCTGGACGCAGCAGTTCCCCCGAGTGAAGAATCTGAGATGGCTGCGCCTGCTAGCAAAAACCCCGTCCAGAGTGACAGCTCTTTTAGTGCAGTCCCAAGACTGACTATGCAATGATCAACATCTCTGTCTCTCTTTGTGCTCAATAGGGTTGTTGAGCTCGTGCAGAAGAGAATGAACATTCGTCGTGGCTTCAAGGAGCGGTACATTCAGAGTAGCAATGACGTTCTTGACTTCACTGGTCTTTCTGTGAGCACTACCCAGATTTACAACCATTTGAGAAAATGGAGAGCAAGGTGGGTAAGGTTGTGCCATCTCAAGGAACTTCCAGAAGCCGTCTGGCATGAAGAGAGCACGAGCACCTTGATGGATGATGACAGAGTAATTGCACACACCATGGTAAGAATAGATAATTGTGCTCTCTTGTTGCCACTTTATTAGTTCAACGAGCTAACACACTGTCATGTCTTTTTTGTAGATGTTCCCCAAGGATGACGACCTTCTGAACAATCCCATCATCAACAATGCTCAGATGAAGATCATCTACACCAGAGTCAATGTTCCACCTCCGAATCTGTACATCCTCACCTGTTGATCCATGCAATCAACTTCCTTCCAGGCCATCCTCAAGAGCAGATCACTTATGCGAACATGACAACTGGACAGAGGATCGGCTGGCTCAGGAACTACCTTCGTCTACACTTTGTTGCTCCAATCCCTATGAAGTAGACTAGTTCATTGCCTTGTCTTGTCTGTATATTTTGGGAGGTAGTATATATTAACCCCTCCGCTGATGAACTTCTATGCACCACGAGAGATTATTCGTTACCTCGTGGTGCTTCAGTGCTTCTACCTGCTACCTGCTACCTGGTACTACTACTACTACGATCTTGTTAAACCTATTATGCTATATTTGATTCGGTTTGCTCCTAAGTTTGTTGTATGATTCAGTTTTCTCTATGATTCAGTTTGCCTTGTGTGTGTATTTCATATTGGGTAAGCTCACCACAATGGAGAAGAGGTAGCCGTGTGGTGGTGCCGCATATAACCAAACACCATACATTTGCATTAGAGCATGCAAAATAATCAACCAACGACACTGCCAGTTAGGGCCCATTCTCGGGTGGAGCACTACAGGAATGGGCTACTGCGCCGACGGCCAAATTATATGCCGACGGAAATTTGTCGGGGCCGTCGGCATAGACCCAACCAGAGAATCTCAATTTTTTTTTGGCTTAATCACCGTTTTGATCGTAACTTTTGCATTCAAACTCGGATTTTGACATTCTTTAGCTCATTTCGAAAAGGATAAACATATCTAAATTATCATGCATATTTTTAAAGCTACATTATTAGAAACAAAATCATGAGAAAGAATGGAACTAACAATAATGGGTTACCGGTTTCGTCTGAGAGGGTTGTGGGGTCTCTAAATCCAACCAAATCTAGGTGGACCATACCAAGTATGTACAAGTGTGTTTTGGGTTGTATATGTCAACTGTTCTACTATGTATGTTAAGGGTTTCACCTCCATCATATTTTTGAATTTGTTTGATTTTTCTATGCCTATTTCAAAACGAAGTCAAGACGGCGGGCGTGACCGTTGTAGCTAGGGCTTAAATATTGAGAAAGTCTTGGTGTGTCTATGATGAAATAGGTAGTTGTGTACCTAAAAATGATTTTTTCCAAAAATCATGAGCAAACTACGAGGCACCTGTAGTTCAAATTTGACCCGTTTCCAGCTGAATCGGCAGAAACTTGTGGTTTTCAAAAGAGGTAGATGGAAACCTTTTCAGCGGCACCAATTTGGTTAATTATGCATATAACATGGTCTAGTATTTTCAAAAAATTCATCTCCCAAGTTTTGCAACATATTTGTTGTTGGTGCTTCACAAAAAAAGCTATTTTTCACACTCGGAAAATGAAAAATGGTTTTTTTATTCAATGAAAAGGAAAACTTTCTTCGTGAACATTGTCCGTGCTTCCAATATGCATTTTTGTGTGGAATATGGGCACATTTAAACAAACTGTGCCATGGATTTGGCCATTACACCCGTCATTTGGCCCGAAACCCTAGAATATTCGTAGGAGATAGCTCATTTATGTGAACATATTTTCAACACAACTGTCGTATTCCTAGTTTATTATTTTTGGTGGATACTAGGACAAATATAATGACACCACGCGAAGGTCTTGCATCATTTTGGGGTTTCTTTTTAAATTTTCTGGAATTTTCTAAGCCGATTTCACAAAAAAGTTAAGATGGCAGGCATGACCGTTCGTAGCTAGGGCTTGAATATTGAGAAACTCTTGGTGTATCTCTGATAAAATAGGTAGTTGTGTACCTAAAAATGAATTTTTCCAAAAATCATGAGCAAACTACGAGGCACCTGTAGTTCAAATTTGACCCGTTTCCAACTGAATCGGCAGAAACTTGTGTTTTTCAAAAGAGGTGGATGGCAACCTTTTCAGAGGCAAAAATTTGATTAATTATTCATGTAACATGGTCTAGTATTTTCAAAAAATTCAGCTCCCAAGTTTTACAACATATTTGTGATTGGTGCTTCACAAAAAAGCAATTTTTCACACTCGGAAAATGGAAAATGGTTTTTTTATTCGATGAAACGGAAAAATTTCTTCGTGAAAATTGTTCGTGCTTCCAATATGCATGTTTGTGTGGAATATGGGCACATTCAAACAAACTATGCCATGGATTTGGCCATTACACCCGTCATTTGGCCCGAAACCCTAGAATATTCGTAGGAGATAGCTCATTTATGTGAACATATTTCCAACACAACTGTCCTATTCCAAGTTTATTATTTTTGGTGGATACTAGGACATATATAATGAAACCACGCGAAGGTCTTGCATCATTTTGGGGTTTTTTAAATTTTCTGGAATTTTCTTAGACGGTTTCATGAAAAAGTCAAGATGGCAGGCATGACCGTTCGTAGCTAGGGCTTGAATATTGAGAAACTCTTGGTGTATCTCTGATAAAATAGGTAGTTGTGTACCTAAAAATGAATTTTTCCAAAAATCATGAGCAAACTACGAGGCACCTGGGGTTCAAATTTGACCCGTTTCCAGCTGAATCGGCAGAAACTTGTGTTTTTCAAAAGAGGTGGATGGAAACCTTTTCAGAGGCAACAATTTGGTTAATTATGCATATAACATGGTCTAGTATTTTCAAAAAATTCAGCTCCCAAGTTTTGCAACATATTTGTGGTTGGTGCTTCACAAAAAAAAGCCATTTTTCACACTCGGAAAAATGGAAAATGGTTTTTTTATTCCATGAAAAGGAAAACTTTCTTCGTGAATATTGTCCGTGCTTCCAATATGCATGTTTGTGTGGAATATGGGCACATTTAAACAAACTATGCCATGAATTTGGCCATTACACCCGTCATTTGGCCCGAAACCCTAGAATGTTCGTAGGAGATAGCTCATATATGTAAACATATTTTCAACACAACTCTCGTATTCCAAGTTTATTATTTTTGGTGGATACTAGGACATATATAATGACACCACACGAAGGTCTTGCATCATTTTTAGGTTTTTTAAATTTTCTGGAATTTTCTAAGCCTGTTTCATGAAAAAGTCAATATGGCAGGCATGCCCGTTCGTAGCTAGGGCTTGAATATTGAGAAACTCTTGGTGTATCTTTGATAAAATAGGTAGTTTTGTACCTAAAAATGAATTTTTCCAAAAATCATGAGCAAACTACGAGGCACCTGTAGTTCAAATTTGACCCGTTTCCAACTGAATCGACAGAAACTTGTGTTTTTCAAAAGAGGTGGATGGAAACCTTTTCAGCGGCAACAATTTGGTTAATTATGCATATAACATGGTCTAGTATTTTCAAAAAATTCAGCTCCCAAGTTTTGCAACATATTTGTGGTTGGTCCTTCACAAAAAAAAAGCCATTTTTCACACTCGGAAAAATGGAAAATGGTTTTTTTATTCCATGAAAAGGAAAACTTTCTTCGTGAACATTGTCCGTGCTTCCAATATTCATTTTTGTGTGGAATATGGGCACATTTAAACAAACTATGCCATGAATTTTGCCATTACACCCGTCATTTGGCCCGAAACCCTAGAATGTTCGTAGGAGATAGCTCATTTATGTGAACATATTTTCAGCACAACAGTCGAATTCCAAGTTTATTATTTTTGGTGGATACTAGGACATATATAATGACACCATGCGAAGTTCTTGCATCATTTTGGGGGTTTTTTAAATTTTCTGGAATTTTCTAAGCTTGTTTCATGAAAAAGTCAATATGGCAGGCATGCCCGTTCGTAGCTAGGGCTTGAATATTGAGAAACTCTTGGTGTATCTCTGATAAAATAGGTAGTTTTGTACCTAAAAATGAATTTTTCCAAAAATCACGAGCAAACTACGAGGCACCTGTAGTTCAAATTTGATCCGTTTCCAACTGAATCGGCAGAAACTTGTGTTTTTCAAAAGAGGTGGATGGAAACCTTTTCAGCGGCAAAAATTTGGTTAATTATGCATATAACATGGTCTAGTATTTTCAAAAAATTCCGCTCCCATGTTTTGCAACATATTTGTGGTTGGTGCTTCATAAAAAAAAATCCATTTTTCACACTCGGAAAATGGAAATCGGTTTTATTATTCAATGAAAAGGAAAACTTTCTTCGTGAACATTGTCCGTGCTTCCAATATGCATTTTTGTGTGGAATATGGGCACATTTAAACAAACTATGTCATGAATTTTGCCATTACACCCGTCATTTGGCCCGAAACCCTAGAATGTTCGTAGGAGATAGCTCATTTATGTGAACATATTTTCAGCACAATTGTCGAATTCCAAGTTTATTATTTTTGGTGGATACTAGGACATATATAATGACACCATGCGAAGGTCTTGAATCATTTTGGGGGTTTTTTAAATTTTCCGGAATTTTCTAAGACGGTGTCATGAAAAAGTCAAGATGGCAGGCATGACCGTTTATAGCTAGGGCTTGAATATTGAGAAACTCTTGGTGTATATCTGATAAAATAGGTAGTTGTGTACCTAAAAATGATTTTTTCCAAAAATCATGAGCAAACTACGACGCACCAGGAGTTCAAATTTGACCCGTTTCCAACTAAATCGGCAGAAACTTGTGTTTTTCAAAAGAGGTGGATGGAAACCTTTTCAGAGGCAACAATTTGGTTAATTATGCATATAACATGGTCTAGTATTTTCAAAAAAGTCAGCTCCCAAGTTTTGCAACATATTTGTGGTTGGTGCTTCATAAAAAAAAAAGCCATTTTCACACTCGGAAAAATGGAAAATGGTTTTTTTATTCCATGAAAAGGAAAACTTTCTTCGTGAACATTGTCCGTGCTTCCAATATGCATGTTTGTGTGGAATATGGGCACATTTAAACAAACTATGCCAAGAATTTTGCCATTACACCCGTCATTTGGCCCGAAACCCTAGAATGTTCGTAGGAGATAGCTCATTTATGTGAACATATTTTCAACACAACTGTCATATTCCAAGTTTATTATTTTTGGTGGATAGTAGGACATATATAATGACACCACGCGAAGGTCTTGCATCATTTTGGGGTTTTTTAAATTTTCTGGAATTTTCTTAGACGGTTTCATGAAAAAGTCAAAATGGCAGGCATGAACGTTCGTAGCTAGGGCTTGAATATTGAGAAACTCTTGGTGTATCTCTGTTAAAATAGGTAGTTGTGTACCTAAAAATGATTTTTTCCAAAAATCATGAGCAAACTACGAGGCACCTGTAGTTCAAATTTGACCCGTTTCCAACTGAATCGGCAGAAACTTGTGTTTTTCAAAAGAGGTGGATGGAAACCTTTTCAGCGGCAAAAATTTGGTCAATTATGCATATAACATGGTCTAATATTTTCAAAAAATTCCGCTCCCATGTTTTGCAACATATTTGTGGTTGGTGCTTCATAAAAAAAAAGCCATTTTTCACACTCGGAAAATGGAAATCGGTTTTATTATTCAATGAAAAGGAAAACTTTCTTCGTGAACATTGTCCGTGCTTCCAATATGCATTTTTGTGTGGAATATGGGCACATTTAAACAAACTATGCCATGAATTTTTCCATTACACCCGTCATTTGGCCCGAAACCCTAGAATGTTCGTAGGAGATAGCTCATTTATGTGAACATATTTTCAGCACAACTGTCGAATTCCAAGTTTATTATTTTTGGTGGATACTAGGACATATATAATGACACCATGCGAAGGTCTTGCATCATTTTGGGGGTTTTTTAAATTTTCCGGAATTTTCTAAGACGGTGTCATGAAAAAGTCAAGATGGCAGGCATGACCGTTTATAGCTAGGGCTTGAATATTGAGAAACTCTTGGTGTATCTCTGATAAAATAGGTAGTTGTGTACCTAAAAATGAATTTTTCCAAAAATCATGAGCAAACTACGAGGCACCTGGAGTTCAAATTTGACCCGTTTCCAACTGAATCGGCAGAAACTTGTGTTTTTCAAAAGAGGTGGATGGAAACCTTTTCAGAGGCAACAATTTGCTTAATTATGCATATAACATGGTCTAGTATTTTCAAAAAATTCAGCTCCCAAGTTTTGCAACATATTTGTGGTTGGTGCTTCACAAAAAAAAGCCATTTTTCACACTCGGAAAAATGGAAAATAGTTTTTTTATTCCATGAAAAGGAAAACTTTCTTCGTGAACATTGTCCGTGCTTCCAATATGCATGTTTGTGTGGAATATGGGCACATTTAAACAAACTATGCCATGAATTTGGCCATTACACCCGTCATTTGGCCCGAAACCCTAGAATGTTCGTAGGAGATAGCTCATTTATGTGAACATATTTTCAACACAACTGTCGTATTCCAAGTTTTTTATTTTTGGTGGATACTAGGACATATATAATGAAACCACGCGAAGGTCTTGCATCATTTTGGGGTTTTTTAAATTTTCTGGAATTTTCTAAGCCGGTTTCATGAAAAAGTCAAGATGGCAGGCATGACCGTTTATAGCTAGGGCTTGAATATTGAGAAACTCTTGGTGTATCTCTGATAAAATAGGTAGTTGTGTACCTAAAAATGATTTTTTCCAAAAATCATGAGCAAACTACGACGCACCTGGAGTTCAAATTTGACCCGTTTCCAACTAAATCGGCAGAAACTTGTGTTTTTCAAAAGAGGTGGATGGAAACCTTTTCAGAGGCAACAATTTGGTTAATTATGCATATAACATGGTCTAGTATTTTCAAAAAAGTCAGCTCCCAAGTTTTGCAACATATTTGTGGTTGGTGCTTCATAAAAAAAAAGCCATTTTCACACTCGGAAAAATGGAAAATGGTTTTTTATTCCATGAAAAGGAAAACTTTCTTCGTGAACATTGTCCGTGCTTCCAATATGCATGTTTGTGTGGAATATGGGCACATTTAAACAAACTATGCCAAGAATTTTGCCATTACACCCGTCATTTGGCCCGAAACTCTAGAATGTTCGTAGGAGATAGCTCATTTATGTGAACATATTTTCAACACAACTGTCATATTCCAAGTTTATTATTTTTGGTGGATAGTAGGACATATATAATGACACCACGCGAAGGTCTTGCATCATTTTGGGGTTTTTTAAATTTTCTGGAATTTTCTTAGGCGGTTTCATGAAAAAGTCAAAATGGCAGGCATGAACGTTCGTAGCTAGGGCTTGAATATTGAGAAACTCTTGGTGTATCTCTGTTAAAATAGGTAGTTGTGTACCTAAAAATGATTTTTTCCAAAAATCATGAGCAAACTACGAGGCACCTGTAGTTCAAATTTGACCCGTTTCCAACTGAATCGGCAGAAACTTGTGTTTTTCAAAAGAGGTGGATGGAAACCTTTTCAGCGGCAAAAATTTGGTCAATTATGCATATAACATGGTCTAATATTTTCAAAAAATTCCGCTCCCATGTTTTGCAACATATTTGTGGTTGGTGCTTCATAAAAAAAAAGCCATTTTTCACACTCGGAAAATGGAAATCGGTTTTATTATTCAATGAAAAGGAAAACTTTCTTCGTGAACATTGTCCGTGCTTCCAATATGCATTTTTGTGTGGAATATGGGCACATTTAAACAAACTATGCCATGAATTTTGCCATTACACCCGTCATTTGGCCCGAAACCCTAGAATGTTCGTAGGAGATAGCTCATTTATGTGAACATATTTTCAGCACAACTGTCGAATTCCAAGTTTATTATTTTTGGTGGATACTAGGACATATATAATGACACCATGCGAAGGTCTTGCATCATTTTGGGGGTTTTTTAAATTTTCCGGAATTTTCTAAGACGGTGTCATGAAAAAGTCAAGATGGCAGGCATGACCGTTTATAGCTAGGGCTTGAATATTGAGAAACTCTTGGTGTATCTCTGATAAAATAGGTAGTTGTGTACCTAAAAATGATTTTTTCCAAAAATCATGAGCAAACTACGACGCACCTGGAGTTCAAATTTGACCCGTTTCCAACTAAATCGGCAGAAACTTGTGTTTTTCAAAAGAGGTGGATGGAAACCTTTTCAGCGGTAACAATTTGGTTAATTATGCATATAGCATGGTCTAGTATTTTCAAAAAATTCAGCTCCCATGTTTTGCAACATATTTGTGGTTGGTGCTTAAAAAAAGCCATTTTTCACACTCGGAAAATGGAAAATGGTTTTTTTATTCAATGAAAAGGAAAACTTTCTTCGTGAACATTGTCCGTGATTCCAATATGCATGTTTGTGTGGAATATGGGCACATTTAAACAAACTATGCCATGAATTTGGCCATTACACCCGTCATTTGGCCCGAAACCCTAGAATGTTCGTAGGAGATAGCTCATTTATGTGAACATATTTTCAACACAACTGTTGTATTCCAAGTTTATTATTTTTGGTGGATACTAGGACATATATAATGAAACCACATGAAGGTCTTGCATCATTTTGGGGTTTTTTAAATTTTCTGGAATTTTCTTAGACGGTTTCATGAAAAAGTCAAGATGGCAGGCATGACCGTTCGTAGCTAGGGCTTGAATATTGAGAAACTCTTGGTGTATCTCTGATAAAATAGGTAGTTGTGTACCTAAAAATGAATTTTTCCAAAAATCATGAGCACACTACGAGGCACCTGGAGTTCAAATTTGACCCGTTTCAAACTAAATCGGCAGAAACTTCTGTTTTTCAAAAGAGGTGGATGGAAACCTTTTCAGAGGCAACAATTTGGTTAATTATGCATATAACATGGTCTAGTATTTTCAAAAAATTCAGCTCCCAAGTTTTGCAACATATTTGTGGTTGGTGCTTCACAAAAAAAAGCCATTTTTCACACTCGGAAAAATGGAAAATGGTTTTTTTATTCCATGAAAAGGAAAACTTTCTTCGTGAACATTGTCCGTGCTTCCAATATGCATGTTTGTGTGGAATATGGGGACATTTAAACAAACTATGCCATGAATTTGGCCATTACACCCGTCATTTGGCCCGAAACCCTAGAATGTTCGTAGGAGATAGCTCATTTATGTGAACATATTTTCAACACAACTGTCGTATTCCAAGTTTATTATTTTTGGTGGATACTAGGACATATATAATGACACGACGCGAAGGTCTTGCATCATTTTGGGGTTTTTTAAATTTTCTGGAATTTTCTAAGCCGGTTTCATGAAAAAGTCAAGATGGCAGGCATGACCGTTCGTAGCTAGGGTTTGAATATTGAGAAACTCTTGGTGTATCTCTAATAAAATAGGTAGTTGTGTACCTAAAAATGAATTTTTCCAAAAATCATGAGCAAACTACGAGCCACCTGTAGTTCAAATTTACCCGTTTCCAACTGAATCAGCAGAAACTTGTGTTTTTCAAAAGAGGTGGATGGAAACCTTTTCAGAGGCAACAATTTGGTTAATTATGCATATAACATGGTCTAGTATTTTCAAAAAATTCAGCTCCCAAGTTTTGCAACATATTTGTGGTTGGTGCTTCATAAAAAAAAGCCATTTTTCACACTCGGAAAAATGGAAATTGGTTTTTTTATTCCATGAAAAGGAAAACTTTCTTCGTGAACATTGTCCGTGCTTCCAATATGCATGTTTGTGTGGAATATGGGCACATTTAAACAAACTATGCCATGAATTTGGCCATTACACCCGTCATTTGGCCCGAAACCCTAGAATGTTCGTAGGAGATAGCTCATTTATGTGAACATATTTTCAACACAACTGTCATATTCCAAGTTTATTATTTTTGGTGGATAGTAGGACATATATAATGACACCACGCGAAGGTCTTGCATCATTTTGGGGTTTTTTTAATTTTCTGGAATTTTCTAAGCCGGTTTCATGAAAAAGTCAAGATGGCAGGCATGACCGTTCGTAGCTAGGGCTTGAATATTGAGAAACTCTTGGTGTATCTCTGATAAAATAGGTAGTTGTGTACCTAAAAACGAATTTTTCCAAAAATCATGAGCAAACTACGAGCCACCTGTAGTTCAAATTTGACCCGTTTCCAATTGAATCGGACGAAACTTGTGTTTTTCAAAAGAGGTGGATGGAAACCTTTTCAGCGGCAACAATTTGGTTAATTATCCATATAACATGGTCTAGTATTTTCAAAAATTCAGCTCCCATGTTTTGCAACATATTTGTGGTTGGTGCTTAAAAAAAGCCATTTTTCACACTCGGAAAATGGATAATGGTTTTTTTATTCAATGAAAAGGAAAACTTTCTTCGTGAACATTGTCCGTGCTTCCAATATGCATGTTTGTGTGGAATATGGGCACATTTAAACAAACTATGCCATGAATTTGGCCATTACACCCGTCATTTGGCCCGAAACCCTAGAATGTTCGTAGGAGATAGCTCATTTATGTGAACATATTTTCAACACAACTGTCGTATTCCAAGTTTATTATTTTTGGTGGATACTAGGACATATATAATGACACCACGCGAAGGTCTTGCATCATTTTGGGGTTTTTTAAATTTTCTGGAATTTTCTAAGCCGGTTTCATGAAAAAGTCAAGATGGCAGGCATGACTGTTCGTAGCTAGGGTTTGAATATTGAGAAACTCTTGGTGTATCTCTGATAAAATAGGTAGTTGTGTACCTAAAAATGAATTTTTCCAAAAATCATGAGCAAACTACGAGCCACCTGTAGTTCAAATTTGACCCGTTTCCAACTGAATCGGCAGAAAGTTGTGTTTTTCAAAAGAGGTGGATGGAAACCTTTTCAGAGGAAACAATTTGGTTAATTATGCATATAACATGGTCTAGTATTTTCAAAAAATTCAGCTCCCAAGTTTTGCAACATAGTTGTGGTTGGTGCTTCAAAAAAAAGCCATTTTTCACACTCGGAAAATGGAAAATGGTTTTTTTATTCAATGAAAAGGAAAACTTTCTTCGTGAACATTGTCCGTGCTTCCAATATGCATGTTTGTGTGGAATATGGGCACATTTAAACAAACTATGCCATGGCCATTACACCCGTCATTTGGCCTGTTTCCAGCTGAATCGGCAGAAATGTCAAAATGGCCACCATGACTATTCATCAAAAGAGTTTAATTTTTTTAAAACTATCGATGTTTCAATGATATGGATGTCATATTTTAATTTCTCTAATTTTTCTAATCGATTTAGTCATTTTATTTGTCAAATTTCGATTTACGGATTTAAAGATATAAATTATTCAATAAAGGAATTTCTAACATTATATTGTTATTTATTCAATAAATATAATTATATAATCATTGTTATTAGTTTATTTTTTAAAATTTAAATAATAGAAAAGTTTAACATCATTCTCCACAGGTTAATATGATTGATATGATAGTAACATCAGTAAGTCTAACATCTCATATGGAATCTAGTTTGGAAGAAACTCAAAGGTTAAGCGTGCTTGGGTTAGAGGAATTTCAGGATGGGTGACCGAACGAGAAGTTTGACTAAGTTAAATATGTTGACTAGATTAATTGTGTAATTAGAGATTAAATATGTGGCTAAGTGCAAAATTCTGTAATAGAATTTCAAAAAAGTTCAAAAAAATTCGAATTTTTCTTGAATTTTTTTTTCAATTATTTTGGAAATATTATGCCGACGGCTTTGCCGTCGGCATAGCCCTACGCCGACGCTTTTTAGTGTGTCGACGATTATTTGGCGTATGCCGACACGCCCTTACGCCGTCGGCATAGCCTGTGCCGACGGCATTTTTGTCTATGCCGACGGCTTCCGTCGGCTTCTTGACAGATTCTGTAGTAGGCCACCAAACAACCTGCTCACCGTGTCTTAGGGTTGCTCTGTTGGGGCAGGCCCTATCCGACCTGACTCCAGCCGGCCCCAAATTAGGTGGAGGCTACTAAACGCGCCCCAAATATTTGTGTTGGCGACTCGGCTGTTGTTTGGTCTCATCTTCACTTCGCGCATGTCATCGGTGGAGGTGCGAGCGGCAGCGATAGATTTGTGTTGAGAAGATCACAAAATGAGAACCCCGTGGAAATGTTGGATCGCCAATTGGGAGCATGCGAGGCGCGGGGAATTTTATTTTGCCACTTCTTCCCTCAGCTGTAGGCACACGTTTCAGACCTGCCACCGGTTGATGTAGCTTCAGTTTGGCGAAGAGAGCTCCGGTTGATGTGGTTACCTTGCGGCGGCAGTAACTGCAGGCAACTCGTGCTGCCAGTACCTCAGCTCTGGGAAGCCATGGAGCAGAAGCGCAACGGACGTGGTGAGCATTGGCGAGTGGCGACGACGCACGCCATTCACCTCTAATCCATCGGTGCGGATGCTTAACGGCAGGGGTCCGTGGTCGTAGCAAGCACTCATAATCGTGACTAACACAGCTAGCTGCGAAAAGCGGAGCCATAGATACGTGGGACAAATCTTAAGTTCGTGGCTTAAGATCTGGTGCCAAAATAAAATTGATGTTAACTAAGTACACATATGGTGCAAGAGGGAATTTATTTCATACATATTGTTGCAAGTGGACTGCAACCGGCATATGGTTGAGTCTTACATAAGTTCAGAAAACCAATGAGCACACGCATTGTAGGCAGCAAGCAGAAACAACATATAGTGTGTTGTCATTTTTGTTTATGAAAAAGGCCAGTTGCAACAATATAGCGAGGAAACCTATGCGCGGGAGAGAAGTCGGTCGAAACAAAAGGGAAACTTGAGGCTTACCTCGTTTAATCGTGAGGAAGGCCTTGTATAGCGGCTTTGGATACCTCCGTCTGACTGCCTGCAATCGAAAGACGGAAGATGCCAATGAGCACACGCGTAGGCTGCAAGCAGTAGGAGGAGGAACAGAAACGGCGAAGAGACAAGGGTGCCGGTAAATCAAAAGTTGGCTTCCGACGGTTGGTTACCTTGGAGAGGTAGTGGAGGCACCGCTCGGCGACGAGCGAGGGCAGCACGATGAAGGAGCACATTGCTGCCACGATCCACGTCGGTGTGTACTCAAGCGTCTGCCCCGCCATCGGCAATCCCCGGCGACCACCGCCGCTTCGAGCGGATCTAGCTAGTAGAGGAGGAGAGTGATCTCGCAGGCTACAGAATAATTAAATCTAGCATACAGATGGTGAGATGACTTTTGGAACTGGCATCCAGCCGTAGCACCAGGTATTAGCTAGTTCTTTAAATAAGCTCCATGTGACTGGTCGAAGGCAGCTCATGGCTGCAGTCACGTTGCCACTTCGCACGTACTAGGCGACGCGGGGCTAGATTATTCATGGAAACTTTAATTGGCCCCTGTGTTATTTATGCTGGCATATTCGATGTGACTCATATGTAGTACTACTCCTCCGATCCGATAAAATTATCGGGGAGTTACGCCGCCCACGTCTCTTCCAGTTCGCAGTACGATGAGGCCCAATATAAATTCCAACAATCGCTCACAAAGTGTCGTTAACACATCTCATAATCTCAGTTACAAAACATTGTTTATATGCCGGTGTTTAGTGGAGACTGTTAAGTTGAACTTCCATTTAAAACATTATGCTACACTAGTTCAGAACCTGAATAATGGACTACGCCTTGAACTACAAGTTTCTGTGATATCAGTTTCACACAACGTCTGAACCGATACTACAAGGCTTCTCCGCGGGTGGAGCGTATACGTCATACTTCGAAGACTTTTCATGAGTTTATTAGAGAGCATCCGATTCTCATAGACTGCGACTTTTGACAGTTAAACTCATATAGGTGAGTTCATCAGGAGATATTCTGTAGGACATATCTCTGCTTACATAAATAAACCACTTGGAACACATCAAGAAAAAATGTCAACCAACCATACAGATTAGGACAGTATTGCATCTTCATGGAGTGGGATAAAATATAAGGATACTCTCCTCTCAGCCGACCAACAGCTTGTCTCCCACTTCTAATTCACGGGATCTCCGATCACATAGAGTGAGTTACCACTGTGGACAACTCATACCGTGGGTCTCAAACCCATCTCCCTCGATGCATTATCTATCACATTCCGTGATAAACCCTTTGTGAAGGGATCTGCCAAGTTTAGATGTTTGGATATAATCCAACGCAATAACTTCGGAGTTATTTAATTTCCTGACAGATTTCAATCTTCTCTTCACATGTCTTGATGACTACGTATTATCCTTAGAACTGTTCACTTTGATGATCACAATTTGATTATCACAGTTCATTAGCATTGCGGGTATTAGTTTTTGAACCACATGCAAGTCCAACAAGAGCTCACGAAGCCACTCTGCTTCAACAGTGGTTGTGTCTAATGCTGCGAGTTCTTCTTCCATAATTGACCTCGTTAAGATGGTCTGCTTGCAAGACTTCCAAAAAACAGCGCCACCACCAAGTGTAAAAACATAACCACTAGTGGCCTTAAACTCATCAGCATAAGATATCCTATTAGAATCACTATATCCTTCCAGAACCCTTGGGTTTCCGGTATAGTGAATTCCATAACTCGCAGTGCCTTTTAAATAGCGCATAACTCTCTCAAGCGCACGTCAATGATCATCTCCCGGATTGGAAACAAACCGGCTCAATTTGCTCACAGCAAAATAGTTGTCAGGCCTCGTGGCACTCACCAAGTACATAAGAGAGCCTATAATCTGAGAATACCTCGGTTGATCTCTAGTAATCCGTCGATTATTTCGAAGCAACACACTAGCATCATATGGAGTTGAAGAAGGCTTGCAGTCACTATACACTACTAGAGATTTGCTTATAGCAGCATATCCTACCACAGGCGAACACGAAAACCGATGCGCCTGGGCTAATTAGCGTAGGCGAACATTTAAACGGTGCGCCTGGGGTAAGCCTGTTACCCCAGGCGAACCAAACTCAGCAGCGCCTGGGGTAAACTGTGGCAGGGCCACCACCGCCGCCCCTGGCACTCTTCCTTTACCCCAGGCGAACAACATACCGGTTCGCCTGCGGTATAACAAATACCCCAGACGAACTTGGGCAGAAGCGCCTGGGGTAAAAAGTGGATTTGGGTAGCTCCCATTAGCGCAGGCGCACGACATCTCTGTTCGCATGGGATAAAGAAACGCCTGGGGTAGCACCCCTTAGCGCAGGCGCATTCCATGCCATATTCGCCTGGGGTAATCTTTGTCCTCAATAAGTGCGGCCAGCCACCCACCACTACCCCTATCCACCCCACTCACTCACTCACTAGTCCAAACTCGACCCATTAGTGCTCCTAGCTCAATCCCCCACACCCCTCCACCATTTTTAGCTAATTTAACCAATCATGTTTGTTATATTTTAGCTAGTATGCTACCCCACTTTCCCTCTTCCAAATCTCTCCACTAGATCTACTAACCGGACACTAGATCTCACCACAAATGCACCACTAGCTACTTCTAGATCTATCACTCTCTTATCGGTCGTCTCTTCGGTGATCTTCGACGTCGTCATCGCGTCTATATATTTTGCATTATGTGTCATCTTAATAGGTGCGTGGGATTGGTCGGTGGATGAGAATTCGTTCTCTTTTTCATTTTATTGTGTTGCCATGAGGATGAGTTGCCAATGTTTTGCCGAAATGTTGATTCATTTCCTTTTCGGAAAATTTCTGGCGCTCCGCGTTACACCTTTTGTAGGAAGGTCATGCCGAAATTTTACGTGACAACCGGATCTAGTTAATGAAACCTCTCTCTCTTGCATTTTGTAGCAATGGTCATTGCGATGAGGACAAGCGTGGTGCATAGGTACATGCGACGCCTGACGGCCGAGATGCATCGAAACAACCGCACCGAGATAGAGTGTCCGTGTCGGAAATGCAAGCTGGGGTCTTTGTTCAAACCAGATTCTGGTAATGTGGAGAAGCACCTGCTCAGGTATAGTTTCATGGAGGGCCACACTAAGTGGATGGATGATGATGAAGACGATGATCACGTCGAGAACAATTGGGCGGCGACATGTGAAGATGATCAGGAGGAGTCTGAACATGGCAATGGAGAGGACGAAGAGGCTGTCGACGGAAATGACTATAATGAAGAAGAAGGGAGTCATGGTGATCAACATCATGAAGACGAGGACATGAACACTCCGCTAACTTCAGTCGTGAGGGACCCTCATGTTCAAGATCTTCTTCTCAAGAACACGTCGACCGACGCCAGACGTAAATCTAAGATCACGCAACTAGAGATAGGCTCTGCAACTCCGTTGTATGACGCAAGTCGCGGGGCGGAGGAGTCACGCTTGAGAGTAGCTCTGGATCTTCTAGAGATGAAGGCAAAACACGGATGGACCGACACAAGCATGGACGATCTTCTGCGATACCTGAAGACGCACTTACCTGAAGGGAACACATGTGCTAGTAGTCTACAGGAGGCCAAGAAAATCGTGTGCCCCCTTGATTTACCGCACACAAAATACCACGCTTGCGTCCGTGACTGCATAATTTATCGTAACGAGCACGCGGACCAGATCAAATGTCCAGTGTGCGGTGCTGATCGTTACAAGAGGGGGACGAAGAAAGCTCCTAGGAAAATTGTGTGGTACTTTCCACTCATTCCCCGTCTGCAGCGGTACTTCGTGGACCCCAAGGAAGCAAAGCTCATGCGCTGGCACGAGGACAGAAAGAAGGCGGTGCTGAGCGATCCAGAACGTGTTGAAAAACCAGTGCTAACACTCCCTTCGGATGCACGTCAGTGGAAAGCATTAGATGCATTCGATGAAGAATTCGGGAACGACCCAAGGAACATCAGGCTTGGTGCGAGCACCGACGGTCTCAATCCGTTTGGCAACCAGAGTAGCAAACATAGCACCTGGCCCGTGTTTGTATGGATGTACAACCTCCCCCCGTGGCTGTGTCTGAAGAGGAAGTACATACACATGAGTATGCTGATTCAAGGGCCGACCCAGCCAGGGAGCGATATCAACCTGTATCTCGAGCTATTGAAGGAGGAGCTAGACACGTTGTGGGAGGAAGGGGTGGAAACATGGGACGCCTTCAAAGAAGAAACTTTTCGTATGAGAGCCGCACTGATCACGACGGTGCAGGACTGTCTCGGATACGGATATATTGCGTGTCAGGTGTGCCATGGACACAAGGCTTGTGTCAGGTGCATGGAATTTACCCCGTTTCTATAGCTACACAAGGATCCCGGATCTTCTAAAACCGTATACATGAGGCATCGAATGTGGCTACCACAGAACGACCCGTGGAGAAAGCGCGGAGACCTGTTCAACGGTAAAGATGAGCTCGATCTACCTCCACGCAAGAGAAGAGGAGAAGAGATCGATACTCTATTGAAGAATTGGAAAACGTGTCCTCCGTCGGGAAAGGTACAGAAGCGGAAGCGAGGAGAGAAAAAGTGTCCTCCGCCAGAAGGACCGCTCTTGGGGGTATGGAAAAGGAGGTCCGTGTTTTGGGACTTGCGGTACTGGCCAATCCTCAGAGTGACTCACTGCCTTGATGTCATGCATATCACGAAGAATGTGTGTGAGAGCTTGCTTGGCACCCTGTTCAACATGCCAGATAGGACCAAAGACGGGCCAAAATCAAGATACGACTTGATGGTCCTGAATATCAGGAGCGAGCTTCACTTACCGCCTTCTACGCGTGAACACACGGAGGAGGACGAGGATGAGGTGGAGGAGATGGACGACCGCAAGCGGAAAAGGGCTAAGAAACACCAAATTCACCGCCTGAAACCCTCTTGCTTCACTTTAAGCCCCGACGAGCTCGCGCAAATATTCACATGCCTCCTCGGAGTGAAATTTCCCTTAGGTTACGCGGGGCTGATAAGCAGATACCTAGACGCGGAGAAAAAAATCTTCAGCCGGATGAAGTCTCATGACTGTCACATGATGATGACGCAGATACTTCCGGTTGCAATCAGAGGGATAATGGAACCGCACGTCCGTCAAACGCTCACTGGCCTCTGTAACTTTTTCGACGTCATCACTCGGAAGTCGATAAGCGTGAAGAAACTCGAAAGGCTGCAGGAAGAGATCGTCACCATCCTATGCGAGCTTGAGATGTACTTCCCACCTGCCTTCTTTGATATTATGGTACATCTCTTGGTCCATATCATGGACGATATCACCAATCTTGGGCCGGCATTCTTGAACAACATGATGGCGTTAGAAAGAATGAACGGGATCATCAAATCATTCGTTCGTAACAGGGCACACCCGGATGGAAGCATCGTCCAGGGATTTCTCACCGAAGAATGCATCTCTTTCTGCAAGAATTTTCTAGGCGATGAGAATCCAGCTGTTGGTTTGCCCGCAAACAAGCACCTTGACAGGTTCATGGGGGTAGGCCACAACACTGGCAAAAGGGTAATGGACGCGGACTCCTGTGGTCGGAGAGCCGACTTTGAAAGGGCCCACCTAGTAGTGTTACAACACATCGACGATGTCGACCCTTGGATAGAAGAGCACAAAACTGCGATAAAAAACAGTGCTCGCAGGCCGATGACGGAAGATGAGATATTTAGAGCACACAACTCCTCTTTCGCGACATGGTTCAAGAAGCAGATTGATGCCGATCCCCCGCCAATGACATGTCAGAAAGATAAAATTGTATTGGCCTTGTCATATGGCCCCGCGCCCAATCTGATGACTTATCAAGCATACGACATCAATGGGTACACATTCTACACGGAGGAAAGAGACAAAAGTAGCGACTATCAAAACTCGTCTATAACGATGGAATCTTACACGGGCGAAGAGATTAGAAGATACTACGGAAAGATCGAGGAAATCTGGGAGCTTGACTACGTTGGGGTAAAGCTGCCGATGTTCCATGTCAGATGGGCTACAAACGTCACGAAAGAAGACGAATATTTCACCACTATGTCGATGTCTGAAGCCAACAAACCCAAGTCCAAGAACCCCACCGCGCAAAATGAGCCCTGGGTATTGGCTAAGCACGTGGAGCAATGCTTCTTCATAACCGACCCGGCAAAGCCTAGTCGTGTTGTCGTAAGGAGAGGAAAAAGGGCCGTCGTCGGAATGGATGGAGTAGACGATGAGAAGGACTTCGACGGCTTAGTCGGAGACCCGATGATGGAAGAACCCGGTGAAGACGATGCACCATACACCACAAGAAGAAGCAGGACCACACTACCTAGGGGTCTTCCATTCACAAGAAGAAGTCACGATATGGCGGTCACGTATTCAACATCGACCAAGAAAGGCAAGAGTAAGATTGTGACGAAAGGTTGAGAGAGGGAAATACTCGCGATATGTGCGATATAACATGCTAATAGCTACTATGTACAATGTGTTTTCAGAGAGAAACACTTGCGGTATCTCGCTAAATCAATCTATTTACGCTCGATGCGACACTAAATATTTTTGCACATGTTAACTTTCATATGTATGTAATTTTTAAGTGAAAAACAATGTGGGAGCCCCATATAATAGCATTCGTATTGCTCGATGTGTCCCGGGCCGGGGTGGGCTGTGTAATTTAGAAAATCTTAGCACCGGCGCATATGTGAGAATATGCGCCTGGGGTAATCTTTATCACAGGCGCTTCTGACAGAACATGCGCCTGGACTAAGGCTATGTGGGCCCGCGCAAACCAAAACCCTACGAATTTTAGCGCATGCGCATCTTCTAGGTTATGCGCCTGGGGTACGGCTCTGTGGGCCAGCGCATAACAGGGCATCAAGCGAAGCACATTTGTTATACAAACCGGTCCTAAAGGCCTTGCGGCCATTTGCTGCAGGGAGGGGGCCCAGGGGACAGACCCTTTAGAACCGGTTTGTATCACAAACCGGTTCTAAAGTTTAGCGCAGGCGCATTTTCTAGGTTATGCGCCTGGGGTATGGCTTTGTGGGCCCGCGCATAACGAATCGCTACGAACTTTAGCGCAGGCGCATTTTAGTTTTGTTCGCCTGGGGTAAAGGGTAGCGCAGGCGCATATCACTCGTTGTGCGCCTGTAAGTCCTCGCTCTGCTAACCCCCCAGCCCGCACACTTCCTTTCTCTCTAGATCTTGCGCGCCCGCACACTTCCTCTCGATCCCCAAACCGCACGCCGCCGTCGTCTCTCTCATCGCACGCCGCCGTCGTCGTTGTCGAGCAGCAGGAGGAGGAGCGGGAGCAGCAGCAGGAGGAGGAGCTGGAGCAGCAGGGGAGGAGGAGCGGGAGCAGCAGGGGAGGAGGAGCGGGAGCACGCCGCGCGCCGTCCCTCTCATCGTCGTCGTCCACGCCGGCCGCCCTCACCCACGCCGCCGTCGCCCACGCCCACGATGAACCCAGGTCAGCCCCCCCCCCCCCCCTCTTCCAATGCCCGTGTGCAGTAGTGTTGCTTTCCCCTGCAAACTACCCATGCATCTAGACATCGATCGATGTCCATGGCCCTGCAGTTGCTGCTACCGTGCTTTCCCCTGCAGTTGCTGCTACCGTGCCCCATACAAACGCATGTATAATCAAATCCCACCGAATGATGTCCATGGCCAAATCAATAAAATCAGATGCACATCCAAGTGCTAATTTATCAAACTGTTAAGTGGTAGACTGAATAAAATTCATAACTTGCTTGCAGTTGCTTGCATATGTGTTTTTCTCAGGTTTTGGCTGGGTATATAAATACACATACACTTATTCAGATTGTAGAGTGCACAAAACAGGAGTTATATCATTGTGTCATCTTCATTTCAGAAATTATTACCTACGGTTTTTCAGCTTGTAGAGTGCACAAAACAGGGTTTTATCTCAATAACAAGTTGTTGATTGGCTTGGGTTTTTCAGCTTATAGCTTACACTTTTATCTTGAGATATTACCTACCACTTAGTTGTTTTTGCTGCCCAGCATTATTTACAGAAACAACTTACTTGTTTCTAGTGTTTGAAAAAATGTTGCTGTTGCTTTGATAAATGCTGCTGTTTCTAGTGTTTCAAATTTAGTCTTTGCTAGAAGTACTCTAGTGAAACTATTAGCACAAGCAATAATTTATCTATTCCAATATGTTCAGTTTAAGTGGTTTAAGTTACTCCAGGAAGCAAGTTCTAAATTCTTGCTGAAATTTTAGTTAACAAAGTTTGCATGACACAAATTGCATGATGACACAGATATATGAATTTCCTGGGAGTTTTTGTGCCATGTGATGACAGCAATGCAAGAAACTGTTTTTGTGGCCATGTGTGCATTCAATTTATGTTGCAGGTACATTGAGTGCCAATGTTTTGCCGGAACGTTGATTCATTTCCGTTCCGGCAAATTTCTGGCACTCCGGCATGATCATTTATAGTCGAGGTCATGCCGAATTTTTCCGGTGACTAACCGTATACGTTTTGTCTACTGCTAGGCATGTCTTCTTATACTACGGATCCGGCTTTATTGGACCACTACATCCTTATGGCCCGAGACTCGCAAGAGGAAGATCAGACACAAACTGACCAGCTCCCCGATGTCGAGCCCCACAATGATAACGGGCTCACCGGTGGCTAGGAGGAAACCACTGATATTGGCGCCGGGGGTCCCTCAGGGAGCAGCACGACGGGAAACAAGCGTCGGAAGCGAGCTCCGAACAAGGTCGGCACCGTTCGAGAGAAATTCACGGAGGTGGACCCTTCCAGTGGCACGCCTGTGATGCCATTGGACCTTGTGAAGGGGTACTTCCTCCAACTTGGCGCGATACTTCGAGACGTCGTCAATGTCAACGAGCCAACTCTCAAGAAGAAGCCAACTCTGCGCGCCCAACTCATCTCGAGGCTGCACGCGCGGTACGAGTTCCCTCCCCCCTACAACAACGAGAATCTGAAGGGCAACCTCGTGAACAAACTCGCCCTCATTAGATTCACCAAAGCCCTGAGCAATTACAAGACTATGGTGAGGGCGATGATTAGGGAATCGACACCATTCGAAGAGATCCATCGCCACTTCCCGCGGATTACGCCCGATGACTTCAAGACTTTCCTAAATAACGAGTCGCTTGATTTCACTAAGAATCAAACGGCATGGGGGAAGGAGCTAGCATCGAAGAACATCGGTCACCACAATCTCGGCTGTCGTGGCTACGACGGGAAGGAGCCAGTTTGGGCGAAAGAGGACCAGGCCTACATTGAAAAAGGGATTGAGAACCCTTACGCCAAGTATGCCCATGACCCGCAATTCCAGAAATTCATGAGGTCGAGGTACAGAAAAGTAACTCCGACCGAGGAACTTGTCTCGGACCCGAAGATGGTGGAGGGTGTTATTTCGGTCACGGACGATAGCGTGAAGAATGTTGAGAAGCTAGTGGTAAGAAATTTACCATTTCATGCAACTCATCATCATCAAGTCCATGATTTCATTCTAGTACGGAACCATTTCCAAACCGTTCATATGTTGTATCTGCAGCTAGAAGAACAACAACTTGAATCTTCCTCGTCGCAGACGTCGACGGCCAAAGTCGCGTGGGATAAGCCTTTCATCAGGGGGTACAACAAGGCAAAGAGCCAGGACCCTCTGAAAAGGCCGCACTTAGGCCGTATCACCGGCGGCGGACTTAATAAGAAGCACGCCAACTATGGCTTGGCTGAGCCCAGCACTAAGGAGTCGCGGGCGGCGAAGAAGAGCGAGGAGACGGAGGCACTGAAGAAGAAGGTACATGACTTGGAAACAAACATGGAGAAGAAGATTGAGAAAATGGTGGGGGAAAAGATGAATGCGCTCATCCCCGCCGTATTTGAAAAAATATGTGGCTACATCGCCGGGGGCTCAAAGGGGCCGTTACCGACGTTCAACATACCGTCGATGTTGGTCGTGCCCGCCGCGGCCGCCGCCGGTGGTCCGTCGACGTCGGCCGTGCCTGTCGCCCCCGCCGTGCCCGACGCGCCTGCCCCCGATGGACCGTCGGCCATGTCCGGCGCAGCCACCACCCCGTTGCTCGACGAGCCCACCATCACCTGTGGTCCGTCGACGTTAGCCGAGCTCAATGCCCTCACGGTAAATTATTGACCGTCTCAAGCTGTAGCCAGTTCAATATAACCCTACTCTCTGACCTATCCATGCATGTTATCGCAGGCTGACGCGACGGGATGCACCTTCCTGCTAAAAGTGGGCAGCGAGTTGAAGGATGTTGCAAAGGGGAGCATCTTGCAGCCACTATCCCGCAAGTACCACTGCAGAGATATACCGGCCAACGAGCTTCGGGTTCGCGTCGATCTGGTGCTACCGGGATTCGAGAACTTGTATCCTCCTAATCAACCCGCCGATGCCGACAGCGAGCTGAATCTCGGCCAACTGGACAATCAAATCTTGCTATGGCCGAAAGCCCTTATTCGGCTGAACACGACGTCAGGGTCGGCGCCAAGCCAAGCCATGACCGTCACCACTACACCGGTTGCGCCCGCGGCAAGCCAACAAGACAAGGTCCAACATGGCAATGTCCTCTCTCCACCTCCGGTGGATCCTCCTCCTCCCGAGCACGAGACGTCCAATGACGAGCAACATCACGAGCATGAGACCCATGACGACTACATGGATATTGACCGTGCTCCCATTGACGATTTCATAAATCAGTTGGATGGCGAGAAGCCGGTTCCTCCGGAGTTACCCGCCAGAACTCTTGATATCCAGAAGAAGGTAGATGGCGGAGAGGGCGGTTCTTCTGAGTTACCCACCAGAAAACCGGATATCCAGAAGAAGCTAACCTATTCCCAAGAAACTCCCGAGGAGCAGACGGCCTTTACGGCTCCACAGCCTACGCTGGTTACCCCGAATACACTCCGTGCTACGGCCGCGGAGGCGGTAAAACAAAGCGGCACTCCCATCTGCTTGAGGCCGAAGAAGAATCGGAAGAGGCCGGTAGCCAAGAAGAAGAAAGGTGGTGCCTCCTCTAGTAGCCAGCCAGCGGCCGCCCGAGTCCTGGACCGTTTGCCGCCCGCCGTCCCGTGGAGGAAGGTGCATGAGATAGGTCAGCCGATGCTGCCGCCAGAGGTTGTCGCTGTCATGGGTGGTGACATGAGGACCATCCACGACGGGATTTTGTTCAAAGAGAATGAACTTCTACGTGAGAAACATCCCTCCTACCCGCTATACGTGGTCAAGGTGCCCCGATCCGTGGGCTTTGTGGATTCAAATCCCGCAGAGGTGTTCTTCATCAGATACGAAGACATATTCAGGGTCTTCCACTTGGGAAAGCTCGACCGAAGCATTGTCCGCCTGGTATCGCTCAACATGGCGCACGATATGGTCATGGAGAATACCCCGCACATCGCGATTATGGACCCCTACTACATGAATGAGGACTACTTGCGGTCACATGCGGACCGGGTTCTTATCTCGACTTACATAACGGGGTTTTTGATAGATAACAAGGATAAGAACGCCATTCTCATGCCATACTTTCCCAAGTAAGTAGTCCTCTCCGCTTCACGTCGTTACATTCTTTCTAGAATCTCCTTAGTATTCCGATTGATGATATTGATGGCTTGTTCGAAATGTTCTGCGCAGAAACGGAGGATGCGTACTCATCGTCATGGAACCGCATTGGTCGCAATGCACTTATCTCGATGCGGGTAGGGCGGTGCAGAAGGACTACACCGACATAAGAGCTGTTCTTAATAGTGCCCTCAACGGCTTCGCCGCCGATTTAGGCAAGCCCCTAAAAAAGGAGAAAATAGTCCGAGGCGCCTACGTGTGCACCCACGTAACAAGCTTCCCCTGCCTCAAGCAATCGAAGCAAGAATCTGAGTTGGAAGCTTGGTATGTCATCTTTCAGATGAGGGAGTACTCAAAGGATGCCCAACAGGCCCAGCTACCAAATCATCTCCGAGACATGACCACAAAGATGGCCAACACCCCCGATGAATATGTGCGGGCTCAGTTCCGTCGCATCCAGCGGAGGATCTGCACGATATTCTCGTCGGATGTCATCAGTCGGGGTGGCTTGTTCTTCCACGGCCACGCACCACCGAGCAACCGTGACATAGAAGCACACCTACGAGAGCAACGTGACACCCGGACATTCAACACGCTAGAAGGCGTTCGTCCGTTCCCGCCGAGACTATAGGATTGACAAAATGTTAGTATACACTTGCATCATATAACTTTTAGTCCTTTATTTGTCGTGTTTTATTCGTAAACCTTGATGCTTCTATTTTTTGATAGTTATTTGCGGTCTATTATCACTTTCGATGCTAAACTCGTATTTTTGTCCTATGCACAGATGACATGGTATGTTGTGTATGTCGGTAGGGTTCCCGGAGTCTACGACGACTGGGACCAATGCCGGAGACAGGTGCACGGTTTCAGCGGCAACAGCTACAAGGGGTACAAGACCATGGTGGAGGCGGAAGCTCGATACACCACTTACCTAGCGAGAGAGAAGACGGAGAAGACGAGGGCCCGGATGACCACTTTCGCCATCGCCGTGCTTATACTCCTTGTACTCCTAGTGTTGATGCTACTTGTTGTTTTGCTTGTCTAGATAACTAAACTATCGATTTGCTTGAACTATGTGTACTCCTCTAGTGTTTGAACTATGCTTCTAACTAAACTATCTCTTCGAGACTATTTGGTGATGATCGAGACTATTGTTCGAGACTATGTGTTGATGATCGAGAATATTTCTGTTATTTTGCTGTCATTTTCATATTTATTTATGTCAATTTGCTGTAATTCTGTTATTTTCGTTTCTTTTATTTTTTGACACAACAAAACCATACCCCAGGCGAATAAGAAATCATACCCCAGGCGAATCTGTACCCCAGGCGCACAGTGCCTGTTCGCCTCAGGTAAAAGGCTTACCCCAGGCGCACAGGGCCTGTTCGCCTGGGGTATGTCAACTTACCCCAGGCGCATTTTGAGGTTCGCCTGCGGTAAATCATTACCGCTGGCGATGTGGTCCCAGGCGAACCAATATTCGCCTGCGGTAGCATAATTTGGTTCGCCTGCGGTAGCCTTTTCCCTAGTAGTGATACCCGAAGCGACTCAACACCTTTTTCACATAGTGAGACTGAAGCAGTGTGATCCCACCATTATCATCTCTCAATAGCTTGATGTTCAAGATAACATCAGCTACTCCTAGATCCTTCATCTCAAAACAGCGAGATAAGAAATCCTTAACTTCCTTGATTAAATCAACATTGGTCCCAAAGATCAATATGTCATCAAAATACAGACATAGAATAACTCCCTTGCCCCTACCATGACAACAGTACACACACTTGTCAGCTTCGTTTAAAACAAAGCCTTCAGCAGTCATAGTCATTTCAAATTTCTCATGCCATTTCTTAGGTGCTTGCTTGAGGCCGTATAATGACTTCAATAACTTGCACACCTTGCCTTCTTGACCGGATACTACGAAACCATCTGGCCGCTCCATGTAAATTTCCTCGTCCAATTCTCCATTAAGGAAAGTCGTCTTAACGTCCATTTGATGAACGAGAAGACCGTGTGAGGCAGCCAGTGAAAGTAGCACACGAATAGTGGTCAGTCTAACCACAGGTGAGTAAGTATCAAAGAAGTCTTCACCTTCTTTTTGGGTATGACCCTTGGCCACAAGCCTTGCCTTGTACTTCTCAATTGTACCATTAGGCCTAAGATTTTTCTTGAACATCCATTTACATCCTACAGGTTTACACCCATAAGGACGATCAACGATTTCCCAGGTTCCGTTAACCAAGATGGAATCCATATCGCAACGCAAAGGCTCCTTCCAGTAGTCAGCATCAAGAGATGCATAGGCTTCCTGAATGGTCCTGGGTGTGTTATCGACGAGGTACACAATGAAGTCATTACCAAAGGACTTTGCAGAACTCTGTCTCTTGCTCATTACAGAAACTTCATTGTCATCCTCCTCAGGATTCTTAACGTGCTCTATCAAAATGGTGGGTTCAGGAATCTCAGCCAATTCCTGACTAGATGAAGCAGGTTTCTCCTTATTTGATGAGCTAGGCATATCCTTCATAGAAAATATGTTCTCAAATAAAGTCGCATCATTCGACTCCATAATTGTGCCAACATGCATGTCGGATACCTCAGATTTTACTATCAAAAATCTACAACCAATGCTATTAAAAGCATAGCTCAGAAGAACACAATCTATGGTTTTTGGTCCAAGCTTGGCTTCTTGGAAATTGGTATATTGACTTTCGCCAAACAACCCCAAGTATGTAGGTAGGAGAGTTTCAACCTTTTCCTTTCCCATTCCTCAAATGGATTAATGGTTTTATTCTTTGTGGGAACTCGGTTTAGAACATGACATGCAGTCATTAGCGCCTCCCCCCACCATGCCTTGGAGAGACCCGAAGTATCCAACATGGCGTTAACTAAATCAGACAGTGTTCGGTTCTTTCTTTCAGCCACCCCATTTGACTGAAGTGAGTTGACGAAGGGATGGATATTAGGCCATGCGGGTAAGGACACCCCTTCTCAGGCCCAAGGTTAAGGCCCAAGAAGGGAAGCCCTTGGAGTATTCTGGAAGGCCCACTTGAAGCCCACCCGCAATGCCTTGCGGGCTAAGTTAGGAAACTTGTAACCGACATAGGGTTAGAATTCGAGTCCTCTCCGGGTAGGGTTTGAGACCTGGCCACCTATATAAGGCCAGGAGAACCACCGGAAGAGGACCAAGCAATACCGCACCACCAGAGCCTTAGGCTCGAGATTGTACTCTCGACTTGAGCGATCATCTTTGTAACCGATCTATTCAATAATACAGATCGACAGAGGCAGGAGTAAGGGTTTTACCTCTACGAGGGCCCCGAACCTGGGTAAATTGTGCCCCCTGTCTAGCCGACGATCGCCACCAGTGCTCATGGGTTCTCCTATTCGAAACCCTATAGGTTCACCTGAGGGATTTGCCGAGCAACAGATTCGACAATTGGCGCCGTCTGTGGGAACGGCGGGCGCTGGATATCCGGCATCTTCGGCTTCATCGACAACCAACTCACGTTGGAAACCCTCGACTACGGCTCCAACCAATCAAATCTGGATCGGATCTGTCGTGGTCACCCCTCACTCGCCGGAATCACGCCCGGTATTCAGCGATTTGGAAAGAAGCGTCACCTTGACATTCGGAAGTCTGAAGTTCGTAACCAACAGGGACGGGATCCTCCACTTCCCTGAGGAATCAAGATCTCAGTCAGAGGCTGTCGACTCGCGCCCCTACCTGGAGAAAAGCGGCGAGTCCGTCCGTTTCAACACCAACGACTACCACACCCTCTCGACAGAGGAACCTTCCCGAGTCCGAAAAGCTCTCCGTACTACGCCTAGGATGCACGAGCCACGAATGGCTCAAGTCTGCATGGCAGGATCAGAATTACCCCCGGAAACAGAAAACAGTGCGGCGGAACACGCTGAGATTGGCGTTTCGCGGGAGGCCTGGGATCGGGCCAAGGAAGCTATGCGAACCAGCAAGCCACCCGCAGCTGAAGCGCCACACGAGGACATGATCGCCTACCACTACCATCTAGTGAGAGCGGCCGCAACCATCAAAGAAGCTCGGATAGATATGGCCCGTCGAAAAAGAGCGGCGGATGAATCGAGTCAATGACGAGCTGAGCTGTCCCTAACACCCTCGGTCGGAACCCGACCTGCGAGGAAGGGATACGAGTCAACATCCAGGGACATCGAGTCCTTAGGCGGAGCCAGCAGATCGAACGCACCTTCTCTGATGCGGGTCGATGAAGACGGAAACATCTACCCGCAAACTCCTGCTGCCGCAGTCCTAGCCGCAGCAACCTACATGCAGATGAATGAACCGACGGAAAGCGATCCTCGAGCAGAACAGTACAAGCAGGTGCGCAAGGGACTAGGTTTGGCAGTCGCGAGGCTCGCCTCCTATGATCGCCGAAAGGCCGCCGAACATCTAGAAAAGGAGAAGGAAAAAGAAAAAGAGGCATCACACAAGCATAGGAGCACTTCGCCTAGAAGAGACAAATCACCTCGCCGCGGTCGGGGAAAAGAAGCTCGTAGACGCGGCGATAGTCGAAGCAGCAGTAAAGGAAACCCGAGAAATAAAATCTCGCGGCGTCATAGCAGCCGCTCGCGGAATCGCAGCAAGGAGCCAAGGAAAGAAACTGATCGCGACCAGCCAGGATATAACGCGCGGTCAGATATCGCACAAAACAAAGTGGACAAAGCAAGAGCTGCAAGGAACCGCGCGCGCTCCTCGTCCAGTTCCTCGGATGACGAGACCTGTGGCGCACTGTGTTTCGCTCGCAGCATCCGCGAGGCACCCCTACCCAAGAGATTCAAGCTCAGCACAGAAGTCACGAAATACGATGGTTCACTCGAGCCTTCGACGTGGCTAAACGACTACCTCACGGCAGTAAAATGCCAACGTGGGAATAAAAACACGGCTATGTAGTATCTGAACCTGCACTTGGTCGGCGCGGCGCGCAGCTGGCTGGAAGCAAGGCCAAGATCTTGTTACGCATCATGGGATTACCTACACCACGATTTCTGCAAAAACTTCCAGTCCACCTACAAAAGGCCAGCAACCATTGAAGAACTACGAGCCTGCAAACAGAAGAGCGGAGAGTCCACCCGCGAGTATATTCAGCGATGGACAACGCTCAAGAACACTGCAGGAAACATCTCGGAAGAAGTAGCGGTTGAAGCCTTCGCAAAAGGCGCCCGACGAACTGCTTTCAGAGAAGAATTAGGCCGAGTAGCACCGTAAACTATCGGGGAGTTGATGATTATAGCCGACAAATGGGCTAATGGAGAAGACGCAGTGCGCAACGAGAGAGCGTCATCACCGGCGCCCGAAGAAGATCGCCATGGCCGAAGGAAAAGGAGGAAATACTACGATCACGAGGATCGAGAAGAGATGGTAGCAGCGGAATTCACGTGAAGTCGCGATACTGGACGCCGTGGAAATCGCGAGTGGAGACCAAAGGCTGAGGACAAAACTCCCGAGGAGGACCTCGATGTGTACTGCTCGCTACATCTATTCACAAATAAGCGCACGGGCAAAACTAAGGCAACACACCTTCTCAAGGACTGCCGAAAGTTTATCGAAATCAGTGAGGCCTTCTCGAAGAAAAGCAGATCAGCAGCCAATCAAAATTACCCGCCACTTCCGGGAGCAGGACACCAAGGATTCTAGCCGCCACAACCCCTACCTCCACCAGCAAATCCAAACATGGCGCTAGCCGCACTACCTGCGCCACCTGCACAAAACACCGGAGCCAACGCGTACCCGAACCCGGCAGGACAACAAGGAATGATCCAGAAGGTTTGCCCATCCCGCAAAGCTCAGAAGACAAACACAAGGCAGCTATGCATGGCTGTGCAGACCCCGCCAACAAAGCCCGAATACATGAAGATGGCGGACCAACCGATCACATTTTCAATGGAAGACCACCCACCACGAGTCTATCGACCAGGACACGCCGCCCTCGTAATCCAAGCTCAGATTGGTAACTACGAACTGGCCCGCGTATTTATGGATGGTGGCAGTGGCATGAACATTATCTACGTGGATACGCTCCGCCGGATGAACAGGAACCTGGACGGCCTTGCGGAATCAGAAACATCCTTCCACGGGATAGTTCCGGGAAAGGCGATCCGTCCACTCGGAACAATTAACCTAGAGGTTGTGTTGGGCAATCGATGAAACTACAGGAGAGAATTCCTCGACTTCGAAGTGGTCGACTGGCCCTCACAGTACCACGCCATTCATGGTCGAACATCGTTCGCCAGATTCATGGTAGTACCGCACTACGCGTACCTGAAGCTTAAGCTACCCGGAGAATATGGTGTAATCACCATCGACGGAGATTTCCATAAGTCCAACAAATGCGACATCGAGTTCAACGAAATCGCAAAATCCTTCGGGATGCAAGAAGAACTACAGGAGCTGGCAAAGACCACGGACCACTCCGTGATGCCCCTCACAAAGAAAAACGCGCCGGAATTGGAGTTCAGCACAAACAGCGACACCCGAAAGCATCAGGTGCACCCGACGGATTCTGCGAAGACAACGATGGTCTCAACTACCCTCTCGCCAGCATAGGAAAGCGCGCTCGTCGAACTCCTCCGTGCGTACTGGGAAATTTTCGCTTGGCAGCCTTCAGATATGCCAGGAATACCCAGGGAGTTCGCCGAGCACTCACTCGAAGTCTTCAAAGACGCAAAACCCATAAAGCAGACCACTCAACGGTTTTCAGAACCCAAGCAGAAAGCGCTTGGAGAAGAAGTAAACAGATTGCTAGCAGCAAAATTCATCAGAGAGATCAAGATATCCACCTGGTTAGCAAACCCGGTGCTGGTTCGAAAGAAGAACACTGACATCCTTCGAGTATGCATTGACTACACGTCATTAAATAAGCACTGCCCCAAGGATAATTTTCCCCTCCCGTGAATCGACCAGATCGTGGATTCTACTGCGGGTTGTCAACGCCTATCTTTCCTGGACGCCTACTCGGGATATAATCAGATCCGGATGAAGCAGGAAGACGAGGAAAAGACAGCATTCATCACGCCGCACGGTGTGTACTGCTACACGACAATGCCTTTCGGGCTCAAGAACGCAGGTGCGACGTATCAGCGCTGCATGCAAAAATGCCTCGACAAGCTCATTGGCAAGAACATACAAGTGTACGTTGACGACATCGTCATCAAGACTCGAGTAGAGGATACACTCCTAGAGGACATTAGAGAAACATTTGACGCCCTCAACGCATACAGGATCAAGCTCAATCCGACAAAGTGCGTCTTTGGCGTCCCAGCAGGAAAACTACTCGGGTACCTGGTTTCCGCCAGAGGCATCAAAGACAACCCGGAGAAAATACAAGCAATCTTGACAATGAAGGAGCCAACCAATCTACACGGAGTCCAGCAGCTCGCAGGGCGACTAGCCGCCTTGAGCAGGTTTATCGCGCGATTGGGGGAGCAAGCATTACCCTTCTACAAGCTGCTGAAGAAGACAGACAAGTTCGAGTGGACACCAGAAGCTAAGCAGGCATTCGCGGACCTGAAGCGATCATTGCAAAGCAAGCGCATCCTTGCAACACCGCAAGAGAGGGAGCCATTATACCTATACCTAGCCGCAACAAACCAGGTCATCAGCACAGCAATTGTAGTCGAACGACCTGAGGAGGGCAAGGCATACGGGGTCCAACGACCAATCTACTACATCAGTGAAGTGCTCTCGCCATGCAAGCAACGATACCCTCACTATCAGAAACTCGCTTATGGAGTTGTTCTCACGGCTCGAAAGCTCAAGCACTACTTCCAGGAACACACCATAACAGTGGTTAACGATGCGTCACTCGGTACAATCATGAACAACCCGATGGCATCTGGACGGATAGCAAAATGGAGCATCGAGCTGGGCGCTTGGGACATCATCTATGCAGGGCGCAATTCAGTGAAATCCCAGGTACTCGTAGAGTTCCTGAGCGAGTGGACAGAGCTACAAACGCCCGGCCCGCCAGAATACACGAGTAATTGGATCATGTACTTCGATGGGTCGAAGAGAAAGAAGGAGTAGGAGCTGGAATCGTACTAATATCACCTAGAGGGGATAAACTGCAGTACGTCCTCCGATTGGATTTTCCACCGGACGATCCAGCATCAAACAACGACGCAGAATATGAAGCTTTGTTGCATGGGATGAAGATGGCGGTTGCGTGTGGAGCCACCCGACTAATGATCTACGGTGACTCCAACCTCATCGTGCAACAGACAATGAAGGAATGCGACGCCATCGCTGAAAACATGGTCGCTTATCGTGACATGTACAACCTACTCGAAGGAAGTTTCAAGGGATGCGAGCTGAAGCATACCGCAAGATCCAGCAACGAAGAAGCAGACAGGCTGGCAAACATGGGTTCCACAAATACGCCCATACCGACAGGGATATATTTTGAGCGGATGACTAGACAACCAGTCAAGATCAAGAAAACTGCAGACGTACCCACAGCATCGGAGACAGAGGTCAGCCAGCAAGTTGCTATTATCGAGTTTATTCATCATATTTCGCGACAAGTTTTTCTGGTCGAGCCAGTCTGGACGCAGAAATACCTCGACTACTTGTCCGCAAAACAGCTCCCAGCAGATCCACGAGAAGCTCGACAGATAGTAAGGCGAAGCAAATCCTTTCGGGTGATGAACGGAGAGCTATACAAGCAAAGCATCTCAGACATATTGCAACGATGCATATATAGCACCCGAGGACGGCAAAGAATTATTGCAAGATATCCACCAAGGAGATTGTGGACATCATGCTAGCTGGAAAGCAATCATGGGGAAAGCCTTCCGAGCAGGATTCTACTGGCTCACAGCCGCCAGAGACGCAAAGAAGTTGGTCGACAGGTGCAACGACTGCCAACGATTCGCACCAAAACCACACGCACCCGTTACGGAATTACATATGATACACATCGCTTGGCCCTTTGCACAATGGGGGCTAGACATGGTAGGACCACTACGCAAGTCCACACCAGGTGGATACACACACTTGCTGGTCGCATTTGACAAATTTACCAAATGGATTGAAGCCTTGCCGGTAACATCGGCTAGCGCCCAATACGCCGTCAAATTCCTCGACTCCATCGTATGCAGGTTTGGAGTACCACACGACATCATTACAGACAATGGTACTAACTCCACGGCAAAAGAAACACAGAAGTTCTGTGAAGAAAAGGGCATCAACTTCAAATTTGCCTCAGTTGCCCATCCGCAAATCAACGGACAAGTCGAAAGATCCAACGGATTAGTTTCGGCTGGCATCAAGAAGCATCTACTCGATCGTCTACACCCAGCAGCAGGACATTGGGAAGAAGAGCTCCCCTCCGTGCTATGGAGCCTCCGCACACCTCCAAACCGATCCACAAACTACACACCATTTTTCATGGTCTACGGGGCTGAAGCAGTCCTTCCCGAGGACGTTAGGTTCAGCGCCCCAAGGGTTGTTGCTTACAGCGAAGAAACCTTCAACAGGGCACTCGCGGATGACATGGACGCACTTGACGAAATACGCGATATTGCACTCGCAAGATCAACGGTATAACAACAGTCATTGCGCAACTATCACAGTCGCTGCATACGCCACAGGGCCTTCGCAGTAGGAGATCTGGTGCTACGGCTCAAGCAGAAGGAAGGACACAAGCTCGAGCCACCATGGGAAGGACCCTTCATCATACACGAAGTTATCCCAGGTGGCGCCTATCGACTGAAGAACCCGACGACTGGAGGCGTCTATTCCAATCCTTGGAATATCGCACAACTCCGCAAATTATATCCTTAGATTTATTTTCCTCACAATAATAAGGCTATACTAGCCATCTTGTAGATCGAAAGAAAAACACATGATTTCTCAGTCATTGCAATAAATACATGGTTTCTCAACCATAGATACTCGAAGATTCTCCATCCTTACATGCTAAAAAGTAACAGGTATACACCCCACAAAACATACGGGGGCTACGCCTACCTCAGCATTACAGGAAAATTTATATACACAAGGTTAAAACACCTTACAACAGTTTTTACAAACTATACAGCACAACAGGATACATACATCCTACATTTACACATGGCAATGAGCATTTTCAGCCGCCAAAATCCTATCAACCTCATCCGAGGTCAATCGAATGATTTCCTCTGCTGCAGGTCGAACAACCCTATAATGAGAAGACATATCGACGACTGGACCATCAGGAAGTCTAGCTATGGAGTTGAAATTCACATCAGGATGCCACAACCGGACGAAAGAGAGAGCCACCACCGAGCCGCAAGTCATCTGATTGCGAACACACTCGCGGATCTCTCCTTCTCGACCAAACACCTTGAGAAGATGGCTCCAATCTTCAGGACCCCTTTGCAGCGGATAGAAATCGGCGTTCATTGCAATCAAAACCTAGTGAAAGGAACTCACGAGTATCTTCGCCTGGATGACTCAAAACTTCAAGGTGGCAAGCACAAAACCCCGACTACGATCGGACCAAAAATTATTCGCATGAGGCCTCGAGCTGCCAGCTTCTTGAAAGATGTGGTTCTCCACCCACTGTTTCTCATTCCTGTCATCCGGCCGAACAACTGCAAAGCAAAGACACATGATCAAAAAAGAGCACAGAATAAGAAAGACTTGGGGGTTGAACTACTTAGAGAGCAAATCATTGGCAACAGACGCCAATTCATCCATTACAAACTGCTCGCGTTCAGTCGCCAGCTTTTGTTTGGACTTAGCCACATCGGCTATCCCACGCAACGCTTTTAGCTTGCGTTCACCATCAGCTACACGATCACAGAGACCAGCCAAGGTCCCAACAGCGGCAACAAGAGGATTTGCTGGAGTAGCGAGTCCACCTGAAGGCTCCGCAGCCACCCCGGATACCTGAAAAATACAAAGAAGTTAAAGGAATAAGATGCCCTATTCGAGATATATTAACCACCTATTCGACAGGTGCTCGGGGGCTACTCCCATCGGGAGTAAACACACAATCGCGGGAAGCATTTCAGCAGAACATCTCGATTAAAATATTGAAAATACGGGAGCACATCCCAAGGTTCATTACAATCAAAACAGCAAAGTACAAACGAAATAAACTAAGGAGCTATAGTTGTGCTACCACTCGCGGCGGTGGTCCCTCCCCTAGCACGGGCAAACAACTCGGATAACTTCCGGGCAAGGACTCCGGCTGCATCGCCAAAACGACGAAGCCCTACCTTTTTGCCCGTAGCAGGATCGACAGGAAGCTCCGAGTAGGCCTCCTCCAAGCCAGTGACTCCGTGCGCCAGCGCGAACTGGATGGCGGTCTTCGCCCCAGATTCTGACTGAGCAACGGCGTAAGCTTCAAGGAGATTGCTCTCCGAGAAAATCTTCAGCAGATCGCTCAGCGCGGGTGGAGACACGGCGTTGACGAGAAGACGGCCGTGCAGTTGCGTCAACACCCGAATGGCATCGCCAATCAAAGTGCAGACCCCTTCGGCGTGCCTCCTGAGCTGGGCGCAAGAATCCGTCAGGGCATCCACCCGATGGACCCCAGGAAGCTCCAGTGGGACACCCAGAAGACCTACAAAGAAAAATGCTAAGATCCAAAGGACTGAAGACGGCAGAAGACAAATCATAGGACAAAGGAAGCTTACCCGCAAAGCGCTCGGCTAGGGGACGAAGGAAGTCGACAAGGTCGGTATCCGCCTTGGTGCCAGCTTCCTCCAGCTTCTTCAGAGCCTCCTAGGCAGCCGCAAGCTTTCCTTCAAGGTCAGCCGACGACATGCGGGAGGACTCGAGATCCCGTCGAACAGCCGCCAACTCAGCCTCTTGAGCGGTTGCCCGAGTGGAGGCATTCGCCTTCTCGGTCTTCATAAACTCAATTTGAGATAAATAGCAGTAGTTGTTAGAATTGAAGCATTGGTGGAAAAATAAAGACACAAGAAGATGGTGAACTTACTTCGAAGAAGCTCGTGCTCCGAGGCGAGTCGGTCACGGTCCGATCGAAGGATCCCGCATTCTGATTCAGCGAGAACAACACGGCGCCCTATCGCCGCAAGGGAGTCGATAAGCGACTGCAAGGAACATGAAGATAGAAGAATCAGAAAAGTGAAATTTGAGCCTATACTCGATTGTAAACATTCGAGTATAGCCTCGGGGGCTACTCCCATCGGGAGCACTGCCGTGCACCCGATAAAAAGAAGAAGAAGGAAAAGACTATCTCTGAGCCTGTAGTCGACCGCATGCGATCGACTACAGCCTCGGGGGCTACTCCCAACGGGAGCACGTCAGCCTCGGGGGCTACTCCCATCGGGAGCACTGACGTGCACCCGATAACAAATCCAAGGACGATAAAGCATTAAAAAGCAGGTAGCAGAGTTTACCTGGCCTTGAGCGAGGGAGAGGGGATCCGCCGAGCTGCCCGACACCTCCTTCGGAGCCGAAGCCCCAGCAGCAAAACTAGAAATTCTGTATTCCGTAGTCGCCGCGTTGGGGGCTACACTCGGTGAATTTTGGACGGTGTCGGCGGTAGGAGTCTCACCCGCAGCTCCCATTTTGTTCCTCCTCTCGGGAGGAAGGGAAGAGGCGTACCTGCGAGGGCTGATAGCTTGCAGGCTGCAATAAAGACAATGCGTCAACAAGATGCGAAAGGAAATGTTCGACTAAGAGCGAGAAGAGAAACTTACTCGTCATCATCCTCCTCCTCGTCCAGCATATCCGCATTCCAGGCGGTTTGGATTGCTGGGAATGAAGGGGAAGGGGCGAGCGAGTGCAGCGTAGTTACGATGAGGGGCCCCTTCCCGGGCGATTCCTCCAAGGAATTGTCCTTGGAAGTATCCTCGTCACCCTCTACCCGACGGCGTTTTCGCCGGAGGAGACCGTCACCCGAATCCTCCATGCTATCCGAGGAATCACTCTCGGAGCTCGAGGAGGCGTCAGCAACACTGGTGTCGGCTGGGCCTTCCAAGTTGCTTGCCAGCAAGTCCGAGGCATCCTCCCCGGATATTGGCGGGTAGCAGGTAGTCACGGCTAAGCTCTATTGAAAAAGACAGAAGAAAAACGAAAGAAAATTTCAGTCGACAAGATCTCAGAACAAGGAAAAGAAATTAAGACAGGGAAATTCAAAACTTACTTCAGCTGGCGGTGGCTTCGATGCCTCAAAAGCGCCTACGGGGCAGTCGGGGAAAGTATCACCTTCCTTTAAACTGGTGATAGCCGCGGTCTTCTTCTCGAATTCAGCACTCGAGAGTTCTTCACGGCTCACGCGACTAGGATCCACAGCGCCCTGGTACTCCCACATCGCGGATTGCATATCTTGCAGGGGCTGAACCCTGCGCTTGAGGAAGACACTCGCCAAGTGCAGGACGTTCAGCGCAGTTCATGCGGCTTGATCACGAAGAGCAGCCACCTTGGCGAGTAGGGGAGCGATGACTCGGTTTTCTTTAGCCGAAAGTTTGTGCGCCCAAGACTTCCGTTTCTTCAAAACAGCGAACGGATGGAATTTGTTGACTCCACCCGCGCTGTTGTCGGTTACATAGAACCATTTCTTCCTCCATCCCTGGGCGGAGTCGATGAAGTGCATGGTGAAGTAGCCGTTCTCGGACTTCGCCTGGATCCCGAAGCCGCCGGGGCGCAACGGTTCCCCAAGCTCCGTCTCCACTCGCGATCTCTCGCGGAAGACACGCACCTTGAAGAGGGCCTTCCAGAGGCCCCAGTGGGGGCGAATGCCCAGAAAGCACTCGCAAAGAACAATGAAGCACGAGATGTGCTGCATTGCGTTTGGAGGCAGGTCATGGAGCTGTATGCCGTAGACATACAGCAGAGCCATGAGGAAAGGATGGAGAGGGAGAGAAAGACCGCGCGACATGTGATCCGCGAAGATCACGCGTTCATTCACGCGAGGATTGGGTACCTCCTCTTTCTTGCCGAGGCGTACCTGTTTCTCCGCTTCCGGAGGCAGCAGTCCATCTCGATGCATTCCCTTGATACTCTTGGCCATGGTGTTGGGCGAACGCCAATCACCTGAGCGCGGCGCGGGTGGCGGAGGAGCGTCCCCTGAGGCCCTCGACGACGAGGCGACAACACGTTTCTTGCTGCCCGCCATTGCTGCTAGCACGAGCTTGAAGAGCGAGGGAAGGTGGAGCGCGGGGAGGAAGATGAGCAAAGAAGACGAAGGCTGGGAAGTTTTCACCGCTCCACCAAGTCCTGTATTTATGCACATGACCGCTCAATCTTGGCCACTAGATGCGCCACGTGGCGTCCATCGCGGCCGCTGCGTGCGAAGGCGAAACGAGAGGGCGGCGGATGCTCTTTCGTGCCACGATCCTAACGGAGGATCGTGGGCATTTACTGCACAGTTCGCGTAAAAACCGGGAACAACGTCTCGTTTCCGGTCAAAAAGCTGACAAAGTGGGCCAGCCCTTCTGCTCTCACTCCGTCACGTCCCATCGGGAGGATAAAAGTGCGCCATGACGTCATAGCGTGCATCATCAAGCTGAAGAATCTTTTGAATGGAAAGTCCAAGCGCAAAAATAACTTCGCATGGACAAAAATCCTTCGAATAAAAGTCCAAACACGAAAATAACTTCGTATGGACAAATTATGACGTGAAAACTCTTTCACAGGAAAAAAATACCCCAAACACGAAAACTCTTTCGTGTTGGCATAAAACTCCGAACACGAAAACTCTTTCGTATGGACAAGGAACCACAAAACTCAAAACTACACGAATAGGCAGATCCTGCCACTCATTCACACGATGTCTGCACATCATAAACCTGGATTGTTCAGCCGACTAGGTACATCCGGATGCCATATTCTTTCGAATATGAAGGTAAGACCCAAAAGATCTCTCTTGAGGGCCTGGAATCGCACTCAAGCTGCGTCCTCCGGTATAATTCCGTGTCAAGAACACGAAGAAAAATCCTAGCGGACGCGCCGGGTACCCCTATAGGTTAAGTTCGACTCGGTAAGACCACTACGGCCCAGTCGCAACGATCACCTCATCAGGTTCGAGTCGGAGGTCTCGAATCTGTGTAGGCCAGAACTGTTTTTGCCCTAGTTGCAATTAATTGGCCCTGATCTTTCGGGAGAGCCAAGCTACTGCGCCATATCCTTCTGCGATAAACAGCCATAAAAACAGGCACTTTCATTACTCGATACTCGGGTGTAAAAGCTCATCACGCAGGGTACACACCCTCTAAATAGGAAACGACCATACTGGTTATCCGAAAGAAAGAAGAATGAAAAAATTTGACCATCTACTCGACTGGAAAAATCCCAATCGAGCAAACGCTCGGGGGCTACTGACGAAGGGATGGATCTTAGACCCTGCGGGTAAGGACACCCCATCTCAGGCCCAAGGTTAAGGCCCAAGAAGGGAAGCCCTTGCAGTATTCTGGAAGGCCCACTTGAAGCCCACCCGCAATGCCTTGCGGGCTAAGTTAGGAAACTTGCAACCGACATAGGGTTAGAATTCGAGTCCTCTCCGGGTAGGGTTTGAGACCTGGCCACCTATATAAGGCCAGGAGAACCACCGGAAGAGGACCAAGCAATACTGCACCACCAAAGCCTTAGGCTCGAGATTGTACTCTCGACTTGAGCGATCATCTTTGTAACCGATCTATTCAATAATACAGATCGACATAGGCAGGAGTAAGGGTTTTACCTCTACGAGGGCCTCGAACCTGGGTAAATTGTGCCCCCTGTCTAGCCGACGATCGCCACCAGCGCTCATGGGTTCTCCCATTCGAAACCCTATAGGTTCACCTGAGGGATTTGCCGAGCAACAGATTCGACATGAGTAGTGAGGTGTCCTCTCATGAATAATTCCGTGTTCCGCACAAAACGAATTAAACTCGTTGGAAAAATACTCTCCACCACGATCAGACCTAAGCCGTTTAATTTTACGATCAAGTTGGTTCTCAGCTTCAGCCTTATAGTTCTTGAAGTAAGTTAAAGTTTCATCTTTAGATTTCAGAAGATACACATAAGAATATCTAGCGGAGTCATCAATAAGTGTCATGAAATATTTATTTCCACCTTTTTTCAATATGTCATTCATCTCACAAAGATCAGAGTGTATATGTTCTAGTGGTGCCAAGTCTCTCGCCTCCGCAGTCTTATGAGACTTGCGAGGTTGCTTAGCTTGAACACACACTTGACATTTGGAACCTTTAATAGTACTGAATTTCGGAATTAAACTCATATTTGCTAATCGCGTCATGCAACCAAAATTAATATGACAAAGTCGTGAATGCCAAACATTAGAATCATCATCGTGGCAAACATGATTAATAACATTGGTGCAAATATCTGACAAGGACAAGTGGAAAAAGCATCCGCACTCATAGCCTTTACCAATAAATTATCCATTCTTGGAAATTACAACTTTATTAGACTCGAAAACCAACTTAAAACCATCTCGACATAAACGTGAGCCGCTGACGAGATTTTTATTGATATAGGGAACATGAAGAACGTTTTTCAGTCGCACGACCTTCCCCGAAGTAAACTTCAGATCGACCGTACCAACACCACGAACAGTAGCATGTGACCCGTTCCCCATCAGCACGGGGGAAGTCCTTGTGACTTGATAAGAAGAGAACATGGAAACATCAGCACAAATATGTACATTGGCACCTGTGTCAACTAACCATTCAGGTGAATGACAAACTGAAAAAATAGTAGGAACTATACCGTACCCAGAATCCTTCATCTCAGTGTCAGCCATGACAACATTAGCGGTCTTGTCGTTGTTCTCCTGCTGCTGCAACTCATAATGTTTAGGGCATCTTGGAGCCCAATGAGTCAGTTCACCGCAAATGTGACATGACCCCTTCCTCTTCTTGAAGTTGGTAGAGTGCGACAGGTTAAACTTGCCATCGGGTTTGCCTTTACCCTTAGATTTCTTCTTGTTATATTTAGGATTGTTGGGCGGGTAGTGTTTTTTCTGTACCACATGGGCATCAGAACCTACCTCAGCAACCCGAGCACGTGTATCCTTTGCTCTCGCTTTCTCTTCCACATCAAGAGATCCGATGAGGTCCGAAACAGAAAACTCATGTCTCTTGTGTTTCAGAGAAGTAGCAAAGGTGCTCCATGAATATGGAAGCTTGGCAATAATGGCTCCGGCCACAAATTTGTCCGGTAACATACACTTAAAGTGCTCAACTTCTTTAGCGAGTGACTGTATCTCATGAGCCTGTTGAACAACACAACGCTCATCAGTCATCCTGCAATCATAGAATTGCTCCATGACGTACAGCTCGCTGCCAGCATCCGAGGCCCCAAATTTGGCCTCGAGTGCAACCCACATATCCTTTCCGTTATCAAACGACATATAAGGATCCACAATGGAATCATCAATTATACCGAGGAGGACACTTTTAAACATAGTGTCCATATTCTCAAAAGCCTCCAGCTGTGCTAGATTGAGATCGCCCTCAGGCTTGCCCTTGGTGGCCACATAGTAGCACAATGTTTGAAACCATAGCACTGCTCTCGTGCGCCACCTCTTATAGTCTACACCCTTGAAAGGGTTTGGCCTTATCGCCGCAATAATAGCAGGTGCAGGTGCAGCAAATAGCTTATAATCAGGTTTTTGGATTGTTGAAAATATAAGCAATTTAGCATATGTTTTAATCCAAAATAGCATCAAGTAAACCATGATAGTAGCAATTATACTAAGCACGCACATATCAATCATAATGGAAGAACAGATTCGACCTACGGAAAAAAGTAGGCACAAAAATTGCAGTAGAATCTCGTATGGAACGGATCGAGATACGTACGGTGCAGCGGCAGCAACACCGATGCGGTGTTGTCGAAGTTGTCACCATGTCGTCGATGAAGAGGTTGCCGAGGTCGGGGAAGAAATCTTCGTTGGGGAACAAATCGCCGTCAGCAGTCGCACGAGTGCGCTCCCCAAAAACCTGATCGCCTTTCTCCCGTACATGATCACAAGAGGCGGGGTTCTGGAAGCCTGCTGTCCCTTCTCGCGGTGCACACCGGAAGGAGGTATGGAGAAGGCTTGATTGGCGGCGCAGTGCTTTAGAACGGTGCGAAACCGTATGACGAAGTGGCAGCATTTATACTGCGGGCTGGGAGAGACGTGGGCGTAACTCCACGTTCGAGTCGGTTCGGTTCCACGATCCAAAAGGAAGCGGAAACGGTTTAGAAATTAACGCGTCCGTTAATTACCAAGTTAATGACTCATTAAATTTTCCCAACCGGAAAAATAAACGCTATCGGCTCGGCTCATTCCCGCAACCCGCGGCGCGTCGTGACGATGCGAGGCGTGGCGAGACGGTGGTGGAGGAGGAGAGTGCGTGTGGCACACCTCTCCTCTTGCTTTGCCAACTCATACATGAGCTAGAATGACTCACCTTATAAGGTGGTTCCATCCTCTCCAAACTAGCAATATGGGACTAAACTTTAGTCCCACTCCCCACTTGTATTATTCAGGAATAGGACATGACAATTTCAGAATTTATTTGGGCTTAGTTGGGCTAGGTGTGTGAGGCCCAATATAAATTCCAACAATCCCCCAAAAAGTGTTATTATCACATCTCATAATCTCAGTTACAATTTTTTTTATATGCCGGTGTTTAGTGGAGACTGTTAAATTAAACTTCCACTTAAAACATTATGCTACACTAGTTCACAACTTGAATAGTGGACTACGCTTTGAACTACAAGTTTTCTGTGATACCAGTTTCACACAACGTCTGATCCGATACTAGGCTGCCGCAAGCCTTCCCCGCGGGTGGAGCGTATACGTCATACTCGAAAGGCCTTTCATGAGTTTATTAGAGAGCACCCGATTCTCATAGACTGCGACGTTTGACAGTCAAACCCATATAAGTGAGTTCATCAGGAGATGTTCTGTAGGACACTCTACATAAATAACCTTTTGGAGCAACAATTTCACACTCTAACCTAAAAATTCGGAAAATAACCCTTTTTCTTAACGCACTCCCTAAAGGCGTTATGGTCTATAGAATAATGCCAAGTCAATGGAGTTATAGATCCTGCCAGGTCAACGTACCGGACCCACACCTCGACACATTAACGCCTTGAACCAAGGCGTTAAGCTTACTAGCTTAACGCATTCGTCCAAGGCGTTAACCTTTTTTTTACAATTTTAAAAAATATAACTAACTTTTCTTGGCATAAACTAGTCCTAATCTTCATCGGTCAACTCTCAAAAAATATTCCTTTCGGTGCGGGATTAGTTTTTACTTCACGTGAGTCATATAGAAAGTAGAAGTGTGTAACCATAGAGAAAAATAAATTATGACGTATATTTTTGTCACCAGAATTTTAAATAAAATCACATAATTAAAAATACCACTATCAAAAGTGCATGAGAAAATATAACATACCAAAATAAAGAAATTAGGAGTCTTACCGCTTCTAAACGTTGATACCTTTGTATATCCTGTGATTTGATTTGGATCTTTTATATTTCAATAAAAAAATATACAAAGGTAAATATAGTCAGAAAAAGAATGTTAGCACAATTGAATCACCCGGTTTGGGTTTGAGACGACCAAAATAAAAAGCGAAAAATAAAATACAGAAAGAAATACATAAACATACATAATACAAAAGTATCCCCCGTCTAAAAATACAAGACGTGTTTTTTTTGTAACGATCTTTGACGGGGGCACTAATATATAACATAGTATATGGATTGAGAATGTATAACCGGTACCGTTAAACTAGTATTGTAAAATTATTTTATTTTATATATTTTTGTACTGATTATATGGACATATTATAAAGACAAATCATGGTCAAAGTTGGACATCGTTGACCAGCGAAATAAAAGAGCGCCTTATATTTTAGAATAGAGGGAGTTTTTCTCATTAACCAACTAGTTACTTGTGCTTGGCATCTTTTTTTAGTTAGAATGTAGACTATGGGTACCTAGTTTTCTTAACAATAAGGTATGCAGAGATGATGTAAAATAAGTATGCACGTAACTTGGATGGACTATCTGGGATTGATGTTGGGGTGCTTGAGACGTCTCTATTTTATTGGGTTAGTCGACATTGTTTAGAGTCAGATATAAAAGCGTGCGTGCAATATACCAAACATATAATCGAGCCTAGTCAGTGTCTCCACACAAAGTAGCGAGTTCTTCCCCTGTTATTTGTTTCAATATTAAATATAAGATATTATATTTTTTATGGACTTTTGATAACGACTGTAACTAAACTATTATAGTGAAAATTTATGTTTAAGTAAAATTATTTTTTTACCTACATATGCACACTTTTAAAATGTCATACTTGCGTTTAATATTTAAGTAAAATTATATTTTTACTAAATATATTTATGTTTGAAATACGGGTGACAAAACTATTTGTCATAATTTATTTTGCTATATGGTTACATGCTTTTAAAAATGGTCGGCCTACTTTCTATATATGACTCATGTGAAGTAAAAAACTAATCCCGCACCGGAGGAATATTTTTTGAAAGTTGACTGATGAAAATTATTAGTACTACTAGTTTATGCCAAGAAAAGTTAGTTAAATTGGTTAAATTAAAAAAGAACATAACTCCTTGGACCAATGCGTTAAGCTAGTAAGCATAACGCCTTGGTTCAAGGCGTTAAGATGTCGAGGTGTGGGTCCCGGTACGTTCACCTGACAGGATCTATAACGCATTTGACCTAGCGTTATTCTATAGACCATAACGTCTTTAGGAAGGGCGTTAAGCAAAAGGGTAGGCCCACAGATCCTTGCCGCCAAGCCCATCGAGACACTTCTCTTCAACAATGGTAGGCCCACCAGCGGTCGCCCCCCACCCACCCGAATTGTGCCTCCCCAACGACATCATCCGCTGCACCTCGCTGGACGTTACCTGACCACCTTTCCCGCAGCCGAGTAGCTTTTCCCCACCTCCGGACGCTCACCATAGGAAACGTCACCATCTCCGACCAGGCCCTCGGCCACTTGCTCGCTGCCAGTCCCGTTTTGGAGATCCTCACTGGTTTGTCGCATAAATCGCCTTGTTACACGCAATAGCAAAACAACGATGACATTAAGCAAGATCGAACCAACGGGGACACGATATTTTAACGTGGAAAACCCTTCCAACAAGGAAGAGAAAAAACCACGGGCGCTAGCCAGCAATACTTCACTATTTCGGTTGAGGTTACAAACGTGCCGAGATTTACAATGTGTGGCTTATCCCATGCGGCGGCTTACAAGAGGTATATAAAGACGGTCCTGACCTAACTAGGTCGGTAACGTGAATCCAACTCCAACTCGGTAATATAAGTTCGGCCTTTTATCAGCACACTGAATTTGGATCACCACAAAATAACACTCCACCTTGAGACAAAGTCCTTCATGTAGCATAAACGAACTTCACCCTGAAACACACAAAGAAAACACCTTCGCGCCAAATAGCCTCTTGGCCTAAACAGTGATACCAACTAAGTTTGAGCAAAGATCAAACTTAGCAACAGGAACAGACTTTGTCATCATATCAGCAGGATTATCATGAGTACTAATCTTGCATACCTTCAGCTTACCTTGTGCAACAACATCACGCACATAATGGTACTTGACATCAATATGCTTTGTTCTCTATGGAACGTCAGATCTTTAGTAAGGTAAATAGCACTCTGACTGTCACAGAATAGGTTAATGCACGTATCATCTCCACAAAGCTTAGCAAACAGACTTTTCAACCAAACCGACTCTTTGCATGTTTCATTAATAGCCATGTACTCAACCTCAGTAGTAGATTGTGCAACAACACCCTGCAAGGTAGCCTTCCAGCTAACAGCACATCCACTAACTGTAAACACATAACCTGTGAGGGACCTCCTCTTATCCAAGTCGGCAGCAAAATCTGAATCCACATAGTCTCCGAGTCCCTCACCTGTCTTGCCAAACTTCAAGCAAGCTTTGGATGTGCCGCGAAGATACCTGAAAATCCACTTAACAACTTTCCAATGTTCTTGCAGGATTAGCCATGTATCGACTGACCAAACTCATAGCATAAGAAAAATCAGGTCGAGAACACACAATGACATACATTAAGGAACCAACAACACTAGAATACGAAACTTCTGACATGTACTCAATATCTTTGTCAGTAGTAGGACACTGCAATGCTGACAACTTGAAGTGTGAAGCAATAGGAGTGCTAACAGAATTTGCATCATGCATATTAAAACGATGAAGAACTTTCTGAATGTAAGTCTCCTGACTAAGAAATATCAATCTAGATTTTCTGTCTCTTGAAATTTCCATACCTAGAATTTTTTTAGCAGGACCAAGATCCTTCATCTCAAACTCACTACTCAATTGTTTCTTCAATGTAGTGATTTCTTTCATGCTCTTGGCAGCAATTAATATATCACCAACATATAGCAAAAGGTATATATGCGAGTCATCAACAAATTTAATATACACACAGCTATCATATTCAGACCTCTTAAAGTCATGTGACATCATAAAATAATTAAACCTTTTATACCACTGTCGAGGAGACTGTTTCAAACCGTAAAGGGACTTCTGTAGCTTGCACACGAAATCCTCTTTACCAGACACTATGAACCTTTCAGGTTGGTCCATGTATATCTTCTCCTCAAGTTCTCCATGCAAAACCGCAGTCTTCACATCTAACTGCTCAAGCTCAAAATCATGCATAGCAACAATACTAAAGAAAATACGAATAGAACTATGCTTGACAACTGGGGAGAACACATCATTATAATCCACTCCTGGAATCTGGCTGAAACATTTCTCTACTAACCTTGCCTTAAACCTTGGAGGCTCACTTGGAGATAAAATCTCCTTTCTCTTGAAGATCCACTTACAACAGACGACCTTCTTTTGTTTAGGCAAGCGCACAACATCCCAGGTGTCATTCTTCTCAAGTGATTGCATCTCCTCATGCATTGCACCAATCCACTTGTCACGATCAACCGAAACAATAGCTTCATTGTATGTAGCTGGTTCAGCATCATTCTCCACCTGTTCAGCACAACTTAGAGCAAAATAAACAACATCACATTCTTCAAGTAAACGAGTACAAGGTCCTTTATTCCTCTTCTCTCTACGCTCTGCAATAGATAAATTTTCTTGTTGCACAATAGGAGGTGAGGGTGGCACAATATCCTCCTCATGAACTTCAGTTTCCTCCTCATCCATGTGTTCTAGGTCCACCTGCAAACGAACTCGTGGTTCGTCTTCATCTGAAGAATCTGGCATGACATCAGTTGACAAACTGTCCTCATACATAACAGATTAATTAAACACAACACTCCTGCTAAAGAAAGTCTTCTTGGTTTTCGGGTTCCACAACTTATATCTTTTAACTCTAGAACCATAACCAAGAAATAAGAACTTAATAGCTCTAGGATCTAACTTTCCATTATCAACATGAGCATAGGCAGTGCAACCAAAAACTTTCAGTTCTGAATAATTAGCTGACTCACCAGACCATACCTCAATAGGAGTTTTCTTGTTAAGAGGGATGGACGGTGACCTGTTGATCAAGTAGCAGGCAGTGTTGGCAGCCTCAGCCAAAAAACGTCTGTTCATACGGGCGTTAGACAACATGCAGCGAGCCTTGGAGATGATCGTCATGTTCATCCGCTCAGCTACATCATTCTGCTAAGGTGTGCATGGGATGGTGTGATGCCTGACAATGCCTTCCTGCACACAATAATCATCAAAAGCATACGAACAAAATTCGCCACCATTGTCTAACGAAGCAACTTCACCTTTCTCTCAGTTTGCTTTTCAATCATAACTTTCCACTCTTTAAAAGCAGCAAAAGTATCATCCTTAGTTTTCAGGAAATAAGGCCAGACTCTTCTAGAGTAATCATCAATGATAGTAAGCATATAACAAGCACCACCATAAGAGGGCTTATGTGAAGGCCCCCACAAATCGGCATGTATATAATTCAATGTACCTTTAGTTGTATGAACGGAAGCATTGAACTTAGCTCTCTTATACTTACCAAACACGCAGTGTTCACAGAACGCCAACTTACTCATATTGCAGTTCTTTAGAAGTTCTCTCTTCACCAATTCTGCCATACCATGTTCACTCATGTGTCCAAGTCGCTTATGACAAATGTTAGTTGTACTTGGATCATCATTAGTAATAACAACACCAGTACCAGACAAAGTGCTACCTCTAAGGATAAATAACTTGGCAGAATTCATATCATCAATCATAACAATGAGAGAACCTTTTGATACCTTCAGGTGTTTATCCCCTCCGGCGTACTTGTACTCGTCACAGTCAAGGGTACTCAACGAGATCAAATTTCTCGCCATGGATGGTATGTGTTTTACTCCCGTCAATGTACGTGTCATCCCACCATGGGTCTTGATCTGGACAGATCCAACGCCAATAATGTGACATTTGTTGTCGTTCCCCACACGCACAAAATCTCCAGTCTGCACAACCTCATAAGAACTGAACCAATCTTTGTTACAACAAATATGAAACGAACAAGCAGTATCAAGAATCCACTCATCATCACGGGTAACACATGCAGCAAAAACAGCTAAGCATTCACCACCCGAACTATTTTCACCAGTAACAACAACAGCCTTACCATTACCATTATCATTACCGTCAGATTTATTTTTCGGTTGGTATGTACCGTTCCTTTTCTCCTTGTTCTGCACCTTCCAGCAATCCTCAATGGTGTGATTGGTTTTCTTACGGTACATGCAGAACTTGTCTCGTCCTTTGGACTTTGAACGGTCACTGCCCTTATCTTTGTTGTTGCTGTTGTAGTTGTTAACTCGCTGCTCAGGCCTGCCTCGTACCTGTAATGCATCGTCTTTGGAGGATGATGTATTAGACTGCACCATAACTTTCATCTTTTCCCGGGTCTGTAGGGTCCAACAAAATTCCGCGAGGGTTATTTTATCACGGCTTAATAGTATAGTATCCCGCAAGTTTGTAAAAGAACTAGGCATCAAACATAACAACAGAAGAGCTAGATCTTCATCATCATATTTTACCTCCATCGACACTAGGTCGGACACGATCTCCTTAAAGATCGACAACTGATTCATCACAGAACCACCATCTTGCATCTTGAGCGAGAACAACTTCATCTTAACGTGCATCTTGCTGGTTAGATCCTTTGACATGCAGATCGATTCCAGCTTGACCCACAACGCAGCCGCGGATTTCTCCTGCAGCACCTCTTGCAAGATATATTAGATAGATGAAGTTGAATCAACGATAAATCCTTACGATCTTTGCGCTTCTTCTCGGTAGTCCACTCATTCGCTTCCTTATTCCCGAACTCATCCAGCGCCTCATCAAGATCCGATGCTTGCGATAGAATCGCACGCATCTTGACTTGCCACAGGGAAAACCTCGTCTTGTAGTCCAGCAACGGTAGATCAAACTTCATCGATGCCATCGCGAATCCCTAATCTGAAACAGGGCTCTAATACAACTTGTTATACGCAATAGCAAAACAACGATGAAATTAAGTAAGATCGAACCAACGGGGACACACGATTTTAACGTGGAAAACCCTTCCAACAAGGAAGAGAAAAAACCACGGGCGCCAGCCAACAATACTTCACTATTTCGGTTGAGGTTACAAACGCGCCAGGATTTACAATGTGTGGCTTATCCCGTGCGGCGGGTTACAAGAGGTATGTAAAAGCGGTCCTGACCTAACTAGGTCGGTAAAGACGGTCCACGGGGCACCAGTTCTTCACTTTAGGTGACACCAGCAAAACTCTAGAGGTCCATGCTCGAAACCGTGGAGACTCCAGTTTGTCTATCATCTCATTCACCTCGTCCGCCGAAAGAAAATTTTCCTTGGACGACACAAGTAGCAAAGACTGCAGCGCCTTCGCATCCCTGGCAACAAATTTGAGAAATTCAAAGTCTTCTTGATTCCCTCGGAATTCGTGAAAGACCATCCTCTATGTGTGATGTCAAGCATTTAACTGGAGTTGGTGCTCCCCATTGGGTTCATAGGCAGTTTCAGGTGGATCGCGTATGACAGACTGCAAATTCAAATCAGTGAGTAAATAACCCAGTTAAATATTAGCAATAAATGATGGCACAATTGCTAAAATACTGACTAAATGAACACCTGGATGTGCAGCGTATAGACGTTGGGAAAGCATCTGAGCATGCTGGGCACCATCTTGAGTTTCCACCCATGTATGCGATATGTTGTGCTCCTTGTAGACCATCGATAATTTGTATGAATTTCCAGGAAGTGAGCCAGTTTTCCTTCTTGAATCTTGTTCCATCTGTGTGAAGGTTCTTACGAGTTTTATTGGTCCAAAAGAACTGCCCATAAGGGGCTGATTGATTTCTCTGCATCGTCAAATCAAAATTATAAGGTTGGACCTTCGTTTATGTTGGCAGTGTCTCCAGGTCCTCTGAGGTACGGAATGTTCGCTGCACCCCTTTTTAGACTGATGGATGGAGTGGTGGGGAGCGTCTTCCTAAATGCATAACACACTTGGCAGCAAGGGTCAAGCAGGAATGCATAGTCGTTGATGCCATCAGGGACGGCTGGCTAGCAGATATTGGCGTCAATTTGGACGCTCATACTCTTTAGCTGTAATCTCGGTAGAATGCGAGCCTTCTCAGGCCATCTGCCGCGCTCGGTATCGCTCGTTGTGGGCCTGTGCTGCTCGCTCTCGCTGGCGGTGGGCCGGGGTTTTGCTTTGTGCGCTGCAGCTGTTGGCTTCGCATGCGTCCCACGGTCGTTGTCGGTTTGGGTTCGCTCGTCAAGGCACCGCTCTCTCATCTTCCCTAGCACCAGCTCCTCCCCTTCTCTCTCCTCGCCTGCATCTCCGCCGCCATCCTCCAGCCCCGCCGCCATGATGCCTAAGAGCTGACGTGACTCACCTCCTAGCGCTCCTCACTGCTCCTGATTTGATTAGACTTCGTGGATCTCGGCGACCCACCAGGGTTTCTCCGAACGGTGTTGGTGCGCTGCAGCATCCGGGGTGGCGGCGGCGGGGCGATCCTATAACTTATCTTCTTTTCCAAACGTTGCTTTATGTTTCCCTGACCTAGACCCCTCTCTGGGAGGACGGCGGTTCAGATCAGCACGACGTCGACCGTCCTGACAAGGAGGCGCAGTGAAGATAGTACTGCTAGATGAGTGCTTGATGTTGAGTACATGGATTTGAAGCCTCCCATAAAAGTTATCGATTTGAGCCATAGGTTCATCGCCTCGGCAACATCTTCCCTTCCTCTCTTGCTATGTTTCCGCAAGTCTGTCTCCTATCTCTAATATGTGTGGACGGATCAGCCTCAGATATATGTTAGCTATGCAAATCTATGGAATAATGTTGGATTAAGTTGTCGACCGTTGTTTGCTGTGCCATTCTATGCGAAATGTTGGATTGAATTGTCATACAGTTTTCTCTTTCCATGCCATTTTATTTACTAGATGGAATGGCGTGCTTTTGTTCCATGACTCTGAGCCTAAGACACCATGAACTTCTTGGATCACTGCGGTTTCTTATTCTTCATGGATATGGTGTATTCGTAGATCTAATATGTTTTTCGGTCCTTGATACTGCAGATGTACTAATCATCAGATGATGTTCATCGATGTGTCAATGCCAGTTCCTTTAATGAGGGTTATTCTGATTAAACGGATGGTGCTCGCCCTCTCCTTTCCGTTGTTGATTGGCATGATGTACCGCAGAATTAGAGGCCACTGGTGCTACCTATTGTTTCAGCTTGATCTTTGAATTGGGAGTTATCCTATACCAGCTATGAAGTGCTTGCACCATTGCATTTTTGACTAGCTTCTGTTGGTAGAGTGTGTGCAGTCTAACGATGCAACTGAGTAGATGTGTACATATTTTAACTGGAAATAGATGTCTTAATCATATAAGTACGCATGTATTGTTTCAATGAAAGCTTCTAAGTATTGTCTACTGATGGAGAATGGTAATCTTCAGTAAAGCTGGTTACTCGATTTTCTGTTGATTCATTTCAGTTGGATATTTCGTTATGTTACTTGGCAACACTTTCACACAGTTGATGTAGTCCTGGTTTAGATAAAATGGGGGTTAAACTATTTTGAGGTGTGATGTTTCATTTTTGTATCTGATGGGGAAGAACCATGCGAGTAGTTGCGACAATGTTGATCATGTTGTGGGAATCTTCTGGTAGTATAAGATGGAAAGGTAAAGCAGACACATATATTTCAATTTTTACTCTGAATTCATATACAAGCTTTATACTTTTGATTCCTAGATCTGGAATTTATAATTTCAGACAAATACTCTTGATAATTATAAAACTTGAATCTTGTTTGTGTTGCCTTGCCTTGAGTAGGATTTTGATATGTCTTGTACCCAGTTTCATGTTTGCAACATATTATAAATATATGGCACAAAAGCTTTGGGCAATAACATTAGTTTATAATTGAGAATTGATGTATAAATTTGAAAACAAAAACGTAAAAATTGTGTTAATAACTTAATACTGGAGAAAATGTTATGACAGAAACAATGTAAAAAAATCTGATCCCAAGATGTCGGCTGGATGGCCACGATGGGAATTTGATCATTTATCGGTTCGATTGTGGAATCTCTGGTGCTTGGAGTAGTGAATTGGTTATTGTCTTACGGAATAACATCATCGTTTCTTAGATCTAAAGAATGATGGCTTCATGTTTGTTTTTTATTATCTATGAAATTTCAAAATGCCCATTGAGACTGACGAAGTTACAGCTGGTGATATTAAAAGGGGTACATCAATTTTCTTTGGTGGTTATGGCGAGTGGTGGAAAATTGGAAACACTTGAAACTATGGTGGTGGTGACCTAATTTTTTTTGTAGTCATTGGAGGGATTAGAACTCTGATTATGGATTTTGCTACAACCAACTCATATCTGAAATTTAGTCCCTGATGAGTCACTTTGATCATGCATACATTTCTATATTTTTGCAACATTTTGGCTTATCGGAAGGCAAACTCCATTAGACTGCCTTGTGGATAGCTTTCGATTTATCGAAGACCTATATGGGATCTACCGAGACATGTGAGGTTAGCTTCTTTGGCATGCCAAGGGCAGAAATGCTGCTTGGTAGACTGAGTTGTCAACGTTAGGTTCAACATCTCTTCCGGTAGCATGCACTCCGCCACGTGCAATTCTACTTTATTCTGAATTTTTGCAAGTCTTCATTTTCTTTCCAAAAAAATGTCTACTGGTCCAAATTCGGGAGACCCCTGGCAAAGAGGCAATGTGCAGTCAGGAAAAATCAGATGCCCGGGAGTATGTTTCACTGTCTGTCCAGTGGTCAGCACAGCCAGAAAGGGTGAAAGATCCACAAGGTTAGTAAAGATTTTCTTTAGGTGGTGATGCCTACATTCAACGTTAGTTCTTGCTGACGTCCAAGTGAATGAATCAGGTGCGATCGTCATGGTGCGTGTTTCCTAATATTTAGCTACTTCGTCTTCATGTGGCCCATGTGTAAGCGACTAGAACTCTGCAGTATCCTTTCGTTGTTTTAGCTTAGGGGCATGGCAATTTATGTTTTAGTTTTGTTATATCGTCAATAACTCTAGATTACATACTACTAATGCCCCTTCCAAAAATACAAACTTGCTTTTTTATACTATGTGTTTTATGCCAGATCGTATACTGCATTACTCTTAATGGTGATCATAAAGGTTCAAATTTTTGTATGTAACTTATTGACCATCGAAGAACTACTCTTTATGTCTTTTAGTAGAGTATAGAATTTATTCTTCTTCATTCAAAATGTTAAAACAATCACATATTTCTCTGAACTTGACATGGTCACTCTTTCAAGAGGAGAAAACATGACTGAAGGAATAATATAATTATAAAGCTTTGTGTTCTTTTAGTTTTACCAGCCTATAACTAGAATCTTCTTTTGTAAACTCCTGGGATCATACTATGTTAGTGTTTTTGAGATCATATACTCTGGTAGTCTTCCACAGTATGCAAACTTCTCATAGATGGAATTTCATGTGAACATATGTTGTGGCCCATTCTTCAAACCTTTACCACTTGATTTTCAGATATTATACTGAAACCTGGATATATTTGATAGATAAAAATAATTTTTACCCAACTTTTAGCAAACATGAATAGTACATGCATGAACAAAATTGGATAGCAGTTCGAGAAACAGGAAGAGCTACTAATGAGTGATCAGCACCCAGGAGAGGTGATATCAATATTTTCTATGGCAACTTCAAATATTGTGATATGTTGTACTTATGTGGTCCCGCCTTCTAGGTTCATGTTTGCTAATGTTAGCATCTACAACTTATGAGAAAAATTATCAAAAGTCAAAAGAATTCTAGTCACAATCAACTATGTTAGTTTTTTCGGGCCATATTTCGTCCAAATTCAGGCCTACTCTCATGTTGTTTGCTCTTTATTTTTTTTATATGGGTGAAAAGTGGACAACAAAGTGCAATATTTATGAAGTTAATGTGATTATATAGTTTTTTGATCGTTCATTCCGCAGACCATTGTTGCTTTACTTATTGCATCCCTATTGCAGGCTAAAGCAGCGACCCTTCATCTTGCAGCAAAAGTGGCGTACTTGTTGAGCCTTCGGGAGCCAACATTCTTGTCTGGTAGTCTGCCTCTTGCTCGTGCAGCTGCAGCATCCGATTCTGTCCCTTGGGTGATCGGGAAGCATGTATCAGACTTCAGTTCAGAAGCTCTTCGCCTTCAAGCCAATATTTTCCACATATCCAGGGAATCGATGGTGTTTCTCACACCTATGATCCTCCCGATTTGAGCCTAACTTTTGCTGCATAAATTCAGGTCATAGATTCTATGCCTGTCCAATGTTGTTGGATCTCGCTAATATTTCTTTGTCAGGCTCTGTATTGCACTATACACTCTGTTTTTAGCTGAATATATTTCTGCCTCTTGTTGTTCAGAAAAATTGCACCTTGAGCAGAAATTCGAGAGTGTGGTTGCATTCAAAGGAAGGCATCGCAAAGTGGAAGCTTGGAATGAATCCGTTTCCAATCAATGCTCTATTGCAATGGTAGGAAAATATGTGGCTTGTCCAGGGACATGGGACAGTTGGTCCATCTAAAAAACTAAAGATGTGACAAAAATTGTTTTGCTTATCTTGGGACATGTTTGTGTAGCCATCCATTCAAGTAAACCAAACACTTATATTCACATACGCCCACCCATGTTGTGTCCTATATTGTATCTTGCTTGCCCCACTAAGAAGCATCAGTATAAACGCAAGTGTGTTGTAGCCCGGCGTCCAAAATCAAAACACCCACAAATGCACCTCACAGGGCAGGCCTTGTGACAACGCCAGACAGGCGGCGAGGCGAAGCTCGCCTGTCCGTCTAATACCATAGAATTTTTCTCTCTTATGGGACGTCGTGGTGTCCGTGGAGGGGACTCCTTTAAATTGGGTGTGAGGGAAAAATGGGGGCATACTTAGCACGCTAGGCTTATGCGGTACTAGATGATTCCCCGCGCGTTGCTGCGGAGACATGTGGTCACAAATGAGTGTAACTATTTGATTGACCGTGGAAAAATAGACTCGTTGAAACTTGTAATTTACATCTTTCAACAAATTATTTATGGGAACTGGGAAGTTGGATTATAAACAGCTATTTTGGAAGTGAACTCAATTAACATGGTTAGAAATAAGTTTATCGAAATGATATAATGATGTCTGCCCACCAAACCTATGCCAAATAGTGGAATAATTAAAAAATGTTAGACTTTCACCACATAAGTAAATGTAAACGTTCTTTTTTTTTTTGAGAAACAAGGTACAAACGCAAGCGCTGAAAGAATATTCCGCCTAAATGCAACACATAGGTGTCAAACTGGGGTTTGAACTCTGGTGGGCTAGGGGGTACAACCACCCTCCTAACCATCCAACCACATGTTGGTTTGCGCAAACTTTCTCTTATGATCTCATACAAAAACCAATAGGTCTTTAGAAAGCACTGCGAGAAAAATATACTTGCTCCACCAACAATTTTTACTTAAGATCTGTACAATTCAAGAAGGAGTAAAAGCAAAAGAGGATAAGAAAAAATCTTCTTGAGATACTAACAGAACAACCGTCTCCTCAATTTGAACAGTGCCAATGTAAAAGTGCTAATATTTCTTGTGTCAGCAACGTAATCTATAATATCTATAAAGTTCATACCCACTAAGATGAAATTAATGTTTGCAAGATCAAACCTCATGCAGCCACATCACCCTAATTATTTGTATCCGTCCGATTTATAATCTACGATGGTTGATATCCATCTGGATCAAATCCCGGTACAGAGTCACCTGTCCCGCATGCCCACTATCCGTTCATTTTCCTTCCCACGGTTCCACGGAAACGAAACGACCCAGCCTCCCAGCCTGATTAGCAAATTAAGAGCGTGGCATGCGAGCGGCCGGCGCCTTTTTCTATATGACTAGCAGCCGTGCACGTGCAATGCACGTCTTCAAAATATAAATGTCACTTTTAGTTTAGTATGTTTTATTTGTTAACACGGAATGATTTCATGACAAAAACGTATAATGATGCAAAGAACAACATGCAAGACATACACGTTGTATCATTTAAAATCCACAAAACATAAAATAATAGTTATAATTTGGATTAAAATTACAACTCAACAACAGTTCAAAGCGGCAAATAAAAAAAATCAAATTATAAGTAACATAGCATCATCCACTATTTTATTTCATGAAGATTCATATCTTTATGCGGTCAATAATTACTCGTTCAAAGGCAGGAATGTTGTTTATCGCCTCATTGTCTTGATACTTCAGAATATGTACCAAAAATTGCTTTTTCAACTCCATACCATCCTACATATGCATTATATACAACATTGTCATATAAAGTTTATGTTTAAAGTGTATGATATATGATATTTCTTCCCATTAGGCCAGCTATGAAATAACTTTTCTAACCGAGCAAAATCAATCCTTCCACGACCAGTCTAAAATAATAAAAACATTAGTATTACGAGAAAAAATATGATAGGTACAATAAAAAAATAACTTACACAGAAGTTTAGATCCATATAGTGAACATGAATGTCACGAAAAAAAGGATCTCGTGGCACGCTAGTATGCGAATAGCCATGCTGAAGCAATCTGCGTCGATATATTCATCCATCTTCAATATTTTTTATCTGTCTTAGATTTAAACTAATAGGATACGGCTTAGAGCTTATCACCCATTCTCTCCTTAAAAGATAAATTTGTGACTATAATAACACATGTATAACACGAAGTGAATTGATAAGAAAAAGTGACTTACTCCAGCGAAGGGACATCATCAACCATGTTGATAAATAAGCAAAGAGCATCTATTAAATCAGCGTTTGTTGGATTTGCAATCGGTGGAAGCACCGATGATTTAGATAGAGCCTCAACTTCTGATGATTCTATGAAGTCAGTGTCTGTTGGATCGATAGATGGTGAAATGACCAATGATTGTGATAAACGATCAAATCTTTATGACGAGCTTGATATTTTTTTGGGGGAACGATCCAAAATCACACAATCTGTGGGATCTGTTTTAATTTCGTCATCTTTGAAGTCTCGGTTTCTGATATCATCATCATTCAATTCCGAGTCGACTAAAATGACAGCTATTTTGTTTCTAGATTGTGTCATATAATCCTAAAATCAAATTGTAACCATAGTTAGTTTTCAAATTCTAATACAATAAACACAAATTAAGTATGATGATACGAAGAAAAAATACACCTGTTCGAGAGTGTCAAACAAGATATCTCCCGTGAAGTACTCAATGAAATTTAACATCCAAAGACCACAAGACGACCTTCATCATTATAGAACTTTGAGTATATAAATTTTAATATATTCAATTCAATAAAACTAATATAAAAAAATCTATATTTAATTTCATAAAACCTTTAAATCAATCATTGAAATGAATGAACCATTTTTTATTTACCTAAATAAAAACAGAGCCACATATGACCACACGGACAGACACTTATCCGATCCAAGATCTCTCTCAGCTCTCCCTCTCTCACTGTCACACACACACACGACCGCCCCCGCTTCCACTTCCACTGCAAAAGCACGGACGGTCCATGGCGGCCGCCTTTCCTCAGCCACCGCGCGCAAGGGCCCCCCCGCCAGCCACCGCGCGCCTGCAAGGGCGCTGCTCCATTGCGGACCCCCTCCTCCAGCCGGCGAGCTGGTCCGTCGTGGCGCTCTCCTCCAGCCGGCAAGCGGGTCTGTGGCGGCACTCCTCTTCCCGCGGGCGAGCTGGTCCGTGACGGCCACCTACTCCCGCCGGCGAGCTGGTCCGTGACGGCCACCTACTACCGCTATCGAGCTGGTCCGTGGTGGCCCCCTCCTCCCGTTGGCGTGCCCTTACAACTCCCTCCTCCTCCCACCGCCGCGCTCGCGCCGCTGCCATCACCGTGTCGCTCAACCTAACCGAGGACAACGTCCGGCGGGCCATCGAAGATGCGAAAGGCAAGGGAAATCATCATCCCCTTTACCCTCCGTCCGCCATGACCCTGACGCCGCCCAGCGAGATACTGCACGCGAGCCGCCGCGCCACGAGAGGTTGTCGCCGCCGAGACATCCCACATGCCGAACGCCGACAGCTCGACATCCCCTCTCAGGTTAGAATTCTTCGTCTTCCTCTGACTCTAGTTCCAATACTGGCAGTCCCCCAATCTCCCGATTATAGAAAAACAAATCCGCTATGTCTATGTGTGCAGACTGAACTTGAATTTGAAGTTTGATGCGTATAGTTTCGGTAGACCTGCTCAAAGCCAAGCTTCATTGTTTTCGATGGAACCGGATACGAGATAATGTTGATCTAAAAAAAATCTTAGGATTCTTCCGTCGACATTAGTTTCTTCAAGAAAATAATGGTTGAGTATCGATTTTAGACTGGAAAAATCACAACCGTTAGCATACAAGTTAAATAGCAATCACCAACCATGGGACATGCTGTCGATTTTAGTTAGGTCACTTGTCATTTTGCAGAACTTACTCATCACTGTAAATTGCAAGTGATTGCAATGAAGTCATAGAGAATGAATCAAAACTTAATTAGGCAGTATTTTTTCTAAGGGAATATACATTTTATTTAGGAGCAAAACCTCTCACGAAGAGAACTTGGCTGAACTTTCTGTAATTTTGCTAATCTGCAAATTAAAGCTTACATTATAAAGGAAGGGGGATTTGATTTAGATGTGATCTATATTTAGACATAATTTCTATGGGTTTTCCTGATGGTAATTTTTGCTCCGGGATTAATGGATATGGTGAGGTCAGTGTCCTAAAGAAAATGCAATTTTGCTTACAGATTTTTCCCTTTTAACTTACCGCAGTCCTCCATTCTATCATAAAAAAGAGTACTTGACTGAACTTTCTGTAATTTCGGTAATCTTACAAAATTAAACAATTTTCAGAAACTCTTCTATTTATTCGCCATTGGGAGATGACATGTTGTCAACTTGTAAACTGATCCAAAAAAGATGATTTTTCATGCTCCATTACGATAAGTTGAATTACATTTGTAATGCTTGGGTGCATTACCACACCCAGTCACTTTGCCAGGATGCAGATGGGCTGATATTCCAGGTATGGTATTGGTGGCTGTACTTGAAAGTTGTAAATATGAAAAATGATCTCTAGTGCAAGTCTACATAGTGCACCAATTCTTAATCAAGAAACCAAGCTATAGTGGTGAGGATATCATACTACTTCAAGTGGCAAATGTCGTACTAAGGCCGCTACTATATTAACACGCTGGATCTCCCTGCAAATTAATCGCCCATATCATGATTTGCCTTGATTACTTTTTTTTGAAATGGGAAACCCAGCATCTGCATCTAGTTGATGCATACGGCTTTTATATTAATAAAATAGTGATATTCAAATACAAAAGTAGTAGCACGCAGATCCAAACATAGTTTACGGATCACAAAGAGTGGCGACATGTTTAAGCCGCCCGAAAATATATGAAATTGATTACTGAACTGTTAGCTTATCAAATTCCTCTTTATGCATATTCCTTCCAATTGAATTTGTCCTTTTTGTGCACCTGGTACTGCCTAACGATTATGATTGTGATATATCCTTTTTAATGAATAAATATTGTTGGATATAAGACCATTTGTAATTTGGGAAGACACTATTAATATTTATCTGTTCTCTTAACTTTTGCAGGGTGACCAGAATTGTCCTGGAATAATCCCATTAGCCATCAAGGATGTGTTCAGCTTAATAAAAGAGGTATACCAACAAGTACTTTAGTTACACAGCATCTAGGCGGATGGACAGTCCGTGGTATTTGGAAGAAGGGAATGAGGTAGGATGCAAGTATGGACCATGCTGCCACTACTCCGAGCGTGTGAGTAAAAACTCAGAGTTGTATTCATCTATGTTGGCTTAAGTACTAAGACAAGAAAACTGAATTTTGGTGCTGGCAATTATGAGTTCAGATATATGCAACCTGAAGATGTTGGAACATGGATAGAATCTCAATGGTCCAGGCGTGAGAATAACCAATCCAAGACAAAGCTCCAAGAAGATGCCTGCACCTGAATCAACAAAAATCGTCTTATGAAGTTATTTGCCTTGAACCAAACGATGATCTAGGTGAAGAAAAAGCCTTTTGCTGGGAGTGATCCTTGTGGAAAACTCACCTTACTCTACTTGGAACCCGTGCTCGACGTCGGACAAGAGGACACGATGGAGCTGCCGGACTGCGAGGGCGCCGTCCATGACACCTCCTGCTGCCTAATGGCGAGAGCTTTGTCGTATCGTACCAGTACTTCCGTTGATGGTTGGCTTGCTGTAAGGGCGCCGAAATGTGCTGTTATGCTAGACGTCACAGCGTGAAGACGATGGTGCCCACCGTCCTGGCCGCCGTCCAGGATGGTGCCTGCGAGAAGACGACGGTGCCCGCCATTGTGGGCGCCGGACGGAGGGCCCGCGGCTGCCGTGCGTCAAGCGCGCTGTTGGGTTAGACGTCCCAGAGAGAAGACAATGGTGCCCGTTGTCGTGGGCGCGGTGGAGACCTTGTGCCGCGCCGGGCCGCGAGCGCGTCGTCGAAGTGGGAGTTCCCCTATGGGCGAGCGGCAGTTTCTGCTTTAGATTATTGTGGGGTTAGGAACGCTGGTCGTCGACGTTAAAAAAAAAACCTCCTGTGCGGGGAAAAAAACTCTTCGTGGTGGGGTTGGAGGTGAAGTACGTTCAGTCGTCTCCATTATTACTAATAAAAACGCAAACATCAGTTTCGCTAGATGCACCCCGTCAACTCCACTCCCAGACATTACCACCGCTGGATTACCTCCACCAAATAAATCTAACCGTTCTAATATAACCACACAGGTCCCGGTGTGCACTTAGCAATTTACAATGACTGAATCGTACTCCACCACCCCCACCGCATAGAAATATTTGACCGATACCCCTCAAAAGAAAAAGAAAAAAAGAATATTTCAACGACCACGACCCACGTTCGCCTACAATCGCAGAATCACGTAAGACAGGCAAAAAATAAACCGATCGACTACTCCTTGTCCGTCGCTACCAGGCGCCATAGCACCACGGTCCATGTCCTGATCAGAGCACAGGCAGCCTGGCACACCACGGTCGTCTATGCTGGCACCTTATTCGGCGACACCCTCGCGGCCCACCTGTCAACGTAGGCGGAAACGATGCCCCTCTCGGGACTCGTGCTTCGTGTTATATAGGTGATGAAAAGCCCATCACAGAGCATTTACATGGGCCGTACATATACGGTGGTGTACTACACCATACGTATATGTACGTGGTATTACAACTGCTAACACTCCCCCTTAATCTAAACGTTGCAAAAGGTTTAGATTACGCCTAAATTCATAGAGATTTCTTACAGGGAGAGCCTTTGTAAAACCATCAGCAATTTGATCCTTGCTAGACACAAAGTGAATAGCCAACTTCTTCTCTGCAACCCTTTCACGAACAAAGTGAAAATCAATTTCAATATGTTTGGTGCGAGCATGAAATACCGGATTGGCAGAGAGATATGTATCACCCAGATTATCACATCATAGACATGGAACTTCTTTCATCATAACACCAAGTTCCTTAAGAAGTGCTTCTACCCATATAAGTTCAGCTGTGGCATTGGCCACGGCCTTGTACTCAGCTTCAGTACTGGAACGAGATACAGTTGCTTGTTTTCGTGCACTCCATGAGACCAGATTCGGCCCAAAGAATATAGCAAATCCACCAGTGGATCTACGATCATCAAGACTACCTGCCCAATCAGCATCTGAAAAAGCACTAAGAAGAGTGGAAGAAGACTGTGTGAAAGTAATCCCAATCTTGATAGTGCCTGCAATGTATCTCAAAATTCGTTTAGCAGCAGTCCAATGAACAGTAGTAGGAGCATGAAGGAATTGACATATTTTGTTAACAGAGAAAGCCAAGTCTGGACGTGTCAAAGTAAGGTATTGTAAGGCCCCAACAATGCTTCTGTATTGAGTGCTATCCTCAGGACCAAGTGGACTCCCCTCTGTCAAGGATAGCTGTTCAGATGATGACAATGGTGTGGGTGCTGGCTTGCATTGTGTCATACCAACCCGTGCAAGCAAGTCAGTAGCATATTTTTCTTGAGTCAAAAGTAGACCATTAGATATTTTTGTAACCTCAGTACCAAGAAAGAAATGTAAATCTCCCAAATCTTTAATGGCAAATGTGCTACTTAAATCCTTAAGAAGGGCTGTGATGGCTGCATCAGAAGAACTGGTGACAATAATATCATCAACATAAATCAACACAAAAATAATGATGTTTGATTTGTTGTAGAGGAATAGAGATGTATCAGCTTTGGAAGCAGTGAAACCAAATTTATAGAGCTGTGAGCTGAGTCTAGAGAACCAGGCTCTGGGAGCCTGTTTCAGTCCATATATAGCTTTATCCAATTTGCATATATAATCAGGTGTATGAGAGTTTTCAAACCCAGGTGGTTGTTTCATGTAGACCTCCTCTTCCAGAACACCGTGAAGAAACGCGTTCTTGACATCTAGCTGCCTCAAACTCCAGCCTCGAGAAACTGAAATAGCTAGAACAGTTCTGATAGTAGCAGCCTTAACAACAGGACTAAAGGTGTCCTCATAATCAATACCATATCGTTGTTTAAAACCTTTGGCAACAAGACGTGCCTTATACCTGTCAATCGTACCATCTGCATGTTTCTTGATACGATATACCCACTTACAATCAATAATATTCCTGTGTGTTCCTGGAGGAACAAGGTGCCATGTTTTGTTCTGAATCAATGCATCAAACTCATCTTCCATTGCTTGTTTCCATTTTTCATCTCCAAGTGCCTCAGAAAGTGTATTTGGTTCACCTGTAGAGGTGAGCAAACCATAGCGAACACAACCATCTTTATATATACGGGGCTTTTTGATACCTTTCATTAGTCGTGTACGGACCCCAAGTGTTGGCATAGCGGGGCGTGAAGACGAACGAGAACGACGCACGTACACCCGCACCGGCTGCACAGAGGATCCCGCACCAGAATCATGTGCAGCCTCGGGAATATGCGCTGCAGCAGCAGCAGTACCCGCCAGCTGCGACGTGGCAGCCAGGGAGGGGTCGGGGTCGTGTGGCGTGGTCGCTGACGAGCGTGGCGCAGAAGATCCCGGTCGGCCGGTCGGGGCAGAGCCCAACGGTGGCGACGTGGCGCGCTCGGTGTGGCCAGGCGCGCGTCCGCGCGCGGGAGAGGAGCGCCCCGAGGCGCTGTCGGGCGGGCTGTCGGGCGCGTGGCCGTCTGGCGCTGGCGAAGGAGACAGGGGAGCCTCGGAGTGCTGCCCCTGACCGCCAGGCGAATCTGGCTCGGAATCAGATGTCCCAGGATCCGACGACGATGCGGGATCCGCCTCGGGATCGCTCCCAGGGGGCTCCTGATGCTCAGTTTCGTCATTTTGTGACGAAAATTCAGAGGAGGATTCCGAGCCCGTTTCTTCATTGTTTTGCGTCAAATTTTCTCCAGTAGGCTCCACATCCTGTAGAGTATTAGTAACAGGCACAATAACATGCATATGGTCATCAATATTTGCATCCCCATTGTGTGATGATGATGATGATGTGTGAGATGGGAGCAAAAGAATGTCTTGTTTTAAACGTGCACCCGCATTGGGATGCATAGAGGCAAAAGGAAATACTTGCTCATCAAAAACAACATCACGGGAAATATAGACACGACCAGTGGAAACATCTAGGCATTTAACTCCTTTGTGAAGAGGACTATATCCAAGGAACACACATCTTTTGGAACGAAAAGCAAGTTTGCGTTTGTTATAGGGGCGTAGATTGGGCCAACAGGCACAACCAAACACACGCAAAGCATCATAGTTGGGAGCAACATTAAGAAGACGTTGAGTAGGTGTATCAAAATTGAGTACTTTTGTAGGGAGCAAATTTATAAGAAAAGTAGCTGTAAGGAATGCTTCATCCCAGAATTTAAGAGGCATAGATGACTGAGCAAGTAAAGATAATCCAACTTCAACTATGTGTCTATGTTTGCGCTCAGCAGAGCCATTTTGCTGATGAGCATGTGGACAAGAAACATGATGTGTGATTCCCACTTTTCTAAAGAAGCCATTTAATTTCTCATACTCACCTCCCCAATCAGTTTGCATGGTGATGATTTTGCGCGAGAATTTGCGTTCAACAAGCTGTTGGAAATTAAGAAACACTTGATAAACTTCAGAACGTTTCTTAAGCAAGTATATCCATGTGAATTTGCTATAATCATCAATGAAACTTACATAATATGAGTGTCTACCAACAGACTCAGGGCAGGACCCCATACATCAGAAAATATTTGCTCCAAGGGAGCAGTGGAAACACTAGTAGATATGGAATATGGCAATTGATGACTTTTGGCTAATTGACATGAATCACACACATAAGGAGTTGTTTCTGATGAATGAGACAACTTATTCTTCCTAATGATTTGTTGAACGACAAAAGATGATGGATGTCCTAAACGGCTATGCCATGTAGATGATGATGGCTTTATTGTAGAAAAAGCATGCTTCGAAGACTCTGAAGATACTGGCACTAGAGGGTAGAGGCCACCACGACATGGACCTTTAAACAGAGTTCTTCTGGTGGCCTGATCCTTTATCAAAAAGAAATGTGGGTGAAATTCAAAGAATACATGATTATCAAATGTGAGTTTGTGAACAGATAAAAGACTCTTGGAAGCACTAGGAACATGCAAGATGTTTTTAACTTGAAGGAAATCATCATGTGGGGTATGCAAAGTAGAGTGTCCAATATGAGTTATGTGCATACCGTTACCATCAGCAGTGTGGACGCAGTCGCGTCCCTTGTACTTCTCCCTTGTGGTGAGCTTGCTCAACTCACCCGTGATATGATCTGTGGCGCCAGTATCGGGGTACCAGTTGGTATCCACCCCGTATGAGGCAATCTGCGCCCCTTTTTCTTCACGATCACCATCATCATCGGAGTCATTCTTGTAGCGCCACCAGCAATCACCTGCAGGATGGCCATATATCTTGCAGATCTGGCAGGTGGTGTCAACGAACGGAGTCGGTGTACGTGTGCGGCGACGACGGGGCCCACGGTCATCATTGCGGTCACGATAGCGACCACGGTCATCAGTGCGACGGCGACGATCATCTTGGCGCGCAGGTGTGTCATCGTGGCGATCACCACGCTCACGCTCGCGGTCACCACGGCGCGCATCGTCATAGCGGTCACCGCGGTCACCGCGGTCACCACGGCCTCATTCACCGCGGCGGGCATCATCATAACGATCACGGTCGCGGTCACCACCGCGGTAGGCGCGCTCACCACGCCCATCACCGCGATCACCGCGGCCTTCATCAGTCCGTGCGCGGTCACCTCCTCCCTTGGGCTTGTCGCGGCCACGGCGAGCAGCCACGTTGGCCGAGCTGTAGACGCCGGTATCCTGGCCACTCTCGGCCAGCATATCTTGACGCATATCGTGGGCGGCGGTCTGCCCAAAGAGATCGTCGAGGGAGGTGGCGGGGTTGGCGTTGACGGAGGCAACGAGAGCATTGTAAGCGCCGTCGAGTCCGTTCATGATGTAGCCGACGAGCTCGTCTTCTTCTACGGGCTTTCCAATGGCGGCGAGCTCCGACGCGAACCCCTTCATCTTCGCGAAGAATTGGGCAGTGGTGAGCTCGCCCTTCTTCGTGTTGTTGAGCGCGCCCCGGAGGTGCTGTATCTTCGATCTTGAGGGCGCGGAAAACATGGCCATGATCACGGACCATACTTCGGCGCTGGTTTCGAGTCCAAGCACATGGGCGAGGATCTCCGGCGAGAGGGTGTTGACGAGGTAGCCTAACACCGTTGCGTCCCGAGCTACCCAGGCCGTGTAGGCGGGGTTAGGGACGAGGGTTTTCTTGTGTGCTGCATCTTCCTCCTCGAGAGTTTTGGCCGGGGCAACTTCCACACCGGTGAGGAGATCCATCACCGAGGCGGCACGGAGCGGCGGGAACACAAGCATCTTCCAGAACAGGAAGTTACTGCGAGTGAGTTTTTGCGAGGGAGGGGTTCCTAGGGCGGCGATGAGTGCTGTCGTTGAGGGAGCATCCATGGCGTCTAGGGTTTTGGGGTGTGGTTTTCGGGTTTTGGTTTTTCGGTAGCTGGAGATTGATCGATGGCGGCTAGGTCATGGACAGAGGATGCTCTGATACCATATACAATTGTTGCACTAGCCAATTATCCCAAAAGTCCGAACTGATGGAAAGGGGCTAGGCGTGTATTTATATTTCAACACTCCCCCTCACGTCTAGGCTATTTTAGTCCTTAGCGTGGGATTGGTGCAGGCCGCAGAATCTTTTTCTTTTTGTTTTTAATACTGCGTGAGCAGGGTCTCGGACTTTTGGTCTATATGGCTAGTGCAACAATTCTATATGGTATCAGAGCCACGAGGTCTCGAGTTCGAGACCCTGCTCACGCAGTATTAAAAACAAAAAGAAAAAGATTCTGCGGCCTGCACCAATCCCACGCTAAGGACTAAAATAGCCTAGACGTGAGGGGGAGTGTTGAAATATAAATACACGCCTAGCCCCTTTCCATCAGTTCGGAGTTTTCGGATAATTGGCTAGTGCAACAATTCTATACCACCAACAACTTTGATTTGCTGGACGGCCGCCATCGCCATCAGGCAGCACGAGGTGTCCTGCACCCCGCCATATTGTCCGTCGCCAGCACGCTCCATCGTCGCAGCACAAGGCCCCCGCCCTGACGGCGCACACCAACCTCGCACCCCCTTTCTCGGCGGCACCCTCGCAGCCTACCAGCAACTTCGAATTGCTGCAGCACAACCCACGAACAACGTCGAATTTCTGCAGCACGAGGTGTCCTAGACGGCGCCCTCTACGCCCTGCACCGCGCCATCAGCTGAGGTGTCCCTGTAAGCCGCACTCAACGCCCTGCACCGTGCCACCAGGTGGGCGGCCGTCACCTCCAGTTACTCTTCCTCCTATTGACATACTTCCACAAAACAACAAATTGTATTACAGTTACAATAAGGCTAAATCTATTTTGTATGATAAAATCTCTCTGAATATTTAACTAATAGGCGAACACTCACCAGCTTGGTATTTGCAAATATTGACAAACTTCCACGAAACAAAAATTGTATTACAGTTACTTGCAGGCTAAATCTATTTTGTATGCAAAAATCTCTCTGAATTTTGAACTATAGAACATCACTCATCGGCTTGGTTTTGCAGATATTGACAAACTTACACAAATCAAAAATTCTATTACAGTTACTTGCATGCTAAATTTATTTTGTACGCAAAAATCTCTCTGAATTTTTAACTATAGAACATCACTTATTAGCTTGGTATCTTCAAAACTGTAAATGATTTTATTAGATTCTGTTCGACTACATGCCAAATAATGGTGGTTCAGACACTTATGTGACTTATAAGTTTTGTTCATGATTATACTCCACAGCATACATTTTTTTAATAAAATTTAGTGACATGAATATTTACAGAAAAGGTGATGACATGTCATCTCCCAATAGCGAAGACAGGTCATCTCCCAACAGCGCGGGTTCCCAAACTCTATTTTCTCCCAATGGTGCGGATGCACGCTTCCATGATATAAGTAACATCCACTCTTTGGGTAACTATCATAAACCGCTCCTTGGGTTACATCTTTATTTAAGAATAAACACTGCTATACTGACGTGCTAACTTTACGAGTGTATCTACAAAGGCAGATGAACAAATAATAATATTCACGAAATAAAGATACTATCCTCAAAAAACGTCGTCAAGCCAAAGAAAGTCAACTGGCTTCAGCAGCGATGCTTAATGACGAGCATAATGTACTAGATACACCCCTGGCCATGTCCAAAGGTATAAGTGATTCATGACCAACTCACTTCTATACAAATTTGGAGAGATACTAAATTCAAACTATATGAATCATAGATGTGGACCCTAAGGAGCTAAATATGCAACTGGAGATGGACCGGAATTCACAATCTACGGAAGATGTATTAAACAGCCAACATCAAGCCTACAGTCAAAGTAAAATCGCTGCTACTTCTGCGGATATCAATGTTCAGAAAAATGATACCTAAACACTGATGTCCATACATGTAGACCCTAAAGAAAGGAGGAGGCAAAGAGACAGAAAGCTATGCACTAAATAGGGATGGATTCTAAGCCGACAACGCCAATTCTGTGAGCAGAAAAATGCGGATACTTCCGTCCTGCACGCCGCTAAAACTGTGTCACCCACACCACCTACGGGACAATCGGGTGTCACCCAACTACAAAAACTATCTACTTCGGGACAAAAACTATCTACGCCTCCTAATATATCTCCGCTACTGTTAACGAAAATTTGGTACTTCTAATATTTTTGTTTTCGTCATTCATAATTTGGGTAGTGGAGATTGAAATACACTTGACTTCAGTTATAAAGTTATAAGACTCATGTAAAAAATATATTATTTTAGTTACCTTGAGTTGATCATGAATACTTAGGAGTCTCCACAACATCCATCCACCATGAAACCTGTGCAGGCTTCTCATGGACATCATTTGTACCAGAACATGAATTATCCATCAATAATATTACTTTCCTCTCATGTTTCAAAATGAAGTTCCCATCATCAAACTTCAGACCAAAATGGACTCAAATCCCGCAGTTACCAAATATTTGTTTACTGGTTGTTGTAAGGAACTGACGAACAAAAGTCACTGCAGTACACACAACTGTGTCCTCAAACTTGACCTTGTATTTTTTTATGAACCGGTAAACTCTTCATAATGTTTTCTTCTTAGACTAGAGGACATCCAATCTGGAAGGAATACAGAAAGGTGAAAACCTCAATATCATGTGTCACAGACTGTCGCTGCAGATAGGTACCAGTTAACCATAAACATAAGCTTAATAGCTGAATGAGAATCGTACTTAGCGATTCATCTCTTTTTCAAATTGCAGGACTAATGTGGTATCTCTTTTTCCCTGCGGGCTTATCAAATATACCAAATTCATCTCGATCATATAAACTCAACCCCGACGACAAGGAGAATAATATAACATACAACGATGAATCCAATTGGCTTCACATGAATGATGCCTATAAGATACAACAAATTGCAGGACGAATAAGAGTTGTGCGGGGCAGAGGCTCCCATTTTGATGAAGAGGCCGGGGCAGAGGCTCCCATTTCTAAAAAAAAAAAAGAATAAGAGTTGTGCCCATGCCAGTTGGTCACAACAGGCAAACAAGTTCGACCATCATAAGAGATATTTCACAAGGTACTATCAGAGAGCGTTGTATAGTGTTCCAAACTCATTTTTTTTATTCAGCCTTCATATGATGTTTATTGTGATTGCAACACATATCAGGGCCGATCGCCCAAATATCAGGGGTTGAGGTACCCCAACTGAAAATAACACCTAACCCGAATCGCATAGCTGAAGACGTCGGTTAGCTCCTCAACGAATTTAAAATGCAAAATTGCAGTATGTGTTTATTTGAATGTGATTTGCGTTCTCTTTCTTTAAATCAGGTATAGATCCATTGTCTGGCTCCAATCAACGTGAGAAGACCCCAGCTATTGATAATAAGCAAGGAATGTTACCGTCTCCATATGCTGCTCAAAACAATCAAATTCCCGGAGAGTATTTTTAATGAACATCTAGATGATCCATATGGAATATTTGAGCCAGTTATTCAACAAACCAATTTTGAAGGTACATTTAAGTATTACCATCCACATTTCAAGTTCTTCATCCCTAAATTCGTATATAGCTAATTGCGGTTGTGACTTAACCGAACTATTTCCTACTAGACTCCTTGAGCAATCAGAACATGGTTCAAGTGACTCGCTAGGCACATCCATGCATCGCATGGACCTCACTGCTACAGTTAGTAGTTAGTCCTCCTACTTCATATTTTCATAAGAAGATTGTTTTCTTATTTTTCGCGTGTGTTGCTAACTCTTTTTAATTTGTTGGCCCTGTAGCTACAAGGACAAGAAGATTATTCAAATATGCACCCAAGCACATGGAATTAAAATCCTATAAGTGGAATAATCAAAATGTTACAACATGGAAAGGGAAGAATGCATCAAGAGCGGTATGCAGACCGATGGGTACGCCTCCTAATATATCTCCGCTACTGTTAACGAAATTTTGGTACTTCTAATATTTTTGTTTTCGTCATTCATAATTTGGGTAGTGGAGATTGAAATACACTTGACTTCAGTTATAAGACTCATGTAAAAAATATATTATTTACCTTGACTTGATCATGAATACTTAGGAGACTCCACAACATCCATCCACCATGAAACCTGTGCAGGCTTCTCATGGACATCATTTGTACCAGAACATGAATTATCCATCAATAATATTACTTTCCTCTCATGTTTCAAAATGAAGTTCCCATCATCAAACTTCAGACCAAAATGGACTCAAATCTTGCAGTTACCAAATATTTGTTTAGTGGTTGTTGTAAGGAACTAACGAACAAAAGTCAGTGCAGTACACACAGCTGTGTCCTCAAACTTAACCTTGTATTTTTTTATGAACCGATAAACTCTTCATAATGTTTTCTTCTTAGACTAGAGGACATCCAATCTGGAAGGAATACAGAAAGGTGAAAAGATCAATATCATGTGTCACAGACTATCGCTGGGAGCTGACGTTGCCGCGGCTGTGGTGGTTCGGAAGACTAGGTGTTGGAGATGCGAGGTGAACACGCATGCGACTAGGGATTGTCCGGTGGAACACTACTGCTATGTGTGCGATTCCAAAACGCACCCTATGAAGAAGTGTCCTACCCTCAAACTCCCTAAGCCGACAGTGTCCATTGGCGGGATTGGTAGCTTGCATACGATGTTCTCCCAGTTCCCGGACAGCTTGTTTCAGGAGGGTGATACGTCTGGAGGACCGGTGGCGCTAGTCACTGTGGTTGGTACTGCTGCTACGGCGAAACAGGTCGAGACCACGGTGGCTCGTATGAGTACTGCACCGCGGTGGAAGTGGGAAGCACTTCCCAGTGGGGATAACCGGTTCAAGGTCGTGTTCCCGTCTGTCGCAGAATTGGAGAGATTTGATGGGATGGATTTCGGAGTGCCATCTCAATCTACCAGGCTGCTGTTCAGCAAGTGGAAGCCAGTAGATGTTGAGCCTAAGCTGGAGTTCTATCAGACGTGGGTTCATGTGGAAGGAGTGCCAAATCCACTGAGACACTTCCTAGGTCTGTGGGCGGTCGGATCCCTCATCGGTATTACTCTGGATATGGACCTATTGGCTCTACGACGCAGAGGTATTGTTCGGATGAGGTTGGCGCTGTCGGATGACGAGGTGTTCAACAAGGTGGATGAGGTGGGTCCATACATGAGCACGGATGGTGTACTGCGTTTGAAGGGGTATAGTTTCACTTTTCGCCCGGAGCCTGAGGACTTCGTGCCAGAGCCAGATTTCGTACCGTATATGTGGGACTTGAAGACGCCATCGGAGTCTTCTACCAGAGGAGTGCGTGATGATGGGCTGGACTCAGTTACTGGCTTAGAGGGTGAAGCGGGTGATGATACGAGCATGGCTATTGACTCGGCCCCTGCTGCTGGTGGTAACACGGCTCATTCCGAGGCGTTAGAGTTGCTGAAGAACTATGCATTGACGCCTATCAACTTGTCCCCAGCCACTCGTAGGGGAAAGGAGATTGTGCAGTCATTGCAGTCATCAGGCGGTTTTCTCGCCAAACTAGCGTCGGTGGAGACGCCGTCGTGTGTGGTTTCTTCAGGTGGCTTACAGGTGGCAGGTGGAGACAGTCTATCCGTCGCCCAGGCGGGGCGGACGGACGCTGCGCAGCTGGGCCTCAGCGGCTCTCGCTCACTGCCTGCTGGGCCAGGTGGGGCGGAGTTATCCGCCGCGCAGGCGGCGCGGACTGACGGTGGGCGGCCAGGGCCCAGGCACACTCGGGCGCATGCTGCTGGGCCGGGCGGCACACGGCTGTTCGTCGCCCAGGCGATAGCTGCCGGCGGGAGTGACCAGCGGGTGGAGGCCCAGTCGCCTCTCGGCCCGGCTGCAGCGGGGCGTGGCGCGGAGCAGGAGGCTCCCGCCCAGGCGACGGATAGTGGCAGCGGGCCGGCCGGTGCTGGGCCTTCGCCTGCACTGCCGGTGTCCGTTGCTATGGAGGAGCCGGCCGGGCAGGGCGGTCCGCAGCTATCTGCTGCGCCCGTCGAGGACGGGCCGAGGGAGCGCACGCCGTTCCCGGCTCGTGGTGCTTCGACAGCGGCGGTGACGGCGTCGACGGACATGGTGGTCGGGGGGGTTTCTTCCTCGACATTACCCCCCTCCGCCGTGGCGCCCTCCTCTGGAGTTCTTGGGCAGCCGAAAGGTGGGCTGAGACGTAGCGCTCGCCATCTAGTTGCTGCGGACGGGACTTCATCGACAGACGAGGACGCCATGTCCAAGGCCATGCGGCGAAAGGCGGCACTGTTCTCGGCTGCACCACAGGGTATGGGTTCTAATCCTAGCTCATTTCTTTCTTATTCAGATACCAAATTATCCTCTAGTTTAGGTGTAGTTGGTGTTTCATTAGGGAAGAATGACAAGGAGATCACGTTGTCCACTAATGTGTTGAAGCATATGGAATTTGATCGTTTAACGGTTAAACCGAGTGCTTCTTCCATATTGGACATACCTCACACGGATGATGATTCAGCGTATGCCTCTTCGGATGGACAGCTTTTATCACATCTAGTGGGGGAAGTGACTGAGGTGGGTTTGGATGAGGACGGGCTTGGATCTTTATTTTATCTATATGCCTCAGGCCGGAAATCCAAAACCGCTAAACAAAAGAGGAAAAACTCACCGCGAAACTGCGCGAGACCGCCTAAAAATCCATGTGTTTCCCGATGAATGGCTTATTCACTAATAGCAGAGGTCTTGGAGACTTGGCTAAACATTTGAATATTGCACAATACGTCAGGGATCACGATCTGGAGTTTTTGGCTATCTCCGAAACAGGGAGGAGAGACTTCCAAGTGAGTGTTCTGAACCGCCTTTCAGGTGGTATCGACTTTACTTGGCACTCTATCCCTCCTCGCGGTAGGTCGGGTGGCATATTACTAGGCGTTAAAACTGACTCCTTTGATGTGTTAGCAAGGTCGGATGGTGATTTTCATATCAAATTACACCTCCGTAACCGTGCCGACAACTTCGTATGGAGTTTAGTCGCTGTGTATGGTGCTGCCCAGGAAGAGTTTAAAGAGGCTTTTCTACGTGAGTTGGTTAACTTGGCTAATACTAATCCACATCCAATTTTAATTGGTGGTGATTTTAATCTGCTAAGATTTCCACATGAGAAAAGTCGGGGACGGTTTGATGGTCATTGGCCTTTCTTGTTCAACGCTGTCATTGATAGCTTGGACTTGAGAGAGGTTTACATGTCCGGAAGACAGTTCACCTGGGCTAATAGTCTGCCGGAGCCTACATACGAAAAGCTTGATCGCGTATTAATGAGTACCGATTGGGAAGATAAGTTCCCATTGGTTACGGTACGTGCACTAGAACGTATTGAGTCTCTGTCGGATCATGCCCCCCTACTTCTTTCAACTGACACATCAAGACCAAAAGGCCACACACAGTTCAAATTTGAATTGGGTTGGTTTTTGCGAGATGGTTTTGATGAACTAGTAAAGAAAGTCTGGCATAAACCGGTATTAGGTGATAACCCGATACGGAGATGGAATAATAAAATGCGCAATTTGCGTAAATATCTCCGTGGATGGGCAAGACACACGACCGGGATGCTAAAGAAGGAGAAAGAGCGCCTTTGTTCCATTATTGATGAGTTGGACCGACTCGCTGAAACTAGGTTGCTAACTCCGCAAGAGGTTGAACTTAAAAGTCAATCCAATGCGAAAGTGGCGCAAATGCTGCGAGAAGAGGAACTCAAATGGTATCAGAGATCGAAAGCTCAATTCATTCTTGAAGGAGACTCAAATACTCGGTATTTCCATAATGTTGCCAATGGCAGACATAGGAAAAAACAGATTCATTGTCTCTAGCAGGATGAAGGGCTCATTGAGGGACAAGAGTTCCTCAAGGCCTATATCACAAAGTTCTATAAAGATCTGTTTGGGGCTCCTGAAGTAGGTAACATTACCATGGATGAGAGCCGCACAGATGATATTCCCCAAGTTTCAGTGGAAGAAAACGCTTTTCTTAATGCTCCCTTCTCGGAAGAGGAGATAAAGAAAGCGATTTTCCAAATGGAACATAATAAGGCACCTGGTCCAGATGGTTGTCCGGCGGACTCTATCAGCATTTTTGGGAAATCATTAAATATGATCTCATAGAAATGTTTGATAGCTTACAGAGTGCACATCTGGAGTTATATCGCCTTAATTTTGGGGAAATCGTCTTGTTACCTAAGGTTTTGAACGCAGAACGGATACAACAGTACCGTCCTATCTGCCTTCTGAACGTTAGTTTCAAGATCTTTACAAAGGTTGCAACCATTAGGCTTAATTCAGTGGCAGACCATGTGGTAAAGCCTACACAGACTGCTTTTATGCAGGGTAGGAATATCCTAGATGGGGTCGTGACTCTACACGAAACCGTACATGAATTGCACACGAAAAAGCTTAATGGGGTAATTCTTAAAATAGACTTTGAAAAGGCTTATGATAAAGTGAATTGGGAGTTTCTACAACAAACTCTGAGAATGAAAGGATTTTCAGAGGAGTGGTGTACTCTAGTTCGCAATTTCGTAGTTGGAGGTAGTGTGGCTATCAAAGTCAATGATGATGTTGGCCGATACTTCCAAACTAAGAAAGGCTTGAGACAAGGTGATCCGCTATCGCCCGTATTATTTAATATTGTGGCAGATATGTTAGCAATCATGATTGATCGAGCTAAAGAAAATGGCCTAGTGGAGGGAATAATTCCACATCTAGTCGATGGGGGTTTATCGATCCTCCAATACGCAGATGATACAATTCTCTTTATGGAACACGATCTGGAGAAAGCGACGAACCTGAAATTAATCCTGTCAGCGTTCGAGCGATTATCTGGATTAAAAATTAATTTTCATAAAAGTGAACTGTTCTGCTTTGGCGAGGCCCAAGATGCAGTTGCACAGTATACCGAGTTATTCGGATGCGAGCAAGGTCAGTTTCCTATTAAGTATTTGGGTATACCAATACATTACAGGAGATTGACTAATGCAGAATGGGGTCAAGTCGAAGAGCGTCTGCAGAAAAGGCTAGCTAGTTGGAAAGGAAAATTGTTGTCACTTGGTGGACGACTGGTACTCATTAATTCAGTCCTAACTAATATGGTACTGTATATGATATCATTCTTCCAGTTACCCAAAGGAGTCTTAAAAAAATTGGATTATTTCCGATCAAGATTCTTTTGGCAGGGTGACAATGAGAAAAAGAAATATCGATTGGCCAGATGGGATGTAGTTTGTCGTCCACGAGATCAGGGGGGGCTCGGTATTCATGACCTCCATGTCAAGAATTCAGCCCTACTTGGTAAATGGATTTTTAAACTACTTACCGAAGATGGCGTATGGCAGATCATCCTGAAACGTAAATACATAGGTTCAAAAGCAATATCACAGGTTATGTGGAAACCAGATGATTCACACTTTTGGGCTGGACTTATGGCGAACAAAAACACTTTTTTTCGCTATGGGGTATTTAAGATTAAGGATGGATCGCAGATACGGTTCTGGGAGGACAAGTGGTTAGGTAATACCACACTCAAAGAACAGTATCCGGCCCTGTACACGATTGCGCGACATAAGGATGATACGCTGGCTACCGTCATGCAAACATCACCTCCTAATGTTACCTTCAGGCGAGATTTACTCGGGCCTAGACTTGTGTCTTGGCAAAACCTCGTTGATAGATTAACTACGGTTAATCTTACACCAGGCACTGATGAATTTCGTTGGAAGATCACTAAGAATGGAATGTTCTCGGTGGATTCCATGTACAGGGCTATGATCCAATTGGATCTGCCAGTCGATATATTCAAAAATGTATGGCGTATGAAAATACCGTTGAAGATTAAGATCTTCGCATGGTATCTTCGTAAGGGGGTCATACTCACAAAGGATAATCTTGTCAAACGTAATTGGCATGGAAGCTCTAAGTGTGTTTCTTGTTCTCATGATGAGACAATTAAACATTTATTCTTTGATTGCTCATTTGCGCGTTCTATATGGTCCGCTATCCAAATGGCTTCGAATCTATATCCACCCACTTCCGTTGCGAATATATTCGGCAATTGGTTAAATGGGGTTGATAAACGATTTAAGACTATTATTAGGGTAGGAGCGCTTGCCGTTATTTGGTCGCTCTGGCTATGTAGAAATGACAAGATTTTCAATGATAAAAAAATTTCTCGTCTGCAGGTTCTATTCAGGAGCACAGGTATTCTCCGTTCGTGGTCCACATTACAGCGAGTGGAGTTACGAGGCCTTTTTACGGAGGCATGTGTACGACTGGAGCAGGTGGCGAGGGATTTTTTTATCCCACATGGATGGCCACTTGATCTACGGATAGCGGCTCCATAGCATAGACAGTCTACATCGGATGTTTTGTAGTATTGTCGCTTTGTTTTTCAGTTTCGGATTTCGGCTGTGTGCATTTTAAGATGCAGAGGCCGGGTGTAATGCTTGATTTTCGAGTAATAAAGCCCTTTATCAAAAAAAAAAAACCAATTAACCATAAACATAAGCTTAATAGCTGAATGAGAATCGTACTTAGCGAAAAGCATCATAACCAAACGCACCTGGATGAGTTTTATCATAGTCCAAGATGATGAACACCACGCGGCTCTTGCGGTGGCCAGGCCTCACGAATTATAGGAGGAAGTCAGTGGTTGAAATGGTACTCCATTGTGCGTGTACACGCCCGTAGAGTGGAGCCCTGCCGGCCTCTCATGCTGCAAGTGGAAGCGCGTGGCGTCGCCTAGAGCCACGCGGCGGAGGCCCATGTCCCAACTTGATGCCGAGCTGGAGCGTTTGCCGGACTAAATCGGCGGCGAGTGTCCCAACTTGATGCTGAGCTCGAGAGTCTCCTGGATTAAATCGGAGGCCAGATTGGTTGATTAGGGACATAGAGAGTAGAGTGTGATTGCTCACGCCGGCGACGAGAAAGAAGGGGAGGGTTAGCACAAATCTGGTCAAGAGAAGGGGAAAATGCAAGAACAGGGCACGATGGGGATGTAGGTGACGATAGAGATTCATAGTGAGTGTACGGTTGTCTTTTTTTTTTAAGAAAGGGGCAAGTATGATTCGGGTCTTATCTCTTTCTTGTCGGGCGTGTCGCTTGGTTTAAAAAAATTGGTGTCCAATTATCATTTGGAATTACCTGCGAAAAAAAATTATCATTTGGAATTGAAGATATCTATAGAGCTACTAAGATTTTTGATAAAAAAAATTTAGATATTAAATTTGTATCTTAATTTTTTTTAAACATGCAGGTCATCTTGTGGTTTGTGGATGTTAATATTTATGGAGTCTTTCACCGGAGATATACTGTCCGACACTTCTAAACAAGTATATTTCTCTTTGCATCTTAACTTAATACTTATTGTTTTGAAAAAATTAACTCTGATTATTATTTGATAGGTTCATATGACACATTTTAGAAATAAATGAGCTGTCATTTTAGTGGACTCGGAACTGAACGACGATAATATAAGAAATCAAAATTTGGAAAAAAACGAAAGCAACACTGATCCCACAGATTGTATGATTGTGGATGGCCCCCCTAAGAAATCCAAAAACTCATCATCAAAAGTTGAGATTTTGTCAGTGATCAGTTCACCAAATGTCAGTCCAACAAACACCAACTTGATAGAATCATTGGTAATTGAAAATCTATCGCCATGGTCTGGTCCTTTCACCATATGTCAAACCATCAAACGCCGATTAAATAGATGAACTATGTTTATACATCAACATTGCTGATGATATGGTGTCACTTCGTTGGATCCCACGAAACAAAAAATAAGACTTATGTTTACTAGTTGTAAATTGGTACGTGCACACGGACGACCTGGTTGGTGGGGCTAAAGCAGTGGTTTTCGTGGGGGGAGGGACTGCTGGTATTCTTTGGTGTACGTTGGGCTGGGTGGATTTAGGGGAACTCATGTTTGGTGTTTTATTAGTAGTGGAGAAAACCACGGCACCTTGCATCCCGGGCCCGTAATGACATCCGCTTCTACTTTTCCTCTCCTAAATTATCTGTTTGATGATCATGTTGCTATGCTCCTCCGTTCATCTCCTACCTCTCGCCCCCATCTTTACTGCAAAAGGAATTTGTCCTCTCCATGGTGCGGCGCCATCCCACACTTGGAATTGGAGATGCACCCAGCGGCAGACATCAGTATTCCAGGAAATTGTTCATGTATCAAGAAGTCGTAGAAAGAAGCAACCTCCCATCCCTCTCTTTCTTTCACCCCGCCGTCGGCAAATGCATCTCGGGGTCTCGCCCTGACCTGTCCATCGGCAGCCACGCCACCACACTTTTCTATTGCCTCGAGTCGCTCGTCGTGTAACACCTGGGGTGTTACCTGTTTGTTTTCTTTTTTTGCTTGCATCATATGCATCACATAATCATTGCATCATGTTTTCCAAACCACTCAAAACTCCAAAACAATTTAAATTGTTCAAAACCCTAATGGTAAAATTCAAATAACCAACTCCAAATCAAATCAATCCTTTTTCAATATGGGTTTAAATATTACAAATTTGGCAAACAAATTAAATCAAATAATGTTGGTATGTTTGCTTGATATGTGTTAAGTAAAACTTTGTTTATTTCTACAATTCCCAAAATCAAACCTTATTTTAAATCCAACTACTATTTCCAATTTTGAAATAAAAACCAACCTTGCTTTCCATTATTGTTTTGCAACTTAATAGTAATTGTTTATCAAATTAAAACCCCAAACCTTTTCTTTTCCTCTCTCTCTCTTTTCATTACAAAAAAAAGGAGATAAAAGAAAAAGCAAAACCCCAAAGGAGGCAGGCCTTCCCTTTCTTTTTCTTTCCAGCCCAAGTTCTTTCCCTCAAGCCCAACTTGCTCTGGCCCAGTACCCCCTCCGTTTTGTCTTCTTCCTCGCGATGTCGACATCTTCAGTACGAACAGCACCGGAACCGATCGATCAACTCCATCCCCCTCCAGATGCTTGCCGTACTGGCTTCCATCCTCCTTAAGTACCCTACCCCCTACCCTCTGCTGCCAAAACCCTAGACTCCCTCCTTCCCATCGCCGCCGTCGCCCCTCTGCAACTTTTTCTGAACCGAGACCACCTCCTTTGCCACTGAATCCTCTCTGAACCTGTCGCCACCGCCGGTCGCCGTGGAAGCGGGTGCCCTATCCTCCGATGGGAATGGAACCGTGGTTCCTGCCCGCATCTCCTCGTGCCCTCGCCTCGCGCTGGGATGGACCACGGCGGCCGCGCCATCGACGGAGAGGAGCACCGTGGCCACTGCCGTCGGCAGCCCCCATCGACGAACAGGCCGTGGTAAGCCTCCGATCGCTCCCCTTCCTCTCCTGCCTTCCCTCTCGCCACTCGCATCCCACCTCCCCTCGCAGCAGCCCCAGCAACCACAGCCATCCGCCCAGCGCCACCGCGAGCCGAGCTCGCTGACGGCCGCCCGCCCCGCTTTTTCTGTCCGCTCGATGGATGCAGTAGCATTCAGTTACCGATTCTGGAAAAACTGCCGAGATCTGCACCTCTTACTCCCACCGATGCGGTACCTGACACCAAGCGCTCGCCAGCCCGACTGGCCACACCTCCGTGCGCGCTAGCGCAAGCCCGCGTGTTCGAATCCCAGGGGAGGCATTTGCCTCCCCAATTTCTTTTCCCTTGCCCACACCCGCGCGGGGCCCACTGTCATGGACCCTGGAGGCCACCTAGGCGCCACGCTGGCTAGGCCCACGGGGCAGTGGCCGTGGCTAGCTACCAGCGTGGTAACATTTGGTTTCTGCGAAATTCAAAACTTCCAAAATCCCTTTTAAATAACAGATTGAATATAAAACTTCAAAATTCAATAACTTTTATTCTGTAATTCCAATAACTAAAAGTTTTATATGAATTCTGATCCAAATTCTCTAATCTTTCCAAATATTCAATTTGTGTACTGTTTTGGAAATTACAAATGTTTTTTTTAAATTCAAACTTAAATATTTCAAATGTTAATTTGTAAATTCCATAACTAATTATTTATTAATCCAATAAATGCAAATAAAATATGTTTTCCATACCATTTTAAATAACCTATTCAAATATAATTTTTGTTTCCTGGTTTGAATAATTTAAAATGCCTAAGCAATTTAAATCTTGTTTAATTCAATTAAAAAATGTTTAATATTGTTTAATTCATAATTAAATTATCCTAATTCCAATTTCAATATTTGAAACATGTAATCCAACTAAAATTTGATGTACTTTTCAAATATAAATTTTGTTATTTGTTTTGAACACTTTAACTTGATGAAAACAACAATTGCTTGTGTGACATGTTTAAGTAACCAAACTTTCCACACTTAACCAATAATTCCCAAACTTGTTAACCCTATTTCAATTGGTTCTATTGTTGTTATTTTGTTGTTTTCCTCATCCATGCATCATACTAAACCACTTTCACCTAATGGCTAGTAGGAAAACAATTGTTTCAACCCTAATCCATGGGCTTTTCATATGCAACTCAAATTGCATATGGGTCCATTTAAATTTGTTTATCTTGTCAACTAGTTTACTTTGATGCATCTTTAAACTTGTCATGCATCCATATCTTGAACATGCTGGATCTTTTGCCGTAGTAGTAATTGTTGCATCCGGTGTTTGTTCGAGGTTCGTTGCTTCTTCGCGGATAGGACGTTGAGATGATGTGAGCAACGACAAGTTCTGCTACCTTGCGGGATCTCAGGCAAGTATACTCACTTGCTGCCATATGGCTGCCTTTCATCACTTGTTACCGATTCTTTCCGTTGTTCTTTTCTGCTAGCCTGAGTAGTAGTTGTTTCTGTTACGAACCCATCACATGGATCCCTTAACCTTGATATTGCCTCACCTCCACTCCTATCACCCCTTTGGTTGAGCCAGTGTCTTACTAGCATGCTTAGGTTGCTTTTGCTCGAGTCTGTTATCCGTTACTTTCTGTTACTATATCTATTACGTTGTGGGGGCTCGATGTTTAATCAATCAATCAATCATGCTAATGTTACTATTAATAATAAATCTGATGATAAGGCACCGGCAGGAGGCCCTTTGTGGTTTTGAGGCCTGCTAGTGTCGACCCTAATAGGAAAAGGGTCTTGTCTACTGATCCATGATGAGCGCACTACCCGCATTTGGGGAGTATGGGCTCCCCCTCAGTTTGACCCGATTCGCATCTCGTCCAAATCGCCTCATTTAGTTCGGGTTTTCCATTTGCTGCATGCATGATCTTGCGAGCCCTTGGTACCCGGGTGGAACTTTTGTAGTCGGCATATAGGGGGACACGTTCTTAGAGTGCTATGAGGGTCCATTTTCTTCTGGGCTCGATTAGCCGTGCGCCCAAGGTGCTTTGGGCTTGATGCGAAGAAGGGTTGGATTGTGTTGAGTGCCCCGCTTGGTGGAGTGGCCGCTCCATCTGGCGGGATATTCATGAGTGTACGGCTAAATTGGTGCAACCCTGCAGGGATAATCTTCTCGAGAAGCCGTGTTTTCCGCGGTTATGGATTACTTGGTGAAAGTACTGGCTAACAAGTACTCAGGACAACTTAAACATAATGATCAACCATGATATACCCACTGATTAACAACTTGACTAGTAACAGGTTTATTCACACAATAACTTGAATCACCTTAATACCACTGTGTGAGTTATCCTCGGATTGCTTCTTTGGCTAAAGGGGCGAGGTCCAGGATGGGTTTGTTTGGATTTACTTTCAGTTGGTTACAATCCTCGATCTTATCCCCTTTCTGTTAGTTGGAAGTTGTAGTATTCTCTCTGTAGTTGGTTAGTGCAGCCTGTTGTCGCTTATTTGCAATAACCCCTTCCTTTCCGTTGATCCTAAAGTATTTGTATCTTGTGATGACTGGCTACGCCGGTAACTTGTGATTATGGGTTTTATCCCCCTTGCCAGTACTTAACCGTACTGACCCACGAATCTCTTTCGTGGCTGCAAATTCCAAATTGCAGTCAACAGGTTTGAAGTCTGACGACGTTAGCTTGGGAATCCCTCCGGCTTGGCCTGGGCAGGGAGTGGACGCTCTCGGTTATCTTCAGGACTCTTAGTCCAATTTGGATCTTGTCCGTAGCCGGACGCTATGTTGTTTCTTCCGCTGTTATTTGGATCTTTGTATTGTATCAGTTGTAACCCTGGCTCGTTTGAGTCATCTTGTATCTATCTGTTTCTGTTGTAATTGTGGAATATTCGTGAACTGTTGTAATGTTATCATAAATGGCAACCTGGAATCGGTTATTATGTGGATTTTGGCGGGAATGCTGAAATCTGCATAGTGCCCGATCTCGGGGCGTCACAAATGGTATCAGAGCATGGTTTCCGATTCCCGAGTTTGTTTCGATACGAATGGTTATCGAAGCAACGGGTCCGCAAAGCCTGTAGGTTAACCTCGCTAACGGTCGTTGTTTCTAGAATGTCAAAAAACTATTTCTGCTAAACTATTTCGGAAAAACATCTCAATAGGATTCTTGTTTTCTCCTTATCCCTATTCTAATTCCCATCCCATCTTATTTGTTTTGGAGTCTCCCCTCTTGTCTATCTTTCAAATTGTTAGGATCCTACGTGGGTGGACGTTTTCTGAGCCTTTAACCTAATAGGTTCGATCATCGGAAGATTCCTGGTGGAAGAACATCGTCGTCACTCCGAACAAGAATCCCTTGTTAGTGGTGTCGAGAAGCCCTTGTTAGTGGTGTCGAGGAGATGAGCTGGAAGCATGAAGAATCGATAATCGAACTTCTTTCCTCTCCCGGGTTAGCAGGTGGATTGCGAGGGCGCAATCCCTTGTTAGTGGTGTCGTCTGTAACACCTGGGGTGTTACCTGTTTGTTTTCTTTTTTTGCTTGCATCATATGCATCACATAATCATTGCATCATGTTTTCCAAACCACTCAAAACTCCAAAACAATTTAAATTGTTCAAAACCCTAATGGTAAAATTCAAATAACCAACTCCAAATCAAATCAATCCTTTTTCAATATGGGTTTAAATATTACAAATTTGGCAAACAAATTAAATCAAATAATGTTGGTATGTTTGCTTGATATGTGTTAAGTAAAACTTTGTTTATTTCTACAATTCCCAAAATCAAACCTTATTTTAAATCCAACTACTATTTCCAATTTTGAAATAAAAACCAACCTTGCTTTCCATTATTGTTTTGCAACTTAATAGTAATTGTTTATCAAATTAAAACCCCAAACCTTTTCTTTTCCTCTCTCTCTCTTTTCATTACAAAAAAAAGGAGATAAAAGAAAAAGCAAAACCCCAAAGGAGGCAGGCCTTCCCTTTCTTTTTCTTTCCAGCCCAAGTTCTTTCCCTCAAGCCCAACTTGCTCTGGCCCAGTACCCCCTCCGTTTTGTCTTCTTCCTCGCGATGTCGACATCTTCAGTACGAACAGCACCGGAACCGATCGATCAACTCCATCCCCCTCCAGATGCTTGCCGTACTGGCTTCCATCCTCCTTAAGTACCCTACCCCCTACCCTCTGCTGCCAAAACCCTAGACTCCCTCCTTCCCATCGCCGCCGTCGCCCCTCTGCAACTTTTTCTGAACCGAGACCACCTCCTTTGCCACTGAATCCTCTCTGAACCTGTCGCCACCGCCGGTCGCCGTGGAAGCGGGTGCCCTATCCTCCAATGGAAATGGAACCGTGGTTCCTGCCCGCATCTCCTCGTGCCCTCGCCTCGCGCTGGGATGGACCACGGCGGCCGCGCCATCGACGGAGAGGAGCACCGTGGCCACTGCCGTCGGCAGCCCCCATCGACGAACAGGCCGTGGTAAGCCTCCGATCGCTCCCCTTCCTCTCCTGCCTTCCCTCTCGCCACTCGCATCCCACCTCCCCTCGCAGCAGCCCCAGCAACCACGGCCATCCGCCCAGCGCCACCGCGAGCCGAGCTCGCTGACGGCCGCCCGCCCCATTTTTTCTGTCCGCTCGATGGATGCAGTAGCATTCAGTTACCGATTCTGGAAAAACTGCCGAGATCTGCACCTCTTACTCCCACCGATGCGGTACCTGACACCAAGCGCTCGCCAGCCCGACTGGCCACGCCTCCGTGCGCGCTAGCGCAAGCCCGCGGGTTCGAATCCCAGGGGAGGCATTTGCCTCCCCAATTTCTTTTCCCTTGCCCACACCCGCGCGGGGCCCACTGTCATGGACCCTGGAGGCCACCTAGGCGCCATGCTGGCTAGGCCCACGGGGCAGTGGCCGTGGCTAGCTACCAGCGTGGTAACATTTGGTTTCTGCGAAATTCAAAACTTCCAAAATCCCTTTTAAATAACAGATTGAATATAAAACTTCAAAATTCAATAACTTTTATTCTGTAATTCCAATAACTAAAAGTTTTATATGAATTCTGATCCAAATTCTCTAATCTTTCCAAATATTCAATTTGTGTACTGTTTTGGAAATTACAAATGTTTTTTTTAAATTCAAACTTAAATATTTCAAATGTTAATTTGTAAATTCCATAACTAATTATTTATTAATCCAATAAATGCAAATAAAATATGTTTTCCATACCATTTTAAATAACCTATTCAAATATAATTTTTGTTTCCTGGTTTGAATAATTTAAAATGCCTAAGCAATTTAAATCTTGTTTAATTCAATTAAAATTGTTTAATATTGTTTAATTCATAATTAAATTATCCTAATTCCAATTTCAATATTTGAAACATGTAATCCAACTAAAATTTGATGTACTTTTCAAATATAAATTTTGTTATTTGTTTTGAACACTTTAACTTGATGAAAACAACAATTGCTTGTGTGACATGTTTAAGTAACCAAACTTTCCACACTTAACCAATAATTCCCAAACTTGTTAACCCTATTTCAATTGGTTCTATTGTTGTTATTTTGTTGTTTTCCTCATCCATGCATCATACTAAACCACTTTCACCTAATGGCTAGTAGGAAAACAATTGTTTCAACCCTAATCCATGGGCTTTTCATATGCAACTCAAATTGCATATGGGTCCATTTAAATTTGTTTATCTTGTCAACTAGTTTACTTTGATGCATCTTTAAACTTGTCATGCATCCATATCTTGAACATGCTGGATCTTTTGCCGTAGTAGTAATTGTTGCATCCGGTGTTTGTTCGAGGTTCGTTGCTTCTTCGCGGATAGGACGTTGAGATGATGTGAGCAACGACAAGTTCTGCTACCTTGCGGGATCTCAGGCAAGTATACTCACTTGCTGCCATATGGCTGCCTTTCATCACTTGTTACCGATTCTTTCCGTTGTTCTTTTCTGCTAGCCTGAGTAGTAGTTGTTTCTGTTACGAACCCATCACATGGATCCCTTAACCTTGATATTGCCTCACCTCCACTCCTATCACCCCTTTGGTTGAGCCAGTGTCTTACTAGCATGCTTAGGTTGCTTTTGCTCGAGTCTGTTATCCGTTACTTTCTGTTACTATATCTATTACGTTGTGGGGGCTCGATGTTTAATCAATCAATCAATCATGCTAATGTTACTATTAATAATAAATCTGATGATAAGGCACCGGCAGGAGGCCCTTTGTGGTTTTGAGGCCTGCTAGTGTCGACCCTAATAGGAAAAGGGTCTTGTCTACTGATCCATGATGAGCGCACTACCCGCATTTGGGGAGTATGGGCTCCCCCTCAGTTTGACCCGATTCGCATCTCGTCCAAATCGCCTCATTTAGTTCGGGTTTTCCATTTGCTGCATGCATGATCTTGCGAGCCCTTGGTACCCGGGTGAAACTTTCGTAGTCGGCATATAGGGGGACACGTTCTTAGAGTGCTATGAGGGTCCATTTTCTTCTGGGCTCGATTAGCCGTGCGCTCAAGGTGCTTTGGGCTTGATGCGAAGAAGGGTTGGATTGTGTTGAGTGCCCCGCTTGGTGGAGTGGCCGCTCCATCTGGCGGGATATTCATGAGTGTACGGCTAAATTGGTGCAACCCTGCAGGGATAATCTTCTCGAGAAGCCGTGTTTTCCGCGGTTATGGATTACTTGGTGAAAGTACTGGCTAACAAGTACTCAGGACAACTTAAACATAATGATCAACCATGATATACCCACTGATTAACAACTTGACTAGTAACAGGTTTATTCACACAATAACTTGAATCACCTTAATACCACTGTGTGAGTTATCCTCGGATTGCTTCTTTGGCTAAAGGGGCGAGGTCCAGGATGGGTTTGTTTGGATTTACTTTCAGTTGGTTACAATCCTCGATCTTATCCCCTTTCTGTTAGTTGGAAGTTGTAGTATTCTCTCTGTAGTTGGTTAGTGCAGCCTGTTGTCGCTTATTTGCAATAACCCCTTCCTTTCCGTTGATCCTAAAGTATTTGTATCTTGTGATGACTGCCTACGCCGGTAACTTGTGAGTATGGGTTTTATCCCCCTTGCCAGTACTTAACCGTACTGACCCACGAATCTCTTTCGTGGCTGCAAATTCCAAATTGCAGTCAACAGGTTTGAAGTCTGACGACGTTAGCTTGGGAATCCCTCCGGCTTGGCCTAGGCAGGGAGTGGACGCTCTCGGTTATCTTCAGGACTCTTAGTCCAATTTGGATCTTGTCCGTAGCCGGACGCTATGTTGTTTCTTCCGCTGTTATTTGGATCTTTGTATTGTATCAGTTGTAACCCTGGCTCGTTTGAGTCATCTTGTATCTATCTGTTTCTGTTGTAATTGTGGAATATTCGTGAACTGTTGTAATGTTATCATAAATGGCAACCTGGAATCGGTTATTATGTGGATTTTGGCGGGAATGCTGAAATCTGCATAGTGCCCGATCTCGGGGCGTCACACGTCGGCAGCAGCCGCTCACCACCGCCTCGCGACACACACAACACCGCACAGTGCGCGCATCTGGCCGACATGCACCTGCCGGCCGAAGCGACGCCGCGCCTTCCCGCCAGCACGTCAACCTCCAGTCTTAAGCTCTGCGCCGGAGCTCACGAGGACAAGAGCACATCGCGCCAACGACAGGCTGCTGTCCGGCCCAGTGCCCAATTCCACTCTCCTCGGGCTGCACGTCGGTAGCTTCTCTACGCCGACACGGTCCATGTGCAGCAGCCGCTTACACGCATCTCCGGGCTACTACGCTACTAACCGCCCTCACAAGACTCTTCCATGGCTGATGGATTAGCAGTTTCCTAATTAGTTAGCTTTTGCACGTCACGGCCCGTCTAGCCGAGCACATATGTTTCCTTTTCATCATCTAATAGTCTTAGCCATGCAACATCTGATTTCCTGGAGGTTATGACTGCAGTTCGTGATGTGGACAGATGCTGCTTTTGCTCTGTTCTGAAAGAAATCGACCTGCGGAGGAGTGCTTTTGAGAAAGTTAGTTTTATTCAAGAGAAGAGATGCTATAATACCTATGTTCATAATCTTGCTAGAGCTTCTCTCCATTTAATTAGATTATGATCGCCAAGTGTGGCTAGCTCAGATTATCCCGACACTGCTATTGCACCCTTTTGATTGAGTAACAAAGTATCAATCCTAAAAAATAAAAATAAAAATTTATAGGTAATCCAGTAGATTGTAGCCGCGGAAGCATTTCTGGACAGGGTTGCCGTGTTTCAAAGTCGATACACAGGGGCTTTGAGTCCATTTATTTATAGTTAAAACATATGATGATTGTGCATGCAAACATCCTTAAATTTGTAGTACCGTTAAAGAACTTATTTTATTATCATCTGGTTGGTAGTAATTTAGGTTGATTGCTTTTTTAACCTAAACCATTTTAATTGGTATTCTCCTATGATCAGTGGCAAATTAGTAAATTAACCATGTTTTTATAGATTGTTCATGTTTTTTGTATATATGAAAATCATCCCAATGCCCACTGCAACGTGCGGGGAATCCACTAGTTAGAGGTTAATCTCAACCCCATAAACCGTACTGGTTCAACCCTGATAAGAAAATATTTTAATTGAGGTAAACTGAATGAGTAATTTGGGCTAAACAAATGATGATCTTACTTACCACATCTCACATGAGAAAGGTAAGAAAACGCATCAGGTTTCTCTCTTGCTAACTGCCCAATAAAAAAACAAGTTTAATACATAATTTGCACATACAGCAGTCTAGTAATGTTGCACGTGCAACGCACATGTGTATCTCTTGTGTAATAATCAAGCAAATACTCATGTAACACACGTCTTCACTTCAATACAAGCCAATGCGATACGTAGCCACTTTCTAAACCTACACCCATAATTCAAAACTCTATTTATCACTGTACAATTTTAGTAAATTTATAAGACAATTAAAGAGGATATAGTCAATTGTACAATTCATAATTCCCTCATGTTAAGTCAGACACGTACATAGACCGTTGAATTAAAAGAAATAGAAATGAACTGAAACTCTAGCGTTTCCAGATGTATTTATCAAGAAGTAAAATTGCCTCAATAGGTGAAGCTTTATTCTTAAAAATAACAGCGTCTTCAGATCTCACATCAAGGGAGCAGCCAAGAACTCATGTTATGATCTCGATGTAAAAGGTAAAACACCAAATCGGTGCTTGCAGCTACAAAGTCAATGCCTGTAAGAAAAATAGCAAAAATAAATCAGATGTGCGAAAGCAGAGCAACACAGGCTACCGCTGCAGAAGCTTATCAGGCACATGCATATACTGCTGAAATATTTGGGCCCAATACAAGTGAGCCCAATAGCAAATGCTGAAATCTCAAAATGGCTCATATGTACAAGTGAATGGTGGGAGTGGGAAGTTTAGTCCCACATTGAAAGTTTGAGGAGTTGCACAAAGGTGGAGTGTTGTAGAGATTGTATGTGAGTGAGAACAAGAGAGCCTCTCGCGCACTCCTCCTCCTCCTCCGCCGCTCGCTCGACTCGACTCGACTCGACTCATCGCGATCACGTTTCGTGAATCGAGCCGAGACAATACTTATCTTTATTTTGCTGTTTTAGAAAACCGATTTCGTAGTCGTGACGGACGCGTCACAGCTAAGGCGGTTCGGGGCTCCCTTATCGCGTGCTGCAACCGACTCGGACGTGCGGCGTGGGCCTCTCACGTCGCACGCGCTAGGGTTTTCCGAACCGCACTATAAAAGACGCGCGCCGTGGGCGTTGTATACACACCGAAACCAATCTAGGTTTTGCCACACCTCGTTCCTTGCGCCGCCACCGTAGTCTACTCCATCCCGAGCGCCGGCGTCTACCGACGAACAGGAGAGCAGGTCTCCGGAACCAATCGCCTTTGTGATCCTGTACGGGAGAGGGCGAATTAGGTTTTTGGGAAGCGCTTCGCGCGACTGCTCGCTGCTTCCACGACGGCTCGTCTGCCTAACAAGTCAGGCGGTGCTGCGTACCGTCGCCTCAAACGTCGTCTACTCCGACCCGTCATCGCCAACGTTGTCATCAACAACGTTACTACAAACGATCGGTACGGAATCTGTGTCCTGATCTGTCTGTTTAATATGTCTACTGTTTACATGTTTAGAGAGATCGTGTTGCTATTATTCATGTTGTCTATAGCATCTAGTATGTTCGATTTCCACATATTAATAGCTGCTTTTGTTATGATTTATATTCTGGAATTAATCGTGGAAATTGTGCCTAATTATTCAACAATCCAAAAACCTAATTGTAGGCAATTTCCTGAACTGACTATGGCCCATTTAAGTGACTCAATGAAACCGGAAAGGTTCAATGGTACCACATTTAAGAGATGGCAACTAAGAAGCCAACTGTGGCTCCAGTCCATGAAAGTGTGGGACATTATTATGAATGACCTTCCTGAATGAGCTTCTGACGAGGTTCAGAATAAGTTCAAGGAAGCCAATAATAATTTCAGAGGCTGTATTCTGAGTGTCCTGGAGGGATGTATGTGCGATGTGTATATGCACATCGAAGACGCTAAGGAGCCCTGGGATGCACTGAATACTAAATTCGGTGCGTCCGACGCTGGCAGTGAGCTGTATATCATGGAGAGCTTTAACGACTACAAGATGGTGAATAACCGTTCTGTAGTCGAACAAACTCATGATATACAGTGCATTGCGAAGGAGCTTGATCTGCTCAAGTGTGTGATTCCTGATAAGTTTGTGGCTGGATGCATTATTGCAAAGCTGCCTTCTTCATGGAGGAATTTTGCCACATCTCTCAAACATAAGAGACAGGAGATATCGGTTGAAAACCTGATAGCGTCTCTTGATGTTGAGGAGAAAGCTCGGGCAAAGGACACAACTGAGAGAGGTGGTGATTTGCAGTCTAGCGCCAATATGGTGCAGAAAAATCATCACGTCAAGAATAACAGCAAGAACAAAGAGATCTATAAGCCCCAGTTCAATGTTCCTGTGAACACTACTGCCTTTAAGAATAAGAAGAAGAAGAAGAAGAAGAAGAAGAAGAAGGTGCTGAACAAACCGGGGCTCGAGTGCTTTACGTGTGGAGCGCTCGGCCTGCCCAGACCGTGCAGACAAGAAAGGGAAGAAAGGCTCCAAGAATGTCAACGTGGTGACCGCTAGCAACACTGATGGGTACGGTAATATACCGATGGTACTTTCAGTTCTTCAATCTCCGTGTTGGTGGATTGATACGGGTGCTAATGTTCATGTGTGTGCTGACATCTCTATGTTCATATCTTATCAGGTCGCACGGGATTCTTCCGTCCTAATGGGGAATGGGGCACATGCTTCTGTTCGTGGTGTTGGCACGGTAGATCTGAAGTTTACTTCGGGGAAGATCGTGCAGCTGAGGAACGTGCAGCATGTCCCTTCTATGAATAAGAATCTCGTCAGCGGCTCCCTTCTTTGCAGAGATGGGTTTAAAGTAGTGTTTGAGTCCAATAAAGTAGTTGTGTCGAGATTTGGACAATTTATTGGTAAAGGCTATGAGTGCGGAGGCTTGTTCCGCTTTTCTCTTTCCGATTTTTGCAATAAGTCAGTAAACCATATTTGTGGCAATGTTCATTCAGATGCTAGTGTTTGGCACTCTCGTTTATGTCATGTTAATTTTGGTCTACTGTCTCGGCTATCCAGTTTAAATTTAATTTCGAATTTCACCATTGCCAAAGATTCTAAGTGCCATAGTTGTGTGCAATCTAAACAACCTCGGAAGCCTCACACGGCAGCCGAGGAGAGACACTTGGAACCTCTAGAACTCATACATTCTGATCTATGCGAGATGAATGGTGTGCTGACAAAAGGTGGAAAGAGATATTTCATGACACTCATTGATGATGCTACTAGATTCTGCTATGTTTATTTGTTGCAAACTAAAGATGGGGCTTTAGACTACTTTAAAATCTATAAGGCTGAAGTTGAAAATCAATTCGAGAGAAAGATCAAGCGTTTTAGGTCGGATCGTGGTGGAGAGTATTTCTCTAAAGTATTTGATGAATTCTGTGAGGAACACGGTATTATTCACGAGAGGACGCCTCCCTACTCACCACAATCAAACGGAACTGCTGAGAGGAAAAACCGCACGCTGGCCGACTTGGTGAACGCCATGTTGGACACTGCTGGTTTATCTAAGGCATGGTGATGGGAGGCTCTGTTGACTTCGTGTCATGTCCTAAATAAAGTTCCTAACAAGAATAAAAAGAAAACCCCTTACGAGGAGTGGGTTGGGAGAAAACCATCACTTTCTTATTTGCGTACTTGGGGATGCTTAGCAAAAGTCAACGTTCCAATTCCAAAGAAACGCAAACTCGGGCGAAAAACAGTGGATTGTATCTTTCTGGGTTATGCTCAGCGTAGCATTGGTTATAGATTTCTAGTGACTAAATCCGAGGTGCCTGATATGCATGTTGATACTATTATGGAATCTCGTGATGCAACATTTTTTGAGAATATGTTTCCTATGAAAGATATGCATAGTTTTGCTGAATTTTCTTATGAATTAATTCCGAAATCTAGTACATCTAGTGATCATACTGAACAACCACATGATGATAAAGTCCTTGAGAAGGATGACAATAAAGCTCCTAAACGGAGTAAGAGACAGAGGATTGAAAAATCCTTTGGTGATGATTTCATTGTGTACCTTGTGGACAATACTCCTACGTCTATTGCAGAGGCATTTGCATCTCCAGATGCAGATGACTGGAAAGAAGCTGTCCATAACGAGATGGACTCTATTCTTTCTAATGGGACGTGGAAGTTATCTGAACGACCTTATGGTTGTAAGCCAGTGGGCTGTAAGTGGGTGTTCAAGAAGAAGCTAAGGCCTGATGGTACTATTGAGAAGTACAAGGAACAGCTTGTAGCCAAGGGCTACACTCAGCGAGAAGGCGAAGATTATTTTGACACCTATTCACCTGTTGCTAGACTGACCACCATTCGTGTACTACTTTCCCTGGCTGCCTCTTATGGTCTTATCGTTCATCAAATGGACGTAAAGACAGCTTTCCTTAACGGAGAGTTGGAAGAGGAAATTTATATGGATCAGCCTGATGGGTTTGTGGTAAAAGGTGAAGATAGAAATGTGTGCAAATTGTTAACATCTTTGTATGGACTGAATAAGCACCTAAGCAATGGCATGAGAAGTTTGACAGAACTTTAACTTCTGCGGGCTTTGTCATTAATAAGGCTGACAGGTGTGTATACTATCGCCATGGTGGGGACGATAGTGTTATATTATGCTTGTATGTTGACGACATACTGATTTTCGGTTCAAGCATAATTGTGATCAATGAGGTCAAGTCTTTTCTATCAAAATGTTTTGATATGAAAGATCTGGGAGAAGCTGATGTAATTCTGAACATTAAGCTTATTAAGGATGAGAGTGGGATTACGTTGACGCAATCACACTATGTTGAGAAGATCTTGAGCCGTTTCGGCTTTATTGATAGCAAGCCTTCTCCAACACCTTATGATCCTAGTGTGACGCTTCGAAAGTACAAGAGGATTACGAAAGATCAATTGAGATACTCTCAAATAATCGGTTCACTCATGTACCTTGCGAGCGCGACAAGGCCTGACATCTCTTTTGCTGTGAGCAAATATAGCAGGTTCATGTCAAACCCGGGTAATGATCACTGGCATGCACTTGAAAGGGTCATGGGCTATCTGAATGGTACTATGAGCTATGGGATTCATTATTCGGGACACTCTGCTGTGCTTGAGGGATATAGTGACTCCAACTGGATTTCAGATGTAGATGAGCTCTACGCCACAAGTGGATATGCATTTCTTTTTGGAGGTGGCGCAGTGTCATGGAGGTCTTGTAAACAGACCATATTGACGAGGTCAACCATGGAAGCAGAACTTACTGCTTTAGATACAGCTACTGTTGAGGCAGAATGGCTGCGTGAGCTCTTGATGGACTTGCCGGTGGTTGAGAAACCATTACCGGCTATCCTCATGAACCGTGACAATCAAACGGTGATTTCCAAGGTGACCAGTTCAAAGGATAATGCGAAGTCATCAAGACACGTCAAAAGACGTTTGAAGTCTGTCAGGAAATTGAGAAACTCCGGAGTAATTACTGTTACGTATATTCAAACAGACAAAAACCTGGCAGATCCCTTTACGAAGGGACTATCACGTAATGTGATAGATAGTGCATCGAGGGAGATGGGTATGAGACCCGTAAGCGTTACACCATAGTGGTAACCCAACATATGTGATCGGAGATCCCGTGAATTAGTTGCTAGGAAGAACAAGCTAGTGGTTTGACTGAGGAGAGTATTTGGTAAACCCTCTCTAAATGATGATGCATAACTCTCAAAGAGCTGTAAGGCAGGTTGGCAACATGCCTTAATGTGTTTATGTTGGCTATTTATAGCAAACATGCTGTCCTACAGAGCATTCTTGAAAGAACACACCTATGTGGGTCCGACTGTAAATGTCGCAGTCTATGAGATTTGGGTGATCTCTAGTAAACTCATGAAGAGACCACGGAGTATGACGCATATGCTCCACCCGCGGGGTAGGCTACTGGCAGCCAGGTACTAGTTAAGACTTTGGGTAAAGTCTATTGGCACAAAACTTGCAATTCAAGGCATAGTCCATTGTTCAAGTTGCTGATAGATGTAGCTTAAGGCTCTAGACGGAAGTTCAACTTAACAGTCTCTGTTGAAACACTAGTATATAAACAAGTAGTGAGAATTGGCCAATCTTCAAATGGGCATTTGAGATCTGGTGGGGGATTGCTGAAATATTTGGGCCCAATACAAGTGAGCCCAATAGCAAATGGTGAAATCTCAAAATGATCCATGTGTACAAGTGAGAGGTGGGAGTGGGAAGTTTAGTCCCACATTGAAAGTTTGAGGAGTTGCACACCACCTTATAAGGTGGAGTGTTGTAGGGATTGTATGTGAGTGAGAACAAGAGAGCCTCTCGCGCACTCCTCCTCCTCCGCCGCTCGCTCGTCTCGACTCGACATGTCGCGGTCGCGTTTCGTGAATCGAGCCGACACAATACTTATCTTTATTTTGCTGTTTTAGAAAACCGATTTCGTAGTCGTGACGGACGCGTCACAGTTGAGGCGGTTCGGGTCGCTCCCGTATCGCGTGCTGCAACCGACTCGGACGTGCGGCGTGGGCCTCTCACGTCGCACGCGTTAGGGTTTTCCGAACCGCACTATAAAAGACGTGCGCCGTGGGCGCTGTACACACACCGAAACCAATCTAGGTTTTGCCACACCTCGTTCCTTGCGCCGCCACCGTAGTCTACTCCATCCCGAGCGCCGGCATCCACCGGCGAACGGGAGAGCAGGTCTCCGGAACCAATCGCCTTTGTGATCCTGTATGGGAGAGGGCGAATTAGGTTTTTGGGAAGCGCTTCGCGCGACTGCTCACTGCTTCCACGGCGGCTCGTCTGCCTAACAAGTCAGGCGGTGCTGCGTACCGTCGCCTCAAACGTCGTCTACTCCGACCCTTCATCGCCAACGTTGTCATCAACAACGTTACTACAAACGATCGGTACGGAATCTGTGTCCTGATCTGTCTGTTTAACATGTCTACTGTTTACATGTTTAGAGAGATCGTGTTGCTATTATTCATGTTGTCTACTGCCTCTAGTATGTTCGATTTCCACATATTAATAGCTGCTTTTTTCATGATTTATATTCTGAAATTAATCGTGGAAATTTTGCCTAATTATTCAACGGTCCAAAAACCTAATTGTAGGCAATTTCCTGAACTGACTATGGCCCATTTAAGTGATTCAATGAAACCGGAAAGGTTCAATGGTACCACCTTTAAGAGATGGCAACTGAGAAGCCAACTGTGGCTCCAGTCCATGAAAGTGTGGGACATTATTATGAGTGGCCTTCCTGAAGGAGCTTCTGACGAGGTTCAGAATAAGTTCAAGGAAGCCAATAATAATTTCAGAGGCTGTATTCTGAGTGTCCTGGAGGGACGTCTGTGCGATGTGTATATGCACATCGAAGACGCTAAGGAGCTCTGGGATGCACTGGATACTAAATTCGGTGCGTCGGATGCTGGCAGTGAGCTGTATATCAGGGAGAGCTTTAATGACTACATGATGGTGAATAACCGTTATGTAGTCGAACAGACTCATGAGATACAGTGCATTGCGAAGGAGCTTGATCTGCTCAAGTGTGTGATTCCTGATAAGTTTGTGGTTGGATGCATTATTGCAAAGCTGCCTTCTTCATGGAGGAATTTTGCCACATCTCTCAAACATAAGAGACAGGAGATATCGGTTGAAAACCTGATAGCGTCTCTTGATGTTGAGGAGAAAGCTCGGGCAAAGGACACAACTGAGAGAGGTGGTGATTTGCAGTCTAGCGCCAATATGGTGCAGAAAAATCATCACGTCAAGAATAACAGCAAGAACAAAGGGATCTATAAGCCCCAGTTCAATGTTCCTGTGAACACTACTGCCTTTAAGAATAAGAAGAAAAAGAAGGTGCTGAACAAACCTGGGCTCGATTGCTTTACGTGTGGAGCGCTCGGCCACTTTTCTGTTGACTGCCCAGACCGTGCAGACAAGAAAGGGAAGAAAGGCTCCAAGAATGTCAACGTGGTGACCGCTAGCAACACTGATGGGTACGGTAATATACCGATGGTACTTTCAGTTCTTCAATCTCCGTGTTGGTGGATTGATACGGGTGCTAATGTTCATGTGTGTGCTGACATCTCTATGTTCACATCTTATCAGGTCGCACGGGATTCTTCCGTCCTAATGGGGAATGGGTCACATGCTTCTGTTCGTGGTGTTGGCACGGTAGATCTGAAGTTTACTTCGGGGAAGATCGTGCAGCTGAGGAACGTGCAGCATGTCCCTTCTATGAATAAGAATCTCGTCTGCGGCTCCCTTCTTTGTAGAGATGGGTTTAAAGTAGTGTTTGAGTCCAATAAAGTAGTTGTGTCGAGATTTGGACAATTTATTGGTAAAGGCTATGAGTGCGGAGGCTTGTTCCGCTTTTCTATTTCCGATTTTTGCAATAAGTCAGTAAACCATATTTGTGGCAATGTTGATTCAGATGCTAGTGTTTGGCACTCTCGTTTATGTCATGTTAATTTTGGTCTACTGTCTCGGCTATCCTGTTTAAGTTTAATTTCGAATTTCACCATTGCCAAAGGTTCTAAGTGCCATAGTTGTGTGCAATCTAAACAACCTCGGAAGCCTCACACGGCAGCCGAGGAGAGACACTTGGAACCTCTAGAACTCAAACATTCTGATCTATGCGAGATGAATGGAGTGTTGATAAAAGGTGGAAAGAGATATTTCATGACACTCATTGATGATGCTACTAGATTCTGCTATGTTTATTTGTTGCAAACTAAAGATGGGGCTTTAGACTACTTTAAAATCTATAAGGCTGAAGTTGAAAATCAATTAGAGAGGAAGATCACGCATTTTAGGTCGGATCATGGTGGAGAGTATTTATCTAAAGTATTTGATGAATTCTGTGAGGAACACGGTATTATTCACGAGAGGACGCCTCCCTACTCACCACAATCAAACGGAATTGCTGAGAGGAAAAACCGCACGCTGGCCGACTTGGTGAACGCCATGTTGGACACTGCTGGTTTATCTAAGGCATGGTGATGGGAGGCTCTGTTGACTTCGTGTCATGTCCTAAATAAAGTTCCTAACAAGAATAAAGAGAAAACCCCTTATGAGGAGTGGGTTGGGAGAAAACCATCACTTTCTTATTTGCGTACTTGGGGATGCTTGGCAAAAGTCAACGTTCCAATTCCAAAGAAACGCAAACTCGGACCAAAAACAGTGGATTGTATCTTTCTGGGTTATGCTCAGCGTAGCATTGGTTATAGATTTCTAGTGGTTAAATCCGAGGTGCCTAATATGCATGTTGATACTATTATGGAATCTCGTGATGCAACATTTTTTTAGAATATGTTTCCTATGAAAGATATGCATAGTTTTGCTGAATTTTCTTCTGAATTAATTCCGAAATCTAGTACATCTAGTGATCATACTGAACAACCACATGATGATAAAGTCCTTGAGAAGGATGACAATGAAGCTCCTAAACGGAGTAAGAGACAGAGGATTGAAAAATCCTTTGGTGATGATTTCATTGTGTACCTTGTGGACAATACTCCTACGTCTATTGCAGAGGCATCTGCATCTCCAGATGCAGATGACTGGAAAGAAACTGTCCATAACGAGATGAACTCTATTCTTTCTAATGGGACGTGGAAGTTATCTGAACGACCTTATGGTTGTAAGCCAGTGGGTTGTAAGTGGGTGTTCAAGAAGAAGCTAAGGCCTGATGGTACTATTGAGAAGTACAAGGAACGGCTTGTAGCCAAGGGCTACACTCAGCGAGAAGGCGAAGATTATTTTGACACCTATTCACCTGTTGCTAGACTGACCACCATTCGTGTACTACTTTCCCTGGCTGCCTCTTATGGTCTTATTGTTCATCAAATGGACGTAAAGACAGCTTTCCTTAACGGAGAGTTGGAAGAGGAAATTTATATGGATCAGCCTGATGGGTTTGTGGTAAAAGGTGAAGAGAGAAAGGTGTGCAAATTGTTAACCTCTTTGTATGGACTTAATAAGCACATAAGCAATGGCATGAGAAGTTTGACAGAACTTTAACTTCTGCGGGCTTTGTCATTAATGAGACTGACAGGTGTGTATACTATCGCCATGGTGGGGGCGATAGTGTTATATTATGCTTGTATGTTGACGACATACTGATTTTCGGTACAAGCATAATTGTGATCAATGAGGTCAAGTCTTTTCTATCAAAATGTTTTGATATAAAAGATCTGGGAGAAGCTGATGTAATTCTGAACATTAAGCTTATTAAGGATGAGAGTGGGATTACGTTGACACAATCACACTATGTTGAGAAGATCTTGAGCCCTTTCGGCTTTATTGATAGCAAGCCTTCTCCAACACCTTATGATCCTAGTGTGACGCTTCGAAAGTACAAGAGGATTACGAAAGATCAATTGAGATACTCTCAAATAATCGGTTCACTCATGTACCTTGCGAGCGCGACAAGGCCTGACATCCGTTTTGCTGTTAGCAAATTGAGCAGGTTCATGTCAAACCCGGGTAATGATCATTGGCATGCACTTGAAAGGGTCATGCGCTATCTGAATGGTACTATGAGCTATGTGATTCATTATTCGGGGCACCCTGCTGTGCTTGAGGGATATAGTGACTCCAACTGGATTTCAGATGTAGATGAGCTCTACGCCACAAGTGGATATGCATTTCTTTTTGGAGGTGGCGCAGTGTCATGGAGGTCTTGTAAACAGACCATATTGACGAGGTCAACCATGGAAGCAGAACTTACTGCTTTAGATACAGCTACTGTTGAGGCAGAATGGCTGCGTGAGCTCTTGATGGACTTGCCGGTGGTTGAGAAACCATTACCGGCTATCCTCATGAACCGTGACAATCAAACGGTGATTGCCAAGGTGACCAGTTCAAAGGATAATGCGAAGTCATCAAGACACGTCAAAAGACGTTTGAAGTCTGTCAGGAAATTGAGAAACTCCGGAGTAATTACTGTTACGTATATTCAAACAGACAAAAACCTGGCAGATACCTTTACGAAGGGACTATCACGTAATGTGATAGATAGTGCATCGAGGGAGATGGTTATGAGACCCGTAAGCGTTACACCATAGTGGTAACCCAACCTATGTGATCGGAGATCCCGTGAATTAGGACCTAGGAAGAACAAGCTAGTGGTTTGACTGAGGAGAATATTTGGTAAACCCTCTCTAAATGATGATGCATAACTCTCAAAGAGCTGTAAGGCAGGTTGGCAACATGCCTTAATGTGTTCATGTTGGCTATTTATAGCAAACATGCTGTCCTACAGAGCATTCTTGAAAGAACACACCTATGTGGGTCCGACTGTAAACGTCGCAGTCTATGAGATTTGGGTGATCTCTAGTAAACTCATGAAGAGACCACGGAGTATGACGCATATGCTCCACCCACGGGGTAGGCTACTGGCAGCCAGGTACTAGTTAAGACTTTGGGTAAAGTCTATTGGCACAAAACTTGCAATTCAAGGCATAGTCCATTGTTCAATTTGCTGATAGATGTAGCTTAAGGCTCTAGGCGGAAGTTCAACTTAACAGTCTTTGTTGAAACACTAGTATATAAACAAGTAGCGAGGATTGGCCAATCTTCAAATGGGCATTTGAGATCTGGTGGGGGATTGCTGAAATATTTGGGCCCAATACAAGTGAGCCCAATAGCAAATGCTGAAATCTCAAAATGGCCCATGTATACAAGTGAGTGGTGGGAGTGGGAAGTTTAGTCCCACATTGAAAGTTTGAGGAGTTGCACACCACCTTATAAGGTGGAGTGTTGTAGAGATTGTATGTGAGTGAGAACAAGAGAGCCTCTCGCGCACTCCTCCTCCTCCTCCGCCGCCGCTCGCTCGTCTCGACTCGACTCGATACGTCGCGATCGTGTTTCGTGAATCAAGCCGAGACAATACTTATCTTTATTTTGCTGTTTTAGAAAACCGATTTCGTAGTCGTGACGGACGCGTCACAGCTGAGGCGGTTCGGGTCGCTCCCGTATCGCGTTCTGCAACCGCTTCGGACGTGCGGCGTGGGCCTCTCACGTCGCACGCGTTAGGGTTTTCCGAACCGCACTGTAAAAGACGCGCGCCGTGGGTGTTGTACACACACCGAAACCAATCTAGGTTTTGCCACACCTCGTTCCTTGCGCCGTCACCGTAGTATACTCCATCCCGAGCGCCGGCGTCCACCGGCAAACGGGAGAGCAGGTCTCCGGAACCAATCGCCTTTGTGATCCTGTACGGGAGAGGGCGAATTAGATTTTTGTGAAGCGCTTCGCGCGACTGCTCGCTGCTTCCACGACGGCTCGTCTGCCTAACAAGTCAGACGGTGCTGCGTACCGTCGCCTCAAACGTCTTCTACTCCGACCCATCATCACCAACCTTGTCATCAAGAACGTTACAACAAACGATCGGTACGAAATCTGTGTCCCGATCTGTCTGTTTAACATGTCTACTGTTTACATGTTTAGAGAGATCGTGTTGCTATTATTCATGTTGTCTACTGCATCTAGTATGTTCGAGTTTCACATATTAATAGCTGCTTTTGTCATGATTTATATTCTGGAATTAATCGTGGAAATTATGCCTAATTATTCAACATATACTACAGTACAAAATCCTTACAGTGCCAAGATAGAGCTGATTGCAAAATCACAGACTCACACTGTGCATGCCAAGGCATGGAACATAAGGATCCTTTCTTTTGTAGGTACCAAACGCGGCTTTCACGGGACACCTATCCAGTATTAGAATGGAAAAGATACTCTGCACTAAAATCGAACACCTGATTTGTTCGAAAAAGACACAAATGCATGGTACTGGGTTATACCGATAATTCTCACAAAATATATCCAAATACCCTAAGCTATCGACTTCTAATGAATTTCTTTACCCTCTCTCTTTGATGTTGTGTGGGGAGCCCACGCCGGCAGCTCTGGTGCACGTGGAACATCTGAAATCCACAACAAGTAACCTGATGCGATACAATGGCACAAATTCAAAACTGAAACGAACATAATCTTTGTGCATAAGGATACCTGGGAGGATGGCTAGGACGAAGGTTCAGCTGATGCACGCTGCAACCAAATACTGAGGGGAAGAGGACGGGAAGCTGCATGCGCCCGTACCTGCAAAGGCAATCAATAAGCCTAGGACATAGCAGCACACCCTCGGTGCACGTCGAAGGACTGGCGCTGGGAGAAGGAGCGGGATTCAGCGGCGGCGGTGGCCAGAGGTCGTGAAGCGACGGAGACAGATCCTTTCCGCCCGAGTACGGCGACGGGGGCGACGCCCTGGTCGATTTGTCCATGCGTTGTACTTGGAAGCGGCGGCTCGTGGGAAGGAAGCACTTACACGGCCCTAGAAGCGCATCAGGCTGGTCACAATAGGGAGTAACTAAGAGTGGTAACATGGTGATGTTACTAGTCTAAGTTATTACCTCTACAATGGGTAGTAACATATTTGTGGTGTCATGCATCCTTCATTTATTAGGGTTATAGACACATTTTCTCTTGGTATGTGTGATGTTACTATTAACATAGCTAGTTACCACAAACACTTCTCTCTTCATTAAATATGTGCCACATAAGCAAACTTGCCTTGAAATATGAGATGTTACTACCTTAGTTACTTCCATTGTGGCCAGCCTCAGGGCGGAGCGGGGCGCTAAGATTGAGGAGACGGTTGTTGGAGGGATATGCGTCATGCGTGCGGGTAGCAATCGGCTGCAAGATGGAAAGACGCGTGATTGTAGAGAGGGAGAACAAGTGAATCGTGAACGTTAGATCGTTGTGTGTGTACGGTGCAGATTCAATTTTCCTGCCAAGTTTGCTCTTTTATAAGTAGTGGAGATATCCATTAAGGCATACCAATCACCACCCTTTCTCAGTAAAGGCAACATATATGTAAATACCTACCATATTAGAAAAAGGCATCTTCGAAGATTAGCATACGACACACAGATTAGTGTACTTTTACAGGGAGACACGCATATTAATATGTCTTGTATGCAACCCATTTCTATCTCCTGCAGGCAAGTCTGTGGTGGCAACAACAAAAGAATACATATTTGCAGGTAGACAGAAGTGACAAGCAAAGATTGAAAAAAAAATAGGACCAACACGGCTAATACAACAAATATCAGGAGAGGGCTAACCTCGCAGATTAGAGCAACCTGAAGTAGATCCAGACAGTGAAATTGAACACCACTACTGAAAATAACCGTTTGACATTAGATTATCTAACTTGTCTGTATATAGATTCAAATCGAGCAGTGAAGCCTCTTTTAAAGATGGGGATTCGAACCAGTATTTATCTAATTGGCATCATCACCACCCCCATTGGGACCAGGGAGCTTCAGTATTGCCAGGGTCGTGCGGATTGATTCACCGCAGTTGGGCATACAAGGCTCGAGGAGGACGACCAGGTAAGAGAGACAAGGAAGGAGTATATATAGAGGATAGAAGAAGATTTTGGACCGTCCTCTGTTCTCCTCGCACGTCGTTTTGAGAGTCTCCGTTGACCACCCGGCGCTGCTCCGATCTCTCTCCACGGGCCTTGCCGTCTGGAGTAGAGCAGGAGATGGTGGCCAGGGTACTCTGTACAGTCTAGATCTAGTAGTTCTCACCCTAGGGATAGGTGTAGTGTTAGCAGTTTGGTCCTCCGTGGCGTTTGGCGAGATGCCGGGCTTCTCCAGGCCGGTGCTGCTGCCAAGGACGGGCTGGGTGGCCTCCACGCCCTCCGGCGAACTTCCAAGGCGGAAGGTTGGCGGTGGTGGTGTGGTGACCGAAAGCCATCTCCTTAATAATGGAAGTTCTTGCCATCTCTGTATTCTGAGGTGTGGTGCTGTGATCTTCCCTCTAGCTGGCCATGGAGGCAAGAGGAGGGGATGGAACGGTCCTTACGCTAGTGGATCCGGAGTTGGTGCTTGGGATTTGAAGCAGGAGTATTCGAGCTGCTCTTGGCGGAGTGTGAGGCTGACGCGGTTGCTCTTGGGGATCTGGAGGTTGGAGCCCAGGGCGACGGATGGCGTTCCCTTGCCGCCCCTTCAATAAAGCTCATCGACGAAGTTCCAGGTTGCGCGACTCTGGATGTTCCCTGTTTGTCTCCCTGCGGTCTTGGCGATCTGCGGGAGCAGGTGGGGGATTTCCTTTCTGCGTCTTCTGCCCGCTTCGTTTGGGTGGATGGTGTGCTCCTGGTGCTGGTTTGGTGTGGAAGGCGGGTGTGTCCAGATTCTGCTTGGTCTCGTATGCGCTCGTACATGCGCCTATCATGACTGGTTGCCTGGTGCTATGGAGGATTGTCGACCCTGCCGAGGAAGCGGCTGCCAGATGCAGCGATCCAGGTGGGTTTCCAATCAACATCTTTCAGATGCAACCATCATATCTCTCAACACCTCCAGCCATGGTACAATACGGATGTTTTTGTTTGAGGCTTTCGAGGCAAATTTTATGGAGTTACAAGGATTAAAACCTGGGAATGCCTCAATGCTACTAAACTTTGTGGTGCTGGATTCTATGAATTGTTTTGTTGTCACCACGTTGACGCTGGTGATTCATCATACTCTATGGAGCCTTTGTTCTTGCCGAACAGTGAGCACCAATTCATCCTTTGAGCTTCATGGCTATTGGTCTAGATGTTGCACATTGTATCCTTGTCATACCAAGGTGTGTGATGTCTATGCGTTTTTGCTGTTCGGGACATGCCGGAGACTGGTGAGAACGTCTCTGTGCGGTTTCTCTGATTTAATGGTCAAGAACTTCCTGGATTGAGCTCGGTGATGGCACACTTAGATCTTCAGCTCATCCCCCTACCTCATAGATGTCTGCCAATGCGATTGTTGGTTGAGCCGCTGGCTCTACGGTTGGCTAGACTGCGAGAGGCCCTAGAAGAGTATGATTGCAGGAATGTTGAGTCCGATTTCTCGACGGACCCCCTGGAAGGCTCCATTTGTGCTCTTCTGCATAGTCGTCATGTCTATTTGGTAGCTCTTTTTGTATGTGTGCACCTAGACACCTCTGTTTTTCGGGGTGAATGTTGTAATCGGTGTACTGTTATGTTCTAATATCTAATGTCAGTGGTTTCATGTTAAAAAAACAAGAGGATAGAAGAAGAGACGGGCAAGAGATAAATCATAATTCTTGCGCTGGTGGGGAAGGTGAATCATGTGTGCTTAATATAGTACAAAAACTGAACAACTTAACATACACGGTATGGGGAGCTGAGACGCCAGAAATAAACACACGGTTGATTTAGTACCAAAACTGAACAGATAAGGGCTACTGATGTGGCATAATGTGGTGGATGATGTGGACCAATTAGATGATTCCTAATGTACAATTTGCATGTTGAGATAATAGACTTAGTGGGTTGCTCTCATTTAGATATTATAAATTCTTCGCACCGCAAATGTGGACGCTTGCTCTATATGGGCAGGAGGTGGATACCTTCACGCATCTCTTGTTCCACCGTGTGTGACACGGGAGGCATGGCACTTGACCATGCGGGAATGGGAGCCCATGGAGCAAATGCCGAGCACAGACTTAGGTCTGATAGTGGTGAACTAGCCGACCGTGAACAAGGACGTGACCATCATGATGTCTGGACGATGGCGATCCCCGGACTTTAGTGTATTTGGCAACACCAGAATGATGTGATTTTCAACCGAGTCTCGGTAATGGAAATGAACTAGCCGACCATGAACAAGGACGTGACCGTCACGACGTCTATACGATGGCAATCCCCGGACTTTGGTGTATTTGGCAACACCGTAATGATGTGATTTTCAACCGAATCTCGGTAATGGCAATGAACTAGTCGACCGTGAACAAGGACGTGACCGTCACGACGTCTGGACGATGTCAATCCCCAGACTTTGGTGTATTTGGCAACACCGGAATGATGTGATTTGCAACCGAGTCTCGGTAATGGCAAGGAGGGTAGTGGTTTAGTTGCTGAACGAGATGGCTCTATGGAGAAGGGCACGACTAGTTCAAAGAGTGTTTTGGAGAGGGGGCTGAGAGGCTGAGGATATGTATGGAGTAGTACTCCACCATATCCTCAATCAACTTGTACGGCCACGCGTGGGGATTTTCCACGCCTATATAACATGCAACCGAGCCTCCCAACGGAGGCATTGTTTCCTCCCACAAACATTGATATGGTATCGGAGCCATGTCTTCTTCCCTGATCTAGCCGTCGAGAACCAATCTACAAAACCTACAAACCTACGATCAAAGCCACAAACAAAGCCACGAACACAAGCCTACGATCTACAACCCAAAAGCGCAAAACTCCTCGAGCCAGATCCAATCTACAAACCCGCACCTCGACAAAAACCAATCTACAACCTAAACCACAACAAAAACCCCAAAAACCCAAGCCGACATCAGGAGATCAACAATCAGAAACACCAAAGACCTAGTCTCTGCTCTCAGATCACCTCCCTCACAGAACCTGAATCGGAGCAATTTCTTGTTCTGGAAGACTTTGGTCTCTCCCGGGATCAGAAGTGCTCAGGTGGTCGGCTTGCTTGAGGGGCGTGAGCCAGCACCGGCGAAGACCATGGAGATTGACGAAGCAGGCAAGAAAACCATCATCGCCAACCCCGCCTATGAGGCCTGGGTGGTCCGTGATCAAACCGTCCTCGGCTTCCTCCTCAACTCCCGAGATCCTCACCCATGTCTTCGGGCTCGAGGCCAGGATCAATAGCCTCCTTGGTGCGCTGAACAACACCAAGAAAAGAGATCTCCCTACTGCAAGCTACTTTGCCAAGATGAAGGAGCTCTCCTCCGAGCTCGCAACCGCGGGCAAGACGGTGGAATAAGATGAGCTTGTTGGGTATATACTCAATGGGCTAGACGGCACCTACGACTCCATCGTCGCCTCTGTGCTCATGACACTCGCCAAACTATGTTGGCCGAGACCGGCCAGGTGACTGGCGCGTTCACTTCATCGGCAAACATGGCCCGGCGTGGTTACGACTACCGCGACAACCTCTACAACCGCGAGGATCGGTGCAACTCCCTTGACATCACTCGTGGGCGACAGGGACCGCGGTGATCGCGGCGACCGTGGTCAACGCGGTGATCATGCGGATGGACGCCGTCGCTCCGATGTTGGAGATCGCCAAGACGGAGGGAGGCGCCGTGGTGATGGAGGTGGCCGCCGTGATCTCCGCCGCTGCGATGATGATAGGCGCAATGGTGCTGATCGTCGTCATCGCAATGATGGTGATGGGTGCAGAGGTGGTGACCGTGGTGAGCGACACCGCCGTGATCATGCCCCGACATCCTATGTTGACATAACCTGTCAAATTTGCAAAATCCACGGTCACCCCGCCTCGGACTGCTGGTGTCACTACAAGAACGACGATGAATCCGATGAAGACAGTGACCGTGAAGAGAAGGCCGCCCACATTGCATCATATGGTGTCGATGTCAATTGGTACTTGGACACGGGTGCAACTGATCACATCACCAGCGCCCTCAACAAGCTCTCCACCCACAACAAGTACAATGGTCGTGACCGTGTGCACACAGCTGACGGGAAAGATATGCCCATATGTCATATTGGTTACACAACTTTGCAAACTCCACATGCATCTCTCAAACTCAATAATGTCCTACATGTTCCTAGTTCATCAAAAAATCTTCTTTCCATACATAAACTTGCCCTTGACAATGACGTTTTCATTGAATTTCATGCTTTCTTATTATTGATTAAGGATCAAGACACAAGGAGGATTCTGTTTAAGGGGCCATGCCATGGTGGCCTCTACCCCTTAGTGTCGTTTTCTTCATAGTCATCCACGCATGATTTTCTCTCAATAAAGCCATCATCTTCCACATGGCATCGTCGTTTAGGGCATCCTTCATCGTTTGTGGTGCAACAAATTATCAGGAAAAACAATTTAGTTCATTCTCCTGAAATAAATCCTTACATATGTGATTATTGTGAACTAGCTAAGAGCCATCAATTGCCATATCCTGTTTCCACTAGTGTTCCCTTGGAACAAGTGTTTTATGATGTATGGGGTCCTGCCCCAGCCTCCGTTGGCAAGCACACTTACTATGTAAGCTTCATTGATGAGTTTAGTAAATTTACTTGGATTTACTTTCTCAAGAAAAGATCTTATGTGTATCAAGTGTTTCTCAATTTTCAACAACTTGTAGAATGCAAATTTGATCGTAAAATCATCACTATGCAAACTGATTGGGGAGGTGAATATGAAAAACTCCATAGTTTCTTTCAACGAGTAGGCATTACACATCATGTATCTTGTCCACATGCACACCAACAAAATGGCTCAGCTGAGAGAAAACCTCGTCACATTGTTGAGTTTCTCAAATTCCATTTTCTATTTTGGTCCCCATGCAAAGGCATCCTTCTTGAATACTTGGTGCAAGGGATGGCATATGGTTGCATAATTCTGAATGAATCTCCTATAGTATCATGCCGGTACCAAGAATACTCTCAATTTCTTCACTCTATTGAGGATTTTTCACAGTTTTCTTGGGATCAGTTTGCACTCCGTGTCCTGATATGATGTGTCCTAAATACTCCACCTATGCTTGGCTGAAGGTACACACTTAGACAGCTTGGCTTTGAGTTAATATATTGATACGTCTCCAACGTATCTATAATTTATGTTGTTCCATGTTGATATTATGCCATCTGTTGTATGTTTTCCGTCTGTTTTCCTACGTTTTCTTACGTTTTCCGGGACTAACCTATTGACAAGATGCCAAGTGATAGTTCCATGTTTTCTGCTGTTTTCTATTTCAGAAAAGTTGTTCTGGAAATATTCTCGGAATTGGACCCCACAAATCCCGAAGTTCCTATTTTCGCCGGAGGCTCCCAGAAGTCCCAAAGAGCCGCGGAGGGGGGCCACAGGTTGGCCACACCATATGGTGGCATGGGTCCCCCCTGGCCGCGCCACCTGGTGATGTAGGCCCCCTGGCCACCCCCGGCATCGCCCTTTCACCTATTTATACTCCCCCGAGGGATAACCCTAAAAGAATCGACCTTTTCCACAAAATACATTCGTAGCTCCGCCGCTGCCGACAAGTTTCGGGGGACAGATCTCTGTTCTGGCACCCTGCTGGGACGGGGAAGTGCCCCCAGAACCATCTCCATCGACTCCACCGCCATCTCCATCGCCGTTGTTGTCTCCTATGATGAGGAGGGAGTAGTTCTCCCCTGGGGATGAGGGCTCTACTGGTAGCTATGTGGTTCATCTCTCTCTCCCATGGTGTGATCTATATGTGATCGTGAGCTGTGTAATCTAGTTGAATAAGTAGATGTTACTCTTCAACTTGTGCTACTCAAGTGTTTTATTAATATGAACTTTGGAGTCACCTTGTCCCGCGGTGTGAAGGTGACAGTGTGCAAATCGTGTGTGTCTCCTCTATGAATTGTGGTGTTTGTCTAGTACCTTCTAGGGCGCTCATAGTGACAGCGTGGGGTTAACTAGACATGCGAATGCTTACTTTAAGGAATGCTTTTTGTAGCCCTACACAATGATTAGTGTTCGTTATCCAACCGGAGAGGGTTTAGAGTAGCATAGTGAAGAGAAGTTATTTAGTTATTTATTTATGCGATCATTGTTGAGAGTGTCCACTAGTGAAAGTAGGATCCCTAGGCCTTGTTTCCAAGCATTGAAACACCGTTTTCCGCCTGTTCTGCTACATGTTTGCTTGCTGCCATATTTATTTCAGATTTCTATTATTACTTATAACCATCCATATTACTCGCATTTCACTATCTCTTCGCCGAACTAGTGCACCTATATACCTGACAAGTATATTGGGTGTGTTGGGGACACAAGAGACTTCTTGTATTTTAATTGCAGGGTTGCTTGAGAGGGATATCTTTGACCTCTACCTCCCTGAGTTCGATAAACCTTGGGTGATCCACTTAAGGGAAACTTGCTGCTATTCTACAAACCTCTGCACTTGGAGGCCCAACACTGTCTACAAGAATAGAAGCGTGCGTAGACATCATGCTCTTTTCTGGCGCCGTTGCCGGGGAGGTAAGGTAAAAGGTACTCACATCCTCGAGTGTGAGTGCTCGGAGTTATTTCCTTTAGATTCTGCAATTTTATCTTTTTGTTTCTTGTTTTCAGTAGTTAGGCTTATTTTTACTCGTTCCTTGTTTTTATATTTACTAGTTAGACTTAATGGAAAACAACAAAAATATGAGAGAGCTTTCCAATATTTATCTTGAGTTAGGACATGAAGTGTTTGAAGAGAAAATTAAAAAACCTATGGAACTTTATTTGCATGCTAGTGGCAATGTTATTAGTATGAACTCTTTAAACACCATTATTGCTAATGCTATGGAAATGTCTAATCTTGGGGAAGCTAGTTTTGATGAATATGATATTTTTAGTCCCCCATGTTTTGAGGAGGAAATTTTCTTTGATGATACTTTGCCTCCAATATATGATGATTATAATGATTGTGGTATTCTATTTCCACCTACTATGAATGATAAATTTTATTGTGATCATGATATGCCTTCTATGTATGATGTTTACAATGATGAACATGCTATTTTCAGTCTACCTACTATTGAGGAGATAATTAATTATGATTGCAATATGCCTCCTATATTTGATGATTATGGTGATGAGAATAATAATGATAGCTATTTTGTTGAAATTTCTCCCACTACTATTAATAAGAATGACTATGCTTATGTGGAGGTTATTAATTCTTTTATGCATGTGGATCATGATAAGAATGTTTCTTATGATAGTTATATTGTTAATTTTATTCATGATGCTACTGAAAGTTATTATGATAGAGGGAAACATAGTCTTATGCATCTAAAAAATATTAAGTTTCCCCTCTTTATGTTGAAATTTTTTAAGTTGCACTTATTTTGTCTTCCTATGCTAGCCACTTTGTGCTTCATTGACTTGTTTTTCTACATGATTCTTTTTCATAGGAAGTGGGTTAGACTTAAATGTGTTTTATATTTGCTTCTTGATGCTCTCTTTTGCTTCAATTAATATTTCTCATGTGAGCATCTCCTCAAATTATCATGCCTAGCTAAAAGACGTTAAAGAAAAGCGCTTCCGGGAGATAACCCGTATTATTTCTCCGTTTTAAACCCGTTTTCCGTCGTTTATTTTTGTTTTCTTTGCACCTGGGTGTTGTCTATTTCCTTAGAAACCCTGCTGTATCTTTTCTTTTGTGTCTTTGTTGAGCCAAGTAAAGCCTCTAGTGGAAAGTTGAGACTATATTTCGGATTTCTGCGCGGGAAACAGATTTCTGTTGTCCACTGTTAAATTCGTATAAAATCACAGAAAACTCAAAATGACCTGAGTTGTTTTGTGCGTAATTGATATCCCACAAGTTTAGGGGATCATGTGTAGCCTTTTAGATAAGTAAGAGTGTCAAACCCAACGAGGAGCTAAAGGCAGGATAAATATCCTCTCAAGTTCAATCAACCACTGGTACAACTCTACACACACTAAACGTTTGCATTATCTAGGAAATAAAACTAGAGCAATAATACGTGTATGAGAGATAGCTTTGCAAGATAATAAATACATGAAAGTAAATGTTAGTGCTGCAGCAATAAATTATACTAAGTAACCATAAACTAACAGTACCATGAGTGTGGAAAAGTGGTCGTAATTATGGTGGCATTTTCCAAGATTGATTAGTGAAGATATCGGGTTCATTGTCTTCGATGCAGTTTTCTATGTGGGAGAGACAAAGCTAACAAGCTCTCACTATCCAATTATTGCAAGTACTGATGATTGGAACTCTAGCAAACATCGGTAACTACTAGAAGATACATTAAGGTAAAAATACCCAACCATGGCCTTAAGTTAATGGTCCTCTTACTCCCATACGTGCAACTAACCGGTTTTAATCCTTAGGTTTCTGTCACTCCGGCAGAACTACGCCCCTTCATTTGCACATACTACTAACCCTATGGTGTTGATCCAAGCACGCACAAATATAATGGACACCAAAGGATAGTACCATATCAACATACAACTCTAATGAACCAAAGACATTCAACCAATCAATCAAAAGACAAATAAACTACACAAACATGACATAGATCATAGGATAAATATTATAGCATCAAACACCATGTTTACATAGGACGGTACAGAGGTTTGTTGGAGGATGAACCACTGAATACAAGGAGGAGGTGATGATGGAGGTGTTGGTGAAGGCGACATCATGACGGAGAGGATGGAGAAGGGGCAGCACGTGAGGTGCAGGGCGGCGCAGGGGGCTCCTCCTGCGCCGGACAACCATCATGGGGAGCGCCGCCCCTTAGCCCCCTTCCTCCATGGCTTCTTGGTTTTGTAGATGATCCCTCCCCCATGGAGATGAGACCATGGGGGAGGCAAAATTCGTGGCTTTTGGTGGTTGTGCAAGAATTAGGGTTTTCCTCTCCTTATATGTGATGGGACAATGCTCCCCGGCCCTCCAATGGATGGCCCCTTGATCCAAAGGCTCTTGGGATCCTCTCGAACCTTCCTAGGGACCCCACTCAGCCCAGAAGTCGTGGCTTGGCCGAATCCATCAAATATGATAAGAGTTGGACTCAATCCCGTCACCGATTCCCGTAATCCTGTAACTAGATATATATATCCTCCAGTAAAATGGGTCCACAGGTCGCATACGAACTCGGATTGGGCTGTTCTTGGGCTTAAATGAAAGATATGGAAATGGAAAACAACTTTGTAGGCAATTTGATCTTCATTTGACGTTGTTGTTGGGGGTAAACTGATGATCTCTAAAAACTGTTGGTGGACAGATTTCAGGAAAGTCAGAGTCCTTTTCCAACAAGTCTTTTTTTGTGTTTTCTTGTTAATTACTACACATCAAACAGTAAAACAAGTATATTGTGCACTCTTGCAACTATTAATAGGTTAGTCCAAATAAATCATAAACTTTATATAAAAACAAGTGTGAAAAGCATAATATTAGCATGAAACAATCAAAAATTATAGATACGTTATGGACGTATCAACATCCCCAAGCTTAATTCCTGCTCGTCCTCGAGTAGGTAAATGATAATAAAGTTATTTTTTACTGTAAATGCTATGATCAGGTCCTTAAGAATTACATGATGTATGGATAGTAAAACTTAGCAATCATGTTACCTAATGAAAAGTATCAATGAACTAAGAGCTCATAACATGAAATTTATAAACATCAACAAGATTGTAATGATCATAATAAAGCATGGTAGAGTGGTATCTCACTTGCCCTTAATTGTGGAGCAAAACATAAATGCCAGAGCACCTCTGAAGTTCAAGGGAAGACTAGAAGTAAAGATATCAAATATACAAGTATCAAAGTTATACCACAATCAACCGTCTTTGGGGAAAACACATCACACTAAGAATGACAATTATGCTCTCAAGAAGGTGCTCAAAGAATATGGTGGAGACTCAACATAAAAGTAAAAGAAAGGCCCTTCGTGGAGAGAAGCAGGGATCACTCATGTGCTAGAGCTTTTATTTTATTAAACAGAGGTATTAAAAGTTTGACACTCCTCTCATCCATCTTACACAAACCATGGCTAACCGAATCCTCGGGTGTCTGCCAACAATCACATACCATGAAGGAGTGTCTATATTTTAAGAGAGGTGTATGCTAGTGTCAACGAATGTAAACAGAAAATACAGTACGTCACAAGCCAACTAGATTTCACAAGAGCGGCTCCCATATGAAGGACGCATCTGGGTAGAAGGTCATCCCTCTTTCTCTCTTGTTTACACAATTATGCTTTGACTGGTAAATCAGGGGAAAAATAGTGAAGATAATTTGTTTGTATTAATTTGGGGCTGGGCACCCCGCTGCCACCTCTTCTATCAATTGGATAAGCGGATGAAGCCACTAGTCCAGGGTGTGAAATCCAATCAACAAGTGAGATAAAGATTCTCTATTGACGTCCTCATGAGAAAAAACAAGAACACGAAACAGGAGTAATTTTGAAAGTTTTTAAGGTAGCACATGAGCAATTTACTTTGGAGTGGCAGTTAAATACCACATGGGAGTTTATAGTGGACTCTGTGGAATAACTTGGTTTTCAGGGGTTTGGAGGCACGAGTAGAGCTCATACTCAGTGCAAGTGATGGCTAGCAATAGACTGGGAAGTGACAATCAAGAGAGCAATAATTACCATAATCATGTTTGCGACAAAGTAAAATTAACCGAGGCATAAAATTGATACTAGAACTCTGATGCAAATTAAATAAATCATCGAATCTTATTGACTTTTTGTTTTCTGTCTTAGCATGCGTGAGCATATGCGAACTCGATTCCAATGAAACAAACAGAGGAGGATACCACAATGGCATACCCTACTATGAATAGGACAATGCATGTTAAGATCAAAATGACATAATATACATTATTAGCAAGTTGAAACTAACCATAAGAAAACATAAACTACTAAACAATATCATTTGCACATCATTTTTAAGTTTACTGAACTTTGAAACACCTCTCTAAACAGGAGATAACTAAAAGATATGACGATCAATTTATTAATATAACTGGTGTTTGATGCTAAGACAAATAAATAGTAAGATACAGACGCTCCAAGTTTATTCAAGTTTCTATGTTGCTCGAAAAACAAAGTTTAAAGGTTTGAAAACCGAGGGGTTGTTGATGAAGAGGGATGCGGAGACATCCCCAATCTTATGACTTTGGCCATTCTTCAATATTTCCTTGTTTGGTGTTCCTTCATTCTCTGTGAAAAAACTTCAACACAAAAACTTTCCCTTCTTTTCTGCGGTTAGACATTAGTGCAATAGATAATATTTCCAAAGTGCTTCTATTAAAACAAATCAAATTTTGTTTTAGAGTTACAGAAAGGTTTCTTAAGTGGCCAACTTATAAATAAAAGGTAAGACCCAAAAGGACTCAAATGAAAACGTAAAATAGGCCACTCTTGCAACAAAATTCAGGATATGTTCAGAAACACAACAGCTGGAAAACGTAATTTTTAGGTGCACTTAAAAAGGTCAGAAATTATTGCCAATTTTTGTGCATGCATAGGATTAGGTAATACATAATATATAGAAATTTCGTGACTTTTCGATTTTTCGCTATAATATGAAAAATCGCGCAGTGGGCAGTAGATGTTGAAAACAGAAAAGACATTTTTTTTACATATGTATCAACTAAGCCAAATGGGTAAAACTTGGTACTTTATTTTTGATAAACTAAGAGACCAGAGGCTAAACAAGATCTAAACATTCTAGCTACATCAAGGGAAACAAAACAAAACTGAAAGCAAAAAATAAATGACGCTCCAAGAATAACACATAATATATGAAGCAATAAAAATATAGTGTCTTCAAAGAGGACCTGATATTTTTGTTGATGAAGAAGGGAATGCCATGGGCATCCCCAAGCTTTAACTCTTGTAATTATTGGATATATCCTGGGGTGACATGGGAATCCCCAAGATTGAGCTTTTCTCCATTCTTCATCTTCTCGTATCATTCTTCTCTCCCTACACTTGAAAACTCACTCTATATTAAACTTCACACAATCTTCATTAGCAACGTTAGTGTAACCAAAATAGTAAATCCACTTTGGTCCAGTTTCAACACAATCCTAACAACCATTAAAACATTAGCTATTGTCACAACTTATTTTAAAGCTCTTCCCCTCAAAAGAACACCAAAAGAAAAATATTAAGAGGCAAATGCAAATATTGGCAGAAATCTGTCAAAACAGAACAACAGGTAAAGATCGACTTTTTCGAAAATCTTATGTTCATCAAATAAAAAAGTGCAAAATTAATGAAAGTTGTATAACAATCTAAGGCATATGCACAAAAAGTTTCAGCTCAATTAGATATTCTGGCTGAGACAAATATTTTTTTGGTGGCAGCACAGAATCTGTTTTAGGACAACAACTTCCCCAAATCTTACTTCCTCCCTATTAGAGTCTATTCTTGGCACAAAAACAAAATAAAAAGGATAATAAGAGGTTTCTACAGAGGTAAAAACTTCCAAGACTCAAAGAAAAAAAAACTGGAAGAAAACAAGACAAAAACGGAACAAAACATGGTTTATCTCACAAGAAGTGCTTTTCTTTAACGTCTTTTAGCTAGGCATGGAAAAAGGAGGGATGCCTTGGGAATCCCCAAGCTTTGATGATTGAATATTCTTGAATAATTAATTTAGGTGCACTCGGGAGTTCCCAAGATTGAGCTTTTTATCTTCTCATTTATCTCGTATCACCATCTCTATTGGATCTTAAATACTACATTCACATAAAACTTGACAAAAAATCATTAGTAGGGTTAGTACTCATTAAATAAAATCCACTCATGTTCAAGTTTTGATAAGTTTAAATTAACATTAACTACTGTATACTAACCAATTTATAACATTTATCGATCAAATAAAGATTATAAACATTTAGTATAAGCACAATACAAAATAAGCATGACAATCTGCCAAAACTGAACAGTCTGTAAAGATGAAAGTTAACGAGATATCTACGTAGCTCAAATCAGAAAAAATACTTCTAATGAAAGAAAGATAATAATCATAACTTTGCACTCAAGAAATTTCAGATTAATATCACTTTCTAGTGATTTTTAAAATTTTCTACGGTGGAGCCCAGAAATCTGTTTCTACGCAGCAAAGTGGCAAACTTGCATCATAAACAAACTAGAAGTTCTCTGTATATTTTATTTTTATGGTACAAAGGAATATGCAAAATATATACACAATATATACAAGTTTTTAGCTGAAAAGATTCCATGGAAAGAATTGTTTTGGTTTCATAGGCATGAACACAAGTGTTCAAGGTCGACCCCCACTTAACCATTACTCATCTTTCCAATCACTTTCCTTTTTGAAAACATTTTTAGATACCAAGTACAACTAAGTTTTTTTTGTAATTAGTGTTCCCTATCCATAACTAAAGATAGAAAACAACATAAACTTAAAAATAAAACTACTTATAACTGAAAGAAAAATTACTTAGAGACAAAACAGACAAGTACACACAAGAACATTCACCCCACGCTATTGCTCCCCGACAACGGCGCCAGAGAAGGTCTTGATATCCCATAAGTATTGGGGATTGTGTGTAGCCTTTTCGATAAGTAAGAGTGTCGAACCCGACGAGGAGCTAAAGGCAGGATAAATATTCTCTCAAGTTCAATCAACCACTGGTACAACTCTACACACACTGAACGTTTGTAGCATGGCGATGTTGGTGAAGGCGGCATCATGGCGGAGAGGATGGAGAAGGGTCAGCACGTGAGGTGCAGGGCGGCGCCGGCGGCCGTTAGCGGCGCAGGGGGCTCCTCCTGCGCCGGCCGGCCATCATGGGGGAGCGCCGCCCCTTAGCCCCCTTCCTCCATGGCATCTTGGTGTTGTAGATGATCCCTCCCCCATGGATATGAGACCATGGGGGAGGCAAAAAATTTGGCTTTTGGTGGTTGCCCAAGAATTAGGGTTTTCCTCTCCTTATATGTGATGGGACAATGCTCCCCGGCCCTCCGATGGATGGCCCCTTGATCCAAAGGATTTTGGGCACCTCTAGAACCTTCCTAGGGACCCCTCTCAGCCCCAAAGTCGTAGCTTGGCCGAATCCATCAAATATGATAAGAGTTGGACTCAATCCCGTCACCGATTCCCGTAATCCCGTAATCAGATATATATCCTCCAGTAAAATGGGTCCACAGGTTGCATACGAACTCGGATTGGGCTGTTCTTGAGATTAAATGAAAGGTATGGAAATGGCCAACAACTTTGTAGGAAATTTGATCTTTAGTTGACGTTGTCTTTGGGGATAAAAATAATTATTTCTAAAAACTATTGGTGGACAGATTTCAGGAAAGTTAGAGTCCTTTTCCAACAAGTCTCCTTTTGTGTTTTCTTGTTAATTCCTACACATCAAAGAGTAAAACAAGAACATTTTGCACTCTTGCAACTATTAATAGGTTAGTCCAAATAAATCATAAACTTTATATAAAAACAAGTGTCAAAAGCATAATATTAGCATAAACAATAAAAAATTATAGATACGTTATGGATGTATCAGTAATCCTGGGTTATATATGCAACTTTTCTTAGTTGAACAATTTTTGATTTGAGCAAAATAAGATTTTCGAAAAAAACCCATCTTTACCTGCTGTTCTGTTTTGACAGATTTCTGCTAATAATTGCATTTGCCTCTTAATCTCTTTCTTTTGGTGTTCTTTTGAGAAAAAGAGTTTTAGAAGAAGTTGTGACTGAAGCTAATGTTTTTATGAGTGTTAGTCTTGTGTTGAAACTGAACCATGTGAATTTATTATTTCGATTGCACAAACGTTGCTAATGAAGATTGTGAGAAGTTTGGTGTGAAGAAAGTTTTCAAGGGTCAAGAGAATAGGATGATATGGTGTAATCAAGAAGAGTGAAAAGCCTAAGATTGGGGATGCCCCGGAGGTACATCCCAGCAAATTCCAAGAATACTCAAGCATCTAAGCTTGGGGATGCCCATGGCATCCCCTTCTGCATCGACAAATTATCATGTCACTTCTAGTGAAACTATATTTTATTCGGTCACATCTTATGTGCTTAACTTGGAGTGTCTTTTATTTTTGTTTTCAGTTTGTTTAGTTTTCTTTGCTGTAGTTTATGGTTGGATCTTATCATACTTGTGTGGGTGAGAGACACGCTCTGTTTTCATTGCTTAGAACACTCTAGTTTTCATTCTTATTGTTCTGTGAGTGTTCACCTTTTGCTAGTACTGTGTTTAGCCTTTGTTTTCATGCATCTCTTATTCGGAGTTGTTAGTTTTAGTAGTGTTATGTTAGTACTCTCTAGTTTTCATTTCTGTATGCTTAGAGAGAGTTTTTGTTATCTCATATATGTGCTTGGTTGGGAATAGAAATGCTTATGTGGTAGTTGGTATAGTGGAAAAAATCGCATGGTCTTGTACATCACTAAACTGCTTGACTTGAATCATTGTTGTTGTTTTGAGATATTAATTTGCTTAATCGATAAACGGGAAGGACTACTAAGTAGAAACTTTTAATGGTTGGTCTAAGAAACTTGAAACTGTGCCACACTTAAAATTACCAGCTGATAGAAACAATGGTATATGATTGCTACGAGTGATACATTTCCGATCGGCCTTTTGTTACGCGCTACGGTCGGGGTAGCTAACAATGACTTGTCACTGCCATGGAACCTCTTGGAGTGATTTGCATTGTGCCTTGTAAGATGATTTGCTTGCTGTAATATTTTAACTCGTGACTCTATGTTGCGGTTCCTGGCACTTCCACCATCCATATTTGCTAGCCTCTTCGGTACTGTGCATTGCCCTTTCTCACATTGAGAGTTGGTGAAAACTTCGCCAGTGCATCCAAATCCCATGGGAGGACTTTGTTCTCCTACACATAAGACCATATATTCTTCCTCAAAACAGACACCATACCTACCAATCATGGCATTTCCATAGCCATTCTGAGATATATTGTTGCACAACATCCACCTCCATTATGTTACTTGATGATGAACTTCATGGTTATTTATGCATACTGCTACACTGGCAGGAGAATGCAGTTGTATACATCAGATATATTCCATTATGAGTTATGAGTACTAAAAGTGTGTTGATTCATTGTAATATAGGATGTTGCCCCTACCGGTGAGGATATATAAAATAAATAAAAAATGAAAAGGCCCAAAAAGAGAAAAAAAAAGGGCCAAAGAGAGAATAAAGAGAGAGGGGGCGCATCACTATCCTTTATACCACACTTGTGCTTCATGTTTAGCACCAATACTTCAGTTTGGATAAAGTTTTCATATTATCATTCATTCATAACTATGTGGGGAACTTTACATTATAGAGCTTGGCTTGTATATTCCAATAATGAGCCTCCTCAAATGAGCTCTAGGTCTTCGTGAGCATGCAAGGTTGATGCAGCCCCACTAGTTCCATTGGAGAGCTTTCATACACTTATAGATCTATGTGCATCCGTTGTGTGGAAATCCCTACTCCTTGCATAGCTTCGGTTGTAAGACTTTTTCTTGTCTAATGACCACTTTCAGCTTTGTGAGCCTTTCTTCCATTGACCTTCCAACCCCCTCTCCCATAATGTTATTTTTTCCATAACATCCCGGTGCCAGGGACCAATGCAGAACACTTGCTTGTTTTTAGTGCGCAAATAGTTTAAGATTCAAGCATTGCATCGTGTGGAAAGCTTGACTTGATCCTAACAGGGGTTGTGAAGATCGTTTGACGAGCATGATATTGTTGTTCTTGAAAGCTTAAATCATCTCTAATAAACTTTGCACGATTGATAGTTTTTAGTATTGATTCATTAAAAGTTTTGCTTCTTTCTTCTTATTTTTTCATGCATTACTTGTTGATATCAAATATAGATCACAGCTTTAGTTCATTTGATCCTAGTTTACATGCTCTATACATATTATGATCAAGATTGTGTGGTAGCATGTCACCTAAGAAATTATTTAGTTTTATCGTTTACCTACTCGAGGACGAGTAGGAACTAAGCTTGGGGATGCTTGATACGTCTCCAACGTATCTATAATTTCTGTTGTTCCATGTTTATATTATGCCAATTGCTACATGTTTTCCGTATGTTTTCTTATGTTTTCCGGGACTAACCTATTGACAAGATGCCAAGTGCCAGTTCCCTGTTTTCTGTTGTTTTTTATTTCAGAAAAGTTATTCTGGAATATTCTCGGAATTGGACCCCACGAATCCCGAAGTTCCTATTTTCCCCGGAGGCTTCCAGAAGTCCCAAAGAGCCCCGTAGGGGGCCACAGGATGGCCACACCATAGGGTGGCACGGGTCCCCCCTAGCCGCGCCACCTGGTGGAGTGGGCCCCCTGGCCACCCCCGGACATCTCCCTTTCGCCTATTTATACTCCCTCGAGGGAAAACCCTAAAAGAATCGATCTTTTCCACAAAATACATTCGTAGCTTCGCCGCGGCCGCCGACAAGTTTCGGGGGACAGATCTTTGTTCTAGCACCTTGCTGGGACAGGGAAGTTCCCCCGGAACCTTCTCCATCGACTCCACCGCCATCTCCATTGCCGTTGATGTCTCCTATGATGAGGAGGGAGTAGTTCTCCGCCGGGGATGAGGGATCTACCGGTAGCTATGTGGTTCATCTCTCTCTCACACATGGTGTGATCTATATGTGATCGTGAGCTTTGTAATCTAGTTGAATAAGTAGATGTTACTCTTCATCTTGTGCTACTTAAGTGTTTTTTTAGTATGAACTTTGGAGTCACCTTGTCCCGCGGTGTGAAGGTGACAGTGTGCACATCGTGTGTGTCTCCTCTATGAATTGTGGTGTTTGTCTAGTACCTTCTAGGGCGCTCATAGTGACAGCGTGGGGTTAACTAGACATGCGAATGCTTACTTTAAGGAATGCTTTTTGCAGCCCTACGCAATGATTAGTGTTCGTTATCCAACCGGAGAGGGTTAATAGTAGCATAGTGAAGAGAAGATATTTAGTTATTCAATTATGTGATCATTGTTGAGAGTGTCCACTAGTGAAAGTAGGATCCATAGGCCTTTTTGCAAGCATGGAAACACCGTTTTCCGCCTGTTCTGCTACATGTTTGCTTGCTGCCATATTTATTTCAGATTGCTATTATTACTTATAACCATTCATATTACTCGCATTTCACTATCTCTTCGCCAAACTAGTGCACCTATATACCTTACAAGTATATTGGGTGTGTTGGGGACACAAGGCACCTATATACCTGACAAGTATATTGGAGGCCCAACGCTGTCTACAAGAATGGAAGCGTGCGTAGACATCATATATCCTAAGGATTTGGAGCACAGTAGCCAGGTGTGTCTTGTGGTCTTGTTGTAGACCAATATATCATCAAAGAATACCAAGACAAATTTCTTAGGTGAGGTGCAAAAATGGAGTTCATTAGATCTTGAAATGTTGCAGGGGCATTTCTTAACCCGAATGGCATAACCAGGTACTCATAGTGCCCAAGTTGTGTGGAGAAAGCAGTCTTGTGTATGTCAGGTTCCCTCATCCTGATTTGGTGATAGCTAGACCTGAGGTCTAATTTAGAAAATATAGTTACTCCAAATAGCTCATCCAGTAAATCTTCAATTACTGGTATGGGTAACTTGTTTTTTATGGTCATGTCATTGAGATTCCTGTAGTCCACACAAAATTGCCAAGATTTTTCCTTTTTCTGACCAAAATGGAAGGAGAGGAGTATGGACTGGTGTTGTGTCTTATTTCAGAGTTGTGTCTCATTTACTTGATGATTTTCTCTACAGAATCTTTCTGTCCATGAGACATTCTGTATGGCCTTATATTGGGTGGTTTGCTGCCTGGTATCAGAGGTATGGAGTGGTCATAGTCCCTTTGTGGTGGCAGGCCTTCTAGGTCTTGAAAGAGGTATTGGAATTGTTGTATTATGTCAATTAAGATTTCTGGCACTGTTGAGTTCTTGTCAGACTCGTTTTCAGTATCAGTCGACCATGGGGCATAGCCACAAGTATCTAAGAGTTTTTTGGCACTGTTCAGATGTGATCATGAATTTCTCCTTAGGGATCAAGTGATCTATGAAGGTTGTCGATGGCCCCTTGATGTCCAGTGTTAGTGTTTGTTTCAGAAAGTCGAAAGTGAGATGATTATGTTCTTTGAACCAATTTACCCCCAAGGATTATATCTGATCTTTGTAGGTCCAGTATTCCAAAGTTAGTTGTTAATTGGTGCCCCTGTATTTTAAATGGGCAATTGTAAGCCCTGAATTCTAGAGGTAGCTGACTACCACCAGCCACTGTAACTGATCTTTTCTTCACAAGGGTTAGATGAATATTGTGTTTTACTGCGAAAGACAGGTCCAGGAATGTGTTTGTGCTGCCAGTGTCTACTAGAGTGAGTGCTCTCGGCCCTGTAATGGTGGCCATAAGGGAGATAGTGGATTCGCTTGGATAGCCTTGTATGCAGCCGCTGATATGTGAAAGAGCAGATCCTTACCAGAGGGATCTTGCACTGGGGGAACTACGTCGTGTGGCTGTTGTGCTTGATAATTCACTTCTTGTTCTTCATATGGGTCTTCATCAGAGTGGCCTTGCATTTGAATCGTGTTCCGAGCCCTTTGCATGGGAAGGCATTTGTGGCCCAGGGACCAGTTCTCGGGATAGTACCAGCATTTTTTGGGTTCGCGTGGTCTGTCCATTGGTGCTCTGTTCCTAGCATCTCTGATGGCGGGTAACCTTGGTGCTTGAGCGTTTCTCAGGGATGTTGCTATTGGGTTTCTTCTTCTGTTAGCAAGCAGCTAAGCCTTTTTGTACCGTCTGGCATACCAGTAAGCTGAGAGTAGGGTGGCAGGTTTCTGGCACTGCATTGTGTGCTTTATCGTTTCCTTTAGCCCACTGATGAATCGATCGACAAAAAAGTCTTGCGACAGATAAGAGCGCTCTCTCTTCATTTGTGTCATCCAAATCTCGTATGTATTTATGTACTCATTGACAGATGTCAATTTCTTGAGTTGTTGCAGTTGATGCATTGGATCATGTAGGGAATTGTCAGGGAAGCATTCAATCAACACTCTGTATAGCTCGCTCCATGCCAGATTTTGAAGACACATACCTGCACTATTGATCCAAGTTTTTGCTTGTCCTCGAATGTGAGCTAGCCCCCACGGGACTCTCTTTTCATTTGTTATACCCACCAAAGAGAAGATGTCTTCACACTCCATTATCGAGGCACGGGAATTTTTGCCGTGGAATTGCGGCAGTTCGACATGTGGTGTTTGCAGCTGAGGTTCCTGTGAGTGAGCCGTCATGTGCCTCTGGCGATCGCTAGGAGGTGGGGTCGTATGTGGTTTTGTTTGGTGGTGGTGGGTGCAAGACTGCGGTGGTTGGGTGGTAGGACACAATGAATATAGTTTCAAGGCTTGGGAGTGGCAAGGTGAAGACCTACAGGGTGTGGAGTGGGTTCTGGTGTAATACTGTGGTTGGGAGTGTGGTGAGGTGTGTTGTGTGAATTGCGTGTACGAAGGGTATTGTTGGGTGGTGGAGACTAGAGGGGAAGTTGTGCTAAAGATGGCTTGGTTGTTGGCATTTGCACAAACACCTTGTGTGTGCGTAGGGAGGGATGGGAGTGGGAGCTACTCTAGTGTTAGGTTTCCGAAGTGGGGAGGGAAGAGTGGCTGGAAAGATGTTGGTGGTGTGGGGAATGGGGTTGGCTAGGTTTGGGAAGGGAGGGTGGGAAGAGCAGGATCGATGCTCTGATACCACCATGTCAGGCCTCGGGTGCCATGACAATCGAGTCAGGAAGGGGGAGGAAGAAGGAGCAGTCATGGCTCAGATCTAGACAACTATGGTAAGGAAAAAACAAGGGAAACATGTCAGTAATATTTAGGGTTTTGATATGCTTGGCCTCCCAGCCTCCCACACGCCCCTTTAATTATATCGAAGAGGGGTGTCCAAGCAAGTTTGGATTACATCGTTAACACCCAGAATTAACAGGTTTAGCCGTAATGACTAGAGATTACAAGGATTGATGTTCTCCCAGAGCTTAGGGTCCTTGCATCCATGTATATCTCCTCCTCCAACTCTCCATGCAAAAACACAGTCTTCACATCTAACTTCTCAAGCTCAAGATCATGCATAGCAACAATACCAAAGAATGCGCGAATATAACTATGTTTGACAACCGGAGAGAAAAGATCACTATAATCAACACCTGGAATTTGGCTGGTACTTTTTGCAACTAACCTTACCTTAAACCTTGAAGACTCACTAGGAGATAAACCCTCTTTTCTCTTGAAGATCCACTTACAACGAACGGCCTTCTTTTGTTTAGGCAAGCGGACAACATCCCACTTACCATTCTTCTCATGTGATTGCATCTCCTCTTGCATAGCGGAGACCCACTTCTCGCGGCCACCTAAACAAGTGGCTTCAATGTACATGGATGGCTCATGATTGTTCTCCACATGTTCAGCATAACTAAAATCATAGTGAACAATATCACACTCCTCAATCAAGCGTGTCGGAGGTCCTTTATTCCTCTTCTCTCTACGCTCTGCAATAGACAAATTTTGTTGCCGCAAAATAGGAGGTGATTCCTAAACAGTATCATGAACATCATCATCAATAATTTCAGTTTTTATATCATCTGCGTGCTCCACGTGCACGCTAACTTTCTGCTCATAATCAGAACTAATAGGAGAAACATCTATGGGTAAATTGTTAGCGTACATAACACATTCATTCAAAACTACGTCCTGCTCATGAAAGACTTCTTAGTCTCGAAATTCCACAACGTATATCTCCTTTAACACCAGAGGCGGCGAGTAGCGGCGGAGAAGGCGAAGGCGATCGTATTGGTTTGAGAAGAGGAGAATAAGAGACGCGTTGAAGTCAAGAAGCAAAGCCCGGTGTGGTTCCTAGGCCTCCACGGACTGTCGGGGTGCGGCGCAGGGAGCTGTTGTCCCCACGTCCAATCGGTCGTGGGGGATCGCGCACGAACCGTCGTGCCACACGCAGCATGCCGGGCAAGAAGCGGTGGGCCCGCGACTCCTCGCCTCCTTCGCCCACGTGTCGCCACGGGCCCGGGGGGTACTGTCGGGCCCCTGGATACCAGGGTATCCCGGCCCGTCTGCTGTTGCCCGGCTCAGCAGGCGCCTCCTGAAGGTAATCGAGGGACCAAATCCTTGAGGGGGTCTGACACCCTCTTCTCAAGTTCCAGAGAGCCCTTGACAGCGAGGCTTGGCGAACCCTATTTTCGAGAGGAGCTCTACCCCGCCATTTCGCTCCTCTCGAAGGGACTCATCCGCCGGAAGGGGGACAAGGCATGTGCCGCTGACGCTGGCGCTTCCGTGCGCTGGCAAAGGTTGCACACAGGTGCAGGAGCATTTTGTCCGCAGTTGCCATTCTGGTTTAGAAAGATAAGAGAAACAACTGCAGGGGCAGAAGGAGCTGCCCCAGGATTACCACTTCAGTGCAAGAGGACCAAGTCCACGGTACAAGACGAGGGCGGCGTCACCAGGCTCCCCCACCGTGACGCCATGGATGGTGGAGCTGTCCCCCGATGACCAAGACCGTGCAGGAGGCGCAGGGGTACGGGATGCTCCCCCTGTGGCACTTTGTGGGGACCCTTTCCCGCCAAATGAGCGGGAAAGAGGTCCAAACGCCAGTATAAGAAGAGCATCCCCGGCCCTTGGAGGGGAGAGAGCTCGAACCATCATAGATCCCAAATAGTCTGTTCCAAGCACAAACTTGCATTTGTACTGTAATCACCGCAGTGCAATCCATCAGGCAAGCAGGGGTAGGGTTTTACACCACATTGGTGGCCTAAACCTGGGTAAACTCTCTGTGTCGCCATTGGTATCGTGCTCAAGCTTGCCTCTTGAAGCCTCCTCTGGGAGCGAAGGAAGTGTGTTAAACCCTCAGTGTTCGAACCTCTGAGAGCTACCCTGTCTAGGATAGACGAGCTCTCTCTGACAATGATAAAACAAACCAAATGAATAGAAATAACAAAGTAATGTATATGTAAAAGAAGTCTGAAGTCTAAACAGCGGGATAGCAGGGGATGGGGCCATTGTTGGCTGCCTAAAGCGGACGGGTGGGGAGGCGGATGGCTCTCCTTGGGGATGAGTGGGTGCAGCGAAGGAGGGCTCACGCGCGGGGCATCAGCGGCAGGCAGACTCAATGGAAAGGTTCGCCTGGGGCGGTGGCAGGAGGCTCTCGCGGCAGCTCTGGCCAGGCTCGTGCGTCATGGAGGCAGGCAGACCCGCTACATCGGCGATGTGGCAGGGACACGACTTGAAGTGCCTCATTGTAGATCGTGACCAGGAAAAAAATGGGGAGGTTAGAGATCGTGAATTGTGTGGGATTCCGTGTGACGGACATTGTTTTAGCGTGAAACAGGGAAGTAAAATCTTCCACGTTGATTGCAAAGCTGTATGGCCGAGATGTATTAGATCTGGCCCCTCTCGCTCTTTTTATATCGGTATAGATACAGGATGCATAGTTGCAACTCTTAGTTACTAAATATGTGTGTAAAATATATGTGACATATTATATATGACGGTCTAGTATATGTTTAATTTTTCAAAAAAATCATGACTTAGAAACGCTAAATGGGCCATAGCTTTGTTATAGCCTCTTATATCTTTTGGTTGAGCCGTCACTAAATGAAATAGCCCGCTATTAAAAATTTTGATTTTTTTTGCTCATACCCTTTAAAACAGGCAGGGATTCACTCCGCTTTTCATTGATAAAATCATACGGCCAAAATGATAAAAAGTGTTGAGAAAGAACTCAAAAGCTGAATAAACAAGACACCCCCAAACTAGCTGAAAAGGGCTAAAAACAGAAACGTGTGCACCACTAAATGCTTCCAGCAAGCCGCCGAGAAGAAGCACATGAGACAGAAATCCACACAAACCAATGGCAACCTTAAGAGGGTCATCATGCAAAGCGCCACTACTGTCGCCTCAGCCGGAGATGGATAGAGGTTTTAGCCCTAAATCCCCAAAGGTAGGGAAAGGGTCGAGACAACGCCCTAAGAGAAATGCGACACCCACATGTTTCACCGTTGCCAGCACCGAGGCGCAGAGTTTTCGTTCGACCATCCCCACCCACGGCGCTGCTGGTGCAAGCACCTGAACGGGACCCAACCACAATGGACCAGGAACTCTAGATCCATATCAGGGTTTGGCTGCCACCGCCACAGCGCACCTCGTCACCCACATGGTCGAAGCTCACGGGTAACACCTGCTACCATGATTACTAGTGGAAAATGGGCCAAAGGATTTTACCTATCACTAGTGGAAACATCCCCTTTCATTTTGTGTCACAAATAACACTGGACCCGGTTTCACCAAAAATCGGGACCAATGCTACGCATTGGTCCCGGTTTTTGTGGCCGGGGCAGCAGAAATCGCCTGAGTGGCATGAGTCCTGGTTTTTTAGCGGGCATTCGTCCTAATTTGTGGCATGAACCGGAAACAATGCCTCGCCACATGCCACGTGGCACGCGGAAGGGAATTGGTCCCGGTTCATGCCACAAACCGGGACGAATGCCCCCCTTGCCTACATATACTGCCTCCCAGCCCCCCTTCCCTCTGTTTTTTGTTGTTGCTTGGAGGAGTGAGAGAGGTAGGTGCTAGTATGGGTTATTTTACTATGCACTCGAGGTGTTCGACGAAATACCCGAGCCACACTTAAGTTCACATATAATGGTATCTTCGATCGAGGTTAGCAAACTTGTCCTTTTCATCTTAATGTGATACAAAAAAAATTATATTTGTCGATGTACTGTGGTCATTTCGCTATTGAAGATGTTATTGTAATGTTTTTTGGATAAACTTAATTATACGATGCAGATGGATGCACGGCATGATGGATGTACGGTGACCGACGCACTTCCGAGTATAGGGCAGGTGTGGATGAATTTCTCGGTGTAGCTCATGCTCACAAAAAGAATGGCTTTATGTGTTGCCCATGTGTTGATTGTCGGAACGTAAGGGAGCACTCTTCCTTGAGAGTCCTTCACAGCCACCTGCTTCGGAGAGGTTTCATGCCCAGCTATAATTATTGGACCAAGCATGGAGAAAGAGGGGTTGTGATGGAAGACAATGAAGAAGAAGAGGATCCTATGCTCCCTGAATACGGTGATACTGCAATAGAAGACAATGCAGACGAAGGAGGTGGTCAAGAACGGGCATGAGATGAGCCCGATGATGATCTTGGTCGAGTTATTGCTAATGCAAGGGAAGACTGCGAAAGTGAATTGGAGAGGTTGAAGTTGGATGACATGTTACAGGATCACAAAAAGTTGTTGTACCCAAATTGCGAAGATGGCAGCACAAAGCTCGGTACCACACTGGAGTTGCTGAAATGGAAGGCACAGAACAGTGTGACTGACAAGCTATTTGAGAGTTTACTTCAAATAATGAAGCCAAAGCTTCCAAAGGATAATGAATTGCCTGACAGTACGTACGTAGCAAAGAAGGCTCTCTGCCCCCTAGGATTAGATGTGCAGAAGATACATGCATGCATTAATGACTGCATCCTCTGCCATGGTGAGAAGTACGAGAATTTGGATAAATGTCCGGTATGCACTGCACTGCGGTATAAGATCAGGCCAGATGACCCTGGCGATGTTGATGGCGAGCCACCCCGTCAGAGGGTTCCTGCAAAGGTGACGTGGTATGTTCCTATAATACCACGGTTGAAACGGCTGTTTAGAAACAAAGAGCATGCTAGGTTGTTGCGATGGCACAAAGAAGACCGTAAGAAAGACGGAAAGTTGAGACACTCCAGTGATGGGTCGCAGTGGAGAAAAATTGAGAGCGACTTCCCGGACTTTACAGGAGAGGCAAGAAACTTATGGTTTGGTCTAAGTACAGATGCCTTTAATCCTTTCGGGGAGCAGAGCTCCAGTCATAGCACCTGGCCCGTGACTCTATGTATCTACAACCTTCCTCCTTGGTTGTGCATGAAGCGCAAGTTCATTATGATGCCAGTGCTCATCCAGGGTCCGAGGCAACCCGTCAACGACATTGATGTGTGTCTAAGGCCATTAGTGGAAGAACTCCTATAGTTGTGGGGAAAACCAGGTGTACGTGTGTGGGTTGAGAACGAACAAAAGCCATTTGACCTACGGGCGTTGCTTTTCGTAACCATCAATGATCGGCCTGCTCTTAGTAACATTTCCGGACATACAAACAAGAGATACAATGCATGCACACAATGTTTAGATAAGACTGATAGTGTTTATTTGGATAAATGTAAAAAGGTTGTATACCTGGGGCATCGTAGATTTCTTCCGATCAAGCATCCCGTAAGAAAGAAAGTAGGGAAGCATTTCATAGGTGAGGCAGATAACCGGAAGAAGTCTGACCTCCGTAGTGGTAATGATTTATTCGATATGGTCAAGGACCTAAAAGTAATCTTTGGGAAGGGTGATGGCAGCCAACCTGTTCCGAACGGCCCTGATAAGCGCGCACCCATGTGGAAGAAGAAATCTATATTTTGGGAGCTACCATATTTGAAAGTCCTAGAGGTCCGCTCTTCAATCAACGTGATGCACGTGACGGAGAGTCTCTGCGTCAACCTGCTATGCTTCCTGGGCGTGTATGGGAAGTCAAAAGATACGCCAGAAGCACGGGAGGACCAGCAACGTACGAAAGACCCAAGCAACAAGCACACGGATACAGGGCGCCATTACTTAAGCAGCTACGCTCTTACCAAAGCAGAGAAGGAAATATTTTTTGAAGTCCTTTACAGTATCAAGGTGCCGTCTGGCTTATCGTCGAATATAAAAAAGATAATAAATATGGCAGAGAAAAAATTTCAAAACCTGAAGTCTCATGACTGTCATGTGATTATGACGCAGTTGCTTCCGATTGCATTGAGGGGGCTTCTACCGGAAAATGTTCGAGTACCCATTGTGAAGCTATGTGCATTCCTCAATGCAATATCTTAGAAGGTAATCGATCTAGAAAGTCTGGCAAGATTATAGAGGGATGTGGTCCAGTGTCTTGTTAGTTTTGAGTTGGTGTCCCCACCATTCTTCTTCAACATTATGACGCATCTCTTGGTTCACCTATGTGAAGAGATTCATATTCTCAGTTCAGTATTTCTACACAATATGTTCCCCTTTGAGAGGTTCATGAGAGTCTTGAAGAAATATGTTCATAACCGTGCTAGGCCAGAAGGAAGCATCTTGAAGGGCTATGGAACAGAGGAGGTCATTGGGTTCTGTGTTCACTTTATTCCTGACCTTAAGATGACTGGTGTTCCTGAATCGCGGCATGAGGGGAGACTGAGGGGAAAAGGAATGCTGGGAAAGAAAACAATGATACCCAGGGACGAACATTCTTTCACTAAAGCACACTACACAGTTCTACAAAATTCCACCTTCGTGGCTCCGTATCTCGAGGAACACAAGAATATTGTACGCTCCACAAACCCGGGGAAGGATGACTAATGGATTAAACGCAAACACATGGACAATTTTGGAAGTTGGTTCCAAACACATCGTATAAATGACACCATTGTTGAAGATCAGCTGTAAATGTTGGCCGGGTCACCATCTTCGACTATTGGTAGTTTTCAAGGGTACGAGATAAATGAGAATACATTTTACACGATCGCCCAAGATAAGAAGAGCACCAACCAAAACAGTGGTGTCCCCTTTGATACAACAAACGAGAATGGGAAAAATGACACATACTATGATTACATAGAGGAGATATGGGAAATTGACTATGGACCTTCTTTTAAGGTCCTTTTGTTAAAGTGTAAATGGGTCAACCTGAATGGAGAAGGGGTAAAGGTAGACCTTCTGTATGGAATGACAACAGTAGATCTCAACAATATTGGTTACAATGAAGAACCATTCGTCCTAGCCAATGATGTGGCTCAGGTCTTCTATGTGAAGGACATGTCCTCTAGACCGAAAAAACAAAAATAAGCAAACAAATACATTGTACGATGAGCCGAAGCGTCGCATAGTTCTTTCAGGAAAAAGAAACATTGTGGGAGTCGAGGACAAGACAAACATGTCATAAGATTATAATAAGTTTGTTGAAATTCCGCCCTTCACAGCGAAAGCTGACCCAACCATCCCGTTAAATAATAAAGATGCTCCATGGTTACGGCCGAAGAAAATTCATACGAAAGGGACATAGGATTCATGGACCATCTCTACACGAAGTAAATTGAGAAGACTAAGTTAGGGATGTTGTTGGTGATGTGTAATAATAAACATTCCAGGGTTTTAGTTGAAATGACGAGTGTTATGGCTAAATACATGTCATAGTTTGTTATAATGATCCCATATTGCACACAAACATGCATCTTGGAAGCACGTAAATGTTGACGAAGGAAGTTTTTTTTTAACTGAATAAAAAAATCATTTTCCATTTCCGGAGTGTCAGAAATGGTTTTTGTGTGTGAAGGAACTACCACAAACATGCTGCAAAACTTGGGGAATTGATTTTTAAAATACTAGTTGAATGCCCGTGCGTTGCTACGGGTACGAGTATACAATCATTATTAAATGTATTGTTTCCATTCTCTTATGTAGCTACCGTTCTTACTCTCCGGTCATTCTTACTTTCGACCACCAACACCCTATTTTGCATCGGTGTTTCCTCAGGCACACATTTTCATAATTTGAAAATTTTATGGTTTAAATCGCATTATGTGAACTCCATAGGCGGTTCATATCCCGTCTTTGATGGATATAAATTTAAATATTGACAATAAAGTGAACCAATTATCCTTGCACAAATAAACTAATTATGTAGAACTATATCCGTTCCATAATATAAGCCGATTGAATTACAAAACCAAGTGCATAAGCACTTCAAACAATGATGTGAGGTTTTCCATTATCCAGTAAACATCAATATATTATAATCACTCTCTATCCCTCTCTCCGGTAAATAATGGTTATCCATCTTTGTCTCTCGCTGCCACACAGGTACCCATGTTGGAAACATATCTAGCCTTAAACCGATCAAAAACTCTCCTTCTTTTTCAAGGAACAATCAAGCAACTATTGTCTATTCTTTAAATCCATGTGCCACAGAACCCCCACCCTTCCTTCGCTGTCAGGACAATCCACCTTCTTGATTTTTTTGGCTCCCCTCTTCTCCAAGTGTTGCGCTCATGTTCCTTCTTCCTTGTAGTCGACCCTAATTTCTTATGTTTGAAAAAAAAATTATGAATAGTTCTTTTCGAGCCCAAGACAGAGCTAAAAGTTTAGTTTGAAGTGAAATCAAGCAATAATACTGATGTATATCATATCAACAAAAGGAAATTAAAAAAAACATGACATGTAATTGATGTTCCAAAAGAATTAGGCTAAAAGGCTGAAAATAACGTCATAGTCAAAACCATGTCAGCTCTATCGTAGGTTCGGCTAGCATGTCAATGGACTTTGCACCATCCACATACACAATGTTCTTCATGGTATTTTGAGACTGCCAGGGCTCTATCTCCGGAGTAGGTTCACTGGACCATGTCAGCGACCTATATGCAATAAAAAAATAAGGAGCCTTCATCAAATATCATTTTTTTCTGACCTATATTCAACATTATTTTCATTTTTCTCCGGAGTACGTTTTGGGGCTTGATCCATTCATAGGTTTATTATGATGAAAATTGTATAGGGTAGTAACATGTCCGATCCCCATTTGAATCATATATCCGTGACATAGAATCATATACCGATCCCCATTTAAATCATATATGCACGTGATATATAGAAAATTGCATAGGATAATTATGATGAAAATTGCGTAGGTTTATTATGATATATAGTTCATGCATGGTGGCTTGCTGCATATTGGCAAATCCGTGTAAGAACATAGAAGACGTAGTTAATTTAGGAAATATTAGAAAATTGTTCTATGTGATACAAATTGCATAGGATAGAAAATTGTTCTATGTGATACAAATTGCATAGGATTCCCATTTGAATTCTATGTGATAGATCAATTTGTATTTAGTTGTGAATTAATTTTTATTGATGCATATTGGCATATATATTTAATTAGTAGGTTGTTGTTATGATTCTTAATTAACAACTTGTTCCATTCTAATTTGTTGTAGTAGTAGTAACAAGAAGTGTCCAGCTCTCACGAACTTTCTTTGCCGCAGAAGAATTCGTTTTGTTAGCATTCATATAAACAATGACAAGATAAACCTGAGGAAAAGCTTCAATATTGAGATATCGGCTGCCTTCCACATTGATATCCAGGAGATATTCAGGCCTCGGCATGATAGGACTTTAATGGTTCATATGGCAGTCAATTTGATCGACGACTACTACATTGATATGAAGACCAAGATCGAGAACCACGATGAGTGGGATATGACCCCACTTCACAGCAAGAACATTGAGTATGCCGCCATGGATGCTTATGTTGCATACGAGTTGTACCACATTATTCGAGTCGTCAACCATGGGCAGCGTCACCTCGTACCGGCAGCACCAGCTGTTGATGATGATGATAATTCAGACGACTACTAGTGTGTTTACGTGGGCGAACACACTTTTTATATATCTCTATGGTGTGTAGTGCTTGGGGGTCGATCATGTGATCTCTATTATGTATAGTACTTTATATATATATATATATATATATGATGTGTAGTGCTTGGGGGTCGATCCTGTGATCTCTCTATGATGTAGTAGTGCGGGTCTAGGGTTTACTCGTATATAAGCCCAGTCTATGATGTAGTAGTGCGGTCTACCCCATTTTGACGCCGGTACCGGCTTTATTCGTATATAAGTCTGGTTTTTCTATAACGGGGATAGGGCTTTATCGGGGAGGGACTCCGGCGTTGGGATCCCACCACAATATAGGGGGTGCCATAACATGTGTGTACAAGTGTGCCCTGGGTTTTGGATGACAGACAATGCACTTCGGGGTGTGTCGACCTACTTCAGCGGCATCCACTTCTCTCTAGCGAGTTTCATGACTTAGAGCCTGAATGTCTTGGATCAGACAAACATGAGGGAAACTTGTCAAGAGTTGGGTCATACCTTTGTCTTCTCACTTTCTAGGGCCTAGCCTAACACAACCAAAGCAACTAGTTAGGCACTTTTCTACCCCATTTTGACGCCGGTACCGGCTTTATTCGTATAAGCCTAGTTTTTCTACAACGGGGATATGGTTTCATCGGATAGGGACTCCATCGTTGGTATCCCGCCACAAGATAGGGGGTGCCATAACATGTGTGTACAAGTGTGCTATGGGTTTTGGATGACAGGCAATGCACTTCGAGGAGTGACCTACTTCACCGGTATCAACTTCTCTCTAGCGAGTTTCATAACTTATAGCTTGAAAGTACTAGATCAGACAAACATGAGGCAAATTTATCAAGAGTTGGGTTATGGATGTCTCATATTTGGATTTCTCCCATTTTTCTAATCGATTTAGACATATTATTTGTCAAATTTCAATTTACAGATTTGCATATATGAATTATTCAATATTAAATGGAGAAAAGGCAAATAAGTTATTTATTACTTGCATTTAAGAATATTTTAATTCAAAATATTATTAATGATTCATTTTTTATTTAAATACGTATTTCCATTGATAAAATAAATGTGTGTGACATCATAGTCCATGGGTTAATATGATTGATAGGATACTATTGTCATGTAAGTATCTCCTGTCTGTAGGTAGCTCATAGGGAAGAACTAAGAAGTTAAGTGTGCTAGTGCTGGAGTAGTGTGAGGATGGGTGACCTCTATGGGAAGTGTTAGTAGAAGGGAGTAATTTGGATTGAAATTAACAATGCTTAGTGATAAATGTGAGTTTAAGTGGTTAAACAATAAAAATATGTAAAATAGATTTTTTTGGGAAAAAATCGAAAAAAATAATAAAATAAGACTATCCTTTAGTACCGGTTCTTCTTACGAACCGGTACCAATCCAGCCCCGTTGGCTCCTCCTGGGCCACATGAATGCCCTTTTAATACCGACCCGTAAGGAACCGGCACTAAAGGCTGGTGGGTCTTTAGTGCCGATTAATTAGTACCAGTTGTCCAACCGGTACTAAATGCATTCTAAAACCGGTACGGATAGACTATTTTCCACTAGTGGATGCTGACGGAAAAGCGAAACCTTGTGGCCCACCATCTAGGAACGCCGCACCGGCAATCCTGGCTCCATTACATCCCCAGCAAGTCTAACGACATCAACCACCGCAGAAGAGCACGGAAAGGCCAGTCCTTATCACCCCGGATAATACCTAGTCCGTAAGAACAACAGGCTTTTGCCTTCACGGTTGATCCTTGAGATCATGCTCGGCAGTATTTTCCTAGTTTACCTTGGTTGTGATCTTTTCTTTTTTCTGATCTCGTTTGGCTTAATAAGTTGTTTTCTTCTAATCGAATAACTAAGCGTGTGCCTTCAAAAAAAACCTACACCTCCTAGGTCTATTTGCCAGCTAGAAGTTGAGCACCCTTTAAAAAATGGTAGAGTGTATAATGGTTAACGGTTATCCTTTCAAGTTAAAAAAAGTAAGGGAGTAAATTATTATTTTTTCGTTCTACAATGGAACATGCCACTGGAGGTCCAAAGAATTGGAAGAAACAAAAATTCAAGGTCTATTTCACAAAAGTTTAACGGTTGGCGCGGCAGAATGACAAATGGATCACAGTCTCACAACTTGGTGAGTGAACCACAACGTTTTTTCACTTGGGTGACCAAATTGCTCATTGCTGCTAACTTCATTGGCTGTAGGCGCGTTTATCTCTTTAGACTAGCCATAGTGGAAGTATAATAGGTAATATCACGGATGCCATGTTGGTAAAAATCTGATGTGGCACAACAATTAATGAAGAAAGAAATGCTAGTGTTATCTATCTATGTTACGGTATCATAGCACATAAAATAAGATAGTTTAATAACAAGTAAAAGTTGTACACATATTTATCTTGCGATTCTACAAAGCAATAAATAAGTCATGTACATGTACATGGTACTACTATATGATACTATGCATTATAGGGGTAGTATCATATACTAGTACTATATGTATGATATCATTATATGATACTGCCCACTATGGCTAGTCTTATATGCATATAGTATTTGTCATCATTCTACTATTATAACAGAAAAGGCACGATTTTCTTTCTAATTCCACGCAACTTAATTTGGTGCTTATACCGCTCGGTACAGCCCGTGACTCTGATGACCACAACGAAAGTTCAGTGTTATTTTTTTCTTTGAAACGGACGAAAGTTCAGTCCTAACGTACACAGAAGACGCCGCGGGCGACTGACTTCGACACAGTCACCTAATATGAATATTTGGAAAGCTGAGGCCACAACTAGGGGCCATATCACACATATATTTGGAAAAAAATTATATGAGACCTGGTCTACAAATTCAGCCTCGTGGACCAACTCCAACAATTGACACATACACAGAAGAGAGAAAAACACGAAATTTAAATGTCTATTTTGATATCTAAACCGCCATCACTGGTAGAAAAAAGGCCTTCCATACGCCCCTTCAGTCCCCAAAATGTCCGAACCGTGACTAAAGGGGTCTTTAGTCGCGGTTCGGGAGGCGACCCGCGACTGAAGGTCTTGAGTGGCAGTTGGGGTAGCGCGCGGAGGGATTTAGTCCCGGTTGGCCTGGCCACCCGCGACTAAAGGTCGGAACTGCTCGCCTCCCTGTCTTTAGTCTCGGTTGGCCTGGCCACCCGCGACTAAAGTTCCAAACTGCTCGCCTCCCGCGCGGTTTTATTTCGCGAGCGAGAGGCAGAAGGCCATTGCTACAGTGCGCGTGCGGCTCTCTGTTCTTCTTCCTCTCTTCTCTTCTTCCTCCACCCATGGATTCTCTCGTTTTCAAGGTTCTCCATGTGCCCACACCATGCGGCAAGAATCTCTACGTCGCCTATACCAATAGATGCGAGAGACTCCTCGAAGCTCTTAACCGTTTGAGCAATCTCTATGAAGCCGATGAACACCACAAGTTCTTCGGGCCTGATCTAGAGTACACGGCCAATCAAAAGGATGTGGCCGTCATCCAGATTGCCTACAAGGAAACCGTTTTGGTCTTCCAATGGGCAAAGTACGCACACGTACAATCTCTTGTAGGATAGTTGTTGCATTTTCGATTTGTTGTTGCATTGGAAGAATACACGTGTTGCAACAAAATCTAACACGTGTTCCATTTTTGTTGTTGCAGTAGTTCAAAGCAATCTCCAGAACTTGTTTATTTTCTTGTCAACAAAGGTTACGACTTTTGTAGCGTGGACATCACAAATGACCGGCAGAAGATGATGCGCACGTTGGGTATTGAGATACCTGAAGACCACTACATTGATCTTCAGGACTTGATCCATTTTGATGAGCTGTATGGGCACAAGACCGGGATGGCTCAGATGGCAACTGGCTTCATCCACCACGAGTACAGAACCATGAAGACTTGTTTCCCCTCGAGGAATCAGAAGTATTGGGGGAAGAACCCACTTGACCGGATCAATCTCGAGTATGCAGCAATAGATGCATACGTTGCGTTCGAGTTGTTCCGCATCTACTCTTCGGAGCTCGAGTAGATGCTGTTTGTGTACCGCATCTATGTACCGCTATGTTGCGTTCGATATCTGTAATGGATATATTATGTAATGGATATATGTCTTTCTATTAATTCCTATACTATTTCTATATTATGTAATGGATATATGTACCGCTATGTTGCGTTCGATATATGTAATGGATATATATGCAGCAATAGACTAATGAAATGGCTCAAATAAAATCACGGGTTAAAAAGGACATGATGCATTCATAAGGCTGGAAAATAGAAGAGATTTAGGAAAGGGGAAAATGAATTAGTTTTATTTTTCTGAATTTTTTGATATATTAATTGTATTTTTAAGATTTTAAAATGAATTAGTTTTATTTTTCTGAATATTTTTGATATATTATTTGTATTTTTAAGATTTTAAAATGAATTAGTTTTCTAGAAATAATACAAATTAAAAAGTTAATATTTACTTATTTATTCAAAATTATTAATTACATCATTACTTTTGTTTATTAAAAGATTTATTTGAAATTCAAACAATAAAGAAATGTGGCATCGACCAACATGTTAATAGGATAGATATGATACTAGTATCACATACATGCGTGTGAAATACTTGGATGCGGGACGGGATGGAACTCGGAAGTTAAACGTGCTAGTGCTAGAATAGTGGGAGGATGGGTGACCGAGCGGGAAGTTTGACCACGAGTAAGTAATTTGACTAGACATAATTGTAGTTAGACACTAAGCAAATAATAAAAATTCTGAAAAAAAATGGAGTGAAAAATTGGAGTGAAAAATAATTAGAAACTCAAATGAATTAAAGAAATAACGAAATAACCTGTAGTCCCGGTTCGTGTCAAAAACCGGGACTAAAGGTACTCCCGCTTCCGGCGCACGCCAGCTGCCCACGTGACGGGCCTTTAGTTGCGGTTCGTAAGAGGCGCGACTAAGGGGGGCCTTTAGTCGCGCATATTTAGTCCCGGTTGCACGGCCGGGATTAATGGCCCTTGCGAACCGGGACTAAAGGCCTATTTTCTACCAGTGCATGCATGCCACGTGTCAATCGCTAGAGTTGGTCCACGAGGCTGAATTTGTAGACCAGGTCTCATATAATTATTTTCCCATTTATAGGCAACCTCTCATATCTCGTAACATTGAAGCTCGGGAATAGCTCCCTATGGGGCATGATTCCTGAGTCTTTTGGCAAACTATTGAACCTAAAAAATATTGATATTTCTTTTACTCAGATATCTGGTAGTCTACCTTCCTTTCTTGGTCGCCTGTCTAATCTTGAAAGCATTGTATTGGAAAACAACAACCTAACTGGTCCAGTACCTCCTGCTATTTGGAACTTATCTTCTCTGGTTTTATTCTCCGTAGCTATCAATCAACTCACTGGGACAATAAGTTCAAATGCATTCAATTCGCTACCTCTTCTCCGTATTTTCTCTCTGGCAAAAAATAAATTTCATGGGCAAATCCCATCTTCTCTCCCAAATGCTACAAGTCTTAACCCTAACGGAGAACTACTTTAGTGGAACTGTTCCTCCACGGATTGGTGGGTCAAATAGCCTGGAATGGTTAGTTATGGCACAAAATGCTTTGGAAGATAAAAACACTCGAGAATGGGAATTTATGCAACATTTAACAAATTGCTCCCAGTTACAAATAATAAGTTTCGTGGAACCTTTCCTTCTGCAGTTTCCAATTTATCTGCAATCCTAGCATCCCTTTCCCTAAATAACAATGAAATTCCAGGTCAAATTCCTAGAGAAATAGGAAACCTTGTTGGTTTAAATTCCCTTGCACTTTACAACAATTTTCTAACTGGACCGCTCCCAGCATCACTTGGTATGCTTAAAAATCTAACTAGGTTGAGGCTACAGAATAATAGCTTGAGTGGACAAGTCCCACCTACTGTTTTAGGCAACTTAACTCAACTAAATACTTTGGACCTAGCCATGAATGCCTTTAGTGGAATCATTCCAATCAGAGAAAATTGCACATAACACCAACTATTGGGGCTTTTGTTGCATCAAACCACAACTTTAGACTTTTTTGGCATAAAACACCAATATTTGGGGTAATTACTTGCACAGAACACAAATCCCGCGCTTAACCTCTTTGATAGATAATTAAGTACTTGTGAACACCAATATTGTCAAATTTTCAAGACTTCGTGTTGAGCTCATGATTTGGATTGTCATCAGAGCTGACTGCAGTTGTATATATGTGTTGCATTTGTATATATGTGTTGAGTTATGTTGATATTTCATAATGTTTTTTGCATAATGGATATTTTCTAATGCTGCCGCTATCGTCGGGTCTGTTCGTGTCACGCGGTCTCTGTTGGAAGATCGACCAGTTCATAAACAGGTGGATCTATGTGTTTAATTACTCATCAAAGAGGGTAATCACGGGATTTGTGTTATGTGCAAGTAATTACCCCAAACATCGGTGTTTTGTGCCAAAAAAATCTAGAGTTGTGGTTTGGTGCAACAAAAGCCCCAATAGTTGGTGTTATGTGCAATTTCCTCTTCCAATCACTATAGGAAATATGATGTCCCTCTTGCTGCTAGATATGTCTGCCAACAATTTTACAGGGCCGATCCCTACAAGTTTATTTAATATCACAACACTCTCAATAGGTTTGGATATATCTAACAATCATTTGGAAGGATCAATACCACTTGAGGTGGGAAACCTACAGAATCTTGTAGAATTTGATGCCTATTTCAATCAACTCTCGGGGGGATTCCTGCTACTCTAGGAAACTGTAAGCTTCTCCAAATTATCCAACTACAAAACAATTCACTCACAGGTAATATTCCATCACAGTTGAGCGGGTTGAAGGGTTTAGAAATCCTCGACCTCTCAAGCAACATTTTTTCAGGCCAAATACCGAATATCTTTGTGGACTTCAGTAGCCTCTCTTATCTAAACCTTTCATTCAATAATTTTGTTGGGGAAGTGCCAACAATTCGAATTTTTGCAATTTCTACTAGGATTTTTGTCCTAGGGAATAACCAGCTTTGTGGGGGGGGGGGGGGGATTCAAGATCTTCATTTGGTCCCCTGTTCTCTCCAAATTTCCAACAAAAAACATGAATTTCAAAAGTGGGTGATTGTTCTTTCTTCTGTTGCAACGGCGGTATGCATCCTTCTACTTCTCTTCTTCTTCCTCGCACACCACAAGAAAAGATCGAGCGAAAGTTCTTCCACAATCTCTATTCAAGCCAACAAACTTATCTCAACGGACAATTTATTACGTAGTGGGAGCTATGGTTATGTCTACAGAGCAAACTTGCCACAGGAACAAAACATTGTGGCTATGAAGGTACTAAAACTTCTTACCCCTGGAGCACTCAAGAGTTTCACATCTGAGTGTGAGGCAATGAGGAATTTACGGCACCAAAACCTTGCCAAGATCAGTACAACGTGCTCAAGCATTGACTTCAATGTCAATGATTTCAAGGCGATTGTATTTGAATTTATGCCCAATGGTAGTTTGGACGAGTGGCTTCATCCTAACACAGACCATCAACAGGACGCAAACCGCTTAAGTCTTGCTCAAAGGATGAGCATACTCTTTGATGTGGCTTACGCATTGGACTATCTCCATTTCAATGGAGCCACACCAATTGTGCATTGTAATCTTAAGCCAAGTAATGTCCTTCTGGATTCTGATATGGTATCCCATGTTGGAGACTTGAGACTGTCTAGGATTCTTGCCGAGGGATGCTCTAATTTCCAACTATCAACGAACTCGATGGGATTCAGAGGGACAATTGGTTATGCTCCACCAGCTTAGTGTAATTTATTTTTCATTTATATTTTTCTCACTTGTCGTATTAAAAAATATCGAAAGGTGTTGCCATATTCTAACCTATACTCTAATCTCTACGGTAGTTCAAACTGAAGGGAATATGCCCGAGAGGCAATAATAAAGTGGTTATTATCTTATTCCTTGTTTATGATAAATGTTTATTTCTCATGCTAGAATTGTATTAACCGGAAACGTTGAAACATGTGTGTTTAATAAACAAACAAATGGTTCCTAGTAAAGCCTCTCTTTTAACTAGCTCGTTGATTAATAGATGATCAAGGTTTCCTGATCATGAACATTGGATGTTGTTAATAACGGGGTCATGTCATTGGTAGAATGATGTGATGAACATAGACCCAATATCAAGATAACAATACGATCAAGTCATTTAGTTTATATTGTTATATCTTGCATACGAAGTAACTTATTCCTTATACCATGAGATCATGCCAATCACTGGTACCGGAAGGGTGTTTTGATGTCATCAAACGTCACACCGTAACAGGTTGACTATAAAGGTGTCGTTAGGTACTCGGAAAGTATCAGTTGAGGATCATGGATCAAGAGTGGGATTTGTCCATCCAAAGGACGGAGAGATATACTCTGGGGCCCCTCGGTGATATCACATCAACACCGCTTGCAAGCACGTGATATGATCACAAGGATGTCATGTCACGGAAACGAGAAAAGAGTATTTGTCAGGTAACGAGACTGAAGAAGGTATGGTTGATACCAATGATCGAATCTCGGACAAGTAAAATATCGCGAGACAAAGGGAATAGTTCACGATGTTGAAGGGTCACACGATCACAAGAGTCATCGTAGAATATATAGGAGTCATCACGGATCTCCAGATCTCGTTGTTGATTATTAATCGGAGAGGAGTCTCGATCATGTCTATCTTATTCGCGAACCGTAGGGTGACACACTTAAGGTTCGATGACGCATTTGAGAAGATACGGAATATCGAAGAATGTTTTGGGCAGCACCAAAAAAAATTCAGGGAAAATTGAAATAGTTCAACGGGTTTTTCGTCGAATGGTTGTTAATAGAATTAACAAATGATTCGAGGTGCTATATGCAAATGTTTGTTAATGGAATTAAAAAATTTAAATAAAGAAATAAAATGTTTTATTTATTTATTAAAGAAAAACTCTTGGATTTTCTAAGTGGGAAATAAAGGAAGGATGAGTGGATGTGAGTGGAGTGTCCACTCACATGAAGATGGAAGAGGTGGGGGCACCACCATGGCTGGCCTCACCCCACCCTTGGTCTGCCTCCCTCTCCCTATAAAAGGAGGGTGAGGGATCCTCCTCCTTCACACACTTGCCCACCTCACTTCCTCTCCACCCGCTGCTCCATTCCATGGTCTCCGGCTTGGCGAAGCCCTGACCATGGGATTCTTCAGCACCACCACGCCGTCGTGCTGCTGGAGTTCCGAGGGATCCTCTACTTCCGCCTCCCCGCTAGATCGAGGGAACGGAGGTCGTCATCAACCGTACGTGTGATCGATCACGGATGCACCACCGGATTGCGGTGCACATCTTCTCGCTCTCGGAATCAGTGTGAGTCGACTACGCCAACAACAAGATTTGATCTCCTAACGCTTTGTGTCTTTGAGGGTATGTTCTTCTTAAGACTCACTCTATGCCCGTTGCTTTCATCTCCTAGATTAGACCTTGGCCTTTTGGGTGTCTCTCGCGTAGGAATTTTTTTGTTTTCTATGCAACGACCCCTTCACAAACTTGACGTGTTAATTATGCCAACACATCAAATTGCATATAGCGATTAAATATATGAGAACTACTTGAATGCTCATAGTTGTAGTCATAATATACGTTCGTGCTTCGTTTAATGCAACAGAATACGATGCTGGAAATATGGTTTCAACTCATGGAGACATATATATAGCTACAGAATTCTTATTCTTGAAATGATGGCAGGAAAGAGGCCCACAGATTACACGTTTGATCAAGGATTAAACCTTCATAATTCCGTTGAGATGGCTTTTGACAGCGGAGCGCTTGACATTGTCGACACAGAATTGGCGAAAGAAGTTGAACATGGCACACCTGCAACAGCAGATGATCCAACAAACCAAAGAAAGGTTGATTCTTTGATTTCTCTACTTAAGCTTGGGTTGTTCTGCTCTGAGAACATGCCGTCGAGTAGAATCTCAAGAAAATATATCATCAAGGAGCTAAATGCAATAGAAAGTCACTCAAGGAGAGTAAGAACATGAAGTTTGAAGATGGAAGCTAAACCTACTCTACGTCTCAGAGAAAAGAAAAAAGAGAGTAACTTCCACTAAAATTTCAGGAGATATTTATATGTTATGTATTTCTTGAATGTGAAAAACAACAAAAGAAAGTAGTCCAAACGTGTATGACCATCATAGGTCGTTTATGCCACCGTGCTGTAGTCTTTGTCTGTACTGGGATAAGTTATAATATCTGCAATCCTGCCTTTTGTGTGAATGTCGAATAGCACTTCATTTACTCATTCGCTAGTCATGGAACCATTCTATGGTTTCTATTAATGGAAATCGGGGGCAAACTCCTTATCTCCAAAAAAAATCTCACAATTTGCAGAGAACGAAGGCTTACTGCAAATAGCAGCGGCAGCTCCAGCTATTTGCTCCTAGGTATTCATTAAAAAATGCAATAGTAATATATACTATATATTACATAAAATGCGCATCAAACTAGCAAGGAGAATCGATACCCACGTTAATGAGCTAATGACCTCGTTGGCGCCGGATCTGATGGACGACCTTGTCGAGGACATCCTCCTGCGCGGTCAAAAAACCCGATGGATAAGGATATCCGAATTAGAAGGTACGTCCGAAAATAATGTAGCATATGGTACAGAAAATAACATGCATCCAAGGATTATTACAAAATTAGGATCATCTGATTTTCGACTCTAAAGCCATGCCTATTTATTGGGTTTATTTTGTGAGCATGTGTACCTCTAGATTTATAAGATGATTGGATCCTAGTCCAAATTATGTCTCTGTTTCCTATATTATTAAATGTTGCAAAGTATGAATGGTTAAAACTCTCAATTTTTGGTAAAAATATAATTATCTAGGGATGAGTATGTCCAACTATACATCTGTTTCAAATCCGAAACCACCATGTTTCCAATTCGAATTAGTGGTTCTACATATTTGTATTCGAAACTATAAGAGCATCCCCAACCGGTCACCTCAAACCGGCAACGTACAACCCGGACACGGCCCCGACCCAAAAACACCACCCAAACAGTCTCCCCAAAACGAGCCCATCTATACGGGCTATCGGAAGGGAATATGACCGAGAGGCAATAATAAAGTGGTTATTATCTTATTTCTTGTTTATGATAAATGTTTATTTCTCATGCTGGAATTGTATTAACCGGAAACGTTGATACATGTGTGTTTAATAAACAAACAATAGTTCCTAGTAAAGCATCTCTTTTAACTACCTCGTTGATTAATAGATGATCAAGGTTTCCTGATCATGAACATTGGATGTTGCTAATAACGGGGTCATGTCATTAGAAGAATGATTTGATGAACATATACCCAAAGTGAATATAGAAATGTGATCAAGTCATTAAGTTCACATTGTTATATCAAACATACAAAGTAACTTATTCCTTAGACTATGAGATCATGTCAATCACTGATACCGGAAGTGTGCTTTGATGTCATCAAACGTCACACCGTAACAGGGTGACTATAAAGGTTCCGTTGGGTATTCGGAAAGTATTAGTTGAGGCTCATGGATCAAGAGTGGGATTTGTCCATCCAAATGACGGAGAGATATACTCTGGGCCCTCTCGGTGATATCACATCGACACCGCTTGCAAGCACGTGACTTGGTCACAAGGATGTCATATCACGGAACGAGTAAAAGAGTACTTATCGGTAACGAGATCGAACAAGGTAGGGTTGATACCAATGATCCTATCTCGGACAAGTAAAATATCGCAAGACAAAGGGAATTAGTCATGACGTTGATGGTTCACACGATCACGAGAGTCATCGTTGAATATATAGGAGTCATCACGGATCTCCAGATCCCGCTATTGATTATTGATCGGAGAGGAGTCTCGATCATGCCTATGTTATTCGCGAACCGTAGGGTGACACACTTAAGGTTCGATGACGCATTTGAGAGGATACGGAATATCGAAGAATGTTTTGGGCAACACCGAAATTGTTTCAGGGAAAATTGAAATAGTTCAAGGGGTTTTTCATCGAATGGTTGTTAATAGAATTAACAAATGATTCGAGGTGCTATATGCAAAAGTTTGTTAATAGAATTAACAAATGCTGAAATAAAGAAATAAAAATATTTTATTTATTTATTAAAGAAAAACCTTTGGGATTTTTGAGTGGAGTTTAAGTGGAAAATGAGTGGGTGTGAGTGGAGAGTCCACTCACATGATGAGAGAAGAGGTGGGGGCACCACCATGGGCTGGCCGCACCACCCTTGGGCTGCCTCCCCCTCCCCTATAAAAGGAGGGTGAGAGCTCTCCCTCCTCCACACACTTTCCCACCTCCCTTTCTCTCCACCCGCTGCTCCTTTCCATGGTCTCCGGCTTGGCGAAGCCATGACCGTGGGATTCTTCACCACCACCACGCCGTCGTGCTGCTGGAGTTCCGGGGGATCATCTACTTCCAATACCCCACTGGATCGAGGGAACGGACGTCGTCATCAACCGTACGTGTGACCGATCATGCAGGCACCGCCGGATTGTGGTGCACATCTTCTCGCTCTCGGGATCAATGTGAGTACGACTACGCCAACAACGAGATTTGATCTCGTAACGCTTTGTGTATTTGAGGGTATGTTCTTCTTAAGACTCTCTCTATGCCCGTTTCTTTCATCTCCTAGATTAGATCTTGGCCTTTCGGGTGTCTCTCGCGTAGGAAATTTTTTGTTTTCTATGCAACGAACCCTACAGTGGTATCAGAGCCGGATCTATGCGTAGATGATTTGTACGGGTAGAACACATAGGTGTATGTGGGCGTTGATGATAATGTTATTGCCTCCTTGAGTATTTTATGATCTTAGTGGCATAGTTGGATGAAGCTGCCCTAGACAAAATTTATGTGTACTATGTACGCGAGACCTGTCTCACTTGTGGCTGAGGGGGTGTCCGTTTCTCCAACTATAGTTAAGATCTAATCTACGAAGGGTTGTTAAAAATATGTTTATCAACGTTGTGGTTGATGTTCGTAGGTATGAACGGTTCTATCCTCGAAAGCCCTAAGCCACGTAAAATATGCAAAAATAAATTAGAGGCGTCTAACTAGTTTTTTCCGGGCGTGTGATGTGATATGGTCAATGTTACAAATTTGATTATGAGATGATCTCTTTTGTAAAATTTTGATTTAACGGCGGGATCCATATGGTTGTCTTATTTTTTATGGACAATCAAGATGGAGGTGCCATGGACCATGGTGCCACGCCAGTGGAATGATAGAGATCATACCGTGATGTGCAAGATAGAGATCAAGTGCAAGAAGGACCATATCATATCACATTATCCATACATGTGATGTTAATCCTTTTATGCATCTTATTTTGCTTAGATAGAGACGGTAGCATTATAAGATGATCCCTCTCACTTAATATCAAGATAACAATGTGTTCTTCCTTAGTATGCACCGTTAAGAAAGTTCGTCGTTTCGAGACACCAGGTGATGATCGGGTGTGACAGACTCAACGTTCGCATACAACGGGTGCTGGCGATCCTAGCATGTACATACATGGCCTCGAAACACACGCAATACTACGGTTCTACTTGGCGAGCCTAGCATGTAAAGACATGGCCTCGGAACACGTAACCAAAAGGTAAAGCATGAGTCATATGGATGATATGATGAACATGTCGATGTTCGCCTTTGCAGCTACATCATCTCACGTGATGATCAGTTTTGATGTAGTGAATTTGGTTCGTGTAATTACTAAAAACGACTAGAGGTATTTTTTTTGAGTGGCAGTTCACGTAGTAATTTTGAATTAACTTGAACTTATCTATCATGAACAACCAATCAAAGTGAATTTTCACAAATTGTAGTATTCATTGGCATCCACAAATTACCTTACACTTAGATTGTTAATTGAGATATAAATGTTATGATCTGGTAAAACCATTTAAAGATTGGTACCGTATTAGTGAAATTTGAAATTGAGTCCTGTTGTAGATTTTCGGTATTTCCTACCTAGCTCCATATGATTAATGATTGATTGATCTAGAGAGCAACCAATTCCTACTTAGAAGCCGGAGTCATGGTTGATTCCATATTACTTTATCTTCAAAAGAATGTTTTGTTGATCAAGGTGATTTAGGAACTGAAAAGAATTATTTTCATAAACAATCAGGTGAAAGATATAATGATATCTAGAAACTTATTTGTGGCAACATGAATTAATATAATTTAGCGTGACATTGTATGCTTATATTATTTCAATATATGCAATGATTGAAGACGCTAGGCGTTTGAATATTCCAAGAAGTTGGGCGCTAAAAAATATCCTCTAAATTCCTTCCTCCGAGCTATACACTAGTGGAAACAACCCCTTTCGTCCAGGGGGCAGGGGGCATCTTTCCCGGTTGCACCAAAATCCGGGACAAGTGCCATGCATTGGTCCCGGTTCGTGTGCCCGAGGCAGCAGAAACCACCTGGGGGCATCTGTCCCGGTTCGTGGGGAGCCAATGGTCCCGGTTCGTGGCACGACCCGAGACCAATCCCTAGCCACGGGCCACGTGGCACGCGCATGGGCATTGGTCCCGGATCATTCCCCAAACCGGGACCAATGTCCCTTCCCCTACAAATGCGGCCACAGCCCCCATCCCTTTTTTTTGCTTGGGGGAGTGAGAGAGAGGTGTGGGTGGTAGTGTGTATTGTACCTCGTGGCGCGGGAGTTGTGACGCGTGGCCACGAATGCGCGGTATAAACTGCCGCGCCTCGAGCGTCTTCTCCACTCCATGCACCGTCGTGCCACCACCATGCCTCCGAGGAGGAACAACACTACCGGTTTCCGCGGCGTCCGATCACGGCAGAACGGAATGTTCACCGCGACTATCCGCTGCGGGGACGACCGCATCCCCCTCGGCTCCTTTGCGACGGCGTCGGAGGCCGCCCGCGCTTGGGACGCGGCGGCCTGGCGCCTCAGCCGCCCGCGGTCGTTGATGAAGTTTAACGACTGCCACACCCTCTGGGAAGCGGAGGCCAGGGCGCCGACGCCGCAGATCGTCACTGCCGCCGACCACCGCCACCTCATGCACCGCGCGTTTCAGGGCCAAGTCGATGCTAGGGACGACCGCGTGGTCCGCGAGTATTACCGGAACAATCCGAGTGAGGAGAGCGCCGACGAGGAGCTATGGCAGACCCGCGCGGCTGAGCGGGCGGAGCGGCGCCTCGAACGCCACCTCGAGTTAGATGCCGCTCGGGAGGCGAGGACGAAGGCGCTGCAAGAGCTCTGTCGGGCCGACCACGCCGGCGAAGTCTGGGCCTCCGACGATCCGAGGTGGGGGCCTATGTCGGACATACCATCATGCACCTCCGACGACGACGAGGAGGTCACCGACGACGACGACGAGGTCACCGACGACGACGACGAGGACGAGGAGTAGCGCGCTAGCGCGTCTGTTTTCTGTTGGCTGTTTAATAAAATAATTTGTTGTATTCCGGGAAACAGCGGCGCGCTAGCTCGTCTGTTTTCTGTTTTCCGTGTGATTTTTCCTGATTGGTTGGATTCAGACGACTAATGGCATTTCGATAGCCGTTAAAAAGAGGGGGACATGCATTTCGATAGATAAACAAGGCACAGTAGACATAATGGCAAGATTGGATCTAAATATAAACGGAGAGCATAGATCTAAATAAACAAGGCAGTACATAATGGCCAGAGTGCATCTATCTACTAACTAGTCATACTCCTGCCTAGGCCTATAATACTCCGACTCGTAGTCGTCGTAGTCGCCATCGTCGTCGTCACTATCGTCTGACGGTGCTCTGCACTCCCTCGGAAGATCACGACTCTAGGACTGGGCGTGAGGGTAGCGCAGGCGGGGGATATCGCCGGCCCTGATGTAGTCCATGACGCTCTGTAGAGTCCGGCCGTACCACCATAGCCGATGACCGGCCTCGTGAAATTTCCCAGGAGGCAGACCGTCCTCCTCATACATGGCGAGCGCCCTCTCACGCCGATTGATGAAGAAGGCATCCCAAGTATGTTGGTTATCGGGATGCCAACTGGGATTCCTCCGCTGCTCCGGCGTGAGCTCGTGGTAGTAGTGGTTCGTGATGGCCGCCCGACGCGCCACACCTTGAGGAAGAGGAGGGACCGGCACTCCTCCGGCGCTCAGCATCCAACCGGCGGGAACGTTGTAGCCGCACGGGCAGGGGTAGTTCGAGGCGGAAAGTGCCTCCGCCTGGATGAATGTTAGAGTGGGTACGGTAGAATCCATGAGAGAGTGGTGAGTTTGTATGTGTTTATGCCAATGGTGTGGAAATACATACATATATATAGCGAGTAGAAACCATATATCCCTTTAGTCCCGGTTGGGGACACCAACCGGGACTAAATGGTTCGTGTTTCGTTGGACCAATCAGATAGAATCACACGGATCGTGTGTTTCTTTCATACGCTTGTGAGTCGTTGGATCCGGAGTGTGTTTCTTTCGAGCTGTTGTGAGCCGTTCGATCAGGGCTACAGTGTGTTCCTTTCGAGCTGTTGTGAGCCGTTGGATCAGGGTGTTTCTTAACCGTTAGATAAAAACCCTAGCACAACACTTTGTGAGCCAGAGGACCCTATATATAGCCCGCCTTCATACACCGGTCAGTTCATCGACCAAATATAAAACATCCGGATTCGCCATCATACGTCCTGCCGTGCATTTGGTATGAATATGCACCGGGTAGCCACGGTGGGGCTGTATGATGGCGATACCGATTGTTTTGTTCTACATCCCCCTTTAAGGTTTTATACATCATATATTCAGTTCATCGACCAAATACAAAACATCCGGATTCGCCATCATACGTCCTGTCGTGCATTTGGTATGCATATTGCACCCAGTAGCCACGGTAGGGCTGTATGATGGTGATACCGATTGTTTTGTTCAACACCCCCTCTTTAACACATAAATCCATGCTTGGGTCAGTGTTCACTTTGAGCTCGGAGTGGGTAGTAATCAGAGGACCCTATGTATAGCCCACCTTCATACACCGGTTAGTTCATCGACCAAATACAAAACAACAGAATTCGCCAGCATACGTTATGTCGTGCATTTGGTATGTATATATGCACTTAGCAACCAGAAAACGGATTTGAATGTAAATAGTAAAATAGTTAATAGTTTGAATAATTATTTAGGTAAACAGAAAATGGATTTAATTTAGGCAAATTCAAGCAATTTTCATGTTGAAATTTTTCAAATTCGAAAGTATATAGAAGTTATTCATTTGTATATTCAAACAATATTCAAATTTTGGCGCTAAAACATTTGGCGCGTCCTGCCAAAAAAAGCATCTGGACGGTGGCCTTTCGTCCCGGTTGCTGCCACCAACCGGGACTAAAGGGGCCTTTCGTCCCGGTTCTTGCCACCACCCGGGACGGATGGCCATGAATATATACACGTCACTGTCCCGGATGGCCACAGAACCGCGCCCAGGGACGAACCGACGCCGCCAGGCTGCCCATTTTTCCCGCCGCCGCACTCCGCCGCCGCGCCGCCACTGCCCCCCTGGCGCGCCGCCCTACCTCCGTCGCCGCACTCCTCCGTCCCGCTGCCCCCTCGATCCCGCGGCCCCGCGAGCCGTCCCTCGATCCTGTCGTCGCGCCGCCGCCAGCCCGCGAGCGCCGCCCCTCGAGCCGCCAGCCCGCGAGCGCCTCGCCCTCGATCCCGTCGCGCCGCCCCTCGATCTCGTCGCGCCGCGCCGCGCCGCCACCCCTCGATCCCGTCGCAACGCCGCCCCCTTGATCCCCGTCGGGCCCTCCGCCAGCCCGCGAAACGCCGCCCCCTCGATCCCGTCGGGCTTCCACTGCCGCGCCACCGCTGCCCCCCGCCGGCCGCCGCCGCGCCCCCTTGCCGCCGCCGCCCTAGAGGAGGTAAGGCCCTGCCTCCATCTCACCCTAACTAGGGTTTTTTCCCCCTTTTTTTACTTAATTGCTGTTTTTGTTTTTAGTTATTTATTACTGTTAGAAATGTTAGAATCATTAGTTATGAATGTTAGAAATTTTAGATTAGACTTGGGAATTTTAGATTTGTTAGAATTGACATAGGAAATGTTAGAAATGTTAGGAAATTTAAAAATGTTAGGAAATTTAAAATGTTAGAAAATTTTACTAAATTAGTGTTAGAAATTTAAGAATGCATGTTAGGAATGTTAGAAAATTTAACGACGTGAGCTATGACTACCCTTATCTATGGAAGCGTATTATCATACGTTTAAATATTTCATGAATATGTTGCTCTTTTTGTGTACTATCTATAAGCAATTTTGATGAAAATAATTGATCATTAGTTATTATCTATAAGCAATTTTGATGAAATGGATCTCAAACATATAATTACTCTTTTTGTATAGTATGGAGCCAAGAGACGAAGATGCCGAAAACATGCCCGAGGGTTTCATCAGCGGGCCCGACGTAGATACCGATGTGAGCCAGTGGATGAACAACTCCGGTGAGGGAGATCCGGAGCTCACCCAGGGAGACGACTCCGGTGAGGGAGAAGCCGACGGCTCCGGTGGAGCCGTACAAATTACAAACACCGGCTTCGAGGTGCATATATAGATATGTTAATTAATGAAGCATTCGTTGTCTATATACATGTATTAACAGTCTTTATATTTTTAGCCATCCGGTTCAAGCATATCAACCGGAAAAAAGACTAAACGAGGCGCAACAAAAAAGTTGAAAGATACTGAAAGATATAGGATCGACACGATCGCAGCAGACGGCGCACCCGAGCTTCCCGCTGATGTTGCCCAAAAAATTGTGAAGCAATGTGGAGTGCTAGTTAGGGATCACATTCCGATCACTGTTCATGAGTGGAATAAGCCAAAAGATCCGCGGAAACAAGGAATTTCATATGTCAGCAAAATAGCCAAAGATCATCTTTTCTCGAAGATTTTGGCTAATTTCAACTTACCCTTGCCGGAGGTGGACGAGAATGAAGCGGCTGTGAATGAGGCCGATGTTACTAAAATGAAAATTGAGATACGGGAAAAGGTCAAGGCGTGGACCCTGAAAAAGATGGCCGAGCAATTCAAAAACTGGAAGAAAAGATTGAACCTTGACTATGTTAAGAAGAACAAGACTCCATATTTCACTCAAGGGTATGAGAAAATAAAACCCATATGGGCAGATTTCGTGAAGTACAAGCTGTCAGAGAATGAACTGGAAAGGACAAAAACAAATGAGAAAAACGCCGCCAAAAAGGTATATCACCATGTTATGGGGCAAGGTGGCTACAAGGGTTCCAGTCCCAAGTGGGAGCAATGGGAGAACGACCTGATTAAGCTGGGGATCACTCCCGAGCCGTTCTTGTGGGTCGAGCGGACAAGGTCATGGTTCTACGGGCATGGGGGCACGTTGGACGCCGAAGGAAATGCAATCTATAACCTAAGGCATAAAGAGAGTCATCTACCCATAGAAAAGCTGAGACCCGCAATAAAGGACGTTAAAGAGGGGAAGTTCGTGCCAGATAGAGAGAACGACGAGCTCACACGCGCCCTCGGGAATAAGGAACACGGAGGGCGTACACGAGGCATAAAAGGCACTCCTCCGTGGAGTATTGCGTTCGACTCCACCAAAAAGTTATACCCCGATAGAAGCCGTCAACGTAGAAAGGACGCGGAGGCAGCTGAAGCAGAGACTCAGGCAAACTGGAGGCGTCAACTTGAAGAAAAGATAAAGCTGACACAGGATGTAGCAAAGAAGCAGCAGGAACAAATTAACACACTTAGCCAACAGATATTGTCTACCGGCGCATCACTACACATGGTAGAAGGTGAAGTCGAGCCTACCAACGTCGCACATTCTCATCGCAAAAGCAGCGTTGCATCCACGCAGCTACCGGGTGATGATGCACCGCCGATGATTCACCCGGTGGATGATATCACGGAGATGACAACCTGTGAGCTCCACGTGAAGGTCGTCAATATAACCATCAAGGCGGCGGCCGGCTATGCCTTACCAATTGGCAACGAACCAACTCACCATAGTCTTCCGGTTCCACGGGGCTACGCTGTTGTTGGGGTCGATGAAGTTGTCAACGGATTCGAGCGGTTAAAGCTTGATTTCCCTGAAGGTGAAGACGAAGAGTTGACTGAACTCGGAGAAGCCAAGAACTTGACCGTTCTATGGCTAAAGGAATTAATTGTGCTCCCAAATCAGACGGCAAAGCCATCGAATCCTCGCCATTCTCCAGCGCAAAAGTCTCCAGCGCGGTCGTCTTCGCCATGCATGCCGTCTCCAGCGCGGTCGCCTACGTCGTGCACGTCTCCACCACGGTCGCCTACGCCGCTGCGTCAGCCTTCTCCACCCACTAAGTTTCTGCCGAAACGTAAAAAATCACCCAAACGTCAACGGTCACCCCTCCCAAAGGTACCAAAGGAGGTACCCAAGTTACCTTACGACTATACTCCCGAGGAAAACCAGAAAATCGCAAAGGACGAATACGAGGCGTTGAAATCGAAGCGGAAGGAGAAGAAAAGGCAGATTTCCCCGAGACCAAAGAAAAGATAGAACGAGCTTGGAAAATGGTGAAGACTCTTCATCAACCCGAGCCGGGTTTGTCATCTGACTATGACCGCTCTATTCTGAAGTCACACCAGGAAATGGTGCGGTCGACGAATAGTAGTAGCGTAAGGGGGAAAAGGGGAAAATCAGTTGCCCAGCTCGGAGAGCAGAAAAAACAATCCACGTCCCCGTTCAAAGTGATTTCCAATACCCAGGTGGGGCCGAGCACTAATATTGCTGACGAGCAAATTGATCCGGAGTTTATAACACTGTACGCATACAAGGCAGCTGATGCGGGTTTGTCCATTGCTGAGTATATGCAAACACTACAATACTTCCCCGAAGCTGAATGTGCGTACAAATACACGTACGGGAAGCCTCTCGTCAAACCCGAGGAGATAAAGGATCTACCAACGAAAATGCGAAGAGTCCATAGTTGGTATATGGAAGCCACTGAGAAATCTCAGGACTGGATATGTCTCAGCGTTAAGGACGAGCACTATGGGTATGGAGAAGGAATGGTTATGATTCAATTTGACGAATTGTTTCAGTTATACCAGCAACAGGCCCTCGACAAAGCTGTCCTTAGTGCCTATTGTCTGTAAGTACTTATTTCTCTAGCTCACCTCGTTCATTTGCATATTCATATATATATAGTACACTCATATATTATAATTGCAGAATGAAGATTCTCGAATGCAAAAGAGGTAACCTTGTTGGTTTAAATTCCCTTGCACTTTACAACAATTTTATAACTGGACCGCTCCCAGCATCACTTGGTATGCTTAAAAATCTAACTAGGTTGAGGCTACAGAATAATAGCTTGAGTGAACAAGTCCCACCTACTGCTTTAGGCAACTTAACTCAACTAAATACTTTGAACCTAGCCATGAATGCCTTTAGTGGAATCATTCCAATCACTATAGGAAATATGATGTCCCTCTTGCTGCTAGATATGTCTGCCAACAATTTTACAGGGCCGATCCCTACAAGTTTATTTAATATCACAACACTCTCAATAGGTTTGGATATATCTAACAATCATTTGGAAGGATCAATACCACTTGAGGTGGGAAACCTACAGAATCTTGTAGAATTTGATGCCTATTTCAATCAACTCTCGGGGGGATTCCCGCTACTCTAGGAAACTGTAAGCTTCTCCAAATTATCCAACTACAAAACAGTTCACTCACAGGTAATATTCCATCACAGTTGAGCGGGTTGAAGGGTTTAGAAATCCTCGACCTCTCAAGCAACATTTTTTCAGGACAAATACCGAAATTCTTTGTGGACTTCAGTAGCCTCTCTTATCTAAACCTTTCATTCAATAATTTTGTTGGGGAAGTGCCAACAATTGGAATTTTTGCAATTTCTACTAGGATTTTTGTCCTAGGGAATAACCATCTTTGTGGGGGGGGGGGGAATTCAAGATCTTCATTTCGTCCCCTGTTCTCTCCAAATTTCCAACAAAAAACATGAATTTCAAAAGTGGGTGATTGTTCTTTCTTCTGTTGCAATGGCGGTATGCATCCTTTTACTTCTCTTCTTCTTCTTCGCACACCACAAGAAAAGATCGAGCGAAAGTTCTTCCACAATCTCTATTCAAGCCAACAAACTTATCTCAACGGACAATTTATTACGTAGTGGGAGCTATGGGTCTGTCTACAGAGCGAACTTGCCACAGGAACAAAACATTGTGGCTATGAAGGTACTAAAACTTCTTACCCCTGGAGCACTCAAGAGTTTCACATCTGAGTGTGAGGCGATGAGGAATTTACGGCACCGAAACCTTGCCAAGATCAGTACAACGTGCTCAAGCATTCACTTCAATGTCAATGATTTCAAGGCGATTGTATTTGAATTTATGCCCAATGGTAGTTTGGACGAGTGGCTTCATCCTAACACAGACCATCAACAGGACGCAAACCGCTTAAGTCTTGCTCAAAGGATGAGCATACTCTTTGATGTGGCTTACGCATTGGACTATCTCCATTTCAATGGAGCCACACCAATTGTGCATTGTAATCTTAAGCCAAGTAATATCCTTCTGGATTCTGATATGGTAGCCCATGTTGGAGACTTGAGACTGTCTAGGATTCTTGCCGAGGGATGCTCTAATTTCCAACTATCAACGAATTCGATGGGATTCAGAGGGACAATTGGTTATGCTCCACCAGCTTAGTGTAATTTATTTTTCATTTATATTTTTCTCACTTGTCGTATTAAAAAATATCGAAAGGTGTTGCCATATTCTAACCTATACTCTAATCTCTACGGTAGTTCAAACTGAAGGGAATATGCCCGAGAGGCAATAATAAAGTGGTTATTATCTTATTCCTTGTTTATGATAAATGTTTATTTCTCATGCTAGAATTGTATTAACTGGAAACGTTGAAACATGTGTGTTTAATAAACAAACAAATGGTTCCTAGTAAAGCCTCTCTTTTAACTAGCTCGTTGATTAACAGATGATCAAGGTTTCCTGATCATGAACATTGGATGTTGTTAATAACGGGGTCATGTCATTGGTAGAATGATGTGATGAACATAGACCCAATATCAAGATAACAATACGATCAAGTCATTTAGTTTATATTGTTATATCTTGCATACGAAGTAACTTATTCCTTATACCATGAGATCATGCCAATCACTGGTACCGAAAGGGTGTTTTGATGTCATCAAACGTCACACCGTAACAGGTTGACTATAAAGGTGTCGTTAGGTACTCGGAAAGTATCAGTTGAGGATCATGGATCAAGAGTGGGATTTGTCCATCCAAAGGACGGAGAGATATACTCTGGGGCCCCTCGGTGATATCACATCAACACCGCTTGCAAGCACGTGATATGATCACAAGGATGTCATGTCACGGAAACGAGAAAAGAGTACTTGTCAGGTAACGAGATTGAAGAAGGTATGGTTGATACCAATGATCGAATCTCGGACAAGTAAAATATCGCGAGACAAAGGGAATAGTTCACGATGTTGAAGGGTCACACGATCACAAGAGTCATCGTTGAATATATAGGAGTCATCACGGATCTCCAGATCTCGCTGTTGATTATTAATCGGAGAGGAGTCTCGATCATGTCTATCTTATTCGCGAACCGTAGGGTGACACACTTAAGGTTCGATGACGCATTTGAGAGGATACGGAATATCGAAGAATGTTTTGGGCAGCACCAAAAAAAATTCAGGGAAAATTGAAATAGTTCAACGGGTTTTTCGTCGAATGGTTGTTAATAGAATTAACAAATGATTCGAGGTGCTATATGCAAATGTTTGTTAATGGAATTAACAAATTTAAATAAAGAAATACAATGTTTTATTTATTTATGAAAGAAAAACTCTTGGATTTTCTAAGTGGGAAATAAAGGAAGGATGAGTGGATGTGAGTGGAGTGTCCACTCACATGAAGATGGAAGAGGTGGGGGCACCACCATGGCTGGCCTCACCCCACCCTTGGTCTGCCTCCCTCTCCCTATAAAAGGAGGGTGAGGGATCCTCCTCCTTCACACACTTGCCCACCTCACTTCCTCTTCACCCGCTGCTTCATTCGATGGTCTCCGGCTTGGCGAAGCCCTGACCATGGTATTCTTCACCACCACCACGCCGTCGTGCTGCTGGAGTTCCGAGGGATCCTCTACTTCCGCCTCCCCGCTAGATCGAGGGAACGGAGTTCGTCATCAACCGTACGTGTGATCGATCACGGATGCACCACCGGATTGCGGTGCACATCTTCTCGCTCTCGGAATCAGTGTGAGTACGACTACGCCAACAACAAGATTTGATCTCCTAACTCTTTGTGTCTTTGAGGGTATGTTCTTCTTAAGACTCTCTCTATGCCCGTTGCTTTCATCTCCTAGATTAGACCTTGGCCTTTCGGGTGTCTCTCGCGTAGAAATTTTTTTGTTTTCTATGCAACGACCCCTTCACAAACTTGACGTGTTAATTATACCAACACATCAAATTGCATATAGCGATTAAATATATGAGAACTACTTGAATGCTCATAGTTGTAATCATAATATACGTTCGTGCTTCGTTTAATGCAACAGAATACGATGCTGGAAATATGGTTTCAACTCATGGAGACATATATATAGCTACAGAATTCTTATTCTTGAAATGATGACAGGAAAGAGGCCCACAGATTACACGTTTGATCAAGGATTAAACCTTCATAATTCCGTTGAGATGGTTTTGACAGCGGAGCGGTTGACATTGTCGACACAGAATTGGCGAAAGAAGTTGAACATGGCACACCTGCAACAACAGATGATCCAACAAACCAAAGAAAGGTTGATTCTTTGATTTCTCTACTTAAGATTGGGTTGTTCTGCTCTGAGAACATGCCGTCGAGTAGAATCTCAAGAAAATATATCATCAAGGAGCTAAATGCAATAGAAAGTCACTCAAGGAGAGTAAGAACATGAAGTTTGAAGATGGAAGCTAAACCTACTCTACGTCTCAGAGAAAAGAAAAAAGAGAGTAACTTCCACTAAAATTTCAGGAGATATTTATATGTTATGTATTTCTTGAATGTGAAAAACAACAAAAGAAAGTAGTCCAAACGTGTATGACCATCATAGGTCGTTTATGCCACCGTGTTGTAGTCTTTGTCTGTACTGGGATAAGTTATAATATCTGCAATCCTGCCTTTTGTGTGAATGTCGAATAGCACTTCATTTACTCATTCGCTAGTCATGGAACCATTCTATGGTTTGTATTAATGGAAATCGGGGGCAAACTCCTTATCTCTAAAAAAAATCTCACAATTTGCAGAGAACGAAGGCTTACTGCAAATAGCAGCGGCAGCTCCAGCTATTTGCTCCTAGGTATTCATTAAAAAAATGCAATAGTAATATATACTATATATTACATAAAATGTGCATCAAACTAGCAAGAAGAATCGATACCCACGGTAATGAGCTAATGACCTCGTTGGCGCCGGATCTGATGGACGACCTTGTCGAGGACATCCTCCTGCGTGGTCAAAAAACCCGATGGATAAGGATATCCGAATTAGAAGGTACGTCCAAAAATAATGTAGCATATGGTACAGAAAATAACATGCATCCAAGGATTATTAAAAAATTAGGATCATCTGATTTTCGACTCTAAAGCCATGCCTATTTATTGGGTTTATTTTGTGAGCATGTGTACCTCTAGATTTATAAGATGATTGGATCCTAGTCCAAATTATGTCTCCGTTTCCTATATTATTAAATGTTGCAAAGTATGAATGGTTAAAACTCTCAATTTTTGGTAAAAATATAATTATCTAGGGATGAGTATGTCCAACTATACATCTGTTTCAAATCCGAAACCACCATGTTTCCAATTCGAATTAGTGGTTCTACATATTTGTATTCGAAACTATAAGAGCATCCCCAACCGGTCACCTCAAACCGGCAACGTATAACCCGGACACGGCCCCGACCCAAAAACACCACCCAAACAGTCTCCCCAAAACGAGCCCATCTATACGGGCTATCTGAAGGGAATATGACCGACAGGCAATAATAAAGTGGTTATTATCTTATTTCTTGTTTATGATAAATGTTTATTTCTCATGCTAGAATTTTATTAACCGGAAACGTTGATACATATGTGTTTAATAAACAAACAATAGTTCCTAGTAAGGCATCTCTTTTAACTACCTCGTTGATTAATAGATGATCAAGGTTTCCTGATCATGAACATTGGATGTTGCTAATAACGGGGTCATGTCATTAGAAGAATGATTTGATGAACATATACCCAAAGTGAATATAGAAATGTGATCAAGTCATTAAGTTCACATTGTTATATCAAACATACAAAGTAACTTATTCCTTAGATTATGAGATCATGTCAATCACTGATACCGGAAGTGTGCTTTGATGTCATCAAACGTCACACCGTAACAGGGTGACTATAAAGGTTCCGTTGGGTATTCGGAAAGTATTAGTTGAGGCTCATGGATCAAGAGTGGGATTTGTCCATCCAAATGACGGAGAGATATACTCTGGGCCCTCTCGGTGATATCACATCGACACCGCTTGCAAGCACGTGACTAGGTCACAAGGATGTCATATCACGGAACGAGTAAAAGAGTACTTGTCGGTAACAAGATCGAACAAGGTAGGGTTGATACCAATGATCCTATCTCGGACAAGTAAAATATCGCAAGACAAAGGGAATTAGTCACGACGTTGATGGTTCCCACGATCACGAGAGTCATCGTTGAATATATAGGAGTCATCACGGATCTCCAGATCCCACTGTTGATTATTGATCGGAGAGGAGTCTCGATCATGCCTATGTTATTCGCGAACCGTAGGGTGACACACTTAAGGTTCGATGACACATTTGAGAGGATACGGAATATCGAAGAATGTTTTGGGCAACACCGAAATTGTTTCGGGGAAAATTGAAATAGTTCAAGGGGTTTTTCATCGAATGGTTGTTAATAGAATTAACAAATGATTCGAGGTGCTATATGCAAAAGTTTGTTAATAGAATTAACAAATGCTGAAATAAAGAAATAAAAATGTTTTATTTATTTATTAAAGAAAAACCTTTGGGATTTTTGAGTGGAGTTTAAGTGGAAAATGAGTGGGTGTGAGTGGAGAGTCCACTCACATGATGAGAGAAGAGGTGGGGGCACCACCATGGGCTGGCCGTACCACCCTTGGGCTGCCTCCCCCTCCCCTATAAAAGGAGGGTGAGAGCTCTCCCTCCTCCACACACTTTCCCACCTCCCTTTCTCTCCACCCGCTGCTCCTTTCCATGGTCTCCGGCTTGGCGAAGCCCTGGCCGTGGGATTCTTCACCACCACCACGCCGTCGTGCTGCTGGAGTTCCGGGGGATCCTCTACTTCCGATACCCCACTGGATCGAGGGAACGGAAGTCGTCATCAACCGTACGTGTGACCGATCATGCAGGCACCGCCGGATTGTGGTGCACATCTTCTCGCTCTCGGGATCAATGTGAGTACGACTACGCCAACAACGAGATTTGATCTCGTAACGCTTTGTGTATTCGAGGGTATGTTCTTCTTAAGACTCTCTCTATGCCCGTTTCTTTCATCTCCTAGATTAGATCTTGGCCTTTCGGGTGTCTCTCGCGTAGGAAATTTTTTGTTTTCTATGCAACGAACCCTACAGTGGTATCAGAGCCGGATCTATGCGTAGATGATTTGTACGGGTAGAACACATAGGTGTATGTGGGCGTTGATGATAATGTTATTGCCTCCTTGAGTATTTTATGATCTTAGTGGCATAGTTGGATGAAGCTGCCCTAGACAAACTTTATGTGTACTATGTACGCGAGACCTGTCTCACTTGTGGCTGAGGGGGTGTCCGTTTCTCCAACTATAGTTAAGATCTAATCTATGAAGGGTTGTTAAAAATATGTTTACCAACATTGTGGTTGATGTTCGTAGGTATGAACGGTTCTATCCTCGAAAGCCCTAAGCCACGTAAAATATGCAAAAATAAATTAGAGGCGTCTAACTAGTTTTTTCCGGGCATGTGATGTGATATGGTCAATGTTACAAATTTGATTATGAGATGATCTCTTTTGTAAAATTTTGATTTAACGGCGGGATCCATATGGTTGTCTTATTTTTTATGGACAATCAAGATGGAGGTGCCATGGACCATGGTGCCACGCCAGTGGAATGATAGAGATCATACCGTGATGTGCAAGATAGAGATCAAGTGCAAGAAGGACCATATCATATCACATTATCCATACATGTGATGTTAATCCTTTTATGCATCTTATTTTGCTTAGATAGAGACGGTAGCATTATAAGATGATCCCTCTCACTTAATATCAAGATAACAATGTGTTCTTCCTTAGTATGCATCGTTAAGAAAGTTCGTCGTTTCGAGACACCAGGTGATGATCGGGTGTGACAGACTCAACGTTCGCATACAACGGGTGCTGGCGATCCTAGCATGTACATACATGGCCTCGAAACACACGCAATACTACAGTTCTACTTGGCGAGCCTAGCATGTAAAGACATGGCCTCGGAACACGTAACCAAAAGGTAAAGCATGAGTCATATGGATGATATGATGAACATGTCGATGTTCGCCTTTGCAGCTACATCATCTCACGTGATGATCAGTTTTGATGTAGTGAATTTGGTTCGTGTAATTACTAAAAACGACTAGAGGTATTTTTTTTAAGTGGCAGTTCACGTAGTAATTTTGAATTAACTTGAACTTATCTATCATGAACAACCAATCAATGTGAATTTTCACAAATTGTAGTATTCATTGGCATCCACAAATTACCTTACACTTAGATTGTTAATTGAGATATAAATGTTATGATCTGGTAAAACCATTTAAAGATTGGTACCGTATTAGTGAAATTTGAAATTGAGTCCTGTTGTAGATTTTCGGTATTTCCTACCTAGCTCCATATGATTAATGATTGATTGATCTAGAGAGCAACCAATTCCTACTTAGAAGCCGGAGTCATGGTTGATTTACTTTATCTTCAAAAGAATGTTTTGTTGATCAAGGTGATTTAGGAACTGAAAAGAATTGTTTTCATAAACAATCAAGTGAAAGATATAATGATATCTAGAAACTTATTTATGGCAACATGAATGAATATAATTTAGCGTGACAATGTATGCTTATATTATTTGAATATATGCAATGATTGAAGACGCTAGGCGTTTGAATATTCCAAGAAGTTGGGCGCTAAAAAATATCCTCTAAATTCCTTCCTCCGAGCTATACACTAGTGGAAACAACCCCTTTCGTCCTGGGGGGCAGGGGGCATCTGTCCCGGTTGCACCAAAATCCGGGACAAGTGCCATGCATTGGTCCCGGTTCGTGTGCCCGAGGCAGCAGAAACCACCTGGGGGCATCTGTCCCGGTTCGTGGGGAGCCAATGGTCCCGTATCGTGGCACGACCCGGGACCAATCCCTAGCCACAGGCCACGTGGCACGCGCATGGGCATTGGTCCCGGATCATTCCCCAAACCGGGACCAATGTCCCTTCCCCTACAAATGCGGCCACAGCTCCCATCCTTTTTTTTGCTTGGGGGAGTGAGAGAGAGGTGTGGGTGGTAGTGTGTATTGTACCTCGTGGCGCGGGAGTCCTGCCGCGTGGCGCGGGAGTCCTGCCGCGTGGCGCGGGAGTTGTGACGCGTGGCCACGAATGCGCGGTATAAACTGCCGGGCCTCGAGCGTCTTCTCCACTCCACGCACCGTCGTGCCACCACCATGCCTCCGAGGAGGAACAACACTACCGGTTTCCGCGGCGTCCGATCACGGCAGAACGGAATGTTCACCGCGACTATCCGCTGCGGGGACGACCGCATCCCCCTCGGCTCCTTTGCGACGGCGTCGGAGGCCGCCCGCGCTTGGTACGCGGCGGCCTGGCGCCTCAGCCTCCCGCGGTCGTTGATGAACTTTAACGACTGCCACACCCTCTGGGAAGTGGAGGCCAGGGCGCCGACGCCGCAGATCGTCACTGCCGCCAACCACCGCCACCTCAGGCACCGCGCGTTTCAGGGCCTAGTCGACGCTAGGGACGACCGCGTGGTCCGCGGGTATTACCGGAACAATCTGGGTGAGGAGAGCGCCGACGAGGAGCTATGGCAGACCCGCGCGGCTGAGCGGGCGGAGCGGCGCCTCGAACGCCACCTCGAGTTAGATGCCGCTCGGAAGGCGAGGACGAAAGCGCTGCAAGAGCTCTGTCGGGCCGACCACGCCGGCGAAGTCTGGGCCTCCGACGATCCGAGGTGGGGGCCTATGTCGGACATACCATCATGCACCTCCGACGACGACGAGGAGGTCACCGACGACGACGACGAGGACGAGGAGTAGCGCGCTAGCGCGTCTGTTTTCTGTTGGCTGTTTAATAAAATAATATGTTGTATTCCGGGAAACAGCGGCGCGCTAGCTCGTCTGTTTTCTGTTTTCCGTGTGATTTTTCCTGATTGGTTGGATTCAGACGACTAATGGCATTTCGATAGACGTTAAAAAGAGGGGGACATGCATTTCGATAGATAAACAAGGCACAGTAAACATAATGGCAAGATTGGATCTAAATCTAAACGGAGAGCATAGATCTAAATAAACAAGGCAGTACATAATGGCCAGAGTGCATCGATCTACTAACTAGTCATACTCCTGCCTAGGCCTATAATACTCCGACTCGTAGTCGTCGTAGTCGCCGCCGTCGTCGTCACTATCGTCTGACGGTGCTCTGCACTCCCTCGGAGGATCACGACTCTAGGACTGGGCGTGAGGGTAGCGCAGGCGGGGGATATCGCCGGCCCTGATGTAGTCCATGACGCTCTGTAGAGTCCGGCCGTACCACCATAGCCGACGACCGGCCTCGTTAAAGTTCCCAGGAGGCAGACCGTCCTCCTCATACCTGGCGAGCGCCCTCTCACGCTGATTGATGAAGAAGGCATCCCAAGTATGTTGGTTATCGGGATGCCAACTGGGATTCCTCCGCTGCACCGGCGTGAGCTCGTGGTAGTAGTGGTTCGTGATGGCCGCCCGACGCGCCACACCTTGAGGAAGAGGAGGGACCGGCACTCCTCCGGCGCTCAGCATCCAACCGGCGGGAACGTTGTAGCCGCACGGGCAGGGGTAGTTCGAGGCGGAAAGTGCCTCCGCCTGGATGAATGTTAGAGTGGGTACGGTAGAAGCCATGAGAGAGTGGTGAGTTTGTATGTGTTTATGCCAATGGTGTGGCAATGCATACATATATATAGCGAGTAGAAACCATATATCCCTTTAGTCCCGGTTGGGGACACCAACCGGGACTAAATGGTTCGTGTTTCGTTGGACCAATCAGATAGAATCACACGGATCGTGTGTTTCTTTCATACGCTTGTGAGTCGTTGGATCCGGTGTGTGTTTCTTTCGAGCTGTTGTGAGCCGTTCGATCAGGGCTACGGTGTGTTCCTTTCGAGCTGTAGTCAGCCGTTGGATCAGGGTGTTTCTTAACCATTAGATAAAAACCCTAGCACAACACTTTGTGAGCCAGAGGACCCTATATATAGCCCACCTTCATACACCGGTCAGTTCATCGATCAAATATAAAACATCCGGATTCGCCATCATACGTCCTGCCGTGCATTTGGTATGAATATGCACCGAGTAGCCACGGTGGGGCTGTATGATGGCGATACCGATTGTTTTGTTCTACATCCCCCTTTAAGGTTTTATACATCATATATTCAGTTCATCGACCAAATACAAAACATCCGGATTCGCCATCATACGTCCTGCCGTGCATTTGGTATGCATATTGCACCCAGTAGCCACGGTAGGGCTGTATGATGGTGATACCGATTGTTTTGTTCTACACCCCCTCTTTAACACATCAATCCATGCGTGGGTCAGTGTTCACTTTGAGCTCGGAGTGGGTAGTAATCAGAGGACCCTATGTATAGCCCACCTTCATACACCGGTCAGTTCATCGACCAAATACAAAACAACAGAATTCGCCAGCATACGTCATGCCGTGCATTTGGTATGTATATATGCACTTAGCAACCAGAAAACGGATTTGAATGTAAATAGTAAAATAGTTAATAGTTTGAATAATTATTTAGGTAAACAGAAAACGGATTTAATTTAGGAAAATTCAAGCAATTTTCATGTTGAAATTTTTTCAAATTCGAAAGTATATAGAAGTTATTCATGTGTATATTCAAACAATATTCAAATTTTAGCTTTAAAACATTTTGCGCGTCCTGCCAAAAAAAGCATCTGGACGGTGGCCTTTCGTCCCGGTTGCTGCCACCAACCGGGACTAAAGGGGCCTTTCGTCCCGGTTCTTGCCATCACCCGGGACGGATGGCCATGAATATATACACGTCACCGTCCCGGATGGCCACAGAACCACGCCCAGGGACGAACCGACGCCGCCAGGCTGCCCATTTATCCCGCCGCCGCACTCCGCTGCCGCGCCGCCACTGCCCCCCTCGCGCACCGCCCTACCTCCTCCGTCCCGCTGCCCCCTCGATCCCGCCGCCCCGCGAGCCGCCCCTCGACCCCGTCGTCGCGCCGCCGCCAGCCCACGAGCGCCGCCCCTCGAGCCGCCAGCCCGCTCGCGCCTCGCCCTCGATCCCGTCGCGCCGCCCCTCGATCTCGTCGCGCCGCGCCGCGCCGCCACCCCTCGATCCCGTCGCGCCGCCGCCCCCTTGATCCCCGTCGGGCCCTCCGCCAGCCCGTGAAACGCCGCCCCCTCGATCCCGTCGGGCCTCCACTGCCGCGCCGCCGCTGCCCCGCGCCGGCCGCCGCCCTAGAGGAGGTAAGGCCCAGCCTCCATCTCACCCTAACTAGGGTTTTTCCCCTTTTTTTTACTTAATTGCTGTTTTTGTTTTTAGTTATTTATTACTGTTAGAAATGTTAGAATCATTATTTATGAATTTTAGAAATTTTAGATTAGACTTAGAAATTTTAGATTTGTTAGAATTGACATAGGAAATTTTAGAAATGTTAGGAAATTTAAAAATGTTAGAAAATTTTACTAAATTAGTGTTAGAAATTTAAGAATGCATGTTAGGAATGTTAGAAAATTTAACGACGTGAGCTATGACTACCCTTATCTATGGATGCGTATTATCATACGTTTAAATATTTCATGAATATGTTGCTCTTTTTATATAGTATCTATAAGCAATTTTGATGAAAATAATTGATCATTAGTTATTATCTATAAGCAATTTTGATGAAATGGATCTCAAACATATAATTACTCTTTTTGTATAATATGGAGCCAAGAGACGAAGATGCCGAAAACTTGCTCGAGGGTTTCATCCGCGGGCCCGACGTAGATACCGATGTGAGCCAGTGGATGAACAACTCCGGTGAGGGAGATCCGGAGCTCACCCAGGGAGACGACTCCGGTGAGGGAGAAGCCGACGGCTCCGATATGGGAGCAGCCGACGGCTCCGGTGGAGCCGTACAAATTACAAACACCGGCTTCGGGGTACATATATAGATATGTTAATTAATGAAGCATCCGTTGTCTATATACATGTATTAACAGTCTTTATATTTTTAGCCATCCGGTTCAAGCATATCAACCGGAAAAAAGACTAAACGAGGCGCAACAAAAAAGTTGAAAGATAAAGAAAGATATAGGATCGACACGATCGCAGCAGACGGCGCACCCGAGCTTCCCGCTGATGTTGCCCAAAAATTTGTGAAGCAATGTGGAGTGCTAGTTAGGGATCAGATCCCGATCACTGTTCATGAGTGGAATAAGCCAAAAGATCCGCGGAAACAAGGAATTTCATATGTCAGCAAAATAGCCAAAGATCATCTTTTCTCAAAGATTTTGGCTAATTTCAACTTACCCTTGCCGGAGGTGGACGAGAATGAAGCGGCTGTGAATGAGGCCGATGTTACTAAAATGAAAATTGAGATACGGAAAAAGGTCAAGGCGTGGACCCTGAAAAAGATGGCCGAGCAATTCAAAAACTGGAAGAAAAGATTGAACCTTGACTATGTTAAGAAGAACAAGACTCCAGATTTCACTCAAGGGTATGAGAAAATAAAACCCATATGGGCAGATTTCGTGAAGTACAAACTATCAGAGAATGAACTGGAAAGGACAAAAACAAATGAGAAAAACGCCGCCAAAAAGGTATATCACCATGTTATGGGGCAAGGTGGCTACAAGGGTTCCAGTCCCAAGTGGGAGCAATGGGAGAACGACCTGATTAAGCTGGGGATCACTCCCGATCCGTTCTTGTGGGTCGAGCGGACAAGGTCATGGTTCTACGGGCATGGGGGCACGTTGGACGCCGAAGGAAATGCAATCTATAACCTAAGGCATAAAGAGAGTCCTCTACCCATAGAAAAGCTAAGAACCGCAATAAAGGACGTTAAAGAGGGGAAGTTCGTGCCAGATAGAGAGAACGATGAGCTCACACGCGCCCTCGGGAATAAGGAACACGGAGGGCGTACACGAGGCATAAAAGGCACTCCTCCGTGGAGTATTGCGTTCGACTCCACCAAAAAGTTATACCCCGATAGAAGCCGTCAAAGTAGAAAGGACGCGGAGGCAGCTGAAGCAGAGACTCAGGCAAACTGGAGGCGTCAACTTGAAGAACAGATAAAGCTGACGCAGGATGTAGCAAAGAAGCAGCAGGAACAAATTAACACACTTAGCCAGCAGATAGTGTCTACCAGCGCATCACTACACATGGTAGAAGGTGAAGTCGAGGCTACCAACGTCGCACATTCTCATTGCAAAAGCAGCGTTGCATCCACGCAGCTACCGGGTGATGATGCACCGCCGATGATTCACCCGGTGGATGATATCACGGAGATGACAACCTGTGAGCTCCACGTGAAGGTCGTCAATATAACCATCAAGGCGGCGGCCGGCTATGCCTTACCAATTGGCAACGAACCAACTCACCATAGTCTTCCGGTTCCACGGAGCTACGCTGTTGTTGGGGTCGATGAAGTTGTCAACGGATTCGAGCGGGTAAAACTTGATTTCCCTGAAGGTGAAGACGAAGAGTTGACTAAACTCGGAGAAGCCAAGAACTTGACCGTTCTATGGCTAAAGGAATTAATTGTGCTCCCAAATCAGACTGCAAAGCCATCGAATCCTCGCCATTCTCCAGCGCGGTCGTCTTCGCCATGCATGCCGTCTCCAACGCGGTCGCCTACGCCGTGCACGTCTCCACCGCGGTAGCCGACGCCGCTGCGTTAGCCTTCTCCACCCACTAAGTTTCTGCTGAAACGTAAAAAATCACCCAAACGTCAACGGTCACCCCTCCCGAAGGTACCAAAGGAGTTACCCAAGTTACCTTACGACTATACTCCCGAGGAAAACCAGAAAATCGCAAAGGACGAATACGAGGCGTTGAAATCGAAGCGGAAGGAGAAGAAAAAGGCAGATTTCCCCGAGACCGAAGAAGAGATAGAACGAGCTTGGAAAATGGTGAAGACTCTTCATCAACCCGAGCCGAGTCTGTCATCTGACTATGACCGCTCTATTCTGAAGTCACACCAGGAAATGGTGCGGTCGACGAATAGTAGTAGCGTAAGCGGGAAAAGGGGAAAATCAGTTGCCCAGCTCGGAGAGCAGAAAAAACAATCCACGTCCCCGCTCAAAGTGATTTCCAATACCCAGGTGGGGCCGAGCACTAATGTTGCTGACGAGCAAATTGATCCGGAGTTTATAACACTGTACGCAGACAAGGCAGCTGATGCGGGTTTGTCCATTGCTGAGTATATGCAAACACTACAATACTTCCCCGAAGCTGAATGTGCGTACAAATACACGTACGGGAAGCCTCTCGTCAAACCCGACGAGATAAAGGATCTACCAACGAAAATGCGAAGAGTGCATAGTTGGTATATGGAAGCCACTGAGAAATCTCAGGACTGGATATGTCTCAGCGTTAAGCACGAGCACTATGGGTATGGAGAAGGAATGGTTATGATTCAATTTGACGAATTGTTTCAGTTATACCAGCAACAGGCCCTCGAAAAAGCTGTCCTTAGTGCCTATTGTCTGTAAGTACTTATTTCTCTAGCTCACCTCGTTCATTTGCATATTCATATATATATAGTACACTCATATATTATAATTGCAGAATGAAGATTCTCGAATGCAAAAGAGGTGGAATCTATGATATTGGGTTCATTGATCCAAATATTGTTTATGAAAAAGACTCTTCAGATATCTGCCAAGGATACAGAAAATAATATTCTGAGGGCAATATTGTTTCACCAACACCGACGGGAAATACTATTTTCTTACAACTTCGGGTTAGTGTTACTGTGTTGTAAACATTCTGTTTTCCTTACTCGATGTTCACTGTATAATTGATGAGTTCTGCGTGCGCAGTTTCCACTATATTCTCCTAATCTTCGAAATTGACAAAGGAAAAGTAATGGTAATGGACCCAAAACGTAAACCCCTAGCGATGTGGGCTGACATGTAGGAAATGATCCAGCGGTAATTTCAATCTTTATTAATTTCAGTATTTATATATGGCACTATATCGACTACTTTGTTTCATTTTCGGATATCAAGTAATTACTAACTCTTTTTATTCTTTTTTTTTCTCGGGTAGCGTTTGGAAGAGGTTCATAAAAAAGGCCAGGGGTGAATGGAAATCAACGCTTACATTTGATGTTGTGCAAGTAAGTACTATCTAGATCCGCGGGCATCTCCTTGATTCTAGTGTCGATACCATTATCATGTATGGTTTATTATTATTTTTTATTGAAATCATGTTCTCGTAAAGTGCTTGCAACAAGGGGACGGGAATCACTTGTGTGGATACTACGTTTGCGAGTTCATTCGTCAGACGACATGTCCCAAGGGCAGAAATTTAAAGCAACTTCATGTACGTTAGTCGTCAATTCTTCTTATTAACATCTATTTTAGTTACTTAGTTTCATTAATATATATTGACCACTCTTCTTTATATTAGATCGAACGGCTTCGGGGCGGTCTTCTACCAAGGGACCGCATACGAGCAATTCAGGAGGAAATTGCGGGCTTCTTAGATGCAGAGGTCCTAAACGTAAATGGAGAGTACTATAGCCCCGGGTGGTACTGAATTTGATTTTGTAGTACACTCCATCCGTCATGTAATATGCTCGATATACTTTGCTTCCGTAATATAAGTGTTCCTTATTCTGCTTTATATATGTATTACTTATTCGTTCGTGGGATCCGGAAGCTCCGAGGAGGGTCCACCGAGGCTCCTCTCTTCTCGTGGGATTCGGGAGGTCCGGGGAAGGGCCACCGGGGCACCTCTCTTCTCATGGGAGCCGGGAGGTCCGGGGAGGGGCCACCGGGAGGTCTGGGGGTCGCAAAACGCAAATCGTAAGGGCAAAAGCCCTACCGCGGTAGAAGAGGCATGCATCCCGGGTCGTATTGAGAATCGGGACTAATAGCCCTGGCCAGGTTCCAGCTCACGGGCCACGTGGTCAGCCCCATTCGTCCTGGGTCCTGGCACAACCAGGACCAATGGGGGAGGGGTATTTGTCCCGGATGCCCCATCTCGGTTGCACAACCGGGACAAATGGGGCTTACGGACCGGGACTAATGCCCCTGTTTCCACTAGTGATAGTAGCTTAATCATAAAATTGTTATGATGGGATGGATTAAAAGTATGAGTAAAGTCGTTTACCTTGCTTGGAGATTGCTAAGAGTGGAATCTGGAAGAATGCTATTAATATGGTGAAATTAGTAGAACAATCAAACTCAAAGTATGAATCAATGGGTGATAGTATATGACTAACACGCCAAGAAAAATGAGCTAGTACGACTAACGTTGTTTGATGTCGAATGATTCTTCTGTAAAGAAAAGGGAATATTGAAAATAGAATTACAAGATGATATATGGCACAAAAGAAGATAACTGGAAAATTCCAGCTCGGGTGTATATGCTTGATACACAAGTTATAGATGTATTACTAGTTAACAAAGTATTTTTGGGTATTTTGCTACCAGATTGGTTGGTATGAGTTGTGATACAAAGCAACGCAATACAAGAAATACAAGGACCTAAAAGAACTAGTAGTAGATGTGGAATCGATTATGACAAGAACAGAAATAAAGTGTTATTTGTGTTCATTGTCGTATCGAACCAAACATTCAAGATTTATTTTAAGAACTTAATAAATTGTTATTCTGTTCCGGTCTTTTGTGAGAATAAATGAGAGTGTTCAAACTATGACCATATTCCATAATTTATGGATGAGTTAATATAAATCGTGTTGGTAATGTAAACATCTATAAGACTAATTGCAAGACGTAAAAGAATTTCACTTAAATTGTGACACCACCATTTTAGTTCATATCGGAAAGAAAAACATGAAGGAACTCCATGTCAATGGACTTCCGGAGTCATTTTATTTTGAATAAATTGACCCTTGTGAGACCTCTTCCAATAGATGACTAGAATTCCGTTCATAGGCCAAAGTAGAATGGACGACTAATTTAATGGAGATTGTACATATTTATGTATATAGTCCATTATGTATAGTCATGTGTGGTGGATTATTTTTTTCCTTCATAAAATTCCGTCGATGAACGGAGTTTGACATTTTTGAATTGGTTCAAATTATTGTTAGTATGAATTAAAAATCATTGTAAAAAGATAATAAAGTATTTATGATTGGATCATAAAGGATAAAGTTTTAGTTACAAGTTTAGCAAAACATCTGAGAAGTTGCAGAATTGTTCTACAACTTATACTACTCGAATAACCCCACATTAGTTTGGAGTGTTCGAGAGATAAAATCAAAACTTGTTTGACATGGTAAGATAAATAAACATGCCATTATAATTTTGTTTTTTATACATTAGTGACAACCGCTTTTACACTAAAAAGAGCGCCATTATGATCCGTTCAAATTGACACCATATAAGTTATGGTTTGGGTAGTGACCCGAATTGTCTTTTTCTTAAGTTTTGGTATGCATAGCATGTGTAAAATGTTTACAACAAAAATAGGATACATATATGTTTATAAGGTTATCCCAACGAATCCATTGGGTATTTCTCCTATCACCGACCAAAGACAAATGTTGTTTGTCAGAAAGGGTTGATTTCTCGAGAACTTAGTTCTTGCGAAACAAGTGAGTGGGAGGACAGTACAAACTCAACGAGATTAGAGAATCTTCGTTACCATGTCAAGAGTCGCGCAACATTGGAAGTTGTTCCGGGGTTTCCTATTTTGACAAAGTAGAAGACACTACATGTGTTGTAGATACTTCGAATGAGTTTGTGAACTGAACCACAGAAGTCCTAAAACTTCGTACTTAGACCAATTTGTGGTTTAAGAGTGAAGTGTTGTTTTGACAACAAAGGACCTAGACCTTATAAACGAAGCAAATGATGGGTCCTGACTTCATAAAATTGGCAATGAGTCATTATATCCGCGATAGTATCCCTATATGAATATCAAGTATGTGACTTGGTAGTCATTTCGATAGGCATGGTGCCTAACGATAGCAAACAGGTCTATATAGAAACAAAGACATGTATATTTTACATCCTTTGAAAGTTGTGCTTGTCGAAAAGATGTTTTCGACGAAGTTCAAAGAGTTGACTACTGCAAGATTTTGATCTTCCGTAGTGAGGCTTTAGTCTTTGCGGATAGTTCTAGCAAAAGTTACATATTATGATATGGCAGTTGAATAACAAAAACAAACTTTATTGTCAAGGAAGTTTGATCGAGGATGTGTACTTAACGCAGTCTGAGAGTTATGTAAAATTTAAAGGGTTGCTGGAAAGGTATGCACACTTCAATGGTTGAAGTGAGCATAACTAAGTTGGAATCTTTACCTTAATGAATCTATCAAAAGAGTTTGATTCCATCATCAACGATAAATATGCTTGTAGAGTTACAAGAAATTAAGTGGGAGCGCTAAGACATATTTCCAATGCTTTATGTAGATGACATATGGTTGATTGGAAAATATGTATTTTAAATTAACACGGTTAAGATTCTCAAATTGATGAAAGGCTTAGAAGATATTGGGCATCGATATCTATAAGAGATGGATTGAAGCGCCTGATATGGTTGAGCCAAATTATATAGATGAAATATTGAAGTAAGTCAATATCGAAATGACAAGAAGGAGTTCTTGTCACATGGAAAAGAATTGAGCAAGATTCAAGTGTTTTGACACATGATGAGCATAATCTTTACCTAATAATAAAGCCATTAAGGTTTCTGCCAAAATTTTCGTCCAACATAATTTTACCGAAATACCCCTAAATTTCATAACAATGTCCCACCATTGCCACCGGTTAGTGAAAAAAAAAAACGGTTCGCTCCCTGCGTACTGGATTCTTTAGCACGCCTCCATCTCGATTCCCCGTTCTCGCAGGGACCTCACGCGTGACGGTGCTAACTCGGCTGCCACCGGCTGCTAATGCCTGCCTCCGGCCGCCGTTTCCCCCGCTACTCTGATACACAAGCAGGACCTTCCCAGTCCATGTTCCTTGCTTCTTCGTCAGCCAGGAAAATCATGGCTGCCGGCCGCCATTGTAGCTGCTCCTCTCGTAGCAGGGAGGCACAGGGGATGCCTCCGCAGTGTCTTTCCTCCCCGATCCAGCAAATTCGAGCCAATGCCGGGGAGAGAGAGGGGCGGATGGACGATATTTGAGGAAGGGGGAGGACAAGTTGTGAGGTGCAGGGAAGGGGAGGGGATGCTGGCAGTGGCGAAGGGGAAGACATGCTGGGCCCCTAAACTGACATCCACCCATCTCCGGATTGGATGAGGTATGAGTTGGAGCCCTTTTTCCCGTCCTCTTCCTCCCCTCTTGCATGTTTCCCATTGAGGCAGATACTTCTGAGTTCTGAAGCTTCAGGCTAATCGGTGCTGGCGCGGCTGCATTTGTTGCCTTCTTAGAGAATTGGAGCACAACTCTACGTTGGTGAAGACTGATGGAAGAGGAACTGGCATCGTCGCTACCAGCTTTCTTGCACCGGAAGAGCCGAGATGATCTTTTACCGTAACCTATGCTATGGAGACCAGTTATCGTTCGGTACCAACATGACCGAGGAAATAATGCAGCCATACATTCACAGCGGCATACTAAACAATGGAGCTAGCCTAGGATCTGGCCCCTACTACCTCATGATCATTGTTTCAGTTATTGATTTCCACGGTTCGTTGTACTTGGGTTGTGCCAAGAGGAAAGACAAGCAGCCAAGGGAGAGTGGAAATAAAAACGATAAGAACAGAGCAATGGTTGTACTAGAATCTCTGCTACGATGACGATCTCCTATTGCAAAGACAATTCCCGGGGGAGTACCAGCCATTTGACCATGTTGTTATGAAAATAGTTATGTTCAGTCTTTGAGCACTATATAAAAAAGCTACTTGCCAACAAAAAATAATACATCATTTTTTTATTTTTGAGAATACCTGATTATGTTGTATTTGGACTAAGCGACTCAACATAAATTGATGGGAAATTGTACTGAAAATATTTTAGCATTATTCAAGTCATATATCTCCAAAAATAAATTGTAATTCTGTGCCAAACAAAACAAATTATAGCTCTGTAGCAAAGCACAGGCTAGATCGTTTACAACTGGCAGACGTGAAGAAGCCGCCGTGGGTCGGTACCGGCCACGTTGGCTATCGTGCACCAATTGTAGTTGTCAATGGAGACCAACTATAGCAGCGAAGTAGCCGCGACCGGTCGATAATTATCATGGGACACAAGGACGGCGCCAATGTGAAGGCAATAGAAGTTGTGGGAGAAATGAGTGTTAGGTTATACGAGATAGTCAAAACATATGTGTATTCAGGAAAAGTCAACCCATAGAAACTCACGAGAATTTTTGATATTAATGTAAGATTGAAACTAGATCCCTCTTTTAGGATTGAAACTATTCATGCAACATCGATCAAAGATTGCTGCGTCAACGTCATATAACCTGGAGGCCTATGCCCCGCCATGACAACGACAACTTTATGCGCTCGGTGCCATAGATTTTTCTTATTCCCGTTGCAACGCACGGGCACATTTTCTAGTTGAAATTAAGATTTCTAAGTCATGTGTTCCATGCTATGTACACAACCAGATGAGTCATGTGCTATAAAATGTTATAGCATGATACTTCATATGATGATTAGACAACAGCGGGGGAGATCGTTATGCCATTTTAGAAATACTAAGGATGTGTTTTCCTATGTAGTAATGACAAATTATTTGTTGTAATATGTTACACTAATAGTTTTGTCATCTATTTAAGTAATTTTATCTCAATTAAAATATGTGATGAAGGGTAGCACAATAGGCTGGAAGAAAGTTTCATGTTGATTTTGAAAGAGTTTCAAAGTTAAACTATTGTGACGGATAATACAACAAAGGCTAAGTATATCGTTGTGTTGATGATGCATGTAAAATGCATAGATGAATTTTGCATATTTTCACATGGTTTCTATTGCATATTGCATCATATAAGGGTATAATTCAATGTTCTATAGTATTTTGGGGTTAAATTACAAAGTCCCCCAACTTTTATGGAATTAACCCTACCTGTCAGAAACCCCGTTTTCTATATTTTTGACGTTTCAGGGGGCAAACTTCCGCGAAATCACCTGAAAATCTGCGGGTGTCATTTTCTTGGAAGGAGAAGACTTGCAGGCAAAGGATCCACGAGAATTGGGCAAGGAGGCCCAAAAGAGGACCCTCCATGCGGCCAGATTCCTTGGCCGCGTGAGAGGCCCCCTTTTGGCCCCTATGGCCCCAATTCCTTCCATCTTCGACTTACCGACTCCGTCTTGACCTAAAACCGACTATAAAAAGGGTCCCCCGTACCCTTACGGAGAAGAGCGCCGTCGAAACACCGAAACACTGAAACAGAGACCTGGAGTTCCAGATTGGAGGGGGAAAACTCCGGCGGGGCGCCGCCGGTGTGATCTCCTACCCCTCCAACGTCATCTCCATCGACATCTCCATGAAGAGGGAGTAGTCCACCCCAGGGCTATGGGTTTGTGGAAGTAGCACTTGTATCTCTCTCTCTATGTGCTTCACTAATTAGATCCGTATGAGCTGCCTCACATGATTACGGGCACCGTTGTAATTCCTATGTGGTGGATCTTTTCTATGAGTTATTGAATCTGAGATTGCAATTGTTTCTCTTGAGTTATTTGAGTAGATGTATCTTATGTACCCCATTCTTATTTGCTAGCTTTGATCAATCTAGTTCTTGAGAGCGTGTGTGGGGTGATGGGTGCATTAGTTGGAGTAACGGGGGTTGGCTAGTGCTGTGAAAGTGACAGAAGTTCAGCGATCCACTTAGGTTTTGTTAAACCTTTCTTAGTTACCTCACTAGGGATAAAAAGGAGTACCTTGTTACCGGGGATTTGAAGTGACACTAATCAATCTCCATGACTAGATCTAGCAAGTTCTTACTTCAACTTCATGTCACATTGCTTAAAGCTATACTCTGGTTTTTCCTTAATTATCGAGGTGTTATGATTTATTTCGCATCTTGGTGGAGTATAAGAGGGATCAATATGACCGTAGAGATCTCTATGCTAGGACGTGATGCCCATATAAAAGTACTCAATGTTAAACATGTTATTGTAATCTCACATGTAATTATTTATGTCCACCGTCTACCATTTTATTTGAGAGAATGCAAGTGTGAAACCATGAACCCCGGTCCTATTTTAATTATAAGAAAACACTCTAGTTACTTTGCTGCAACTTACTTTACTTGCACTTTACTTTACTTGCATCTCCAATTCGAATTTACATTATCTCCATCACCACTTGCATCACAAAAATACAAAAACAATCCATTGCATATTTATTTTCTCATTTGCATTTCGTAGTAGATTTAATTATTGCACATTTACTTTCAGTTTTGCATTGCAATTTAGAAGTCTCACACCTTGTGCTTGACAACCACTTGGTGTGGTTGAGGGCACAAAATTCTCTACTTGTTTGCAGGATCCTGGAGGAAGCTTGGAAGACAACTGCTGAAATATTGGCTCCCCAAGAGTTCGATATAAACCCTCGAGTCACCCTCGTGGGGAAGAAGACTTGCCACTAGCTACACACTCTGCACTTGGAGTCTCAACCTAGCCATCAAGCATTTTTCTGGCGCCGTTGCCGAGGATCCATAGGTGTAGGAGTTGTCCAAGGGAGCTCACAAGAAGTCTTCATCACCAACAAGGTGTGCAAACACCTAAGCTTGGGGAGGTTGCACCTATGTTAGTATCGTCCTTTCTATCTCCACATTCTTTCAAGTAGATTGTTTTGTTTCTTGTCTTGTTTTTGTTTTTGTTTTGTTTTTGTTCTTGTTTTTGTTTTTGTTTTGCATATTTTATTGTAGTTTGCATTTTAGTTTTGCATTTAGTTATCTAGTTTATTTTAGTATTCGAATTTGCCTAGTTACTTTACTTTTCAGTTTTGCATAAAAATGAAAAACTACACAAAAACTGTTAAAATGGGTGATAGAACTAAATTAAGTGACTACACAAATACACCCAATGACCAATTCATTGCTAGGCCAATTACTACACCTGAAATACAAGCTGAAAGCTATGAAGTAAGTCCTAGTTTATTGAATTTAATTACTAGAGAACAATTTGGTGGTAGTGCTATGGAGGATGCCTCTATGCATCTTCATGATTTCATGGAAATATGTGATATGCAAAAATTTAAAAATGTGGAAAGTAGTGTTTTAAAACTGAAATTATTTCCTTTTTCACTTAGAGGAAAGGCTAAAGAATGGTTACTTTCACTACCTACAGCTAGTATAAAGTCTTGGGATGATTTAAAAGAAGCTTTCATTAAGAAATATTATCCTCCCGTTAAAATTTTGCAAAATAGGAATAATATCCTCTCATTTAGGCAAAATGATAATGAACATGTAGCCATGGCATGGGATAGAACTAAATTAATGCTTAGAACATTCCCATCACATGGAGTAAATGAATGGACCATACTACACTCTTTTTATAATGGTCTAAACTACATGTCTAGAAATATACTTGATTCTGCTGCTGGAGGTGCCTTTATGAGTAAAACTGTAGGTGAGGCTAAGAGCATATTAGAAAGCATATTGCAAAATTATAGTCAATGGAATACTGAAAGAGCACCCAATCCCACTAAGAAAATAAACTCAATTGAAGAAACCAATGATTTGTCTTCTAAAATGGACACTATTCTTGTTTTGTTAATAAACAAAATATGGACAATGTACCTTTGCAGGAGCTAGTTGGTAGTAATTCTGAAAGTGTGGATGTTAATTTTGTTAGGAATTATGGTAGCAATGGTTTTGGTAATGCTTACAATTCATATAGTAAACCTCCTTATGTGCCAAATAAACCTTTTGTTCCATATCCTAATGCTAATGAAAATAAGTGGAAGCCTTCTAGTGAAATTTCTGAATTTAATAAAATGCTTATGGAACAAGTTGCTAGTCACAATGCTATGATACATGAGTTAAATAAGTCTATTGCATCCATTAGTAGTGATATTAAAGGATTGCAACTTCAATCTTTGAATTTAGATAAAGCATTGTCAAAATTAGCTGATAATCAAGCAACTCTATTAAGCATGTCAGCAGGAAAGCCACAAGCACAACCTAGTGTAGGAATGAATTCTATTACTGTTGTTGCTCCTATTATTGAAAATATTGATCATATTTCTGAGAATACAAGTGAGCATGTCCCTACTAGCTTAGAAGAAACTTTGAATGAAATAGTGAAGTACCCTGAATATTTACTTCCATATATGTCTTATCTTGCTAGCAAAGATGAAATTAGTTCTCATGAATCAAGCATGCTAGCTAAATTAGAGAGTAAAATAGAGGAAATTATGATGCTTACTGAAATTAAGGATCCATTGCTTGATTTAGAAAAAAGTAGCTTGCAAGAACTTATTGCTACTCTACAAAAATTTGCTAGTGATCCCACTATAAATGTTAATCAACCTGGCTTTGGATCTTATATTGCTAATCATGTCTTGCAAGAAAAAATTGCTAGGTACAAGAATGAGGCCATGATACCTCCTAAGCTTGGGGATGCATGGATCCCCAAGGTGCTAGTTTCAATTGGAAAAGAAATTCACCATGCTATGTTAGATCTAGATTCTAGTGTATCGGTACTCTCTAAAGAATTATATGAATTGCTAGAACTAGAAAATTTAGAAAAGTGCTCAAGTGAATTTGTCCTTGCTGATAACTCTACTAAACATGCTATAGGACAAGTAAAAGATGTTATGAGTGAATTGCACATGACTTTCGTACCCGTTGATTTCATTATTATGGATATGGGGGATAAATCCCCTAGTCCTATTATTTTGGGTAGACCTTTTCTTCGTACTACAGGTGCAATCATAGACTCAAAGGAAGGGAATGTCAAGTTTCAGTTCCCTCACAAGAAAAGCATGGAGCACTTCCCAAGGAAGAGGGGCACGCTGAAGAACAAGCTCCCTCATGAGCTTTATCCCTCTTGATTATCAAGTAAGTAAAGCCTAGCTATATGGCTATAAAGAAAGCGCTTTACGGGAGGCAACCCGGTTGTTTTTGTTTGGATTTTCCTAGTGTCCTCTTTCTGTCTCAAGAGATTATTTTTTTGTTTTAATTCTGTAGTTTTCAATAAAGAGTCAAGTCAAACCCATTTGGACTTATAAGTTGCTATCCTAGTGCATGAAATTTCTGTTTCAGCACGAGTCTGCTCACCGTATGTTTTTACGTTTTTTATTGGTATGTCTGATTGAACTAATTTTTTAGTATGTTCTGCAACTTTTCGTCCTCTGTAAGCACAAAAATTGGCTTAATTTTGTGACAAGTTTAGCTTAGGGAAAAACGTTCGTTTTGCTTCTGCTGCTTTTCTGGACAGATTCTGCCTTCTTTTGTTTTATGCACTCTTTGGGCTTGGGAATCGAATTTCCATGATTCTTTCAAGCAAGAGAGTGAACATACAACATAATGAACCTTATTGTCTATCTACTGGAGCATTTGGTTTGGAATTTTTCACAGCAAGCATGTGATTTGTTTGCCCTTGCTAATCTCACCCCACAGAAAAAGAATGGGAGAAACATGTTTTGTGAAGTTTTTTCACGGGGAATAGAGGAGTTGCGCCTCAAGACATCCAAGAATGGTGAAAGGCATAAGCTTGGGGATGTGATGAACACCCCACTGGAGCTACACTCTTTTGGTTAGCACACGTCTACTTTCTGTTTTTCTAAGCAAAGCATTTATCGTAGAGACTTGAAGCGTCTAGTTTTTGTTTTTATTTTTGTTTTGATAAGACCACCACCATCATTTTATATGAGATTGAGCTACTGGAGTTTGGGGTTGGAATGTATTGGATGCTAGTTATGACTTGGAATAGGGATGCCATGGTTGATTTGAAGAGCTACATATGTTTGCATGATTTATAGGCTTTTTATGTGTAGAAATTTGCAATAATGTTGTCTTGAGCTATCTCTTATTCATGTCCTTGATGTTAATTGCTGGTTTATTTAGTTTGTCATGAAATGAGTAGTTCTATGGACATATGCATGCATAGTAGCTGGTCAACTATCTCCCTCTTGCTAGCCCAAAAATTCAAAAATTCCAACAAGTAAAAACTTGTTTCCAACACTCCTTAGCCAAGTATTTCCAGTGAGTCCACCATATCTTCCCATTAGCTTCATTGCTATTCCGAGTATGTTCACCATGTTATTGTGTTATTTATGTTCTAAATTAAGATATTCACTTTATTAATTTTCATGGGTTGAACTTGGGATAGGACTCTCACGAACTTTTGAAGGCACACTTTACTTTTTATGCATCTAATAAACATGACCCAATAATGGGAGCCACAAGTTTTGCGTTTGACAAGTGTGTGGTTGGGAGCTAGCTATAAACGTGTATCACCGGAAATCTTTCAACATTGCACAAAAAAATTTACATTTGGTTGATATCATGTACTTTTGTTTTTGGACTCCTGCCATGCCGAAATGAAATAGAGGAATAGTAAGTTTTGATGAGTAAGTATCTATATGACTAGAGAAACGCATTGGGCTGCTAACCCAAGCCATGCTTTATCATGGTGGAAATTTACTTACAGCTTGAGTGACTCTACAACACATCCTATAATAAAATAAGAAGCTATGCATAATAGTGAATGAAAATAAAAAGGATGATGAGTCTACTCCGTTTGTTCATCTTGTCATTGTAACATGGGCTTGTTTCCATGTCATGGGGCAAGAGGTACCTCTTTGCGGTTCTCTATGATGTCATTAATACTTATTATGATTGTACAAAGCTTATTAGGAATCTTAAGTTGAGTAATCATGGAGTAGGTTTTCACACTCACGGGGCATGAGGCTTTCAACCACCTTGTCATTCTCATTACTTCAATACTCACAATTTTAAGATGCTAGTGATAAAGGGGCAATGAGAGTCCTAGATCAATGGATACCACATTTCAATTAGTAATTTTAGTTGAATAATTTAGAGACTAAATAAGACTTGATCATGTTTTACCTCTACTCAATTTTCTCCAAAGTGTCCACCATATTTTCTATTCTCAATTATGCTATTCTTTGACCAATATAGGATTTTATTTTTCATTTTGTGTATGCATTTGGTCCATAGTGCTTTTATTTCATTATACACTTTGTGAACTTTCATGAAGCATCTTTGCTTTCATATTTGATATTTCTTACAACATGAATTGTATATTGCTACTCATTTCTAGTATTAATCATTTGATTATATGTAGCATGAATAATCCTCCTTGATATCCCATGATTGTTTCAATATGCAAAACCCATCTTAGTTTTATCACCTTCATACTCGAGGACGAGCATGGGTTAAGCTTGGGGATGTTGATGCATGTAAAATGCATAGATGAATTTTGCATATTTTCACATGGTTTTCTATTACATATTGCATCATATAAGGGTATAATTCAATGTTTTATAGTATTTTGGGGTTAAATTACAAAGTCCCCCAACTTTTATGGAATTAACCCTGCCTGTCAGAAACCCCGTTTTCTATATTTTTGACGTTTCAGGGGGTAAACTTCCGCGAAATCACCTGAAAATCTGCGGGGGTCATTTTCTTGGAAGGAGAAGACTTGCGGGCAAAGGATCCACAAGAATTGGGCAAGGAGGCCCAAAAGAGGACCCTCCACGCGGCCAGATTCCTTGGCCGCGTGAGAGGCCCCCTTTTGGCCCCTGTGGCCCCAATTCCTTCCATCTTCGACTTACCGACTCCGTCTTGACCTAAAACCGACTATAAAAAGGGTCCACGTACCCTTACGGAGAAGAGCGCCACCGAAACACCGAAACAGAGACCTGGAGTTCCAGATTGGAGGGGGAAAACTCCGGCGGGGCGCCGCCGGTGTGATCTCCTACCCCTCCAACGTCATCTCCATCGACATCTCCATGAAGATGGAGTAGTCCACCCCAAGGCTATGGGTTTGTGGAAGTAGCACTTGTATCTCTCTCTATGTGCTTCACTAATTAGATCCGTATGAGCTGCCTCACATGATTACGGGCATCGTTGTAATTCCTATGTGGTGGATCTTTTCTATGAGTTATTGAATCTGAGATTGCAATTTTTTCTCTTGAGTTATTTGAGTAGATGTATCTTATGTACCCCATTCTTATTTGCTAGCTTTGATCAATCTAGTTCTTGAGAGCGTGTGTGGGGTGATGGGTGCATTAGTTGGAGTAACGGGGGGTGGCTAGTGCTGTGAAAGTGTGTCGCACCCTGGGTTTCTAGAGGATACTCTTCGCACGAACTGGAAGTCAGGTGCTTGGATTATGGGGCATACATGCTCCCACGTCCCAGCTTCCTGGTAGGCCTGCGCTTATGCGCGACAACACAAGCCCTGCTTCCACCGTCGAAGTAAACTATCCGCTAGGAACCTAAAGGCACTACTGTCGACGTACTTCATAATCAAACACGCACGGTACGTCAACAGTTTGGTACGAATGATAGCACAGAATGTCTCTAAGACACAAAAGAATGAAATAAGTGCAACTGGCCTTCACTAAGGCAGAAAATATCGAATACAGTCATCCAGAGGACACATGTCCCAACATATCATCCATTACAACAGCGGAAGCAATCAAAGGGGTCTGAATACAGACAAATCCATGGCTTAAGAAGCCGGAGAAAAAAAATAAAGAAAAAGCGAAGCCCATCCACGTAGGTCTGGATCCTGCCCTGGTCCAGCTAACTACTCGTCTGCAGCGTCGTCGAACTCCACAAAGTAGCCATCCTGGGAAGCATCGTAGTCGTAGTCGTACTCTGCGTAAACCACAGCCCCAACGGGGTCAGTACATCCAAGTACTGGCAAGCAAGACTCACAGTTCATCAAGGAGTTACCCGTCAACACCAGCATAGATGCTTGGGATCAACGGAAGAAAGGGGGTGATATAAAAGTTGCTGCTGGCTGCTCTAAACAACTACAGAATATAACTACAAATTCCGGCTAACAGAAAAGATAAGATCGAGGATTGTAACCAACTGAAAGATAACTTCAACCAAACCCATCCTGGATCTCGCCCCTTATCCAAAGAAGCAATCCGAGGATAACTCACACAGTTGTAATAAGGTGGATCAAGTTGTTGTGTGAATAACCTATTACTAGTCAGGTTATTAAGCATTGGGTGAAACATGATTGATCATTAGGTTGAGGTTGTCCTGAGTACTTGTTAGCCAGTACTTTCACCAAGTAATCCATAACCGCGGAAAACACGGCTTCTCGAGAAGATTATCCCTGCAGGGTTGCACCAATTTGGCCGTACACTCAAGAATAACCCGCCAGATGGAAATGCACTTCCACCAAGCGGGGTACTCTACACAACCAACCATTCCTCGCATCAAGCCCAAAGCACCTTGGGCGCACGGCTAATCGAGCCCAGAAGAAAATGGACCCTCATAGCACTCTAAGAACGTGTCCCCCTATATGCCGACTACAAAAGTTCCACCCTGCGCTGGGCTCGCAAAAACATGCATGCGGCAAATGGAAAACACGAACTAAATGAGGCGATTTGGACGAGATGCGAATCAGGTCAAGTTGAGGGGGGCGCCCATACTCGCTTCCCAAATGCGGGTAGTGCGCTCATCATGGATCAGTAGACAAGACCCTTTTCCTATTAGGGTCGACACTAGCAGGCTCCAAAACCACTCATGGGCCTCCTGCCGGTGCCTTATCATCAAATTATTATTACCATTAGCAATTAACAGGATTGATTGATTAACAACGAGCCCCGGTACAAGATAATAAGATAGTAAAAGTAGTAACCGACAACAGACTCGAGTAAAAGCAACCCTAAGCATGCTAGATAATAATAAGCACAAGCAATGGCTGTAGGTATGGAGGTGGTGGCAATATCATGGCTCAAGGTATCATGTGATGGGTTCGGAGAACAAGCAACGATACATAGGGCTAGCAATAGTAGACAAAAGATAGTGTCGACAACAAGTGTGGAAAGGAACTCGATGATTCATGTGAGTGATAACTTGCCTGGCAGCTCAGCCTCGTACTGGGCTAGGTCCTGAGTAGTGGTGTCGTAAAGCTCGTCGGTACCAACGTCGTCGTCTAATCGAGAAGAAACAAAACAACAACGAAGGAAGACGGGCAATCAATACATGGCATAAGTGCACAAACATTGGATGATGCATGTCATGTTTAGTAGATGCACCAAAATAACTTGCTTGACATGAAACACAAGTTTAAATGGATTCCATATGCAAAAGGGTGCATATGGAAGCCCATGCTTGGAGTTGAATTAATTGTTCTATCACTAAGCATTAGGTGTAGTTGAATTAGTATGATGCATGCATGATGAGGAACAAGAAGATAACAAGTTAATTGCAATTGGAATGATAGTTAATCATTTTAGAAAACATTAACAAGTTTGGAATTATTGGTACTTAATGGTGTTGAACAAGTATTGATTGTTTTCAACAATTTAAAGTATGCAAAACCAATTACAAATTTTATATTTGAAAAGTTTATCAAATTTTAGTTGGATTACATGTTTCACATTTTGAAATTGGACTTAGGATTAATTATTTATGAATTAAACAATTTTAAACAATTTTTAATTGAATTAAACAAGATTTAAATTGTTTAGGCAATTTAAATTGTTCAAACCAGAAAACAAAATTTATATTTGAATAGAGCATTCAAAATGGGGTGAAAAACATATTTTATTTGTATTATTTGAAAACAGTATGAATTAGTTATGAATTATTTCAATTTGCATTTGAATTATTTGAATTTGAATTTAGATTGCATTTTGAAAATTCAAAACAGAACACAAATTGAATATTTGGAAAGATTATGAAATTTAGATCAAGTTTCATATAAAGTTTGTATTTGTTGGGTTTATAAAACAAAAGGTATGGAATTTTAAAGTTTATTCATTATTCTGCTTTTTAAAATGAAATAGAAATTTAAAACAGAATGGTTTTTAGTCGTTTGTTACCGTGCTGGGGTTTACCCACAGGCACTGCCCTGTGGGCCTGCGGGGCCAGCACGCTGGCGTGGCAGAGGAGAGGCTGACAGGGGGGGCCACCCTGTCAGCACAGAGCGCAAAAAGGTGGGATTTTTCTCCCGTGCGCGAGCCAGCGCTCGAACCCGCGACCACGAGGAGGTTCAGAAAGGGCGCAACCACTGCGCTACGATCGCTTGCTCGACAGATACAGGGAGGCAACAAGGTTAAGGTTCAGTGAACGCCACTGAACTTAACTGACGAAGAAACGCAACACTGCGTCTCTGTCAGTTAACGAGCTCAACGGCGGCGAGGTGGCTGTGCACGGTGGCGCTGCTGTGGTCGTGCTGGGCGCAGAGGGCGTGCACACGGTGCCGTAGCAGAGCAGCAGAGGGAGGGAAGAGAGACGGTGGGGCTCACCGTGGCTGCGTCGAGGTTCAGAGGAGGCAGCGAGCTCGACGGCGGCGCGATCGCGGACGGTGTCGAGGGCGTGGTGCGTCTCCGTGCCCCCGCGGGTGTCCAAGATGTAGAGGAGATGGTGGCGGTGCTACTCCCGTGCTCCAAAGCCGTAGCGCTGAGCTGCAACGGCGACGGGGTGTGCAAGTTCAGAGAACGGGGCGCGGCGGCCGGAGGGAAAAGAGAGGACGGCGTCGACGATCGGAGGCTCACCGTGGCGATTGGAGGTGTCCAAGGGGAAGAGGTAACCACGGCGGTCTGATTCCGGCTGGCGGGTGGCTAGGTGGGAGATCGCTGCGGCGGCGCCATCGAATTCTACAGAAGCTCGCCGGCGGGAGGAAAACAGGAAGGTGGAGCTCGAGGGAAAAGGTGGCGAATTGGCGGCGCTGCGAGGTGGAGGCGGAAACCTAGGCACTAGGGCACAGCGCCAGGTACCTAGGAGGTATTTATAGGGCCTGCACGCTGCCCTAGCCGCCGGAGTCGCCGCGGTGTCGAGGTGGCTCCGCTGGATGGCCGCCGTACGGGAGGGAGAAGGGCGATTAGAAGGGTGCGCACGAATCTCAGCGCAACGAATCGGTAAGTTGTGCTGCTGCGGCTGGGCTTGCGCGCTAGGGGTTTAGGTGGGCTTGGGCCAAGCGGTAGATAGTTAGCTGTCTCCTGTTTCCTTTTATTCTTTTCTGTTTTATTTTTTTTTTTTTTTTTTTTGCAGTTTGCTTTTGGAAGAAAAAGGTAGGGTTTTGCTTATAGAAAAATTTGAAAAAATTTGGTTAAGCCTTCTAGGTAATTAGAAATCACCCTGCAAGCTTGGATTTCAAAAAATTGAAATTTAAAATTATGGTTTGTGTTTGAATCCAAATATGGGAGAATTTTCATATTAGATTTCTTTATTGAAAACAAACATTTGAATAGGGTTATCCCTAGGTTAAAATAAATGAGTTTAGGACTCCAAATTTGTGGTGAATTGATGGTTTAAATTAGGTACTGATTTGAACTTGGTTTGGGAATTTAAAAGGTGATTTGAGAATTATTGATTGAATTATTGGTTGGATTTAAAGCAACAATTTAATAAGTGAAAACAAGGAATAAAAGGGTTGTTTTTATTTGTTATTTTGGTTCCAAAGGTTGTAACAGAGCAAGTATGAAACCATGTTTGAAAAAGGTTTGAATTTGAGTTGTGAAAACAGAATAAAACAGATGGAAAACAAATGCAAACAATAAGTAAACATGATGACATGATGCATTGCTTGAAATAAAACAAAGAACAAAGCATTCTAGGGGTATTTTCATACTTGGGATGTTACAAAACGCCCCCCCTTGAAGGAATCGTGCCCCGAGATTCCCTACTGAGAAATGAACAGGTCCGGATACTTCTTGCGAAGATCCTCCTCGGTCTCCCACGTTGCCTCTTTATCAGAATGATGCGACCATTGGACTTTCAAGAACTTGGTGCTCTTGTTGCGAGTCTTACGCTCGGTCTCATCGAGAATACGAATAGGGTGCTCCTCATAAGATAGATCATCTTGCAGTTCGATGGAATCATGATCAACTGCACGATCTGGATCTTTGAAACACTTCTTGAGCTGTGACACGTGGAACACATCGTGCACTTTGGATAGTTTTTCTGGAAGTTCAAGACGATAAGCATTCTCTGCACGTCTTGAGAGGATGTTGAAAGGGCCAATGTATCTTGGTGCAAGCTTTCCTTTCACACCAAAACGATGAGTGCCTCTGAGGGGAGTTACACGGAGATATGCCTTATCACCAGGTGCATAGACCATATCCCTGTGCTTGCTATCATAATAGCTCTTCTGACGAGACTGAGCAATCCTGAGATTGTCACGAATGATACGAACTTTCTCCTCGGCTTCCTTAACAATGTCAGGGCCTAAAAGTGAACGTTCACCAGCTCCAGACCAATTGATTGGACTCCTGCATCTGCGACCATACAGTGCCTCAAATGGTGCCATTCCTAGGCTTGCCTGGTAGCTGTTGTTGTAGGAAAATTCAGCATATGGAAGGCAATCCTCCCATTTCATGCCAAAGGAGAGACCACATGCTCTGAGCATATCCTCGAGAATCTGATTGACTCTTTCGACTTGCCCCTGAGACTGAGGGTGGTAAGCTGTGCTGAACAGAAGTTTAGTGCCCAATGCTTCTTGAAAGCTTTTCCAGAAATGAGAAGTGAAGATACTTCCACGGTCTGAGCTTATTTCCAATGGAACACCATGAAGAGGAACAACCTTTGCTGTGTAGAGCTCTGCTAACTGGCTAGCTGAGATAGTTTCCTTTACAGCATAGAAGTGAGCAACCTTAGTGAGACGATCAATAACAACGAAGATTGCATCGTTGCCCTTTTTGGACTTTGGAAACCCAGTAACGAAGTCCATTTCGATCATGTCCCACTTCCACTCAGGAATTTTCAGAGGTTGTAGTAGACCTGATGTCTTCTGATGGACTGCCTTAACACGTTGACAAACGTCGCATTCAGAAACGTATTGAGCAATTTCACGTTTCATGCCAGACCACCAATACAGAGTCTTGAGATCCTGGTACATCTTTGTACTTCCAGGGTGAATGGATAGAGGAGTTTCATGAGCCTCCTTGAGAATGATATCCTTGAGACTTTTAATCTGAGGGACTGCAATGCGTCCTTCGAAGAACACAGTTCCCTTGTCATCAATTGAGAAGGACTTGAACTTATCATTGCCCTCCTTGATGTGATCCACAATCTTCTTGATTTCATTATCACGAAGTTGTTCAGAACGAATCTTGTCCTCGAGAGTTGGGCTGGCTGTCAAGCTAGCAAGGTATCCTTCAGGAACAAGACCAAGGTTCAGCTTCTGGAATTCTTCATGAAGTGGAGGTTGGCTCTCCATGATCATGAGATTATTGCAATAGGATTTGCGACTGAGAGCATCGGCCATAACATTAGCCTTGCCTGGAGTGTAAGAAATGGTGAGATCAAAGTCTTTAATCTTCTCAATCCATCTCCTTTGCCTGAGGTTCAGATCTGGCTGAGTGAAGATGTATTTCAGACTCTTGTGATCGGAAAAGATTTCAGTTTTGTTACCCAACAAGTATTGTCTCCATTTCTTGAGGGCAAACACAACTGCTGCAAGTTCAAGATCATGAGTGGGATAGTTTTGCTCATGTGGGTTCAACTGACGTGAAGCATAAGCGACAACTTGACGTTCTTGCATAAGAACTGCTCCTAAGCCTTGGAGAGATGCATCACAGAATATCTGGAAAGGTTTGGTAGTGTCGGGGCCAACTAGAACAGGTGTGGAAGTGAGTTTAGTCTTCAGGAGGTTGAAACTCTCATCACATTGTGGAGTCCAAACGAACTTTTTGTCCTTCTTTGTGAGATCAGTGAGAGGTTTGGCAATCTTGGAAAAGTTTTGGACGAAACGACGGCAATAGCTAGCCAAGCCAAGAAAGCTTCTAACTTGCTTCACCGTCTTAGGGGGTTTCCAGTCAACAATTGCCTTAACCTTTTCAGGATCAATGGCAATGCCTTTGGCAGAGATGATATGACCAAGATATGCAACTTCTGGAATCCAGAACTCACATTTGGAAAACTTGGCATACAGACGATGCTCGCGAAGTTTCATGAGAGTGAGACGAAGGTGTTCTCCATGCTCTTCCTCGGATTTTGAGTAGACTAGAATGTCATCAAGATATACCACAACGAACTTGTCGAGGTATTCATGGAAGACAGAATTCATGAGTCTTGAGAACGTTGCCGGTGCATTGGTGAGGCCAAAGGACATGACGGTGTATTCATATAGACCGTAACGAGTGGTGAAAGCTGTCTTAGGAATATCTTCCTTTCTGATCTTTATCTGATGGTAACCCATCCTCAAGTCCAACTTTGAGAATATTGAGGCTCCAGCAAGTTGATCAAAAAGATCATCGATACGAGGAAGTGGATACTTGTTCTTGATTGTTTTCTCGTTGAGAGGACGATAGTCCACCACGAGTCTCTTAGTTTGATCCTTCTTGGCAACAAACAGAGTTGGGCAACCCCAAGCGGAGGAACTAGGCTGAATGAAACCTTTGTCCATATACATATCGATTTGCTCCTTTAACAACTTCAGTTCAGGAGGAGCTATCTTGTATGGATGCTTAGAGATTGGAGCAGTACCTGGCTCAAGCTCGATCACGAACTCAACTGCTCTGTCCGGGGGCATCCCTGGCAACTCTTCTGGAAAGACGTCAGGGAATTCACAAACCACCGGAACATTTTCAATTGCAGGAAGGGGTTTGGCATCGAGGCTGAACAGCTGAACAGAAGTTGATCCATATGGAGAATAGACTATCTGGCCTGAAGTGTGGGAGAGAGTTATTGACTTTTGAGCACAGTCAATTTTAGCTTTGTGGGTCTTCAACCAATCCATACCCAGAATGACATCAATGTCAGAATTTCCCAGCAACATGAGTGAAGCAAGGAATATGCGACCTCCAATTAGGATCTCATTGTCCATGCTTATCTTGGAAGTCAACATTTGCGGTCCCGGAGAGTGAACAGTCATTTGATTGCTTAGCGGAACCAGGACTAGGTTGTATGCTTTTGCAAAAATCTTTGACACAAATGAATGCGATGCTCCAGTATCAAACAACACTTTAGCTGGAATAGAGTTTACGGGTAATATACCGAGAACGACGTCAGCAGCCTCCTCTGCTTTGTCGGCCTTGATATGGTTCACCCTCGCGTTCCTCCCGACAGGCCTATTGTTGGAGTTGAAGGCTTTAGCCGGAGGAGCACGAACCATAGCCTGGTTGGTGTTGGGGCGAGGAGGTAGGGGTAGCTGCTTCTGAGTGCACTTGTCAGCATAATGTCCAGTATCCTTGCACTTGTAGCAAGTGACGATACGAGAAGGACCCGGCCTTGGCTGCCCCATCGGGAACCTCTGACCCTGCATCTGAGATGGGTTGGGTGGGCGGGGACCAAAGCCTGGGGAAGCTTGGGCATTTGGAGCCCGAGTGACAGCACCATTTGGCACCCAGATGCGGCGCTTCTGCGGAGGGGTGGTCATGTTGGAGGAGGAACCACCCTCACGCGAGTGCTTGCGGGACTCTTCGAACGCCTTGCGCCCATTCTCCTCATTGAGCGCGGTGTTCACGAGCTCCACGAAGTCCTTGCACTTGATGTTTGTGAGAGCGTACTTCAGTTCCGGGTTAAAACCTCGGCGGAACCTTGCCATCTTCTTGGCTTCGGTGGACACTTCGTCACCAGCGTACCGAGCGAGACGATTGAACTCGTTCTGGTAGCCGAGAACGTCCAGCTTGCCCTGTCTGAGAGAGCAGAATTCCTCACGCATCTTTTCCATGAGACCATCCGGGATGTGGTGCTTCAGGAAGGCATCTCTGAAACATCCCCAGTTGATAGGAAAGCCAGCCCTCATGGCCTGGTAGTTCTCCCACCAAGTAGCTGCCTGACCCTTCAGTAGGTAGGTGGCGTACTTGACCTTATCCTCTTCAGCAACATGAGCTATCTCCAGAGCTCTTGCTACGTCACGGATCCAGTCATCAGCATCCAGGGGCTCACGTGTTGTCACGAAAGCTTTTGGGCCCAAGCTGAGGAAGTCCTTGATGGTGACCCTTGGAGCATTCTGGTTGTGTTGCTGGTTAGCCTGGATCTGGGCCATCTGTGTCACCACTTGGGTCATCTGAGCCAACAGCTCCCCCATTGGTGGTGGCGGAGGCGGGTTGTTCCTGGTTGGAGGCATCCTGAACAGAAATTCATTTTAGCACAACAACAGAAAATGATAGACTTGGTAACCGAAAGATAGATTATTCCGACGCATGAATAGATAACCAACAGGTACATCATCACATGTTCAAATACATCAGAATATCCAACAGACCAATACATGGTTCGAAAACGAAAGGATAAACTAGACACAGCTAGTAATGGATACACGGTACTCCCATGCTCATCACGCAGGACGGCGGTGAGTAGTACGACGAGAGATACGGTGAGGAGGAATCCCACGGAAGTAGGTATCACGACGATCCATGTAGATAGGAACTGCTCTGAGAGCAACTCTCGGTGTCGTGAAGTAGAAAGCGTCCTCTCCCTGTGCTCCATAGCGGGGAATCCCTGTGTAACCAGCTCCGAGGTCGAGAAGTGGGCCTCTGATCGGCTCGTAACCTCCAGCATCTGGCAACGGAAGACCAGCTGGCTGAACGACACGTGCGAAGCGCTCGTCTCCAACAAAGTCTGTGGTGTACGTCGCCAGACGAGTGAGAGCAAGGTGGAGCTGCTCCCTGACTGAGGCTAACTCCTGAGAAAGTGCGGAAGCAACGGCATCACTGTGACTAGCGAACTGGGCAGTGACCTGGAGCCTGGAGCTATCAGTCTCGTAGGTATCCATGTCGCGGTGGATAGTGAAGTGAGCTCCTGCTGCCGTGATGTAACCACGGGGGATGTGACGAAAACTGGACTTATCAAACCCCCAGTAGTCAGCACGGAGAACGGTGACACTCACGTACGCTGCCTGCTGCACGGCCATATCCACCGTGGACCCTACTGCCTCGTACTGGTGTGCAATGCTCCTGCCATCATCCGACAGAATGTAGACGATAGCCCGGTAGCAAGTCTGGTCAAACTCTCGCTGGTGCTCGTAGACCTGGTACTCTGGTGCCCAACGGAACCCCAGAAAGGTAACCATGTCTCTCAGCAACTCCGGGAAACCGGCGGTGCTCTCACAGCGAGTCATGCGAACCACCTGCGGATAGTAGTTTAGACCCATCTGCAGATGATTTGGAATGTTTTGGTTAGACTCCGGTAGATGAAAAAGGATGTGGAAAACAACAACAAGGTTCAACGGACGATAATGATGTTGAAAAGAACATGATATCGAAGCAACATCGGGAAAACGAGACCAAAAATCCTGAGGTACTACAGAGAACCCAAAACACGTGAAATCCTAACTTGAAAGTTTAGGTGAGAACGGAAAACAACGTTGCACTTCCTTACCAGAAAAGGGTGGGTGGGTGGGGAAAGAAGAAAAATGGCAGAATTCCTACTCTCACGTTTCATTTTTCCTATATAGCTACAAAATAGTTTCTAGACTCAACTGCGACCAGTAAAAAGGGATCCTACAGGCAGACAGGCTCTGATACCATTTGTCGCACCCTGGGTTTCTAGAGGATACTCTTCGCACGAACTGGAAGTCAGGTGCTTGGATTATGGGGCATACATGCTCCCACGTCCCAGCTTCCTGGTAGGCCTGCGCTTATGCGCGACAACACAAGCCCTGCTTCCACCGTCGAAGTAAACTATCCGCTAGGAACCTAAAGGCACTACTGTCGACGTACTTCATAATCAAACACGCACGGTACGTCAACAGTTTGGTACGAATGATAGCACAGAATGTCTCTAAGACACAAAAGAATGAAATAAGTGCAACTGGCCTTCACTAAGGCAGAAAATATCGAATACAGTCATCCAGAGGACACATGTCCCAACATATCATCCATTACAACAGCGGAAGCAATCAAAGGGGTCTGAATACAGACAAATCCATGGCTTAAGAAGCCGGAGAAAAAAAATAAAGAAAAAGCGAAGCCCATCCACGTAGGTCTGGATCCTGCCCTGGTCCAGCTAACTACTCGTCTGCAGCGTCGTCGAACTCCACAAAGTAGCCATCCTGGGAAGCATCGTAGTCGTAGTCGTACTCTGCGTAAACCACAGCCCCAACGGGGTCAGTACATCCAAGTACTGGCAAGCAAGACTCACAGTTCATCAAGGAGTTACCCGTCAACACCAGCATAGATGCTTGGGATCAACGGAAGAAAGGGGGTGATATAAAAGTTGCTGCTGGCTGCTCTAAACAACTACAGAATATAACTACAAATTCCGGCTAACAGAAAAGATAAGATCGAGGATTGTAACCAACTGAAAGATAACTTCAACCAAACCCATCCTGGATCTCGCCCCTTATCCAAAGAAGCAATCCGAGGATAACTCACACAGTTGTAATAAGGTGGATCAAGTTGTTGTGTGAATAACCTATTACTAGTCAGGTTATTAAGCATTGGGTGAAACATGATTGATCATTAGGTTGAGGTTGTCCTGAGTACTTGTTAGCCAGTACTTTCACCAAGTAATCCATAACCGCGGAAAACACGGCTTCTCGAGAAGATTATCCCTGCAGGGTTGCACCAATTTGGCCGTACACTCAAGAATAACCCGCCAGATGGAAATGCACTTCCACCAAGCGGGGTACTCTACACAACCAACCATTCCTCGCATCAAGCCCAAAGCACCTTGGGCGCACGGCTAATCGAGCCCAGAAGAAAATGGACCCTCATAGCACTCTAAGAACGTGTCCCCCTATATGCCGACTACAAAAGTTCCACCCTGCGCTGGGCTCGCAAAAACATGCATGCGGAAAATGGAAAACACGAACTAAATGAGGCGATTTGGACGAGATGCGAATCAGGTCAAGTTGAGGGGGGCGCCCATACTCGCTTCCCAAATGCGGGTAGTGCGCTCATCATGGATCAGTAGACAAGACCCTTTTCCTATTAGGGTCGACACTAGCAGGCTCCAAAACCACTCATGGGCCTCCTGCCGGTGCCTTATCATCAAATTATTATTACCATTAGCAATTAACAGGATTGATTGATTAACAACGAGCCCCGGTACAAGATAATAAGATAGTAAAAGTAGTAACCGACAACAGACTCGAGTAAAAGCAACCCTAAGCATGCTAGATAATAATAAGCACAAGCAATGGCTGTAGGTATGGAGGTGGTGGCAATATCATGGCTCAAGGTATCATGTGATGGGTTCGGAGAACAAGCAACGATACATAGGGCTAGCAATAGTAGACAAAAGATAGTGTCGACAACAAGTGTGGAAAGGAACTCGATGATTCATGTGAGTGATAACTTGCCTGGCAGCTCAGCCTCGTACTGGGCTAGGTCCTGAGTAGTGGTGTCGTAAAGCTCGTCGGTACCAACGTCGTCGTCTAATCGAGAAGAAACAAAACAACAACGAAGGAAGACGGGCAATCAATACATGGCATAAGTGCACAAACATTGGATGATGCATGTCATGTTTAGTAGATGCACCAAAATAACTTGCTTGACATGAAACACAAGTTTAAATGGATTCCATATGCAAAAGGGTGCATATGGAAGCCCATGCTTGGAGTTGAATTAATTGTTCTATCACTAAGCATTAGGTGTAGTTGAATTAGTATGATGCATGCATGATGAGGAACAAGAAGATAACAAGTTAATTGCAATTGGAATGATAGTTAATCATTTTAGAAAACATTAACAAGTTTGGAATTATTGGTACTTAATGGTGTTGAACAAGTATTGATTGTTTTCAACAATTTAAAGTATGCAAAACCAATTACAAATTTTATATTTGAAAAGTTTATCAAATTTTAGTTGGATTACATGTTTCACATTTTGAAATTGGACTTAGGATTAATTATTTATGAATTAAACAATTTTAAACAATTTTTAATTGAATTAAACAAGATTTAAATTGTTTAGGCAATTTAAATTGTTCAAACCAGAAAACAAAATTTATATTTGAATAGAGCATTCAAAATGGGGTGAAAAACATATTTTATTTGTATTATTTGAAAACAGTATGAATTAGTTATGAATTATTTCAATTTGCATTTGAATTATTTGAATTTGAATTTAGATTGCATTTTGAAAATTCAAAACAGAACACAAATTGAATATTTTGAAAGATTATGAAATTTAGATCAAGTTTCATATAAAGTTTGTATTTGTTGGGTTTATAAAACAAAAGGTATGGAATTTTAAAGTTTATTCATTATTCTGCTTTTTAAAATGAAATAGAAATTTAAAACAGAATGGTTTTTAGTCGTTTGTTACCGTGCTGGGGTTTACCCACAGGCACTGCCCTGTGGGCCTGCGGGGCCAGCACGCTGGCGTGGCAGAGGAGAGGCTGACAGGGGGGCCACCCTGTCAGCACAGAGCGCAAAAAGGTGGGATTTTTCTCCCGTGCGCGAGCCAGCGCTCGAACCCGCGACCACGAGGAGGTTCAGAAAGGGCGCAACCACTGCGCTACGATCGCTTGCTCGACAGATACAGGGAGGCAACAAGGTTAAGGTTCAGTGAACGCCACTGAACTTAACTGACGAAGAAACGCAACACTGCGTCTCTGTCAGTTAACGAGCTCAACGGCGGCGAGGTGGCTGTGCACGGTGGCGCTGCTGTGGTCGTGCTGGGCGCAGAGGGCGTGCACACGGTGCCGTAGCAGAGCAGCAGAGGGAGGGAAGAGAGACGGTGGGGCTCACCGTGGCTGCGTCGAGGTTCAGAGGAGGCAGCGAGCTCGACGGCGGCGCGATCGCGGACGGTGTCGAGGGCGTGGTGCGTCTCCGTGCCCCCGCGGGTGTCCAAGATGTAGAGGAGATGGTGGCGGTGCTACTCCCGTGCTCCAAAGCCGTAGCGCTGAGCTGCAACGGCGACGGGGTGTGCAAGTTCAGAGAACGGGGCGCGGCGGCCGGAGGGAAAAGAGAGGACGGCGTCGACGATCGGAGGCTCACCGTGGCGATTGGAGGTGTCCAAGGGGAAGAGGTAACCACGGCGGTCTGATTCCGGCTGGCGGGTGGCTAGGTGGGAGATCGCTGCGGCGGCGCCATCGAATTCTACAGAAGCTCGCCGGCGGGAGGAAAACAGGAAGGTGGAGCTCGAGGGAAAAGGTGGCGAATTGGCGGCGCTGCGAGGTGGAGGCGGAAACCTAGGCACTAGGGCACAGCGCCAGGTACCTAGGAGGTATTTATAGGGCCTGCACGCTGCCCTAGCCGCCGGAGTCGCCGCGGTGTCGAGGTGGCTCCGCTGGATGGCCGCCGTACGGGAGGGAGAAGGGCGATTAGAAGGGTGCGCACGAATCTCAGCGCAACGAATCGGTAAGTTGTGCTGCTGCGGCTGGGCTTGCGCGCTAGGGGTTTAGGTGGGCTTGGGCCAAGCGGTAGATAGTTAGCTGTCTCCTGTTTCCTTTTATTCTTTTCTGTTTTATATATTTTTTTTTTTTGCAGTTTGCTTTTGGAAGAAAAAGGTAGGGTTTTGCTTATAGAAAAATTTGAAAAAATTTGGTTAAGCCTTCTAGGTAATTAGAAATCACCCTGCAAGCTTGGATTTCAAAAAATTGAAATTTAAAATTATGGTTTGTGTTTGAATCCAAATATGGGAGAATTTTCATATTAGATTTCTTTATTGAAAACAAACATTTGAATAGGGTTATCCCTAGGTTAAAATAAATGAGTTTAGGACTCCAAATTTGTGGTGAATTGATGGTTTAAATTAGGTACTGATTTGAACTTGGTTTGGGAATTTAAAAGGTGATTTGAGAATTATTGATTGAATTATTGGTTGGATTTAAAGCAACAATTTAATAAGTGAAAACAAGGAATAAAAGGGTTGTTTTTATTTGTTATTTCGGTTCCAAAGGTTGTAACAGAGCAAGTATGAAACCATGTTTGAAAAAGGTTTGAATTTGAGTTGTGAAAACAGAATAAAACAGATGGAAAACAAATGCAAACAATAAGTAAACATGATGACATGATGCATTGCTTGAAATAAAACAAAGAACAAAGCATTCTAGGGGTATTTTCATACTTGGGATGTTACAAAGTGACAGAATTTCAGCGATCCACTTAGGTTTTGTTAAACCTTTCTTAGTTACCTCACTAGGGATAAAAAGGAGTACCTTGTTACTGGGGATTTGAAGTGACACTAATCAATCTCCATGACTAGATCTAGCAAGTTCTTACTCCAACTTCATGTCACATTGCTTAAAGCTATACTCTGGTTTTTCCTTAATTATCGAGGTGTTATGATTTATTTTGCATCTTGGTGGAGTATAAGAGGGATCAATATGACCGTAGAGATCTCTATGCTAGGACTTGATGCCCATATGAAAGTACTCAATGTTAAACATGTTATTGTAATCTCACATGTAATTCTTTATGTCCACCGTCTACCACTTTATTTGAGAAAATGCAAGTGTGAAACCATGAACCCCGGTCCTATTTTAATTATAAGAAAACACTCTAGTTACTTTGCTGCAACTTACTTTACTTGCACTTTACTTTACTTGCATCTCCAATTCGAATTTACATTATCTCCATCACCACTTGCATCACAAAAATACAAAAACAATCCATTGCATATTTATTTTCTCATTTGCATTTAGTAGTAGATTTAATTATTGCACATTTACTTTCAGTTTTGCATTGCAATTTAGAAGTCTCACACCTTGTGCTTGACAACCACTTGGTGAGGTTGAGGGCACAAAATTCTCTACTTGTTTGCAGGATCCTGGAGGAAGCTTGGAAGACAACTGCTGAAATACTGGCTCCCCAAGAGTTCGATATAAACCCTCGAGTCACCCTCGTGGGGAAGAAGGCTTGCCACTAGCTACACACTCTGCACTTGGAGTCTCAACCTAGCCATCAGTTGATAACAAATAATAAGAGTATTTGTGTCAAGGAGTTCTTTATTGAACTTGGTGAATTTCCAAGAATGCTGACACTATGAAGCTACATTTTCACAATGTTAGTAACATTAGTTCAAGCTGAGAATTAAGGTCTCACCGGTTGACCAAATATATACAAAGCCATCTCATTAGAGAATGAGTGATGCATGTAGACGCAAAGAACATGCAAATACAATAGGACTTGAACAGTTCAGATCTTTTTTTATGATGTTTACCACATGCGAAGCATGGTAATAACACTGAAACGCCATATGTGTTAAGTACTTGTAGACTAGATTATTGACCCTAGTGCAAGTAGGAGACTGAAGGGAATATGCCCGAGAGGCAATAATAAAGTGGTTATTATCTTATTACTTATTTATGATAACTGTTTATTTCTCATGCTAGAATTGTATTAACCGGAAACGTTGATACATGTGTGTTTAATAAACAAAAAATGGTTCCTAGTAAAGCATCTCTTTTAACTAGCTCGTTGATTAATAGATGATCAAGGTTTCCTGATCATGAACATTGGATGTTGTTAATAACGGGGTCATGTCATTAGAAGAATGATGTGATGAACATATACCCAAAGTGAATATAGAAATGCGATCAAGTCATTAAGTTTACATTGTTATATCAAACCTACGAACTAACTTATTCCTTAGACCATGAGATCATGTCAATCACTGATACAGGAAGGGTGCTTTGATGTCATCAAACGTCACACCGTAACAGGGTGACTATAAAGGTTATGTTGCGTATTCGGAAAGTATTAGTTGAGGCTCATGAATCAAGAGTGGGATTTGTCCATCCAAATGACGGAGAGATATACTCTGGGCCCTCTCGGTGATATCACATCGACACCGCTTGCAAGCACGGGACTAGGTCACAAGGATGTCATATCACGGAACGAGTAAAAGAGTACTTGTCGGTAACGAGATCGAACAAGGTATGGTTGATACCAATGATCGGATCTCGGACAAGTAAAATATCGCAAGACAAAGGGAATTAGTCACGATGTTGATGGTTCACACGATCACGAGAGTCATCGTTGAATATATAGGAGTCATCACGGATCTCCAGATCCCGATGTTAATTACGGAATATCGAAGAATGCTTTGGGCAGCACCGAAGTTGTTTCGGGGAAAATTGAATTAGTTCAAGGGTTTTTCATCGAATGGTTGTTAATAGAATTAACAAATGATTCAAGATGCTATATGCAAAAGTTTGTTAATAGAATTAACAAACGCTGAAATAAAGAAATAAAAATGTTTTATTTATTTATTAAAGAAAAACCTTTGGGATTTTTGAGTGGAGTTTAAGTGGAAAATGAGTGGGTGTGAGTGGAGAGTCCACTCACATGATGAGGTAAGAGGTGGGGGCACCACCATGGGCTGGCCGCACCCCCCTTGGGATGCCTCCCCCTCCCCTATAAAATGAGGGTGAGAGCTCTCCCTCCTCCACACACTTGCCCACCTCCCTTTCTCTCCACCCGCTGCTCCTTTCCATGGTCTCCGGCTTGGCAAAGCCCTGACCGTGAGATTCTTCACCACCACCACGCCGTCGTGCTGCTGGAGTTCCGGGGGATCCTCTACATCCGCTACCCTGCTAAATCGAGGGAACGGAGGCCGTCATTAACCGTACGTGTGACCGATCACGGAGGCACCGCCGGATTGCGGTGCACATCTTCTCGCTCTCGGGATCGGTGTGAGTACGACTACGCCAACAACAAGATTTGATCTCATAACGCTTTGTGTCTTTGAGGGTATGTTCTTCTTAAGACTCTCTCTATGCTCGTTGCTTTCATCTCCTAGATTAGATCGTGGCCTTTCGGCTGTCTCTCGCGTAGGAATTTTTTTGTTTTCTATGCAACGAACCCTACACTATCCGGCAAACCCTAAATCCAGCCCATATGTGAGACGGGTTTGGGGTGGCCCGGACGTGCCCGGACACGCCCGACATGCAGCCTCTGACAACGCGGCCCCACACTTAGGTAGCCTAACCAGCTCCAGACGAAGGTTCTGATGGACATAGGAGAAAGTATTAATATCTTACACCTCAACACATTGTAAATAATCAATTTGATGAAAAGACAGCTGAATCCCAGCAACGTCAAGGTGTAGAGCTCTCGCGCCATCGATGACAATGAGGATCTAACCCTTCGCCTCGGAATGCCCCAGTCACTAGAAGAACTCATAGGGTCAAGATCTGTCATACCTGCGACCAATGGCCAATGTTGCCGATGGTCTGCCCCGGCGGTGCATAGATCTGCGTCACGGGTCCCATCAACCTCGAGCCAAAGGTCTGCACCATCCTCACCCCTGTTGCGGAGGGATCCAACCCCGTCGGTACAGGCTCCGCCCGGCTGGAGACTAATACCGAATGGGGCCAGATGGAAGTTGGTTCCAGCTCCTCCAAGCCTGCCTAGATGGTCGCCAGAGACTGTGGTGTGTACATTTAGGCAGGCGAGCGAATGGGTCGTGGCGTCAAGGAGGCAGCCACCTTCGCTAGGGCTGACGGCCCGCTGATACATCATAAATGTATCCCTAATTTCTGATACTCCATGATAATATTATGTCAATTTCTACACGTTTTCTCCCTTATTTATAGCATTTTTATACGTTTTCCGGGACTAACCTATTAACAAGACGCTAAGTGCCAGTTCCCTGTTTTCTGCTGTTTTTAGTTTCAGAAAAGTTGTTCTGCAAATATTCTCGGAATTGGACCCCACAAAGCCCGAAGTTCCTATTTTTCCCGGAAGCATCCAGAACACCGAAGAGGAGTCGAAGACGGGCAATAGGGGGGCCATACCATAGGGTGCCCCCCTTGGCCGCGCCAGCTATGGGTGTGGGCCCCCTGGCCTCCACCACCTTTGCCCTTTCGCCTATTTAAGCCGCTCGGATGGAAAACCCTAAGCACCTGATCAAAATCCCCGAAAAAGTTCCGCAACCACCATCACCGTCAACCCAAGATCTGGAGGGTTCTGAAGCTGTTTCTGGCACACTGCCGGAGAGGAGATCATCACCGGAGGCTTATACGTCACCATGCCTGCCTCCGGAGTGATGCGTGAGTAGTTCATCCTTACACTACGGGTTCGTAGCTGTAGCTAGATGGTTGTCTTCTCCTCATATGTCTCCATGTATAGATCTCGTGAGTTGCCTATCATGATCGAGATTGATCTTATGTAATTCTATATGTTGTGTTTGCTGGGATCCGATGAATATTGACCTTATGCCAAGTTGATTATAGTCTTTATTGCATATGTTATTTGTGATATTGCATGCTTTCCATTGCTAGTGGTTACTCTGGCCAAGTAGTTGCTAGTGACTCCAAGAGGCAGTATTTATGCTTGATAGTGGGTTCATGCCTCCTTGTTGCCTTGCTCGAGTGACAAAAACATGAAGGGGGAGGATGCGCTGTTGCCATTAGGGAGAAAACAGCGGTGAGAGTGCCCGCGTGCGTAATCATTGCTTACATTACACACTTTGTTTAATGCAATTATCTGTTGCTTGCAACTTAATACCTAAGGGGGTTCGGATGATAAACTCAGGGTGGATTATTAGTCATAGATGCATATGGATGTCGGTCTATGTATCTTGTTGTAATGCCCGCACTAAATATCATAGTAATCGTCGTGTTATATTGTGCACTACGGTGCAACCTCTATTTGTCAATTGCCCAGCTGTAATTTGTTCACCCAACATGATATCTTTTATGGAGAGACACCACTAGTGAAATTATGAACCCCGGTCCATTTTTCCACACTGTTAATCAAACCACAACAATTTTCTGCTTTCTTTACTTACTGCAAGCATACACTGTTTTCCACACTATACGTCTAATCTTTGTTTTAAGCAAGATCGGTGAGATTGACAACCTCACTATACCGTTGGGGCAAAGTATTTTGGTTGTGTTGTGTGTAGGTTCCACGTTGTTGCTGACACCGGTGAAGCGCCAGCACCATCGTCAGTGGCATCAACCTTCCGAAGGTCCTCTTTCTCCTACTGGATTGATAACCTTGGTTCCTAACTAAGGGGCAATACCTACCGCTGTGCTCATCACACCCTCCTCTTGGGGTCTCCCAACAAATGTGTGTAGCACGAGCATCAAGGATATTTTTTGGCGCCGTTGCCGGGGAGAAGAAAGTCTTCTGGCAAGAGGAGTCTATCACTCTCAACCTCTTTATTTTGGTTATTGTCTTGTTTTTATTTTTGTCTTGTTTTGCTTCTCTTTATTTAAAACACAAAAAAATTAGTTTTTACTCTAGTTGTTATTTTTTGCTTTATCATGCTTGCTATCAATGTTTGATGTCTCTGAAACTAGATCTTATAGGCAAAGTGGGTTCACTGATGAACAACAAAAATATTATAAGGAATACCGCTTGTCACAAAAAGGGAAATACTTATGGGAGCAAATTAATAAGTTGCACGACTATGCTAAAAACTTATGATGTACTTATAATGTTACTTATTGCTTTGATAAATCTTGCTGCTATAGGAGGTATAAACACCTCCCTTTTCAATGTGAGTACAATGATGATGTAACCATACGTTCTTATGTTAAGGGAAATTATGAATTATATGTTGTGGAACAAATTTAATAATTTATTGTTTGGAAGGGTGCATTCGAATTTGCCTATTTACCTGAAAATATTGATGATGCACCTTATAAATATGAGATTTATGCTATACTTGAATATTGCTTTGATAATTAAAGGGATTGTAATTACTACATAATGGAATATCTTAATAAATGCTCTCAACCTAAGGAAGATACTAATGCCTTGCAGGAACCTATAGAAGAAGAAACTGCTGAATCTGGAAGCTCATTGGATGAAAAAGAGGAGGAGAGTGATGATCAAGAGGAGGAAGAATGGAACTCATGTCTACCTCTCAATGATAGTAACTCTTTAACTCATACATTATTTTATGAAATTGATACTTTCTATACTACTATGAATGAAACTTGTGAGAATGATATTGCTACTGTTATTTATTATAATCCATGCTACTTGGATAAATCTTATGATAATGCTCTTGATGATGGTCCTATGTTACTTGATGTTATAAATTATAATGCTACTGAAAATAGGATTGCTATAATGTGTCCTGTACCTTTTATGAGCGATCAATCATCTTGTTTTGATATTGCTAAAAGTGGGAAAAAAGATGAGCTGATTTTAAATTTTGATCCCACTATTTTGGAGCTTGATATGAATTGTATTCTTTTAGACCATGACAAACATGCTTTATGTGAGAATTATGTTGTTGACTTTGTTATGATGTTACTGAAAATTATTATGAGAGAGGAAAATATGGTTGTAGGAATTTTCATGTTACTAAAACACCTCTCTTTTTGTTGAAAGTTTTGAAGTTATTCTTATTCTACCTTTCCATTATTCTAGTTTGAGCTTCTTGAATTTATTTCTTTGTAAGATTCCTATGCATAGGAAGTGGGTTAGACTTAGATTTGTTTTATACTTGTTTCTTGATTATCTCTTTTACTTAATTCATATTTCTTATGTGATCATCTACTTGATTCCACTTTTCTATGCTTAGCTGAAAGACGTTAAAAGAAAAGCGCTACCGGGAGACAACCCGTTTTATTTCGCTGTTTTAAACTGTTTTCTTTGGTGTTCTTTCCACCTGGGTGTTTCCTTTTTCCTTGGCAAGCCCGCTGTATCTTTTCTTTTGATTTTTTGTTGAGACAAGTAAAGCCTCTAGTGGAAAGTTGAGCCTATATTTCGGATTTCTGCGCAGAAAACAGATTTCTGCTGTCCACTGTTAATTCCGTTAAAAATCACAGAAAATTTAACATGACCTGATATTTTTTGTGCTTAATACTGAGTTATATACGAAACTTTTATTATAAGACCACTTTTTTATTTGAGCAACAGAAGATTTTTGACAAAATCGATCTTTACCTGCTGTTCTGTTTTGACAGATTTCTGCCATTTATCATATTTGCATCTTAATCTCTTTCTTTTGGTGTTCTTTTGAGAAAAAGAGTTTTGAAAGAAGTTGTGACAGTAGCTAATGTGTTTTTGAGTGTTATACTTGTGTTTAAACTGAACCATGTGAATTAATTATTTCAATTGCACTAACGTTGCTAATGAAGATTGTGAGGATTTTGATGTGAAGGAAGTTTTCAAGGGTCAAGAGAAAAGGATGATATGATGTGATCAAGAAGAGTGAAAAGCCTAAACTTGGGGGATGCCCCGGTGGTACATCCAAGAAAACTCCAAGAAGACTCAAGCGTTGATGAATAAGGGGATGCCCAAGGCATCCCCTTCTTCATCAACAAATTATCAGGCCACTTCTAGTGAAACTATATTTTTATTGAGTCACATCTTATGTGCTTTGCTTGGAGTATCTTTTATTTTTGTTTTCAGTTTGCTTTTTATTTTGCTTTCAGTTTGTTTTTACTTTTTTTTTCAATAAGCTTGGTTGGACCCCATCATTCTTTTATTGGAGAGTGACACGCTTCAGTTTTTCATGGGAATACATTGTATTCTTAATCTCTGTCTAGCTGCTGCATTTATTTAGCTCCTGTTTTGCATGCATCTCTTATTAGAGCTGTTAGTTTTAGTAGTGTTATGTGAGTACTCTCATGTTTGCTTGCTATATCATAAAGAGTATTTTTTAAAACATGTTTTGTATGGTTCTTGTTGGGAGAAAGAAAACTGCTGCTTGAAGTAGAATTTATAACAGTACTAGTAGAAGCTTGTATAGACTGTGGCTAGGACTTTTTCATGCCATGATAAATGTTATTTTAGTTTTAAAGCCTTGTGGTTATTGAGTAGCATGATTAGCCTCAAATATCTGAGAGTGTTTAATATGTATTGAAAGATTCATGAGTTGTTCTTGTCATAGTAAAGCATCAATATATGGTATTCTCTTTCGAATGTTTTATTTGGTTGACTTGGCGCATGCTCACACCATGTTTATGACTGCAAACCATTCACGAATAGGCTCCATGACCACTTAGCTTTTGAACTTGTGAAACTGCTTATGTTTTAATTAATGATGCTTATGCCGCTATGCATGATTATGGCTCTTATGCTCTCTTGATTTGTCGCTCCCATTCTTTTGCTATCCTCCACCTGTACTGAGTATAAGCTCTACTCGTGCATCCAAACTCCTTTAAACCAACGTTTTTCCCATTGTGTACACAATACCTACCTACATGTGGTATTTAACTGCCATTCCAAAGTAAATTGCTCATGTGTTACCTTTAAAACCTTCAAAATTACTCCTGCTTTATGTTCCTGTTTTTGCTCATGAGGACGTAAATAGAGAATATTTATCTCACTTGTTGATTGGATTTCACACCCTGGACTAGTGGCTTCATCCGCTTATCCAAATGGTAGAAGAGCTGCCCAGCCCCAAAATTAATACAAACAAATTCTCTTCACTATTTTTTCCCCTGATTTACGAGTCAAAGCATAATTGTGTAAACAAAAGAGAAAGAGGGACGACCTTCTACACCAGTTGCGTCCTTCACCATGGGAGCCGCTCTTGTGAATCCAGTTGGCTTGTGACGTATTGTATTAATGTTTACCATTCGTTGACATTAGCATACATCTCCCAAAATATAGACATTCCTCCATAAATGTCAAACTTTTAATACCTCTGTTTAATAAAATAAAAGCTCTAGCACATGAGTGATCCCTGCTTCCCTCTACGAAGGGCCTTTCTTTTACTTTTATGTTGAGTCTCCATCTTCTAACTTTATGCATAGTTGAGAGAGCATTTTTGCCATTCTGAGTTCTATGTGCATTTGTCCCATAAGCATAAATAATTACTTCATGATGTGATATCATTTGTTCTTAAATTGTTTGTTCTAGTCTTCCTCTTGAACTTTGAAAGTGTCCTGGCATTTATGTTTTGCCCCACTCTTAAGGACTATCAAAATATCACTTTTCCATGCTTTCTCTATACCTGAAACAAACGTCTACGTTTCTTTGCATTATTATTCATGATCCTTTATTTGAGTTACTCTTTGTGATGCAAAGTAATTGCTATGCTTTATTATTAAAGTTTTATTTATCATGCCTGTGTTTAAAGTTTTATGATCTCAGCATGCATAAGCTTTTACATTAGATTGATCACGTTTATGTTAGTAGCATGTCTCCTCAGAAATTATTGTTTTATCGTTTACCTACTCGAGGACGAGTAGGAACTAAGCTTGGGGATGCTTGATACGTCATAAACGTATCCCTAATTTCCGATGCTCCATGATCATATTATGTCAATTGCTACATGTTTTCTCCCTTACTTATAGCATTTTTATACGTTTTCCGAGACTAACCTAGTAACAAGATGTCAAGTGCCAGTTCCCTGTTTTCTGCTGTTTTTGGTTTCAGAAAAGTTGTTCCGCAAACATTCTCGGAATTGGACCCCACAAAGCCCGAAGTTCCTATTTTCCCCGGAAGCATCTAGAACACCGAAGAGGAGTCAAAGACGGGCAACAGGGGGGCCACACCATAGGGTGGCGCGGCCCCCCTTGGCCGCGCCAGCTATGGGTGTGGGCCCCCCTGGCCTCCACCGCCTTTTCCCTTTCGCCTATTTAAGCCCCCCGGATGGAAAACCCTAAGCACCTGATCAAAATCCCCGAAAAAGTTCCGCAGCCGCCGTCACCATCAACCCTAGATCAGGAGGGTTCTGAAGCTGTTTCTGGCACCTGCCGGAGAGGAGATCATCACCGAAGGCTTCTATATCACCATGCCTGCCTCCGGAGTGATGCGTGAGTAGTTCATCCTTGGACTACGGGTTCGTAGCTGTAGCTAGATGGTTGTCTTCTCCTCATATGCCTCCATGTTTAGATCTCGTGAGTTGCCTATCATGATCGAGATTGATGTTATGTAATTCTATATGATGTGTTTGCTGGGATCCAATGAATATTGACCTTTTGTCAAATTGATTATAGTCTTTATTGCATATGTTATTTGTGATCTTGCATGCTTTCCGTTGCTAGTGGTTACTCTGGCCAAGTAGTTGCTAGTGACTCCAAGAGGGAGTATTTATGCTTGATAGTGGGTTCATGCCTCCTTGTTGCCTTGCTCGAGTGACAGAAACGTGAAGGGGGAGGATGTGCTGTAGCCATTAGGGAGAAAACAGCGGTGAGAGTGCCCGCGTGCATAACCATTGCTTACATTACACACTTTGTTTAATGCAATTATCTATTGCTTGCAACTTAATACCTAAGGGGGTTCGGATGATAACCTGAGGATGGATTTTTAGTCATAGATGCAGATGGATGTCGGTCTATGTATCTTGTTGTAATGCCCGCACTAAATATCATAGCAATCTTCGTGTTATATTGTACACTATGGTGCAACCTCTAGTTGTCAATTGCCTAGCCGTAATTTGTTCATCCAACATGCTATCTTTTATGGAGAGATACCACTAGTGAAACTATGAACCCCGGTCCATTTTTCCACACAGTTAAACAAACCACAACAATTTCCTGCTTTCTTTACTTACTGCAAGCATACACTGTTTTCCACACTATACGTCTAATCTTTGTTTTAAGCAAGACCGGTGAGATTGACAACCTCACTGTACCGTTGGGGCAAAGTATTTTGGTTGTGTTGTGTGCAGGTTCCACGTTGTTGCTGACACCGGTGAAGCGCCAGCACCACCGTCAGTGGCGTCAACCTTATAAAGGTCCTCTTTCTCCTACTGGATTGATAACCTTGGTTTCTAACTAAGGGGAAATACCTACCGCTGTGCTCATCACACCCTCCTCTTGGGGTCTCCCAACAAACGTGTGTATCACGAGCAACACCCGCTCCCCTTGTATATCGTGTAGCAATTGCTGGCGTCTGCGAAGACGGACGACCGTCGCTGCCGCCGCTGCCGAAAGAATCAAGCAGCACTCGTGGCGAGCATGTAGTTCTCAAAAAAGGAGATTGGGAATACGAAGGTGAAGCCCCGCGATGCCAGGATCCTAGCCGGGTAGGTCGACGACGGAAGCTCCTCTGGCGACGATCCGTATGTCGTCTTCTCCGGGTACTTCAAACCGACACCTCCAACGGCGATGAAAAGCGGAGGGTAAGGCTCCAATGTGATCCTATGTCTATATCTATGTTTTTATCCGTCTTTTGTTCTTGTGTCCATATCTACTGCCATATGAACCGGTGTCCGTCGTGATGGATTTTTTTAATCCATGTTTATATCTATATTTAGTGTCCATCTATATCGTGGATGATCTAGGTTTTGTATATATTTTTGGGTTCGGTTTGACGAGTATGGTTGGAGCATCCAAAAATAGGGTTGTCCGGACACTATCCGTGGACGGATGTTCCGCAGATATTTTGGGACCGGATATGGCTATCTCGGTTGGAGATGCTCTAACCGAACATTATCTTCTCTGTTTTGAATTTGAAGAAAAATTGGGTAAATTCTACTATGTCTTCTTCAAAATATATAGTCTCTTAGTTCTAATCGAAATCGAAATTTGTAAAATTTAACCAATTATATAGAAAAAATGAATATTTGTTAGGAGTATTTTTTGAATCATCAGAAAATATGCCTCCATAGAGTTGGCATCGTTTCTATTGTTGCAGTTCATCGTCAGCTTCTAAATTAAGATCTATATTCATGCCTTCCCCTGACAATAAAAAACCATATAAACAGGCAAAACAGATTAGTTTCATAAGAATATGGACATGCAACATCAGTGTTTGGTTCTTATAGGATACATGCTGGCATCTAATATTTGGTTACTTTTGTTTTTTTAGGTTTTTGATAGCTTATGCTGGAAGGACATTATTTTTGGATGCAAAGAATCGACACACTAATTTGATTACAGTATAAAAAATAGCCATGAATAGGTGTAGTAACACAAATAGCATTTGTAATAGTTGTGACTTTATCATTTTTGCATGCTTATTCTTTGCTTTAGTATCCACATTGATACTTGCACTATTCATGGACAAGTGAATTCATGATCATATTTTTACTTCTTTGTTTCTCCATTTATCATGTCCTACATCTACTGACCGAACCAGAAAATTTGGTGTTGCCTCAAGCAGTTTTCTGTGGGTAACTTTACTACTTTAACATGGATGCCTTTTTTCAGTAAGAATAGTTGGGCCAGCTAGGGTTTTTGTTCTAGTTTATAGGTGTATCTACCCTTTTTTCTCTAGATGATGTGCTCAACTTCACGATTGAATTAGTAACTGGTGTAACACCAAAAGAGGTAGGTGCTTGAATTACCTGATAAATCCTTGTTCTGTATCAAATTTTGTTAAATTGCACAAGAACCTTCAACTCCGTGGGGGTCTGCTGTTTTGATGGGGGGTAGGTAATTGGAAATAGAAATATGTGAGCAACTTCAGAAGATCTAGGTGGGTAACTATGGAGTAAGGAGTAGGGAGCTGGATGTCTTCAGATTTGGATTCGCGTGGAGATGAAAAGGACGACGGCGGTAGGTAGGGGACGGGGCTTCTTCTATTTTCTTGCAGGAGGGTGTGGACGACTCGGTTTCGACCAGGACGCGGTGGTTTTGTACCTTTTTTGTTGTTTTGTGTTGGCTGCGTGGTGGGTTTCCGTCGCTGGGCGCGAGCTAGCACATGTGATTCCTGTCGCGATCCGTTCCGGTCGGAAAACATTCTGTCGCGATCGCGCGCTGGCGCAGGTGCGTTCCGGTCGCAAAAACGTTCTGAAACTAAGGTAAAGTACATAACGGTCGGTAGTTGGTCCGGTCCTATATTTTTGGGTTCGGTTTGAGGAGTATGGTTGGAGCAGCAAAAAATAGGGTTGTCCGGATATTATGCGTGGACGGACGAGTCCGCAGATATTTTGGGACCGGATATGGCTATCTCGGTTAGAGATGCTCTAACCGACCATTATCTTCTCCGTTTTGAATTTGAAGAAAAATTGGTAAATTATACTATGTCTTGTTCAAAATATTTAGTCTCTTAGTTCTAATCGAAATCGAAATTTGTAAAATTTAACCAATTATATAGAAAAAATGAATATTCGTTAGGAGTATTTTTTGAATCATCAGAAAATATGCCTCCATAGAGTTGGCATCGTTTCTATTGATTTTTTTTACATATTAGGTTAAACTTTAAAAAATACTCTATGAAGGAGTACTACGGAGTAGTACTCGTATTTATTTTGGTAAAACAATAGTAATATCCGTTCATCACACACACTAGGGAGAGACTATCGTCGTGTACACCGAGACAGAAGCAGCAGCGAGATTACCGTCTCGTCTTCAGTCTTCTCTCCCCCCAAACCCAAAACCCTCGCCGGCCTCATCCACCACCGGCGACGGCGAGGCAGGGACCAGGATGCCTCCGCCGGCGCCGGATCTGATGGAAGACCTCGTCGAGGACATCCTCCTCCGCTTCCCGCCGGAAGACCCCGGGTGCCTCTTCCGCGCCGCCATCATCTGCAAGCGCTGGCGCGGCCTCCTCACCGGCCGCGCCTTCGCCCGCCGCTACTGCCAGTTCCACCGGGCGCCGCCCCTGCTGGGATTCTTCGAGAACCACCTCTTCGGCTGCGAGTTCACCGCTTTCTCGTCCCCCGCCTCCCCCGTGCCCCCGATCCACCCAGGCCACCGCCGTCTGGACGCGCTCGACTCCCGCCACGGCCTTGTCCTCCTGGTGGTCAATGACTCGCAGACACTTCTGCTGGACCGCCTCGCCGTGTGGGACCCCCTCTGCCGCCGCCAGTGGGAGTTCCCCTTTCCCTTTCCGCAGCTAGCCGGGCCGCTGGGGTTCGGGCACCGAATGTACAGCGCAGCGGTGCTCTGCGCCGCCGACGGCTGCGACCACCTGAACTGCCGTGCTGGCGATGGCCACTTTCTCGTGGCCTTCCTGTGGATCGAGGGAGAGGGCGGTTTCCATGCCTCCCTGTACTCCTCGGAGTTCCGTGCGTGGAGCCCTGTGACTCTTGCTGGACGCGAGCCGGCTCGGGCCAACTCGGGCCGAGCCTGGCGATGGCTCGGGCCGGAAAGGGCGAGCCTCGAGCTGGCTCGGAAGCTGCCTCGAGCCGCTTCCGTTGGCTCGGACCGAGCTAGGCCGAGTTTCGGGCCAGACGAGCCGGCTCGCGAGCCTGAAGAAAAACTCCAGGAAAATGGTGTGTGGGGGAGGATTCGAACCTGCGCCTCGACGCCTCACGCGCTGGGAGCACACCACCGGCGAGCTGACAAGGATCCGCAGGTCCGCCGAACTGACAAGGAGTCGCAGGTCCGGCGAGCTGGAGATCTTGTGCGGACAGAGATGCGGCATCCGGCGGAGCAGCGACCACGGCACAACACGGGGCGAGACGGAGAAGCGGCGACCACGGCGGAGCAGCCTCGAGCAGCAGCAACGACGGGGGAGCAGCCTCGAGCAGTAGCGACGGCGAGCGAGCTAACTCAAGCAACAGCTACGGCATGGGGCAGTTGGAGCCGGGCCGGAGAGGGGCGAGGCCAGAGGAAGGCGAGGCGGAGTGGCGCCGGAGGGCGGCGGGCTGCAGCGCCGGCCAGAGGAGACGGGCGGACGGCCTATGGTGGCGGCGGCGACGGGCACAGGAGCATCCCGTCGTGGTCTTTTTCTTTCGTTCGATTTCTTCTTACGTTGACTGGTTCGTATGCTGGAGAGAAGAGCTGGGCCATTTTGGCTAGCTATCACCTGGCCCCAGAGAGAAGCGAGCTTTCGGGCCGGACCGAGCCGAGCCAGGCTCGGCCCGTGCTATTTTCGGTCCACCAAAACAGGATCGGCTCGGTCTAGAAATCTCGCGGGCCAAGCCTAGCTCGGCCGAGCCCAGCAAAACTCGGGCCGAGCCCAAAAGCTCGGTCTGAGCGTCCAGGAATACCTGTGACCTCTGTTGAGCACCCTGTTGCTGAGAACCTCTACTACAAGCCTAAAGTCCTTGTGGGAAATGCACTCTACTTCACCTGCCAGTGCGAGCCGACCGTGATGATTCTCCGATACGACTTGGCCAGCCAGGAACTGTCGATTATGGGCGGGCCAGCTGGGAGCCAGGCTAACTATAACCAGTATGTGCTCGTGGGGACGGGGGCAGACAACGGTGTGCTGGGATTCGCCAATGTGCAGGGGTCGAAGCTTTGCGTGTGGTCGATGGAGGCTAGTGCTAATGGAAGAACTGTGGCATGGGGGCAACAGAGAGTCGTCGAGCTCGAGAAGCTGCTCCCGCCACATGCCTTCTCCGCTGAGCTCTATCTAACCGGCTTTACTGAGGGAGTTGGGGTCATTGTCCTGACAAATGCTGGCACCTTCGCAATTGAGCTCAAGTCAGGCCGAGTCAAGGATGTACCTGGAAGAAATCCCTATTCCTTTCCATACAGCAGCTTCTACACCCCAGGTACTAATAGCCTAGTGGGAGTTTAAACCTGCACCAGATTTTATATTCTATGTATTTTCCATGTTTTAAATAGCGGGGCCAAAGCGGAGCTAAATGTGGCTATAGCGGAAAATTGTACATGTAATCATTTAGCGGCAACATGCTAAGAAAGCTATAGCGGGGCTATGCACGTCTATTTAAAACATTGGATTTTCCCTTTTTCAGATCAAGGTGGGGTAATTTTACCCAGGGCCGCCTTGGAAGTGGGCCCAGATGTGATGTTACAGCAGCCTAATATGGACGTGAATGAAGAGAGGGAGGATGATGACGATGATGATTACGAGGAGGAGAGTGAATGGAAGGATGATGATGATGACGAGGAGTCAGGAGAGGATTTCGCGGATGACCTAGAGCAGGCGAATCTTATGTTTGACATGTGGTCCAAGGCCATTGTGGATGGGGACTTCGGCTTGGCCGTAATGTGCGCCACCAGCACTCTTGAGTGCAGGTGAGAGATCCTTCCTTCCACTTGCCGCTCTTACTCTAAGCCTAACTCAAATGTGCATAAAAATGGACTGTTGAACGCAAACTTCCAATCCGTCCAGTTCCCTCGTGAAATTATGTTGGTCTTTTAGTTGCTTTGCGCTATGACTTGTGTAGTTTGGGAGGTTCTACAGATTACAGCAAGCTGGTTGGGTAGCAATAATTGAGACTTGACCTTCTTCTGCTATGATATGTGAATGGTTATGAGTATCAGGTCAAAGTGCATCTACTTGAAGGATAGGTGTTACCTCTAGTTGAGATTTGAGAAATGAGATATGTTTTTAGACTCTTAGTCGTAGTAGTTAATGAGGGTGCAGTTTATTTTTATGCTACTAGAAAAAAGCGCAGTTTATAATTTGTGCGCACACCACTATTCATAGTTTTTACATACTCCAGGTAGTCATTCCAAAAAAAGGAAAATCAGAAGTTCCCATAGTTCGCACCTTCTTGATGAAATAGTTGTGGTGTTATGTTTTTGTTGATCTCAGGTCAAACTATATTTCATGGCCTTATGTCACAACCTCAACAGTGAATCAGTGATGCACTGACAAATTTTACACCATTGTTGTCACCCAGGTTTTCATGTCATGGGAAACTTTCTCCAAAATGTGCTTACACATACTATATATATGGATGTACTTTGCTATACAGTCCTCAACCCGATATTGAACCATATTTGGAGAGAGATGGTGTTGAAGATATAATGTCATTACCTGGTAACCACATTACTGGCATATGACACTGAAAGACATTTTTTTCTCTCTGTACATCTGTAGCTGATAATATCATACCGATTCCGATCTGCAACCTTGTATTTCTTCATCTGTTTATATCTGCTGATAAGTATAGTGCATATATAATAAAATGGTATTCTGTAATGTACTCTAGATGTGCAAATTAATGGTATTGCTTGGTCAAAGCTTTGAATGATTCTTTTTTATTTCGTTAACTGGTGTAATCGGGTACCATATTTTTTAATCGGCTATTAGCCTTCTAGGCTAATATATTTATTTTTCCATTCTTACTTGCACACGTGGAATGGGGATGACTAATTAAACATACATTGATTTCTAAACCATTGGCTTTATTCGATTCTCTGGTAATAGCTGTGTACCAATACTTGAACCATTTACCTTTTACAAAATACAGATCTGTTCTTTTGTGCAATTACTATGTGTTCAGAAGTAATGAAAAATATGGATTGTTGTACCCTTACATTTCCATTAGAATCTTTCGAATTACTTTCCAATGCACCAGCACATTGATCAATGACGAAACATCGACGATCAGCTTATCCTAATCCGTGTTACGTTAATTATGCATTTCATGCATCTAAGTGTTTTCTATCACTGAGATTTCTATTTTTGTTTTCACGAATAGAAATACTGCAACAAATTTTGTTCATGTGCATTTCTTCTTGTCATGGTAAATACCAATAAAACTGATTCGAGCAGAACTAAAATGACAAAAGCTGATTCTAATTTTCATCAGATTTTCATCCGGCCTGGAAATTGTTGCATATTGCAAGGACAATACTTCAGAGGTGCCCTGGCAGCAGTATGGAGAAAGTTAAAGTCTTTTCTGCTCTCGCTGATGCTAAAATCTTGTCTACTCTTGGTAGAGGATCCATGCGATTAGGTAGTTTCTGTTATCTTAGTTACTCCTGCATTTAATTGCTGAGTGGCCTCATTAAGCATGACCCATTTTATTTGCAGAAGACAAAGACTACTCATTAGGTGTCTGCCTCAAAGCTTTAGCCATCTCGGAGCATTTGATTGAGCCTGACAATTATTGGATTATCAAACTGTATCCTCCCTCTGGTGACAACACTATCAGTTGTCTGCCAAGTTAAAGTTATGAAAAGCATATTTGCAACCCATATTTTGTAGTGCTTGTGTCCTTCTGATATATGTTAGTTGTTCTTCCTTCGTTATTTCCTTAAATCCGTCCTAGAAATGTCAGCATATATTTGATCTTTGAGTTCGTATCCAATATTGGAGATGCAGTCACGTACTGTGCAAAGTCTATTTCATTATGTCAATCACGCATATCCAACCTGAAAAATGCATCAGCTTCTGCTGCTGAAGCAGGCCCAGAAAGATCTCCCCTCGATTATGAGGTGGAGTTTCTTACTGGCTTGGCGTGCAAACTCGAGAAGAAGGTAAAGAAAGCTAGATTCTGTTCATTTTACCAACTAGTTTTCTTCATGAACCGTAACATTGACATCTTCGAGTTGCTCCAACTCAGCTTGAACACCTGAAGCAAGCAAAGCCAACCCCAACTACAACGGCAAGTGGTGAGCGGAATGTTGGCGTTGCTATACCAAGAGCTGCATCCTCTACTCCTTTTAGTAACATTTTGGAACTTCTTAGCGTGCTTGATCCCGTCTTGCACAAAACAAGCTGCACGCCTATTTGGTCTGAGCTACAAGATGCCTAGGAATTGCATGAGCCATTGACTCTTTCAGTGCTCCGACTTGAGGTAGCTTGATCTGGTGAGTAGTTAATCAAGTATGTGACTGTTCCTGGTATTCGATATGGGCAATGTCTGTGCACTTCCAAAATGCAGTGACAGTTACCAGTGATTTCTGTTTGTTGTTACCCGTGTCTAGTGCCAGGACAAGGCTTTCTGAGCTGTCATCATGATGAACAGTTTTATATGTGGTAACCTATGTTTTGACCGTCTTGAAGTTTCAGTTTCGTATTTCTTAGAAAAAAGTTCGAATTCATGGATGTAGTTGGTGGTATAACATCTGCATTATCAAAGTTCCTTGTTAAAATACGTCCATTTGCGAGCTATACAAAAAGGGGAATGAATGGGTGCATGCTAGTTCTTCAGGTTTGTCTATTATACGCATGATGTAGAATTTTGTAGGTTGATTTTGCCCAGTACTGGTCCAAGGAGGATCAAGGCCGTAGGAAGGCATCCGGCCTGTCATTGTCACACACATTGCTTGGCAATCTCTGGGTCTGAAAGCTCAGAGATGTCAGGGATCCATATTGTTAAATACAGCATAAGCCATGGTCATGAAGTTTTTACACCTAGTGTTAACAGCCCTCGAATCTATACTTCTTATAAGACAAAACCCCACTAAGATGCATTTATGATTTTTCTATCTCAACATGCAAGCTATCCACATCACCCACCATTTTAGCCAATCAATTATCCATGCCATCTCCACTAATAATTATAATATTACATTTTTTATGCCACATAACCATGCCATCTTCTTTCAACCATATAATTATCCATATCACTAATATTTATTTCTCAAAATATACAACAATTTCTAGCGAATTAAATTTAGTATATCGATTATGTGATCAATTGAATCTTGATAATGGAATATTTCATACACATTATACCCTTTTTGTTTATAGAATAATTTTAAAGAGATACCCGCTGCAACGCGCGGGGTATTCTTCTAGTAATTAGTGAATTGGCATAGCTGCGATGACCGCTTTAATCAGGATTAGCCTGCCACCCTTGCGATAAATCCTATTTGCCTGCCAGGTTTGCTATTGCAGCATGCATTGGAGATCAGGAGCACCACTGAAATGCAAAATATTTCTGCGGCTCGCAGTCGGAGTGCAAGCTTGGATTTGGACTTGGGACAGAAGATTGCGACATAGGCTGCAGGATATAATATGCATGAGTGCTTTGCATAGTTTTAAATAGCCTGCTATAGCTCCGCTATTGCCTCGCTATAGTTTTTCCGGAACCCTCCTGCTAAAGCTACGCACTGCTTTGTCTGCCTCGAGGCGGAAGACACCCCAAACCACATCCTCATCCAGTTTGTGTACGCGCGGGAGGTTTGAGGTTCAGCGTCTTCCAAGCACTTCAGCCAACGGCTGTTCCTCCTGGGGTGATGGCTCAGCACTAGGACGCGCTACAGAAGCAAGGCGAGGAAATATTTTGACACTCTAGTCGCTCTTACCTGCTGGACACTTCACAAGAAGAGAAATGCTAGAGCTTTCAATAATGTCCGCTTGCAATAGCCTGGCTGATGACTTGATGAGCTATTCAGGAGAATTGTGGAGGACAGGAGGAGCTAACACTCTGGATATCGAACCAACGTTTTATTTACTACTACTCTTTTGTTGTGACGTAAAAAGGCAGGTGGTCTGTCCAGCCCAGCGTGGGAATCATGCCAGATGAAGCCCCAAGGGGTGATCAACAAACTTTGCAATAGAATTACGGATGCAACCAGAAGAATATAGCAGAAATAGAGTGGATTTTTTGTTGGCTTTGGTACTAATTGTAGCATTGGTAGAAACAAAGCTTTGATTTCGACAGATCAAAGCTTATGTGTCGCACAACACAAGCACACATCATTTTATGCGGACAAAAAAACAAAGGAAAATCTGCTCTGAGATCAAGGCTTAGATAGAAGAAACAAGAGAGGAATTGAGAGGAAGAAACTCTACAGCTGGGAGGTTAGATAATTGGCAGCTCCACCTTCAGCATCAGGCCATGGATGACGATCGTATGGGAGAAACGCTTTGTTTATCTATCTGCAGAATCTGGCCGACCTTGTGGGCCGGTAAGCCGGCACTGGGGACACGGCGACGCTCCTGATCCCCCCTCCCAGTCATCCTGCACCTGGGTGGCAAACTGGAGGTTCCAGATCAGGTCCTCGACCGACGGTCGGTGCGCCGCCTCCTTGGCTATGCACCTCAGACACATCTCCATGACAGTTTGGAGTGATTCCTCTGAACAGCTCTTGCTCACCGCCGGGTCTACAGAGCCCCTTCTCCTCGGCCGCTCATCCTCAGCCATTGCCCAAAGCAGCTGCAGCAAATTAAGTGTGGTTCAGTTGTCATTGCCAGATACACACAACTAGAGGCGATCATGTATATTACCAGTTCTCTCATTATTTCCACCTCGTCTATGGATATGATTGGCTTCCCAGACACAAGCTGGAGCAGGAACACCCCAAAATCAAATATATCAGTCTTGTTGCTGAGCATTGTGCTGCAAAACAAGGAAATAGAGAAGAAAATATCAGTCGTCCCGATTAAAAACTCCTAGTAGATGATAGTAGCATTAAAAGGCTGAACCCTGTGGGTACCTGTCAGCTTGATGCTTTCTTCCAGACCCTCCCAGCTGCTTGGATTGGCAAACAAAATAGATTAATTGTTGGTCCAAACAGCCATGAATGCATACTTTACTAAGAGTAGCTGGGAATCATAAGTTGTTTTTTCACATAGATCTACCTCAGGTTTTACAGCCTCTTCTACGGTTGGAATGTTGTAGCTGCCGATTTTGGCGACATGATTCTGGTCTAGTAGAATGTTGTTGATCCTCAGATTGTTCCCAAATAGACCAGGTATGATCCCTGCATGCAAGAATTGGATACCCTTCGCAACACCTGTGGCAGCCGATATTTGCTGCCCCCAGGTAAGCTTCCGTCCTTCAGTTCCTTCTGGTAGTTGAAATAAGCAGCATACCATTCAGTCATCGGAATACTGTCAGAGCAAGTGAAAAATGAAGTGGAAAAGAACTTATAACTTACGCGAAATCCTGCTCCTCAAGCTCCCGTTTTGCACATACTGGAACACGATGTACAGTTGGGTTACGGTGGAATTGTCGAGATCATACTCGAAGCAGTGCCCTAGAGCGCTGACCAGGTGCCGGTGCCTGAGTCTAGATATTGTTTTGATGTGGCGGTTGAAGCTTAGGGAATTCTGCTTCCTCTTAACTTTCAGTCTCCTGATCGTCACTGGGGTGCCATTTCTTAGCTTTCCCAGATACACCTGAAAAAAAACGTGATAGGCCATTCAAATTACATAATGAACTCATGGCCATATGGGCACAAGTAGATCAGGTCACTGTAAGTTGCAGGCCTCAGTTGCCCCAGCTAGCATTGAACAAACTGTAAAATTATAACTGAAGAAGAACGAAGATGTCATAGCTCGCCATAAGAATCTTGCCCGAGCAGGCAAAGAGTTTGCGAAGTTGTTCGTCGCTGCCTCGAGCTTGACCAAAGAAAATGATCTATATGGTGGGATCCCCAAAGCCTCTAGCTTCATTGCCTGTGATATGTAACCTTTTGTTGTTGTTCCAATTGCAAAACGAAAAGGAATATGTTAGTGAACTTTTTATTTCAAGAAAAGAAGTTCAGGTGATGAAACTCAGAGATGAATCGTACGTGCATCGGCGAACAACTTGGAAGGGTAGGCAGTAGAAGGGGATTGAACTTCCACCGGTGTCGCCGAAGGCCTCGTCTTCGCCCCACCTTCCGTGGTCATCTTCCTGAGGGCGAAGAAAGCCATGGCGCCGATGAGCGAAACGGCGACAAGAACCGCCATTACAATGCCGGCGACGAGTCCCAAGCTTATTTCTTGGCACTGGCGAGGCCTGATTCCGACGACGTGGCAGTGCCATTACAACCGCCATTATACACACCAAATTTTTGTTTGGATTTTTTAAAATATCATTTTTTTCCGGTGGCATGATCGTATGCTCCCATGTGACAAATTCAATATTTTGGTCAGTAATTATTAACTAAACGGTACTCCCTCGATACCACTAGCTAAACCGCCCCAAGCTCTCTTGTGATCGTGATCCTCGATCACGTCCTGCTCGCGGTTTCCAAATGTTCCCCGCCGCTAATGGCCATCTCCGCCCCTCCCCGGAGGAGTAGGTGCAGGGCTGGCTAGAGCGGGGAGCGGGGCTATGTGTCATCTTACGAGAAGAAGGGTTGTAGGTGGCTCGGTCAGCGTCGTCATCACCTGCGTCGGCTCCTCGCCTGCTTGATGTCCTCGGAGTAACGCATTTCCGCCTATCTTTGTTGACGACACGGCTGTCCGCCAGCAAATTCTTTGTCCCTAGCCTTTTCCTTGGCACTGGCGAAGGTGCGCGGCCTGATTCCGACGACGTGGCAGTCCCGACGGGGTAGCAGAGCCGCCTTCTGCCATTCCGGTCAGAATTGACGCATGCAGGGGCGGCGACGTTGAGTGGAAAGCAGCCGCAAATTTAGAGAGCTGGGCTTCCTTTTGATGTAACACTTCTTAAATTTTTGCTCTTGTAAACGTTTGAGAGTCCGGCTAGGTGCTGGAGATGTTCTAAAGGATCAATTCCTACGTTAATAATCTGGTTAGCAAAATAAAAGTAAAATGAACAGTAGAAGAAAAACTCGCAATAACATTGCGGTACAAAACAGGTCTAGAGCCCTTCATCAACAGCAAAGTCTGTAAGCAAACAGATTAACTGAAGAAGTTCGTAATTCCACCGAATTAAATGGAGCCAGTGTGGCAGTGTGTCCACGTACGGTACGCGTGTCAGTGGTGATCACTGTCTTGTCGACAGGGAAGACGCGATCGATCCAGCAATTAAACAGAAAACGCCGGCCGATGCCTTCACTAGTAGAAAACAGGGCATTGAGCCAAGCACAATGGAACCGGATGTGATACAAACCGGTTCAAAAGAGTCTGTCCCCTGGGCCCCACCCATGCAGCAAATGGCCGCAAGGCCTTTAGGACCGGTTTGTAACACAAACCGGTCCTAAAGGCCTTGCGGGTCATTTGCTGCAGGGAGGGGGGCCCAGGGGCAGACCCTTTAGAACCGGTTTGTCTCACAAACCGGTGTTACAGGTTTTCTCATTTTTTGCAGCTACTGCGGGTCCCGCTGTCATATCCTTTAGAACCGGTTTGTAACACAAACCGGTCCTAAAGCCCTCCCCTAAACCCTACATATATACCACCCCGAGTCCAGCTCCATTTTTTCCAGCTCTAGCTCAACTCCATTTTTGCTCTCTCCTTCCTCTTGTGAGGTCTAATCCATCCCCATTTTCTCCACCATTTGTCAAGATTGTTGGTACCCATCGGTTCTACGGTTAGCATCAACGTTCCCTCTTCCGGTATTGCAAGTTTTGCTCGTTTTCTTGCTCATTTCATTTTTGTTGTGCTAGCTAGGTGTTTGATGAAATGACTAGCTAAGCTAGAATTTGTTATTCATTTTGTTATGTATACAAATTGATGCAATTTGAGCTCAAAATTAATTATGATTTGTGCTTTTTTAGTGTCGCGCGCCTTGTCCCCTTCCTCACTACCGTCGATCGCCCCATCACCGACACAACCTTGGTGAGCCTATTGTTTTTATTTACCAAAACAAATTTTAATTTGTATGATTTACGTATTTACTTGTATATAATTTTCTAGAGCCATGGTTTTGATATCCGTCCCCGTTGGTCCTCGTCCAGTCTATGATTCGGATGTGGTATATTATCTTTTTTCACTACATATTTTCATTTTCTGATTATACGACAATTAGTTACGCCGACCAACTTGACATAGATATTTTTATATAGGATAGTGGAACCGGAAATGCCAATCGACCCTATTGTTGAGAAGTTATACTTAGTTGAACAAGAAAATATTGGCTTGAAAGAAAAATTGAAAAAAACTGAAGAAATGTTGGAAAAAACTGAAAGAGAGAAGATGACCTTGGAAAAGGTTCTTGCCGGTGTCGTCGATAGTCACAAGAGCGAGATGGACGCAATGCGCCTGAAGATTAGAAAGATTAGGAAATATGCAATTAGTAAAGAGGCTTGGTATCATTATGTCGTCGGGTCAATTGTTACCTTTGTTGCGATTTTGATCGCATTTGTTGTTGTTTTTAAATGCATTAATTAGAGAGAGTTTTTATGGATGGTTTCAGTGTGTATTTTTCTGAGAACTATATATGTATGGTCACTATACGCTAGTTTGGTATTAACGTGTGATGAACTTTTTGTATTAATTAATTTAGTCATGATGATTTAGCATAATGGTTGTTGATAAATTTATATAATGCAGATGAACCGGCAATGGATGTACAGTGATCGACGTCGTCCCGAATTCCTTAATGGCATGCATAGTTTTCTCAATGTGGCTGAGAAAAACAGGCAGAATGGATTTATTTTTTGTCCATGTAAAAAATGCCAGAATAAGAGGAATTTCCCTAGCTCAAGAACCATACACACCCACCTGTTGCAAGAAGGCTTCATGCCCAGTTATTTTTGTTGGACCAAGCACGGAGAAATATGGGTTATAATGGAAGACAATGAAGAAGAAGAGGATAATGATAATTATCCTATGTTCGATGAACACGGTGATACTGAAATGGGGGAAGACGAGCCTGAACTTGAGGACATTGTTGATGAGTCTGATGATGATCTTCGTCAGGTCATTCGTGAAGAACAGATAAACTGCGCAAGTGAAAACGAGAGGTTGAAGTTGGAGCGCATGTTAGAAGACCACAAAAAATTGTTGTACCCAACTTGCGAAGATGGCCAGAAAAAACTGGGCACCATCCTTGAATTGCTGCAATGGAAGGCAGAGAATGGATTATCTGACAAGGGATTTGAAAACCTGCTGAAAATAATGAAGAAGATGCTTCCAAGAAATAACGTGCTGCCCTGCAGTACATACGAAGCAAAGAAGCTTGTCTGCCCTCTAGGATTGGAAGTGCATAAGATACATGCATGCATCAATGACTGCATCCTCTACCGCGGCCAGCACGAGAATTTAAATGCCTGCTCGGTATGCGGTGCATTTCGGTATAAGATCAGGCGAGATGACCCTGGTGATGTTGAGGGCGACGATCGCCCCAGGATGAGGGTTCCTGCCAAGGTGATGTGGCATGCTCCTATAATACCACGGTTGAAACGTTTGTTCCGAAACAAAGAGCATGCCAAGTTGTTGCGATGGCACAAAGAAGACCGTAAGGAAGACGATATGCTGAGACACCCCGCTGATGGGTCGCAGTGGAGAAACATCGACGATAAGTACGAGGACTTTGCACATGACGCAAGAAACTTAAGGTTTGGTATGAGTACAGATGGCCTGAATCCATTTGGGGAGCAGAGTAGCAGTCATAGCACCTGGCCCGTGACTCTATGTATCTATAACCTTCCTCCTTGATTATGCATGAAGCGTAAGTTCATTATGATGCCAGTGCTTATCCCAGGCCCGTCGCAACCCGGCAACAACATTGATGTGTACCTGAGGCCACTGGTTGATGAACTTTTAGAGTTGTGGGCTGACGAAGGTGTACGTGTGTGGGACGAGTACAAACAAGAGGAATTTGACCTACGAGGGTTGCTGTTTGTTACCATCAATGATTGGCCCGCTCTTAGTAACATCTCAGGACAGTCAAACAAGGGATACAGCGCATGCACACACTGTTTAGGCGAGACAGAAAGTATACATATAGGCAAGAATGTGTACCCGGGGCATCGTCGATTTCTTCACGACAGGCATCCCGTAAGAAAGAAAGGAAAGCATTTCAAAGGCGAGGCAGATACACAGAGGAAGCCAACCCTCCCTAAAGGTAATGATATATATGACATGGTCAAAGATATAAAAGTAATCTTTGGAAAGGGTCCTGGCGCACAATCTGTTCCAAATGACGCCGACAACCACGTAGCCATGTGGAAGAAGAAATCTATATTCTGGGAACTACCCTATTGGAAATTCCTAGAGGTTCGCTCTGCGATCGACGTGATGCACGTGACGAAAAATATTTGCGTGAACCTACTAAACTTATTGGGCGTGCATGGGAAGAAGTCGAGAGATACACCAAAAGCACGGCTGCACCACCAACGTATGCACGAACGAGACGACCTGATGAATCCAGAGAATTTCAAAGGTCCTGCCAGCTACGCTCTTACCAAGGAAGAGAAGGAGATCTTTTTCCAAGTCCTGAGTAGTATCAAGGTCCCGTCTGGCTACTCGTCGAACATAAAAGGAATACTAAACCTGGAACAGAAAAAGTTCTAAAACCTTAAGTCTCATGACTGCCACGTGATCATGACCCAGTTACTTCCGATTGCATTGAGGGGGCTTCTGCCAGAAAACATGCGAGTACCCATTGTGAATCTATGTGCATTCCTCAACGCAATTTCTCAGAAGGCAATCGATCCAGCAACTCTACCAAGTTTACAGAAGGACGTGGTCCAATGTCTTGTCAGCTTCGAGTTGGTGTTCCCACCAACCTTTTTCAATATTATGACGCACCTCATAGTTCACCTAGTCCAAGAGATTTTCGTTCTCGGTCCTGTATTCTTACACAATATGTTCCCCTTTGAGAGGTTCATGGGAGTATTGAAGAATTATGTTAGAAACCATGCTAGACCAGAAGAAAGCATGGTCAAGGGCTATGGAACAGAGGAGGTCATTGAGTTTTGTGTTGACTTTATTCCTGACCTGAACCCGATCGGGGTTCCTCAGTCGCGCCATGAGGGGAGACTGCGTGGAAAAGGCACGCTAGGAAAGAAATCAACAACATGTATGGACGAGCAATCTTTCAGTCAAGCACACTACACAGTTCTAGTTAATTCCAGCTTGGCGGCTCCATATATCCAGGAACACACGGATATTTTACGCTCGGAATATCCGGAGCAACCTGAAGATTTCATTGCTAAAGAACACGCGAAGACTTTCGGAGGTTGGTTGCAAAGACGTCTGATTAATGACAACATTGTTGAAGATGAGCTATACTTGTTGGCCAAGCAACCATCTTCGACTGTATTGACCTTTAAAGGGTACGAGATAAATGGTAACATATTTTACACGGAAGAACAAGATAAAAAGAGCACCAACCAAAACAGTGGCGTCCGGTTTGATGCAAAAGACGACAACGGGCAAAGGGTCACATACTATGGTTACATAGAGCAGATATGGGAACTTGACTACGGACCTTCCTTTAAGGTCCCTTTGTTCTGGTGCAAATGGTTCAACCTGTCAGGCGTGAAGGTAGACCCGAAGTACGGAATGACAACAGTGGATCAGAAGAATCTTGGGTACGGCAATGATCAATTCGTCCTAGCCAATGATGTGGCTCAGGTTTTCTATGTGAAGGACATGTCTAGCAGACCGAGAAAAACAAAATATAAGGAAACGAATACATCAGACGATGAGCCAAGGCGCCACATAGTTCTTTCAGGGAAAAGAAACATCGTGGGAGTCGAGGACAAGACAGACATGTCAGAAGATTACATTAAATTTGATGAAATTCCTCCCTTCAAAGTCAAAGATGATCCTAGCATTCAGTTAAATGATGAATATGTTCCATGGTTACGGCGCAATCAGAAGAAAGGCAAGAAGAAAAATAGAAACAGATCGTCCCTTTAGTACCGGTTGGGGACACCAACCGGGACTAAATGGGTTAGGGTTTCGTTTGGACCAATCAGATAGAATCACACGGATCGTGTGTTTGTTTCAACCGCTTGTGAGTCGTTGGATCCGGGGTGTGTTTCTTTCCAGTTGTTGTGAGCCGTTCGATCAGGGCTACGGTGTGTTTCTTTCGAGCTGTTGTGAGCCGTTGGATGAGATGTTTCTTAACCGTTGGATCAAAACCCTAGCTCAACACTTTGTGAGCCAGAGGACCCTATATATAGCCCAGCTTCATACACCGTTCAGTTCATCTCCCAAATCCAAAACATCCGGATTCGCCAGCATACGCCCCGCTGTGCATTTGGTATGCATATATGCACTCAGTAGCCACTGCGGGGTTGTATACTGGCGATACCGTTTGTTTTGTTCTACACCCTCCTTTAAGGTTTGATACATCATATACTCAGTTCATCGAGCAAATACAAAACATCCGGATTCGCCATCATACGTCCGGCCGTGCATTTGGTATGCATATATGCACCCAGTAGCCACGGTCGGGCTGTATGATGGCGATACCGTCTGTTTTGTTCCACACCCCCCTTAAGGTTTGATACATCATATATTCAGTTCATCGAGCAAATACAAAACATACGGATTCGCCATCATACGTCCGGCCGTGCATTTGGTATGCATATATGCACCCAGTAGCCACGGTCGGGCTGTATGATGGCGATACCGTCTGTTTTGTTCCACACCCCCCTTAAGGTTTGATACATCATATACTCAGTTCATCGAGCAAATACAAAACATCCGGATTCGCCGTCATACGTCCAGCCGTGCATTTGGTATGCATATATGCACCCAGTAGCTAGCCACGGTTGGGCTGTATGACGGCGATACCGTTTGTTTTGTTCTACACCACCCTTTAAGGTTTGATACATCATATATTCAGTTCATCGAGCAAATACAAAACATCCGGATTCGCCATCATACGTCCAGCCGTGCATTTGGTATGCATATATGCACCCAGTAGCCACGGTTGGGCTGTATGATGGCGATACCGTTTGTTTTGTTCTACACCCCCCTTTGGAAACAGAAAGAAGAAGAAAAAGAAATGTGCGCCCCCCTGTACAGGCCTTTAGGACCGGTTCCCGTTAACAACCGGTGCTAAAGACCCTTTAGCACCGGTTGTTAACCGCAACCGGTACCAAGAAAGGCAAGAGTAAGATTGTGACGACCGGTTGTCACAGAGGCAGACAGAAGAAGTCACGGTATGGCAGTCACGTATTCAACATCAACCAAGAAAAGCAAGCGTAAGATTGTGACGAAAGGTTGACAGAGGGAAATACTCGCGATATATGTATGTACTTTTTAAAAGTGAGAAACAAAGTACCAACGGGCTAGTATACCAATCGCTAACTCAATCTACATGTATGGTATCTCGCTAAATTAATCTATATATATGTATCCACGATATATATGCTCGATGTATCACTTGCGCTCTCACTTCTCGTTGCCTTACTCATTACCCACCCTAACTTACCACAGGCGCATAGACCGCAATATGCGCCTGGGGTAACATTACCGCAGGCGCACAGACAAAATATGCGCCTGGGCTAAGATCTATACCACAGGCGCATACTTTGTAATATGCGCCTGGGGTAAGTTATCAGATTACATTAAATTTGATGAAATTCCTCCCTTCAAAGTCAAAGATGATCCTAGCATTCAGTTAAATGATGAAGATGTTCCATGGTTACGGCGCAATCAGAAGAAAGGCAAGAAGAAAAATAGAAACGGATCGTCCCTTTAGTACCGGTTGGGGATACCAACCTGGACTAAATGGGTTAGGGTTTCGTTTGGACCAATCAGATAGAATCACACGGATCGTGTGTTTGTTTCAACCGCTTGTGAGTCGTTGGATCCGGGGTGTGTTTCTTTCCAGCTGTTGTGAGCCGTTCGATCAGGGCTACGGTGTGTTTCTTTCGAACTGTTGTGAGCCGTTGGATGAGATGTTTCTTAACCGTTGGATCAAAACCCTAGCTCAACACTTTGTGAGCCAGAGGACCCTATATATGCACCCAGTAGCCACGGTCGGGCTGTATGATGGCGATACCGTCTGTTTTGTTCCACACCCCCCTTAAGGTTTGATACATCATATACTCAGTGCATTTGTTCTACACCCCCCCCTTTAACACATCCATCCATGTTATGGTGGCGCGTGGCACGGGAGTTGTGACGCGTGGCCTGGAGGGCGCGGTATAAACTGTCGCGCCTCGAGCGCTTCTTCTTCATCCCTCTGCACCGTCGCGCTTCCACCATGCCTCCGAGGAGGAACAGCACCACCGGTTTCCGCGGCGTCCGAGCACGGCAGAACGGAATGTTCAACGCAGATATCCGCTGGGGGGATGACATCCCCCTCGGCACCTTTGCGACGGCGGCAGAGGCAGCCCGCGCCTGGGACGCGGCGGCCTGGCGCCTCAACCGCCCGCGGTCGCTGATGAACTTCAACGACTGCCACACAGTCTGGGAAGCGGAGGCCAGGGCGACGAAGCCACAGATCATCACTGCCGCCGACCACCTCCACCTCCGCCACCGCGCGTTTCAGGGCCTAGTCGACGCCAGGGAAGACCGCGTCGTCCGCGAGTATTACCGGAACAACCCGGGGGAGGAGAGCGCCGACGAGGAGCTCTGGCAGACCCGCGCGGCTCAGCGGGCGGAGCGCCGCCTCGAACGCCACCTCGCGTTAGATGCGGCTCGGGAGGCGAGGACGAAGGCGATGCAAGAGCTTCGTCGGGCCGACCACGCCGGCGAAGTCTGGGCCTCCGACGATCCGAGGTGGGGGCCTATCTCGGACATACCATCATGCACCTCCGATGATGACGAGGAGGTCACCGACGAGTTCGGCGACGATGATGACCCGGAGGAGGTCACCGACGAGTTCCCCGACGACGACGGCGAGGAGTAGTGTTCGTCTGTTTTCTCTTTTTAATAAAAGAATTTGTATTCCCGCGACACTGCGGCAATCGCTAAATCAATCTACATGTATGGTATCTCGCTAAATCAATCTATATATATGTATCCACGATATATATGCTCGATGTATCACTTGCGCTCTCACTTTTCCTTGCCTTACTCATAACCCACCCTAACTTACCACAGGCGCATAAACAGCAAAATGCGCCTAGGGTAACTTTACCGCAGGCGCACAGTCAAGAAATGCGCCTGGGATAAGAGCTTTACCGCAGGCGCATGTTGTGTACGGTGCGCCTGGGGTAAGTGATCACATATACAGAAACAGTAGTTTTTCTGTTTTGTTTTCTTGATGTGTTTTTGTTTGTTTGTTTTGAAATGTGTGTTTGACATAATATAGAAATAATATAGCTAGGAATTAATATAGAAATAATATCCATTACATAATAATATATACATTACATGATAATATATACATTACATACTAATATATCCATTACATGCATATATCGAACACAAGATGCGGTACACAAACAACATCTATGGATCCGTCGAGTAGAAGCGGAACAACTCGTAGGAGACGTATGCATCCATGGCTGCATACTTGATGTTGGTCCAGTCCAGTGGGTTCTTCTCCCACAACCAGTGATTCTTCGAGGGGAAATCAGTCTTCATGGTTTCGTAGCCCTCGTGGATGAAGGCAGTTGCCATGAGAGCCATCCCGGTCTTCGGCCTGTTCAAATCAGCAAAATGGATAAGATCCTAAAGATCAATGTAGTGATCTTCAGGTATCACAATACCCAAGCGCATCAACTTCGGACGGTCTTGCGTGTTGTCAACGCTGCAAAAGTCATACCCCTTGTTGACAAGAAAATCAACAAGTGCCGGAGAATGCTTTGAACTACTGCAACAACAAAAATTTGATACGTGTACGTGTTAGATATATTGCAACACATGTATTCTTCACATGCAACAAACAAATCGAAGATGCAAGATTGTACGTGTGCGTTACCTTGACCATTGGAAGACCAAAACGGCCTCCTTGAATGCAATCTGGATGACTGCAACATTCCGTTTATCCGCCGTATACTCTAAATCAAGCCCGAAAAACCGGTGTTCTTCGGGAGAGGAGAAATACAGATCGGTCAAATACCCAAGAGCACCGGGGAGATCCTCGCAATTGTTGGTGTAGAACACGTCGAGACTTTTGCCGCATGGTGTGGCCACATCATATCTCTTAGAAACTTCAGCCATGGTGCTTAGTGGAGGAAGATCAAGAGAGGAAGAAGAAAAGACAGAGGAAGAAGAGAAGAAACAGAGACTCGCGATCGGGCCGGTGCGCACTGTAGCAATAAAACTGCCGCGCGCGGGAGGCGGGCAGTTTGTACTAAGACCTTTAGAACCGGTTGCTAACACAAACCGGTGCTAAAGGCCTGTAGTGGGCGCGCAGTCTGGGTGTGGCCCCAACTACAGGCCTTTAGCACCGGTTTGTGTTAGCAACCGGTGCTAAAGGGTCTTTAGCACCGGTTGCTAACACAAACCGGTGCTAAAGGCCTGTAGTGGGGATATATCTCTAGGACTTATGAAAATTTGGCTCATTTCCCTTCGCGCGTCTTCTCCTATACCACGTACGGCGAAGCCCTGCTCCGGCGCCGCGCCTCCGTCCGCCTCGTCGCCGTCCGCCTCGCCTCCGTCCGCCGCGCCTCCGTCGGCCTCGCCTCCGTCCGCCGCGCCTCCGTCCGCTCTCTGTCTCCGTCGCCGTCGATCCCCCGCGCGGCCCCGCGTCTGTCTCGCCTCCGCGGTCGCCGTCCGCCTCCGTCGCGCCGTCGCCGTCCGCCTCCGTCGCGCCTCCGTCTCGCCTCCGCCTCCGCCGCCCCGCCTCTCGCCCCTCGATCGCCGTCGCCGGCCTAGCTAGGTAAGTTTTATTTCGGGTTTTTTCAATTTTGTTTTAGTGTTAGAATTTTTAGAGTTAGTGTTAGTGTTTAGTGTTAGAAATTTTTAGAGTTAGTGTTAGATTGTTTTTAGAGTTAGTGTTAGTGTTAGAAATTTTTAGATTTAGTGTTAGATTTTTTTTAGAGTTATTAGTGTTAGTGTTAGAATTTAGTGTTAGAAATTTTTAGAGTTAGTGTTAGATTTTTTTAGTGCTTTATTTTGTTTAGTGTTAGAATTTTTGTGTTAGAATGTTGTGTTAGAAAATTTCACTAAGTTAGTGTTAGAAAATTTCAGAAAGTTAGAATATATAATTTCAGTAAGTTAATTTTTTTCACTAAGTTACCATATTGTTCCTGTTTAACTTTCATCTTATTTCTGTTATATTTCTCAATTTACTATTTTTTACTAAGTTAGAAATACTAAGGTATTTTACTTAATTATGGAATATTTACTTAGTCCGGGCAGGTTTTTAGTTCATGTCTTTGTTGGACCCGCCGGGGGATGTCCGGGACTGGGCCCCGCCAGGCTGGCATTGGGAGCTCCTTAGTACCGGGGCACGCGGCTTGGTGAGAAATCCGGGTGACGTGGTCGACCCGGATATTCTTTGGTGGCCATCGCGTGGGCCACGCTCGGTGCGGAGAGAGCCGGCCCCTGAGGAGGTGGTACAACAGCGTATCAGGGAGGAGGACGAGCACGTCCGTCGCTACATGTACTTGCTCGATAGCCAGTATAGCAGCAGTTGGTCGATTATTCGGAGGGTTCCTTACCACGTGAGCTATGACCCTATGAGGGTTCCTTATCTATGGATGCGTAGCACCCGTGACTCAGCACCCCGCGGCTTAGGACCCGGTCGGAGTTAATTATTTTGAGAGATGTCACGATCGAGACTATGTATAAGTGATATTATTCGATCGTGATGTATTAGGGTTTAAAAAATCAACCGGAGCTATGTAACTCTTGGTGTGTCCAGAACTATTATTTCATTAATATGTCCAGAACTATTATTTTATTACTGTCCGATGAAATAATTTCGCCAAGTGCCCGATGAAAATTTCGCTAAGTGTTCTTCATTTTATAAATTTTACTAGCAGGTGTTGAGCTATGGATCCCCAAGAACCTGCACATGATCCGCACGCCGATAAACTCGCGGGAATGGGTGAGGCGGAGAAGGAAAGATTAATGTGCGAGATGATTTTTAATAATGCAACGGCCATATATCGTGATGACGACGGTGGACAAGCGTTTAGCAATCAATTTTTGAACGACTCCGGCGACGGAGATCAGAATATAGAAGATGTAGTAGATGATGACGACGACAACGTCGAGGATGAATAAGTGCCCTCCAGAACAAACTCTGCCAATGTATATCTCAAGTCACTGTTCACGCAACAATTAATTTGTATTGCACTTACTAACGAATCATTATTTTCCCGTTTAGGCGCCCTCCGGAACAGCTAGCGCAAGTACTGAGACAAAGTCCAAACGAGGCCCGGCCGCAAGGTTGAAAGATACCGCAAGGTTCTCGATCGATACAGTTGCTGCTGATGGCAAACCACTGCAGCCCCCAGAAACTTATCGCAAATTCGTAAATCAGTGCGGAGTTGTTGTAAGAGACCTGGTCCCGATCAACTTAATAGAATGGAATAAGCCGAAGACCGGGGCCAACATTGGAGCTAGTTATGTCGATGAAAGATTGAAAAAAATTCTTTGCGAAACGCTATGGCTAAATTTCAGCGTAGCGAGCGATAAGAAGAAGAAAGTCGAGCAGTGGGCTTTGAAGAAGATGGCCACACAATTCCAGAGGTGGAAGAAAGAACTGTGGAAGAAATATAAGGACGAAGATCCATTTTTCACTGGGAACCTAGTGAAGATAAGAGACGTTTGGGATGATTTTAAGGCGTACAAGAAATCGGGTGTCTTTGCATCCCGATCGGCCAAAAATTCGGAGAATGCGAAGAAGAAGAAATATCACCATATTTTGGGGTCAGGTGGCTACATGACTGCCCTGCCTAGGTGGCGAAGCTATGAAGCTGCGCTTGTGAAAAGAGGTATCATTCCACAGACACATGACTGGCCCGAACGGTCCAAGTTCTGGTTGTTCGCGCATGGGGCAACGTTGGACGCTGAGACTGGGATGATTGTTGCTCAGGGACCATGGTCGGAAAAAATAACAAAAGTCGTAGCAGACCTAGAGAAGGCAATAGAAGTTGTTCGAAAAGGAACTTTTGTTCCCGATAGAGAGAACGACGAGCTGACGAGGGCACTCGGGAACCCCGAAAAGTGGGGACGAACACGAGGCTTTGGAGCGGATACCCCGTGGAGCCAAGGGTTTGCAGCAGACATTGCCACTTATAGAAGCCGTGATAGAAGCAAGAAAAAGACGAGTGAACGGATATCGACATTAGAACAAAAGGTGGATTTTCTCTTGAAGAAAGGGGGACACCCTCTACCTGACACTGAAGAGGAGGTAGAACATCGTCCTGCACCTGATCAGCTGCAAATAGAAGACGATCATGCCGTCCCATCTCAGCATAGAAGCAGCGTGGGTTCCACGCACCTGCAGCTAGAAGACGGTCGTGCAGTCGAACCGTCGGCGCCTCACTACCCCGTGGATGATATCACGGAGAAGACAAACTGTGAGATACATATGCCAATGGGGAACATATCCTTCAGGGTGGCGTCAGGCTATGCTTTACCGAATCAACCTGGAGCAACCTACCATGGTGGTCAGATTCCAGCATCCCATGCTCGTGTCGGGTTGTCAACAATTACGCCGGGATGCCATTCAATTGAGCTCAGTATTCCTGGAGGTGAAGGCGAGAAGACACTGGGAGAAATGGAGCTTGGTATCATCTTGTGGAATAAGAAACACATCGTGTTCCCTAACTCGGCGCCAAGGCCACCGACTCCTCCAGGTACGAATGCACCATACCTCCATCAATTACTGAATGTTGCACCACATGTAATCTTATTTTTAATAGTTTTTTCACTTTCGTACAGAGAATGCACGACCTCCAAGTCCACCCCCCAACGAACCTCCAAGTCCACCCCACAACGAAGATTGGCCGGAGCCCGAGGCCGAGGGTCCATCGCCCGTGCACTCCCGTGAGCCGACGGATGCGCCCACTACGGGTACGACAAAGCGGAAGCTGCAGTTCAGAAGAAACGGGACTCCTCCCAAGAAGAGACCAAGGAAATCCAAGAAAGTCGAGAGTCCCCCGAAGTTACCAGGCTTGATGACTGAGGAGGAACTAACCAATGCAGTGAAAGCCAAAACCAGGGCATGGTTCGCACAGTTTCCCCTGAAGGCCCCTCCAGACCACTGGAAGGAAACTCTGAAGGACATCCCAAAGTGGAAAATTGAGCGGAACGTCGACAACTTATATTATCCTGCACCGCCGCCACCGCCGCCCCTTTCAGACTATGAACGGTATATTGAAAAGAAGCACGCCGCACAGATGAAGCAGGCGGAGCAGACGAAATGCGGGAAACAAGTTCCCCAGCTCGGACAACAAGAAGCACGGTCAGTTGCCCCGCTCAAGGTCTTATCTGACCAGGCTTCAGTGTCCTGTCCACGCATGGGCGACGTGGGTTACGCTATTGCTGATGTGGTATATAAATACAAGCCCGGGCACCCTCTGGTCGAAAATCCTACTGATCTAACAACCCAACTACGGAGTTTACATGATTGGTACTTGGAGGCCGCAAGGCAGGAGAGAGACTGTATCATGGCTCAAATTCAGGATCAACACTACTTCGGAGATTACGGTGTCGAGCTTGGGTTCGATGATTTCTTCCAGATGTACAATCAACGTGCCCTCGACAAGTCTATCCTCAGCTGCTACTGTTTGTAAGTGATTTATTTGTGTAATTTAATTATTTAGTTAAGCTCGCGTTCGTTGCCCGTATAATTATCACTCACGACATTCTTTTTGTACGCTACTATGCAGAATGAAGATTCGTGAATGCAGACTGACAGGAATCTGGGACTTTGGGTTCATTGACCCGTATTCGTATCATCAAAATACAGTAGAAAGGTTCAACAAGACTACACCGGATGATTTGCTAAGGTTTTTGAAGCGACAAAGTACCAAAAAAGAAATACTTTGGCCCTACGGATTAAAGTGAGTGTTACTGTCTTGTAGACATTCCATTTTGCTTACCTGATGTTAAGAGTAATTGATGAGTATGCATGACTGCGTGTGTACACGTGCGCAGCGGCCACTTCATATTGTTCATCATTAGAATCGATAAAGGACAAGTTGAAGTCTGGGACTCGTTAACCTGGGGCGCTGACACATGGAAGAGCGCGCGTCAGATGCTTCAAAAGTATATATATATATCGGCCTCTTTCGTTCATTGGCCTCTTTTTCGTTCATTCCCTGATATCAAGTAAGTAATAATTAACTCTTCTATTCATTTTTCTTTTGTCGCCCAGGGTTTGGCAAATGTTCATCAAGGAAGAACCCGGTACATGGGCAGACAAGCTCAACTTTCAGATTAACAAAGTAAGTAGTACTACGTACCCTGATTTAAATACCATTACCATTCTCTTGATTATTATTAATTTGACTGAATTATGTTTCTCGTATATAGAAAGTCCCGCAACAACCACAGGGAACTGATTATTGTGGATACTACGTTTGCGAGTTCATTCACAGGACGATCAATGAGAAATCCCGTACTACCAGAACTCTAGAGGTACGTAACCGGATCTTCACAACTTTATTTATGTTGCCATTAATTATGTTTAGTTTTGTTCATAACTTAATTGTTTTCATCTACTTCTTTTCAAGATGGCACGAAAGCGGGCGCAGCTCAAACCAATCGACCGTTGCAAGGCTATTGCAGAGGAATTGGCAGGATTTCTTCTCACGCAAGTCATAGCAGAAGACGGAGAATTTTTCCATCCTATGAACCAATTATAGCCAGCTCCCTTCTCTATGCAAGTATAGAACTATTCAAAACGAACTTCAGATTATGTAATTCTCGGTCGATTACTTCGTGTTACATGTATATATATATGTACTACTATTTGGTGCATCAACATTTAACCGCAAACAGAAACGGAAACACGTAAACGGAAACCCTGAAAATACGGAACACGCCCTAAACCCTAAACCCTAAATACGGAATTGGAAACCCTGAAAAGAAAATAAAAAAAAAGAGAACAAAAAAACTTTAGGACCGGTTGGTGTTACCAACCGGTTCTAAACGTCCTCCGCCTGCGCGCTCTCTTCGGCGCCCACGTGGAGGCCTTTAGAACCGGTTGGTGACTGACCGGTTCTAAAGGGGGGGGGGGGGCTTTAGTCCCGGATACGTAGCACCGGTTTTGTATCCGAGTCCAAAGGCCCTTACAAACCGGTGCTACTGGCCTGTTCTCCACCAGTGCTTCTCGTGGTTCATCCCAGCGTCATGGTTGCTGGCCATTACTCGTGCCGAGAGACGGTACGCTCCTCGGCCGTATCGTTACAGATCGGATCGGCTGCATGCGTCCATTTTTTCTTTTGAAGCAACAACGGAGGGCGAAAGCCCTCCTGATTTGCCGATGTTCTAGGAATTTTACATTGGGACCCAACCACGCCTCAATTTTGGAGTGATAACTCTGATCCCCAAGATTCCTGGGCGACGGACATTCGACAGTTTAGACCTATCACAGTGATAAATGTCATCCAGAGGATCTTCTCGAAGGTGTGTGCACGGCGCCTTGCCCCGGTGGCAGAGCGCCTGACACACCCCTTCCAATTCGCTCTCCTTAAGGGGCGGTTTATCCACGATGAGATTCTAGCCATGCACGAGATAGTTCACGAGGTGAAAGTGCGCCAGCATAGAGGCGTATTCCTAAAATTAGACTTTCAGAAAGCCTAAGAAAGCCTACGATCGCCTAGACTGGTCATTTCTCCGTCAGGTTTTGCAACGGAGAGGCTTTGATGACCGGTTCATATCGTGGATAATGCAACTCGTTATGAGTGACAATATTGCGATTAACATTAACGGGGATATTGGCCCCTACTTTAGACCGTCCTGTGGGGTGAGACAGGGGGATCCTATATCCCCCATCCTCTTTGACCTTGCGGTTGACGCCCTGGCGGCTATCCTGGATAAGGCTAAGCAGTCGGTCACATCTCCGGTGTGGTGGGCCACCTCACTCCGGGAGGGGCGTCACTCACTTCTAGTACGGAGACGATACAATGATTATGGTGGAGGGCTCGGGGTTGGATATTGTCAACCTCAAGTCCCTACTACTATGTTTTGAGGATATGTTCGGACTCAAGATTAATTTTGGCAAGAGCGAGGTCATAGTCCTTGGATATCCCCCGGAGGGGCAACAGAGGATAGCGGATAACCTTAATTGCAAGTTGTCCGCCTTCCCGGTTACATACCTGGGGTCCCATTGAGCGATTCTAGGATCCTTATTAGGGATCTAGAACCCTTGATGGGGAAGGTTAGGTGGAAGGCAGAACCTTGGTGCGGACGCTTCACCTCTAAGGGAAGTAAGTCAGTACTGATAGGCTCCTGCCTTGCTAGTATGCCATCATATATGATGGGATTATACTCTCTGCCAGAAGGGGTACATGCAGCCTTTGATAAGGAGCTCTCCCGCTTCTTCTGGCAGGATGGGAACGGGCGGCATAAATACCACATGGTTAAGTGGGCTGACGTCTGCGCCCCCAAGGATATGGGGGGCATAGGTATTGTGGTGTCCCGGAAGCTGAATGTGGCGCTCCTCCTGAGATGGGTCTGGCGCATCCTGCGGGATGAGGGGGGCCTTTGGCTTCAGCTTATTAAAGCTAAGTACCTACCGGGGCGGCCCCTCCTTGCTTGTGAGAGGCAGGATGGCTCCCTCTTCTGGAGGTCCATCCAGTCTCTGAAGCAGGACATTAGGAAAGAGATTCGGTTCACCCTAGGGGATGGACGGGGAATTTTGTTCTGGCTTGACCCGTGGCTTCACGCGAGACCTCTCCGGCTGGAGTTCCCGAGACTCTTTGCGATCTGCCCGGACCCATATTTAGTGGTGGCGACGGCATTTAGGCAGGGGTCTTGGGCTATTGCGTTTAGACGCACCTTTGGCCCGGCCGAGGCAGGAGAGTGGGCGGAGTTGCTGGGCGAGCTTCCTGCGAATGTGCCGGGGGGCCATGACCAGGTTTCCTGGGCGTTGGCCCCGTCGGGGACTTTCACGGTTAAGTCGGCCTACCGCTCCTTGTTTGCTTCTCCCTCGAGTCCGTGGGCCTCCCCTCTTTGGAAGGCTCCACTTCCCCTCAAGATTAAGATTTTCGTTTGGCAGCTCTTGAGGGATAGGCTACCCTCTGGGGTTGAGGTGGCCAAATGTCGAGGACCTGGGGATGGCCTATGCCCGCTCTGCAGGGTCCCTGAAATGGGTACACACATTTTCTTTGTGTGTCCCGCTGCCAGGTTCCTGTGGAACTTCGTGCGAGAGGCCCTGGGGCCGGCATGGCTGGCCTTGGACCTTGGGGAGTTTCTAGAAACCAGGGCACACCATGCTGGAGGAGGGAGGTGTCTCTTCTGGCTGGTGTTTGCGGCGATGGCGTGGTCGCTATGGACGACCCGTAATAAGATGGTGATTGAGAAGGTTTTCTTGAGGCGGGCCTCTGACTCAGTGTTCAAATTCTTGGCTTTCCTGCAGCAGTGGCACCCGTTGTGTAGGCAGCGGGACAGGGCGCGGCTGGACGACTTCATCGACAGACTTCTCGTGGCCGCGCGTCGCCTCTCCGCTTCGGTGCCGCCTTGACCAGCTCCCCTCGGTCGGGGCGACCTCTCTACCCACACGACCCCCCCTCGCCTCTCTCTAGTGTGTGTGTGTGTGTGTGTTGTGCGTGCTTTAATTTCTGTTGGGCTGTATTGTGCTGTGGCCCCAGCATTGTGGGTGTGTTGTATCTGGGATCTTGTAAACTCTTGTGGTCGGTTGCTTTATTTATAAAGCGGAGCGAAAGCCTGTTTCGAAGAAAAGCCAACCTGAAATTTCATTAAAGCCTGGGAGCAAATACACTATCGTGACAGCGACGCACCCCAAGACAAGAGGGGGCGGCAGTCAAGACGACGGGGTGCCCTTACATCCCATAACCGAAGATGTTCACGGACGGCGTCGAAGAACTCAGAAGTAGCTGTGTCTAGGCTGTCGAAGATCTTGCGGTTCCGGGTTTTCCAGCAGACCCATAGAAGCAGGGCCACCGCGGTCATGCAAAGGGGGAGGGGCCAGTCCACGTGCTCGGACGAGAAGGCCTCGATTACAAAGGGAAGGGTGGGTCGAGCGGTGGCGGGGGAGCATACTCGCCAAACCCGCAGCATACGGGGGCATCCAATGAACATGTGTTGGATGTCTTCGTCGATACCGGGGCAGAAGGGGCAATCTGGGGAGCGAAGCACCCCCAGACGGCAGAGACGAGCCCGGGTCCTTGTGCATCACTGGCGCACGATCCAGATGAAGATCTTGACCTTGACGGGGCAAAAGTTCTCCCGGTAGAGGTCCTGCAACGGCGGCCCGCACCCTGTATATCTGAGGATGCGATAGGCGTCGCGGACTCTGAAACGAGTAGAGCTAGAGCAGAGCAGGGTCCTCGTGTCGGGCGTGGACAAAGGCGTGTGACGTTCCACAACGTGCATGACGAGGGCCATTTCGGTCGTCGCGGCGGGCGAAAGACGCTGGCGCATGTCAAGCTGGGACACCCCCTGCATGACCATCCCAACAGCGGCGTCGCGCGCTGGGGAGTGCGAGTATGCGCCTGACAGAGCTGCAAGCCCCACGAGCAATGTCCAGTTGTCGTGCCAGAAGGATGTGTCGGCCCCGTCCCCAACGGTGACTAGAGGCAGCGTGCGGAGTAAAGGGATGAGGGAGCTGAAACACTTCCAAGTTGGGGTCGGGGCCTGGGGAGAATTAGGACCGAGGTACCAGCGGCGAACCCACGCCGTCCAGGGGTTATTGGCACCGGTCAGGAGGAGGCATCTCTTCTGAATACCAAGGTCAATCAGCCCCAGACCACCTTCAGACTTGAGACGACACGCCGTGTCTGTTGGCAGTCAATTTTAGCTTACTAAGAGATGGCACCAAGATGGTCTCAAATGGAAAAATAGCGTGAACAAAAGTTGTGCATGTCGTCGAAACGAACAACTCTGATTTTTGGGTCATCTCAATCCGACAAAGTATGCAAAATCTATGGCCAAAATACTTCTGGCAATATTGACTCGTGAGGTCAAAACCGGAATTTCTGGTTAAATCCGAATAATCCGGTTCAAAATATCCGGTTGACTTCTGTAACTCACGCTTTTTTTCCTTAGCGAAAATCAATTGCAACAGGAATTTCCGGTTAAATCCGATCCGGTTCAAAATATCCGGTTGATTTCTGAAACTTTTTTCCGATTTCTGGGTTCGAACCAGAGTTCGGTTGACCCGTTTTTTGCTCGAATTGGACTCAAATTAGCTCTTTTTTGACGGAATTTTTGCCCTAAACCTGTATGGGAAGTCCATCCGCCCCTTATATACCTTTGGGGTGACGGCCGATTGAACAACAACACACAATCGCAAAAACACATCTACAAACTTTATCCCTAACCCTAGTTATCTTCTTCTTCGTTCGTCGGCGTTCTTCGTGCAGGAGAGCTTCGATCCGCGAAGGCCTTCGGGGCAGGCGAACCGACCTAAGGCAGCCCATAGGCGCCGCGCGTCCATACGGGGTCCCTCCGTTCCGCGTGGGGTTTCGGGTCTTCAAAAGAGCTCGCCAGATTGTCTTGCGTATCGCGCTTCCGGCGAGTCTCCTCCGGCGACGTGTCCTGCGTATCGCGCTCGACGCCGGGGGTAACATGTGACGTGTTCGTGTGTCAATAGACTTTTTTGGCGACTCCGCTGGGGACGATCGTCTTGACGAATGGCAAGATTACTCAGCCCACTGAAATCAGCACCGAAAACATCATCAAACCTAGCTTTGATGAGCTTTCGGAGGATCAACGCCTACATTACGAGACGTGGAGGAAGTATCATCAAGATCAGATGCGGGGGGAATACGAGGCAAAGGTGAAAAAGTAAGAGGAGGAAGATATGAAGGCGTACCTTGCAAATTACAGCAATGATCGTCAGGGAAAAACCACCCCACTTGTGGAAATCAAGCTTCCGACGCTCGGCAAATCAGCCGAGCCCTCTGTAAGTAACAACCTCTTTACTCCTGAGAAAATAGCTGAAATTCAGAGTTACATTAGTGATGGCAACATGAAAGTTTACAATGCACTCCTAGAACAAGATGCTGCTAAAAAGAATACTCCCGCGCCTAAGCCATCGGCATCATATGTGTCGATGAATACATTTCATGCCCAAAACGATCAAATTATTGTTGCACCGGAGTTTCATACTCTAATTAGAAGTGTACCCTCTTCGGCGATGCCGCCAAATTCGGGTTCACATCTTCCCTACGCAGGTGGGGTGACGCACACTTGTTCAGCGGTAGTAAATAATCCATCGTCACCAGTTCCATCCACAATAGAATAAAGATTAACAAAATTCAGGGAAGATTTAGATCAAGTTTTCTTCAAAAAATATGGGATTAAAACAACTAGTCAAATCCATCAATCATACCCTGAATATTATGATGCTTTGCCATATCCCCAAGGTTATAAGGTAAGGTTATAAGGTGCCTGATTTTTCCAAATTCAATGGGGTAGATAGCAAGACAACTCGGGAACATGTTATCCAATATCTAGCGCAGTTAGGGGAAGCTAGTAATACTGTAATAGTGATGAATTAAGAGTGCGCTTGTTTCCTTTGTCTTTAACTGGTACCGCTTTCTCATGGTTTTCAGATTTACCTTATGATTCTATTAATATTTGGTTTCATTTAGAAAAGAAGTTCCATGAGCACTTTTATAGCGGTGATAATGAGCTTAAATTGTCGCATCTTATATCGGTTAGACAAAAACATGATGAATCGATCACCGATTATGTCAAAAGGTTTAGAGATACTAAAAATCAATGTTATAATTTAGTGATAACTGAAAGAGATATGGCCGACTTAGTACTAAATGGTTTGAGAACTCAAATAAAAGAAAGGATTGAAGGTTATGAGTTTTTAAGTGTCGGCCAAGTTTTGCAAAGAGCTTTGGCTCAAAAAATTCGGACTAAAGAAACAAGATATATGCATAGGTCTAAATCTGATCGTCCTCATGTTAATATGGTCGGATATGGTAGTGAAAATTCGGACGATGAGACTGATATCTATGTTGCTGAATTTGTTTGGCCCTCAAAGACCAAACCTTATACTTGTGAAGCTCTTAAGCCGATTCGCAAGAATCGTGAATATGAGATGAAATCTAGTTTTGGTGTTGCCAAATATGATAGAATATTTGATAATATGTTGAAATATAAACTTATTAGAATATCTCATACTTTGCCGCCATCGGAAGAGTTGAAACGACATGCTTATTGCAAACATCATAATTCTTTTTCTCATGCTACTAATGATTGCAATGTCTTTCGGCGACAGATACAATCGGCTATCAATGATGGCCGATTAAGTTTTGCCGATATGCAAATTGACAAACAACCATTCCCAATGAACGCCTTAGAGCTACATGGGAAGAAAGTGTTAATTCGGCCTGAAGTGGCCGAATCAGCTAACAAAAATAATGTTATTGTTGGTGATCACACGAACAACAAGGATAGCGACAAGTTTTCAAGAAGGAAAATTGTTATTGGAAAGAAACCCAACGGAAAGGAGACATTAAAGATTACCATAAAAAATCTTACGCCCGGGGGGCAACAACAAGCTCAAGGAGAAGCTCATGCCAAGTTCATCAAACCAAAGAATCCGGAGGTTGGAAAGTGGAAGAAGAACGAGGAGAATGCTCAGTATAAGAAGATCAAGCCAATCTTTGACATGTTGTTGAACAAATATACACACCAAGCGGCTGGTTCAGCTTATAACCGGCCATCACATATGAAGCGTCCAAGGTCACCTCCAAGGGAGGAATATTCACATTCTGGAGAGTTGTACGGACATTGGGCGCCGATACCATGGATGGCGCCGCCACCTTATGCGCCATATTACTTCAATGGAGGATGAGTGCAGCCCTCAATGCGCCACATGCTTATCATCCGGGATGGGCCACGCTGAGGAAATCTGTCCATGATAGAATTACCCGTCCTGTTCGAGACCGTTTGAGCTATGGTGTAAATCGGTCATTTCAAAGTAAGAGTGCACGGAAAGTATGGCGCCCTAAGTCACCATCTACCGAAGTTCCGGAGTCTGGCAAGCAGCAAGGTCATGATAATAATGCCGGTTCCGTTGTGATAGGTTCTCATGAGTTGAAGCTCAAGAAGCCGGTTGATGGAGAAAAATCGGCTAATTCTAGTGAACTTATTTTGGCTATTCAACCAATCTCATCGGCTAATGATCACGAAGCTAGTACAATTAAAGATAAGCCGAGGAATCCTAAATACACCCAGCCCAAGTGGTGTCCTCCCGGATTGACTAAAACTAAGAAGAGGAGGGTCCAGCGTATGAGAAACCAACAAAAGATGGAGGATGAGGCAAAAAAGTGGAAGTACGAGTTTGATGATATTTATCCTATACCGTCTAAGATGTGGAAGCGCAAGAATGTGGACGCCGCGGTTCCCATGGAGACCACACCAGCTTCTGCACCGTGCGAAGAGGAGAATATGAACATTGATGTATCGCCTGCCACTCCTCCTACACTTCCCTCAAATGATGAGATTCCATCGGTGTTCACGTTAGGATACGATGAAGAGGAAGTCGATTTTAAGGATACGCCGACCAGAATAGGTATGGATATTAACATGGTTTATTATCTTCCTACATAATTCTGTGCCTTGGATGAAGAGAGAGAAATAGCGCAGATGGACTTCGGTCCCAAGAATGCCATATTTGAGAAGCTAAGAGAACCAGTGAAGCACTTGAAGTCACTATATGTCAAGGGTCACATTAATGGATCGCTGGTTGCTAGGATGCTCGTTGATGGTGGCACTGTGGTTAACCTTATGCCATATTCGGTCTTCAAGAAATTGAGGTTGAGTGAAGATGAATTGATGAAAACCAATATGGTTCTTAATGGTTTTGAAGGCAAAGAAAAAACCGAGGCCAAACGTGTCATGAGTGTGGAGCTTACCGTGGGAAACAAGACTTTGGCCACTACGTTTTTTGTTGCTGAGGTGGAAGGTAATTACAACGTCATATTAGGCCATGCTTGGCTTCATGCAAATCAATGTGTGCCATCTACTTTGCACCAGTTTTTGATACAATGGATTGATGACGAAGTGGAGGTTTTCCATGCGGATAATTCGGCTTGTGTGGCTTTGGCCGATTCATTGGTGGATTGGCAACATCCCAATGCTACTTGCTTGACGGGGAGAGACCTTTCAGATTTTGATTTCCTTGGTGCTACAAGGAATGGATTCGTTCCCGTTTCTCTAAATCCGATTGGTAAAAATCGGTTCACAAATATGTGACTAAATGGATCCCAACAAAGAGTGGATTCAGACGCGGCTTGTTGAATATCGGTCTGATAGGAACGATATGCGCAATCATGTAAAGGAATTGTATGACATGGATCAATTGAGACATTGACTACTTCAAGATCTCAATGGAGGATACTTAAGGAGGTACTACCCAAGTGTCGGGCAAGAAGACTAAAACACACATATGGCCGATACATTACTATCGCCCTAAGAACATGTGGCCGATATATTACTATGGCCCTAAGAACGTATGGCCGATGGAGTGTTGACATCATCCTTAGAACAAAATTAGTGCAAGTTATTTTTTGGCACGCAAACTTTGCCAAAAAACCGGGGGGGGGGGGGAGGGGGGCATATGTTGACAGTCAATTTTGGCTTACTAAGAGATGACACCAAGATGACCTCAAATGGGAAAATATCTTTAACAAAAGTTATGCGTCTCTTCGAAACGAACAACTTTCATTTTTGGGTCATCTCAATCCGACAAAGTATGCAAAATCTGTGGCCAAAATACTACTGGCAATATTGACGTGTGAGGTCAAAACCGGAATTTCCGGTTAAATCCGAATAATCTGGTTCAAAATATCCGGTTGACTTCTGTAACTCACGCCTTTTTTCCTTAACGGAAATCCATTGGAACCGTAATTTTTGGTTAAATCCGAATAATCCGGTTCAAAATATTCGGTTGACTTCTGAAACTTTTTTCCGATTTTTGGGTCCGAACCTGAGTTCGGTTGACCCTTTTTTTTCTCAAATTAGACTCAAATTATGTCTTTTTGGACGGAGTTTTCGCCCCAAAGCTGTACGGGAAGTCCATCCGCCCCTTATATACCTTTGGGGTGACGGCCGATTGAAAAACAACACACAATCACAAAAACGCATCTACAAACTTTATCCCTAACCCTAGTTATCTTCTTATTCGTTCGTCGGCGTTCTTCGTGCAGGAGAGTTTCGATCCACGAAGGTGTTGGGGGCGGGCGAACCGACCTAAGTCATCCCATAGCCGCCGTGCGTCTAGACGGGGTCCCTCCCGGCCGCGTGGGGTTTCGTGTTTTCAAAAGAGCTCGCCGGATTGTCTTGCGTATCGCGCTTCCGGCGAGCGTCCTCCGGCGACGTGTATTGCGTATCGCGCTCGACGCGGGGCTAACACGTGATGTGTATGTGTATCAACAGTGTCCCATGAGACCAGGCAGTCTCCTCCGGAACAGGTCTCCGAGGCGGTCCAGAACATGGCGCGGCGGGGACGGTCTATATTGTCCATGATGCCTTTTGGAATTTCCAAGACTGACAAGGCAAAAGAGGGAAGCACCGAAAGGACTGCGGAGGTGAGGGTCAGTCGACTGCCGGGGTCAAGTGTGCGCACCTTCCAGCTGGGAATTTTCCTAGCGATCCTGACCGGCAGGTGATCCAACACACTCGCTGGAAGTTTGCTGTCCGAGAGGAGTAGACCCAGGTGCGACTGAGGGAAGGTGGAGACAGGGCATCCAAGGATCTTGGCGAGGGACGCAACCTTATCAGTGGGGACACAGATCAGGACGAAGGTACTCTTGTGGTAGTTAATGGAGAGCCCCGTTGCAGATGAGAAAGCGTCCAACGCACGCCCAAGGAGGGTGAGTTGACCAGGGTCAGCGCGCGCACCAGGATCAGAGTGTCATCCGCATATTGGATCACGGGACATGGGAGGTCGTCCACCAGAGGGTGAAGCAGCGTGCCAGCCGACGAGCTTTCCACCACCCTTTGTCTGAGCAAGCCGGCGTCGATCAGGAACAAGTAGGGTGGCAGCGGCCCCCCGGCGGAGCCCATTTTTGCATTCAATTCAACTCTCTGGGACGCCATTCAGCAGAACAGCCTCTTTCTCGGTCCGTAAGATGTCTCGAATCCAAGAACGGAAGAGGACACCAAACCCCCTCGCATCCAGGATCGCGTCGAGGGATCGCTAGTCGACGGAGTCGAAAGCCTTCCGGAAGTCGAGCTTCAGAACAATCGTGTGGGTTTTTTGGAGACGACAGCACTGGACCAACTCAGCCGCATACAGGAAGTTGTCGGCAATGCATCTCCCAGGAATGAAGCTGGATTGTTCAAAATGAACAAGGTGGTCGATGTAGCACTGTATTAGGGTGGTGAGAATGCTAGTGACCATCTTCACGATGCAGTTTTGCAGGGAAATGGGTCGGAAACCATATGCCGTAGCGACCATGTCCGTCTTGGGGAGCAGGGCTATGAGGCCTGACTGAGGCCCGCCAGATGGGCGCGTCCATGGTAGAACTCTAGCAGAAAGGCCATGATCTGTTTTGACCACATCCTAGTAGATTTTGAAGAAGGAGGGGCCAAAGCCATATGAGCCAGGGCTGCTGTTCTAGCGCATGGGGAAGACAACTTTCTTCAACTCCTCTTCCGTGAAGGGGGCCTCAAGGGAACACAACCCCGGGACGCGTGGAAGCAACGAAGCCAGGTGGCGGTCCCACACCACATTCTGGACCGTGCCAAGCAGTCCGGAGTAGAAATCCCACATGATGCACGCTTTCTCGGCATGACTGGAGAAGGCGTGCCCACCTGTACAGTGTCTTGATCTAATTCTTCCGGAGCCGGGCAGATGCACTCGCATGGAAGAATGACGCATACCTTTGTTTCCAGTAGGCGTCAAGTTTCTTGCACTCGAGCAACATATGAGATCAGACGCACGCCCTTAGATGGGACTTCGCGGGGGTTAGCGCGCGAAACTCCTCAAACAGGTCCAGCAGGGAGATTACTGCACGATAGTTTACTATGACCGCATGCACTGGGCCCGAGGCGTGCCTTAGCCGATTTATTCGATTCCGCCCGAGACCACTTCAGCTTGTGCAAGAGGCGGCGCCCGGCCCCATCGACCTGGTTGCATGGCCTGGCCCAGACGTGTCCAATCATAGCCCCGTAGTATGCGGAATAAGCCCAGAAATTTTCGAATCTAAAGATCTTGGAAGAAGGGGCGCGCGAGGAGGCTTCAACCAACAGTGACACATGATCCGAAGTGGTTCGGATGAGAGAGCGAAGCGTGGTGTTGAATAGGGTTTCCCCCCAGCTCGGATTGACGAGGGCTCGATCCAGTCAAACAAGCGTGGGCTCAGCACGATTGTTCGTCCAAGTATATTGACGGTCGCGGAGGGGGAGGTCCTGAAGAACCAGGCCATCAATGACGGAGTTGAAGGCATCCGCGGACGCATCGTCAAAGGCGGGGGTGTTCTTGTCCTCCGTCCCGTGGACAAGGTTGAAGTCGCCGATCAGGACCCAAGGGAGGGTGCAACTCGGAGCGAGTGACCGAATCTCATCTAGGAAGGCGTCGCGCTGCGAAGCCATGCAGGGAGCGTACACTTTCTTCAAAGCAAAGGCGGCTCTATCGACGGTGAACTCGAAGAAGAAGGTGAGGCTGAAGTCGAGCTCAATGTCGTGGGAGTGGTGGAAGTCAGAGGGACGACAGGCAGTGACGATGCCGCTAGAGGCGCGAATGGAAATCTTAGCCGAGAAACTCGAGAATCCAGGGGGGAGGAAGGAGGAGGTATTGGCGGCGGTGACACCATTCATCTTCGTATCATGTAAAAAGATCAAGTTGAGAGGCTGCGCGGCGAGGTTCCGTTTCACGTCCAGGCATTTGTCACGGTCGTTCAACCCTCGAGTGTTCCACGAGTCAAGGAGGATTTTTTTACATGGTCTTGTACTCATGGATGACCTGCGGGACACCGGGACAAACACACTGATGTCTACGCACGCTTTTATTCTTGTAGACAGTGTTGGGCCTCCAAGTGCAGAGGTTTGTAGAACAGCAGCAAGTTTCCCTTAAGTGGATTACCCAAGGTTTCTCGAGCTCAGGAAGGAAGAGGTCAAAAATATCCCTCTCATGCAGCCCTGCAATTACGATACAAGAAGTCTCTTTTGTCCCAACACACCTAATACAATTGTCAGTTGTATAGGTGCACTAGTTCGGCGTAGAGATAGTGAAATACCGGTGATATGGATAATTATAAGTGACAATAGCAATCTGAATAAAAATGGCAGCAAGCAAACATGTAGCAGAACTTGTTGTAAATGGTGTTTCAGTGCTTAGAAACAAGGCCTAGGGATCCTACTTTCACTAGTGGACACTCTCAACAATGATAAAATAATTGAATGCATAAATATCGTCTCTTCACTATGCTACAACGAACCACTCTCCGGTCGAATAACAAACACCAATTCATTGCGTAGGGCTGCAAAAGGCACTCCTCAAACTCGCATTCCCATGTCTAGTTAACCCCACGCTGTCACTATGAGTGCCCTAAAAGGTACTAGACAAACACCACAATTTCATAGGGTGATCCAACAGAAGATATAAATATCATGCTAAACCACACGGTGCACACACTGTCACATTTACACCGTGATCGATGTGTTTACAGAGATCTCAATATCAAAACCATTTGAGTAGCATAACAGATAAAGAATAACATCTACTGATTCAACTAGATTACAAAACTCATGATCACATAAAGATCACACCATGAGAGAGATAGAGAGAGATGAGACACATAGCTACCGGTAGAGCCCTCAGCCCCGGGGAAGAACTACTCCCTCCTCATCATAGGAGACAGCAACGGCGTTGAAGATGGCGGTGGAGTCGATGGAGATGGCTCCGGGGCACTTCCCCATCCCGGCAGGGTGCCGGAACAGAGATTTCTGTCCCCCGAAACTTGTCGGCGGCGGCGGCGGGGGGGGGGGAGCTACGGAGTTTTTCATGGAAAAGGCCGATTGATTTAGGGTTTATGCATGGGGGGATATATAGGCGAAAGGACGATGGCAGGGGGTGGCAAGGGGCCCACACCACATCCCGGCGCGGCCAGAGGGGAAACTGCGCCCCTCCTATGGTGTGGTGGCTCCCGGGCACCCCTCCAGGTCTCTTCGGGACTCCGTGGACCCTCCGGGACTTCTAAGACTTCTGGCTTTTGAATTTTCCAATTCCGAGAGTATTTGCAGAACAACTTTTCTGAAAGTAAAAACAACAGAAAACAGGGAACTGGCTTTGTGGCATCTTGTCAATAGGTTAGCCCGAAAAATCGAAAAAAATGACATAAAGTGTATAGCAAATGTGTGGGAAACAATAAGAAAACAACATGGAACATCATAAATTAAGGATATGTTTTATGACATATCACACACACACGCCTACTAGGAAACATGCTGCCGGGCACACACGCACTCACACTAAGCATAGGGGCGAGCATGGCACCGCGACCAGCTTTGTATAGAGCGGCAAATGGGGCCGGGGGTGTCTAGCGGCGCCACAACAACAACGAAGAGAACGACAACCCCAATCGACGCTCGAGGCCGCACACCACAATGCGGCCGGGCGACGAAGGAAAAAAGAGGCGAGGGTTATCGGGGATGACACCGAGGCTTCACACATCGCAACCATCAGGCACCAGGAGGGCATCTTCGACGTTACGCACTGCCACGGCAGGGAGCTGGCACATGTCGATCATGGCGCGGAGGGGGCATGCCAGGAGCACAGCCACCGCCCAGCTTAGCCTTTTTCAGGTCAACGGCGCGGTCCAGGGCGCTACGGAAGAGGGCCGACGTCTTCTCCCGGACGCGTGCACTGGCCCTGGTTGGGGCGGGGGGAGCGGCACCGACGTTTGCACTTGAGGAACGAGCCACAGAGGGGACGTCGGGGGCCTCGTGGGCCGCAGGTGGGCGCGGCGCTGCCGCGGAGACACATACGGTCTCGGCGTCGAGTGGAGCATCCGTCTTATCACTAATGACCCACAAGTATAGGGGATCGCAACAGTCTTCGAGGGAAGTAAAACGCAAATTTATTGATTCGACACAAGGGGAGCCAAAGAATATTTGTATGTCTTATCAACTGAGTTGTCAATTCAGCTGTACCTGAAAGTAGACTTGCTCGCAACAATTTATCAGTGGTAACTGTTTTATAGCAGCAGTAGAAATAAAATAACAACAGGAATAAAATAGTAACAACAGTAGCAATCGCGGAAAACAACAGTATGAGAAGTACCTTAGGCATAGAGGGAATGGATGGACGGGTGTTGCATGGATAACATAGGTCATGCAATAATAATAACGGGGGCATTGCAGATATTAATATAAAGCATCAAACATGTAGGCAAACCATAGGCATGTGTTCCAATATAGTCATACGTGCTCGCAATGAGAAACTTGCACAACATCTTTTGTCCTACCAGCCCGTGGCGGCGGGACCTCTAGGGAAACTACTGATAATTAAGGTGCTCCTTTTAATAAAGCACCAGAGCAAAGCATTAACACTCCATGAACACACGTGATCCTCACATCACAACCATCCCCTCCGGTTGTCCCAATTTCTGTCACTTTGGCGCCTCGGGTTCCGGACAATGATATGTGTAAAACAACTTGTAAATATGATCAAGAAACAACATTATAGTCATGAAACAATAACATGTTCAGATCTGAGATCATGGCACTCGGGCCCTAGTGACAAGCATTAAGCATAACAAGTTGCAACAACGGTAGAGAACACTAACAATGGATACTAGGCACTATGCCCTAACAATCTGGCATTATTACATGATCGATCTCATCCAATCCCTTCCATCCCTCTCAGCCTACAACGGTGTTTACTCACACATGGACGGGGGAAACATGGATGGTTGATGGAGAAAAAGGTGGCGGTGTCGATGGCGATGATCTCCTTAGAATCCCCGTCCCGGCAGGGCGCCAGAACATGAACTTCTGATGCCTGAATCGAGGTTCTGGATGGCGGCAACGCTGTGTTGTGTTTCTGTGGAATATGACAAACCCCCTCGCATTTTAGGTTTACGGGCCATATCTAGTCGAAAGGGGAGTCCGAGGGGTCTAGGGGTGGCCCACACCACCTGCTGGCTCCTCTCCTGGCCCCCTTCTGGCTTCCGGGGTCTTCTGGTATTTTAAGACCAATTGGGTCTTTTCTAGGAATTTTCCCGAAAGTGGATTTTTCTGCACAAAAACGAGACACCAAAGTAATTCTGCTGAAAACAACATTAGTCCGTGTTAGTGGTATCCAAAACTCACAAGTTTAGAGGAAAAGAATAAGAAAAGTGTTCGAAAAAGGAGATACGTTTTGGACGTATCAGTCACCGCGTCGGCCAGGACGTCCACGGAGACGACGGACGCAGCCTTGTGGACCCTCGTGATCTTGTCGATGACGCCGATTGTCCCGGAGGCGAGGTTGATGTGGACGAGGCCGTGTGGACCGTGGTCGTTGGATCAAGCCATGCGCCGCGGGACGCGGAAGTAGCCCTCGCCAGCGCTCCCCCGCACGATGACGTGGAAGTAGGTGCCGCACGCTGCAAACTGAACGTTGGGCTCACCGCGGATGCCGCCGTCGGTGATGGCGAAGAAGGGGACTCCATCCTCGCGCGAGACCGCATGGACGTCAATGGCCTCGTCGAACACGGAGGTGCGCTGGTGGCTGCCCGCGTTGGAGCTCCCCACGCCCGGGGTGCCCGCCGCGTTTAGAGGAATAACATGCCGGGATTGGAGAAGGACCTGCCTGCATGCCTCGTGCCACGAGGTGGGCCATGTGGGCCAGGGGACCACCATCCGAACCGCTAGGTGGGCCACCGTGGGTACCACCGCTAGGGCCACCATGGGGTGGGGGAGGAGGCGGAGCACCGTGATTGAACGTCCATCGACAGAGCTTCTTGATGGTCACGGCGGTGCCGACACCGTCCGAGTTCTTGACATTGAGGACTTGTGGGATGCAACAGAAGCGCTCATACTTGCACACGATGAGGACGGAGATGAAATCATTCCCGGACATCCAGATTTCGGCGGTCTCCATGGGATTGCCGATGCCGATGATGGAGGCACGGATGTGCGGCTTGTTCCACTGCTGCAGGGGGTAGGCGACGAGGGAGAGCGCGATGTAGACCTCGTGCGTGAAGCGGAAGCGGTTCGGAGCATCCTCGTGGTGCTCGAAATAGACGATGTGCTCTTGGACGATGAAGGGGCTTTCAGCGACGGCGAACTCTCGCGAAGCCGGCGTGCGGAACTTCACTAGCGACATGCCGTGCGTGCCCGTGGCTGTCCGGGCTTCCATTCCCAGAGGAACCTGAAGGAAGAGAGCCTCCTGGATGATGGGGCTGGGGAGGTGGCCTCCGGGTCGACGTAGGTGAAGCCGTACTGCTCGAAGGCGCGCATGTCGAGAGATGGCAAGTACACGTCGAGGTGGGAGCGGTGGGCCAAGCAATTGGGGAGGTAACTATCGGTGGACTCGCTGCCAGCCGCGGCACGAAGATCAAAGTGGGAAATGGGGGAGGGGCTGGACGACCGTGGCCGGGGGAGGAGGCGGGGGCGATAGATGTGGTGGGGCTGCGGTCGATGCAAAGGGGTGGGGTGTGACGGGAAAACGGTCATTGGGGGGAGGGAGGGGACACGGCGAGGAGGCGGGGAGATGTCTGGGTGGAGGTGGCGGTCTGCCATGGCGGCGGGAGGAGCGGAGCTACAACACGAAGGGTTATTAGGGCAGTTTTTCACTCGGTGTCCGGAGCAGCGACAGAGGAGGCAGGCTACGGGGTCCCTACAGCCACGCAGGAAGTGATGCTAGGAGAGGAAGTGGTAACAACTCCTGGCGAGTTTAACGTGTAGGCGATGGGGGGCGGGAGGAGAGGCCGGTGAAGCGGAGGAATTTTCGAGAGGGAGCCGGGTGAAGATGGGAGTTTACAGTGGCGACCTCGCAACGCCAACCCAGAATCTGGCCGTGCGCGTCAGGTCGGATGGCAGAGAGGGAAGGATGGCGGGGTCGGCGCATGGCGACGTGGTGCGGCTGGGGCCGTGCATCTCGCCGCGTGGCCTGGATAGCTGGGAGGAGGAGGGAGGGGGTGCCACGCCCGAGGTGGAGTGGACGGAACGGGCGGTGGGGGCAACCGGACGGGTGGTTGAAGCGGGACAATGGGGCCCATAGGTGAAAGGGAGAGAGAGAGCGGATTGTTTTCTCCTGAGGGAGAGGGGAAACTCAATGAGCCGAAACTCCACATCAGCGTGGGGGTTCGAAAATCCGACCGTTGGGCGCTGGACAGAGGCTCAAGGCGGAAACTGAAAAGCACGCTGTCGGAAATGAAGGCACGTCGCTTGAACAACGCCGCCACGACTTGCGGTGAAGCCACATCAGTGCGGAAGACGCCGGGGGAGATTTCGTCCACGCAGAATCGGTCGGCGAAGGTGGAGAACAGGCACGCCAGGCCATTGCCAACGACAAACTTGTTCAGCACACGATTGGCGGGCTCGCTCAAGACGTAAACCGCGACGGGAGCACGATCGGGCGATGGAAGCGGCCAGGCGCACACCGGAGCCAAAGCGCCGCGGGATGCGCTTTGCAAAGGTCTCACCGGGATGCTTGGAGATGACGCGGCGGAAGGAGCGTTGAGCTGAATTGGGAGAGGGCACAGCCGCCACCGCGGGAGTGCCGGCGGGGAGCCAGAGGGCGGTAGAACGGGAGAGACCGCTCGGCGAAAGAAGCGTCGTAGAACACAAGGCTGGGGGAGTACCTCGGTGCGTGCGGTGACCGGACGCCGGGGGACGATGCTGGCGACCCACGACGGGAGCACACCTCCGGCGGCGGGGCAACATGACAGGGTAGGCAGGTGCTGAGAGCGCGCCGGAGTTGGGCGGGGCTGGGCAGGTTCTTCGAGGAGCCCTCGCCGACGGAGGCAACGGGGACGGGCTGGCTGTGGCTACGGTTGCGCCGACGGACGCGAGAGTGGGCGTGAGAGTGGGTCATCCTTCCCAAACATTATACAAATTGCACAGAGAAAATGGCTCCATGCGTCCATTCAATGCGGACAACTACGGTGAAAGTGGTATCACATTCACCACTGGTGGCGAGAGAAAAGGTTAACGATGAAACCTTGGGTGGGCTGAGGGGCTTCACAGTGATCAGGCACTACTCCACTTTGGAGCGCTGATGGAGAAAACAGAAACGATGCAGAAAATGAACGCCTATGCTGACTAGTACAACTGACAACATGACTTCCTTAATAACCCCTAAAAAGGCAACGCCATACAAGCGCCAAATCCCCAATGATTTATATTGGGACTAGATTTTGGACGTACGGGTGTCGAGGTTGTTGGTCCGACAGATCCGGCAATGATTGCCCGGTAGAAAGGCAGCGGCACCGACGGAAGATTCTAATCTGATCTTCATGGTAATGAAATCACGAACGGCCTCCTAATAGCCAGCCACATCCTTTTTCACTCAGAACCAAAAATCTAGTGTCATGGTCCTAAGGACATATCCTAGAGAGCTGCTCACTTCGCCTGGACAGGCCGGATTTGAGCAGCCCGGCAGAAAACCAGGTCCCTACAACGCTGCCTATCTCACGGCCGCGTCCGTTTTCGGTCCGGGCCTGCTCAAATCCAACCTAGATTTGGTGGGGATTTGAGCGGTCGCGGACACGGCGTGGACGCGGGAGCACGCAACGGGGTGGCCTGCCCATCAGCGGCACACCGCCCATTCGGCTGCCACTCCCATCCGATTTAGCTGCCACACGTCCCTCCCGTCCCCACACAGCCGCCCCCACTCTCATTGCATCCTGCCGCTCTCTCCACCGCCCACAAAAACCTAGCACTGCTGTCGCTCTCCCCACCACCAAGATGCCTCGCCACTGGTGGCTAGGGGGGTGGGGGAGAACGACAAGGAGGTCGGGTCCTCGCGCCGCCACGCCGCTCCCCCTCCCCGTTTCCAACTCACCCCGCCGGCCATCACGAACGAGGAAGAGGACGACCAGCGCGTGCTTCAGCATCCGTACCTCAACGCGGACAAGTGCCAGTGGTATTAGGACAACGCGTTCCCAGTACCATGACCAGACGTCCACCTCGCGGACGGATGGCACCTCAACGCCTCGAGCGGGAGAACGAGATCCTCCGCCGTCGGGAGGAGCTCCCCGAGGACCTGCGAATGCATCCAGCATTCATGTTGGACAGTCCCCACTAGGACACGTGCTTCGCCGACGAGCACGACCTCCGTCAGCACGCCTACTTTGGGGCCCACACCGTGCGTGGCCGTCGCAGTACCCGCCTGCAAACCTCCCCCGCGACCGCGGCCGCCGCGCTGCTGCAGGGACTTTGCGCATCGGAAGCCGCTTGCACGGTCCGGTGAAGCAGGAGGAGGAGGAGGAGGACGAGCCCATCCCCGACGAGGTCATGTGGGAGGGCCTGGGAACGGCCCTCCACGACTCGGCCATGGAGGCCAGGGCACGCCAAGAGGAGGAGCGCCAGGAGACATCGGCCCTGGCAGCCGTGGTTGCGGCGGAGGCTACGGAGGCGGCGGAGAAGGCCCTGGCACGGGCGGCCGCAATGCGGGAGGCCAGCAAGGTGGCCCTAGCGACGGAGGAGGCCAGACTGGCAGCCCAGGAGGAGGAGCAGGAGCGCGCGGAGGCGCTGCGTCGATGTCCCAAGTTGTTCCGACCCGTGGTCGGCATGACCTGGGAATGGACAAGGCCACCACCAGAGCTGCCGGAGGCACCACCGCCCTCCTCCCAGCCGGACATGCCGCCGCGCCCCTCAGGCCGGCCAGGCCACCTCTTCCAGTAACCCACTATCAAGCATAAATACTCCCTCTTGGAGTTACTAGCAACTACTTGGCCAGAGCACCACTAGCAACGGAAAGCATGCAAGATAACAAATAACATACGCAAGAAAAGACTACTAATAAACTTGGCATAAGTTCAATATTCATCAGATCCTAGCAAACACATCACAAAGAGTTATATAAGAATAATCTCGATCATGTTAGGCAGCTCACAAGATCTAAACATTGAGGCATAGGAGGAGAAGACAACCATCTAGCTACTGCTATGGACCCGTAGTCCATGGATGAACTACTCACGCATCACTCCGGAGGCGGGCATGGTGATGAAGAGGCCTCCGGTGATGATATCCTCTCCGGCAGGGTGCCGGAGACAGCTTCAGAACCCCCCTGATCCAGGGTTGACGATGACGGCGGCTATGAAACTTTTTGGGGATATTTGAGTAGGTATCTAGGGTTTTCCATCCGGGGGAAATAAATAGGCGAAAGGGCAGAGGCGATGGAGCCTTGGGGGCCCCACACCACCCCCTGGCGCGGCCAAGGGCGGGAGGGCGCCACCCCATGGTGTGGGCCCCTGGTGCCCCTCTTCGACTCCTCTCTAGTCTTCTAGATGCTTCCGGGGAAAATAGGACTTCCGGGCTTCGAACTTTCTAATTCCGAGAATATTTCCAGGACAACTTTTCCGAAACTAAAAACAACAGAAAACAGGGAACTGGCTCCGTGGCATCTTGTCAATAGGTTAGTCCGGAAAATCGATAAAAATGACATAAAGAAGGGAGAAAACATGTATCAATTGACATAATATTATCATGGAGCATCAGAAATTAGAGATACGTTGGAGACGTATCAAGCATCCCCAAGATTAGTTCCTACTCGTCCTCGAGTAGGTAAACGATAAAACAATAATTTCTGAGGTGACATGCTACTAACATAATCTTGATCATAAAAATGTAAAAGCATTGTAAGCTGAGATCATAGAACTTTAAGCACAAACATGATAAATAGAACTTTAATAATAAATCATACCAATAACTTTTCTATCATGAGAAGTATCTCAAATAAAAGGTCATGAATAACAATGCAAAGAAAGATATACGTTTGTTTCAGGTATAGAGAAAGCATGGCAAAGTGATATTTTGCTAGTCCTTAAGAGTGGGGCAAAACATAAATGCCAGGACACTTTCAAAGTTCATGAGGAAGACTAGAGAAAAAAATTTGAGAATAAACAATAACACATCATGAATCAATTAATAATTTTTGTGGGACAAATGCACATAAAACTCAGAATGGCAAAAATGCTCTCTCAACTGTGCATAAAGTTAGAAGATGGAGACTCAACATAAAAGTAAAACAAAGGCCCTTCGTAGTGGGAAGCAGGGATCACTCATGTGCTAGAGCTTTTTATTTTATTAAACAGAGGTATTAAAATTTTGACACTCCCCCCATCCATCTTTCACAAACCATGGCTAACCGAATCATCAGGTGCCTGCAAACAATGACATACCATGGATGAGTGTCTATATTTTGGGAGATGTATGCTAATGTCAACGAATGGTAAACAGAAAATACAGTACGTCACAAGCCGGCTGGATTCAGAAGAGCAGCTCCGATGTGAAGGATGCATCTGGGTAGAAGGTCATCCCTCTTTCTCTTTTGTTTACACAATTATGCTTTGACTAATAAAGCAGGGACAAGAATAGTGAAGAGATTTTGTGTGTATTAATTTGGGGCTGGGAACCCTGCTGCCAGCTCCTCTATCATTTGGATAAGCGGATGAAGCCACTAGTCCAGGGTGTGAAATCCAATCAACAAGTGAGATAAAGATTATCTATTTACATCCTCATGAGCAAAAACAGGAACATAAAATAGGAGTAATTTTGAAGGTTTTAAAGGTAACACATGAGCAATTTACTTGGAGTGACAGTTAAATACCACATGTAGGTAGGTATGGTGGACACAATGGCAAAACTTGGTTTTAGGGAGTTGGATGCACGAGTAGAGCTCATACTCAGTACAGGTGGAGGCTAGCAAAAGACTGGAAGCGACAAATCAAGAGAGCATAAGAGCCATAATCATGTATAGCGACATAAACATCATTAATTAAAGCATAAGCAGTATCACATGTTCAAAAAATAAATGATCATAGAGGCTATTAGTGACTCGTTCATAGTCATAAACATGGTGTGAGCATGCGCCAAGTCAACCAAATAAAACATTCAAAGGAGAATACCATAAATTTATGCTTTACTATGACAAGAACAACTCATGAATCTTTCAATGCCACATTAAACACTCTCAGATATTTGAGGCTAATCATGCTACTCAATAACCACAAGGCTTTAAAACTAAAATAACATCAAGCATGATATGAAAAAGTTCTAGCCACAGTGTATACGAGCTTCTACTTGCACCATTAAAAATTCTACTTTAAGCAGCAGTTTCTTTTCCCAACAAGCACCATACAAGATATGTTTTAACAAAAAATACTCTTCATGATACATCAAGAAAAAATGAGATTACACACATAACACTACTAAAACTAACAACTCTGATACGAGATGTATGCAAAACAGGAGCTAAATAAATGCAGCAGCCAGACAAAGATTAAGAATACAAAGTATTACCATGAAAAAGCGGAGCGTGTCACTCTCCAATAAAAGAATGCTGGGATCCAACCAAGATTATTGCAAAAATAAAAATAAACTGAAAGCAAAAATAAAAGACGCTCCAAGTATAGCACATAAGATATGTGACCGAATAAAAATATAGTTTCACTAGAAGTGACCTGATAATTTGTTGATGAAGACGGGGATGCCTTGGGCATCCCCAAGCTTAGACGCTTGAGTCTTCTTGGAATTTTCTGGGATGTACCACCGGGGCATCCCCAAGATTAGGCTCTTCACTCTTCTTGATCACGTCATATCATCCTCTTCTCTTGACCCTTGAAAACTTCCTTCACACCAAACTTCTCACAATCTTCATTAGCAACGTTAGTGCAATCGAAATAATAAATTCACATGGTTCAGTTTAAACACAAGCCTAACACTCAAAAACAATTAGCTATTGTCACAACTTCTTTTAAAACTGTTTTTCTCAAAAGAACACCAAAAGAAAGAGATTAAGATGCAAATGCAATTATTGGCAAAAATCTGTCAAAACAGGATAGCAGGTAAAGATGATTTTTTTTTCGAAAATCTTCTGTTGCTCAAATAAAAAAGTGGTCAACTAAGAAAAGTTGCGCATACAGCCCAGGATTACGTATAAAAATATTCAGGTTATTTTGAATTTTCTGTGATTTTATACGGAATAAACAATGGACACCAGAAATCTGTTTCCTGCGCAGAAATCCGAAATATAGCCTCAACTTTCCACTAAAGACTTTACTTAGATCAACAAAAAAACAAAAGAAAAGATTCATCGGGGTTGCTAAGGAAATAGAAAACACCCAGGTGCAAAGAAAACAAAAGAAAACGAAGGAAAACGTGTTGAAAACAGAGAAATAAAACGGGTTGTCTCCCGGTAGCGCTTTTCTTTAACGCCTTTCAGCTAGGCAAAGAAAGCAACTCAAGTATTTTTAAGTGAAGAAGCATCAACATCTGTAACTTCATCTAAATCATTATTTGCAGCAATAGGCACTCTAGATGTTTCTGAAGATTCAACATGAAGGTCACCCTTAGTTTCATTAATCGTTTTAGCAATTTTCAACAGATATTGAGACTTGGGTTTAGCTATCTTGGGAACATACATGAATCTTTGCTCTTTTCCCACAAAGGCTTTCTCCTTTTTGAATTTAAGAGATAAAAAAGTTGATCTTAAAGTTCCCATAGCCTCCTCTAGTTTACCAATCCTAGAATTTAGATCATCATGAGTGTTGCGAGCTTCTAGAGCAGTGATTCTTTTATCAATAGTTATTATTGATTCATTAACTTTGCTATCATTATTAAGTAAATTTGGTAAGTTCATTTCCAAATAGTTTAGTTCATCAATAACATCCTCCAAAGTGGTCTCAGTTTTAATAGTTATAGTGGGGGGCACTCCTACCAAACTTTCAATCAAATTGCAGGCTTCCAAGGCAGGAGTTCCTAGAAAATTTCCACCCCTAAGAGTGTCTAACACATACCTATACCAGCCAGTAGTACGAACATAAAAATTCCTCAGGAGTATCAAGGTAGAATATTTTTTTGTACACCTATTATGAGCATTGTTTATTCTATACCAAGTATCTTTTAAACTCTCTCCCCCTTGTTGCCTAAAAGAACGAATCTCAACTTCAGGAATACTCATTCTAACAAAATAAAAGCAAGCAAATAAATAACAGCTATAAAGTAAAATAATTTATTGTGTTTTTGATATAAAGAAGCAAAACAAGACAAAAATAAAAACAAGACAATAAACAAAATAAAGAGGTTGAGAGTGAGAGAATCCCCTTGCCAGAAGACTTCTTCCTCCCCGGCAACGGTGCCAAAAAATTTCCTTGATGCTACGTGTTGGGAACCCCAAGAGGAGGGTGTGATGAGTGTAGCGGTAGGAATTTCCCTCAATTAAGAACCAATGTTAGCAATCCAGTAGGATAAAGAGGATCTTTGGAAGGTTGATGCCACTGACGATGGTGATGGAGCCTCACCGGTGTCAGCAACAACGCGGAACCTGCACACAACACAACCAAAATACTTTGTCCCAACGGTACAGTGAGGTTGTCAATCTCACCGGTCTTGCTGAAAACAAAGATTAGAAGTATAGTGTAGAAAATAATGTATGCTTGTAGTAAGTAAAGAAAGCAGGAAATTGCAGTGGTTTGTTTAACAGTGTAAGAAAATGGACCAGGGTTCATAGGTTCACTAGTGGTGTCTGATGGAGGGATGATAACCCGGTAGGCTAACGCCAAGGTATAACTCGGCCCAAAGGGAACTGCGCAAGACCCGGCTTAAGGAAAAGGAGCTTCTAGAAGGCCCAAGAGTATAGGCCTCGCAACCCGGATTGTGGGTTTCGATAAGGAAGTTTAGGGTTTGTAAGCGGTACCCGCGTAGGACTCCGAGTCTGCCTTGGACAGGAAGCTAGGGGGGTCCGGATATTATATAAGCCGGCCCCTAGGGTTAGATTAGACACGAGACACACGAGATTCACTAGCTATTCGAGTATCCTTTGTAATACCAGAGTTGAGGTAATAAGATCTAGATCGGAGACTCGGCGACTTGATTGCCGGCTACCAGATCGTTTCATCACCATGATTTCCCCTGAGCAAAACCCTCTCCCAAACACCAGAGTCGATTTACCCCAAGATAAGTTACCCCTGGTAACGTCTGCCGTGATTATCCCACGACAGTTGGCGCCCACTGTGGGGCCTACGTCCAAGGGTGTTTACATCACGGGAGAAGCTCGGGAGAACATGAAGAACCTCGTCGTCGGCGAGATCTACACCAACCCCGAAGGAGAGAAGATGGTGGACGATTTTGGATGGGGGCCAGAGTCGGATCTGCTTGAATCCGGATCTGTTGTCACGATCGGCCGGGTCAACGTCTTCATCGGCATGGTACGTACGTCCGGTTCAATCCCTGATGATTTCAATTATGATTCTGTGTCAGGAGAAGCGACATGCGTACAGTCGGATGGAGAAGAATCGGTCAGAACGGTGGATCTGGTAGAAGAGCCCCCCACGAAGAGGGATCAACCGGAGGAGCCGGCATGGACCCCGCGTGGCCGGGTCATGGGAGAAGATGATACCGAGTCTATCCTGCACTTGCTGGAGGACCGGTACGAGGAGGATAGCTGTGATGAGGAAGAGTACGAATCTTCACCAGGCATCACGCGCCAGGTCGCGGTCTATACGACCCCTGCAACCAATCTCAATCAGGGGGACGTGACTACGGCCGCGGTTGGAGCGGCACGAGCGCTGGCCCAGCAGCAAAATCCGGTTGACGGAAATCCGGTTCTGACCCGGGTCCACGGAGAATCGGCCTCGGTCACTAGCCGGGCGGCGGATAGCAAGTTGCAAGCGAATATGTTTGGATTCATGACAAACAGGACGCCAGGGGCGGGTCCCTCAAACCCACAACATCCAGCCCTGTTCAGTAATAACTTGATCCTTGATCCCACGGTGCTAGCTACGGTGATAACCCCGGAGAACGCAGCATCACGTGCTAGGGATCTGGATGTAGCCCGCCGTGCATTAGAGCAGCAAAGGAGAGAAGTGGAAGCAGAAAAGCAAGGGGTAGCCACGCGCCGACGCGAGCTGGAAGCGTTGGAGAACCGGCTCCGGGTTGAATCAACTCGGATGCATCAGAGATACCAAACAAGGTTACCATCCACGGGTGGAGTTCTAAACCCGGCTGCGCTGTTCACCACCCCCAGGATCATCCAACCCCAGCCGCGAATCAAGAAACTTTACATCGGCCCGCGACCGGAGGAGCACAGCCGGCAAACGTACAAGCCGGGTTACCCACGTTGCAGACAGGGGTTGCAGCTGGTAATGCAGCGTCACCACCGCCACCATCACGATTTCGTACGCCACCAGGTCACTTCAATAACCCAATGGATAATGTATATGCGGCAACATTAGCGTTGGATCGAATCCCCGTAAGAGAGTCACCCCATGCGGAGGAGACCCGGCGGGCGATAGATTTATTACGCACAACAGTGGCTCAGCAAGTCAATTACCCGGATAATAGGAGTGGAATGCATGTAACGCCGTATATCAGCCGGCAACATGGCAACACCGGCAATATTCAGTCAAGTTCAGCGCGACGAAGGGCAGAGCAGCAGCAAATGCCGCCTCGTCCCCACGTCCAAGCAGCACCAGCAGCATCAGCGACACAAGCTATTGTGGATAGTTCTAGAGCCAGGCGAGCCGCGGCCGGGTCTGCGGTACACGGGCCTGCGGCAGCGCCGCGCCCAGCCGCACCCCCCGCATGATCGCATGTTTCCCGAGTGAGGCCAGTACTGACTAATCTCGCTGGACCTAAGTGTCTGTCGGATAATATCAGGGCTGAGCCTTACCCGGATAAATTCAAGGAACCGGGTAAAGTGGTGAATTATGAGCCGACTATGGATCCAGAAACATGGTTGAGCAGTTATGAGATGGCTATGTCGATTCGCAACGCATCTGAAAATCTTCAAGCCAAGTTCATGTACTTAATGATGTCAGAAGGAGCAGCAAAGTTGAGGTTCAACAATCTACCTGAAGGATCTATCAAATCTTGGGGTGAATTGAAAACTGCGTTTATCAAGCACTTTCACGGAACATGCAGGAAGTTGTTTACTATCGACGATCTAGAACGGTGTGTGCAAAAGAAGGGAGAACCGGCGCGTAGCTGGGTGCGCTGGGTTATGGAGATACTTCATTCATCTACAAATATTTAGCCAAAGGATGCGTTGCAAGCTATGGCGAAGACATGCAAGTATACACCCTTAGTGCAAAAGCTAACTCGCATGAAATCTAGTCGAAACGCTTCAGAGGTTACTATGGGAGAGTTGATGGATGCATGCAAAAAACATGCTGCTACGGATACCACAGAAGAGGACGTTGATGATGAAAAAGCGAAAGCGAACACGAGTAATAATGGAAGAACCGGCAATGGATCCACGCCGGGTAACCATGGAGGAAATAATGGAGACAACCAGAATAAACGCCCGTTTGAGGGGAATTCCGAGTTTGTCGCCAGTGCAGAAGCCGGGTCTTCGAGACCCAGAGCAGAAGGAAATTTCAACGGAGGAAACTTTAATGGAGGAAATTACCAAGGTCCGCCAAGGCCGGGAAACCACTGGGATGTTTACAAGATGCCGTGCCCGCGACACAGCAGGAACGGTAGACCGGCTAACCACTCATTGGAGCAGTGTGTGGATTTACAGAGATGGAAGAACGAAGAAATAAACAAAGCTATGCGAGGCGCAGGCCGGGGAGGAGGACCGGGTCCGGGTGGAAACCCGGGCAACGGCCCACCCTTAGCAGGCAACCCAGGAGGTGGAAACCCGGGTAATAACCAGGGAGGAGCTGGAGGTTTCTAAGCCAATCCCAAGCAATTAGGCCGGTACCAAGTTCACACCACGGGAACTTCAAACAAGGATAGAAAGATACTGAAAAAGGCGCTAAACTCGGTCTCCTCGGCTGTCCCGAGGTACCTGAGGTGGTCGGAGCAAGATGTAACATGGAGCAGAAGAGATCACCCGGAAAGGATAGAACACCCGGGAGTCCTAGCATTGGTGGTTGGGCCACAGGTTAATGGTTATGAGCTGAAAAAGGTCCTAATGGACGGCGGAAGTAGCATCAACATCTTATATTGGGAAACTTTCTTGCGCATGGGCCTCAAGGAGTCTCAGCTACAGAAAAGTTCAACAGTTTTTCACGGGATTGTGCCGGGTCACTCGGCGTGTCCTGAGGGAAAGATTACCTTGGAGGTTGCTTTTGGAGAATCAAAGGATAATTTCCGGGTGGAGTGGCTCACGTTCGAAGTGGTAAAGTTGCACAGCCCCTATCATGCATTGTTTGGAAGGCCGGCTTACGCCAAGTTCATGGCCAGGCCATGTTACGTATACCTACAGCTAAAAATCCCGGGTCCCAAACAGACCATCACTATCCATGGGAGCCGGGATATAGCGGCTGAGTGTGACGAAGGAGACGCGGCAATGGCAGAACAAGCCTGTAGAAAGGAGGAGCTCAAGTATTATCGGTCTCAAGTAGACCCGGATGACAGAACAACATTAAAAAGGCCGAATACGGAGGATGAGCGAGCGAAATTCAAGGCAGCTCAGGATACCAAGATGGTGGCCTTTGTCGAAGGTGATCCCTCCAAGCAATTTGCTATAGGATCTAACCTGGACAATGAGCAGGAAAAAGCACTCGTGGAGTTTATTCGTTCGAATCAAGATGTTTTTGCTTGGACGCCCAGCGACATGCCGGGTATTCCTACAGAGTTAGCGGAACATAGCTTGCACGTTGATCCCAAGTCCAGGCCTGTGAAGCAGGGCCTGAGAAAAATGAATGAGGAAAGAAGAAGAGCTATAGGGGAGGAAATTGCTCGGCTATTGACAGCCGGCTTTATCATGGAAGTATTTCACCCGGACTGGTTGGCAAATCCGGTTCTCGTGATGAAAAAGAGTAATGAGTGGAGGATGTGCATAGATTACACGAGTCTCAACAAGCACTGTCCAAAGGATCCGTTTGCCCTCCCAAAGATTGATCAGATTATAGATGCAGTGGCTGGAAGTGACCTATTATGTTTCCTGGATGCATATTCCGGGTATCATCAGATCAAGCTTAAGAAGGAAGACTGGGAGAAAACATCGTTCATAACCCCTTTTGGGGCCTTCTGTTACAAAACCATGACTTTTGGGCTAAAGAATGCTGGCGCAACTTACCAGAGATGCATACAGAAGTGCTTTAAGGACCAGATTGGGCGCAATGTTCTCGCGTATGTGGATGATGTGGTGATCAAGACCAGGAAAGCGGAAACATTCATTGATGATCTAAAGGAAACATTCAAGAATTTGCGAAGGTATCAGATGAAACTTAACCCTACAAAGTGCGTGTTTGGAGTTCCAGCAGGAAAGTTACTCGGATTCATTGTTTCCGAGAGAGGAATTGAGGCAAACCCGGACAAAATCAAAGCTATCCAGAACCTGACAAAGCCGGAAAGCCTAAAGCATGTTCAGAAGCTCACAGGGTGCGTTGCAGCGCTGAGCCGGTTCATATCCAGACTCGGAGAAAAGGCAATACCCCTGTACCGGCTCTTGAGGAAATTTGATAAGTTTGTTTGGGACCAAGAGGCGGATGAGGCGTTCGAGAAACTAAAAAAACAGTTATCTGAGGCACTAGTTTTAGCAGCCCCGGGTCCCAAAGAGCCCATGCTACTATATATTGCAGCCGGGCCCCGGGCAGTTAGCGCAGTGGTTGTCGTTGAGCGCAAAGAGGATGGGAAAGATCACCCGGTTCAAAGGCCGGTTTATTACGTCAGCGAGGTGTTATCAGAGGTAAAGCAGCGCTACCCACATTGGCAGAAGTTGGTTTTCGGGGTCTTCATGGCCAGCCGAAAATTGAAACCTTATTTTCAGGAACACCCAATAACAGTGGTTAGGTCTATACCAATGTCGGACATCATCAGAAACTCGGACGCAACAGGTAGAATAGCCAAGTGGGCCATCGAGATGGGAGATTATCATATCAACTACGAGCCCAGGTCAGCAATCAAGTCTCAAGCTTTAGTTGATTTCATCAATGATTGGACTCACACTAGCATGCCCACAATGACACCACGTTCCGAGTCTTGGGTAATGCACTTTGATGGTTCCAAGCAATACGAGGGATCAGGAGCTGGAGTGGTACTCAGATCACCTAAAGGAGATAAACTGAGCTACGTGTTGCAAATCCACTTTGATTGCTCCAACAACGTGGCCGAGTATGAGGCATTATTGCATGGATTAAGAATAGCCAAGGAGATGAACATCAGGCGGATATGATGCTATGGAGATTCAGATCTTGTGGTGCAGCAGGTGTCAGGAACCTGGGACAGGAAGGATGCAACTATGGCAGCGTATCGTAGAGAGGTGGACATGGTTGCCGGGTGTTTTTCCGGGTATGAGGTGGAGCACATTGACAGGCGAAAGAACGAGGCAGCAGATGCACTCGCAAGACTCGGCTCGCGCAGAGAGCCGGTTCCACCCAACGTTTTCCTGGACGAGCTATGGCGGCCATCAATAAAAACCGAGTCTGAGGAAGAGGTGGCTAACAAAGACCCGGATTTGGAGCTCGTGGCCACAATACGCACTGTTCCCGAGTGGACAGAGCCGTTCCTGGCTTACCTATCACGGGGCGAGTTATCACAGCAGGAAGTACTAGCAAGGAAAATTCTGAGGCGAGCAAAAGGTTATTCCATCATCAATGGGGAGTTATATAAAAGGAGTGCTGCAGGAGTATTTTTGCGCTGTGTGGCACCAGAAGAAGGCCGGCAGATCCTGAAAGAGATCCACGAAGGCGACTGTGGGCATCACGCATCCACAAGGTCCCTTGTGGCCAAAGCATATAGGCACGGTTTCTTCTGGCTCACAGCCTTAGCAGACGCGGAACGCTTGGTGGCAAGGTGCGATGGATGTCAAAGGTATGCCCACCAAATCCATGTGCCGGCTATGGAGTTGCAAACAATTCCTTTAACCTGGCCGTTTGCAGTTTGGGGTATGGACATGGTTGGTCCCTTTCACATGTCACCTTGCAAAAAGACACATCTCTTGGTGGCTATTGATAAATTTACCAAGTGGGTTGAAGTTATGCCAGTTACCAATTGTGAAGCGATCACGGCAGTCAAGTTCCTGAAAAGGATTATCTACCGGTTCGGGTATCCTCACAGCATAATTACGGACAATGGAACCAACATGTCCTTAGGCGAGATGGAAAAATTCTGTGGGAACAATTGAATCCGGCTTGACATAGCCTCAGTAGCCCATCCACAAGCTAATGGACAAGTGGAAAGGGCAAATCAGGAGTTACTTCGTGGATTAAAGCCACGGCTACGAGTCCCATGCATCAAGCTGCTGGAGCATGGGTTGAGGAGTTACCTTCAGTGGTTTGGGGAATTAACACCACACCTAACAGATCTACTCAGATGACACCGTTTTTCATGGTTTATGGTGCATAGGCGGTATTACCGAGTGATATTATCCATGACTCGCCTCGAGTGTCGGCTTACGTCGAGGTGGAGAACGAGAAGACCCGGCAGGACACCGTGGATATGTTAGAAGAACACAGGGAACAAGCTTTGGAGAGATCAACCATATCCAGCAGGATCTGAGGAGATATCACAGCCTGAGAGTCAAAACCCGGGTCTTCCAGGAAGGAGACCTGGTTCTTCGCCTGGTACAGTCAAAGGAAGGAAAACACAAGCTATCCCCACCATGGGAAGGACCGTTCATCATAAGCCGGAATCTACACAATGGATCGTATTACTTGGTAGATGCAAGGGAAGAGTCGGCTACCGTCAATGACACCGCTCATACAACTTCATCTATGCAAGAAAGAGAGAGACCATGGAATGTGGCTCAGCTGCGTCCCTACTACACTTAGAATAGACTAGATTCACAAGTGGAATTACACGATGTAACAGGCAGCAGGTTTCAGACGCACTCTTTTCCTATCCAGGGTACCTAAGGGGACTGGAGGGTTTTTAATGAGGCGGCTTGCTGACCTAACTTTTCTCATATCAATAAAGAGATGGTTAAATAATATTTTGTTCCTTTTTATGTTCTTTGTCAAGTTTTTATATTCCTGTTGTTTTTCTATTTATTTTCCAGGTAAGTATTATTTATTGTTCTTAGTATGTTAAATTTCTCTAGCAAATTGCATATATCTAGGTCTTGGGGGCTGATTGCTTGAATAGCACAGTTGCAAACTCAAAGACCCGGCCACGATGCCATTGAGTTATAAGGGCCAATTACTTGTAATAAGTACGACTGCAAGCTTATAACCGGACAATAGAGCCAAACTTTCTTGACTTTTCTTGCTTAAGCTTGATGTGACTCGCACAAAAGTGGCATGCTTTGCTAGCGTATAATTACAATCAGCCATGATGCCCAATGGGACTTGCCTGACCCTGTCTTTATACAGCTATAGCAGCATTGATCATCCACGCGAAAGCCGGCTTATAGTAAAAGAAGGTCAAAAGGGTCATCTAAACCACAAGTTATGCAGAGTACAAGGCTAACACCCAGAAACTCAAGATATATTAAGCATAGCTTCAAACCTATGTGAATGACTCCAGGTTTTGGGCCTTAGCCGAAACAATTTGTTCTTTTGGAAAAGTCCAAAACCCCAGACTCGGAAATTCGGGCCTTGGGGGCTTGGGAATTTGAAAAAAGAAACAAATCATCCAGCTATTCAGCTCAAAACCCGTAAATCCGAGTCTTGGGGACTTAGAAAAAATCCACTTGTCAAAACCCATGAGACCCGGAAGCCGACTCTCGCAGAGGGAACCATAGCGAAAGTCGGAAAACCAGAAATAAAAAAAAGAGCTCAAAGTTAAGGAGTATCTAATTCACGCAAAGGCCAGAAGGGCCATGAAAGATATTAAAGTTTCAAACGTATTACAAACCAGGATAGTAGTATCATAAAGTGCACAGGCGCACTATCAAAAGAATAATTGTTTTAAAAGGCCCATCGACCGAATAGAGTGTTTGAGACGGTAGCAGATAAAAAATTCACTCGGCCTCCTGGGTCGAGTCGTCCATCTTGCCCTTGCCCTTGGCAGCCGGGTCTTGGTCCTTGACTTGCTCTTCAACAGTCTTCGCGGCAGCAGCATCCGGGTCAGCACCAGTACCGGCGCGCGCGGGGGGAGGAACAACCGGAGTGGATGTCGCAGGTGTAGTATCGGCCTCAGTCTTCCTCTTCGCGGCCTCTTCCCTCAGCTTAGCAGCTTCTGCCTTCCACCGTGCCAGCATGTCATACGGCTTTGGAGGATCCGACTCCTTGTCTTCAGCGTCGTATGGTGGAACAATCAGGCTGACATCTAGGCTATCGGAAATCTGGCTGGCCGAGTGACGAACCTCCTTTTGGATGGCCTTGTAGTTTTTGGCTGAAAACCGCCAACAAGCTTTGCCGGCTCAAGCTTGGGAAAGTACGCTTTAGCCAAGGCAAGCCCCCGGGTCACTCCAACCCGGCATGACGAGTGTTTCCAGTGCTCGATCCACTCGGGGATGGTAGAGCACGCATCAAGCAGCGTCTTCAAGCTACCATGTCCAGTACCCGGCCACTTCAACGCTTGCAGAATCCATTTGGTCCCGGCACATAGTTTCCGGATTGTGCTCTTTATCATCTTCAGCTTCGCTATGTCGTCTTCATCCGGAGTCTCGTCATCCGGCCCTGCAGAAAATATTAAGGCTTATGTAAGGAATTCCGAGTATTTATCAGAGTGGAAAATTCGGGTTACTATCAGTCAGTCGGGAAGTATTACCAATCAAAGCGCTGTGAGTGTCGGCAATCTGGATTGATAGCTAGGCCAGTTCGTCCTCTGCAGCATGAGCTCTCTTTCTGTACTTTCTTGCAAGTTTCCCTGTCTTCTTGGCATCAGCTTCAACCGTCTCGCGCAGCTTCGTCTCCACCTCGAGGAGTTTGGTGGTCTTAGCCAACACCTTCTCAGAATGGGCCACGTATGCCTGCGTGGAGACACAAGGAAGGGTTAGTCGGATGAAAAACGAACTATCGGCCGAATATGTTATGAAAGTTCCAAGCAAATTATCAATAAGTTCACTCGGAACTTGGGGACTAGACAGATATATAGGCAATATTAGTCGGATTTACCTCGTGCTTGGCTATCAAGGCCTCCAGAATGTTTTCTTCATCAGCCCTCAGGGTGTGCAGAGCATCAAGCATCTCAGCAAAGCTCATGTCCTCAAGTTTGGTACCGGAAGAGCCGGCGGCCTGGCAGCTTGGAGGAGGAGTCTTTTTCGGCTCTGGGGGCGAAACCCGGGTCGCCTGGGTATCAGGGTTGGGAGTGCCCATCCTTGTGCCCAGGACCTCGACGTCGTCGTCCTCAGGTCCATCTGATGGCTTGGGAGACCCGGCTTCCTGCCTGGCCGAGTCTGTCAGTGGGTCTTGTCCTTGGTCTTCTTCTTCAGCACCGCCAGTTGCGGCGTTCATGTTATCAACCGGATCTTCGGTCTCCCGGTTACCCATATCCATGTTGTCCGGGTCACTGATCGAGACTTGGGCGCTAAGGAAAGCAAAAGAAGAAATGGTTAGTATTAATGAGCAAAGGTTATCGAAACCACGAGTGTATCGAGTAGCAAGAAATATAACTTACCCGGCATTTACCACGAAGTCCGGTGGAAGCTCGTTGCTAGATCCGGACGAGGCTGATAAGGATTGAGAAAGTGAGACTCGGAGTTTTCCGCGCAAGGGATGATTGGGAGAAGGATATCTTTGAGGTGAATCGAAAGGATAAGATTGGGAAGTACCGGCACGACGAACTGGGGACGTGGGATACCCGGGTTGAGGGGATCATCATCCGGGGAGTTCCGGGTTAACCTGCGCTTGGCTGGAGGTGGGTCCTTCAAGTGTGGTGAATTGGATAATTGTTGGTTAAGCTCACGCATATTAGCAAAAGAATACGGCTTTGAAGACATGGAGGAATAGGGAACCTTGAATACAACCCCTCGGGGTTTCCTCTTGGCCCCAACCACGGCTTCCGATTCTGCCTCCTCCTCGTCATTCTCAGTTTCCTCTGGGTCTTCCTTGTCGTCCTTGTCATCCTTATCTTCTATTCCTGAGAAGCATAGTACACAGTCGGAAAAAGAAAAAGTGTGGGAGAATAAGTTAACAAAAAGAAAGTTGGGTGAAACCCGGATGGTACCTCCTTCCGAGTCAACCGCTTCCTCTTCTTCATTTTCCGGGTTTTCGGAGGTGGGGGGAGTTTCGATGTTCTAGAAGGTGCTGCCTGCCTGAAATAAAGGTATAAAGATGAAAGTTAGTAGTTGCATCAGGTAAAAGCACAAGTACGGAAGAGTAAAAGCCGGATCTTACCGCAGGAGCCGGGTTGTCTCGGGTATATGGCTCTAACCCGGCTATATTCCGGATCACTTCCACCTTTTCAGTCAGGAAACTTTTGATGATCTTGTTCGTGTCCCCAGCCGGATAGTTCCGCGAAGAGTAGCGGAGCACATCCGTAACATGTCCGGAATACTCGGACATCAGTTTAGGCCGGATGGAGTTGGGCTGGATTCGGAAATCTACCCAGGTCTTAACTAAATTATGCCCAAGGAGACCATGGGCGGAAAGGGCAGCTATCTTGGCTAGGAAGGGCTGGACGGACTCTCTGTCCGACTCAGAGGCGAAGGCATTAAAAGCATCGGAGAGATCAAGGAGTCCCTTGGAGAAACCCGGCAACCTCTTTTCGCCGGGTGGGGAGATGTCCCGGCAGTAGAAGAAGGATTTTTTCCAGTGTAAACATGAGACTTAAGGCTCAGAGTCGGCATTGGCGAATTCTTTCGCCGTTGGATAGAAACTCCGCCGCAGGCCAAGAGGGCCCCGTCACCGCTTTCGCGGCACGGTTTGCATTGGAACATTTCAAGGAATAAAGCAAGGTTCGGGGCGATGCACAGGTATGATTCGCAGAGGACTATGAAGTGGGTTATATTTAACATATAGTTAGGCCCTATGTCAAAGACTCGGAGGCCATAGTGGCTGAGAAGTTCGCGAAAAAAGGAGTGACCCGGGGGGCGGAATCCCCGGATCACGTGCTCTACGAAACAGATTACCTCATCCGGACCAGGGAAGGGCCGGGTCTCATCTCCAGGAACTCGCCAGTGGATCTCCTTCTGAGAAGGGAGGACGCCGGACTCGGCAAGTTCATCTAGCTTCCCCTTGGTCACGGTGGACTGTGCCTAGTTGGCCGATATGGACTGAATCGGCCTTGGCTTTGCCGGCTGTTTTCCCTTGTTCTTGGGCGCCATGGGTGCAGTCTACAAAACGAGAGATAAAAGGTGCAGAGTATGAGTAATTAAGACCCAGAAAGGGGTTGATTATCCGATTAACAAAAGAGCGACTAAAAGACCCGGAAATTACGGGTTATCCGAGTATCAATGAGTGGTTAAGGAGAATACAAGTTGTCCGAGTATCAATAGGCAGTTATGAAAAATGTTGACAGATTGCATCTAGGCGAGGAAATTTATGGAGGAATCTGAGGGGAAACTTACGACCGTAAGAGATAAAGGGTTGCTACCAAGCCTAGCTTAAGTAATTGGATGAGAAAAAAGTAGGGCATGAGATCCAAATCGATGCGAATCAAGAAGGTTACCTACGAGTGGACCTAGATCTAACTTAATTCGAGCAAAAAGCTTGAGGATAAGATTCATGGAGGAATAAGGCTTACCGGCAAGATCTGGAGGAGATTGCGGTGGAGGCAAATGGCGCAGCCGCGGTGACCTACGGGGTCTTCCGGCGGGCAGCTCGCGGGCGCGGTGGCGGTGCTTGACAGCGGCGCGGCACGAGCGGAGGCGGAGCGCAGGCTCGCTTCCGGCTGCTCTCCGGTAGGCTCCGTGGCGGCGCGACGGCGAGCTCGAGCAAGGGAGTGTCAATGGAGGTTGGAGGTGAAAGGGGTGAGCGAGATGAGGAAATGGAACGTTGGGTTTAGGTTACCCCCTAGGGCACCTATTTATAGGTGCGCGGGTGGGGAAACCTAGGTTAAGTGAGCGGGATCCAAAAATTTCGGAGCAGGTTACCCGTCCGGATATTTTGGGATGGGCATTAAAGTGCCCATGCGCGATATCCGGAAAAGATCAGAGCAAATCACTTCCGTGATATCCGGGCTAATTTGCGACAGAAAGTGAGCCGGGTCTTCTGTGATTTCTTCGGAGTGTTGACCCGGGAAGTAAAGATGGATTCGGAAAATGCCGGGTTACTATATGGACCACCAGTGGAGCTAGGCATAGCTATTTATCAAAGCAATCTAACCCGGCCTTTTATGAACTTGTATGTTTGTTATTTTTGCAGGGAATAGCATGCGCTTCAAGGAGGATCCCGTGAAGCCCAAGCTATTCTAGGGACAACTGATGGAGGGATGATAACCCGGTAGCCTAACGCCAAGGTATAACTCGGACCAAAGGGAACTGCGCAAGACCTGGCTTAAGGAAAAGGAGCTTCTAGAAGGCCCAAGAGTATAGGCCTCGCAACCCGGATTGTGGGTTTCGATAAGGAAGTTTAGGGTTTGTAAGTGGTACCCGGGTAGGACTCTGAGTCTGCCTTGGACAGGAAGCTAGGGGGTCCGGATATTATATAAGCCGGCCCCTAGGGTTAGATTAGACATGAGACACACGAGATTCACTAGCTATTCGAGTATCCTTTGTAATACCAGAGTTGAGGTAATAAGATCTAGATCGGAGACTCGGCGACTTGATTGTCGGCTACCAGATCGTTTCATCAGCATGATTTCCCCTAAGCAAAACCCTCTCCCAAACACCAGAGTCGATTTACCCCAAGATAAGTTACCCCTGGTAACGTCTGCTGTGATTATCCCACGACAGTGTCTCTCCATAAAAGGTAGCATGCTGGGTGAACAAATTACATCTAGGAAATTGAGAAATAAAGGTTGCACCATAGTGCACATCCATGACATGATGACTACTATGATATTTAGCGCGGGCATTACAACAATGTACATAGACCGTAATCCAACTGCATCTATGACTAATAATCCATCCTAAGGTTATCATACGAACCCCCTTAGGTATCAAGTTGCAAGCAACAGATAATCGCATTAAGCAATGTGTGTAATGCAAGCTGATTGTGCACGCAGGCACTCACACTACTGTTACTCCCTAATGGCAACAACACATCCTCCCCCGTCACGTTTCTGTCACTCGAGCACATGCGAAAAGGAGGCATGAACCCACTATCAAGCATAAATACTCCCTCTTGGAGTTACTAGCAACTACTTGGTCAGGGCACCACTAGCAACAGAAAGCATGCAAGATCACAAATAACATATGAAATAAAAGACTATAATCAACTTGGCATAAGTTTAATATTCATCGGATCCCAGCAAACACAACACAAAGAGTTACATAAGAACAATCTCGATCATGTTAGGTAGCTCACGATATCTAAACATTGAGGCATAGGAGGAGAAGACAACCATCTAGCTACTGCTATATACCCGTAGTCCAAGGATGAACTACTCACACATCACTCCGGAGGCGGGCATGGTGATGAAGAGGCCTCTGGTGATGATCTCCTTTCCGGCAGGGTGCCAGAGACAGCTTCAGAACCCCCCGATCTAGGGTTGACGATGACGACGGCTGTGGAACTTTTCGGGGATATTTGATCAGGTATCTAGGGTTTTCCATCCGGGGGGAATAAATAGGCGAAAGGGCAGAGGCGGTGGAGCCCTAGGGGCCCCACACCACCCCATGGCGCGGCCAAGGGGGGAGGGGGGCGCCACCCCATGGTGTGGGCCCCCTGGTGCCCCTTTTCGACTTCTCTTCAGTCTTCTGGATGCTTCCGAGGAAAATAGGACTTACTGGCTTTGAACTTTCCAATTCTGAGATTATTTCCAGAACAACTTTTCTGAAACTAAAAACAGCAGAAAATAGGGAACTGGCTCTATGGCATCTTGTCAATAGGTTAGTCCGGAAAATCGATAAAAATGACATAAAGAAGGGAGAAAACATGTAGCAATTGATATAATATTATCATGGAGCATCAGAAATTATAGATACGTTGGAGACGTATCATATGGAATAACCTAGCCTTGGGTGGGATTTAGACGCTCTTGAGCCCCTCTCCGGAGAAACCCTATGCCCGCAGGAGAACAAGGACGGAACTGCCGTTCTGGACCCTCTACATGAGCCAGAAGGGGTAGCAAAGTGGAACTAATGGCTTGGTTGTGTTAGGTTAAGACCAAGGAACACCCAACACAATGGTAGGTCCCACCTATTGGCAATATTTCCCCCGTTCTGTCATATCCGGGAATTTCGGGCTCTGAGTATAGTCCTCGAACCCGGGAGTGAGAATCTGACGCCAGTGAAGCCATAACAAAGAGAGTGAGGGAATCTTGGGCATCCAAGATCCATTCCACACTCTAACACACACGGTATAGCATACCACGGGATTTCGTGGCATTCAGATGATCCAGAGTACCACCCCCTCCCCCCCGGAGAAACCATAGCCCTGATGGGGGAAGGACGGAACTGCCGTTCTGGCCCCTCTACGTGAGCTGGAAGGGGGTAGAAATTTCGAACCAATTTCTTGGTTTTGTTTGGTTAGGCACAAGTAACACCCAAGAAAATGTCATCACCCACCTCTTGGCAAGATTTCCCCAGTTCTGTCAGATCCGGGAGTTTTGGGCTCTAAGTAGTCCTCGAACATGCGAAGAGAATCCGACGCCAGTGAAGCACGCCCTAACACAGAGAGCGAGAGAATCTTGGGAATCCGAGAACCATGACACACTAACACACATGGTATGGCATACGCTGGGATTTAGTGGCATTCGGATGATCACGAGCTCCCTCTCCGGAGAAACCATAGCCCCGCCGGGAAAAAGACGAAACTGCCGTTCTAGCCCCTCTATGTGAGACGGAAGGGGGTAGCAAAGTGGAACCAATTTCTTGGTTGTGTTAGGTTAGGCCCAATGAACACCCAAGACAGCTGTAGGTCCTACCTCTTGGCAAGATTCCCCTAGTTCCGTCAGATCCGGGAGTTTTGAGCTCTAAGTAGTCCTCGAACTCGCCAGAGAGAATCTGACGCTGGTGAATCCCTAACACTGGGAGCGAGGGAATATTGGGAATCCAAGACCCATGCCACACTCTAACACACATGGTATGACATACCATGGGATTTGGTGGCATTCAGACAATCCGAAGCCCCCTCTCCAGAGAAACATAGCCCCGATGGGGAAAAAGACGGAATTGTCGTTCTGGCCCCTCTATGTGAGCCGGAAGAGGGTAGAAAAGTGGAACCAATTGCTTGTTTGTGTTGGGTTAGGCCCAAGGAACTCCCAAAGCATTGGTTGGGCCGACCGTTTGGCAAGATTCCCCCAGTTCCATCAGTTCTGTGAGTTTTGAGCTCTAAGTAATACTGGAACCCGAGAGAGAATCCGACGCCGGTGAAGCCCTAACACAGAGAGAGAGGGAATGTTGGCCATCCACGACCTGTTACAAACTCTAACACACATGGTATGTCATAAATGGGATTTGGTGGCATTGAGACGATCCGGAGCCCCCTCTGCGGAGAAACCATAGCCCCGATGTGGAAAAGACGGAACTACCGTTCTGGCCACTCTACGTGAGCTGAAAAGGGGTAGAAAAGTGGAATCAATTGCTTGTTTGTATTAGGTTAGGACCAAGGAACACCCAAGACAATGGTTGGGCCCACCTGTTGGCAAGATTCCCCGAGTTCCGTCAGTTTCAGGAGTTTCGGGCTCTAAGTAGTCCTCGAACCTGCGAGAGAGAATCTGACGCTGGTGAAGCCCTAACAGAGAGAGAGGGGAAACTTGGGAATCCAAGACCCACGACACACTATAACACACAAGGTATGGCATACCATGGGATTTGGTGGCATTAAGACGATCTGGAGGCCCCTATCCGGAGAAACCATAGCCCCGCTGGCGAAAAAGACGGAGCTGTCATTCTGGCCCCTCTACGTGAGCCGGAAGGGGGTAGCAAAGTGGAACCAACTGTTTGGTTGTATTAGCTTAGGCCAAGAAAAACCCAAGAAAATGGTAGGGCCCACCTCTTGGCAAGATTCCACGAGTTCCGTTAGCTCCGGGAGTTTCGGGCTCTAAGTAGTCCTAGAACCCGCTAGAGAGAATCCGATGCCGGTGAAGCCCTAACTGTCGGGGGGTTACCCCCGAGTAGGGGTAAGGCAAGTGCTAAAGTGAAGGTCAAGGTGCTGTTGACCGAGTAGACGGCTACGCGGGTACTGCTACCCGGTAGGTTTCTATCCGGCCGTACCCACCGAAGGCCAAGAGAGGATATCAAGGAAGTTATGTTCGTCCGAGTAGAGAAGTTGGTCTGAGTAGACAGATGGCAATCCTACTCGGGCCAGAAGTCAATGGAGCCGTTCTGAAAGGAGATCCCACGTATCCTGCGTCCGTACCCGCGTGCGGTTCAACTTACTAGGTTTGTGATCATCAGTGCCGCAGGGTTAGGCAGCCGTCCAGTCTTGTCAAGTACAGAGGGGACAGGACGGGATGGAGGTCTATGCTGTGAGGCTGACAGAGCGGACAGGGGCTGTCAGCCATATAGCGCGACACTTCTCCGCGCGAGATCTCGGAGGCGTGCCAACGTCACAGTGGTCAAGTCACATCACCGTACCTTTTAGTCTTTGTTTATTTGGCTGGGCACCAGTATATAAGGTGCCATGCCCCCTCCTGCGCGAGGGACGTTGCTTCACTTCGCATTTATTACAAGAGACAACACTAGAGCTAGAGAGAACTGCCGAGTGGCTACTCGGCCAAGAGGCATACAGTGTACTGTGGCTACTCGAAAAACACACATATAGAGAGAAAGGCAGGAGTAGGGGTGTTATCTCCACACGAGGGCCCTGAACCTGGGTTGATCTTGTTGTTTGCAGTGCTAGAGATACCCTACGCGCGGCTACTCGCCGTGCGATTCCTCCCCGGATACCTCCAGCGTCCATCGGCCCGAACACTTTAGTCATCCTATGGCATCTACCGTGATACCACCACGACAGTTGGCGCCCACCATGGGGCTACCAGCGGCGCTGGCTGGAGTTCACATTCGGACGGGACCGGTTTCAGCTTCAGGGGAGCGCGTGATCCGTGACCTTGTCCACAGATTCGGCTCCTTCGACTTCGTCACCGACAACGCCGGAGATTTTGGCGGCAGGCCCATGCCTGCAGGTGGCTCGGTGCTCTCCTTCGGCACGCACCTGGTCTACGTCGCCACCACCGTCATCCGCGAGTTTCCAGAGGTGGTGCTCGTCGCGGAGGATCCTCCTGCTGTAGTCGCTGCCCGTGGGAAGCCAACTGGCTGCTCTGCGGACAACGTGGAGGTGATGATGACAGGCCCGACTATCGATGCCAGGAAGGGCGCGGCCGCTGCCGCTGTCGTCATCGAGGAACCAGTGGGTGCTAGGGTCCACAAGCCCTACGAGAAGGACCAGAACTTGCCTCCTTCCACGTCCACGGCGATCCCAGTTGCTCGCGGAGGCGCAACCGTGCAGCTGGGTATGCCGCAACCCAACGAGGCGGAACTCGCCGCCATGAGGGCGCAAATCGAGCAGCAGCATCAAGCGCTACTCGCGGAGACCCATGAGCTGGAGAAGGTTAGGCTGGAGCTCAACCTTGCGCAAAATGAGTACAATGCAGCGCATGGTTTTCTCCTGTTTCTAGGCTGCCTAGCAAGATAGGCGTTACTCGTCGCAACATAGGCGCTGAGCTGGCTAGAGATGGTAGGGATGCTAGCCAATCTGCTAGTTTGGACACTGTGGGTAGGCCTAGATACAGCACACCCGCCAAAACTCTTAGGGCTGCAGAGGCAGGGGCTGCTGAGTTGCCGCATCTCACTGGCGACGCGCGCGCTAGGCAGCAGGAGAGACTCAACGAGCTAGTGTTAGAGGCTGGCAGGCAAAATAAGGAGTTCCGGAAAGCCTATCCGGGTGCTGGCGCATCCCATGTTGTTCACTTGCATGGGATGAGATCTCATGACCAGGCGTCATCACCGCTTCCCGGTGGGGATAGAGACCAGAGTGTGAACTCTGGGAAAAAGAAACAGATGCAGGTGTACGACCCGGCTGTCGCCGCAAAACAGCACGCTGTGCCGCGGCAGTCCGGTCAGAAACACAACTTAGCAGGAGCAGGCTATCAAGCCACTACAGCTCATAGTAAGGAGCAAGGAGGAAACCATGCAGGACCTTCTCGGCGTCCCACTGCTCAGCCTACTCGGCAGAGGACGCAACAGCCAGCGGCAGCACAGCCGCGTGCGGCTGCGCTAGCAGCCAACCCGGTGGTGCAGCCCGCAGTTGTGCAGGAGAATAGCTACGATGATGGATACTCGGCGATGGGTCTAGCCGGCTATGCTGATCCAAGAGATGTCACTGATCGCGTGGGTGACCGCATGTTGGAGCCCAGTGATGCAAGGTATAAGCTGGACCCGATCAATCGGTCTGCTCAGCTCGAGAACAAGGGGCCACCCGGCCCAGACTGCTTTGGTCGTCGCATCATGGAGGAGCCCTCCGTGAACCATTTTCAGCTGTCCTGGGGGACCAAGTGCTACAATGGCAGCACCAAGCCGGAAGACTGGCTGAGTGACTATGTTACCGCTGTGCACATTGCAGGCGGCAACCGGAGATGGGTTGTGCGGTATGTTCCGCAAATGCTAGAGGGCCCGGCTCAGACTTGGCTCAACAATCTGCCCAAGGACAATATCAACTGCTGGCCAGACTTCTCGGAAGCCTTCATCAGCAACTTCACCAGCACATACAAGAAGCCGAATAGGCCGCATCAACTGTCTGCTTGCAAGGAGCGAGAAGAGGAAACTGACCGAGAGTACCTTACTCGGTGGAGCACTTTGAGGAACACCTGCGAAGGTGTGAATAAGGCTCAGGCCATTACTTGGTTCGCTCAGGGCTGCAGGCATGGCAGCATGTTGTGGCAGAAGCTGCAGAGAGAGATGCGGAGTACTCTCACCGAAACAATCAAGATTGCAGATATGTATGCACTCGGTGATCCTACTCAGCCTCTGCTCGATTCTTCTGATCCGAGAAGGAAGTTCCAGGATGGCAATAGGCGCAATGACTTCCGCGACAAGCACAGAGGCGACCGCCTTGATACTCGGTATGATCCAGAGGAGGTGAATGCTGTGACCACGGCTACTGGGAGTAGCCAAAGGCAAAAAACTGCTGGAGCCCAATACAGGCAAAACCAGAATCAGGGCCAAGGCATCAAGAAGCCTTACACTGCTCCCCAGCAGGGTAGCGGCAACTCGGATTCAGCTCCGAGTTTTATCTTTGGAAACATGAAGGATGGGCCATGCAGCTTCCATACTCGGCATCCGAGTAGGCCAGCCAGCCACACTACCCGGCAGTGCAGCTGGTGGGACCGCATCAAGAATGAAGACCTGCCCCTCCTCCTCCTCTGCCGGCTGTGAATGCCAATGTGCAGCCTATTCGGGCAGCTGCTCCCAGGCCTGCAGTGTTTCCAAGAAGGGAGAATGTGAATCAAGTGGCTCAGGGAGCCAACCGCAACTACAACTACAACAACCGCAACGACCGCAACCGCAACTTCTACACCTGCAACAACAGGAACAAGAACAACAACCAAGGCAACAACAACAACGCCAACAATGGTGGTGGAGACCGCAACCAGTACCAGGAGCACCATGAGAGCTACATGATCTTCACCACCGAGCCAGACGACAAGCAGTCGCAACGCAGGCGCACGATGGAGGTAAACACCGTGATCCCGCCTGTGCCCCACTATCTGCACTGGTGTGACCAGGAGGTGACTTGGTCCAAGGCGGATCACCCCAAGGTGATTCCTAATCCGGGTAGCTATGCTCTGGTGGTGGATCCCAATTTCCTAGGACCTCAGAAGAATGTCAAGTTCAGCAAGGTGCTGATAGACAACGGCAGCATCATCAACATCATGTACCGAGATACACTGGAGAAGCTCGGACTTGCGGAGAACATGATGCTACCCAACAAGACCACGTTCCACGGAACTGTGCCGGGAGTATCTTGTGCTCCAATCGTCCGCATCTGGATGGATGTCCTATTCGGCACCAGGGAGAACTGCCGCACCGAGTGCGTCCAGTTCGAGGTGGTTGATCTTCAGAGCCCCTATCATGCTCTTCTCGGTAGGCCTTCCCTCACCAAGTTTATGGCTTCGACCCATGCTGCTTACCTGAAGATGAAGATACCTGGTCCCAATGGAGTCATCACCATCTCGGGTGATTACAAGAGGTCTTTGGAGTGTGCCTCTGCTAGTTCTCAGCTGGCGGAATCCATGGTCATTGCGGCCGAGAAGAAGAAGATGTACGAGGTGGTGGCTATGGCGCAAGCAGCGCAAGGTGGTGCGCCTGGCATGCCAAGTTCCCAGTACGGGACTGCGTTCCAGGCGTCCCAGGAGATAAAGAAGGTCCAGGTTGATCCTGAGTTCCCAGACCGTGTTGCCATCATTGGCGCCGGGTTGGGAGAGAAATAGGAAAGCGAGCTCATCCACTTCCTCCGTGAGAATCGGGACGTCTTCGCCTGGTCCAATGAGGATCTGCCGGGTGTCCCGAGGGAGTTGGTTGAGCACTCCCTACATGTGCGGCATGACGCCAAGCCGGTTAAGAAGGCTATGCGCCGCTTTGGTGATGAGAGGAGGAAAGCTATCGGTGATCAGATCACCAAGTTGCTGATAAGCAAATTTATCATGGAGGTATTGCATCCGGACTGGCTAGCCAACCCGGTTATGGTTGAGAAGAAGTAGGAGGACCCCAAGGCCGACACCGCATGGCGTATGTTCGTGGACTACACCGACCTGAACAAGGCCTGCCCCAAGGATCCATTTCCGCTACCCCGCATAGATAAGGTGATCGATTCCACTACTGGTTGTGAGCTTTTGTCTTTCATAGATGCCTACTCTGGCTTTCATCAGATAGCTCTCAACCCGGATGATCAAATAAAGACCGCCTTTATTACCCTGTACGGGGCTTATTGCTATCGTGTCATGTGCTTTGGGTTGCGGAATGCTGGGGCAACCTATCAGAGATGCATGCATAAATGTTTGCATGATCAAATTGGCAAGAATGTGAAGGTGTACGTAGATGACATTTTCATCAAAATGAATAAAACTCATACTCTGCTTAGTGACATTGAGGAAACTTTTGCCAACTTGCGCAAGTATAGGATGAAATTGAACCCAACTAAATGCACTTTTGGCGTCCCGGCTGGCAAGCTACTCGGCTTCTTGGTATCCAGTCGGGGCATTGAGGCTAATCCTTCAAAGATAAAAGCTATAGAGAGCATGTCTTTGCCGATATCCCTGAAGGATGTACAGAAGTTTACCGGATGCCTGGCTTCTCTGAGCCGCTTCCTGGGCAGAATGGGCGAGAAGGCCTTGCCTCTTTATCAACTCATGAAGAAGAGTGACAAGTTTGTCTGGACACCACAAGCTGATGTGGCATTCAAGGAGTTGAAGGCCATGCTGGGTAGTGCTCCCATCCTGGCTAGTCCGCTACCCAAAGAGCCAATGTTGCTGTACATTGCGGCTACCAACCGGGTAGTCAGTGTGGTGATTGTGGTGGAACGAGAAGAGGAAGGCAAGACTGTGCAGCGGCCAGTGTACTATCTAAGTGAAGTGCTATCCAACTCCAAGAAAAACTACCCGCATTACCAGAAGATGACTTACGGCGTGTACCATGGCGCCAATAAGCTGAAGCACTATTTCCAGGAGCATCCCATCACGGTGGTGAGTTCCGCTCCCATCTCGGACATCATGGGCAACAAGGATGCAAGTGGCAGAGTAGCCAAGTGGGCGATCGAGCTAGCCGCATACACTCCATTGTACGCAAGAAGAGAAGCCATCAAGTCACAAATCTTAGCAGATTTTCTGGTGGATTGGGCTGAGGTGCAGTATGAGCCTCCTTCGCCAGAAACCAACTACTGGAGGATGCATTTTGATGGCTCCAAAGTGAAGGAAGGCCTTGGTGATGGCGTGGTGCTTACGTCACCCAAGCGAGATCAACTCAAATACGTGCTGCAGATTCATTTCAAGGCATCTAACAATGTGGCAGAGTATGAGGCCATGGTACACGATTTGAAGGTAGCCAAGGAGGTTGGCGTGCAGCGCATCATCTGTTATGGCGACTCGGATTTGGTGATGCAGCAGGTATGTGACGCCCCGAGATCGGGCACTATGCAGATTTCGGCATTTCCACCCAAATCCGCATACTAACCGATTTCAGGTTGCCACTTGTGATAACATTACAACAGTTCACGAATAATCCACAACAACAACAGAGGAGGTATATACAAGACGACTCAAACGAGTCAAGGATACAACTGATACAATACAAAGATCCAAATGACAGCGGAAGAAACAACATAGTGTCTGACTATGGACAAGATACAAATTGGACTAAGAGTCCTGAAGATAACCGATGGCGTCCAATCCCTGCCCAGGCCAAGCCGGAGGGATTCCCAAGCTAACGTCGTCAGACTTCAAACCTGTTGACTGCAATGTGGAATATGCAGCCACGAAAGGGATTCGTGGGTCAGTACTATTAAGTACTGGCAAGTGGATAAACCATACTCACAAGATACCAGCGTAACCAATCATCACAAGATACAAATACTTTGGGTAGAACGAAAGGAAGGGATTATTGTAAAGAAGCGGCAGCGGGCTGCACTAACTAACTACAGAGACGCGCTACAACATCCGGCTAAAAGAAAGGGATAAGATAGCGCGGCAAAACCCACTATAACTACTCACCAAACAATACCCATCCAATGTTACCCCCGACTAAGGAAGCAACCCAAGGAAACTCACACTGTTGATTAAGGTGACATTCATTGTTATGGTGGAGGTAATCTATATTACTAGTCAAGTTATCATCGTTAAGTGTAAGTTGTCTGAGTACTTGTTAGCCAGCACTTTCACCAAGTCATCCATAACCGCGGACAACACGGCTTCTCGAGAAGATTAACCCTGCAGGGATGCACCAGTTTGGCCGTACACGTAAGAATAACCCGCCAGATGGAAATGCACTTCCACCAAGCGAGGCACTCAACACAACCCAACTGTTCTTCGCATCAAGCCCAAAGAACCCCGTGCAATTGAGCGCACGGCTAATCAAGCCCCACGAAGAAAAGGGGACCCTCATAGCACTCTAAGAACGTGTCTCCCTAAATGCCGACTACAAAAGTTACCACCCTGGCGCCAAGGGTTCGCACCTGCATATGCATGCGGCAAATGGAAAACCCGAACTAAATGAGGCGATTTGGACGAGATGCGAATCGAATCAAAGTTGCGGGGGCGCCCATACTCGCTTCCCACATGCGGTTAGCGCGATCATCATGGATCGGAGGACAAGACCCTTTTCCTAATTAAGGTCGACACTAGCTGGCCTCAAAACCACGTCGGGCCTCCTGCCGGTGTCTTATCATCAAATTATTATTACCCAAAGCATTAACATGTCGTTGATTAAGTTGAAACCCAACTATCAAACTAAACAGGTGATAAGACGGACAACAGGACTGGAGCGCAAACAAACCTAAGCATGCTAGTACGACACATGCCAACAAACAACAGGGTTATAGGTGTGGAGGTAAGGCAATATCGTGGCAGTAGGGTAAACATGTGATGGGATCGGAACACAAGCATCGAAAATACTAGGCTAGCATAAAGACAACGGAAAGAATCGTTAACAAGTGAGGAAAGGCAACATAGGTAGCAAGTGAGTATACTTGCCTGAGATCCAGCAAGTAGGGGTACATCCGCAGAACTTGTCGTTGCTCACATCATCTCAACGTCCTATCCGCGAAGAAGCAACGACCTAGAACAAACACCGGATGCAAAAATTACTACTACGGCAAAAGATCCAGCATGATCCTATTTTATATGCATGACAAGTTAAAGGGTGCATCACAATAAATACAAGACATGATGAAACATTTTAAATGGGCCCAAATGCAAAGATAAGGTTGCATTTGGAAAATCCCAGGTGCATGCATAGTTATTTAAGTGAATTAGAAGAAAACATTAGGTTGAAGTGATTAAATGGCATGGTGGATGATGAAAACAGAATGTATACAACATTATCTTCAATGTGATATCTCATTTGCCAAATTTGGAATTTTAAATATTTAATTATGAATTTTTGTAATTTAAAAGGTCTAATTAAAGCATTGAATTATTGCACCACTTTTAATTAGGAAAAACAGTAAACAAATTGTATATTTGAAAAGTACAGAGAATTTTGATTGGAAAACATATTTTATATGTTGAATTTGGGTTTGAAATGAGCAAGTAATTAAATTGGCAATTTTAAATGCATTAAACAAAGAATTATTGTTTTCAGCAATTTACATTATTCAAAATAGAAAACAAAGTATATATTTGGAAAGTTTATTTAATTCTGCATCGAAAACATATAAAATTTGTGTTAGTTGGAGTTAGGGTTTGAAAGTTATGAGCATTTGAAGTTTTAGGGTTTATTTGCAAAAGACAGGGGCGTGTTTGTGACGGAAACAGATGATGGAGGGGCTCAGGTGTAAAAACTGGAAGAGCAGGGGCCTTTGTGCAGAACTGAAAAGGCCAGGGGCCCTTCTGCGAGTCTGCCACCAGATCTGGATCTGGCGCAGCTCTGCAGCCGCCCCCAGTCGATGACAGGCGGGCCAGGGGGCCACGCAGGCGCCACTGCGGCGTGGGTGGATGGTGAGGTGGCCACCGGGGTCAATGACAGAGGGCCCCGCGCGCGGATGGAAAAGAGGAAAAAGGGGGGCCTAATCCGCGCACGGGGGGATTCGAGCTCGGGTCTCTCAAGCGCGCGCGCGGGGTCCTAGCCACTGGGCTAGTGTGCGCGTTCGTGAAAGGTTCAGGGACTGAAACAAGATGAATGGTAAAACTGCGGTGTGTTTCTGACGAAACTAACGAACGACTACTGCAAGCTACAGATCGCCCGCGACGGACAGAAACAAGCCGACGATCACCACCGCGGGGCGGCGCGACCGTGCTGCTCGATGGCGGCACACAGAGCAAAGGGGAGGGGGGAGGAGAGGCCCGAGGGCGAGGCTCACCGGGGGGCTGGGATCGTTGCGCGCATGCGGATGGCGCTGATGGCGACTGCTGTCGCCGTCCTGAAGTCGGGAAGAAGACGTCGACGGCGCCATCGCCACGGCCGCTCGCCGGCCTCGGCGCCTTTGGCAAAAACAGGGGGTTTCCATTCCGAGAGCTTGCACAGCCCAACAGCGAGCAGGACGGCGGCGCCATGGACTGCAAGGTCCGGCCACAGAGGGCCTGCTCCGGTTCAGAAATTCAGACAGAGGGTGGAGGATCAGAGGAGGAAGAAGGTGATGGCGGCGGCTGAGGGAGGAGAGGGAAAAGGAATAGGGCTAGGGTTTGGGGAGGAAGGAGAGGAGCGCTTTAAGAGGGGAGAGGGGGAGCACGTGATGGTGGTGCGGTGGTGGTGGAGCTCGTTTTCCCCCTCCGCTGTCGTCACCACCGTACGGATGTGGGAGAAGAGAGGGTGGGCTCGCACTGGCTGGGGTCGTAGGTGGCTGGGCCGGCTGTTGGGCTGGCCTAGCTGCCTCCCCCAGCACTTAAAACATTTTGTTTTGTTTTGTTTTGTTGGTTTATTATTTTACTGAAATTGTTTTTAGGCACTCTTAGTAAAAGATTCATGCATTAAACAAATTTCAGAAAATTTAGAAAACAAGATTTTATACAATTTTAATTATTTCACAAATTTTAAAATGCACGATGATGCATGAGGATGTCATGCGATGCAAAAAGAAAAACAACAATCAATTCTATTTGGGGAAAAACCCCGGGTGTTACAGCCGATACCACTAACAAGGGATTGCGCCCTCGCAATCCACTCACAACCACGGGAGAGGGAAGAAGTCGAAGCTATCGAATCTTCGTTCTTCTTGTTGATCTTCTCGACACCACTAACAAGGGGTTCTTACTCACGTCGATGACGGTGTTCTTCCACCAGGAATCTTCCGATGATCGAACCTATTAGGTTAAAGGCTCAGAAAACGTCCACCCACGTAGAATCCTAAAACTTTGAAAGATAGATAAGAGAAGGGGCTCCAAAACAAATAAGATCGGAGGAGAAATAGAATAGAGATGAGAAGAAAATCAGAATCCTAGTGAGATATTTCCAAAAATAGTTTTAGCACAAATAGTTTAGACACTCTACAAACACGACCGTTAGCGAGGTCATCCTACAGGCTTTGCGGACCCGTTGCTTCGATAACCATTCATATCGAAACAACTTTGGGAATCGGAAACCATGCTCTGATACCATTTGTGACGCCCCGAGATCGGGCACTATGCAGATTTCGACATTTCCACCTAAATCCGCATACTAACCGATTTCAGGTTGCCACTTGTGATAACATTACAACAGTTCACGAATAATCCACAACAACAACAGAGGAGGTATATACAAGACGACTCAAACGAGTCAAGGATACAACTGATACAATACAAAGATCCAAATGACAGCGGAAGAAACAACATAGTGTCCGACTACGGACAAGATACAAATTGGACTAAGAGTCCTGAAGATAACCAATGGCGTCCAATCCCTGCCCAGGCCAAGCCGGAGGGATTCCCAAGCTAACGTCGTCAGACTTCAAACCTGTTGACTGCAATGTGGAATATGCAGCCACGAAAGGGATTCGTGGGTCAGTACTATTAAGTACTGGCAAGTGGATAAACCATACTCACAAGATACCAGCGTAACCAATCATCACAGGATACAAATACTTTGGGTAGAACGAAAGGAAGGGATTATTGCAAAGAAGCGGCAGCGGGCTGCACTAACTAACTACAGAGACGCGCTAGAACATTCGGCTAAAAGAAAGGGATAAGATAGCGCGGCAAAACCCACTATAACTACTCACCAAACAATACCCATCCAATGTTACCCCCGACTAAGGAAGCAACCCAAGGAAACTCACACTGTTGATTAAGGTGACATTCATTGTTATGGTGGAGGTAATCTATATTACTAGTCAAGTTATCATCGTTAAGTGTAAGTTGTCTGAGTACTTGTTAGCCAGCACTTTCACCAAGTCATCCATAACCGCGGACAACACGGCTTCTCGAGAAGATTAACCCTGCAGGGATGCACCAATTTGGCCGTACACGTAAGAATAACCCGCCAGATGGAAATGCACTTCCACCAAGCGAGGCACTCAACACAACCCAACTCTTCTTCGCATCAAGCCCAAAGAACCCCGTGCAATTGAGCGCACGGCTAATCAAGCCCCACGAAGAAAAGGGGACCCTCATAGCACTCTAAGAACGTGTCTCCCTAAATGCCGACTACAAAAGTTACCACCCTGGCGCCAAGGGTTTGCACCTGCATATGCATGCGGCAAATGGAAAACCCGAACTAAATGAGGCGATTTGGACGAGATGCGAATCGAATCAAAGTTGCGGGGGGCGCCCATACTCGCTTCCCACATGCGGTTAGCGCGCTCATCATGGATCGGAGGACAAGACCCTTTTCCTAATTAAGGTCGACACTAGCAGGCCTCAAAACCACGCCGGGCCTCCTGCCGGTGCCTTATCATCAAATTATTATTACCCAAAGCATTAACATGTTGTTGATTAAGTTGAAACCCAACTATCAAACTAAACAGGTGATAAGACGGAGAACAAGACTGGAGCGCAAACAAACCTAAGCATGCTAGTACGACACAGGCCAACAAACAACAGGGTTATAGGTGTGGAGGTAAGGCAATATCGTGGCAGTAGGGTAAACATGTGATGGGATCGGAACACAAGCATCGAAAATACTAGGCTAGCATAAAGACAACGGAAAGAATCGGTAACAAGTGAGGAAAGGCAACATAGGTAGCAAGTGAGTATACTTGCCTGAGATCCAGCAAGTAGGGGTACATCCGCAGAACTTGTCGTTGCTCACATCATCTCAACGTCCTATCCGCGAAGAAGCAACGACCTAGAACAAACACCGGATGCAACAATTACTACTACGGCAAAAGATCCAGCATGATCCTATTTTATATGCATGACAAGTTAAAGGGTGCATCAAAATAAATACAAGACATGATGAAACATTTTAAATGGGCCCAAATGTAAAGATAAGGTTGCATTTGGAAAATCCCAGGTGCATGCATAGTTATTTAAGTGAATTACAAGCAAACATTAGGTTGAAGTGATTAAATGGCATGGTGGATGATGAAAACAGAATGTATACAACATTATCTTCAATGTGATATCTCATTTGCCAAATTTGGAATTTTAAATATTTAATTATGAATTTTTGCAATTTAAAAGGTTTAATTAAAGCATTGAATTATTGCAGCACTTTTAATTAGGAAAAACAGTAAACAAATTGTATATTTGAAAAGTACAGAGAATTTTTATTGGAAAACATATTTTATATGTTGAATTTGGGTTTGAAATGAGCAAGTAATTAAATTGGCAATTTTAAATGCATTAAACAAAGAATTATTGTTTTCAGCAATTTACATTATTCAAAACAGAAAACAAAGTTTATATTTGGAAAGTTTATTTAATTCTGCATGGAAAACATATAAAATTTGTGTTAGTTGGAGTTAGGGTTTGAAAGTTATGAGCATTTGAAGTTTTAGGGTTTATTTGCAAAAGACAGGGACGTGTTTGTGACGGAAACAGATGATGGAGGGGCTCAGGTGTAAAAACTGGAAGAGCAGGGGCCTTTGTGCAGAACTGAAAAGGCCAGGGGCCCTTCTGCGAGTCTGCCACCTGATCTGGATCTGGCGCAGCTCTGCAGCCGCCCCCAGTCGATGACAGGCGGGCCAGGGGGCCACGCAGGCGCCACTGTGGCGTGGGTGGATGGTGAGGTGGCCACCGGGGTCAATGACAGTGGGCCCCGCGCGCGGATGGAAAAGAGGAAAAAGGGGGGCCTAATCCGCGCACGGGGGGATTCGAGCTCGGGTCTCTCAAGCGCGCGCGCGGGGTCCTAGCCACTGGGCTAGTGTGCGTGTTCGTGAAAGGTTCCAGGACTGAAACAAGATGAATGGTAAAACTGCGGTGTGTTTCTGATGAAACTGACGAACGACTACTGCAAGCTACAGATCGCCCGCGACGGACGGAAACAAGCCGGCGATCACCACCGTGGGGCGGCGCGGCCGTGCTGCTCGATGGCGGCACACAGAGCAAAGGGGAGGGGGAGGAGAGGCCCGAGGGCGAGGCTCACCGGGGGGGCTGGGATCGTTGCGCGCATGCGGATGGCGCTGATGGCGACTGCTGTCGCCGTCCTGAAGTCGGGAAGAAGACGTCGACGGCGCCATCGCCACGGCCGCTCGCCGGCATCGGCGCCTTTGGCAAAAACGGGGAGGGAAACAGGGGGTTTCCATTCCGGGAGCTTGCGCAGCGCAACAGCGAGCAGGACGGCGGCGCCATGGACTGCAAGGTCCGGCCACGGAGGGCCTGCTCCGGTTCAGAAATTCAGACAGAGGGTGGAGGATCAGAGGAGGAAGAAGGTGATGGCGGCGGCTGAGGGAGGAGAGGGAAAAGGAATAGGGCTAGGGTTTGGGGAGGAAGGAGAGGAGCGCTTTAAGAGGGGAGAGGGGGATCACGTGATGGTGGTGCGGTGGTGGTGGAGCTCGTTTTCCCCCTCCGCTGTCGTCACCACCGTACGGAGGTGGGAGAAGAGAGGGTGGGCTGCGCGCTGGCTGGGGTCGTAGGTGGCTGGGCCGGCTGTTGGGCTGGCCTGGCTGCCTCCCCCAGCACTTAAAACATTTTGTTTTGTTTTGTTTTGTTGTTTTATTATTTTACTGAAATTGTTTTTAGGCACTCTTAGTAAAAGATTCATGCATTAAACAAATTTTAGAAAATTTAGAAAACAAGATTTTATACAATTTTTATTATTTCACAAATTTTAAAATGCACGATGATGCATGAGGATGTCATGCGATGCAAAAAGAAAAACAACAATCAATTCTATTTGGGGGAAAAACCCCGGGTTTTACAGCCGACACCACTAACAAGGGATTGCGCCCTCGCAATCCACTCATAACCACGGGAGAGGGAAGAAGTCGAAGCTATCGAATCTTCGTTCTTCTTGTTGATCTTCTCGACACCACTAACAAGGGGTTCTTACTCGCGTCGATGACGGTGTTCTTCCACCAGGAATCTTCCGATGATCGAACCTATTAGGTTAAAGGCTCAGAAAACGTCCACCCACGTAGAATCCTAGAACTTTGAAAGATAGATAAGAGAAGGGGCTCCAAAACAAATAAGATCGGAGGAGAAATAGAATAGAGATGAGAAGAAAATCAGAATCCTAGTGAGATATTTCCAAAAATAGTTTTAGCACAAATAGTTTAGACACTCTACAAACACGACCGTTAGCGAGGTCATCCTACAGGCTTTGCGGACCCGTTGCTTCGATAACCATTCGTATCGAAACAACTTTGGGAATCGGAGACCATGCTCTGATACCATTTGTGACGCCCCGAGATCGGGCACTATGCAGATTTCGGCATTTCCACCCAAATCCACATACTAACCGATTTCAGGTTGCCACTTGTGATAACATTACAACAGTTTACGAATAATCCACAACAACAACAGAGGAGGTATATACAAGACGACTCAAACGATTCAAGGATACAACTGATACAATACAAAGATCCAAATGACAGCGGAAGAAACAACATAGTGTCCGACTACGGACAAGATACAAATTGGACTAAGAGTCCTGAAGATAACCGATGGCGTCCAATCCCTGCCCAGGCCAAGCCGGAGGGATTCCCAAGCAAACGTCGTCAGACTTCAAACCTGTTGACTGCAATGTGGAATATGCAGCCACGAAAGGGATTCGTGGGTCAGTACTATTAAGTACTGGCAAGTGGATAAACCATACTCACAAGATACCAGCGTAACCAATCATCACAAGATACAAATACTTTGGGTAGAACGAAAGGAAGGGATTATTGCAAAGAAGCGGCAGCGGGCTGCACTAACTAACTACAGAGACGCGCTACAACATCCGGCTAAAAGAAAGGGATAAGATAGCGCGACAAAACCCACTATAACTACTCACCAAACAATACCCATCCAAAGTTACCCCCGAGTCAGGAAGCAACCCAAGGAAACTCACACTGTTTCTTAAGGTGACATTCATTGTTATGGTGGAGGTAATCTATATTACTAGTCAAGTTATCATCGTTAAGTGTAAGTTGTCTGAGTACTTGTTAGCCAGCACTTTCACCAAGTCATCCATAACCGCGGACAACACGGCTTCTCGAGAAGATTAACCCTGCAGGGATGCACCAATTTGGCCGTACACGTAAGAATAACCCGCCAGATGGAAATGCACTCCACCAAGCGAGGCACTCAACACAACCCAACTCTTCTTCGCATCAAGCCCAAAGAACCCCGTGCAATTGAGCGCACAGCTAATCAAGCACCACGAAGAAAAGGGGACCCTCATAGCACTCTAAGAACGTGTCTCCCTAAATGTCGACTACAAAAGTTACCACCCTGGCGCCAAGGGTTCGCACCTGCATATGCATGCGACAAATGGAAAACCCGAACTAAATGAGGCGATTTGGACGAGATGCGAATCGAATCAAAGTTGCGGGGGGCGCCCATACTCGCTTCCCACATGCGGTTAGCGCGCTCATCATGGATCGGAGGACAAGACCCTTTTCCTAATTAAGGTCGACACTAGCAGGCCTCAAAACCACGCCGGGCCTCCTGCCGGTGCCTTATCATCAAATTATTATTACCGAAAGCATTAACATGTTGTTGATTAAGTTGAAACCCAACTATCAAACTAAACAGGTGATAAGACGGACAACAAGACTGGAGCGCAAACAAACCTAAGCATGCTAGTACGACACAGGCCAACAAACAACAGGGTTATAGGTGTGGACGTAAGGCAATATCGTGGCAGCAGGGTAAACATGTGATGGGATCGGAACACAAGCATCGAAAATACTAGGCTAGCATAAAGACAACGGAAAGAATCGGTAACAAGTGAGGAAAGGCAACATAGGTTGCAAGTGAGTATACTTGCCTGAGATCCAGCAAGTAGGGGTACATCCGCAGAACTTGTCGTTGCTCACATCATCTCAACGTCCTATCCGCGAAGAAGCAACGAACTAGAACAAACACCGGATGCAACTTACTACTACGGCAAAAGATCCAGCATGATCCTATTTTATATGCATGACAAGTTAAAGGGTGCATCAAAATAAATACAAGACATGATGAAACATTTTAAATGGGCCCAAATGCAAAGATAAGGTTGCATTTGGAAAATCCCAGGTGCATGCATAGTTATTTAAGTGAATTACAAGCAAACATTAGGTTGAAGTAATTAAATGGCATGGTGGATGATGAAAACAGAATGTATACAACATTAGCTTCAATGTGATATCTCATTTGCCAAATTTGGAATTTTATATATTTAATTATGAATTTTTGCAATTTAAAAGGTTTAATTAAAGCATTGAATTATTGCAGCACTTTTAATTAGGAAAAACAGTAAACAAGTTGTATATTTGAAAAGTACAGAGAATTTTGATTGGAAAACATATTTTATATGTTGAATTTGGGCTTGAAATGAGCAAGTAATTAAATTGGCAATTTTAAATGCATTAAACAAAGAATTATTGTTTTCAGCAATTTACATTATTCAAAACAGAAAACAAAGTTTATATTTGGAAAGTTTATTTAATTCTGCATGGAAAACATATAAAATTTGTGTTAGTTGGAGTTAGGGTTTGAAAGTTATGAGCATTTGAAGTTTTAGGGTTTATTTGCAAAAGAAAGGGACGTGTTTGTGACGGAAACAGATGATGGAGGGGCTCAGGTGTAAAAACTAGAAGAGCAGGGGCCTTTGTGCAGAACTAAAAAGGCCAGGGGCCCTTCTGCGAGTCTGCCACCAGATTTGGATCTGGCGCAGCTCTGGAGCCGCCCCCAGTCGATGACAGGCGGGCGAGGGGGCCACGCAGGCGCCACTGTGGCGTGGGTGGATGGTGAGGTGGCCACCGGGGTCAATGACAGTGGGCCCTGCGCGCGGATGGAAAAGAGGAAAAACGGGGGCCTAATCCGCGCACGGGGGTATTCGAGCTCGGGTCTCTCAAGCGCGTGCGCGGGGTCCTAGCCACTGGGCTAGTGTGCGTGTTCGTGAAAGGTTCCAGGACTGAAACAAGATGAATGGTAAAACTGCGGTGTGTTTCTGACGAAACTGACGAACGACTACTGCAAGCTACAGATCGCCCGCGACGGACGGAAACAAGCCGGCGATCACCACCGCGGGGCGGCGCGACCGTACTGCTCGATGGCGGCACACAGAGCAAAGGGGAGGAGGGAGGAGAGGCCCGAGGGCGAGGCTCACCGAGGGGGCTGGGATCGTTGCACGCGTGCGGATGGCGCTGATGGCGACTGCTGTCGCCGTCCTGAAGTCGGGAAGAAGACGTCGACGGCGCCATCGCCACGGCCGCTCGCCGGCCTCGGCGCCTTTGGCAAAAACGGGGAGGGAAACAAGGGGTTTCCATTCCCGGAGCTTGCGGAGCCCAACAGCGAGCAGGACGGCGGCGCCATGGACTGCAAGGTCCGGCCACGGAGGGCCTGCTCCGGTTCAGAAATTCAGACAGAGGGTGGAGGATCAGAGGAGGAAGAAGGTGATGGCGGCGGCTGAGGGAGGAGAGGGAAAAGGTATAGGGCTAGGGTTTGGGGAGGAAGGAGAGGAGCGCTTTAAGAGGGGAGAGGGGGAGCACGTGATGGCGGTGCGGTGGTGGTGGAGCTCGTTTTCCCACTCCGCTGTTGTCACCACCGTACGGAGGTGGGAGAAGAGAGGGTGGGCTGCGCGCTGGCTGGGGTCGTAGGTGGCTGGGCCGGCTATTGGGCTGGGTTGGCTGCCTCCCCCAGCACTTCAAACATTTTGTTTTGTTTTGTTTGGTTTTGTTGTTTTATTATTTTACTGAAATTGTTTTTAGGCACTCTTAGTAAAAGATTCATGCATCAAACAAATTTCAGAAAAATTTAGAAAACAAGATTTTATACAATTTTAATTATTTCACAAATTTTAAAATGCACGATGATGCATCAGGATGTCATGCGATGCAAAAAGAAAAACAACAATCAATTCTATTTGGGGGAAAAACCCCGGGTGTTACAAGGTATCCGACACCTGGGATGCTCTGGATGCCAACATGGCATCATATCGGTTTCTGGTGCAAACCATGACTGACTTCTTTGAAGGATGTGAGTTCCAACATATACACCAAGCAGAGAATGATGCAGCTGATGAATTGTCCAAGTTGGGGTCTTCTCGGCAGTTCATCCCGGCTGGGATTGCCTTGGAGCATTTGAGAAAGCCATCCATCAAGCCATCCCCCAAATCGGAGTCTACTTCGTTCCTTCACTACCAGGAGAGGAAGCTGTTCCCATGGAGATTGACTGGGAGGCTGCAAAAGAGAACCCGGGGACTGGCACCTGCAACCCGGAGACTGTCCCTTCTTACTCGGGGACTGCCCCTCCCAACTCGAGGACTGTCACATTCATCGAGAGGGTCATTTCTGAGTACTCGGGGACTCGGGACCTTGCCCTCAACTCAGAAGAGGTATTGGTGGCTGATCCAATTGAAATGGACGAACCCGTGTTTCCCACACGGGAGACATCGAGTTGGGCTCTGCCCATACTATCCTTTCTAGCGGATGGCACCTTGCCAAGTGATGAGGTTACCGCTAGGCAAATTCAGAGAAGATCCAAGGGCTATACTATTTTCAACGAGGTGCTGCATAGAAGAAGTCCTACTGGCGTGTTGCAACGCTGCGTTGAGCCAGAGGAAGGAGAAGAAATTCTGGTGGAGATACACCAAGGAGATTGCGGACATCACGCCTCTTCTCGGGGTCTAGTCAACAAGGCTTTTCGGCATGGCTTCTTTTGGCTCACTGCCTTGAAGCAAGCTGAAGACATAGTGAGAAAGTGCAACGGCTGCCAGAGATTTGCAAGTAAGATTCACATGCCAGCTTCCGAGTTGAAGACCATTCCCATTACTTGGCCATTTGCAGTTTGGTGTTTGGATATGGTTGGCCCTTTCAAGCCGGCTAGAGGCAACATGACTCACATCCTGGTCATGGTTGACAAGTTCACCAAATGGATTGAGGTCAAGCCTATTCGGAAGTGCGAGGGAGCCACAGCTGTGAGTTTTCTGAAGGATGTGATACTCAGATACGGCTACCCGCACAGCATCATTACTGATAATGGCACAAACTTTGCTGAGGGTGCTTTTGCGAGATTCTGCAAGGAGAAGCGGATTCGGCTAGATGTTGCATCTGTTGCGCATCCGGCCTCCAATGGGCAAGTTGAAAGAGCAAATGACATGGTGCTATCCGGCATAAAGCCAAGGCTGATTGAGCCATTGCTGAAAACACCTGGGTGTTGGCTAGACGAGTTGCCGACGGTGTTGTGGAGTCTAAGGACTACCCCTAATCGATCAACCGGATACACACCATTCTTCCTGGTATATGGAGCTGAGGCCGTGTTGCCCACTGACCTAGAGCATGACTCGCCCCGAGTAACCCTCTACACTGAGGCAGAGGCAAGAGAAGCTCGAGAAAATGACGTTGACCTGCTAGAAGAAGCAAGAGAGTTAACTCTGTCACGTTCACCTGTTTATCAGCAAAACTTGAGGCGTTATCACAGCCGGAAAGTGAACCCAAGGGTTTTCCAAGAAGGAGACATGGTCCTTAGACTCGTGCAGCGCACGGCCGGGATGCACAAGCTATCCCCTCCGTGGGAAGGGCCTTTCATTGTGAGCAAGGCTCTTCACAATGATGCCTACTATCTAGTTCACGCACATGCACCCCAGAAGAACAGACCGGATAGAGCTGGAGAGGAATCTAAGCACCCCTGGAATGTAGCTCTACTCCGACTTTTCACTCATGAGCAAACTGTGTATGTACTTTCTTATCCGAGTTAAAATTCTAGTCGGTAATCTGAATTCGAATTCGGGGACTGCCCTCGTCTAAATTGCCCCTTGTCTTTCTATTCTATTTCTTACTTTGTCTATTCGGCTGAACCTCTTAGAATTTCAAAAGCATATATAGTAGTGTGTTTAAACCCACGGGCCAACTCTACGACTCTGCTGCTGTCCGCAACCCGGCTTCATGGCAAGCCAGAGAACAAGCCAAAGGTCAATGAACACACGAAAAACTGCTAAGGAAAGGAAACGTGTGGCAACCGAGTAGAGTGTTCTTTACTGCTTTCTTTCTTTTCGGCTAAGTGGTCGGCAGCGTTACTATGATTTTTCTAAGTGGCTAAGTATTTGAAACTCAAACTTTGAAATCTTGTGACTCGACTACCAAAAAAGGAACAAGTTGCAGGTAAGAGCCGAGACAAAAAGAAAGAGTGGATAAAAAATACAACTCGGGGACTTGCATAGAAATGCAACCCGACATTAAGCCAGAGTCGCTAAAATATCAAACTGAATTAAAACTGAGTAGCAACGAAACAATAATTGTACGGTTACATCTGCACCCGGCATACCGGGGATCTAATAAAAGGTCAAGATAAAAGTGTTGCAGGAATCACTTGTTGGTAGTGGCAGTGTTGTCCGCATCGGCGTTGTCAGCATCAGCGTTGGCGGAGACAGCTGGATCAGAGGTCGCGGTGGCAACCGAGATGGGATCCGTGGCAGAGGTGGACGCGGTAGATTGGGTCCTGAGCAGCGGGTCGACATCAGTTGGCACAGCAGCAGTCGTGCGCAGCTCGGGAGCCGCCTGCTCGATCACCATCTCGGTGGTGATGGTGGCCTCCTGAGCGCTGGGTTGCGGCTGCTCGGCCTCTACGTTGGTGGCCAACTCGGACTCCTCCGGATTGACCAGTTGCTCGGTCCCCTCGATGACCTTGGCCTTCCCCTTCTCGCACGCTCGCTTGGTGGCCTCGTCCTCCGACTCGGTATCATCTTCATCGTCCTCATCATCCTCTTCTTCAGGTTCTGTCTCTGGCTCAGGGAGGCCATCGATGTAGCTGGCGGTGTCGGCGTATGAGGCGATCTCGTATGCCACAGCTTTCCGGCGAATGACGCAGTCAGGGTTCTTGGTCCACTTGGAGTCTTCACGGATCATGAGGATCCTGTTGAGATCCAGGTTTTCATACCAACTGATGATGAAGTGTAGCAACTCAGCGGCTCCTGCCCGAGCTGCAGAGGCGCGCCACTTCTCAACTCGGCCTTCACTCCGTCCAAGTGCTCGGCGATCTCGCTGAAGGTTTCTGGCACATCCTGATCCGGCCAGAACAACTTGTGGAGTCTGAATCCAGTGGACACCATGGAGGTTCCTAGGCCCTTGAGGGAATGGATCTGCGACTTGATACTCAAGAGATAGTCGTTGATGGTGGAAGTGTTGTCAATAGGCATTCCAGATGCAGCCCGGAGCTGTCTGGCCTTCTCCACAGCAGGCACACCAGCAGATCGGAGCTCCGGGAAGATGTCTGCATAGGGATCTAGTTGGGATCAGAAACAGAGACAGCGAAGAGATAAGACCAGATAGAAAAAGGCGGAGAAGAGAGAAACAAATCAGGTGTAGAGAAAAGATAACTCACGTTCTAAATCCACCAGCAGGGCTCCCAGCTTGATCCTCCAGTCGTTCTCGCCCGAGATGTGCCTGTCTTCAATGCGGCGCGCATCTACGATCTGGAGAACGAGTTGCTGGTTGTGTTCCTTCAACATCGATATCTCCATCTCAAGAGTTTTCTCTCTAGCTTTGGTGATCTTTTTAATCTCTTCCTTCTCGGCAACTTGGTTGATGGCATCCTCGAGGGAAGCTTTCAGGTCGACCTGCATCTTCTCATACTCCGCCCTCTCGGTGGTGCGCTCTTTCTCGATCTCCGCTTCTCGGGTTTCCAGCTGCTGCTGCACCTCGGCAGGCATAAGGCAGTTCCGGTGCTGCTCCCGGAATTTCTTATACTCTTCTGGGAGAAGAACAACAGTGTCAGCAGAGTAACCAAGTGAAAAGAAACACAAGTGCAGAGAAGGAAGGCAACTCACCCTCCAGAGTAGCGATCTTGCTCTGGGCGGAGGCAGCAAAGACTTCGCAGCCGTGATGCTTTTCCATCAGGTCATTGAGCTTGCCTGCAGAGAAAACAACGATGAAGCAAAAAGCAAACACGGGCGTAAACACATAACGCACAAACCGAATTGCTGAAAGCTTACCTTCAACTTCAGAAATCTAGAGAGTGCGGTCCAGTGCCGCCTGCTCCATCGCAGCATCGTCTTTCTTCTCGGCTTCAAGAGCCTCGATACGGTCCTTGGCGATGCGGTGGTTCCAGAGTAGCCGGCGGAACAATTTCGTCCTCTTATGGAGGCTATTGTGCAGAAAAGAAGAGAAAAAGTTTGAGATCTTTTGAAGATTTGTCCCGAGTAGACGGCAACTCGGTTGAGTTTTCGCCTACTCGGCCCGAATCTCGGGGACTGGGGGAATGGCTAAGAGGAAAAGAGGAAAAGAGAAGAGAAAGGAGAAACAACAACTCGGAAATTGCAAGAAGGAGAGAAAAGACTTACAACATAACTTTGCTCAACGTCCTCGGCAGCCTTGCGCATGACGAATAGCTTCCCGACCAAGGTGCAGGTGGGGCTTGCGATTGTCATGGGAACAGAACCGACATCGGCCTTGTTCCAATCAGTGCGGTAGTGGTCAATCTGGCCCAACTCAAGACCATTCCATTTAGGGTTGCCGTGCGCTTTGCTGTTCCAGACTGGGTCAACAAACCCCACTCGGTCCAGGATCGCGGTAAGGCCTTCCGATTCGATCTCGCTATCTCCTTCACCACGCGAGAAGAGATCAGGAACTGGTGCTGCCTCCTTGCCCTTGGACTTGGTGGTCGCCACGGCTTGGCCTGCTTTCAGAACAGCCAGTCCCTTCTCTCCCTTTGCCAGTGAGATCTCCTGGAGATGAGATAAAGTCATCATGTACTCCGGATAGATGGGTTTCGTGCGGCCGCCAGCACCTGCACTTTGCTCCTCGACGGGGCCAGTAGACCCAGAAGCAGCCGGGTTGGTGCTGGAGGTGGGCGCGGAGAGTGCTAACTGTTTGCTCCTCACCGGCTTCCCGGCTAGCGTGCCTTGCGACTTGGGGGGCGACATCTGCTGTCCGGCTTGCGGAGCAGCGCGCTTTGGCTGCTGCCGGACGGCCTCGGTCCCAGACTTAATAGTCTTCCTGGTGCTTGGAGTTTTGTCTGGCGAGAAGCAGGTGGAGGCACTTGGCGAGAAGCAGTTGGTGGAGGTGACGGTGCTGTTTGAGTTGGTGGAGGGATCGGAGCGCTGGGTGGAGTCACCTGCTGGGTTGGCGGCACTGGAGGCCAGCTACCCGGTGCAGCGTCGGGTTGCACTTGTTCCTGGCGGATGGGCTCCACCACGTCTTTTTCTACCCGCTGCTTTGAAGCGGGATCGGGCCTTGTATCAATAACATCTTCTACCCGCGGACTGGCTGCGGGATCGTCTTGGGCTGCAGCATTGGTGTCTTGCTGCTCGGGGGTGGCGTCTGGCCGCTCCAAGGCGGCATCATCTTGATGCTCGATGGTTTCTTTAGTATTTTCCCCAGCTGATGCAGGTGGAGGAAATGGCGGCGTCTCGTCGCTGGCAACGTCCTGCGCGGCTTGCTGCGCATCAGGCTGCTGCTGTCCGAGGATGGGATCAATATCATCACTGGCGCCAGTGTTCTCGGCGCCGATATCTTATTCTACATCGATAGGGGAGGACGCGCACATCCTTTCCTTCTCGTCCTGCTCTTCATCGTCGTCCGAGAGATCTACGAGTTGATCTCGGGGCACGACTGCTTTCCTCTTGGGGCGAGTGGAGGCTGCAACAACATCAACGTCGAGAGGGGCGCTGGAAGAAAGGAAAAAGTTCAGAGAGACAGAAGGAGAAAAATGCGACAGGAAACGGTAACAAAGTGGTACTCGGATGGAACGCTTACCCTTTGCTAGTAGGGGGTTTTCTCCTAGATGCGACGACTTTCTTTCCTCCTTTCTTCTTGGTTTTCTTTGGGGGAAGTTCTTGGGCATCACTGCCAACTCTTTTCCGAGTGCTGGGAGCCGCCACGGACAGAGGATCAACATCCATGAGTTCCTCCTCGTCGTCCGCCTCAGGATCCTCTGCAGAATAAAGGAAGGAAGAAATTTAGAAACAGAGAAGGAAGGCAAAGGATGTTGCTAATGAGCAGAGAGATGAGCTTGGTCGCCTTCGTCATCTTCGGACCAATCCCGAATAGAGGGAGCAGCTCGTGACTTACCGGGTTGGACGGCATTGGGGATACAAAGGGTATCCTGGGTGTCGTAGGCGGTCTCGTCATCATCATCTCGGTCTTTGGTCCAGTTGGCAGTAAAGACCTCACTGTCCTCCTAACGCTGGCGCGGGATGTGCTGAGATTGCAAACAAAATAGCGCAGTGAGTTGAGTTCTCAGCTAAGGAGTTCTACTCGGGATAACATGCAAACATAAAGCATATAAAGCTAAGGAGTTCTACTCGGGATAGCATGCAAACATAAAGCATATAAAGCAAAGGAGTTCTACTCGGGATAGCATGCAAACATAAAGCATATAGAGCTAAGGAGTTTTACTCGGGATAGCATGCAAACATAAAGCATATAAAGCTAAGGAGTTCTACTCGGGATAGCATGCAAACATAAAGCATATAAAGCTAAGGAATTCTACTCGGGATAGCATGCAAACACAAAGCATATTAGGCTAAAGAGTTCTATTCAGTATCAGAGTGCAAACACAAGGCACATAGTACTAACCTGCTCAATGGGATTGTCGCGGCTATACGGCTCGAAGCCGTACGCCCAATTTTCCGTGAGGGATGTCTACATGATGGACCGTGCCCAGATGGCCACCTCCGCCTTGCTAAGCTCGAACGTAGTCGTCCGAGTGCAGTCCCGAGCACCACTCATGTAGCACATATTGTGCACTCGGCTCTGTAGCGGGAGCACTCGGCGCGAGATCCAGCAGGCGATGGGGTCATCCTGCATCAGCCCTGCCTTCACCAACTCGGTGAGGCGCTTCTCGACCAAGAGGACATCGGGTACATTCTTCAATGGATCATAACCCCAATTCTGCCCGGAGGGCGGTGAGTTGACGAACGGTGGAAGTCCTATCCTGTTTTCTATGGGTTTCCCTTACTCAGGGGCTATGTTCTTGACGTAAAGGAACCCCGCTGCCATTTACGCACGGTGTCCAATCCCTTCACTCTCGGGTGGTGACTAGTCGATCGCTGGAGCATCATCGCGCCACCGGTCTTGGTCATCTCGCGGGGGCCAGTGGAGCCGCTAGGTTTTGGAACCTTTTGGCGGCAAAGGAAAAAGTATCGGGCCCAAGTATGGATTGTGGGATAAACCCCCAGGAAAGCTTCACATAGGGCGGCGTGTGTGGAAATCATAACTATAGCGTTGGGAGGTAGATGATGGGGTTGGAGGCCGAAGTGGCGGAGAAATTTGGCAAAGAAATCTGAGATGGGAAGACCAAATCCTCGTTTGAAGTGGGACAAGAAGACGACGTACTCACCTTCTTGTGGTTCCGGCTCGATCTTGTCGCCGGGATGGCGGCAGACGACGCCGGGAGGGATGCGGCGCGTATTGACGAGCCAGGTGCAGTCCTCCGCCGTCACGTCCGAGCCTTCCCATCCGGCTCGGGCGGCAGTATTGGGATTCCTGGGCTCCATGGAGGCGGAGATGCTCCGAAAAGATGGAGATCTCAATAGAGTTGCGCAGTCGCGAATATCTCTCTTTCTCTCTCACAGCGGCGCAGCGAGTACTCGCGGTGGCGGAGTGCTCGACGGAGGCGAGGGAGACGAGGAGCGGGAGATTGGAAAGAACGGGAAAGAGGGAAAGTGGTCGGCGCGGGGGTATTTATTCCTCCTCTGCGGATTGCCGTTACTGGCGGATTGATCGTGGGCGATGATCGTGCGGCGTGGGTTAATCGACCGCTAGAAACGCACACAGCGCAAAACACGCGCGTAACGGGCGCAGTTAATCCCACGTCCGGATCGTGGGCTCTCGAGTGCGGTTGAGGTGCCCTAACGTGCCGTGGGCCCTACTCGCAGAGGCTGGCACGTGGCCTGCGTTTGAACCGAGGCGTCGTGGTCTCTGCGTGTGCCAGGTGCCTCTTAGCCACACGAGCAGTTGGATTTGGTCGGATCCCGCAGGATCGTGGGCAGGAATTTCGCTAAGTCTTTTTTACTCGGCATCACAGAAGAAAGGGAGTTCCGCTCAGAGAAGAAGAGATTCAATCAAGATATGAAGGGCCATATGGAGGTATTACTCGGCCTCTTTCAGTCATGAAGACAAGTTTTGTTTTAAGCTGGCAGAGCCCAGCGAACAAGTTCATTGGACTCTACCACCTTCGGGGACTAATGTCGGGGGGTTACCCCTGTTTAGGGGTAAGGCAAGTGCTAAAGTGAAGGTCAAGGTGTTGTTGACCGAGTAGACGGCTACGCGGGTACTGCTACCCGGTAGGTTTCTATCCGGCCGTACCCACCGAAGGCCAAAAGAGGATATCAAGGAAGTTATGTTCGTCCGAGTAGTGAAGTTGGTCTGAGTAGACGGATGGCAATCCTACTCGGGCCAGAAGTCAATGGAGCTGTTCTGACAGGAGATCCCGCGTATCCTGCGTCCGTACCCGCGTGCGGTTCAACTTACTAGGTTTGTGATCAGCAGTGACGCAGGGTTAGGCAGCCGTCCAGTCTTGTCAAGTACAGAGGGGACATGACGGGATGGAGGTCTACGCTGTGAGGCTGACAGAGCGGACAGGGGCTGTCAGCCGTACGGCGTGGCACTTCTCCGCGCGAGATCTCGGAGGCGTGCCAATGTCACAGTGGTCAAGTCACATCACCGTACCTTTTAGTCTTTGTTTATTCGGTTGGGCACCACTATATAAGGTGCCCTGCCCCCTCCTGCGCGAGGGACGTTGCTTCACTTCACATTTATTACAAGAGACAACACTAGAGCTAGAGAGAACTGCCGAGTGGCTACTCGGCCAAGAGGCATACAGTGTACTGTGGCTACTCGGAAAACACACATATAGAGAGAAAGGTAGGAGTATGGGTGTTACCTCCACACGAGGGCCCTGAACCTGGGTAGATCTTGTTGTTTGCAGTGCTAGAGATACCCTACGCGCGGCTACTCGCCGTGCGATCCCTCCCCGGATACCTTCAGCGTCCATCGGCCCCAACACTTTAGCCATCCTATGGCATCTGCCGTGATACCACCACGACACTAACAAAGAGAGAGAGAGAGGGAATCTCGGGCATCCAAGACCCACGACACACTATAACACACATGGTATGTAATACCATGGGATTTGGTGGCATTCATTCGATCTGGAGGCCCCTCTCCGGAGAAACCATAGACCCACTGGGAAAATATACGAAACTACCGTTCTAGCCCTCTACGTTAGGCGGAAGGGGGTAGCAAAGTGGAACCAACTGCTTGGTTGTATTAGTTTAGGCCCAAGTAACACCCAAGAAAATTGTAGGGCCCAGCTCTTGGCAAGATTTCCCCTAGTTCCGTCAGATCCGGTAGTTTCGGGCTCTAAGTAGTCCTGGAACCCGCCAGAGAGAATCTGACGCCGGTGAAGCCCTAACACAGAGAGAGCGAGTGAATCTTGGGAATACAGGACCCATGCGACACTCTAACACACATGGTATGGCATACCATGGGATTTGGTGGCATTCAGACGATCCGGAGACCCCTCTCTAGAGAAACCATAGCACCGCTAGGAAAAAGACGGAACTGCCGTTTTGGCCCCTCTACGTGAGCCTAAAAGGGGTAGCAAAGCGGCACCAATTGCTTGGTTGTGTTAGGTTAGGCCCAAGGAACACCCAGGAAAATGGTTGGGCCCATCTGTTGGCAAGATTCCCCGAGTTCCATGAGTTTCAGGAGTTTCAGGCTCTAAGTAGTCCTGGAACCCGCCAAAGAATTTGACGCGCCGGTGAAGCCCTAACACAGAGAGAGAGGGAATCTTGGGCATACAATACCCATGCCACACTCTACCAGACATGGTATGGCATAACCTAGCCTTGGGTGGGATTCAGACGCTCTTGAGTCCCCCTCCGGAGAAACCCTATGCCCGCAGGAGAAAATGGACGAAATTGTCGTTGTGGACCCTCTACATGAGCTGGAAGGGGTAGAAAACTGGAACTAAATGATTGATTGTCTTAGGTTAGGACCAAGGAATACCCAAGACAATAGTATGTCCCACATATTGGCAATATTTCCCCCGTTCTGTCATATCCGGGAATTTTGGGCTCTGAGTTTAGTCCTCGAACCGGCGAGAGAGAATCTGACGCCGGTGAAGCCATAACAAAGAGAGTGAGGGAATCTTCGATGTCTAGGACCCATGCCACATTCTAACACACACAGTATAGCATACCATGGGATTTCGTGGCATTCATACGATCCGGAGTACCACCCCGTCCCCCCCTCAGGAGAAACCATAACCCTGATGGGGAAAAGACGGAACTGCCGTTCTGGCCCCTCTACGTGAGCCAGAAGGGGGTAGAAAATTAGAACAAATTTCTTGGTTTTGTTAGTTTAGGCACAAGCAACACCCAAGACAATGGTAGAGCCCACCTCTTGGCAAGATTTCCCCAGTTCCGTCAGATCCGGGAGTTTCAGGCTCTAAGTAGTCCTCGAACATGCGGAGAGAATCCGACGCCAGTGAAGCGCGCCCTAACACAGAGAGCGAGGGAATCTTGGGAATCCAAGAACCATGACACACTAACACACATGGTATGGCATATTCTGGGATTCGGTGGCATTCGGATGATCCGGAGCCCGTTCTCCGGAGAAGCCATAGCCCCGTTGGAAAAAAAGACGAAACTGCCGTTCTGGCCCCTCTACGTGAGCCGGAAGGGGGTTGCAAAGTGGAACCAATTTCTTGGTTGTGTGAGGTTAGGCCCAATGAACACCCAAGACAACTGTAGGTCCTACCTCTTGGCAAGATTCCCCTAGTTCCGTCAGATCCGGGAGTTTCGGGCTCTAAGTAGTCCTCAAACTCGCCAGAGAGAATCCGACGCTGGTGAATCCCTAACACTGGGAGAGAGGGAATATTGGGAATCCAAGACCCATGCCATAATCTAACACACATGGTATGACATACCATGGGATTTGGTGGCATTTAGACGATCTGGAGCCCCCTCTCCGGAGAAACCATAGCCCCGATGGGCAAAAGACGGAACTGTCGTTTGTGGCCCCTCTACGTGAGCCGGAAGGGGGTAGAAAAGTGGAACAAATTTCTTGGTTGTGTTAGGTTAGGCCCAAGGAACAACCAAGACAATAGTTGGGCCCACCGTTTGGCAAGATTCCCTAGTTCCGTAAGTTCCGGGAGTTTCAGGCTCTAAGGAATCCTAGAACCCCTAGAGAGAATCCGACGCCGGTGAAGCCCTAAAACAGAGAGCGAGGGAATGTTGGCCATCCATGACCTATGACACACTATAACACACATGGTATAGCATAACATGGGATTTGGTGGCATTTAGACAATCCGGAGCCCCCTCTCCGGAGAAACTATAGCCTCGATGTGGAAAAAGACGGAACTGCCGTTCTGGCCACTCTACGTGAGCCAGAAACGGGTAGAAAAGTGGAACAAATTTCTTGTTTGTGTTAGGTTAGGCCCAAGGAAGACCAAATAAAATGGTTGGTCCCACCTGTTGGCAAGATTCCCCGAGTTCTGTCAGTTTCGGGAGTTTCGGGCTCTAAATAGTCCTCAAACTGACCAGAGAGAATCCGACGCCGGTGAAGCCCTAACAGAGAGAGAAGGAATCTTGGGCATCCAATACCCATGAAACACTATAATACAGATGGTATGTCATATCATGGGATTTGGTGTCATTCAGACAGTCCGGAGGCCCCTCTCTGGAGAAACCATAACCCCGCTGGGGAAAAAGACGGAACTACCACTACTAGGAAAACAGCTATAGGAGTGATGATACCCGTGACGCACCAACAATTCGCCGCGTCACACCTAATAGCCGTGGCGCACCACAGTTTGGTGCATCGCGCCTATAGCCTTACCCGCGGCGCACCAAACGGAAGGCGCGTCGCGCCTATGTGTGGGCCGGGGTGGCGAGCCACCGAGGCATACCCGCGACGCACCGAGCCACTGGTGCGTCACGGCTATGTGGGATAGGCGCGGCGCACATGCCCGTGGTGCGTCACGGCTATGTGTTCCACGTGTAGCATCTATAGCCGTGACACATCGCAGGCAGGTGCGCCGCGCCTATCCCACATAGCCGTGACGCACCAACAGCACGGTGCGTCACGAGTATGCCTGGGAGCAATTTAAGTGGTTGGGACCACCCCCCACCTCCCATCCCCCCATATCTCCACCCCATTTTAGATCTGGTCGCCCCCACCTCCTCACCACCCTATTTTCCCACCATTTAGAACTTATTTAACCTATTTTATTTGATATATATGTGAGGGCAATCTAGTAAACACTTCTCTCCACCCCCATCTCTCACTTTACCACTTTCCCTTCCATCTTTTTCACTCCCTATAGCCACATACACACGTACTATCTCGGTCTCAAGTCGGCAAGATCTATAGTTGGTGAGTTGTTGGAGGGATATGTATATGTGTTGTATGTATGTGTGTTGATCTCGCTCTCTCTCATAGATCTCGCTCGGTATCGGCCGGTGCGTCGTCACAAAAGATTCGTGTGGTTGCATATATACATATGCGAAATTGTGTTGCGTATTTTTGATGAAATTTGTGGATGTCTTAAAAATGAGTTGACATGTGTTGCCAAAATGTTGATTCATTTCCATTTCGGCGACCACGCACTCCGAGAATGTCCTATTTTTAGCATAGGACATGCCGAATTTTTCCGTCGACGACCATGCATGCATCATCCATATATTACGTAATTTGATTCTAATTAATTTGTCCTTTGATCTTTTTTTACTATGCAGGCAACCATGCATATAAGCACAGGCACCGTGGCTAGATTTATGAAACATGCGACGCCCGAAATGTTTCGAAATAACATGACGGAGATAAGATGTCCTTGTCGAAGATGCAAACTGAAACACTTGATCAGATACGATTGTGGTGACTTGGAGTCGCACCTTATCCGTCGTGGTTTCATGGATGGCTACACTCTTTACCCGACAAGTGATGAAGATGAAGAGTCTCCCGGACGTGATGAAGGACATCATGATCAAGATGAAGGACATGATCATAATCAAGACGAAGTACATCGTGATGAAGATGTCGGATATGATCATAATCAAGACGAAGACATCATGATGAAGATGTCGGGACATCGTCGTCGGACTGGGTGCGGGACCCTCATGTCCAAGCTCTGCTTCTCAAGGAGACTAGCAACACCAGAGCTGCTTCTAGAGAGAAATCAAAGCTGTCGCAACTGGAGATAGATGCCGTTACTCCATTGTATGAAGGATGCGTGAGCGAGGATACCCGTCTGAACGTAACGTTAAGGACCCTCGAGATGAAGACAAAACACCGATGGACCGATGCGAGCTACGATGAGAACATGGCATTCTGGCACAGCCGTCTTCCCACGGGGAACAAGTGTCCAACGAGCATCGAGGAGGCCAAGAAAGTCGTGTGCCCTCTGGATTTACCTCACTTGAAATACCATGCTTGCATTAATGACTGCATCATCTATCGGGGCGCGGACGCAGAGAGAACCATATGCCCGGTGTGTGACGCAACTCAATACAAGCCAGGGAAGAAGGCCTCTCCTCAAAAAGTGGTGTGGTACTTTCCGATAACTTCCCGTCTGCAGCGGTATTTCGCAGACCCCACACAGGCGAAGCTCATGCGATGGCACGCGGAAAGGAAGAAGCCAGAAGAGGATGATGGAATTGATCCGGAGAAGGATGACACGATGCTAACACACCCCTCAGATGCTAGCCAGTGGAAGGCGCTAGACATCGAATACCCTGAATTCGGCGATGATCCAAGGAACATCAGGTTGTGCATGAGTACGGATGGATTAAATCCTTTTGGCAACCAGAGCAGCACCCATAGCACCTGGCCCGTGTTTGTATGTATATACAACCTACCCCCCTAGTTGTGCTTGAAGAGGAAGTACATACAGATGAGTATGCTTATTCAAGGGCCGAAACAACCAGGTAACGACATCAATATGTATGTCCAGTTGTTGGAAGAGGAGCTAGCCACGTTATGGGACGAGCCAGCCAATACGTGGGACGCCTATGGAGAAACGTTTTTCCCAATGAGAGCCGCGCTCATCACGACGATGCATGACTACCTCGGTTACGGATATGTCGCGGAGCAGGTGACACACGGATTCTGTGCATGCGTTAGGTGCATGGATGACACTACGTATCTCCAGCTAGAGAGAAACCCCGGGTCTTCAAAAACCATGTTCTTGGGGCATCGAAGGTGGCTTCGCAAGGATGACCCGTGGAGAAAACGCAAAGATCTGTTCAACAATGAAGTTGAGATGTGAAGAGCCCCACGTCAAAGGAGCGGCGAGGAAATCAACGAGCTGTTGAAGAACTGGAAAGAGTGCCCTGCGCCGGGAAAGAAGCGAAAGGCGCCGGTGCCGTTGGAGGGTGTATGGAAAACAAGGTCTGTTCTCTGGGGCCTGAGGTACTGGAAGATTCTCCGCACGCCCCACTGCCTTGAAGTCATGCATATCACGAAAAACGTGTGCGAGAGTCTGCTTGGCACCCTGCTCAACATGCCGGAGAGGACCAAAGATGGGCCGAAAGCAAGGAACGACTTGAGATTTTTGAATATCAGGGGCGAGCTCCACGGAGGAAATCCGGATGATGATGACGATGATGATGATGATGTGTTAGATGGGACGGAAGCTCGCCGCAGGGGCAAAAAGGCCAAGAAGACGGAATATTACTGTCCCCCTTCATGCTTCACGCTATGTGAGAAGGAGATCGACCAATTCTTCAAGTGCCTCCCTGGAGTCAAATTTCCTTACGGTTATGCGGGGAAGATAAGCAGATACCTAGACGTACCAAAGCAGAAGTTCAGCGGGATGAAGTCTCACGACTGTCACGTGATGATGACGTAGATACTTCCAGTTGCAATTCGAGGGATAATGGACGAGCACGTCCGCGAAATGCTGTTTGGACTCTGCAACTTTTTTGACGTCATCTCTCGAAAGTCGATTGGCGTGAAGCAACTCGCAAGGCTACAGGAAGAGATCGTGGTGATACTATGCGAGCTTGAGATATACTTCCCGCTCGCATTCTTCGACATTATGATGCATCTCCTTGTCCATGTCGTGGATGATATCATCCAGCTCGGGCCACCGGTTTTACACTCCATGATGGCGTTCGAAAGGATGAATGGTTCCATCAAAGGATACGTCCGCAACAGGGCCCGTCCAGACGCAAGCATTGCCAAGGGCTTTCTGACAGAAGAGTGCATCTCTTTCTGCACGAATTTTCTAGACAAAGATGAGAACCCTGGTCTGCCCGTAAACAGGCACTTTGGCAGGCTCGCTGGATGGGGACACCGCGAGGGCCAGCGCGAAATGAATGTCGACTTTCAGGGCCGACGCAACGACTTTGACAGAGCAAACCAAGTCGCGCTACAACATCTAACAGTGGTCGATCCTTGGTTGGAAAAGCACAAAATGCTAATCTCGAAGTATTACAGTGACCGGGGACAACATAGGACCGAAGCAGAAATAATCAGAGAGCACAACATCCATTTCACACAGTGGTTCAGGGAGAAGATTATGACCGATCACCCGGAGACGCCTTATTCTGAAGAAGAAAAACTCATACTCATATTGCCACAAGGCCCCGCACATAACCTCATGACATATCAGGCATACGATATCAATGGTTACACATTCTACACGGCAAATAAGGACCGGGATTGCGAATACCAGAACTCGGGGGTAACGATGGAATCATTAACAGGTGACGTCAAGGAATGATACTCTGGTAAGATCGACGAGATATGGGAACTCGACTACTGCGGAGAGAAGGTGCCAATGTTCCGTGTCACATGGGCAAAGAGCGTCAGGAAAGAAGGACAATATTTCACCACCATGGTGATACCTGAAGCCAAATCCGGCATGAATGTCACCGCAAAAAATGAGCCATGGGTCTTGGCTAACAAAGTGGACCAATGCTTCTTCATTACTGACCCGACAAGGCCTAGCCGTGTTGTCGTGCGGAGAGGCAAAAGAAGCATCATCGGAATGGATGGAGTAGCCAACGAGCAAGACTTTGACCAGTACGGCGACCCGAAAATGGAAGATGACAACGACGATGGAACGAAATACACAACAAGAAGAAGCAGGACAACGCTACCTACAGGTCGCCCATTCCACCGAAGAAGTCACGTTGTTCCGGGACTGAATTACTCAACCGCGACAAAGAAGGGAAAGAAAATTGTTAAACGCTAGCACTAAGAACAACGATATATGTGTCGTGTGTTTGCATGAATTCGAGGAAGTGATGGCGATATAATATATATACACTTAATGCTTAAATTGATCAACAAATTTCTTTATTTTATATTGATTTATTTGAATTTATTTTGAGCTTATATTGATTTATTTCCTAAGGAAAAAAAATCATTTTTTGAAAAAATGGGGGGGGTGGGACTCGAACTTGGGGCAATGGAGCAGTGGCAAAGGGATAGCAGCTGGTTCTGCTATAGACCAGCGCGCACACTTTTTGAATAGATAACAGAAATAGGCGCGACACACCTCTCATCGCCGCGTCACGGTTAAGTAATGCGCGACGCGCCTCTGCTACGCGCGTCACGGGTAAGCGATGCGCGACGAGCATTTCTTTGGTGCGTCACGGGTAAGCGATGTGTGGCGCATCTTCCTGCTGTGCGTCACGGCTATCCTTTCTCCTATTAGACTGGCCCGTTCCCCTCCTTCTTCCTCTTCCACGCGCGCGATCTCGATCTGAGAAGAACCAAACCATCGCCTCCGAGCCTGGCCTCTCATCGCCTCCGAGCCCTAGCCCTCGCCTCTGCCCTCCCTCCCTCTAGCCACCGCCACGCCGCTTCCCCATCCCCTCTAGCAGATCGAGAACGTCTCCACCACCACCAAGATCGAGGGGACAGGACCACGAGCGGCGCCAGGATCCCAACGAGCAGCGCCAGGACCGTGACAAGCGGCGCCAGGACCTCTGCATCCCCGACGAGCGCTGCAGCCCGTCGCCCCTGCATCCCAGGCGAGCGCTGCAGCCCGTCGCCTCTGCAGTCCCTGGCCTCTTCATCCCTGACGCCGTCCACCTACGTGAACGACTACACCGAGCCCTAGGTAAGCTCCCTCCTCCTCCCTCCCGCCCTGTTCTTGTTCCTGCTTGCTCTGAAACGCGATCCAATTGCGCTGACGAAGAACATCAACACGTTGCCCTGTCAGATGAGTGCATCAAGTGCGATTGTTGCGTAGATGGTGGTTAGATGATTGTCTAATTTAGGTTCACGTTGGCCTGCTTGCTCATACAATATTCAGTTCACTGTCATCCCCAGCAGACAGTGAATATAATTTAGGTATAGTCACAATGCCATTTTGTCTGTCACTTATAACGTAGTGATAATTTCTTCCCCATACTGTTATACATGGCAGAATATATAGAAAAAAATCCCGAAACACTTGGTTGTGCATTGTGGTGCCTCTATAGACTCTGATGAAACTAATGTTTATATGCTTCCCTTGCGGCATTTTATTTCTTTATAGTGTGATGTCTTAAACAAATGATGGTGTATTTGTACTATTTTTTTGTCCTTGCACTCAGAACACTAATTCAGCTTAATCTCTAAGACAAAATGGTGTACATTCTCTAAGACAAAATGGTGTACATTCTTATCCTACAAGTAAAACAGTGCAAGTAAAACTTATCTTATAAAATTGAGTAGCAATGCACAGAAATGTGGAGCCGTGGACAGAAATATGGGATCACTGGTGAAACCCGGTGTTATCAGAGTAGTACCCCTGTTTAGGATGTGCATTGTTGAATAACTGTCGTTCGGCTCGGCGAAAAAAGCAAACCGTGCATAGACTAGCGACATCATGTTATGTATGATTGGCTCAGATTTCTTATTTACTAGTGCATATGGTTGGTATCTACTGTGATATATTGCTGCTACAAGTGATGTAATCATATAGGTACTCTAAGCCCGCTGGTGCGTCTATATTTCTTGTTGAATTTTGACGTGAAGCTAGGAAGCCCTTTTACTATCATGAAATACCAGTGTCTTGCACATAAGAAAAGAAGTTGTAAAGTGTGTAATTCCAGTGTGAAGTTGTGGTTTACTAATAAGAAATAGTGAATGTGTAATTCCAGTGCTAGGATGCTGTTGTTGCTAGATGCTGCTGTTGTTGCTAGGCTGCTGCTGTTGCTAGGTTGTTGGCTGCAACTTCTAGGTTGATGTTCCTGCTAGGATGGCTGCTGCTATCCTATTTCAAACTGTGTTGTATATGAAATGGCAAGTAATGTGAAATAAAATAGCAAGATTGTGAACTACTTATGGTCTTATTGGTGTTGGACGTGTCCAAATTTGTCGGGAAAAAATCTTGGTGTTGCAGTTTGGTACTTGAACAAATTTGGATATCTTTCCGGCCATCGAGCCGTTTAAAACTTTGCAGGGAATTCAAATGAGTTGCCCATTTTCGCCGAAATGTTGATTAATTTCCGTTTCGGCGAGAATCGGGCACTCTAGTGTTAGAAAATTAGCAATGGTCATGCCGGATTTTTCGGTGTATTTAGGACTTAGCCGTTTTCCCGTGATCGAGTAGTATGTCCATTTTTCGTTGCCTTTAGATTAACCAACAATTCCCCCCTTCAGAACATGGAACACAACGACGAGGCCGGTGGTTCTAAACCGTTCTGGCAAATCTCCGACGAAGACGATGAGCAATACGACCCGACGGCGGATGCCGGGGCTGACGCGGACACTAGCGGTGGCGAGGAGGATGACGCCACGACTAGTGGCGCTGCCAGCGGAAATGACACCACTGATGCCGGCGGTCAGACAGATGGTGGTAGCCAAGCCAAGAAGAGGACGACAATGAGAAAACGGAAAAGGAACAGTCTCCGCACCTACCGTGAAGAGATCACGGAAATTGATAGCGGTGGGTATCAAATCGCGCCCGAGTCGGTGGTCAAAGGATTCAGAAACCAAATTGGTTGCATTGTCCGGGACACTGTCAGGATCAACACCGACGATCTAAGGAAAAAAGAGAATACCCATTATCGGGTTGTTCTCTTTAGAAAGCTGCACGGACGATACTTGTACCCGCATCCGCCAAAAGAGCCGTTTAAGTACAATCACGACAATCTGGAGGGGAATCCGGTCAACAATGCCGCCATTGGTAAGATGAAAACCGCCTTGTCCAACTGGAAACACCGGGTGAAGGTTAAGGTCTTGAACCCCAAAAAAAGCTTGGAGGAGGTTTTAGCGAGTGAGCCGAACATCACCGAAGCTGAACTCCGGGACTTCAAGCTACTTTGCGAGAGCGAAGTCGCCAAGGCTAACAGTGATTGGGGGCAGAGGATGCGGAGGTTGAACATAGGTAGCCACAAACTGGGATGCGGCGGTTACAGAGCGGCAATTCCAAATTGGGAGAAGGAGGACGCCAAACGTGCAGCAGAGGTCATCCCTGACCCTCTCGCAAGGTACTCGCCGCGGACAAAAAACTTCATCAGGGCCCGGTTTACATATGACCCGGTAGCTAATGAGTATACTACCGATGATGAGAAGGTTAAGAAGTTGTATGTAAACTTGGTAAGTAAATACACCACCCTACTTAGTTTGCTCTCGACGATCAAGTCGATTGCATTATAGTGTACTGGTGGAATTCTAAACGGTTCACGCTAATTGTGCAGAACACAGAAATCGAAAGTGGTGGAACCTCGTCATCCATGCCGAGGCTGCACGGCCCGTGGGACGACAATTTAAACAGGGCGGTGAACGTGAGGCAGGGGAAGGAAAAGCACAAAAGGCCGTCAGGTGTCCGAGTTTGTGGCCTAGGCACGACGACGAAGCTCAGAGAGTACTTCAAGGAGCCCAAGGAGGCGAGAAGGAATAGAAGGAGGACCGTCAAAGATATCCAACGTGACGAAGCCCGTGATCGCGAGATTGCAGACCTCAAGGCCAAAGTTGACGATATTCCTAATATTGTCAAAGCAGCTTTGGCAGAACAAATGGGCAGCGTTTTGCCTACCATCTACGATGTGGTTACTCGATGGAATGAAGGAGGTCGAGTGGGGTCGTTCCCGGTGCCTAGCGTGTAGGGCAGCAACTCAAGAGACTTGTCCAGAGTCTCGCCGGCCAACGCCACGGTGGCGGACCCACTGGTGACTCCGCCCGCCTACAAAACGGCGCCGATGGTGACTCCGCCCGCCTCGAGCCGCCTGACCATCCGTTGCGTGCCCACAGTGGGCGGTCCTCCGCCGAATGAAGAGCGTGCACCAACGAACGACCGCCGCCTGGCCATCAGTTGCACGCCCGCCGCCGGCGGTCCCTCGCCAGTCAACAGTAGCACGCCCGCCGTCGTTGGCCCCTCGCCACTAGAGGAGCTCGACGCCATCGCCAGCCAGGTAAATAGTTAAGCGTTGGAGCGTCGATCTTCCTTTGCCTTAGTGTCGCACCGGGATTTCTAGGGGATACTCACAGTCCGCTAAACAGTAGAGAAATGGCTTACGGGGCATACCGGCAGCCGCATCTCAATATGAGTAGGCCAACACGTAAACGTGTGACAACCATTCTTTTACTATTCATCGTCTGCGCAAACCATCCCGTAGAAATCCAGATACTTCCATTGACGTACTTCAAAACATACACACATGGTACATCAACGGCATTTGAACAAGTGATATCACAACAGATCTCTAAGACACAAAAGATTGAAATAAGTTGCAAATAGCTCTCACTAGAGCAGAGATAGCAAATACACTCATCCAGAGGACACATGTCCCAACAATTCATCATTACATCACAGCGGAAGCATCCAAAATGTCTGAGTACAGACAAGATCCAAATAGGCCTAAGAGGCCGGAAACGAAAAGACGGAGCCCATCCACGAGGTCTCGGATCCTTCCCGGGTCCGCTATCTACTCGTCAGCAGCCTCGTCAAACTCCACGTAGTAGCCACCATGGGGATCCTCGGAAACGTAGTCTGCGGAAACCACAGCCCCAAAAGGGGTCAGTACATAAACGTACTGGCAAGCAAGACTCACAGTTCACCAAAGTGTAACCCGTCAACACCAAGCACAGATGCTTTGGGTTCAACGGAAGGAAGGGGATATAAAAGATGCTGCAACTGGCTGCTCTAACCAACTACAGAGTTACTACCACTTCCGGCTAACAGAAAGAAGATAAGATAGCGTATTGTAACCAACCTACCAACTAACCTCAAACAAACCCATCCTGGATCTCGCCCCTTATCCAAAGAAGCAATCCGAGGATAACTCACACAGTTGGATTAATGATGGATCAGGTTGTTGTGTCAATAAGCCTATTACTAGTCAAATTGTTAATCATTAGGTGTAAGTTGTTCTGAGTACTTGTTAGCCAGTACTTTCACCAAGTCATCCATAACCGCGGAAAACACGGCTTCTCGAGAAGATTTAACCCTGCATGGGTGCACCAATTTGGCCGTACACGTAAGAATAACCCGCCAGATGGAATGGCCTTTCCACCAAGCGGGGCACTCAACACAACTCAACTCTTCTTCGCATCAAGCCCAAAGAACCACATGCTGTGCGTGCGCGGCTAATCGAGCCTCACGAAGAAAAGGGGACCCTCATAGCACTCTAAGACCACGCCGCCCTAAATGCCGACTACAAAAGTTGCACCCTGGCGCCAAGGGTTCGCACCTGCACATGCATGCATCAAATGGAAAGCCCGAACTAAGTGTGGCGATTTGGACGAGATGCGAATCGAATCAAATTGTGGGGGCGCCCATACACGCTTCCCACATGCGGTTAGTGCGCTCATCATGGATCAGTAGACAAGACCCTTTTCCTAATTAGGGTCGACACTAGCAGGCCTCAAAACCACGCCGGGCCTCCTGCCGGTGCCTTATCATCAAATTATTATTACCTCAAACATTAACAGGTTGATTGTTTAAACATCGAGCCCCAGAACATAATAAAATAGTAACAGAAAGTAACGGACAACAGACTCGAGCAAAAACAACCCTAAGCATGCTAGTAAGACTCACGCAACAAGCAAAAAGGTTTTAGGAGTGGAGGTGAGGCTATATCAGGGTTTAAAGGATAACATGTGATAGGTTCGTAACAGAAGCAACGATTCATAGGGCTAGCAGAATAGACAACGGAAAGTATCGGTATCCAATGTTGAAAGGAACACAATGGTTCATGTGAGTGAATACTTGCCTGCAAACTCAGCAGCCTGGTACTGAGCTAGATCCTCAGAAGGGGTGTCGTAAGTATCGTCGGTCTCAACGTCGTCGTTTATCCGAGAAGAAGCAAACAAACAACGCAGAGAGACAAACAATCAATAACATGGCATAGTGCACAATCATGGGATGATGCATGACCATTTAATTGATGCATCAAAATAAACTAGTGGACATGGTAACAACATGATTAAATGGACCCACATGCAATTTGGATTGCATATGGAAAGCACATGAATTATGGTTGAATTAATTGTTCTACAACTAATCACCATGTGTAAGTGAATTAGCATGATGCATGGATGAGGAAAACAGAAAGAAAACAACAATAGAAACAATTTGAAATAAGGTTTACCAAGTTTGCAATTTTAATTATTCAGTTAGGAAATTTTGGTTCCTTAAAGGTGTTACACAAGAATTTGTTGTTTTCACCACTTTTAATTGTTCAAAACAGATAACAAAGTTCATATTTGGAAAGGTCACACAATTTTAGGTGGAATACATGTTTCACTTGTTTAAAAAGGATTTAGAATGATTTAATTATGAATTAAACAAGTTTAAACATGATTTAAATGAATTTAATTCAAGCATGAACTTATTTGAATTTTATTTGTTCAGAACATTGAATCAAATTCATATTTGAAAATTTTAAACTTTTATGGTTTGAAAACATATTTTATAAGTTCAAAAATAATTTAATTTGATCAAGTTATGAATTTAACAATTTAAATGATTTAAACAAGGTTTAAATTATTTAACCAATTTTAATTATTCAAAACATGAAACAAATTTTATATTTGAAAAGGTGGTTTAATTTTGCATGGAAAACATATTTCATTTGTTGAAATTGGATTTAAAATGAGCAAGTTATTATTTTGGCAATTTTAAATGCATTAAATAAGAAACAGTTGTTTTCAACAATTTAAATTATTCAAAACAGTAAACAAAGTTGATATTTGGAAAGTACATGAAAAATTGATTGGAAAACATATTTAGTTTGTTGAATTTGGAATTTTTATGCCCAAGTTATGAATTTTGCAAAATTAAGTGAATTAAACAAGAATTCAAATATTTCACCAATTTAAAATATTCAAAACAGTAAACAAATTTTATATTTGGGTAGAGGATTCAATTTGGCACAGAAAACATATTTAAAATGTTGAATTTGGAGTTAAAATGATTTAGTTATGCATTTGTGAAGTTTAAGTAGTATTCTGCCATTTAAAATAACATCTAGGGACTTAGGAATATTTTACAGGGATCTAGAAAGAAATATACAAGGACCTGGGTGTGATTTTCAGTTTCTTCTGGATCTGGAGAAATAAAACAAAAAAGATGTTTTAATCCGCAGGGGGTGGGATTCGAACCCACCCCCTCACAGCGCGCACAGGGAGCAGTAACCACTGCGGTAGTCGATCTGTTTGGTGACAGTAAGGCAGCGGGAGGGGGGGATAAGGTTCAGTTGGCCGCTAACTGAACCTGAACTTGATGTTCAGTTGTCTGAACTTTGACAGGACGAGCTGCCGGCGGCGAGCTGAGCGTGGGACGGGTGCGTGCTGTTGCTGCGTGTGCTGCGTGCGCTGTGGACCGCGAGAGGGAGGAGTGGAGGGGAGCGAGGGGAAGACGGAGGGGAGTTGGGCTCACCTCGAGCGGACAGAGGGAGGAGCAGGTCGGGGCGGAGCAGAGGGCGAACGGCGGCGAGGGGAGGATGGCGGCAGCACCACAGGCCCTCCCGGCCCTCACCGAGGGGTGGAGGAGGAAGCCCGCGGTGGGGGGTTCCATTCCCGCACTCGCCCGGGCCGGAGGGAGACGCCATCGGCGGCGATCGCCGGGGGGGGGGGAGGAGAGAGGTGCTCGGGTTCAGAGAAACATACGTGCAGAGATGCAGTTGCAGAGAAGAGAGAGGAAGAAGGAAGAGAATGGAGGCGGGGAGAGAGGAGGGGGGAGAGAAATTAGGGCAGAGGGTAACCCTAGGGTTAGCTATATAGGAGGAGGGGGAGGAGCTGCACCGTTCGCTGCCTTCTCTGTCGACGTGGTGTGCTTCAGATCATTGCCGTATAGAGGTTGAAGATGAGGCGAACAGGTAAGCAGGCCAGGTGAAGGTGGGCTGGGCCTGCTGCCCTGCCCCTCTCTCCCTCTCTCTTTTATTTTTTTGTTCTGATTGTTTTTTTTTTGCTGATTGGTAAAGGAAGAAAAAGGCTAGGGTTTAGGTTAGAAAATTAGGAGAAAAATTTGGATGAGTTATTTATAGCCATCACAACAATTTTGCAACTTTGGTTTTCAAAAACTTAATTATGTTGCTGTTGCAATTGGTTTGAAATTTGAGTGAATTTTGAGATGAAGTGGTTTATTAAAAGGAAACATATAATTAGTTTTTGGACCCTCAAGTTTATTTGTAACAAATTGATTTGGAAAATATTTTGTTTCATTAATTTCAAATGGTTGCTGTTTGGAAAATGCAAATGAATTTGAATGCAATTTGAATGAATTTTGACTATTAAGTGAAATATTGAAAGCATGATTTAAATAGTTGAACCTTAGAGTTTAATTGAAACAAAAAGGATTATAATTTGGTTTGTATTTCTCATAAATTCAACATGGTTGCTGTTTGGAAGAAATTGTAATTGAATTTGAAAAGGGTTTGCTATTAAATGAATTTTTGATAGAAACAAAACAATAGTTTTGGAATCACAACTTTTATGAAAACAAATGATTGTTTTGATTTGAAATATTCATTTGGAAATTGTAACATCACAAGTATGAAACAAAAGGTTTGAAATTTGATTTGAAATTCAAATAGAAAACAAAGGAAAACAAAGAAAAACAGAGGAAAACAAATGGAAAACAAAGCAAAACAAATGCAATCAACACGATGTCATGATGCAAAACATAAAATAACAGAGAGAAAACATTCTAATGGCTATTTTTCATACTTGGGATGTTACACTTAGACTGGCATCTCTGACTCCCTGCATGTTTTCCGCAGAACGCCGACGTTCCATGCACTCTCCTACACACAGTGGACGGCGTGTTGGAGGATGTTGCTGTGGGTATGATCATTCAACCGTCAACCCGCAGGTTCCACAACAGGCCGATGCGCGAAGACGTATATAGAGTTCGATTGCTTCGGGTGCTGGCGGGCTACGACGACTTGTTGCCTCCCATTCAACCCTACCAGGAAGAAGATGACCCCGATACCCTGACGCTGCTCCAGTGCCTACCTTGGAACATGGAATGGCCGAAGAGCCAGATTCGCCTGGGGAAGAGGGGAGCGACCCCGCAGACATCTCCTCTAGAACTACCGGCGCGAGGCACCACCTCGAAAACAACCCCTCTAGAAGCGCCGGAGCGGAGCCATGGCAAGACAGTCGTAGCGCCGTCGCCTACCCTTGACATGGAGATGGCACAACACCCGGCGGATAACGTTGATCTTGATGCCATGGATTTCATCACTGATGACTTTGATGGCGGAGATTACATTGCTCCTCCCCCAGAAGAACCCTACCATAGCACGGAGGCTCGTGGTGACGCTCCTCTCGCGGATAAATCCAATTGCAAGCGTCTATTCGGTTCTCAGGAAGACACGCCTCCAGATGTCGCCCCCTGCACCGAGACTCAGAAAAGTGCGAAGGGAGGAGTTATTTTCAGCCCTGGCACAATCCGTAAGGCGGCTAATGAGGAGATTGAGAAGAAGATCATTCCGAAAGCGCCGAAGCCGCGGAAAAGAGGACCTAGATCCAAGGCCGCAAAGTCCGCGAGCCAGCCTGCTAAGATGCCGCTCCGTGTTCAGGACGGCCCACCTACATCTAGGCATACGAAGATGCATGTGATTGGTCAGCCTATGATTAGCCAGAGCAAGCTCAAGGCCGCAGGTGGGAATATGCGGAGTTTGCATGAAAGCATTCTTTATCTTGAATCGCGCCTTCTTGAATCCAAGGATCCATCATACCCGGTTTTCATTGCCATGGTGCCAAAGGACTTGGGCTTCGTCGAGTCAACCGGCGCGGATAGGATAGTACTGCGGTTTTCGGACATCTTCGATATGTTCCATAGCAATCCGCTGCACTACTCCATGGTTCGCCTATACTCGCTCAGTCTGGCGGTGCAAGTCAGCAGGGATAATACACCCGGCATCGCGATATCGTACCCCTTCTACATGCGCCACGACGTGTTGTGCGGCGTTGGGAACCAGGTAGTCGCGTCGACATATTTCCGGGACTTCATGCTGGCGAACCATACCAAGGATTACATCCTCGTGCCTTACTTTGCCGGGTAAGTCAATATTCTTAGCCGAATCGAAAGTGATTTTCTTTAGATTTTCATCGCTCCTTTCCAACACTTTGTTTGGATTGTTCCGCGCAGATATACACAATGCACACTCATCTGCATTTGTATCAGTCATTCGCATGCCACGTATCTCGACTCAGGGAGTGCGATGAAGAAAGACTACTCCAACGTGAAGAAAGTTTTGGATAATGCTCTCACCGGCTACCACGCAAGGGGGGGGGGCAAAATCACTAGGGAGAAGGTCGTTCAGGGCGCTCGGGTGTTCACCCACACGATGACTTTCGCCTGCATCAAGCAGCCGGCAGGCAGTAACCGAGACACCTACTATGTCCTCCATCATATGCGGGCGTATGTACGGGATCAACAGTTCCTTACCCTGCCTAGTCAAGTCCAACAATGGGCCTCCCGCTTGTCGATGGTCGGCGATGACAAGGTTAGAGAAGAGATATATGATATCCAGAAGTGCTTTGCCACGCAAATCGTTCATGAAGTGGTGAACAAGAGTGGGACATTTTACTGCCGGTTCAACATGCCGAACCGCGACATAGATACCTACCTAGCAACTGCATGTGACGATAGGCCCTTCATCACTCCGGAGGGCTGTCCTGTTGTAATCCCTGGGAGGATGAGTCAGAAGGAGTGAGAACTATTGTAAGGCTTGCTACATTTTCCGAAATTAGTCGAACTCAATCGTTAGTGTTATGAATCGTCCATCGTGTAACAGATGCTCAATTATGTCAATGCTTAATTATCTTTCTTTTTATTATTGCGGTCTTACTTGTGATGGTCGTTCGATCTTTTGAATAAGTAAATGCCGATGATTAAAAGAGTTGGTTCACACTCAGGTGGCCTAGGTGGTCCGTTGCGCCTTGTGATTTTCACAAAGTTAGGATCTTGTGCATCCCACTTGGCGCAGCGGCACCACCTACGGCCGCTTGTATGTGTCCACCCTAAATATGAGGCACACATCGTTACGGTTATGAATCGTCCATTCTGTAACTGATGCTCAATTATGTCAATGCTTGATTATCTTGCTTTTATATTATTCCGGTCCTATGTTCGTTCGATCTTTTGAATAAGTAAATGCCGATGATTAAAAGAGTTGGTTCACACTCAGATGGCCTAGGTGGTCCGTTGCGCCTTGTAATTTTCACAAAGTTAGGATCTTGTGCATCCCACTTGGCGCAGCGGCACCACCTACGGCCGCTTGTATGTGTCCACCCTAAATATGAGGCACACATCATTACGGTTATGAATCGTCCATTCTGTAACTGATGCTCAATTATGTCAATGCTTGATTATCTTGCTTTTATATTATTCTGGTCCTACGTTCGTTCGATCTTTTGAATAAGTAAATGCCGATGATTAAAAGAGTTGGTTCACACTCAGATGGCCTAGGTGGTCCGTTGCGCCTTGTGATTTTCACAAAGTTAGGATCTTGTGCATCCCACTTGGCGCAGCGGCACCACCTACGGCCTCTTGTATGTGTCCACCCTAAATATGAGGCACACATCGTTACGGTTATGAATCGTCCATTCTGTAACTGATGCTCAATTATGTCAATGCTTGATTATCTTGCTTTTATATTATTCCGTTCCTATGTTCGTTCGATCTTTTGTATAAATGCCGATGATTAAAAGAGCTGGTTCACACTCAGATGGCCTAGGTGGTCCGTTGCGCCTTGTGATTTTCACAAAGTTAGGATCTTGTGCATCCCACTTGGCGCAGCGGCTCCACCTACGGCCGCTTGTATGTGTCCACCCTAAATATGAGGCACACAGACCGATGACCATCTTGTTCCAGTTAAGAGGTACTACAGGAGGTGGTAATCCGGGGAAAGGAAGGAATGCGAGGGTTTCTGGATTTCTTTCGAACTATGAATGGCCAATTTGATCCTTTGTGTTTAACTTTCAACTTATTTATGTAATATATCTCCATTTACTAGTTATTACAGACATGTTTAAAACTATTTTTTATGGTTTTCTTTCTTGTCATTACAGATGCCGAGGTGCTACGTGGTGTTTAGAGGCAGGGTTCCAGGAGTCTACGATCACTGGGAAAACTGCTTCGAGCAGGTGAACAAGTTCAAAGGGAATGCCTACAAATCCTACAACACAAGTGTGGCGGCGGAAGCTAGGTGGTTCATCCATCTCGAGGAGGAACAGAAGAAGAAGAAGAACAACAAGTGGATGAAGACCATCTCCGCCGCTCTTGTCGCCGTCGCCTCGCTCGTCATGCTATGGTTCCTAGCTAGATGATTAGGTTATCGGCGACTAGATAGGTCACTTGTCCCGATGATGAAGCATCATCGATCGATGTAACAGTCCCGATGATTAACCGTCTGATGTAGGTCACTTGTATCTATTTGACTGTGATAAACACTTTGTATTCATAATCAACTGTTTGATGTAGCTATTCGGATTTCTAAGCAGTATGATCAACTATGACATATAATTTGTTTGTCAGAGAACTGTTTTGATACATTTTATCTACTGATATTCTTCTGTATTTGAGCTGTGTATATACCTGTATAAATACGGTACTGCGTATTTAAAAAAAATACAACATAGTATAGCTGTGACGCACCAAAAAAGGTACCCGTGACGCACCTGAGAAGATAGCCGTGGCGCGCAAAAGTGGATACCCGTGGCGCACCAAGTAACTTAGCCGTGGAGGCATTACATACCCGTGACGCACCTAAATTCCTAGCCGTGGCGCACCTCCGGACTTAGGCGTGACGCGCCTCCCATTAGCCGCGGCGCACCTCGCCCGTGCGTTACGGATATAAATAGGCGCGGCGCACCAGCTAGGTGCGTCACGGCTAAACCCATAGGCGCGGCGTGATAGCCGTGACGCGCGCAGGTGCGTCACGGGTAAGCTTTTCCCTAGTAGTGTACCGTTCTGGCCCCTCTACGTTAGGCGGAAGGGGGTAGAAAAGTGGAACCAACTACTTGGTTGTATTAGGTAGGCCCAAGGTGATGGAGGGATAATAACCCGGTAGGCCAACTCCAAGGTATAACCCGGCCCAAAGGACGCTGCGCAAGATCCGGCTAAGGATAAAGAAACTTCTGGAAGGCCCAAGTTTGTAGGCCTCGTAACCCGGATTGTGGGTTACGGTAAAGGAAAGTTAGAGTTTGTATGCGGTGTCCGGGTAGGATTCAGGGTGCGCCTTGGAGAATAAGCCAGGGGGTACGGGTGCTTTATAAACCGACCCCTAGGTCTAGCTGAGAGAGATCTAAGAACCCTAGTAGTACCAGTTGATATCGAGCATCCAGTGTATACGAGAGATCGAGTTAATATATTGAGATCGGAGACTCGGCGACTTGATTGCCGGCTACCAGATCGAGTTCCATCATGTTTTCCTCTGAGCTAAACCCTCTCCCAAACGCCTGTGTCGTTTTGCCCCAAGATCAGTTACCCCCGGTAACGTCTGCCGTGATAATCCCACGACAGTTGGCGCCCACCGTGGGGCCTGCGTCCAAAGGTGTTTACATCACGGGAGAAGCTCGGAAGAACATGGAGAATCTTGTCGTCGGCGAGATCTACATCGACCACAAAGGAGAAAAGACGGTGGACGATTCCGGCTGGGGGCCAGAGTCGGGTCACCTCGAATCCTGATCCGTCGTGACAATCGGCCGGATCAGCGTCTTCATTGGTATGGTATGTACTTCCGGTTCGATCCCTGATAATTTTGGATCTGATTCTGTGTCAGGGGAGGCCACTTCTATCCAATCAGATGATGAAGAATCAGTTGGAACGACATATCCGGCAAAAGAACCCATCGCGAAGTGGGAACAGCCGGAGGAACCGGCATGGACACCGCGCGACCGGGTCGAAAGAGAGGATGATACCGAGTCTATCCTGGATCTGCTGGAAAACCGATATGAGGAGAATAACAGCGAAGGGGAACAGCATGAATTCGCGCCAAGCATCATACGCCGAGTCGCGGTTTATACGGCTCCCGCGACCAATCTCAACAAAGAGGCCGTAACCGCGGCCACTGCCGGGTCAGCACAAGCCTTAGCGCGGCAGCAGGGGCCGGCTAACGGAAACACGGTTTTGGCCTAGGTTGACGGAGAGTCGGCATCGGTTACCAGTCAAGCGCCGGAAAACAAGCTACACGCAAATACGTTCGGATTCCTAGCAAACCAGACACCAGGAGCGGGTCCTTCCAACCCACAACACCCGGCCTTGTTCGACAACAATCTGATCCTAGATCCGACGGTTCTTGCCACAGTTATCACTCCGGAGAACGCGGCGGAACGTGTTAGGGATTTGGACGTAGCCCGTCGTGCATTGGAGCAGCAGAGAAGGCAAGTAGAAGCAGAAAGGCAAGGGATGGTCACACGGCAACGTGAGCTGGATGCACTGGAAACTCAGCTCCGAGAGGAAACGACTATAATACATCAAAGGCATCAAACTAGATTACCAGCATTGGGAGGAGTCATAAACCCAGCCGCACTATTTATCACGCCTCAGGATCAGCCGATCCCAGCGGCAAATCAAGGAACCGCCCCTCAGCCGACAACCGGAGGAGCACAACCGGTAGATACGCAGGCCGGGTTACTTGCACCACAGACTGGAGTCAATGCAGGCAATACCGTACCACCGCCACCACCACCACCATCGCGTTTTCGCACACCAGCAGGTCAGTACAACAATCCCATGGACAACGTGTATGCGGAAACTCTTGCACTAAATCAAATCCCCGTGAGAGAGTCACCCCACTCAGAGGAGACCCGGCGGGCGATAGATATGCTGTGCACCGCGGTAGCGCAACAGGTTAATTACCCGGATCACAGAAGTGGAATGCATGGGACGCCGTATGTCAGCCAACAACAAGGTAACGCTGGAAACATCCAAACAAGTTCGGCACGGCGGAGGGAAGAGCAGCAGCAAATGCCGCCTCCTCCACACATCCAGGCAGTACCAGCAGCATCAGCAGCACAGGCCATCGTGGATAGTTCCAGGGCCAGGAGAGTCGCGGCCGGGTCTGCGGCACATGGGCCACCAGCGGTACCGCAGCCAGCTGTACCCCCTGCAGGATCACATGTTTCCCGAGTAAGACCAGCTTCAACCATTCTTGCAGGGCCTAAGTGTCTTTCGGATAGCATCAGAGCTGAACCTTGCCCGGAAAAGTTCAAAGAACCGGGTAAAGTGGTAAATTATGAGCTGACTATGGATCCGGAAACATGGTTGAGCAGCTATGAGATGGCCATGTCGATTCGCAATGCGTCCGAGAATCTTCAAGCCAAGTTCATGTATCTAATGATGTCAGAAGGAGCAGCAAAGTTATGGTTCGCCAATCTACCGGAAGGATCTATTAAGTCATGGGAAGAATTGAAAACTGCATTTATCAAGCACTTTCACGGGACGTGTAGAAAGTTATTCACTATTGACGACTTAGAGCGATGTGTTCAGAAGAAGGGAGAATCGGCGCGCAGCTGGGTGCGCCGAGTTATGGAAATTCTCCACTCATCTACGGATATTCAGCCCAAGGATGCGCTGCAAGCTATGGCAAAGACCTGCAAGTACACACCCTTAGTACAAAAATTAACTCGCATGAAATCTAGTCGGAATACTTCGGAGGTCACAATGGGAGAATTGATGGATGCATGCAACAAACATGCCGCAACGGACACTACGGAAGAGGAAACTGATGATAAAAAAGCAAAAGCAAACACAAGTAGTAATGGAAGAACTGGCAACGGATCAGCACCGGGTAACAACAACCAGAACAAGCGTCCGTTTGAAGGAGGCTCTGAGTTTGTCGCCAATACTGAAGCTGGATCTTCCAGACCTAGGGCAGAAGGAAATTTCAATGCTGGAAATCACAATGGAGGAAACTATCAAGGGCCACCAAGGCCGGGTAATAATTGGGACATATTCAGAATGGCATGCCCGAAGCACAGCAGGAACGGTAGGCCAGCTAACCACTCCTTGGAGCAGTGCGCCGACCTACAGAGATGGAAAAATGAGGAAGTGAACAGAGCCATGCGAGGTGCAGGACGGGGAGGAGGACCGGGTCCAGGAGGAAACCCGGGCAACGGTCCACCCCCAGCCGGTAACCCGGCAGCTGGAAATCAAGGTAATAACCAAGGGGGAGCAGGAGGTTTCCAGGCTAACCCCAAACAGTTGGGTCAATATCATGTGCATACCACAGGAGGTTCTAACAAGGACAAAAAAATACTGAAGCAAGCGGTCAATTCAGTTTCTTCGGCTGTCCCGAGATACCTGAGATGGTCAGAACAGGATGTAACATGGAGCAGAAGAGACCACCCGGAAAGAGTAGAACACCCGGGAGTCTTGGCATTAGTAGTCGCACCGCAGGTAAATGGGTATGAACTGAAAAAGGTTTTGATGGATGGTGGAAGTAGCATCAATATACTGTATTGGGAAACATTCTTACGCATGGGCCTCAAGGAATCTCAGCTACAGAAAAGCTCAACAATTTTTCATGGGATAGTGCCGGGTCATTCAGCGTGCCCCGAGGGAAAAATCGCATTGGAGGTAGCTTTTGGGGAATCAAAGGATAACTATCGAGTTGAGTGGCTCACTTTTGAGGTGGTCAAATTGGGCAGTCCTTATCACGCGTTATTCGGAAGGCCGGCTTATGCCAAATTCATGGCTAGGCCGTGTTACGTATATCTACAGCTAAAAATCCCGGGTCCCAAGAAGACCATTACCATACATGGAAATCGAGACATAGCAGCTGAATGCGATGAAGGAGACGCAGCAATGGCCGAGCAAGCCTGTAGAAAAGAGGAACTCAAGCACTACCGGTCTCAAGCAGACCCGGAGGATAGAACCACATCAAAAAGGCCGAGTACTGAAGACGAAAGAGCAAAGTCCAAGGCAGCACAAGATGCTAAGATGGTGGCTTTTATCAAGGATGATTCCCCCAAACAATCTGCCATAGGAGAAGAAATCGCACGGCCGCTCACAACCAGCCGCGCTATGGAGACACCTCACCCGGGTTGGCTAGTAAATCCGGTACTCATCATGAAAAAGTCCAGCAAATGGAGAATGTGTATCGGTCACGCCAGCCCGGGACCGGTTCCCAAGAAGAACTAAACAATGTAACGGACAGCAGGTTTCAGACGCGCTCTTTTCCTACCCAGGGTACCTAAGGGGACTGGAAGGTTTTTAATGAGGCGGCCCGCTGATCCAAACTTTCTCGTATCAATAAAGAGATGATTATCAAGTCCTATGTTGTTACGGCTTTTACTTCGATTACAAGTAAGTAAGTATCCATTGGCATCAATACATCAGTATCATTAAATATGTTGAATATGTATAGGTCTCGGGGGCTGGTTGCTCAAGTAGCGCAGCCACAAACCCAAAGACCCGGCCTTGATTCCTATGAGTTATAAGGGCCGATTATTCGCAAACGAGTACGGCTGCAATCTTATAACCGGACAAAGGAGCAAAATTTCCTTGACTTTTCTTACTTAAGCTCGATGTGACTCGCACTAAAGTGGCATGATTTGCTCGCTTACGATTACAATCAGCCATGAAGCCCATTGGGACTTGTCTGACCCTGTTTTCGTATAGATGTAACAACATGGTATCCACGCGAAAGCCGGCTTACAGTACAAGATAGTCAAAAGGGTCATCTAAACCACAAGTTATACAGAGTACAAGGCTAATAGCTGGAAACTCAACGTTTATCAAGCATAACTTCATTGTCTATATGAAACAATTCCGGGTTTCGGCTTAGCAACAACAAGTTTGTTCTCTTCGAAAAAACCACACACCACAGACTCGGAAATTCGGGCCTTGGGGACTGTGGGTTCCGAAACAGAATCAAGTTGTTTTGTCGCCAAGCTCGAAAGACCCCAATGTCCGAGTCGTGGGGACTTGGGGACTTAAAGAAAAGTCCACCTGTCAAAACTCACGATACTCAGAAATAAAGAAGGAAATGAAAAGAAAATCGGATATCAAGAATAAGTTCAAAAGTAGACAAGTACCAAGTTCATCAAAAGGCCTAGAAAGGCACGAAGTGTATCACAGAATTAAAGTGCGTTACAGGTTGCGACACTAGTATCAAGGGTGCACAGGCGCACCGTCAAAAGAATACTTGTTGTGAGTCAAAACATCAGATGATTGAAGTATTTTTATGACGTTTGCCTATTCGGCTTCCTGAGTAGGGTCCACATCTTTGCCCTTGCCCTCCGGGTCTTGCTCCTGGACTTGCTCTTTAGCTCTCCCGGCATCATCACCCGGATTCCTTGCGGCAGGACGGACAGGCGGAAGAACAGTTGGTGTAGAGGTGGTTGGCCCTGATCCTAACTCTGCCTCTCTCTTCTCAGTTGCTTCCCTCTTCCTGGCCGAATCAGCAGCCCATTTCTCCAAAATATCAAAGGGAGGGGGTGCGTCCTCCGTAACAATTTTGCCTTCAGCATCGTATGCACTCATGATAGTGTTCAGATCCATACTATCGGCCAAAGTGGTGGCCGAATGACGCACTGCGGACTGTACGGCCTTGAAGTCCTTAGGTGTAAACTTGGAGCCATCTCCTTTGAATTCTGGAAACCCGGATATTACCTTTGCCGGATCAAGCTTCGGAAAGTAAGCCTTAGCCAGGGTAAAGGCCCGGGTCATACCAATCCGGCATGCCGAGCGTTTCCAGATTTCAATCCAGCCAGGCACAGTGGAGCAGGCTTTGATAAGATTTTCTTCACCCGGGTATACTTCAGTAGGCCACTTCACGGCGTCCAGTATAAACTTTGTGCCGGCAAAGAAAGTCCGGAGCACAGTCTTTAAAGTTTTAGCCTTTGCAATGGCATCCTCTTCTGGGGCCGCAAGGTTGGCACCTGCAGTTGAAGCAAAGAAAAGGCGTATCAGTAATCCCGAGTGTCATATAATAAAGTAAAGGCATGAAGACAGTCGGCAGAAAAAGCTTACTAAGCAAGATCTGATAGGTATCGGTGACCTGGTCCGATAGTTTCTTCAGTGCAGTTTGATCAGTATTGCACTTCTTTTTGTATTTAGAAACATCCTTCTTCAAGGTTTCCACGTCATCCTCAAGGGTTTCTCTCCGCTTTACCTCGGCGAGAAGAAGTTGTTCGGTCTTGAGCAAAACTTCATCAGACCGGGTCGTCTGCGCCTGTAAGTAGTAAGGAACACAAGTATCAGTCGGATATTATGGCAAGCTGAGTATTGCGTAAAGTACCAAGCACAACTCCAGCAAGTCATGCTTGGAACTTGGGGACTAGGCATACACTACGAGATATCAAGTATTATTACCTGGTACGCTGCGGCCATGCGCTCCAGAATATTGCTCTCTGAAGTCTTCATAGTGAGGAGAGTGCTCATCAGTTGATCAAAAGTATCATTACCCGTGTCAGAGGACCCGGGGCCTTGGAAATTCCGAGAAGGAGTTTTCTTCTTAGCAGGGGGCGGTATCCGGGTCATCCGAATGTCAGAATCTGATGCCCCCTCTCCTGCACCCAAAGTGGCAGCTCTTTTCTTCTTGCTTGCGTGAGAGGCTATCGGATACTCGGCTTCTTGTCTGGCCGGGTTTATTGGTGACGCTTGTTCTTCGCCGCTAGACGCGGCTGTTTCCTTGTCAGCCAAGCTCCCCTTACCCGGGTCATCGGTCTCCATATCCTCTTGGTCGCTAATAACGACCGTGGCCCTACGGATAGTATGAGTGAGCAGTTAGTGTACAATCAGGAAAGGGTGATGAAAGTGTGATAGAGCATCAGGAAAGGGATTTTACCCGGTATTCACCGCAAAGTCCGAGGGGAACTCGTTGCTGGACCCGGGCGAAACTGAAAAGTATTAAGCAAGGTTTCGTAAGGGAACGGTTCAGGAAGATTGTTTCCTCCGAGAAAGGATAAGGTTAATACCAGTGCGTCCAGCCGGAGACAATGGAATACCCGGGCTAAGAGCATCGTCACCCGGGTAATTCCGAGTTGCTCTGCGCTTGGTCATGGGCGACTCCTTCAAATACGGCCGGTGGAATAATGTCAAGTTAGCTCATGTATATCATCAAAAGAATACGAGCTGAATACAAGGAGGCGATATGAAACCTTGGAGACGATCCCTCGGGGTTTTCTCTTAGATCCGACTTTAATTGTCGGCTCCACTTCATCTTCATCACTGGCGGATTCCACCTTGCCATCAGTTTCTTCTTCTTCGTCATTCTCCTCTTGTTCTGGAAGTCATCAAGGTTATAGTTGGAAAATGAAGGAGTTACGACGAACTTAAAGGAATCAAGTAAAACCTGGCGAGCACCTTCGTCCGAGTTAACGGCCTCTTCTTGTTCCTCTGGACTCTCGGAGCTAGGGGAAGTGTCGATCTTCCAAAAATCATCATCAGCCTGAGATGAAAATATCAGAACAAGGGTTATCAACCGTATCAAGCGGAAAAAGCAAAGGTAAAAACGTTAAAATCGGATCTTCACCTTGGGGGCTGGGTTCTCGAGTGTGAAGGGTTCTAATCCGGCTATGTTCCGGATTACCTCTAGTTTCTCTGTCAGAAAACCCTTGATAGTTTTATTGGTGTCACCAGCCGCAAAGCTGTTGTCAGAATACCGGAGCGGATCTGTGGTTTGCCCCGAATACTCGCACATTAACTTTGTGCGGATGGAATTGGGCTGAATCCGGAAATCGACCCAAGTTTTCACCAGGTTGAGCCCGATGAGACCTTGGGCCGCAAGAATAGTGATTTTGACTAGCAAAGGTTGAATGGCCTCCCTGTCCGAGTCAGGGGCAAAGGCATTAAAATTCTCGGAGATGTCAAGAAGACCCTCTGAGTAACCCGGCAGTTTCTTTTGGCCGGGTGGGGAAGTGTCTCGGCAATAAAAATATGAAAGCTGCCAATGTTTGACGTGGGAGTTAAGGGTAAGAGGTGGCATCAGAGAATTCCTGCGGCGCTGGATAGAGACCCCGCCGCAAGCAAGAAGTGCCCCGTCACCGCTTTTGCGGCACGGTTTGCACTGGAAAAGCTCGACGAAAAGAGCCAAACTTGGCGGAGTGCACAAGTATGACTCGGAAAGGACGATAAAGTGGGAGATATTTAACACAGAATTAGGACCTATGTCAAATACAGGAAGGCCATAATGGCTCAGAATGTCGCGGAAGAAGGGGTGACCCGGAGGACGAAAGCCCCGGGTCACGTGCTCTACAAAGCATATTACCTCGTCCTTTGCCGGCGTAGGCCGGGTCTCCTTACCCGGCACTCTCCACTGGATATCCTCTTGAGGAGGGAGAACTCCCAGCTCGACCAGTTCTTCTAACTTGGTTTTGGTGACCGTAGATCGCGCCCAGTTGGCGGATATGGAGTTGGTGGTCTTGGCCTTTGCCTGCTGCTTTCTGTGTTTCTTGGGAGCCATGGGTGTGACCTGCAAAACACGAGGTATAGGAGTGTGAGGAATAAGGCTCGGAAATCATAAGATGGTCGAGTATCAGTGAGCGGTATCGAGACAGTATGAAGGTTACATAATATCCGGGTGTTATTTTGTGAAGCAAGGTTCAAGCTACCCGGGTATCAAGCATCATTATAAAAATCATGAAGGCTTATGCATTGAAAGAATGTTTGAGGGTAATGGATGGTTATACAGGTACCTATTATGAGTAAAGGGAATCGGAAAAGGGAGGATTTTCCGGATAATAGAGTCAAGGGCGGAAAAATTGGGCGACCTGAGCCCAGGCTAAAGATTCCATTTCTAGATTCGTGGCAAAATTAGCAGTTGTGGGAGGTAGGGAAGTGAAATAAAGCCAGCATTCAATCCATTGGATGAGCTAGAGTGAATACAAGTGACTCGATTCGGCATGACCGGGAAAATGACCGGCGGGTTGACCTAGATCTAATCTGAAGAAAATCAAGAAATTATGGAGGCTAATTAACGGGTATGGGAGGCTTACTGGAGGAGATCGAAGTGAAGCTCGACGAAGGCAAATCGCACAAGTTTGGTGCCCCTTTGCGATTCCCGACGGGCCGGTTGAGGGTTTGGCGGCGGATCTTGGCGGCGGTGCAAATTGCGCGGTGGCGGAACGTAGCCGGCGGCCAATAGGTTCCGGTGATGCGCGCGGGATTTCCGTGGTGGCGCTCTGTGAATTTTAGCACGGAGGAAGAAAGGAAGAGGAATGGGGGAAATGAGCCGTTGGGGTTAGGGTTACCCCTGCGACCATATTTATAATGGTTCATGTGGATAAGCTTGGTTCCACAAGCGGGAGCCGGGGATTACGGAGTAACGTCTATCTGTTTGAATTTTGCGAAATACGCTTTAAGTGTTGAACGTGATATCTGGGTAGAAATAAGAAGGAGATATTCTTCATAATATCAAGATCAATTATCGAGTAAAGTGCAGGATCTTGACACTTTTATCAGGGCTTGGACCCGGAAAGCTAAGCCGGGTATTTGGAGAGGAGCCGGGTTACTATATGGCCACCGTAGAGTTGGGCCTAGCTGTTTATTGAAGCGTTTTAACCCGTCCTTCATGCATTTGGGCAGTTGATGTCTTTGCAGGGAATAGCAAGCGCTTCAAGGAAGGATCCGTGAAGCCCAAGCTATTCTGGGGACTACTGATGGAGGGATAATAACCCGGTAGGCCAACTCCAAGGTATAACCCGGCCCAAAGGACGCTGCGCAAGATCCGGCTAAGGATAAAGAAACTTCTGGAAGGCCCAAGTTTGTAGGCCTCATAACCCGGATTGTGGGTTACGGTAAAGGAAAGTTAGAGTTTGTATGCGGTGTCCGGGTAGGATTCAGGGTGCGCCTTGGAGAATAAGCCAGGGGGTACGGGTGCTTTATAAACCGACCCCTAGGTCGAGCTGAGAGAGATCTAAGAACCCTAGTAGTACCAGTTGATATCGAGCATCCAGTGTATACGAGAGATCGAGTTAATATATTGAGATCGGAGACTCGGCGACTTGATTGCCGGCTACCAGATCGAGTTCCATCATGTTTTCCTCTGAGCTAAACCCTCTCCCAAACGCCTGTGTCGTCTTGCCCCAAGATCAGTTACCCCCGGTAACGTCTGCCGTGATAATCCCACGACACAAGGAACAACCAAGAAAATGGTAGGGCCCACCTCTTCGAAAGATTCCCCGAGTTCCGTCAGTTCCGGGAGTTTCGGGCTCTAAGTAGTCCTGGAACCTGCTAGAGAGAATCTGACGCCGGTGAAGCCCTAACACAGAGAGACCGAGTGAAACTTGAGAATACAAGACCTATGCCACACTATAGCACACATGGTATGCCATACCATGGTATTTGGTGCCATTCATACGATCTGTAGCCCCTTCTCCAGAGAAACCATAGCCCCGCTGGAAAAAAATGGAACTGCCGTTTTGGCCCATATACGTAAGCCGGAAAGGGGTAGCAAAGTGGAACCAATTGCATGTTTGTGTTATTTTAGGCCCAAGGAACACCCAAGAAAATGGTTGGGCCCACCTGTTGGCAAGATTCCCCGAGTTCCATCAGTTTCGGGAGTATCTGGGCTCTAAGTAGTCCTCGAACCTGCCAGAGAGAATCTGACGCGCCGGTGAAGACCTAACAGAGAGAGAGAGGGAATCTTTGGCATCCAAGACACATGACACACTATAAAACACATGTTATGTCATACCATGGTGTATTTGGTGGCATTCAAACGATCTGGAGGCCCTTCTCCATAGAAGCCATAGCCCTGCTGGGAAAAAGACGGAACTACCGTTTTGGCCCCTCTACGTGAGCCGGAAAGGGGTAGCAAAGTGGAACCAATTGCTTGGTTGTGTTAGGTTAGGACCAAGTAACACCCAATAAAATGTTAGTTCCCACCTCTTGGCAAGATCTCCGAGTTCCATCAGTTTCGGGAGTTTCGGGCTCTAAGTAGTCCTCGAACCCGCCAGAGAGAATCTGACGCGCCGGTGAAGCCCTAACAGAGACAGAGAGGGAATCTTGGGCATCCAAGACCCATGACACACTATAACACACATTTTATTTCATACCATGGTGTATTTGGTGGCATTCAGACGATCTGGAGTCCCCTCTCCAGAGAAACCATAGCCCCGCTGGGAAAAAGACCGAACTGCCGTTTTGGCCCCTCTACATGAGCCGGAAAGGGGTAGAAAAGTGGAACCAATTGCTTGGTTGTGTTATATTAGGCCCAAGTAGCACCCAATAAAATGGTAGGTCCCACCTCTTGGCAAGATTCCCCCCGTTCCGTGAGATCCGGGAGTTTCGAGCTCTAAGTAGTCCTAGAACCCGTGAAAGAGAATCTGACGCCGGTGAAGCCATAACATAGGGAGTTAGGGAATGTTGGGAATCCAATAAACATGCCACACTCTAACACACAAGGTATGTCATAGAATGGGATTTGGTGCCATTCAGTCGATCCGGAGGCACCTCTCCAGAGAAATCATAGCCCCGGGGGAAAAAAGACGGAACTGCCGTTCTAGCTCCTCTACATGAGCCGGAATGGGGTAGCAAAGCGGAACCAATTGCTTTGGTGTGTTAGGTTAGGCCCAAGTAACACCCAAGACAATGGTAGGTCCCACCTCTTGGCAAGATTCCCCTCCATTCCATGAGATCTGGGAATTTCGGGCTCTGAGTAGTCCTGGAACCCGCGAAAGAGAATGCAGCGCCAGTGAAGCCATAACACAGAGAGTGAGGGAATCTTGGGCATCCAAGACCCGGAGAAACCATAGGTCCGCTGGAGAAAAAGAAGAAACTGCCGGTCTGGCCCCTCTACGTGAGCCGAAAAGGGGTAGCAAAGTGGAACTAATTGCTTGGTTGTGTTATTTTAGGCCCAAGTAACACCAAATAAAATAGTAGGACCCACCTCTTGGCAAAATGTAACATCCCAAATTTGCTAAATTAGGGTCTTGTGGTGTTGTGTTCATATCATACATGCATGAAACAAAAATTTAATCATGTTTGAAACAATTTAAATTGTGAATTAAATTGGTTTGAGAAAATATCCACAAATACTACTTAATGTGGGTTTCAAAATTTTGCACTGAAAAATATTTCAATTTCACCAAACAAAAATATGGTGTGGTTGGAAATTTGATAAGGTTTTCAAATCTTATTTTTGCTAATTTTTCTGTTTGCAAAAATGCCCTCAAAATGTTGGTTTCTGTGCTATTTTAATTAAGAAAAGAACCTCTCTGTGTTTTTCAAAAGTTCCAGTGGGTTATGGAGAAATTCCTTTTATCTCATTCTTCAACCTCTTGACAGAAGGATGGAGGGCGACGTCAGCGGTGCTGCTACCTCCTGCTACCCCTCCCAGCGGTGGATTAGCACGCCTGGGAGACATCCGGATCGTTCTATCCTCTCAGAAACCCCCCTCCCTTCCACTCTCGCTCTCTGTCCCACTGACGACGAACCCTAACCCTAGATCGCTCCACGGCCGCCGCTGATTGCCGCCTCTCCGGCCGCCCCTGGACGAGCTGACCACGCAGGGAGATCCGCCTCAAGCTCCTGAACATCCTCGCCAACCCTTGCTTGTAGGGACGCACCAGAGGAGAAGAATCGCGGCATCTCCTCCAACTCCAGCTAACAGCCGCCGTGCCTGATTCCGGCGCCTGCGGCTTGCTCGCGCCTCCCCGTCCACACCACTACGCTCACGGTGAGCCGGTGAGCCTCCCGGTGCCTTCCTCTTGCTCCCTACCCCTCTTCATCTCCCTCACGTTGTGCTCCGTCGTCCGCCGCCGTGGTTCCTCGTTGCCGGCGAGCTTCCGACGACGATTATCTAGCGGCGCCTCCACCCCTAGGTCCCTCTCGAGCCCTCTTCCTCGTGGTGTGCTTGGTTTCGCGAATAGCGCGCGAAATCGCCGGATTTCGATATCACCTATGCAGAACAGAGCAGGGTGACGTCACCCATGCGTCACGCTGACCTCATCGGGGATTTTCTCTATTTTTGAAAAAATTAATATTGCACTGACACGTGGGCCCTCCTTTATTTAAATTACAGAAAATGAGTAAAATTTGTAAAATCAATAAATAATGTTTTATAATTCACAAAAATAAAAGTGAGGTACCAAAATGTTCAGAAAAATAAACTCTATATAAATATGTACTTTTCACACATTTTTGACAAAGTTCAAAAATGAGCATTATTTTAATGTTGTTTAATTCATTTAAAAATGAAAAAATAAGTTTTTATTCAATAAAATTAGAAAATTAAAAGTTATATACAAAAATGCTCAAAATGACAAATGCAACCTGTTTATGGTGTTTTCAAACCTATTTGAGCAATTAAAATTGTACTAACTTTCATAATCACCCGAATTGCCTCCGATTTCTATTTCGGGGCTAATTTCAGTAAAAATGCATAACCGAAGTCAGGACCCTAGCAACCCATCGAACATGCTTAGGGCTTTATTTTAGTGCATTAACTTGCTCATGTATACATATTGCGCATTGCATCGATGCCATGTTTGATTGTTGTTTTTTCGGTGTTGTTTCCCCCTCGGTAGAACGCGACTCCAAAGTGAAGGCCAACAACTCCAATGGCGAATACTTGAGCCTAACCGACAAGTCAAGCACTTATTCTAGAAGACTTTATCTGGTTTTATTGAACCAAGGAAAGCATAACCTCTTATCTGCACATATATGGTTTTCGAAGTGTTTTGAATCTCGTATATTGCATGCGGTTCAAAGTATTTATGGTCTTAGATAGAGTTCACCTTTAGTTGTTGCATCGCCTAAATATCCTGATCCACTGCTCCTAGCAACTGTAGGTTTGTTTGTGCGCGCCTCATTTAAGCCTGTGAGTCTTGCTTAGCCATGCCTAGTTGTGATCTGATCCATCCGGTTGATGAATCTGGTCAATGCGTGAATCTATTATATCAGGTTGTTGTGTTTGAATTTATCTTTGATAACTTGACTAATAACGTTATGGACGTGAGGCCACAATGGGTTGTGGCGTTTGTCCTGTTCATGCCCGTAGGAGAGAGTTCTTGCCTTCGAAGCCAAGACAAAGCGTGCAACCACACGCGGGGCCTAACAGACCGCGCTCGACTAACTAAATTGTGTGGCCACATCCATGAGTCACGTAGTTTGAGCTTTCCATCTGTGTGTGAGTTAGAAAACGATATGGAGAAAACTTAGGGCGTGACCGGGACAAGTGATGGACGTACACGGATGTTGATCCCGACTCACAGAACAGGTGCCGTCAGGAGGTGGCCAACTCCCTGTTGACGGGTGGCCCTGTTTGGGTTGACGCATGGATAGGGTCGAGCAAGGTAAAGGTCGTGGCAAACCACATCGTCGGAAGTGTGCCAATATCTTGGCATTAAGAGTTAGATGACGTGTGGGTAAAGTGTAACCCCTCAGGGATAAATCTCCTCGAGAAGCCGTGTCCACGGTTACGGACGACTTGGCAACGGGTTTTGTGATCATAGATAACTTAAACAGAATGGCTAAAACTTGTTAACAGTGAATGAAGGGTTCCTTCTTGGAGATGCCGAGAGAGGTGACCCTTGTAGCATGTGAGATGCTGGGAAATGATGTTGGTGGTTGAAAATATGATGATCTCAGTAGTTGAGTAGCCTTCTCATCTGTTTTGAAAACACTCTTTGATACGTGCTATTCTTCCTCGTCTTGGAAAACAAAGTTTGATTTACACAAAATAGCCTTCCTAAAAACCTTTCTGAAGATAGCAGATATATAATAGGTTAACTAAGTCTTGTTGAGTACCTCCCGTACTCAGGTTTGCTTAAATTTGGTTCTATTGAAGATCTCACTCCAGTGGTGGTGTTTTCGACGTGGACATCGACGAGTAGTTTGGGGTTCCCAGATAGCAGCCTGGAATCTATGGGCTGGGACGTCGCCTTATGTTGCGGCCTCTTAGGCCTTTTTGGTTCTTGTTGATTAGCAACATAATTTTCCTTCCGTTGTCTGGTTTTATGTTGGGGCGTGTGCCCTCTGTTTGTACAGCTACTCTAGTAACACATGTTTAATACAGCTTCCATGTCTTGGGTGCTGTTTTGATCGGTTGTTGGTTTTGAGCTCATTGTTATACAGTTTTGGCTATGCCTACTTAGTTGTCGCAGTCGAGGGGTTGTGGAGCCGATAATCCATTTCCGAGCACGACTGCCAATGTGATTCGGCCTGGGGCTTGGTAACCCCAGTAACCCTCGATTGTTGTTGCACTTTCTGGACACATAGCATCTCTCTATAGTTTTGGTCTCGTTCCTTCAGTTTCATATGATTCGTGGATGCTTTGATATGCATAGTTGGTTATGACTAGCATGGACACAAGGAGTAGTAGTACCGTGGTGATCTGGCCTGCGTGCCGATGAATCCAGTCTGCCTGCCGTTGTTTGTTGCGGCCGAGGCTAGTAACCCTGAAGCCCTTGTGGGTCCACGCCTAGGAGCGCATAACAGTATGTATACCTTTGGGTCCGTGGTCGTGAAAAGTCATGGTATCAGAGCAGGGCTGCCTGTAGGAAAACCTTACTGCTTGGTCGATGTTGAGTCTAGAGTTTGTGAAAACTATTCGGAAACTTCAAATGAGTTGTGAAAACCTTCTTAGGATTCTTTTTACTCCTTATCTGGTATCGCTCTAACTCTGGGTCACCTTACCTATTTTGATTTTAAAAGGTTCTAGTCATTCAAAACGTAGGTGCCTTATTTGGTAAGGACTTCTTTTACCCAAGTTGACCTACTTATGTGTTTCTAGAGTCATGTTGTTCGATACTTTTTTATCTCTTGATTCAACTGGGAGATTCCTTTCCATCATAATCTCTCAGAGTTGTTCGAACTCCACACTTCTATGTTCATAAGTTTCAACTACAGAATCTTGAGATTTCTTTTTCATCTCGAATGTATCTGTTATCCCCTGCTCATATTCTTTGAGAGCTATATATGGCTTTTGATAGATTCATCGTGATTGCTATTTGTAGTGTCCTTCAAGGCCCCAAGATAGTAGTTACTCCTCTCTTTGGGTTTCTAACCCTCGGACTTGAACTGAAGGTCCTGGAATGTGCTGAATTGCGGTGTGTTGAATTGTGTGGTTTTATAACCATGTGATGCTCACGCCATCAGTACAGGATGTTGACCTTTAACCCAAATTCCGTTCCTTTGGATTCTGAGGAATCTGTTCCACCTCAGGGTGGCTAGGAAATTGCAACTCTCATAGCCATAGGTTTTCTATTGGAACCAAAAGGGATCACAACAAGAGTGATCATCATGGCCTCCACATCTTTGTTCTTATTTCAGCTATACCAATTCTTGGCATGGGTTCTTCAAATGAGTACTACTCTATGCAATCAATGTGATCTTAGGAATTCTCCAGAGTATGTTTCTACCTTCTAGTAGCTCTCAGATCTACATCCGTTGTTTTGGACACCAAGTTGCATACGTGTGTTGGATAATCCAATACACTTGCTCTTGTGTTCCGTCAGAACGTTCCACCTTGGAATGTCAGGAGAAACAAACTCCAGTACCTCGTTCATCTCTAGGACCAGGTCAAAGTTTTGTAATCCTCAGATTAAAGAAGTTTCATCAGCTTATATTCTATTCCACCTTCGAGTATCACATTCTTTTGTATCAAGAGGTCGTGCTGAGTTTCATGGATGTATTGATGAAGTGATGCTCTTACACATCCTTACCCACCTTCACCCCAAGCTTAATGCTCGAGAATGTTGGGTGTGCATTGAGGTGTGTATCGGTTATTCCTAGCAATTCTTATTGCTCTGAAAAATCTAAGAAACATCTATATCCTTCTTAGCACTATTTGTCACCCGGTCTCTACTTAAAGTTGACTGTGTTACCAAATCCGTTCATTCTGGTGCACCTTCTCCATCGGAGAGTTAGGTTCATGCCAAAGCTCTCAAGATCATATTGACTGCTTTGAAAAGAAATATTCCTTTCGAACTCCAAGACATACCGGTAGGTTGTGATATTCTGGTTTTCATTCCAGAAGGACCACCAGGTGGTCACCTAACCGTGATGTCTAAACAAGGGGTAATTTGAACTACTCCTCTCTCCAAGAAAACTACGCTAGACACCCGGGACTAGTTGTTGAGATGAAACAATAACTTGGAGAGTTGAAAGGAAAAAACTCCGCCTATCTTGATTCTTTGTTAAGGGATGTCTAGTTTCCTTTGTGTTGAAGCAGGATAGTATCTCCTTAGTGGACATGCTATCTTTCCACCCTTGATTTGATTTGGTATATCGTCAAATCAAGTCCAGATTCAAGGACTATTTTGATGGTGTTTCTACTCATGGTGTTCCACCTAAGTACACCTTCATGTCCTTTAGTCTGACTCATATTTTGCCTTGATGATAGATCATATGAACCCTTCCCCTTGGAGTGTTTGATAAGCGTGTTGTCGAGCCCATCGATGACAATCCTATTTTCTCCAAGTTGCAAGAGATTCATGTTGAACACCTGGCATTAATGTTGGAAACTTTTGAGAACCATGTTTGTTTCATCACGAAGTTGTGTTTTAGATGTTTGAAGTAACTTACCCCGGTTCATGTGCTTATGGTGAAGGTTGTTGCCATGGATCCGAGTAAAGTTTTCTTGTTCCTTCGGGAATAACTCCACGTCAGTCATGTACGTGTGGACTACTCTTGAGATGGTAGGTCGTTACCTCCATTTCTTGAAGAAGTTGCATCCCCACCAAGCCACTGACTTATTGTTCGTACAAGAGAAGAAGTCCAAAAAATTCGTTATCTTTGTTATCATCTACCCAACAATGACTCCAATTTGTTTCGTTGCAAGTAAACCATGTAGGTGCAACCGTCTTTCGCAAGTTTCTAATACATGAGTTCCGCAATCTCGCTCATCTTATTGAGTGTGACATTGTAGTCCATATCTTGAGAATCTAGCATATGTATCTCAATTGTAACCGGTGCAACCTCTTCTATCAAACGTGCTGATTCTGAATCATCCTCCCACTAATCAAAGCTGAATCTCAAGCAGCAAGGATGGTTGGTGTTTCCTCAAGAGTATTGAATTAGTTTCATTTGTAAATACGGCTTGGTTGATGTTGTGGTTTACACAATTAGCCGGAAGGCCTAATGTTATATGTCTCTTTGAATCGGTAAGAACAACCACTCTCCGTGAGAATTCTTGTGTGACCTATTCTAGAAGTTGCCTCACGGTTCTTCTAATCCAAAGTTTCACTTTCACTTGATGACCTAAACTAGGCTTGTAATGAGCCTGCGGTCGGTATCTAGAACATCAATGATATCTTGGAAGTTAATCTTTCCAATATCTCTCTGTTGAACCTCCAAAACCTTTTTTTGTAGTGGAACCAAGTTCAGCATGAAAACATCTCGTGGTGTTTCGTAAGCACCATTTATTAGTTCCCTTTTTCAAGTTGTTTATAATTGAAGTTCTGTTCATCTCACACATTGTGTGAATTTGTCAGTCACTTCAGCCATGGGGTCTCAACCATGTGGTATACGTATTGCTACGTACAATCCACAACAGGAAAGAGATTCCTTATTCCCTTATGGTGTTTCAATCCCCGTTGGTTACCCATCCTTCTGGTGTGACCAAAAGTTCCTCCTTCCTTTCGGTGCTCCACATTATCTTGGCTACTCATCCTCTGCCGTGAAGTAACATCGCGATCCTCGACAAGGATTTCGAGAAATTTTGATGGAATGAAAGTTTTTCATCCTCTGCGTCCACTTCGAAGAGTGAAACTTCCTCTGTTTTCGAACTTTATCGACACATGATTCCATTGTGCTATCGTTTTCCTCCTAGTCTATGGATTTAACATTGTGATATCCAAGACCATCTTCTCCATCTTGGTATTCTGTTTGAAGAAACCTCGATGTCACAAGTTGTTCAACCTTTCTTTTCCAAAAGGATTTAAAGTCTTGTGAAAAGATCATATTCTAAAATCCTTTCAAGACCAATCGTCCACAAACTTGAAACCTTCTCCTATTCCCTCTGCTATCCTGATGTGTTTCATGTATGTTAACTCAAGAGTTCTTTATGAACATTCCTTCCATGAGTTGGTCATGAGATACTCGATCTTAGGAAAGATCAATTCCTAGGAGTTTTCCCTCCTACCTAAGGTGTAGCCGATGGATATCTTCATGATGCTATGGGTCAACCTCTTCAAGAAGAGAACCGTAAGGTTCGAGAATATCGTTCAAAACCGGTGTTACTTCTTTCTTCTCCTTCGCGAATCTCGGGACGATATTCTTGTAAGGGGGGTAGATTTGTAACAACCCAAATTTGCTAAATTAGGGTGTGTGGTGTTGTGTTCATATCATACATGCATGAAACAAAAATTTAATCATGTTTGAAACAATTTAAATTCTGAATTAAATTGGTTTGAGAAAATCTCCACAAATACTACTTAATCTGGGCTTCAAAAGTTTGCACAAAAATATTTCAATTTCACCAAAAAAATATATGGTTTGGTTGGAAATTTGATAAGGTTTTCAAATCTTATTTTTGCCAATTTTTCTGTTTACAAAAATGCCCTCAAAATGTTGGTTTCTGTGCTGTTTAAATAAGAAAAGGACCTCTCTGTGTTTTTTGAAAGTTCCAGGGGGTTATGGATAAATTCCTTTTATCCCTTTCTTCAACCTCTTGACAGAAGAATGGAGGGAGACGTCAGCGGTGCTGCCACCTCCTGCTACCCCTTCCCGCGGTGGATTAACACTCCTGGGAGACGTCCGTATCGTTATATCCTTGCAGAAACCCTCCCACCTCCCTTCCACTATCGCTCTCTTTCCCGGTGACGACGAACCCTAACCCTAGCTCACCCCACGGCCGCCGCCGATTGCCGCCTCTCTGGCCGCCCCTGGACGAACTGCCCACGCAGGTAGATCCACCTCGAGCTCCTGAACATCCTCGCCAACCCTCGCTTGTAGGGACGCACCAGAGGAGAAGAATCACGGCGTCTCCTCCAACTCTGGCCCATGGCTGTCGTGCCTGATTCCGGCGCCTGCGGCTTGCTCGCGCCTCACCGTCCACACCACTACGCTCACGGTGAGCTGGTGAGCCTCCCGGTGCCTTCCTCTTGCTCCCTACTCCTCTGCATCTCCCGCCCATTGTGCTCCATCGTCCGCCACCGTGGTTCCTCGTCGCCGGCGAGCTTCCGGCGACAATTAGCTAGCGGCGCCGCCACCCATAGGTCTCTCTCGAGCCCTCTTCCTCGTGGTGTGCTTGGTTTCGCGAATAGCGCGCGAAATCGCTGGATTTCGATCTCACCTGTGAAGAACAGAGCAGGGTGACGTCACCCCTTCGTCACGCTGACCTCATCGCGGATTTTCTCTATTTTTGAAAAAAATGAATATTGCCCTGACACATGGCCCCCACCTTTATTTCAATTACAAAAAATTAGTAAAATTTGTAAAATAAATAAATAATGTTTTATAATTCAGAAAAATAAAAGTGAGGTACCAAAATGTTCAAAAAATAAACTCTATCTAAATATGTAAGTTTCACACATGTTTGACAAAGTTCAAAAATGAGCATTATTTTAATGTTGTTTAATTCATTTAAAAATGGAAAAATAATTTTTTATTCATTAAAATTAGAAATTTAAAAGTTATATACCAAAATGCTCAAAATGACAAATGCAGCCTGTTTATGATGTTTTCAAACCCATTTGAGCAATTAAAAATGTACTCACTTTCATAATCACCCGAATTGCCTCCGATGTCTATTTTGGGGCTAATTTCAATAAAAATGCAGAACTGACATATGAACCCTAGAAACCCATTGAACATGCTTAGGGCTTTATTTTAGTGCATTAACTTGATCATGCATACATATTGCGCATTGCATCTATGCCATGTTTGATTTTTGTTCTTTTCGGTGTTGTTTCCCCCTCGGTAGAACGCGACTCCGAAGTGAAGGCCAACAACTCCAATGGCGAATACTCGATCCTAACCGACAAGTCAAGCACTTATTCCAGAAGACTTTATCTGGTTTTCTTGAACCAAGGCAAGCATAACCTCTTATCTACTCATATATGGTTTTCGAAGTGTTTTGAATCTGGTATATTGCATGCGGTTCAAAGTATTTATGGTCTTAGATAGAATTCACCTATACTTGTTGCATCGCCTAAATATCCGATCCACTGCTCCTAGCAGTTGTAGGTTTGTTTGTGCGCACCTCGTTTAAGCCTGTGAGTCTTGCTTATCCATGCCTAGTTGTGATCTGATCCATCCGGTTGATGAATCTGGTCAATGCGTGAATCTATTATGTCAGGTTGTTCTGTTTGAATTTATCTTTGATAACTTGACTAATAACGGCATGGATGTGAGGCCACAGTGGGTTGTGGAGTTTTGTCCTGTTCATGCCCGTAGGAGCGAGTTCTCGCCTTTGACGCCAAGACTGAGCGTGCAACCATACGCGGGGCCTAACAGACCGCCCTCGACTAACTAACTTGTTTGGCCACATCCATGAGTCACGTAGTTTGAGTTTTCCATCTGCTTGTGAGTCAGAAAACGATTTGGAAAAACTTAGGGCGTGACCGGGACAAGTGATGGATGTACATGGATCTTGATCCTGACTCACAGAACAGGTGCCGTCAGGAGGTGGCCAACTCCCCGTTGACGGGGCGGTCTTGTTTGGGTTGACTCATGGATAGGGTCGAGTAAGGTAAAGGTCGTGGCCAACCACACTCTGTCGGCACATCGTCGGAAGTGTGCCAATAGGTTAGCATTAAGAGTCGGATGGTACATGTGGGTAAAGTGTACCCCATTCAGGGATAAATCTCCTCGAGAAGTCGTGTCCACGATTACAGACGACTTGGCAACGGATTCTGTGATCATAGATAACTTAAACGAAATGGCTAAAACTTGTTAACAGTGAATGAAGGGTGCCTCCTCGGAGATGCCGAGAGGGGTGACCTTTGTAGCATGTCAGATGCTGGGAAATGATGTTGGTGGTTGAAAACAAGATGATCTCAGTAGTTGAGTAGCCTTCTCATCTGTTTTGAAAACACTCTTTGATACGTGCTATTCTTCCTCGACTTGGAAAACAAAGTTTGCTTTACACAAAATAGCCTTCATAAAATCCTTTCCGAAGATAGCAGATATATAATAGGTTAACTAAGTCTTGTTGAGTACCTCCCGTACTCAGGTTTTCTTAAATTTGGTTCTAGTGAAGATCTCACTCCAGTGGTGGTGTTTTCGATGTGGACATGCACGAGTAGTTCGGGGATCCCAAGTAGCAGCCTGGAATCTATGGGTTGGGAGGTCGCCTTATGTTGAGGCCTCTTAGGCCTTTTTGTTTCTTGTTGATTAGCAACATAATTTGCCTTCCGTTGTCTGATTTAATGTTGGGTCGTGTGACCTCTATTTGTACAACTACTCTAGTAACACATGTTTAATATAGCTTCCATGTTTAGAGTGCTGCTTTGATCGGTTGTTGGTTTCGAGCTCATTGTTATACAGTTTTGGCTATGTCTGCATAGTTGTCGCAGTCGAGGGGTTGTGGAGCCGATGATCCATTTCCGAGCACGCCTGCCAATATGATTCGGCTTGGGGCTTGGTAACCCCAGTATCCCTTGATTGTTGTTGCACTTTCTGGACACATAGCATTTCTGAATAGTTTTGGTCCCGTTCCTTCAGTTTCATACGATTCGTGGACGCTTTGATATGCATAGTTGGTTATGACTAGCATGGACACAAGGAGTAGTAGTACGGTGGTGATCCGGCCTGCGTGCCGATGAATCCAGTCTGCCTGCCGTTGTTTGTTGCGGCCGGGGCTGGTAACCCTGAAGCCCTTGTGGCTACATGACTAGGAGCACATAACAGTATGTATATCTTTGGACTCTAAGTAGTTTTGGAACCCGCTAGAGAGAATCCGACGCCGTCGAAGGCCTAACACAGAGAGAGAGGGAATCTTTGGCATCAAAGACCCATGACACACTATAACACACATGGTATGGCATACCATGGGATTTGGTGGTATTCAGACAATCCAGAGCCCCTCTCCGGAGAAACCCTAGCCTCGCTGGGAAAAAAGACGGAACTGATGTTCTGGCCCGTCTACGTAGCCGGAAGGGGGTAGTAAAGTGGAATTAATTGCTTGGTTGTGTTAGGTTAGGCCCAAAGTAACACCCAAGGCAATGGTATGGCCCACCTCTTGGTAGGATTCCCGCTGTTTCGTCACATCCGGGAGTTTCGGGCTCTGAGTAGTCCTTGAACCCACTAGAGAGAATCCGATGCCGGTGAAGCCATAACACACTGAGTGAGGGAATGTTGGGCATCCAAGACCCATGAAACACTCTAACACACATGTTATGTCATACCATGGGATTTGGTGGCATTCAGACGATCCGGAGCCCCCTCTCCGGAGAAACCATAGCCCCGCTAGGGAAAAAGACGGAACTGCTATTCTGGCCCCTCTACGTGAGCCGGAAGGGGGTAGCAAAGTGGAACCAATTGCTTGGTTGTGTTAGGTTAGGCCCAATGAACACCCAAGACAATGGTAGGGCCCACCTCTTGGCAAGGTTCCCACGCTTCGCTGGAACATTGATCTGTTGACCAGAAGTCAACCTTTTGGTCTACCCCTATGACCAATGTCGGAAGGGGGTAGACCACAATACTATTTTGCTTGGTTGTGTTATGTTAGACCAAAACTTGATTAATAACCAAACTCGAGCTATACTTTAAACGGTATTCCCTCCGGTTTGCCGAAGGGAGAGCATCGACGGTTCGAGACCTCTAAGTGTAGTGCATAACCTTCCTATGTGATGCCAGTACTGAAACCAGTCACACCTATGGGTAGTATATTGGCCCCTCCCCACCTCGATCCCACCACACGTTTATAAGTATTCTTAGTGATCTACCATGGTTTACGTAGGATTTCGACACTTTAGAGCCCAACGCTTCACTAGAACATTGATCTGTTGACCACAAGTCAACCTTTTGGTCTACCCCTATGACCGCGTCGGAAGGGGGTCGAACACAATACTATTTTGCTTTCTTGTGTTAGGTTAGGCCATAACTACATTAATAAACAAAATCTAGCTATACTTTTAACACCATTCCCTCCGTTTTCCCTGAAGGGGGGGGGGGGGCGGGCATCGACGGTTTATAACTAAACCGGGTGCTCCACCATGGTTTAGTGCGTCCACCACACGTTTATAATTAGCCTTATAATTAAAACTGGAGTAGTACATATATATTAGTAAGTGTAGATCATTACATTCTAACTAAAAATACGGCGGGAAATATAAAGTAGGCCTAAACTATCCTAGACGCCGGTCCGGCCGTCCTCCTCGTCGTCACTCGCTGCCATCCTGGTATGGTCATCATTCGGCGCCATGGACGGGCCATCCTCATCGTCGTTCGCTACCGGATCGGGGCGGGCCACCTGTGCGAGACTGCGCCATCTAGACTTGACTTGCACCCCCATCCGGTGCAACTCTGCTGCCTGCGAGCAGGCGCTCCCGCGCCTATCGTTGCGTGCGCGCGAGCGGGTAAACAGCCGCTATAGCGCCTCCACGTCCTCTACCCGGGCGCGGTGTGCCTGAAGCACCTCTCTTTGTGCCCGTGCGATGTTGAACTCCTCGTGCGCCGCACCCTAGGCGGCCATGAACGAGGCAGACTCATCCTCCCTCTGCGCGATGAGGGCCTTCTGCTCGTCGGACGCCGCATTGGCGTTGAGCTGCTCGTAAGCCTGCCGCTCGGCGTCCATGAGGGCGCGGGCATGCTCCTCCCTCCGGGCCGTCTCGATGGAAGCCTGAATGGTGGCTTCCCCTGCCTCCTCGAGCCCCTACCTGACTCGGCAAAACGCTTCCTCGTTGCGCCATGTGGCGAACGAGTTCTACGCCACCGCCTGGTTAGGCCACAATTGAGGGCGCTGCTCCGGTTCCTGCGCCGCCTCCTGCTGTGTTAGCTCCGGCTCCTCCTCCCCATCCGCCTCCTTGTTGTACCCTCAATCGAAGGGGTCGTCGACAACGACGGTTCTAGCCCACGGCGTGCCGCCTGCCGGGTGAACGTCACCCACGAAGTATGGAGGCGACGCGTCATGGTATCGTCGATAGAGGGGAAGCCGCGTGGCGATGGGGGAGATTATGGCGAGGAAGTGTCGGCGGTGGCAGAGCCAGGACTCGAACTTTGTGTAGTCGATGCGAAATTGTGTATTCAAATACACCTATTTAAACATTTTTTGCATGATCTATGCTTTGTACCATTGAGAAAAGCTGTGTAGTCGGTGAACGCGTCCCGTCGGAGTAAATGGCGGCGACATGCAAACCGCAATGGCCATGGCGCCGCTTGGGGAGCCGGGAAGGCTGCATACTGCGTTAATGCTAGGCGTGCGGTAGAGGCGAAGCACCATCCCGCTGCCTGGTGCAGGTCGCTGATACGTCTCCAACGTATCTATAATTTCTGATGCTCCATGATGATATTTAACCAATTGCTACATGTTTTCTCCCTTCTTTATGTCATTTTTATCCATTTTCGGGACTAACCTATTGACAAGACGCCATAGAGCCAGTTCCCTGTTTTCTATTTTTTTTAGTTTCAGAAAAGTTGTTCTGGAAATATTCTCAGAATTGGAAAATTCGAAGCCCGAAAGTCTTAGAATTCCCGGAAGCATCCAGAAGTCCCGAAGAGCCCCTGAGGGGGGCCACAGGGTGGCCACACCATAGGGTGGCGCGTTTCCCACCCTGGTCGAGCCACCTAGGGGTGTGGGCCCCCTGTCCACCCCCCGGCATCGCCCTTTCGCCCATATATACTCCCCGAGGCATAAACCCTAAAACAGTCGACCTTTTCCACAAAATACATCTGTAGCTCCGCCGCCGCCACTGACAAGTTTCGGGGGACATATCTCTATTATGGCACCCTACCGGGACAGGGAAGTGCACCCGGAAGCCATATCCCGCTGTCTCCTATGATGAGGAGGGAGTAGTTCTCCCCCGAGGCTGAGGGCTCTACCAGTAGCTATGTGGTTCATCTCTCTCTCCCATGGTGTGATCTATATGTGATCGTGAGCTTTGTAATATAGTTGATAAGTAGATGTTACTCTTCATCTTGTGCTACTCAAGTTTTTTATTAATATGAACTTTGGAGTCACCTTGTCCCGCGGTGTGAAGGTGACAGTGTGCATATCGTGTGTGTCTCCTCTATGAATTGTGGTGTTTGTCTAGTACGTTCTAGGGCGCTCATAGTGACAGCGCGGGGTTAACTAGACATGGCAATTCTTACTTTAAAGAATGCTTTTTGCAGCCCTATGCAATGATTAGTGTTCGTTATCCAACCGGAGAGGGTTAAGAGTAGCATAGTGAAGAGAAGATATTTATTTATTCAATTATATGATCATTGTTGAGAGTGTCCACTAGTGAAAGTAGGATCCCTATGCCTTGTTTCCAAGCATTGAAACACCGTTTTCCGCTGTTCTGCTACATGTTTGCTTGCTGCCATATTTATTTTAGATTGCTATTATTAGTTATAACCATCCATATTACTCGCGTTTCACTATCTCTTCGCCAAAATAGTGCACCTATATACATGAAAAATATATTGGGTGTGTTGGGGACACAAGAGACTTCTTGTATCTTAATTGCAGGGTTGCTTGAGAGGGATATCTTTAACCTCTACCTCCCTGAGTTCGATAAACCTTGGGTGATCCACTTAACGGAAACTTGCTGCTGTTCTACAAACCTCTGCACTTGGAGGCCCAACACTGTCTACAAGAATAGAAGCGTGCGTAGACATCAAGCTCTTTTCTGGCACCGTTGCCGGTGAGGTAAGGTAAAAGGTACTCACATCCTTTGTGAAACACTGGCAGAAAACCTACTTCTACTGCCAAGACACTTCATTACCCAGCGAGAAGCCATTGCCGGGTTTCTCTACCGACGCTTTCCTTGTCCGATAATCTAAATTCTTTCACATCTGAGGCCGATAGGCAATCTATCCAGCCTTTTCTTCACAAGCTCGTTGTACTTTCTGCCCAAGGTCTCCTTGGGCTTAATCTGGTGAAGACCTGGGTAAACTGCCGGAACCATCCTAACAGCACCCGGTCCAAACTCATGTGCGACTATTCTGGGCATGTCACCGATTCTCTCCGATACTCGGAGAAAAATTACCCGGCTGCTGATATGAACAAGATCATGAAGACCTTCTTAGCTGAGAAACTTGATGCTATCAAGAACATAGCCGGGCTTAACCCCTTCACTCGCTCTAACCCGGCTCCTCCAGTAAGAACCGGCTTAATTTCTTTATCCGGCTGATATCTCTTATGCATATATACTAACCTTTGTCTCTGTATTTCTTACACAGGAAGATGATGCGTTCTGGAATATAGTCACCCCTCCCCCTTCAGAAAACTCGGAGGAGGACGAGGAACCGGCTGATAGTGATGAAGGTAAAACCGGTTCTTATATTTACACTTACCTCGTTATCTTGTTAGACCAAATCTTCCCCTTTTCCGATAATGTTCCTTATTTACCAGAGCTAGAGGATAAGGAGGACACCCAGTCGGAAGAGAGTGAGGCTGAGCCGGAAGCGGAGATTGGGGCGAAGAGGAAGACCCGGAGTGTTGTTTTCAAGGTGCCATATTCCTCCATGTCCTCCAAGCCGTACTCGTATGCCAATATGTGCGAACTTAACCAACGTCTAACCAATTCATCATACTTGAAGGAACCTGCCCCGACCAAAAGAAGGGTAACCCGGAATTCCCCGGGTGACGATCCGCTTCACCCGGGTATCCCTTCATCACCCGCTCGCCGAGCCGGTACTTCCCAAACTCATACAACCCATATTCCTCGAAGATATCCTTCTCCGAATCACCCATTAGCCAGACAACTTAGGGTCTCACTTTCCGATTCTTTGTCAGCATCTTCCGGGTCCAGCAACGATCTCCCACCGGATTTCTTCGTGAATACAGGGTAATTCATTTTCCTTGCTAGTCAATACACTACTATTTTCCACATCTTTCGTTTACTATCTACTAACTGCTTCTTTTTCTTTCTCAGGGCCAAGGTTACACTTAGTGACCCTGAAGATATGAACATTGATAACCCGGCTATGGAAAACCCGGAGAACATTGTGCAACCCGCAGCTGGCGATGAAGAAGAAGAAGAACAGCTGGAGAACCCTGTTGACCAGGAGGCCGAATTTCCCCTGCCAACACATCAGCCGGCCAATGATGATGTCGAGTTTCTGGGATCACAGAGGGGTGTCCCTGCTCCCAACACTCAGGCAACCAGAGTCGACCCAATGAAACAGGAAAGGACCCCGCCACCGGGTAACCAGAACCCAAGCTCCTCCAAGCCAAAGTTGAGTGGCCTTGACTTTGAAGGGATGCTAGATGAGCTTTTCTCCCTGAAAACCAATGAGAGAGACATCCTCGAGTCCCTAGCTGCTGAGCACCAGGTAAATCTACTGATATTCTCTCCATACTCATCTAGTCCCCAAGTTCCGGGTGAACAATGCATAGTTTACTCGGTACTTCCATAACTATATGTCCATCCATACTCGGCTTTTACACTTTAACCGACTAACTTATCCTTCTCTTATTTTTCAGGCTTATGTGACCCGGTCAGAGGAGATCTTGGTGAAAACCAACGAACTCCTCCGAGTCGAGACCAAACTGCGAGAGGAGCTGGAGGTCGAGGTAAAGGATCTTTCCAAAGACAGCAAGAAATACAAGAAAAAGCTCCACCAGGCTGAGGATTTACTGAAGAAGCTGTCAGCCTCTGTTGCCGACACTTACCGCTCCTTACTTGGTAAAAGATCTTAACTTCCTGATCAAGACTCAGATTTCTCACTTAATATGATCTGTAACCCGGATCTTACCACTTTACCTTTCCTTTTACTTTGCAGTTCCGGGTGACAAAGATGATGATGAAGATGACATAGAGAAGTTGAAGACCCTGAAGGCCGTAATCCGGCAATTTTCTGCGGGCACCAAGTGGACCCTTGAGGCCATAAAGTGGCCTGGTGGTTATGGCGGTGTTTCCCACATGCTTGACGCGTACTCCATGGTCCCTACTTGGATCGATCACTGGAAGCGCTCAGCATGCCGGGTTGGGGTAACCCGAGGCCTTGCCTTGGCCAAAGCCTATTTTCCTAGGCTTGAGCCGGCAACTCTCGTGAATGGGTTCCCCGAGTTTAACAATGACGGCTCAAGATTATTGGCTAAGGACTACAAGTCTATCCACGCTCAGGTACATCACTCGGCAAGCCTGATAGCCGATAAGCTGGATGTGAACAGGCTCACCCCGCCGTACAATGCTGAAGATAAGCCGGTCCCGTCTGATCTGCCGAAGCCCTTTGACATGCTGGCCCGGTGGTTGGAGGAGGCTGCCAAGAGGAAGGCCGAGGCCGAGACTGCGCCATCCACCTCTACTCCGGTTGTTCCTCCTCCAGCTCGTGCTGATGCCGCAACTGACCCGGACATGGAGGCTGGGAAGAACACAAAGGAGAACGTCGAAGACCCGGCTACCAAGGCTGCTGCTGAAGACTCGGCTATGGATGCCGAGTGAAATTTTTATCATTTCTCGCCCTCAAACAATTATTCGGCCAATAGGCATGGTTGTAATATGCCTGATACAATTATTTGTTTAATAGTGTGCCTATGCACTTTTGATACAATTTCCTCGCTTTTTAATACGTTTAAACTTTAATGGCTTTGATGGCCCTTTTGGCCATCCACCTCGATATGCCTTCTCCAGTCTTAAGCTTTTTTCCGCTTTTCTGATCTTTCTTCTTTTTCCAGATTTATGAGACTCGGTTTCCGGGTCTCGAGATTTTTGACCGGGTGAACTTTGCTTCTGAAGTCCCCAAGACTCGGATTTTTGGGTTTTAAGCTCAATAGCTAAACGGTTTGTTGTTTTTCTCAAATTCCCAAGTCCCCAAGACCCAAATTTCCGAGTCTAGGGATTTGTAGTTTTTAAGAAAAAGCTACATGTTCTTGCCAGGGCCCAAAGTATATATCTACCCATATAAATTTTGAAGCTATGCTTAATACATTGTGAGTTTCCAGCTGTAGCCTTTTACTCCGCATAACTTGTGGTTTGGATGACCTTTTGATCCTCTTTGTTGTAAGCCGGCTTTCGCGTGGATATTCAGTGCTGCTATAACTGTATAAAAACAGGGTCAGGCAAGTCCCAATGGGCATCATGACTGATTGTGGTTACACGTTAGCAAGTCACGCCACATTATTGCGCGTCACATCAAGATTAAACAAGAGAAATCAAGAAAGTTTGGCTCTATTGTCAAGTTATAAGATTGTAACCGTACTTATTGCAAGTAATCGGTCCTCATAACTTAATGGCATCGTGGCCGGGTCTTGAGATTGTAGCTGTGCTATTCAAGCAATCAGCCCCGAAGGCCTATGTATGCAATCTATGAAAATTTTAAACCTAGTGCATCATGACTAAACAATAAATACTTACCTGATATGAAATAAAGTAAAACATAAGAATTAAGAACAAACTAACAGAAAATAAAAAAGAAAGTAATATCATAGTTTAACCATCTCTTTATTGATATGAGAAAAGTTAGGTCAGCAAGCCTCCTCATTAAAACCCCTCCAGTCCCCTTAGGTACCCTGGATGGGAAAAGAGTGCGTCTGAAACCTGATGCCTGTTACATCGTGTAATTCAACTTTTGAACCTAGCCTATGCTAAGTGTAGTAGGGACGTAGCTGAGCCACGTTCCATGGTCTTTCCCTCTCTTGCATAGATGAAGTGGTATGTGTGGTATCATTGACAGTATCCGACTCTTCACTTGCATCTATCAAGTAGTATGACCCATTGTGCAAATTCCGGCTGATGACGAAAGGGCCTTCCCATGGTGGGGATAATTTGTGCTTTCCTTCCTTTGACTGTACGAGTGTAATACCAGTTCCCCTTCCTGGAAGACCCGGGTTTTGACTCGCCGACTATGGTCTCGCCTCAAATCCTGTTGATATATGGCTGATATCTCCAAGGCTTGCTCTATGTGCTCTTCTAACATGTTCACAGCATCCTGCCGGGTCTTCTCATTCTTCACCTCAACATAAGCCGCCACTCGGGGCGAGTCATGAATAATATCACTCGGCAGGACTGCCTCTGCACCATAAACCATGAAAACGGAGTCATCTGGGTAGATCTGTTAGGTGTAGTGTTAATTCCCCAAACCACTGATGGTAATTCCTCAACCCATGCTCCCGCAGCTCTGAGGCACGGGACTCGTAGTCGTGGTTTCAACCCACGAAGCAACTCCTGATTTGCCCTCTCCACCTGTCCATTAGCTTGTGGCTGGGCTACAGAGGCTACGTCAAGGCGGATGCCATTGTTTCCACAAAATTTCTCCATCTCACCTTGGGACATGTTGGTTCCATTGTCTATTATTATGCTATGAGGGTATCCAAACCGATAGATGATCCTTTTCAGGAACTTGACTGTTGTGACTGCTTCACAGTTGGTGACTGGCATAACTTCAAACCACTTGGTAAACTTATCAATAGCCACCAAAATATGAGTCTTTTTGCAAGGAGACATGTTAAAGGGGCCTACCATATCCATACCCCAAACTGCAAACGGCCAGGTTAGCGGGATTGTTCGCAACTCCATAGCCGTCACATGGGTTTGGCGAGCATACCTTTGACATCCATCACACCTTGCTACCAAGCGCTCCGCGTCTGCCAAAGCCGTGAGCCAGAAGAAACCGTGTCAATATACTTTAGCCACAAGGGACCTTGTGGAGGCATGATGCCCGCAATCACCTTCATGGATCACCCTTAAAATCTGTCGGCCCTCCTCTGGTGTTACACAGTGCAAAAAGACTCCTGCATCACTTCTCTTATACAACTCACCATTGATGATAGAATAACCCTTCGCTCGTCTTAGAATTTGCCTGGCTAACACTTCCTGTGGTGGTAACTCGCCCCATGACAGGTAGGCCAGAAACGGTTCTGTCCACTCGGGAATAGCGCGTATGGCGGCTACGAGCTCCAAATCCGGGTCTTGGTTGGCCACCTCATCCTCAGACTCGGTTTTGACGGAAGGCCGCCATAACTCGTCCAGAAAAACGTTAGGCGGAACCGGCTCTCGGCGCGAACCGAGTCTTGCGAGTGCATCTGCTGCCTCGTTCTTTCGCCTGTCAATGTGTTCCACCTCATACCCGGAAAAAGACCCGGACACCTTGTCTACCTCTCTGCGATATGCTGCCATTGTTGCATCCTTCCTATCCCAAGTTCCAGAGACATGCTGTACCACAATATCCGAGTCTCCATAGCACCTTATTCGCCTGATATTCATGTCCTTTGCTACTCGCAGTCCGTGTAATAGGGCCTCATACTCAGCCACATTATTGGAGCAATCCAAGTGAATTTGCAACACATAACTCAACTTATCTCCTTTAGGTGATGTAAGTACCACCCCAGCTCCTGATCCCTCGTATTGCTTGGAACCATCGAAGTGCATCACCCAAGACTCGGAACTTGGCATCATTGTGGGCATGCTTGTGTGAGTCCAATCATTGATAAAATCAGCTAAAGCCTGGGACTTGATTACAGACCGAGGCTCGTAGTTGATGTGATAATCTCCCATCTCAATGGTCCACTTGGCTATTCTACCTGTCGCATCTGAATTTCTGATAATATCTGCCATGGGTATAGAGCTAACCACCGTTATGGGGTGTTCCTGAAAATACGGCTTCCATTTCCGGCTGGCCATAAAGACTCCAAAAACAAGCTTTTGCCAGTGCGGGTAACGCTGCTTTGCTTCCGATAAGACCTCACTCGCGTAGTAAACTGGCCTTTGTACCGAGTGATCTTTTCCATCCTCCTTACGCTCAACCACAACCACTGCGCTAACCGCCCGAAGCCCGGCCGCGATGTATAATAACATAGGCTCTTTGGGTCCCGGTGCTGCCAGGATCGGTGCCTCAGATAACTGCTTTTTCAGAGCTTCAAATGCCTCGTCCGCCTCTTGGTCCCACATGAATTTGTCGGTTTTCCTCAAGAGTCGGTATAGAGGTATTGCTTTTTCTCCAAGCCTAGATATAAACCGGCTCAATGCTGCCACACATCCCATGAGTTTCTGAACGTGCTTCAGGCCTTCCGGCTTTTTCAGGCTCTGGATGGCCTTGATTTTTTCTGGGTTTGCCTCAATTCCTCTCGCGGAAATGATAAAGCCGAGTAACTTTCCTGCCGGCACCCCGAACACGCACTTAGTCGGGTTAAGCTTCATCTGTTATCTCCTCAAGTTCTTGAAGGTCTCCTTTAGGTCATCTATAAAAGTTTCAGCTTTCCTTGTTTTGATCACCACATCATCCACATAGGCATGAACATTGCGTCAATTTGATCCTCAAAACACTTCTGTATGCACCGCTGATACATTACGCCTGCGTTTTTCAGCCCAAAGGTCATGGTCTTATAACAAAAAGCACCAAAGGGGGTTATGAACGAAGTTTTCTCCCAATCCTCCTTTTTGAGCTTTATTTGATGATACCCGGAATAAGCATCCAGGAAACATAATAAATCACAACCTGCCACTACATCAATGATCTGGTCTATTCTTGGAAGGGCAAATGGATCCTTTGGGCAATGCTTATTGAGGCTTGTATAGTCTATGCACATCCTCCATTCATTGTTCTTCTTCAGCACTAGAACAGGATTTGCCAACCATTCCGGGTGAAAAACCTCCATGATAAAGTCGGCTGCGAGGAGCCGAGCTATCTCCGCTCCTATAGCCTTTCTCCTTTCCTCATTCATTTTTCTCAGCCCCTGCTTCACAGGCCGGGACCTAGGATCAACATGCAAACTGTGCTCAGCTAACTCGGTCGGGATACCCGGCATGTCGCTGGGCGTCCAAGCGAAAACGTCCCGATTCTCACGAATAAACTCGATAAGTGCTTCTTCCTGCTTGTTGTCTAGGTTAGAACCTATGGCAAATTGTTTGGGGGGATCACCCTCGACAAAAGCCACCATCTTGGTATCCTGGGCCGCTTTAAACTTTGCTCTCTCGTCCTCCGTATTCGGCCTTTTCAAAGCAGTTCTATCTTCCGGGTCTACTTGAGACCGGTAATACTTGAGCTCTTCCTTCCTGCAAGCCTGTTCTGCCATTGCCGCATCTCCTTCATCACACACCGCTGCCACAGCCCGGTTCCCATGTATGGTAATGGTCTGCTTGGGACCCGGGATCTTTAGCTGTAAATACACATAACATGGCCTGACCATGAACTTAGCATAAGCCGGCCTTCCGAACAACGCGTGATAAGGACTGCGCAATTTCACCACCTCAAATGTGAGCCATTCCACTCGGAAATTGTCCTTGGATTCTCCAAAAGCGACTTCTAGTGTTATCTTTCCCTCAGGGCACGCCGAATGACCCGGCACAATTCCATGGAAAATTGTGGAACTTTTCTGTAGTTGAGACTCCTTGAGCCCCATGCGTAGGAAGGTTTCCCAATACAAGATATTAATGCTGCTTCCACCATCCATCAAAACCTTTTTCAGCTCGTAACCATTGACATGTGGTGCAACCACCAAAGCTAACACACTCGGATGTTCTATTGTTTCCGGGTGATCCCTTCTGCTCCATGTTACTTCTTGATCCGACCATCTCAAATATCTCGGAACACCTGAAGAAACCGAGTTTATGACCCTGTTAAGTATCTTTCTATCTCTGTTGGAAGTCCCGGTAGTGTGAACATGGTACCGTCCTAAATGCTTTGGGTTGGCCTGGAAAACTCCAGCACCTCCTTGATTATTACCCGGATTGCCACCTCCTGCGTTGCCAGCGGGGGGTGGCCCGTTGCCCGGGTTTCCACCCGGACCCGGTCCTCCTCCCCGGCCTGCACCTCGCAGGGCTTTATGTATTTCCTCGTTCTTCCATCTCTGTAAGTCCACGCACTGCTCCAATGAATGATTAGCCGGCCTGCCATTCCTTCTATGACGCGGACAGGGCATCCTGAATGCCTCTATATGGTTAGCCGGTCTCGGTGGTCCTTGGTAATTGCCTCCATTAAAGTTTCCTCCGTTGAAATTTCCCTCCGCCCTGGGTCTTGCAAACCCGGCTTCTGTATTAGCAACAAACTCGGAATTTCCTTCGTATGGGCGCTTGTGCTGGTTATTTCCATTGTTTCCTCCATTATTACCCGGTGCAGCCCCATTGCCAGGTCTTCCATTGTTGGGTTTCGCTTTTTTGTCATCAACAGCCTCCTCTGTTGTGTCCGTAGCGGCGTGCTTATTGCAAGCGTTCATCAATTCTCCTATTGTAACCTCCGAGGCGTGCCGAATAGATTTCATGCGTGTCAACTTTTGCACCAGGGGTAAGTATTTGCACGTTTTTGCCATAGCTTGCAATGCATCTTTTGGCTGAATATCAGTGGAAGAGTGGAGAATTTCCATAACCCGGCGCACCCAGCTGCGCGCCGACTCTCCCTTCTTCTGGACGCATCGCTCTAAATCGTCAATCGTGAATAACTTTCGGCACGTCTCATCAAAATGTTTGATAAAGGCATCTTTCAGCTCACTCCATGAATTGATGGATCTTTCAGGCAGGTTATTGAACCACAACTTCGCTGCTCCTTCGGACATCATAAGGTACATAAACTTAGATTGGAGATTCTCGGATGTGTTGCGAATTGACATAGCCATCTCGTAACTGCTCAACCAGGTTTATGGGTCCATGGTCGGCTCATAGTTAACCACTTTACCCGGCTCCTTGAATTTATCCGGGTAGGGCTCAGCCCTGATGGAATCCGATAAACACTTAGGCCCGGCGAGGTTTGCCAGTACCGGCCTTACTCGGTAAACGTGCGATCCTGCAGCTGGTGCGGCTTACCGCTACCGGCCCTCTTACCGCAGACCCGGCTGCTGCGCGCCTGGCTCGAGAACTGTCCACAATGGCTTGTGTTGCTGATGCTGCGGGCGTTGCCGGTCTATGGGGAGGAGGCGGCATTTGCTGCTGCTCTGCCCTCCGCCTTGCCGAGCTTGACTGAATATACCCAGTATTCCCGGGTTGCCGGCTGACATACGGTGTCCCATGCGAACCACTTCTATGATCCGGGTAATTTGCCTGCTGAGCCACTGCGGTGGGTAGCATCTCTCTGGCCTGCCGAGTTTCGATTTCTCGAGGCGTCTCTCCTAGTGGGATACGGTCGAGCGCTAGAGTCGCGGCGTACACGTTATCCATGGGATTGTTGAAGTGACCCGGTGGGGTATGAAATCGCGGTGGTGGTGGTGGTGGTGCGGGATTGCCAACAGCGATCCCAGTTTGCAACGTGGGTAACCCGGCTTGCACGTTCGCCGGCTGTCCTCCCAGGGTTGCAGCTCGATATCCGGTTTCTTGATTCACCACCGGGATTGGTTGATCCTGAGGGGTAACAAACAATGTAGCTGGCTGTAAATTCCCTCCGTTTGCCGGTAATCTCGTCTGCTTCCTCTGATTGTAAATCCTGGTCGACTGAGTTTGAAGGCGATTCTCCAGTTCTTCCAACTCGCGCTGGCGCGCGGCCATCCCTTGTTTCTCGGCTTCGATATCTCTCCTTTGCTGATCCAATGCGCGGCGAGCCACATCCAGATCTCGGGCGCGTGCCGCCGCGTTTTCTGGGGTTATCACCGTTGCTAACACGGTGGGATCCAAGATTAGGTTATTGTTGAACAGAGCCGGATTTCTCGGAGCCGAGGTTCCCGCACCCGGCGTTCTGTTTGCTGGGAATCCAAACATGTTCCTCTGCCATTCACTTTCTCCGGTATGACTGGTAACAGAAGCCGACTCTCCGTCGACCCGGGCTACAATCGGGTTTCCGTCAACCGGCGACTATTGTTGGGCCAGCGCTTGCGCCGCTCCAGCCGCGGCCGTCGTCACATCCCCTTGATTAAGATTGATTGCAGGGGCTGTATAGACCGCGACCGGGCGCGCGATGCGTGGTGATGACTCGTATTCCTGTTCGTCACAGCTATCTTCCTCGTACCGGTCTTCAAGCAGGTGCATGATAGACTCGGTATCATCTTCTCTTATGACCCGGCCACGCGGGGTCCATGCCGGCTCCTCCGGCTGTTCCCTCTTCGTGGTGGGCTCTTCTTATGGATCGGCTGTTCCAACCGATTCTTCTCCGTCCGATTGAACGCAGGTTGCTTCTCCTGACACAGAATCATATTCAATGTTATCAGGAACAGAACCAGATGCACGTACCATACCGACGAAGACGTTGACCCGGCCGATCGTAACGATAGATCCGGTTTCCAGCAGATTTGACTCTGGTCCCCAACCAAAGTTGTCCACCATCTTCTCTCTTTCTAGGTTGGTGATGACCTTGCCAATGACGAGGTTCTGTATGCTTTCCTGAGCTTCTCCCGTGATGTAAACACCCTTGGACATAGACCCCACGGTGGGCGCCAACTGTCGTGGGATAATCACGGCAGACGTTACCTGGGGTAACTTACTTTGGGGCAAATCGACTCTGGTGTTTGGGAGAGGGTTTTGCTCAGGGGAAATCATGTTATCTGGCGATCTGGTAGCTCGGGCTGCAATCTCGCCGAGTCTCTGATCTAGGGTTACAATTATCAGCTCTCGTATTACAAGATACTCGACTATCGGGTGAAACTCTTCTTCTTTTTCCTGAACCTAGGAGCCGATTTATGTATTACCCCGCTCCCTAGTTTCCTATACAAGGCATACCCGGAATCCTACCCGGAAACCGCACACAACCCTAAGTTTCCTAATCTTGACCCCTAAGGTACGAGTTACAAGGCCTATGTTCCCTCTCGGGCCTTCTAGAAACTCCTCCATCTTGGGCCGGGTCTTGTGCGAATCCCTTCGGGCCGGGTTTCACCTAGGCGTGAGCCTACCGGGTTATCATCCCCCATCAGTGTCGTTCTCAAATAATCACTGGTAAGCCATGGTTCCCTCCCTTCCCCATCCTCAACCAAACGATTGGATGTAGGTTAGATGCCGGCAGATCTAGCTTTGATACCGGTGGATGTAGTAGGTTAAATGCCGGCGGATGTATGTCAATGTTGATGTTTTAAGTTACCACCGGCCATGGATCTAGCTCACGCTACCGTTACAGGGCCCTCAAAGATCGTTTCCCCCACCCAAATGGAGATCGACCTGAACAAGGCCACGAAGCTCGCAAAGCCCCCTGTTATTCAGATAGCCGAGGTAAATAGCATATAAATTAGTCCTGTAGCCAAATGTTCTCTTAAGGTTCGTCTATCTCCTTTCGCCTTCGTCGACACTTCTTTGATTTTTATTATTTTTGTATTTGGCTATAGGACCACAGCGCGGGCTGTGACTTCTGCAGCATGTCGCGTACTGAAATTCAGAAATTGGTGCAGCAGTCAGTTGAGACAATTGAATCTCATTGTCTCTATGAAGTTTGCAAGCTGACTGATGATACCAGCGCTGAGAAGCTAATCTGTTTTGTCTGCTGCGAGGACAGGCTGGACATGGCGATGAAAGCTTAAAAAATGCTAGCACTCGAGTTGGAACTGCGGGAACAAAAGAGAAGCTATATGATCATGCACGGCTTGGTTACTAAGCTTGATTCTGAGCTGAAGAGTGCGAAGAAAACTTTGAAAGTAGCCGAAGAGAAGTGCGACATGCTCCAGAGGGGAAAAGACACCCTGTTGGAGAGTGCGAAGGACACCAATGTGAAGTTGAGATACATTCTAAGTTTCTTGCAAGATTATGGAATGAGGTAAAATTACTTTGCTCTTTAATTAGATTATGTCAACCTGCAATGCTTGCCAATGAGTCTAGCTATTATTCATTTCTCTGTTTTGTTGCATGTGCCGATGATTAAACCGTGCAATGCTAAAATCCAAAGGATTACTCCCCAGTACCTAGCAACATTTACACGGACATTGTTTGTTCATGCTCCCTGGTCCTGCGGAGCTTGACCCTTTGGACTTTTTTGCAATGTATGTATGAGGCTTGCTTATTTTATGTTCATTCTCTGTTCTGGGTGCCGATGATTAAACTCCGCACCTTCTCTCGGTGAGATATTGGCACTTACCTAGTGTTGTGTACAACTACATTTGTTCTGCATCTTCCTTGGTAAGTGTTTGATGATCTCACTGATTTCTGTGTGCTTCTTTACTATGAGGCCCCAATTATGATTTTGTCTGTAATGAATGAGCCATATTGGTTCTGCATATTCCTTGGCAAGTGTTCGATAATTTCATTGATTTGTGTGTGCTTCTTTACTATGAGGCCCCTATCTAGGCTTGGTTCTCTGCCGATGATTAATATGCAGCAATGTCTCCAACAGTTGGCGTACCATAGAAAAAAGAGTGCCATATTTATGTTTGATCAGAGTGCCGATGATTAAACTGTGCAATGTTAAAATATAGAGGGAGACTCCTCTAGACCTAGTAGAGTTTACAAGGACCTAGTAGCTTGTTTATGCCACCGGGTCTAGTGGTTTATCACCTCTGTACTTGTGTCATTTCTACACGTGAGACAATTTTTCACTCATCTTTGTATGTTTTGAAGTATATCTGCTTCTTTTTTGTAGATGTGCTAAACATGTATGATGTTTTTTTACTGGTGTTTCTGTGGACGCGGTTTCCGAAAGTTCCGGTGGATGATGTGAACCTCTGGATGTGGCTTCGGAATGTATGCTGGAATAGGAAAATATCCGTTGGATGATGTGAAACTGTGGATGTGGCTTTGGAGTGGATGTTGGCATAAAACAAGTTCTGGTTAACTGTGAACCTGTTGTTGAACCTTTTGTGATGCTAATTTCAGTTACTATAAAACTCCTATGTTTCGGAGTGCATGTAACCGGGATGATGACGCGGAACAGACATCGAAGAGGGCGAGGAGGCAGTATATTAGTATTAGTACTAGGGTATCCATTGTTGCAAATGTAAAACCATGTCAATTCATTTCAATTTCGGAGTGCATTTTATGATTTAGATCTCCTATTTATTCGGTAAATTGGTTGACACTCTCGCCACGTGGGACACCCGGTCAGCTCTCCTCTCCACTCCCAAACTGTGTATAATGCAGCGGCTCCCCATACGGGCGCATAACGCTCTCATCTCTACTCCCAAACTGTCTGTTTTTGCCACACCTCTCTACTCCCCTTCGCTGTGCGCAGATCCACCCGTACCATGTCTGGCCATCGCGAGGAGGGCCGCCAGCAGCAGATCCACGGGTACTTTCCCCGGCGCAGCGTGCAAGGAGTGGAGCGTGCGCCTGCCCGCAAGGCGTACCGGCGCGAGGTGCATCATGCCAACTCGTCCCGCGCACCACCACCTCAGGCTCTACCCAGGGCCGGCCCATATGAGTGGGCAAGCGGGGCGCCCGCCCTGGGCCCTGATGCATGTAAAATGCATAGATGAATTTTGCATATTTTCACATGGTTTTCTATTACATATTGCATCATATAAGGGTATAATTCAATGTTTTATAGTATTTTGGGGTTAAATTACAAAGTCCCCCAACTTTTATGGAATTAACCCTGCCTGTCAGAAACCCCGTTTTCTATATTTTTGACGTTTCAGGGGGCAAACTTCCGCGAAATCACCTGAAAATCTGCGGGGGTCATTTTCTTGGAAGGAGAAGACTTGCGGGCGAAGGATCCACGAGAATTGGGCAAGGAGGCCCAAAAGAGGACCCTCCACGCGACCAGATTCCTTGGCCGCGTGAGAGGCCCCCTTTTGGCCCCTGTGGCCCCAATTCCTTCCATCTTCGACTTACCGACTCCGTCTTGACCTAAAACCGACTATAAAAAGGGTCCCCCGAACCCTTACGAAGAGGAGCGCCGCCGAAACACCGAAACAGAGACCAGAAGTTCCAGATTGGAGGGGGAAAACTCCGGCGGGGCGCCGCCTGTGTGATCTCCTACCCCTCCAACGTCATCTCCATCGACATCTCCATGAAGAGGGAGTAGTCCACCCCAGGGCTATGGGTTTGTGGAAGTAGCACTTGTATCTCTCTCTCTATGTGCTTCACTAATTAGATCCGTATGAGCTGCCTCACATGATTACGGGCACCGTTGTAATTCCTATGTGGTGGATCTTTTCTATGAGTTATTGAATATGAGATTGCAATTGTTTCTCTTTAGTTATTTGAGTAGATGTATCTTATGTACCCCGTTCTTATTTGCTAGCTTTGATCAATCTAGTTCTTGAGAGCGTGTGTGGGGTGATGGGTGCATTAGTTGGAGTAACGGAGGGTGGCTAGTGCTGTGAAAGTGACAGAAGTTCAGTAATCCACTTAGGTTTTGTTAAACCTTTCTTAGTTACCTCACTAGGGATAAAAAGGAGTAACTTGTTACCGGGGATTTGAAGTGACACTAATCAATCTCCATGACTAGATCTAGGAAGTTCTTACTTCAACTTCATGTCACATTGCTTAAAGCTATACTCTGGTTTTTCCTTAACTATCGAGGTGTTATGATTTATTTCGCATCTTGGTGGAGTATAAGAGGGATCAATATGACCGTAGAGATCTCTATGCTAGGACGTGATGCCCATATGAAAGTACTCAATATTAAACATGTTATTGTAATCTCACATGTAATTCTTTATGTCCACCGTCTACCACTTTATTTGAGAGAATGCAAGTGTGAAACCATGAACCCCGGTCCTATTTTAAATATAAGAAAACACTCTAGTTACTTTGCTGCAATTTACTTTACTTTCACTTTACTTTACTTGCATCTCCAATTCGAATTTACATTATCTCCATCACCACTTGCATCACAAAAATACAAAAACAATCCATTGCATATTTATTTTCTCATTTGCATTTAGTAGTAGATTTAATTATTGCACATTTACTTTCAGTTTTGCATTGCAATTTAGAAGTCTCACACCTTGTGCTTGACAACCACTTGGTGAGGTTGAGGGCACAAAATTCTCTACTTGTTTGCAGGATCCTGGAGGAAGCTTGGAAGACAACTGCTGAAATACTGGCTCCCCAAGAGTTCGATATAAACCCTCGAGTCACCCTCGTGGGGAATAAGGCTTGCCACTAGCTAAACACTCTGCACTTGGAGTCTCAACCTAGCCATCAAGCGTTTTTCTGGCGCCGTTGCCGGGGAGCCATAGGTGAAGGAGTTGTCCAAGGGAGCTCACAAGAAGTCTTCATCACCAACAAGGTGTGCAAACACCTAAGCTTGGGGAGGTTGCACCTACGTGAGTACCTTCCTTTCTATATCCACCTTCTTTCAAGTAGATTGTTTTGTTTCTTGTCTTGTTTTTGTTTATGTTTTGTTTTTGTTCTTGTTTTTGTTTTGTCTTGCATATTTTATTTTAGTTTGCATTTTAGTTTTGCATTTAGTTATCTAGTTTATTTTAGTATTTCAAATTTTCTTAGTTACTTTACTTTTGTTTTGCATAAAAAATTAAAAACTACATAAAAACTGTTAAAATGGGTGATAGAATTACATTAAGTGACTACACAAATACACCCAATGACCAATTCATTGCTAGGCCAATTACTACACCTGAAATACAAGATGAAAGCTATGAAGTAAGTCCTAGTTTATTGAATTTAATTACTAGAGAGCAATTTGGTGGTAGTGCTATGGAGGATGCCTCTATGCATCTTCCTGATTTCATGGAAATATGTGATATGCAAAAATTTAAAAATGTGGAAAGTAGTGTTTTAAAACTGAAATTATTTCCTTTTTCACTTAGAGGAAAGGCTAAAGCATGGTTACTTTCACTACCTACAGCTAGTATAAAGTCTTGGGATGATTTAAAAGAAGCTTTCATCAAGAACTATTATCCTCCCGTTAAAATTTTGCAAAATAGGAATAATATCCTCTCATTTAGGAAAAATGATAATGAACATGTAGCCATGGCATGGTATAGAATTAAATTAATGATTAGAACATGCCCATCACATGGAGTAAATGAATGGACCATACTACACTCTTTTTATAATGGTCTAAACTACATGTCTAGAAATATACTTGATTCTGCTGCTGGAGATGCCTTTATGAGTAAAACTGTAGGAGAGGCTAAGAGCATATTAGAAAGCATATTGCAAAATTATAGTCAATGGAATACTGAAAGAGCACCCAATCCCACTAAGAAAATAAACTCAATTGAAGAAACCAATGATTTGTCTTCTAAAATGGACACTATTCATGCTTTTATTAATAAACAAAATATGGAGAATGTGCCTTTGCAGGAGCTAGTTGGTAGTAATTCTGAAAGTGCGGATGTTAATTTTGTTAGGAATTATGGTAGCAATGGTTTTGGTAATGCTTACAGTTCATATAGTAAACCTCCTTATGTGCCAAATAAACCTTTTGTTCCATATCCTAATGCTAATGAAAATAAGTGGAAGCCTTCTAGTGAAATTTCTGAATCTAATAAATTGCTTATGGAACAAGTTGCTAGTCACAACGCTATGATACATGAGTTAAATAAGTCTATTACATCCATTAGTAGTGATATTAAAGGATTGCAACTTCAATCTTCGAATTTAGATAAAGCATTGTCAAAATTAGCTGATAATCAAGCAACTCTATTAAGCATGTCAGCAGGAAAGCCACAAGCACAACCTAGTGTAGGAATGAATTCTATTACTATTGCTGCTCCTATTATTGAAAATATTGATCATATTGCTGAGAATACAAGTGAGCATGTCCCTACTAGCTTAGAAGAAACTTTGAATGAAATAGTGAAGTACCCTGAATATTTACTTCCATATATGTCTTATCTTGCTAGCAAAGATGAAATTAGTCCTCATGAATCAAGCATGCTAGCTAAATTAGAGAGTAAAGTATAGGAAATTATGATGCTTACTGAAATTAAGGATCCATTGCTTGATTTAGAAAAAAGTAGCTTGCAAGAACTTATTGCTACTCTACAAAAATTTGCTAGTGATCCCAGATTTGGATCTTATATTGCTAATCATGTCTTGCAAGAAAAAATTGCTAGGTACAAGAATGAGGCCATGATACCTCCTAAGCTTTGAGATGCATGGATCTCCAAGGTGCTAGTTTCAATTGGAAAAGAAATCCACCATGCTATGTTAGATCTAGGTTCTAGTGTATCGGTACTCTCTAAAGAATTATATGAATTGCTAGAACTAGAAAATTTAGAAAAGTGCTCAAGTGAATTTGTCCTTGATGATAACTCTACTAAACATGCTGTAGGACAAGTAAAAGATGTTATGATTGAATTGCACATGACTTTCGTACCCGTTGATTTCATTATTATGGATATGGGGGATAAATCCCCTAGTCCTATTATTTTGGGTAGACCTTTTCTTCGTACTACAGGTGCAATCATAGACTCCAAGGAAGGGAATGTCAAGTTTCAGTTCCCTCACAAGAAAAGCATGGAGAACTTCTCAAGGAAGAGGGGCACGCTGAAGAACAAGCTCCCTCATGAGCTTTATCCCTCTTGATTATCAAGTAAGTAAACCCTAGCTATATGGCTATAAAGAAAGCGCTTTACGGAAGGCAACCCGGTTGTTTTTGTTTGTATTTTCCTAGTGTCCTATTGCTTTCTCAAGAGATTAGTTTTTTTGTTTTAATTCGGGAGTTTTCAATAAAGAGTCAAGTCAAACCCATTTGGACTTATAAGTTGCTATCCTAGTGCATGAAATTTCTTTTTCAGCACGAGTCTGCTCACCGTATGATTTTACGTTTTTTATTGGTATGTCGGATTGAGCTAAGTTTTTAGTATGTTCTGCAACTTTTCGTCCTCTGTAAGCAAAAAAATTGGCTTAATTTTTTGACGAGTCTAGCTTAGGGAAAAACGTTCATTTTGCTGCTGCTGCTTTTCTGGACAGATTCTGCCTTCTTTCGTTTTATGCACTCTTTGGGCTTGGGAATCGAATTTCCATGATTCTTTCAAGCAATAGAGTGAACATTCAACATAATGAACCTTATTGTCTATCTACTGGAGCATTTGATTTGTAATTTTTCACAGCAATCATGTGATTTGTTTGTCCTTGCTAATCTCATCCCAAAGAAAAAGAATGGGAGAAACATGTTTTGTGAAGTTTTTTTCACAGGGAATAGAGGAGCTGCGCCTCAAAATATCCAAGAATGGTGAAATCCATAAGCTTGGGGATGTGATGAACACCCCACTGGAGCTACACTCTTTTGGTTAGCACACGTCTACTTTCTGTTTTTCTAAGCAAAGCATTTATCGTAGAGACTTGAAGCATCTAGTTTTTGTTTTTATTTTTGTTTTGATAAGACCACCACCATCATTTTATATGTGATTGAGCTACTGGAGTTTGGGGTTGGAATTCATTGGATGCTAGTATTATGACTTGGAATAGGGATGCCATGGTTGATTTGAAGAGCTACATATGTTTGCATGATTTATAGGCTTTTTATGTGTAGAAATTTGCAATAATGTTGTCTTGAGCTATCTCTTATTCATGTCCTTGATGTTAATTGCTGGTTTATTTAGTTTGTCATGAAATGAGTAGTTCTATGGACATATGCATGCATAGTAGCTTGTCAACTATCTCCCTCTTGCTAGCCCAAAAATTTAAAAATTCCAACAAGTAAAAACTTGTTTCCAACACTCCTTAGCCAAGTATTTCCAGTGAGTCCACCATATCTTCCCATTAGCTTCATTGCTATTCAGAGTATGTTCACCATGTTATTGTGTTATTTATGTTCTAAATTAAGATATTCACTTTATTAATTGTCATGGGTTGAACTTGGGATAGGACTCTCACGAACTTTTGAAGGCACACTTTACTTTTTATGCATCTAATAAACATGACCCAATAATGGGAGCCATAAGTTTTGCGTTTGACAAGTGTGTGGTTGGGAGATAGCTATAAACGTGTATCACCGGAAAGCTTTCAACATTACACAAAAAATTTACATTTGGTTGATATCATGTTCTTTTTTTTTTGGACTCATGCCATGCCGAAATGAAATAGAGGAATAGTAAGTTTTGATGAGTAAGTATCTATATGACTAGAGAAACGCATTGGGCCGCTAACCCAAGCCATGCTTTATCATGGTGTGTCGGGGGGTTACCCCCGAGTAGGGTAAAGACAGGTGGTAAAGGCCGCTTACAGAAGAGAGGTTTGGTCGAGTAGCCGACTACCGGGTACTCGCTACCCGGTCGACTGCTACTCGGTCTCACCTCAAGATGGCCAGAAGGAGATATCAATCAGTTTCTACCCTGTCGAGTAGAAGGTTTGGCCCGAGTACCATTGGCGGGAACATTTGGCGGGAAACTACTCGGGCAGGAAGTCAAAGGAGCCGTTCTGACACAGGATCCCGCGTATCCTGGGTCCGTACTTGGCAGCATTCGAACTACTGTTCACGTGGGGACGGCCTGCCTGACAGTGACAGCATGGAAGCAGTCGGTGGCAGGATAAGGGGGGCCTACTCTGTGACTAGGTACAGTGATACCAGTCTGTCCCCTAGGTTTGCCCAACGACTTTACAGAAGCAGCCAAGACCAACGACCAAAGCTGTCAGCGGGTACTCGGAGAAAGGACAGTGTGCACACTATGTCGACACTTGTCTAGGTTTGGACGTATCCGGCTGGGCACCATGTATAGAAGGTGCCCCGCCGCCTCCTGCGCGAGGCATGTTCTCATATGCTCCCATAGACGCTATCAGTGGCTCTCTGGAAAACCCTAGAAACCCTAAGTTCTTGACCTAGCTCTACTCGGAGAGGGGCAAGGGGCTACTCGGTAGCGTTACTATTTGTACTGTGGCTACTCGGTGAGACACCGTAATACATACAGAAAGGCAGGAGTAGGGGTTTTACCTCCTCACGAGGGCCCTGAACCTGGGTACATCGTGTTGTTTGTGTTGTGTAGATCTTACCTCACGCGGCTACTCGTCGCGTGATCCCTCCCCGGACACCTCCAGCGTCCATCGTCCCCACATCTTTAGCCATCCTATGGCATCTGCCGTGACACCACCACGACAGTTGGCGCCCACCGTGGGGCAACCAGCGGCGCTGGTTGGAGTTTCTGTTCGGACGGGATCTTCATCGGCGGAGCGCGTAGTTTGTGGCCTTGTCCACAGATTCGGCTCCTTCGACTTCGTCACCGACAACGCCGGCTGTTTCGGCGGCATGGCCATGCCGGAGGGCGGCTCGGTGATCTCCTTCGGCTCGCATCTCGTCTACGTCGCCACCGTCGCCAACAGCGCCTACCCCGAGCTGGTGCAAGACGCGGAGGATCCTCCCGCGGTGGTTGCTGCACGCGGAAGGCCTGCATGCAGCTCCGCATGCTGCGCTGAGGTGATGGTGACGGGCTTGGCGGCAAACACTGGCGCAGCTGCTACTGGCGCTGCGGCCGTCGTCGAGGAGGTTGACGACCCGCCGGCGGGTGGCAGGACCCACCGGCCTTACGAGAAGGAGAGCAACCTGCCGCCTTCCACGTCTACGGTCATCCCCGCGTCCGCTGCGCGAACCGGCATGCCCACGCCCACCGATGTAGAGCTCCTAGCCGCAAGGGAGCAGCTCGAGCGGCAACGCCAGGAGCTGCTCGCCGAGCAGGCGGAGTTGGAGAAGATCAGGCTTGAGCTGAGTTTGGACCAGCTCGAGTACAACAAGGCTCACGGCCTCACGCCGGTGGCCAGGAGGCCCAGCAGGGTAGGCGCTACGCGGCGCAACCTGGGCGCCGAGATGGCGACTGTTGCGGAGGAGCCCGCGCAGTCCGCCACTGCGAACACCTTCACAAGGCCGAGGTACAGCACGCCCGCCAAGACGCTGCGGGCTGCACAGGCCGTGGCTGCCGAGTTGCCGCGCCTAGAGGGAGAGGCGCGTCGCAGGCAGCAGGAGAGGCTCGGCGAGCTGGTGCTGGAGGCCGCCAGGCAGAACGAAGAGTTCCGGAAGGCCAACCCGGGAGCTGGAGCTTCGCAGGTGGTTCACTCGCACGCGGCTAGATCTAACGATCAAGCCTCATCTCCGCATCCTAGCCGCGAGAAGAGCCGCAGCGGGCGTACGGGTAGAGACAGGCAAATGCAGGTGTATGACCCGGCTGCTGCCGCGAAACAGGTTGCTGTGCCGCAGCAGCCCGGGCAGGAACACAACGCTGCAAGAGCAGGCTCTCAAGCCCATCAAGCTCAAAGCCGTGTCCGAGAAGCCGCACGTCCGGGTACTTCTCGGCAACCCGCAGCTCCGCCTACTCGGCAGAGGCAGCAGCCGCGCCCAGTGGCACCGGTCGCCAACCCGGTGGAGCAGCCTGCTGCTATGCAGGTGGATAGGTATGATGATGGTTACTCGGCTATGGAGATGGCTGGTTATGACATCCATGACCGTGTTGGTGAGCGTGTGTTGGCGCCTGGAGATGCAAGGCACCAGCTGGACCGTATCAGCTTGTCGGCGCGGCTTGAGAGCACGGGTCCTCCCGGCCCCGAGTGCTTTGGCCCGCGCATCATGAACGAGCCGTCCGTGAAGGGCTTCCAGCTTGCAAGAGGCACCAAGAGCTACAATGGCAGCACCAAGCCTGAAGATTGGCTCAACGACTACGTCACCGCGGTCCATATCGCGAATGGCAACAGGAGATGGGCGGTACGCTATGTGCCGCAGATGCTAGAGGGTCCAGCTCGCACTTGGCTCAACAACTTGCCCAAGAACAGCATTAACTGCTGGCTGGACTTCTCGGATGCCTTCATCAGCAACTTCACGAGTACCTACAAGAGGCCGAATAGGCCACAGCAGTTGTCGGCTTGCCGGCAGCGAGAAGACGAGACGGACCGCGAGTACCTTACTCGGTGGAGCACCTTGAGGAACACCTGTGAGGGTGTGAATGAAGCGCAGGCCATCACTTGGTTTGCGCAGGGTTGCCGACATGGCAGCATGCTTTGGCAGAGATTGCAGAGGGAGATGCCGAACACCTTGGCCGAGACCATCAAGATTGCGGACCAGTACGCACTCGGTGATCCTACTCAGCCATTGATGGACTCCTCTGAGCCGAGAAGGAACTTCAACAGCAGCAAGCGCAACGAGTTCCGCAACAAGCGCCGAGTAGATACTCGGTATGATCCCGAAGAGGTGAATGCAGTGAATGTCGGAGGCGGTGGTGGCCAAAGGCAGAAACCTGCTGGAGCCTACGGGCAGAACCAGAACCAGGGCCAAGGCAACAAGAAACCTTTCCGCACTGCGCAGCCGGGTAGAGGGAACTCCGAGCAGCCGAAGAAGTTTGTCTTTGATGACATGAAGGATGGTCCATGCAGCTTCCATACTCACCACCCCTCAAGGCCTGCCAACCACACTACTCGGCAATGCGAATGGTGGGATGTGATCAAGAGTGATGGCTTGCCTCCTCCACCTCCTCTGCCAGCCGCGAATGCCACTGTTCAGCCTACTCGCGCTCCTGCAGCTCGGCCGCCAGTGTACCCGAGAAGGGAGAATGTCAACCAGGTGGCTTTAGGAGCCAACCAGAACTTCAACAATGAGAGATACCGCAACAACAACAACAACTACAACCGCAACAACAACAACAGAGGCAACAACAACTATCAGGGCAACAACAATGGCAACAATGGCAACAATGGGGCCAATGGCTCCAACCAGTACCAAGAGCACCATGAGAGCTATATGATCTTCACTTCTGAGGCAGTCGACAAGCAGTCACAGCACAGGCGGGCCATGGAGGTCAATGCAGTGATTCCGGCTGTCCCTCACTACATGTATTGGTGTGACCAGGAGATCAGGTGGACTCGGGCGGATCACCCCAAGGTGATGCCCAATCCGGGTACCTATGCCTTGGTGCTGGATCCTACCTTCCTGGGCCCCGAGAAGAATGTGAGGTTCAGCAAAGTGCTGATCGACAACGGCAGCAGCATCAACATCGTGTACAAGGATACACTCGAGAAGCTTGGCCTGGCCGAGAACATGATGCTGCCCAGCAAGACCACCTTCCATGGCATTGTGCCCGGGATCTCATGCAACCCGATTGGCCGAGTGTGGATTGATGTGCTATTCGGTACTCGGGAGAACTGCCGCACAGAGCGCCTGCAGTTTGAGGTGGTGGATCATCAGAGCCCCTATCATGCTCTACTCGGCAGGCCTGCTCTGAGCAAGTTCATGGCTTCTACCCATGTGGCTTATCTGAAGATGAAGATCCCCGGTCCCAATGGCATCATCACCATCTCGGGGGATTACAAGAAGTCCATGGAGTGTGCCTCTGCTAGCTCTCAGCTGGCGGAGTCAATGGTGATTGCTGCCGAGAAGAAGAAGATGTACGAGGTGGTGGCCATGGCTCAGTCCGCACAAGCTGGCGCACAAGGTGTGCCGAGTACCCAGCATGGTACTGCTTTCCAAGCTGCCAAGGAGACCAAGACAGTCCAGGTTGACCCCGAGTTCCCGGAGCGTGTGGCTATCATTGGTGCCGGGTTGGCCGAGAAATAGGAAAGCGCGCTCATCCACTTCCTCCGTGAGAATCGGGATGTTTTCGCCTGGACCAATGAAGATTTACCAGGAGTCCCGAGGGAGTTGGTTGAGCACTCTTTGCATGTGCGTCCTGACGCCAAGCCCGTGAAGCAGGCCTTGCGCCGTTTCGGGGATGAGAGAAGGAAGGCCATCGGTGATCAAATCACCAAGCTGCTGATCAGTAACTTCATCATGGAAGTGCTGCACCCGGACTGGTTGGCCAACCCGGTCATGGTCGAGAAGAAAAAGGAAGATCCCAAGGCTGCCACCGCATGGCGCATGTGTGTCGACTACACCGACTTGAACAAGGCATGCCCCAAGGATCCTTTCCCGCTACCTCGCATCGATCAGGTGATCGATTCCACTGCCGGCTGTGAGCTGTTGTCTTTCATAGATGCCTACTCTGGTTTCCACCAGATTGCACTCAACCCTGCTGATCAAATAAAGACTGCTTTCATTACCCCGTACGGGGCTTATTGCTATCGTGTCATGTGTTTTGGCCTGAGGAATGCGGGTGCAACCTATCAGAGATGCATGCAGAAATGCTTGCACGACCAGCTCGGCAAGAATGTGCAGGTGTACGTAGATGACATTGTCATCAAAACGAATAAAACACATACTCTGCTTGCCGACCTGGAGGAAACCTTTGCTAACCTACGCAGGTACAAAATGAAACTGAATCCGAGTAAGTGTACCTTTGGTGTACCAGCTGGAAAGCTACTCGGTTTTCTGGTTTCTAGTCGGGGCATTGAAGCCAATCCGTCTAAGATAAAAGCCATTGAGAGCATGTCTTTGCCGAGATCATTGAAGGATGTGCAAAAGTTCACGGGTTGTCTGGCATCTCTGAGCCGTTTTCTGGGCCGAATGGGCGAGAAGGCCCTGCCTCTGTACCAGCTGATGAAGAAAAGCGACAAGTTTGTCTGGACTCCGCAAGTGGACGTGGCATTCAATGAGCTGAAAGCAATGTTGGCTAGCGCTCCTGTCTTGGCTAGTCCGCTACCCAAGGAGCCTATGCTGCTATACATTGCCGCGACTAACCGAGTAGTCAGCGTGGTGATAGTGGTGGAGCGAGAAGAAGAAGGCAAGAGTGTGCAGCGCCCAGTCTATTATCTCAGTGAAGTGCTGTCCAGTTCCAAGCAAAACTATCCACATTACCAGAAGATGACATACGGTGTGTATCTGGGCGCCAGGAAGCTGAAACATTACTTCCAGGAGCATCCCATCACTGTTGTGAGCTCAGCTCCCATCTCGGACATCATGGGTAACAAGGAGGCGAGTGGCAGAGTAGCCAAGTGGGCAATCGAGCTAGCCGCGTACGCTCCCGCGTATACGAGAAGAGAAGCAATTAAGTCTCAGGTCCTGGCGGAGTTTCTTGTGGACTGGGCCGAGATGCAATATGAACCTCCTGCTCCAGTTTCCAACTACTGGAAGATGCACTTTGATGGCTCAAAGGTGAAAGAAGGCCTTGGTGCTGGCGTGGTGCTTACATCACCCAAGCGGGATCAGCTCAAGTATGTGTTGCAGATTCATTTCAAGGCATCCAACAATGTAGCCGAGTACGAGGCAGTGGTGCATGGTTTGCGAGTAGCAAAGGAGGTTGGTGTGCAGCGCATTATATGTTATGGCGACTCAGATCTAGTGGTGCAGCAAGTCTCAGGTACCTGGGACGCTTTGGATGCCAACATGGCATCGTATCGCTTCCTGGTGCAGTCAATGACTGGGTTTTTCGAAGGCTGTGAGTTCCAGCATATTCACCGAGCAGAGAACGAAGCAGCAGACGAGCTATCCAAGTTGGGATCTTCTCGGCAGTCCATCCCGGCAGGGATTGCCTTGGAGCATTTGAGGAAGCCATCCATCAAGCCTTCCCCCAACTCGGAATCAATCTTTGTCCCTTCTCTGCCAAGTGAAGAATCTGACCCAATGGAGATTGACTGGGAGAGCGCTGCAGGGAACCCGGGGACTGCCGTCCTCTACTCGGGGACTGCCATTCCCTACTCGGGGACTGCCATTCACTACTCGGGGACTGCCGCTCCCTACTCGGGGACTGCCGCTCCCTACTCGGGGACTGCCACTCCTTACTCGGGGACTGCCGCTCCCTACTCGGGGACTGCCATTCCCTACTCGGGGACTGCCATTCCTTACTCGGGGACTGCCACTCCTTACTCGGGGACTGCCGCCCTCAACCCGGAAGCTGTTGCATTCATTGAAGAAGTTCTCGCCAATCGGTCTGGGCTGCAGAGAAGCGCTCCTGCTCCTCCTGTGCAAACACCAGAGCCTGTCCCAATGGAAATGGACGAACCAGTGTTTCCCGTGCGGGAGACGCCGAGTTGGGCAATGCCCATATTATCCTTTCTAAGGGACGGTACTTTACCTGAAGATGAGGTGACCGCGAGGCAGATTCAGAGAAGGTCCAAGGGCTACACCTTAGTCCGAGATGTACTGCACAAGAGAAGTGCCACTGGTGTGCTGCAACGCTGTGTGAGCCCAGAGGAAGGAGAAGAAATCCTGGTGGAGATACATCAAGGGGAATGTGGGCATCACGCCTCTTCTCGGGCTTTAGTCAAGAAAGCTTTTCGGCATGGCTTCTACTGTCTCACTGCATTGCGGCAAGCTGAGGATATTGTGAGGAAGTGCGCCGGCTGCCAGATGTTCGCAAGTAAGATTCACATGCCAGCTTCCGAGTTGAAAACAATTCCTATCACATGGCCCTTTGCTGTCTGGTGCTTGGATATGGTGGGTCCTTTCAAGCCGGCTAAAGGCAACATGACTCATATCTTGGTCATGGTGGACAAGTTCACCAAGTGGATCGAGGTGAAGCCTATTCGGAAGTGCGATGGAGTCACAGCTGTGAAGTTTGTGAAGGATGTGATCATGAGATATGGATACCCGCACAGTATCATCACCGACAACGGCACCAACTTTGCAGAGGGGGCAATGGTGCGATTCTGCAGAGATAAGCATATCCGACTAGACGTTGCGTCAGTCGCGCACCCTGCCTCCAATGGGCAAGTTGAGAGAGCAAATGGGATGGTACTGGCAGGCATCAAGCCAAGGCTTATTGAGCCACTGCTGAAAACACCTGGGTGTTGGCTAGAAGAGTTGCCAGCGGTGTTGTGGAGTCTAAGGACTACCCCTAACCGGTCAACCGGCTACACGCCATTCTTCTTGGTATACGGGGCTGAGGCCGTGTTGCCAATAGACTTAGAGCATGACTCCCCCCGAGTAGCCCTCTACACTGAGGTGGAGGCGAGAGAAGCTCGAGAAGACGACGTTGACCTGCTTGAAGAAGCAAGAGAGCTGACTCTGTCACGTTCGGCTATCTACCAGCAAAACCTGCGGCGCTATCATAGCCGAAAGGTGAACCCAAGGGTTTTCCGAGAAGGAGACATGGTCCTTAGGCTGGTGCAGCGCACAGCCGGGATGCACAAGTTGTCTCCTCCTTGGGAAGGGCCTTTCATTGTCAGCAAAGCGCTGCACAATGATGCGTACTATCTTGTAGATGTGCGCCCATCGCAGGCGAACAGGGCAGATAAAGCTGGAGAGGAAACCAAGCGCCCCTGGAATGTAGCTCTACTTCGTCGTTTTCATTCGTAAGCAAAGATGTGTATGTACCCTCTCATCCGAGTTGAAATTCTACTCTGCAATCTAAAATTGTTCTCGGGGACTGCCCTCGTCCAAAATTGCTCTAAGTGTTTGTCTTACTCGGTTTGTTCCTTTGTCTATTCGGTTGCTCCACTTCAGAACTCATAAGTGCATTGAGTACTGTGTTTAAACCTATATGCCAACTCTTCGACTCTGCTGCTGTCCGAAACCCGGCTTCATGGCAAGCAAGAGAACAAGCAAAAGGTCAATGAGCACACGAAAATCGCTAAGGAAGAAAGAGTGCAGGAACCGAGTAGATTGTCGGTTACTTTTTGTTCCCCGTTTTCGTCTTCTCGGCTAAGTGGTGGGCTGCGTTATCATGATTGTTTCTAGCGGCTAAGTATTTGCAGCCTTGTTCCTTGATTCTTGTGACTCGAATACCAAACAAGCGACAAGTCGCAGGTAGAGCAGAGATGAAAAAGACAGGGTGAATAAGAAATGCTACTCGGGGACTCGCATGGAAACACAACTCGGCATTAAGCCAGTGTCGTTCAAATTGATTAATGTCAACATAAACCGAGTGGGCATAAAAACTGAGTAGCAAGCAAGATAAAGGTAGTCTATTACATCTGCTCCCGGCATTCCGGGGATCTGATAAAGTGTTCAAGTGAAAGAAAAGATTGCAGGTTGCTTCAAGATGAGGAGGCGTTGTTCTCGGCGCTGGCCTTGGCTGATGTTTCCTCGGCGGCGGTCCTTGCAGCAGCTTCTTCGGTGGCAGTCGTGGCGGCTATTCCTTCGGTGCTGGCGTGGGCGGCATCCGCCTCCGTCTGCACGGCGGCGGATTCCTTCATCTCGGCACCCTCCTGGGTGGCCGCCTGCTCGGAAGTGGCCGTGGCCACCGAGACGGGTCCTGGAGCCGAGGAGGAGCATGAGGCGTGGCCTGGAGGAGGCACCGTGTCGTCGAGAGCAGCACCTGAGGAGGTGCCGAAGTCGAGTGGCTCGCTGTCGATGTGCGCCCCTTCGTCTTCATCGCTACTCGCGACGACGGCAGATTTTCCCTTCCCGGCCTTGCCCTTGGGAGATTCGAAGAAGTCACCAAGCTCTTCCTCCTCGTCATCATCTTCTTCGTCCTCGTACTCGGTGTCGGGTTCGGGGACGCCATCGATGTAGACATCCGTCTCGGCGCATTCTGCGACATCATATGCAATCTGCTTGCGCAAGGCCACGCTATCGGCATCAGTCTCCCACTTGGAGTTATTGCGCTTCCCGCGGATGAGCTGCATATCCAGGTTCTCATACCAGGACGCAATGCAGAGAAGCATCACGTCCGCACCAGCACGGGCTCCGGAGGCTCGCCACTTTTTCAACTCGGCCTTCACGTTCTCCAGCTTGAGGGCGAGCTCCCGCATGCTTTTTGGCTCAGGATCATGAGGCCAGAACAGCCGGTGGAGCTCGAAGCCCGCATGCATCAAATCAGTCCCGCAGCCGGCCAGCTGTTCGAAGTAACCTTTGAGCACCAACAAGCTGTCCTCGATATCAGCCCTGGTGTCAATCGGCTCACCCAGCGAAAGGCGAACTGCTCGGGCCTTGGCTATCGTGGGCGCAGAGGTAGACTCAAGACGAGGCCAGATATCTGAAATAGCAAGTGGCAAGATCAAAAACCGAGAAAGAAAAAAGGAAGCCGAGAAGGAATAAGACCGAGAAGAAAAGATGCAATGCAGAGAAAACTTACCGATCAGTTGGCGGCGCAGCTGCTGCAGCTTGGTTCTCCAGGATTCCTCGTTGCTAATGTGCTTTGATTGGATCTGGCGCAGGGTGTCCATCTGAGTGAAAAGATCAGCATTGGTCTTCTTCAGAGTCTCGCATTCAGCCTCGAGGGCCCTCTCCTTGGCCTTGAAAGTGGTCTCGGCCTTGGCTTTCTCGGCAATGGCCGTGTCCCTCTCGGCGCCAATCTTCACGGCATCTTGGAGTGCCTTCTGGAGCTGGACCTGCAGCTTCTCCATCTCGGTGGTGTGGTCCTTCACCAGAGTAATGGCCTGGTCGGATAGCTGCTTCTCCACCTCCGTTGGCTTGACGCAATCTTGGTGCGCCTCAGCAAATGACTTATAATCTTCTGCGAAAAGATAAGATGAGGTCAGTAAACGGGCAGAGAAGAACCAAACTCAAGGTCACACCGAGTAAACAGCAAACTCACCTTCAAGTTTCTTTATGGTGGCCTCGGCGTTCTCCACGAAGCTACGGCATTTTTCATGCTCATCGGCCAAGGCCTTCAATTTGTCTGGAGAGAAGAAAAGGTTAGCGCGTGAGAAAGCAGAAGCGGGCGTAAACATAAAATGCAGAAACCGCGTGGCTAAAGGTGTACCTTGCACTTCGGCCAGCTGTTGGGTGCTGTCGTTTGCATTTTTGCTCGCGGCCTCAGCAGCTATCTTCTCCTTCTCCAGCGCACCAATTCGCCTCCTGGCGATGGAGTGATTCCAGAGAAGGATGCGGTATAAGTTGGTCCGCTTAAGAACGCTATCCTGAAAACCGAGAAGAAAATGAGTTAGGCAAAGCAGAGAAGATTCGACCCGAGTAGGAGGCTACTCGGAGAGTATCCACCTACTCGACCCAAATCTCGGGGACTGGGGGTGATGGTAAGAAAGAAGAAAGGCGAGTAGAAGAGAAGAAAATTCAACTCGGAAAAGGCAAAAAGACTTACTGCGTAGCTCTGTTCGATATCTTCGGCGTTCTTGCGGTGCAAGAACATCTTGGCTGCGAGGGTTGCGGTATCGGTGGAGACGGACATGGGCTGGTGTCCCAGGTCGATCTTGTTCCACTCCACGCGGTAGTGGTCGACGGAGCCAAGGGTCAAGCCGTGCCACTTCTCCTCTCCGAGAACCCCGCTGTCCCACTTGGCGCTGATGTGGCCGACAGTGTCCAGTACCTGCTCAAGACCCTTGGAGGTTATTGGCTTGTCTTGGGCTCCCCGAGAAGCAATATTGACGGGTTTGTTCTGGGCTGGATCGAAGGGAGGAGTATTCCTGGCTACAGCTTTCCTCCCCTTCTGAATAGCTACAGCTTTATCTTGGGGAGGGAAGCCGATGGTGTGTTGTTGGCTAACCTCAATCATATACTCCGGGTAGCAGGGCTGACCAGCAGCGCGAGCATCAGCCGAGAGCGCAGCAGGAATCGGGCCGGAGTCGCGAATCACGAGTGCTCCGCCTGCGGATGCGCCTTGGTCTCTGGCCCTTTTCTTCGTTCGTTCCTTCTCGATTTCCTGCTTCTCGAGATCCTCGGGTTTCTTCCCCTCAGTCTTGGCCTTTGCCTTCTCGGCGACTGCCTTCTCGGCAGCCTGCTTCTCGGCCTTCTTCTGCTCAGCCCTGGCCTTCTTCTGCTCGGCCTTGGCCCTCTCAGCAGCTTCTTTCTCAGCTTTGACCTTCTCGGCGGCTTCCTCCTTGGCCTTGGCCTCCTCAGCAGCCATCTTATCGGCAGTCTCCTTCTCAGAAAGGCCTTTCTTGGAACAATAATCCCTCAGAGCATCAAGGGCCTGTTGCTTGGCTGCTCGCCTAGGAGGGCTGGATGTGTCCTTGCTCTGTGGAGACGAGGAGGAAGTTGGTGGTGTAGGGCCTTGCGCAGTTGGTGGCGTAGGGCCTTGCGCAGTTGGTGGCGCCGCAGCTCCATCGCCCGGTGCAACTCCTGGCTGAACGCTACTCGATGCGCCGCCTGGCAGAGGGTAGACATCTGCTACGGTAGCATCCGCGGCGGCGTCGTCGGTCACCAGCTGCTCGGCAGTGATGTTTTCTTGTGCGGCAGCCTCGGTGGTAGGCTGCTCCCGTTCTACTTCTGGCCGCTCAAGGGCGGCGGCGTCTTGCATTTCTTGTTCTTGGTTCTCCTCGGCGTTGCTAGCCGGAGGAGAAGGGGGTCTCTCGTCGTGGACGGCGGTGTCTTGTGCTGCTGGTTCTGACGCTGCTCCTTGTGCTGGATTGGCAGCAGCAGCATTGGCGTCGCGATCCTCATCATCATCGTCCAGGTTGACCAGAGGTACTGGTTTCTTCTGGGCTTGGTCGGACGCGAGGGCTGCGTTCGCATCCATGGCAGGACTGCAGAGAAGAAAGAGATCAGGGATTGGAAGAAGATTTGGGAGAAACCAGTACTACGCGAGAAGGAGGGCAAACGAGAAGAGAACTCACGCATTGGTGGATTTAAGCTGTCGTCGGGGTTTCTTGACAGTAACTTTCTTCTTCTTCTCGGCGGCCTCCTCCTTCTCGGCGGGCTTCCTCTTCTTGGCTGGAGGTGCCTGCGCTTCGCTCCCGGTCCGCTTGCGGGTTTCGGGAGGGGCAGTAGACAGAGGTTGGACGACAAGGGGCGCATCGCCCTCGTTTTCGTCCTCATCCTCGTCACCCTTCTCCGCAGCGACCTCATCTGAGAAATTCAAAAGAGAAGAAGGAAGAATCAGAAACAGCAATGCAAGGGGTTGATGTCTCTCAGAAACAAACAAGATGAAAATGACAATACCGTGAGAGCCTTCATCCGACCAAGTGCGGAGAGCATCGCGCTTGTCAGGAACGGGACTGCTCTGTTCCGCGTCATCAGAAGGCAGCATGTCATCCTCCTCGCGATCGGCGAACCAGTTGTCTTCAAAAACTTCGCGACTCTCAATCAGCTGTCGAGTAAGAGTCTGAAAGACAGAGAAGGATCATAAGTCAACCGAGTAGCAGGATGGAACTCTACTCGGATAGGCGTGCAAACACAAAGCACACTAAACCTATGCAATTTTCTAAGTATTCTACTCGGACAGGCGTGCAGACACAAAGCACACTAAGCCTATGCAGTTTTCCAAGTGTTCTACCCGGACAGGCGTGCAAACACAAAGCATACTAAGCCTAAGCGCGAGTCGACTAAGTGTTCTACTCGGTGCGACAGGTGATTGCTAGTCGGGGCGGAAAGGGAGGTTATCTACTCGGGAAGCAGAGGCAAAAGCAGAGTAAGAACAGCGTACCCGGGCAATCGGCTGCGTACGGCTGTACGGGACGAAGCCATACCGCCACTTCTCGGTAAGGCTTGTCTTCAGCATGTTCCTGGCATGATAGGCAACATCGGCGTCGTCGATTTCGATGGTGGTGGTCCTGGTGCAGTCGCGAGGGCCTCCCATGTAACACATGAGATGGCAGCGCTCCTGCAGAGGAGGTACTCGGCGCTTGATCCAGCATACCACCGGGTCGTCGTTCTTGAGGCCCAGTTTCTTCAACTCGCCGAGTCTGTCTTCTATCTCGACGGCGATTTCGTCGATGGTGGGCTTCTCCTTCCAGTTCGACCCGAGTGGAGCACGGTTCCTCCAAGCGGGCAGGTTGATTCGATCATCAACCACACCTCCTTCCGTGGCGGGGACATTCTTGACATAGAAGAATGTCTGCTGCCACATTCGGCAGGAATCCAGCCCCTGGATGCGGGGATGGTTCGTACCCGTCCGCTGCACCATCATGGCACAGCCCGTGTCGGTGGCGCGGCCGATACCTGCACCGTCTTTCTTCCCGACTGACTGTTGGCGGAGATTAAAGTACCTGAGCCACGTATCAGTCGTGGGCCTGATGCCGAGGAAAGCCTCGCAGACCACGGCGTGGTAGGCGAGGAAGACGACCGCGTTGGGCGGCAGATGGTGCATCTGCAGCCCGAAGTGGTCGAGGAATTTGCGCAGAAAGTCGGAGGCGGGCAGTCCAAAGCCGCGCTCGAAGTGCGACATGAAGACCACCCGCTCGCCGTCCCGTGGAGTTGGCACGACCTCGTCGTCGGGTGCCCGGCACTCCACGCCGGGGGGAACCCTTCTGCTGGTTACGAGCCAGGCGAGATTGGCATTGGTGACGGAGGAACCCGCCCAGCTAGCCTTGGCCATCGTTGCGAGTGGAAGGAGTGGATGGTTTTCGAGTGGAGGCGCTCGGTGGAGTGAGTCCGCGGCGGCGCGGAAGCTTGCGCGGCGGCGGAGGGCTCGGTGGAGAAGAAGGACAAGAGGCAGAAGGGGAAAAGAGCAGGGAAGAAGAAAAGGAAGTTACCGCGGGGGTATTTATATCTCCCTCGCGGTATTACCGTTACCACCGCGGAAGTGGGATCGACTGTGGCGTGTGGTGGGTCCTGTGGCCGGCTAGAAACGCACACAAGCGCGGGCTGCGCGCGTAACGGCCGCATTTGATCCCACCATCAGATCGTGGCCAGTAATTGCGCGTGATGGGACATGACGGCCGGTGGGCCCACAGCGTGAAAACTGGACACGTGGCGTCGTGTCCTGGGCAACCAAACGACAAGGTCGTGGATGCTTGACAAGTAGGCAGTGCCTGCGTGAAGGGCTGGATGTTGCTCTGCGCTGCAGAGGCTCAGTTTGCGAATTTTCGCTAAGTCTTTTTACTCGGATACAGAGTAGAAAGCAAGTGCTACTCGGAAAAGAGGAGACTCAAGATACTTTCCGGATAGCCACTCGGAGGACCTACTCGGCATCTTGAGGTTCGATGGCTGAGATGCGAAGGCTGGTTTTAAGCTGGCAGAGCCTAGTGAACAAGTTTGCAAGACTCAACCAGCTTCGGGGACTGCTGTCGGGGGGTTACCCCCGAGTAGGGTAAAGACAGGTGGTAAAGGCCGCTTACAGAAGAGAGGTTTGGTCGAGTAGCCGACTACCGGGTACTCGCTACCCGGTCGACTGCTACTCGGTCTCACCTCAAGATGGCCAGAAGGAGATATCAATCAGTTTCTACCCTGTCGAGTAGAAGGTTTGGCCCGAGTACCATTGGCGGGAACATTTGGCGGGAAACTACTCGGGCAGGAAGTCAAAGGAGCCGTTCTGACACAGGATCCCGCGTATCCTGGGTCCGTACTTGGCAGCATTCGAACTACTGTTCACGTGGGGACGGCCTGCCTGACAGTGACAGCATGGAAGCAGTCGGTGGCAGGATAAGGGGGGCCTACTCTGTGACTAGGTACAGTGATACCAGTCTGTCCCCTAGGTTTGCCCAACGACTTTACAGAAGCAGCCAAGACCAACGACCAAAGCTGTCAGCGGGTACTCGGAGAAAGGACAGTGTGCACACTATGTCGACACTTGTCTAGGTTTGGACGTATCCGGCTGGGCACCATGTATATAAGGTGCCCCGCCGCCTCCTGCGCGAGGCATGTTCTCATATGCTCCCATAGACGCTATCAGTGGCTCTCTGGAAAACCCTAGAAACCCTAAGTTCTTGACCTAGCTCTACTCGGAGAGGGGCAAGGGGCTACTCGGTAGCGTTACTATTTGTACTGTGGCTACTCGGTGAGACACCGTAATACATACAGAAAGGCAGGAGTAGGGGTTTTACCTCCTCACGAGGGCCCTGAACCTGGGTACATCGTGTTGTTTGTGTTGTGTAGATCTTACCTCACGCGGCTACTCGTCGCGTGATCCCTCCCCGGACACCTCCAGCGTCCATCGTCCCCACATCTTTAGCCATCCTATGGCATCTGCCGTGACACCACCACGACATGGTGGAAATTTACTTACAGCTTGAGTGACTCTACAACACATCCTATAATAAAATAAGAAGCTATGCATAATAGTGAATGAAAATAAAAAGGATGATGAGTCTACTCCGTTTGTTCATCTTGTCATTGTAACATGGGCTTGTTTCCATGTCATGGGGCAAGAGGTACATCTTTGCGGTTCTCTATGATGTCATTAATACTTATTATGATTGTACAAAGCTTATTAGGAATCTTAAGTTGAGTAATCATGGAGTAGGTTTTCACACTCACGGGGCATGAGGCTTTCAACCACCTTGTCATTCTCATTACTTCAATACTCACAATTTTAAGATGCTAGTGATAAAGGGGCAATGAGAGTCCTAGATCAATGGATACCACATTTCAATTAGTAATTTTAGTTGAATAATTTAGAGGCTAAATAAGACTTGATCATGTTTTACCTCTACTCAATTTTCTCCAAAGTGTCCACCATATTTTCTATTCTCCATTATGCTATTCCTTGACCAATATAGGATTTTATTTTTCATTTTCTGTATGCATTTGGTCCATAGTGCTTTTATTTCATTATACACTTTGTGAACTTTCATGAAGCATCTTTGCTTGCATATTTGATATTTCTTACAACATGAATTGTATATTGCTACTCATTTCTAGTAATAATCATTTGATTATATGTAGCATGAATAATCCTCCTTGATATCCCATGATTGTTTCAATATGAAAACCCATCTTAGTTTTATCACCTTCATACTCGAGGACGAGCATGGGTTAAGCTTGGGGATGTTGATGCATGTAAAATGCATACATGAATTTTGCATATTTTCACATGGTTTTCTATTACATATTGCATCATATAAGGGTATAATTACATGTTTTATAGTATTTTGGGGTTAAATTACAAAGTCCCCCAACTTTTATGGAATTAACCCTGCCTGTCAGAAACCCCGTTTTCTATATTTTTTACGTTTTAGGGGGCAAACTTCCGCGAAATCACCTGAAAATCTACGGGGGTCATTTTCTTGGAAGGAGAAGACTTGCGGGCGAAGGATCCACGAGAATTGGGCAAGGATGCCCAAAAGAGGACCCTCCACGCGGCCAGATTCCTTGGCCGCGTGAGAGGCCCCCTTTTGGCCCCTGTGGCCCCAATTCCATCCATCCTCGACTTACCGACTCCGTCTTGACCTAAAACCGACTATAAAAAGGGTCCACCGTACCCTTACGGAGAGGAGCGCCGCTGAAACACCGAAACACCGAAACAGAGACCAGAAGTTCCAGATTGGAGGGGGAAAACTCCGGCGGGGCGTCGCCGGTGTGATCTCCTACCCCTCCAACATCATCTCCATAGACATCTCCATGAAGAGGGAGTAGTCCACCCCAGGGCTATGGGTTTGTGGAAGTAGCACTTGTATCTCTCTCTCTATGTGCTTCACTAATTAGATCCGTATGAGCTGCCTCACATGATTACGGGCACCGTTGTAATTCCTATGTGGTGGATCTTTTCTATGAGTTATTGAATCTGAGATTGCAATTGTTTCTCTTGAGTTATTTGAGTAGATGTATCTTATGTACCCCGTTCTTATTTGCTAGCTTTGATCAATCTAGTTCTTGAGAGCGTGTGTGGGGTGATGGGTGCATTAATTGGAGTAACTGGGGGGTGGCTACTGCTGTGAAAGTGACAGAAGTTCAGCGATCCACTTAGGTTTTGTTAAACCTTTCTTAGTTACCTCACTAGGGATAAAAAGGAGTACCTTGTCACCGGGGATTTGAAGTGACACTAATCAATCTCCATGACTAGATCTAGCAAGTTATTACTTCAACTTATGTCACATTGCTTAAAGCTATACTCTGGTGTTTCCTTAATTATCGAGGTGTTATGATTTATTTCGCATCTTGGTGGAGTATAAGAGGGATCAATACGACCGTAGAGATCTCTATGCTAGGACGTGATGCCCATATGAAAGTACTCAATATTAAACATATTATTGTAATCTCACATGTAATTCTTTATGTCCACCGTCTACCTCTTTATTTGAGAGAATGCAAGTGTGAAACCATGAACCCCGGTCCTATTTTAAATATAAGAAAACACTCTAGTTACTTTGCTGCAATTTACTTTACTTGCACTTTACTTTACTTGCATCTCCAATTCGAATTTACATTATCTCCATCACCACTTGCATCACAAAAATACAAAAACAATCCATTGCATATTTATTTTCTCATTTGCATTTAGTAGTAGATTTAATTATTGCACATTTAGTTTCTGTTTTGCATTGCAATTTAGAAGTCTCACACCTTGTGCTTGACAACCACTTGGTGAGGTTGAGGGCACAAAATTCTCTACTTGTTTGCAGGATCCTGGAGGAAGCTTGGAAGACAACTGCTGAAATACTGGCTCCCCAAGAGTTCGATATAAACCCTCGAGTCACCCTCGTGGGGAAGAAGGCTTGCCACTAGCTACACACTCTGCACTTGGAGTCTCAACCTAGCCATCAGGCCCCTAAAAGACAGGGCCCCATCCTATATACTACTTCTATAGTAATATTAGTGTAAATCTTGTTAGTTTTAATTATGTATAAAATCTAATAGAATATACTAGAAGGTTAGGAGGCTCAGGTCTAACGGACCAAGTCGAACCCACCAGGGCAACACACTCCATTCTCACGAGGCAGGAACAAACATGGTCGACACTTTATTTGTTGACTCTTCTAGTCCTAAAAATTTTCAATAGCCTTTTCTGGTAACAAGGTGGCTCCTCCATTTCGATGTCACATGCAGCCACTAATATAGATCAACGAAATAATCGAATCACCCTAGTCAGCTCTGCTTCCATCCTCAACATTTCGCTTATTCTCCATCAACGAGACATTGGAGAGATTGTGCGGGATCATTCTTCACATTCCTCTGTTCGGTTTTAAATGCCTTTATTTTTTTTCGCTCTCATGGCTCAAAAAATTTCCTTAAATACTCCTATCTTCATCCATGGACTGACTTGATAAAAGTTTGAATTTTCAATTTTAGGGTTTACATATAGTCTATTATCATGTATTGTTTCATATTTCACTTTTGAAATATAACATATTTTATGTTTAAACGTGGGTGCTAGGGCCCCAGGTTGTGTTTTGCCCCTGGGCCCCGTAAATTATGGACCGGTCCTGGCTCTACCCATCGCACCTTCAGACGTCGAGGAGGAAGAAGAGGAGGAGTATCTCGCCGTCGAGTTCCACAACGAGGCTCTGTAGTGGCCCCACATGCAGGCGGGGATTTTAGCGCCCTTAGAGAGTTTCGCGGCAGAAGAGCTCCGGCAAGCGTGGCTCGCCTGGCTTTTCACTGTCAAGGTAGAGGACGACTTCGTGGAAGCGATCAGCCATTCGATGCAGAATGAAGATGCGGCGGCGCAGACGGTGGCGCGGCGGCTTACCCTTGGCTAGGACGCTAGGTACGGTGTCTATCCTTTTATTTTTGTGATTTGTTTCAGAAACGACATGTTCACTGTAATGTTAACTATGATGATTTTGAAGACTATGTGCATGCTTAATTTCGAAGATTATGTGCATCCTTATTTACCATGGATGACAAGTGGGTCCAGGCGTCAACTAGTCGGTCATAGCCAGTCAAAGCAGTCAAACATCGCAGGATGTGTGGCCCGATGAAAATTCGCGACGTTCTACATGAACAAGCCAGTTTCGTCGAAGGTAATTGGGCTCTTAGTGGGCTACTGGGCCGGAGACGAAAATCTGCAACGTAAAACTAGCAAAAAGTCGGGCAAAACGAGTCTGCGACGGACCAAACCAATACGTCGAGAGAAAACTCCACTTTTCAGCCATCCTCGACGGAAACACGCGACGTTCTCAAAACGTTCTGCTCAAAACGTTCCTGATCGCACGGAATTTGGTAGTGATCCCTCTTGCAAAGCAGGCAAATCCCACAATTTTGCCATCCACGACGTGCCAAGCGATCTGCTGTCCATATGTAGTTTCGGGGAGCAAGCCAAGCAACAAATTGTTTTGGGGAGGGGGCGGTGGTAGGAGGGAGGGGGAGCCGAAGCTTCCCAAACCAAGGTCTTCATATCGGAGGAGGTAGCTCCAAATAATTGCGCCTTGTAGGCCGTCTTCGCCAAATATTCACCATTTACGGAGAGGTTCCACAACATGGTGTCATCAATGTTGGCTTAAAGACTCACGTTTTGCAGCTTGACGCAAAGGTCGAAGAATTCTTGCACGGGACGGATGGATAAGTATTCCATCATGGAAATTTTTCCGATCGAAGCCTTGTTGAGGAGGGCTTGGTCAATGGTAAACTAGTTTTTGGTGGAAATATCAAAGATAAGTGGCGCGATGTTTCTTGGCATTTTCCCTCAAGCCATGGAACCTCCTAAAAGGATGTTTTCCTTCCATTGCCAACCGTGATGGTTGTGGATACATAGAAAGCATCCATATCTTCTATTGGTCATGGGTTACTTGAGCCGACCCAAACATCATTGGGATCTTTCAAATGAAGCCAGGGCCATCTCATCCTCAATGCTCTAGAAAATTTGTCGGTGTGGATGGCCCCTAGGCTACCAAGGGAGGTAGGACGACATACGATTTCCCAATTAACCTTGCATTGCCCACTCAATACCTTGTATGTGCCCGCCAAAAGGAAAGCACATTCGATCTTGTTGAGAGTGGTAATGAGGCTCGTGGGACAATGAGAGGCATCAAGTAGTAGATTTCTTGGGAAGTGAGGACGGTTTAACTAGAGTGCCCCTTCCAACCGTGGTAATGAAACACCTATGCCATGTGGGGGCTTGCCTGCACATTTGTCTTCAAGATGTTGAAAGTACACTTTCCTTAGTCGCCTAACCGAGAAGGGGAGGCCAACGTATCTTATTTGGAAGGTGGTCCGCACCACTAGGATCCCATCAAGAATGGCGTCAAGATCAAATGTCCCCACAACAAATAGGAACTACCGACCTTTTTTGGAAGTTTTTTTTGGATTTCCGAGATTTTTTGGATGTCATTTTCAATCGGCGCCAAAAAATTTCCGCATAATCTGCATAGAGGATTGTCCTCAAAATGGTGCCCCTCTGATGCTGACGTTATCACACGCTCGTTGGCAGACCCAAGCGGAAGGTACGATGTAGTCTAGTGTAAATTTTCCCCCAATTAAGGAACTAGGGTTATCGATCCAGTAGGAATTCGTAGTCATGAAGAAGGTTATTTGTATTAACGGGGCCATACCAAGCGTGGAACCTACACACTAGCACAAACTCTCTCTTTCCCCAACTTTCCGGAAGGTTGTCAATCTTCCAGTCTTACTGAAAACATGAGAATTAAACGTATAGAGTCTTGGAAAACAATAAAAGTAAAAATGGAACAGTGAGGAAACAATGATTAAAAGTGATTAAAATTAGAAGGTTTGCAATATGAGGAAAATAGGACTGGGGGCCATAGGTTCACTAGTGGTTCCTCTTCAAAGAAAACAAACATGCTGGGTGAACAAATTACAGCTGGGAAATTGACAAATCATGAATGTATAACAATACTATTATGATGAGATATAGTTCACGGGTTCTAACATTGTAGGCATTGCCTCAAGGCATCTAGACCGCTATCCAGCATGCATCCTCATCTAAGAGTCCACCTCAAGAAAGCTATCCAGCAAATCCCATGGTATTAAGTTACAACAATGAAGTGATTGCTATGTGTGCAACAGACAAATTATTAAGATCAATACGTAATGTAAGAAGTGGTTCTCATCCGGAGATAAGAGCACCACAGTTTTATCCCTAGTGGCAACAACACCCCCCCCCCCCCCCGCACGTTTCTGTCACTCCAGCGCAGGTAACAAGGAGGCATGAACCCAATATCTAGCCAATAAACCCTCTCTTGAAGGTAAAAACAACTACGTGGCCAAGGTAATCATAAACACCAGAAAGCATTGGAAGAAAAGATTAAAACTCTCTACAAATATAACTGAAGCATCTGAGATTGACATGAACAAAATAATCATAATCTCATGGTTCATCGGATCCCAGCAAACACAACATCAAAATTACATAACGGTGGTTACGATCATGTGAGGCAGCTCACGAGACTCTAAACATGGAGGAATAGGGGATAGAACAAGCATCTAGCTACTGCTATGGACCCGTAGTCCCGAGATGAACTACTCACGCATCTGTCCGAAGGCGATCATGGTGATGTAGAGGCCTCCAATGACGACCCCCCTCTCCGGTAGGGTGCTGGAGCAGGACTCCAGAAACCCTAGATTGGACTTTTGAGGTCACGATGCCTCTTTGTATGTTTCATGGAAAATAACTCCATCCCCGTGATTTTTAGGATTGAAGGAAATTTATGGGCGAAGAGGGGACTTGAGGCGGTGACCAGGTCCCCTAGGGGCCCACCAAGCATAGCCAAGGGGGGGGGCATGGCACCCTCCTGGTGGCCCCTGGCATCGCTCTGGCTCTTCTTTGGACTCCATCTCCGTTCCGGGTAAAAAATTGATCTCCGTAGATTTTTAGCCCTTTCCGAGAATGTTTGCTTAAGAACTTTTCCTAAATAGAAAAAGAGCAGAAAACAACAACAGGCCTGCGGTATCTTATTAATAGGTTAGCCTGTGAAAACATCCGCAAAACGGAAGAAAACATGTTGAAAACAAAAGGTATTGGGTAGAAAACAAGCATGGAGCATCAAATTTATAGATACGTTTGCAACGTATCAGCATCCCCAAGCTTATGTCATGCTCGTCCTCGAGTAGGTAACTGATAACAAAATAATTTTTGAGTTGACATGAAGACAACACAAATCTTGATCAACGTTATTTAAAACCATTGCAAGCTGAGATCAAAGTATTTTAACAAAGGCATGATAAATATCGTTTCAACTAATGTAAACTTAGCAACCATGTTGCACATGAAAAGAAACACAAACAAAATAAAATGAATAATTAAACATTGAAAGTGATACGTTTGTTTCAATCATAAAGAAAAACATAATAAAGTGTTATCTAGCTAGTCCTTCACGTGGTAGAAAAACATAAATGCCAGGATACCTTCAAATTTTAAATGAGGACTAGATACAAATAGTTTGAGAGCAAGCAATACCACAATCATGAATCAATCAGTAATAAATTTTGGGAATATGCACATTACACTCAGAATGACAACAATGCTCTCTTAGCTGGTGCATAAAGCAAGAAGATGAAGACTCGGCATAAAAGTAAAAGAAAGGCCCTTCGCAGAGGGAAACATGGATTACTCATGTGCTAGAGATTTTTATTTGATAAATATCGATATTGAAAACAATTTTGATAGAGGTGTATGTTTATGTCAATGAATGCTAATGAAAAAATTATCATAATCCATGTCAAGCAAATTGTTTAGACTTTTGAGAGCACTTACAATTTGCTTTATTAGTTGGCACTTCCCCCACCTTTGTTCCACAAACCAGGGCTAGTCGTGTTCAAGGGTACCCACCAGCTTTCATCAAACCATAGGGAAGTGCCTTTTTATTATATTAATTGGCACCACCTCTCTTCAAATTTAGATGAGCACGGATTCCAAACTCATCGGGTTAAATAAGGAAGAAATTTTCTTGAAACAAACCATAACAAAATTTAAACTACTTACTCATGAGATAAAACCGGAACACAAAATAGGTTAGTAATTTTGAAGGTTTTAAAGATAGCACACGAGAAATTTACTTGGAGTGGCGGTTAAATAACACATATAGGTAGATATGGTGGACACATTTGGCAAATTTAGTTTTTGGGAGTTGGATGCACGAGTAGAACTAATACCCATGACATGTGTAGGCTAGCAAGAGACTGGGAGCGATAGACTAAGAGAGCAACAACGACCGTAATCATGCATAGCAACAAAACATCATTAATCAAAGCATGAAGTGATATTACAAGTCAAAAACTAAATGATCGGCAAGGCTAGAGGTCACTTTGTTTGTAGTCATAACATGGTGTGAGCATGCGCCAAGTAAATCCAGATAAAGCATTCAAAGGAGAAATACCACAATACCATGTTGCAATATGAGATAACAACATGATTAATTTCAATGGCACATTAAGAACTCTCAGATATTTGAGACTAGTTAAGATACATCATAAATAACTAAGCACACAATTAAAATAATCTCTAACATGACATGCCAAAGCCTAAGCCATAGTCAAAACAAGCTTATAAGCATGAAACATTTTACTCTTCTCCAACACAATAAACTTATTCGAAACAACTCTCAAAGCAAATAATCATCAAATACCAGAGAGCTAATAAAATATTACTGAAGCAAACCAACAAGATCTAAAAAAATCCGAGTGAAAAGCAAGAGCTAAACGCAGTACTACCAGAAACCGAGCACTCAGAGAACAATAAGAGGGAAAACTAGTGTTCTTGGCAATGAAAACGGAGCATGTCTCTCCGAAAATGAAAGTGATAGTATCCAGCCAATAGCTACAGAAAAAAAACAAAAAAAACTGCAAGGAAAATAAAATGACACTCCAAGAAAAATATAGTGTTTTGAAAGAAACCTGATATTTTTGTTGATGAAGAAGAGGATGCCTTGGGCATCCCCAAGCTTTGACACTTGTAATTCTTGGATATGTATTGGCAAGACATGGGAATTCCAAAGCTTGAGCTTTTGTCCATCCTTCATCTCATCACATCATACTTCTCTCCCTACAGTTGAAAACTTCCTCCACCTAAAACTTCTCACAATCTTTATTAACAAAGTTAGTGTAATCAAAATAATAAATCCACTTGGTTCACTTTCAACACAAGTCTCACACTCAATTTAAAACATTAGCTACTATCAAAACTTCTTTTAAACCTATTACCCTCAAAAGAACACAAAAATAAAGAGATTAAGACACAAATGCAAATATTGGCAGAAATCTGTCAAAACAGAACAGTCTGTAAAGATGATTTTTTTCGAAAATATTATGTTGCTCAAATAAAAAAGTGGGAAACTAACAAAAGTTTTATAATAACCTGGGGAATGTGTCTATTTGTGTTCAAAGAAATCCGTCGTTCTGGTTGAGAGATATAATTTTTTTTGGTAACAACCCATAAATCTGTTTTAGAACAACAACTTCCCCAAAGCGCACTACCTCTCTATTAGAGGTTACTCTTGGCAAAAAAAATGAAATAAAAGGGATAAGCAGCGGTTTCTACAGAGATCAAAACTTCCAAAACACAAGAATAAAAAGAGAAAATAGAAGAAAACAAAAGGATAACGAAGGAAAAGAAAAGTGGGTTGCCTCCCACAAGCGCTTTTCTTTAACGCCTTTTAGCTAGGCATGAAGAGAGAATCAAGTATCATAATTCAATTTGAGGAGCTCAAACTCGTCATAGAGGCATTGAATTTTCCACACACAAGGTGCATATTCTGCTCTCTCTCGTTTCTTTTAGGTTTACTATTTTCATCAAAGAGGTTCCGAGGAACAATCCAACCAAAATTCTCGTCTAATGCCTCAGACATTGTTAAAATTTTGAATGGTATAGGGATATTAATTTCTTTTTCACATTCAGTTATTCCCTCATATTTCATTCTATCAATATCTTAAGTTTTCGGAGTATAATTGATGGCAAGACCATAACCAAGCATCTTATAACGAGCAAAAACTTTTCTAGCTTCTATAGCAATGTCATTAAATTCTGAGAGCAAAGTATTCAACACAAAATCTCTTTATTTTCCTGGCTACATGATATCAAGTTTAAGAAACATTTGTTGTATAATAGGATCGAGGTTAACAAACCTAGCTTCTATCATGGCAACCAAAGAGGCTACATCGGTCCCGTAGTTGTGGGAAAGTTTAATTATAGGTTTATGATTAAAATCACGAAGCCCATTAACATGGTTAAAGAATTCCTCAATATTGTTTCTCCCAATAATGAATCCAATTCCTACTTTTAGATCTTTCATAGAAAATTTAGGAGAAGACATCTTAGAAAAAATACAATAAAAACTGACACGAAGACGAAAACGAAATAACAAGGCAAATAAAAGACTAGAAACTAGAGTTTTTTTTTTGGTTTTTGATAAAGAGAAAACAAGAGTAAACAAAAGTAAACTAAGAAAGAACAAAACAAAAGAAAGAGAGTGGAAGTGTGAGACTCCCCTTACAGCAAGCTAGAAATCCCTGGCAATGGCGCCAGAAAAAGTATTGGTGTGTAGTCGACGGTACACTGCTTGCTGATGAAGACATAAAAATCACTCGCATGGCGCCAGAAAAAGTACTTGATTCTGACACGATCACACGCTCGTTGGAAGACCCCAAGTGGAAGGTATGATGTAGTCTACTATAATTCCATCCCCCCTCCCAAATAAGGAACCGGGTTTATCAAACCAGTAGAACTTCATAGTTTCGAAGAGGGTTACTTGTATCAACGACGCCAGACCAGGCGTGGAACCTGTACACAAGCAAAAACTCTCTCTTGCCCCAACTTTCCGGAAGGTTGTCAATATTCCGGTCTTACTGAAAACAGGAGAATTAAACATATAGAGTCCGGGAACACAATAAAAGTAAAAATGGAACAACGAGGCAACAATGATTAGAAGTGCTTAAAAGAATGTTTGCAATATGAGGAAAATAGGACCGGGGAAAATACGTTCACTAGTGGTGTCTCTCCAAAGAAAACAGACATGTTGGGTGAACAAATTAAATCTAGGCAATTGAAAAATCATGAACATATAGCAATACTATTATCACGAGATATAGTTCATGGGTTCTAAGATTGTAGGCATTACGTCAAGGCGTATGGACCGCTATCCATCATGCATACATATTTAAAATTCCATCTCAAGAAAGTTATCCAGCAAATCCCTTGGTATTAAGTTGCAGCAACAAAGTGATTTCTATGTGTGCAATAGACAAATGCATCAAGATCAATACGTAATGTAAGCAGTGATTATCATCCATTGACAAGAGCACCATTGTTTTCTCCCTAGTGGCAACAACACATCCCCCCCCCCCCCCGCCCCGCATGTTTCTGTCACTCGAGCGTAGACTACAAGGAGGCACGAACCCACTATCTAGCATGTAAACCATCTCTTGGAGGTGAAAACAACTACGTGGCCAAGGTAATCATAAACACCGGGGAGAATTGCAAGACAAGATTAAAACTCTCTACAAATATAAGTGAAGTATCTAAGATTGACATGAACAAAATAATCATAATATCATGGTTCATTGAATCCAATCAAAGACAAGATGCACAATTACATAAAGGTGGTCTCGATCATGTAAGGGACCTCACGAGACTTGAAACATGGAGGCATAGGGGAGAGAACAACCATCTAGCTACTGCTATGGACCCGTAGTCCCGAGATGAACCACTCACGCATATATCCGGAGGTGATCTTGGCGATGTAGATGGCTCCTATGACAATCGGCCTCTCCGGCAGGGTGCCGGAGCAGGACTCTAGAGGCCCTAGTTTGGACTTTCGAGGTGACGACGCCTCTCTGTATTTTCATGGAAAATAACTCCCTCCCCGTGATTTTTAGGGTTAAGGGCAATTTATGGGTGAAGTGGTGACTTGAGGTGGTGGCCAGGTCCCCCAGGCGCCACTAAGGGATGGGGGGTTCATTGCAGCCTCCTGGTGGCCCCCTGGCACCCCTCCGTTTCTTCTTGGACTCTGTCTTCATTTTTGGTAAAAAATGAACTCAGTGGATTTTCAGCCCTTTCCGAGAATATTTCCTTAAGAGATTTTCTGAAATAGAAAAACAACAGAAAACAACAACTGCCAGGAAAACATCCAACATCTTGTTAATAGGTTAGTCTATAAAAACATCCAAACAAATATGATATGTTTGCAACGTATCATCACCCCCAAGCTTAACTTCTGGTCGTCCTCGAGTAGGTAAGTGATAACAAAATAATTTTTGAGTTGACATGAAGCCAACAAAAATCTTGATCAATGTTATGTAAAAGCATTTCAAGCTAAGATCAAAGTAATTTAATAAAGGCATGATAAATATTATATCAACTAATGTAAACTTAGCAACCATGTTGCACATGAAAAGAAACACAAACAAAAGAAAATAAATAATGAAACATTGAAAATTATACGTTTGTTTCAATCATAAAGAAAAACATAATAAAGTGGTATCTAGCTAGTCCTTCATGTGGTAGCAAAATATAAATAACATGACACCTTCAAAGTTTAAATGCTGACTAGATACTGATAATTTGAGAGCAAGCACCACCACAATCATGAATCAATCAATATATTTTTTTGGACTATGCACATTATACTCATAATGACAACTATGCTCTCTTAGCTGGTGCATAAAGTAGGAAGATGAAGACTCAACATAAAAATAAAAGAAAGGCCCTTGTAGAGAGAAGTCGGGATTACTCGTGTGCTAGAATTTTCATGTCATAAATAGATATATTGAAAACAATTTTGAGAGAGGTGTATGTCTATGTCAACGAATGGTAATGAAAAACTTATCATAATCCATGTCAACCAAAGTGCTTAGACTTTTGAGATCGGTTTCCTTTAGCTTTATTGGTTGGCACCTCCCCCCAAATTTCTTTCACAAATCAGGGCTAGCAGTGTTCATGGGTACCCACCGGCTTTGATCAAACCATGGGGAAGTGCCGTTTTATTATATTAATTGGCACCCACTCTCTGCAAATTTAGATTAGCACATATTCCATACGCATTGGGTGAAATAAGGTACCAGAACTTTGCTTGACACAAACCATACTAAACTTTAAACTACTTCTTGATGAGCTAAAACAGGAAGACAAAAGAAGTTAAAAAATTTGAAGGTTTTAAAAGTAGCACACGAGAAATTTACTGTGAGTGGAGGTTAAATACTACATATAGGGAGATATGGTGGAAACATTTGGCAAACTTTGGTTTTTGGGATTTGGGTGCACGAGTAGAGCTCATACTCAGTACAGGTGTAGACTAGCAAAAAACTGGAAGCGACCAAATAAGAGAGCAATAACAACCATAATAATGAATAGCGACAAAACATCATTAATCAAAGCATGAAGTGATATTACAAGTCAAAAAATAAATGAGCATCAAGGCTACATGTGACTTTGTTTGAAGTCATAACATGGTGTGAGCATGCGCCAAGTCAATCCAGATAAAGCAATCAAAGGAGAAATACCATAATACCATGCTTCAATATGAGATAACAACACATGATTAATTTCAATGGCACATTAAGAACTATCAGCTATTTGAGATTATTTATGATACATAATAAATAACTAAGCACACAACTAAAATAACATCTAACTTGACATGCCAAAGCCTAAGCCACCGTCAAAACAAGCTTACTATTGCACCACTGTAAGCATGAAACAATTTACTCTTCTCCAGCACCAATCAAATTATTCGAAAAAACTCTCAAAGAAAATAGTCATCAAATACCAAAGAGCTAATAAAATATAACTGAACCAAACCAACAAGATCTGAACAAAATTCGAGTGAAAAACAAGAGCTAAACGCAGTACTACCAAAAACCGAACACTCACAAAATAATAAGAGTGAAAACTAGAGTGTTCTACGCAATGAAAATGGAGGTTGTCTCTCCCAAAATGAAAGTGCTAGGATCCAACCAAAATGTACAACAAATAAAAAAACAAACTGAAAGAAAAATAAAATTATGCTCCAAGAGTAACACATATCATGTGAAGAATTAAAAATATAGTGTTTTGACAAAAACCTGATATTTTTGTTGATGAAAAAGTGGATTCCTTGGGCATCCCCAAAATTTGATACTTTTGCTTCTTGAATATGTCTTGGGGTCACATGGTAATCCCCAAGATTGAGATTTTGTCCATCCTTCATTTGATCACATCATACTTCCCTCCCTACACTTGAAAACTTCCTCCACCTAAAACTTCTCACAATCTTCATTAGCAACGTTAGTGTAATAAAAATAATAAATCCACTTGGTTTAGTTTGAACACAAGTCTCAAAGTCAATTTAAAACATTACCTACTATCACAAATTCTTTTAAAGCTCTTCCTCTCAAAAGAACACAAAAATAAAGAGATTAAGACACAAATCAAATATTGGCAGAAATCTGTCAAAACTGAACAGTCGGTAAAGATGAATTTATTGGAAAATCTTCTATTAATCAAATAAAAAATTAGGAAACTAGCAAAAGTTACATAAAAACCTGGGTCTTGTGTCTACTTTCTTTCAAAGAAATACAACATTCTGTCCGAGAATTTTTTTTTTGGTAACAACCTAGAAATATGTTTCAGAACATCAACTTCCCCAAATCACACTACCTCTCAATTAGAGGTTACTCTTGGCACAAAAATGAAATAAAAAGGATAAGGAGAAGTTTCTCCAGAGGTAACAACTTTGAAAACACAAAAAGAACAAAAGAAAATAAAAGAAAACAAAAATATAACAAAGGAAAACAAAAGTGGGCTGCCTCCCACAAGCACTTTTCTTTAACGCCTTTTAGCTAGGCATGAAGAAAAAATCAAGTATTATCAATAGAATCATGGCCAAGAACATTTTCATTTTCAACCAGAGCATGTTTAACACGTTTAGGAAAATTGTACTTTCCTCTAATGGGAGCATAAAGATTTATATAACCATGCCTAACATTTATCAAACATCACATAGTTTTCCGAAGAGATCTTCCTAAAACTATGTTCGCTTGCTCTTCTTTATCCATAATGATGAAATCTACAGGCATACTTTTGTGGTGAAAAGAAACTCGGACATTTTTAACTATTCCCTTAATTTTAGAATGTGGGTTATAATAAGGGTGATCAATCATATTCTCCAATTTCAAGTAGTCATAGACCATCTTAGCCATAGCAGATATGATGGAACCAAGGTCATAGTAGGATATAAAGCTTTGATCATAATACTAATTTTAATATAAGGTTCAAAATCATTTTCCAATTCTATAAGTACTTGCCCCTCTTGTAGAGGTCTCTCTACTTAATTTAAATTTAGTTTACTAATCATCTCAAGAATTTTATCAAGTTTATCATGTATTGCATTTTCATTCTTTTCCATAAATAGAGTAGCTAAGATATTGATAGCATTGAGATATTTAATGGCCCCACATTCAAAAAAATTACTTCTACCATCATGTCCAAAGCATTCTTGTACCAACCAAAGAGACCTAGATATAAGCATCCAAATACTATATTTGAAGCAAGATTAGGTTGTATTTTTTTGTGTGAACTAGAAATTCTTTCCCAAGCATGTTTAAATCTCTCCCCACCTATTTGTTTGAAGGTGAGGATCTTAGCCTCGAGACACATAGAAAAAGGAGTGGAGCTAACAAAATAAACTAACAACACAAATAAATGACTAGAAACTAGAGAACTGATGTTTTTGGGTTTTTGATAAAGAGAAAACAAAACTAAACAAAAGAAAAATAAGCAAGAACAAAACAAAAGAAAGAGAGTGGAAGTGTGTGACTCCCCTTGAAGCAAGCTAGAAGTCCCCGGCAACGGCGCCAGAAAGAGTACTTGATGCTGACGTGATCACACGCTTGTTGGGAGACCCCAAGCGGAAGGTATGATGTAGTCTAGTGTAAATTCCCCCAATTAAGGAACCGGGGTTATCGAACCAGTAGGACTTTGTAGTATTGAAGAAGGTTGCTTGTATCAACGACGTCAGACCAAGCGTGGAACCTGCACACAAGCACAAACACTCTCTTGCCCCAACTTTCCGGAAGGTTGTCAATCTACCGGTCTTGCTGAAAACAGGAGAATTAAACCTATTTATTCTTGGAAAACAATAAAATTAAAAAATGGAACATCGAGGGAAAAATGATTAAAAGTGCTTAATAGAAGGTTTTCAATATGAGGAAAATAGGACCGGGGGCCATAGGTTCACTAGTGGTGCCTCTCCAAATAAAACAAACATGTTGGGTGAACAAATTACAACTGAGCAATTGAAAAACCATGAACGTATAACAATACTATTATGACAAGATATAGTTCATGGGTTCTAACATTGTAGGCATTATGTCAATGCATATGGACCACTATCCAGCATACATCCATATCTAAAAGTCCACCTCAAGAAAGTTATCCAGCAAATCACTTGGTATTAAGTTGCAGTAATGAAGTGATTGTTACGTGTGCAACAGATAAATGCATTAAGATCAATACGTAATATAAGAAGTGGTTCTCATCCGTAGACAAGAGCACCGCTTTTTTCTCCCTAGTGGCAACATCAACCCCCCCCCCCCCCCCCCCCCCGCACGTTTCCGTCACTCGAGCGCAGGCAACAAGGAGGCGTACGTGCACCCACTATCTAGCATATAAAACCTCTTTGCAAGTGAAAACAACTATGTGGCCAAGGTAATCATAAACAAAGTAGAAGTATGGTTACTACTATGATGGCGGTGGAGATGCTGCAACACTTCATGGTCTTGCATGGAGAGGATGGTGGAGACGGCGGTGGAGATGGTATGGCGCGCGACTCTTCTCTAGGGGTTGTTTCTTCTCCTTATATGGGGTTCCCACGAATGGACTATGGTTTTGGATGACTTACTTCGCGAATTGACTCTAGATCCTTTGATGACTTTTGGTCGGTTTGATCTGACGTTTCTTCTGACACTGGTACCTTAGGTGGTACGGTCGGGAATGATCGTACCAAGGTCGTTAAGTGTGGTACGAGGGAATCCTTCTATGATTTTCTGATCTTTATCTTTTCCTTCCTTTTATCCTTGATTTCCTGTTATTTCTTGTCCAATATATGTAATAAAAATATTGACATGAAAAATTGCAAATAAATTGCACATTAGTGATTAGTGACAGATTTAGAATGATATCTCTATCATTTTATGACGAATATACGGTTTAAACATAGATAAAGATGTGCCATTTGGACGCATCAGCGGGTCACCATGCATATAGGGGACTCGAGGGAGCAAGGATAAATCTAAGCTAGATATCGAGTCATAACTCGCCAAAGAGCACACTATTACTGAGAGCATATTATTAACAAAGAGTAAGGCAAGAGTAGGTATTTACCTCACCTCAAGGGACCAAATCTGGGTACATTGTGTCTACTCCCATAGATCCCAATCTCGTCGACACCCAAGTCTCTCAAGCACTGCAAACTCACAAGACATCTTCCGATAGCAACTGTCGTGAAAACCCCACGACGGTCGGCCTGCATAGCTATATCGAATACTAGTATGTCCCACAAATATAATTATATATTTAATTCAAAACATTTCTAGGTCGGATGACTTGTTTGTTCGCTAGGTCAGATAATATGGTTGTCATCTAGAATTTTTGCTAGTGGCTAAAGTAATATTTATTTCATTACATAGTTGCCTCAAATTATACCGCACATTTGTATTTATATTTCAAAATAATATTTTTATTATGCACATCCACTTTGATTCGAATTATATAACATATGTTTTTGTATATTATGAAGGAGATTTCTCAATACAAGCTGAGGCAGAGCTTCTAGTAGGGCAAGGTAGATCGGCCATCCTACCTTGAAGTTTTACGAAAACTTTTATATGCAATTTTTTTTTCTGAACAACTTGAGTGGTCATATGTCGTCCGTATGAGAAATTTATGCTTGTTTTAGTGAACACTTTGGAAACCGATCCAGAAACATAAACATGGACTAGTTCTAGTCTAGTCGAAAACCAGTTTTATTTGGAATAGGTAATTATCAATTGAACAAAACCCGAGTATAAAAACTATCTTGGGCTAATGAGCTATTTAAAGAGAACTTGTGAGTATTTTTGCTAGCTAATGGGGTGGCAGAAATTAATTTAAGTATGCGGTGGATTATGTTATATGGTTGTACTTTGGCTTTGTACATTTTATTGATCTAAAATCTAATTGTATTAGTTCAATCAATGCTTTGGTTTAAGATGTGTGCACATATTTGCTCAATTTGGAGAAACAATGGTTAAGATCCCTATTGGATCGGAAGATGTCAATTTGCGTAGAAATGACCTCAAAATCCTGATATTTAAAAGAACCATCATGTTTTCTATGGTTCGCCTCTCTAAGCTGGCATTGGTTTTATCGGTGACAATGTAAACAGTTGAACGGACTTTCTAGGCGATGGAGATCAACAAGAGTGAATGGGGCCACAAGATGTCCGTGGTGGCTTCATGATAACTTGATGTTGTTCCACTCTAAGCGAGGGATATTAAATATTCGTGATCGATAAAATTACAAAAGAATTTTAAAAAGGTAGAGCCTTGCCCATTGCCTAGAACATTTTAAGTCGTTAGAGCTTCATTATTAATATGTTTTCAGGTTTTAATTCAATTAAAATATGCTTATATTTTTATTGTACTAAGTGATTATATTAAAATCATATATGGTATTGATGTCCTGATTGCTCTTTTTATCTTTTTTTTCTCTACCTCATATTTTTTCCGTCCTCCATCACTAGATACAAGTACCAAATATTTTTGGATTGTCCCCACTACCAGTTTGCACCTTTAGTCATTGTCACAAATACTCGTTCCATGTCTCCTTACACTATTTTCCATGCGATGAACATATGTAGCATCTACCGAAAACTTGGAGTCTAGTGTATATTGCTTCCATATAAGTAAAATTCATATTTCACACACGCAAAAAACTATATCAATCACACAGTATTTTATGAGACCTTAACTTGTTTCGAAATGGGTTAGACTTAGCCTCTCCATTGAAGATGCATATGGAAGGTTTATTACTTTATTGAGTGAGAGCTTTATTAATCACACCAGATGCCATGTCGATCACTTGAAGGTACCACTTGCTAATGGTGCATGGTCACCCTACACAATAACCATATAAGGAATACACAAAAATTACAACACCCATCGACAATGTACTAGATAACATGCTATGCATGATTCAGAACAGGAGCATCTTGGTGTAATCCTCGAGGACTGGGAGCCTCTTCTCATTGTCGTAGGCATACATAACACCGACCATTCTCGCAAAATTGAGAGATGCATTGATGAAGCTAGATGATAGCGATGAATTCTTCTTGGAGAAGTATTCCCTGTTGAGCTCTTCCCACTCACCCTCGATCATTTGCTGCATGTGCTCCTCCGCATCTCCATATGGATTCTCTTTTAGGTACAGTTCCTTGTATGATCCGTCAAGCCCTTCTTGTGCTTCATCCTGCACGGGAAAAAGATAAAAATGTCAGACCAGGGCTAATTTGGTTAACATTGAGGCGGATCTAAGTTTTTGGGTGTGTTGTGACCTCTGCACTGCCCAAGTCATCCCAGAGTCTCATGATCTTTGCAGGGCAGGAGATGACTTGAGGGATGTGGTTGCTGTCAACCTCTGTTAAATCATGCCCTAGCATGAAGAAAATATGGAGAAACACAAGTGGTGCTCCTGAAGTAACAACACCATTTCTTAGGTAGTCCTCCGATGTAGGAACCTGATTAGCTGATAGCCATTTCCCCTCAATCATAAATCCATCAAACAAATTTGCCCACTACAGAAAAAGAGACGCATCATGGTAAGTTTAATTTATCTAATGTTGTTTTCTTTCGTATTATTGTTCGTAAATATATCTAATCACAAATCATATATCAATAAAAAAGAAGTGAAGTGTAACACTGAGTTAGTTGATTACGAAATTAAATTATAGAAAATGGAAGAATTTTGCCAGTTGACATACAGCTTCCTTGAGATGATTGATAGAGTTCGATCCATGATCTTTTCTGGCCATATCAGCGATATCATTTGTGATAATATAAAGAGCCTTGTAGCAGGATATCATGTAGGTAGGGAGTGAACTAGCAGCTGCGGGATCCCACCTACAAAAAATGCATTTTACGTGTAAAACTATTGTCATACAAACAAATATTTATGCGCCCATTATGTGATGTTAACTAATATCTATGAAATTATTTATTCGGTTACAAAATTAAATTTTGTCCAACCAAGTATATTGATGATATAGACAATTTTCAACATGCAAATTTAATCATTATGTTTTCTAGGCACATACAATATATACATAAAGAACTAGTATACTATGCAAATATCATCGTAAAAACCTGCAATAATAAAATTGTGTGAATCTAATTTATCATGGGAACATCCATGCTCACATTTTGATCGCCTGGGTAAAGAAGGACAGTTCTTCCTGTGTAGCTACAAGATCAAAGATGTCATCCACAATGTAGATGAGTGAGATGATCTTTGTGATTTCAATCCGATGTTTAGAGAAGGAGAAACCCTCAAGGACAGTCATGGGCCACATGTACCATTTCTGAACCTGGTTCCTTGCAGCCGGTATTTCTTGTGCTAATCCCAAATCCATCCACCATCTGTGTAAAAATAAAGTTTAAATCACAAATTCATCTATCTTGTAATTGTGTGCACGTATGAGCAATCAAAACAATTGATTTTTCCCGCATTTTTATCAATTCATACAATGTCAAGGTTCAAGGATTTATCTTAGTAGATTGGCCAATTTCCACAAAATTAACATGAAAGGATAGTACATTATTATACTATATTTGCGTACCTCTTAACCTCTTGTATTTCTCTCTGATGCTGCACCTTGTTAATCTGGAACTCAGCAAGTGCTAGCATCTCGATTGCAATGTTCCTGGTGGGCAAGCTCTGGAGGTAGCTCAAGTGGTGCCGAGCCTTGTACTGCATCAGGCTCCTATGGTAGGGATGGTCCAAGGACTGCCTCACATATCTTGAAAGGTTTGGCTCCAAATACTGAATTGCGAATCTAAGGTGCTTGCTTGAGAATTCTTTTGCCTTGTATAGTGAAGTCTCTCCCATGTTGAGGTGTGACATATCGTGCAAGCTCAACAAACCTCTTATGTCATTGCTATGAGCAAGGTTAAAATCACCGTTACCTTTTAAGAACTTCTGGAGAACCTCATCTGCCGTGTCAAGGAGAACAATTTTTATGAATGTAGTATGTAAAGAAAGAAAATATCGGTCGAGAGAGGTGCTTAGCATATAAGTAGTAGTAGACATTAACACGTACTTGGTACTCCAATTTATTATTCCACACACGCTATATATGGTGTAAAAATCAAGGAAAATGTTCTCGCGCTTATTCTTAAATCCGTATGCTTGTCTCACACAACATGTGGAACTTGTGTATTTTACTGACCTGCTGAAACACAATATCCAGCTTCTCTCATCAGCCTCAAGGAAAGGGTTGAATCAAGCAGATCATCGCTATGGATGAGATCCACGCATGAGTCCACGACGTTGTTGATCTCGTCTTGGAAATAGTGGTCGATACAGAGGCGCTTGAGGTGATCAACAGTGGTTATGATGCCCCGGATGCTCTTGGTGGGTTGACGCAGCAATAATGCCCGCACACTCCTTAGGCTCTCCTGTGTTGCAGACAAATCACTATTCTTATAAAACATAGAAAAACATCGCGGTATATCTCCTAATTCACCTCGGGCATAAATAGGTATTAACATATCAAAAGTTAACCAGATCGGTCAAGTGATAACACTATTTATCAGTTTGACTTGTCAGAAAAAAATACTTTTATGTATCATGTTAATTGCTTTGCCTTGAAGGAAAAAGTTTTTTTCCATGATAAACAGTTCATTGTGTACACGAGAGCTATGTATACCTGGAAGTCGAAATCATCGGACGCGGGCTCCTGCCCGGAACATATCGATGACGAAGGGCAGAAGTAGGCATGGTTGCGTCCGCCATTTCCGGCCATCGCTGAAGCCGAAGAAAACAGCTGCTTAATGCTATAGCTGTATGTATGACTGTGTGAGCTCGGCAATGGCGAAGAATTATAGCTGCTTTTCTGCAAGGTCTTAGACTCTTGGGATAGATGACAATGGGTGTGTATTGCCTGGGACGGTGTCCGCTAAATTTATAGCTACAAAGAATGCTTGCAGTATCATGTTGGGGGTGACAGCTGTAGCGTGTATTAGTGACCTCGAGGATATGCAGTATATCGAGCCACTGTCACATAGAAAATCAGCCGACGTATGAGCTCTTGGTTGCCTCTCGTTCACAACCAATTTGTGACTGCTCATGCATAATAATACATTATGTCGCTCTTTTTAGCACATTTTTTGTCATGTTTCTATTTTCAGTTGGGCAAAACTTAATCAATGCTACGGTGCAATTGACATAATGCTACGCGTCGCTTGTTAATCAGAAGGCCGGACGCACGCGTCGCTCCCGGGGGGCGGCACGGGCGAAACCCTAGCCGCCGCCCCCACACCCCCTCCTTCCCTTCCACCCGCCGCCGCAGGAAGCCACCAGGGGCACAACCCTCCGCGTGATGGACGGCGGCCGGCGGGTCCTCGCCTCCTCAGCACAAACGCGACGGGAGGCCTCCGGCCAGATGCGTGGGTCGGCTCTGGACGGATGGCGCGGACGGCGGAGCACGGACGCCAGGGCGGTGGCCCTGGTTCTTCTGGCGGTGGCTAGTGGCTGGGTCTGCGTGGCCAGCTGGCGCTGGCCGGGGTGGGGCCGCCGATGGGATCTGGGTTGGCTCGGCCATGGTGCGGCGGCCGCGGAGACCTCGACGCTCGGCGTTTTGGCGGTGGCGGCACCGTCGGCTTGGCTCCCGGGCGGCCCGGCCTCCTCTATCTTTGGAGGTGAGAGGCGGCGGTGCTAGGGACCGTCGGCGGCAGGGCTCCCGGTGGCGGCGGATGCGGAATCCAGGAGATCTTTCCCCTCCCGCAAACGTCCCTGCTGGGAGTCGTTTCGTAGCGTCGGGACTGCGAGACATCAGAATAAAGGAGGTAGTCCTTGGGTTTCCCATCGCGCGAAGATGAAGATCCTGATGTAGGTTCTCTTTGATCAAGCCGGGGTGTCGACCCGAAAGGCTCCGCCGGCGAACTCCCATGGGCGACGCCTAGAGATTGCTGGATCGGTGGAATTCGGTCACAATGCTCAGTCATCGAAGGTGAGATTGGAAGACTAGCAACGGTGTTCGGAGTCTTTGCATCGATGGGGAACTGGCTTGGAGTTACAAGATTTGTGGTAGCCGTATGTAAGAGGGGGCGACAGCATGCGTGAAGTCCAAAGTCCTACCTTTCAAGGTGAAAGCCCAAGATCTGACCTTAATTGGTTGTAACTGACACTGGTATTCTTGGAGCCGTTGTTTTGAGAGCGAGGACTATCTTCAGGATGAAAACCCAAGGTCTGGCCTTAATTGGTTCTGTCTGGCACCGTTCTTCTTGGAGACGTTGTTTTCGAAGAGATGGACATCAGCTGTTGTTTAGGTGGTGGTTGTGCGGATACCGCGAGTACTGTAACTCTGTAGCGGGACTTTTCTTTTTATTTTTTCCTTTTATTGTCTTTCGGTTGTGTGTATCCGTAATGACTATGGTTATTGCGTTGTTGCAGAGGCCGGGTGTAATTTGTATCTCCGCAATATTAATATACTTCCCTTTATAAAAAAAAAATAACGCAACAGAAAATCCGAAACCAAATCAGCAGCTCAACATACATTATAAGGAGAGATGCAAATTTTGGACCATTATGGTACGCTGGGACTAAAGTGGCTCAATTTACATTATAATGCCTTCCTCGCCCCGGGTGTCGGGGGAACCCTAGGTGCGCTTCACCTGACCAGGCAGCAGAGCCACATTGTCGTGATGTTCTTGAAATCACCGTCAATGCTACCTCGGGATAGCCCAATGTGACATTTGGAGAAAGTCGTGTGGCGATGTGCTTCCGATGTTGGATGCCTCCTTTGGGCCCTCCAGGATGCAAGCTACATCACGGCAGCCACTTCTTAGTCGACAAATTTCTCAAGTCCAACCTGATCCTTCCAACTACTCGCCGACTTATTTTAGGATACGCGAGGATGTATGTTGATTCGAACAGCCTTGGAGTCGTAGTCGTGTTACGGCGGTATATTGCATTGATCGTGACACGGTTTGAATGCTTGGTACCCACTCTCCCCACCATCTATGGTACTTCCTCCGTTCCAAAATGTAAGCCTTTTTAGAGAGCTAAAACAGTTTGCTAAAAAGGTTTACATTTTGGAACAGAGGGAGTAGAAGATTTGGGAAGGCGTGTCTTTGTCGCCGGGTCATTTGTAGATGATGTATTGTAAGTCAAATGGCATGCTGTGTGTGGAGGTGTGCCTTGTATGGCTTTGTAAGGGCCTCCCTTGCCCTTCTTCTTTTTCTAAGAAAATAATATGTCTCCATGGGCATATTCTGGAAAACCAGATTTTCATGATTCATTAATCCAATAAATAATCCTAGACCGTTGGGTTCGTCTCAACGATTTTCTCAGCGATGTTTAAGCATCAACTGCATTGTTACTAGTGAATGATTACCACCCTCAACATATAATTTAGCAGATAATATTTTACAAGTTACTTCTCATTGTAATGATTTGCATGTCCGGAGAGTGAATATGATCCTTTCTATAAGTAAAAGATGGCAGTAGATCATAAAAATACTATAATTCAAGGCTTAGACCTGGTCAGTAACTAACTTATTTACAATCTGATAAGCAAGTGACTATAATCTGACAGCTATTGTCAGAAAAAAAAATAGTTGCCAAGACTTATTAATATGAAGTTAGTTTTGAATATCTCGTCACAACAAAGCTAACCATGAAAACTGAATTGAATTCTAACTAAGGGTTCAAAGAGGCAAAACATTTTTTAAATATATATAAAACCTAACTGAATTATTTTATTAGTTGCGTCAGTGCATGCATATGGGAGACGACTTTTCAACTGCTGGCTGTTAAGCACGTATGTATCTCGTTTAATTAGCATGTATGCACGCAAGGTGTGACCAACGAGATCAAAGTATAACGATATTATATGGTCGTGACTCGTCATGCATCATTGCAAGATTCATTGCCGCTTGGCTCGATCAATGAATATATCTCATGCCGGCCACTGAGGTCATTTTCATCTGGTTTGCGAGGACAACAGCCATGTGGTTAGGGATGAAAATGGTACGGAAACTTTCCGACTTTTCTGTGGAAAAACGGAAATGGAATATGGAAACAGAATTGGAATTTTGCGGAAAGAAAACGGAAATGGAGATTTTATGCGGAAGCGAAAACAGAAATGGAACATCATATTCTGACTGAACAAACATAGAAATGGAAATTCTTTTTCCGGCAATACGGAACTTTCTTTTTTTTATAGGCTAGGGCAACCTTGCAGGCCCGAAAATTCTAATGGGACATTTAGGTCCCACCCAAGAATCTAAGGCACCCTGCTTAAAGAAAAGTACGTGAAGCGACCATGCTTAGGCGCTACGTGCTCCCATGGCATCTCTCTCGACATGTTCCCTGCTGCATTAAGTCACTACGGGAGAAGTTTTATACGCCGACGGCCTTTTTATACGCCGACGGCCAAATATCGGGGTAGACCCGAAATTCTAGCCCATAATGAAAAAAAATTGGGCTACACCGAAGGCAACCCTGTCGGCCTATGTTTTTTTTGCTATGCCGAAAGCAACCCCGTCGGCCTTTTTTTTTTGCTACGCCAACGGCCACTGTCGGCGTATCCTAGTTTTGTTTTACTTACTCACCATTTTGAGCGTAACTTTTGCATTCGATCTCGGATTTCGACGTTCTTTAGCTCGTTTCGAAAAGGAGAAACATATCTACATAATCATGCATATTATTCAAGCTACATTAGCTTGTGTTATCTACAACGAAACAAATAAGAAAGGGTTAACGGTTACCGGATGTAGACCTATAAGTTAGGTTTTTTCCAGCGGGGCTAGAGGTTAAATATTGAGAAATTCTTGTTATATATATGATGAAATAGTTAGTTGTGTAACTAAATATTATTTTTATAAAAATCATTAGCAAACTATGAGTCACCTGTAGTTCAAATTTGACCCGTTTTCAATTGAATCGGCAGAAACTTGTGTTTTTCAAAAAAGGTGGATGGAAACCTTTTTGTAGGAAACAAAGTGTGTATTTGTGCATATAACATGGTCCAATATTTTCAAAAAAATTACCTCCCAAGTTTTGCAACATATTTGTGGTAGGTCCTTCACAAAGAAACCATTTTTTACACTTGGAAAATAGAAAATGGTTTTTTTATTCATTGAAAAGGAAAAACTTTCTACGTCAATATTGTCTGTGCTTTCAAGACGCATGTTTGTGTGGAATATGAGCACATTTAAGAAACCTATGCCATGGATTTTGCCATAACACCCGTCATTTGGCCCAAAACCCTAGAATGTTCAAAGGAGATAGCTTATTTTTGTGAACACATTTTCAGCACAACTGTCGTATTCCAAGTTTATTATTTTTGGTGTATACTAGGACATATATAATGACACCACACGAAGGTCTTGCATCATTTTGGGTTGTTTTGAATTTTTTAGAATTTTCTAAGCCGGTTTGAGGAAAAAGTCAAGACGGCGGGCATAACGTTCGTAGCTAGGGGTTGAATATTGAGAAACTCTCGGTGTATCTGTGTTGAAATAGGTATGTGTGCACCTAGAAATGATTTTCCCAAAAAATCATGACCAAATTACGAGGTACTTGTAGTTCAAATTTGTCTCGTTTCCAACTAAATCGGCAGAAACTTGTTTTTTTTAAAACAGATGGATGTAAACCTTTTCTTAGAAAACAAATTGTTTATTTGTGCATATAATATGGTCTAGTATATTCAAAAAAATGCAGCTCCCAAGTTTTGCAACATATTTGTGGTAGGTCCTTCACAAAAAACTCATTTTTTACGCTCGGAAAATAGAAAATGGTTTTTTATTCAATGAAAAGGAAAACTTCCTTCGTAAACATTATCCGTTCTTTCAAGACGCATGTTTGTGTGGAATATGGTCACATTTAAGCAAACTATGCCATGGATTTTGCCATAAGACCCGTCATTTGGCCCGAAACCCTAAAATGTTCAGAGGAGATAGCTTATTTTTGTGAACATATTTTCAACACAGCTATCGTATTCCAAGTTTATTATTTTTTGTGTATACTAAGACATATATAATGACACCACGCGAAGGTCTTGCATCATTTTGGGTTGTTTTGAAATTTTTGAAATTTTCTAAGTTAGTTCGAGGAAAAAGTCAAGACGGAGGGCATGACCGTTCGTTGCTAGGGGTTGAATATTGAGAAAATCTTGGTGTATCTATGATGAAATATATAGTTGTGTACCTAAAAAATTTTTTTTGCCAAAAATCAAGAGCAAACTATGAGGTATCTGTAGTTTAAATTTAACCAGTTTCCAACTGAATCGGTAGAAACTTGTGTTTTTTCAAAAGAGGTGGATGGAAACCTTTTCATAGGAATTTTTTTTGTTTATTTTTGTATATAACATGGTCTACTATTTTCAAAAAATGCACCTCCCAAGTTTTGCAACATATTTGTGGTAGGTGCTTCACAAAAAACCCGTTTTTAACTCGGAAAATAGAAAATGGTTTTTTTATTCACTGAAAGGAAAACTTCCTCCGTCAACATTGTCCGTGATTTCAAGACGCATGTTTGTGTTGAATATGGGCACATTTAACTAAACTGTGTCATGGATTTGACCGTAACACCCATCATTTGGCCTGAAACCCTAAAATGTTTGGAGGAGATAGCTTATTTTTGTGAAAACATTTTCAACACAACTGTCGTATTCCAAGTTTATTATTTTTGGTGTATACTAGGACATATATAACGGCACCACGCAAAGGTCTTGCATCATTTTGCGTTCTTTTGAATTTTTTGGAATTTTTTAAACCGGTTTGAGAGAAAAAGTCAAGACGGTGGGCATGACCGTTTGTAGCTAGGGGTTGAATATTGAAAAACTCTTGGTGTATCTATGATGAATTAGGTAGTTATGTACCTAAAAATAATTTTTTTCCAAAAATCATGAGCAAACTATGAGGTACCTGTAGTTCAAATTTAACCAGTTTCCAGCTGTATCGGCAGAAACTTGTGTTTTTCAAAAGAGGTGGATTGAAATATTTTCATAGGAAACAAATTGTTTATTTATGCATATAACATGGTCTAGTATTTTAAAAAATGTAGCTCTCAAGTTTTGCAACATATTTGTGTTCGGTCCTTAAAAAAAACATTTTTTCACTCGGAAAATGGATTTTTTTTACAATGAAAAGGAAAAAAATTCTTATGAATGATGGAAAATATTATATGGATGTCATATTTGAATTTCTCTCATTTTTTTAATCGATATAGACATATTATTTGTGAAATTTCGATTTACGGATTTATAGATATGAATTGTTCAATATAAATAGAAAAGGCAAAAATGTTAATTATTATTTAAATTCAAGATTACTTGAATTCATGTTTATTATTAGTTATTATTATTTTATTTAAATAATTATTTGAATTGACAAAATAAAAGAGTGTGACATGATGGTCCAAGGGTTAACAGGATTGATTGGATAATATTGTCAGCAACACATCCGTTGTTTCTAGGTAGCTCACAGGGAAGGAACTACGAAGTTAAGCGTGCTGCGGCTGGAGCAATCTCATGATGGGTGACCGATCGGGAAGTGTTACTAGAAGTGAGTAACTTAGATTAAAATTAAAAATGGTTAGAGATAAAGATAAATGTGACTATAGTGTGATTAAGTGGTTAAACAAGTAAAATAAAAATACAGAAAAAAAAACTGAAATTTTTTTGGCCTACCTATACGCGTCGGCGTAGCCCAGTTTACGCCGACTGAGCAAAAGGCCGACAGGGCATACGTCGACGGGGGGCGTCGGCCTATGCATACGCCGAAATGGATCATGCTTTCCCCGATGGTAGTAGGGCCGTCGGCGTTTTCCTGCGTTCCTGTAGTGAGTTTGCCCATGATAGCGGGAATTTTGATGTTGCCAAACTTGATAAGCTATGCACTCTGTTATATAATCATGATATATCCTTATATCATCTAGAAAATTAACAAGTTTATCAATTAGTTTGAGGTTTCCTGTATGATTTAAGTGGTCTCTTGGTTCCGGCAAACATCCGGTTTGAGTTCTGTCTCCGCGTCGTATTTGTTTTGTATCTGCTCCTGACAATATATGTTTCTACATTTGTTTCTGGGATTTCTGTATCCGTTTTCATTTATGTAAAAAATTATGAAAACAAATGTAGCACCAGTTAGTTCCGTATCCGTTTTGATTTTATTCTCATCGTGTTGTCCGAGGCAACTTTTGAGAGAAAAGGGACCTTGACCAAATACTGTTGCACACAGCGATTTTCCTTTTTTTGGAAAAAAAATGCTCGCAGCGATTTGGCTCACGGACCCGTCCGATTCGGCTTATCAAAGGTTCAGATCTTCCGGGTCCTCCCACACCAAGTGAGATCCCAACATGCTAGCTGCACGGTCACAATTCTTTTTTCAGCAACAATGTCTATCACAGTCAGAGAGCACGTTGGTCACATGCGTGGCTCTGACGTGTGTGGATGGAGTTTGGGTCTGGTCCAGGGGAGTTGGAAATAATATTCGCTCGATGGGCATGTTCCCCGCTGCGATTCATTAAACTATGGCTTGCTTAACTTAATTTGGTTCATGATCCGCGGCCGATCTCATCTGAAACATATATGTTCACACCGTCAAAAAAAAGAAAAAGAAACATGTGTGCTCACATACACACGATGTATACTGCCTCGCTTTTTTTTTTTTTTTTTTGAAATATGGGCATGACTCCGGCCTCATAGCCTTTTATTGCTAAATTTCCATAGTAGCAACAAGTATACAAATCACCGATCACATAAGATCTGGCACATATATCAACCAACAAAATAGCAACAACATAAATCAACTAGGCATCCCTAATACAATTAATATGATGTCCATGTTCTCCACGTAAATCAATATAAATCGTTTCTAACTTCATAGGAACACATTTTATCACAAATCCAGAAAAAGACGCGCATGAATCCACCCCGACGCACGGACGGTCACCGAAGCGAGTTTGATCGGGTCTTGAAAAAGACGATAGAAATAATGCGTATATAAATGTTTTTTTACACCACATATGATATACACCAATAACAAAGTTGGTTCGAACATTTTATGTTGTATATGAAATAATATGTATATACATGTTTTTTTTGGGTATTTTAAAAGTCAAATGATAGAAGGTGGTGCATTTTCTTCCTCATTTTACCTGAAAATTGGCTCCCAAATCTCTCCCCGCACAAATTTCCCTCCTTACCCAAATTTCCCGCCTTTTCTAAATCTCCTCCTGCCTACCCAAAATTTCCCTCTTTTGGAAATGCCAAAATAATCAAAATGCCCATCAAAAAGAAAAAAAAATACAGGGAGAATACGGACATATCTCTCGACCCCCCCCCCCCCCACCCACCCAAATCGGATATGTGATGCCTCTCTCTTCTCACCCACCCGTGATTCCCTCTCTTTTCACCCACCCGGAGATTATTCCGCCGTCCACCTACCGGAGCTTGACGTCGTGCCGACTAGAGCGTGGAGATGAGGCCACCTGTCCATCATCGTCCATCGCGCTCAAGGTCGGAGACCACTACTGCCCAGAACGACGCCACCAAGGGCTTCTTCGTCGACGACGCAAGGGGCTTCTTCCTCGACGAAGCGAAGGGAAACTTCCTCGACGACGTGAAGGTCTTCTTGTTCGATGACGTGAACAAATTTTTCCCCGTCGCAAACGATTTCTTCCACCGCAGGTTCTCTCTTCACCCACTTCTCTCTAGCTCCCCCTCTGTGGTGCATATCTAGGGTTGTTGGGTTGCTGAATCATCATGTCAAGGCGTTTGGGTTTGCACAGCTAGGGTTAGGGTTTGCCTGTCATGCCGCTACGGTTTTTATGTGTGCCGTGCTGCAAGAAAATGGGTCACGTAATCCTCTTGGGTTGAATTGCTTGGTTGGAATCGATTGGTTGGGGTCTGAACACTGAATTTGTGTCAGAAATTGGTGGGATTGGTTCAAATTGGGCGAGGATTTACTGTAGAGGTGGTGTGTATAGGGTATGCAAAATTTAGGGATCACGAGGCAGGAATTATCGTGCTAATTTGCATGAGAAACCATGACAATTTCTCTAATTAGCCTCTGTGATTTGGTCATACTCTGTTAAATCTGGATATTTGCAGTTATGGTGCATGTGGTTGCTATTGCGGCTCATGGATAATTTCTTACCCTGCACTTGTGAGGGAAATTTTTTGGACTTTTGAGTGCTTCTGCGAATCTGTTCGTCCTTAGGTTAAGTACTAACCTCTGTTAAGGATTTTCTCATGATAATATCACAACACAAATAGCTGAACTGTTGTTTATGGATTTCATTGCAGGCTGCTATATTGGTGATTAATATAGGACCAAATGCTCTTAATGCTCCCTATGCACTATGCACACATCTTACAAGTGGCATGGTTAGCTTTGCTTATTGGATCATACCATATTTGTTAAATTGAAGTTTTAAATTGACAACTTAAGGTATAATATTTGGTCACTCCCTTGTCCTCCTTAGTTTGTTAGATATTAAATGGCCACTTTGCTCTGCCTTAAGAACATATGGATCATGCCCTTCATAGATTAGCTTTGCTAATTGGATGACTTATCATTTTTATCTCCATAGTGACTATGTAGCTTGAGTATTTGTTAATTAAGCATGATTTTCTTACTGAATAAATAGAATACATGTTCGCCTTGTTTATTGCTTCCTGGACAAGCTTATGTACAACTTTATGAGCTGTTGACAAGCAGAGATGCACCGGCCCTAATATAAGCATGTTGTCCAAGATTGTTTTGTTTATTCTTAAGTTGTAAATGCTCAGGAAATGTATGGATGCATTTTATTTGCAGTCTTGGTTGTTTTAATGTTTTTGTTAAGCAACTTTCTTATTTCTGTTGAGAAATGTGCTCATGTAGTGCAAGCAAGCAAGCAACTATTGACACAAGAAATATCTTTGCTATTACATGTACCATAGTGCGGTTGTAGTATGCTTTGTCTACTAAGCTTGTAACTGATAAGAAGTCCATTCTGTTTTGCAAGCTATCAGGGCAATGGACACCATAAACCTATCCAGAACAGACCCAACCCCCTCTAGATCGGCCAACAAGGATGGCAGGGAAGAACATGCTTGCTGGTATCCAACCTACTCCTCTTGTTTATGCTGCTAGTGTGTCTATCCAATCTAAAAAATTCAAATGCTTATAAACTGATAATTCAAATGTAACCTTGCTTATGCTTGTAAAATTTCTTATGCTTTTGCTTGTAACCCGGCTGGTAACCTAGCTTATGCTTTTAAACTGGCAATTCAAATATATATGTCCAGTTTGAATAACTGGGTCTAGTAAACTGGTAACCTAGCTTATTTTGTAAGACATGATGTTATTTTGCAAGACCAAGCTATTATTCTACTAGTAATAAATGAAACAAAACCTAATACCATTTCAACCAATCAACTAATGCCCATTTTTTATTCATGTAAAGAAGCTCCGCTCACCGATTACGAGAATAATAGGGTTAAAAATATGATGAGGAACAATCTCTTATTTTAGTCCCTTGGCATCGGCGCACTAGTGTCAATGATTAGGAAAAGCCCTATGGTGGAATAAGGTAGTGGAATTACCCATGAAGATTTAGCATCTGCCATAACAAAAGGAGATAGCTCAGACTACAATCCTCGTGATGACAAAGATATTGATGAAGAGGAGGTGGATGACATTGTAGTGGACAAGACTGTGAAGGTCCAGTTCTCTTATCCTATTTGGAGGGGGTACTATTTGCATATTGTGTGCTTCCTTGTTTTCTTTTATCAGTGTTCACACAATTTTCTTAACTTGCGATCTAAAGTTGTTTCTCTTGCTGTGCTGTACGAGGAACTGAAGACTTCTAGGAGGAAGAAGGTTGTGGTTAAGAAGATGAGAAAGAGCAGGAAGAGCCCACAAATCCAGGAAGTAATGGCTCCAGGAAGAGTGATGGCACCAAAGGCAGGAACAATAAAGAGACTGCTCGACCATGAAGAATATGTCTCTACTAGAGCCACACATCAAAAACTAACCAAGAAAACTGCACCTATCCATCCTGAAAGTCCGCTACACAGGGATCGGAGAGCTCACTACAAATCGATGACGAGTTGTTGTCAAGGCAGGACGCAATAACTATGTGCGTCGACGGAGGAAGCAATGCCTTCATGGACCAATGAAATCATGTTTACACTTAGTCCAAGAATCAATACTATTTCTAGGAAAAGACAACAACCATTCTTTAGCTCTTCCTCTCAAAGAGAAAGGAAACAATTTCAGTTTAATAATATCGCCCTCTACATCTTTATATTTTTGCACCTCACATAGTTCGACAAAAATATTAAGATGGGCAGCAGCAGCATCAGTACTAACAATAGAAAATTGCTCTCTCATAAAAAGGTTTAACAGGGCAGGCTTTATCTCATAAAAAAATAGCAGTAGGAGCAGGTGGAGCAATAGGTGTGCTAATGAAATCATTGTTGTTGGTGCTAGTAAAGTCACACAACTTAGTGTTCTCAGGAGTAGTCATTTTAACAAGACTAAAAACAGGAATAAAACTACGACTAGAATGAAAACTAATTTATTTGTGTTTTTGATAAAGAGAAACAAACAAGACAAAATAAAATAAACTAAGCAAAACAAGAACAAAGTAAAGAGATTGGAAGTGAGAGACTCCCCTTGCAGAAATTCTCTTCCTCCCCGCCAATGGCGCCAGAAAAAGCTTGATGGTGCAGGTCTTGCACTCGTTGGGAAACCCCAAGGGGAAGGTATGATGAGCACAGCAGCAGTTTTCCCTCAGAAAGAAACCAAGGTTTACTCGACCAGTAGGAGGAAAGAGTAACTTCAGAAGGTTGATGCAGCTGAGATGGCAGGGTGCACTACCGGTTTAGCAGCAACGTGGAACCTACGCAACACAAACAATTCACTTTTCCCCCAACGAAGTAGTGAGGTTGTCAATCTCACCGGTTTTGCTGAACACAAAGAGGTTTAACGTATGGTGTGGAAAACAGTAGGAAAGCAGTAGCAGCAGTATGAAAGCAGTAGGTGTTTTATCAGTATAAGGAAAAAGGACCGGGGTCCGAGAAATGAAGGCTGCACCGTAATGCATATGCAATACATAAAGATTACTATGTGATTCATGCGTGCATTACAAAAAAATACATAGATCGTCATCCAACTGCATCTATGACTAATAATCCACCCTACGAATATCATCCGAACAAACGTTGGGTATTAAGTTGCTAGCAACAGATAATCGTAGTAAGCAAACTGTGTAATGTAAACAATGTAAACTAGGTAAACACCGTTGTTTTTCTCCCTAATGGAAACATCAAATCCTCCATCTGTCACGTTTTTGTCACTCAAGCACAGATGCCAAGGAGGCATGAACCCACTATCGAGCATAAATACTCCCTCTTGGAGTTACTAGCATCTACTTGGCCAGAGCATCTACTAATAACGGAAAGCATGTAAGATCATAAATAACATAAGCATGAAGATAACATGATAGATTGATAATCAGAAGACATATCATTCAACATTGATCAGATCCCACCAAACACAACATGTAGCATTACATAAAGATGATCTCGATCATGTGAGGCAGCTCACGAGATCTAAACATGAGGTACAAAGTGGAGAGAACAACCATCTGGCTACTTCTATGGAACCGTAGTCTAGGGATGAACTACTCATGCATCACTTCGGAGGAGGGCATGGTGGTGTAGACCCCTCCGGTGCTGAATTCCCCTCCCGGCAGGGTGCCGGGGAGAGCTCTAGCACCCTCCTGATCTCGGGATGACGATGACGACGGCCTCGGGTGTTTTTCGGGACGAAGTGAGATATCTTTAGGGTTTACGTCTCGGGGGGGTATAAATAGGAGAAAGGGCAATGAAGGTGGAGGCCAGAGGGCCCCACACCACCCCATGGCGCGGCCAGGGGGCGTCGCCCTATGGTGTGGGCCCCCTCCGGGTCTCTTCAGGACCTCCGGACTTCGAATTTTCCAATTCCGAGAATATATCCAGAACAACTTTTCTGAAACTAAAAACAGCAAAAAACAGGGAACTGGCTGTGTGGCATCTTGTCAATAGGTTAGCACGGAAAATCGATAAAAATAACATAAAGTGTATAGCAAACATGTGGGAAACAACATGGAACATTAGAAATTAAAGATACATTTATGACGTATCAATGTGCTAAACAAGGAAGTCAAGCAAAGCACATTCCTTGTCAATGCTAGGCTTCAGTCATCCAAGAAAAAACACCGAACCAACTGCAGTGATAGATGCTCATGTGTGTGTGATCTATAGGAGAAGCTCGAGCGGTCGGAACAACAAACTGAAGCCACACAAGAATAAATGGAAGCAATAAAGAGAAAGGCTGAAGAGGCTGAAATTCACAAGCTCTATGCGGTAAAGAGTATAAGTTGTTGCGCAAGAAGACCCAGGATTAGGAGGACAAGCTTGCACACTTGCTGGCACTATTTTGTGTTAAACCGGCCGAGATTTGATGCATTTTTGTACCTACTTCTATCTGGTGGGATGTTGGGAGCTGTTGGGATTTTGCTAGCTATTGGGTTGTGATGCAATTTTGGTAGTTGTTTCTAGCTGAAATATATGAACCTGCTGATTGTAATCTGTGAACCTGAAATGGTATGATATGCTATGAGATGTGATGAGATGAAGTTCAGTTTGAATTTTGGTTTACATGAATCCAAATTGTGCTGATTAGAATTTAGTTGGACACTAAAAAGGCCACAAGCCTAATTTAGCTGGACCCTAAAAAGGCCATGGCCCAAATTTAGTTCTCCAAAAATCAACTATATTAATTTCAAAAAATAAATATAGTGCAAAAATAATAGGCAGTCGGGGCTGCTAAACGTTTTTATTTCGGAAATAATACTTAATACGTAGTACTTTTTAAAATAATACATTTTTATTACTTAATTCCGGCAATAATACGCATATTGGAATATTTTCCAAAATATTAGGCAGTCGGGGTTACTGAACCCGATTGGATCCAGTCGGGCTTGCCGAGCTCGATTAGGGCCTTTCGACCATGTTTGGCCCGATTAGTGGCCACGCCAGGTCGTCGTATCCAGTCGGGGCACAGAGAAGGAGAAGTAGGTCTTGCTAAGCCCGATAGGATCCAATCGGGCGCGCTAAGCCCGACCAGTAGCCTTGATTTTTTTCTTCTCCCTCCCTATTTCTCCCGCCACTTTTTCCCTCTCCATTTCTCCCGCCACTTTCTTCCCAGCACGTCTCCCGCCACATAAAGTGTAAGGAAATCTACAACAAATAAAAAAACAAACTGAAAGAAAAATAAAATTATGCTCCAAGAGTAACACATATCATGTCAATAATTAAAAATATAGTGATTTGACGGAAACCTGATTTTTTTTTGATGAAAAAGACGATGCCTTGGGCATCCCCAAAATTTGATACTTGTTCTTCTTGAATATGTCTTGGGGTGACATGGTAATCCCCAAGATTGAGATTTTGTCCATCCTTCATTTGATCACATCATACTTCCCTCCCTACACTTGAAAACTTCCTCCACCTAAAACTTCTCACAATCTTCATTAGCAACGTTAGTGTAATCAAAATAATAAATCCACTTGGTTTAGTTTCAACACAAGTCTCACACTCAATTTAAAACATTAGCTACTATCACAAATTATTTTAACGCTCTTCCTCTCAAATGAACACAAAAATAAAGAGATTAAGACACAAATGCAAATATTGGCACAAATCTGTCAAAACAGAACAGTCGGTAAAGATGAATTTATTGGAAAATATTCTGTTGATCAAATGAAAAAGTGGGAAACTAGCAAAAGTTACATAAAAACCCGGGGCATGTGTCTGCTTTCTTTCAAAGAAATACAACATTCTGTCCGAGAAATATAATTTATTTTTGTAACAACCTAGAAATATGTTTCCGAACATCAACTTCCCCAAATCGCACTACCTCTCAATTAGAGGTTACTCTTGGCACAAAATTGAAATAAAAAGGATAAGGAGAAGTTTCTACAGAGGTAATAACTTTCAAAACACAAAACGAACAAAAGAAAACAGAAGAAAACAAAAGGATAACAAAGGAAAACAAAAGTGGGTTGCCTCCCACAAGCGCTTTTCTTTAACGCCTTTTAGCTAGGCATGAAGAAAAAAATCAAGTATTATCAATAGAATCATGGCCAAGAACATTTTCATTTTCAACCAGAGCATGTTTAACACGTTTAGGAAAGTTGAACTTTCCTCTAATGGAGCATAAAGATTTATATAACCATGCCTAACATTTATCAAACATCCCATAGTTTTCAGAAGAGATCTTCCTAAAACTATGTTCGCTTGCTCTTCTTTATCCATAATCATGAAATCTATAGGCATAGTTTTCTGGTGAAAAGAAACTCGGACATTTTTAACTATTCCCTTAATTTTAGCATGTGGGTTATAATAAGGGTGATCAATCATATTCTCCAATTTCAAGTAGTCATAGACCATCTTAGCCATAGCAGATGTGATGGAACCGAGGTCATAGTAGGCTATAAAGCTTTGATCATAATACTAATTTTAATATAAGGATCACAATCATTTTCCAATTCTATAAGTACTTGCCCCTCTTGTAGAGGTCTCTCTACTTTATTTAAATTTAGTTCACCAATCATCTCAAGAATTTTATCAAGTTTATCATGTATTGCATTTTCATTCTTTTCCATAAATAGAGTAGCTAAGATATTGATAGCATTGAGAGATTTAATGGCCCCACATTCAAAAAAATTTACTTCTACCATCATGTCCAAAGCATTCTTGTACCAACCAAAGAGACCTAGATATAAGCATCTACATACTATATTTGAAGCAATCTTAGATTGTATTTTTTTGTGTGAACTAGAAATTCTTTCCCAAGCATGTTTAAATCTCTCCCCACCTATTTGTTTGAAGGTGAGGATCTTAGCCTCGAGACACATAGCAAAAGGAGTGGAGCTAGCAAAATAAACTAACAACACAAATAAATAACTAGAAACTAGAGGACTGATTTTTTTTGGGTTTTTTATAAAGAGAAAACAAAACTAAACAAAAGAAAAATAAGAAAGAACAAAACAAAAGAAAGATAGTGGAAGTATGTGACTCCCCTTGAAGCAAGCTAGAAGTCCCCGAAAATGGCGCCAGAAAAAGTACTTGATGCTGACGTGATCACACGCTTGTCGGGAGACCCCAAGCGGAAGGTATGATGTAGTCTAGTATAAATTCCCCCAATTAAGGTACTGGGGTTATCGAACAAGTAGGACTTTGTAGTCTTGAATAAGGTTGCTTGTATCAACGACGTCAGACCAAGCGTGGAACCTGCACACAAGCACAAACTCTCTCTTGCCCCAACTTTCCGGAAGGTTGTCAATCTACCGGTCTTGCTGAAAACAGGAGAATTAAACCTATTGATTCTTGGAAAACAATAAAAGTAAAAAATGGAACATCGAGGAAAAAATGATTAAAATTTCTTAATAGAAGGTTTGCAATATGAGGAAAATAGGACCGGGGGCCATAGGTTCACTAGTGGTGTCTCTCCAAATAAAACAAACATGTTGGGTGAACAAATTACAACTGAGCAATTGAAAAATCATGAACGTATAAAAATACTATTATGACAAGATATAGTTCATGGGTTCTAACATTGTAGGCATTATGTCAATGCATATGGACCACTATCCAGCATACATCCATATCTAAAAGTCCACCTCAAGAAAGTTATCCAGCAAATCACTTGTTATGTGTGCAACAGACAAATGCATTAAGATCAATACGTAATATAAGAAGTGGTTCTCATCCGTAGACAAGAGCACCGTTGTTTTCTCCCTAGTGTCAACATCCCCCCCCCCCCCGCACGTTTCCGTCACTCGAGCGTAGGCAACAAGGAGGCATGCACCCACTATCTAGCATATAAAACCTCTTTGGAGGTGAAAACAACTATGTGGACAAGGTAATCATAAACAAAGTAGAAGTATGGTTACTACTATGATGGCGGTGGAGATGCGGCAACACTTCATGGTCTTGCGTGGAGAGGATGGTGGAGACAGCGGTGGAGATGGTATGGTGCGCGACTCTTCACTAGGGGTTGTTTCTTCTCCTTACATGGGGTTCCCACGAATGGACTAGGGTTTTGGATGACTTCCTTCGCGAATTGACTCTGGATCCTTTGATGACTTTTGATCGGTTTGATCTGACATTTCTTCTAACACTGGTACCTTAGGTGGTACGGTCGGGAATGAACGTACCAAGGTCGTTAAGTGTGGTACAAGGGCAGCCTTCTATGATTTTCTGATCTTCATGTTTTCCTTCCTTTTATCCTTGATTTCCTGTGATTTCTTGTCCAATATCTGTAATAAAAATATTGACATGAAAATTTGCAAATAAATTGCACCTTAGTGATTAGTGATAGGTTTAGAGTGATATCTCTATCATTTTTATGACGAATATACGGTTTAAACATAGATAAAGATGTGCCATTTCGACGCATCAGCGGGTCACCATGCATATAGGGGGCTCGAGGGAGCAAGGATAAATCTAAGCTAGATATCGAGTCATAACTCGCCAAAGAGCACACTATTACTAAGAGCATATTATTAACAAAGAGTAAGGCAAGAGTAGGTATTTACCTCACCTCAAGGGACCAAACCTGGGTACATTGTGTCTAGAACCATAGATCCCGATCTTGTCGACACCCAAGTCTCTCAATCACTGCAAACTCACAAGACATCTTCCGATAGCAACTGGCGTGAAAACCCCACGACGGTCGGCCTGCATAGCTATATCGAATACTAGTATGTCCCACAAATATAATTATAGATTTAATTCAAAATATTTCTAGGTCGGGTGACTTGTTTGTTCGCTAGGTCAGATAATATGGTTGTCATCTAGATTTTTTGCTAGTGGCTAAAGTAATATTCATTTCATTACATATTTGCCTCAAATTCTACCGCACATTTGTATTTATATTTCGAAATAATATTTTTATTATCCACATCCACTTTGATTCGAATTATATAACATATGTTTTTGTCTATTATGAAGGAGATTTCTCAATACAAGCTTAGGCGGAGCTTCTAGTAGGGCAAGGTAGATCGGCCATCCTACCTTGAAGTTTCGCGAAAACTTTTATATGAAATTATTTTTTCTTAACAACTTGAGTGGTCATATGTCGTCCGTATGAGAAATTTATGCTTGTTTTAGTGAACACTTTGGAAACCGATCTAGAAACATAAACATGGACTAGGTCTAGTCTAGTCGAAAACCAGTTTTATTTGGAATAGGTAATTATCAATTGAACAAAACCCGAGTATAAAAACTATCTTGGTCTGATGAGCTATTTAAGGACAACTTGGGAGTATTTTTGCTAGCTAATGGGGTGGCAGAAATTAATTTAGGTATGCGGTGGATTATGTTATATGGTTGTACTTTGGCTTTGTACATTTTATTGATCTAAAATCTAATTGTATTAGTTCAATCAATGCTTTGGTTTAAGATGTGTGCACATATTTTCTCAATTTGGAGAAACAATGGTTAAGATCCCTATTGGAAGATGTCAATTTGCGTAGAAATGACCTCAAAATCCTGATATTTAAAAGAACCATCATGTTTTCTATGGTTCGCCTCACTAAGCTGGCATTGGTTTTATCGGTGACAATGAAAACAGTTGAACGGACTTTCTAGGCGATGGAGATCAACAAGAGTGAATGGGGCCACAAGATGTCTGTGGTGGCTTCATGATAACTTGATGTTGTTCCACTCTAAGCGAGGGATATTAAATATTCGTGATCGATAAAATTACAGAAGTTTTTTAAAAAGGTAGAGCCTTGCCCATTGCCTAGAACATTTTACGTCGTTAGAGCTTCATTATTAATATGTTTTCAGGTTTTCATTCAATTAAAATATGCTTATATTTTTATTGTACTAAGTGATTATATTAAAATCATATATGGTATTGATGTCCTGATTGCTCTTTCTATCTTTTTTCTCTCTACCTCATTTTTTTCCGTCCTCCATCACTGGATACAAGTACCAAATATTTTTGGATTGTCCCCACTACCAGTTTGCACCTTTAGTCATTGTCACAAATACTCGTTCCATGTCTCCTTACACTATTTGCCATGCGATGAACATATGTAGCATCTACCGAAAACTTGGAGTCTTGTGTATATTGCTTCCATATAAGTAAAATTCATATTTCACACACGCAAAAAATCTAAATTGATCCACTTTAAATAGAAAAAAGAAAGTAAAGAGTAAATAAGAAAAAAAATATTCTGTCTCATAGTTCTGAAATAGAATTCTTTTTTTTTTTATAGTATTACTTCTCATTATACTGCATAGATTAGTCCTTCTATCTTAATTAGGTCCTAAAGTATTCTCATTTTTATTTAATAGTCTCTTATTTTTAATATTCTTAAATTCTTATTATAATATTATTAAATAAAGGATAGAGCAATTCCTTTTTAGGGAGATTCTAGAGAAAGCGAGACAAAGTGAAGCGATAGAGTTTTCTTTATATAAGAATTAGATCTACACCATATCTAAATAGAATGGAAATAAAAAAGAAAGGGAGTTGGGATTCCATTGGATGCAATGCATCTTTAAAGAAGATGCAGCACGGAGGAAACAAAGGCTAAGCTAAGCGCTTTTGTTTGAATAAAAGGATTCTTGTTTCACCGAGGAAAAGAGGGAAGTTCCGGATAAATTGACAGGTTTATTACTTTATTGAGTGAGAGCTTTATTAATCACACAAGATGCCATGTCGATCGGTTGAAGGTACCACTTGCTAATGGTGCATGGTCACCCTACACAATAACCAAGGAATACACAAAAAATTACAACACCCATCGACAATGTACTAGATAACATGCTATGCATGATTCAGCACAGGAGCATCTTGGTGTAATCCTCGAGGACTGGGAGCCTCTTCTCATTGTCGTAGGCATACATAACACCGACCATTCTCGCAAAATTGAGAGATGCATTGATGAAGCTAGATGATAGCGATGAATTCTTCTTGGAGAAGCATTCCCTGTTGAGCTCTTCCCACTCACCCTCGATCATTTGCTGCATGTGCTCCTCCGCATCTCCATATGGATTCTCTTTTAGGTACAGTTCCTTGTATGATCCGTCAAGCCCTTCTTGTGCTTCATCCTGCACGGGAAAAAGATAAAAATGTCAGACCAGGGCTAATTTGGTTAACATTGAGGCGGATCTAAGTTTTTGGGTGTGTTGTGACCTCTGCACTGCCCAAGTCATCCTAGGGTCTCATGATCTTTGCAGGGCAGGAGATGACTTTTTTTTAGAAATGGGGTTAGACCCCGGCCTCTGCATCGAGTGATGCACACAGCCTTTATTGATTATTAAAAACCAGAGTGTCAAACTGAGTTACATCCGATTAAACCTTACAAGCACAAGAAACTCTCCCTCAAAATACAGCCAAACAAAAATAAACTACAAAAGCCTATTAGTAGGCTGCCAAGTATGTCGGGAGAAAAACTCCTGTGCCACCGTAAGGAGACGAGTGCAGCCATCCACCATAAGTTTCCGCTGATCTGAAGGAAGCAGGAAAGCCCATAGCTGGATCCAATGCGCTGCCGAGTAGATAACCTGTAATACATAAAAATGATTCTTCCTGTTAAAAACCACATTATTTCTGCATAACCAAATAGCCCAACAAATGGCCGATACACCAATTCTAATCCTATTCTTAGTCTTAACATCGATCCCATTGAGCCAATTCCCAAACATATTCGTCAAATTGGAGGGGGGAGGAATATTGTACGTACAAAACACCACACGCCAAACCAGCTGAGCAAAAGGGCATGAAATAAATAAGTGATCTGCAGTCTCCTCATTCCCACAAAAGGAACAATGCGTGTCACCCTTCCAACCCTTCTTAGCTAACTTATCCCTAGTAAGCAAAACTTTTTTATCTAGAAACCACATAAATTTTTTAATCTTTAGCGGTATTTTTAATTTCCACAAATATGTCTTTAGAAAAATTGTATGTCCATTCATTAAGTCTTCATACATGGACTTCACCGAAAACCTACCACTCTGAGTCAAGTTCCAATGAAAACTATCCATCTCAGAGTTCAACGAGATATCCATCAAACGTAGACATAAATGGGACCACATATCCCAAGTAACACCTACGAGATTCCTACGAAAGGATATGTTAATCGGAGGTGCATTCTGAAACACATCCGCCACAGACACATTCTTGGACTGGACAATGTGGTAAAGGAGAGGATATTGATCCGAGAGAGGGGTTGAACCTAACCAAGTGTCCTCCCAGAATCTAGTTATTTCCCCATTACCAATTTTAAAAGACCCTCTACTAAAGAAGTCCGTCTTAACTTTCATTAGTCCTTTCCAAAAGGGAGAATCTGTTGGTTGTGCTTCAACATGAGCTAAAGATTTGCTATGTAAGTATTTATTAACCAACAGTTCCTGCCAGACACCCTCTTCCGTTAGTATCTTGAACAGCCATTTTGCTAACAAACACTTATTCTTTAGCTCTAGCACTTCCACACCCAAACCTCCCTGTCTTTCGGTCTACAAATAATATTCCACTTTGTCAATCTATATTTCCTCTTATTCTCATCACTCTGCCAGAAAAAACGTGATCTATAAAAGTCTAATATCTTTCGAACGCCAATAGGAATCTCAAAAAAGGAAAGCATAAACATGGGTAAACTTGTTAACACAGAATTAACAAGAATCAATCTATCCCCATATGATAATAATTTCCCTTTCCAGCACCCAAGTTTGTCTTCAAAACGACTTTCTACTGGGTACCACTCAGAATTCATAAGTTTTCTGTGATGAATAGGAATGCCCAAATATTTGAAAGGTAGACAACCAGATTCACAACCGAAAATTTGTTTATACTGGTCCTCTAGTTCCTTAGCCTTTCCAAAACAGAAAATTTCACTCTTATGAAAGTTAATCTTGAGTCCCGATAATTGCTCAAAGATACACAGTATTAACTTTAAATTTAGAGCCTGTTCCAAATCATGCTCTAAAAAAAGAACTGTATCATCCGCATATTGAAGGATGGACAAACCCCCTTCAACTAAATTAGGAATTAGACCCCCTATTTTTCCATTTTCCTTAGCCCTATTAATCAAAATGGCTAACATATCTGCAACAATATTGAAGAGAATAGGAGACAAAGGGTCACCCTGTCTGAGACCCTTTTTCGTTTGGAAATAATGTCCTATATCATTATTTACCCGTATGCCTACACTACCTCCCTGAACAATTTGTAAGATCATGTCACACCACTCTTGCGCAAAACCTTTCATACGCAAAGCTTTGATTAAAAAAGGCCATTTTACCTTATCATATGCTTTTTCGAAATCAATTTTAAAAATAACTCCATCTAACTTCTTCCTCTTAAGCTCATGAATAGTTTCATGAAGGACTACCACTCCTTCCAAAATATTTCTCCCTGGCATAAAAGCCGACTGAGATGGTCTTACCACCTTATTCACAATTTGGGTAATACGATTAGTACCCACTTTAGTGAATATTTTGAAACTGACATTAAGTAGACATATAGGCCTATACTGCTGAATTTGAACCACATTCTCCTTCTTTGGAAGCAAAGTAATAACCCCAAAATTCAGTTTGAACAACTGAAGATTACCTTGCTTAAAATCTAGAAACATGGCCATCAAATCAGACTTGATAACCTCCCAAAACAATTTGTAGAACCCAGCAGGAAAACCATCGGGGCCCGGAGCCTTATTAGGTTCCATTTGCGATATTGCCTCAAAACTTCTTCCACTAAGAAATCAGCCGTGAGAATATCGTTTTCCTCTCGAGTTAATTGCGGTATGTCATTGATATGGTTTTCCACTAAGGAAATATTATTTGGATCGGAAGGTCCAAACAATTTTTTATAATATTCAGTAATGTAAGTTTTCAAATCTTCATCCCCAACAATAGTACCCTCTTCCTGCTCTAACTGGAAGATCATTTTCCTACGGTGTTTTCCATTAGCAATAAGATGAAAAATACTTCGTATTATCTCCCCCCTCCTGAATATGCTTAACCTTAGCCCGTTGAGCCCACTTTGTTTCCTCATCTCTACGAAGGCAACAAAGACGATCATTGGCCTCTCGAAGAGTATCCCTCTCCACAGAAGATAAAAGGACACTCTCGGCTTTCCGATCGAACTCTTCAATAATCTTAATAAGCCTATCCCTCTCAATCCTATATTTGCCACTTTGGTTCTTTGCCCAACCCTTTAGATAACGGCGCAAATGCCTAATTTTATTCTGCCAAATGTCTATGGCCGAATCCCCTCTGGTAGGAATAGCCCACTCAGCAGCCACCATCTCATAGAATCCTTCCATTCTCAGCCACGAAAGCTCAAAAGAGAAGTTTCCTTTGTTCCCAACATGAGCACGGGCACCAAAATCTAATAACAAAGGCGTGTGATCAGACCCATTTCTAGCTAAGGCCTGAACAGTGGCTAGAGGAAATTTATGTTCCCACTCCACAGAAGATAACACTCTATCTAACTTTTCGAAGGTGGTATTAGCTCTTCTACTTGCCCAAGTGAATTGTCTACCCGATAGCTCAATCTCTTTTAAATCCAAACTATGAATAATTGCGTTAAACATAACAGACCACCTAGGATTATAATTATCGTTATTCTTCTCTTCAGGCTTTCGTATGATATTAAAATCCCCACCCACCACCAAAGGTAGTGGTTCATTCTCACATATACGAACAAGTTCTGATAAGAATTGTGGTTTAGATTCATCTTGGGCAGCACCATAGACCGAAACTAACACCCATTCGAAACTATCACTCTTAGACTTAACATAAAGTTTAACAGAAAAGTCTCCCACATCCACGTTCCTAACCTCAATAGATAAAGAGTTAATACCAATAAGCATGCCCCCTGATCTACCTCTCGGTGGCAAACAAAACCACGAGAAATCCAAGCCCGAAGCTAAGTGATTAAGAAATGAGGATGCAAAGTGAGATCTTCCTGTTTCTGAAAGAGCAACAAAATCTAGTTTTCTTTCTCTAATACTCTCTTGAATAAAATGATGTTTACCCGGGTCACGAAAACCCTCACTATTCCAAAACAACCCACTTAAATTATGCATCTTGCTTGCTTTTTAAACAATTAATTCGAACACTTCTACGTTTGTTTGAATAAGAATAATCTTTCTTCTTCCTTGTTCTCTTTGTTTTCTCCAAATCAACCACGAAGTCAATGGGAGAAGCACTAACAGGAACACTTTCTTCCTCCACCAGATCCTCAGAAAGACTAGCAACTCTATCAAAAAACAAACTACATGGCTCTTTAGCATTGTTTGACTCTAAATTATTAGTAAGCATGGTTATAGTTCTATTTAAATCCCCTTCCTTTATCAACCTAGCAGACTCACATCTCATAGCATTATTAGATCCCAAAGAAACTCCCAAACTCGCAGCTTTATCAACTATATCATTATCAGAAAAAGACAAAATAGAAAGACTTTTATTTGAATTCATACCTGCCCCAGAATCTCTCCTAGCCGCGAGCGTCATAGCCCTCTCCAACTGTGTGTCATCCGCATTGTGTTGAGCACGAATACGGTCACTCGAACGTACGCCCGAAGTAGCCACGTCCAGAATTCCTCCAAAATCTTCGATCAACCTCCTGGATACCAAATTTGCCGAGCCAACAGTACCACCAAAGGGAAACGTTGGCATAGGAGTCATTGGGCTATGGAGATTAACTCTAGTCGACCGTGGAGTAGACACACAAGTCTGAGGCGAATGATGAATTCCCATCTTGTTTTCCACCGAAGCTACAGAATCCAGAGAAAATACTGTCGACAGACCAACAGAAGAAACCCCCACCGAAGCATTTTCAATCGCAGATGCCTCAATAGGGCACATCTTCTCTGTTCCGATTCTGGAGACACTATGAATCATTTCGGACAGAGGCACTAAGCCTTCGCTGTCAACACCAGTTCCCAGGCCTACAGCCATGACCGCAGCATTAATTTCCGAGCTCACGAACCTCCCATCCGCTGCTTGAGAATCAGCCGAAGTAACAGGATCAACAGCCAAAGGTACAGCACATAGAAACCCTGCCGCGGGCTGTGCCGTGGGCGCAACAAATGCCACCGCTAGCTCTGCCGCGGGCTCAGCGGCAGGAGAAAACGCTGCCGTGGGTGCCGCCGAGGTAACCCCTGCCGTGAGCGCAGATAAGGCCCTAAAATCTGCCGTGGCTGCCGTAGGCCTAGACAGAGGATGATCCAATTCGTGATCATCCTCCGAAACACCTGCTGGCACTTGAACCGAATCCATGTCCACTCCACCAACAATAGAATCCGAAGCCCCAGATTGAAAACCATCCAGCATGTTATTGTTAATAGTAGTAGCCGAAGAGAACCTAGCCCTAACCTCTTGTCTAGCACGATCAAACGAAGCTCGAACCGAAGGCGAGAACAAAACCCCCACCTTGAGGGAAGAGGTTACTGTCTTCCCCCCTCCAACACCCTTGCTAACCTCAGTAGTTTCTGTTGTAGGATTAGGGACCGAAGATGCATCTTTCTTTTTTCCAGTGAGTTCATTCACCTTGTCTTGGAAATCATCTCCAAGACCATCTGAATCTTCATCACTATCATCTTCCCCCTCTCTAGCAACCATGTCCACATCAGTAGAAGGTACAGGTTCAAACTCCTCAACCTCAAACGATAGTTTGTAAAAACCATCCCTAATAAACATCTGGAAGCGCTTAGGGATTTTGTGATGATTAGTACACCCAATACGTATACGAAGAATTCCATGCTTCCTAGTAAAAGGCATATCGATTTCACGAGTCATACCGAACATATCCCCAACTGCCCAAAGAGCCAAAAAATCACCTATATGCGGGCTTGGAATTCCCTCCACACGTAACCAAACCTCCGGTAACATCTCTGCAGGTTCTGGAGCTTTTGTCCAACTATCAACAGTGATCTCACAAGAGCTATTTGGGACAACACATCTCCCAAAAACTTTCAATCTCTCCAATTCAGTACTGTTTGGGAATTCCACTTGAAAAACATTATGGCCCATACGAACAACGTCCCAAAAAAAATCATCAGACGGCACCAGACGCTGCAATTGTCGAATTATCCCTGGAATTGTCATCTCTCCCCCCGAAACGATGATAGATGCTAACCGATGATTTTCCTTCTTAGGTTTGTATGAATCAGTGCAAGGGAATTTGAAGAATATCAACTCCTCGTGACCATAACCACAAACCTGTATTTTTGGCTTCGGAGCCGTCAACAAATGGCAGCGCCTATCTCCGTGATCCGGCCCCTCACATATTTGGCACATAGACACCGTACATGCCTTAGATCGATGACCCGCAAGACCACAACGGTAGCATTTTTTAACCTTTCTAGGGGGTGCATTGGTAGCTACACCAGACTGACCAGTTGCTGCCACCACATGAACTTGCACCTGATTCACTGAATATTGTCTTGGGGCAACATCAGACGCCACATCCACATGTGATACCGCAGCTGCAGCTTGAGCAGGTGCAGTAGACGCAACAGGAACATTGACAACACCTAGCGGCTGTACCACAACAGTACTCGCCACTCCCTGCTGCACAGTGCCTCTACCATGTTGCTGTTGCACACCCTGACCTTGCTGAACTCCCAAATTCTGCTGAGGAACTGAAGAAGAAGGCCCGGCTGATTGACCTGCACCCTGACCCTGCTGGTTCATCGACGGCTGAATCACCGCAGGTTGAAAATTGCCTCCGCCACGCCCAGAATTCCGGACATCTCCATAGCGGCCACGAACACCGCGGTTCTCGTATGAGTTATATCTAGGTCCAACGTTCTGGTTGTGATTCCCTCCGAAATGTTGATTATTACCTCCATAGTTCCTCTGTTAAATCATGCCCTAGCATGAAGAAAATATGGAGAAACACAAGTGGTTCTCCTGAAGTAACAACACCATTTCTTAGGTAGTCCTCCGATGTAGGAACCTGATTAGCTGATAGCCATTTCCCATCAATCATGAATCCATCAAACAAATTTGCCCACTACAGAAAAAGAGACGCATCATGGTAAGTTTAATTTATCTAATGGTGTTTTCTTTCGTATTATTGTTCGTAAATATATCTAATCACAAATCATATACCAATAAAAAATAAGTGAAGTGTAACACTGAGTTAGTTGATTATGAAATTAAATTATAGAAAAATGAAGAATTTTGCCAGTTGACATACAGCTTCCTTGAGATGATTGATAGAGTTTGATCCATGATCTTTTCTGGCCATATCAGCGATATCATTTGTGATAATATAAAGAGCCTTGTAGCAGGATATCATGTAGGTAGGGAGTGAACTAGCAGCTGCGGGATCCCACCTACAAAAAATGCATTTTACGTGTAAAACTATTGTCATAAAAACAAATATTTATGCGCCCATTATGTGATGTTAACTAATATCTATGAAATTATTTATTCGGTTACAAAATTAAATTTTGTCCAACCAAGTATATTGATGATATAGACAATTTTCAACATGCAAATTTAATCATTATGTTTTCTAGGCACATACAATATATACATAAAGAACTAGTATACTATGCAAATATCATCATAAAAACCTGCAGTAATAAAAATGTGTGAATCTAATTTATCATGGGAACATCCATGCTCACATTTTGATCGCCTGGGTAAAGAAGGACAGTTCTTCCTGTGTAGCTACAAGATCAAAGATGTCATCCACAATGTAGATGAGTGAGATGATCTTTGTGATTTCAATCCGATATTTAGAGAAGGAGAAACCCTCAAGGACAGTCATGGGCCACATGTACCATTTCTGAACCTGGTTCCTTGCAGCCGGTATTTCTTGTGCTAATCCCAAATCCATCCACCATCTGTGTAAATATAAAGTTTAAATCACAAATTCATCTATCTTGTAATTGTGTGCACGTATGAGCAATCAAAACAATTGATTTTTCCCGCATTTTTATCAATTCATACAATGTCAAGGTTCAAGGATTTATCTTAGTAGATTGGCCAATTTCCACAAAATTAAACATGAAAGGATAGTACATTATTATACTATATTTGCGTACCTCTTAACCTCTTGTATTTCTCTCTGATGCTGCACCTTGTTAATCTGGAACTCAGCAAGTGCTAGCATCTCGATTGCAATGTTCCTGGTGGGCAAGCTCTGGAGGTAGCTCAAGTGGTGCCGAGCCTTGTACTGCATCAGGCTCCTATGGTAGGGATGGTCCAAGGACTGCCTCACATATCTTGAAAGGTTTGGCTCCAAATACTGAATTGCGAATCTAAGGTGCTTGCTTGAGAATTCTTTTGCCTTGTATAGTGAAGTCTCTCCCATGTTGAGGTGTGACATATCGTGCAAGCTCAACAAACCTCTTATGTCATTGCTATGAGCAAGGTTAAAATCACCGTTACCTTTTAAGAACTTCTGGAGAACCTCATCTGCCGTGTCAAGGAGAACAATTTTTATGAATGTAGTATGTAAAGAAAGAAAATATCGGTCAGAGAGAGGTGCTTAGCATATAAGTAGTAGTAGACATTAACACGTACTTGGTACTCCAATTTATTATTGCACACACGCTATATATGGTGTAAAAATCAAGGAAAATGTTCTCGCGCTTATTCTTAAATCAGTATGCTTGTCTCGCACAACATGTGGAACTTGTGTATTTTACTGACCTGCTGAAACACAATATCCAGCTTCTCTCATCAGCCTCAAGGAAAGGGTTGAATCAAGCAGATCATCGCTATGGATGAGATCCACGCATGAGTCCACGACGTTGTTGATCTCGTCTTGGAAATAGTGGTCGATACAGAGGCGCTTGAGGTGATCAACAGTGGTTATGATGCCCCGGATGCTCTTGGTGGGTTGACGCAGCAATAATGCCCGCACACTCCTTAGGCTCTCCTGTGTTGCAGACAAATCACTATTCTTATAAAAGATAGAAAAACATCGCGGTATATCTCCTAATTCACCTCGGGCATAAATAGGTATTAACATATCAAAAATTAACCAGATCGGTCAAGTGATAACACTATTTATCAGTTTGACTTGTCATAAAAAAAAGGGCCATTTATCGAATTGCCCACAGAGGGTCACTTGTACTCAGTTTTACCCCTAGTGCCGAATCGACCTCAGTTTTGCCCCTAGTCCGTGCGCAACCACTATGGAGAGGCTGGAACGGTAAGTTTGGAGTCGTGTCCGTTAGTCGAAGTGGGCCCGGAGGAGTCAGGCTCCGTTTGGCGAAGTGGGACCGCGTGGGACTGCCAGTTCGCTGAAACCGTCCGGAGCTTACAGGTGGGACCGGGCAGTTGGTTGACTAATCTGAATAGTCCACACCCGAGCTTCCCGCCACAACCGTCGTGCACTGCCGCCCAATTTAGTTGCCCCGCCGTCGTGCGCTGCCGCTCTCGCCGCCGCCACCTCCGCACCAGCACCTGCTGCGCCACGAGCACCTGCGGCACCACCACCACCTGCGGCACCACCACCACCTGCTCCGCCGCCACCTTCCTCAGCCAGCGCGCCACCGCCACCTGTGTCGCCACCTGTGTCGCAGCCAGCAGCACGCATTTGCGCCGCCAGCACCACCTGCACCACCTGCACCGCCGCGGCCGTTCCGCGTGGCCACCTGCTTCACCGCCGGGGCCGTCCTGCGACGCCGCTGGTGGGGCGCTCGTTCCACCACTCTGCCCGCCACCTGCTCGACGAAATGGATAGGAATGAAATGGAGAGCGGCCGCGCCGTGGGGCCGGAGACACGCCGCGTCCACGATTGGGTTCCCACTTGGTAAGTACTGAGCTTTGAATTATCGATTAGACACGGATGCCATTGATTTGCAGCTGATTGCGTCTCTGTTTTCGTGGGTTAGGATGGAGTTGCGGTTTGCTTTCTCGGTGCACGTTAGAAGGGAGCGATACATCGTCGATGCAGACAGTAAGAAGAAATACCAAGGAGGTTTCAATTATTCGGTCCCAGTGGATTGTAACTGGAGTTTCAGACAAATTGGGGAGATAGTTTGCAGCCCATATCCTTGGGGTTTGCATGATGAAGTGGAATTTAGATACTTTGATGGGGGAAAAGATTGGATCAAAATTAGTAATGATGAAGAGCTCGCTACCATGTTTGCTAAGCATAAGGAGGCAGAGAATTTTAATGTGAAGCTGCAAAATGATGTGGTTGTGCCGGCAGTTGTGGCGGGTTCATCTTTTATGGCAGGACCATCACGTCGTACTGCCAACTCCAGCCAGAACAGTTCAAAACCAGCTCGACGTGGTGGCTCGACAAGTGTGGGCACTGGGAAAAGGGTTCAAGTCGCTGTGGAGGAGGATGCCTGCATGTCTGCGGATGATGAAGAGAGGCTATATCCTGATGTTATTAGGAATTTAAGACAGACACAGACACCTCAGGTTGAAATCCAATATCAGTCTGACAGTGACAATGACAAAGAGGAAGACAGGACACCTGTTGAATGGAACCCTGAGAACCCTCTTATGGAAGAAGGTTGCATTTTTTCTTCCATGGCTGAGTGTAGAAATGCACTTGTGACGTACTGCATGAAGGTAGAACGTGCCTTTGTAGTTGACAAGAGCGATAAAAGGCGCTACACCGTGCACTGTGTGTCTGAAGATTGTCAATGGAGGCTGCACGCATCTAAAATGCGGGGCAGCAGCAATGTTCAGGTAAAAGTGAACCCTTTTCCCCACACATGCGAAGAATCAACCCTTAGGAAGCAAACAATCAGCAGAGCCAAGTCAAGATGGGTGGCGGATGAAGTAAAAAGATGGGTGGCAGAAAACCATCAAGTGAGTGCAAAGCAATTGCAGAAAAACATGAAAGACAAGTTCAAGATAGATTTACCATACATGAGGGTGTTCACTGGTAAAAACAAAGCATTGGAATCTATCCATGGTAACTGGAATGAAAGTTTTCAGTTGTTGTATGCATTCAAAGCTGAAGTGGAGAGGGCAAGCCCAGGCAGTGTTGTTGAAATTGATCACCACGCCCAGGATTACACATTGAAGAAAGTGACAAGGACCAAGCAATGCTTTAGGAGGGTTTTTGTGTGCTTTGAAGCTTGCAAAATGGGTTTTTTGGTAGGCTGCAGGCCTTATTTGGCTATTGATGCTACTTTTCTCACAGGGAGGTTTAAAGGCCAGCTAGTAGCAGCTTGTGCAGTTGATGCACACAGTTTTGTTTTTCCAGTTGCCTACGGTGTGCTGGAGACAGAGTCCGAGGAGAGCTGGACATGGTTTTTGCAGAATCTGCGCCGGGCTATTGGACATCCCAATGGATTGGTAATCCACACAGATGCATGCAAAGGTTTAGAAGTGGCCGTGGATAATGTGTTCCCAGGAGTAGAGCACAGGGAATGTATGCGTCACCTTGCTGCAAATTTTGTGAAGAAATTCAAAGGAAAGTTTTATACCGATCATTTATGGCCTGCATCTTTGACTTGCAGTGTCAGGAAGCACAACTACCACATGAGGCAGTTGTACACAAAAGAGAAAGTGAAGGAATACTTGGAAACACACCACTCGAAGCTATGGTCTAGAAGCCAATTCAGTGAACTGAGCAAAGTTGACTATGTGCACAATAATCTTGCAGAATCTTTCAACTCAACGATCCGGAAACATAAGGATCTTTATTTGGCTGATTTGCTTGACAAGATAAGGATAGAATACGCCGAGAAATTTCATTTCCGTCTTGAAATAGCTAATGCAAAATTCATGGGCCACATTATTATCCCGAATGTGATGAAGGCGTTGAAGCAAAAAACTTTGGGCTTGACTATGAACATGAGATTTGTCTCGGATACCAAATCAGAGGTATCATTCTTTGATAAAAGTAACAAAGAATGGAGATATCCAGTGGATTTAGAAGCGAAAACTTACAGTTGTAGGCAATGGCAGATAACTGGTTTGCCATGCATTCATGCCTTGTTTTTCATCACTTCTCTCACAGGTCCAGCAGGGGATATACAGCAGTATGTCCATGATTACTACTCTGTAGCAATGTTCAGAGCCACATATGCACATTCCTTGCCTGCTTTGGAGGGAAAACAGCAGTGGGATAGAGTGGACCCTGGATTCAAACTTTGTGCTCCGGTTCTGAAGAGAGCTGCAGGTAGACCGAGGAAGAGTCGACACCGACGTCGCAGTGAAGGTGGAGGTGGAGCGAGGGTGCGTAAGTGCACAAGGTGTGGTGGGACCGGTCATTTCGGCAAATATTGTGATAACGCAGTCGATCCAGGGTTTGGAGAGAGTATGCCTGATGAAACTGATGGTCAGCAGCCGGATGCAGCATTTGAAAATGATGTTCAGCAGTCAAGTGATTCAGATGATGCTCCAGAACAACAAAATGATGATCAAGTACATGATCCAACTGATTATTCATATGATGATCAAGTCCATGATGCTCCAGATGCTCCTGCTGATGATCCATATGATGATCAAGGATATGATGCTCCAGATGCTCCAGCTGATGATTCATATGATGCTCCAGATGCTCCAGATGCTCCAGCTGATCCGCTGGATGCTCCATTGGATGATTCTGCCATGATCTCACAAGTTTCATTGGATGCTCCATTGGATGATTTTGCCATGGACACACAAGTTTCAGTAGATGCTCCATTGGATGATTCTGCCATGGACACACAAGTTTCAGTAGATGCTCCATTGGATGATTCTGCCATGATGTCACCAGTTACAAGCTTAGATGGGTATGTAAATCCTGCCATGATCTCACCAGTTTTCATTTTTCATTTTATTTTTTATTTATTTATCATGATCCTTTATGTTTTGTACAGATCTGGTGTAGTTTCAAAGAAGAAAGCCAAGGTACCGACTACCAAGAGGAGAAGACCAGAAGCTGTGAGCAAGATGAGCACAAGGAGCAAAGCGCCACCAAAACAGCCAAGGATAACAAAGAAGCCCCGACGCTATTTGGACTAAGTTGGTGTTGTATTTCTGTTGAATAATGTTGTATTTATGTTGACTGGTGATGTATCTAAGTTAGAACATAGTTGGATGATGTTTGAATAATGTTGGATGATGTTGAACCAAGTCGTTTCAAATTTTTAGGAAATTTTATGAAAAATTCTACATTTTTAAAATTATCCAAATAAATTTGAGGAGCAACTATAACAACATGGTGCGTTGGATTCATGTCATTTTGATTTTTTTTGAATTATTTATGCTCATTTGAAACCATCGATGTGGTCTCATGAGAAATGTGCTTCAAATGAGGTGCGAAGCTAGGGTAAACACCCCCGTTTGTAATTTCATGAAAAATTCTATCTTGTCAAAATTATCCAAATAAATTTGAGGAGCAACTATATCGCAAATAACAACATGGTGCGTTGGATTCATGTCATTTTGATTTTTTTTGAATTATTTATGCTCATTTGAAACCATCGATGTGGTCTCATGAGAAATGTGCTTCAAATGAGGTGCGAAGCTAGGGTAAACACCCCCGTTTGTAATTTCATGAAAAATTCTATCTTGTCAAAATTATCCAAATAAATTTGAGGAGCAACTATATCGCAAATAACAACATGGTGCGTTGGATTCATGTCATTTTGATATTTTTTGAATTATTTATGCTCATTTGAAACCATCGCTATATTCTCATGAGAAATGTGATTCAAATGAGGTGTGAAGCTAGGGTAAACACCCCCATTTGTGCTTCAACAATTTTTGGCATCTCGTCTACATCAGCCAAATTAATTTCCTACACAACTATTGTACATATATAGTGTAAATCTGAAGTTTCGTTATGTTTTCAATAATTCTTCTATTTTTTTTAATATTTTATTTAAATAACATGGTTTAATAGAAAATTCATATATAAAACAGATAAAAATCATCGCTCTAGTAAATATGAAGTTTCATTATGTTTTGAATAAGGGTATTCTTCTATTTTTTTTATTTAAATAACAAGGTTTAATACTTAACAGCAAAGAAATCATATGTAGAACATATAGAAACCATCCATCCATGTGGCCAACGGACCAACTAATCAGAGCGCAGAACGAGCGTCTCGCGGATCGCTGTGACTGCGAGCGCATCCGTCCGATGCACGATTCCTTCTAGAAGGCGTCGATCCAACAGCCCAGGTCGAATCTCTGTGTTTCCTTCTAGAAGCTTTTCGGCTGGTCAAACAGAGGGTTGACCAAGCTTGAAATGAGCATAAATAATTCAAAAAAAATCGAAAAAATATATTGGCGACGCACATAGTAGTGTTATGTCATATAGTAACGAGAAAAAAATATAAACCTGTCTTATAAAGAATGGAACGAAAAAACCTTGTGTAACATATGATATCTTGAACAGTCTAGTAGAGAGTTCAAGATAATGAGATGAGTTTCAAACCTTTTGAACTCAAATAAGGTCAAAATCTCACCAAAGCTTCATTTTGGTGTGACTAAGAAAGATCCAAAGTTATTTTTTCATTTTGATGTTTTAAACTTGTTTTATTTACGATTTTCGATTAAAACCATTATTATTCAAAAGAAAATAAATAATACGAATATTCATCCAATAAATTTTTGGGCTTCGGAATTGCATTATATAGGTCTAATACAAGTCTAGTAAAAATATAAATAGGATTTATAAACATTAGAACGAAATCCATCACTAAAATGAGATTCCTCGAATACACGACTAGAGATTTCAAAGAATAAGAGGTGGAAACATTGTGAATCTTCCGAAGAGGTGGGTTCTACCTTTTTGTTTTGTGTTCCTATGGGCTATCCTAGCACAACCAAGCAAATAGTTCCACATTGCTACCCCCTTTCGACGCTGTTACCGCGTGTTTCCGTATAAGTCCGGTATTTCTCCAGCGGGGCTAGGGTTTCACCGGGAGGGGGGCTACGGAGCGTATGGATCCCAACACAAGCTAGGGGGTGCCATACCATGTTAGTATAGGTGTGTTGTGTGCTTTTTATGTCCAAGATTGCTCTCTGGGGTGTGACCCGGCTTCACCGGCATCCACTTCTCTCTCGTAGGCGATTACAGGGTGAAACTCCCGTATCGGACCAAACACCGTGAATCTTCCGAAGAGGTGGGTTCTACCTTTTTGTTTTGTGTTCCTATGGGCTATCCTAGCACAACCAAACAAATAGTTCCACATTGCTACCCCCTTTCGACGCTGTTACCGCGTGTTTCCGTATAAGTCCGGTATTTCTCCAGCGGGGCTAGGGTTTCACCGGGAGGGGGGCTACGGAGCGTATGGATCCCAACACAAGCTAGGGGGTGCCATACCATGTTAGTATAGGTGTGTTGTGTGCTTTTTATGTCCAAGATTGCTCTCTGGGGTGTGACCCGGCTTCACCGGCATCCACTTCTCTCTCGTAGGCGATTACAGGGTGAAACTCCCGTATCGGACCAAACACCGTGAATCTTCCGAAGAGGTGGGTTCTACCTTTTTGTTTTGTGTTCCTATGGGCTATCCTAGCACAACCAAGCAAATAGGTCCACATTGCTACCCCCTTTCGACGCTGTTACCGCGTGTTTCCGTATAAGTCCGGTATTTCTCCAGCTGGGCTAGGGTTTCACCGGGAGGGGGGCTACGGAGCGTATGGATCCCAACACAAGCTAGGGGGTCAACGCACTGTACCAACTATCTCTAAAAATATCTAGAAATGACATGTCCGCGTAGTGCAGACAGCACCCGTCTAGACTATTGTACATGCACTAAAAACAGAGGGAACCCGATCCTCTTACTTTGCCCACCTTATGTTCTCTGACTTTCTCCCATGACACGTGGGTCCGGTGTGTGATGGGCTCCATTTGTCAGTGACCTAAAGTCAGAGGATTGCGTCTCAGCGTCTGCAGGCCGTTGCCGCCGTAGTTTGCATGCATGGACTCTATCTGCACCGTTCCTTACGATCAAACGGTCGAAAATGACGCAGGTGCATGGACGTGGTGTTTTGGCTCAATGTAACAACGGAGACTGTCTACTGGGGCCCCGTTCACCAGCCCGGTGCATGCACGCCTCGTTTTTTCAGAGTAAACAACACGTGGCAGAAGAAGAAAAGATCGAGTCCCTGCACGCCTCCTTTCAGAAACACAAGTCGCGTCGCATTTGCAGCGACGCAGCCCTCCACGCAGTTTTCTATAAGATACGCATCAATGCATATGCAGCGAGGCAGGATTTGGCGTGTGACTTTGGATTTCTTATCTTCACCTCTTGAATACACGCATGCAACGTCAAATCATTTTGACTCCCTAAGCGCTCAGTCCTACACCTAGGCATGTTCTACCACCGCATTGACCATGCATCGACTGTACTTTCTACACTGCATCCTACGTTTCACACAGTTTGCTTCATCTACCCCAATAAATTCACGTCTCATCGTGTCTTTAAATAGCCCGTTTCTCCTCCTCCATCTTCTCATCACTCTCCAGCCTCTTTGCCTTCTCATCTCCCTTCAAGCCCCGAACACCATGTCTTCCTACTCTCTCCCCTCAAGCCCCGAGTCCGTCTCCGACGAGGACAACCACCCCAAGGCTCGGCCTTGGTACGAGCCCGACTGGACGCCGGAGGAGACGGGACTCGTGCCCGTCGAATCTCCCAAACGGGAGCGATCGCCGTCGACCGACGTCCCCGACAGCGACGAGCCCGCCGCCGACGCCGACAACCTCTCCCCGAAGACGAAGAACCGCCTCCTCAAGAAAGAGGAGCGGCTGGAGAAGAAAGAGATCGAGAAGGAGGAGAAGGAGGAGGAGGAGAGGGAGGACAAGGCTCTCCGGGCCCGCATCAAGAGGGCCCGTGAGAACGACGTGGAGAGGTGGCAGGAGGCGAACCGCCGCGCCCGGATCGACGACGAGATCAAGATCAGGGCGGCGGAGTGGAAGAAGTAGGCCAACCGCCGGCGGTTGGCCGGATGGCCGGAAGGGCGCCCGCATGCATGCAGCGGGCGGTTAGGGTTTAGGGCTAGCTAGGCCCCCTTTTTTTTTAGTAGATGTAATGTCCGACGGGCCCCACTGAATATATGTAAAGTGGGGCCAATATTATCCATATATATAATATCCACTGTTTAATTATGTTTGCCAATTAATTTATTTTTAAATTCTATTTGCCCAAATGAAGTCAATGTTTAAATTATATTTGTCCCCCCGTTTAAATTATATTTGTCCGAATGTTTAAATTATATTTGTCCAGTTGATTAAATTATATTTGTCCAAAATTATAAATTTATTTTTGTCCAAATGTTTAAATTATATTTGTCCAATGTTTAAATTATTTTTGTCCAATGTTTGTCCGTGCTAGTAAACGTTGGGCCTCATTTAACATTGGGCCTGTCTTGGTTTTAGATGGGCCTACCATTTTATCCTGAACTGAACCTGAACTAGACTGAACACTGAACCTGTACATACGAACACTGAAACTGAACTGAACACTGAAAACTGAACTGAACTGAAAACGAACTGAAACAAACCAAATCAGGGCTGGATTCCTGACGCATTTATTCCAAGTCTTAGCCATACTCAAATTGACCATGTCAAGCTAACTACAACACTAACTACATTATTTTTGACTCACGATCTTCAAATACACAATTCCAAGAACAATTGCACATAAATAAAAAAATGCAGCCATCATATTGCTCTGCTTCTTTAGACCGACAAGCGTCTCCATCTGTTTTGCCATCTTCTTGAACTCGTCAATCTGCACCCCATTATGCACCGTAGCAGATCCCAATTGCTCCTTTTTTTTGTCCTCCTTTTGAATCCTCTTTATGTAGTCCTCAAGCCACTCGAAATGGTCACATGGAAGAAGATCCTGCAAATGCGAAAACCCAAATCGGATGAAAACCCAAATCGGCTGAAAATTGAGGAAAAAAAACGAAATTGACAGGGGGGAACACAGATCTCACCTCCCCAAGCTGTTCTTTGCTCCCGCATTTCACATATTCATGCCCGCGGTTGCCGTTCTTGTCGCTTTCGGTGACCCGCCGCTGCAGGGTCGCCGTCCGTGGGCAGGCAGGGCATCTTCCCAGCGGAACTGGCCCGAAGCGCGGCCATCTAGAGGGCGATTCGGAAGCAGAGGTCGACGACATGCCGCCGGAGAAGAAGGGGACGCGCTGCCTGAGAAGCTCGGCTGATTTCCTGCTCTCCGCTGCGAGCTCCGCCGCGAGCTCCGCCGCTTTTAAACCGCCGGCCGCAAGCAACGGTCAACCGGTGGGGCCCACAAACCGCGCCAACGGTCAAGAGTTGGGCCCACAAGCTGCGGCAACGCTCAACTGCTGGGGCCCACAGGCCGCGCCAACGGTTCTATGTTGGGTCCCACAGGTCAGGATTCTAACGGGGGGCTGAAAGTAACGGTGGAAGCCGCCAAAGCAGTCCTTGCGCACTGACTAGGGGCAAAACTGAGGTCGATTCGGCGCTAGGGGTAAAACTGAGGTCGTGGTGCCAACTGAGGGCACCTTGTTAATTATCCCTAAAAAAAATACTTTTATATATGTACTTTCGAGTTCTGTTAGGGTGATTGGGGAGGTACCACGAGTACTTTCGGGTACCTCTCCCAGTGATTTTTTATAGCCGTTGATTAAACAAGTAACTAAGTACATTTAATTTATTTCGAAAACATAATTAAGTAATCTGCAATTCTTAGTTCTGTGACCAGTGCCCACGTAGCCTCTCGCTTCAAAAACAAACGCTTTAGAGCAGCTCCAGCAGGCGCGCGATTATCTGGCGCTGGAACACGGCAGTCGCGCGCGTTGTGTCCAGTTTTGGCGCGTGACGCGAAGAACTACAATTTCAGCCGCGGCAAAGCATGCGCTGTTTTCAGCGCGCGCAGCGCAGAGCAGAAATGCAGACGCGCGATTCCGAGGCGCTTCTGCTGTCCGCCGCGCGCAGGCCTTGAGCAAAGCTCGCGTCTTCGTCGTCGTGGCGGCCACGGTCTGCGCTCCGACGGACGGGCGCTTCTGCTTTCCACCGCGCGCTGGCCTTGAGCCGGGCGCCGACTGGGCGGGCGCCGGCGACGGATGCCCGTCGCTAGAGTTCACTCGTGGCGCCATGAACAGCCCGCGTGCGATGCCCACCGGATTTTATCCGGCGACGGCGGCAGGGTTTGCAGCGTTCGCGAAACCGGCGGTGTACGGGAGCGTTGGCGGCGCGCCGGAGTAGTTCTCCACCGCCGGCGCCGAGCGGGAGGGGTAGCCGTGAGCGCGCGCGGAGATTTCCGCTCGGCGGATGGGAATTCGCGGGCGATGTCGCGTGGTCGCGCGCTCTATGGTGGAAGCTCAAAACACGCAGCGCGGGTTGGGGATTTTGGCCGCGCGCTCCACTTTTTTCGCGCGCGCCCTTATCGCGCGTCTGCTGGACCATGCCGCGCTGGCCAGCGCGCGGTATAATTGGCGGTTTTTCGCGCGGGCACGCGTGATAGCGCGGCTGCTGGAGATGCTCTTAGCGAAGCGGCCACTGCTATCCCAATTCACCGTCGGGACATTAACATCAGCGCCGGAGCGCTGCCGTTGGCTGACACCTTGTGCCCCTCGGACACAGCCATGCTCTTACCTGCTATCCGAGCCGTCGAATTTCTCCCTCACTGCATCCTCAGTAATGTTGTCAAAGGTGTCTCCACCGCTGCAACATTGCTAGTGTCTCCCAAGCCCTCTACCCCTGCACTCTCGCCAACGCTGCTTTGGCAAGGGCGCCCTACAACTACAATCCTGTGAAGCTAATGGCTGAGTTACAGATCTTTCTCAGGTTCTGCAAACAACTGGCTGAGCGTGCATCATGGTGCTGGATAGAATCATGAAGCACCTTACCGAGAACAGACGTGCTACTGGGTTGGTGGCGGAGGCATCACCGCAGAGGGGAAAGAACCAAGGCCGGCGTACTGCCGGAGCCCGGAGCATGAGCTTTGGGAGCCTCAGCTTGTGGCTGACCAGTGGAGCTAGTCACGTTCCGACCAGTGCTGAGATGTGTACCTTCCTGGCAGAGCGGGATGATCCAGAGATCTGGCAGACTGACCTTAGTTAAGTCGGTCATAGCAGCTAGGCCAGTACACCAGCTTTTGGTGGCAGAAGCACCCTGTTGGCTGCTAGAGGAGATCAATAAATGGATGCGTGGTCTACTTTGGGCCGGTTCAGAGCACGCGAGAGGCGGACAGTGCCTCGTAGCTTGGGACTATGTCTGCAAGCCTTACTGTTTTGGGGGGCTAGGAATAAAAAACCTGGAAACGCATGGGCTGGCCTTACGAGTTAGATGGGAGTGGCTGAGGAGGACCGACCATTCTAGGCCCTGGAGCGGGCTGCCCATGCTAAAGAACACCCTTGCTGCAGACGTGTTCAATAGTCTGGTTCGTATCAAAGTGGGGGATGGCAAGAGTACACTTTTTTGGAAAGACAGATGGATTGGAGGCTTGGCAATCCAGGATTTGGCTCCCCTTCTGCGAGCTGCTGTGATCGCCAGAACCGCCAACAAGAGAACAGTGGAGGAAGCGCTGAGAGATAACCGTTGGACTTCGGATGTCAGGGGAGTGTGGTCCGACGCTATGCGCTCCCAAGGAGTTAGGCTATGGTTAGCCATCCAGGAATTGCCACGAGATGTTACCATAGCAGATGAGTTTCAGTGGTCGGTTGCGGCTTCTGGGAGATACTCGGCAAGCTCTACCTATAAGGCTCTGTTGCAGGGACACATACGCTTCCCCTTAGCTAATGGAGTTTGGAAGTGCTGGGCACCAGTAAAGTGCAAAATCTTCCTCTGGCTTGCACTCCAGTACAGGATTTGGACTTCAGATAGAAGAGCAAGGCACGGGCTGCAGGAACACCCGGAGGCTTGCAAGCTGTGTCTTCAAGAGGTTGAGACGACGGACCACATTCTTGTTCATTGTGTTTTCACCAAGCAGGTGTGGTGGAATTGCGTGAGTCGTCTGAGTGTCCAGATCCCTATGCCATCTGCTTCAGACACGCTAGAAAACTGGTGGCTTTCAGTTAGAGCAAGATTCAGAGACAAACAGAGGAAGCAAGTTGATTCCCTCTTCATTTTGGTTTCTTGGATGGTTTGGAAACAACGCAACGCCAGGGTTTTCCATAATGCAAACCAGATTTGCAGCGAGGAGGTTCTAGCACAACTTGTTCTTGAGGAGCTGAAGCGCTGGGCCCAAGCAGGAGCAAGAGTCGGAGCACATCTTCGCGAGTAGTCACTTAGGAGTGGGGTGGAGTGTGTTCGACAGCTTCGTTGCTTGTAACGATCGCTGTCGGCTTTCCTTGTACAACTTTCTCCTTCTATAAAAATCAGGTATGCAATTGCATACCCTCGAAAAAAAAAAAGTCACGTTCCGCGCCGACGACTCCGACAACATGGTCGTCTACGGTACACTCTGCGACGCCTTCTCCTCCGATAGTCCTTCGCCGTCGTCAAACACAAGCCACCTGCCTTTTTCCCCAGAGTCCTACGTCGATGACGGCTCGCGGTGCCGCGGTTTCTTCCGTGATAAACCGGAATAATTGCTTTGCCTTGAAGGAAAAAGATTTTTTTTCCGTGATAAACAGTTCATTGTGTACACGAAAGCTATGTATACCTGGAAGTCGAAATCATCGGACTGCCCGGAACATATCGATGACGAAGGGAAGAAGTAGGCATGGTTGCGTCCGCCATTTCCGGCCATCGCTGAAGCCGAATGACACAGTTGCTTAATGCTATAGCTGTATGTGTGACTGTGTGCTCGGCAATGACGAAGAATTATAGCTGCTTTTCACATCATCCTAATTGTTCTTAATAGTTAGATCTAAAATTTGCGGTTAAGATTTAATGACACATGCTTCGTAATAAATATGACACATGTTCCTGTTTGTACAACCAACATGTCACGGCTATATAGGTACATAATAGTTGTACCGTGTAGGTCCACAAGGCATAATTCACATACCTCCTCTCAATTCCCGATTCGATACCTTTAACGGAAGAGTATCGCTAACCTAAACCGTGTAGGTTCAGTTTGACACGTCCACACATATTTTCGGCGCTTCTTTTTAGACGTGGACTTCAATCCTTGAATAAGGGCATCTCCAGTCGTTACGCCCCCAGGACGCAAAAACCCTCGCTTTTTTTGCGCCGCGGTGCGAAACGGCGCTATTCTGGAAACTGGGGGGGGGGGGCGCGTTTCCCAGCCGTGAACCCAGGCCGCCCTCCCCCCCGCCCCCCGCCCCCCAGCGGCGACTCGGTCAAATTTGGGCAATAAAAAAAAATCCCACCAAATAAATAGAGTTTTGCCACACAAATAAGTAGAGTTTTGCCACACAAATAAATAGTTCAACAATTTTAAAAAAAAAAGTACACTAGTCATCGTCCTCAACATTGCCATTCCCCTTTCGCGCCCACAAATGCTGCACCAGGTCATCCTGCAGAGCATGATGTGTTGCAGCGTGTCGAATCTCCTGTCGCTTGGTGAGGAAGTCTGTCCATGATGCCGGCACCTGGTGATCAACATCTGCAAGAGGGCCCTGCCGGTAGTATGGTGTGCTTGCCTCACTGTCAGGCACCGGGTCATCCCGCTCACTCTCAATGATCATGTTGTGCAAGATCACACAACACTGCATCACCTCCCACATGTTGGACTTCGACCAAGTCATAGCTGGGTACCGGACAACAGCGAATCGAGATTGCAGCGCACCAAATGCCCGCTCAACATCCTTCCTGCAAGCCTTCTGGCACTTGGAAAACCAAGCTTTTGCGCTTCCTGGGATAGGGTTGGAGATGCTCTTCACAAATGTTGCCCACTTCGGGTAGATGCCATCTGCAAAATAGTACCCCTTTGTATACTGGTGTCCATTGATCTCATAGTTCACAGGGGGGCATGGCCTTCGACAAGATCGGCAAAGACATTCGAGCACTGCAAGACATTGATGTCGTTGTGACTTCCAGGCATACCAAAGAATGAATGCCAAATCCATAGATCGTACGAAGCCACGGCCTCGAGAACCACCGAGCACTCTCCTTCCTTTCCCTTGTACATCCCCTGCCAGTCAAATGGGCAGTTCTTTCATGCCCAGTGCATGCAGTCGATACTGCCAAGCATCCCCGGAAACCCTCTTGCTTCATTCTCTGCGAGGAGACGAGCAGTGTCTTGCGTATTGGGTGATCGCAGGTATATTGGGCCAAAAACTGCAACTATTGCCCGACAGAACTTGTTCAAGCACTCGAGGGCCGTGGACTCGCTCATGCGCAGGTAGTCATCTTGTGCATCTGCGGGAGCACCGTATGCAAGCAACCTCATGGCCATCGTGCACTTCTGGATAGAGGTAAACCCTACCGTGCCGGTGCAGTACTTCTTCAACTTGAAGTAGGTGTCGAACTCCCGGATGGCATGCATGATCTTGAGGAAGAGCATGCGTTTCATCCTGAAACGACGCCGGAGCGAAGTAGTCGGAGTAGAGGATGCAGTAGCCCTCGTACCGCTGCCTCGGCCTGCTCTTGCGGCGACCGGGCTTCGATCCAGTGTGGCGCGGCGCGGCGTCCTGGGCCTGCAATCCGGCCAGGAAGCTCAGGACGAGCAGGTGCTCCTCGTCGTCGATGGCGGCCTGGTCTTCCTCGTCGAACAGCTCGGCGAGCATCTCCTCGGCGTCGGAGTCCATGGCTCGGACAGAGCGTCGAACACCTTGCGGGCGGGTGGACGCGGCTCACCGGGTACAACCTACTCCGCGGCGGAGACGCGATCGAACGGTGGCGACGATGTGGTGGACTAGCCGGCGGTGGTTTGTCTCGTCGATCTTGTGTGATTGTGGCCGACAGCGGTGGCGTGGAGCGCGGCCGGTGGTGTGGCGACGGCGAGGCGGGCGAGCAGAAAAGACGAGTCGGGGGGTGGGAAAAGTGGGCAAATAGCGCTCCCCTCGCCGACAGCGCTGGCCCACGCGCGCTTTTCCTTTCGCCGCCCCCCAGGCCGAACCCAACGGGCTGGGTTCCGCCTGGGGGCGGCGGCGCTAATTTCCGCCGAAACGGCGCTTTTTCAGGTCCTGGAGGGGCGACTGGTGAAAAAACGGCGCTTTCCACGCAAAACGGCGCTAATTTGCGTCGTGGGGGGGCTCTGGGGGGACGACTGGAGATGCCCTAAGTAAGCCTGGTCACAATAGGCAGTAACTAAGTAGTAACATCAATGTCACGTAGGCAAAAAAATATGATGTGGCAAGTATTTAATGAGGAGAGAGGTGGTTATGGTAACTTAGCTAGTTACCATAACATAACACCTCCCAATGCAACATGGGTCTACAACCTAATAAATAAACATTTGCATGGCATCACTTTTTTGTTACTACCCATTGTGGAGGTAGTAACCTATTCTAAAAAAATGTGTATGTTACTACTCTATGTTACTCCTCATTGTGACTAGCCTAAAGCATGATGTCTGCCGACTCTTTTATCTTACGAGCAGCGCCTCAGCAATCTATTCCAAGGAAACCATTAAACCACAACCAATAGATATTAAGAATAACTAAATTCGAAAAAAAAATTACCCATGCCAAAACAATATCAGCGACTCCCGAGGTCGATGCTGCGAAGCTGCACGAGCGGTGCCCGTGGTCCAACTGCGTCGGATCCTCTTCGCGCTTGACCTAGCTACCCAGTTCCGGTTCGACAACCAGTATTGCATGAACATCTTGGCCATGAGCGGATCTATTCGATGTCGCTTCTGCACTGTCCCATGAAGCTACAGGCGGGTGTCCGGAGTACTAGGGTGGCCATGCATGATCAGTGCCAGTTCTTTGTATAAGCTATCCAGGTCGCTGATGGATAAAAGGCGGGAAGATTTACGCCATCAGTGATTCCACATAATGGAGGCAATTGCGCTGAGATTCACATCCACGGACAAAACTGTGGCGGAAAGATTAAGGATTTGTCTAGATTGACGACCACCTTTGTCAATTCTACTCGCCCAACATCTTAACCAATTATAAACACAGTCCCTCGGCAGTCCTTTGCCTCCCTATGGGATGAAGTACATCAGTGCTAGCAACTAAAGGTATTTTTCTTTTAAACAAGTAAGAGGTATACATATGGTTTGAACTCTAGGAGGGGTTGTTGGTTGTCGTGGAGAGAAGGATTATTGCCTTCCTAGGCTGATCAGTTGCATGTTATATGGGATGGGAAAAACCCCCCATCGTGGTATTACACGGAAACGTACAAGAGAGATAGGAGTACTACTCCTTACCTGACTCGTACACGTACACGCAACGGTACCGATACACACCACTACAGGAAAGAAAAACTAGAACATCTAACACCCCCCCCCCCCCTAATCTAAACCTCGAAAAAGTTTAGATTACGACGGAACTCCTAAAGGTTCTTAGTACATAAAGTTTTAGTAAAACCATCTGTTATCTGATCCTTGCTGGAGATGAACCTGACATCAACCTGTTTGTTGGCAACTCTTTCACGAACAAAGTAAAAAATCAATCCCAATGTGCTTGGTACGAGTAGGAAACACAAGATTAGCTGATAAGAACGTAGCCCCAAGATTGTCACACCATAAGCAAGGTTTTTCCTGAAGTGTTACACCAAGCTCTCGCACCAACGCTTCAACCCAAATTAATTCAGTTGTAGCATTGGCCAGAGATTTGTAGTCAGCTTCTGTACTGGACCGTGATACTGTATGTTTCTTCCTAGAACTCCAATACACAAGATTGAGTCCTGATACGTCCATTTTGCATCACTATTTTATATCATAATTTTATGTTATTCATCGATATATTTCATGTTATGATGCATCCCTTATGTTATTTTATCTTATTTTGCATGTTTCATAATTTTTGTAGAATAAACACCGGGACCAGAAATCTGATGGAAAAAGCACCATCGAGATACCATATTTCAGAAGATCAGAAGAAGAAGAAGAAGGGGGACATCCGGGGTGTCTTAGAAGTCCATAGGCGGAGTCCAGCTAGAAGGAGAGGCAGAGGGGGGGCCACCAGGGGCCCACACCATGAGGTGACGCGCCCCCTGGCCGCACCACCAGGTGGTGTGGCCACCCTGGCCCGCCCCTGGTGGATATTTTTGGCGTACTTGGCCCCGAGGGAACCCTAAGCCTCATTGGATCGTGGAAGAATTATTCTGCCGTCTCCTAGGGGCGGAAAACACCCGAGAGAGAAAAGCTCTCTGGCAGGGAGAAATCTGTCGGGGAAATTCCTCTCCGGAGAGGGGAAATCGCCGCCATCGTCACCATCATCACTCTGGGCATCCTCAAGATCGTCATCATCATCACCATCATCATCATCACCATCATCCTCATCATCCACCGTCATCCCGTTGTAACAATTAGGGGTCTCTACCGTTGTTTTACATTAGATCTCTCTCCCGGTGTGGATTACTTGTTAGTAGTTGGTGCTTGTGAGATTTATCGGTGTTTGCACTTTATGACCAGATTGTTATCATCCATTATATCACCTCTGATTTTGATCCATATGATGTCTTGTGAGTAGTTCGTGTTGTTCTTGAGGACATGGGAGAAGTCAAGTTGTTAGTAGTGAAGTAATGTTGAATAATATTTAATGTTTGATATTTAAGTTGTGGTTTTATTCTCCTAGTGGTGTCATGTGAACGTCGACTACATGATACTTCACCATTTATGGGCCTAGGGTTATGCATCATGTATTTGGCTACTAATTGTGGGGTTGCCGGAGTGACAGAAACATAAACCCTCGTTAGGAAACCATTACACGAGGGAGCGTAGGATCCCAGAGATTAAAGCTCTGGTTAGATTTATTTTTTTAATTACTTTCTTGTAGTTGCGGATGTTTGCCAGGGGCATAATCACAAGTATGTATTAGTCTTGGATGGGACGGTACATTAGCATAGGTTCACCCACACAACACTTATCAAAACACCTAAGATTATTCAGCTGCATGGAACAAAAGCACTTGAAAAAAACCTCTCGTGTGTCCTCGAGAACGTTTGTTAATCATAAGTAAACCCACCAGCTTCTCCTTTGCTGAAGAAAGGATTGGGCCACTTGCTGCAATTATTACTACTGCATTTTATTTACTCGCACTTTATTTATCTGCAATATCAAAAACCCCAACAAATCTATCTTTCAGTATTTACAGTTATTTCCTTCATCGAAACTACTTGTCAACACCTTCTGCTCCTCGTTGCGTTCGACACTCTTATTTATCAAAAGTACGAAGATACACCCCCTATACGTGTGGGTCATCAAGACTATTTTCTGGCGTAGTTGCCGGAGAGTGAAGCGTTATTGGGAAGTGCAATTGATAAAGGAAGCTTCTTCTGTAAGTGTTGTTTTTATTACTGTGTACTGCTCTATTACACTATGTTTGGATCTACTTTTGAGTCCTTATTTGCGGGCACTGTTGCCACTGCTAGGATAGTAAGTGACCCACCGCCTGATGATTTGGATCCTTATAAAATACCTATAAATATTGTTAAACATGTTAGCAATAACTACTATTCAGGTGATGGAACTGTCCATCCTGGTGATCATTTGCTCTTTTTACATGAATTATGCGAGTTGTTCAAGTGTGCAGGTATTACAATGGGTCAAGTGAAGAGGAAATTATTCTCTATATCATTGACAGGCCGAGCCGCTGAATGGTTCAAACTGCTGAAAATAGCCAGACTATTGGATGGGAGCAAATTGTGCCTCTCTTTTATTCTAAATTCTATCCTCCCAGTGAAATTCATAGATATCGGAATTATATGTATAATTTTTGGCCTCATGACGGAGATAGTATGGCCCAAGCATGGGGGAGATCGAAGTTACTAATGCTCAAATGCCCCATTCATGAGCTCCCCAGCAATATTGTTATTAATAATTTCTATGCAAGGTTTTCTCTTCATGATAAGGATTTATTGGATGCTTTTTGTTCTGGATCATTTACACGTATGAAGGATGAAGCTAAATGGGATCTTCTTCACCGTATTCAAGAAAACACTAAAGGATGGGAGAATGAAAAAGGTAGAAAGTCAGGTACAAATTATGATTATGAATGCATTAAAACCTTTATGTCATCTGATGATTTTCATAATGTTAGTATTGTTTTTGGTCTTGATTCTCAAGTTGTTGCAAACTTATATAAGGCTTTTGCTTCTTATTTTAATATTCCTAAAAAGGAATGGGACAAGTACCATGCACCTTATAAAGATATTGTTTAGTGTGTTCCTGCTAGAGATATAGAAGTTCATACTGTTGATTCTATTGTGCCCGAATCTTATATTGAGAAAATGTCTTTCCCTGGTAAGGTAAAAAAATTCTATGTTAGCTAGTATGGTTAATAAAAGTGCAAGGAAATCTGTAGAACCTGAGGAACAAATAACTGAAGAACCTACAGTAGCAATAGTAAAGGACCTTGGTTCTGAAAATATAGAAGAGGGACACATTATATTTTGTGAAGATGCTTCTAATATTTTCTCTCATCCTGGTAAATCTAGGAAACCTAGTGTTCTTGTGCTACCTGTGAGAATAGGTGATCATTGCTATTATGGTTTGTGTGATATTGGTGCTAGTTCTAGTGTTATTCCTTATGAGCTTTATAAAGAAATAATGCATGAAATTGGTTCTTGTGAACTTGAAGACATTGATGTGATCAGTCAACTTGCTAATAGGGAAACTATTTCTCCAATTGGTGTTGTTAGAGATGTGGATGTCTTATGTGGTAAAACTAAATATCCTGCTGATTTTCTAGTATTAGGCACTTCTGCTAGTAAGACTTGTCCTATTATATTTGGTAAACCTTTCTTAAACACTTGTGGTGCTGTTATAGATTGTAAAAAGGAGAAAATCCTTACAAATTTTGATGGAGAGTCTTATGAATTTAATTTCTCCAAATTTGCTAAAAACACCTTATGAAGCTGAATTACCTAATGAGAATTATAGAGTTAAACAATTGGCTTCTATTTCTCTTGCTCGTAACAATCCTTTGCAACAATGCATGGAAGACCACGAAAGTGATGTCTTTATGGACGAAAGGAATGAAATTGACGAGATTTTCCTACATCAGCCAGCGATGCTGAAACATAATTTACCGGTGGAAGACTTGCGTATCACATTACCACCCAAGGAGGATCCTATTTTTGATCTAAAGCATTTGCCTGACAATCTTAAATATGCTCATATTGATGATAAGAAATTATATCCTGTTATTATTAGATCTAAACTTTCTGGTAAAGAAGAGGAGAGATTATTGGGAATATTGAAGAAACACAAAGGTGCTATTGGTTATACTCTTGATGATTTGAAGGGGATTTCTCCTACTATATGTCAGCATGCTATTAATATTGAACCTGATGCAAAGCCAGGTGTTGAACATCAACGTTGTTTAAATCCTAAGATGAAGGGTGTTGTAAGAAACGAGGTATTGAAACTCCTTGACGCTGGTATTATTTATCCTATTGCTGATAGTAGATGGGTTAGTCATGTGCATTGTGTCCCTAAGAAAGGAGGGATGACTGTTGTGCCAAATGAAAATAATGAACTTATTCCTCAAAGAGTAGTGGTTGGTTATAGGATGTGTATTGATTTCAGGAAAGTTAATAAGGTTACTAAGAAAGATCATTATCCTTTGCCTTTTATTGATCAAATGTTAGAAAGGTTGTCTAAGAAAACTCATTTCTGCTTTCTTGATGATTATTCTAGGTTCTCTCAAATTGCTGTTAGAAATCCTGATCAAGAGAAAACAACTTTCACTTGTCCTTTTGTAACCTATGCTTATAGACGTATGCCTTTTGGTTTATGTAATGCTCCTGCTACTTTTCAAAGATGCATGTCTGCCATCTTTCATGGTTTTTGTGAAGAAATTGTGGAAGTCTTCATGGACGATTTCTCCGTCTATGGTACTTCTTTTGATAATTGTTTGTGGAATCTTGATAAAGTTTTGCAGAGATGTGAGGAGACTAATCTTGTTCTTAATTGGGAGAAATGTCATTTTATGGTTAATGAAGGAATTGTTCTTGGACATAAAATTTCTGAAAGAGGTATTGAAGTTGATAGAGCTAAAGTTGAAAATATTGAGAAAATGCCCTGTCCTAGGGATGTCAAAGGTATTTGTAGTATTCTTGGTCATGCTGGTTTCTATAGAAGGTTTATTAAAGATTTGTCTAAAATATCAAAACCTCTTACTAATCTTCTTCAAAAAGATGTACCTTTTGTTTTTGATGAATATTGTAAAGAAGCTTTTGAAATTTTAAAGAAGGCTTTAATATCTGCCCCTATGGTTCAACCCCCTGATTGGAATTTACCGTTTAAAATTATGTGTGATGCTAGTGATTATGTTGTAGGTGTTGTTCTTGGACAGAGGATAGATAAGAAGCTGAATGTTATTCATTATGCTAGTAAAACTCTTGATGCTTCTCAAAAGAATTATGCTACCACTGAGAAAGAGTTCCTAGTTGTAGTTTTTTCTTGTGATAAATTTAGACAGTATATTGTTGATTCTAAAGTTACTATTCATACTAATCATGCTGCTATTAAGTACCTTATGGAAAAGAAAGATGGTAAGCCTAGGCTTATTAGATGGGTGCTTCTCTTACAGGACTTTGATTTACATATTGTAGATAGGAAGGGTGTTGAAAATCCTGTTGCTGATAATTTATCTAGATTAGAAAATATCTCTGATGACCCTATTCCTGTTAATGATAGTTTTCCTAATGAACAGTTAGCTGCAATAAAAGTGAGCTCTCAAGAGATTCCATGCTATGTTGATTATGCTAACTTTATTGTTTCCAAGTATTTGCCTCCTACCTTTACAGCTCAGCAAAGAAGAAAATTCTTCTATGATTTGAGGCATTATTTTTGAGATGACCCACACTTATATAAAGAAGGTGTTGATGGTATTATGTGAAGATGTGTTCCTAAAAATGAACAACAAGAGATATTGAGAAAATGTCATAGTAGTGCTTATGGAGGACATCACGCTGGAGATAGAACTGCACATAAGGTTCTACAATCAGATTTTTATTGGCCTACTCTCTTTAAAGATGCTAGAAAGTTTGTTTTATCTTGTGATCAATGTCAAAGGGTTGGAAATATTTCTAGACATAATGAAATGCCTATGAATTATTCTCTTGTTATTGAACCGTTTGATTGTTGGGGTTTTGACTTTATGGGTCCTTTCCCTCCTTCAACAGGCTACACTCATATTCTTATTGTTGTTGATTATGTTACTAAATGGGTAGAAGCTATACCTACTAAGAGTGTTGATGGTGAAACCTCATTAAAAATGCTTAAAAATATTATTTTCCCTAGGTTTGGTGTGCCTAGATATCTTATGACTGATGGGGGTTCTCATTTTATTCATGGTGGTTTTAGAAAAAATCTTGCTAAATATGATGTTAATCATAGAATTGCTTCACCCTATCATCCTCAAACTAGTGGGCCAGTAGAATTATCAAATAGAGAAATCAAATCTATATTGCAAAAGACTGTTAACAAATCTAGAAAAAATTGGGCTAAGAAATTAAATGATGCTCTGTGGGCATATAAAACTTCTTATAAAAATCCCATGGGCATGTCTCCTTATGAAACGGTTTATGAAAAAGCTTGTCACTTTCCCCTAGAATTAGAACAAAAAGCTTATTAGGCAGTGAGAGAGCTAAATAGAGATTTTAAACTGGCTGGTGAAAAAAGGTTGCTTGACTTAAGTTCTTTAGATGAATGGAGGAGTGAAGCATATGAAAATGTTAAGCTCTTTAAAGAGAAACTTAAAAGGTGGCACGATAAGAGAATTATTAAAAGAGAATTTCATGTTGGTGATAAAGTGCTATTGTATAGGTCTCGTCTCAGATTTTTTGCAGGAAAATTACTCTCGAGATGGGAAAGACCTTTTGTTATCAAAGAGGTATATCGTTCGGGTGCAATTAAAATTGTTTCCCTTAAAGACAAGTGGTGAATGGCTAAAGACTCAAGCATTATATTTCTGGAGATCCTTATAATGAAAATGTTGATTGTATTCGAGCCATGATCCCAGAGGAATTTACTAAGAAGCATATTTCAGAAACTGCAGAGTCAGTCTTCGATTAGGTATCAGTTTTGGTAAGAAAACCTTCGCGAAAAATCTTCCAACTTTTATTTTTACTGTTTTTGGAAAATATGAAAAATTATGAGCCGGAAACGAGAGGGAGACGGAGCCCGGAGGCTCCACACCATGGGGTGGCGCGGGCCCACCCCTGGCCGCGCCAGCCCATGGTGTGGGGGCCCCGGAGCCCCTCTCCGACTCGTTTTTGACCTGGACTTTCCTTTTGTTATGAAACTTTTTGCTATATAATCCCCTGGACCCCCCAAGGTCCGTATATCGTTTTCTCGTCGTGTTTCTGTTTCGAGTTGTTTCTGCCAGGATCCGTTTTCGGTTTTAGAAGCATCATGGTCTCCGCCAACGACAGCAAGGGGAAGGGACCAAAGGAAGATGATATACAAGACCTGGAGCCGGAGGAGGATATCGAGAGTGGAGCTGAAGGAGATGTAGAAGAAAACCCACGAGTGCGTCCACGCGCCACCGTCGCAAGCATTAGAGTGGTGGCTAACCCCTTGAAGGTCAAGAGAGGTGCGGGGATGAGCACCGAAGGGAAGGTTCCACGTCACTCCCTAGCTTCGAGGACACTTGATGCGGGCGTCAAGAACTACTTCCACACATTAATTCATGATTATCAGTACAAAAGGGTGCCCCATAGGTATTTTCCCTCTATCTGGGATATGAATCATTCTAACCGTGCATATGAAGGAAGCTCTCAACATAAGCAAGAGTGGGGGGAAATCTTGGTGGCTGGGATTCACAGTCTGACAGGCATGCAAACTGTATTGATCGCAATACGGAGGTGATGCGTATGCTTATGTTCGCGATTGAAGATCTGAAGAAATCAATTGATCAGCTCATCGAGAAGGATTCACCTCCACCACCGAAGAATTAATTCGTCAATGGTTTTGGCATCCCCTCGGCTTGTTCCAATCTTGGGGGGAGTGCCGCGGTATCACATCACTATCTTTCATCTTTTTACTTTTTCAGTAGAGTCATATCATGAGTAGAGAGGTTATCATATAGTATGGTTTGCAGTATGGAAGTGTCTCTCCTTAGTTGGTTATCGTTGTATCCCTTGGTGTGCATTGCCGGTTTGAAGTATTAATGAGAAGTTTCATCATTTACTTTATGCACACATTATTTTAGTTTTCAATTTCTGTCATATGGTTAAGCTTGTTGTTAGTATTTGGTATCACTCTAGAGATCATCAAGTTAATTTAGTTGGTTTTGGCAAACTTAGCTTGGGTCAGTAAAAATAATAATTTGAGATGCTAGTATAAGAAAGAGGAATTTGCCTATTAGCTCATAAACTTAGTATTCACAAGTTAAGATCGCTTGGGCTTTCAATGAAGATTGCATGATTGGTTTCATCATATGTATATTTGTTTGTTTTCCCTCAACTCTTATGCTTGCTACATATCCTTGCTAGCCAAAAACCCTGTACTGAGAGGGAATGCTTCTCGTGCATCCAAACCCTGAACCAAAACCTTGCCATTTGTGTCCACCATACCTTCCTACATGTGGTATTTCACCGCCACTCCAAGTAAATTGCTCATGTGCTACCTTTAAAACTTTCAAATTACTCCTGTTTTAGCTCATGAGGACGCAAATAGAGAATCTTTATCTCACTTGTTGATTGGACTCACACACCTGGACTAGTGGCTTCTTCCGCTTATCCGAATGCTAGAAGAGATGGCAGCAGGGTTCCCGGCCCCAAATAATAATACAAATTCTCTTCACTCTTGTTGCCCCTGATTTATGAGTCAAAGCATAATTGTGTAAACAAAAGATAAAGAGGGATGAACTTCTATACCAGTTGCGTCCTTCAACGGGAGCCGCTCTTGTGAGTCTAGTTGGCTTGTTACGTACTGTATTTTTGTTTGCCATTCGTTGACATAAGCATACATCTCTCAAAATTTAGACACTCGTCCACGGTTTGTGATTGTTGGCAGGCACCCGAGGATTTGGTTAGCCATGGTTTGTGTAAGATGGATGGGAGGAGTGTCATGTATTTTATACCTTTGTTTATTAAAATAAAAGCTCTAGCACATGAGTGATCAATGCTTCCCTCCGCAAAGGGCCTATCTTTTACTTTTATGTTGAGTAAGTAAACCCACTTGTTTCTGTCTCCAGCAAGCATTTGAGTTGTTGTGATCTCACCATCTATATGTTGATGTATTCAATCAAGTTTTCTATCCTTCTTTGTTTAGAACATGCTTTATTATCTGAATGAATATTACTTGGAAAGCTATGAATCACTGTAAAAAGATTGTTATAATTAAACATGTTAAGCTCTACAATAAAAGCCTTGTTATAAAGACTTCACCTAAGATAAGTATGATATCATGAAATGGTCTCTGACCAAGAACAAAGTTTTCCATCACCAATTTTGATTCTCTCTTTTCCATCTTTGTTTGTGACTCCCATTACTCATTTCAAGTAAAGTTTTATGAGAGGAAGTTGATGTCTATAATGATTGGTGCATAGATAAATGTGATGCCTCTTGTCCGCATTTTATTTATCGACTCTTCACTCCATAAACTTGTGGTCATGTTTACTGAGTTCAGTTTCGCTTGGGGACAAGCGAGATCTAAGCTTGGGGGGAGTTGATACGTCCATTTTGCATCACTATTGTAGATCATAATTTTCTGTTATTCATCGATATATTTCATGTTATGATGCATCCCTTATGTTATTTTATCTTATTTTGCATGTTTCATAATTTTTGGAGAATAAACAGCGGGGCCAGAAATCTGATAGAAAAAAGCACCGTCGAGATACCATATTTCAGAAGATCAGAAGAAGAAGAAGGGGGACATCCGGGGTGTATTAGAAGTCCAGAGGAGGAGTCCAGCCAGAAGGAGAGCCAGAGGGGGGCCACCAGGGGCCCACACCATGAGGTGGCGCGCCCCCTGGCCGCAACACCAGGTGGTGTGGCCACCCTGGCCCACCCCTGGTGGATATTTTTGGCGTACTTGGCCCTGAGGGAATCCTAAGCCTCATTGGATCTTCGAAGAATTATTCTGCCGCCGCCACGGGGCGGAAAACACGCAAGAGAGAAAAGCTCTCTGGCAGGGAGAAATTTGCAACGGAAATTCCTCTCCGGAGAGGGGAAATCACCGACATCGTCACCGTCATCACTCCAAGCATCATCAAGATCGTCATCATCATCACCATCATCCTCATCATCCACCGTCATCCCGCTGTAACAATTAGGGGCCTCTACCGTTGTTCTACATTAGATCTCTCTCCCGGTGGATTACTTGTTAGTAGTTGATGCTTGCGAGATGTATCGGTGTTTGCACTTTATGACCGGATTGTTATCATCCATTATATCACCTCTGATTATGATCCATATGATGTATTGTGAGTAGTTCGTGTTGTTCTTGAGGACATGGGAGAAGTCAAGTTGTTAGTAGTGAAGCAATGTTGAACAATATTTAATGTTTGATATTTAAGTTGTGGTGTTATTCTCCTAGTGGTGTCATGTGAACATCGACTACATGATACTTCACCATTTATGGGCCTAGGGGAATGCATCGTGTATTTGGCTACTAATTGTGGGGTTGCCGGAGTGACAGAAACCTAAACCCCCGTTAGGAAACCATTACACGAGGGAGCGTAGGATCCCGGAGTTTAAATCTGTGGTTAGATTTATTTCTTAATTACTTTCTTGTAGTTGTAGATGCTTGGAAGGGGTATAATCACAAGTATGTATTAGTCTTGGATGGGATGGTACATTATCATAGGTTCACCCACACAACACTTATCAAAACACATAAGATTATTCAGCTACATGGAACAAAAACACTTGACAAAAACCTCCGGTGTGTGCTCGACAATGTTTGCCACTGGCTTGTTCTTTGCTGAAGAAAGGATTGGGCCACTTGCTGCAATTATTACTACTGTATTTTATATACTCGCACTTTATTTATCTGCAATATCAAAAACCCATACAAATCTATCTTTTAGTACTTACAGTTATTTCCTTCATCGAAACTGCTTGTCAACACCTTCTGCTCCTCGTTGAGTTCGACACTCTTATTTGTCGAAAGTACTACGATACACCCCCTATACTTGTGGGTCATTAAGTCCAAAGAAGATTGCAAACGCACCAGTGGAGCGTCTGTCATCCAAATCACCTGCTCAATCCGCATCTAAAAAGCACTAAGAAATGTAGATGAGGACTTCTGAAAAGTAAGCCCAACAGTCTATGTGCCATGAATGTATCTCAATATCCTTTTTACTGTTGTCCAGTGTGTAGTAGTTGGAGCATGAAGAAACTAACAGACCTTATTGACAGAAAAAGACAAATCAGGTCTTGTCAATGTCAAATACTGAAGAGCACCAACAATACTTCTATATCGAGAATTGTCCTCGGGTCCAAGGGGAGAACCATCCTGAAGAGATAATGTATCACTGCTGGAAAGGGGTGTAGGACATGGTGTACAATGTGTCATCCCAACTCGTGTAAGTAACTCAGTAACATATTTTTCCTCATTAAGTAACAAGTCATCGAACTGTTTATGAACTTCAAGACCCAAGAAATAATGAAGGTCACCGAGATCTTTTAATGCAAAGTCAGTACGTAAGTTGTGTAACAATGTTGAAACAGATGAATCTGACAAGCTTGTCATAATAATATCATCAAAATAAATCAATAAGAACATGGTGATACCCGACTTTGCAAAAAAAAACAATGACGTGTCTGCCTTAGAGGGAACAAACCTAAGAGTTTGCAGTTTAGAGCTAAGACGAGAGTACCATGCTCAAGGTGCCTGTTTTAGCCCATAAATAGATTTATCTAGTATGCAAATGTAATTTGGATTAGCGGAAGACTAAAACCCAGGAGGTTGTTTCATATACACTTCCTCTTCCAGAACGTCATGTAGGAATGCATTCTTGACATCTAGCTGTCGAGACTCCAACCCTTTGACACTGCTAGAGAAAGAACAAGTCGAATAGTGGCTGCTTTGACAACTGGACTGAAAGGGTCCTCATAATCGATTCCATATCTCTATTTGAATCATTTTGCAACCAATCTTGCTTTACATCTGTCAATTGTACCATCAGCATGTTTCTTGATTCGATAAACCCACTTGCAGTCAATTACATTTTTATTAGAACTAGAATAGTGGCCCGCGCACATGCGCGGACAATATCTTCATAGGTATTATTATAATTTTAAAGTTGGCTAAACAATAATTGTAAAATCCTATGAAATTTTTATTTTTGTTCATTATTATATTAAACCTTACAAATATTAGTATTTTATTTCTTACATTAGAGAAAATATGAACTTTAATGGATATTGTATGATTTATTGATCTTTAAATGTGGTTCATAAATATGGTTTCAGTTTTCACAAATTATTCGTTATGGGTTATGAACCATTTTTATATGTTGCAACTAAATTATAATTATTTTTCATTTTGTATTTTTATATTATATAAAGTGAATCCTAAAACATATAAAATAAGTAATATATTACTTATTTTTTACTTATATATGACCATTTAATTCACGAAATATAGAACAATAAGTAGTAGACGATGAATGGTATATTAGATGAATAGATATGAGAAACATAAAATTGAGATAATGTGTAAATTGTTTGACCTTATTTTGCATTCCAGTAATCTTAGTGCTTTGGAACTATTAAGGGCCATAAGCTTAATTGTAGCAACTTTCAACAAAACATGATCTCTAGCCAAAATTAGAATGCAACATGTCCATATTATTTTAAGCTCGTTTTAGTGCATGAGTCTAGCTATGGAACCAATGAAAATAAAGACAAATGAATTTCAAGGATGCAAATCTTGCTAAGCATTTATTACAATAGTAGCATATAATAAATCATATCAATATAAACATTGTTGTTGCCGGCAACCCCATTCCAATTAGTTTAGTTGCAAATACGTAGAGGTTTATAAACATGTATCTATCGACTTTTCCAATCATATTTATCAATTAAATTCTACATCTATTTCATCATCCATGAGGCAAAAGCACCACCAAAATAATATTAAAATAGATAAAAGCAGCATGGGAACCAGGAAGCAGCAGGCTTCTTTGAAAATAGGTAGGCCTTTTGCATTTGTCTCCATATAAAAATAAATATCCAAAGTCTATGGAATACCAGAAATCGGACAAAAAAATTAATTATGATGATATGAATCACATTTATAGTTTAACCCTTGCAAAATCAGCTTTAGTTGCACCCTAAATCTCATGATTTGAGACCACTAATTTTCAATTTGCAGTTTGCATCCTATTATTTGTATCTTTTGATTCTTATATTCTCTCGTGGCATTTATTTTATTTTTTCGTTTCCCTTTGAAGGTTCTTTCTGACATTCTCTTCATTGTCCTCGGTATCATCTTCCACGACACCATGCACCATTCCGATAGTCTTGAGTTTATCGTCTTTTCTTGTAGTTTGTAGTTTTTTAAGTAAAAAATTTAATTGTCAGTATATTCCACAAACTCTAATGGTAAAGGAGATATTCTCACCTTCTTTATGCTTTTAAGTGGAATAATAATATAACAAAAAAAATATTCATGTTGTGACAATTGGGGGAACAAATGAACAATATTCACTTCTTTTTGTACAAGTATTTCTAATATAAATATTTAACCGTCTTACTTTGTATTCCATATAACTAGAAGAATACCCCGTGCGTTGCAGTGGATATCTTTTTTTTAAAATCTATAAATGAAATGGGTGTAAGGTGTATGAAATATTCCATTATCAAGATTCAGTTGATCACATAATCGATATACTGAATATAATTCGCCTAAAATTTTTGTATATTTTAAGAAATAAATAATAGTGACATGGATATTCATATGGTTGAAAAAGTATGACATGGTTATGTGGCATGAAATATGTAATATCAAAATTATTAGTGGAGATGACATGGATGATTGATTGGCTAAAATGATGGATGATGTGGATAGCTTGCATGTTGAGATAGAAGATTCATAAATGCATCTTAGTGGGGTTTTGTCTTGTAAGAAGTATAGAACCAAACCTGCAAAGATATGCTTCACAATTTGTTTGGAACACATGATTATTATATAAAAGCAGAAACAGGGAATAAAAAGTACGTGAGCTTTTCAAATATGTACACAACACATGCAATGATGTAAATACTAAAAGGGTGAGATCTGAAACTATTATGGAACAAAAATTATATGTCGAACTTCTGCAATTAGAAATCATATTATAAAAGAGTAAAATTTGAAGCAAGTTGTCGCACCCTGATTTCTAGGGGATACTCACCGTACGAACTGGATAGCAGATGCTTGGATTATGGGGCATAACTGCTCCCACGTCCCAGCTTCCTGGTAGGCCTGCGCTTATGCGCGACAACACAAGCCCTGCTATTCCATCGTCGATGTAAACTATCCACTAGAGATCAAAGGCACTTCCGTCGACGTACTTCAAACCATACACACATGGTACGTCAACGGCGTTTAACAAGTGATATCACAACAGATCTCTACGACACAAAAGATTGAAATAAGTTGCAAATGGCTCTCATTAGAGCAGAGATAGCAAATACAATCATTCAGAGGGCACCTGCCCCAACAATACATCATTACAATACAGCGGAAGCATTCAACATGTCTGAGTACAGACAAGAACCAAATAGGCCTAAGAGGCCGGAAACAAACAGACGGAGCCCATCCACGAAGTCTCGGATCCTGCCCGGGTCCGCTATCTACTCGTCAGCAGTCTCGTCATACTCCATGTAGTAGCCACCATGTAGATCCTCGGAAACGTCGTCTGCGTAAACCACAGCCCCAAAGGGGTCAGTACATAAACGTACTGGCAAGCAAGACTCACAGTTCACCAAAGTGTAACCCGTCAACACCAAGCACAGATGCTTTGGGTTCAACGGAAGGAAAGGGGATATAAAAGATGCTGCAACTGGCTGCGCTAACCAACTACAGAAATTCTACCACTTTCGGCTAACAGAAAGGAGATAAGATCGAGGATTGTAACCAACTGAAAGATAACTTCAAACAAACCCATCCTGGATCTCGCCCCTTATCCAAAGAAGCAATCCGAGGATAACTCACACAGTTGTATTAATGAATAATGGATCAGGTTGTTGTGTCAATAAGACTATTACTAGTCAATTTATTATCATTAGGTGTAAGTTGTCTGAGTACTTGTTAGCCAGTACTTTCACCAAGTCGTCACATAACCGCGGACAACACGGCTTCTCGAGAAGATTTATCCCTGCAGGGGTGTGCTCCAGTACCCGTACACACTCAAGCCACCAACTAAAACTCAGGTTGGCTTGACACGACCCAAACCATCTCTACAACCCATCCTAGGAGCCACGGAGCTATAAGGTCCCAGCCACGCAGCCGAATACTCAGCGCAGGTGTGCAAAACTCCCGCAGGACACAACACCCCGGCACTACAGGCCTCGCCCTATATGCATCATCATCATAACCAGTAACCATGGGGGCGCCACCCATTATGCAAAGGAGCAAATGGAACACCCGAACTAAGTGTGGCTCTTCGGACAAGCTGCAGATCAGGTCTAAGTCGAGGGGGGTCCCATACTACCACCCGGATGCGGTGAGCACGCTCATCATGGATCAGTAGACAAGACCCTTTTCCTATTAGGGTCGACACTAGCAGGCCTCAAAACCACAAAGGGCCTCCTGCCGGTGCCTTATCAGCATATTAGTAATAACAGGTTGATTGATTAACATCGAGCCCCCAGAACATAGTAACAATAGTAACTGAAGGTAACGGGTAACAGACTCGAGCAAAACAACCTAAGCATGCTAGTAAGACACGGGCTCAAACAAAAGGTTATAGGTATGGAGGTGAGGCAATATCAGGGTTAAAGGATACATGTGATAGGTTCGTAACAGAAACATCTACTACTAAGGCTAGCAGAATTAGACAACGGAAAGTATCGGTAACCAAGGTTGAAAGGAACACAGTGGTTCATGTGAGTGATAACTTGCCTGCAAAACCCAGTAGCCTGGTACTGAGCTAACTCCTTAGACGGGGTGTCGTAAGTATCGTCGGTCTCAACATCGGCGTGTATCCGAGAAGAAGCAAACAAACAAGGCAGAAATATAAACAATCAATATCATGGCATAGGTGCACAAACATGGGATGATGCATGTCAATTTAATTGATGCAACAACATAAACTGGTTGACAAGATAGAAACAGGTTTAAATGGACCCATATGCAATTGGATTGCATATGAAAAGCCCATGAGTTATGGTTGAATTAATTGTTTTACAACTAAACATCATGTGTAAGTGAATTAGCATGATGCATGGATGAGGAAAACAGAAAAATAACAACAATAGAACCAAATAGAAATAAGGTTTGTCAATTTTAGAAATTCATTTATTAAGTTAAGAAATTGTGGTTTCTTAAAGGTGTCACACAAGCATTGGTTGTTTTCATCAAGTTTAATTGTTCAAAACAGAAAACAAAGTTTATATTTGGAAAGAGGGTTTAATTTTGCATGGAAAACATATTTCATTTGTTGAAATTGGATTTAAAATGAGCAAGTTATTGATTTGGCAATTTTAAATGCAATAAATAAGAAACAGTTGTTTTCAGCAATTTAAATTATTCAAAACAGCAAACAAAATTTATATTTGGAAAGTACATGAAAAATTGGTTGGAAAACATATTTGGTTTGTGAAATTTGGAATTTTTATGCTCAAGTTATGAATTTTGCAATTTTAAGGGAATTTGACAAGTTTTCAAATTTTGCACCAATTTAAAATATTCAAAACAGTAAACAAATTTTATATTTGGATAGATCATTTAATTTGGTATTGAAAACATATAAAAAATGTTGGATTTGGAGTTAGGATGATTTATTTATGCAATTTCCAAAATTGGGTGCAAATCTGCCATTTTTAACTTATTAGGGACTTGGAAAATATTTTTCAGGGGTCTAGAAATAATTTACAAGGGCCTAGGTGGGATAACCAGAAAGTTTTGTGACCAAACAATTGAAAAACAAAAATTTTGTTAATGGTGCAGGGGGTGGGATTTGATCCCTGCACCTTCTGATGCGCCAAGGGGAACACAACCAGTGGGGCTGATGGCTTCTTTGTGTTAGGGAGGGGCCTCAAGGGGGGTAAGTGCTTCTGCTGCGGGACTTTTTAACTGAACCCAAAACCTGCACGTACTGAACATGGGGGCGGACAGAACCAGATCGATGGGGATCTCCAGCGGCTGCTCGCCGGAGAGGGGGCGGCCAAGGGGAAAAGGGAGGCGGCCCTAGAGGAGAGGAAGGGGCGAGGGCGAGAGGAGGGGAGAGCCTCACCGTGGCGCTCGAGCAGGAAGGGGGTCGGGGCGGACGCAGGTACAGAGGACGAGCAGAGGGCATTGGCCGGTGTTGGAGGAGTTGGCGCCGGCGATGGGGGCCCTCCCGGCTCGAGCCGAGGGGGGGAGACGGTAGCCCGCGGTGGGGCGGTTCCATTCCCGCCCCCACCGCGGCCGGAGAGGGTCCGGAGCTCCGGCGACCACCGGAGTTGGAGGAGCTGTTTTTTTTCTTTCGGGTGCAGGTTACAGAGAAGATGGAGTGGAGAGAAAAGAGAGGGAGGAGGGAGAGGACGGCGGGGGAAGAGGAAGGAGGGAGCTAGGGGAAACCCTAGGGCACTGGGTAGGGTTTTAAGGAGGGGGGAAGGAGGCACAGCCGTTCCCTGCTGCTCTGATGTACGTGTACACCATGGATGGTGTTCGTACAGGAGGTGGAAGACGACAAGGGGGTATGGGCCTGAGGAGAAAAGGCCAAAGGGAAAATAGATGGGCTAGGAGGGAAAATTGGGCCTGCTGCCCCTCTCTCTCATGTGTGTGCTGTTTGTTTTATTATTTGTTTCTGTTTATTTTTTTTTGCAGATTGGAACAAGAGAGAAAGGGAGGTTTTTAAGAGTAGAGAATTAGTAGAAAATTTTTGGATGAGTTGTTTATAGCAACAGCAACATTGCAAAGACTTTGTTTTCCAAAAAAAATTATTTCAAGTTATTTGCTGTTTGATAAAATAAATGAATTTAATGGAATAATTGAATTAAATGATTAGTTGAAACTTAAGAAATTCAAAAGCTTGTTTAAAGTTCATGTTTATTTGATACCAAATGGTTGTTTGGTTTTTTATAAGTTTCATAATTTCAAAACTGGTTTGCTGTTTGGGACTTTATTGGAATTGAATAACATTTGGATTTAGTGAATTATTAAAACCACAATTTTTAAATAGTTGAACCTTATGGGTTTAATGGAAACAAATCATTGATTTGTTTTGCAATTTTCATAGCTTTCAAAAGGGTTGTTGTTTTGTAAGGAAAACATAATTGAATTTGAGAAGGGTTTGATATTAAATGAATTTTTGATAGAACAAAACAACAGTTTTGAAATCACACTTTAATGGAAACAAACAATTGTTTTATTTTGAAATATCTTTTTAGAAATTGTAACATCACAAGGATGAAACAAAAGGGTTGAATTTTGGTTTGCAATTCAAATAGAAAACAAAGGAAAACAAATGAAAACAGAGGAAAACAAAAGGAAAACAAGCAAAACAATTGCAATCCACATGATGCCATGATGCAAAACATAAAATAACAGAGAGCAAACATTCTAATGGCTATTTTTCAGACTTGGGATGTTACAAAACGCCCCCCTTGAAGGAATCGCGCCCCGAGATTCCTACTGAGAAAAGAAAAAGGTCCGGAAACTTCTTGGGGAGATCCTCTTGAGCTGTGACACGTGAAACACGTCGTGCACAGTGGATAGACGTCAGGGAATTTGCAAACCACCGGAACATTTTCAAGTAAAGGGAGAGGTTTTTGTATCGATGGTGTATAGCTGGATAAAACTTGATTCATTTGGAGAATAGACTATCTGTAATAAGGTTGGAACAGAGTTATTGACATCAATGGAACACCAAGGATGACATCAATGTCAGAATCAGCAACATGAGAGTAACGAGGAATATGTGGCCTCTCATTAGAATTGGATTGTTCTTACTTATCTTGGAAGTCAACATTTGAGATTCCGGGGAGTGAACAGAGATTTGATTGCTTAGTGGAATCAGAATTAGGTTGTATGTTGTGGAAAAGATCCTTGACACAAAAGTATGTGATTCTCCGGTATGAAACAACACTTTAGCTGGAATAGAGTTTAGCAGATGCACGGGGAAACTTTGATTAGACGCCGGTAGAAGAACTGAAATGGAAAACAACAACAAGATTTCAACGGACGAAAAGGATGTTGAGAAGAATAGGATATCAACATCGGGGAAAACGAGAACAAAACTCCTGAGGTACTACGGAAAAACCCATCCGGGCTTCTAAAGGATCAATATCTACTGCTTAAGGAATAGAGGATCTGCTTCCGGGGCCTATTTGCCACCGTTCTCAATCGTGAGTAGGCAACATGATAAATCATGTCACAACCACCTCCATTCCTATGGTCTAGTAGATATAACAATCCTAGAGAAACCAGGATTCGTGAAATCCTAACTTGAAAGTTGAGATGAGAAGGGAAAACAACGTTACACTTCCTTACCAGAAAAAAAAAGGGAGGGTGGGTGGGGAAAGAAGAAAAAGAACAGAATTCCTACTCTCACGTTTTGTTTTGCCTATATAGCTACAAAATAGTTTCTAGACTCAACTGCGACCAGTAAAAAGGGATCCTACAGGCAGACAGGCTCTGATACCATTTGTCGCACCCTGATTTCTAGGGGATACTCACCGTACGAACTGGATAGCAGATGCTTGGATTATGGGGCATAACTGCTCCCACGTCCCAGCTTCCTGGTAGGCCTGCGCTTATGCGCGACAACACAAGCCCTGCTATTCCATCGTCGATGTAAACTATCCACTAGAGATCAAAGGCACTTCCGTCGACGTACTTCAAACCATACACACATGGTACGTCAACGGCGTTTAACAAGTGATATCACAACAGATCTCTACGACACAAAAGATTGAAATAAGTTGCAAATGGCTCTCATTAGAGCAGAGATAGCAAATACAATCATTCAGAGGGCACCTGCCCCAACAATACATCATTACAATACAGCGGAAGCATTCAACATGTCTGAGTACAGACAAGAACCAAATAGGCCTAAGAGGCCGGAAACAAACAGACGGAGCCCATCCACGAAGTCTCGGATCCTGCCCGGGTCCGCTATCTACTCGTCAGCAGTCTCGTCATACTCCATGTAGTAGCCACCATGTAGATCCTCGGAAACGTCGTCTGCGTAAACCACAGCCCCAAAGGGGTCAGTACATAAACGTACTGGCAAGCAAGACTCACAGTTCACCAAAGTGTAACCCGTCAACACCAAGCACAGATGCTTTGGGTTCAACGGAAGGAAAGGGGATATAAAAGATGCTGCAACTGGCTGCGCTAACCAACTACAGAAATTCTACCACTTTCGGCTAACAGAAAGGAGATAAGATCGAGGATTGTAACCAACTGAAAGATAACTTCAAACAAACCCATCCTGGATCTCGCCCCTTATCCAAAGAAGCAATCCGAGGATAACTCACACAGTTGTATTAATGAATAATGGATCAGGTTGTTGTGTCAATAAGACTATTACTAGTCAATTTATTATCATTAGGTGTAAGTTGTCTGAGTACTTGTTAGCCAGTACTTTCACCAAGTCGTCACATAACCGCGGACAACACGGCTTCTCGAGAAGATTTATCCCTGCAGGGGTGTGCTCCAGTACCCGTACACACTCAAGCCACCAACTAAAACTCAGGTTGGCTTGACACGACCCAAACCATCTCTACAACCCATCCTAGGAGCCACGGAGCTATAAGGTCCCAGCCACGCAGCCGAATACTCAGCGCAGGTGTGCAAAACTCCCGCAGGACACAACACCCCGGCACTACAGGCCTCGCCCTATATGCATCATCATCATAACCAGTAACCATGGGGGCGCCACCCATTATGCAAAGGAGCAAATGGAACACCCGAACTAAGTGTGGCTCTTCGGACAAGCTGCAGATCAGGTCTAAGTCGAGTGGGGTCCCATACTACCACCCGGATGCGGTGAGCACGCTCATCATGGATCAGTAGACAAGACCCTTTTCCTATTAGGGTCGACACTAGCAGGCCTCAAAACCACAAAGGGCCTCCTGCCGGTGCCTTATCAGCATATTATTAATAACAGGTTGATTGATTAACATCGAGCCCCCAGAACATAGTAACAATAGTAACTGAAGGTAACGGGTAACAGACTCGAGCAAAACAACCTAAGCATGCTAGTAAGACACGGGCTCAAACAAAAGGTTATAGGTATGGAGGTGAGGCAATATCAGGGTTAAAGGATACATGTGATAGGTTCGTAACAGAAACATCTACTACTAAGGCTAGCAGAATTAGACAACGGAAAGTATCGGTAACCAAGGTTGAAAGGAACACAGTGGTTCATGTGAGTGATAACTTGCCTGCAAAACCCAGTAGCCTGGTACTGAGCTAACTCCTTAGACGGGGTGTCGTAAGTATCGTCGGTCTCAACATCGGCGTGTATCCGAGAAGAAGCAAACAAACAAGGCAGAAATATAAACAATCAATATCATGGCATAGGTGCACAAACATGGGATGATGCATGTCAATTTAATTGATGCAACAACATAAACTGGTTGACAAGATAGAAACAGGTTTAAATGGACCCATATGCAATTGGATTGCATATGAAAAGCCCATGAGTTATGGTTGAATTAATTGTTTTACAACTAAACATCATGTGTAAGTGAATTAGCATGATGCATGGATGAGGAAAACAGAAAAATAACAACAATAGAACCAAATAGAAATAAGGTTTGTCAATTTTAGAAATTCATTTATTAAGTTAAGAAATTGTGGTTTCTTAAAGGTGTCACACAAGCATTGGTTGTTTTCATCAAGTTTAATTGTTCAAAACAGAAAACAAAGTTTATATTTGGAAAGAGGGTTTAATTTTGCATGGAAAACATATTTCATTTGTTGAAATTGGATTTAAAATGAGCAAGTTATTGATTTGGCAATTTTAAATGCAATAAATAAGAAACAGTTGTTTTCAGCAATTTAAATTATTCAAAACAGCAAACAAAATTTATATTTGGAAAGTACATGAAAAATTGGTTGGAAAACATATTTGGTTTGTGAAATTTGGAATTTTTATGCTCAAGTTATGAATTTTGCAATTTTAAGGGAATTTGACAAGTTTTCAAATTTTGCACCAATTTAAAATATTCAAAACAGTAAACAAATTTTATATTTGGATAGATCATTTAATTTGGTATTAAAAACATATAAAAAATGTTGGATTTGGAGTTAGGATGATTTATTTATGCAATTTCCAAAATTGGGTGCAAATCTGCCATTTTTAACTTATTAGGGACTTGGAAAATATTTTTCAGGGGTCTAGAAATAATTTACAAGGGCCTAGGTGGGATAACCAGAAAGTTTTGTGACCAAACAATTGAAAAACAAAAATTTTGTTAATGGTGCAGGGGGTGGGATTTGATCCCTGCACCTTCTGATGCGCCAAGGGGAACACAACCAGTGGGGCTGATGGCTTCTTTGTGTTAGGGAGGGGCCTCAAGGGGGGTAAGTGCTTCTGCTGCGGGACTTTTTAACTGAACCCAAAACCTGCACGTACTGAACATGGGGGCGGACAGAACCAGATCGATGGGGATCTCCAGCGGCTGCTCGCCGGAGAGGGGGCGGCCAAGGGGAAAAGGGAGGCGGCCCTAGAGGAGAGGAAGGGGCGAGGGCGAGAGGAGGGGAGAGCCTCACCGTGGCGCTCGAGCAGGAAGGGGGTCGGGGCGGACGCAGGTACAGAGGACGAGCAGAGGGCATTGGCCGGTGTTGGAGGAGTTGGCGCCGGCGATGGGGGCCCTCCCGGCTCGAGCCGAGGGGGGGAGACGGTAGCCCGCGGTGGGGCGGTTCCATTCCCGCCCCCACCGCGGCCGGAGAGGGTCCGGAGCTCCGGCGACCACCGGAGTTGGAGGAGCTGTTTTTTTTCTTTCGGGTGCAGGTTACAGAGAAGATGGAGTGGAGAGAAAAGAGAGGGAGGAGGGAGAGGACGGCGGGGGAAGAGGAAGGAGGGAGCTAGGGGAAACCCTAGGGCACTGGGTAGGGTTTTAAGGAGGGGGGAAGGAGGCACAGTCGTTCCCTGCTGCTCTGATGTACGTGTACACCATGGATGGTGTTCGTACAGGAGGTGGAAGACGACAAGGGGGTATGGGCCTGAGGAGAAAAGGCCAAAGGGAAAATAGATGGGCTAGGAGGGAAAATTGGGCCTGCTGCCCCTCTCTCTCTCATGTGTGTGCTGTTTGTTTTATTATTTGTTTCTGTTTATTTTTTTTTGCAGATTGGAACAAGAGAGAAAGGGAGGTTTTTAAGAGTAGAGAATTAGTAGAAAAATTTTGGATGAGTTGTTTATAGCAACAACAACATTGCAAAGACTTTGTTTTCCAAAAAAAATTATTTCAAGTTATTTGCTGTTTGATAAAATAAATGAATTTAATGGAATAATTGAATTAAATGATTAGTTGAAACTTAAGCAATTCAAAAGCTTGTTTAAAGTTCATGTTTATTTGATACCAAATGATTGTTTGGTTTTTTATAAGTTTCATAATTTCAAAACTGGTTTGCTGTTTGGGACTTTATTGGAATTGAATAACATTTGGATTTAGTGAATTATTAAAACCACAATTTTTAAATAGTTGAACCTTATGGATTTAATGGAAACAAATCATTGATTTGTTTTGCAATTTTCATAGCTTTCAAAAGGGTTGTTGTTTTGGAAGGAAAACATAATTGAATTTGAGAAGGGTTTGATATTAAATGAATTTTTGATAGAACAAAACAACAGTTTTGAAATCACACTTTAATGGAAACAAACAATTGTTTTATTTTGAAATATCTTTTTAGAAATTGTAACATCACAAGGATGAAACAAAAGGGTTGAATTTTGGTTTGCAATTCAAATAGAAAACAAAGGAAAACAAATGAAAACAGAGGAAAACAAAAGGAAAACAAGCAAAACAATTGCAATCCACATGATGCCATGATGCAAAACATAAAATAACAGAGAGCAAACATTCTAATGGCTATTTTTCAGACTTGGGATGTTACACAAGTCCTACCTAAAAGAGTGATATTTTAGAAAAAAAAAACTATATGTCAAATCTCCTGCTATTTTGGAGAACAAAGATTTGGGAATCATGAAGAACACTCTTGTCGTGATCCCTTTTTGTTCCAAAAGAAAGCCTATGTCTATTGGAGTTGAGATTACCTTGCCATCCTGAGGTAGAAGATGTTCCTCAGGGTCAACAGAACGAGACTTGGGTTAACGTCAGCATCCTGTACCGATGGCATAAGCATCACGTGGTTATAAAACCACATGATTCAACTCACTGTAATTCAGCACATTCCGGGACCTTCGGTTCAAGTCCAAGGGTTAAAAACACAGAGAAAGGAATGACTACTATCTAAGTGCCTTAAAGGGCACTACGAGTAGCGATCACGAAATATCTTTCAAAAACCATACATAGCTCCGGAAGAGTTTGAGCAAAGGACAAAAGATACATTCGAGATGAAAGGAAAACTCGAAGTTCTTGATTTGAGACTCTAGAACATAAGAATGTGGAATCCGGGCAACTCTGAGAGATTATGATGGGAAGGAATCTCTCAATTGAATAAAGAGACAACGGAGTATGGAACACACACGACTCTAGAAACTTTAACACTAGGTCAAATTGGGTAAAGGACGTCCCTGCCAAAGAAGGCACCTAAGTTTTGAATGAATAGAACAGATAGCAAAACCTTTTCAAATCAAAACAGGTAAGGTGACCCAGAGTTAGAGCGATACCAGATAAGGAGTAAAAAGAATCCTGAGAATGTTTTCACAATTCATTTGAAGTTTCAAAATATATTTCACAATTAACTAAACTCACATCGACCAAATAGTAAGGTTTTCCTACAGGTAGTCCTGCTCTGATACCATGACTTGTCAGACCCGTACCCAGAGTTATACATACTGTTATGCGCTCCTGGTAATGGATCCACAAGGGCTTCGGGGTTACCAGCCCCGACCGCAACAAACAACGGCAGGTAGAGCGGATTCATCGGCACGCAGGCCGGATAACATCGGTACTACTAATCCTTGTGTCCATGGTAGTCATAACCAACTATGCATATTAAAGCGTCCACGAGCCGCATGAAAGTGAAGGAACGGGACCAAAACTATACAGAGATGCTATGTGTCCAGGAAGTGCAACAACAATCGAGGGTTACTGGGGTTACCAAGCCCAGGTCGAGTAAACATCGGCAGGCATGCTCGGAAATGGATCATCGGCTCCACAACTCCTCGACTGCGATAACAACACAGGCATAGCCAAACTGTATAACGACGAACTCGAAACCAACTACCGATCGAAGGAGCACTCTAGACATGAAAGTTGTATAAATCAAGTATTACTAGAGTATAGCTTTACAAACAGAGGTCACAAGACCCAACATTACATTAGACAACGGAAGGCAAACTATGTTGCTAGTTAACAAGAACCAAAAAGGTCTAAGAGGCCGCAACATAAGACGACGTCCCAGCCCATAGATTCCAGGCTACTACCTGGGAACCCCAAACTACTCGTCGATGTCCATGTTGGAATCACCACCGGAGTGAGATCTTCACCTGAACCAAATTTAAGCAAACCTGAGTACGGAAGGTACTCAACAAGACTTAGTTAACCTATTATATATCTGCTATCTTCAGAAAGGGTTTTATGAAGCCTATTTTGCGTAAAGCAAGATTTATTTCTGCAAATCGAGGAAGAATAGCACGTCTCAAGGAGCATTTTCAAAACAGAGGAGAAAACTACTCAACTACTGAAATCATCATATTTTAATCTACCAACATCATTTCCCAGCACCTCTCCTGCTACAAGGATCACCCCTCTCGGCATCTCGGAGGAGGCACCCTTCATTCATTGTCAACATATATTACTTCACGTTCAAGCTATCTATTTTGATGAGTTGGACATTAAGGCTGAGAGTAATTCTCTTTCGTCGGTAGAGACGAAAATGTTGAGAGATGCCAATGATCGTTTATTTTCCCTTCGTCGAGAGGAGGAAATTAAATGGGCTCAGAGGGCTAAGGTCAAATTTGTTCAAGAGGGGGGAGATAATACTAAGTTCTTTCATCTGATAGCAAATGGCAAGCATAGAAAGAAGAGAATTTTTTAGCTTGAGCAAGAGGAGGGTACTATATTTGGTGAGGAAAATTTAAAAACTTATATATCTGAATATTATAAGAAATCGTTTGGGGCGTCGGACCCTAATGACATTTCTTTAGATGAATCGATCACCCATGACATACCATAGTTGACTTGGGAGGAAAATGCTATTCTAACATCTGATTTCTTAGTGAAAGAGGTGTTTGAGGCTATTTCTCAAATGGAACACAATAAGGCCCCAGGGCCCGATGGGTTCCCGCCTGAGTTTTATCAAACCTTTTGGGATGTCATTAAGGACAATCTGATGGCTTTATTTCGTCTTTTGAAACAAGGTAATCTTCAGTTATTTAAACTGAACTTTGGTGTGATTACTTTGCTTCCTAAGAAACATAATGCGATACAAATTCAGCAATAAAGAACTATATGTCTTCTTAATGTGAGTTTTAAAATTTTCACAAAGGTGGGTACTAATCGTATTACCCAAATTGTGCAAACGATTGTTAGACCCTCCCAGTCAGCTTTCATGTCTGGGAGAAACATTTTAGAAGGAGTAGTAATCCTTCATGAGACCATCCATGAACTTAAGTCTAAGAATATGGATGGGGTCATTTTTAAGATTGACTTTGAGAAGGCATATGATAAGATTATGTGGCCCTTTCTCCAACAGGCTTTGCGTATGAAGGGGTTTGCACAAGAGTGGTGTAAACTGATTATGCAATTTGTTCAAGGAGGAAGTGTCGGTATTCGGGTGAATGATGACATCGGTCATTATTTCCAAACTAAAAAAGGACTTAGACAGGGAGATCCCTTGTCTCCTATTCTTTTCAACATCGTTGCGGATATGTTAGCAATTTTGATTGCTCGGGCAAAGGACAATGGGCAAATCGAGGGGCTCATTCCAAACTTAGTGGAGGGTGGTTTGTCTATCCTGCAATATGCTGATGATACTATTCTATTCTTAGAGCATGATCTTGAAAACGCTCTTAATCTCAAGTTAATGTTGTCCATCTTTGAGCAGCTTTCGAGGCTCAAAATTAACTTTCATAAGAGTGAAGTTTTTTGTTTTGGAAAGGCCAAAGAGGTTGAGGACCAATATAAACAAATTTTTGGTTGTGAGTCTGGTTCACTACCCTTTCAATACTTGGGTATTCCAATCCATTATAGAAAACTTAGAAACTCGGAGTGGTACCCTGTAGAAAGTCGTTTTGAGGATAAACTTGCCTGTTGGAAAGGGAAGTTGTTATCCTATGGGGATCGGTTAGTTCTGGTGAATTCAGTGCTAACAAGTCTACCAATGTTTATGCTTTCTTTTTTGGAGATTCCCAAAGGGGTATGCAAAAGACTTGATTTTTATAGATCTCGGTTTTTTTGGCAAAGTGATGAGAACAAGCGCAAATATAGATTAACTAAATGGAATATTATTTGTAGACCCAAGGATCAGGGTGGTTTAGGTGTGGAAGTGCTTGAACTGAAAAATAAGTGTTTACTCAGTAAGTAGCTGTTTAAACTGCAAAATGAGGAGGGTGTTTGGCAGGAGTTGCTGCAAAACAAATATCTTCATAGAAAATCTTTAGCTCATGTTGAGTCACAACCTATTGATTCACCCTTTTGGAAGGGTCTAATGAGAGTGAAGGATGATTTCTTTCGTAGAGGATCATTCATTCTAGGTGATGGGGAAACAATTAGGTTCTGGGAGGATATGTCGTTAGGAAAGACTCCACTTATGACCCAGTATCCTATTTTGTACAACATTGTGCAACGGAAAAATATTTCGGTACATGAGGTGTTTATAATGCTCCACCTATTAATATCGGTTTTAGGAGAAACCTTATTGGTGTGCATTGGGATTTGTGGTCCAATCTTTGTGTGCGCTTGATGTCGGTGGTTCTTACCTCTGTCCCGGATAGGTTTCGTTGGAATTTAACTCAGGATGGGCTTTTTCGGTTAAGTCTATGTATTAGGACCTCATGAATGGGCATACGATCTTTCTAAAAAAGTACCTGTGGAAGTTGAAAATCCCTCTCAAGATTAAAATTTTCATGTGGTTCTTAGATAAGAAGGTGTTGCTTACCAGAGACAATCTAGCTAAGTGTGAATGGAAAGGTGATACGCATTGCTCCTTTTGTGGTAGTCAAGAGACAATTAACCATTTGTTTATTCACTGTCCTTTTGCTAAGCTAGTTTGGCGTGTGGTTTTCTCTACCTATAATATTCCTCCCCCCTCTAATGTTTCAAATATGTTCGGTAATTGGTTGAATGGGATTGATAAGAAGACCAAAAATAGAATCCGTATTGGAGTCTCGGCCATTTGTTGTCTTTTTTTAAATTGTAGGAATAATATTGTTTTTAACAGAAAAGACAACTTTCATGTTTTACAGGTTGTTCATATGGCGGTGCATTGGATTCAGTTATGAGCGCTCCTTTTACCTTCGGATCAGTGGGAGCTCATGGTGGATGGATGCAGGCGCTTGCTTATGGTGGCACAGGATTTTTTCTCCCGACATACGTGGCAGCATATTAGTAGACTTTTGTAGTTTGCTTATCGTCTTGTTGTCTGTTTGTCTGGGAGGCTTGTCTCTCGGTGGGGGCTATGCGCTTGTAAACTTTTATGACATTCTGGACCTAAAATTTTAATAAAGGTTGTGTGCATCACTCGATGCAAAGGCCGGGGATTTCCCCATTTCTAAAAAAAAGTTATCTATGGCCTCTACATTCACCAAGTCGTCCTTAACCGTGCACACGACTTTTTGAAAAGATTACCATGCAGGGATGTACACTTTACCCACACGTACCATCCGACTCTTAATTCCAAGCTATTGGCACACTTCCGACGATGAGCCGGTAGAGGGTGGTTGTCCACGACCTTTACCTTGCTCGACCCTATCCATGAGTCAACCCAAACAGGGCCACCCCGTCAACATGGAGTTGGCCACCTCCTGATGGCACCTGTTCTGTGAGTCGGGATCAAGATCCGTGTAGCTCCATCACTTGTCACGGTCACTTCCTAAACACCTCCAAAAGGTCTTTGACTCACACGCAGATGGACACCCAAACTACGTGACTCACGGATAGAGTCAAACAAGTTGGTTGGTCGAGCGCGGTCTGTTAGGCCCCGCGTGTGGTTGCACGCTCAGTCTTGGTTTCCGCCCGAGACCTTAATCCCGGGGTTGGCAAGTATATGACAAACAACCACTTCCCAAGTGGTCTCCGATCTAAGCCTTAGTCAAGTTAACCACATAGTGCTCAACTTTCCACGTCATCATATCATAATAGGTTCTCGCTTCTCTGATTCATCAACCGGATGGAGCAGAGCCAAACAAACATGGAAAGCTAAGCGAAGCAGGTATAAGGCTCTGGCGGTGCGCACAAGCAAATCCTATGGCGGCTAGGAGAAGTGGATCAAGATATTGAGGCGATGCAGTATATAGGAGAACTCTAACCTCAAATACCAAATACTTTGGAATCGAATGCAAAGTACGAGAATCAAAAGTCGTTCGAAAACATATATGAGCGGATAAGAGGTTATTCTTGCCTTCCTTAAGAAAACCAAATAAAAACTTCAGGAATAAGTGCTTGACTTGTCGGTTAAGATCAAGTATTCGCCATCGAAATTGCTAGTCTTCACTTATGAGTCGCATTCTACCGATAAGAAGCAAATACCGGAAAGGGAGAACAACAATCAACTATGGCATAATGCAATGCGCAATATGTATGCATGATCATATTAATGCCCTTTGATAAAGCCCTAAACACGTTTGATGGGTTGCTAGGATTCATATGGCAATAATGCAATTTTATTCAAATTAGCCCTGAAATGGACCTCGGAGGGTACTTTGGGCAATTCTGAAAGTGTGTTAAATTTTAATTGCTCAAATGGGTTAGAAAACATCATAACTGAATTGCATTTCTCATTCTAAGAATTTTGACATATAACTTGCAATTTTCTGATTTTATGGAATAAAAACTTATTTTCTCTATTTTTAAATGAATTTAAACAGATTCAAATAATTCATATTTTTGAACCTTCAAATATGTTTGAAAATGACATAATTAAATAGTTTATAATTTTCCAAACATTTCCATATTATTTTGATTAATATTTTAATAGTTATTGATTTTCCAAATTAATTTATTTTCTGGAATTTAAATAGAGGTGGGCCCACTTGTCAGATATTTTCCATTTTAAAAAATACAGAAATACTAAAAGGCTGATAGCCTGGACCCACGTGACGTCATGATGGCGTCAGGAGAGCACATAGCAGCTTAGTTTTCGCTCGATCGCGATTCTCGGATTGCTTGGCACCACCGGACCGAGGGAACAACGGTGAACCAGAATGGGGCGACGCCGCCCAGAAAAGGTCACCGGAAGCTCGCCGGCGACGAGCTCCCGTGGCGGACAACGACGGTCTTCGATGCGACAACGAACCAGAGGGAGAGAGAGGATGGCGAAGGCACCGGAGTGCTCAGGGGATTACCACGAGCACGATGACATGGACGGCGGCGCGAGGGGCGGCCGGACAGAGAGGAATTGTGCGGCGGCAGCGCTCAGCCGAAGATGGAAACGACAGCGAAATTGGGCCTTCCTCGGGCTTCTCTTCTGCTCCGTGAACGCGAGGAGGTAGAGGAGGACATGGCGGTGAGGTTGGAGGCCGCGGCGGGTCTCGGAGATGGTCGGAACACCGGTGGTGAGCGGCGGCCGAGCGGAGCTAGGGTCAAGGTTTTCTCTGGGACAGAGATACACAGAGAGAGCGAGTGAGACAGAGAGAGAGGAGAGCGAGGACGATGTCCTCGCCTATCCACCCGAGCAGGGGCATAGGGAGGTGCCTGCACGGCGGCCTCGCCGGCGGACACGCAGGTGGTTGCCTGCCTGCTTGGAGAAGAAAGCCAAAATCGGAAAACCCCCTGAACTTTCTAATTTTTGCGAAGAGGTCCTTCTCCATAGAAAACAGAACTAGAAACCATGTTTTCATGGCCTTTTTGCAAGAATAAAATTTGACAAAAATAATTTTTGTAAACTTCACAAAATTTCATCATGTAAAAGTTTTCCCAATTTGAAAATGTTTTGAATTCACATTTGCATTGATCACTTAAAGTGATTTTGGGCAATTTTTATTAAAATTTCAAATTAAAACGTGGTTCAAATTTTATATGTATGCTATGACATGAATACAGCACCACAACACCACTTCATAACAAAGTTGGGATGTTACACACTAGTATAGAACAGACTATACAAAATGACACATATCTGACCGACTGTGCAAACCATGCCCATCCTTGTCTATAGTGGCATTACAAAGCGGGATAATGTGATGAGTGAATTTTGCATCGATCTTGAAGTTTAAACCTCATATTTATCTCGTATCATCCCCATATTTGTTTTACTTTTTATAAGAATGATATGTCGCCCGAGGGGGTGCGTGAGCACCCTCCATTAAACGATTCCCACACAACTGGAAAAAAAATCGATCACTGCATAAAAATGATGGAATATCATTTCTATAGCACATAAAGAGCAACTAAATCGATTCAAAACGAGATAAAAATCTTAAGCAAAGTTAACCCAAGGTCAACTCTAAGCCCAAAAGTTAACTCAAAAGGTTAAACACCTAGAAAGTGATGAAAATATATATTATTTGAAAATTTAGAAACCAATTTTGTACACTAGAAACCAATTTTCTACTAGGAAAGCAAGCTCGAATAGTTTTGTAGAATCAACGAATTGACTAGGTATTCTCACGCACCCAGTAGGTAGCAACTGGGCCTCTGAACCCTATCTATAATTTTTATCGGTCCATGTTATTACTATATCGTTGCTATATTCTTTTGCTTTTTTATTGGATTAACCAATTAACATAGTGCCAAGCGTCGGTTGTTGCTTTCTATCTGTTTTTGTATCACAGATAATGCTCAGGTATTGGGGAATAAATATTCAAGAAAATAATAAAACACGATAAAAAAGTATACGAAGATGAGAGCCAAAGAAGGGGGCTACCTAAGCCGCACAGCCTAGTCGCGGGTCCCCCGCGCGGCCAGGGGATTTTGTCGGGCATGCGCGAGCCTAGCTCCTCTGCCCCCTCACGATGCCTCTTCACCTAAAAAAGAGTCCATGACCTAACTAGACATGATAATGGTGAAATCGTATGTTTATATAGCGGGCTACTGAATTTAGCCCGGCTATTTTAGAAGTTACGAAAGGCTATAGCCGGGCTATAACCATATAGTTGTTTTGCTAGAATATTGAAAAATATTAAAATTTAGACAACATATAATCGTATATATAGTATTATTCGCAAATGCATAATGTAAAAACATAGTCATATAAAATGAATGACAATCGAGAGTTTAAGTAATAGCTATTCATGACACAGTTCGGCAGTTCTGAAACCAGGTCATCATGGGTCGCACTCACACCTCACAATAGCAATTCAACGACCAACGATGATTGATTTCGGCTCCAAAATTGGCGGACATGACAAATTTTGGACCAAAATTTTTGCCCCCCTGGATGGGATATAGCCGGGCTAAGAGACTATATCCGGGCTATATCCATTTCGCCGGGAGCAGCTATTATCCATATAGCATCTGAAGGCTCTAACCGTAGTCCGAGCCTCCTGGGAGGCTATAGCCGGGCTGTTAAAAAAATTAGCATCACTCATTTTAAATAAAAGGGATAATGTTGTATTTCAAAGCAAACATAAATGAGATAAAAAAAAAGATCTACACATGGTAAAATAAATAAAAAATCTTATTATTTAAGGTCGCATGCCTATCAACAAGAATAACATTTTATTCACTTCGGTAAGACTTTATTTTGCTATTCCATCCTTAATATCATCTAAAAGGTTGTTCTATATTGAATATGTGTATAATTTAGTTTTTAAAACATATGATATAATCAACTAAAAAATGCTGAGGTAGACGATATTCCAATATAGTAAAATATTGAGGTGGTAAATCCCAAAACCAATCTATCAACAAAATTATATTGATCCGCGACCCTTACTAAGTGTAAGGAACTTACATATCTTTAGAAGTGTACAACAACACCAGATCAATGGTCCCATGAACTCTTGTTATAAATTATAATGGACCACCACTAATAGATTTCTTATCAAAGTATCATCTTGCCATTGCTCTAATGAGCCCTATAATTGTTGTACCATTACATGTCAGAATTTCACAATTGTAGATCTAACTTAATGGTGCGGCATGTAAATTTTAATTAGCATCGAGTTGTTGCCCTAAGATCACAACTGTACAAAAGTGATGTTGAAAAATGCTACGATAATGATATTTGACACTTGCTCTATTCGGAATTACAAGTCATTTTATCTCTCTGGATCGCATGCATTTTTTTTTTTTGAAACGGAAATCACCAGCCTCTGCATCCAGTGGATGCACACAGCTTTCTTTATTAAAAGAGTTGTTCAAGTCATCATCCAAGTGAAATTATTACATCCCATCAAATGAAATGTAAAGTGGCTACGTAAACTAGCCAGCGAGAAAAAAGGCAACAATGGAGACTACACATATTGTATCCTCCTAGTGTGCAGCCACCCACCCTGGTTGAAGATAGCCCGCACGACCGCCATCAGTCTTGCACATCCGGTATCCAAACGTCCACGTAGGGCTGCGGGGGAGAGGAGTGACCATGTATGTATCCAATGAGTAGCTCTGTGCACCACCTGCAAAAAATGTCTAGTATCCATCCTGTTAAAAATAACATCATTTCTACAATTCCAGATTGCCCAAAGAAAAGCACATACACCAATGCGTATGCTCGCTTTAGTCTTTGTATCTAGTCCATTTAACCACCCCCCAAACAAATTACGAATCGAAATTGGTGGTGTGATACTGAATGTAAAATGAATTAATTGCCAAATCTTTTTCGCAAACATACATGTAATGAACAAGTGCTCGATAGTCTCGTTTTCTCCACAGAAAACACATTTGGAACACCCTGTCCATTTCCTCTTAGCCAGATTATCCTTCGTTAACAATTCCTTACGGTAAAGGAACCACATGAAGATTCGTATTTTAAGTGGGACTTTTAATTTCCATAAGTATTTGCGTAAAAATTTCGTGTTTCCATTCATTAAATCCTCATAATAAGATTTCACTGTGAAAGCACCAGAACACGTCAAGCTCCACTTAAAAGTATCCGGCCCCTCTGATCTAGTTAGGCTCATCAAGCGTTCAACTAAATGCAACCATGTGTTCCATTTATCACCCGTTAACGCTCACCTAAAAGATAAGTTGAGATTATTCACTTGAATAACCTGTGAGACAACAACATTTTTATTTCTCACAATATTATAAAGAGATGGATACTGATTAGCTAGAGGAGTTTTACCCAACCAAATATCTTCCCAGAAACGCACTGTATGGCCATCCCCCAACGTGAACTGAATACGTTTAAAGAAATCAACATTGACTCTCATCAGCCCCTTCCAAAAGGGCGAGTCAGTGGGTTTTGCTACCACCTGTGATAACGGTACCCCTTTAAGATATTTGTTATGTAACAGTTCTTGCCACACTCCTTCTTCAGTAATAAGTTTGTATAACCATTTACTCAGCAGGCATTTGTTCTTGATATCCAATACCTCTATCCCAAGACCACCCTGGTCTTTCGGTCTACAGATAATATTCCACCTAGTTAAACGATACTTGCGCTTCTTCTGGTCACTTTGCCAAAAGAAACGAGATCGAAAAAAATCCAATTTTTTCCGTACCCCAATGGGTATCTCAAAAAAGGAGAGGAAAAACATTGGTAGGCTAGTTAAAACCGAATTTATGAGAACCAGTCTATCCCCATAAGATAATAATTTACCAACCCCAGCGCTGAGTTTTTGTTCAAAACGATCCTCGATACATTTCCATTCTTTATTTAATAATTTTCTAAAATGAATTGGGATACCCAAGTATTTGAAGGGTAAATGACCTACCTCACATCCAAAAATATGCCGGTACTCATCCTGCACTTCTTTAGCAGCCCCAAAACAGAAAATCTCACTCTTATGAAAATTAATCTTCAACCCAGATAGTTGTTCAAAAATTGATAGAATTAATTTCATGTTTACCGCTTTATCAAGGTCATGCTCAAGAAAGAGAATCGTATCATCTGCATATTGGAGAATAGAAACCCCTCCATCAACTAAATGGGGTACCAAGCTTCCAACAGCTTCTTCCTCCTTAGCTCTAGAAATTAGAACGGCTAACATATCAGCCACAAGATTAAACAGAATAGGGGATAACGGATCCCCCTGTCTTAATCCTTTTAAAGTTTGGAAAAAATGTCCAATATCGTCATTCACCCTGATACCCACACTCCCTTCCTGAACAAAACTGGCTACCCAGTCACACCAACGTGGTGAGAATCCCTTCATTCTTAATGTCTGTTGTAAAAAAGTCCAGTTGACTTTGTCATAAGCTTTCTCAAAGTCTATTTTTAATAAAACCCCATCCATTTTCTTAGTTTTGAGTTCATGTATAGTTTCATGGAGCACCACAACCCCTTCTAAAATATTTCTCCCAGGGAGAAATGCCGATTGTGTGGGTTTAATAATACGCTGCGCAATAGCAGTGACTCTATTAGTTCCCACTTTAGTAAAAATTTTGAAACTAACATTTAAGAGACAGATTGGCCTATATTGTTCAATTCTAGCTGCATCCTCAATCTTAGGAAGCAGAGTAATGACCCCAAAATTCAACTTAAATAGCTGCAAGTCGCCATGATAAAGTTGAAAGAACATTGCCATTAAGTCTCCCTTAATAACTTTCCAAAATCTCTTATAGAACTCTGCCGGAAACCCATCTGGACCCGGTGCTTTGTTTAGTTCCATTTGGTTAATGGCCTCAAAAATCTCCTCTTCAGTAAAAGGAGCAGTTAAAAAAGCATTCTCCTCACTAGACACCTGTGGTAGATCATGATTTCTACCTTCATTAAGGTGGATAGTTGTTGGATAGGAAGGTCCAAATAACTTTTAATAATATTCCGATATAAAAACTTTCAGATTTTGTTGATCCACAATGGTTCCTTCATCTTGTTCAAGCTGAAAGATTTTCTTTTTTCTATGTTTCCCATTAGCCATTAAATGAAAATATTTTGTATTGTCTCCTCCTTCTTGAATATGTCTCATTTTTGCCCTTTGAGCCCACTTGGACTCCTCATCACGCCTAAGTTTAGCAAGATACTGATCTGCCTCCCTTTTCGTGTTTATTTCATCCTCCGAAAGAGGCATAATTTCAGCTTTCTTATCTAACTCATCAATCAAAAGTATGCATCTACACGTGTTTTTGTGTGTGTGTCTGTCTGTTCACAAGTTTCACTCCTTTCGGTTCGTACGTAGTTCACATTAAAATATCTAAAACATAGAAGAAAAGATTTGCGATGGTTATATAACTATACTATTTTTTATTGTATAATATAAATATTGGCAAGAGGAAGGCCCTGTGGCTTACCAGCTAGCACATGTGTTGATGTGCTAGACATACAGGGTTGAAGACTCGCCACCTACCTATTTAAATACAACGGGCCTGCTCCTCCCTTGTTTCGTTTTATTTTTAGATATAAATATCAGCAAGCCCCCTAGATTTAACTCACACTAAGGAAATGCCACATTGCTACTCCCTCCGTTCTGGTTTATAAGTCTAGTCACGATAGGGAGTAACATATACCAGTAACATACACACTATTCTAGGCTATGTTATCACCTCCACAATAGGTAATAAAAACATGTGGTGTCAGGTAAACCTCTATTTATTAGGTTGTAGACTCACACTGTCTTGGGTTATGTGATGTTACGGTAACTAGATAAATTACCACATCTCTCTTTGCTTATTAAATACTTGTCATGTCAGCGTCCTACGTAACATCTATGTTATTGGTGAAGTTACTCCCAGTGGGACTAGCCTAAGATTAAAACATGCAGTCACACCCCCCCCCCCCTTAGGCACATTAGCATTTAATTCTCTCTTATTTAGTGGTTAGTTACCGTCTCCACCAATGCATATGCAAGATATATGACCCAATCAAGTAGCACCTTGGATCCAGATATTTGTTATATGTGTCCTATAAACTAGGACGGAGCGAGTAGTTGTTATTTGGACCATGACACTTGATTTTGGTTCCGGGTGAAGAAGGATGCGGCTATCGAGTAGTATGTGCACGTTGGTCCAGCTGCGACAAGTCATGCATGCATGGTCCTAGTCGGGCCAGCCGGAAAATAATCCTATACGACCCTGCATGCGATGACCCTATCGTGGAGCACCTCCAGCATCGTACACGTGGCAAAATAATTTTTCTCCACAATCAAATTCTTGTTGCCTGGCGTGCTTATCGGATCGTGCGGTTTTCAACTTGGTCCAGGATGGGTCGTCGCATGCAGGTTCGTATAGACTAATTTCCGGGCCAGCCTTAATACTACGTCGCCACCTCGACGCCAGTCCCAATAATCATTGGCGCAAGATTGTTATTTCTCCCCCGAGGAAAGAAAGGCGTTATCTCTTTTGGCCTTGTCAGTTGTACTAGTCGGCGTAGGCGCATACGACGACGACGTTCATTTTCTTTATGTTTTTATGTTTTCGTCATTGCTCCACAGTGGACTGGTGCCGGAGAACCGCGGAAGCCCACCCAAGGTTTCATCCCGTTGCTCTCCCTCCTCTTGTACGTACGAGAAGGCCTCGTTAACATTTTCACCGGCATTAAATGGACGCTGCCGATCCGATCTGGGACGATACGGCCGAGGCGAGGAGCATACCGTGTAGTGCATGGGGAGAATGGCGGTGTCTCGGCGCGAGTAATGGCGGGGGAACCGCCAGCCACCATGACGCCGGGACGATCCAGCTGGAGAAGACGTCGGCCGGCATTTTCAGGTTAATTGCTGAATCGATCGCGTCTGCTCTGTCGACGAGACAGCGATCGCCACTGGCTCCATTTAATTCTAGTTACAAACTTCTTCGGGTTCTTTTTTTTTTTGAACAAGAGGAGGCACCGAGGTGCCAAGATTTCATTAGCTCAAAGACAGTGTCGTGCAATCTCAGTGCCTTAATAGCAGAGATGACAGGGCAAGTGTTGTTGTCATGAGCTAGGTTCCTGCAAAAACTAATAAGCTCTGATCCATTGAATCTGAGAGCTTGCTGAGCACAATCGTGAGCTATGCCATTGAAATCTCTGGAAACATGATGAGTAGAGCATAAAAGCTGGGAAGTTAATTGTTTGAACTCCATAATGTGCAATATGATGCTCCAGGGGAATTGAATCATGGGTTGCAGAGGCAACTTGAGTCGCCTTGATGAGGGTAAGATTATCCGAGAAAATGTGCAACGGCGTGATTTGAAGCGTGAAGACGATTCTTGCTGCAAGTTGGAGACTCTCAGACTTCTGCCTGAAGACGATTCTTGCTGCAAGCTGCTGAAGCGCTCACCACTGACACGTGTATCATGGACACATTGGCTCCATTTAATTCTAGTTACAAACTTCTTCGCTTAACTTCTTGAGGAGGAAATGACGGTTCCTAGAATTCATATAGATGAGAGTTGATCCAGTTTATAAGAGAAGTCGGACCAAACACTATAAATTTCCATGTTTATGAGAAAAACCGAAACGAAAAACTGAGTAGACCTGTCATCGACATGATGCTAGTCTACCGAATGCAACAAGCACACAGCCCTTGCTCTGGAGCCGCCTGTTAAATGATAGGCTTGTCAGGTACTAGAAGTTGTGGTTGTTGTAACTAGGTCGGTGCAATATAAACCGAACGTAGTTATCTCTAGTTTTCTTGACATTCAAGTTTGTATTGATCTGTTGTAATCCGGTCGATGTTGATCCCCTATATAACACGTAACCGAGCCTATCTCCAAGGCATCGTTAACCACAACCAATCTACACTCGTATAGTTTTCAATGTGGTATCAGAGCATGCCCTCGTTACCGCGTCCATGGCGAACTCCGGAAGCTCGGCATCATCCTCCTGCCTCGGGGGAAATTCCTTCGGTCAAGGCGTGACCGAGAGGCTCATGAAGGGCAACCACACCTTGTGGAACGCCAAAGTTCTATCCGCGATCCGAGGAGTGCAGATGGAGGCCTTCCTCGAACTCAAGACCGCGGCGCCGCCAAAAGAGATCACGGTGACCAAAGGCACCTACGTGATCAAAGAACCCAACCCTCTATATGCAATTTGGATTGCACAGGATCAACGGGTCCTTAGTTTTTTAATAATGATATTGTCTCGCGAGATAGGACAGCAGGTAGTCGGCAACACCGGCGCGGCGGCGCTCTGGGCAGCCATTGAGGACATGTTCAACGCCCAGAGCCGCGCCAAGATTGTCAATCTTCAAATCAGCCTCGCCAACTCCCAGAAGGGATCATCGAGCATGGTTGACTACTTCACCAAGATCCGCAACCTCGCGAATGAGATGGAAGGAGCCGGGAAAAGGCTGGACAAGGAGGATGTCGTCTCCTACCTCCTAGCTGGCCTCGACTCCAACTACAACGACATCGTCGCTGCCATATGCTCCCATGAGGAGTCCATCACTGTTACAGGGATGTACTCGCAACTTCTTGCCTTCGAGATGAGGCTTGATCTCCTCAACGGCGGCTCGCAGTCCTCTGTGAATGCGGCCGCGCGTGGAGGTCGCGGTGGCAGCCAAGAACGTGGCGGTTTCGGCGGTGGCTGTTGTGGTGGTGCATCGCCACAAGGCCGTGGCAACAACAGCGGCCGCGGCAACTATGGAGGCTATCATGGAGGCCACAATGGAGTTGGCTTCCAAGGCCACTACGGTGTACCTAACAGCAACGGCGGGAATAGCGGCAATGCCACCAAGCCACGGTGCCAACTCTGTGGCAAAGTCGGCCACATCGTGCTGAAGTGCTGGGAACGGTTCAATCCGGACTACGTTCCCGTGCAGGAGAAACGTGTTGAGTCGGCCTCTACTCCATACTATGGGGTGGACACCAATTGGCACATCGACTCTGGCACCACCGACCACATCACGAGTGACCTCAACAAGTTGACCATCCGCGACAAGTACAATGGCCACGAGCAAGTGCAAACTGCCAGTGGTTCAGGTATGGACATCGCCCACATTGGTCATTCAGCTATTCATACCGCTGATCGTGATCTCCACCTAAATAACATCCTTCATGTTCCCAAATCAAACAAAAGTTTATTATCCGCACATCACCTTTCATATGATAACAATGCCTTTGTAGAAATCCATCCTTTTTCCTTTTATGTCAAGGATCAGGCAACAAAGAACAATTCTTCTTCAAGGCAGATGTAGGAGAGGCTTCTACCCACTTTCGTCCAGTTCATCTAGCTCAAAAAAGCATGCCCTTGGTGCCATCAAACCATCCTCGGAGAGATGGCATGCTCGTTTAGGTCATCCATCATCAGTTATAGTCAATAAAGTGCTTAGCACCAATAATCTTCCATGTTCTAGTTTCTCAATTGATGATTCCTTTTGTGATGTCTGTCAAAAAGGCGAGAGTCGGCAACTTCCCTACCCAAAATCATTTAGTGAATCTAGTGCTCCTTCAGAGCTCATTTTTTCGGATGTTTGGGGTCCTGCTATTGAGTCTGTTGGACGAAAGAAATATTATGTTAGTTTTATTGATGATTTCAGCAAATTTACGTGTATATATTTGCTCAAGAACAAATCTGATGTGTTTCAGAAATTCCATAATTTTCAGAATCTAGTTGAGCGACAATTTGATAGAAAAAATCTTGCCATGCAAACGGATAGGGGTGGCGAGTATGAATGTTTAAGTTCCTTTTTTTTACCAAAGTTGGTATTTCTCATCATGTGTCGTGTCCCTATGCACATTGGCAGAATGGGTCGGCAGAAAGAAAACATCGCCACATTGTCGTAGTTGGTCTTTCCCTTCTTGCTCATTCCTCCATGCCATTGAAATTTTGGGATGAAGCATTTATTTCGGCCATATATCTCATAAACCGCACACCTAGTAGGCTCTTCAATTTTGTGACACCTCTAGAACGTCTCTACCACAAAAAACCGAACTATGAGTCTTTTCGTGTTTTTCGGTGTGCGTGTTGGACTAATCTTCGACCTTATAACTCACATAAACTATCTTTTCGTTCCAAGAAATGTGCTTTTCTTGGTTATAGTAACTTGCATAAAGGATTTAAATGCCTTGATATCCCAAATGGTCGAGTTTACATCTCACGAGATGTTACTTTTGATGAGAATATATTTCCATTTTCCACTCTTAATCCTAATGCCGATGCTAAATTACGCTCGGAAATTCTTCTTCTTTCTAATCAAGGGGGAGAAAATCGTGTTGATCATAGTGTGGAAGATGCTCTAATTTTTTAATCTAACGGTGCAAAAAGTGTGCCAAATTTTACTTGTTTTCAGCCAGAACAGACAAGCCTCGGACACGAGGATGATTCTGGCGGTCGTGCTGATCTCGAGAGATCACAACACGAAACACCGGTGAAAGATCCAGAGGTTAACTAGAGGGGGGGTGAATAGGTTAACTACAAATTTTTAGCTTCTTTTTTTACTTAACAAGATAGTGTTCAAATATAGATTGTCTAGTTTATGCAACTAGGTGAACAATCTTATATGTTGAGCAAGTACAACTAGCACAAGGTGAATATATAACTAAGCTAGTAGCAACAAGTAAGGGTAAGTTGAGTAACCGAACACAATGACGCGGAGATGTATTCCAAATTCACTTCCCAATGGAAGATAATCTCCGTTGGAGCGGTGCGGTGCCACCAATGTGGATCACCGAGTAGCCCTCAAATGGCACACCGTATCTCCTTCGAGTCCTTCCACCGATGTGGAGAGGCTCGAATCACTATGTTTCCGTTGAGGTTGACTACTAGAACCTTTACAAGGATCAGGCACACTCCACAACTTTGGAGAGTCCTCACCAAATCCCGAGAGCCACCAAGACTTCGAGAAACAAAATCCACGAGCACAAGAGCTCTTGGGATATCAACAAGGCTCCGAGCTCCGATGAGCTAAGAGCAACAAGGTTCTTGGCTCCGATGAACTAAGAACTACAGGATCCTGAAGGGATGAGTGGGGTGATTTCTAATCGGCTTGGTGGAGTTGTAGATCGGGGATGTCTCCTCCAAATCAGTATCACGAGCTTTGGTTGGGGATTTGCGGAGATGCTTGAGCTTGAGCTTGGTCAATCAATGGTGGAGAGAGTGAGTTTAATTGACACTTTCTAAAGGTAGAGGATGAGATCCTTTTATACCGAAGAGGGAGAAAAACGGTCGTTGAGGGGAACCACCTCACTGTAGCCCACCCCGTCCTAGGGGCCCAGCCAGGCCGACTAGGGAGGCAGGAACAGCACCTCGTTCCCACCCCAGCCTCGAGCCACTGTGGGGCCGGCTGGCACTCGGTCTAGGGTCGGCGCCACCCTTCCCACCCCGGCCTGGGGCCGGCGTGGAGACGAAGCGGGGCCGGGGCAGCGCCCGGAGCACTCGGCCTAGTGCCTGGCCTAGGGCCGGCGTGGAGCAGACTGGGGCCGGGGCACCGCCCGAGCTGCCCGGCCTAGGAGCCCGGCCAGGCCGGCCAGGGAGGAAGGCTCCCCTGTTTTGTCTTTTCCTCTTCCTGTGTCTTTTCTTCCTTTTCTCAATTCTTTTCTTCCTTTTTTGCTGTCAATCAGAGGGATGTCCAAGGAAGTGTATGATTGCATTTCTCCATGATAGGCTCTAAATCATACTTAGGGAAAACATTATATCTTCCCATATGTTGTGATCATACACCGAAAATAAGATTAGGAACAAATGTCCTTTCAATATCCCCCTTTTTTGATGTTTGATGACAACATATGGATATGCATTACGGATAATTTATCATGGCTATTTGCAAGGAGATAAAACTTATAGAGGTACTCCCCCTATTTGTGTGCCCAATCATAAGATATAAGTTTGATGAACAAATGGAGTGCAATGATTATGATTCTCATCTATTTGCAAGGAGATAAAACTTATAGAGGTACTCCCCCTATTTGTGTGCCCAATCATAAGATATAAGTTTGATGAACAAATGGAGTGCAATGATTATGATTCTCATCTCCCTTTATGTTTTATAAGTCAATAGGATGTGTGATGCTTAACATGATATTCATATGTGAAATGTGAAGATGATTCGAAAATGATCTAGCACTTTAGATGGATATGTATAAGCTATGAGTTAGTTGAATCAACTTTGAACCAAGTAGTGAAAATACATGTATAGGCAAGGTTCTTATATAAGTGATTGTTTCGCAAAAAACAAAATCTCACCATAGCTTTCATCTTATAGTAGATAGATAGATAAAGAATAACCTCATTATGGTCTTCATCTCATCAAGTAGTGAGTAGATAGATAGTATGATAACCTTACTATGATCTTCATCACATCAAATATCACATCACATAGTAGATAAATAGATAGTAGAGACATAGTCTTACAATAGCAACAAAGTTCAACGAAACACACAAATAGTAAGATCAACTAAGATCGAGGAAAGCAATAGCGATGATAAAACAAAAATGGATGCATTGATATGCAACGCAATGCGTTGAGGATCCTAATATTTCTCCCTCTTGGCATCAAGACACCAAAAAGGGAGAAAATGATGCATGTCCAATCACTCTTCATCATCCATCTCAGCATCCGGCGCTGGAACGTCCTCAGTAGGTGCCTGACTGGAACTAGCTGCAGCTGCAAAGGAGGCCCCAAATGGCCCGAGAGAATTAGCATCATCACCAAGCCAGAAGGTGTGCTTTGACTTCCATGTGTCCTTCATGAGCTCCTCCGAGCTAGGAGAGCCGAGTGGAAGCTGAAGAGCTGTCATGATAGCCCGCTGGTTGCGACGAGAGGCCTTTCCCTTGCAATAGGATTGATAGTCTTGCTTCTGCTTGTCAATGAAGAAGCAATTCATCTTCTGAAGAGCCCTCTTGATGCTGAATGTGCCAGAAGCTGGGACAGTAGGGTCTGGAGAAGAAGAGCTGGGGATACCATGAGATGTACTAGGGCTAGTGGACAATGTGCGGGTGCGCTTGGGGCATTGAGCAGCAGCTATCCCAGCCTCAGCAGCCAAGAGAGGAACAGACTATTTGGGAGTCACCTTCGAGTACTTGTTGACGAGACCAGCTGGGATCTTCGACTCAATAAGGATCTGAAGGTATGAGCCATAGATGGGTACCCTCTTATCACGAACCACAATCTGCGTCTCATGCCACATGTAATTCAGAATATCCAAAGGCTTTTTGTTCCTCATAGCAGTGCCAATATGAAAGAGGAGATTCACCAACCATTTGCAGATCTCACCCTTCTCACCAAACTTGACATTGATAGTGTTCCGTAGAATTGTGTGCACAATGTACCAAAACTCAGTGAAGTACTTGACCTTGGGAATGTGCTGAGTTCCAGTACCTGATGGGTAGCAATGACGCAGACCATCTTGATCCTTCATAAGGTACTTCGGATCACCATGGATGCGAATGAAGTTCATGGCATCAAAGATAACCGGCGGAAGACCGAGAAGGGAGCCAAACTCAGTCATGGTAGCGGTACACTTGACACCATCACTCATCCAAGTCAAAGTACGAGGGCCCTCAGTGGAGAAGAAAACAGTGGCATAGAATTCCTTAAGCAGCTCAGGTGCAAATGGGTGAGAGTTAGTGATCCCCATGAGAGCAGTGATACCATGAAAATCCATAAGCTCCATAACCCCTGGCCAATGCTTGCGGGCTGATTCCACATCAAAGAAATGCTGATCAACATAACTGTTCTGAAGTTTACCCAGAATGAACTCATACATAACCTGATCCATCTTGCAGTAGAATCGGGGATCGGCACAAGTACTCTGCCCAAAATCATAAGGATTGAACTTCAAACGAGCAGTCTCAGAATCATCAGCGCTCACACCGCCCCAATTAGTAACCACTGGCTCAGCTGGATTGACAGGAAGTGGAGCACCCTGTCTCTGGGAAGGAGTAGAGCCAGCAACAGTAGCAGCACTTTTCTTGCGGGGACGAAGAGCATGTGGTCCCTTTCCACTTGGTGCATCGACATCGCCTGAGAGGAATGATGCATGGATATGGACAATTATAGTAAGTGCACATGGTCGTTGTTGTATTAAGAAAAAAAATTGTTCCATGGTGATGAGTGATAGTGACAAGAGCGGGAACAAAAATCATCTAGAGAGTACATCGTGAGTACATCATAGCATAGCAAGGTGGAACTACATCATAGCATAGCATAAAAAATGTTGTATTTTCTAGCATGACAAGAGGAGAGTGGCAAGTTGGGACTACATCGTGAGGATCACAGCTATATGAAAGTGATAAGCCTAGGTATGGCTAGTGTGACATATGAACTAGATGAGGAACCCTATGTGAGATCTATCATAAGTGATGCGATTTGAACCCCTAAAACAATGAACCAAGTCATCATACCGAGAGAGATATAGCAAATAAAACACGGTAGAGAAGAGGAGCCCTAGAGATTACCCGAGTTGGAGGCCATCTTACAAAAATCCACAAAATCAAAGGAGAGGATCTCCCCCAAGAGGGCACCAAAGAGGATTCCACGGGGAGGAGAGTGTGGAGGAGGTCGAGGGCTTGCAGATCTGTGAGTTTGGGTGGTAGGGAGGGTCTAGGGTGTGGGGGAGGGGGGAAGGAGAGATCCAAGGAGGGGCTCTAATGGTGGTAGTTTGTGGGGGAAGAAGGGGGAGGTTAGGGAGGGGTTCATGGCCCTCCCCATTTGTGCTGTGCGAGTGCCCGGCCTGGAGTGCCGGCCAGGCCAGCGTGGGGGCGCGCGGGGCCGGGCTGGTGGCCGAACGACCCGGCCTAGGCCCCAGCCTGGGGCCGGCGCAGGGGCGAGCGGGGTCGGGCGCGCAGCCGGGCGACCCGGCCTGGGAGTCCGGCCTGAGGCCGGCGTGGGGAGCAGGCGAGGCCAGCCGGGAGGCAGAGGCAGCCGGCCATCCAGGCCGGTTTCGGGCAAAAAAAAATTCTTCTTCCCCTTTTTGATTTTAAACACCCGGAATTTTGGAATTGTTTTCCCAAGTTTATTTAAACGAGTGATACAACGGTAAATTTTCTTTTTATGTTAGCAAGTTTTACTCGACCATGTGCATAAATGTGATGAGATGAAATGAACATGATGATTTCCATATGCATCCAATGGGAAAAAATAAAAGTGAATTAAACAACATTGGATGCAATATGAAATATGAGAAACGAAAATGCATATGAGTGGAACACAAAATGTCTTATCAATATGAAAACCAAACAACACTCGAATCTTGAATTTTGGGCGGTGGCCTTAGCCACCATGTATGAGTATGTTCGATATGACACCGCGAAGATATATCTTGGGTGCATTGTCGAGACTCGTCATTGAAGCATATTATATCATTTGGAATGACCATTATGCATGATTTGTTTATTTATGCATTATAGGAGTAGTGTTGACTTATTGATTGAGCTACACTCCCCCTATGTCTATGCGTACATCTAAGAGCCAAATAGGAGTCTAGTAGAGGTGTGTATGCAAGATTTTCAATCAACTAAAATTGCTTGCACATACGATTTTGAGCTCACTCCTTAATTGCTTGAATCTCTTCTCATCTAGAGGTTTTGTAAGGATGTCGGCAAGTTGATCTTTGGTGTTGATATAGGAAAGTGAGATATCTCCATTGGCCACATGATCTCGAATGAAATGATACCGAATCTCAATATGCTTGGTATTGCCATGAAGTACCGGATTGTGACCAATCTTTATAGCACTCTCATTGTCACATAAAAGAGGCATTGTCTTAATCTCAATTCCAAAATCCTTATAACATTGCCTCATCCATAAAAGTTGAGAGCAACAACTAGCGGCGGAAATATACTCCGCTTCCATGAAGGAGGTGGCAATGCAATTTTTCTTCTTGGAAGACCAACACACGAGTGACCTACCAAGGAATTGGTAAGCACTCGAGGTTGATTTTCTATCCACCTTGTCACCTCCCCAATCCACATCCGAATATCCCACAAGATCAAAAGTTGTGTTTGATGGATACCAAACGCCATGTGTAGGAGTGTCAACCAAATACCTAAGAATCCTTTTGACCGCAATCATATGGCTTTCCTTGGGGTTAGATTGAAATCTTTCACACAAACCCACACTAAACATAATATCTGGTCTAGATGCACAAAGGTAAAGCAAAGATCCAATGATAGAACGATAAAGTTTGGGATCAACCAGTATACCTTCGTGATCCATAGTAAGATTCAAGGTTGTTGACATTGGATAAGCTAGTGGCTTGGCATTGTTCATATCAAATTTCTTGAGCATGTCTTTAATATATTTTGCGTGACAAAAAAAGTTCCTTCATAATATTGCTTGATTTCAAAACCAAGAAAGAACTTCAATTCTCCCATCATAGACATCTCAAACTCACTTGTCATTAATTTGGAAAATTGGTCTACAAAGCTCACATTAGAAGATCCAAATATAATATCATCAACATATACTTGACAAACGAAGAAATGTCCATCTACACTTTTGGTAAAAAGTGTGGGGTCAATTAACCCAAGTACGAAACCACGATCTACTAGGAACTCCTTTAGATGATCATACCAAGAACGTGGGGCTTGTTTGAGGCCATACAAAGCCTTATGGAGGAAGTAGACATGGTTAGGATACTTGGGATCCTCGAACCCCGGGAGTTGTTTAACATATACCAATTCACTTAGAAGATCATTTATAAAAGCATTTTTAACATCCATTTGATGCAAGATGAAGTTATGGATAGTGGCAAATGCAAGTAATATACGAATGGATTCAAGTCTAGCTATGGGAGCGAAATTTTCACCGTAGTCAAGTCCTTCGACTTGAGAGTAGCCTTGAGAAACCAATCGAGCCTTGTTGCGAATCACTTGCCCATGAGAATCTTGCTTGTTCTTGAACACCCATTTTTTTCCAATGACATTATGATCCTTGGGTATTTACACTAGTGACCATACTTTGTTTCTCTCAAAATTATGGAGCTCTTCATGAATGGCTTGAACCCAATCTTCATCTTCAAGAGCATCATACACTTTGATAGGTTCAACATGAGAGACATATGAATGAATACCACAGAACTTGAGCACTTGTCCACGAGTGGATCACTTCTTCCCAAGACACCAATAATATTCTTTTTATAATGTGACTTTTGTTGCAATATTGAGGCTTGACGAGTCATGGTACGAACTAGTGCGTCATCGGGATTCTCATCTGGAGGGATATCCTCATCATTTCCTTCATCAAGACCATGATCCATCCGGAGTGGAGTTCTTGGTGAGGAATCACCAAAATCATTTCCACCATTTTCATTGGGAGGATCTTGATCACTTTCTTGATGAGAGGTGTCCACTTGAAGGTCTTGTTCTTGTTCTTGGTCTACCATTTGATTGGTGGTAGATGTAGAGGGCTCCACTTGCGTGGAGCTAGTCCCATCCATATTTGCCACAAGGTGTCCCTCAATGGGTATAAGGAGTCCTATACCCATTCTTCCTATGGCTATGGAGGGAGGTTCATCACCTACATCATCACAATCAATTTGCTCCACTTGGGAGACATTATCCTCATGAAACTCTACATTCATAGATTCTTCAACACACCCGGTGGATATGTTGTAGACTCTATAAGTGTGAGAGTTCGTGGCATAACCAACAAATATACCTTCAAAAGTTCTAGGATCAAGTTTAGACAATCTAGTCCCTTTAATGTAAACTTGATATTTGCATCCAAAGACTCGAAGATACTTGAGGTTGGGTTTGTTACCAGTTAGGAGTTCATATGGAGTCATACCAATCATCGGACGAAGGAAGAGTCAGTTAGATAGATGAAAAGCGGTGTTGATGGCTTCGGCCCAAAAATTATATGGGGATTTAAACTCGGCCATCATAGTTCTTGCCGTATCAATAAGTGTGTGATTCTTCCTCTCCGCTACACCATTTTGTTGAGGGGTGTACGCAGCGGAATATTGATGTTTTATCCCCTCTTCACTCAAGAATTCATCCATGCTATAGTTCTTGAACTCGGACCCATTGTCACTCCTAATTGACAAGATCTTGGTGTCATATTGGTGTTGCACTTCCGTGGCCCAAGATATGAACCTTTCTTGAATCTCACTTTTCCTCTTGATATAGAATACCCAAGTGTATCTTGTATAATCATCAACAATCACCAAAAAATACTTTTTTCCACCAAGACTATCATATGTGGGAGGCCCAAATAAGTCCAAGTGAATACGCTCAAAGGGCCTTGTTGTGGAGATGATTGATGTCTTGGGATGATTCTTCTCGTGCATCTTTCCGGAAATACAAGAGCTACAAGGGCGATCTTCGGAAGAATTCACACTTGTTAGTCCTACCACTTGCTCACCTTTCACAAGACTTTGTAAATTTCTCATACCGACGTGGCCCAAGCGGCGATGCCAAATCCACCCCACGTCGGATTTAGCCATTAGACAAGTGGCGATATGTGTAGTTTCTTTCGAGAAATCCACTATATACATACCATTTTCCACAAATCCAACAAAGGCTACTTTAAGAGAAATGGTGTGAAGAACAAGCACGTGATGTCGCCCAAATACACATGTAAAATTGCATTCACAAAGTTGCAATACGGAAACAAGATTATAGCCAAGGGACTCAACAAGAAGGACTTTCTCAATGGATGAATCCGGAGAGATGACCACCTTGCCATGTCCCAATACCTTAAGTTGTGAGCGATCACCAATAGTTACATGAGCAAATTTGAGGAGTTGGAGTTTTAAGGCATTCAACACTTCCTTGCTTGCGGTCATGTGTGCGGAACAACCACTATCAATCATCCATGATGTTTCTCCAGAAGCACAACCCTACAATGAATCAACTTCTTGTCTTAGATACCAATTTTTGGATGGGTCCTTTCTTGTTAGTCACAAGGGTTTTAGGAACCCAAATAGCATACTTGTAATCATCACCATATGAGGTGCCAACATATTTTACGTAAACATGACCATCAATAGATTTAAGAAGCACATATGATGGGTTATACTTTCCCGCGAAGTTTTTGTGAGTAGTAGTGTTCCTAGGAAAAATACTCTTAGAAATCATATCAAACTCATCTTCATCATTAACCAACTCGCCGGCCTTCACAAAAACAATAGAGTTAGTGGTGGGAGTTGACTTTTTCTTGTAGGTCACCTTGGAAGTTGAACCAAAAACAAGGCCTTCCTTGCCAATAACTCTCTTTTGACTACTCAAAAGATCATTAAGGTTCTTTTTCCCTTGGATGCATGTGGAAAGACCTTTGTTGAGTTTTGCCTTCAACCTATTGTTCTCCTCAATGAGAGTTTCCTTGACACACAAAGGGTTAGTAATAAAAGAGTGTGCATCTAATTTTTTTAACCCTTTCAAGGTTTTGAGCTCATTTGAAATTGTTCGATGATCAATATTAAGCTTATCAAAATCCTTAATGAGTTCATTGTAACCTTGGTTAGTTGCATCATTTAAGGCCATGAATTCCGTTACCTTAGCAAAAGCATGCTCACAATCAAGTTTTACTTTAGCTATGTCAATTGCAAAGGTTTCCTCTATGCTTTCTCTAAAGCAATGTGATTCATCTAGAGCTTTCTCAAACTCCTCAATTTTACTAGCATCATCACGAGCAAACTTTTCAAGTAAAGTTATTTTCTCCTCATGTTCATCAATGAGGCCATGTGCCTCACTTAATTGATCCATGAGAGAGACAAAGATAGATTTAGTTTCTCCTTCTAGTTTCTCCACAAAGTTTATCAAGGGGTTTTCCTTGACACAATTTAATAGTGAAGGAGTAGAAGAGTTTGCAAGTTTGAGTGTTGGAGTCACCTTTGGGGATATACCCTTGGCCATGAAGCACTTGTGACTCGAGGGACCCTTGTTGTCATTAGGGTTAGACAAGAGAGAGCTTAAGTTAGGAAGTACGACGCCCCTAGCCATGGCCGCCATACCTACTTGTTCATCATGACCATCACTCTCTTCACCACCAGACGTTTTGTCGCACCCGGACTTCTAGAGGATACTCGCAGTTCCATTGAACAGTAGTGGATTGGATTACGGGGCTTACCGGCACCCGCATCTCTTACGAGTAGGCCAACACACGTATGTGTGACAACCAACCCCTATCTGTTCGTCGTCTACGTAAACCATCCCATAGAAATCAGGATACTACCATTGACGTACTTCATACCATACACACATGGTACGTCAACGACGTTGAACAAAATGATAGCACAACATATCTCTAAGACACAAAAGATGGAAATAAGTTGCAACTGGCTCTCACTAGAGCAGAGATAGCAAATACAATCATCCAGAGGACACATGTCCCAACATAACATCATTACATCACAGCGGAAGCATTCAAAGTGTCTGAGTACAGACAAAACCAAAAGGGCCTAAGAGGCCGGCACTGAAAGGAAAACGGAGCCCATCCACGAAGTCTCGGTTCCTGCCCGGGTCCGCTATCTACTCGTCAACAGCTTCGTCGTACTCCACGTAGTAGCCACCATGGGGATCCTCGGAAACGTCGTCTGCGGAAACCACAACCCCAAAGGGGTCAGTACATAAACGTACTGGCAAGCAAGACTCACAGTTCACCAAAGTGTAACCCGTCAACACCAAGCACAGATGCTTTGGGTTCAACGGAAGGAAGGGTGATATAAAAGATGCGGCAGCGGGCTGCACTAACCAACTACAGAAACATACTATGACTTCCGGCTAACAGAAAGGAGATAAGATAGCGTATCGTAACCAACTATAACTAACTCCAAACAAACCCGTCCTGGATCTCGCCCCTTATGTAACATCCCAAGTATGAAAAATAACCATTAGAATGTTTGCTATCTGTTATTTTATGTTTTGCATCATGGCATCATGTTGATTGCATTTGTTTTGCTTGTTTTCCTTTTGTTTTCCTCTGTTTTCATTTGTTTTCCAACTGTTTTCATTTGTTTTCCTTTGTTTTCTATTTGAATTTCAAACCAAAATTCAAACCTTTTGTTTCATCCTTGTGATGTTACAATTTCCAAATGATATTTCAAAATAAAACAATTGTTTGTTTCCATTAAAGTGTGATTTCAAAACTGTTGTGTTGTTTCTATAAAAATGCATCCAATAATCAAACCCTTTTCAAATTCAATTTGTTTTCCATTTGAAACTCCAAACCAACATCCAAATAATTGTTCATACTTGTTATGTTACAAATTTCCAAATAAAAGTTTCAATTAAAAAAACTAATTGTTTCTATTTAAATAGAACCATTAACTTATTATTTCTATTTAATAACTCCTTTGAATCAATTCACATTCAAATTCAAATCTCATTTGTTTCCAATTAAAAGCATTTGATCACCCTATTCAAATATTGTTTTCAATAGTTTGAGGTTGATGTAAATTGCTTGTGAATAACATTCCTTTTTATCAACACCCTAATGGCAATTTAAATTTCAAATCAATTCATAATTGACATGTTTCAAATTGTGGTTTAAACATCAATTTATTGCAAACAATTAAATTCAACAATCTTTTCATAATTTCTTGAGCTTATTAAATAGAATTTGTTTATTCCCAAAATTCCCAAATCAAACATTATTTGAAATTCAACTAACCACTTAGAAATCAAACTAATATTACCAATTTTGAAATCAATAACCAACCTTACTTTTAATTATTGTTTTGCAAATTAATAAACTTTAATTATCAAATCAACAACCTCAAACCCTATTTGAAAATTCCAACTAACAACTTAAAATCAATTAAAATTTCCAACCTGTGAAAGTAATGTTAGCATTTGCTTTTATTTTCTGTTTTGTAAATTAATACAAAATATTGCATAACAATTTAAACACCCCAAAACCCCAAGCCATTCTATCTCCCTTTCCTATTCTTTTCTTGCAAGCAAAAAAAAAGAGAAAAGAAAAATCAAAAGCAAAAAAAACATGGAAGGAGGCAGCCAGCCCATCTCTTTTTTTCTTTCCCTCAGCTCACCCCCCAGCCCACCTTCCACTCTGGCCCGTTACCCCCTCCTTTCTGTCGTCTTCCTCCCCTCCCTGATGTCATCTCTGTACGACATGCCGCAGCACCGTCGATCACCTTCCCCCCTCCTACGATGCTTGCCGTACGAGCTCACCCACCACCATAAAAACAAGCCTACACCTCCCCCTAACCCTAGCCTCCTCCACAGCGCCGCCATCCTGCCTCTCCCCTCGATCTCCTCTCCAAAACCCTCTGCTTCCTTCTGAGTTTCTGAACCGCATAGGAGCTGCGGTGGCCGTGGAAGCGCTGGCTCGCCGCCGTCGCCCTAGCCCCCGCCGGCGCCATCCTTGCCCGGGAATGGAACCGGGGGGACGTCCTCCGCGCCTCCATGCCCTCGGCCAGGCCGGGGAGGCGACGTAGCCCCGCCGCTGTCGACGTTTCCTCCACCATCGCCCTCTGTCTGTCGCCGTCAGAACCTGCACCCGACCGCCTCCTGAAGCCGCCTCGAGGTGAGCCCTCGACCATCCCCTCGCCTTTCCTCCCTCCTGCACCACCCATCCGCACCAGGCGCCCACGGCCGCAGCACCACAGCCCTCCGGCGAGCCACGGCCAGCCCCGCTGCCGGGATCGCTTCCTGCATGTGTATCTGTCGAGTACAGGAACGATCGTCAGTTACAGATTCAGAAAATAGCGTGCGACCACAGCACTTACCCCCCACGGCCCCTTTCCCTATCACAAAGCTTCAGTCATCCCACTGGTTCCTGTCCCTTGAGCGCTAGCAGAGGTGCAGGGTTCGATCCCCCTGCGCCCCAAACACCAAATCTTTTTATTTTTCCAATTGTTTGGTCACAGCAATTTCACAAAATCACAACTAGGCCCCTGGTAATTAATCTAGACCCCTGCAAAATTATTTCTAAGTCCCTAGCAGCTAAAAAATGGCAGAATTGCACCCAATTTTGTAAATTGCATAAAAAATTCATCCCTACTCCAATTTTAACTTTTTAAATATGTTTTCTGTCCCAAATTAAATGTTCTATCCAAATATAAAATTTGTTTACTGTTTTGAATATTTTAAATTGGTGCAATATTTGAAAACTTGTCAAATTCACTTAAACTTGCAAAATTCATAACTTGGGCATAAAAATTCTAAATTCCACAAACTAAATATGTTTTCCAATCAATTTTTCATGTACTTTCCAAATATAAATTTTGTTTGCTGTTTTGAATAATTTAAATTGCTGAAAACAACGGTTTCTTGTTTAATGCATTTAAAATTGCTAAAATAATAAATTGCTCATTTTAAATCCAATTTCAACAAATGAAATATGTTTTCCATGCAAAATTAAACCACCTTTTCAAATATAAAATTTGTTTCATGTTTTGAATAATTAAAATTGGTTAAATGATTTAAATCTTTTTTAATTCATTTAATATTGTTACAATCATAACTTGGTCAAATTGAGTTATTTTTGAAACTATAAAATATGTTTTCCAACCCTAAAAGTATGAGCTTTTCAAATATGAACCTCACTTACTGTTTCGAACAAATAAAAATTCAAATAAGTTCATGTTTGAATTAAATTCATTTAATTCTTGCTTAAACTTGTTTAATTCCTAAATAATTTATTTGAAATCCTTTTTCAACAAGTGAAACATGTATTCCAACTAAAATCTTGTTTTATTATGAACTTTGTTATCTATTTTGAACAATTTAAAGTGGTGAAAACAACAAATGCTTGTGTGGCACCTTTAAGTAACCAAAATTTCTTAACTCAATAAATGAATTTCCAAACTTGTTAAACCTTATTTCCAATTGCTTCTATTGTTGTTATTTTTTTCTGTTTTCCTCATCCATGCATCATGCTAATTCACTTACACAATTTGATTAGTTCTAAAACAATTAATTCAACCATAATTCATGGGCTTTTCAGGTGCAACTCAAATTGCATGTGGGTCCATTTAATCCTGTTTCTATCTTGTCAACTAGTTTATTTCTATGCATCAATTAAATGGTCATGCATCATCCCATGTTTGTGCACTATGCCCTGTTATTGATTGTTTATCTTTCTGCATTGTTTGTTTGCTTCTTCTCGGATACACGACGACGTTGAGACCGACGATTCTTACGACACCCCTTCTAAGGAGTTAGCTCAGTACCAGGCTACTGGGTTTGCAGGCAAGTATTCACTCACATGAACCATCGTGTTCCTTTCAACCTTGGTTACCGATACTTTCCGTTGTCTATTCTGCTAACCCTAGTAATAGTTGTTTCTGTTACGAACCTATCACATGAATCCCTTAACCCTGATATTGCCTCAACTCCATAACTATAACCATTGCTTGTTGCACGTGTCTTACTAGCATGCTTAGGGTTGTTTTGCTCGAGTCTGTTACCCGTTACTTTCTGTTACTATTTCTATTATGTTCTGGGGGCTCGATGTTTAATCAATCAATCATGCTAATTTTATTATTAAATAATAATTTGATGATAAGGCACCGGCAGGAGGCCCAGGGTGGTTTTGAGGCCTGCTAGTGTCGACCCTAATAGGAAAAGGGTCTTGTCTACCGATCCATGATTTGCGCACTAACCGCATGTGGGAAGCGAGTATGGGCGCCCCCCTCAATTTGATTCGATTCTCATCTCGTCCAAATCGCCACACGTAGTTCGGGCTTTCCATTTGCTGCATGCATGATCTTGCGAGCCCAGGCCAGGGTGGAACTTTTGTAGTCGGCATTTAGGGCGGCGTGGTCTTCCAGTGCTATGAGGGTCCCCTTTTCTTCGTGGGGCTCGATTAGCCGCGCACGCACAGCACGTGGTGCTTTGGGCTTGATGCGAAGAAGAGTTGAGTTGTGTTGAGTGCCCCGCTTGGTGGAAGGGCCTTTCCATCTGGCGGGTTATTCATGCGCGTACGGCCAAATTGGTGCAACCCTGCAGGGATAAATCTTCTCGAGAAGCCGTGTTTTCCGCGGTTATGGACTACTTGGTGAAAGTACTGGCTAACAAGTACTCAGGACAACTTAAACCTAATGATTAACAACCTTACACCCAATGATTAACAACTTGACTAGTAATAAGCGTATTGACACAATAATCTGAACCATCGTTATTTCAACTGTGTGAGTTATCCTCGGATTGCTTTTTTGGATAAGGGGCGAGATCCAGGATGGGTTTGTTTGATGGTTAGCTATAGTTGGTTATGATACTCGATCTTATCTCCTTTCTGTTAGCCGGAAGTGGTAGTAACTCTGTAGTTGTTTAGAGCAGCCAGTTGCAGCATCTTTTATATCCCCTCTCTTCCGTTGAACCCAAAGCATCTGTGCTTGGTGTTGACGGGTTACACCTTGGTGAACTGTGAGTCTTGCTTGCCAGTACGTTTATGTACTGACCCCTTTGGGGCTGTGGTTTACGCAGACGACGTTTCCGAGGATCTCCATGGTGGCTACCTACGTGGAGTATGACGAGACTGCTGACGAGTAGATAGCGGACCCGGGCAGGATCCGAGACTTCGTGGATGGGCTCCGTCTTTTCGTTTCCGGCCTCTTAGGCCTATTTGGTTCTTGTCTGTACTCAGACATGTTGAATGCTTCCTCTGTGATGTAATGATGATATGTTGGGGCATGTGCCCTCTGAATGATTGTATTTGCTATCTCTGCTCTAATGAGAGCTATTTGCACCTTATTTCAATCTTTTGTGTCGTAGAGATCTGTTGTGATATCACTTGTTCCAATGCCGTTGACGTACCATGTGTGTGTGTTTGAAGTACGTCAATGGAAGTATCCTGATTTCTACGGGATAGTTTACGTCGACGCTGAACAGATAGGGGTTGGTTGTCACACATACGTGTGTTGGCCTACTCGTAAGAGGACGCGGGTGCCGGTAAGCCCCGTAATCCAATCTACTACTGTTCAACGGAACGGCGAGTATCCTCTAGAAGTCCGGGTGCGACACCTTATCCAAAGAAGCAATCCGAGGATCACTCACACAGTTGGATTAATGATGGTTCCGGTTATTGTGTCGATAAACCTATTACTAGTCAAGTTATTATAGTTAGGTGTAAGTTGTCTGAGTACTTGTTAGCCAGTACTTTCACCAAGTCGTCACATAACCGCGGACAACACGGCTTCTCGAGAAGATTCATCCCTGCAGGGTGTGCTCCAGTACCCGTACACACTCAAGCCACCAACTAAAACTCAGGTTGGCTTGACACGACTCAAACCATCTCTACAGCCTGTCCTAGGAGCCACGGAGCTATAAGGTCCCAGCCACGCAGCCGAATACTCAGCGCAAGTGTGCAAAACTCCCGCAGGACGCAACACCCCGGCAATACAGGCCTCGCCCTATATGTGTGCGTCATCATCATCATCAGTAACCATGGGAGCGACCCATTTATGCGTATGAGCCAAATGGAACACCCGAACTAAGTGTGGCTCTTCGGACAAACTGCGGATCAGATCAAAGCCGAGGGGGGTTCCATACCACCACCCGGATGCGGTGAGCACGCTCATCATGGATCAGTAGACGAGACCCTTTTCCTAATTAGGGTCGACACTAGCAGGCCTCAAAACCACGCCGGGCCTCCTGCCGGTGCTTTATCAGCAAATTATTATTGCCCATAACATTAACAGTTTGATTGTTTAACATCGAGCCCCAGAACATAATAAAATATGATAACAGAAAGTAACTGACAGCAGACTCGAGCAAAAACAACCCTAAGCATGCTAGTAAGACACGGGCAACAAGCAAAGGGGTTATAGGTGTGGAGGTGAGGCAATATCAGGTTTAAAGGATGACATATGATAGGTTCGTAACAGAAGCAACGATTCATAGGGCTAGCAGAATAGACAACGGAAAGTATCGGTATCCAATGTTGAAAGGAACACGATGGTTCATGTGAGTGAATACTTGCCTGCAAACTCAGTAGCCTGGTGCTGAGCTAAATCCTCTGAAGGGGTGTCGTAAGATCGTCTGTCTCAACGTCGTCGTCTATCCGAGAAGAAGCAAACAAACAACGCAGAGAGGCAAACAATCAATAACATGGCATAATGCACAATCATGGGATGATGCATGACAATTTAATTGATGCCTCAAAAATAAACTAGTTGACATGGTAACACAATTTAAATGGACCCATATGCAATTTGGGGTTGCATATGGAAAGCCCATGCATTTAGGTTGAAATAATTGTTTTACAACTAATCAACAGGTGAAAGTGGATTAGCATGATGCATGGATGATGAAAACAGAAAAATAACAACAATAGAAACAAGTTGAAATAAGGTTTAACAAATTTGGAATTTTATTTATTAAGTTATGGAATTTTGGTTACTTAAAGGTGTCACACAAGTATTTGTTGTTTTCACCAAGTTAAATTGTTCAAAACAGATAACAAAGTTTATATTTGAAAATAACACCAAATTTTAGGTGGAATACATGTTTCAATTATTGAAAAAGGAATTAGGATGAATTATTTATGAATTAAACAAGTCAAACAAGATTTAAATGGAATTAAATTAAGTATGAATATTAATTGAATTTTATTTGTTCAAAACATTAATTAAAATTCATATTTGAAAAGGTTATGTTTTTCTGGTTTGGAAACATATTTTATATGTTCAAAAATAATTTAATTTGAGCAAGTTATGAATTTAGCAATTTTTAAATGAATTAAACAAGGTTTAAATTATTTAAGCAATTTTAATTATTCAAATCATGAAACAAAATTTATATTTGGTTAGGTGGTTTAATTTGACATGGAAAACATATTTTATTTGTGTTATTTGAGTTAAGTATGATTTAGTTATGGATTTTATCAAATTTCAAATGAATTGTTTGAATTTGAAGTTTGGATGCATTTGAATTATTCAAAACAGAAAACTAATGTTATAAATAGATAGATAATTAAATTTGGTGCAGTGTACATATTTTATTTTTATTATTTGGAGTTGGGATTTAAAAGTTATTTGAGTTTTTAGCTTAGGGACTAATCTGTGAAAATAACTGGACTGGAATTAAAAGAAAAAAAGGCAGAAAACTTAAATGCACCGCGCAGTGACCCAGAATGGGCCACTGCCAGCGGGCCAGGCCTGCGTGGCGCCCAGGTGGAGTGGCTAGGGGGTGATGTGGCCTAAAGGGTCAATGACGCGCGGGCCCCCGCGGGTGCGCGTGGAAGGAAAAAATTGGGGAGGCAATTGCCTCCCGCGGGATTCGATCTCGCGATCCCGGGCGAGCGCGCGAGGGGCACTGCCAGCTGGGCTGTGAACCGTTTTGTGAAAGGTACAGAGCAGGTGGAAGGTTAAGGTGTGTTTCGCGGTAAGTTTTTTAACTGAACTTTGTTCAGCTCTGCATCTCGCTGCAGGTTTGGACGGACAGCGAGCGACAGAGCCATGGCCGCTGGTGCTCGATGCTGCTGTGTGTGCGTGCGGCGCTCGAGCGGTGGCTGGTGTGCGGCTGCTGCGTGGCCGAGGGAACGGAGGAGAGGGAAGGGAGATTAGAGGAGGTGAGGGGCGGCTTACAGCGAGGGAGAGGAAGGAGACGTCCGTGGTGGACGACAGGGTGCGGCCGGCGGCGAAAATTGAGATGGCGGCGGCGACTCGGTGCACCTCGGGGGAAACCGAGGCCACGGTGAGGAAGAGGAAGTCGGGACCTTTCGGTTCCCGGCCCTAGCACGGCTGCTAGGGCACCGTGGCGGAGGCGACTAGCCGGAGAAAGGCGGCGGTGGAGGTGTTCTCGGTGAGTTCAGAGAAGGGAGGCCGGAGGGAGAGAAGAAGGGAGAGTGGCGGCGCTCGAGGGAAAAGAAGAGGTGGAGATTAGGGCAGGAGGGGGGCTCGGCCTCGAGCTAGGTTATAGAGGTGAGGAGGAGCTCGGATCGGCCATTCTTCTCTGAACCTGATACGTGGACACCATGGATGGAGGTCGTACAGGAGGTAGGTGACGATAGGTGGGGGGTACGGGCCAGGAGCAGTTGGGTTGGCCCAATTGGGCTGACTGCCCTCTTCCACCCCTCTCCTTCTTTATTCTTTTTCTTCTTTTTATTTTTATTTTTGCAGATTTGGGAAAAGAGAGAAAAACAAATGGTGTTAGGGTTTAGCAAAATTTTTGGGACAATTTTTTATTGATTAAGTTTTGTAATAGCATCAAGTACCCACCTTGGTTTTCCAAAAAAAATTAAATATGTTGTAGGTTTGAAATTTGTTTAAAATTTATTGAAATCAATATTAATTGACTAATTTTGATTTAAGCCACTTAGAAGTTTTAAATTCAAATTTGGTGTTAAACAAGTGATTTCTTTGTTTTGCAATTTTCATAATTTCAACAATGGTTGCTGTTTGTAATTGACTTTGAATGCAATTTGAATTAAGTGAAACATTAAAAAGAACAATTCAATAGTTTGAGCTTTTAATTCTTAATGGAAACAAATGGATGTTTTATTTGAACTTTTTATTTGGAAAATTGTGACATAACAAGTATGAAACAACACATTTGATTAATGTTTGAAATTCAATTGTGAAAACAAATAAAAACAGATGCAAACAAGAAGGAAACAAATGCAATGATGAAATGAGTATGATGACATGATGCAAAACTATAATTAAACAAAAAAACAAACATGCTAGGGGTGTTTTCATACTTGGGATGTTACACGTGTACTCAACTTCTTTTGTAATAATTTCCCTAGGAGGGCCTCTCTTGATGAAATTCTTGGACTTGGGAATGAAGGTGGATTTCTTGATGAGTCTTCCACCGTTTTTAATTCTACTCATGAAGGGGAACTCGGAAACAAAGTGCTCGGTATCTCCACAATTGAAGCAAGTCCTTGCCTTCTTCACGCTTGAGACTTCTTTTCCCTTGTTCTTGGTGGCATTTGATCTAAAATCTCCTTTCTTCCACCACTTGTGTTGAGCAAGGACCAAGCATTCTTCATGTAATGTCTTCATCTCTTTCTTGGAAACCTCATGTGTGGATCCACCATCATCACTTGAGTCATTCTCTTCATAGGGATGGCTTGGCCTTCAAAGCAAGAGATGGTTTCTTCATTCCGTTTACACGGTCCATGACTTTTAGAGTGATGAAGAGACCCAAAACATCATTGGGGGATAGATCCAAGTAATCAGCCCTTGATTGCACATTCATCACCATGTTTTCATTGTATGGAATCAAGGTGAGTAGAAATTTCTCCTTGACCCAATCATCCGTACAATCCTTGAAGCCACAATCTCTCATGTCATTTACAAGAGCCTTGAGTCTTCTAAACATGTCTTCAATGTTCTCTCCATCACCCAAATGGAAGTGTTCAACTTTTCTTTGGATGATTGACTTCTTGTATCGTTGAAGATTGATGTTGTTGTCATACATATCGACAAGGCAATCCCAAGCTTTCTTTGCACTTGAGAAGGACCGGATGTGCTCAACTCCTTCCTTTTCCATTTCCTTCTCCAACATGTGCATGGCATGAGCGTTGAGTTGCTCATCTATGATGTCACTTGAGCTTAAGTTCATGGGGTACTTTGGCTCATACCCCTTATCAACAATTCTCAATATTTGCATTGAATAGCTGCACATGTAAGACTTCATGGAAGCTTTCCAATTAGTAAAATGATTCCTATCTACCATAGGAGGTGGACCAAGATGATTAACATGTGGATGTTGAACATTTGGAGCATTGTTATAAGCAAAGCCAAAAGAATTTCCACCACTACCACTTCTGGGTGCCGATGTTGTGGACCCTTCCTTAGATGGAATGGGGTTTCCATGTTCATCTAAGACAACATTTTCTCTAGATTGATTAGATGAAGATGTCAATTCCTTTATTAGTCCCTCCATTATTTTCTCGGGTCTATCAATTATAGCTTGGATTAGCTTTTGAATCCCCTCCATGGTGACGGGATCATTAGCCATCATTTCCTCCTCTTTAGGCGGTAAAGCCCTTAATAAAGAGACGAGGCTCTAATACCAATTGAAAGATCGAGAGGTTAACTAGAGGGGGGTGAATAGGTTAACTACAAATTTTAGCTTCTTTTTCGATTTAACAAGATAGTGCTCAAATATAGATTGTGTAGATTATGAAACTAGATGAACAATCCTATATGTTGAGCAAGTACAACTAGCACAAGGTGAATATATGAGGCTCGAATCACTATCTTGCTATTGAGGTTGACAACTAGAACCTTTACAAAGATGAGGCACACTCCACAACTTTGGAGGGTCCTCACCAAATCCCGAGAGCCACCAAGACTTCGAGAAACAAGATCCACTAGCACAAGAGCTCCGGGGATATCAACAAGGCTCCAAGCTCCGATGAGCTAAGAGCAACAAGGTTCTTGGCTCTGATGAACTAAAAACTACAAGATCCCGAAGGGATGAGTGGGGTGATTTCTAATCGGCTTGGTGGAGTTGTAGATCGGGGATGTCTCCTCCAAATCCCAAAGTATCACGAGCTTTGGTTGGGGATTTGCATAGATGCTTGAGCTTGATCTTAGTCAATCAATGGTGGAGAGAGTGAGTTTAATTGACACTTTCTAAAGGTAGAGGATGAGCTTCTTTCATACCGAAGAGGGAGAAAAACGGTCGTTGAGGGGAACCCCCTCACTGCAGCCCACCCCGGCCTCGAGCCACTATGGGGCCGGCTGGCACCCGGTCTAGGGTCGACGCCACCCTTCCCACCCCGGCCTGGAGCTGGCCCGGCCTAGGGCCGGCGTGGAGACGAAGCGGGGTCGGGGCAGCGCCCGGAGCACCCGGCCTGGGGCCGGCGTGGAGCAGACTGGGGCCAGGGCACCGCCCGAGCTGCCCGGCCTAGGAGCCCGGCTAGGCCGGCCAAGGAGGTCGGCTCCCATGTTTTATCTTTTCCTCTTCCTGTTTCTTTTCTTCCTTTTCTCAATTATTTTATTCCTTTTTGCTGTCAATCACAGGGATGTCCAAGGAAGTGTATGATTGCATTTCTCCATGATAGGCTCTGAATCATACTTAGGGAAAACATTAGATCTTCCATATGTTGTGATCCAACACCGAAAACAAGATTAGGAACAAATGTCCTTTCAACCGGGTAGATCTCCACCGGGATCTAGGCACGGAGACACGCGGCAGCGGCGTACAGGCCCGGACGCGGGAAAAACGCGTCTCTGCGTGATCCCCCCCGGTGGCGCGAGGCGGCCACACACCGCGCGTGGACCAGAAAGTGTCACACGGCAGTGGCATGTGGTTGGGTCAGACGCGGACCCTAGCCACGGAGCAAACCCCGGGTCGCCTTTACGGGTGGTGCGCTCGGATGGGCAGAGGGAGGAGTCCCCACTCATGTCGGCTGTTGGGGAGGATCCCGGGATGGATACTCCCGATCTTCTGTGGTATCCAGATCTGAGGCACCAGTTGTGCGAACCAGGGCACACACAAGATCCCCAAGTGGTATATTTCGTCCCTTTATTTCGAAAGATGGCACAATTCGGTATGCATGTTTATCATCGACAATTGAACCTGCAAATCTGCATGAGGCTTTAAGAAATAGTAATTGGAAAAATGCAATGGATATAGAGTATGGTGCACTTATGAAAAATAAAACTTGGCATTTAGTGGCACCTAGTTAAGGGAGGAACATTATAGATTGTAAATGGGTTTATAAATTAAAAGAAACCCCAATAGCACCACAGATAGATATAAAGCTAGATTAGTGGCTAAAGGTTTTAAGCAGCGATATGGCATTGACTATGAGGA